>CM065360.1:1280000-3845000 GCA_033032245.1 Poecilia picta
AATTACAGACCGGACCAGACCGGACCGGACCGGACAAGACCGGACCGGACCGGACAAGACCGGACCAGACCGGACCGGACCGGACAAGACCGGACCAGACCGGACCGGACCAGACCGGACCGGACCGGGCCGGACCGGACAAGACCGGACCGGACCGGACCGGACCGGACAAGACCGGACCGGACAGGACCTGACCGGACCGGGCCGGACCGGACCGGACTGGACCGGACCGGACAAGACCGGACCAGACCGGACCGGGCCGGACCGGACCAGACCGGACCGGACCGGACTGGACCGGACAAGACCGGACCGGACCGGGCCGGACCAGACCGGACCAGACCGGACCAGACATGACCGGACCGGACCGGACAGGACCGGACAAGACCGGACCAGACCGGACCGGACCAGACCGGACCGGACCGGGCCGGACTGGACCGGACCAGACCGGACCGGGCCGGACCGGACAAGACCGGACCGGACCGGACCGGACAAGACCGGACCGGACAGGACCTGACCGGACCGGGCCGGACCGGACCGGACTGGACCGGACCGGACAAGACCGGACCGGACCGGGCCGGACCAGACCGGACCAGCCCGGACCAGACATGACCGGACCGGACCGGGCCGGACTGGACCGGACCGGACCGGACAAGACCGGACCGGACAAGACCGGACCGGGCCGGACCGGACCGGGCCGGACCGGGCCGGACCAGACCGGACCAGACCGGTCCGGGCCGGACCAGACCGGACCGGGCCGGACCGGACCGGACCGGACCGGACAAAACGACGGACCGGACCGGACCGGACCAGGACCGGACCGGACCGGACCGGACAAGACCGGACCGGACCGGGCCGGACCGGACAAGACCGGACCGGACCGGACCGTGCCGGACCGGACAAGACCGGACAAGACCGGACCGGACCAGACCGGACCGGGCCGGACCGGACCGGGTCGGACTGGACCAGACCGGACCGGACCGGACCGGACCGGACCGGACTGGACCGGACTGGACCGGACCGGGTCGGACTGGACCAGACCGGACCGGACCGGACCGGACTGGACCGGACTGGACCGGACCGGACGCCCCAGAACAAAGTGTCTGAAAGTCAATTTAATGCCACTTCCTTCCTCGGCCTCTAATGTGGCCGTTCCACCATCTGCTGCAGCAGGTTTCACCAGATTAAAACATATTGGTGGAGATCATCACACCGCAGCCGAAACCAGGTTTTATTAACTTTTATTGACCTTCAGCTCCAACCAGCAGCTCCAGGATTCATTACAGAATAAATGATGCATTTATGTGAAATATTAGTTTTTACTGAGCCAAACAAAGCAGGATTTGCTGCTGCTGCTAACATTAGATGAAGATCTGATGAGTTTCTCAAGTTTTTATTTTCTAATGCAAAAGAAAAGACGGAGCTGCAGAAACCTGAGCTCCAGACGAGACGTCCTCACTAATGCAGACAAAACAAACTGATCAGAATTTCAATCAAAAACACACCAATCAGGAACCTCCTGCCTGCTGCTACTTCCTGTTTTAACACAGTTAACTGCATTTCTTTGATGAAATACAACCAGTAATTGATCATTTAGGAGAAAAGGTGCAGCAGGTTGTTGACCAGGAGTCATTTTTACTCCAACTGCAAATGATTATCTGTGGTTTTTGTGTCAAATTGTTGCTGTGGTGAGGAGCATAGATCAGATATTTTATAAAAAAATAAGACAAAAAAATCTCAGATCAGAGCAAAAATCCACAAGAAGTGCAGAAACTGAGAGGAAGAAAGTGAGGAGAAGTTCATGTCCAGTTTATCGCTCTAGAATATTCTCCAGAATGAGTTTCTGTTGCAGCCTTGGTCTCTGTTCGCTGATAAACTCCAGGAATCAGAGAACATTTATGTTTTTAACGAGCAGAGAAAAATAAAAAAAGATTGTTGTGTATTTGTCCAGAAGATCAAAGTTTCTGTCATGGAAAGTGAAGGTTTGATTGATCAAGTTCAGGATTAAAACCGGTTGCATCCGGCAGGAGGAATGAAATTTAAACTCAAAATGATCAGAAATGTTTTCAAAACTTTGTGAACATGAATGTTTGGTTCGACATGAGATTTAGAAACATCTGAACATTAATGATGACATTTAACTGCAGCAGCTTCAGGTTTGTGTCTGTCTACAGAAATGAGGAATTATCAAAATCATAACAGCCAAAATTCAGCTGCAAAGTCCAACAAAATGATTTCAGGTCCTAAAACGTCTTTAGATTAGAAGTTGATTAAACTCCAACTTGATTCCCAAACCTCAAAACCCGGACACACACACACACACACACACACACACACCAAGAGGACCACCTCCTCCCCTCCAAAATATTTTTCTAAAACTGTTATTTTCCTGAGTTACTGAGTGAAACTGCAGGGACCCGGAGGAGGGAGGGGGGCAGCGGGGGTGATTAACGGGGGTGACGCGGGCGGAGGGCGGTCCGCAGAGAGAGGAGGCGGGCCGGAGCGGAGCGGAGGGGAGAGGAGGGGAGAGGAGAGAGGAGAGAGGAGAGAGGACAGGTCTCGGCTCTTGTCTTGGAGAAGCTCTGATTCAGTAGCTGAGGCGGCGCGGCGCTTCCGGAACCTCCGAGGCTGTAAGTCTCTTCTTCTGTTTCTGCTGCTGATCTTTTATTAGAGCAGAGTTAAAGTTAGGGAAGTGAGAACTGAAATAATAAAGGCGCAGATTCAATCCGGACTGAAACAGATCCATTAGTTTCCGTCTGATCCGTCGCTCTCCGTGGTGCTGAAGGACTTTCTCTGCAGTCACTGTGTCTTTAACGGGCTCGGATCAGACTGACAGCCTCTCACCTCTCCACAGACATCCAGAGAAACGCAGCTTTCTCAGAGGACACCGGCTCACTTCGGCTCTCTACGCTGAGAAACTTTTCTTAATTCAACGTCTTCCTGAATGTGTCGGATCCCCAAAGAGTCAGAAAATGTCTCCTGAGGGACCCATCAGCCTCTCAGGGTCCGCCGGTGTGAGCTTGGCACAGACGGGAGAAGCCGAGGTGAAGCTGAGCGCCGGAGGCTCCGGTCGGTAAGAGGCGGACATCCAGAGCGGCGGTCAGCGAGCCGACAGCGATGGGGATGAAGCACCTGCTGCTGCTTTTCATCTCCCTGGACCCGCTGAATGTCCTGTGCGCCGCCGCCACCGCCAGCAAGAGGAGCAAGAGTCCGCCGAGGAGGAACCCGAAGGCGAAGGAGGTGACCGCGAACAGCACCGCGCTGCCCGCCGCCGCCGCCCCGCGGAGGGTCACCCAGCTGCAGGCTCCGTCCGCGGGGTCCCACGACACCTGCTGGGGTTACTACGACGTGAGCGGCCAGTACGACAAGGAGTTTTCCTGCAACAACACCGACCACCGCTTCTGCTGCGGCAGCTGCTTCCTGCGCTTCTGCTGCGCGGACCGCGGCAAGCGGCTGGAGCAGAAGTCCTGCAACAACTACAACACCCCGGAGTGGGTCAAGGTCCCGTCCCCCACCCCGACCCCCGCCGGGGACATCTACGACCCGGAGCTGGACCAGACCAACACCACGGTCTACATCACCTGCGGGGTCATCGCGCTCATCATCGCCATCGGGATTTTCGCTAAAGTTGCTTATGATAAAGCCACGAAGCCGCCGCAGGAGATGAACGTTCACAGGTGAGATGATCCGGTTCATGTCCACTAACAAACCTCAGCGGCCAACAAACAGGAAGTGCTGAATGTTTTACCGAAGCGCAGAACCTGATTAAAATCTGAAGCGTGTGGCGTGAATTTGTATTCAATGCAAATCTAAAGATTCAGATGCACAAATCTGAAGCAATAAACGATGATTTAGTTTTAATATAGTCTGGACTTTGACTAGGCCATTTCAGATGAGTAGGTTTGCAGTGAGGCTGTTTGGGGTTGGCATCCTGCTGGGGGTCGAGCCAGCAGCCTGGTTCCAGTCTGGATCGACTCCGTTTTACTTTAGTTTCCCATCACGCTTTGCAGTGAACCAACCGGGTCTCCTCTGGTTCTGTTGGTTGTTGGATCAGATGTTTGGTGTTTTATGTGTCTGGCAGAGAACCGGCTGCTTGTCTGGATTTTATTTAGGTGCGCAGCAATAAAGGGGGACGACTGAATGGATTCCAGTGTTTTTATTGTGTCGCCTGGTATCGGATCAGTTGAAGTGTGCAGCTGTGAACTGGACCTCTGAGTGAGACCCGGGATCCGGTCAGTGACTGTCCTGGTCCAGACGGTTTCATCCTGAACCGGACCTGCAGGTTTAATCGCATGTTTCACTGACTCCTGCGGACCAGAACCGCAGCCCGGCTCGTTTCAGGAATAGATCCATGTTCACAAGGCGTTGTGAACATGGATCTTTCAGGCAAAAGCCTGAAAGATGTTGACAGAAATCTGGCTTTAATTTTGCTGGTTGAGAAAATATGTTATTATTGTTATTATATTGTTATTAAGAGTTTACTGTAAAATTAGCGATAATATTTTTACTTTAACATGTTAAATTATTGTCCAGTTTTTAAAAACTTTTCCAGCTTCTTCCTGGTCAAAGTTTTTCTTTTCCAGCATCAGATGATGGTTCATTTATTTTCTCATTTTCTGCTGTCCAGATGGACCTGAAGAGGTTCATCCATTTTCAGTTTCTGTTTTATGCTGATCAGCTGACATGTCTCAAAGTTCATGCTGCTTTTTCACAGTTATCCAAATATGATCGTGTTACTGATGTTTTCACGTCTCTGTTTTACTGAAATATGAAGCCGTTTCTGACAGCAGTTTGATTTTTGCTCTGGAGCTTCACATGTTTTGCTGAATCAAACCGTCGGTGGTCAGCAGGATCTGCAAGCTGAGGGGATAATTCAGTCAGATGGAAGTCGCAGGAACCGTCGTCTGGGTTCCCACATGGTTCTGGTTCTGTTTTCCAGTTCTCTGCAGGATTTGGTTCTGACTGTGATGTGAGAACTGACTTTGTGTCCTTTGAAGCTGTTGGTCCAGTAAAAATGCTTTGAGTCGTCGTCATCCGTTTTCAGCGTTAGCCAGAGGCCAGCAGACATTCAATGGTTCCTGGTGATGAAATGTCTGGTGACGAATGTTCTGTGAGATGGTTTTTTTCCTGGTGATGAAATGGTTCCTGGTGACGAATGGTTCCTGGTGATGAAATGGTTCACTGGTGATGAAATGGTTCCTGGTGATGAAATGGTTCCTAGTTCCTGGTGATGAAATGGTTTCCTGGTGATGAAATGGTTCCTAGTTCCTGGTGATGAAATGGTTCCTGGTGATGAAATGGTTCTAGTTCCTGGTGATGAAATGGTTTCCTGGTGATGAAATGGGTTCCTAGTTCCTGGTGATGAAATGGTCTGTTCCTGGTGATGAAATGGTTCCGTGTGAAGTTCCTGGTGATGAAATGGTTCCTGGGTGATGAAATGGTTCCTGGTGATGAAATGGTTCCTAGTTCCTGGTGATGAAATGGTTCCTGGTGACGAAATGGTTCCTGGTGATGAAATGGTTCCTGGTGACAAAATGGTTCCTGGTGATGAAATGGTTCCTAGTTCCTGGTGATGAAATGTTTCCTGGTGATGAAATGGTTCCTGGTGATAAAATGGTTCCTGGTTCCTGGTGATGAAATGGTTCCTGGTGATGAAATGGTTCCTAGTTCCTGGTGATGAAATGGTTCCTGGTGTATGAAATGGTTCCTGGTGATGAAATGGTTCCTGGTTCCTGGTGATGAAATGGTTCCTGGTAATGAAAGGGTTCCTGTCCTCATCCTTCATGGTTCGCTGGAAGAATGAAACGCTTTTCCACCTGAAGAGTTTGTTGCTGAAAACCTCATCTTCATCTAATCAAACTGAAACATCAGGTCCAGTTAAAGTGTCAGTAAAGTTTCCACATGTTGACGTTTGTGATGGTTGGACAGGAAATTACAGAAAAGTCTTCTTCTTAGTTCTAAAATAAATCCACCTTTATCACGTTTGGGTCGTTGAGTTTTTCTAGAGGTGTCTAGTTCCTGTTTTATTTTGGTACGTCTGATCCTTCCTGGTTCTGCTTCTGTCCTGGTTTTGGTTCTGGTTCTGATCCTACAGATTCCTGATGATTGTCGCCACCAAACGGATCAGAACAAAACTCGGTCAGTGTATAAGATTCTGTAAAACCGAAATAGTTTTGGAGGCTTTGAGCTGAAATCTCTTGTCAAGGATGAGAAAAGACTAAGAACAGGATGACCTTTGACCCAGTGGCTAAAAGGCTAAACTAGGAGCCTGAGTGATGCGTTCAGGAGCATTCAGGGAAAACGAACTTCCAGCCAATTGGATGCAGACAGGAAACGGTTGCCATGGAAACGTATAGATGACTAGTCCTTTCAGAAATCGCATAAATTAGAGAATTACAACAAATTACAAACTACAGACCAAAATAACTGGAGTTTAAATCAATTTTATTTATTTGTCGTCTGCTGTGGTTTTTCAAAAACAGATATGAAAATACAACCTAAATAGAAATAACTAAAAAAGATTAATTGTATTATTTTAGACTAAAACCACAGATGTAATAAAAATAATAATTTTGGTAACTATGTACAAACCCCTAAATTAAATGTATTTTTTGTCACAGGAGCACGTTCACAAACTGGACTTAAACCTTTCATTGCAGCACCTTTACTCAGTATAAAATGTCATTAGTGCCCAACTTTAATAATTCTAGAAAAATGCCTTAATTATTCAAATCAAAAGCAGAAAATTAAAATATTAAATGGAATCAGAGCTGATGAAGCTTCAATCTGTGAGAAAAGAGAAGTTTCTTCAGATGGTTTAAGAGGAAAAATATGTTTTTATTCCCACAAACATGAACATGGAGTTTCCTGTCCTCTAACTGGAACTGAACTGGATCTGAACTGGATCTGAACTGGATCTGTGATGGTTTAGTTAAAAGCAGGAAACGCTCCATGAGGATCTGGTTCAAAACAAAACATGAATCTGTGGGAAAACCCCTTCAGCCTCTGGTTGTGTACGGTGACGACTCCATGATGCTGTGGGCCTAATTTTCCTCCAAAGGCTCTGGAAAAGTTTAACAAGTCAAATTCAACATGAACTGTTTCAAATACCAAAACATTGTAAATGGTAGAAATCACATTCCATAAAGAGGTCTATTTATGTTTAAAGGTTTTGCCATACTCTGTGTATTTCTGTTTATTATCGTCACTACAGTGTTGCCATACATAAGTCGATTCCATTTGAATTTGTTTCATTTCTGTATTCCTTTTGTTTCCAGATCCTGGCTCCTTGGTTTCATCTCCTTCGTGTTAATTTTTCTCAGTTTTGCTGTTTTCTCTGAGTCACAGCTGCACCACTTTCCCTCTGATTAGCTCTCCTGTCATCTTCCATTCCTGCTTCTGCATTTTAGCTCGTCGTTTTTAATTTTCCCTCTCTGGATTCTTCCTTCCATCGTCTGCCAGGCTGCTTGCTTCAAGTTTCCTCTTTATTAAAATTTACCTCCAGTCACAAACATCATGACAGACACTGTCAGCGAAATGTTCTGTCTGAAACCTGAAACCTGGTCAGAATCACCAGAATCCTAAAACTCCAGATTGTTCAGACAGACGCAGATCGTCTCTCTGTTTGCTGCAAACCTTCTGAAATGTTTTAGGAGGAAATAAGTGCAGCTCTGGAGGCAAAAAGGATTTAAATCTGTTAAACTTTGGGCTTTTCTCCTCACCATCCTACAAATGCAGTCAAATTAAAGGCTGGATTTTCTTTACCAGGGTTGAGAAGGTGCGTGTGTGTGTGTGTGTGTGTGTGTGTGTGTGTGTGTGCGTGTGTAAGCGTGTGTGTGTGTGTGTGTGTGTGTGGTGCAGTAAATATTAGTCATGTACTTCTTGCTTTTATTCATGAGCCGTTAGCGTCATCCTGCTCTCTGGTCCATTTTGACTGAATGCTTTGGGAACAATCAGACGTTGTTGCGGCGAATCGGCCGCCTGCCGCTCTCAGAATGTCAGAGATCACTCAGCCAGAAGCGTCTTCATCCAAACGCTGATAACCGACTCTGGGATTTCCTCCGGGTTCGGGTTTAATGTCGGTTTAGGAGTGGAAACAGTTTTTCTCTGGAGTCATGAAGAACAATCTGCTTTTATTGCTTCGTTTTGAAGAAACTTCACTTCAGAGTGGAGACGACCTTTGTGCTCACTAACATCTCAATCAGTTTTGGTCAAGATGCTGGATCACAGGATTAGTTTTTATTTGGCCCCTAAAAAGTGAGTGTCTGTTAATTTCCGGCGCTTTGCTGAAGGTTTCAGCCTGTGTGAGAGGAATACTGAGCCTCGGCCAGCCGGCCTTTGTTTGCTCTGTGACCTTCACGGAAAACGGCAGAATAGTGAGCGAGGCTGCAACTCGAACAGGTCGTATTGATCACTTTCTGCAGAGCAAACCGAAATGCAATTTATGCCTGGCGGCGGCGGCGAGGAGCCGGGCTTTTGTTCCCTAATTGCAGCAGAAAAATGGTGTGAAAGGAGAAGCAGCCGTCGGCTGAAGCAGGTATTCCTGCAGGAATAAGAGTCACTTATCCAGAGTTTCCTCATTTCAGTCAAATCTCATAAAACAACGAAACTAAACGCTTCATTCTGTGCAGATCCTCAAGAAGCTGGAGGTGATTGAGGGGGAACCGTTAAAGGAACGGGCCGGTACCAGGCGGTAACCATGGTTACCAGTTAGGGAACGTTCAGCTGCTGCAGCACAAACGATTCCTGACGCTCCCCCCTCCCACACCTACTGCTGAGCACTGCTGGTCAACGAGCTGAAAGAAGGAATCTTAGTTTCTGTGGTTTTAAATTCCACAGCGTAAAACGGATCTGCTCTGCAAAATCACAGTAGATTCTACAAAATCGACATTTATAAAAATATGACCAAATGCTCATCATGAAGCATTTGTGCTGGGCAGGAGTCCCAAACGCCTCATACTGAACCTGAACGCATCACGCTGAACCTGAACGCCTCACGCTGAACCTCACGCTGAACCTGAACGCCTCACACTGAACCTGAACGCCTCACGTTGATCCTGAACGCCTCACACTGAACCTGAACGCCTCACACTGAACCTGAACGCCTCACGCTGAACCTGAACACCTCACGCTGAACCTGAACGCCTCACGCTGAACCTGAAGGCCTCACGCTGAACCTGAACGCCTCACGCTGAACCTGAAGGCCTCACACTGAACCTGAACGCCTCACACTGAACCTGAACGCCTCACACTGAACCTGAACGCCTCACGCTGAACCTGAACGCCTCACGCTGAACATGAACGCCTCACGCTGAACCTCACGCTGAACTGAACGCCTCACACTGAACCTGAACGCCTCACGTTGATCCTGAACGCCTCACACTGAACCTGAACGCCTCACACTGAACCTGAACGCCTCACGCTGAACCTGAACACCTCACGCTGAACCTGAACGCCTCACGCTGAACCTGAAGGCCTCACGCTGAACCTGAACGCCTCACGCTGAACCTGAAGGCCTCACACTGAACCTGAACGCCTCACACTGAACCTGAACGCCTCACACTGAACCTGAACGCCTCACGCTGAACCTGAACGCCTCACGCTGAACATGAACGCCTCACGCTGAACCTGAACGCCTCACACTGAACCTGAACGCCTCACCTGAACCTGAACGCCTCACGCTGACCTGAACGCCTCACCGCTGAACCTGAACGCCTCACGCTGATCCTGAACGCCTCACGCTGAACCTGAACGCCTCACGCTGAATCTGAACGCCTCACGCTGATCCTGAACGCCTCACGCTGAACCTGAACGCCTCTCGCTGAACCTGAACGCCTCACGCTGAACCTGAACGCCTCACGCTGATCCTGAACGCCTCACGCTGAACCTGAACGCCTCACGCTGACCTGAAACGCCTCACGCTGAACCTGAACGCCTCACGCTGAACCTGAACGCCTCACGCTGATCCTGAACGCCTCACGCTGAACCTGAACGCCTCACGCTGAACCTGAACGCCTCACGCTGATCCTGAACGCCTCACCCTGAACCTGAACGCCTCACACTGAACCTGAACGCCTCACACTGAACCTGAACGCCTCACACTGAACCTGAACGCCTCACGCTGATCCTGAACGCCTCACGCTGAACCTGAACGCCTCACGCTGAGTGTTCATGCCGACCTTGACCTCCTCTCCTACCGCCTACAGTCAGTTGACCCAAACTGAGTCAGCAGGACAATGATCTGAAACTCAGCAGGAAGTCTGAATGAGAAATAAACAAGGTGTTTCAGTGGCCTAGTCAAAGTCCAGCCCTAAATCTGACTTAAACATGGAACAATCAATGAGGTGGAAAGAAGGGAAGATCAGGTTTATCACGAGAAAACAAACTCCTGGCATCGCTTCGTTTCAAACGCGGCTCTCAAGCAGCTCCACAGGATGAAAACCTGTTCAGTGGCTTTTCCATCTTTCTCCTTTGCGTTCATTCTTTAGCGCGATGCGTCAGCTGGGACCGAGGAAATCAGGTCGTCTCCGTCTGCAAAAAGGAAACGGCGAAAGTGAGCTCGCCCTGGAAGGGAAATGCTATTAATACTCCCAATATCTCCCAAAGTCACCAAGTTGTGGAGAAGTGGACTGTGTGTTTGCATTAGGCTGACATTGACACAGTTAAGCTGCCCTTTTTCTTTCCTTTAAGGAAACGCAGAGCCTGTCGGTGCGGCTTTGGGAATCTGGGCGTTACTTTTCCTCGTGTCACGTTTCATGAGACCGAGAGTCATTTTCTGCTGCTTTTGTTCTGTTTTACTGAAAACCCAATTCCACTCAACCTCTGGTTGTCGTCAGGACTTCCTCCCAGACATTAAAACATGTCTGTGTTTTAACGAGTTCTTTGACTTTTCATTGAAGTTCAAGTTCTTATGGTTTTATTTGCATTTTTGTTTGTCGCTGTGGTTTCTCAGTTTTCTGTTTCCTCTTTTTGAAAGTCTGGAGGCAGATTTCTGATATTGCCCTTTATTCTCTCTTCCTCCATCACATTTGAAATAAACACAAAGGAATTTATAATTGTTTACATGTACTAGTCCTGTCGTTCTATTAAAATGTAATCAGATTGTGTGATTAATCACTAAGGTTTAGTTTGTGAGTGTGTAAAATGAACATTTTTATACAAGTTTAAGAAAATGTTTTATTGTCTCAAACCAAATATTCCAGGTTTACATATTCAGAAAAGTTTAAAAAGTCATTAACTTTAATCGGGCTGTGCTTTAGTGGAGGGATAATTAACTGTTGCAGTAAGGAGGCTACATTCTAGCTGTGTTTTATCCTTTGTTAAAGCAACATTTGCTGCCATGTTATCAGATGGAGCGCCGTAATTCTCCTCCTGTGACAGTGAATCTGCGGGCTTCATATTGGCACTAGGAGTCATTTTAAATCCTGCTCTGCCAGACAGAACAAGCAGAAAGACAATGAAATGTGTGATTTCCTTTCAGAGCGCTGGCGGACATCCTGAGGCAGCAAGGCCCGGTTTCAGCTTCGCAGTTTGAGCATGAAAACATGGCGGCCATTGATGGTTCTCCCAAAGACGAGACGCCGGTCAGGAGCTCGAAGAACCACTACACCCCGGTCCACACCAAGACGTCCAACCACGGTAGGAAAGCAGCAGTTTGAAATGAGCTGGACGCAGAAATCCACCGAAAACCTTTACCTGCTTTCATTTCTGCATCTTTTCCTACTTGTATTGATTCGTTTCCCTCATTTTTATGGCATTAAATAAGAAATAAATGGTTTTTGGTTCTGCTTTAGTCCACTAAGCATCAGTTCTAGGCTGATATTCCTCCGTTTATCTCCTTTGATAACAGAATCTCTAGTCTGGAGGTAATTCAGGCCTTTTTTCCAGCAGTTTCTCCCGGTTTTTCCCGCTATTTCTGTTTTTCCCCGCCATTTTAAACCGTTTTTTTTTCCCGCCGTTTCTCCTGTTTTTTTTCCCCGCCTTTTCTCCCGGTTTTTTTTCCCGCCGTTTCTCCTGTTTTTTTTTTCCCGCCGTTTCTCCCGGTTTTTCCCACCGTTTCTCCTGTTTTCCCCGCCGTTTCTCCGGTTTTCTCCAGCGGGTCTCCGGATCGCGGCTCCTGGGATCAGCGGACTTCCTGACTGACCCAGTATGGCGTCCCAGATTCATCATCATCATCATCATCATCATCATCATCAGTCTCCTTATCAGCAGCTGCTTCAAATATTGACCTGATGAGATGATGCAACACAGACTGGGAGCTTTTTAATATGTTTCCATAGCAACATGACTTATTCACTAGTTAACCTGAACTAAACTGGTTGAACTGGAATGAAAACAATAATGACAGTCAACAGCTGTTCAGGTATCCTGCTGCGCTTACGGCAGGCCTTGATTCTCAAATCAGATTTTTAAAAATGTTTTAATGGAAATCTGTTTTTATTTTCTGCCTGGTTGTTAAATGCGTCGGACATGCGCAGAAGAACGATGACGTCACTCAGCAGCGCTCCGTTTAGAGACGATGACGGAGGGAGACACTTATGGGTCAATTTTAAAGTTTATTCAATCTCAACAGGATGAAGGAAGGAAAAGGCTTTGATTGTAACATTTTTGGTCGTTTCCTTTTTTGATAGGATGAAGCCATTAAAAAAAACGGATCAGATCAGAGATATTTTATCTAACTCGTTAACCCCAAACGCTCGGCGGGTTCCAGATTAAGACATTAATTCTTCCTGGGTTTTTATTGCTGTATTTTTTCTAACTTATGTAAAGTAGTAATGTAATGCTTATTAAATGTTTCCTTTTAGTCTGACAGCTGAACAACAACAACACTAAAGCAAACTGCAGAGTTTCAGGAGGAAAATGAAACTCCAGCATCTGAAGAATCCAGAAACTGATTTATAACGAATCGTTTTAATTCTTCCTAATCCAACATTTTGATAAAATGACTGAGCAGTTTCTGTTTAAAATCAAAACAGAAATAAATTACAGACCAAATTCAATAGAAAACCATCAATAAAAGTTAATGAAATTTTAAAGGAAGAGGATTTTAGAGGATTTTAAGACGTGCATCTTTCTGTCCTGTTACTGTTGAGACAACAGCAGGCTGACATGATGAGTGTGTTTGAATCTGAGGTGCTAATGAAGAGACGTGACTCACATCACACATTTTAGCAATTTTATAAACAAAGAATTCATGAAGTGAAGAAATATTTATCACAAACGACGGGTTTCTGAGGAAGAATAAAACATAGAATATGAATATTTGGAGACAGAAACTCAATAAATCAGTGCATTAGCTTAAACAGACTTTCATTAATTCTGAATAAAAGCAAATTCATGACATTTTGTCATGAGGTGGTGGTTGGTGGTGGTGAGGATTGACGCTGAGACCCAGGTTAGAAGGAGATGGAGATTTAATAATAAAGAAAATGTTCACAAGACCAACTCAGGCAGCACGGCAGGAAAACTAGCACGCAACTAATACCGGTAGCACTGGTAAAACGGACTGAACAGAAGAGCTAAGCTACCAGGACTTAAACAGAACCACTGGAAGCTAAGAGACAGACAACAGAAACTAAACTGGCCAGGACTTAACAGTTCTACTGGCTGCTAGACACAGACACGTTTGGCACACGTACGAAAACTGACAAGGACCCGACGAGGAACAGAGACAACTGGGGAGACTAAATACACAAGAGGTAATCAAGAGAACGAGACACAGCTGGGAAACAATTAACGGGGAAGACGCAGAGACGGGACTCACAGGGAACAGGATCACAGAGAACTCAAAAATAAACACACAGAAACACAGATCCTGACACATTTCAAAATGTAAAAAACTACTACTGTGACAATTGATCAAATAAGTCCATGGGAAATGTTTCAGTTTCTATAAATTCTGCTAAAACCCTCAAGTGAGACACAGAGACAGAATAATAACTTCAGGATAAGAAATGATTCACATCTGGGAAATATTTTAAACATACAGAGTGACAGAGAGGTTACAGTGTACGTTAGGAAGGAAAGAGAAATTGATGAACCATTTTCTCCTCCAGCTAAAGTGTTTGGTGTATTTTGGGTCATTTTGCTGCAGGAGGAAGTGGAGAACTTCATGAAATATCAGGAGGAAACAACAAAATGCTGAAATATTGAAGCAGCATCTGAAAATCCCAGCAGGAAGTTAAAGTTCGGGGCCAGATGGAAAATAACCCTCAGGATGGAGAGGCTTCAGGCCTGATGAAGAAATCTTTGTTTTTTCTGCAGCTTTTAGCAAATAAAAGAATGGTGTTTAATTCTGACCTAAAACAAGTTTGGTCTGATTTGAATCGACGCAGTAACTGTTTTCCATCTCGGTTTTTACAAACAGTTTGAAGAATAAAATCAGGAAAGGTTGATGACAAAATTCAAAATGACTTCCTTACTTTTGAGAAGCAGTTTTTACAGAAACTGAACCAACAGATTCACTGAAGACGTTCTGATTAAACATTTACCTCCTGACTGATCGGCTGTTTCTGCTTTAGAGTCAAATTTCTGTCACCAGAATAATTACAACTTATCTGATGGCAACACGTTCCTGTGCTCCATGCTGTTTTCTACTTCCTGTTTATCTGATGACATCACGCCTTGCGTATCCTGGTTGATTCACTCAAACCTGCAGATGGAAACACGTTTTATTTGCTTCTTTATTTTTGTTACATTGTTAAAGTTCACTTAAAATCAGCATATAAACTTTTCAGCTGTACTTTTCTTTCACATGGGGCTGAAACCTACTGCTAAATGTTCAAATGAAGCATTTAAAGGCAGAGTTTGTTTTATTTATTAAAGTAAAAACTGTTGGGAGCCACAGGGTTTGACTTCCTCTCGTCCGTTTTGTTCTTGTTTTGTTTTTATCTTCTTAAAGTTGCGCTCAAACACAATTAATAAAAAATAACCTGTAAAGCTCTCAGGTTTAATCTGCTTACATTATAAACGACCTTTAATAAACTGTCTTTTAACACAAGGACAATTTTGAGGCATTTTAGAGTAAAAGTCAAAGAAAAATCAATTTGAATCCCATTTGTTGTTCTGCTTGATGCTGATGAAATCCTTCTTCTTCTGTGGTTTGGAGGCAGCGTCCGCTAACGCTCCCAGACTGGGATCCTCCCCGCAGCTCATACTGGTTTCTGTACTGGGATCAACGTAATTCGTTCTGCTGGGATTTGAGGCGTTTTGTCTCGTTTCTGGAAGCTGCTGCTCTTACAGCGGATTTTAGTCACTGCTTGGAAAACCAGCCTGTCATTTCCTTGGATTCATTCCCAGATCAAATTCAGAACATCTTCTCTAGAAGCAAAAATCTTCTGCTGAAGCTGAATATCAGGTCACTCTTGCATATTTTCCACCTTCTGCTTCCTACAGGAAACGCAGATTTATCGTTAGGAATATGAAATATCAGATGATTCAGACCAGAAGCTTATTTTCATGATATGGACTCAGACACTGTTTTCTAAGAAGTTTGTTTTCAGTTTCTGGTGACCTGTTGTCTGACCAGTCTGACCAGTAAACCGTCTGAACGTTTTCCTGGTTTGGCGGCTGCCGTTCTGCAGCCGCCAAATTATTCCCAGGTGGAAACATGAAGGCACCGTTCATGATGCCTTCATGTTTCCACCTGGGAATAATTCATGTATTAGGATGAAGTCAACATGATTTCATCTTTCCTCTGGGAACACACACATGAAGTTGGAAGTGACCAAAATGAAGCTTTTAATGTTTTTATTATTATTTTTAATTAAAGTTTGTGGTGTTGATGGTAATAATTTTTAATCATCGTCTGTGTTTCATTAAAACGGTATGAGGAGGGAGGCCGGGCGGCGTTTCCCTCATGGTGGTTTGGATCCCAGATCCGCTGCTCTCAGTGGCTCCATGGAGCCGTTTAAACTGGTAAACTAGTTAAATCAGAGAGCAGACTGGAAAAACTCAACGGTGATTACAGGGACCTTCCCTTCCTGCATTTAAATTTTTTCTCCTCTTTTGGTTTTTAATTTGCTCTCAGGTCCAGATTTATGATCAGCTCTGAGCTGCTTCCTTCCAGCCACTTTCCCCCCACAGTGCTGTGGACCAGCAGACGCAAAGAAAGCCAAAAACAAAAGCTCTTAAAAACCATGCGATATATTTCCGTGTCTGAGCTAAAAACTGCTAAACGTCAGAAAAACGGAGGATTGACAGGGAGGAATATGACAGCTCTGAAATATGCTGGTTGCATTTCTGGTAATAAATATTGATGATTCAATATTCCCACCTTAGAGTGAATTCATCTGTAGCGCCACGCTAGCCCTGGTTAGCATTCTCATCTGGCTTCCCATTAAACCGCAGGAGGGAGAGGAAACTGAGGTTCTGTTTAATTTAAGACTTTAAAAATAAATAAATTTCATCTGTTACATTCTGATTCTTTAACTTCTCTAAGGCTGTGTTCACACTGCAGCCTTAAGTGACCCAGTCCTGATGTTTCTGACGTAATGTGACCTGTATCCGATCTTTTCATGGCAGTGTGAACAGCTCAGGTCTGATTCTTTTAGAATGTGACTCATATCCGATACGGATCCGTATCGGATCCGTATCGATCCGTATGCAGGATGGTTTTTGTTTTTTAAATGAAAACTTCAGGGTGTAACAACTCAGGCATCACTGCTATACATTTCTTTGGTAATGCTGCAAAATATTGAAGTGTTATATAACACTGGTTAATCTCATGCTACTTTATGCAGGCCTTCTGTCTACCCTGGTGAAAGACTTCCTCACCTCAGCATACTGAATGCTTGCAGTGGATGACACTGGTGTTTTCTGATTTATTAATTTATCATTCATGTGATGCTGACTGGCATTAATTCAGCAAATAGAAACTGAACATTCAACCTGAGACTGTTGGGTTATGAAGTATAAAATAAAACAATGCAGCAGAATAAATCTGAATTTAATGCTCGTCTTCCCATTATTGTTGTAGTCATTTTTATTAACCTCAACCCCAACTTGTACAAAATCATTATTTTAGCATTTTTTAAATATGCAACAGCAAGATATTGTTAAAAATGTTTACACTAACATGCCATAAAATGAAAGCGTAGTAATCTGTTGATGTGTTTGTTCCCAGGGCATTATGGGAAGGACACCCTGCGTCCCGGAGGACCAGACATGCACAACTTCATCTCCTCTGGGTTCGTCACTCTGGGCCGGAGTCACCTGAAAGGTAACACATCCTGATGTTCCTGCTCCACAGCAACTTCCTGTTTGCTTCAGGAACACAAACCGTCCATTTGACTTTAGTTTTCCATAACGAAACTGGGACATCTCAGTCCGCAGCTGTTGGCAGTTCAGACACAAACTTCTAAAGACAAAGTAACACGTCCGGTTTGTGGGCCGACGGTGTGAAAGGCAGCAAGGCTGTTTTTATTCTCTTCATTTGGAATTCACCAGACTTTGTCGGATTGGGAAAAAGTCCTGAACAGGAAACCTGTTTGTGTTTCAACAGCGCAGCAATCCATCGACGAATCGGGTCAGATGTCCTGGCAGGGCGACCTGGACGTCCCCATGTCCTACGGTAGGTCCAAACAGGTCCACCTGCTCAGCCCGACACGGGAGGAGGGGCCACGGGCAGGGGCCCGAAATGTTACACTGGGTCAGGTCCGGCTGCAGGTCTGAGGTCCGGCTGCAGGTCTGAGGTCCGGCTGCAGGTCTGAGGTCCGGCTGCAGGTCTGAGGTCCGGCTGCAGGTCCGGCTGCAGGTCCGGCTGCAGGTCTGAGGTCCAGCTGCAGGTCTGAGGTCCGGCTGCAGGTCTGAGGTCCGGCTGCAGGTCTGAGGTCCAGCTGCAGGTCTGAGGTCCGGCTGCAGGTCTGAGGTCCGGCTGCAGGTCTGAGGTCCAGCTGCAGGTCTGAGGTCCGGCTGCAGGTCTGAGGTCCGGCTGCAGGTCTGAGGTCCAGCTGCAGGTCTGAGGTCCGGCTGCAGGTCTGAGGTCCGGCTGCAGGTCTGAGGTCCGGCTGCAGGTCTGAGGTCCGGCTGCAGGTCTGAGGTCCGGCTGCAGGTCTGAGGTCCGGCTGCAGGTCCGGCTGCAGGTCTGAGGTCCAGCTGCAGGTCTGAGGTCCGGCTGCAGGTCTGAGGTCCGGCTGCAGGTCTGAGGTCCGGCTGCAGGTCTGAGGTCCGGCTGCAGGTCTGAGGTCCGGCTGCAGGTCCGGCTGCAGGTCCGGCTGCAGGTCTGAGGTCCGGCTGCAGGTCTGAGGTCCAGCTGCAGGTCTGAGGTCCAGCTGCAGGTCTGAGGTCCGGCTGCAGGTCTGAGGTCCGGCTGCAGGTCTGAGGTCCGGCTGCAGGTCCGGCTGCAGGTCCGGCTGCAGGTCTGAGGTCCGGCTGCAGGTCTGAGGTCCAGCTGCAGGTCTGAGGTCCAGCTGCAGGTCTGAGGTCCGGCTGCAGGTCTGAGGTCCGGCTGCAGGTCTGAGGTCCGGCTGCAGGTCTGAGGTCCGGCTGCAGGTCTGAGGTCCGGCTGCAGGTCCGGCTGCAGGTCTGAGGTCCGGCTGCAGGTCTGAGGTCCGGCTGCAGGTCTGAGGTCCGGCTGCAGGTCTGAGGTCCGGCTGCAGGTCTGAGGTCCGGCTGCAGGTCTGAGGTCCGGCTGCAGGTCCGCTGCAGGTCCGGCTGCAGGTCTGAGGTCCGGCTGCAGGTCTGAGGTCCAGCTGCAGGTCTGAGGTCCAGCTGCAGGTCTGAGGTCCGGCTGCAGGTCTGAGGTCCGGCTGCAGGTCCGGCTGCAGGTCTGAGGTCCGGCTGCAGGTCCGGCTGCAGGTCTGAGGTCCAGCTGCAGGTCTGAGGTCCGGCTGCAGGTCTGAGGTCCGGCTGCAGGTCTGAGGTCCGGCTGCAGGTCTGAGGTCCGGCTGCAGGTCCGGCTGCAGGTCCGGCTGCAGGTCTGAGGTCCGGCTGCAGGTCTGAGGTCCAGCTGCAGGTCTGAGGTCCAGCTGCAGGTCTGAGGTCCGGCTGCAGGTCTGAGGTCCGGCTGCAGGTCCGGCTGCAGGTCCGGCTGCAGGTCTGAGGTCCGGCTGCAGGTCTGAGGTCCGGCTGCAGGTCTGAGGTCCGGCTGCAGGTCCGGCTGCAGGTCTGAGGTCTGGCTGCAGGTCTGAGGTCCGGCTGCAGGTCTGAGGTCCAGCTGCAGGTCTGAGGTCCAGCTGCAGGTCCGGCTGCAGGTCTGAGGTCCGGCTGCAGGTCTGAGGTCCGGCTGCAGGTCTGAGGTCCAGCTGCAGGTCTGAGGTCCGGCTGCAGGTCTGAGGTCCGGCTGCAGGTCTGAGGTCCGGCTGCAGGTCTGAGGTCCGGCTGCAGGTCCAGCTGCAGGTCGGCTGCAGGTCTGAGGTCCGGCTGCAGGTCTGAGGTCCAGCTGCAGGTCTGAGGTCCAGCTGCAGGTCTGAGGGGTCCGGCTGCAGGTCTGAGGTCCGGCTGCAGGTCGGCTGCAGGTCGGCTGAGGTCTGAGGTCGGCTGCAGGTCTGAGGTCCGGCTGCAGGTCTGAGGTCCGGCTGCAGGTCTGAGGTCGGCTGCAGGTCTGAGGTCCGGCTGCAGGTCTGAGGTCCGCTGCAGGTCTGAGGTCCGCTGCAGGTCTCCGGCTGCAGGTCTGAGGTCCGCTGCAGGTCTGAGGTCCGGCTGCAGGTCTGAGGTCCAGCTGCAGGTCTGAGGTCCGGCTGCAGGTCTGAGGTCCGGCTGCAGGTCTGAGGTCCGGCTGCAGGTCTGAGGTCCGGCTGCAGGTCTGAGGTCCGGCTGCAGGTCTGAGGTCCGGCTGCAGGTCGCTGAGGTCCGGCTGCAGGTCTGAGGTCCGGCTGCAGGTCTGAGGTCAGCTGCAGGTCTGAGGTCCAGCTGAGGTCTGAGGTCGCTGCAGGTCTGAGGTCCGGCTGCAGGTCTGAGGTCCGGCTGCAGGTCTGAGGTCCGGCTGCAGGTCTGAGGTCCGGCTGCAGGTCTGAGGTCCGGCTGCAGGTCTGAGGTCCGGCTGCAGGTCTGAGGTCCGGCTGCAGGTCCTGAGGTCCGGCTGCAGGTCTGAGGTCCGCTGCAGGTCTGAGGTCGCTGCAGGTTGAGGTCCGGCTGAGGTCTGAGGTCCGCTGCAGGTTGAGGTCCGGCTGAGGTCTGAGGTCCAGCTGCAGGTCTGAGGTCCGGCTGCAGGTCTGAGGTCGGCTGCAGGTCTGAGGTCCGGCTGCAGGTCTGAGGTCCGGCTGCAGGTCTGAGGTCCAGCTGCAGGTCTGAGGTCGCTGAGGTCTGAGGTCCGCTGCAGGTCCGCTGCAGGTCCGGCTGCAGGTCTGAGGTCCGGCTGCAGGTCTGAGGTCCAGCTGCAGGTCTGAGGTCCAGCTGCAGGTCTGAGGTCCGGCTGAGCTGAGGTCCGCTGAGGTCCTGCAGGTCTGAGGTCCGGCTGCAGGTCCGGCTGCAGGTCTGAGGTCCAGCTGCAGGTCTGAGGTCCGGCTGCAGGTCTGGGTCCGGCTGCAGGTCTGAGGTCGGCTGCAGGTCTGAGGTCCGGCTGCAGGTCTGAGGTCCGGCTGCAGGTCTGAGGTCCGGCTGCAGGTCTGAGGTCCGCTGCAGGTCTGAGGTCCTGCAGGCTGAGGTCCGGCTGCAGGTCTGAGGTCCGGCTGCAGTAGGTCCGCTGCAGGTCCGGCTGCAGGTCTGAGGTCCGGCTGCAGGTCTGAGGTCCGGCTGCAGGTCTGAGGTCCCGGCTGCAGGTCGGCTGCAGGTGCTGAGGTCCGGCTGCAGGTCTGAGGTCCGGCTGCGGTCTGAGGTCCGGCTGCAGGTCTGAGGTCGCTGCAGGTCTGATCCGGAGTCTGAGGTCCAGTGCAGGTCTGAGGTCCGGCTGCAGGTCTGAGGTCCGGCTGCAGGTCTGAGGTCCGGCTGCAGGTTGGGTCGGCTGCAGGTCTGAGGTCCGGCTGCAGGTCTGAGGTCCGCTGCAGGTCTGAGGTCCGCTGAGGTTGAGGTCCGGCTGCAGGTCTGAGGTCGTGCAGGTCTGAGTCCGGCTGCAGGTCTGAGGTCCGCTGCAGGTCTGAGTCTGAGTCTGAGGTCCGCTGCAGGTTGAGGTCCGCTGAGGTCTGAGGTCCGGCTGCAGGTCTGGGTCCGCTGGCTAGGTCCGTGCAGGTCTGAGGTCGGCTGCAGGTCTGAGGTCCGGCTGCAGGTCTGGGTCCGGCTGCAGGTCTGAGGTCCGCTGCAGGTCTGAGGTCCGTGAGCAGGTCGCAGGTCTGAGGTCCGGCTGCAGGTCTGAGGTCCGGCTGCAGGTCTGAGGTCCGCTGCAGGTCTGAGGTCCGGCTGCGGTCTGAGGTCCGGCTGAGTCTGAGGTCGGCTGCAGGTCCGGCTGAGGTCCGGCTGCAGGTGCTGCAGTCTGAGGTCCGGCTGCAGGTCTGAGTCCGCTGAGGTCTGAGGTCCGCTGCAGGTCTGAGGTCGGCTGCAGGTCTGAGGTCCGGCTGCAGGTCTGAGGTCCGGCCTGCAGGTCTGAGGTCCAGCTGCAGGTCTGAGGTCCGGCTGCAGGTCCTGAGTGAGTCCGGCTGCAGGTCTGAGGTCCGGCTGCAGGTCTGAGGTCCGGCTGCAGGTCCGGCTGCAGGGTCCGGCTGCATGCTGGTCCGCTGAGGTCGGCCGGCTGCAGGTCTGAGGTCCAGGCTGCAGGTCTGAGGTCCGGCTGCAGGTCTGAGGTCCGGCTGCAGGTCTGAGGTCCGGCTGCAGGTCTGGGTCCGCTGCAGGTCTGAGGTCCCGGCTGCACAGGTCTGAGGTCCGGCTGCAGGTCTGAGGTCCGGCTGCAGGTCTGAGGTCCGGCTGCAGGTCTGAGGTCCGGCTGCAGGTCTGAGGTCCGGCTGCAGGTCTGAGGTCCAGCTGCAGGTCTGAGGTCCAGCTGCAGGTCGAGGTCCGGCTGCAGGTCTGAGGTCCGCTGCAGGTCTGAGGTCCGGCTGCAGGTCTGAGGTCCGCTGCAGGTCTGAGGTCCGGCTGCAGGTCTGAGGTCCGGCTGCAGGTCTGAGGTCCGGCTGCAGGTCTGAGGTCCGGCTGCAGGTCGTGCAGGTCCGGCTGCAGGTCTGAGGTCCGGCTGCAGCGTCTGAGGTCCGGCTGCAGGTCTGAGGTCGGCTGCAGGTCTGAGGTCCAGCTGCAGGTCTGAGGTCCAGCTGGAGGTCTGAGGTCCAGCTGCAGGTCTGAGGTCCGGCTGCAGGTCTGAGGTCCGGCTGCAGGTCTGAGGTCCGGCTGCAGGTCTGAGGTCCGGCTGCCTGAGGTCTGAGGTCCGGCTGCAGGTCTGAGGTCCAGCTGCAGGTCTGAGGTCCGCTGCAGTAGGTCGGCTGCAGGTCCGGCTGCAGGTCTGAGGTCCGGCTGCAGGTCTGAGGTCCGCTGCAGGTCTGAGGTCCGGCTGCAGGTCTGAGGTCCGGCTGCAGGTCTGAGGTCCGGCTGCAGGTCGGCTGCAGGTCTGAGGTCCGGCCTGCAGGTCCGGCTGCAGGTCTGAGGTCCAGCTGCAGGTCTGAGGTCCGGCTGCAGGTCTGAGGTCCGGCTGCAGGTCTGAGGTCCGGCTGCAGGTCTGAGGTCCGGCTGCAGGTCTGAGGTCCAGCTGGAGGTCTGAGGTCCAGCTGCAGGTCTGAGGTCCGGCTGCAGGTCTGAGGTCCGGCTGCAGGTCTGAGGTCCGGCTGCAGGTCTGAGGTCCGGCTGCAGGTCTGAGGTCCGGCTGCAGGTCTGAGGTCCGGCTGCAGGTCTGGGTGGATGAATGAGTCTTTTAGGGATTTGTGAGGACGGATCAGGATGTCAGACATCACAAGCAGAGCAACAAAGCAGAGTTTTGTTTAGTTATGCTGGTAATATCTGAAATACAGACAGAGGACAGATGGACAGACAGACGCGTTTCCTCCTGCCAATTCGCTCATCACCACATGATTGGTTCCTCTTTAACTCCATGTGTTTTATTTCTTTACAATAACTGTGTGAAATGATACATGCTAGTAGTTGTGGTGGCAGCATCATCCTGTGGGAATGCAGCAGGGACAGGAAGTTGGTCAGAGGTTAAAGGTCATCCGACCAGGAAGCCGGTCAGAAGCAGCGTTAGGCTCCATTTCATTTATCAAATAATTAATCAAATCACATAAAAACCGATGCAGGATGTCGTTTACTCTGCTTTGAGAATTATTTATGGATTTTCATTTAGTTTGCCATATTTATAAACTAATTTATTGAATCTATCTTCTTTTATTTTCCATCTTTTCTTGTTTTTTCTCTTTGTCATCCTCCTGTTTCTTCTTCTTTCCTTCAGTTTCATGAAAACAGGATTCTGCTCCTCTATGAAGTTACTCACATTTCCTGTTTTCTTTCCCTATTTTTAATCTTTTTAACCCTTTCCTGCTGTTTACTTTCCCTCCTGCCTTTCATTTGTTTGATTGTCTTTTCTCTTCATTGTCCTGATAAATCCTTCCTGTTTCCATCCCAAACGTTTCATTCCTCCTTTACTTCGACCTTCTTCTCTCAGCCCAGTCGTAGCTTCTGTCCTCTCGGCTCTTTGACCTCCTGACCTTCTGTTCTCCAGTTTCTCTGATCTAATTAAAACCTTTAAATGTTGATGATGTTTTTCTTCTCAGTTAATTCAGCTTTGAATCATCTGATTAGTCTGTGAGCGTGAAGCTGCCTGGATGCTTCAGCGAAGGGACCAGATTGGTGTTGGAGTTAATTATGTGACATTAAGAACAAATGTTGAGCCATTAGCAAAGAGCTAAAAGTATGTACACCCTCTGAAACGTTCAGAGACTCTCAGTGGAGTAAATTCACTGGATTTAAAGAATGAAGAGATGTGGGAAAAGATGGATGGATGATGGATGGATGGATGGATGGATGGATGGATGAATGGATGGATGAATGAATGAATGGATGAATGGGTGAATGGTCCATTATTCTCTCTCCACCGTTTAAAGTCGGTGACGTTTTTCCTCGTCTCTCTCAGAACATTTTCTGTTGAACATGTTGAGGATTTTTATCACTTCTAAGGTTTTGTGTGTCGTTTTATTTTCAGAATAAGAGCCTGTAATTAAGAGAAAGAGGAAATTAGTTTGACATTTTAGTTTATGGGACGTTGTGAATCCGTTGAGTCCGTTTCTGAGCTTCCCCCAGGAATCCATCCTTAGTTTAAATCTACTCCATTTAAGTTTCCTAATTTACTCAAAGTTTCTTCAGAAAACATATTAATGTCTTCAGCTGCTCTAATGTTGACATGGAGGCTGAACCTTGAGAATCGCAGGTTTACTAATCCCTCTGCAGCGTCTCTCAGGCGTTTGAGTTTTCTCCTCTCGCTCCCCGATGCGCCGTCCACCGATGTGCATCCTGCTTAATTACTTTTTCATGAGTTGTTCCCTGTTTTCCCCTGAGGGAACAGCATCACCCCCTCAGACACCCCTTATCCACTCAAGGTGACCTTGTCTTCCTGCTGTGATTCCTCTGGGCCGCAGTGTGTGTCCATGTCCGTGTGTTGCTCCATCTGCACTCATGCAGATGGAGGAGAGTCAGAGTGTCGGGTCCAGGTGAAGGAATCTCTGGCCTGTTTCTGCCTTTCACATGAACTCAGAGTGAAACTTTATATCTCACACTGATGAAGGAAGCCTGGTTGCGACGTCGTCGTCTCTCCAGCTGGATGATGCTTCGTGTCGGTTCAGTCCAAAAGAGGAGTCAGACTGCAGCTTCCTAAAAACACCTTACCTGGTTTTATCTGAAACGGATAAAAAGATCTGATTTATCTGACTTCATAAACATTTATACATGAACATGCCTCTTTTTTTCACGTTAGCATTATAGGCTCATCACAGACAGAAAAGGAGGATTATATTCCTGCCAAAAAAAGTCAAATATTTGCTAAAACAAATTAACAATTTTGAGATTACTATAAGAAATCTTCTAGAAAAAATTGGATTTTGAAATAAAAAATCTAGAAAATTTCTTACATGAATCTCAAACTTTCTGAGCTTGTTTATGTTTTTAAAGAATGATGTTCAATTTGTGCTAAAGGAGTTAACCTATTAATGAAGCTATTCAAGCGAAATAGCATCTGAATTCTAAACATGTAGCAGCTAATGCTAATGTTAGCATCTACATTTCTAAAGAAGCTCCATGAATGGTCAGGTCTGAAACTCTTTGCTCTATCAGATGGTTGACGATCAGATTAAATCTGTAAATATTTCTGTTGTTGATATAAATAGACATAAGTGGACAAAATATGGTTTAATTTAGCAGCAAAAAGGATTTTTGGATTGATAATGTTACTTATGATGTTAGTTTTTGAGTAAAATGTGATTCCTGCAATTAACTCAATTAAAAATGTAATCACCAAAACTAAAAACAGATTTTATTTTAATTTAAATGTTAAGAAATGACAGAAAGAGACACATTTTTCATACACACATTTATAGTTTTTTTTACATTTTGGAACGAAGGTGGAATAAATCAGTTTTCAGATGCATTAGGTGTTTTATTTTTAGTGGCGCCACAATAAGTAATATTAATACGGACAACTTCCCTGCAATGTCATCAACTCAAGCATGCAGCATCCTGAGGTGAGTGAAAATTTAACATTATTATCAATCCAAAAACAAAGTAGCACCTCAGTTAGTTTTGCTGAAAAGTTTTGACCAAAATTGTTTTTTTCTGCTCATATTTTACAAAGAATACACTCCTGACAGCAGAACCAGAATAAAAAACTGTCCGCCTGGAGAAACGCCTCCAGGTGAAGAGAGACTCACTTTCTACTCCAGACACTTTTACAGTTTTTACACCAACGGGCATTTTTCCTATTGCTTTGCTATCAGATTGTCTGAAAAGCCCAAAGAAAATCACCATGCAGGACAGGTTGGTCATTTTACAGCAAAATAAAGAAACTTCATTCAGCAGGACATCTGGGCCCAGCCAGTCAGAAAGAAACACAGAGCGTCAAAAATATCTGACAAAAACAAACAACTAAAATATGAAATACTGGCATAAATTTAGTTAAAAGCCAAACCAGAAAGTCTGAAAAATGAAAAATTACAAAAGCTCTTCAATAACATTCACTAAACCCAAAAAGAGAAAAAGAAAAATGAGTTAAAATATGTGTAAAAAATATTTATTATGAAAATCTGCTGTTCCACAGAACTGGACACCTGGAGTAATAAAACAATTCCCACCCAGGTCCGATCTGAACGAGCTGCTCCGACCTGGACAGAACCAGGAGGAAAACATTTTTCTGTTTCATAACAGCAGGACGGCTGTGAACGGATCGGGTCCAGGTTATCGGTTTAAAACCAGGTCATTGGTTTAAAACCATGTTATCGGTTTAAAACCTGGTTATCGGTTTAATACCTGGTTATCGGTTTAATATCAGGTTATCGGTTTAATACCATGTTATGGGTTTAAAACCTGGTTATGGGTTTAAAACCTGTCAGAAATGAACAGAATCCAGGTTCTAATCCAGTTTGGTGAAGCCAGCCTTCAGACGACCTGCAGGCAGCAGCGTGACCTTCCACCTGACCCGCCCACTGTGTGTCTGGTAAACTGTTAGTTGCTGCAGTGTTCAGGCCCATTAGCGCTCTGATTGGCTGTTATCAGGTCATTTTAAGTCAGCGCCGTATTTGCCAAAGTGGCCATTTCCGCCTCGTTCTCCATGAGGCTGATTCACGATCCTCCGCTCGGCGCACAAACCTGCAGCCGCCAAACGCACAATGTGAGCTGATTCGTCTCCTCATCGCCGCTGTCCGCTAAATGGCGGCTAATGAACTTGATTAGGCCGGTTACATGAAACTCACACACTGAGCATCCCACGAGTCGTCCAATCACACGGCCGGCCTGATAATTGAAATTCATTCATGGCATCCTGACACACACACAGTCGGGCTCTTAACCCTCCTCATCCAGCCGCGCCTCATGCATTATGCAGAGCCTGTTTGTTTGTAGGAATCTCATCTCAAGAGCTCACTGTAAGGAAGGTCGGCTCCTGTTAGCTCCCCGCATTAAACCTCCTCAGCTCAAACCTCAAATACAAAAACTCCATTTCTACTCATTTAGCCGCCTGCAAATACGGCGCTTTGTATTTTCAAACATATACGATCACGACTAGAAGCTCCTCAGAAAACCTTTAACCTTCATCAACAGTTATCTACCAGTTTTACTCCACATTTGAAGCTTCCCTGATTTGGATCCGGCTCCTTTAAGCTGCTTCCAATCAGGATGTAATCCTTAAAACAAACATCCGCAAAGTTGAAAGAGAAATGAACAAAAAAGGTGGAGCAGGGCAAATTTGTTTACCGACCACGACTGTTTCAGAAAAGCTCAACAGAACAAACGCTGAGGGTAAACACGAGTGTGAAGAATTACGCAATCTTCAGATGTGCAAGTGCTAAAATTGCTTTCCGTGGAGCGTAGATGAGTGTTATCGTCACTTATCTCCCACAAAAGTTCCTCTGAATGAAATCCTTCGGAGCGTCCATGACTGGACACGATGGGGACATTCAGCTGTAGTGAAAGTACATTTTTATTTCAACCATTTTCCAAGTTGCAACCGCAAACTTCTATGTAATTCTTTTTTCTTAAACTGAAATCTGAAAATAAAGTGTTCAGCCTCCTTTAATCTAAAATATTAGATCAGATCACCTTGTTTAATTGAATCTATGAAGGAGATCATGATAACCTCTATCTACTGATAAAAGCTTCCCAACTCTTCACCCACTGGTTGGTTATTCTCTGTTTGCTCAGAGTTCAGTTTGCAGCATCTCACAGCTCTGCAACATGCCAATATGGAGAACCTTGACGAATAATTTAGTGTTACAGTCATTTTCCCCATCGTTATGACAACATGTTGGCTGAAGCTGGGAGTCGGGATGGAAACGTGATGGGATCTCTACTGAAACATGTTTCTGTCTGCCGCTGCTGCTGTATTGGGCCGGAGATCATTGAGCGTTCGCCAACAGGCCGCTGAGCTCCGCCCGTTTCTGCTTCGCCTAAAGGAACGACGATGCGTGAAGCTGGACGTTGTTTCTGTCGAGGCTCTGGGTTTCGTTCATCACCATGGAGCAACGTTGGTCTCTGTAAGCAGAGACGATGGAGCAGACACCAAAACAAACGATCCATCCGTTTCTTAAGTCACGTGTTTGACTCTGGGATGAAGGATTTGAGTTTATGCCAAAGGAAAGGTAAAGTCACTCAGCGTTGTTGCTCAGGGCAGCTGGGCTGAAACATCAGGAACCAGAGCATCATGTTGTTGGACCATGAGAGGAAGCAGGAGAACCCAGACAGAACCAATCGTGTGATGATGTGAGGTTCGGACCAGAACTTCAACCATTTCATGGTTTTTAAAGTCAAACTTTGACTAGTCGCTGTGGCGTCACAGGACGTTTGTCGTAAACTCTGACAGCTCAGACTCAAATCTGTTGTTCAGCCTGTCAGAGGTCCTGCTGTGATCTCCGGTCTGGACGTTTGTTCCTTCACAGCAGCCGGTGCTGATGATCGGTTATATTCTCACCCTGGACCTCTGCGCCACCAGGAGGCAGATTATTACGCTGACCATAACGTTGCAGGTGGAGTTATGGAGGCAGGGTGTAGTTAAATCCTGCTGTGATTCCCCACAGAGACTCTGACTTTGAGACATAAACGGGCAGAATCTGTTTAACTGTTTAACGAGACGGTCGCCTCGTTGTCATCACTCCGTTGGTCGATTCGGATCAAACTGACCCATCTCAGCCCAGATTTCTCAGCTGTCAGCTTCCTGTCATGTTTACGACTCTAAACGTCACTGAGGACGAGGTTAAAGGTCAGCTAGCTGGTGAAACCTCCAGTTGGATCTGGTCCAGTTGGGTCTGGTCCAGTTGGGTCTGGTCCAGTTGGGTCTGGTCCAGTTGGGTCTGGTCCAGTTAGGATTGGTCCAGTTGGGACTGGTCCAGTGTCCAGTTAGGATTGGTCCAGTTGGGTCTGGTCCAGTTGGGTCTGGCCCAGTTGGGTCTGGTCCAGTGTCCAGTTAGGATTGGTCCAGTTGGGATTGGTCCAGTTGGGTCTGGTCCAGTTGGGTCTGGTCCAGTTGGGTTGGTCCAGTTGGGTTGGTCCAGTTGGGTCTGGTCCAGTGTCCAGTTCGGATTGGTCCAGTTGGGTCTGGTCCAGTTGGATCTGGTCCAGTTGGGATGGTCCAGTTGGATCTGGTCCAGTTGGTCTGGTCCAGATGGGAGTGGTCCAGCTGATCGGTTCCGGGGTCGTCCAGCGATGAGAAGCTGAGGACGATGGTTTGGACGTCCTGGATCCTCTGAGGACTGAACCCGTGGAGAGCGAGTCTGGGTCCCTGCTGAGGCTGCAGAACTTTGAACCACTGCAGGTCAGGAGGTAGCTGATGGACTGGAATGAAGCTGATGGACGGAGGAAGCTGATGGACGGATGAAACTGATGGACGGATGAAACTGATGGACGGATGAAGCTGATGGACGGATGAAACTGATGGACGGATGAAGCTGAATGGACGGATGGAAGGGTGATGGATGGATGAAGCTGATGGACGGATGAAGCTGATGGACGGATGAAGAGTCGAAACGTTCCACTAGAAGCAGTTGGTAGAGAGATGCTGCGACACATAAAGCCTGTAGACACACATGTTCATTTCTGTTTCCACAGTTTGAACCTCCAGCCCAGTTTCAGGTTAATGAACCAAACTAGTTCCTGTTCACTGCTAACAGGGCTGATGGTGACATCATAACCTCTCCATCCTGTGTGGCATCATGTTGGGATCAATCGCTGGTTTCTCTCAACGCTGCAGCACAAACGTCCGCCAGCAGACCTCCTGACCGCCTCGCTGCTGGCTGCATCGTTTGGTTAATGTAATCTAAGATGGCCGACTCTGCAGAGGAGACGGAAGCTAGTGAAGAACAGATGGATTTTCTGGAAGTCGGGTGATGTGAAAGTTGAGAATCCACAGGAGGAAACTGGGAGAACATGAATAGTTTCAGGCATATTAATTAGGGCTGTAGTGATACAATAACCTCACGATAAGATACGATACACGATATTCTGCCCACGGTACAATATATATTGCGATATTCAACAAACGATACAATTCAATACACATTTGTGATTTTCTGACTGATTTTAGAGGGACAGAGTGATTTTGTTGACATTTTGTGACTGTTATAAAGTTGGATTGAATTTATTTAACTAAAAACTGATTAAAAGCTCCAACTACACAATACCTGGTTCTGGTTGGACACAGACTTAAAGTGGACAGCTGGACAAAATGAATCAAAGAAGTGGAGAGAAAACATGTTTCTTTTAGTTGAAACAGTCCAAACTGTAGCTGACATGCATTAGTAAAGTAAATAAAGTGAACCAAGTTCCTGCTCTGAATAGTTTGATACCTTTTTAACCTGAACATCTGAAGGAATCACTCTAAGCCTGATGACCTGGTGAAGCCAGCAGTGAGTGAACAAGGGGACAGTTGGACGTTACGATACTTAAGGATGAATATCGATTTGTTATAGGAAAGAAAATATCAATATATATCACGATATCGATATTATTATACAGCCCTAATATTAAAAGATTGACACAGAAGATATAATCCAGAGGAACTGTGGACAGTAGAACCAGCTGAACCACAAAACGAGTTAAACAAGAAGCTAAGTGGTGTTAAAGGCTAAACTATCCTCTTCAGCACCTTTATTGAAAGAATAATGGAGTGTTTTAATTGTAAAGTATTTTTATCCCATGTGCTAATGAACCGTACGCCGAGTTTAATGCGCATTAGTTCACCTGCTCAGAAAGCCGAGTCGTGAATGAGTCAGGCTCCTCTGTCATCCTCAGCTGGGAGGCCGCGGGCGCCGCCGCCGCCGTGAAATGATGTTAGCAGCGCAACGACCGGTAGGGACACGAGGAAGCTCAACGAAATGGACCGGATCCGCTTGAGACTGGCTTCAGAACCGCTCTGCCTGTCAGTACGGATCAGATAGAAACGTATCAATGCTGACCATGTAAACATGTTGGCACTCTGAGCGTTGGAGGGTGATGACGGGTCAGAACTGGACGTGGAAACGCCTCGGTCAGCACAGTTGTTATGATTTGGAAAATATATTTTCTGATTCTGATGGATCTGATTCAAACCAGAACATAATAAATAACTATTTATTATATTCTTTTACCAAATTCTGGTCCGTTTCTCTAGAATGTCTGGTCCGGTTGGTGAGGTGTGAAGGCTAACCGACCTCTGACCTCTGGTCCTCTGGTCCTCTAAACTCGGTCTGGGTTCAGCTGAAGCGAACTATGGTTTGGTTTGAATGTGGACCAGAGACCGCTCCAAAAGCAGGAAGTGGACTACAGTGCAGGGCATTCTGGGTAAATACAACCAAAATAAAAGCACTAGCCTACCGCTAGCAGGAGGATGCTATAGCAGGAGGATGCTAGCAGGAAGATGTTAGCAGGAGGATGCTAGCAGGAGGATGCTAGCAGGAGGATGCTAGCAGGAGGATGCTATTGCAGGAGGATGCTAGCAGGAGGATGCTAGCAGGAGGATGCTAGCAGGAGGATGCTATTGCAGGAGGATGCTAGCAGGAGGATGCTAGCAGGAAGATGTTAGCAGGAGGATGCTAGCAGGAGGATGCTAGCAGGAAGATGTTAGCAGGAGGATGCTAGCAGGAGCATGCTAGCAGGAAGATGTTAGCAGGAGGATGCTAGCAGGAGGATGCTAGCTGGAAGATGTTAGCAAGAGGATGCTAGCAGGAGGATGCTAGCTGGAAGATGTTAGCAGGAGGATGCTAGCTGGAAGATGTTAGCAAGAGGATGCTAGCAGGAGGATGCTAGCAGGAAGATGTTAGCAGGAGGATGCTAGCTGGAAGATGTTAGCAAGAGGATGCTAGCAGGAGGATGCTAGCAGGAAGATGTTAGCAGGAGGATGCTAACGGTACCTAAAGGCAATAGAGTCCAGTAACCAAACAATCGTGTTTCTGGATGGAGGGAAGAAGTCAGAGAAAATCCACAGGAGGAAATTCAAGCTCCAGGCTGGGATTCAGACCCAAGACCTTCTCACTGCAGGACGACGATGAATGAGTGAATGAGTGAATGAGTCAGGCTCAGTCCATCCTGGTTAATGTTGAGATGACATAATGTCTCCGATGGCTCCCAGCAGATCTGTTTGTGAAAATGATGCTGCTGTGAGTCGAAGACGTTTGACTCTCACATTTCACTTCTTTGCTGCTAATTCATGACTTAACATCTTTCAATCAGATAATTGAGATTTTTAGGACATTATCTCAGACCTGCACCTCTTTTTGTCTGAAGATGAATTTGCTACAAAACTGCGACCTCAACTAGACAGAAAGTCTGCCTCTTGTTGCCTGATGGAAGCGATATTTTAATCAATCCTGCCGTCTCCACGGCGGAGGATGACTCACGTCTGAGCTGTTCTGCTCACCTGATGGGAAATCAATCCCTCTGCTTCAGCTTCAGCTATCGCTGGTTTGGTCTGAATCCACCCAACCACAGATCTCAACAAAAACAGATCCACCCTGTTTGGATGCAGATGAATCTGCCTGTTTGGAGGAGATGGTTGAACGTTTTCTGTTTCTTTTATAGTAAATACATTTTGTCTGTAAAACCCAACTGATGTTTGAATTGTCGAAGCCGTTTCTCCCCCTGGACACAGTAAAAATGCCGGTGTTGAATTAACACCCAAAAATGTCTATATATGTCCAAGTCAGCTGGTGCTAAAGTAACACTTTTTAAAGTGTTAAAAGATTGACACCCATTTTTTTGTTAAATTAACATTGGTCTATAACACTGAAATGGATTCAAGAAAATTTTAACTTTCCATTTCTGTGTGTTGCTTTGAATATTTTCCACTGGGTTTGATTGATATTGGCACCTTGTGGGGTCAATTATTTACCCCAAAAGGGGTAAATAACACCACATTATATTTTGTGATCAACACTACACTGGTGTTACTTTTAATATATTTGAACAATAACACCGTTGTAAATGTGAATGTGACACTCTGTAGTGTTGAATTTAACACCTGCTGACACTTTTGGGTGTTAAATCAACACTGGCATTTTTACTGTGAATGTCTCCATGTTTTGTCTCTCGGCCGCCGGTCCTGGTGTTGGTGTAGTTGGACGTCCTGCAGGTCCACCGTGTCTCCGTGTCCAGATGGTGGACAGGTCAGGAGACACTCACAGCTCGGCATGTTGTTGACCCTAAACCCGCAGGCAGCTGGACGCTGAAGGCAACTGTTGGATTCGTTTTAGTGGTATCAGAGTAAAGGGGTTGGATAGAAAAGCAAACCCACTTCCTCAGTTCAGTGGAACATGAGTCCAGATTATTTTCAGATTATTTTGACGAGCATATCTCAAATATTTAGAAGAAAGGAAATGATATCTTTGGTGTCTGATAGGTTGGTATTTGGAAAGCAGCCAATCCAGGAGCAGCGTTCGTTTTTCCTCACTGTTGATTGGCTGAACCTCAGATAAGGGAGACTGTACATGAGGAGACTGTTGAAGAGGAGCCATCGGTGTTTCTGAGAGGAGCTTTTAGGTGTTTACAGGTTTAAGTGAAGTTTATCGTAACAAAATATGAAAACATCTGAGTGGGTTAAATTGTTTTTAAATGAAATAGAAGAAAATGTGTTTTTTTGACAAGGTGTAAGTTTTAAACATAATCAAAATATTGAAGAAACAACAAGACTAAAAGTTATCATTCATTTAAATTAAAGATCATTTCTGGCCTGACAAACTGAATTGATGAGTTTTTCCTCTGAGCCCAAAGATCAACAATCAGATCTGATTCCAGTAAAATCCCGAACAAAAAACCTCATCAGAATAAACAAATCTGCATCATTTCCCGGCGCTGATTTTGTGCTGCGCTCCTCTCTCCTCCCAGCATGTCTGCTGCTCAAGTGTCAGATTGCGAGTTTTCGCTGCAGGCACAAATGGATGATAATTGTATGCAAAATGGCTTCAGAGATTACAACTGCAACTCGACGGCGCAGGTGGGGTCTCCTCCAAGCGCTTCATTAGTCGGCGCCGCGGTGTGTTTACCGGGAACCGGGCCGCCCTGCGCCGCGTCCGGCACCCTGAGCGTCATGGAGGAGGAACTGGGAAGTGGCTCTGGGTCGGATCCGTCCTGGAGAAGCAGAAATATACTAAAGCTGTGAAAGCGGTTCTGGCACCGAGCTGAGCTTCGATCCAGTGAGGCAGAAAGTTTTCACACCCGGCCGCGTCCGGCGGGCCGCGGTCCGGCTCCAGCAGCCGGAGCGGGACAATCGGTTTGGAGGTTTGGACGGACAGCCGGAGTCTGAGGTCGGATCTGCATTCTGGCCGAACCGGCTGTGAGGATCCGCCACGCAGAATGAAGCCAGGTCACATTGAAACAGCCCGACTCCCAGGAAGGCATCAGCTGGAGCTTATGTCACCAGACACTTGGTTTTGCCTTTCAAAATGTCTTCATAGACACCAAGTGAATCCAAGATGCAGCATAACATTTAGCATAATGCAGCCAAAACGAAAAGTATTTCACAGTGGCGACAAAACTGGATGACTGAGGCATTAAACTGCTAACTTTATTATCAGGACATCGACCGTTCAGTAACCATGGGATAACTCGACTGTTGTATCCCCTATTCCAGCATCATCCCCCTATTACAGCATCATCCCCTATTCCAGCATCATCCCCCTACTCCAGCATCATCCCCTACTCCAGCATTATCCCCTATTCCAGCATCATCCCCCTATTCCAGCATCATCCCCCTATTCCAGCATCATCCCTCTATACCAGCATCATCCCCTACTCCAGCATTATCCCCTATTCCAGCATCATCCCCCTATTCCAGCATCATCCCCCTATTCCAGCATCATCCCCTACTCCAGCATCATTCCCCCTACTCCAGCATCATCCCCTATTCCAGCATCATCCCCTATTCCAGCATCATCCCCTATTCCAGCATCATCCCCTATTCCAGCATCATCCCCTACTCCAGCATCATCCCCCTATTCCAGCATCATCCCTCTATACCAGCATCATCCCCTATTCCAGCATCATCCCCTATTCCAGCATCATCCCCTATTCCAGCATCATCCTATTCCAGCATATTCCCATCGCATCATCCCCTACTCCAGCATCATCCCCCTATTCCAGCATCATCCCTCTATACCAGCATCATCCCCTATTCCAGCATCATCCCCCTATTCCAGCATCATCCCCTATTCCAGCATCATCCCCTACTCCAGCATCATCCCCCTATTCCAGCATCATCCCCTATTCCAGCATCATCCCCCTATTCCAGCATCATCCCCTATTCCAGCATCATCCCTCTATACCAGCATCATCCCCTACTCCAGCATCATCCCCCTATTCCAGCATCATCCCTCTATTCCAGCATCATCCCCTATTCCAGCATCATCCCCTATTCCAGCATCATCCCCTACTCCAGCATCATCCCCCTATTCCAGCATCATCCCTCTATACCAGCATCATCCCTCTATACCAGCATCATCCCCTATTCCAGCATCATCCCCTATTCCAGCATCATCCCCTACTCCAGCATCATCCCCCTATTCCAGCATCATCCTCTCTATACCAGCATCATCCCCTATTCCAGCATCTTCCCCTATTCCAGCATCATCCCCTATTCCAGCATCATCCCCTATTCCAGCATCATCCCCTACTCCAGCATCATCCCCCTATTCCAGCATCATCCCTCTATACCAGCATCATCCCCTATTCCAGCATCATCCCCTATTCCAGCATCATCCCCTATTCCAGCATCAATCCCTATTCCAGCATCATCCCCTACTCCAGCATCATCCCCTATTCCAGCATCATCCCCTATTCCAGCATCATTCCCTATTCCAGCATCATCCCCTACTCCAGCATCATCCCCTATTCCAGCATCATCCCTCTATATCCAGCATCATCCCCTATTCCAGCATCATCCCCTATTCCAGCATCATCCCCTATTCCAGCATCATCCCCTATTCCAGCATCATCCCCTACTCCAGCATCATCCACCTATTCCAGCATCATACCTTATACCAGCATATCCCCTATTCCAGCATCATCCCCTATTCCAGCATCATCCCCTATTCCAGCATCATTCCCTATTCCAGCATCATCCCCTACTCCAGCATCATCCCCCTATTCCAGCATCATCCCTATTCCAGCATCATTCCCTATTCCAGCATCATCCCCTACTCCAGCATCATCCCCTATTCCAGCATCATCCCTCTATACCAGCATCATCCCCTATTCCAGCATCATCCCTATTCCAGCATCATCCCCTATTCCAGCATCATCCCCTATTCCAGCATCATCCCCTATCCAGCATCATCCCCCTATTCCAGCATCATCCCCTATTCCAGCATCATCCCCCTATTCCAGCATCATCCCCTATTCCAGCATCATCCCTCTATACCAGCATCATCCCCTATTCCAGCATCATCCCCTATTCCAGCATCATCCCCCTATTCCAGCATCATCCCCTATTCCAGCATCATCCCCTACTCCAGCATCATCCCCCTATTCCAGCATCATCCCTCTATACCAGCATTATCCCCTATTCCAGCATCATCCCCTATTCCAGCATCATCCCCTATTCCAGCATCATTCCCTATTCCAGCATCATCCCCTACTCCAGCATCATCCCCCTACTCCAGCATCATCCCCTATTCCAGCATCATTCCCCATTCCAGCATCATCCCTACTCCAGCATCATCCCCTATTCCAGCATCATCCCCTATCCAGCATCATCCCCTATTCCAGCATCATCCCCTATTCCAGCATCATCCCCTACTCCAGCATCATCCCCTATTCCAGCATCATCCCCTATTCCAGCATCATCCCCTATTCCAGCATCATCCCCTATTCCAGCATCATCCCTATACCAGCATTATCCCCCTATTCCAGCATCATCCCAACCAAACAGACAGGCAGGTTTCAGCAGCTGATGAGTCAGCAGGACACAGAGCTGGTAGCTGTCAGTCATCCAGCAACAGCTGCTGGAGATTCTTCTGGCCCACAGCATCACCATTCACAACTTTATCCAAAGATACCAGGATAATTGAGTTATGACATCAATATCACTGGATATTTATCCCTTTTTTGTGAACTGAATAAAACCTGGTAATGATCAGATCATTTTGGTCCAGATCCATAAAATCCCAGAAGAGAAAGAAGTCAGAAGGTTAGCATTAGCTCTAGTGCAGCAGGTTTTAAAATGTTTAAATTTTTCTCCTGCGGTGAAGCAAACAGAAAATGAATCAGCTTCTCATCTCATCTTCATGCCGAGGAGGAAACGACGATGCACAGAGACGTTCCGTCAAGCTGCTGAGGATGTTTCAGTTGGTGTGATGAGATGTTTTTTCGCTGACCTGAGCTCGGCTCGTGTTTGGATCCCGTCGGTCTGAGATCACATCTGCAGAGGGAGAATTCGCTCCTTAACGGTGCCGCTTCCCGATAAACTCCAGCTGAAGGAGCTGCAGCCAGACGCGGTAGCGATCCACGCATTTTAATGTGCTGCAGAGCCGGGGCCCCATCCGGGCCCCATCAGACGGCATGTGGCCCCCAGCCAGGGGCGCAACTACACATTATTCAGGTGGATGCGAAAACGCGCCCCCCCCCCCCGTCCCGAGGCCACGATACATGAAGGGTAAAACTCGCTACATTTACCTCGTTATGTGCGCGAGCTGCAGAAGCGTGAGGCGCTGAAGCGTCGCCCCCTCCAGACGGGGCTTTGGCCCCTCTGGTGCTGCGCCCCCATGCGTTGCATACGCTGCATACCCACTTTTTGCACCACTGCCCCCCCAGCCACTGTAGAGGAGGAGTATGGGGTTCCATTTGTATCAAAAATAAGTAGAAGTCATATGTGTAGATGTGTCGTTGCTATGTGTCGTTGGTCTATGTTGCATGTAGATGCTGCATATGTAGATGTTGCATATGTAGATGTTGCATATGTGGTCCATGTCGTTGGTCCTTGTCGTTGGTCCTTGTCGTTGGTCCGTGTTGCTATTGCCTGTTCTCTTCGCCATTAAAAAGTTTTGAAGTAGGTCATGTATGATCAAATAGTTTATTAGATATTACAAAAATGTTGGTCTTTCAATATCAGTGGTTTCAATAAAATTGGTTTCAAAATGTTAAGATTTCTACCTCGTATTTTCTTTAGGCATTAGTCAGGGCAACTAACGAGGTCGAGGGGTCCTGGCCCAGTGAAGGGGGCGCTGAATTTCTTTTTAAATCTGTATATCTTCATTTTTAAGAATAATTTTCACTGTCGGCATGTATTTGAACTTCTCTCTTTTATTTACTTCAGCGCAGCTCACAGTTTTAAACAAATTCTGTAGTTTTCGGGTTACTTCTAAATCTGCTCGGACCAACGACACGAACCACATATGCAACATAGACATGTGCAGCGAACACAAATACAACGTAGACATATGCAACATCTACATGCAACAGACCAACAACATGGACCAACGACACATAGCAACGACACATCTACACATATGACTTCTACTTATTTTTGATACAAATGGAACCCCATACATTAATAAGTCATTGTGACGAGAGAATCGGCCGAGATTCACCACAAGGAAACTGAAGCAAACGTCACAAAGTTTTAAACCTGCAGCTTCTTCCACCTGCTGACAGTTTGTCTGTTAGAGACGTCTGAAGTTTCCAAAGTTCACAAAACCTCTGGAGATTAAGTGAGTTTGGCGTAAATTAACATTTCCAACTGATTAACAGACAAACACCAATGTGAAGGAGCCTATGGGACGGGTCAGTCACAGAACCTCCAGAACCACCAGGACCTCCTGAACAGAACCTCCAGCCGGTTCTCCAAGCAGCCTTCAGAGAGAAAGGTGGAGAAAGGAAACAGCATCTGACCTTTCACCTTTCTGCCTCACATGTTTTCATTCCTACTGGTTTCATTGGCAGCGATTCTTCAGCGACCTGCTTGTTGTTCCTCTGTCACGGCGGACGGTCCGGTCCGGTTCTGTCCTGGCAGGTTCTGTCCTGTCTGGTCCTGTCCGGTTCGGTCCGGTCCGATCCAGTCTTGTCTGATCCGGTCCTGTCCAGTCTGGTCCTGTCTGGTCCTGTCCTGTCCTGTCCGATCCGATCCGATCCGGTCCGCCCTGTCCGGTCTGGTCCTGTCCTGTCCGGTCCGATCGATCCGATCCGGTCCGCCCTGTCCGGTCTGGTCCTGTCCGGTCGATCCGGCCTGGTCCTGCCGGTCCGATCCGGCCTGGTCCTGTCCCTGTCCGGTCCGATCCGGCCTGGTCCTGTCCTGTCCGGTCCGATCCGATCCGGTCTGGTCCTGTCCTGTCCTGTCCTGTCCGGTCCGATCCAGTCTTGTCTGATCCGGTCCTGTCTGATCCGGTCCTGTCCGATCTGGCCTGGTCCTGTCCTGTCCGGTCCGATCCGGTCCGATCCAGTCTTGTCTGATCCGGTCCTGTCCAGTCTGGTCCTGTCTGGTCCGTCTGGTCCTGTCCTGTCCTGTCCGATCCGATCCGATCCGGTCCGCCCTGTCCGGTCTGGTCCTGTCCGGTCTGATCCGGCCTGGTCCTGTCCGGTCCGATCCGGCCTGGTCCTGTCCTGTCCGGTCCGATCCGGCCTGGTCCTGTCCTGTCCGGTCCGATCCGATCCGGTCTGGTCCTGTCCTGTCCTGTCCTGTCCTGTCCTGTCCGGTCCGGTCCAGTCTTGTCTGATCCGGTCCTGTCTGATCCGGTCCTGTCCGATCTGGCCTGGTCCTGTCCTGTCCGGTCCGATCCGATCCGGTCTGGTCCTGTCTGTCCGATCCGGTCCTGTCCGTCCTGTCTGGTCCGGTCCTGTCGTCTGTCGATCCGGTCCGTCCGAGTCTCAGTCCTGTGTCTGATCCTGGTCCTGTCCGGTCCGATCCGGCCTGGTCCTGTCCTGTCCGGTCCGATCCGGCCTGGTCCTGTCCTGTCCGTCCGATCCGATCCGGTCTGGTCCTGTCCTGTCCTGTCCTGTCCTGTCCTGTCCTGTCCGTCGGCGGTCCAGTCTTGTCTGATCCGTCCTGTCTGATCCGTCCTGTCCGATCTGGCCTGGTCCTGTCCTGTCCGGTCCGATCCGATCCGGTCTGGTCCTGTCCTGTCCGATCCGGTCCTGTCCGTCCTGTCTGGTCCGGTCCGATCCAGTCTTGTCTGATCCGGTCCTGTCCAGTCTCGTCCTGTCTGTCCTGTCCTGTCGGGTCCGATCCGGTCCTGGTCCTGTCCGGTTTGTGTCCTGTCCTGTCCTGTCCTGGTTCCGGTCCGATCCGATCCGGTCGCCTTGCACAGAATCTCTTGTGTTCAGCACTCACATTCGAATCATCATGTGTATCATGAACAACTGAATGTCAACATAGGTGTGAAATCATGACGGAAAAATAGTTCAGGAATTTTCTTAATCATTGGTTAGAAAATGACCATCAGAGTTTCTCTAATTCATTGATATGCATCACATTATTTTCTCTGCACAAATGAAATAAACATTTAAAAACCCAGATCTGTAATGACATCACAGGCCTGGAATTGACCAGAAGTTACCAGTTTCATTATTACGCTTTTTGTGTATCTCACATTTTTGCATATTTAGTGTTTTAGGAAGAATAAATCAGGATTAACGTCAGTCACCCAGAAGATGTTTCCATCTGCTGTCAGGACAAAGCATGACTCCTCCTCCACCGTGTGTGTGTGTGTGTGTGTGTGTGTGTGTGTGTGTGTGTGTGTGTGTGTGTGTGTGTGTGTGTGTGTGTGTGTGTGTGTGTAGCTCACCTCAGATCCGGGGCTCCGTCAGTCTGTCACCAGGAACCTCATCTGGACTCGCAGCTCGTTTCTCTCTTGTTTCTTCTCACCAGTGGCTTCATGCTTCTGTTTTCACGCCAACTTTAAAGATCACTTTGTGTTTCTGTGGAAACCAGAACATCAGCAGGTTCACCAGACCAGGAATCCAAATGTTCAAAGTGTCTAAGAACCATCAGTTCATTCAACAGGAGGACATCGTTTACTCTTCATTAGCTTTAATTTATCTGTTCAGTTCTGGAAAAGAACCGGACGGTTTTTGGAGCAGGACTCAGAGTTTTGGCTCCAAATCTGAAAGTGTTTCCAAGTATTCTCTGTAAAGTAACAGCAAAGTTAGAAAATCATCACATACTGAAAACATGACAAACTGAATTACAGTTATGACAGAAAGTTATGATTTTATTAATGCAAAATGTAAAAACTGATCAATAATAAAGTGATTTAGTTGATCTGTGGCACCGGATCCAAAATGTTTGCATCTAAATGCAGGTTGGGAGCCGAACCGCGCTGAGCCAATCCAACGGCAGCGTTTATTCTGCTCACTGCTGATTGGCTGAACCGCAGGCCAATCAGCAGTGATCTGTGGGTTGATGCACATTAGGGGATATTTGGTGCTTGAACTCTAAAATAAGCAGTAAGACGTATTTTCAGAGGATGACGCCGTGATTATTAATCCTCTCATAACCAAAGTCCTTCCAGGTTGATCAGGTTTGTTTGAGGTTCAGCAACACTTTGTTGATTAGAAAAGATTCATGAATTCATCGGGTTTCTGACAGAAAGTCAAAGGAATCGCAGCATCTGGATTCACTCTGACACATTTCCCGTCTCTGTCTTGATGAAGTGCTGAGGAACGTCTAATTAAAGTCCACAGCGCCTCGTTTGCACACGGATCAGTGGATTTACATCCTCAGCCTCTCAAAAATCTCTGAATAAATCTGCTTCCTGCCTCCAGAGGTGCATCTTAAATCATCTTAATCAAATAAATATCTCCCTCCTCATAAACCAAAAACACGTTAATAAAACATCACATTTTCATGACGTTTCAGAGGAAAACATCCGAACAGAAGGAGGTTAAGATGTGATGTAAACTCTCAGGTGTTGGACTTTATTTCTCTTTAACAATCGGGTCAAAGCTTTTTCCTCTTCATTTCTCCTGCTGATCCTTTCATCGTGTTGTGGACACTTTGAATCTGTGACGCATTTGCAGTTATTGTAGAGGCAATTAAAGGCCTAACAAGGAGAGGAAGGACTTTGGAGGCGGATCAGGACCAGAGGAAGCTGCGCCTCAACACTCGACCCCATTAGAGGGAGGAGTGGCTCTGCTGGGCTGCCCTTCACACCGACTCTGTTCATTTCATAAGAAAGCCTGATCTCTGCTGGCCTACTTTCTGCTTTGATGCCAACACTGTGGGGTCAGACTGAAGCAGTGACCCTCCTCTGACCTTTCACTCCTCCGCTTTCAGCTGCTTTCTATCAAAACCAATTAAGAAACAAATGAGACACAAAAACAGAACAAAGTTACAGAACAAACGTGTTTGTCAAAGAGCTCCGATATTTAAAGTGTTTGGAGAATTTACAAGCAGAATCTTCAGAAATAGAAAATGAAACGTTGCAGCATTAAAACTAAAAGTGAAACGATCCAAACTCAGGTTGTTTCACACCGTCGTCACATTTCATCCAGTTCAAAGAAAGAAGATCTAGAAATGTTTTTTACAAAGATATAAAATATTTGTATGACTGAAGCTGAACTTTGAAGCTCTAAATAATTGATTGGATGATGACAAGAATAAAACTGGAGCTTTGCAGGTTGACTTGATCCAGACAGTTTAGCTTTAGCTTAGCGTTAGCTTAGCGTTAGCTTAGCGTTAGCTTAGCATCCCCTGCTGGTCAGCTGCTGAGAGAAAAGCCTCATATTTGACCTCTGAGGACGTTCACGTTCTCATGGTCGTTTTTGGTGCTTCTGTTTCCTGTTTGTTTGTCGCCGGTGCTGCGATGTGATCTCTCTCTTTTTTATCTCTTTTCAAACTTAACTTAAAGCTTTATTTCCAGAAGAAAACTGTTTTTTTGTAGTTCAGGAGCTTCTTGTGTCCATAAATCATCTCTGTGCTTTCTGAAGAAATGCACATTTGTACAATTCGTGGGAAACACTGATAAGCTGGTTATCTGGTAACCATGGCAACGCGGCGTTTGCCGGAGGAGGCCGCGTCTTCCTGAACGTTCATCCTGACGTCCAGGAGACGCGGCGCATCCCGTCTGTCCGCTTTCACCTGCCGTCTCTGCAAGTTTCAGGTTTTTATGAGGCTGAAAAATGAATGAAAAGCATCCAAACAAAGACCAGAGAAAACACTTGTGGTCAGGCGGCTTCAGGTTGACTACTGGACTTACTGGAAACACGCCGAGGCAGAGACACGCTCCTCCCGCTCCCAGTGTCTGAGGGGAGGAAAACCTTCTAGATGTGCTGAAGCCTTAAATCTGCGTCTCTGAAGGAGAAGTTCATGTGAAGATTTATGACATGCAGAGATTCAGAGTTTTTTTTAATCTTTAATAATTTACATTCTGCTCTTAAGACTCACCTTTTTCGGCTGGGCTTTGAGTCAGTTTGAGCTGCTGTCACTCTTAGTTACTTTTATTGTTTTTAGATTACTTTTGGTGATGTTTATTATGGCTGCATATTTGGGTATGTTCTTGTATTGTGTGTCTTCAATTTAACTGATTGTATTTTTGGTGTTAGTGTGCTTTTAATTTTTATTTCACTTGTTTAATTCTGTGGCTGTACAGCACTTTGGTCAGTGGTACAGTTTTAAAGTGCTATATAATAAACTTGACTTGACTTGACTTGACATTGCAGAAAAACAGTCATGCATAAAACCACTAAAGTATTTTGAATATAGAAATATGGCATTATTACAAGTACATTCATTTACTCTGTACTATCCAGTCAATATCTGGTCCTTTGCATAAATTACTGCATCGATGCAGCGTAGCACGGAGGAGACCAGCCTGAGGTTCTGCTGCTCTGACTGCAGCCTTCAGGCCGGCGGCCATGTTGGTTCTGCTGGCCAATCGAACGCAGCAACTCCAGGATCCCAACGCAGGGCAGGAAACAAAAACCTCCATGAAACTCGTCAGAGGAAGGAAGCAGGCTGACATTTATTTTTACTTTTTGCGTGGTTGTTCATGCCGCTAATTAAATGCGACTGCAGTCAGATTTTTGTGTGAGCAGTTTATGACCCAAAGCGAGGAGAAGAACGTTGACGTTACCCAGCAGCTCTGTTACAGCAGTAAAGATGGCCGCCGCTGTGGATGGATCTTATTCAGCAGTCAGAACCAATCAGAGCCAATAACACCGTCACAAAATCAGAACAGAACAAAGGAAGCTAATAAAATCAAACTAAATATTCAGCCATTAGTTTGGGAGTGGATCAGGCGCAATGGTATAGTTAAAGTTTCATTTATTGTTTGCTTTGCTTCCAGACTCTCTGTCCGTCTTCCTCTGCTGCAGAATCATGACACGTCTCACATCAGTCAGAGGAAATGCGACGCAGCCGTTCAGATCTGGAAAACATCGGTTTAGTTCTGGATCTGGAGGCGAAACAGAAAAGATCAGAACTGTGTCGTTCAGAACTGTGTCGTTCAGACTGCGGCGGAAAGTTGGATTTGGGTCAAATATGAGCAAATAAATGAGATTTGGGTCACATGTCCTGCTGTGTGAATGCAGATTTAACTGTGGTCTGACTGTGGACCAGAACCAGCAGACGTCATGGCGACCAAACGTCGCTCCTCAGTCCACCGGCTGAGGAAACCTCACTGGACTCCGCTCCGCTCTTCCTTCACATTCTGGGATCTTCAGGTGCAAACGAGTCGGAAACGGTTTCATCAGAAAACAGGAGCGTTTGCATTCGGACCTGTGAGCCGGTCCTCGTCCTCCTGAGTCCTTCTCGGTCCGGCTGCAGCAGCTGAGCCGCAGACAGAATGGGTCTGGGTTGTCTGCAGGCTGCTGCAGCAGAGGGAAGCTGGCCCCGTTTGTTGCCTCTACTGGTTTTCATATGATCAAACTGGGACAGCTGGTTCCTGTGAGCGACGCTCCCTGGATGCAAACAGGATTTCACTGCATCGCTTGAATCCACCGTGAGATGAAAAAACAGTAAACACCAATCAGAAAATCTCTGGAAAAGCTCCTTTAATTTGAGCTGTTTCTGGTGGAAGCTGAGATTTTAATGAGTCCAAGGAGAGATCAGGTGATGTTCAGCTGAAGAAATGTTCTTTATTGACAGATCAGAGGTCCAATCGATCAGTTCAGCCCAGATATTCTCCTTGGTTCATTAATGTTTCACAGCGTTGATGTGAAGCTGAGAGGAACCTGCAGTTCAGTGGCTGCTGCTCTCAGTGACGCCTCCTGACTCTGCAGCTGCTGCAGCTGCTGCAGCAGCTTCTGACCATCTCTACAGAAGCCAGCATGTGTATTGGATGTTTTGAACCGTCATGGCCGATTGCGCCACTTTCTGCAGAACCTGACGTCACGTTCAAAGTAGGGCTGTAGTGATACAATAATCTCACGATACAATATATATCGTGATAGTCAGCAAATGATACAGTTCAATACACTTTTGCAATTTTCTGAAAGGTTTCAGAGGGACACAGTGATTTTGGTGACATTTAGTGACTGTTATAAAGTTGGACTGAATTAATTTAACTGAAAACTGATTAAAAGCTCCAACTACACAATACCTGGTTCTGGTTGGACACAGACTTAAAGTGGACAGCTGGACAAAATGAACCAAAGAAGTGGAGAGAAAACATGTTTCTTTTAGTTGAAACAGTCCAAACTGTAGCTGACATGCATTAGTAAAGTAAATAAAGTGAACCAAGTTCCTGCTCTGAATAGTTTGATACCTTTTTAACCTGAACATCTGAAGGAATCACTCTAAGCCTGATGACCTGGTGAAGCCAGCAGTGAGGGAACAAGGTGACAGTTGGACGTTACGATACTTGATGATGAATATCGAGTTTTTCTAGGAAAGAAAATATCGATATATATCGCGATATCGATATTATTATACAGCCCTAGTTCAAAGCGTCGACACGCGTCTGTCAGTGTCAGCTTTGTTGGTCTGTCTGTCCATCTGGTGCGCCGGGTTTTATTTAGGGGCATCAGGGTCCAAAAGCCACATTTCAGCGTTGAAAACACAATAAATGAACCAAAGTTAACAGAAACAGTTCAGTTCTACGTTTCCATTTAAACTCCGTATGGATAAATTGATTTCCCATTAAACTGGGCCACCAGAGACGACCTGCAGAAAACGAGGCTTCTGGGTCAATATCACTGCAGTCGCATCACAAAGGCTGAACCTGCAGCTCTTTTCTTAGATTATGTCCATAGAGCTGATATTGTTCAGCAGCATCTGACTGAGGGGAACCTGCAGAGCGGCGCCGGGCCGGACCGGGTCAGGAGACGCTAACTGTAACGAGACATGGACTGTAACGGTGATCAGCTCCCAGTGAGGCAGCCCAGTTCACTACTGGGATCCATTAAAGCTGCAGGAACATTTAAAGACACCAGTTTATTTTAACAACACGGCGCCTGATGAGAACATCCACAGAACATACGGAATGAAATTAATGTCAAAACTTTATTACATTTAAAGGGACTGGGTGGAAATATGAAGTTATCAACATTCCCACTCATTGACTTTCATAATCTCATATTTATCACATGTATAATTCAGACATAGAAACTAAACCCACACAATTTAATATCTACAATCATTATTTATTTTCACCCAAAAGCAAATTCAGCATCAAAACAAAAACAAAAATACTTAACTGGTAACATTATTAATCATATTTTTACGATAATTTGATCCGTTTTCTGTTTGAACATATTTAAAGTTCAATAATCAATATTCCAGTTTGACTCACTGAAGGTTTTTTGTTCTGAATTTCCATATTTTTAACTCTGATTCTCCCATAACTTTTACGTGTCCTCTTTAGTTTTAAATCATTTTTAATAGTTTATTTTTGACTTTGTAAAGACTCGATAAACTTCAATAGTTTCTTTCTAAACATCAAACCTTCTGGACTTTTTGTTTTATTGCTGCTGTAGTTTTTCATTTTTGCTCCAGATTTCTGCAGTAACTGAGCATCAGTGATGCTTTTTGTTTGAAGACTGTTTTGTTTAATATGTTTCCATACTTTAAGCACATCTGATGTGAACGTCATGAATCTTTAAGCGTCTGGATCTGAAGTGGGTCCGACCCAGAACCGGACCGATCCCTCGGACCTCAGCAGGACGTTTCTCTGTCAGGTAGCGGGATCCTGCAGCGCCTCGTGTTGCTTTATGTAAGTCGTGTCCCGTCTGCGTGGACAGGTTCTCCATGCGGTGTGCAACACCCCGAGCCTTCAGCGCTGGCCTAGTTAAAGGGGTATTTTAAGACTTCCCACACGGGGTTCATTTGCCCTTATCTCCTTCTCAAGTTCAGCTGTTTTCCTCTGAAAGCTCAAGTGTCAGGCCACAGGAAGGGAAGCGCTGCGATGTGAAGGTGAATTCAGTCCAACGTGTTGCGGTCAGAAGTGCTTTCTGCTTGTAGAAGTAGGTCACTCAGCGGAGGGAGGAAAACAATGGCCTGGGCTTAATGTAGGCTCTAAAATAAGGAGAAGATTGATCTCATAATGTTACAACGTTGTGTAAAATATAAGTTCCTGCTCCACTTTTCCAAGTCTGATATTTCTGTTGAGTTTTTTTAGATTTTGTCTCCTTCTTAGGTTAAGATCAGGATTAGATCAGCCATGACATTTACAGAAGCTCTGATTTGGTCTGATGTTAGTATTGATCTTATGGCTGATAACCAATATCTATTGATATCAACCACAATGCTTCCCTGATTCAGTTAAACTTCCCACAATGCTTTGCTGCATCACTGTCGTTATGACATGATCGGCCTCCTCTCCCCCTCCAGAAACAACAAGATGGAAATTTAAACGTTTTCCCTCCTGACGGTCCGGTTGACCCGGTTCTACTGGAACCAGAACATCTGCTCCTCCTCCAGCTGCTGTGGGTCAGACCAGCCTGTTCCCCTCCTGGCCTGTGGCGGCGCTACACCAACAACCACTGAGGGAAACGACACAGAAACCTCTGAAGACGCTGAGAGCAACTTCCTGCTTCACCAGATGGAAACAAGATGGAGGATCTTAGCGATTGGAGGATTTATCTGCTAGCGCTAGGCTAACACATTTGTTGTGGTTGTATTTACCCAGAAGGCCTTGCGCTGTAGTCCAGTTCTCTGGTCCGCTTAGTGTTCATATGTGAAACCAAACCGAGGTTTGGAGGACCAGAGTTTGTTTTATTTACTGGTTCAGATCTGAATATTGATCTGATATCGATTTAGCATCAATGCATCATGGATGAATTAAACTTTCTTCCAGGTTCCTGAGCTCTGAGGTTTTGGTAACTTAGTTGCTGGTATTTTTGAGGAGCTTTGTGTAAAATTAATTCAAACAGTTGAAATAAACGTGAATATTTTCTCTGAGGATGGAATAACTTTGTGGGCTGCAAGGTGGAGCAGTTGGTAGAGTTCTGGGTTCAATTCCCGTCTTTCTGCATTTAGTCTCCATGTTCTCCCTGTGCATGGTGGGTTTTCTCCAGGTACTCCGGTTTCCTCCCACAGTCCAGAAACATGACAGTCAGGTTAATTGGCCTCTCCAAATTGCCCCTAGGTGTGAGTGTGTGTTGTGTGCCTGGTTGTGTGTCTCTGTGTTGCCCTGCGACAGACTGGTGACCTGTCCAGGTGACCCCGCCTCTCGCCTGGGATGTCGGCTGGAGAGGAACCAGGGACAAAGGGTGCCAAGAAAATGAATGGATGGATGGATGGAATAACTTTGTGGCCATTGGTTGATTATATGTTTGTTTTTATGTGAAATGTCTGGGAGGGATCCATTTAATTTCAATAAAGAATCAAAGAAAACATAAAAAATGATCCTAAAACGCGCCCTGGATGCCCGGACCCGTGTGGTGACCCACATTCTGCTTTAACGACCGATAAATGCATCAGATTCTGCTGGAGTGTGATCAGGAGCAGCTTGATAAATTATACATCTGTCCTGTTCTATCTGGATCACCGCTAAACATGCCTCAGAAATGAAACCGTGATGATGTGGTTCTGTGGAGTTTCTGCAGGAAACCAGTAAACTCTGATCTGATGATCCTGGTCTCGCTCTGCTCCGCTTCCATCAGCCCCAGTGATTTAAACCAACGCAATCACAACAAGGCTTTGGCTCCAGCGGCGTCCGTGCCGTTTCTAATGGCTTCTGGATACATTTAATTAGCGGCGTGTGGCTGGAGGTCGTCCTTCCCTCTGGTGATCGTCTGCAGTGAGCAGCAACCTCTGCTCCCCTCCGCCAGCCGCTTCCAGGGAGACCAGGATCTCCAGTCGGGCTTCATTCATCAGACTCTCGCTGGAAATGAGATCTGAATGTGAAATGTTTGTGTGGATTGTTTTAATCTGCTGGAGGGGGATAATGGGCTCCGAGGTAACAGCTAGAAAATAATGGAGGCTCATTATTTTCCCAAACTCCTAATCAACGTTTCTGATTGTGATTAAATTGAAATCTGCGCCTTCGACTGTGAGAAGAAACATGAGGTTGTGGCTTCGTTACAGGACTGGATTTGAGGTTTAGTGGTTCTGCTGCCAACTTCAGAGAAGCTGGGAACCAATCAGCTGGAGGAGCAACACTTCAGTCTGCCATGTTTAAAAACGAAGCCCAAAAATATGCTTTTTATTCCATTTACATTTTATACATCAAAACTAACATTTCTGTGGCTGTTAGCAGCAGGATGGCATCAGAAAAACCTTTAAGGAGCAGCTTTTATGTCCAACCAACATAAAACATGTTTACAAAAACACATTCAGCAGATTTCAGCTTCTAGATGAGCAAATCTAGAGCCGGTTCTACAGAGTTCAGATGCACACATCACTTCTCATGCAGTTTGTGGATTATTTTTGCTTTAGGTCACAAAAACATCAAAGTAACATGTAGAAATTGTTGCCTGATTTTTCATATTTGTAAGAAACAAGATGGAAATATGATAATATCTCTGTTTATGATATAGATCTGTGTGTCTCAGATTGTTGGCCTTCAGGAAGTCCTGACAGGAGTTGATGTTTGGCTCATGCTGCCTGTTTGGAGGGATTTCTCCAGCCTGTAGAAGTGGATTGTTGTTTAGCGATGAGATGAACCTGATCCCAGATCATCAGGACGGGCTTGTTGTAACAGATCTGCACAGGAAACGATTCAAAAATCAAACACAAAAAGATGAAAATGTCTCCCTGCTGCTCTGCAGGATCAGCAGCAGCTGAAGATGGAGTCATGACTGTTCAGACTCTCCTGATAAATTCACTGGTTTCAAACCAACACATTTGCTCCTGTCTGCCGTCTCTACAAAGTGCTTGTTTTGTTATCATGTCCCGCCGTCAGGAGCAGCAGAGACAGACACCTGGATGAAATGAATTCCAGTCAGGCGAAGCCCACCAGGATTTCATCTGCAGCAGTCATAACCTTTGGAGGCAGACGGATGTGTCTGGCAGCAGAATGAGGCGTTGCGGCGGCGGCGGCGCTCTGAGGGCTTGTTAAAGCATCACTCCGTCGTCGTGTGAGCAGAGCGATGTGTGTTTTAACAGATTCCCGTCTCTCTCCAACGCCTTCAGCTCACTTTTAATTTAGTTTTTCATCCGTCAGGTCCTCACAGCGCAATTTCTGTTTTTGTAATTTATAAAATGCTGCCTGTGATCGTCGGCGTGTTTACCAGGCCTGTGTTTGCAGAAAACACAGAAAACCCTCATCTGCTGCTGCAGTGGAGGCGTCTGTAAGATTAAAGAGTTTCTCCATCTCACAGTGGAGTAAAGATCATGCAGCTCCTGCCTGCGTCTAATTAAAAAGGGAAATCTTTTCCGTTGAAGGAAAGAAGGAGAAAAAAGATGAAAATGTCCTGCAGGAGTCGAGATGAAGCCCCGTCTCAAACAGTTTAGTTTGTTGTCTGTGAACCAAACCTGAGGATTTATTATTCATGTCCTGTTTGGAGTTTTATTCAGGCAAATGTCCGGTCAGCCCTGCGACAGGTTCAGTGTTTTACCGCCTGCATTTTAAAGAAAAACTGAGCGAACGTCAGCAGAACATCGTAAAATATGCCTGTTTTAAAATACATTAGAAGTTAACTCTTCAAACAAACCAGAAGCTGATTCCAGTTTTCATAAAGATAAAAACGTAATCAGGTCTGGATTCCGAAACTCCAACGTGAAAATTAATATCCGGATGGAAAACGAAGCGCGTCGCTCAGAAAGCGATGTGAGGGTTTCATTTGAAAACGTTACCAGCGGTAATCTGTCTCACCATTCCTGGTGAGAAGAGACTCTCTCTGCGCGGCGTCTTGTCGGCCATGACGGTTCTGATCAACAGAACCTGGAGAGTCTGACCGGGTTCTGCTGCCTCATTCTGGCCATTTATCATTTTCACCCATAAAATGGGTCTGAAGTTGTTTATTCAGAAACAAAAATGTTTGTGGTTCCGTTTCCACCAGTAACCAACCAGACAGCAGCTGAGAAAAAGGTCATGACCTCTGGAGGCAGACGAAGCTCTAAAAGCAACTTATTCCAGATCTTTGGTTTCTGTCTGCAGGTTTTTCGTTTTCCTCCATCTCTTTGTTTGGTGCGACAGAAAACATTTTTGTGTTTCGTCTCTGACTGTCCCTCCGTCCTCAGCGCTCCTCTTTGTCTTCTTTTAAATCGTTTTATCTCGCAGCGTGTTCACGGTCACAGTTTGACCTTCTTTTAACCTTGGTGTTTTTCTGTCGACGCCCACCTGTCTCAAGTCGGCCAATCAGAGGGCTTCCTCAGCAGTCGGTCCTGCAGGTGAACCGTGGCAACCAACCACTGATAACAGAGAAACGGCCTAGTCAAAGACCTGAACTCCCCTGAATTTACATTCCTTCATATTATTATGTGACATATCATATAACAGCTAATATGATCAGATCAGGTGATGCAGACGATAACAGCATGAAAATTAATGTTCTGAATGTTCCTTCGTGTTTCCTGTCAGGTTGGACAGAAGAACATCACTGCAGACTTTGAGTTTATGAAAACACACATTGAATGGGGTTGGTCTATCACATAGGGCTGTATAATAACATCGATATCGCGATATATATTGATATTTTCTTTCCTAGAAACAAATCGATATTCATCCTTAAGTATCGTAACGTCCAACTGTCACCTTGTTCACTCACTGTTTGGCTTCACCAGGTCATCATGCTTAGAGTGATTCCTTCAGATGTTCAGGTTAAAAAGGTATCAAACTATTCAGAGCAGGAACTTGGTTCACTTTATTTACTTTACTAATGCATGTCAGCTACAGTTTGGACTGTTTCAACTAAAAGAAACATGTTTTCTCTCCACTTCTTTGATTCATTTTGTCCAGCTGTCCACTTTAAGTCTGTGTCCAACCAGAACCAGGTATTGTGTAGTTGGAGCTTTTAATTAGTTTTCAGTTAAATTAATTCAGTCCAACTTTATAACAGTCACAAAATGTCACCAAAATCACTCTGTCCCTCTAAAATCTTTCAGAAAATTGCAAAAGTGTATTGAATTGTATCGTTTGCTGAATATCGCAATATATGTTGTATTGTGAGCAGAATATCGTGTATCGTATCGTATCATGAGATTATTGTATCACTACAGCCCTACTATCACATGCTTGGCTCCACCTTTTCTTTGTGTATTCTTCAAAGTAACCGTGAGGTTTTATACTTTGCACTCAGAGAATCGTTTTCCACCTGCAGGTTCCTGGTTTTCAGAGAGAGTTTGGAAAACCGGAGCGTTGTTCTGCTCCTTCTGCCTGGAATATTCTCCAAACTGAACAGAAAATGTCTCATTTAAAAGCCAAACGTTTCCACAGAGCAGTGCCAGTGTGTTAGATGTTGTGAAAAAATCCCTTTTTAGCTTTTATTCACTTTAAAATGTGCATAACCTCACTGCATTTTTAATATTTTAGTTTGTAATCAGTTACTCTGTAAACATCAAATTACTGCTTCAAACTGATCTCTGAAGAGTTAAATAAATAATGTGCTAAAATCCTGATGACTGACGTTTGCAGAAGAAAAGAATCCTTTCTTTGTGGCACGGTGGTCCAGTCAAATCCTGGCCTTCTGGTGGTTTCCTGCTCAGTTTGGCCTGAACTTGGTGCGGCGCCACCTAGCTGCAGGGACGTGACAGGAGGCTGTAAACTGCCACCACCCTGCGCTGCTGTCAGGAGGCTCAGTGGGGGACGGACAGGACTTTGATTATATGTTTGAGCCATGAATTCACAATCACGACCTTTTCCCAGTCATTATGAAAATGTGTTGATGATGCATCTACTTAAAGAAGCTTCCCTTGTTTTAAAACCTCTGCGGCTCGTCTTGACATTTCAAAAAGTCCCACAGCGCTGAAATTTTAACGAGTGCTGACATTATCACTCAAGTGTTCATTTGAGATTCTTATGAGGAGGTCGATATTTTGGATGACGGCTCCTCATCAATTAAGCCTGCGGCCTCTTAACGTGACGCTGCAGTCACTGGGACTGTCACCGGGTAAAAAAGGAAAACGCTCCGACTCCCTATGACGACAAATTAACCACAAGTCTTGTAATAAATACCGTTAGAGTCCGTTGTAGTGTCTCTCAACACGCAGTGCCTCCCGGTTTACAGCCACTGATAATTACCATCATCATCCACAATTGTTTACTTGTTGCATCATTTAATTAGGTAACTTCAGAACGAGGATCCAAATATTATGGATGGATCATAACGAGATCAGAGGAAGCAACTCCAGCAGTAAGAAGCTTAACTCTGTAGGACGAGTATCAATCACATTTCTATGTAAACAGATGTAATTATCTGTTGTTATCATCACACGTCGCTCAGCGCAGGAAAAGCTTCTGGCTGAGATTCTGGAAAATGAAGAAAAACATGAAGACGTCCAGAAAAGAGACGGAATCTCTGAAACTCTGAGTCTGGAAAAGATTCGAATGTAGAGAAAATGATGGAGACAAAGAGATGAATCAATAAATGAACAGAAAAATAAAGGCAGGAAATGTGTCAGCAAGTATGTATAAGCTTGAATATTTTAAACATTAATTCATTAATTTTATTCATGATTTTCCATCCATTTTCTTCCGCTTATCCGGGGTCGGGTCGCGGGGGCAGCAGCTTCAGGAGGCCCAGACTTCCCTCTGACCAGCCACGTCTTCCAGCTCCTCCAGGGACCCCAAGGCGTTTCCAGCAGAGAGACATCGTCCCTCCAGGTGTCCTGGTCTCCCCTCCTCCTGGTAGGACCTGAACTCCTCACCATGGAGGCTCCATCCTGACCAGATGCCCGAGCCTCAACTGGCTCCTCTCGACATGGAGGAGCAGCTGCTCTACTCTCTCTCTCTCTAAGGGTCCAGTCACCCTGCGGAGGAAACCCATTTTGGCCGCTTGTATCCGTGATCTCGTTCTTTCGGTCATGACCCAAAGCTCATGACCATAGATGAGGGTGGGAACGTAGATCGACCGGTAAATCGAGAGCTTCGCCTTTTGACTCAGCTTCTCTTCACCACGACGGACCGGTACAGCGCCGCTTCACGGCAGACGCCGCCCCAATCCGCCTGTTGATCTCCTTCTTCCCTCATTCGTGAACAAGATCCCCAGATACTTAAACTCCTCCACTTGAGGCAGGACGACCCCCCTGACCCGGAGAAGGACCTCTACCCTTTTCAAGACCATGGCCTCGGATTTGGAGGCACTGAGCCTCATCCGGGCCGCGAACCGTTTCAGCGAGAGCCGCAGATCACGATCTGATGAAGCCATCAGGACCACATCATCTGCAAAAAGCAGAGATGAATCCTAAGGCCACCAAAACGGATCAACACCTCAGCTGGTCTAGAAATTCTGTCCATGAAAGTAATGAACAGAATCGGTGACAAAGGGCAGCAGCCTTGGCGGAGTCCAACTCTCACCGGAAACGAGCCCGACTTACTGCCGGCAATGCGGACCAGACTCTGACACCGGTCATACAGGGACCTGACAGCCCGTATCAAAGGGCCCGGTACCCCATACTCCCGGAGAACCCCCCACAAGGCCCCCCGAGGGACACGGTCGAACGCCTTCTCCAAGTCCACAAAACACATGTAGACTGGTTGGGCGAACTCCCAGAACCCTCCAGGACCTGCTGAGGGTGTAGAGCTGGTCCAGTGATCCAGAACCAGAACCACACTGATCCTCCTGAATCCGAGGTTTGACTATCCGACGGACCCTCCTCTCCCTGAATAGACCTTTCCAGGGAGGCTTCAGAGTGTGACCCCCTGTAATTGGAGCTTTAAACAGGGGGACCACTCTTCAATACTCATGATTTTGTCTAATCTAATATTATTTTATACCTTATAATAATATTTAATGTTTTATTGGTTGTTTGTTGCAGTTAAATAATCTAAACTTCTGATTGATTCCATTTTACACCAATCACCTTGATTGGAGCATTTTTAGTCCCACACACTTATTTCAACATGTTTGGCTGATGGATCTGGAAAAAAAAAACTGAAATGGTTCAAATGAAAAATAATTACACCTATATTTACTAGTTATACACAGTCCAGTCACATTAATGTGACCACCACGTACTTTCCACTTCAGAGTTAAATAACCAATCACAGAAGGCAGGTGGCAGCACAGTGCAGTTGAGCGTATATAAAGTGTGTGTGTGGGCTTCGGAAAACATTTCAATCGTTGGCGTAATGCAGAAACGAAGCGATTTATCCGACGTCCAAAAGGGCATGATCATTGGCTTTCGGGCCAAGGGTGGAAGCATTTCCGAAACGGCTGAGTTTGTGAACTGTTCGCGTGCCGCCGTGGTAAAAGTGTACCGTGCATGGCAAAATGGGACTGTCCAAAATCAACGACGTGGCAAATGTGGTGCACCACGGGCCATAGATGACAGAGGCGAACGACGGTTGCGGAGATGCGTTCGGGCAGATAGACGGGCTACCGTTGAGCAACTGACCACTAAAATGAACCAAGGGGCTACCACAAGTGTCTCCCAAACCACTATTCAGCGAACATTGCTGCGTCTGGGCCTCCGAAGCGGACGCCTGGTTCGTGCACCTATGCTGACTGGTGTTCATCGACGACGAAGGCTAGAATTTGCACGCCAGTACAGCAGCTGGACGTCCACTGAGTGGCGACAGGTAGCGTTTTCAGATGAATCGCGTTTTATGCTCCATCGGACAGATGGACGTTGGCGTATAAGGCGTGAAACCTCTGAAAGGAACCACCCTGCAACCATTGCAGGAACGGTCCAAGCTGGAGGCGGGAGCATTATGGTCTGGGGAATGTTTTCCTGGCATTCTCTGGGTTCACTGATTATTGTGGAAGGCACGATGGATCAATACAAGTACGCATCTGTCCTTGCGGACCATGTCCACCCCTACATGCGCATTGTTTTTCCTCAGGATGATGGCATCTTCCAGCAGGACAATGCGAGGTGCCATACAGCTGCCCGTGTACGTGCGTGGTTCGAAGAGCACCAGGATGAGTTTACCGTCCTCCCCTGGCCAGCAAACTCACCTGACTTAAACCCAATCGAGCATCTGTGGGACCATCTCGATCGAGTTGTTCGCGCCATGGATCCTCAACCGCGTATTCTAGCGCAGCTGGCCACGGCATTAGAGTCGGCATGGCTCAACATCCCAGAGAAGACCTTCAGGGACCTAAGTGACTCTCTTCCTGCACGTCTCGTAGCAGTTCGCTCTGCGAAAGGTGGTTATTCTGGCTTTTGACAGATGGTCACATTAATGTGACTGGACTGTGTACATAATTATGTTTTATTATGAATGTTGCATGACTCATTCAAGTCATTTTACTTTTGACTCCATGAAGGAACTGAAAGTCGACCTGCTTCCTGTTCCAGATAATCTGGACATTATGGGATTAAAAACATGGATTTTTACTTCATAATTAATTTCAGGAGAAAAACCCAAAACTTGGTTTGTGTGAAATGAGATGAGCTCCACCTAAAGTGAGATTCCTGCCGATATTGGCTGTAAACAGTCGATGTTAACGTTCTCTCCGTTAAATGCCACCAAGCAGCAGAGCTTGACTCATAATTACAAAGTCATTAAAAGATCTCAGTTGCAATTTTCCAGTTTGTGGTGTCTTGACAAAGCCCACCTTTTCTCCTCCATTTAATCGCTCCATCACCTGCTTATCTACAGTTGCTATATGCCGAGGAGCCGGTGTAATTATGGGAAAACACGGAGCGTAATTATAGAAAATAACTTAGGGGATAATTCGTTTTAGGATACTCGGCTGCATTTTCTTCACACCAAACAAAAGACGAAGCCCTGAGAACGATTAGGGCGTCGTTACTGAATCGCTGTCCTGCGTCTTTCACCTCAAATCTGATTATTGTTGTTTGATAATGTGCAGTAATTGGTTCAAGAGGTGATATTACAGTTTCAACAGGAGAAAAAGAAATTAGTGTTTTATATTGTCATGAATGCACTTAACAGTAAAATATTTTCAATTCAGATTATTTAAATGAAAATATTAACGACATTCTCATGCTATATAATTATTACTGTTCACCAAGAGAATGAACAGTTTATTTTTGTCCATTCCTGCTGCATGCATCAGAAGTCCAGTCCAGTTTCCAGTCCAGACTTTGGTTTGGTTTTAATCCCATGTTGAGCCGCCTGGATCTTGATAAGGTAGAAAATTATCCAAACTGTAATTTATTTCAGTAATTCAGCTAAAAAATTAAAATCATGTGGATGTTCTGCATACAGGTTTATTGTTCAAGCTCATGGTGGCTGTATTGATAAAACACCTTAAACTCATAAAACATTATTACAGGGATTCTTGAGAAGAGGGACAAATCAGGTCCCATGGATGAAGCACAACATTTGAATAAAATCTACACAAAATATAATTTTTTCAAATATCTGACTAAACTAACCTGGTCATGTGACACAACAATGTATATTTTCCAGGTATTTGCTGAATATTTTTTATTTTAAACATTGTAGTCGGTGGATGATGCCTGTAAAACCAAATTAAAGAAATCCTAAAATTATATATTTTGACAATTAATTATAAGTATCCATATAAATAATTATAAAGGTATCAATAAATTGAATAAAAAATATTTTTATATATTTTCCAACGCCATTGAAATTTGTCTTTAGTTTTTGTCAACAGAAATGAAAAGAATGTTTAAAACAAATCAGGCATTATTGGGGCACCAGAACTTCTGAGGACCCCATGATCACTTCCTGTTTCTTCCTTTGCTAAGAGGCTAGTTAGCTCTGGTTAGCTTAAGGCTAGTTAGCTCTGGTTAGCTTAGCTAGTTAGCTCTGGTTAGCTTATGTTATTCTTTAGTTTTTTCTTCTTTTTATTCCTAAGTTGTTTGTCACAACCATGATGTGTTGAGACCATAACTGACATTTTACAAAACTTTGATGAAATTTTGTGAAATAAAAGCTTAATTTTGGTAAATTGTAAAGATTTCATGGACCTGATGAGCTACAATATGGCCGCCTTCAGATTAACATCATATAAATTGAGCTAGTTTGGCTTTTTGTCACCTCCATCAGTTTTTCTGACTCTTTCACTGAAATTGTTGTCAAATCTCACTTAAATATGCAGTTAATTCATTTTAATGTATTTTACATAAATTGCATTACTTCACATGTACCAAGTTTTTCATTTTACTCTCCAGTTTGTCACCTTCAGTTCTGTGTCAACTCCGTCAGATGGACTTTTTGTTGTTTTAAATAATATTTATTTTGTTTCTTGAGAAGCTTTTGTCTGTAAAATGAGTAAAAATATCACTAACAGGGTCATTAAAAATGATCTTTTATTTATTTTTGTCAGATGGTGATGACAACGTTCTGGGTCAGGTCCATTAAAAAAGTTTTCTTTTTTTTTTTTAAATGTTCCAACTGGGAGCCTGAACCTCAGCATCTTTACATTTCCAAAACATTATTTGTCATATTTGCATACAGAAGGTTGAGAAATAACAAAAAAAAAAGAAGGGAAAATTAAAACCCATTTTGTCCCTTTTCTCAAGAATCACTGATCATCTGCAGATTTACACTAATTCAAATGAGCTTCCCTGTGTTGGTGTGTCAAACCCTGGTTGGATCTTTAATCGGGTCTTGCGGCTTGTGACCCTCGGTTTCCACGGAGCGGGTTTCTTTCTTCTGGGACGTTTTCCCGCCTGGCTGCGAACTCTTCATCCTCCCTGTTTCCTGTTCTGCTGGACTCCGATGTTCCACGGCAAGGATAACGGCAGCTTTGTGTGATGTTACTTCTGAGATATCGAAGAAGACATCAGATAAATCTGTGCTTATCCTTGTTAGTAAATCACAGGAGCTGCTGGAGGCGCCGTCGTCATGGGAACCGGCTGACTGGTGAGACTCGGCGGGATCCAGACAAACATGGCGGAGTCTCGACGTCTGGAGTTTACGAGGTGGAAAATTAACTACATTTGTCAAAAGCTACAAGAAAATCAGAGACAAACTGCTGTATTAGTTTGTCTTACTCAGAAGTTGTTTACCTGCAGACGGAGCTGGAATGATTTACTGAGAGCACAAAGGGAAAACGCAACTGAGAAATAGGATTATTTCTTTAAATTACCCAGAGATGTGGCATTAAGAGGCTTCGGTTCGTTTCAGTGGAGCAGAAATCAGGAGGGTCTCGACGGGAAACCGAGAAAATGACCAACAGGAGCCGTTAAAACTCTGCGCTCCGTTTTCATCTGTTTCTGTCTTACACAAAGATTCATTATTATACTTGATGTTGGCAGGATTTCTAAACCACTTCTCAATGTTTACACAACTTTAACTTACCCATGCAGATTTGTGCATAGTTAAGATGGGGGGGGGGGGGGGGGGGGGGACTTCACTAATTTTATTACAAATAATCTGAAAAGTGTGGAGTTCATCTCAGTCAGGATCCATCAGCTGCTGCTGCTGCAGGGGGGAAATTAGTTTCCACACAAAATCATCATTTAAACAGTTTGGATTTGTTTTTATTCACCTGGTATTAAAATTTGTGAGAGAAAAAAACCATGAAAACAGAAAGAATGTGTTCAAAACGACAAGACGGACGGTGACAGCAGGACTTTAACATCCAGATCCAGTGTGACTTTTAAAAGTGTTTTGTGCTTTTAGCTGAAGCATTTCGTATGGGGGTGTAGAACCAGGTGGTGTAGAACCAGGTGTGTAGAACCAGGTGGTGTAGAACCAGGTGGGTGGAACCAGGTGGTGTAGAACCAGGTGGTGTAGAACCGGGTGGTGTAGAACCGGGTGGTGTAGAACCAGGTGGTGTGGAACCAGGTGGTGTAGAACCGGGTGGTGTAGAACCAGGTGGTGTAGAACTGGGTGCTGTAGAACCGGGTGGTGTAGAACCAGGTGGTGTAGAACTATATGGTGTAGAACCAGGTGGTGTAGAACCGGGTGGTGTAGAACTAGGTGGTGTAGAAACCGGGTGGTGTAGAACCAGGTGGTGTAGAACTATATGGTGTAGAACCGGGTGGTGTAGAACCAGGTGGTGTAGAACTATATGGTGTAGAACCAGGTGGTGTAGAACCGGGTGGTGTAGAACGAGGTGGTGTAGAACTGGGTGCTGTAGAACCGGGTGGTGTAGAACCAGGTGGTGTAGAACTGGGTGCTGTAGAACCGGGTGGTGTAGAACCAGGTGGTGTAGAACTATATGGTGTAGAACCAGGTGGTGTAGAAACCGGGTGGTGTAGAACTAGGTGGTGTAGAACCGGGTGGTGTAGAACCAGGTGGTGTAGAACTATATGGTGTAGAACCAGGTGGTGTAGAACTGGGTGCTGTAGAACCGGGTGGTGTAGAACCAGGTGGTGTAGAACGAGGTGGTGTGAAACCGGGTGGTGTAGAACCGGGTGGTATAGAACCGGGTGGTGTAGAACCAGGTGGTGTAGAACCAGGTGGTGTGAAACGGGTGGTGTAGAACTGGGTGGTGTAGAACCAGGTGGTGTGAAACCGGGTGGTGTAGAACCGGGTGGTGTAGAACCAGGTGGTGTGAAACCGGGTGGTGTAGAACCAGGTGGTGTAGAACCAGGTGGTATAGAACCGGGTGGTGTAGAACTGGGTGGTGTAGAACCAGGTGGTGTAGAACCAGGTGGTGTGAAACCGGGTGGTGTAGAACCAGGTGGTGTAGAACCAGGTGGTATAGAACCGGGTGGTGTAGAACTGGGTGCTGTAGAACCGGGTGGTGTAGAACCAGGTGGTGTAGAACTATATGGTGTAGAACCGGGTGGTGTAGAACTGGGTGCTGTAGAACCGGGTGGTGTAGAACCAGGTGGTGTAGAACTATATGGTGTAGAACCAGGTGGTGTAGAACCGGGTGGTATAGAACCGGGTGGTGTGAAACCGGGGGGTGTAGAACCGGGTGGTATAGAACCGGGTGGTGTAGAACCAGGTGGTATAGAACCAGGTGGTGTGAAACCGGGTGGTGTAGAACCGGGTGGTGTAGAACCGGGTGGTGTAGAACCAGGTGGTGTCTCCACCCTCCTGGTTCTACTCAGGTCTCCAGCTGCAGCTTCTGGTTCGTCTCTCTGACCTGCTGCAGGAATCAAAGCCACTAAATCCTGATGAGTCTCTCTGGTCTCAGACTTTAGTCCTCTGGTCCTGAAATGTTCTGCAGCTGCTAGAAGGTCCACTGTGGAACCGGAGGGTCGGGTCAGAGGTCAGAGGTCACCCTGATCTCTCGTTCCACACGGCCTAAAGAAGCTCCGAAGTGAGACGATGTGTCCCGCTATGCTAACGCGATGCTAACTGGCTGCGGTCGGCTTCTGGCCGGCGGCTGCCCAGAGGGAGGCGTTTAAAATGGATCTGGGTTACCGTGGAAACCCCTCTGCATGCTCCCGCTTCCTCTGTGACATGGCTGCCGTCAGCCTCACCTGCTGCATTATGCATCAGTACTCAGCAGGTCGCTGCTGCTGCTGCTGCTGACCGGATCCGTTCTGACAACTGGACCTGGGAAAAGTCCAGCTGAAAATTCACCACAAGTCGATTTGATCAGGCGGCAGCTGGGATGGAGAGACGGACCTGAATCAAGTGGTTCCCAATAAACTGCGGTTAAAGTTTAGGTGTAAAATCATCTTTTAATCGACATTTTCAGCTACAGCCTTGAATCTGTGGCCTGGCTAAAGATGAGGGTGATGGCACAGAGGTCAGGGGTCACTGTACATGCTCTTCATCATCGTCGTCGTCCACAGAGCCAATCAGAGCTCAGGAAAACGTGAAAGCGTTCGCCTCACGTCTGAATCTTCTCTGTCTTCTTCTGTTCAGGATAACATTTTATTTTCATCTGCTTACCGTCTCGCTACGGAGCTGCGTTTATTCAGCTTCCCGTTCTGAGGAGAGACAGAGTTCAGCCATAATTGGCTCCAAGATCCAATATTTGTAATGAGGGATCGGCCTGCGTCTGCAGGGAGAACGAACCGGGACTGTTTGTTTATCCGATGTGGCTCCTCAAAACCGGTTAATCACATTTCAGCAACATATTTTCATCTGGATCTGAGCAACGCTCAACATTTGTCAGAAATGCCACATGCACCCAGAGGAGAATCCGCCCGGCGACAAGCAAGCCCTGATCTTTAGCTAAAGCAGAGCCGGCCGAAGCTTTAGCTCAGCAGATCTCTGGGGCATTTAGAAACACTTTCCTTTGTGCTTCTGCTCTCTGGGTGACAAAGGAACACGGCTGAGTGCTGACCGGCAGCCGCCTCATGCTCTGGACACCGCCTGTAAAAAAACCGAGCGGCTCAGACGTTTTGTTCTCCAGCAGAATCGAATGACTGAGAGCAACGACGGATCGCAGCGACTGATCATCACCTGTTAACAGGTGATGATCAGTCGCTTCCCTAAAGCTGAGAAGGAAACATCTGATTTACTGAAGCACCAGCTGCTGGGTGAGTCGTCATCATTACCTCAGTCATTTTCTGAGGAACATTTTCATCCGATTCCCTCAGATGCAGGAGGATCTGATGTGACATGTTTCTGTTGCATGTCAGGAAAGTAGAACTTTGTTTGTGTTGGATGCTGTCGGCCTCAGACCTGCAGCTGAGACAGGCTGAAGTCAGGCCTCAGAATGAGTTTCATCCCACCAGCCCAGTTCAGTCCAACTCCAGTCCAACTCCAGTCCGTTTGTCTAGAAACTGAGGTGTGGATGCTAACTGACCTCTGACCTCTGGTCCTCCAAACCTCAGTCTGAGTTCAGTGGAAGTGAACTCTGGTTTGGTTTCAGTGCAAATGTGAACGCCAAGTGGACCAGATCCCACTCCAAAAGCAGGAAGTGGACCACAGCACAGGGCATTCTGGGTAAATACAAGCAACACTAACGTGTTAGCCTAGCGCTAGCAGCAGAAACGGCTCCTGGTCTTTAGCCAAATCCCGCTAAAACCTGACGCCTCCATCTTGTTTCCATTGGGTGAAGAAGGAAGTTGGTCTCAGCGTCTTCAGAGGTTTTTTTGTGTCGTTTCCTTCAGTGGTTCTTGGTGCAGCGCCGCCACAGGCCTGGAGGGGAACAGGCTGGTTTGACTCACAGCAGCTGCAGAAGGAGCAGATGTTCTGGGTCCAGTAGAACCGGGTCGACCGAACTGTCAGGAGACAGTCTAAGTTTTTCACAAAATGGTTTTCTCTTAGTTTCTCAGTTCATCCAAGAACCAAACCAGTTCAACCAAATTTCCAACGTCTCCTGTTGGCTTTAGGGCAGATGATTTATTTTTGGTTTAGGGAAAATATTTGCAGCGATCTTTAAGTTTTCTTATCCGCTGTGATGAACTGAAATAGTTTTTCCCTTCATTACAGTAACCCAGACATCAAACTGCAGCAGTAGAAACATCATGTTGTCCTGTTGCTTTCAGTTTCATATTATGGGTGAAATAATAACCAAGATATCCGAGTCATGGTGCAACAACATCCAAGAAAGTTTGATCTGACCTGATGTTTCTTTTCCTTCATGGAATCACTAACAGTCTGGTTTCTCTGGTTTCTCTGGTTTCTCTGGTTTCTCTGGTTTCTCTGTACTCATTACTTAGCGACTTGCTCAGAAACCACTTTTCAACTAAAATAGGGAAGTAATTCTGTAAATAAATTAGAATTAAAAGAAGAATCCCTTTCCTGCCCTGAGTGAGTTTTTATAGCTGATGAACTGAGTGAGACCAGGTTTCTTCCTGACTGAGTTTTATTTGTCTTGTCTTCTGACAGGAAACCACCACCATGAGTACCAGCACAGCCACCTGGACCTGACGGCGCTCACCCCCAAACTGGGTGAGTGAACATGATTTACTGGACGGTCGAAACCAGAGAATCCTTTTGGTTTCACAGAAGTAAATAGAAATGTCCATGTTGTTCAAACTGCACCACTGCTCCCAGTTTATGTCTCTGAAAGTGATTTAATGTGGACCTTTGCTGACCAGTCCTGCAGCTCAGCGACGATGAACGGAAACTAACTAATTCATTGATTAATGAGTGAATCTGCTGATTCCCGTTCTGCAGAGTTTTGAGGTTTGGGTTCCTGTGTGTGTCGTCGGGATGCTTTTCTCTGGGAAATGGGCCTGAAAGTACTTCCAGAACCAAATGGGACTCTTGCTTAGCTCCATCATAATTCACATTTGGGACCTTTTGTTAACCCTTAGCTGCAGTCTTGCCATTTTCCGCAGCGCCGTCTTGTTGTGAAGCGTCTGTTGATAACATCCTCTCTTTCTCACTTGGACCCGTCAGCCCACAGACCAATGGGATACGGTAAGTGATACACATAGTTTTATGTGTACGTTCTGATCACTTTTCGTTCAACGTGTGTCATGAGCAGCAGAGATTCAAGCTGGTTTCCTTCCCACCGGGATCATTTTGTTCTCATTTCACTTTTTTCAGTGCTTGTGTTTCTTTGCAGTCACTAAATGTCGAGCTGCTGCATTTCAGTTCATGACCTTTAGCCCAATCTGTGAGTCTGTTCTTTATTTTCCCCGTGTCCCTGCGCCGGTCGGCCCGCCGGCCCGCAGCAGCAGCCGCCGCCCTAGGCCTATTTTTAATCGGGTCCACCGCGCCTCCCGACCCGTGGCTGCTCGTCCCACATTCTGGAGCCGCAGGAGGAGCGCCGCGCACTGCGGGAGCTTTAATGGTGTCATGAAATGGTTTCCTGAACTGAGGCGCTCAAGGCGCCACGCTGAACTGTTGCTTTGATGCAGCTTTAGACGAATCAAAGCTGCAGAGAGGATCAGTTCATCAGAACACCGACGTCTAACAACCGAATCACGTCAGAGAGCCGAGAGGATCGGATGCTTCAAACTCAAACACTGACATGCAAATCTGGTGGCGATCCAAGCATTTCATTGGCTGCTGGCTGTAAATCCCCATTAAGCCTGAACAGATTCATCACCTTATCAGCTGCGACAAGTCAAACATCTTCACTCTGAATGTTCTGTGGAAGAAAACAAAACCAACATAAATTGTTTTAGGAATATTTTTATTGACATTTTTTGCAGAGAAACAAACGAATCTGATGGGTGGATTTCACAAAGACTCCAGACTGATACCTTAGTGAAGCATCTCTGTAATATTTGCTCTCTGTGTTTTGTGAGGATGTTTGCATTCAGTTCAGGTCGTCCAACAGATTTAATCCTCCTCTGAACACTTTGTTCTCGTCTCTGGATGAAACTTTCCAGATCTTCAGCTTTTTTGAAGATTTTGGGCCAAAAATCGACTAGAGTTACAAAGTATAATAAAGTGTTTAAAACCCACGTCCATCTGTAGAAGTCCAGGGCATGATGCTGCCACCGCCGTGTTTCATTGTGGGTTTGTTTCTTGGTGTTGTGCAGTGATGTTTTTGGATCAGAGTTTCCTTGTTGTCCCTCAAACTTACAGTTTGTTTGTTTTTCTTGGTTTTTCTCCCTTAAATCTGCAGTTATTGATACTTGAACAGGAAATACTGTCATATGGTTTGTACATTTGCACACTGGCCTGATTCTGTAGATATTTCATAAATGATTCAAATATCAGGAAAATCCAACCAGCTTGGCTTCATTTCAGATCCATCAGATTATTTTTAATAGATCATAACCACAAACTCAACAAGAGTTTAATAAAAAGCGTTTAGATGTCTGTTGTCTCCCCAGCAGTTAATTGTTTTCCACTTAATTTGTCACATTAAAGATGTAAAAAAAGTTGAATATATCTCCATAAATCAGATAAAAAAAACAAGAAAATAAAAAATAATGTTGTGAATCTGAGACGAACTAAATGAAACACGGAGGATCCGGAGCTTCACCGTGAAACGGAGAACCGGTTATGGACCCAGATAATAAAGAGAACAACTAAAATGTTTCCTTCCACCTGAAAACGCATCGTTACATTTTATTATATCTAGATTATTACAACGACTCCTTTGATCTGTTTCATTTTTCACACAGTCTGTCGAACCAAACGAACCAAAGGCGTAAAATTTATGATTGACTTTATTAAACAAAGTCATCAGTATGGAGCCACATTGGTGTCAGAAAACATCTCGTTATTGATAGTAAGAATACAAATGTTAATTTTTTTTTCTCAATCATCAAAACTTTAAATAAAATCCATCAAAAACTGAGATCATCATAATTTTCACTTTATAGAGTTGAAACCAGAAGTTTACATACACCAAATAAGAAACTTTTTTTCTGACTGTGTGAAGTCAAACCAGACCAAAAGTCATTCATTTCTCTGAATTCAAAGAAAGTCACAAAAAAATCTAATGCTCAGTTTTCTATTTTTTAGCAAATAAAAATAATTTTTCTGATTCTAACTGACCTGAAACGAGATGAGTTTCAACTTCAGACAGTCAGAAAATGTTTTTTTAATTCTGTGTAAGTAAACTTTAACTGGCTTTTATCCTGCACAATTTAACTGGAAAATAATCGACTTTCAGGTGAGAGAAATGTGAGAAATAATCTGAATGAACGTTGAAACTAGAAACTGTTTTAGTTTCAGGGTTTGAAAACTTGTCCAACCAGGTTATTTTTTACATCACTGATAGTTTTTATTTGATTTATAAACTGTTACATTGAAGGTTTAAAAAAAACGTAGAAGTGATTTATTGTGGTGACTTCTTTATTAAGACATCATAACTCTGTACAAACTTTATAAAACTGGAGCTCTCGCTGACAGTGAAGCGTTTCGGTGTAAATGTTGGGATGTCATTCCTGGTTACTTCCTGTGTTCCTGGCTGAGCTTTGTCAGAAAGCCTCCTGGCTGTTGTTCACATCGACTCCTTCAGTCCGTCTCAGGAAACCAGAACCGATATTCTGGAGCAGGAACAGCCTTTCTGACTGGGTAGAGTCCAGTTTCCGCTCTGGGTCGCTCCGCATCGTTAGTGGTCAACAAATGCAAACTCCCAGCAGGTGGAAAAGTCCAGATGAATTCTGAAGGATGTAGAAATGTCTGGACCGTTTGGCTGCTATGAGTTAAAAGCTGAAACTTAAATGCTCCATTAACACACGCAGCATTCAGTTCATGTTTTAGTTTTAACAAAACAAAAGGAATAAACAGCAGCAGAGCCTGACCTGAAGACCTTCAGTTTGGACATTTCTCCTTCACTGAGCGCTCTGACTCGTCCTCTGTCACTGACCGCCGTGCCACTTGTCCCCTTGTTCCCTGCAGACCGGCCGCAGCGGATCAACAACATCCTGACCTCGGCCACCGAGCCCTACGACGTTTCGCTGTCCAGATCCTTCCAGAACCTGAGCCACCTGCAGCCGTCCTACGAGCTGCCGCTCAAGCCCGACTTAAGTAAATACTCTCCTCACAGACTAAGTAGGTGCTCCTCCATTTGTCCTCCGTCGCCGTCGGAAACGAGCGGCCCGGAATGGCGTCGCCCTCCCGCTCCGCCCAGAAACGGGTCCGCACGCCCCTGCATGCTCCTGATGACCAGTACAGGACATCTCTGCGAGTTAGAATATCTTCAGATGTGCAAGATTCACATTTTGCACATTTTTACCTGAACTGCTTCCAGAAACAGCCCAAGCTTTTAAAAAACCCAACAAGGGATTTATTTTCAATAAATTTATGTTTTTGGTGTCTGGAAAACGAACCGTTTCAAAAACTTGTCAATTCTCATTACCCAACCCGTTACCTAGCAACCCAAACTGAGCTCCAGCATATTTGGTCAGCTGGTCTTACTGCTGCATGTGCTGTACAATGGCTGCTGAAAAACTCAAGTGTTAGATTCTTGACTCACCATCCAGAAGCCACTCGCTGCATTCTCGCTGGTTGTGCAGGAGGCTCCGCTCCTGCTTTTCAAAGATGCACAGTTTGCAGCCATTTTCACCTGAGTGTCAACATTGAGTTGGGGGCGTGGCCAGCAGCAGCTGATTTGGATTTAAAGTGACAGAGACCATAAAATAGGCAGAACTGATAAAAATAAAATCTCATTACCTAAGAATCATTTTGTGTGAAAAATGTAATGATCAGGTTTTGAATAGGCCACAGACCATCCTAACCTGTTCAAGGAAGCAAAATAAGTCGTATTGAAAAAATGTTGCAAACTTAAATAGGAAGTATTTGTATACTTTGTTTGCCATTTCATAACACAATCCAGTAACCATGGTAGCTTCAGTTTCTGTACAAATCAAACATGACATATGAGAAATCTGACTTTGCAAATTAAAACCTGTATTATGATAGAAATGTAGAAAAACAGTGGCAGATTTCATAATCATATGGATTGACAACAGAAATGAGCCAAACTTCAACAACACCATGATACACGCAGAACAGCTAGCAGGGCTGGGTTAGCAGTGAGTTAGCGGTAGTTAGCGGTAGTTAGCAGTAGTTAGCGGTAGCCTCAACCTCCTCCAGGCTCAGAATGAAAAAATTTGCGTGTGACTCAAATTTTTGCCTGCAGAAAAGGGAAATATAGAAGATTTAATAGTTCTCTCACTACAAAATGTAAGACTTGTTTACAGTTTTTATTTTACTTTTAAATTTAACAAATTTAAGGCTTTTTAAGGACCCAGGAGCCTCAGTGAGGTCACTTCCTGTCTGGTTCCTGGACTCTGTTCATATTTCATCACCAAATCCCTGATCTGGTGGTTTTTACAGCGGCTGTGAGCCGGAATCGTTTATTCTGAGAGAAACACCTGAAATGAATCATGTGGGTAAAAATCTTCATCACTGCAGTTTGACTGAAGCAGATGAACCTCTGGGTGATATTCTGATTTAATGAGACGCTCCTGTATTTACACGTCTGGTCATCCGCTCACCTTTTCACATTTTGTAGAGAAATGATCCTGAAACGCTTGAAGCCTCCATGTTTGTTCCCATCGCCTCATCGTGGAACCGCCGTGTGATCTGATCCCATCTGCAGCCCAAGTCATGCTGCTAATGTCTGCTAATGTCATTTTAAGAGCCTTTTCAGTAGAATATGGTTAATATGGCGGAGTAATGTCAGTTCATTATCCTGGGTGAGATTAGCAGCGGCATTATGATGTGGGCTGACTGCTGCATGCTTCATGTCTTTCTTCTGTTGATTTAATGCAAGTTACTGCTAACAATTAGCCTGATGAGGCGTTAACCAGGACATCATTTAACATCCTAAACGATGTTAAATGATGTGGCTGGACAGGACAGACGTTATGCTGAATGTTCTTCTGTAATCGCTCTGACAGCAGAACCCGGTCGTTCAGACTGTTTGGGTTTCAGAAGAAATGAATCTGAACAGACAGTAAAATAATGAAGCTTCCCTTTCAGGACTGTTTTCGGCAGCAAAGCTGTCAACTGTACTAATATGTAATAAATAACCTAAAACCTTTAAGACATGCAAACAGAAGGAGGCGCTGTGGAGCCCGACTTCACGGATGTTTCTGTCGAAAAATATTCTCCAATTTGTAGTGAATAAATAAAATATCCAAAGGAAACTTCATTTTGGAAAGATGGAACATTTACATCCCTGCTTTTGGAAAACATGAATATTTCTGAGAAGTTTAACAGAAACATTAAAAAAAAGATGACGAGCATTCAGGTTGTTTTATACAAAACCAGAAAAAATGTTCAAATGAGATATTTGAGATTTTTGTGTTAACAAATTTAAAACCGTTTTAAACATCCAGGGGATGAAAATGTGAAATCAGATGATTTTTATTTACTTTTTTTGTTTGGTTTCAGCTTCAGTTACAATCTTCACTTCTTGAATATTTTTATTGCTGTTTCTCAACTATCCTTTAGAAAAGATTTAGTTTTGATTTGCTCTCATGTGGTATTTTTTTTTTACTTTATTTAGGGAAAATACAAACAAAGTCATATTAATATGTTAGTGACACATTTTGTATCAACTTTGAACAAATCCTATTGAAGGTTTGAAGAAAATAACTCAAAGGAAAAACTTAAAACACCTGAAGGTTTGATGATGTATCAAGCTGAAGTATCGTATCGGTGATCCGGTTGCCGTAGTAACGATAAGTATCGGGTATCGCCTCCTGCAGCAGGACGGCTGGATGAGCAGCTTCAGGTTCTGACTGCCACGTTGTCGCCTCTCCTCTCCGCTCTCCTTGAGACGACGCTGCTTTAATGGAGCCACATTTTGTTCCTGCTTTTATCTGAAACATTCTGCTTTCAGATGCACATAATTTATCAGAGTGGGACCAGATAAGAGGAGCTGCTGTTTCCATATTGCTCCTGGTTTATCAGTCTACTTATGCGAGCCGCAGAAACACGTTTGGCTTTTGCTGTTATCACATTTAGCAGATTTGTTGACTGTAAATCTTTTATAAAACACTCTTCATTGCAGAGAGGCGTTTAACATTCAACGTGGTTCCTCAGCAGGAACATTAGCGGCTCTTGGTCAGAGTGCTGCTGCTGCTGCTGTTCTTTTAAAAGCATTCTTCATCTTCACAAGAGGTAAAACAGACTTTAAAGAGCCGCCACTCAAGGTCTGAAGTCACAACGACAGAAAGCCACTTAGACATTCATTGGTCATTCATTAGGATGCATGAATGAAAAACCTCCGGTTTCAAACATAGATCTACAGAAGAAAAGTACACACTCTGTCATTTCTTATCCTACCAACAAAAACACAACTAATCCAACTTTGTCTCTATTTATCATCAAAGAGCAGCTGAGATAGAAAAACCAGAACCACATTAATCAATACTTTTATTTTATCACATATTTTTGCTCCTTTGAAATTATATTTAAACTTTTAACAACCAGACAGGTTCTTCACTTTGGGACATTTTTCATACAGAGGAGCCTGACGTGAAGCTGCACATGCAGTGACCTTTGACCTCTAACTGGCCTGGGAAAGAAAAGTCTGAATTCACACAACTGTACTTAAAAACATTTATGGCTTTAGTTGAATTTGTTTTCTGAAGTTGAGTTGATTTAAACTTCATATATTCATAAACACATAGAACCATAATCTGACAGATCTTCACACATTTAAAAGGAGATTAAGGAGATTACACTTATGTTCCAGATTAAAATGTATCTATCAAATAATAAAACCTGAATTAGGATTAAAAGCAAAACTATAACTGTGAATCAAACTAAGTCATATTTTATTGAGTAAAAAGAAAAATGCTTGCAGAATTGCCCATAAATCATGAAGCTTAGAGGAAAGATTTTCATTTTCAGGTCAAATGGGATCAGATGAAGGAGGGAGGACTTTCTGTTCCTCTGGATTTAAATTCCAGACATGCCCACATTTATTTTGGCTCTTATTTAATAAAACCATTTCAAAAGACGGTAATAATGAACTAAATCAAATTAGTGCAGTCTGTTTGTAATGTTTTAATTAGTGGATTTTAAAAAAGAGAGAGCAGTGGAGAAACGTTTGGTCCTCTTTGTCATTCGCTGAAATGGAGAGCGATGTGATGTCATCACCGAGAGAGGGTTAAAACACACACACACACACAGACACACACACACACACAGACACACACACACACACACAGACACACACACACACACACACTCACACACAGACACACACACACACACAGACACACACAGACACACACACACACACACACACACACACACACACACACACACACACACACACACACACACACACACAGCTCATAGACATTTATCCCAGATCTGCTACGGATCACTTTATTAAGAGTCTGCCAGCAGATTCAGAGGCGTCTGCATCTCATGCTGCCTGCTGATGGATAAATACTGTGTTTGTACAGGATGTAATTTAGTGAACTGCTGTTTAATGATGTGTTTGTGGAAATGAAAGTTTGGAGTTTAGAAGCTAACAGCAAAGAGCTGCTGTTTTATCACCTTCAGATGAGAAATGAGCAGAAAGGCTCTTTAATTATTATCTCAGCCTGTTTGGTGAACTGACTGCATTTAACTCACATGTTATAACTAGGCTTTATATTATAACTCCACAGCCACATAAACAGAGTCCTTTTGGTCGTTTTAGTTCTTTTAGTCGTTTTAGTTCTTTTAGTTCTTTTAGTCCTTTTAGTCGTTTTAGTTGTTTTAGTTCTTTTAGTCCTTTTGGTCATTTTAGTTCTTTTAGTCGTTTTAGTCGTTTTAGTTCTTTTAGTCGTTTTAGTTATTTTAGTCCTTTTAGTCATTTTAGTTATTTTAGCTCTTTTAGTCCTTTTAGTCGTTTTAGTTATTTTAGTCATTTTAGTTCTTTTAGTCCTTTTAGTTGTTTTAGTTCTTTTAGTGTCTTTTAGTCTTATTAGTCGTTTTAGTTCCTTTAGTCGTTTTAGTTATTTTAGTCATTTTAGTTATTTTACCTCTTTTAGTCCTTTTAGTTGTTTTAGTTATTTTAGTCATTTTAGTTCTTTTAGTTCTTTTAGTCCTTTTAGTCGTTTTAGTTCTTTTAGTCGTTTTAGTTATTTTAGTTCTTTTTGTCGTTTTAGCTCTTTTAGTCCTTTTAGTTGTTTTAGTCGTTTGAGTTGTTTTAGTCCTTTTAGTCATTTTAGTTCTTTTAGTCATTTTAGTTGTTTTAGCTCTTTTAGTCATTTTAGTTCTTTTAGTCCTTTTAATCGTTTTAGTTCTTTTAGTTCTTTTAGTCGTTTTAGTTCTTTTAGTCGTTTCAGTTCTTTTAGTCGTTTTAGTCCTTTTAGTCGTTTGAGTCGTTTTAGCTCTTTTAGTCGTTTTAGTTCTTTGAGTCGTTTTAGTCGTTTTAGTTGTTTTAGTCCTTTTAGTAATTTTAGTTCTTTTAGTCCTTTTCTCCCTCTAAGACAATAAAATCACATCTGGTTCCTTTTCTGAGCAGCTCTCTCTCTCTCTGACCTCCTTCTCCGTCCACACAGGCGATAAAGACATGGATGACTATTACCCCAGGAAGCATCTTCATCCTGACTTCGCTGGTCGGGGTCCGACCCACATGGTGAAGCTGAATGCTGAGCCCCACCAGCACCAGCAGCACCAGCAGCACCAGCAGCGCCAGCGCCCCCGGCGGGTGCAGCGGGCCATGTCCCAGGACCACGTCCTGTCCCCCCCCAGGACGCCGCGGCGCGGCGACTACGGCTTGTCGTCGTACGGCGCCATGGCAGCCGCCGCATACGGAAGCAGCCGCAACCTCTCAAACGAGCAGCTGCTCTCGGCGGACCGCCTCCACTCCCAGGATCCTCTGCTGTCCCCGGCGATGAGGCGTGACAAGTTCCGGGAGAAGGCCATGGCGCGGGCGATGTCTCACGCCGACATGCTCATGCCGACCACGCCGGTCATGGACCGCCACAAGATGACCAAGATGCACTCCCAACCCAGTGCCTCCAGTGACTCGTACAACACGCTGATGGTGAACCATCACGCTGCTGGCGCGTCCACGTCCAAGAGGCAGGCGTTCGCGTCCCGACGGACACACACGGTGGACCACCTACAGTACATTCCCGGCCACCACCACACGTACCGCACTGCCAGTAAGAACGAGGTAACTGTCTAAAGACCGTGTCGGACGATTCTTGAAATGCATCTGAAATGTGACCGGACATTCTCAGCATCCGTCATTAAAACTCTTCTTGTTGTTTTTTTAGCTTTGTGTGTGATCCAGAATTTGGACGACTAGGAAAATCCTGGCAAAGACTTTTGTTCTCTCAGAGCATCATAAGGGCTTTGCGCGTTGACTCAAAGATCCTTCTTGTCGGACGCAGGACGCAGCGAAGAACATATTTTTTAAACCGGACGTAGGACTCGAAGGGAATTGTACCACCTTTATAGACATAAAAATAAACTCTTTACTGTTTGTACTTCCAGTCTTTGTTATAGCTTTAGAGATACTCACTATCTGATGTGTGCACTTCAGTTGGTGCCTCTTGAAATTGTCCCGTTTCAGCAGTGAAGGGGATCTGTGGGTTAAAAAGCACAATTAATGAATTCCCATTGTTTTGGATTAGGTTTTCTCTTCTTCTTTGACAAATGGCCGGAACATATCAGCTTAGACTATAAGTGAAACAGGCTATTTGTGTTGCATACTATAGATGTTTGTAAATAGGCTACCTTAGCTGCATAAAGGCCCTCTGGACTACTGTCCCAAGTGGAGTTTAGTAGGTGTTTCCATTTATTAATTCTGTTTTAGATAAGGAAAAGTTCCCAAATTAGTATTATTTCCACTGATGTCTACAAAATATGTGGATCTAATAAGTGCATTGGGAATGTTTCTGTTTGTTTCCTAGCTTGTGGCTCTGAATGAAACGACTGTTTGGATGTCTGCTGTCATTTTTGGCCAGTTGCTTCCATCTCTGCAGATCAGGCCTCAGCATTGCGGATCGTCGAGTGACGGAAACAATCAGTCTGAAGACGCTATCATGCTAGACGGACCAGGTGTCCCGTGCCAATCAAACGCTGATTAAACTGTGAAATGTTTGTCCAGTGTTTCTCATTAAAGCAATGCCTTATTGTAAAGAACGCCATAAGCTCTTAAATGAACCGGTTTGCTTCGTCGCGTCGTCGTCTCCGTTTCTTTGTGGAGCGTCATCATTTTGGTTTACCGGCGAACTAGCAGGGAGGGGAGGTTCCTGTTCATGGTCGTCAGTTCAGTTTGAAATCCAAACTTTGACTAGCTGAGTGATTTTTATTGCTGTTTTTTATTAATATTGTCCAACTACCCAGAATAAATCAAATGCCAGAGGTTAAAAGATCCCTTGGTTTGGTTCATATCACCATTTTGGGTCCGAGTCTTTAGTCACCTTGTTTTTCTAGTTTCCCACAAAAATACCAAACCTTAGCTAAATATAATTCACAATTTCTAAGTTGTAAAGTATCATCCATCCATCTGTGGTGCTTTGCTTGTCTGAGGTCAGGATGAAAAGCTCTAAGGGAATCCCAGCAGCTCGGTCTAATTCTGCGACGTCCCCAGCCGTTCCCGGCCAGAAGGGACATTTAACTACTCCAGCAGGTTCCGGTTCTGGGTCGGCCTCCTGGGAATCCCCGATTAGATTCACCTCAGCTGACTCCTTTCAATGTGGAGCAGATCTACTCAGAGGTCGGAGCCCAGCCGCCCATGGAGGAGGCCTTTCCAGCTGCTTGGGTTCAAGATTTTGGGTTGAGCGGCAAACCGCTGAGACGAGGCCCAGACTCCTCCACTCATCAGACGAACTCATGGTCAGAGGATCTGACTCAGGCAGGTTGTTTCAGAACCCAACCAGTGGATCTTTAAGGTCCCAACAGAACTCCATGAGCTGCAAAGGCAGAAACAAGACCCAGACATCATCCTGTCCACAGTAAGGCCCCAACATCCTCAGACACGTCCGTTCAAAGGTACATTTTTAGAACCGTGTATGAATACGGTATACAAACCGATTTCACATTGAACTGCTGCAGGCTGAGAGACGGTGCAGCCAGTCGCATGGTCAGCCAGTCTGCCGCTTTGTGCTGCATTGTGTCGGTTGCCTTCCTTGTTGGACAAACTGGATTAGGTTCCCAACTAGATCATCAAGCTCACTGGAACCCACTGGGCTTGTGGGAAGTGAAGGAATTTGATGTGATAAATGTTGGCAGTCGACGTTCTCCACCACCCAGAGACACGGTGAGCAGAGTTCACATAGTTTCATTACCACCGTCTTCAAGGCTTTTTATGGATGTTTGGTCTGAATTAACAGAAATATATAAATGATATGTAGCCACTGTGTTATGGATCTTGCAGAAATTACCAGGAAAAATAAAAGATGACGGATGTCTTCATCTCTCACCATTAAATTGATGGAAAACGATGACCTATTGCCATTAAAAACAATCAGACCGGTGTGTCTGATTGAGATGTGCAACATCCACAAACCATCGGTTCTTCAGAATATGACTGAGTCTGCAGGGGCAGGTTTTCCTTCCTTCCCTGAAGTGAGATCTCAGTAAACGAGCTAAGTAGTTGGTATGTTGATGCTTCACAGTTTTATCCTCCGTCATTTTACCACCATCATCATCATGCAGAACAAAATCTGTAGTTGGTCAGAATCGTAAAACGAGCTCAAGTGGAGAATCTTCAGACCTCTGTGACTCTGGTGTCAAAACCAAACGAGTTGCTGGTGAAATTCTCCTCCAGACAGCTGACCGTTGTCTGCTGCTTACCTTTGGTGTAGGAGGACCAGAGACCGCCTCGGATAAATCGCGCCTCGCTGCGTATTCAGCTCTGCCGCATCTCTGCTTTTCTCCAGATAAACCAGGATCAGGATGCCACTGGTTCTTCGGACATATTTGACTCGCCACATATTCCAGGAAACCCTGAAACTGACAGAATTGGGACTCAAACATCACAGAAATGACATCTCTTTAAATTTCACTGTGAGTTGCTGAAGACTCACTCACCTCAGCATGTCAGATGCTTGAAACTGAAGGTGAAACTGGTGACTTGGCCTGTTTTTTAATTATCTGACCAATTGGGGACTTTCATAAGCCCAGGTAGTCATCTAATCCTTATCTAAGCAAAATTATATTATGACAACATTAATTTACTCTGATGCAGGAAAACAACGTGAATTTCTAATCCTTGATTCCAAAGCAAATGTGCTATTTGGAGCAGCAGAGGTTTAAAGCGATGTATCTCAGATGTCGGGTGCCTTGATGTTCCCCTTCTTTCCTCTTTTGGACCCGTGTGACGCCACCATTCTCACCCAGACAGGATAAGTATGGCTGCATACTGATAATGAACATAATATCCACATCAAAAGAAGAATTTGACGTAGTTTTGAAAGCAAATGGAAAAAGGTGAAGGTGGAAGGAAATTATCTTCTCTGAAAGAAACAAGAAACAAAGAAAACTGATGGAAAATGCTGAAGGAAAGTTTCTGGTACCGATTCACGTCCTTTAATCAGAATTGGCATTAGCCAACATTAATTAGCATTAGCCAATTCTTCATTAATAAAATCAATAACTTTACATCTTTAAAGAAATTAAAGCATCTGATGACTAAGAGAAATGTTCTGGATGATCCATGTTGATGGCAACAGATATTTAATCCTGTCTGCAGATTTAATTAGCAGATTAGCTCAGAAAAAAACATCTACTATAGACATGTCTGAAAACATGTCATCTAAAACATGTATTAAACTGTATTTTGTTTTTTAAGTATATATCTGACTCAACAAACACAACTAGACTAATAAAATTCTGCTGCTTGGTTTTCATGTTGAATAATTTTACGCTAGGCTAGCGTTAGCATGTTTGCTTCCTGTTGCTGATCGTTTGGTTTGTAACATTTGAATGCAGTTTACGTTGTGTACAATAAAACTTGCATAAAGAGTTATTTGGAAATCTCACACTTTTAAATCATGTCAGATTTAGAAACTTTTGTTCTTTCGTTTTGTTTTGTGTGTGAAACAAAAAATGATCCCAAAACGTGACGCTGAAGATGTCGTAGCCATAATCACAAAGAGAACGGCAAGAAGGCAAGACGAGGTTTGTCAGGGAGTCAGAACCAGCAGACACTGATACTGGAGATACTGGGAGCGTTAGGAGATACTGGAGATACTGGAGATACTGGAGATACTGGGAGCGTTAGGAGATACTGGAGATACTGGAGAGACTGGGAGCGTTAGGAGATACTGGAGATACTGGGAGCGTTAGGAGATACTGGAGATACTGGGAGCATTAGGAGATACTGGAGATACTGGAGAACGTAGGGAGTACTGGAGATACTGGAGAGACTGGGAGCGTTAGGAGATACTGGAGATACTGGGAGCATTAGGAGATACTGGAGATACTGGAGACACTGGGAGCATTAGGAGATACTGGAGATACTGGGAGATGGAGCATAGGAGATACTGGAGATACTGGGAGCGTTAGGAGATACTGGAGATACTGGTGACACTGGGAGCGTTAGGAGATACTGGAGATACTGGAGATACTGGGAGCGTTAGGAGATACTGGAGATACTGGTGACACTGGGAGCGTTAGGAGATACTGGAGATACTGGAGATACTGGGAGCGTTAGGAGATACTGGAGATACTGGAGACTGGGAGCGTTAGGAGATACTGGAGATACTGGAGATACTGGAGATACTGGAGCGTTGGAGATACTGGAGATACTGGGAGCGTTAGGAGATACTGGAGATACTGGAGACACTGGGAGCGTTAGGAGATACTGGAGATACTGGAGATACTGGGAGCATTAGGAGATACTGGAGATACTGGGAGCGTTAGGAGATACTGGAGATACTGGTGAACTGGGAGCGTTAGGAGATACTGGAGATACTGGAGATACTGGGAGCATTAGGAGATACTGGAGATACTGGGAGCGTTAGGAGATACTGGAGATACTGGGAGCGTTAGGAGATACTGGAGATACTGGGACACTGGGAGCGTTAGGAGATACTGGAGATACTGGAGATACTGGGAGCGTTAGGAGATACTGGAGATACTGGAGACACTGGGAGCGTTAGGAGATACTGGAGATACTGGAGATACTGGGAGCATTAGGAGATACTGGAGATACTGGGAGCGTTAGGAGATACTGGAGATACTGGGAGCGTTAGGAGATACTGGAGATACTGGAGACACTGGGAGCGTTAGGAGATACTGGAGATACTGGAGATACTGGGAGCGTTAGGAGATACTGGAGATACTGGAGATACTGGGAGCGTTAGGAGATACTGGAGATACTGGAGATACTGGGAGCGTTAGGAGATACTGGAGATACTGGAGAACTGGGAGCGTTAGGAGATACTGGAGATACTGGAGATACTGGGAGCGTTAGGAGATACTGGAGATACTGGGAGCTTAGGAGATACTGGAGATACTGGAGCGTTAGGAGATACTGGAGATACTGGAGACACGGAGCGTTAGGAGATACTGGAATACTGGAGATACTGGAGCGTAGAGATACTGGAGATACTGGGAGCGTTAGAGATTAGCCACTAGCATAGGAGATACTGGAGATGACGTAGATACTGGAGATACTGGAGACACTGGGAACGTTAAGAGATACTGGAAATACTGGAGATACTGGAGGAATCCCTGAAATCCACGTCAGATAAGCTCCACTGAACTCAAACTGCTCAGTCTGCAGCGTTTTTTCCTCCTGCATGACTTGATGGTTTGAGTGACAGTAATTAATCCTAAATGGACAAATTTATTCAGTCCCTCTAAAACCCAGAAGTCTGCAGCTTTAATCCTGACATATACACTAATTTAACTGATAAATCCCACATAGGTTTGGTTTTACTGGTGAAAGTAAATCTAAATGCTACAGGTTTTTTCTTCTCTACGTCTGTATATACTTGAACATGATGTTGTGATTTGAGCTTTGTAATTTTAGTGGCAGAAGAACAATCCATCATGATATATTATTTAGAGGGTTGCTCATAATTTATAGATCTGTTTTTTCATCGACCTAATTTATGAACAAACCAATGAAGGGATTAAAGTTTTTAGGGGTTTGGATTGTTGGCCAAATGTACCTTCAGTTTAAACTTGATGTGCCACATTACTTTTTATGACAGGTTTGTAATCAATGATGTCAGTTATATGTTGTTTTCTCTGAAGTCAGTCTTTCTACACATTATTTCTTCTTTCTTTCTTTGGTCCGCTTGCAAAAAAAATGAGGAACATCTGATCTGTGCGGCTGGCTGAAGGTGTTAGCTGCTCTGCTGTTTGCTAATATCTGCATCTCAGAAACTTCTACTCCTTCTTTAATAATGATGTCATCTCCAAAGCCTTTTCTCCTTGTGCAATACTTTGTTTTCGTGCTCAATAATCCTGCAGCCACTAATTATTCCTTATTAAAGATTGTGAGATTCATTTGCAGCCATGGAAGCTTTTCTGTCCTTTTAAGTGACATAAGGACTTTTCTGTGTTTCTTTGTCATTTTTTAACAAAAATTATACATTTTGGTATGAATGGAAACAGTATAAATGTTATTGCACAACTAACTTCAAAACTACAACATATGACTGTTCTTGTGGATTTTTGTTTTACAAATAATTAAAGATCATCATGTGTGTTATTCACACTTATCAACTCGTGTGTGTTTCATTTATCGCCACATTACAGATATTTATATAAAAAAAACAAAAAAAATTATTTTCTGCTCTGCATTAAATCTGACTTTTCTTTTCTTGTTTTTGGTGAGTTTGAATCATCAGAATTATTTGTCACTTGTAAGACGAATTACAAATATAATATTTGTAACTTAAATCAGGAGCCACATGGAGGGATATTCATTTGAAGGGAAATATGTTTACTTCCAGAATATGGTACCTTTTCTTTAATCAAGAGCAACACTGGCCTTTAAACTCCTGGATTTGAAAAACGATCATTTCATTCCCAGTTTGGTTCCTTTGTTCCTTCACACAGCGATCTGTTCGTGGTTATTATGGTTATGAATGCAGGTCGATTTCTGTGACCTTCTGACTGTTTGAGCAGGACAACAAGCAGCTTTCTGTCCGGTCCGTATCAGAGGAGAGGCTGTGATGTGAGTTTCTAAATGTGACGTTGCAGCAGAGGAACTGTCATTAATCTGTTTGTTTCTGCAGGAACTGAAGGTGCGTCAAAGAAATAATCCAGTTATCTGAATGTGTTGCGTTAAAGCAGAAACACACAGGACAATGAGGATCAACCAGGAAAAACACTAAAAAAACTAATACTGCACAATGAAATGACTTAAATCAAAATGTTAAACTGGCCTAGTCAAAGTTCAGGTCTGAATCCAATTGAAAATTTGTATCAGGACTTGAAAACTGAGCCCACAGATTTTCTCCAGTCTGACTACAATACTGTTCATTTCACAGTAATTTATGACAAACTGGATTTTCAGTTACTTAAGAAATTCTGTTAAAATCACATGAATGAATTTGTTCCTGGTGTAAGTCATTAAAAACCTGCTGCCACTTCCTGTCATCTTCTTCCAGCAGTTCAACATCCTGCTGTCGGTCACATGATGCAAGAAAAGTTTCTACTGAAAAACTCCTTCATACAAGAAAATCAACTAATACTAATGCAATAACCTTTATCGTTATTAAGCAAATTTATTTTCATAATTCCAGTTTTAAGGTTGAAGGAATTCAAATCAAATCCACACCACACATTTCAGATTTTAATTTAAAATAAAACATTTATTCCACTTCATACATCTGAACAATTTCTTTCAATCTGTCTTATTAAAGGATAATGAATTACAGATAAATGTGTGGACATTACTGGACATAACAGAAGGAGGTTCAGGGGTTTGGATACTTTTCTGGACATCACAGGAAGTCCCTCCTCATTCAGTTATCTGACAAAATGTCCTGGATTTCCTTGAAAATGTTGCAGATTATTTTTAGGTTCTTTTTATTCCTTTCAATAAACAGCAAAGTTTTTTTTAAACAGCCTTGAAATGCAAAATTAAACCTTTACAGATCCAGAATAAATGATTTGAATCTAAAATACTTTGTAATTCCCTCTAAAATTGTCGTTTTGACCGTCTGAAATATTCACAGAACCTGGCGGTCCGATCTGCAGAACAACAGGACGGCTGGAGAGTTGGCAGCTTTTACACACTTTAGCATTTCATTCATAAAAACACTTTGCTAACAAGCTGCTTAGATATATTTGTTCATAAAAAGCCAATTTATTTCCACTTCCTTCGTGTTAAATAGTTGATTAAAGTCACTTTTTAAGTGTTAGAGAAAAAGAGGTGATAATGTACGCACTCCACTTTTCAGATAGTTTTTATATTTACAGTATTTTTAAAAAGTGATTTACTTTTGACATTATTTCCATTTGATAAATTGTTTAAATGAATTTATCCAACTTGAGAACAGCTGCTGTTCTTTGCTCCTGTTTCAGCCGACTCCACACTGAAGCTGTGAATTATCTGCCGATAAACGTTGGAGTTGCAGGTCTGCCGTAAAACCACTTTTCCATTCTGGATCAAAATACAAACCAAGTTTGAGCCCCGCAGGACGAAGCCAGAGCTTTTACACCTTTGTTATTCCTGAACTCTGGCCTGTCAGGCAGCTGCTGACCTGATGCATCACGATTCAGCCACAAACTGACTGCAGAGGCGAATCAGCAGAAACACCAACATGGTTAACAGCTTCTGTGGAGCTGAGAGACCCAAAGATGGACAAATGGATTCTGTCCTTCTGAGCTGGTGATGCTGCTGAGCCTGGAGGAGGAGATTCTGTGTGTTTATCCTGTTTAAAATGGATAAAAAGATGTTTTGCTTTAGTGTATCATTTATAATTTTGTACTGAATGCAATTTAGAAATATCTGCATACTAAATGAGAAAAGATTTGATGCTGAGTTTTGGAGTTAATAAAAAACTTTTTGTTTTGTCTGAGTCCATTAACTCAGGGCTGCACAGTGGTGCAGTTGGCAGAGCTGTTGGCTTGCAGCATGAAGGTTCTGGGTTCGATTCCCGGCCCCGGTCTCTATGGATGGAGTCTCCATGTTCTCCCTGTGCATGGTGGGTTTTCTCCAGGTACTCCGGTTTCCTCCCACAGTCCAAAAACATGACTGTCAGGTTAATTGGCCTCTCCAGATTGTCCCTAGGTGTGTGTGTTGTGTGTTCATGGTTGTTTGTCCTGTGTGTCTCTGTGTTGCCCTGTGACAGACTGGCCACCTGTCCAGGTGACCCCGTCTCTCGCCCAGAACGTCAGCTGGAGAGGCAGCAGCTCCTGACTCCATTAAGGGACAAAAGTGTAAAAAAATGGATGGATGGATGGATGGATGGAGTCCATCAACTGAGTCCTGGAGGCCCGGCTTCATGCAGGCTGTCGCCCACCAGGTCCAGTTTAGGCACCTCAGCCTGATTAACATGGAGTCACATAAAACTTCCCATAAACATGAATTTACCAGATGCATCAGCTGATTTATGGGTGGAGAACTTTGAATTTAACACTTTTCCATGCGTCTTTTTTGTGTGAGAGTGGGAGCTCTCTGAGTAGAAGATCTTTGTAGGAGGGCGTGGCTGAGCTGCACACCTGGCTGCCATTTTGTAGAAGAAAATGTTTCAAAAGTCAAAAACTCTCAACTTTGAAACAGAAAATTTCTGAGATTAATCTCAAAATTTGAGTCTTTATGGCAGAAATGTTCTAACTTTTTCTATCTACCGCCCTAATGCATGATTAAACAAAGTAATGGTTTTATTGTTTTTATTGTAGGAAGGTTTTCTACTTGTCAGATGTTCATGTTGGCTGTGATAAGCAGGTTGGAAACGTCTCAAAATGGAAAAGATGTTTCCAGGAAAGTGTTGCTACGAAGCAAGTTGTAAATGTTTGACAATTATTGCTGCAAAAAAAGAAATGAGAAAAATGTTTTTACTTTTTCCTGGTTTGTTTCATGTTAGTTGGTCTTTAATCTTCACACTCAACAACAATCCCCATTATTCTTTTATTTTTTAAATTTGACTTTTTAATTTCCCATATCAAACATCTTTTCACTGAGTTTCTCTTCTTCACATTAAAACTTTGGCTGAAGCCTAAAGATATGTGAAATATTTATTGATTCTGTATTTTCATGTGTTTTTAGTTTGATCTGTATTTATTCAGCTTCATCAAATTATCATTCAGCATTTTGAGTTTTTTCCACATTCTGTCTATTTCCATCCATCATATTTTTTATACTAAACACAAAATGTACACAGTAAAAATGCCAGTGTTGAATTAACACCCAAAAGTGTCTATAAGTGTCCAAGTCAGCTGGTGTTAAAGTAACACTTTTGAAAGCGTTAAAAGATTGACACCCATTTTTTTGTTAAATTAACGTTGGTCTATATACTGAAATTGGTTTAAGAAAAGTTAAAATTTCCAATTCTGTGTATTGTTTGAATATTTTCCACTGGATTTGATTGATATTGGCACCTGGTGGGTCAATTTACTTTTTAACACCACATTGTGTTTTGTGATCAACACAACACTGGTGTTACTTTTAATATATTTTAACACCAGCACCGTTGTAAATGTTAATGTGACTCTGTAGTGTTGAATTTAGCACCAGCTGACTTGGACACATATAGACACTTTTGGGTGTTAATTCAACACCAGCATTTTTACTGTGTATCTTCAGGCTCTGCAAAGCTTCCAACGGTGGTGAGATAAATGTTACATTTCCAGCGTTTACCTCTGAAATTAGCTGTGGTGCAATAAGAGGAAATAAATGATAAATAAAGGTGATAAATGCTCTTCGCTTCTCCGTTATCTGAGCTGCAATTACAGCAGCAGCGTCCAACCTGAGCACAAATTGGACAATTGGTGCGATGTGCGGTTCAGAGCTGGACCCCCGGACGGCCGCCGCCTCCAGGGACGAATGAATGGATGTGAGCATCAAGGAAATGCAGACTTAATAGAGCCGGGAGCTGAGGGAGGCTGCATGGACCACCGGTGACCGCGGCTGATGGCTGCAGCTAATAGGCTGGCCTCACACACACACACACAAAACCACACACTACACAACCACACACACACACCCACTCACACACACACACCACACACACACACACACACACACACACACACACACACACACACACACACACACACACACACACACACACACACACACACACACACACACACACACACACACACACACACACACACACACACACACACACACACACACACACACACACACACACAACACACAAAACACACACACACACACACACACGGGGCGGAGGGGTCTTAGGAGGCTGGTATTGATCCGTCAGACATACCGCCTCAACTTTGCTTAAATGAGAAGGTCAATATTGGAGCTGCAGCTCCAACAAGCCAGTGTTTCTGCGCTGGAGCGGATATGTGTTGAATCTGGAGGGGAACATATTTCTAACTCGAAGGTTTTCTACTTTGGTGCAAATAAAAACACAAAAATCAATTGTTTCCCCATCGATTTTAAATGTGTAATTCTTAAACTTCTGTTTACTTTTATGAACGTTTTGCCATGACAACCTGATCAGCTGGATTGTTTTTAAATGTATCGTTTCCTACGTTTTGTTCCTCCATCAGCTCTTCACTTTGCTGCACCTGCAGATCCACTGGGACAATAAATAACAGACATGAACCAATCAACCTTTCCTGACTCAGATCAGGGATCTGGAGGTCAACAAGGGAAAAATCTGATTAAATGCATCAAATCAAAGAATCCCATCATTTTTAATTTAACCATGTTCTCCTCTAATTCACTTTTAAAATCTGATTTTAACAAAAAATTGGGTAAATTGTTGTAATTCTTTCCTCTCCTGCAGATCGTTTTATTTTAACGCACAGAACACCGGAACCTTTGTGTTGTGTTTCTGGTACAGCCGTAAAACTGACGCACCAGGATCCTAACAGTGACGGGCGATGCTGAAATGACTCTTGTTCTTTTCCAGTTGTGCTAAAATGAGTTAGCCTATCAGCAAAGCTATGCTAAATAGCTAAACAGCATCTCAATGCTAAGCATGTTGCAGCTAACGCTAATGTTAGCATCTGCGTGAACGATCAGGACTTTCTGAAAAACTGTAAATATGTTTGTCATTTATTAAATTATTTAGCAGCAAAAATGGGTTTGGAATGGAAAATACTGTTTATTTTGTTGATGTAGCGTTTTTGATTAAAAAGGAATTATTTAATTACAGATCCTGCAATTACCGCAATTAAAACTTCTAATCAAGTCCAACCACTAAAAGAAACGTCTGAATATGAATTTTATTCCAAATGTGAAACGTTTGAAACTCCTGCTGTGAAGTGAATGAGCCGTTAAAACGGAAAACACTTAAAGGCGTCAACAGTTTAAATGATTCAACTCTACAATTAGCTTTTCATTTAGATAAAGAAACAATGGGGTCGTTGTAGTAGAGATAATCTGTTATCTCTTATCTCGCCTCATTAGAAGTAATAATTATCTACAGTCAGGCAGAAATCCCTGATTTAACTACAAAAGATAAGAAAAGAGGCAGAACTACGTGAAGATAAACAAACCAGAGATTATGATACCAAAACCCAGAGTCACAATTTCTCTGATTTTCTTATCTGGTTTATCGGCGTGTCCAATCGGAGCTGGAGGTCGGGGAAGCGTGGAAGCCTGCAGGTTGCTGGACACTGAGGCGTCTCAATGCCGCCTCAACGTCCAGCGGTAATCTGAAAATCTGAAGACTCAACGTCAGGCTGGAGGAACACAGAAAAGCCTCAAGGCTCCTCAGAGGCCCAGTTTCTGCTTCTGCTGCAGAAATAAAACAAAGATTCACAGCAACAGACACAAGCTGCCAGAACCTGAACTCTGTTGCTGCACCGTTATTTGTTTTTAAGTTGAGTTGGTTTATCTGAAGTTTCTCAGAGTGAGAAACTTCCTGTTGGTCCGACCTGCAGCAGGTAATAACCATAACTTCAGAATGATTACAGCAGCTTCCTAATGAAGCCTGGACACCGGCTGATGACCGGCTGATAACCGGCTGAATGACCGGCTGATAACCGGCTGATAACCGGCTGAAAAACCGGCTGAATGACCGGCTGAATGACCGGCTGATGACCAGCTGAATGACCGGCTGATGACCGGCTGAATGACCGGCTGATGACCAGCTGAATGACCGCTGAATGACCGGCTGATAACGGTGATGACCGGCTGAAATGACCGGCTGATGACCAGCTGAATGACCGGATGATGACGCTGAATGACCAGCTGATGACCGGTGAATGAGCATCAGACCTCATCGATCACTTTCTACTCTCTCTGTCTGGAAGGTGATGATGATAATTACCATCATAACAGAATCACAACAATTATGGAAACTAATCTGAAATATTCCTGAAGCACCAGAGGAAACTCCCGTCTGGGTCTCTGATGTCTGCAGGCAACAACTTCATGTTCCCTGCAGTTTTACAACCAGTTTGCATAACTTACTCTGATCAAACCTCCTGGTTTTACTCCAATTCCAGATTCCTCCACTTCATTTTTTTTTGCTCTTCAATAATTTATTGTAGTTTGATCTCAAGCTCTGCCTGGCCTCTTCTGACTCCGTGGTGAGATTTTTATGTTTTTTCTTTTTTGGTGGCGATTTGAACGAATGTTTGTGTGAAACAAAGTTAAGATCATTTTTTGTGTCGGACAGGAAGAGGCGGTGCTTAGACCGGAAAAGGCGGGACTCAGACAGGAAAAGGTGGGGCTCAGACAGGAAGAGGTGGGGCTCAGACAGGAAGAGGTGGAGCTTAGCCAAAAAGAGGCGGGGCTCAGGCAGGAAAAGGTGGAGCTTAGCCAAAAAGAGGCGGGGCTCAGGCAGGAAGAGGTGGGGCTCAGACAGGAAGAGGTGGAGCTTAGCCAAAAAGAGGCGGGGCTCAGGCAGGAAGAGGTGGGGCTCAGACAGGAAGAGGTGGAGCTTAGCCAAAAAGAGGTGGGGCTCAGACAGGAAAAGGTGGAGCTTAGCCAAAAAGAGGCGGGGCTCAGACAGGAAAAGGTGGAGCTTAGCCAAAAAGAGGCGGGGCTCAGGCAGGAAAAGGCGGGACTCAGACAGGAAAAGGTGGGGCTCAGACAGGAAGAGGTGGGGCTCAGACAGGAAGAGGCGGGACTCAGACAGGAAGAGGTGGAGCTTAGCCAAAAAGAGGCGGGGCTGAGGCAGGAAAAGGCGGGACTCAGACAGGAAAAGGTGGGGCTCAGACAGGAAGAGGCGGGACTCAGACAGGAAGAGGCGGGGTTTTGCTCAAGGTCAGCGTCTTTAAGCTTCTGAGGCTGAGTCAGCAGAACCAAGTCCATTTCTTTCTTTCTTCTTTCTTTATTTCTTCTGATGGGACAAAACTGAAGTTCTGGCAAAAATAAATAAAAACTATTTTTGAAGGAACAGCAGCTCTACTGCTCTCCTGATAACAGAAACTCTTTTCTCTTTTTGAAAACCAGATATTACTTTATTTTATATTTTATGGCCATTCATTTCCAAAACCCAAATCCTGAAACTTCAGAGTTTCTCTTTCTCTTTGATATTTTTCAGATTAGACCTTGAATTTTTGCTCTTTTAATTCTGATGTTATTTAACTGAAACCTTAAGCTGCCTTTAGTCTTTCCTTCCTTTTTGAAAACATCGCTTTATGTTTTATGTCTCTTCTAGATGGAGACGGAAGTGAAGTTTAATATTAGAGACTTAATGTTAATCTTTGAAGCGTTCTGAGCTGCCGATCGGTTTGTGTAAAATATATTTCCTTTCTGCCGTTTCTGACATTGAACAAACTTTGCTTTTCATTTTCTACGTGTTCCACATCCTGAGAGAATCTTCTCCAATTACAGACGGCGCTTCCTGCCAGACTGATGAATTAATATCCCACCTGCATTGTCTTACCGACACCCACCTCCATTAATCACAGGCCTGCTCTGTTGTCCTCCATCTGCTGCAGAGATAACAACGCTGGAGGTTTGTTACATTCACTCACTCTGCTGTCGCTGCCTAGTGATGCTCCATGTTGCACTCAGACTCTCTTGGCTCTTTTATCTTATTCCTGGTGGCAGCCTCCTCCGGCCCGCCGGCCGTTCGGGTCACGGAGCGGATCAAAACGCGCCTCGCCACTGATCGGGTCATCTCCGGAGACCAACACCACTCTGGGTCCGTTTGATGGAAAGGCAGCAGAGAAAAAGATGAAATAATAAGAGGGATCACCTTGGAAAGGCTGTGAGCAAATGAAAGCCCTGCTGGGTTTATAAAACTGCTCACGCTTTATTTGCTGTCAAAACACGAGCGCCACGTCTGGAGACCTTTGGTTTAAGGTCAAAGCTGCAAACAACCAGAATTCCTCCTGACAGTTCATTTAAACCGAACTGAAATCCAATTCCTGTGTTGAATTTACTCTGGATTTTCTGAAGGAAAACTGGGAAAACAACAACATCAAACCCAGAAGATCCGAGTCAAACATTCAGGAAAGTTAAAACTTTTTTCAGCTTTTTTCACAATATGGCTTCTCACAACATGAAACCAGTTTGATGGTTTGATGGAAATCAGGGGAAAAAACATCTGGCACAGAATCATTTACAGTCTTCCAACTATCAGGAAAGAGTCAGGGGACTTGGAATAGGCCATTTATATTTAGGTACATTTAGCATAAAAAAGCTTTCGTCTGTTTGTAAAGAACTGAAGCAGCAGTTTTAGTTTCACGCTGTTCTAATTCTGTACTAAAAGCCTCCTGATGCTATTCAGGTATTAATGGGTTAATTGAAGCCATAATTGATCAGCCTCAAACTCTGAGGTAAAACATTTTCAGGATTTATTGGCTGCTGATGAATCTTTTTGCTTCAAATGATCAGGAGTTCACTGAAGGAATGCTGCAAAAGCAATAGGATTTGATTTCTGTTTCATTTTTTTTGCGTTTTATTATGTATTTTAAATGAAAAATCTGCAGAATGTGGTCATTTTATGAGAATTATTGATTTCTGCCGTTTGAATCGCGAACTGGAATCTGATCCACCACAATCAGGAAACAAACTAAAAAGTTTTCTTCACTTTTTCAAAATTGGAAACCAGATTTTTCCTCAGAAAGTGACTCTGAAGAGGATGTATTGGACCAGAACCCGGCCGGCGGTCCGGCTGAGCTCGGGTCCGAGGCGTTTCCTTCGGGTCTCATCTTCTTCCTCCTCGCCGGACGTTGTGTTTGCACCAGCTGAACTGAGGCTCGCGGGCCGAGGCTGAAGCTTCAACAGAACAGCAGCAGTGAAAATCCTCAGCAGGAAACAGAGAAATTCACTGAAAGATTCATCCCCCAACAGAAAGACAGCTGCTTGAATTCAAACAAACTTTTACCAGAGTCTGTTTCTTGCCTGTCCAGCTGTTAAGACCGAGCAGCAGCTGGTCCCACAGGGGCGCTGTCCCAGATTTAAGACGCTGCGTGTCCCTCATTTGTAAACCTGCTGATTTCTTTAATTCCAGCAGAAAAGCTTCAGCTCCAGTGGAAACAGCTTCAACCTGCTGCAGCGTTCCTGCTGAAGGCAGAGAAACGTACAAACTGCTTACTGATTAAACCTCTGCGCTAAACGCAGCTTCAGTCTCGGCTTAATCCTGTCATCTGTATCAACCAGCCACAGGCTCAGCTCTCTGCTGGAGCTCCTCTGAAACCAGCAGCGTTTCACAGTCCTGGCGCTCCAGATGCTTTTAAATCACACTTCAGACTCGCTGCTGAAAACCTGGTAGATGTCAGGAGGAACTCGAGCTAAAAATGGCTGACTGAGGCTGAAATTTGGGACATGAAAACAGGGTCACGGGATATAAAGAGTCCAAATCGAGGTGCATGAGAAAGCTTCAGCATTCAGAATGATGAGCTGGGTTTTGCTTTCTCTTCGGTGAAAACCAGGCTAACTGCTAACCTAATTGGCATCGTTTTCCCTGATGTGGCTTGGTCCAATCAGAGGCTGATCCTTTCACACAGCCACCGTCTTCATGTAATTAGTTGGTCTTTATGAACAGGTCTCAGTAAAGTTCAGCATGAAGACGGTTCAATACGCCACTGTCAGCGTCACTTTTTTATCCACATCTGTACAGAAATGAGATTGATTTTGGTCTAGTTGGAGAGTCAATCATGGTGCTTCAGGGATTCAGACTCACTTTAAGAGCAACTTAAAGGTTCACAGGTTCGATACCAGGACAGGAGCCGCTGCGCTGCGTTCCTGCTGCAGGGTCAGAAGAAACGGATGGACTGCAATTTATAATCAAAGATTAACATTAAAACGCTGCAGGAGAAAACAATTATTCACGCCCCTGGCAGATTTACAGCTAAAGTGAATTATTTTTTATGACTGGAAGTGATGCTGATGTTTTGAGGAGGTCCAGCAAAATGAGCATGATGGAAGTTTATTAAAACTGACAGAAAACAGGAGTAGATGGTGAACAGGAGGTTTCCACCGTCTGCTGGAGAAACAAGAAATACATAAATACTGAACAGAGGAGAGAGTGAGAATGAGCAAAGAGCCAGAAGAGCTAATTACAGGTGAGTGGAAGCAGCTGGGGAAGGAGCAGGGAATGAAAGAGGAAAGGAAACCTGAACTGTAGATAGAAATACATCGAATCCAACTAAACAAATTCAAAACAGAAACAATGAGATGAACTGAATTAATACAGGGAATGAAATAAACAAAAAATAAATGATCAACGGAGAGAAAAACTGAAACACTACAGAGTTACAACAAAAATAAATACAGCAAAATTTCCTACAAAAATACATTTTATGATTTAATGAAAATCATTAAATTTCTTTAAAACTCAGTAACAGTTCCCAACATGCCCTCTAGATGGCACTAAAGCCCTTCACATTCACTGTTTCTCACAGGCCGGTTCTGTTCAGTCCGCTTTAATCCAACTAAAGTGCGTTTGTCTAGTCAAAGTCCAGTCCATTTGACCTCTGACCTCTGACCTCTGGTCCTCCAAACCGTGTCTGGATTCAGTTTCAATGTGAAGGCAAGCGGACCAGAGATGCTCCAAAAGCAGGAAGTGGACTGACTACAGTGCAGGGCATTCTGGGTAAATCCAACCAAAGCTAACATGTTAGCCTAGCGCTAGCAGCAGAAATGGCTCCTGGTCTTTAGCCTAAATCCTCCAGCCGCTAAAATCCTCCATCTTGTTTCCATGGTGAAGAAGGAAGTTGCTCTCAGTGTCTTCAGAGGTTTCTGTGTCGTTTCCTTCAGTGGTTGTTGGTGCAGCGCCGCCACAGGCCAGGAGGGGAACAGCTGGTTGGACTCAGAACAGCTGGAGGAGGAGCAGATGTTCTGGTTCCAGTAGAACCGGGTCGACCGGACCGTCAGCAGGAGATTTCTCCAAGAATCATCAATGTTTCCTTCCTCACTCACCAACTTCCTCTAAGAGGAGAAAACAATGTCTTTACTGCTAAAGGAGCTTTTAGCAGAGGAATCCCCGAAAGAATGAAAACTATAGATAATTACAGAAAACAAGTCAGAAAGGATGTTCAATCTGGGACTCATCCATCCAGACTGACTCCTCTCCTCTCCTCTCCTCTCCTCCCTCTCCTCTCCTCTCCTCTCCTCTCCTCTCCTCTCCTCTCCTCTCTCTCCTCTCTCTCCTCTCCTCTCCTCTCCTCTCCCTTCCTCTTCTCCTCTCCTCTCCTCTCTCTCCTCTCCTAATATTCCTGATTCTTTGCCCTCCAGTTTCTGGCTTTGGATGAATCTCTCACCGTCTCAATTATCGATCTCAGCGTAAAAAAAAGGAAACGTCTTAAAATGCTCGCCTGCTGTTGGATTTTTGGCCCAGTTCTTGCTCAGCTTGATAACAGACTCCTGACCTTAGCCATCGCGGTGCAAGGAGGAAAAGTAAGAGTGAGGAAGAAGAGCAGTCTCCCTGGTGATTTAGGCCTTTCAGCTGTCCTGCTGAACCCAGCGGGTTTTCCTCTGGACAATAGGAAGGGAAAAGCATGAATGTTTTGACTGCAAATGGCAAGAGGGCTGAAGTGTTAAGGTCAAACCTCTTAGTGTTTCTTCTATAACTCTGGAGAGACTGAGGAGCAATTAAAATGCAGCGTGACAGTTTGGAGAAAGCAGGATGAAAACACCACACTTATGAATAATTCACAACGTATTTCAAGCGTACAGAAACGTCAAGCCGGCTAGCATTCGGCGGCGCGGCAACGTTTGAGCCGGTTACAGAACAAAAGGCCGAACGCAGGCGGCGATTCCCATCAGGTCAGGAGACGAACGGCAACACAAACATCCGCCTGGAGACGGAAATGTGTAAGTTCTCCTCAGAGACAAAGGAGAGCCTGTAATTATAATCCTGTTCCTCTGCTGAAATGAAGTGAGTTGCGAAAAAAATCAATGGCTGTCCGGATAGAGAGATGAAAATGAAGGTGCAGAAATCAATGGTATGGATGCAATCTGGGAGAGTAAGTGTTGGTCTGCTTGTTTGTTGGAGAAGAACTGAATGAAATCTTTAAGGCGAAAGCAGCAGAGAGTCTTCCAGCTCCAGACTGAGATCTGAGGAATAAATGACATTCAGCGTCACAGCAGGACGAAAGACACATTAAACATAAAAACTAATATTCCTGATTAATCCGTCTCTCTGTACTTTAATTTCACTAGAGTCTGATTGTCATTTGACCTTTATTTAAGTCAATCATTTGTTCACTCAGGCTTGAGTTGGATCATTTCCTGGTATTTATTTCAGATCTGATTCATGTCTTTGACGCAGATCCGTCGTTTTGTCTTCGAGTCAGGCTGTTTGGATAATTCTGCTGCTTCCCTCCCCTTGTGCCTGTTCTCAGTCTCACTGCCGAAGAAAAGGAAGGCTTTATGATTTCATCTTTGTGAATATATTTATTACATAGTTCCTGGTCAGATCTGTCCCGTTGTTACCATCCAGTCTTTCCCTTCATGTGTTCACAACCTGCAGCCTCCAAAGAATCTGGATGTTCTCCTTTCCCACCAGCAGGGGGAGCAGTTCACTGCATCAGGGGGACTTTGTGACGTCTAACCCACAGCATCACCACACCTCCACCTTGCTTGTTTGAGTGGAGTCAAAGTGAAGCTCAGCCCTAATTGCTACTTTTTCTAAGTTTTCTGTCTGAAACCTCGATGCTCCGCAGGGAGTTTTTCCAGAGACGTATCGACGAGTCTGAATGGATTTCTCCATTAATCTTGATTAGGCAACAACATCTGTGCAGCTTTCAGCATCAACGTGGCATTGAGTTGTGGCCTTGGACTGAGCCGTTCAGCAGCAGCTCTTCTCTAAAGCAGCTCCCATCATGGCTGCTTTCATCCCTCTGACCCCAGATAGTTTGCTCTTATTTCCCAGGGTCCACTGGGCCAGACCCTCTTGATTCCTGAGATTAGATGTCAGCGTCTCTGTGGCGAAGCGGAGTCATAACTTGCTGTAGGTCTGAAGGGCCCTTCCACTCTGCTCCACATCATTACAGTTTATTGCCTGGAAGAGACATAAAGCAAAGACTGGTGATCAAAACTGAAAGGTTTAGTCCTGTGAAATGTTCTTTTGACGTATCAGTGAAGAAAGAGCAGAACTGCTCTAATAAAATATCCTGTTCCTCTGAGTCTCATGAGTTCAAGCTGGTGCAGCTGTGCAGAAAAAGCAGACTCACACTCCAGCAGCCTGACGCCATCTGAGACGACAAGTTGAAAATTTGATATTCTCAGCACAGATTCAAGCGTCTCCTGTAATTTCTGCTCCAGCCTCATTTTCACAGAGCTGGTTGGAAAACTGAGCTGAGTTCAAATGCATAAAAATAAAAACAGTGGAATCTGTTTAAATACTTTAATTCAAAACCAACCAAATCTAGTCAGAATGATGCCAGAGAGAAATCCTCTCCGTAAAGCTCTGACCCAGATTGGCGCCGTCTGGCCCGGCAGAGTCAGAACACAAACTTTCTGCTCCAAGATCTTTTTATTTCTGTCTAAAAGTGAAAGTTGATGTGATGTAATTGAGGACAGAGAAAGTCGAGCGTCTCTTTAATGCAGGAAGACGTTGCGTCTTCATGACAATCGGTCAGTTTCCCCTCCAGCCTTTTGAATGAGCTTCAGATGCTTTTCACCAGCAGAGGATCCAGGCGGCCAGATTACAGGGCCCTTCAGAATAAAAGCACATTGCAGAAAACATCTTCTTTCTCTCTGATGGACTCTGGACTGAGTGGAGCATTAAAGCCTGAGCAGAGACGTAGCAGCGGCTATTTTTAGACGCAGAGTTTCATCACCGCGGCTCTGCAGACGTCCAGCTATGATGAAATCAATCCCACAAACCGGATCAGAGAGAAACTCCTCGTTTCTCCAGAGGAGAGAAAACTCTGACTCATTAGGAAACCTTTCATTATTCATCTGTGGTGTGAAACTCTGACCGGACACATGCTGGACGTAAATATTCTTTGCTGTTTTCTTCTTCTGTGGTTTTTAATCATCCTTTGGATTCTGCAAAGTTTCCCAGGTTGTGAAATATTTAAATGTATTTTATCAATGTGAGGATTTCCTGATGGTTTCTGGACAGACATCCCCCCCCCCCCCCCCCTCATGTGTTTACTGGTCTCTCTGCGGGTTTACTGGTCTTTCTCTGCTGCTTTCCACTGGGAGCAGCAGGAACCTGCATGCGGCTCTGCAGCAGCGTGCCGCTCTCTGTTTTCACCCAATTATCAGACCGGAGAACAAATCAGTCAGACATGAGACGTGGCTGCAGTATTGATCTGTTGATTGGGTCCCACAGCATCACCCCGCCGCCCCCATGCTGCTCCTCTCCGCCTGCTACGCGCCGCAGCAGGGGAGGAAATCACAGCAGTGACCTGGGAATGCTGGGAAACGGAGCTGGAGAATCCCAGATCTGCTCCTGAACGTACAGATGTTTCAGCTCTGAAACACGGACGATGATTGAAGATGAGAAATTCTTCAGCTTCTGCAGACAGACGGAGATTTATTAGCATTGTATTACTAATAATAAAGTCCTTTTTATGGCTGATCTTTGTTTCGTTAAACTCAACCAGCTGCAGAAGATGGAAAAAAATCATCCATTAGATTCAGATTCAGATTGTTTTTCTCATAATTTATATTCTTTTCAGAATTCTGATTTTAATCTTTTGATATTATAAATCTGAGGAAAAATTCTGGTATTTTATTTCTTTAACCTTCTTCCTTAACCAAACAACCAGAAATAAACAGAGAAACTAATGAAAAGCTCAGAGATTAGAAAATCCCTCCTGATATTTGAGCCTTAATCTCCAAGATTACAGATGAGGCCAGAAGTTTACATACACTAACAAAAAGATGTGTGCGTCTGCCTGAAGCTCAATCAGAACAAACTTCTCCTGTTTCAGGTCAATAATTGAGTTATTTTTATTTGTTCAAGTTCAATTTATTTCTCAGATAATCTGTCTCATATTTCACAGTGAATATGAGCTTTAATATGCAGAAAATGTTTTTTTAATAAAAGTTACATCATGTAGCCTTAAAGAGACGTTTATCATTCTGAATGTAAACATCTGATTTTAATAACATGACATGTTGAAAACAAGGTTTTCAAACCCAGTGTTTTTTAAAAGATAAAATTAAAATGAAAGGTTCCTGTCACACACACACACACACACACACACCACACACTGAATTTTTATTATTAAGAAGAAAACATGAAGCTGCAGAGGAGAGAGAACTAAAGTATCTTGTTTCTCTTCTTGTTGTGGATTTTAGTCACCAGAATCATTTTGATGATTCTACCTGACGTTTGATCTGATTCCATTTCTGACAGTGAATAAAAACGATTTAATCTGATGTAAACTTCTGGTTTCTCCTGTGTTTTATTTTATTTCTTTTTGGGGGGTCATATGAAGAGGAGTCTGTTAGAGTTTTATTCTCTGTAACATTTCATGCTGTTATTATGCAACATGCCAAATAACCAACCAGAGTTTTATGGATGAAGTGACACTTTGCAGCAGCTGGTGTTAAAACCTGTCAATCGTCCAGATCAGTCGGTTTTATTTCTGTTGAAACACCAGATTCTGATTTGACAGAAGGAGGCGGACAGCTGGCAGGACAGAGCGTCACCTGACCTGAGACCTTCACGCTGCCGTCTGCATGCCGCCACCTCTGGCTTTACCCAACAAAAGGCTGTAAATATGCAAAGTAGATTAATTAGTTTCCCAAGGTCTCTGTGCAGGGAGCAGCTCTGCGTGTCGATAGATCAGCGTCTCTCAGCCAGATGAGTTGCTGTGGAGCTTCATTGGTGTTTTCCCAGGAGTTAACGAGGCTTCGTGTGAGGCTTCATTTGGCCAAAATGTATTTGCCTTTAATTCGCGGCCTTGAAAACCCACCAGGGTCTGAGTTGTTAGAGCATCTTAGTTCTGGTGGCTTTAACTGCAGCGTCCGGTTCCTCTGAATCCGGACCTGAACCGTCCAGCCCAGTCAGCATTCTGCTGCTCATCAGGCCTAATCCTGTTTCTGGATCAGACCAACACCTGGACGGACCCGACTTTACCAGGACGAGTCAAACTGTAACGTCTGAACAGCGATAAGCTCCTGCGGAGTGAAGGATGTTTGAGGTTCCATAAATCTACAACATGGTGACCAGTTAGTGGAAATAAGACAAAAACTCGTCACTTAGACGGTTTTATGGGAAAATGAAAGTCAAACATTATCCATCCAACAGATGCCATCCCTCATGTGGGCAGTTTGGAGGTGTGTGCGCTCCTCCAGGTTGACCACAGCAGAGCAGATTCCTTCACACGTTTCCTGAATTTCTGCTGCAAACTGAAGTTTCTTCTCCACAACTTTCTCTCCTTTGTCTTTGTGATTCTGGTTGTTCACTGATTCTCTCTGATGAACCTCTGAGGCCAGAACCAGAACCAGAACCAGAATCGGTTTGTGTCGTGTCGGGTCGGTTCGGGTCGGTTCGTGTCGGTTCGGGTCGTGTCGGTTCGGGTCGTGTCGGTCGGTCGTGTCGTTCGGGTCGTGTGTCGGTTCGGGTCGTGTCGTGTCGGGTCGTGTCGGTTCGGGTCGGTGGTCGTGTCGGGTCGTGTCGGTTCGGGTCGTGTCGGTTCGGTCGTGTCGGTTCGGGTCGTGTCGGTCGGGTCGTGTCGTGTTCGGGTCGTGTCGGTTCGGTCGGGTCGGTCGTGTCGGTGTCGTGTCGGTCGGGTCGTGATCGGGTCGGGTCGGGTCGTGTCGGTTCGGGTCGTCGGATCGGGTCGGATCGGGTCGGGTCGGGTCGTGTCGGTTCGGGTCGTCGGTCGGTCGAATCGGTCGGTCGGGTCGGTCGGGTCGGGTCGGGTCGGTCGGGTCGGGTCGGGTCGATTCGGGTCGGGTCGGGTCGGGTCGGGTCGGGTCGGTCGGGTCGGGTCGGTCGGTCGGGTCGGTCGTGGTCGGGTCGGTCGTATCGGGTTCGGGTCGGGTCGGGTCGGGTCGGTCGGTCGTCGTGTCGGTTCGGGTCGGTCGTGTCGTGTCGGGTCGGGTCGGGTCGGTCGGTCGTCGGTTGTCGTGTCGTGTCGTTGTCGGGTTTGGGTTGGGTCGGGTCGGTCGGTTCGGGTCGGTCGGTCGGTCGGGTCGGTCGGTCGGTCGGGTGGTCGGATCGTGTTCGGGTCGTGTCGGGGTCGGTTCGGGTCGTGTCGGTCGTGTCGGTCGTGTCGTGTCGTTCGGGTCGTGTCGGGTGTGTGTCGGTCGGTCGTGTCGTGTCGGGTCTGGTCGGGTCGGTCGGGTCGGTCGGGTCTGCGGTCGTGTCGGTTCGGTCGGGTCTGTCGGTCGGGTCGGATCGGGTCGGTGGGTCGTGTCGGTCGGTCGGTCGGTTCGGTCGTGTGGTCGTGTCGGGTCGTGTCGGGTCGTGTCGGTCGGTGGTCGTGTCGTGTCGGGTCGGTCGGTCGGTGTCGGTCGGGTGGTCGGGTCGTGGGTCGGGTCGGTCGGTCGGGTCGGTCGTGTCGTTCGGGTCGTGTCGGTTCGGGTCGTGCTGGTCGGTTGTCGGTCGTGTCGGTTCGGGTCGTGTCGGGTCGGGTCGGTCGGTTCGGTCGGTCGGGTCGGTCGGTCGGTCGGTCGGGTCGGTCGGGTCGGTCGGGTCGTGTCGGATCGGTCGGGTCGGTCGGTTCGGTCGGGTCGTGTCGGTCGGGTCGTGTCGTGTCGGTTCGGGTCGTGTCTCGGTCGGGTCGTGTCGTGTCGGTCGTGTCGGTTCGGGTCGTGTGCGGTCGGGTCTGTGCGGGTCGTGTCGGTCGGGCGTCGGTCGGGTCGGTCGGTCGGGTCGTGTCGGTCGGTTCGGGTCGTGTCGTGTCGGGTCGTGTCGTGTCGGTCGTGTCGGTCGGTTCGGGTCGGTTCGGGTCGTGTCGGGTCGTGTCGGGTCGTGTCGGTGTCGGTGTCGGGTCGGTGTCGGTGTCGGGTCGGTCGTTCGGTCGTGTCGGGTCGTGTCCGTGTCGGTTCGGGTCGGTCGTCGGTCGTGGTCGGTCGGGTGGTCGGGTCGTGTCGGATCGGGTCGGATCGGTTCGGGTCGTGTCGGGTCGTGTCGGGTCGTGTCGGGTCGTGTCGGTTCGGGTCGGGTCGTGTCGTGTCGGGTCGTGTCGGTTCGGTCGGGTCGGGTTCGGTCGGTCGGGTCGGGTCGGTCGGGTCGGTCGGTCGGATCGGTTCGGGTCGTGTCGGTCGGTCGGTCGGGTCGTGTCGTGTCGGGTCGGGTCGTTCGGGGTCGGGTCGTGTCGGTTCGGTCGGGTCGTGTCGGTTCGGGTCGTCGGTCGGTCGTGTCGGTCGGTCGGGTCGGTCGGTCTTCGGTCGTGTCGGTTTCGGGTCGGTCGGTCGGTGTCGGTCGGGTCGTGCGGTCGGGTCGGTGTCGTGTCGGGTCGTGTCGGTCGGTCGGGTCGTGTGGTCGGGTCGTGGTCGGTCGGTCGGTCGTGTCGGGTCGTGTCGGGTCGTGTCGGTCGGGTCGTCGGTCGGTCGTGTCGGTCGGGTCGGTCGGTCGGGTCGGTCGTGTCGGGTCGGTCGGGTCGGTCGGTCGTGTCGGGTCGTGTCGTGTCGGGTCGGTCGGGTCGTGTCGGGTCGTCGTCGGGTCGGGTCGGGTCGTGTCGGGTCGTGGGTCGGTCGGGTCGGGTCGGGTCGGATCGGGTCGGTCGGGTCGTGTCGGGTCGGTCGGTCGGTCGGGTCTGGTCGGGTCGGGTCGGATCGGGTCGGTTCGGGTCGTGTCGGGTCGTGTCGGTTCGGGTCGGGTCTGGTCGGATCGGGTCGGGTCGGATCGGGTCGGATCGGGTCGGATCGGGTCGGATCGGGTCGGGTCGGATCGGGTCGTGTCGGGTCTCTGTGTTCTCCAGCCTGCAGCTCCTTTTCCAGCTGATGTTAAAGCTGCTCCAGGTCAACATGGAGACGTTTCCAGGCATCTGCAAAGGGGCCAGTGAGCCGCCTGGATTCCTGACTGGGTGGTTCTGATGCTCTCACCGCCTCTGAGTGGAGGAACTTCACTGCTGCTGAGTTTTGGCTGTTATTTCCCAGAATCTGATTTTCTTTTTCTGCCGTTTCTGCTCAGACCGAACTGTAAGTATGAGATGAGAGAGAAAGTTTCCGTCTGAACTCTGCAGGAGGTTCACAGACATGAAACATACAAACATCTGCAGCTTCTCCTGTTTCTTTTTACTTGTTTATTTCTAAAAACATTTCATAGTAGAAATAGATTCAAGATGTAAAAGTTATTTATATTCATTCATTTATTTCGTCACCAATGTTCACCATCAATCCATTTTCTATAATAATTATTCTTTTGGACATTTCCATTTATCTTTGTCTGATTTTATCATTCAGGTGATAAAAATCAAAAACAGAAGAAAAAAACTTTTAACAGCCATGAAAGATGAAACCAAAGAGGGAAGATTTTCAGAAATATAATCCTCACTTTTAAATAAATGTCATTTTGGATGATTTAATATTTTGTCTTTCGGTCGTAACTTTTAGTTCACATATTAATAAATGATCCTCAATCCATTGAGATCCAGCAGGAAAATGAATCAAACTGTGACAACGCTTGAAATAACCTGAGAAAATATTTAATTCAGCATGAAAATAATCCACTACAGATTATTACCACCGAGTGGAGGAAACCAGGCCGATGCTTCCCTCTGCTGGTGAATACATGGTATCACAAGTTCAGACTTTATCTTATCTTTTCATGATAATCTGATTTATTTTATTTTATCTTATCTTATCATGATAATCTGAATTATTTTATTTTATCTTATCTTATCATGATAATCTGATGAAGCTTCAGATTTTTGCTCTGAATATTTCGGTTCAGTTGCAGCTGGAATCAGAACTGATTCATGCAGAAACACGACGCAGGAAACCGAAGAAGAAAATAATAATTGGGGGGGAGGAGATGGAGGAGGGCGGGGGGGGGGGAGGAGAGGGGGGGGGTTGATCAATGTTGTGAAAACGTGTTGGAAAGTCAGACTGTGGATGATGGGAAGCATTTCCTGATGGCTGATGCTGTTTCTGTGGAGAAACAACCTGGAGCCGCTGTGGAGCAGGAAGCTCAGTTTCCACAGGGTTTAGTCTCCTGGTGGTTTTAGTTTCCTGGTGGTTGTAGTTTCCTGGTGGCTGTAGTTTTCTGGTGGTTTTAGTTTCCTGGTGGTTGTAGTTTCCTGGTGGTTTTAGTCTCGTGGTAGTTGTAGTTTTCTGGTGGTTTTAGTTTCCTGGTGGTTGTAGTTTCCTGGTGGTTGTAGTTTTCTGGTGGTTTTAGTCTCCTGGTGGTTGTAGTTTCCTGGTGGTTGTAGTTTCCTGGTGGTTTTAGTCTCGTGGTAGTTGTAGTTTTCTGGTGGTTTTAGTTTCCTGGTGGTTGTAGTTTCCTGGTGGTTGTAGTTTTCTGGTGGTTGTAGTTTCCTGGTGGTTGTAGTTTTCTGGTGGTTGTAGTTTCCTGGTGGTTGTAGTTTTCTGGTGGTTGTAGTTTCCTGGTGGTTGTAGTTTTCTGGTGGTTGTAGTTTCCTGGTGGTTTTAGTTTCCTGGTGGTTTTAGTCTCCTGGTGGTTTTAGTTTCCTGGTGGCTGTAGTTTTCTGGTGGTTTTAGTTTCCTGGTGGTTGTAGTTTCCTGGTGGTTTTAGTCTCGTGGTAGTTGTAGTTTTCTGGTGGTTTTAGTTTCCTGGTGGTTGTAGTTTCCTGGTGGTTGTAGTTTTCTGGTGGTTTTAGTCTCCTGGTGGTTGTAGTTTCCTGGTGGTTGTAGTTTCCTGGTGGTTTTAGTCTCGTGGTAGTTGTAGTTTTCTGGTGGTTTTAGTTTCCTGGTGGTTGTAGTTTCCTGGTGGTTGTAGTTTTCTGGTGGTTGTAGTTTCCTGGTGGTTGTAGTTTTCTGGTGGTTGTAGTTTCCTGGTGGTTGTAGTTTCCTGGTGGTTGTAGTTTCCTGGTGGTTGTAGTTTTCTGGTGGTTGTAGTTTCCTGGTGGTTGTACTTTCCTGGTGGTTGTAGTTTCCTGGTGGTTGTAGTTTTCTGGTGGTTGTAGTTTTCTGGTGGTTGTAGTTTCCTGGTGGTTGTAGTTTTCTGGTGGTTGTAGTTTCCTGGTGGTTGTAGTTTTCTGGTGGTTGTAGTTTCCTGGTGGTTTTAGTCTCCTGGTGGTTTTAGTCTCCTGGTGGTTTTAGTTTTCTGGTGGTTTTAGTTTTCTGGTGGTTTTAGTTTCCTGGTGGTTTTAGTTTTCTGGTGGTTTTAGTTTTCTGGTGGTTTTAGTTTTCTGGTGGTTTTAGTTTTCTGGTGGTTTTAGTTTCCTGGTGGTTTTAGTTTTCTGGTGGTTTTAGTTTCCTGGTGGTTTTAGTTTTCTGGTGGTTTTAGTTTCCTGGTGGTTTTAGTTTTCTGGTGGTTTTAGTCTCCTGGTGGTTTTAGTCTCTTGGTGGTTTTAGTTTCCTGGTGGTTTTAGTTTTCTGGTGGTTTTAGTCTCCTGGTGGTTTTAGTCTCTTGGTGGTTTTAGTTTCCTGGTGGTTTTAGTCTCCTGGTGGTTGTAGGTTCCTGGTGGTTTTAGTTTCCTGGTGGTTTTAGTTTCCTGGTGGTTTTAGTTTCCTGGTGGTTTTAGTTTCCTGGTAGTTGTAGTTTCCTGGTGGTTTTAGTCTCCTGGTGGTTGTAGTTTCCTGGTGGTTTTAGTTTCCTGGTAGTTGTAGTTTCCTGGTGGGTTTAGCCTCCTGGGGGTTGTAGTTTCCTGGTGGTTTTAGTTTCCTGGTAGTTGTAGTTTCCTGGTGGGTTTAGCCTCCTGGGGGTTGTAGTTTCCTGGGAGGTTTAGTTTCCTCGGGGTCGAGGGTCAGGGGTCAGGGTGGATGGGCTTCCTGTCCGCCTGCTGCAGCATCAGGACGCAGCCATGCTGCGTGGCCGTGAGGCTGCGGCGGTCGGGGTTTCCTCGGAGGAGGTGGAGAAAGCAGAGGAGGTGGGCAGACGGCTGCTGAGTGGGAATCAGCGGCGATGCCTCTTACTGGTTTCTCTGGTCAGGCAGTGGGAGGAAGGTTTTCTCAGCTCATTCTGTAGATTTCTGCCTGTTTTTGCTTCTTCATGTGACTCTAATCCGTAACAGCAGAAGATTTGAACCAGATCTAAACGGTAAGTCTGTTTCCTCTTGGCTGACTCTGATTTGGATTAAAAATATGAAGAATGTTTATAAAGATAAAGATTATTGTTTCCATACAAGCAAAACCTTTGTTTTTCCAGTGATTTGTATTTGTGATGGAGGCTGGACAGTGTGGCCTATCATGATCAATACTTCTATCAGAGTGTTAATAATTGATAGGGAGCTTCATTACCTCCAGTAAAATAATCCTGACAATAAAAGAAGAGAACAATTTAGCAAAGATAAATTATTTACTGAGACACAACGCTCCTGAAATGGTTCATCTGCCTGAACAAAACGACTCAAACGAGAGTCAGAAACGTCCCAGATGATCAGAGTTTGTTTCTGTGCAGCCATACTGGCAAAGGCAGGACAGAGCGTTTTGGGACGGAAATCGACTGGAAGCTCCAGGCTGCTGGAAACAAACGGATGTGGCCGCATGACGTCGTTTATTGATCAGTGGAATCACATTTCAAACCATCTTCTCCTGTTTTGGCTGGAACAAGAGATCTGACTGAGAACAGAGTCCACCCATTAACAGGAAGAACAACTGGTTTATGTTAAGTCTAAATTGGTTCAAAACCTTTAAATAATATATAAAACTGTTTTCCTGAAATGAAGGGAATGTAAAACTTGCAGCTGCGTCCTTGTTAAAGTCAAATTTTTCATGTAAAATTTATTTTCCCACATGAAATATGATATAATGGACAATTCAGATGAAAAGCAAACAAATCTGTTAGAAGAAAGATCAACAGAAAAATCTGTCTCATAAAATGTATAAACTTTTAAATGAAAACGTTGCTGAAGAGAAAGTTTCATCGGCTTCAATGTTCAGTTTTCCTCAGTCATCAGTTTCAGTTAAACCTGAAATGAATCTGATTTTTTGTGTAGAAATGATTACAAAGAGACAAAGTACATCATTGTACAAAGGTACCAGTCAGGATAAGGATACAGTGAAGTCAAAATTTGTAATTTGTTGTCATTAAAAACCTGGACATTTCTAAAACTGATAAAAAGACATTCGATCCGTCAGGGACGTTTCCAAACCACATGAGCCGAAGGAATTAAATCCACGTATTATTTAGAAGTTTATTCCTCAGAAATCATCCAGATCTGCTGGGAAATCCTCTCAACTTTCAACAACAATCTGATCTGCTGAAACCAAACGCCAAAATCTGGGACACAAGTTCAAGACGACACAGAGCCTCACCGAAAGGACGGCTTTAAACAGAGAGGCACGGCAGTGGCAGCATCATCCTGGGACCAGTTCTATTCAGCTGGTTCTGGGTTTTTAATAAGGAGGATGAAGTTCTGATTGGTTCTGATTGCAGTTCAGCTGTGACTCAGAACCTTTATGTGTCTAAAGCTAAAGATGAAGACAGATTTTATTTTTCAGTATCAAACTTTTATTTGCAGTTTTACTTCATGAATCAGATTTTGAAACTAAAGAACAAAAATAGTTCTGATGAAAAGGTTTGAGAGGTTTAGTCTAAAGGCTGTTTAGATAAATAATGTTTGTTACTTGTGTTTTTAATGATCCTGCAATCAGAATCAGTCAATCCTGATGATACATGAAGCTAATTTTAAAATGTATTCAGAAATTATTTGAAATAACAATTAACTTAAAAAGTAAAAGTTCAGATTTAACAGAATTCAAATTGTTTGTTGGATTAAATTTGTGAATGAAGATTAGAGACGTAAAATGTAAAGTTTATGTTTCTGTCGGTGAGACATGATCTGAAAAACATGTTTTATTTTTATTAAAAGCAAATCTTCCTAGTTCTGTTCATGTCACTGTAAAACAGTGCAGCTGTTTAAAATGATGTGTATTAAATGGACATCTTGTTTTTTTGGAGGTGGGGAGGGTTGCATTTTTGGGGTTATTAGACCAATAGAAACCTTTCTATGAATTTCGATTTTTGTCAAAATTAGCAGGACACCGTTCCTGTCCCGTTAATTCAAAATGTCCTGCTAGTGCTGTGTGTATTCTGACGAAATGTCCTGCTAAACCACATTTACAACACATGCACACACACACACACACACACACACACACACAAAATGTTCATTTACTCCACAAAGGCGATACAGACCAAAAATAAATAATAAAAATAAATGAGTGGATAAAATATCACCAGACTCAGTCTAACCTATGACCATGTCAATCATCTCCTTGATGAGCCATGTTTCTCCTCACAGGTTGCTCTTGTCCCCCCAGAGCCCTGGAGGTCATGGCGGACGGCCCAGAGGTCATCCCCCTGGGGGAGTGCGCCCTCTCCCAGTCCCAGGACCGGCTCACGCCGCCCAGCCACGCAGCCAGCACCGTCTTCTCTCTGTCCCGCAGCGAGTCGCTCTGGACCCCGGAGCCGCCGCCCAAAATGTGCGACGTCTTCTGGTTCCCCATCCACTTCATGTCCACCGGGGGCAGCTTCCTGGCCTGCGGCGTCATCATCAGCGGCCTGTGCTTCGCCGGCCAGTGCGGGCCGCCCACCGCCCTGCTGGGTCCGGCCCTGCTGTCCATCGGGCTGATGGTGCTGGTGGTGGGGGTGGTGCTCATCCCCATCACCAAGAAGAACAGGAAGCGCTCCCACATGCGGAGGCCCCTCAGCTACTGCCGGCCTCCGCTCGTCAACGTGTGACGTCTTCGGCGGTTTCCCAGGATGAAATCCAGGAAATATTTATGAAGCGGCTCAGCATTTCAGTTCACCTCCCGCCCGGGTCAGCGGACCGGCCGCCGCCCCGGCTGTGCATGACGGGTGGAGAGCGACACTGGAAAACATTAACGGCAACGTTTAGTTGACTTAGTCTGTCGTGTTACATTTATAAATGTCAGAATCCCAAAGTAAATATTTAGTTAATATGAAGTTATCAGACTGCATATTTAGTTCCAGACTAAATGCTTAGTTTATAACCTAAATATTTAGCCACAAATTAAATGTTTAGTTTGCAAACTAAACTAAACAGTTTGTTGGCAAAATAAATCTTTAGTTCCAGACTAAATATTGAATTTGAAAGCTAAATAGTTTGGAAACTAAATATTTGTGAATGAAATGTTTAGTTTACTAAATATGAAATTAACAGAGTTCATATTTAGTTCCAGACTAAATGCTTAGTTTATAACCTAAATATTTAGCCACAAATTAAATGTTTAGTTTGCAAACTAAACTAAACATTTTGTTGGCAAAATAAATCTTTAGTTCCAGACTAAATATTGAATTTGAAAGCTAAATAGTTTGGAAACTAAATATTTGTGAATGAAATGTTTAGTTTACTAAATATGAAATTAACAGAGTTCATATTTAGTTCCAGACTAAATGCTTAGTTTATAACCTAAATATTTAGCCACAAATTAAATATTTATTTTGCTAACTAAACATTTAGATCCAAACTAACAATATTAGTTTGGATCTAAATGTTTAGTGTGCAAAATAAACTAAACATTTTGTTGGCAAAATAAATCTTTAATTCCACTAAATATTGAATTTGAAAGCTAAATATATAGTTTGCAAACTAAATATTTACCTTATGAATTAAATATTTAGTTTAGTTTTCTGACATTTATAAATGTGTGAGAATAACATGTTGAAAATATGACTTTGAAAAGTTAATACCCGCATGTTTTTCTCTGTGACAGACTAAATAAAACAAAATATTGCTGTTAATTTTTTTCAGTATAACTTTTACAAGCTGCTCCCGATAGTCAAAGGGAAATTATTCACACATTTATAAGGTTTTAGCACAGATGACAGCAAACAAAGAGACATTTTAAATATTCATGTGACAGAGAAGTGAAGTTTCAGCCTCATGAATAATTAAAAGACTTTATAATTATCACTTTCCGTTTTATTGTCTTGTTGCTTCCAGTAAGCAGCTCGCTGTGCAGCAGAGGAAGGAGTGGAAATGGTTTCTACCTGGAAGGATGCAAATGATCAGAGTTTGACTGGAGCGACTCGAAAGAACAAGATTCAAAAAAGATTTAAAATAGAAGAAAAACATTCAGAAACACCTGCAGGTTCAGATTCAGTGTTAAATCAACAGGCTGCATGCTGAAAATAATTCATGTTTATGAATTAATTCATAATAATAGATTCCTGTAGCAACAATCAGCAGATCAAACTTGAAATTTGGGAAGAGAAATCAACAAGTTTCATCAGATGACAGAGTTTAAGCCCAACCTCACGTTTCCTCCAGTTCTCCATTATATCCTGATTGACTTATTTACGCTCAAAGACTCACTGAATGACGCACTCAGTCACCAAGAAGCTCATCTTACATTTTCCTAAGAAATTAAATGCAAATCTAGGTTCACCTTTCCTCAGCCTGCAGGGTGGAGCGACAGGCTAATCATGAGCTAATTCACTGTTTTACACATTCAAACAAGTTCGCTGATTATTGACCCTAAATTGTTTTCTAGAAAATTTCAGAAATGTTCTTTGTAAATTATCAACTATTCAAACTCCTTGTTTTTTCTAGAAAATAAACTGTAAATTATTTTTCTAGCAAAACTTTGATTATTCAAACTTAGAAATGTCCTTGTTTTGTTTTTTGTTTTCTTTTTAGGAAATTCCTGAATTTCAAAATTTCTAAAAATAAATCCAATTTCCGAGTTTTTCCCTAAAACTGAATTTGAGAGTTTCTGAGTCTTATGGCGGACATTATGTCTCTTTTCTATCTTTTTTCTATCTGCTATAATAAACATGTTAATATGTCTGTTATGTTAATGTTTCTATCTGCTATAATAAACAGTCGCAAAATACAGAAAGAACAGAAAATTGATCAAAAAGCCCTAAAGTTACTGTTTGTTTTACATAATGAACATAATCTCTCAAATAACATTTTTATTCCAAATCAGTCGCATTTTAAGAACTAGCTCGTCCTCAGGTGAGATCTGGGCCTGGAGCTGCAGCAGCTCCAGATGCAGCAGCAGCAGCTCCAGATGCAGCAGCTCCAGATGCAGCAGCTCCAGCTGCAGCAGCAGCAGCTCCAGATGCAGCAGCAGCAGCTCCAGCTGCAGCAGCTCCGGATGCAGCAGCTCCAGATGCAGCAGCTCCAGCTGCAGCAGCAGCAGCTCCAGAGCTGCTGCAGCAGCAGCTCCAGATGCAGCAGCTCCAGATGCAGCAGCAGCAGCTCCAGATGCAGCAGCTCCAGCTGCAGCAGCAGCAGCTCCAGAGCTGCTGCAGCAGCAGCTCCAGATGCAGCAGCTCCAGCTGCAGCAGCAGCAGCTGCAGCAGCTGCAGACTTTTGGTCCTCTTGGTGAAGACCTGCAGTAAAAAGGTGAAAGGTGTTTCCCTCCTGCTGAATATTTGACAAGCAAATAACATGTTAATCTGTCGCCTGGAGCCAATCATGTGACTGTGGGTCTGGATGTCCGCGGTGCCGTTCAGCCGTCAAACTGCGCTCCGTGCGGGTGAAGCTGTTTGTCTGCAGGTGGGGCGTTTCTCTGCTGGTCCCGACCTGGATGAAGGATCCCGGCCGGAGCAGAGCCTCGTCCCGCTCCGTGGCGCCCAGCATGTCTCTCCTCCAGCACGTCGGGACCTGCCTGCCCTTCTTCCTGCTCGCCGTCACCTTTGACCTGCTGGGCCTGGTTCTGCTGTTCGTCGGGATCTTCGGCGACCTGCGCATCAACGGCCTCTTCTACGGAGACTTCCTCATCTACTCGGGCTCCCTCATCATCTTCGCCAGCCTGGCCTGCTGGCTCATGTGGTACGTGGGCAACATCCGGCTGTCGGAGTCCGACGGGCAGAAGAGGAGCAGCATCGCGCTGATGGCCAGGAAGATCTCGGAGAGGCTGAGCCTGAGGCTGACAGCGCAGGACAGCGGGAAGTGCGTGGAGCAGGACGAGGACCGCAGCCAGGCCGGGACTCCCCCCATCAAACCCGGCAAGGTGACGTGGGGCAAATCCACGGCGTACCTGAACCAGGGCTACGACCCGGAGACCGTGGACTGACCGGCTCTCACGTTCAGACGTTAAACTTCCAGGACTGAAGCTCCAGCTTTCACTACTGTCTCATTTCAAAACCAATCTGCAATTATTATGTTTTAACTAGACCACTACTGAAGTGATTTTGATTATTTATTAGAACATTATCAACATGTGATCCTATAAAAGTTAAACTGATCCAGTAGAGCCTTTTATCATTCACATTTATTCATGTAGCTGTGAAGCTGCATCCTTGCAGGTAAAGATTAGGGTGATGGTTCAGAGTCCAGAGCTCATCTGTGAAGAAATGAAGCTGAAAAATGTTCTGATTCCTGCAAACTGGTTATTAAGATTGTTTTATTCAAATGTATATAAGAGCAGACCATATTCTAAATTAATATCCATTATTTAGTTTTATTTTATTTTAGATCAGACAAACATTAAGTCTAAATTTGTCATTATTCTGTTCAAACTGAGGCTTCATCAGCTGTGATACGTCAGTTTATTTGATGTGAAATGGTTTTTCTGTTCATATCTTTGTGTTTTTTTTTCTGATAACTGATTGTTAAAAGTACTCACTGACTCACAAAACGCACAAAACGCCACTTTAATCTGATTTCAGTCGTAAAGATTCTCATAAACTCTCAGGATTTGCTCTGGAACTGTCAGGATGTGAAGTTTCACCCGTTTGTTTCGCGTGTTTCTGCCCCGTCACGCTTCCTGTTGGGCTCTGGTCAGACTGGTTTGACTTCTTGGTGAGTTTTTGTTTGTTGTGGCATTAAAATCCTCCTCAGAGCTTCGAACGCTTTCTGACTCTGAAACGGAGACAAACGATCCACCTGGAGGAAACGACACAAATATCAGAAACTTCCAGCTTCACAGTAAAAATGTTGAATACCCAAAATGTGTCCAACTCAGCTGGTGTTAAAGTAAACACTTTTGAAAGTGTTAAAAGATTGACACCGTTAAATTAACATTGGTCTATAATAGTAAAATGGGTTTAAGAAAAGTTAAACTTTCCATTTCTGTGTGTTGTTTTGAATATTTTCCACTGGATTTGATTGATATTGACACCTTGTGGGTCAATTATTTACTTTTTTAACACTGTGTTTTGGAATCAACACTACACTGGTGTTACTTTTAATATATTTGACACCAGCACCATTGTAAATGTTAATGTGACACTGTAATGTTGAATTTAACACCAGCTGACTTGGACTCATATATACACTTTTGGGTGTTAATTCAACACCGGCATTTTTACTGTGTTCCTTTAACCAGAGCCGAGACGTTCTGATAAACCTCCGCGTCTCTGACGCATCACTTCCTGTTAGTCGGGAGGGTCAGAGGTCAAACGAGGTGTGAACTTTCCATGATGTCCAAGAACCGTTTCAAAATCTCAAATCAGTAAAATTGATGTCAGAGGTTCTGATTGCCATCAGGTTCCTGGTGGAGCTGCAGAGTCAGGTGGAGATGCCTGGAGAAACCGGGCCGTCAGCTGGAGGCCCGGCCCGTCCATCCGGTACCGGTGCTGCCACTGACACTCAGCTATGACAGAAATGTAAGGCGTGCTTTCAGTGAATAACAATGATGCCTCAGACCAGAACAGCAGCTTTCTGGAGCGACCGGCTCCGGGTCGCGTCACTCCGCCAGCAGACAGCCAGCCGTCCGCACCGGCGCCGCCGGCCCAAACATGGAGGAGGGAAAGTGCACCGGTTTCTTCATCGGCCTGGCCATCTTCCTGGACGTGGTCGGCCTCCTGCTGCTCCTCATCGGCATCTTCGCTCCGCTGCCCTACTGGGACTTCTTCGTCCTGTCCGGGCCGCTGCTCATCTTCCTCAGCCTGGTTCTGTGGATATTCTGGTACCTGGGGAATCTGACCGTCTCTGAGGAGGAGCTCAACCTCCGAAAGCAGGACATCCTGTGACCTCCCCGGCCTGGATGAGGGCAGATCGGGTCGGAGCGGGTCGGAGCGGTTAGATCGGGTCAGATTGAGTCAGACCTGGTCAGATTGGGTCAGATCGGGTCTGACCGGGTCTGAGGTGTCAACATGAGGAGAGAACGGATTCACATGAAGCAGCCTGGACATCAGGATTTGGTCTCTCTGGAGCCTGACTGAAGGAAGTGGGATTCAACCTGAACTCTTGTTTCTGGACCAGGAACCAGAACCAGCTTCCCGTCCAACCGGACCTCCATGATTCTGACTGTGGTTCTTGTTATCAGCTGGACGTTTACAGAACCTGGTTGTGTTTCTGATCCACATGTTTGGGTTTAGATTTCAATCGTTGCACGTTTATGTATGAAGGCCGACATTCTGAACTAAAAGTGCTTTGAAACGACTGGTGTGTGTTTTCTTTGTTTCACTGACCCAAACCAGCCGGACTGGATCCGCTGCTCACTTTGCTGAGATAATTTTAGAAACAACAAACCGCAGAAAGCTTTTCCATCAGCTCCACCTACACTGCAAAACATCATCTCACCAAGTGTTTTCACTGTAAATAGAGCCTTTAAACTGAGACTACGCTGACTCAGCAAAATAAAGAAGCGTGTTCAGTAGTCACCTGTTGATGGGAAGTTAGTGAAACGTTACGGATATAACTCAGAATAATATTCCAAGATCCATGAAAATGACTGTTTTTCAAACTGAAATCATCTTTGACTTGTCTATTTTAGGAAGGTGACAATGTTATAATTTATATTATAACTTAAAATGTGTGAAAAATGTTTTGTCTGTCAGATTATTTAAGGAATTAAAGACGTCAATCAAGCTCCTGGTTCTTGCTGCTGTTGGTGAATTTTAATCTTAAATGTAATAAGATATTTGAACAAGAAACTAGACTAAAATAATTCTTAGAATTTAGTGTTTTTGCAGCATTCTGGTAAGTTTGCATATTTAATAGCTAATTCATATTTTGCTCTTTATTGTTTTGTGGATAATCAGTTTCATCTTTATCTTTGACGTGTTTCTTGAAGTCTTATCCAGATGCGTCTTCATTTAGGAGCCGTGATTCTGCCTGTCTGGATCAGAACAAACCTCAACTAACTCAAAGTGCTGCAGGTCGGGTCTTCAACATCGTTTCATCCTCCGTCCTGGAACAAGAGCAGCTCAGATGCATCATCCAGGCCCTCAAATTAAAACAGCATTCAGATATGAGAGCATCTGAACGCTAATGGTGTTTAGAGGAGCTGAGGACGAGGAGAAGCCAGAAAGCTTCTCCTTAAGCACCACTACAGCTCCATGAAAGTCAACAGGGACGCTGAAACTAAAACTCCTGGTCCACGCCCCGATCCTCCAGCCTTAATCAGCACTCAAGGCCCCATTATCTCCCTCAGAGATGGGGAAGTGTCATTAATGCGTCCATTCGGCTCCTGCTGCTGCTGGAGAGGAAGTGAAGACGAGGAGTGATGGGCCTCCCTCCAGCCGCTCACATCCCATTGATTCAACGCGTCCTTACAAACCTTAATCACAACTGCACACGTTTGTGCACAATAGCTGCTCTCAGGAGACATCCAGATGGCAAGAGGCTTCTGTGAGGAGAGCCAGGCTCAGATTTCCTCCCTGCTGGTGAAAATGATGAAGAGGCGCTCAGCGAATCCCAGAGGAGCGACAGGAGAGGTGAGAGCATCTAGAGGCGGCCTGGGATCGGCTGTCATCACTAGGAACAAGAACAAGAACAAGAAATGACTCTGCAGAACTTAGATGAGCAATAAATGAGTGAGTTTAAATCAATGAAGACCAGATCAGACAACCTGAGATTATAATTATATGTTTCATGTTCAAACTCATTAACTCGATTCTTCTGTTATAACCTCTCTGGTTTGGCATAAAAGCTTCAAAATATGAAAAAATGTAATTTAAAAAAACATGTTAAACCTTAAGGAGGATAAATGTCTCCCTCTAGTGGCTCATTTCTGACATCACTATAAATCTGCAGGCTGGGTTTCAGAACCAACCGGGTCTGATTAGGTCCAGATTATTGTAAATCATGAAGCATAAGACCACAAATATCCAGAGACTTTCACCAAAAGTCAGAGCTGGATGCTCCCAAAATCTGCATGTGGTTGATTTATTAAACGTGGCTCAGAATTGCAACTTTTTTCAATTGAAGACTGAACGAATCCTGCTGCTGAAAATAAGCAGGCAAGTAGGGTTAACCCAACCGGGAAAACATTTTATGAAAACATTTACTGTCCGGTTATTGTTGAGGAGATTTTAAAAATCATATTTTGAAGGTTTTTTATTTTAAAAAAAGACACTTTTCTGTAATTAATTTAGAAAAAATAAAAATAATAATCTAGTGTTGTTTTTTAACCATAATGGTTTGTATCTGTCACATTTTGTTTGTTTTTTTAACTTAGAAAATGTAATTTTTAGGATTTTGATAAAGACAAAACTCTTTCAGCATTTGGGTGTTTAAATAAAACGTTTTGGTCGATTTTCATTTTGGTAAAATTTAATGACTTTATAATGAATTCTAGAAAATCTTTTTTTATTTATTCTAAGAGAAAAAAAAATTACATTTTGGTGGTTTTTATTTTTTAAAAATCCCAATTTCTTTCTTTATTTAAATCTGTTGCAGACCAGCTGATTTTGGCCCATGTGGCTGAACATGTGATGGTGCAGTATGGTGTGTGTGTGTGTGTGTGTGTGTGTGTGTGTGTGTGTGTGTGTGTGTGTGTGTGTGTGTGTGTGTGTGTGTGTGTGTGTGTGTGTGTGTGTGTGTGAGTCAGGACTTGCTGTATCTGCTGCTCCACTAACTTTTCCATGTCAGATTTTCCGGATCGGAGCAGCACCAACGTTTCCTCATCCGTCAGTGAATCATCTCCACGTTTGTCCCATCATGTCTGGTTTCTACAAACATTGATGTAAAAATTAACAAACTGTGAAACACTGTGACGGTCCAAAGCTGCAGGAGAAATAAGAGCACATAAAAGCATTTTGCTGAACAAAATAAAAAACATAAATAAATTCTGTCTTTGATCGTGATTTTATGTTTGTCAAAGTTTCTCATTGTATTTGGCTGCATGTGTTACATCCTGTTGTGTCTGGTTCTTATATAGGATTTATTATTATTATGCAAATTTCTGATTTTTAAAGCTTTTTAAAAAATCCGCCCAGCTGTTTTTATTAGTAAGTTCATGGTTTTGGTGTCTGGAAAACGAGCCGTTTCAAAAACCTCACAATTGTTAAGTCACATTGAAGAAGTACCGTGCTGTTACCTAGCAACCACAGCGAAGCCCAGTCCTGTTACCTAGCAACCCAAGCTGAGCTCCAGCTCATTTGGTTGGCTGGTTTTCCGCTGTACCTGCTGTACAATGGCTGCTGGAAAAGACAAGTGTTCTGTTGTTGGCTTACCATCCAGAAACAACTCGCTGCATTCGTGCTGGTTGTGCAGGAGATTCCACTTCTGCTTTTCAAAGATTTATTGTGTATACATCCATTTTTGGCTTAACAGCAGCTAACATGGATTTAAAGTGACAAGACGCCTTCAAACAACTGAAAATAAGCAGAACTGAGTAGACTAAAATCTGATAATCTAAAAATGTAATGAACTAGTTTTGTATAGGCCAGGGGACGGCAGCTCCAGGCCTGGAGGGCCGGAGTCCTGCAACCTTTAGATGCGTCTCTATTTCAACACACCTGAGTCGATTAATGAGGTGGTTAGCAGGACTCAGGAGGACCTGGAGGAGGTTCAGCTGTTGGATTGAAGCGCGTTGGACCAGGGAGACGTTAAGAGCTGCAGGACACCGTCCCTCCAGGACCAGGACGGCCCATAGAGCTAATAAGTCACGTTAGTCGGCTGATGAGGACGGGACATTTGAAGGACAGGAGAGGAAAACATGTCTGTCTGGATAAAGATCAACTTTAACAGATCATTGACTGCTTACAGGAAAATGTGACAGAATAACCAAAGTGTACAGCCTCGGTGTTGTCCTCTGATCGACTGGACTCCGGTCCAGGCTCCGCCCCGCTTTCTGCAGCTCACCAAAGTATTCACACCCTCTTACCAAAGTATTCACCCCCCCCATTCCTACAGCGAGGAACACAAACTAAATGCAAACCAGCAAAGACCCACAGCTCCTTCTGGCGCTGAACATTCTGGCTCTGTACGTTTATTTTAATAAATGTTGAGCGTTTTAAACCAACCTCCCATAATCCCTTTCTTCTTTTCCATCACGGCGTGTCGCTCATTACAGATTTGCCTCTGGTGGGGCTTTGAGGGGCTGTTAAAGTCCATCTGCATGCAGAGACACCGGAAACATAAACTCATCCTTTGACATCGTCATGTTGCACATGATGTGATATTTTGTGCCGCTCGTTTGTGTTTATTCTGATGTTTTAACTCCTTTAATGCTATTTTAACCCTTTAGAGCCTGAGCAGAGAGTGAATCAGCTTTATATGCATGACGATAATAAACCGCTGAAATGTGAGAGGAGCTTCATGTTGGAGCAGCAGCAGCCCTGCAGCAGGAAGGTTCTCGGTTCGAATCCCAGCCTGGTCTGCATAGAGCTTCATGTTCTAGAATTAAAAGCTCTGCTGCGTTGCTGCACATTTGCTTCCTCTGGTTTGGGATGCTGTGCAGCTGAAAGGATTTCTTCTCTTTTTTTTAAATTATTTTACTTTTGGACAGTTGCTATGGTACGTAACCATGGCAACAAGGTCTTGCTTTTACAACTGGGAGCAGCTGATTAGCATCTGAAAAGCTGGAATGATACCTGAACTCAGACCTGCTGCAATAACAACAGAAGCTGGACCATAAATCATCGTATAGCCGGAATGACACAATAATGCAAAAACACATTCTCATATGTCAACAAGCTTAAAATCTCTAATAAACATTTAACACAGGAAGACATTTTAAATATCTGAAGTCTGTTTGAGACCAAAACACCAAACTGGAGACTTTTATCATCCAGGTTTTGGTAGAAAGAGAGAAAAGAGAAAAACAGTAAATCACGTAAATGGCCTCATTTTTATTTATCATGCGGTTAATTGATCTATTTTTTATTGGCACAGACCTACCTGAACTTTGACCTTAACTCCCAGAGGAGCTTAAAGGACGATCAGATCCAGATTGATGGGCCCAGACAGAGATTTAAAGAGCAGACTGAAAGCTACTGCACAGTCTCAACAGCTAATTTCCTTCAGGAGTGAATTATGGAAGAGGATTAGGGCCACCGAAAAAAAAAATAATAATCTGACTTTAAATCTCAGAATTCTGACTTTAATCTCAGAATCCTGAGATTAAAGTCAGAATCCTGAGATTAAATCTCGCGGTGTATTGTGATATTAGAGTCAGGCAAAGTGCCATTTGTCTGGTTCTTGTTACCAAACCGTGCGGCTGAACGTGCAGAGCAGATTCAACACGTGCAGGAAAACTCTGTGTTGTTGTTTACCATGATCTTATTGTAGACATGCAGCAACAAGACGCTGCAGAGCTGACAGTAAAACCAGACATGGACTCTTTGGTGGGACGCCGCCGTGGCTTTGCAGCGCTGCGGTGTAAAAGCCGCAGCAGGTCAGACTCCTTCACATTCACACTCCCACAGCGACACCCGGTTTATTCCCAGTAACAGCGAGAATCTGCAGTTCAGGAACCGCCGCGGATTATCGGTAATCTGTAACTGTGGAGGCTGATCGCGTGTTAACGTATCGATCAGCTCCCGTCCTGCTGCGACAGGCTCCGCCTCTTACCTCAGCCCGGAACATAGACCTATGGGCATAGATGCTGAGTGAAAAGCAGGGTCGACCACCCAATAATAACTACGATGATGATTTTCCTATTAGTAGCATAGCAAGCGTCTTAAAGAGTTTAACAGCAATCTCTTAAATAATAGTTAATTAAAAATTATTTATTTTTTATTTAAAACTGTAAATTGGCAGTAATCATCTTTAATAACTAAAAACAACTTTAAAGGGTTTCACCTTAAAAAAGACAAAGCATGTCGTATTGTTTCTTATAAGGTTCCATACATTAAGTATGTCGTTTATATTCTCATGTATGTTTCTATACGTGGTGTGGATTGTGCGTATATATATTTATCTATTTGTTTATTTTGGTTGTATCTTTTAATTTAAGTAACTTTTTTAAAATGATGATCCTTGTCTGTTTTTAAGGTTTTTGTTTTGCTCCTCTGCCATTATATTGCATTTTGTGGACAAATAAAATTTTTACTGAATTTAACTGAATTGAACTGAATATTGTTATAGATGAAAAATAGATGGTTCAGTATAACTGCAGGTGTAAATTAAGGTATGTTTGGGTGAATTTTCAGAACATTATGAAGATAATATTTCATTTTGACTCGATAGTAACTGTTATTAGTACTACTACGGACATGTATTGTATAATAATAAAACTTAGTTTGTCGTAAACTTTTTAATTTAATCATAAAATCCCATTTCCAAACGTACCTCTATCAGTTATCAAAGAGGCTTGCCACTAGCAATATGGCGGACGCGCTGACGAATTGCTTCTTCTGGGCAAGGACGCAGATGCGACGTCTGCTCGTTTACGTCTATGTTCCCAACAGCATATGCACGTACAACAGCTACACACCAACCGACCTTGAATGTGTCCTCTGAAAAATACTCGCACGTGATTGGCTGTAGCCACTGCGTTCCATCACCTTCCCGCATTGTGATTGGCGGGCGCCGGTGGCAGTTCCGCCCTCTCCGCCTCTGGCCTCCTCTGGTTGGCTGCCTCCGCTCCCCTTTCTCTCGGCGGTGGGTCGGAGCCGCTGTCCCTGGCCTCGCATGTTTCCCTCTGGATTCCTGTTTTCGGTTTGATGCCCCGCTCGGTTTGAACGCCATTGAAGGGCCACAGTCGGGCGGTGCAGTGCAGGCGGTGTCTCTTTCCTCCCCCCCCCCCCCCCGAACATTTTACTCTGAGGCGTTTCGAGGCTCCAACCAACCCCGAACATGGCCGTTCAGGTTAGCGGATCGTCTGGGCCGATTGCCCGGCTGGAGGGCCGTGAATTCGAATACATGATGAAGAAGCGCTCGGTGACCATCGGCCGGAACTCCTCGCAGGGCTCCGTGGACGTCAGCATGGGCCACTCGAGCTTCATCTCGCGGCGGCACCTGGAGATATTCACGGCCAGCGACGACGGCACCGGCAGCGGGGACTTCTACCTGCGGTGTCTGGGTAAAAACGGGGTGTTTGTGGACGGAGTGTTCCTGAGACGGGGCGCCCCTCCTCTGCAGCTCCCACGAATGTAAGTTCACCCTCCGGCCCCGCCACGCATCGTGGGGTGGGGTGGGGGGGGGCAGCGGCCGGGGCGTCCGGACAGCCGAAGCCAACATTTAACAGCATCAGGTTTACATTGGAGAGCAAAGGGCGGAGAAGGACCACGTGTTTAGCATGTTAGCCGTCAGTCCGCGTCCTGTTTCCCTCAGCGCGTCTCTTTGTTGACATTCCTGTTAGCGGCCGTTTTCATCCACGCACATTCCACAGCCCACCGGGGTCACTCACCCCTCCACCCCCCCCCCCCCCCCCCCCCCCCCCCAGCTGGCTGGTGTTTCTAAAACGGTGCAGTTTGTGTTATTCCCAGTCAGAAACGTGCTGCAGCCGCTCCACCGTGTTTTTCCCACTGTGGGTTGTGTGTATTAGTTGTGAATGAAGCTTTTCTCGACCCCTGAACGTAAACAAACCAGCCGGTCCGCGCCCTGCGCGGCGCCGCGCCGTTTGCAGGACCCGTGACCTCCAGTTGACTGAATCAGACCCCGGAGCTCCTTTGTCCGGGTAGTAAACGCACCTGAACGCATCATGGCTGCATTTAAACTCCACAGTAGGGCGACAGTGATGCAACAATATCACGATACGATACACGATAGGATATATATCGCGATATTCAGCAAACTATACAATTCAATACACTTTTGCTATTTTCTGAATGATTTTAGAGGGACAGAGTGATTTTGGTGACATTTTGTGGCTGTTATAAAGTTGGACTGAATTAATTTAACTGAAAACTGATTAAAAGCTCCAACTACACAATACCTGGTTCTGGTTGGACACAGACTTAAAGTGGACAGCTGGACAAAATGAACCAAAGAAGTGGAGAGAAAACATGTTTCTTTTAGTTGAAACAGTCCAAACTGTAGCTTCATGCATTAGTAAAGTAAATAAAGTGAACCAAGTTCCTGCTCTGAATAGTTTGATACCTTTTTAACCTGAACATCTGAAGGAATCACTCTAAGCCTGATGACCTGGTGAAGCCAGCAGTGAGTGAACAAGGTGACAGTTGGACGTTACGATACTTGAGGATGAATATCGATTGTTTTTTCCAGGAAAGAAAATATCGATATTTTTATACATCCCTACTCCACCATGTCCACTAACATGAGGTCACATCTCAGGAAACGGCTTCCTTTCACTGAAACTCTTATTATCCTCATAAATGTTTCTGGTTTAAACTGAGAAGAAAAATAATAAACATGCAAGGTTTTATTTACTATATATCTAATATGGTGATTACTGACAAGACTCCAACAAAAAGCTGCTCAGCTTCTGCAATAATGTGTTTCACCATAATATAAAATGAGGAAATATCTCGTGTTGACAGTTAATATGAGAGCAACAGTTTAAAAAAACCTGCTTTAAAGTTTCAATCAATAAAAATTAAAATATGGGTTTTAAGGTTTTTCTTTACTTGGATTTTAAGTAAACAAATATTTTTCCATTTCTGAAATTAATTTGGTTTCATTTTATTTTAAAATACAAACTGGAAAGTTCAGAACTGACAGGAGATTTGATGTTTTTTTAGTGAATAAAGTGACATTAACCAGTAGGATGAATGGATTAAACGTTACAACCTCTTGAAAACATCCAGCATAGCTGCTTCGCCGGGATCATGTCTGAGAATAAAGGCGATTAAACTCTGGGATGTGATGATCCAGAGTCCTGCTGGTCTGGTACCTCAGGCTGCTGGGCCGGTTCTGTTTCCGTCCAGATGAACGTTTTGGGTTCGCCTCTCTTTCTCCACTGCATGATGAACCTTCATCCTCCCAAACAGCTGGACGTTTCCTCTGCTTGGTCCTGGTGTCACGTTTTAAAGTCTCCCTACCGAACGCGGCGTTACATTGTTGGTTCCCCACATAAACATTCTGCATGTGTTCAGGTTGAAGCCTCTCTGTTCATTAATCCCCTAATAGTTTAGCATTTTCACTTATTATGACTTGTTAAAATGTTAATAAGCTGTTTTTAATTGTGTGCAGATTTTATATTGAGCCATTTTTCACAGTTGGTCGTTTCTTCTGCAGGCTGATTAATCCAGAATAACTCAGCGCTGCCCCCTGGTGGTGGATATTATTTATCAGACGTTAGAAAATCAAACGGCGAAAAAGTTTTGAAGTTTATCAGTTGTGATTAGTTCTGATTTGTTCTGAGTGTTTTGCTTTAAGTCGTTAATGTTCATTGTGATAAACTGCTTTGAGACCAAAGGCTAACTGGCTGATTATTACATTAGCATTAACAATGCAAGTTTTAACCCTTGCATTACGTTAGCCTCCATATTGCACCCAAAACTGCAGCATGAACATTAAACGATACAGTCGCGATGCAGCGTTGGTGTCTGAAAACCACATTTTCTTAGAATAAAAAATAAAGATCGTGAGTTGTCAGATCGGGAACAAAATGTCCGCCAGCGCGGTCGGTTTGTTTATTTTCTGACTTGCTGTTGAATTCACTCCTGCCAATAGAAGAAGATGTTAAATTTTTCTTTATTTTTAAAAAGTCACAGTTATAGAAAGTTTCATGGTTTTTAATCCAACCTAAACTCAAACTATTGATTTGTTTTATGACTAACGTCTCAGTCACATCATCCCTACAGTATGGGTTGCTTTTTCAGCTTTTATTTTATTTAATCACACACACACACACACATTGTCTCTCTTCCTCTCTTGGGAACTCTGTCCAATTATCCCAAATGATTCATGATTAAAAACGGAAAAGTCTGGAATATTGAAGGACAGAAATATTTGTGAATCCAGATTAAAAATCTATTTAACTAAAGACATGAAAGGAAAATGTAAAAACATTTCACATTTTAAAATTGTTTTTAAAAAGTAGCAGCAACTTGCTGGAGTCGCTCTGACTTTTTAAAATTATTTTTGTTCATAACATTTTTTAGTTGAGGTTTTAGATGCTGGGACAATCCCTCTCTCTGATTTCTGAGGAGTTTTTGCTCTTATTGTTTACCATATTCCCAGACGGGGGTTTAAAGAGGAGCAGCAACAGCAAAGGAGGCGGATTAGCAGAGCTAGCTAACGCCTGATGCTTCCATCCTGGATGTTTCTCTGCTGCTTTCATATGGAGCTGTTAGCTTGTCACACAGCAGCAGTCTTCAGTCAGAGGCCTCTTCAGGTTCTTTGTGAGACTGACTGCTACCTGACATCCTTCTCTCTGAAGACACTTTAATGCTACAAGTTGCACCAGTTTGGATTAAAGTATTTTAAGGTGTTTTTATGAGTCTTTCTGTTTGCAGTAGCTCTCTCTCTCTCTCTCTCTCTCTCTCTCTCCACCGCAGCCCAACATGCGTCTATCGCTTTGTTTTGGTTGCAAACGGGTCGATTTGTATTTGTTCGTCTGAGTGTTTGCAGCGTTGTTTACATTTGCTGAGACAGATTTGCTGGAATCTGGTTGCAGCTTTTCGCAGCAGCAGCGCCTGCGGTGTAAAGAACCTCGCAGCTCCTGCCAGCGCCGCTCAGACTTTGCACACCACTCGCTCTCGTTGCGCAATCTCCCAACATGAAACCATTTTCTTACGCTGAGAAAACAGCGACTTGTTTTGACTTGATGCAGTTTCCGTCCCGAATGAATGTTTTCCTGAAACTTTGAAGGAGTTTACAGTTTTCTGCTCCTCAAACAGACACAGACACACACAGACACACAGACACACACACAGAAAAACACACCAACACGACACACACACACAGCACACACACACAGCACACAACACACAGACACACACACAGACACACACAGACACACACACAGACACACACAGACAACACACAGACACACACACAGACACACACAGACACACACACACACACAGACACACACACAGACACACACACAGACCACACACAGACACACACACACAGACACACACACAGACACACACACAGACACACACACACGACACACAGACACAACACAACAGACACACACCACAGACACACACACACAAGACACACACACAGACACACACAAACAGCACACACACACACACACCACACACACAGACACACACACAGACACACACAGACACACACACACAGACACACACACAGACACACACAGACACACACACAGACACACACAGACACACACACAGACACACACACAGACACACACACACAGACACACACACACACACACACACACAGACACACACACACACCACACACAGACACACACACACAGACACACACACACACAACACACACACAGACCCCACCACACAGACACACACACACACAACACCACACACAGACACACACACAGACACACACACAGACACACACACAGACACACACAGACACACACACAACACAACACACACACAGACACACACACAACACACACACACAAAACACAGACACACACACACACAGACACACACACACAGAAACACACACACACACACACAGGCACACATCGAACACAGACACAAACGACCACAGCACACTACACAGACAACTAACAACTGGAGGTAACGAAGCACGACGGACACACTACAGCGATCAGCCGGCACTCACACGCAGCGAGATCCCACAACCCACCCCCCACACGCTCAGCACCACACGACCCGCGGCTCTTCACATCCTCTTGTTACACACGGCTCCCAGGTCCTGGAGTTGGAGGTAAAATAAGCGACTTGTAGATGAGTTTATGTCAGACTGAGCAGCTGTGAGGGTTTTGTGCTGCTGGGATTCCTCTGCGCTGATGTCAGTGGATCCAGCAGGAGGATCGCCACCCCCCCCCCCCCACCGCCTCGCACCCCGAGCCGCGGCTCTTCCTCCTCTTTGTTTACATTCTGGCTGCGCCGGGTGGGGGTGAAATTCAAGTGAAAGTTTCAGTTGAACAAGCTTTGTTTGTTGCCGGCTTAGCAGCGTAGCAACTGTGTTTTCTTTCTCCTGTTTTCAGTTTGTGCCTCATTGTTGTTGTGGGAGAGAAACGGGGTAATAAAGGGGGATCTGTGGCGGCGCACAGGCTGGGGGCTCCATCACCCTGAACTCTGCGTGATTCTTTCATTCTGCTCCAGATCCAGAGCTTTCTAAACTTTAAAGCTTCCGTTTTATAGGAAGAAGCTGGTTTTTGTCTTGGTTTTGCTCTATTTTCCAGAGCCAATGTCTGGAAACACTTGAAATGAGAGAAAACTAACTTACAAATAACTTTGCAGGAAGATACACAAGCTTGTTTTAACTAAGTAATTCCTAAATATTGATAAAAAGTTCCAGTTCCACTAAAAACATGGGGGAAATATCTTATTTAATCAATATTTATGACTTATTCTCTTAAAACAAGCTCATACTTTTTGCTGAAAAGTTACTTGTAAGTTAGTTTTGTCTTATTTTAACTGTGCTGAGATGTTAGCAGTAGAAACTAGACCAAAACTACTTGGTAAGATTTAGTGTTTTTGCAGCCTAAAGTTACTTCCTGTTGTTTTTAGCAGGAGTTTAAATCATGTTTTATTGAAAACATTTCTTACCAAAGATAAAACCTTTCAGTTTGGAGATCAACGATCGACCGATACTCGCAGGAGAAACAGATTTGATCTGAAAATCAGAGATGTCGTCGCTGCATTTGGTGACTTTCCAGACAAAATAAATCAGCAGGTTTGGTTTTTTATAGATCTGTGATCGGCCATAAAACTCCAATCAGAGCAGCAGGAGGTTTTAGGGCTGAAGCCATTAACCGATTTATGAAATAATCAACTCATTAATTATCGATTAATCATTAACTGGAGCATAACGACTCAAAAAGGCCATTTTGCTGAAAGAGCAACACATACGGAGCAGTAATGATGCCAAAACTATGAGATACCAACATTTAGCATTTCAGATAAGAAAAACGATTTTCCATTAAATGTATTTTTCCCATAAATCATCAAGTGTCAGTTTCACCTGTTTCAAATTCTGTACACACTAAGCACATTTTGCTGTCCAGTTATTAGTCAGAAATTAATTAAAAGATTAGTAGATTGTTTTTTTAAGCTGCAGAAACATCAAGCGTTTATTAAAAGGATAAAAAAAATTTCCTAATCAAAAAACTAATAGAATTTTTCGCTTATTTGCATCTTTTATTAAACTTAAGTGATTAAATTTAAAATCTGCTGCATGTCAGTTTTTTATCCAATTAATTGTTTACTAAAATAGTCGTTAGCTGCAGCCCTACAATGTTTTTAAAAAAATAGATTTCAGATGTAATAAATTGTCACCGGGCGGATTTATTGTCGCTCCAACCGTAAAGAGACAAACTGGACAGTTTGACCCGTTTTTACTCTGTCAAAAGTAAAATTCACCACCACAGACTGACTTTAAAACGGTTTTCAGTTTAAACTTCCATCCGTTTCTGTGTTTCCTTCCGTGTTGTGCTGCTATGTGGAGCTGAGTGTTTCCAGTACGTTTTATGAACTGGTGACGTGAAGAAGCTGTCAGGTTTTTGATGTATATTTAGGTTTTGCAGAGCGCCGACAGTCTCTGGATGAGTCTGGAGTTATTTTTACCGCCTCAGCTCCTCCTCAGGTGCTTCAGGCTCCTGTGAGACGCAGCACAGCCAGTTCAGACGAAGGAAGCTAACGCTAGCTAGCGCTCCAGCTGATTGGAAACCCGGGTTTTTGTTCCTTGGGCGGCTGTGGCAGCAGCTGAATTTTTATGTGTTTATTTATTGTGCGCTGCGTCCACATGGCAACAGATCCGACATGTCCATCCATCCATCCATCCATCCATCCATCCATCCATCCATCCATCCATCATCCATCCATCCATCCATCACGACACGGAGACACACAACCAGCACACACACACTCACAGGGACAATTTAGAGAGACCAATTAACAGTCATGTTTTTGGACTGTGGGAGGAAACCGGAGTACCTGGAGAAAACCCACCATGCACAGGGAGAACATGGAGACTCCATGCAGAAAGAGCTGGGCCGGGAATCGAACCCACAACCTTCTGGCTGCAAGGCAACAGCTCTACCAACACTATGCAGATTCAACATGTTTCTTTGTTTATTTAGAAGATTCCTCTTTTGCAAAAGTTAAAATTCAGAGAAAAATAGTTCAATTCCAGGAATTCTAAGAATTTTCTTACAACGGAAATTGTTTTAGAATTTTTCTAATTAGTCTTTGGACTAGTTTTAGTCGTAGGACTAAAACTAGCCCTGGGATTCTGAGGGGATCTCTGAGGTTTTACTGGCCTAGTCCAAGTTCTGGTTCCCATCGGTGGCCTGAGCCGCTGATTCTAACTACTGCGACTTATAGGAAACTTTTAATTGAGCATTAAAGGTAACAAACATGACCTGCAACATTCGTTCGTTCGTTTTATTTCATTATTATGAAATTACTACAGCGTGAAAAAGTCTAGATGTAATTTTCTTATCAGGATCATTTTTGCTCCCTGCAGCGTTGAGGTAAATTTTCTTCAAGTTCTCAAAATGAATCCAGTTTTTCTCTTTGGTTAATCAATCAGCCGTTTAAAACGCGCCATATTTTTCTTTTTCTCCACTGATGTGTCGATGAGGCGGCTTCAGGCTGACCTTCTCTGCGTCGTTTTCTGATTTTCCTGCAGGTGCACGTTCAGGTTTCCCAGCACCAACATCAAGATCAACTTCACGGCGCTGTCCAGCGGGAAGAAGGCCAAGCGGGAGGCGCCAGAGTCCCCAGTCAAACCAGTACAGCCTCAGATCTCCCCACTCACCATCAACATTCCAGACAACATCGCTCACCTGATGAGTCCGCTGCCGTCACCCACCGGCACCATCAGGTACCCGAACCCGAACCTGTCAAAGGTCAAAGGTCGGACAGGAAACCAGCAGGTGGTTACAACGGCGCTCCTCCAGAACCAGGGCAGATTTTACTCGTTACTCATAAACATTCGATATCCATGGATCCATCAGAAAGACACTGTACGGAGCTCTGGTAGTGCCAAAAACAAGCTTGTCTTCTTTTTTTTTTTTAGTAAAACGTGCCTAAATTATCTCCAAAAATACTGTGAAATTTGAGTCAATTATAACAATTTCTAATTGGATAAAGAATGAATATTGGTAATTAAGAAAACCAAACAAAAACAGCAATTTTAGACTTGAAAACAAGTCAAGTTCTTTTGTGTAAAGCATTTCAGATGTTTCTGACGTAATGTGACCTGGATCCGATCTTTTCATGGCAGTGTGAACAGCTCAGGTCTGATTCTTTTAGAATGTGACTCATATCCGATACGGATCCGATTCAGATGGACCAGAACGTCCAGGTCTCATTCATCCCAACTGAACGTCACTGATTCTCAACAAATCTCACTATTCTGGTCCTGATATGGAAGAAAAACAACAACCATGATGGACTATATGAGGATTAAGTTGTTAATATGTTGCTCCGGTTGGACAACAACTTCAAATATATAGCTAAGCTCCACCGTTAGCCTCCATGTTTAACACTGAGCTCTTCTTCTTCTATGGTGGTTGGCAGATCACTGAGAACGCTGACGCTATGGCGCCCTCTACTGCGCATGCGGGACACTTTCAGCTCGTTCACACGCAGAACACTATACAGGTCCATTTACTGGCAGTGTGAACGGCTGGGAAAAACATCGGAATTGACAAAGAATTGGGTCACTTCAGCTAATTAGCTAATTATGAAGCAAATGGTTAAAGTTCTGTCATGTTTGGGCAGACAGAAAAACCCACCATCAATCAGTTATTTACTGAATATCCAATATGTTCAGAAATATTTTAGTTTTTTGCTGCTTTAAAACTTTGCGGCTCTGCGATTGATGGAATCGTGTTTCCATCCTGTTGTTCCTGAACTCATTGCTTTGTTGCCAGGGAGGCCGATTCGAGTCGATGTCGATGGAAAATAGGGCTGTTGTGATACAATAATCTCACGATACGATACACGATATTCTGCCCACGATACAATATATATTGCGATATTCGCAAACGATACAATTCGATACACTTTTGCGATTTTCTGAAGGTTTCAGAGGGACAGAGTGATTTTGGTGACAGTTTGTGACTCTTATAAAGTTGGACTGAATTAATTTAACTGAAAACTGATTAAAAGCTCCAACTACACAATACCTGGTTCTGGTTGGACACAGACTTAAAGTGGACAGCTGGACAAAATGAACCAAAGAAGTGGAGAGAAAACATGTTTCTTTTAGTTGAAACAGTCCAAACTGTAGCTTACATGCATTAGTAAAGTAAATAAAGTGAACCAAGTTCCTGCTCTGAATAGTTTGATACCTTTTTAACCTGAACATCTGAAGGAATCACTCTAAGCCTGATGACTGAATCACTCTCGATACTTCCGATACTTGCAGATGTACAGATACTATATCGATTTTTTTTCTAGGAAAGAAAATATCGATATATATATCGCGATATCGATATTATTATACAGCCCTGGTGCAAAGCGCGACGCTGCGGCCCGACGAAGCAAACGTTGCATTTCCATCTCCGGCTCCAGTCGGTTTGTCCTGATTTGGTTGTAAGGCGTGAAACCGGTGGTGTTTGTGTTCCTGCAGCGCTGCTAACTCCTGCCCCTCCAGCCCCCGGGGGCCGGATCCTCGGGCTACAGGATGGGGGGCCGCATGGTCGGCTCCGTGGAGCTGCAGCTCATCAACGACAACTCGCAGCCGGAGAACGACAAAGAGGCCTCCGGAGAGGACAGCCCCAAGGTCAGCCAGCAGGAAACACGGCAGACAGTCACTCAGCCACTGGAACAAGCGTTTCATACCGGGGTCGCCAAAGTGCGGCCCGTGGGCCAGAAATGGCCCGGGGACTGATTTTGTGCGGTCCAAGATTGATGCAAATTTTATTATTTGCATCAAATTATTTCCTTACAGTGGAAAATGTTCGTTATAACACAAAGTATTTTTATAACTTTTTATAATTTACTAAACTGGGCTAAATATAGCAACCATATCCTGTTCTCATACTCAGATACATTTGTTCCATCGAGCAAAAAAAGTGAAAATTAGACCAAAAAACGTGCAAAATCTGCGCTTTTATTCGCCCTGTTTTTGGTGTTTTGCTGCCAGTTTTTGTAGTTTTTAATGAAACTGGGTTGCGTTTCTTGTGTTCTGATTGGTTGTGAAGCATCGTGTCGTTTCCTGTGCCGCCGTCTGCAGGACGACTCCAAGCCGCCGTACTCCTATGCACAGCTGATCGTCCAGGCCATAACGCTGGCGCAGGACAAGCAGCTCACACTAAACGGGATCTACAACCACATCACCAAGAACTACCCGTACTACCGGACCGCCGACAAGGGCTGGCAGGTGAGTCCCGCCGCGCTCCTCCTCCTGCTCTGCTCTCTGCCTCCTCCTCGCCTCTCTTGCCTCCTCCCCTCTTCCTCCTCCTCCTCCTCCTGTTCTTCCTCTTCCCTCCTCTCCTCTTCCTCCTCTTCCTCCTCCTGTTCTTCCTCCTCCTCCTCTTCCTCCTCCTGTTCTTCCTCCTCTTCCTCCTCCTCTTCCTCCTCCTCCTCCTCCTGTTCTTCCTCCTCCTGTTCTTCCTCCTCTTCCTCCCCTCCTCCTCCTGTTCTTCCTCTTCCTCCTTCCTCCTTCCTCTTCCTCCTCCTCCTCCTCCTGTTCTTCCTCCTCCTCTTCTCCTCTCCTGTTCTTCCTCTTCTCCTCCTCCTCCTCCTCTCCTCTCCTCCTCCTCCTCCTGTTCTTCCTCTTCCTCCTCCTCCTCTTCCTCCTCCTCCTCCTTTCTTCCTCTCCTCCTCCTCTTTCCTCCTCCTCCTCCTCTCCTCCTCCTCCTGTCCCTTCCTCTTCCTCCTCCTGTCTTCCTCCTCTTCCTCCTTCCTCCTCCTCCTCCTGTTCTTCCTCCTCCTCCTCCTCCTCCTCCTGTTCTTCCTCTTCCTCCTCCTCCTCTTTCCTCTCTCCTCCTGTTCTTCCTCTTCCTCCTCCTCTTCCTCCTCCTCCTCTTCCTCCTCCTGTTCTTCCTCCTCCTGTTCTTCCTCCTCTTCCTCCTCTTCTTCCTCCTCCTCCTCCTCCTCCTCCTGTTCTTCCTCTTCCTCCTCCTCCTCCTCCTCTTCCTCCTCCTCCTCCTCCTCCTCCTGTTCTTCCTCTTCCTCCTCCTCCTCCTCCTCTTCCTCCTCCTCCTCCTCCTCCTCCTGTTCTTCCTCTTCCTCCTCCTCCTCCTCCTGTTCTTCCTCTTCCTCCTCCTCCTCCTGTTCTTCCTCTTCCTCCTCCTCCTCCTGTTCTTCCTCCTCCTCCTCCTGTTCTTCCTCCTCTTCCTCCTCCTGTTCTTCCTCCTCCTCCTCCTCCTGTTCTTCCTCTTCCTCCTCCTCCTCCTGTTCTTCCTCTTCCTCCTCCTCCTCCTCCTGTTCTTCCTCCTCCTCCTCCTCCTTTCACCGCTCGTCTCGCTGCAGAACTCGATCCGCCACAACCTGTCGCTGAACCGATACTTCATCAAAGTGGCGCGGTCGCAGGAGGAGCCGGGCAAAGGTTCGTTCTGGCGGATCGACCCGTCGTCGGAGGCCAAGCTGGTGGATCAGGCCTTCAGGAAGCGACGGCCCCGCGGGGTCCCCTGCTTCCGGACCCCGCATGGACCGCTCTCCTCCAGGTCGGCCCCCAAACACGCACACAGACCTGAGCCACTCAGAGTGGTTCAGTAGAGCAACTTCAAGGTTTACCAAGTATCAGGAGTCCTGGTGGCTCTGGAGGAGCTGCAGAGGCTCAGGTGGGAGACGACATCTGGGTTATGAAAAATGGTGACAAGTCGTCCTGCAGCAGTTTCCATCAGACCGAGAGTCAAAGGAAACATGAAGCTGCTTGAAGCTTCTGGGTCAAAACGAAGCATTTAGAAACTAAAACATTAAACTGCAGCTAACAGCTATTAGCAATCGATTATTCTATTGATTTTTCTGCTGATTAATCAAATCATCAGACAAAAAAACCATAAAGTTCTGCAAAAACTATTTAATCTGGTTTGGAGTAGTAAATATTTGAGTAAATAATCCATTTATTGAACCTCCAGTTCAGCCCTGATGTGTTTTAGTGATTAGGTCCTAAGTACTTTAAATACTTTTAAACAAATATCTCATTTCAGTCCAAATAAAAGTTTCATCTCAGGCCTTTAATCAGCTGCAGCTGCCATCTGGCTAATGACCAGCAGGGGGCGCATGTTGCACTGCAGCATGATATTTTCCTCCCTTCTCAGGAAACGTTTAACTTTTGTGTTTATGTCTCAGTTTTACGTTGTTCCAGTTGTAACCAAACATGAGGATGGTAGTAAATATTCCTCTGTCTGGATTGCAGGAGCGCTCCGGCGTCCCCCAATCACTCCGGGGTGCTGTCCGCTCACTCCAGCGGGGTGCAGACCCCGGACAGTCTGTCCCGGGAGGGCTCCCCGGTGCCCCTGGAGCCGGACACGCCCTCCGCCCCCCCCCCAGTGCCCTCCGCCGCCATCCAGCCCAAACTGGCTGTCATCCAGGAAGCACGCTTTGCACAAAACACACCAGGTGCCGCCGCCGCCGCGTCATTCGTCTTCCACACTGCAGCTCTGTTGCTAACACCCCCCCCCCCCCCCCCCCCCCCCCCCCCCCCCCCCCCCAGGCTCCCCGGTCAGCGGCCAGCCGGTCCTCATAGCGGTCCAGCGCCAGTTACCTCAGACCATCAAGCCAGTGACTTACACCATGGCGTCGCCAGTGAGCACCAGCAGCTCCCAGCCCGCCGTCCAGACCGTCCACGTCCTGCAGCAGATCCCGGCCGGCTCCACCGTCATCGCCCAGCCGGCCGCCATCATCCAGAGCGAACCGCAGGAGAACGGGGACCACACGGAGGTCAAAGGTGAGGCCCGGAGGGCCAGGACAACCTTTCAGGAAGGAACTTTGGTCCTTTTTATTGATGGTTGGTGGGGAAACGATTCTGATTGGCTGAATTCCTCCAGGGTTTAAGCACTGTGTAAATAGGCCTGTTGCTATGGTAACGGGTTTTGCTGGGCGATTAATTGTCCCTGAAATAATTGCTATACGTTATAATCACTTTGAGACCTTTTTTAACTAATAGCATAAAGTAGCGGTTCTCAACATGCGGGTGCTGCCCCCCAGGGGGCGTTCAGAGGACAGCAGGGGGCGCTGGCGGACATTTTTACAAAAGGGGGGCGATGGGACGCCTTAGGGGGGCGTTTGGTCGAAGGTAAACTTTACACCTTAAATGCACAACGATACCAGTTTAGACTTTGTGCAACTTGGTAAAACTGTATTGTGTAACATTAAATCATGCTTGGCTGCTACTGCAGGGTTTCCCCCAGAAAACGTGCTAAGCCTGTCGGTGGGGGGGGGAGGCGGGCAGCCAATCAGAAAGCACGGATTCTCCGCCTGCTTTCTGAGGGGAAATTACCGAGGGGAATCCCAAACAGCTGAAACGGCGCAACGCTAAGCCTGGCAGCAGGGCTAGCAAAGCATGGCGGCCCGCCATGCTTGTAATACACTGGGGGAAACCCTGTACTGTATCGATGGCGGCTCTTCTATGCAGTGTTTGTAGCTTCTGTTAGCTTCTTGTTAGCTCCTCTCCTGCTACTGGTAGCTAAAATCACGATACCCTCACTGTGTCTCCCTCTGAAAAATGAACCCATTTAAATACAGAAATCCCTCCATGGTGATACCAGGTAGAGATCGTTCATTTTATAGTAAAGCTGTAAGTGGTCCGGTATGAAACGGGGTGATAGATCAACACAGCACTTTTAAATTTCAATAAATGTTTCCATTGTTTTAAAAGGTTTATGTCAGTCTGCCTTTTCCCCATCGATATGCTTCCCAACTGCCCTGCACCTTTAGGGGCTTAAAAAAAAAGACGCACAAAACTCTGAAACAGGAGAAGCAACATAAAACGGTGCGATGAACTAGATGTGAATTATGGCATAAAAACAGAGAAGCCGACCAAAGTAACCTGCAAATTCTTTGGTGGGGGGCGGTGAGGGACCTGGATGAAGGCCGGGGGGGCGCTGGCCCAACAAAGGTTGAGAAACACTGACATAAAGCCATGCAGCTCTGTAAACAACTTCAAAATATACGACTCATCAGACTGGATGAAGCTTCTCTTAACTGACCGTGTGACTAATTGATCATTGAGTCAGGATATCGATTGGTGATCGATAGGTAACATCTGTTCTTCTCCGTCCAGTGAAAGTGGAGGCGGTTCCCAGCATCACCTCTCTGGGCGCCTCCAGTCGCATCATCCAGAGCTCCCAGTCGGTGGCGCCGCTGCAGACGGTCACCATCGTGCAGCAGGCGCCGGTGGGTCAGCACCAGCTGCCCATCAAGGCCATCACCCAGAACGGCACCCACAGCCTGACCACCGCCCTGCAGGCGCCCTCCGGCTCAGGTGAGACGCCAGCTAGCCGCTAGCTGCTAGCCGCTAGCCGCCGCTAACTCTGATGTGCTGTGCAGCCCCGGCCGCCGCCAGCCCCCTCCACCTGCTGGCCACCCACGCCTCGGCCTCCGCCTCGCTCCCCACCAAGCGGCAGAACGGCGACCAGCTGGCGGGGGAGCAGCCGGACGCCAAGCGAGGGAAACTCGAGGAGGAGACGCCCGCCGTCGCCGTGGAGACGGACTCGCCAGCAGCCGGAGAGCAACCGAACTAGCCGTCTGGACGCCGCGCCGCAGAGCCCTGCCCACCGTCTCTCTCTCTCTCTCTCTCTCTCTCTCTCTCTCGCCCCGTCGTTTGTTTCGTTTCTCCTTACGACCGCGGTGCCAAACGGAGACGCCCCCCCCCGCCCCCCCCCCTCACCCGCCCCCCCACTCGCCCCTCGCCGCTTTAAAAACTGGAACAGAGAAACTCCAAGGTTTCCGTGTGAGCCGTGACCGAAGCCTTAGCAACAACGAGCCGACCTTTGACCTCCGGCTCGGGCTGGACGCCGCCTTTCTGTCGCATCTACCTCAGAGCAGATCGGAGCCTCCGGCAGCCAGCAGGACCCCCCCTGCATCCCCCCCCACCCCCCCGCCCCGACGTGACCAACCAGGCGGCTCGTTTCTCCGTTTTTATCGTCCGAATCCAGACGTAAAGGGATCGACATGGAGCTCGTCTTTAATTCCTGGCAGCTAACCGCTCATCACTGACCCTGTTGATCGCAGCCGTGCGTAGAAATCCAGTATTCTGTGGTTCAACATGTGGAGCATAGCAGTTTTTTAATGTATTTACACTTAACCAGAGACGTCATAACCTAAAGGAAGTGGACACATTTCAGGAGCTCAGTTAGAGGACTTTTTACGTGAACTTTTTCTGTTTGGTGAAAACGCTGTAAGCCCTCCTCTGTGCCCCCCCCCCACCTGTTGCTTCGCCGCTCGGCCTGCTGTGTGTGCAGCTCCGGACGCCGACCCTGCATGACCCGACGACTGAGGAGTCAGAGAGGCCAGAGCTGCACTTGATTTAAATGTTTTTATTTCTCTTCCTCCTCCTCTTCTTCTTCTGTTTCCATCACCCCCCCCCTCATGGTCCCTCCAGGCTGTGTTGATGTTGTGGTGTTGGCAGAAACCCCCCCCCCCCCCCACCACCACCCCCCCCCCACACATCCATTTGCTTGATTACGTATTTTGCTCTGTTCAGGCGACCTGGCAGGTCTGTTTCTGATTGTTCCAAACAATAGTAAGAAAAGAAATTGATGTTTGTTCTGCTTCAGTGGAGAAATGCTTTTTTTAATAAATTAATTTAAAGTCCTCAAAATCTTTTTCTTTGGTTTTGATCTTTTTTCACGTTGGAAGGAATTTTTGGGTGTAGTTCTCCAGTCATCCTGAAGAGGGCAGTACAGGCCAGTGTTCAACATGGTTCGACTTAATCTGGTCAAAAGTTAAATATTAACAGGTTCAAAGTTTAACTTTGTGTTTACAGAAACTTTTATTTGAATACCTGGACATCAAATAAACAAAACAATATAAATGAGTGGACATACAAACATTAACTTTTAAATATAAATTATTTATTTTTTAATAAGTTGAGCAATTTTGTACTGTTAAATTTTGTCGCCAACAGAATTTCATTGTCTTGCATTAGATGACAAAGTTCTTCATCTAGATAAATTCCAGTTTTATTAAACTTAATACTGAAAGTGAACAGAAACAAAATGAAGCTACTTTTTAATCTTTAAAAAATCTTCTCAATACGTGTACATATGTAATAACTTGATTATCAAAAATTATTCACACTTAGATTTAAGATACATTTTCAGCCTTGTTGGAAGCTGAGGTTGGAGTTAAACATTAGGGTGATGGTTTTTTGGAGCAGAGCAAATAATCCAAATCAGACATAAAACAGATCAGATTTAAGAAATTTACTCTCATTTTTCATGATTCAAGGAGCAAAATTTTATTCTATGGTGTGTGAAGTAATAATTTACTAGTGTGAAAATGTTATAAATAAAATATGTGGTGTGAAAGGGCAGCACAGTGGTGCAGTTGGTAGCAAAGAAGGTCCTGGATTCGATTCAGTTCTTTCTGCATGTGTTTGCATGTTTTCTCCAGGTACTCCAGCATGTTTTCTCCAGGTACTCCGGCATGTTTTCTCCAGGTACTCCAGCATGTTTTCTCCAGGTACTCCAACATGTTTTCTCCAGGTACTCCAACATGTTTTCTCCAGGTACTCCGGCATGTTTTCTCCTGGTACTCCAGCATGTTTTCTCCAGTTACTCCAACATGTTTTCTCCAGGTACTCCAACATGTTTTCTCCAGGTACTCCAACATGTTTTCTCCAGGTACTCCAGCATGTTTTCTCCAGTTACTCCAACATGTTTTCTCCAGGTACTCCAACATGTTTTCTCCAGGTACTCCAACATGTTTTCCTCCAGTTTACTCCAAACATGTTTTCTCCAGGTACTCCAACATGTTTTCTCCAGGTACTCCAACATGTTTTCTCCAGGTACTCCGGCATGTTTTCTCCTGGTACTCCAGCATGTTTTCTCCAGTTACTCCAACATGTTTTCTCCAGGTACTCCAACGTGTTTTCTCCAGGTACTCCACCATGTTTTCTCCTGGTACTCCAGCATGTTTCCTGTTTTCTCCAGGTACTCCAGCATGTTTTCTCCAGGTACTCCGGCATGTTTTCTCCAAGTACTCGAACATGTTTTCTCCAGTTACTCCAACATGTTTTCTCCAGGTACTCCAACATGTTTTCTCCAGGTACTCCAACATGTTTTCTCCAGGTACTCCAACATGTTTTCTCCAGGTACTCCAGCATGTTTTCTCCAGTTACTCCAACATGTTTTCTCCAGTTACTCCAACATGTTTTCTCCAGGTACTCCAACATGTTTTCTCCAGGTACTCCGGCATGTTTTCTCCAGTTACTCCAACATGTTTTCTCCAGGTACTCCAACATGTTTTCTCCAGGTACTCCAACATGTTTTCTCCAGGTACTCCAACATGTTTTCTCCAGGTACTCCAACATGTTTTCTCCAGGTACTCCAACATGTTTTCTCCAGGTACTCCAACATGTTTTCTCCAGGTACTCAAACATGTTTTCTCCAGGTACTCCAGCATGTTTTCTCCTGGTACTCCAGCATGTTTCCTGTTTTCTCCAGGTACTCCAGCATGTTTTCTCCTGGTACTCCAGCATGTTTTCTCCTGGTACTCCAGCATGTTTTCTCCTGGTACTCCGGCATGTTTTCTCCTGGTACTCCAGCATGTTTCCTGTTTTCTCCAGGTACTCCAGCATGTTTTCTCCTGGTACTCCAGCATGTTTTCTCCAGGTACTCCAGCATGTTTTCTCCTGGTACTCCAGCATGTTTCCTGTTTTCTCCAGGTACTCCAGCATGTTTTCTCCTGGTACTCCAGCATGTTTTCTCCTGGTACTCCAGCATGTTTTCTCCTGGTACTCCAGCATGTTTTCTCCAGGTACTCCAGCATGTTTTCTCCTGGTACTCCGCATGTTTTCTCCAGGTACTCCAGCATGTTTTCTCCAGGTACTCCAGCATGTTTCCTGTTTTTTCCAGGTACTCCGGCATGTTTTCTCCTGGTACTCCGGCATGTTTTCTCCCAGGTACTCCGGCATGTTTTCTCCAGGTACTCCAGCATGTTTCCTGTTTTCTCCAGGTACTCCAGCATGTTTCCTGTTTTCTCCAGGTACTCCAGCATGTTTCCTGTTTTCTCCAGGTACTCCGGCATGTTTTCTCCTGGTACTCCGGCATGTTTTCTCCAGGTACTCCGGCTTTCTGCCACGGTCCACAAACATGACTGTCAGGTTAATTGGTCTCTAAATTCTCCTAAAGTATGAATGTGTGTTGTCTGAGAGAGGCACCAGCACCCCTGCTGACCCCATTAAAGACAAGGACGAAAGAAGATGGACCTGCAATAATGTATTTTTTATTTTTGCTTCATTAAAATACTGTATTTTATTTCTATGTGATCCCTTATCATTCCAGTAGGGGGCAGCGCTCAGAGGGTCCGTGGGAATCATTAGAAGAAGAAATCGTCTGCTAACCCGCCATGTGAATTAAACAGTTGTGTAGCTTCCTGATAAATTAATTGCAGAACTTCTGACAGCTATTAGAGATTATTATTATTGGAGATTATTATTAAAAACATTTATTTAAGCTCAGCTGAGAGGAGGCGCGTATTTCTACTTGCGCTGTTGTTAAGTCGGACGCCGAGCCGAAGCTAAAATGTTAAGCTAACTCCAGTTGGTTCGGGGTTTTGGTGAAGAAGGAGTCAGAAAATGGAGGAAATGATGGTGGAATTAAACTGTGGGGATCCGTCTGGGCCCGGATCAGATCAGCGGGTCGCCAAAGCCTGGGAATCCGTCACAACAGTTCTGGTGAGTGGAACCGAACCCCGGTTCGGTGCCGCTAAGCGGAGATTGAAGAGCGTTGCCAGAACTCAATTCAAATATCTGATTGTTTATGATTCCTGTCACTATAGCAAAATGTTATTAACAGTTACTCACCAAACTGGGTGTTTATCTGGCCAAATAAAGTGTTCGGCCGAATTCGGCTGATATTTGGTAGTTTGTTTATGTTTGCTTACATATTTTATAAACTGATAACAGATAATTTCAAAGTGTTACGATGCTCTGAGACACATTAGAGACCCGGAGGAAAGACTTTGGGTCTAACAAATACAGAACTATTTTATTTCACTAATTCAGTTCAAAACGGGAAACTTTTATGCTCTTATATCGTGAAGTAGGATAGGAAACAAAAAGCCATTCATTGCTGAAGAAGACAGAGCTGTATATTAATGGAAAGTTCAGTGGAAGGAAAAAGTGGTTGAAAACAAGCACAAGAGTTTAGGAGATATTATCATGTCTGTTCATGTAAACATTAGGGCTGTATAATAGTATCGATATCACTATATATCGATATTATTTTTCCTAGAAATAAATCGATATTCATCCTCAAGTATCGTAACGTCCAACTGTCACCTTGTTCACTCACTGCTGGCTTCACCAGGTCATCAGGCTTAGAGTGATTCCTTCAGATGTTCAGGTTAAAAAGGTATCAAACTATTCAGAGCAGGAACTTGGTTCACTTTATTTACTTTACTAATGCATGAAGCTACAGTTTGGACTGTTTCAACTAAAAGAAACATGTTTTCTCTCCACTTCTTTGGTTCATTTTGTCCAGCTGTCCACTTTAAGTCTGTGTCCAACCAGAACCAGGTATTGTGTAGTTGGAGCTTTTAATCAGTTTTCAGTTAAATTAATTCAGTCCAACTTTATAACAGTCACAAAATGTCACCAAAATCACTCTGTCCCTCTGAAATCTGTCAGAAAATCAAAAGTGTATTGAATTGTATCGTTTGCTGAATATCGCGATATATATCGTATTGTGGGCAGAATATCGTGAGATTATTGCGTCACTGCAGCCCTAGTAAACATAGACTGAGCAGAAACTGGTGTGTGAATTTCCTGTTTGAAATAATTAGGATGGGGATCCGATCCGCTGGGTTCTGACGGCGTGAGTTTGTCTCTGGCGCCACCTGCAGGTTTCTCCAGGCTGCTCTCTGTCGGAGCAGGACCGCCTGGACCTGGCGCTGCTCTGCTCTCGGGGTTTGGGTCGGCTGCTGGGCGTCTGGCTGCTGGAGTCCCTGCAGGTCCGCCTGTCGTCCTCGGTGGTTCCGGAGTTCTGGGCCGGACTGGAGCGGCCGCAGGCCGGGCTGGAGGAACGGGACCGGGCCGCGGTTCTGCTGTCCGCTTTCCAGACGCTGCTGGACCAACTGGAGCCGTTCCTGAGTCAGTACAGCAACACAGACCTCCTGGATCTGGACGTCTGCTGGCTTCTGCCAGCCAGGGTGACCGAACTGTGGCCCCCAGGGGCCTCATGGGGCTCCGGGGCCTATTGAGGCCCCCAGGAGCCTCTTGTGGCCCCCAGGAGCCTCTTGTGGCCCCCAGGGGCCTCATGGGGCTCAGGGGCCTATTGAGGCCCCCAGGGGCCTATTGTGGCCCCCAGGAGCCTCTTGTGGCCCCCAGAGGCCTCATGGGGCTCAGGGGCCTATTGAGGCCCCCAGGAGCCTCTTGTGGCCCCCAGGAGCCTCTTGTGGCCCCCAGAGGCCTCCTTAGGCTCAGGGGCCTATTGTGGCCCCCAGGAGCCTCTTGTGGCCCCAGGAGCCTCTTGTGGCCCCCAGAGGCCTCTTGTCCTGTGGCCCCCAGAGGCCTCTTGTGGCCCCCAGGGGCCTCATGGGGCTCAGGGGCCTATTGTGGCCCCCAGGGGCCTCTTGTGGCCCCCAGGGGCCTCTTGTGGCCCCAGGAGCCTCTTGTGGCCCCCAGAGGCCTCTTGTGGCCCCCAGAGGCCTCTTGTGGCCCCAGGAGCCTCTTGTGGCCCCCAGGAGCCTCTTGTGGCCCCAGGGGCCTCTTGAGGCCCCCAGAGGCTTCTTGAGGCCCCCAGGAGCTTCTTGTGGCCCCAGGAGCCTCTTGTGGCCCCCAGGGGCCTCTTGTGGCCCCCAGGAGCCTCTTGTGGCCCCAGGAGCCTCTTGTGGCCCCAGGAGCCTCTTGTGGCCCCCAGAGGCTTCTTGAGGCCCCCAGGAGCTTCTTGTGGCCCCAGGAGCTTCTTGTGGCCCCAGGAGCCTCTTGTGGCCCCAGGGGCCTCTTGTGGCCCCCAGGAGCCTCTTGTGGCCCCAGGAGCCTCTTGTGGCCCCCAGAGGCCTCTTGTGGCCCCCAGGAGCCTCTTGTGGCCCCAGGGGCCTCTTGTGGCCCCCAGAGGCTTCTTGAGGCCCCCAGGAGCTTCTTGTGGCCCCAGGAGCCTCTTGTGGCCCCAGAGGCCTCTTGTCCTGTGGCCCCCAGAGGCCCTGTGGCCCCAGAGGCCTCTTGTGGGCCCAGGGGCCTCTTGTGGCCCCCAGAGGCCTCTTGTGGCCCCAGGGGCCTCTTGTGGCCCCCAGAGGCCTCTTGTGACCACCAACTGATTTTTATTATTCGTCCCAAACTCACTTTGTTTTATTCTTCGTTTCTAATAATTGAACCATCACATAAATTTTCTCTGTTGATGTTTTTACCAACAATCAGTTTAATAAGTTCAGACAAACTTGTCCTGATTTTGTCCAAACGTGTCTCCAGAGAAGCTGATGGTGTCGTTGTGGCTCTGGTCTCCTCAGGGGGGCTGCAGCGGCTGGGGGCGTGGCAGGCGGAGGGCCTCTGCGGCCTGTCGGGGCCGGGCCCCGGGGCCCTGCGGGGCCGGGCCTTCACCGCCATCCGGGCCCTGCTGCTCTTCTCGCCGCCCGCCGTCCTGCAGCGGCGGGTTCTGGAGTTCTACAGCCGGACCTTCTCCGTCTTCATGAGCCGGGAAGGCGGGGAGGACGGCGCCGAGGCCCCGGAGGGCCCCGGCGGAGGGGCGTGTCCGGGCTGCGGGGCCCCGGCGCCGCGCTGCTGGTGTCTGGAGGCCCTGCAGCGGCTGCAGCGGCTCGGCCTCGTCCTGTGAGCCGCCGCCGGGGGTTCTGGGTACGGGGCCCGGCGGCGGCGGCGGCGGCGTTGTGACGCGGTGGTTCTGTGTGGCTGCAGGTCCCGGCTGCAGCTGCTGGAGTGGGTCAGCGCCGAGGCCGTGACGGCCATCTTGCACCGCCTCATCGAGCAGCGCATGGAGCAGCGCTGCCGCGGCGAATACGAGCGCTCCTTCCTGCTGGACTTCCAGGAGGTCAGGCGCTCCCTGCACAACATGGCCGCCAACATGGCCGCCGCTGAGCTAACGGGTTTCTCTGGGCCGCCTTTCAGCGCAACATGTCTGGACTGTAGCTTCAATCTTCTGCCAGTGTCGCTGTGATGCTGCTGTGTGCCACGACAACAGAAGCTAATCATCGGCGTTTTCTTCGTTTTTGAGATTGAAACGCAGCGAGACTCCATGATGCTGCTGCTGTTGCCATCGGACAACAGACAGAGCTGATATCCAATCAGCGTTTCCTGTGTCTTTGTGATTGAAACGCAGCGAGACGCCATGATGCTGCTGTTGCCATGACAACAGAAGCTAATCATAAGTGTTTCCTACGTCTTTGTGATTGAAACGCAGCGAGACGCCATGATGCTGCTGCTGCCATGACAACAGAAGCTAATCATCGGCGTTTCCTGCGTCTTTGTGATTGAAACGCAGCGAGACGCCATGATGCTGCTGTTGCCATGACAACAGAAGCTAATCATCAGCGTTTCCTGTGTCTTTGTGATTGAAACGCAGCGAGACGCCATGATGCTGCTGCTGCCATGACAACAGAAGCTAATCATCGGCGTTTCCTGCGTCTTTGTGATTGAAACGCAGCGAGACGCCGTGATGCTGCTGCTGTTGCCACGACAACAGAAGCTAATCATCGGCTTTCCTGCGTCTTTGTGATCGTTGACGTTGACGTCCGCGTGTTTGACGCCGCTCTGTCTGTCGCTCTGTGTGGACCAGTGGCTGGAGCTGGTCCTGGGTTGGCTGGGGAAGGTGTTCGCCACCGAGGGGGGCGGAGCCACGCCGGCGGCGGCGGCGGCGGCGGCGGCCCCCGTGGATCCCGGCGTTCCCAGCATTCCCGGCGCCTGCGGCAGCCCGGTGCTGAAGCAGTGGCGATGCCACATGCACCAGTTCTTCTGCAGGATCTACGTCAACATGAGGATCGAGGAACTGTTCAGCATCATCAGAGGTGAGAACGAGGTCACTTCCTGTTCATGGGTCTGGATGATCCTCGGCTTCCAGGCCCTCGATTCAGGAATAATCCATAATTAGTAGTAATTAATTGATCGTAATAAGACTCCAGTCCGTTTGTCTAGATCAGAGGTTCTTAAGCTGGGTCCGGTTACATTGCTTAGCCAATCAGAGGGTCACGTTACATTGCTGAGCCAATCAGAGGGTCACGTTACATTGCTGAGCCAATCAGAGGGTCCACACGACATGGTGTTCATTGGAGCCAATCAGAGGGTCACGTTACATTGCTGAGCCAATCAGAGGGTCACGTTACATTGCTGAGCCAATCAGAGGGTCACGTTACATTGCTGAGCCAATCAGAGGGTCACGTTACATTGCTGAGCCAATCAGAGGGTCACGTTACATTGCTAGCCAATCAGAGCTGAGGAGGAGCCCTGATTGGAGGAGCTTCACTCTCAGCAGGGATTTGAACTTGTGTCTTTATTTACTTCAGAAACTCGCAGTTTTTACCAAACTCTGGTCTAAATCTGCTCCTTAGTCGCATCTTTTCGGGGTTGGTGCTGCCTCTAGTGTCTTGGGGTGGTAACACAGCTAATATAATTACATTACTGAATCAGAATAAGGAAAGTATTTTGTGTGTTCGGGTTGGGGGGGTTGGAATAAGACGGGTTCGGTGAAGGCGCTTATGAAACTGGGGGTTTGGTTCCTCAAAAAGGTTCAGAACCACTTTAAGGTTTAGATCATTTAATTAGCTCTACATTCTTAAGAGAATGAAAAATTAATAATAAATAATAAAGACTTTGCGGTATTCTGATTTAGTAATGTAATTATATTAGCTGTGTTACCTCCCCAGGCCACTAGAGGCAGCACCAACCCCGAAAAGATGCGACTAAGGAGCAGATTTAGAAGAACACAGGAAGCTACAGAATTTGGTAAAAACTGCGAGTTTCTGAAGTAAATGAGTTCAAATCCCTGCTGAGAGTGAAGCTCCTCCAATCAGGGCTTCTCCTCAGCTCTGATTGGCTGAACAATGTAACTGATCCTCTGATTGGCTAAGCAATGTCACTGATCCTCTGCAGTAGTGATGGCAAAGCGCGGCGTCATCACGGCTTTACACAGGTGAGTCTTTAGCTCCGCCCCCTGAGGTTCATCCAACCCAGGTTAAGATCCTCTGATCTAAACCTTAAAGTGGATCCAGTTTCAACCTGTTGAAACTGTTTAAATACTTTGGGTCGTTCCTGGACAGTCAGTCATCTGTGCTGGAATCACTGACTATATTTTGAAGTTCTGTCCTCAGAGACTCTGCCTGTAAGACTTGGTGGAGTTTAGTTTGGTCGCCCAGATGTCTGGATTTGGAGAGGATCATATTTTATTTATCACTAGACGGGTTCGGTGAAGGCGCTTATGAAACTGGGGGGTTCGGTTCCTCCAAACGGTTCAGAACCGCTGGTCTGGACCGTCCAGTTCCGGTGTGAACGCTGGTCGACCTCTGACCTCTGGTCCTCCAGACCTGGCCTGAAGTGAACTCTGGTTCAGTTTGAATGTGAACGCCAGGCGGACCAGAGACCCGGACCGGATCGGCCCGAAAGCGTCTCCTGCTTTTCATCCAGTTCTCATTTCCATCACGTTTTCCCGCCTTTCCTTCCCAGATTTCCCAGAATCCAAACCGGCCATCGAGGATCTGAAGTTCTGCCTGGAGCGGACCAACCAGCGCCAGCAGCTGCTCACTTCGCTCAAGTCGGCCTTCGAGAGCCGCCTGCTGCACCCAGGTCAGAGTTCACCTGCTGGCCTCGGCCGCCGTGAAAGGCTGCGGTTTCCATGACGACGCCTCCCTCTTCCTCCCCGCAGGCGTCCACACGTCCGACATCCTCACCGTTTACATCTCGGCCATCAAGGCTCTGCGGGAACTGGACCCGTCCATGGTGATCCTGCAGGTGGCGTGTCAGCCCATCCGGAAGTACCTGAGGTGAGTCCGGTCCGGAGCGGAGCGGCGTTCCGTCCGGTCCGGTCCGGTCCGGAGCGGAGCGGAGCGGCGTTCCGGTTAAGCAGTCAGGATTTCAACATAAACATGGCTGACGGCACTTGGAGTCATCATTTTAGTCTTTAAACAAACAGAAGTTCAATCTAGAGGTGAGCCGATCGATCGGTCACCGATCATAATCGGGCCGAGTTTCGTGAAAAAGTGATCGATCGGCGATCGGCGGCTCTTGTTGCCGATCGCCTGCATCTCATTTCGCCGCCTGAGCAGCTGGTCTCGTCTTTCCTTCAGCTACTAATCCTAAGGATGTGGAACTATAAGCACTGAGTGATGAGGACGTTTGAGTGTTGAAGCTGGTCAACATGCATCAACATGAGAAGCTAATAGACATAAAAACAATGACGAGTTTCTCTACATCGAGGCTCAGTGCAGTAAACAGACATGGAGGATCAGACAGCAGGTAAAGCAGCTCAGCTACAAACACTCACCGGATTAGCATGACGGTCAGAAAGATAAACTAATAACCTGGAAAATGATTTAAGTCTTGGAGCTGCGATGTAAGACGCTGGTTCTGCTGTTGATCCGCTGCTCCGCTACAGGTAGTAATATTTAATATTTAGTAATATTTAATATTTAGTAATATTTGACACGGAGCCGCTTCTGCTCCACCTGGTAGCGACTCTCACACCGAACCTGTTTAAAGCTGCAGCATCTAACCTAAAAAATACATTTTACATAGTATTAAAACTTTCTCTGTCCTAACATGTGACAGATAATCTCTAAAAATAATCGATCTCCTCCCTGTTACTCTGCTCAGTCAGAAACAGCCAATCAGAACTAGCAGTAACCAGTTAGCCGCTATGCTAACAGGAAGTTTTCATTCAGTAACTCTGGATTGTTTATTTCAATGGATCCTGTTTTTGCCTTTGAATGTTAAGTTTTATACTTGAATCTTTTGTCAATGTTGAGAAGTTTTATTTTGACTCTTTGCATTATTTAGCCTCTTCAGAGCCTCATATGTTATCAATCTGTTAAAGATAATATTATTGATAGCAGTTCAATTTGCACAATGCCTGTTTTGTTTAGTTTTCTTCTTGGAAAAGTTATTAAAAACAAGTTTTTATCTAAATTAAGGTGAATTCATGGTCCATTTTTCACATAATGTAACGGTAGAGTTTATGATAAAAAATAAATAATAATAATTATGTGATCGGAATCGATATCAGCAGAACAAAACCTGATCGGCTCGTCTCTAGTTAAATCTTTTTGTGTCTTTGAGCTGCAGGCGCCGAGTGTCTTAGAATGTAAATGTTTCCACCACGTCTTACTGCTGGTGGAAACAGGAGCCGCCATGTTGGAACCCCGGAGTCATAACTAGTGGCTCCCAGTTTCCCCAGTGGGAAACTGGGAGCTAATTTCATTTTCCAGTTTAAGCTGCAACTGGAACACAGCGTGAATCCTGATCCTCAGTAGAAACAGGATTTATCTCTTTACTTTGGGAACATTTTCATTTTTTTAAATATGCTTTATAAATAAATTGGATTTCAGTTTTGAACAGGAAGATTTTTATGTAATTTTGCAAATTTTAAAATATTTTTTCAGAGAAAATGAGCCATTAAACTCCAGATACGCTGCTTTGTTCTGGTTTTATTTCTGTCGGTTTGTAAAATGTAAAAAGATTTATTATAAAAAGGAGTAAAAAATGTATCGGTTACCAACATGCGGCGCCTCATTTATGTTAAAAAGAGGGAATTTCCTTGGCGTTTTCTTGTTGGACGTTTAAAATAGTTTGTTTTGCCCCAGTAACGTCGGGTTGAATATTTTGTGGGATCAGAACCCGTGAGGACACGGTGCGGCAGATCGTGGCCGGGCTGACGGGCGACGCCGAGGCCTGCTCCGACCTGGCCGCCGAGCTCTCCAGAGGCGACCCCGTGACCCTGGAGATGCAGGACAGCGACGACGAGGGCAACGACCCCGAGGACTGGGCTCCGGACCCCACCGACGCCGTTCCCGGTCGGTGGTCGCACCGCCGCCGCCGGCGCGGGAACCGGTCCGGGTCTCACCGAGTTCTGCCTCCACGTCTCCAGATAAACTGGGCTCCAAGCGGCGCTCGTCCGACATCATCAGCCTGCTGGTCAGCATCTACGGCAGCAAGGAGATCTTCATCGACGAGTACAGAACCGTCCTGGCCGACCGGCTGCTGCACCAGCTCAACTACAACACGGCCAGGTGCAGAACCGACGGGGCGGCAGGTTTTAACCACCAGGAGACGACAGCAAACTGGCTCACATGCTGCCAGAGGTTTGGAGGGAGAAACGCTCCAAGACGGCAGAAATCATATTTACTGAAATCATTTACGGTTTTTTAATGGCCGAAAGGGAAAATTAACTTTTGCACTAAAATAGCCAACATAAATATAGAAACATGTTTTCTTCATCTTGTATCTCCTTTTTCTGGTGGACATGTTTCAAAATGGCTGCCATGCTTAGGAAGGACAGTCGATGTTTGCATTAAAATTGGTATTAATATTATTAGTGAGGAACTAAACAAAAAGCTAGGCTAACTAACAAGAATCTTAGCTGCTAATGCTAAACATAAAAAACAATTGTGGACGCTAATGCTAACTGCTACATAAAATATGCTAATGCTAACTGCTACAAAATGCTAATGCTAACTGCTACATAAAATATGCTAATGCTAACTGCTACATAGAATATAGAGGAAGCTTCTAATGTCTACTGTCAGCTTTGAAATGTCTGAAAATGGGCTATAAAAATAAAATTACCTGCTAAACATAAATTAGCAGCAGCTAATGCTGAACATAAGAAAACAGTGGAAACAATTACTAAAAGATTTTCCAAAAAATTAGCAGAAGCTAACAGTAAAATGCTAAACAGTTTAAAAAATTAACGTTAACTAACAGGACCACAAAATGCAACATTTCACGGACATTAACACTAAACCGGTAGACAAAAGCTACAAAAAATAGTGGAAACTTGCTAAACATTTTTCAAAACTGTATCAGAAGCTAACAATAAAATGCTACGCAGTTAAAAAAATTAAACTAACTCTACACTGCTGAACACATTGAGAGTGATTGGAAGCTAACGCCAAGACGCTAAATACAAGAAAATTAGCAGAAGCGACTGCTAACCGTCGAGACGACGATGTTTTCATCTCCTTCCAGTTGACGACTCGCAAACAGCAAAATCACAAGATTCTGATTTTGATACATATTGTTACTGTAAAGTTTTAAATATGATGACCAAAGTGAAAAATTATACATAAAGTTCATCCAAGTCATGAAAATTGGTAACATTTTCAGTCAATAACAGGTTTAAATGGCAACCATTTTGAAAAAGGCAGCCATTTTGAAAATGGCTGCCTTTTTCAAATGTAAACGGCTAATGGGAAACGTGGGAAACACACAGCCTGGATTTCGATGCCGAATGGATCCGACAGCAACATTTGGTGCTTGGTTCAGGGCTGCGTTTCCTCTCTGACCTTTGACCTTCTCTGACCTTTGACCTGTCGTTCCTCTTCAGGGAGATTCGTAACGTGGAGCTGCTGAAGCTGCGCTTCGGAGAGTCCCACATGCATTACTGCGAAGTCATGCTGAAGGTCGGCCCCTCGTTTAGCCGCCGCCGCGCCCTGAGCGCCTCGCCGTGGTTTAACGTGTCTGTCGCCGTGCAGGACATGGCCGACTCTCGCAGGATCAACAGCCACATCCGCGAGGAAGAGTCGAAGCTGAGCGAGGAAGAGCAGCCGCCGCTGGCGCTGTCCGCCATCGTCCTGTCGTCGGAGTTCTGGCCCACGCTGAAGGAGGAGAAGCTGGAGCTGCCGGCCGCCGTGTGCCGCGCCATGGAGGCGTACACACGGCGCTACGAGAAGCTCAAGGTGAAACGTCTCACGCTTCCACCTGACCGCTAGCTTCCTGATCGCTAGCTTCCTGACCGTGTTAACCTGACGGCTAGCCTCCTGACAGTTAGCTTCCTGACCATTGGCTTCCTGACCGTTTTAACCTGACGGTTAGCTTCTTGACTGTTAGCTTCCTGACCATTAGCTTCCTGACCGTGTTAACCTGACGGCTAGCCTCCTGACAGTTAGCTTCCTGACCATTAGCTTCCTGACCGTGTTGACCTGACGGCTAGCCTCCTGACAGTTAGCTTCCTGACCATTAGCTTCCTGACCGTGTTAACCTGACGGCTAGCCTCCTGACAGTTAGCTTCCTGACCATTGGCTTCCTGACCGTTTTAACCTGACGGTTAGCTTCTTGACTGTTAGCTTCCTGACCATTAGCTTCCTGACTGTTTTAACTTGACAGTTAGCTTCCTGACCATTAGCTTCCTGACTGTTTTAACTTGACAGTTAGCTTCCTGACCATTAGCTTCCTGACCGTTAGCTTCCTGACTGTTTTAACCTGACGGTTAGCCTCCTGACCATTAGCTTCCTGACTGTTTTAACTTGACAGTTAGTCCTGACATTAGCTTCCTGACTGTTTTAACCTGACGGTTAGCCTCCTGACCATTAGCTTCTGACTGTTTTAACCTGACGGTTAGCTCCTGACCATTAGCTTCCTGACTGTTTTAACTTGACAGTTAGCTTCCTGACCATTAGCTTCCTGACTGTTTTAACCTGACAGTTAGCTTCCTGACCATTAGCTTCCTGACTGTTTTAACATGGTGGTTGGCTTCTTGATTGTTAGCTTCCTGACCGTTAGCCTCCTGACCATTAGCTTCCTGACTGTTAGCCTCTTGACCATTAGCTTCCTGACTGTTAGCCTCCTGACCATTAGCTTCCTGGCTGTTAGCTTCCTGGCCATTAGCTTCCTGACCGTCAGGTTCCTGGCCATTAGCTTCCTGACTGTTAGCTTCCTGACCGTTAGCCTCCTGACCTTTAGCCTCCTCACCTTTAGCCTCCTGACTGTTAGCTTCCTGACGCTGCGGTTGTTTCAGGCCATGCGGACGCTGAGCTGGAAGCCTCATCTGGGCTCCGTCACTCTGGACCTGGAGCTGGAGGACCGGACCCTCACCAACCTCACCGTGTCGCCGATCCACGCCGCCATCATCCTGCACTTCCAGGAGAAAAGTACGAGCTCTGGGTTTAGGCGCAGGTTTGACTTCATGAAGGGAAAGTCTCGGGTTCATTTTCCTTCAGAGGGATTAGATCAAAGAAGATTCATGTGTTGTAAAGGCCTAGTCAAAGTTCAGGCCTAAATCAGATCATCTGTGACAAGACATGAACACTGATGGCAGCTCAGATTCAATGGAGAACATGTCAGGTTTCAGCAGAGTGTAGTTCTAGGAGGGGCTGAATACAGGTGCAGGCCACACTTTTCAGATTTTATGCATGATTTTTGTCAGTGGAAGCCATTTTTCCCTTCATTTTAAATTGTGTTGCGTTTCCTCTTCGTCCTGCCCGTCCCTTAACCCTGCAGGCTCGTGGACCCTGGAGGAGCTGAGCGTGAGGCTGGGCGCCCCCAAGGAGCTGCTGCACAGGAAGCTGGCGCTGTGGCAGCAGCAGGGCGTCCTGCGGGAGGAGGCGGCCGGCCGCTACGTCGTCATGGAGACGGGCGCCGCGCGCGACAGGCTGGACCGCGGCATGATGCTGATCGACAGCGACGAGGAGCGCGACTCCAACACCACCACCCAGTCTGAGCAGAGGGAGGAGAAGCTGCAGGTCTGCCGTCACTTCCTGCTTCCTGCCGAAGGCCCAGGGAGATTTAAAAGTCAGAAAGAACTAGAGCAGAAATAGATGATTAATAAGAACGTAGACGTGTCACCGAGCTGAGCGGCAGGGAAATCCACCTGCAGTACACAGTTCCACCTACAGAGGGCAGCACTGAGACACATTTAGGCCAAACTGAACAGACACAGAAACATGAAGCTGCTCTTAAAGGCGCAGCGTCATTTTATCCACATCTTATGTTTTTCCCTCATCAGAACCAAAGCTGGAGTTTTACTTTGGTTCTTTCATGTTTGAGAATCTGTAATCTCCATGGCAACCCGGGTGGACGTAGCCCCGCCCTCAAGGCGAAGCTCCTCCCCCTCTCAGCTCCTTCAGACTAGCCGGCAGCAATTAGCAAACAGCTGGTGGAGCTGAGCTGCTGCTCAGAGCGACGCTGGTAGAAACGCAGCAAGATTGGAATAAAATGAGAGAATAAAGTGGTAATAAGCCGCATCGGTCCGGCGCGACTAAACGACCTTTGACCCTGTTTGTTCCCACAGCTGTTCTGGGCCTACATCCAGGCCATGCTCACCAACCTGGACAGCATGACGCTGGAGCGCATACACACCATGCTGCGCATGTTCGTCGCCACGGGACCCGTCGTCACGGAGATGGACGTCAACGAGCTGGAGGCCTTTCTGCAGAGGAAAGTCAGGGACCATCAGCTGATCGTGTCCACCGGCATCTACAGGCTGCCCAAGACGAGCTGAGGAGGACGGGGGGTCAGGGGGGGTCAGGGGGGTCAGGGGACACGGGGGGTCAGGGGGGGTCAGGGGGGTCGGGGGGGGTCGGGGGGGTCAGGGGACACGGAGCAGGACGTCAACGAGCTGGAGGCCTTTCTGCAGAGGAAAGTCAGGGACCATCAGCTGATCGTGTCCACCGGCATCTACAGGCTGCCCAAGACGAGCTGAGGAGGACGGGGGGGTCAGGGGGGTTAGGGGGGTCAGGGGGGGTTAGGGGGGTCAGGGACACGGGGGGGTCAGGGGGGGTCAGGGGACACGGAGCAGGACGGGGGGAGAAACACCTGCTACAGATAAAAACCACTGAATGAAGTTTTCAGTGTTTTGCTTCAGGAAATTAAAAGTTTGTCATTTTTTCATGTGCGTTTCTAAGTTTTCATTGAAATGTCAAAACGTTATGAGGATCTTTGACTTTGTCTGATGACAGAATATCTGATATTGAAAAGTTAAGATCTAACTCACTTGGAGATAAAATTACAGCTCCAGATTTTACTAAATCGGTTTTAATTACTTTCTAGATATCTGCAATTTAATTTGCACTAATTGATCAGTAAATCTTATTTAAAATAATTGGAGAAAGAGACGAGATCTCAAATGTAGGTCATAACTTATAATTTAATTTTCATCAGATCTGTTGGGTCGAAGTTCTGTTATTTACTCTTTAATCCGACCGGCAACAGTTGACAGACGTTTGTCTAACTTCTGGAACCTCTAAAATAATTTTACAGGCTCCAATAATAAGAGTTTCTACTCTAACCAACATGAATGTCATGTATCTGGGGTGAAAGGTCACATGACCTCTATACGTCAGTCACAAACCTGAACAAAAGGAAGTCATTAAAATATTTAAATGAACAAATATGAATACAATATTCTGTACACATGTTCTTTCAAGTGTCTTCTACTGATATATGAAGAAAATAGTATCCATCCATATTTTGATCATAAGCAGAGTGAATGTGACAGACAGCAGTATATATACATATATATATGTATATATATATACATATACACAGTCCAGTCACATTAATGTGACCACCACGTACTTTCCACTTCAGAGTTAAATAACCAATCACAGAAGGCAGGTGGCAGCACAGTGCAGTTGAGCGTATATAAAGGGTGTGTGTGGGCTTCGGAAAACATTTCAATCGTTGGCGTAATGCAGAAACGAAGCGATTTATCCGACGTCCAAAAGGGCATGATCATTGGCTTTCGGGCCAAGGGTGGAAGCATTTCCGAAACGGCTGAGTTTGTGAACTGTTCGCGTGCCGCCGTGGTAAAAGTGTACCGTGCATGGCAAAATGGGACTGTCCAAAATCAACGACGTGGCAAATGTGGTGCACCACGGGCCATAGATGACAGAGGCGAACGACGGTTGCGGAGATGCGTTCGGGCAGATAGACGGGCTACCGTTGAGCAACTGACCACTAAAATGAACCAAGGGGCTACCACAAGTGTCTCCCAAACCACTATTCAGCGAACATTGCTGCGTCTGGGCCTCCGAAGCAGACGCCTGGTTCGTGCACCTATGCTGACTGGTGTTCATCGACGACGAAGGCTAGAATTTGCACGCCAGTACAGCAGCTGGACGTCCACTGAGTGGCGACAGGTAGCGTTTTCAGATGAATCGCGTTTTATGCTCCATCGGACAGATGGACGTTGGCGTATAAGGCGTGAAACCTCTGAAAGGAACCACCCTGCAACCATTGCAGGAACGGTCCAAGCTGGAGGCGGGAGCATTATGGTCTGGGGAATGTTTTCCTGGCATTCTCTGGGTTCACTGATTATTGTGGAAGGCACGATGGATCAATACAAGTACGCATCTGTCCTTGCGGACCATGTCCACCTCTACATGCGCATTGTTTTTCCTCAGGATGATGGCATCTTCCAGCAGGACAATGCGAGGTGCCATACAGCTGCCAGTGTACGTGCGTGGTTCGAAGAGCACCAGGATGAGTTTACCGTCCTCCTCTGGCCAGCAAACTCACCTGACTTAAACCCAATCGAGCATCTGTGGGACCATCTCGATCGAGTTGTTCGCGCCATGGATCCTCAACCGCGTAATCTAGCGCAGCTGGCCACGGCATTAGAGTCGGCATGGCTCAACATCCCAGAGAAGACCTTCAGGGACCTAAGTGACTCTCTTCCTGCACGTCTCGTAGCAGTTCGCTCTGCGAAAGGTGGTTATTCTGGCTTTTGACAGATGGTCACATTAATGTGACTGGACTGTGTATATATGTATATATATCTGTGTCCTCTGGTTTTCTGTTTATTCTACATGCGCAGCTTTAAACTCGGATCAGATATTTTACATCTAGACCTGATGGAAGCTCCAAGCGTCTTTCACTTCCCACAGTTGAAATCTTCTCCTGTTTCACCCTTTACACTAAATGTGACCTTTGCCCTGAATGCCGACGCCGCGCCTGACGCCAGTCGAAGGTCTTTGGTCTGGTGGGACCGGGAATTTCCCCTCAGATGCAGATTAGTTCATACCAACATTTTCACCTGATTTTGCCTCATTGATGAAATAACTGAGGTCAAAGGTCGCTTGGCACATTGAGACAATGACATCTGGCCTTGAATCTTTGTCTCTAAAATATTTCTGCTCTCTCTTGTAACCATTCTGTGTTATAACAGGTTATGCGTGTGATTTTTATTTTTTTACGTGTGTACTCCCTGAAACCTGGGAGTAGTGATGACCTTTGACCTGAACCTTCAGAGCCACATTAAGACAGTCAGAGTCTCTATTCGATCACCTGAAGATCATCCAGGATTAGAACTGATGTCTCAGGTCTAGAGAAGCTCATCCATGTGTTTATCTTTAGCTGCATTGATTCCTGCAGCAGCGTCTTCACAGGTCTGACTAACATCCAATCAAACAGCTGCAGCTGATCCAGAAGCTGCTGCTGCTGTTCTGACTAAAACCAGGAAGATGGAGACATAACTCCAGTTTTAAAGTCCCTCCACCTGCAGCTCAGAGGAGAGACTTTAAAATACTGTTAGTTTATGAATCACTGAACGGTTTAGCACCACAACCTTAAAGATCTGTTGTTGCTGTACCAACCGTCTAGACCCTCAGATCTTCTGGTTCTGGTTCTGATCTGCATCCAGAACCAGAACCAAACCAGGAGAAGCAGCTTTCAGCTTCTATGCACCACAGATCTGGAACAAACTTCCAGAAAACTGTAAAACAGCTGAAACACTGAGAGCCTTTAAGTCTCAAATTAAAACCCACCTGGTCAGATTGATTATGGATAAATTAGAGTTTTGATGTATTTGATATTTTTTAATGTTTTTACCTTTACTTTATTAACTTTTTATTTCTCTTTCACACTGTCTATGTAAAGCCCCCTGGAAAACGTCCCCATTGGACGAATCAATGCGTTTTAACTAAAACTCTGAGGTGTGAGAAAATCCTTGTTAAACGGCGTTTTAACTAAAACTCTGAGGTGTGAGAATCCTTGTTAAACGGCTTTTTAACTAAAACTTTGAGGTTTGAATCCTTGTTAAACGGCGTTTTAACTAAAACTCTGAGGTGTGAGAATCCTTGTTAAACGGCTTTTTAACTAAAACTTTGAGGTTTGAATCCTTGTTAAACTGCTTTTTAACTAAAACTCTGAGGTTTGAATCCTCGTTAAACGGCTTTTTAACTAAAACTCTGAGGTTTGAATCCTCGTTAAACGGCTTTTTAATCTTTCTTTTTTAAAATTCTCTGTCTTTCTGTTTATTCTGTGTCACCTGCTGTTTTTATTTTAATTTTGTGAAGCACTTTGAAATGTCCTGCTGCTGAAATGAGCTATACAAATAAAATTTGATGGATTGCTGTGTAAATAGGGCAGGTTTGTGTCGTTCAGACTACGCTGCTGCTTCTAAAATACAGGTTCAAACCTGTATTTTAACCAACATCAAATGTAATAATTCATAAATATCATGTTTTAATGCAGGTCCAAGGATTGAAATCCAAGCTCTTGTTTTAATTGACCAACTTCCAGTCGTGACCCAACAGCAGGTTCCTTGAATGTGAAGCTGATTTCATGTTTTTGGATTTCCTGCCGTTTCCTCTGAACAGAAGCTTCAGTCCGTCTGAAACTCCAGAAACGTTTATTTTCTGTCCAAAGCTTCACAAACAGCAGCAGACGGACACATTTCTAAGGTCTATAGACATGAAGAGGATTTCCTGGACTCAGTCGCCGTCATCTGGACTTATTGCTTTATTTGAACATTTTCCTGGCAGCAGACATTAAAAGCTCACAGGAGGTTATTAAGGCATTCAGACTGAAACGAGGCTGGTTACCGAACTCATCACATTAGTAACAAACTGTTCCCTTTGAAGGATTAAAACAGAAACGTAACAGGAGAGAAGTTAAAGGAACAGGCCGGAGTTTTCACCCCTCAAGCGTCAAACAGCAGGAGATGTTTCAGTTCACTAAAGGGAGAATCATTAATCAACCATTTTAATATGCAACAATTACAGTTTTAAGGGGGAAAATAAATCTGAGTGGGACGTTTGTCCAGCTTCAGGTGGGAAAAGCTGATCATTTGCATCATGTCCAGTTTTATCCATCAAACCACAAACTTTCATCTGATAGTCTTAAGTTATAATGAATGGATGAAACATCCGAGTGCAAATGAAGGAATATTAGTTTTCCAAAACGTGGAAGAGCCAAGCAGAGCGTGAAACAGCAGCTTCTCCCTCAGCTCCTGGTCAGTGCTGCAGACTTTTCCCTCAGGTTGAACCGTGAACCGCCTCAGCAGCATCGCCTCAGCTGCAGCATCAACGCCGCGCCGCAGCATCGCCTCAGCAGCTGCTGCAGCATCGCCTCAGCAGGCTGCTGCAGCACTCGCCCCAGCATGCAGCTGCAGCAGCATCGCCTCAGCAGCTAGCTGCTGCAGCATCGCCTCAGCAGCACTTCTTGGCTCGCTTGCGGTGGCCGCGGTCCTTCTGGGTGCTGATGTTGACCGTGTCTTTCTCCCGGAAACGCTCCCGCTCGGCGCGGTCCCGGCTTTCCTTCTTGGCGCGCAGCACCATGCGAGTAAACGCCATGAACATCTGGACAGGAAAACCCGACATGAACTGGATGTTCTGCTCCTCAGTCATGAAGCTGCTGGTTCGAAAACATCTGGACTGTTTCTAGTGAATGAAACATTTTAACTGGGAAACATCACATGTGACCTAAATGACTAAATTATTCATGTTTATGGTTTTTAAAACATTTTAGTTTTCTGCTGAAAATTTATTTTGGCTTTTATTCTGTTTAACAAAAAGTCATAATTCATTTTTGACAAACCAAAGACAGGAAGTATAAGTAACTAATCTAATGAACAAACTTAGATTAGTAAGTTAATGTTTATATTCATAGCAATTATATATTTAGGATGCAAGCAATCCTTGAAAACATGTTTTTTATGAATTTAGGTTGTTTTCCAGAAATTAACTTGATTGACTTTAAAATTTAAATTTTTTAAAATCATTTCTTAATTTCACCTTCTACTTTATTGCAGCTTCAATTTGAAAATGACAGAATGTGAAATAAACAACCTTAGAAAGTCGTTTGTTCTTCAACATGAAAAATAAAAACAGAAAATTCTGATGAATAATTAAACAGACATTTTTCCTCATCATAGGAAAAGCTAACGTTAGCAGCCTCTGTCAACATTAGCTTTTAGCAACAACTACGCTAACTTGCTAGCTAATGTCCTTGATTCTGAAGTCATATCAGTCTAAGAACCATTTTAACCTTCCATCAGGTTATTTGGTAAAAATCAGGTTAAATATTTTCTATAATTTTTTGTATGCAGGAACTGAGAATCTTGAGATAAAATCTTTTTCTGTTACATCAACATTTCCATAAAAAAGCAACAATTAATGTAAAGCTTTTCAAAAGTTTTCAGGATTTCTAAGCGTCTGCTCAGGTTTTATTTGGACTTTTGAGGCTTTTTGTAAAAAAAGTTTGACAGAAAATATAATTAAACTCCAATAAAATGATTAGTCGGAATCTAGGTAAAAATGTCAAAATAATAAAATCTTTCACCTCTTCTACGTTTTTATTTTCTTTGGCACTTGTCTCGAAAACAGGGACGCCCAGCGACTCCCCGAACTGCACGGCGTCCTGGGTGTCCACCTTCTTCTTGGCCGGATCGTCGTTCTTGTTCCCCACTGAGCAGAAATGAAGAAATGAAAATACATAAAAGCTGGTTCTGATTTTCTGCTTTCAACGACTCCAGATTCAGAAGGAAGTTCAGGCGGTTTGAACAACGCGAGAGCGCATCAGGTTGCAGTATGTTACCTTTTCCTTCGTCGGAGCAGACGGAGCGTCTGCATGATGCAACAGATTAACCAGTTATAGCTGCAACATTTGATCAGCGTCTCCGGTTCGTCACATTACAACATAAACCTTAAACTTATTTTATGCTATAAACCAGAGGTTCCCAAACTGTGGGGCGCGCCCCCTAGATGGGTCGCCGTGCCATTGCAGGGGGGGCGTGGGAAGACGTCTGGATGAAAAAAAAAAAAAACGAGCTCTGCGCTGGGTTTTTACCTTAGAGGAATAACAGAGAGTTGGCCATCCTGTCAGTTTGATACAGTAGAGCTTCCACATTTCCCATATCTGTGTCCTCTGTCACTTTTATCAGCAGTTAAAACTGTTTCATCTGTTGTGAACATGTGGGAACCTGTTTTTCCGAGCCGCCTTTAAACGCAACATGAGCTACATGCTGGGTTTCCACCTGTGAAGGAGACCTGATGCTGCTGCTGGGCGGAGCTACAGGTGTGTTAGAATCATGGCAGCAAACCAGAAAAACGCAAAGAACTTTTCAGTTTTTCCCCCAAACTGACCGACTGAGTTGAGTGAAGCTGTTGGATGCAGGTAAAGTAGCTAAAAGACGACTAGCTAATGTAAATACAGCAAACTTAACAAGTAGCCTGTAGCTACTGGTGTTGTTGTCTATGTCCAGCTACGATTCATTTTGCCCCAAAACGTTGATTCCCCCCCTTGTTCATCTGGAGCCGGGCTGAGTAGAACAAGGAGTGTCTAAGAATCCACCCCCAACCAGACAGCTCTTTGTCTGCCACAGGGGGGGGCAGAGACAGTCTGGAAACCACTGGGGGGCCCAGCAGAAAAGGTTTGGGAACCACTGCTATAAACCAACAGAAAGAGAATTGCTATGAAATGGAAGAACCTTTTTTTTTTTTAAATCTGAAAAGTGTGGCATACATACTTTGTAGAAACACTGTTTGGTGTAACAACAGCTGCAGATCTTAGAAACAGAAACTTCCAGCCGTTTTTTGGTGTCTGGAAATTGAGCCCTTTCAAAATCCTCCTGATGCCTGATTCACCAGATGTTCAGGGGTTTGTTAGTCTTTTGATGCTACTTTGTTTTAAATCCAGGGCCTCCAAGTTCTTTAATCTGCAGAAGAGGTGAAAACGTTTCTGAGCGGCCGACCCACCCAGGACCTTGCAGACGTTGTCGCAGTTCTCGGAGATCTCGTTCAGCCAGCGCTTGACGTTGACGAAGGACTCCGGGTTGGTCACGTCGTAGACGATGATGACGCCGTGCGTGTTCCTGTAGTATCTGTCGGCACAAGGCGCAGGGTCAGCGCTACGATGCGGCACGGGGAACAGAAACCCGGCAGAGCCGCAGCGTTACGTGGAGGTGATGGTTCTGAACCGCTCCTGGCCCGCCGTGTCCCAGATCTGCAGCTTGACGCGTTCGCCCTCCATGTCCACCGTCCGGATCTTAAAGTCCACTCCGATGGTGGTGATGTAGCTGCCTGCAGGAAGTTAGAAAAGCGTCATTTTGCCTGGCTGTGTTTTTAACTAAATGTTTGAATCTGTTGCTTCATTATTCTGTGTATCATTTGATTCTACGCTGAATCAATATAATTTATTCCTATTCAGTTTGTTTTCTGCACCTCAAGTCGTTTTTACTGTTGATTTTTATCTCATGTTCAGATATTTAATCTTCTCTCCCTAATAAAGGATAGAAAAATGTTTTTACTAAAACAGACTAAGTGCTAAAATTACTTTTTATTAGTTTGTTCAACATCAACAAATAAAAATGAGTATTAGTATTGGACTTTTGTTACTCATATTTTAATCATAATAAAATATTGGAGTAAAAATAAGATTTTAAAAACATTTTTCTCATTTTGATCAGTTAATGTTTCCTGTTTCAGAGACTCCTGGGTTCAAAAATGTCCACAAATAATTTAAGAAAAATGACTAAAACTGTCTTAAGCTTCTAATTTCAGAGTTTGTATGAATTTCTGCTGCACATGTTGAGGCCACAACAAAAGAACAAAAATGGCTGAAAATACATTTTCCCTTTGTTCCTTCATTCTAATATTTGCTGTAAAGTTTTTATGCTGATGGTTTGATACAGATCAAATACTTTTATTTTTCCACTAAATCGGTTTCTGATTCCAGAGCGTTTTAAAATGAAACCCGTTTATGAAGCGGTTTCTTCAGCCTGGCGGGGGAACCAGCAGGAAGCCTGCGGCTTGGGAAACAGAACCAGGAGCAGAGAAGCGGCTCTGCGTCTGATTTCCAGTTTTTCTTCATAACTTCGTCGGGACGCCAGACAGACTCACCGGAGAAGGAGTTGTCTGCGAAGCGCAGCAGCAGGCTGCTCTTCCCCACATCTGAGGAGGAACAGATGAGACACCAGATTAGGGAGGCGGTCAAACCGGTGTGAGGAACCAGCAGGCGACGCGGCTTCCTCCCAGTAAAACCAGCAGGGAGAGACCAGAAGCTGCTGGAGCAAAACTCACACTCAGCGTCAAAACGCCCATTTTAAGCCAGACTTTTACCTTCCACTCAATTTTCCAGTGACCTGTTGGCTCAACCACACAGTAAAAATGCTGGTGTTGAATTAACACCCAGAAGTGTCTCTATGTGTCCAAGTCAGCTGGTGTTAAATTCAACACTACAGAGTGTCACATTAACATTTACACCGGTGTTAGTGTTAAAATATATTAAAAGTAACACAAGTTGATCACAAAACACAATGTGGTGTTAAAAAAGTAAATAATTGACCCACAAGGTGTCAATATCAATCAAATCCAGTGGAAAATATTCAAAACAATACACAGAAATGGAAAGTTTAACTTTTCTTAAATCCAGTTCAGTTTTATAGACCAACGTTAATTTAACAAAAATATGGATATCAATCTTTTAACACTTTCAAAAGTGTTACTTTAACACCAGCTGACTTGGACACATAGACACTTTTGGGTGTTAATTCAACACCGGCATTTTTACTGTGAAGCTTCAGAAACAGCCTGACTGTCAAGTTTCCTTCTAGTAAAACCAAACTGGCTGTTACTTCACGGAATCAATAAGAGTTTTACTTCCGACTAAATTACTAAAATAAATAACTGATATTCTAATTTACTGAGTGGCGGGTTTTGTTAAACATCAGCAGTTAATCAGGAAATGCTGACAGTGAAACAGAAATGGTTCAGGAAACGACTGAAGTCCAGGATCTGCCTGGTTTCTGCTGCCAGATCATTTTATTTATTAGTAACTTCACGTGAAACTTATTAAACATTTCTTTCATCTTAATATGTTACTCTGGTTTAAAGGCAAAAATTATTTTCCGGGTGGAAACGTTTAAGATTTACACAAAAACTGAAGGTAGGAATTAATGTTGGACAGATTTTTATAAATGCGACAATAAAGACACAATATTACCAGAATAAAGTTGTAAAATTACTAGAAAAAAGTTGTTTTAATGAGAAAAACAACTTTTTCCAGTAGTTATGAGCAGCTCGTCAAATCATTTCAAAGTTTTGCTGCTGATCATTTATTATTTTTATATTTTACTTTTTTATGTAATTCTAAAACAAAGACGAGACGACTAATATTACAACTTTATGCTGGAAATATTAGTTTGTCAAACTTACAGCTTTCTAGTATTATAACTTCATTGTTGTACAACTTTCTCAAATTAAGACTTTTTCTCACATTATACATTATATATATTTAACAGAAGTTTAAATAATAAACATTGTCAGACATTTAGTCTCATATTATTGTGATTTAAAAAAAGACTAATGTATAATTTTGACTTTATTCTCTTATTATTTCAGCTTTATTGTTGTAAATTTGTATTTCTTTTTAGGCTGGCTCTAACACTCTGCCATAAATTAGACGTCTCTGTCCTGCAGGTAAGATACTGACTGCTCCTACTTACTTCACACAACCACTATAAACATGATAAATAAAGTTCCTCCTCCTGTGATGAAGGTTTAGCCATGAAATGATGTAATAATGAATCTGTGGATCAGGATAATAAACTTTCCTTTATGGGAAATGAAAACATGGAGCCGATTCTGAGGTGAAGGAAGCAGAACTGAGGGAGTTTTAGTAAAACATACTAACTGGAGTCTCCGATGATGAGCAGCTTAAAGAGATGATTGTAGTCTTTTCCTGCCATCTGATTGGCCGTGTTTCCACTTTCCCAGTAAAACCAGTTTCATATGAGGAGGTGACCTCTGACCCCCCCAGCAGTTTGTGTTTACTTCAGCAGCTCCGGTTGGGGAACATGTCCAGCGTTCAGCAAGCAGGCCGCATGTTACAGCCGAACCCGACCCGCCGGAGCGGCTCTGGACCGGCGGCTCTGGACCGGCGGCTCTGGACGCGGCGGCTCTGGACCTGCGGCGGCTCTGGACCGGCGGCGGCTCTGGACCGGCGGCTCTGGACCGGCGGCTCTGGACCGCGGCTCTGGACCTGCGGCGGCTCTGGACCGGCGGCTCTGGACCGGCGGCTCTGGACCCACAGCTACTCCATCACCGAGGCATTGTGCCGGTTCTGGTCCCGAATCGTTCCCGTTTCTGTTCCTTTGTTTCACTTCGCTTTCCCCAGCGGTCAGGCGGAGTCACAGATCTCACTTCTTCTTCTTCAGGGTTTTAGGATGAGGGAACCTAAAACAGACGGAGGAGAAATGTTACATGAATGTGACCATCGCTTCATGTTTACTGACTAGGGCTGTAGTGATGCACGATATTCTGCTCACGATACGATATATATCGCGATATTCAGCAAACGATACAATTCAATACACTTTTGTGATTTTCTGAAGGATTTTAAATGGACAGAGTGATTTTGGTGACATTTTGTGACTGTTATAAAGTTGGACTGAATTAATTTAACTGAAAACTGATTAAAAGCTCCAACTACACAATACCTGGTTCTGGTTGGACACAGACTTAAAGTGGACAGCTGGACAAAATGAACCAAAGAAGTGGAGAGAAAACATGTTTCTTTTAGTTGAAACAGTCCAAACTGTAGCTGACATGCATTAGTAAAGTAAATAAAGTGAACCAAGTTCCTGCTCTGAATAGTTTGATACCTTTTTAACCTGAACATCTGAAGGAATCACTCTAAGCCTGATGACCTGGTGAAGCCAGCAGTGAGTGAACAAGGTGATAGTTGGACGTTACGATACTTAAGGATGAATATCGATTTGTTATAGGAAAGAAAATATCAATATATATCGCGATATCGATATTATTGTACAGCCCTAGTCTAAATGCTACCAGAAGGTATTTTTCTGTTCTAACATTTAAGTCAGTTCTATAATTATTTTATTTTATTATAGCTGCTTATCTATATTGTTTGCTTCCATTTGTCTGTCAGCTTGATCCAAATTAATTTTAGTACCGAGGAACAAATAAAGGCTCATTCTACACTAAAATAAACAGTTTCAAAACAAACACTGCTCTACTCCATGTAGATCTGTAAAGCAGCAGCTCTGTAAAGTTTTTCTTTCTGGTAACTTTGCATCATATTTTCTGTAGTGATCAAATGCAGCTTGCAATGGTTTGGTTGTTTGTTTCACTGTTTAGTAGCTGACCGAGCAGCTGATGAACATTTGTCTGCGTTGATTCGTGCCGCAGTAAAATGGAGCATTGTGGGATTTTGGTAAGCGCATCTTGACGGAGCGCCATCTGTGGCCGTTTGTGTCTGTTTACTCATATTTGACCAGCTAGCGTTAGCTTAATGCCTCATTGTTTCAGTTAACAGAGTTTCTCTGACCCTTTTGAGTGGCTCTCCATGGTCAGTGATGTAGCATTAGCAATGTTAGCATGTGGAATCCTTCACTAATCCCTTTATTCCTTTGCTTCAGGGCAAAGTACCAAACAACGCTGCTGTTAGCCTGGTTAGCAGCAAATCTGGCAGATATAAATGCATCTGTTTATGTCGACTTTGATGCAAAAGTATAAATAATTATTTTGCCAACCTAACTCTCAATGAATAAGATATTGCATTGGATAATAGTCGTATCTCGAGGAACATATTAAAAAAGTTTTAATCGTCCTGCGTAACGGCCGATTGAAAAGCTGAGCTGACGGTTCTCCAGCAGGCGGTCGCTGAAAACAGGAAGTTGCTACAGAAGCTGCTGTGGAAGGAGCCCTGAAGGCCCAGTTGGAGCCCTGCTGGGTTCCTGCAGCACCGGCTCCAGCTGAGTCAGAGAGCAGGAAGTGATTAGTGACTCAGGAGCGGCTCAGTCCGGGGCAGAACCCAACTATCGGCGCCGATTTCCTTCGTTTTGGGAGATTGGTGCATGTGAAGCAGATCTGATAATTAGCCACAGTCCTCTTCTGCTCTGCACTGAGAGGTTCAACTGTTAGCCCCGCCCACCGGACTCAGCCCCGCCCACCAGACTCAGCCCCGCCCACTGGGTTAGCCCCGCCCACAGGACTCAGCCCTGCAGGTTTTCAGATAACATTAGTGACCCGCCTGTTGCTAACTCAGCAACTTTTATTTCAGACAAAATAATTATCGGCCAAAATCGGAATGAGCAGGTCAGACTTTTTAAAGATCGGTAATCGGCCGGAAAGCTGCAGCTTAGTCAGTAATAGGGATGTATAATAATATCGATATCGCGATACATGTTGACATTTTTTTTCCTAGAAATAAATCGATATTCATCCTTAAGTATCGTAACGTCCAACTGTCACCTTGTTCACTCACTGCTGGCTTCACCAGGTCATCAGGCTTAGAGTGATTCCTTCAGATGTTCAGGTTAAAAAGGTATCAAACTATTCAGAGCAGGAACTTGGTTCACTTTATTTACTTTACTAATGCATGAAGCTACAGTTTGGACTGTTTCAACTAAAAGAAACATGTTTTCTCTCCACTTCTTTGGTTCATTTTGTCCAGCTGTCCACTTTAAGTCTGTGTCCAACCAGAACCAGGTATTGTGTAGTTGGAGCTTTTAATCAGTTTTCAGTTAAATTAATTCAGTCCAACTTTATAACAGTCACTAAATGTCACCAAAATCACTCTGTCCCTCTAAAATCTTTCAGAAAATTGCAAAAGTGTATTGAATTGTATCGTTTGATGAATATCGCAATATATATCGTATTGTGAGATTATTGTATCACTACAGCCCTAATTTAGACAGATGCTCCTCTTCTGACCAGCATCTTGAATAAGACGTGGACCAGCTAATCTCCCCTTTTCCCCAACATCTTTGTACTGGAGTCACATAAACTGTGAAAATTTAACTTTTCTCCACATTATTGGTGCAAATCTTACTCAATAAGTTGTTTAAAACAAAGTTATTCAGACAATTTCTGTCTGAATACCTGTTAAAAAGCTACCTCTAGCTAATGCTAGCTCCTGAAGCTAATGCTAGCTCCTGAAGCTAATGCTAGCTCCTCGAGCTAATGCTAGCTCCTCGAGCTAATGCTAGCTCCTGAAGCTAATGCTAGCTCCTCAGGCTGAAATGCTATATACTGAAGGGTGAAGCTAACCATCACAGCTACATTAGCTTTTTTCCATACTGGTCCGGCTGTTGACTCCCTTCTCCAGCCATTTGTGCTCAGAGCATCGTTTCTCTGTCATTATGGCCACACATCCATTTCCGGTTATCCTGTAAAAAAAAAAAAGCTGTTTTGTTGTTTTTTAAAAAAACTACTATGATGTTGACAGGGCTGTGAGGCGCTGCCCTTTTATGGAGGTGCGTTTCCGGTTTTGAGGACATGACTCAACAGGCTCCTTTTGCTCTAACACTTAGGAAAAAAACTATGGAAATGTTGATTATGAGTCTTTTTTTATTTACTTTCAAGAAGTTGTTTGGTTGTGGAGAATTTTGTTTTCCAAGGACATGTAGCCCAGGAGCGATGAAATTATACAAATATTAATACTTCATAGTTTAATCAACGCATTTCACATTTAAACGTTAATAATTTGCATATCAAAACATTCTCATTGATCCTTAAAATGGTTTCAGTCCATCAAAAGAAAAAAAATGTTTATAGCTGAACGTAAAACCCCAGAAACGATCATTTTCTGATCCGTCTCGTTTTAATGGTTGTAACTTGTAGTAAAACTAGTTCTGCATTTAACATCATGTCACTGCGGGACTTTTCTGGATGTGAAACTGATGTGTTGCACCAACGGTCAAAAGTTTCAGCTACGAACCGAACCGAACCGAACCGGTGGGTGGTCCGGGTCCCGTCCGGTCCCGGTCGGTCCCGGTCCGGGTCCGGGTCCCGGTCCGGGTCCCGGTCCGGGTCCGGGTCGGTCTTAAACCCCCAAAATAGACACAGAAAAAACCCATTTCAACAGCAGGACAGTCCAACAGGAGAAACTAATCAATATAAATAAGTGATTCTGTCGGAGCGTCGCGGAGCTCCGGGTTTGTTTTCCCACCCTGGAATGACGGACTGGGCCCAGAATCTGGAATGTCAGGAAACTTCCAACGGCCCGGGCGAACAGCGCAGCGGCTGCGGGGAAGCGGAGCGCTTACCTCGGTCATGTGCGGGACGCGGTGCCCGGACGGCGGCAGGTTCGGTGGAGCCTCCCGGGGCGGCGGCGCTGTCTCCGGACCCAAAGCCTCCACACCGCGGCGGCCACACCTGACTGACTGACGGCGGCGGCGGCTGATGAGCTGATGCTGCGTTCAGGAGGGTAGGAAAACCCAGAGCTCCGACCGGTTTCCCCGGGAAAATCGTTAAATACGGAGAAAATGGAAACGTATAGCAAGAAATCTGTCCAATCTTTGTTTTTAATGCAAGATAAACTAATCTTACCTGCCGAGTAGTCAATGAACTTTTCTTTAACAGCTAAAGTACAATTCGATGTCTTGAGCTATGGAAAGCTGTTAGTGACAAATATCTGCACTTTTCCATCCTAGACAATAATTTGTTATAAAAATTAACATGTCTGAATTGGGACACTGTAAATGTCAAAGAAAATAAATAAAATATTGTAAAGTGCTCAAGACTGCCAAATCCCCACTAATCTTTTTATTGCTATACTTATTTTTTACTGGTCTTTTTTATATTTTTTGTTTATTATTTTATTATTGGTGCCTTAAACCAAAAAATGTCTCAATATGTGCTTCGTAAATGTGCAGTTGAATGACAATAAAGTTTGCCTGTGTGCTTCAGAACAGTTAGAAATAGACATACAAAGAAAAAGCTTGAAAAAAACACACTTAACACAGTATTAGTTGTTGAAAACTATGCATATGTTGCTCCTGGGTGATTTTGAATCCTTCCTACAGAGGAGACATGGATTTCTTTACCAGCAATTAAATTATTTCTTCTGATACTTATATGGTAAGTTGTTAGGGTCAAATATTGGCTCTAGAAATCCATCTAGGGTAAAAAAAAACAACTGTAAAACATTGCAGTTAAATCAGTCAGAATACTATAAATATTACTGAAAACCCCATCAGAAAAGTTGGGGGAAACATTTTAACAATTATTTTTTGAGCAGTGAGGAGAACGACGCTTTTTCCCGTCATCAAACTCCTATTTTTTAAGTCAACAAATGAGTTGATTGGTGGAAAGTTGTGTTCACAGACTAAATAGATTTGACACCAACGGCTTGCCGTACCTCCCACCAGTTGCGCCTCTGCACTGCGCGTGCAGCGTTTCATCTCTATGCTGCATTCAAGTCAACTCGTACACTGGATTATCCGCATTAATATGACTCCGAAATGCCAAAACAAAACCTTTTTAACTATTCCACATAGAAAATTATCACAAAATTTAAATATGAACACAATGAACACTGAAAACAAAATAAGAAAAGTTAATTTTTATACATTTTTAAAACCTTTTCTGTATTGATAATTACTGGTGTCTTACATTTTAGGGTATAAACAAAACACTGAATCCATTTAGTTAAAACATTGAGCTACACGTTTTTCTACGAAAGCATTTATATAAATTATAGATATGGATTTGGTTCAGTAGAACCTTTGGTAACATGACATCACCTGTTTGTTTTATGGTAAAAGTTCAAATCTCACAGAGATTCAAATGAAACCAGCAGAAACGTTTTGGAGCAGAACAGATTTGAGCTTCAGCTGGTTTGAGGTGACAGACGCTGATGTGGACATCAGCTTCCTGGTTGCAACATCAGGGACTCGCATCCTGTTGAGAAACGGAGACTTTTCCAAAACCTCCAACTTTCTGCTTCCTGCTCAGGTTTTAATCCTCGTTATTGAATTTAGATCTAAAATGTCGGAGGAAATTCAGGAAATCGTACTGGAAAATGCAGATGGTTTTAAACTGACATTTCTTAGAGAACATAGACTTAAATAGTTCTTTCTTCAACAGATCCGGTAACTTTAGTGGCTCAGTTTTATTGCGATGGGCGGAAGGATAAAGTTTGGGTTGTAAAACTCTTGCTCTAATCCGGGGTGTCCAAACTGTGGCTCAGGGGCCATTTGCGGTCCTTGGAGCAGCTTTGTGTGGCTCTTGATTTTAGGAATGGTTTAATCCATTACTGAGGCAGATGGAGACTTTTCATGGATTTTCTTTGTACATTTTCAATGACAAATTTACATCTTAGAAAATTTTAGGTACAAAACAGATTTTTTTCTTTTATTAGCCATGCGTTTTGTCTTTAATTTCATTTTAATGTCACAGTAAGTAGGGCAAAAATCTCCAGCAACTTTTTACATCAAAACAGATTTAGTCACACCCAATAATTACAATGTGTTAAATCCAATTACAGGTTTTCAAAGACGGTTCTTATTGTCACTCCAGCATAATTTCCATTCGCCTCATTTATCATTTTTCTCTTTCTACCGAAAACTGGATGACAAAAGTCTTCAATCTGCTGTTACGGTCTCAACCTTTTTCTGAAGGTTTACAGAAACTTCATAATTCATTTTATTTGCCGTTTCTGTTTGATTTATTTTGGATATTTAAGACGTCTTCCAGTTTGATGTAAACATGTTAGAATTTAAATTTTATTGGATTTTGAGAATGTTTTCTTGCTTTACCATTAGTTGAAATGGTCTCAAAACAACAACATTGTTTATGGCAACAACTTCTGGGACAATTTATCATCCATCAAAGTTTATCATGACGATAAGTTAAATTGATTTTTTTAAGTTCTCCTTATAAAACTGAGCTGGGATTTGAGATAAAAGTTGATAATCTGCACTGATCCAACAGTTCAATTATTAAACTAGTAAAAATGGATAAAAACCAAGAAAATTTCCACCCAAATAAAATTTACAATGACTTTTTATTAATACGATGAATCATTTTCAACAAAAGACGTCACCCTAGGTTCAGTTTCTGCTCACATTGCATGGAATCGTTTACCTGTTACATAATAATAACCAAAATACGGAACGCTCATATCTACAGGAAGGACGACATTCAGCACAGGTACAGTTGGGTGGAGGCGGCGCGGCGCTGAAACAGAGACGGGTCACTGCAGGAGCAGATCTGTCTCCACAGCGCCAGAGTCCAGGCTGGCAGGAGGAGGACGGACGTGTTTCTGACCATCGATCATTTTCTCCTCCTGCTGCTGGACGAGGATCTGGGCGACCGGCGGCCTGAGCTCCTGCAGGGAAACAGCGACTCCTTCAGGAAAGTCTCACCGAGGCCCAACAGCAGATTCATTTACTCGGACCTGAACTAGGATTGGAAATGGGGACGTTTGACTGACCTGGGAGCAGGAGAGGAGCGAGCGGCTCGGATGTGTCTGGGAGGAGAATAACTGAGAGAACGGGAATCTCTGAGCGAGTCGGCCGGGACGCGGTGAGGCGGCGCAGGGCTGAGGGGGAAACAACAGCAGCTGCATTAACTCACACAGGAGGCAGAGGAAGGAAGGAAACGCGTCTGCCTGAAAGGAAGGAAGGAAACGCATCTGCCTGAAAGGAAGGAAGGAAACGCGTCTGCCTGAAAGGAAGGAAGGAAACGCGTCTGCCTGAAAGGAAGGAAGGAAACGCGTCTGCCTGAAAGGAAGGAAGGAAACGCGTCTGCCTGAAAGGAAGGAAGGAAACATGTCTGCCTGAAAGGAAGGAAGGAAGGAAACGCGTCTGCCTGAAAGGAAGGAAGGAAACATGTCTGCCTGAAAGGAAGGAAGGAAAGGTCTGCTGAAAGAAGGAAGAAACGCGTCTGCCTGAAAGGAAGGAAGGAAACGCGTCTGCCTGAAAGGAAGGAAGGAAACGCGTCTGCCTGAAAGGAAGGAAGGAAACGCGTCTGCCTGAAAGGAAGGAAGGAAACGCGTCTGCCTGAAAGGAAGGAGAAGAAACGCGTCTGCCTGAAAGGAAGGAAGGAAACGCGTCTGCCTGAAAGGAAGGAAGGAAACGCGTCTGCCTGAAAGGAAGGAAGGAAACGCATCTGCCTGAAAGGAAGGAAGGAAACGCGTCTGCCTGAAAGGAAGGAAGGAAACATGTCTGCCTGAAAGGAAGGAAGGAAACGCGTCTGCCTGAAAGGAAGGAAGGAAGGAAACGCGTCTGCCTGAAAGGAAGGAAAGGAAGGAAGGAAAACGCGTCTGCCTGAAAGGAAGGAAGGAAACATGTCTGCCTGAAAGGAAGGAAGGAAACGCGTCTGCCTGAAAGGAAGGAAGGAAACATGTCTGCCTGAAAGGAAGGAAGGAAACGCGTCTGCCTGAAAGGAAGGAAGGAAACATGTCTGCCTGAAAGGAAGGAAGGAAAACTGTCTGCCTGAAAGGAAGGAAGGAAGAAACCGTCTGCCTGAAAGGAAGGAAGGAAACTGTCTGCCTGAAAGGAAGGAAGGAAACATGTCTGCCTGAAAGGAAGGAAGGAAACGCGTCTGCCTGAAAGGAAGGAAGGAAACATGTCTGCCTGAAAGGAAGGAAGGAAGGAAACGCGTCTGCCTGAAAGGAAGGAAGGAAACATGTCTGCCTGAAAGGAAGGAAGGAGGAAACGTCTGCCTGAAGAAGAAGAAACTGTCTGCCTGAAAGGAAGGAAGGAAGAAACGCGTCTGCCTGAAAGGAAGGAAGGAAACATGTCTGCCTGAAAGGAAGGAAGGAAACGCGTCTGCCTGAAAGGAAGGAAGGAAACGCGTCTGCCTGAAAGGAAGGAAGGAAACATGTCTGCCTGAAAGGAAGGAAGGAAGGAAACGCGTCTGCCTGAAAGGAAGGAAGGAAACATGTCTGCCTGAAAGGAAGGAAGGAAACGCGTCTGCCTGAAAGGAAGGAAGGAAACATGTCTGCCTGAAAGGAAGGAAGGAAGGAAACGCGTCTGCCTGAAAGGAAGGAAGGAAACATGTCTGCCTGAAAGGAAGGAAGGAAACGCGTCTGCCTGAAAGGAAGGAAGGAAACGCGTCTGCCTGAAAGGAAGGAAGGAAACGCGTCTGCCTGAAAGGAAGGAAGGAAACGCGTCTGCCTGAAAGGAAGGAAGGAAACGCGTCTGCCTGAAAGGAAGGAAGGAAACGCGTCTGCCTGAAAGGAAGGAAGGAAGGAAACGCGTCTGCCTGAAAGGAAGGAAGGAAGGAAACGCGTCTGCCTGAAAGGAAGGAAGGAAGGAAACGCGTCTGCCTGAAAGGAAGGAAGGAAACATGTCTGCCTGAAAGGAAGGAAGGAAACATGTCTGCCTGAAAGGAAGGAAGGAAACATGTCTGCCTGAAAGGAAGGAAGGAAACATGTCTGCCTGAAAGGAAGGAAAGACAAAGGACAGAAGGAACGAGATGAAGGAAGGAAGGAAGGAAACATGTCTGCCTGAAAGGAAGGAAGGAAACGTGTCTGCCTGAAAGGAAGGAAGGAAACGTGTCTGCCTGAAAGGAAGGAAGGAAACATGTCTGCCTGAAAGGAAGGAAAGACAAAGGACAGAAGGAACGAGATGAAGGAAGGAAGGAAGGAAACGCGTCTGCCTGAAAGGAAGGAAGGAAACATGTCTGCCTGAAAGGAAGGAATGACAAAGGACAGAAGGAACGAGATGAAGGAGGTAAAGAAAGAAGGAAGGAAGGAGGCAAAGAAAGAAGGAAGGAAGGAGAGGATGCATTCTCTGTCTCAAACTTTAGTCCATCATAACTGAATAAACGGGTTTTATTCCAGATGTTGGCCTAGTTAAATCACATCCCTCCAGCGCTACCTGTTTTTCTTGGCTTCCCCTTCATCGCTGGATGAGGAAGAGGAGGACTGGGAGCTTCGTCCTTTCTCTGGCTTCCTGTTGAGAAGGAAACAGTTTGATGAGGAAACCAGCGGATCCAAAGCACCGGTCGGTTCCTCAGCGGCTCCTGCTCACCCTTTGACCTGCTCCGCCTCCGAGTCGGAGCTGTCCGAGGACGAAGACGAGGAGGAGGAGGAGGACGAAGACGAGGACGAAGAGGAGCTGGAGCTGCTGCTCCTGCCGGCCTTCTCCTTCCCGTTCACAGCTGCGTCCTTCCTGGCGGCTGGCGGCGACTGCTTCCCCTCTGGACCAGCCGCTGGCTGCCGGCCGTCCGATTGGCCGCCGGCGGGCGCCCTCCAGACGGCGTCAGGAGGCCGACGCGGGTCGGCCGGCGAGCTCCTCCGGCCCGGTGCTGCCGCGGCTCGGCCGGAGTCTCTGGGAGGAGCTTGGGCCGACGAGGATCGACCCGCCGGCTTCCCGTCGTCCGGGAGCGGCCTCTCTCTCTCCGCCGGAGGCTCCGCCTCCTTCCTGTCCGGCGGCAGAGAAGGAGACGAGGAGGAGGAGGAGGAGGCGGAGCTGGACGAGGAGGAGGAGGAAGAGGACGACCTCTGGGGCGGGGAGGCGACCTTTGCAGGCGGTCTCTCTGGCTGCCGGCCCCTCTCTCGCTCCCTCTGCCTGTCTGCGGAGGGCGAGCGACTGGGCCGCCGCCGCGGCTGAGGAGACGCAGAGCGGCGGAACCTGGAGGCAGAAGAACCGACGCTCAGACGTTTGAAAAAACTAATCTGCTCTTTTCTAAACAGGCTGATTTCCTCCATGTCAGTCAAAACGACATCAGTGACTCTCTGAAGGAAACGGCAGGAAATAGGAAACATTTTCATTACCTTCATCAGCGCTGCGCTTCTCTGAATGTCAATATGTGGATAAAGTCTCCAAGGAGGGAATTTAATCCATTATTTTAGAACAACTTAAATAATCCACAGATTAAACTCTGGACCAGTTCTGGGTTCACTTCTGCTAATCAGCTAATAGCAGAGCTAATCCTTCTTTTAGCGATTTAGCGATTCTGCCGACTTTGAAAATGTTTGTGTTGTAACAATTCAATTAAAAAATTTTTTTGTGATCCAATGGGAAACTAATTGTTGATGTTTTACATTAAATATGTTTTCCACCAACTGGTTTGATTTTCACATTGGGTTTAGTGACGGAGCCAGGTGACGGTCGCCGTCATGACAAGCGTACGCCAGCAGGTGTCACTGTTAGCATTCCAGCTAAATACCCTGAAACTCTGCTGGTGGGACGGATGACACTTGAACTGGTTTTAAGACTTACCATAAACAGCCTTAGGTGTCTGTTCATGGAAACATTACAGTGGCTTCATAAAACCAGGCTTTGATCTGCTTCTTCAAAGTGAAGACAGCAGGTAAGATGTTCACCTTTAAGCCAGAAACCTGTCACAGGTGGGGTGTCTCAGGGTTCCGTCCTGGGACCCCTCCTATTTAACTCTATATGCTCCCACCGGTTCAGGTTGTAACAGGAAATAAGAATAGTTACCATAACTACGCAGGTGATGCACAGCTCCACAACCCATCCAATCACTGATCAGATGCTAAGAACAGGTAAGTGTGTATGAATGTTTCCTTGTATTGCATGTTCATAACTTTACTGGCATTACCTGCTGGGGGGACTTGGCCGTCTGAGGATTCTTGACGTGGACCTGCTGCGTCTCCTTGGGCTTTTAGGCCTAGATGTAGGTCTGGACCCACTGCGTCGTCTTGGGCTTCTGGGCCTTGAACCGCTACGGCGTCTCAGATTTCTCAGCCTGGACCCACTACGGCGCCTCGGACTTCTGGGTCTAGAACCACTGCGCCTTCGGGGACTTCTGGGCCTGGAGCCGTAGCGTCGTCTCGGACTTCTGGGCCTGGATCCGCTGCGTCTTCTCGGACTTCTCAGCCTGGATCCGCTGCGTCTTCTCGGACTTCTGGGCCTGGATCCGCTGCGTCTTCTCGGACTTCTGGGCCTGGATCCGCTGCGTCTTCTCGGACTTCTGGGCCTGGATCCGCTGCGTCTTCTCGGACTTCTGGGCCTGGATCCGCTGCGTCTTCTCGGACTTCTGGGCCTGGATCCGCTGCGTCTTCTCGGACTTCTGGGCCTGGATCCGCTGCGTCTTCTCGGACTTCTGGGCCTGGATCCGCTGCGTCTTCTCGGACTTCTGGGCCTAGGACTTCTGGACCGGCTCCTTCTGACTATTCTGTCCCATTCGCGTCCCTTGTCCCTGTCCCATTCGCGTCCCTTGTCCCTGTCCCGGCCTGATGGGAATGGCGGCGGTGGCGTTCTTCTGGACCGGGACAGGGGTTCCTGGTACTGCCTTGGAGGAGTGCGGGCGGCTGGTGGGTTGGTAGCGGTCCTCTGGGCTGGAGAGCGTGGGCTCCTGGCATTGGGGCTGGCCCTCGTTGTCCTCTTGGGGGCGTCCTTGTCCTTCGCCCTGTCCCCAGCTCTGGCCTCAGGCGGGGAGAACCTCCTGCCTCGGGTGTTTTCGGGTCTCCTGGGTGGGGAGGGAGACGGACTCCGGCTTTCCACCTGCGTGGGGCTGTACCGCTCTTGTCCTTTAGCTTGAGACGGGCGGTCCTGGGCGGGATCTCTGAGCGGTGGTCTCACGCTGGTTTGGCGGCTGTACGCTCTTGTCCTTAGCTTGAGGAACGGGCTTTCTTCCCATTGGGCCAGACTTTCCAGAGTCGATGGCGACGCGCATTTTCCTATATGTCTCTGTGTTCTCGTGGTTATCGCGGTCTCCTCGTCTCAGATTGAGGAACATGGGACGATGAGTCAAGAGGAAATGACAGAGCTGTCGACGGTCGCTTTGTCCTGCTGCTTGCTGCTCTGTTCTGGCTGTCTTGTTTTGCTTCACCTTCTCCTCGGGCATGGCTCTCTGGGGCTCGAGGGCTCCTCTGCTTCTCGCGAGGTGCTGCTACCGCTGCCTCTGCTCCGTGCTTCAGCTCCATCGGTTTCTCCCGGTTCTTTTTCTGGCGTTATCTGCATCACCGCCTCTTTCTGCTTCTACATCCTTCTGCTTATTCAAATGCCTGTCTGTCGATCGTTCTTTGTGCGTTTCTCGTCTCCTCTCAATCTGGCTCCCATTGGTGCAGGATGGGGACAAAGTTGGCGATGGGAGATCGTCTCCTCTCTGTTGGCGAGGAGACGGTTGTCTCTCTCTATCCTGCCGCTGAGCTTCACCTTTCTTGACGTCCCTTTCATTTCGTCCCCGTGTCTTTGACTGAATGTCCTTCTCACTTGTACGTTCTTTATCTCCACTCCTTCCTCTTCGTGCCCGGTCCTTTTCAGGAGGAGGAGACGGAGACGAAGAGTCGTGTCTCGTCGTTCTGTGTTTGTTCCTGTCTTTTTCCTGCTCAGGGACCCTGCTTCTTTCCCCCCTTGTTTCCTGCTGAGGAGGAGGAGGAGGAGGAGAAGGAGAAGAGGAAGACGAAGAGGAGGCTCCCGTCTGATCCTCTGAGGTACTTTCTCCTCTCTGTGTTCTGATTTCTCGACTCTTGACCGCCTCCCCTTCTCGTTGTTTCTAGATTGATCTCTTTTGTCCATCTCTATGCTCCTGGAGCGCCTCCTCTTCTCCACCTCTACGCTCCTGGAGCGCCTCCTCTTCTCCACCTCTACGCTCCTGGAGCGCCTCCTCTTCTCCACCTCTACGCTCCTGGAGCGCCTCCTCTTCTCCACCTCTACGCTCCTGGAGCGCCTCCTCTTCTCCACCTCTACGCTCCTGGAGCGCCTCCTCTCTCCACCTCTACGCTCCTGGAGCGCTCCTTTCCCCCTCGCTCTGAGGCTCCTCTCTCACCTCTATGCTCCTGGAGCGCCTCCTCTTCTCCGTCTCCTGATTCCTGGAGTGCTGTCTTGAGTCCACGCTCCTGGTCTGCCCTTTTTGTCGCTCCCTTTGTTTGCTTCTGGATTTTCTTGCTCTCCCCCGATCAACGTTTCTGTCTTTCTCTGGAGACGGAGAGGGGGACGAGGAGTCATGTCTCCTTTGGGTCTTCTCCGTCTCGCGGCGTTGCTCTTTCTCCCTCTCAGGATTGGGCCTCCGCTGCATGAGAAGGGAAAACATGTTTGAAATCGTCCATTTTTACTCTAAATCACACCAGTACAGTTTTCAATAAGGATGCGTTCACTCCAGCCTCTGTAGTCAAACTCTAGGAAGGAAGTCCGATTCGGTTGTGAGGAGTGAATGCTAAGCTAACTCTGGTCCTCCAGTTTTTCAGTTGAAATGAACTCTGGTTCGGTTTGAATGTGAACGCCAAGTGGACTGGAGACCGCTCCAAAAGCAGGAAGTGGACCACAGCGCAGGGCATTCTGGGTAAATACAACCAAAACAAGCGCACTAGCCTAGTGCTAGCGGGAAAAGTGACTCGTGGTCTTTAGCCAGAGACAAAAGAGAAATCCTCCAACTGCTAAAATCTTCATTTTGGCTTCCATTTTGTGAAGTTGGATTCAGTGTGTTGTTTTTTTTTTAAATTTTTAGAGGTTTTGGTGTTGTTTCCTTCAATAGTTCTTGGTGCAGCGCCCCTACAGGCGAGGAGGGGAACAGGTTGCTCAAAGAGTTTGGTTCGTTTGACTCAGTGCAGTGTGAAAGAAAACTGCACCAGCTGAAAATACAGCAAATGTTGTCATTTTGGTCCTGAATCAAACAGAGTCAGGTGTGAAAACACCCTAAATCTGTCCATGTTGAATGTAAAGAGATAAAAGCTAATTGCCCAGGCAGAAAAAGACCCTTTCATACTACCCTGAATCTTGAGGATGGAGTTTTCAGGGGAAACTTACTAAACATTTCTACTCTAAACCTCATTTCCTGTAGTCAGGATTGGGGCCGTAAGCTGGTAAAACAGAAAGGCTGAGCGGAGACGGAGGTATTTCTGGGGGATGAAGGTTGGGGTAGCATAACGGAGAGTTGTTGATGAATCTGTGAACTCTCACCCCGTCGGCCGCTCGACGCTGTGGGCTGCGCTCCTCAGAGCCACGGCGCCTCCTATCTGGCGACCGCCCCTTCCTGCCCTCTGTGGTTTTTACGGTTTGGTCCCTTGGATGCGATCTGGATGGAGGTGGAGATCTGCTGCTGAACAACAGGAACAAAAGAAAACATCAGCTTCTGCCTGTGATTCTGGAATTATTTTTGATTTAAATGGAGTCAGGCTCCCTCACAATCTTTAAAAATTATTGAAATGTTTACAAAATGTTAAATTTATTCCAACAAATTTAATTATCAAAAAAACAAATTTATCGATGCATTTATAGATTTATTAAACACTGATATAGTTAAGCTCCTATTTCTGATATATTAATCTTTCCTGCCACAGGCCATCACTTTATATAACAATAGTTAGTCACCATTACACAGATTGTTCACATAGCACTATTGTACATATTGTATATATTATTAACATATAGATTATTATTTATTATTATTTTCTGAACCTTACATCTTACATTCTACATTTTTATAGTATTTTTATTTTTATTGGTAACTTCATCTCTGTGTTTGTGTATGCTGCTACTGCACAGTAATTTCCCGGTTGGGATGAATAAAGTACTTCTATTCTATTCTATTATTATTAAAGCTTTGCGGTAAATCATTTTGTCTTATTAAATACTGTAATTTTAGAGTAACTTAACCGCCAGTATAAAATTACCTGTAGAAATGTATCACTAAGAATAATACAGCTTGAACAGATTTAGTGAAATAAGTCAACTTTTCAATAAATTTCTAATTAGTTGCGATGGCGTCTGTTGTCGTCCAGGCTTTCCGAACGTCTTACACAAATTCAAAATCAAAAATGCTTTATTCACCTATAGGGTAAATTAAATCTTGTTGTAACACTTATTAAATCAAAATAAGTGTTAAATGTTTAAATCTCCAAGCCGTTTTTAGCGGCTCAGAGAGCTGATAGGAGTTTCGATCATAATCGCGGTTCTGGATGTTGAGCAGCTGGACAGATCTTGTTCCACACATCTCTGATTCGTAGCCATGGCAACAAGCTATTATTTTCATAACTGCTGATCACCATCTCAGTAGCCCAAACAACTGCTGAACTACGACCACAGACGGGCTTCATAAAGTTATTCTGAGCCGAGTATGAAGACGGCAGCGTCGGGTTCAGACCTGTGATCTGAACTCGAGGAGACGCTCCTGCGCCGACCCGACTTCGCTTTCGGAGGACTGGAACTTCCACTCCTTCTCTTCTTCTTTGACACTTTCTGCTTCTCATCTGAGGAACTAAACACCAAGGACAGAACATTAGGAATCGGTCCACAGATGAACTCAGAAGACGTTTAAAAAGAGGTGAACAACGGCTACCTGTCGCCTTCGTCCTCTGATGCCTCCCTGAAACAGAATCACATCGACGTGAACACAAGCACAGCAGGAGAAATGTTTCGTTCAAAGGAGGAACGTTGAGTTGTACCGTTTCTTTTTCTTCTTTTTGGATTTCTTCTTCTCTTTGTGAGGAGATGAGGACGAACTCTCTGAGCTGCTTCAAAGTCAAACCAGAAAAGTCTCAGATGGATCCTCATAATTCTGATCTTCCTTTTAAACAAATCAGCATCATTTCCTCACCTGTCTCTGTTCTTGTTTTTCTTTTTCTTCTTCCGGCTGCGCTTCTTCGGAGGAGAATCTGAGTCATCTGAATCCTCCACCAAGCTGCCAAACAGAGAAGATGTGAAATAAATACTCACTGGCTGTGTTTCCATTAGGGCTGTACAATAATATCGATATCGCGATATATATTGATGTTTTCTTTCCTAGAAACAAAATCTATTTTCATCCTTAAGTATCGTAACGTCCAACTGTCACCTTGTTCCCTCACTGCTTGCTTCACCAGGTCATCAGGCTTAGAGTGATTCCTTCAGATGTTCAGGTTAAAAAGGTATCAAACTATTCAGAGCAGGAACTTGGTTCACTTTATTTACTTTACTAATGCATGTCAGCTACAGTTTGGACTGTTTCAACTAAAACAAACATGTTTTCTCTCCACTTCTTTGGTTCATTTTGTCCAGCTGTCCACTTTAAGTCTGTGTCCAACCAGAACCAGGTATTGTGTAGTTGGAGCTTTTAATCAGTTTTCAGTTAAATTAATTCAGTCCAACTTTATAACAGTCACTAAATGTCACCAAAATCACTCTGTCCCTCTAAAACCTTTCAGAAAATCGCAGAAGTGTATTAGATTGTATCGTTTGATGAATATCGCAATATATATTGTATCGTGGGCAGAATATTGTGTATCGTGAGATTATTGTATCACTACAGCCCTAGTTTCCATCGACAATAAGTTTCCTTTATAGAAACATGGCAATTTAGAAACAAACTATTTTTTGATCAAACGTTTGGCGCTGGATCAGGTGGTTTTGTTTGGCAGTCTCAAAATTTGTTTATCTGGCAAAACTGCAATAAGATTTTTTGCCTCATGATCAAAAAGTAGTTAGAGGATGATAGCATGGCATGTTTTTTGTACTGACGTATCAAATGAACAAACTAATTAACACGTGATTTTAATTGAGTTTGTCCGACATTAGCGGAATATTACAGTTTGTGGACATTGGTAACAGAAATGCTGCAACATTGTGAGTGTTCCTGCTCACGTGTATTTCTGCTGCTGCAGTTTCTCCCGCTCCAGACGTTCTTGCTCCCGCTTCTCTTTTTCCTTCTCCTTGCGGTCGGCCTGGAAGGACGACCCGTCCACGTAGTCGCTGGAGATGCCGAAAGCGGCACGAAGACGGTCGTTCTTCTGCTGGTTGGCTGCAGCCAGAGCGTGAGTTTCTGTCACACTGGAAGGACAAGAACAAATCACAATCTGTACCTGTGCAGCAACAAACTCTCATCTGATATTGTTGATATTGCCAAAATGTCAGTTTCTTCTTAATATATTAGAAAACATTCTGGTTCCATCTAATGAAAGACTATGAGTCCACCATTCCTTTGGAAAAATATATTATTGTTATTAAGCCAAACATTAGGGCTGTATAATAATATCGATATCACAATATATATTGATGTTTTCTTTCCTAGAAAAGAAATTGATATTCATCATCAAGTATCGTAACGTCCAACTGTCACCTTGTTCACTCACTGCTGGCTTCACCAGGTCATCAGGCTTAGAGTGATTCCTTCAGATGTTCAGGTTAAAAAGGTATCAAACTATTCAGAGCAGGAACTTGGTTCACTTTATTTACTTTACTAATGCATGTCAGCTACAGTTTGGACTGTTTCAACTAAAAGAAACATGTTTTCTCTCCACTTCTTTGATTCATTTTGTCCAGCTGTCCACTTTAAGTCTGTGTCCAACCAGAACCAGGTATTGTGTAGTTGGAGCTTTTAATCAGTTTTCAGTTAAATTAATTCAGTCCAACTTTATAACAGTCACAAAATGTCACCAAAATCACTCTGTCCATTTAAAATCCTTCAGAAAATCGCAAAAGTGCTTAACATGCAATATATATCGTATCGTGGGCAGAACATCGTGTATCGTGAGATTATTGTATCACTACAGCCCTACCAAACATATTTTAGAATTACAGTCTAAAAGTTGAACCATTTCATTTCTTGTTTTTTTCCTCCAGGTTCCTACAGAGATGTTCCAACATGAACACATTCTGTGATGACGCATGTTTTATTTCATGCTCACGTTGGTTTCTGCGCGGCAGTGGCAGGCGGCTCCTCCTTCTCCTGCAGCATCATGCGGAAACTGTTGACCTTCTCCTCGATCTCCTCGGCCGAATATCTGAGCAAGAGAAGAAACAGCAGTCAGAGCGTCAGTATACAGAACAAGAATTCACTTTTTCACATTTCAAATCACAAATCCAAGAAGAAAACAAATTAGAGCAATAAATAGAAAAGCAGGACATATTGTGTTCTTCACCCCTGCTCCTCCATCATGTCCTGCAGCTCAGCGCATTTGACCTCCAGCTGCCGCTTGCGCTGGTGCTCCAGGATGTCGGCGTTGGGCTGCCGGTTGAGCTGACTCTCCAGCCGCTCGCGGTCCTTCTCGTCGCGCTCGCCGCCGCGCTCGTCTCGGGGCCTCTTGACCCGCAGGCTCGACAGGTTGCGCTGCACGTAGCCATTGGTGCCGCTGCCCCGAGGAGTCGTCAGGCCAATACCATTGTACATGGCTGTGGACGGCCGTAAGCATTCAGACACAACGTTAGTCATTTTTAAATCTACTCGCACTCTTCTCTAGTGAAATAACAAAACATGACTGTAATAAAGGGCATAAATCAACTTGTTTGGTTTTAATCTGTCATCAGAACCAACTGGTCCAAACAGGGATTCAAAATATGATGTTAGTCTCTTAAAGTACCCAAATACAAGAAATCAACTTGGTGACATGTGAGGAGATTAATTAGCAAAGGTCCAAATCTGGGTCCAATCAAAACTAAAAGAGAAGTTCTGAAATGCCAGAAAAATGTGTGATAATTGTGACTGTTATTTCATTTGATGAGAAGTTTTTATCATTTTTAGTTATAAAAATAGCAAATTCTCCACCAAAACTGACACTGATAGGCTAAATGAAATAAACGCTACAAGTAAAACGACATTTAATCCAACCAAGAAAAAAAAGGCAGAACATTCACCAAGGAATGTTTTTTAAAATAAGTAATTTTTGTGACCGTCATTGATTTGATTAAGCAGTTTATGTTTTAATCTTCACACAAGATTAAAACATAATCTTGTGTTTATGTTTTAAACATAAATCAGTCCTAATTTTTGTGACCGTCTCTGGTTTGATTAAGCAGTGACAGTATTTTAATCTTCACACAATTAAATAAGACATGATTCATCTCCCTGGCAGATTTAAGGCAACATTTTAATCTTTAATGACTAGAAACAATATCAGCGTCTTATTGCGTCTGGCCAGAGTCCTGATTTGTTCCTGATCCAGGAAGTAAAGATTAGGATGAAGTTTTATGATTTGCTGTAAACGATGCGTCATCAAAAATACAAAACGCATTTAAGAAATTACTAAAAAACCTTTCATTGTTGTAATAAAAATAAATGCTTTTTCATTAATTATTAAAAAGCCACAATTTTTAAAATGTAAATTAAAAACAGCTTTATCTACAGAAACAGCATCATCCCTTTTACATAGTTTTCATATCTTTTGGGAGATAAATGTTTCATTTTTAATCAGAAATAAACTTCTTGATACAATAAAAGTGTCTTAAAATTAATTCTGGGCGCCATGTGCCTATAATAATAATTCCTGAAGGACTCGATAAGAAGGACACATTACATGTTGAGAATATTTATTACTAAATGCTGACTCCAGTCTAAACTCTGAAGCTTCTTGTGAAGATCATAAACTTGATATACAATATGGAAATGCTGACATTTACGTCTCCAGAAGGAGAGAGACTTTGGTAAAAATGGGATCATTTTATAACCAAACATGTGTAACAGTTGATGGTTGCGACTCTACATCACTCAGACAGACACCTGGGAGCTTTTTATTTGATCTCATGTAACTTTGTACAGAGAAATATCTGCATTGTAATATAGTCACCTGTATGACTATCTGCTGCTTGTCCTAGTCCTCATGTTCTGAATGTATGTGTTGTTTAAAAACAAACAAAGTATATATATATATATATATATATATATATATATGTAAAAAGTAATAATTCTGGGCCAGACTGTACATAATCCAAGTATAATTTTAAAAAATTACACATTTTTTTTGTTCAGTCAGATAATTTACTTTGATTTCTGAAAATGTTGATAACAAACCTTGTTTTTAAAGTTTTTTCTACTCTTACACTATATTTTTAGTGTAAGAGATTTTTATATTGACGACTGTTTGGTAAAACTCTGAGGTTTGAATCCTTGTATGATGTCACTCTGTTAAAACTCTGTTCAGTAGAGCCAAAAGGGCAAATCCTCATGTGGATCCATGTTTTTATTTTTATTTTTACTTTTTAATCTTTTTCATAACCTCCGTCTCCTTTTGTTTTTATTTTAAATTGTGTAAAGCACCTTGAAATGCCTTGCTGCTGAAATGTGCTACACAAATAAAATGTGATTGATTGATTGATATATTTGTAATAAAATAATCATCTCAAGTCACATTTATGGAGCCCCATTAGAGTCAAAACTTCCCCCAAATTTCTCCAAGGGCCACATTTCGTTTTCCCAGCAAACAAAATTGTTAAAAGAAATGTGACATTTTAGGACTGATTAACAGTGTTGTCCTCAAACCAGACCACTATGACACAGAGCCCAGACCTCCAGCAGTATTAATGTCCTCCATAAAGTGCAGTTTAAAGGTTCCTGTCCTCGTAAAGCAGGAGAACCTCCACCAACCACAACACAATCACTGCGGGAGACATTTTGTTGACAGCTTCTTTGTGCGCTCCGGCCCCACAGATGGTGACAATACTGAGGATATTTCAGTCTTTCTGGCCCTTTTTTTTAAACCAACACCGTCTCCATAATTTTATATTTGTGGTCAGAAAAAAACAGTTATATTTCTGGCGCTTTGGCACGTGCGTCAAATTAGGCCCGTCGAAAGCTAGTTTTCATCAACGTTAATAAAAATCACGTGAATCCAAATAAAATCGACATTTAACTCATCATGTATGGTTTCCGTAACGAATGATCGTCTGGACAGTTATTTCACCATTAGGTCTAGGATGAATTTAGCTCTGTTCAGAACGAGGCCTTCTTGTCACCAGCTAAGCTAGCTAACGTAACCATTACGTACCAGCAGTCTTTCTCCAGGGGAAACGTTAGCAAAATGGCTCCTTAAAGAGTCTGGAGTTTGATCACTTCCCGTAGAGCCTCTCAGCAACACGGATCTTAACGACAACCGTTTGGGTAAAAGTGTGGCACAATAAAAGAAACGCTGCTAGCTTCAGCTAACAGCTTCAGCTAACAGCTTCGCTCCGCAACTACCGGATGAAATCCATCTACGTCACACGTAAGTTGGCACGTTTAAACTGCGGCGTTCACGTGCTGGAGGAAATGAGAGCTTCACTAGTTTGTAATTTAAAAGAATAACGATTCTCAATATTCAACTTGATCAATAAGCCTGATGAATAGGCTGTGCCAGAGGTCTAGTTGTTTAAGCTGCTTAAACAGGGAATATGAGGTTATATACACGATCTTAATAGTCAATATAACCTATATACTAAGTATAAATAAAGAACTTGTTTAATCTTTATTAATATTATTACATTTTTATTACTAATTTGAAAAGAGAATGAATTTATACCAGGGCAAAATACATTTTATTATGACTTTTATCATCTAAGTATCATCAAAGAGTTGTTGTGGATGGTGATGCTGTGGCCACCAGATAGTGAGGATTTTCAGTAGCAGTCAGTCTCACCTCTGACTGAACACTGTTAGCATGTCAGGACAGTTTCATAACTATCATGACATGCTAACAGCTCGATTTCTGTTCACCAGCGGTGATATTTCACTGTAGCATATTCTGGATTTCACCATAATTTGTTGGCAACCATCACTAATCCACATAATTTGCTTTTTCCAATCCTCTTTAGAGCCGCTGCTCCTCCACGTGGAGAGGAGCCAGTTGAGGCTCGTGCATCTGGTCAGGATGCCTCCTGGTGGGACCTGCCCCCTGGTGAGGAGTTCAGGTCCCACCAGGAGGAGGGGGAGACCCAGGACACCTGGAGGGACGATGTCTCTCTGCTGGCCTGGGAACCTCTTAGGGTTCCTGGAGGAGCTGGAAGAGGCTGGGGAAGAAAGTCTGGGTCTCCCTTCTGAAGCTGCTGCCCCCACAACCCGACCCCGGATAAGATGGATGGGTGGATGGATGGATGGATGGATGGATGGATGGATGGATGGATAGTCTTCTTTAAATCTCTCTCTCACCATATGGCCAGAAAACGGATGGAAGGAAAAGATGGTCTTAACTTCCTCCTTCTCTCTGCTCTTTGGTCTAGAAAACCTCCTTTTCAACTCTGGGATTTGGGGTCATAGTTCATGTACTATTTGAGCTTATGAGATCCTAATCAGCTGTATAAAGTTGTAAACAAGATGATTATATGTCATAACAACTGTCTAAGAGTGAGAAAGTAACTGCAAATATTCTTTCAGTCGCACAGCATCCAGAGCCAGAGAGAATAATTATCCAAGCATTCAACACATCAATCAAAAATCATGAACAAAATTCTTCAGCACTAACATAACAAAGCTTCACAAACTGCTGCCCTCTTAAGTGGCACAATTACAATTTTATCTCACATAAACTAAGCAGTGTATCATAATTATTAGGTAGATATATTTTATTTTTAGTCAAAAAAGCAATTTACCCTAAATTTGGTTGTAGCTTTAAAAAACGTTTAACATACGTAAGAACCACGGTTGAGCTTGTTTCCTGGATTTTTGGTATTCAGAGCAATAAAACTTCATGTCCCAGAATGCACCAAGAGGAGGCTGTGACGCATCACATAAAAACTCCCTGCGTCAGTCGTCGACCGTTAGAGACGCTGCAGCAGCAGGTGTGGATCGTTGTAATCTGTCGTCCTGCGGGTCGTTTCTCTGGAAAAGAACCTGATTAACTTAAGCTCACAGAACCGAACCGAACCCTTCAGTGAAAATGGCTGAAAGCGACAACAAAAGCGCAAATCTTTTAGTAAGTATGATGGGCCTTTTGTTTTTTAAAGATCGGCTCTGACTGTTCGCGTAGCGTTAGCATAGTTAGCCGAAGCTACTGCTAATCTCTGTCCTCCCGCTGCGGAGGCTGGTGGTGAGTTTGTGCAACTGGCTTGAATTATGACACAGTTTTTATTAGAGACACTTAAATAAATCAACATTAGACTCAAATCGTTGTCTTTAAGCTGCCCACCGCGTCGCTTCCTCGCTTTGTGTCCGCAGCTGGTGTGAGGAAACTCGGAGGGTTTTACCTTCATCCTCTCGGAAACGTTACGGACTCGGTTTGACGACCTTTGTCTCGGTTTGATCGGTTCAAATCGGATCGGTTTAGTTTGTTTGGTTTCTGCTACGTCTTGTGAAAGAGATTTGTCTCATATTTAGCTGCTTGTCTTTGTGGAGGCCCTCACATCCAGGGGCAGCAACTTAAAACGGCTCCGAACCCCATTTTGTACTAATCAGTTAATCAGTTCAGCCGAACACCATTTTTATTTGATTTAGTAAATGCATTAAAAAGCCATGTTTAACCGTTTTTACTTGGATTTTTAGTTGGCTGTTTTTATAATATCCCTGTAGCTTAATTTAAGAAAATGATTTTCCATCTAATTACTTTGTTTCAAGAAGGATTCCGTTATCCTATCCTTAATGGGACAATTGGTCTTTTAATTTAGTTTTATTTAGGGCTGTAGTGATACAATAATCTCACGATATGATACAGAATATTCTGCCCACGATGCAATATATTGCAATATTCAGCAAACGATACAATTCAATACATTTTTGCGATTTTCTGAAAGGTTTTAGAGGGACAGAGTGATTTTGGTGACATTTTGTGACTGTTATAAAGTTAGACTGAATTAATTTAACTGAAAACTGATTAAAAGCTCCAACTACACAATACCTGGCTCTGGTTGGACACAGACTTAAAGTGGACAGCTGGACAAAATGAACCAAAGAAGTGGAGAGAAAACATGTTTCTTTTAGTTGAAACAGTCCAAACTGTAGCTGACATGCATTAGTAAAGTAAATAAAGTGAACCAAGTTCCTGCTCTGAATAGTTTGATACCTTTTTAACCTGAACATCTGAAGGAATCACTCTAAGCCTGATGACCTGGTGAAGCCAGCAGTGAGTGAACAAGGTGACAGTTGGATGTTACGATACTTAAGGATGATTATTGATTTTTTTTTTTCTAGGAATGAAAATATCGATATATATTGTGATATTGATATTATTGTACAGCCCTAGTCTTATTATGAATTGGTGCGAGGCCAGGGCAGAACTGAACAAAGGTCTGGGGACTGCAACAACAGCCTTTCCAAAACCTTGGCAGACGATGAGTAGCAGATCATGAACCTGCACATTTCCCTGAGGTCTATGTAACCCCTGACCTATGACCCCAATCCAGGAGGAGTTGGAAAGGAGGCTTCATGGATGCAGAGAGAGGAGGAGGAAGTTCAGTCTGTCTTTAATTACTCTCAACAGGGAAGGATCATATCCTCTCATATCCTCTACTCCAGGGCACATCCTGCATGTTTTAGTTCTCTCTGGTGGTTACAACCGTTCAGCATGTCAATGTTCTTCTTAGGCCTCTAACGCTTCATTTGATCCAGGGACCCTCCAGGACCCGTTTGGGGACCACTGCTCTACTCCAACGTCTCTGCAGTCTGGCCTAACCATGTGGCCAGACTCAGGTTTAAATTGTCCCAAGAGTTGAGGTGGATGAGCAGAGCTGCTCAAAACTGATGGAGTCGTGCATTATTGAGCTGAATAAAACTAGAAACGTGTTTGTAAGCTACACTGAGCTTATTGTAACTCTGAGCTGCTCTGTTGAAAATCGGATTGAAATTTGTCAGATGATGTTTTTTTTCCCCTCCCTGAATGCAGCTTACAGAGGATCATTTAAATAGGTCAGGAGTCTGTTAGTAACTGGAGGAAGGATGAAGGTTTGGCTGAATAAAACCATTTACAGACTGGAGTTATCTAGTCATAATTTAGCAGAGTGGCGTTTCCCCACCCTTGGTCCCAGTAACGCCTCTCTGCTGTAACACACCTGATTCAGACCAAGGAAACGCAGCAGCAGCCGGTTGATCAGGTGAAATCAGGTCTGCTGACTCAAGGAAACGCCTAAAACACTCGGCGACGGGACGAACCTGCCATTCAATGCAGAGATGCATTTCCTACATCTGGTTGTTTAGTTTCATAGAAAAGAAAATGTAACTTGGATCAAACCAATAAAAGGGGGAAAATGTTCCTGTTTGATCAGGAACACAAAGAGCCAGAAAGTTGAGTGGAAGGAAAAAGGTTCACAGGCAGCAGGATGAAGTGGTTGACTAAATAAATACAATCCTGCGGTATTAAGTTTAGATTAATGAAGTAAATGTTTTAATTTGAGTTGAGCCTGACTTGCATGTACAAGGGTGTTGGTGTGTGTGTGTTTGTGTGTGTGGTGTGTTTGGGTGTGTGTGGGGTGTGTGTTGTGTGGTTGTGGGGGTGGTGTGGTTGTGTGTGTGTGTGTGTGTGTGTGTGTGTGTTGTGTGGTGTGGTGTGTGTGTGTGTGTGTGTGTGTGTGTGTGTGCGCGCCGCCCCCCCCCCCCCCCCCCCCCCCCCCCCCCCCAGGCTCAGGAAACGGCCCAGCTGGAGGAGCAGCTCCAGGGCTGGGGGGAGGTGATCCTGGCTGGAGATCGGGTTCTGCGCTGGGAGCAGCCCTGGTTCCCTGGAGCTCTGGTCGGCGTGACCACCGTGGTTTTCCTGTGAGTCCGCTTCACATCGCAGCGTTACCCAGACGACGTCAACAAGTCTTAAACTATCTGAATACGAATCTCTCATTTCTCAGTTTCATACTTGGAGATGTTTAAACCCGTATGAATGTGAACACATCCAGCCTGCATGGCGTCTGCCTGTGTTTAAACGGCTCAGTTTAGGTTCTTGTTTCTGTTGTTTACATCATTTTTTAACTAACTGCACAGTTAGAGGTCTGTCTTGGTGTGTAAGCATCTAAAAATATCTGTCGGCTACAAAGAGAATGTTTTGGTTGTGAAATGTTTTGGTTGCTTCCTTTGAGCTGCTCTGCAGGATCTGCTGACTGATTCTGACTTTGCTCTTCTGGTTTCTCAACTGAACTGAAGAAAATCTAAAGTTCTTGTTTAAAGGAGTTTTGTTTCCAGGCTGGACTTGATCTTCAGTTTCCTTCATTTGTCAGTTTATTCCACAAGAAGTTCCTGTTTTATTCTCTGAGTTTGATCATCATCAGCAGCAGATCAATAACAGGAAGCTGAAGCGTCCTTCAGGCTGAGGCGCCTGATGATGACTTCCTGTTTGCTCTGCAGGCTGATTTACTACCTGGACCCGTCGGTGCTGACTGGACTGTCCTGCACCGTCATGCTGCTCTGCCTGGCGGATTACTTTGTTCCCACCGTCGCTCTCAAAGTGTTTGGCTCCAATAAGTGGTAAGAGCTCATGCTGCTTCCCAGCCAGAGGACATTTTGTTCTCTAGGTTCCTCACCTTTGGATTTAAATGTTCCAGTCTGTTAAAAACCGGGTCAAAGTCCTGATAAAAGCACCAGTAAGAAAGCTGAAGTTCAGAATAGTTGATTTTAGTTTCAGTTCTGCTGAGGCCTTAAGGCAGCCCCCAGTTCTCCCTGGGCTTTGACTAGACTCCATCTGGGTGGCGCTGAAAACAAGACGACCGACTCCGGATAGAGTTTCATTCTGCTGGACCTTCATCTTTCAGCTGTTATCCTGAGCCTGATGATCCTCTTCATCAATCAAACCTGTTGTTATAGCAACGGAAATGAACACTGGAAGTAATGAGTAAACCAAGATCCAGTTCATTAGAAAATTAGCATAAAGGCTAATTAAATGTGGGGCGGCTGAACGGTACCGATGCATACGGTTAATGTTTTCATTGGTCTGAGCTCCTGTTGCATGAATTACTGCATCAATGTGGCAGTAAATAAACTTCACTGTGCTCATCTTTTTATCACATGTTTTCCTTCCACTGCACCACGTGTCAAACTCGAGGCCCGAGGGCCAAATACGGCACGCCGCAGCCCTCTGTTTTCAGGATTTTGCAACACAGTTAAACTCAAAGTAAACAGATCTCTGTTTACTTTGTGTGAACTCAGTTACTGTGAAACTGAGTTGATTACAAATTTTCAGCAAAAATTGTGAAAAACATTGGGTGTAAGTGATGCCAACTCCCACCTGCGGGTGGCAGTATCTCCTCCTGCTGCTGCCGCAGCCTCACTTGATGTTATGATCCATGATCGATACAAAAAGTCACTTTTACTGTCAGAAGTGGAAATATTTCTAAATTAAAGCCGCAAGCGACGTTGGAGGCCCTCGCAGCCAAGCGCCGTTCCGGCCAATTTGCCACCGCAGGGGTTCCTGAAGCACCACGCTCTGGCAGTTCCCCCAGCCTTGATGTTTTATGGCCAGATTTGAGGCTTGGCCACGCCCTCCACTGGAAACTCTTGGCGCTTTAAAGCACATGAGAGCAACTTATCAGTCATGTGACACAAGATCATCTTGATTAGGTCAAAAGAGCCAGAATTGGATCTTTCCCAGTAAAAAAAGGTCACTTCTCGTCCTGAGGGGGCGGGGCTTAGGTGAGGTCAGACTATGACGACATGGATTGTCAGGCATCCAACCAGGATCCCTCATACCAAGTTTGTTGCCAATTGAGCTTTTTGTGTGAAAGTTGTAGCTGTTGGTTTTACGCCAACTTTGGCGCCCCGAAACGCCCCCTCAGCTTGTACGAAAACTCACCATTTTGATAACTTTTAATGCCACACCCCTTAACTGCATCCTGACCAAAAATGAAGCCGATGGGTGAAAATCCCTAGGAGGAGTTCGTTAAAGTTTGATATGAGTAAAATTGAAAAATGGCCAAAATTTGACCTTTGACCCAAAATGGCTGCCTCCCTGAGCATTTTAGGGGCTACCTCCAAGAGACTTTTTTTTTTTCTTGATTTGTGGAACTCTACCCTACATACCAATTTTCGGTCTCTACGCCCTACGGTTTCCCCCAACTCACGCTTGGGGGCGCTGTAGAGCCGCTTGGCCACGCCCTCTTCGGATTCCACCAGAACCCGAAAAGTTTTGTCGGAGACAATTTTGGGTGAGGTTTGAGTTTTTGAATATGATAAAGCCTCCAGACAGACCCGCGAAGTGACGGAAAATAATAAAAACAAGAATAAGAAATCCTGCGATTACATTAGGCCTAATATAATTGCAGGATTTAGCTCCACAAAATCTACCTTTTGTGAAGTGACAGATTTCACACATCTGTAGCAAATATGAAAGTACTTGTCAAATGCAGCTGTTTGTTCACATTTTAACAGCTGGAAGGTTTTATAACCTAAAATGCACCAGTCAGTCTCCTTTCATTCCAGACTGTTAGGGCCGATGCCAGGTCAGCAGTTCTCTACCAGATTTTATTATTTTATTTTTTTTATTTGAGGACCTTGGTTTGCTGTAAATCTGTCCCTGGTGAATTGGTGACTTTCACAGTTTGAGTTGCTTTTGAGCTTCTGATGATGGAGTGAAACGCGGAGCTGCAGCAGCGGGTCGGGGGGGGGAAGACGAGCCGCCGACCCGGTTCTGGTTCCTCTGGGCTCATCTCCAACCGGGACCGAAATAGAAATGCTGGCTCAGCAGAAATAAAGGGCGCTGAGATTTTCTCACCCCAGAAGGAAACTGAAGAAGTCAACAGTTCACACCTGAATGTGGGACAAGTTTGGCTTTTTAATATGAGGATAATGGAGATTTAGGGGCAGTTTTTGTGGAATCAGTGAAAGTTTCCATACCTGAATGTGTGATTGGAGCTCCGGTTTGTGTGCAGGACCACGGAGCAGCAGCAGCGTTTCCACGAGATCTGCAACAACCTGGTGAGGAGCGAGCGCCGCGTCGTCGGCTGGTGGAAGCGTCTCTGCGCCCTGAAAGAGGAGAAACCCAAAGTGGTCAGTTTTTACTCCGTTTGTCGCCCTGACAGCTGTGGGCTCTGCTGCGGCACCACGGAGCCTCTTCTGGGTTTCAGATAAAAATATCAGCTGACTCGACTCGGCTGCTCCACTTAGCAGAGCTCAAACTGGGTTACATGCTGCAGGAACTGGGTTGATTCACGTCAGGTGCTGCTAAACGTGAACCTGGCAGATTGAGAACCGGATTGATGAAGTGCCTGTTTCACTTCTGACCTCTGAGGTCTGGTGTTGGCAGAAAAACAGCTGAACTGACTTTAAACAGGCATAAATCTACTGAATTAGACGTTTCGTGTTTAACTCTGCAGCAGTAAACGTACCAAACACGGCTAGCTTCACCAGCTTGGCCCAACAAGTAAAAATCACAACTTTGATTTGCTAATAGGGCTGTAGTGATATAATAATCTCATGATACGATGTATATCGCGATATTCAGCAAATGATACAATTCAATACACTTCTGCGATTTTCTGAAAGGTTTTAGAGGGACAGTGATTTTGGTGACATTTTGTGACGTTATAAAGTTGGACTGAATTAATTTAACTGAAAACTGATTAAAAGCTCCAACTACACAATACCTGGTTCTGGTTGGACACAGACTTAAAGTGGACAGCTGGACAAAATGAATCAAAGAAGTGGAGAGAAAACATGTTTCTTTTAGTTGAAACAGTCCAAACTGTAGCTGACATGCATTAGTAAAGTAAATAAAGTGAACCAAGTTCCTGCTCTGAATAGTTTGATACCTTTTAACCTGAACATCTGAAGGAATCACTCTAAGCCTGATGACCTGGTGAAGCAAGCAGTGAGTGAACAAGGTGACAGTTGGACGTTACGATACTTAAGGATGAATATCGATTTGTTATAGGAAAGAAAATATCGATATATATTGTGATATCGATATTATTACACAGCCCTATTTGTTAACTTGGGCGTTGAATATACAACTTAAACTGACAATTAACAGGTTGACTACTTTGGTCAAACATGTAAGAATAAACTGCTACAAACCTTCAGAAAGCAGGAATTTTAAGTATAATATATGATGATGTAGAACTGGACTGAATAGATCTGCCCTGATGTATGAGGCTCATTGATCCCTGATCTGTTTTATTGATCTGCTATTGGTGCCTCTCAGTGTTGGTATGACGATGTTTTCTCTCTGCAGTACTTTGCCTCGGTGATCAGCGGCCTGCTGGCGGTGGCCTGGATCGGACAGCAGGTCCACAACCTCTTTCTCACCTACCTGATCGGTAAGAGCGCCCCCATGTGGCCACTGCATCAAGCTGCTGGTTTCTGCTGCACCTGGTTCTGCGTCAAGCTGCTGGTTTCTGCTGAACCTGGTTCTGCATCAAGCTGCTGGTTTCTGCTGAACCTGGTTCTGCATCAAGCTGCTGGTTTCTGCTGAACCTGGTTCTGCATCAAGCTGCTGGTTTCTGCTGAACCTGGTTCTGCGTCAAGCTGCTGGTTTCTGCTGAACCTGGTTCAGTCTCTGTAACATCCTGAGTCTTCACTCCCTGCCAGGCTGCTGCTGTGACTGAGGATTAAAATCCCTCTGATAAATATGGACGTACCTTCCAGTAACTGTGACGCGTCATCAGCTGCATGCGCTCAGGCAGGCTGGGTCTGAGTTCAGACATGACCGCCGCCTCCGACTCCAAGAACAATAAGCTGAATGATTGTAGTTTCTCCTGCCATTACATGACTGATGAAACCTGGTTTATGTTTCTTAGATCAGTTTTAAGCAATGAGGAAAATCTCCAGAAACCATCAGATCTTTCTCACTGACAGACGTCAACCTGATGCTGATAGTAAATGGACTTTTGAGAGAAGGTGTAGACAATGAGATTTTTTTCTTTCAAACATTTCGCTTGTTGTTTTTAAACTAATTGAATGAAATAAATCTCCATCATGTGACACACAGGCTCCACTTCTATTCATCAAGTCAGGAAAATTACAAAGATGCAAAGAATCTTAAAAGGGACAAAATGTTTTGCTATTGTCAACATTACGACAGCTAGATAAAAAGATCCCAGGGAATCTAACAGGTTTTAATTTAAAGAAAATGACGAGGAAGTAGGTCAGTTTTCTTCTTGATGTTGGACGACATTAACAGGTTCAGTTGGCACTAAAATAAGGGACCTACGCTCTGACAGGTCATCAGCAGGTCAGATGGTTAAATCAGCTAATCCATCACCATGTGACCACCTTTTAATAATCATAAAGTGAACATCAAGCCAGAAAACATGAAAGTCTATCAGATGGTTCTGCTTGGGGTTGCATTTCCTGTTCTGTGGGTGAAATGTTTTATATTTTTGGCATTAATGTTCGCTATGCAGTTGAACGTCATCTCTGCTCTTTTGGCTAGTTTTTGTGACTGATTCCTGCTCATTGGAACAGTTTGGGTTTTGTTGACATGAGTCAATGAAAAGTAATGGAACCAGTAGCTGTGGCGGCTAACGGAGCCAGTAGCTGTGGCGGCTAATGGAGCCATACTGGGGTATGGAGCCAGTAGCTGTGGCGGCTAATGGGTGATGTCCTATCCAGGTCTATGTGATCAATGATCTTATCCTTTATTACAGAAATCAAGGTTCAGATTGCATCAAAAATGACTTCAGAATTTAAGTATTTACCGTTTTAAAAAAATAAGAATGAAGGTTGAATCTGTTGTTTTAAGGCAGAATATTCTGTCATTGAACAATGGACAAAAAATTTGCCACTAGAAAAAAAAAACAACTTTACCATCTTATTTGATTGTATGGTTTAACCACTTTATTAAAAAAATACAGAATATAGAGAGTAATTAAAGAAACCAATAAAATGGATGCAATATTTGGTACATTATTTTAGCAAAACATTTGTTTCTGCATTTATTGTCAATGTTGGCAGGATCGGTCCTCCATACGCCAGCTCCTGTTTATGGGGATGTAAATGTCGACGTTTTGTGCTGTCTGCAGTGAGCTTCCTGCTGCTGCTGCCGGGTCTGAACCAGCATGGCGTCATCTCAAAGTACACCGCCATGGCCAAGAGGGAGATCAACAAGCTGCTCAAGCAAAAGGAGAAGAAGAACCAGTAAGGAAGTGAGCGAAGTGAAGAAAGAGAAGAAAGTTTGTAGAAAAGAAAAAGCAAAAACCAGAAGTTTGTGTCTGAGCAAAAAGCACTTTGTTTCCACACATTGGATAAGTTTAATTTCTTCACACTTCCCACCGTGTGACATTCAACCGTCATCACCCGTTAATCACGTGTGAAAAATCCTCTTTTCATAGATCAGCTGTGCTTTGTTTTACAGTCAGCGACGCTTTAAGCCATTCCCTCAGATTAGACGGAGACTACTGAGCAGTTCACTCATCGCTGCATATTTTAACCTGTTTATTCACAGTAATTCTTTCAGGGGGCTTCGTTAGGGTAAAATAGCAGAATATGAACGTTTTTATGTTTATGCTTTGTTGCTTTATATTTGAACACAGTGCTGAAAACTAACTGGATTTAAAGCTGAGCTAATCAGGAGAGGAGCTGCCTGGAGACAGAGGTTCTGCTGTATCTGCTGGATGAAAACGGATCTGATGCTTTTAAAACCAGAGATGTGACGTTAAGGGGGGTCTCTGTTGAAGACTGTCCTGTCTTGTTAGACATTTCTTTTCTTATTTATGTGTTTGATCTCTTTTCTGTTCTCATTTCATTGTCTTTGAGATCCCAGCAATCAATAAAGTTTGATTTTAAATGACTGGTGGCTTCCTAGGCTCATCCCATAATGTTTTGAGTGGTGGCTCAAAGCAGCAACGTCTGAGGAATCCTTTCACTTTTCCTTATCATAGTGAACTCATCCACTTGGCATTAATCAGAAAAGCAGCAATGCTGGCATCTCTGGAGGAGCTGCAGAGTTGCCTACGCTCAACATTTAATGCAAATTTTGCAACTTTTCTGCAAATCTCAAACTTTGTTCAAAGCTGCCAAAATTCATGATTATATTGTATATAAATCTAGACCAGTCAGTCTGTTGCATCTCCTGATTTGAGAAACGTTTCTTCTCCTGGCTCCTGTTGCAGATTCCTACCACATGTCTGACAGCAGGAGTCGTTTCCCTGCAGGGCTGCTTTTAATTTCTTTACATTCTCAAAATGAAGGTCTGCAAAACAAAACTTGGGACATTTCACTGCTGAATAAAGGTCATGGGGGTGTACTTGGTTTTATGGATGGTTTGTAGTTTGGTGAAACGGCGTGAAATGAGTCGGCTTAAATATAACATTTTTGCATAAAGTGCTTGTGGTTACTTAGCAACAGAAACAGGAAAAAACATTTGCATACATCTACTGATCTGAAAGTAGATGAATGCGGAGCAAAATGGAATATTGGTAAAACAATTTTTATGTTAATGATGTTATGCTTTATATCATGTTGCAATGGATAAACATGAACCATAAATGTAAACCTGTTTTATTTTTTCCTAATTCCTTCCCTCGTTTCACTTCTTTCTTCTTTTACTCCCTCCATCTTCCTTGTGTTCATCCTTGTCCTCTTTTTCATTGTGTGTTCATACGGTTTTCTACATTTTCTAGTCTTACCCACAACCTTCTTTCCAGTTTCAGTTACAGAAAAGTTTTCCATTTTAAAGTGAACTCAAACCACTGGAAACTAGAAAATTAGGGAAAAGGAAATTGAAGTCTGACTAAGGTCACATCTACAATTCAATGATATTTACAAGAGAAAAATAAATTGGAGGAAATTATTTTAATTTTATGAGAAATAAAAATCAGAAAAAGTAACAAAACCTGCTATTGTAGTTTATGTTTTGAAGAAAGTTCAGGCTCAGTTCCCAACATTTTCATTTAAAAAGGACAGTGGGTCCCACAGCGCCACCTGGTGGACAACCAGGGCTTCACAGCGGAGTCCGTCTCCAGCGTCCAGCCTTTTTAGAGCGAGTTTATATTTGTCCTCTGTCCAGATGTTTCATCGTTTAAATACAATGTACAGTGGTGTAAAAAAGACATTTCTTGTGTTTTGATCAGACTTAAATGTTTCTGATTATCAGAGAATAATAACCCGATTAAACACTAACTCAGATTTCATTTTTCAAGGAGATAAAAGGTATTCAAACCCACCTGACCCTACACGAGAAAGTATTTGCCCTCTAAAAAGAATAACTGGCTTAGAAATAAACAAAGATAGAATAAGTTAATAAAATGAATATACAACATCCTAAATAATGTTCTCAAGTTATGAAAATAGAGTAGTTTAAGTGTCTTTCATCACCAACATCAGCTTCAACCATCAGTTATGCTTCCCACAGATTTCCTTTCTGGTTCAATACTGATCCAATACTTTGTGCAAAAACACCCATTGTGTCTGGTAAAGCTAAAGAAATTAGCTGTAATTCAAAACTGGACTTCATAAATAACACAAGTGTATTAATGTTAAAGAACATTGAGGTAGCAGCCTTAGCCTGCCTATGTTAACATCAGCAGACTGTCACACAAAATATGTGAAATTGTGTTGCAAACTAAATAGAAAAGGAAAATTAGTAAAGCAATAAACCAACTGAAATAACTGATTGTTTAATAACTACTGTAAATGAAAATGCCATTACTGAACAGCAGCAGCACTACACAGACTTTAAGGCGGAAGAAAAAGTAGTTCCCATCAACCCTGTCTCATTTAGGCGAGATCTCTACATTTTAGTCACTTTCTGCCTAAATTATTAGTCAGAAAGACGCTTTATCTCGAATGACATAAGTGTTGAAAGTATGGATAGTTGGATTTGAGAATTACTTTTAAACCATATCGGCGGTATTGATATTTCAGTATCAGTCCGCACATCACAGGGTTAAACCGTTAGCTGAATAGCAACGTCTGTGTTTCAGCGTCTCAAACTCTCCACAACGAAAGTAAGAGGTAAAAGTATAAACTGGTGTTTCTTTAGCTTTCCATTTAAAGTTTTTGAATTAAATTATTTAAAGAATTTAAACGTGAATACTCAATTCTTTGAAATAAAACGCTAATAAGTAGCTAACGTTAGCCGACCAAAGATGGCGGCGGTCCCATTTCAGAAACTAGGAACCTACAAATGCAAGTCAAGCGTTTGTATGTTCACCCTTTGTTGTAAAAATACATTTGCACAGTTAATTATAGTAAAATAGATTTTCGGACACCATTAAATCGAACTGTTAACGACTCTTTTCAACTAGGGTCGCCACCTTTCATTTTAGGCGCTTTCACACTGCAGGGACGGGACGGAACGGCTGTGTTCACGTTACAACTTGCGTTCCACCCGCCCCAAGCCTTCCAGCAGCTGATTGGCTGATATTGAGCCGGAAATCAGCGTCTGACTCCATAACAACCAGCGGCCAATCAGCTGCTGGTTAACAGTTATTACGACGACAACAATGGACGACATGGATCTAATTTTGCTGCTTATCAACCTCAGACAATTAATTAAATTCCGCCAACGAGCTGCACTCAGAAGACAAAATGCTGAACGACTTCTACGTATTGCAAGGAGAAATACGGAAGAAAAATACCACTGTTACAAAATACAGTGAGAGCCAGACGTCAACGGGAAATCAACGTCTGTCTCCGTAACAACCAGCGGCCAATCAGCTGCTGGAACGCTTGGGGCGGGTGGAACGTAAGTTGTAATGTGAACACAACCGTTCCGTCCCGCTCCTGCAGTGTGAAAACGCCTCTTGATTTCAGAAATAATTTTGATTTCAGAAATCAAAATAAGCAGCTGGATCTGTCAAAAACACTCGAGGGGCCATCCTGGGAAATTCTGGGGTTATTGATGTCCCTCAGTTTACATGAAAACAGAAAAAGTGTTGCAAAACAGTATCTTATACAAAAAAACACCATTTTTTAAAATGGTGCCATGAAACAAATTTGGTATGAATGTTTCCCCCTTTTCAAAACGTTAGAATAAGTACCAGTCACCTAACTGAGTTCTAATAGTCCTTTATTTAGCCAAAATGTGAAGTTTGTTATTGTGGAGTAGGGGTTCCCAAACTGTGGGGCGTGCCCCCTAAGGGGGCGCCGCCCAATTGCAGGGGGGCGTGGCTAGCCGTCTGGATGAAAACAAAAAACAAAACATGCTGTATTCGCTGGGTTTTTACCAGGAGAAACGTTTGGGAACCACTGTTGTAGAGAGTTATCTTTTGGCTGTTAAACTCAGTGGCAGAAACTGTTGTTATTTTGATGTAAACAAAAAGGTGTTCTGCTTTTTATTTTCTAAAATGAAGATAAACATTTATTGTTTGTTTTTATAATGTTTATTGAGACTGTTATAAATCAAAATCAATGTTTTTATCAGCATCATAGCAGTGTGCACAATATTATAAAATGAATGCTTTGTTTTAATAAAGAAACAGAAATAAGTCACGTTTACAATATGTAACAGTAATCCGGTAAAGATAAATGACACTTCAAGAAAACTGGATATGATTAAACTTTGATTTGTTTGAGTACATTTTTGTTGGTTTATCTTTATAGATCTGATACATTTGTTTAGATTTTTCAAGGTTGATTTTACAACCATTTAGCCTTTAAACTATTTTTGTTTTATGTTTTGAGTTTCTTGTGTGGATGAAAAGAAAAATGTTTTCAGGTTGAAAGTCGCTGCCAAACGCTTCTGATCCTTTAGATAAAATTAGGCTAAAATTAAGACCCCATCACCTGCTTTCTCTGTGTCATATCTTGTTAATCAGACAGTGTAAATGCTGCTTATGTGAAGATTTGGAGGCATAAAGCTAAGAGGAGAAGATGGGGGAAGAGGACAGAGGGGAGGTGAGGCATTGTCACCCCACTGGTTGTCATGGGGTTGAGGGTTGTGGTATTTGTGCTGTTGGTGGTGACGGCGGTGGCCCTGATTGGTGGAGACAAGAACGGTCCCAGTGTCTTGGCCAGGAAAGACTGAAAACGGCTCAGTTTTTCAAAAGTCTTCATGGTGGCCCGTTTCCTTCTGTTGGAGGTGTTATTATATGGAAGCACCACTGCCTGGAACCAGGAGCCGTCCTGCTTACACATGAGAGGACCACCAGAGTCGCCCTGAAACAGAGAGAAGACGTATCAATACTCTGACTCGACCTTTTAAACCATCTTTAAACCACCAAAGTCCCTCTAGTTTCCCCACATTCACACCTCCAGCAGATAATAGAGTCCAGTTTTCAGTTTTTAAGATCGCTCTCCATGTTAAAACTTAAAAACGGTTTTATAATGCTGGAAAACACAAATTCAGAGTTCAGCATAAACCTCCGGTGTACCTGTGCCAGAGTAAAGTCTTGTGTGCACAGGCTGTCTGCTGTTGATGCAGCGTCACAATTTAGCACTGTGGTCTGGAACTGCTGCAAAGGTTCCTCCGCTGAAGTTGGAGAAGATAAAGAAGCTGTAATTTCTGGCAAAGTGTTTTGATCTGCTGTGGTTCTGATGATTAGTCCAGCATCACCTCCTCCTGCTCCAGGGCTCCAGCCGGCGGCCCAACATACGGCTCCCTCTGGGAATGTTCTTCCGCTGCCCAGGCAGATCGGCCAAATGTATCCGTTCAGGGTGGGGGGTGACGACAGCGTCAGCACTGCGATGTTGGTTCCCGTCAGGTTGCTCATGCTGATATTCACCACATCAAACGACGCCTCAAACTGGTTCACGCCGTTCTGATTCAGCCGACCCAACACGACCGTCCACTCAGAGGCGTTAGGGGGGCTGAGGGAGAGAAGATGGATGAATTAGAGCTGAACAGAAAATTATGTTACCAGTTTAAAAGTTAAGTTGTCTCTATTAACTGTAATAATGTAATGCTGGCATGTTTCTTCTCCTGCATGCTCAGCTTCTGCGTACTCTGAGAAGCAGTTGGCGTTGGTCAGCACGTCCTTTTCGGACACCAGCGTCCCTCCACACATGTGCTGGCCGTTCTGCAGTAAGCTGGCCATCCACGGCCAGGAACCGGCCGACGCCACAGAGACTCCACCCGAAATGCTGGACGCCAGTGGGGCCTGTCCACAGATCACACCTGGAGGAGGAAGACACAGGCAGACAGAATGAGACATTTGTGACGGTTAATTGACACAGATGTCCTTCAGACTTTCAGAACGTCACCTCAGGTTTCCAAATGTTTCCTGAAACAGTGAGGAACATTTCTGCTAAATAACTCTGAGCTATCTGGGGTCCTTCTGCTGCACTTATTGGGCCATGCAGAGTTTCCTTCCCAAAAACCCGCTAAGCTCGGTGGTCGGGGCGCCGAGGCAGTTCACCAGCAGTTCACCATGTTTTTGTATTAAAAGATGTTAAATTGACAGGAAATGTAAAAATATTACTGGGTAATTATATATAAGTTACAGGAATACAATGTCAGTGAAAAGCTATTTAAACCCACAACTATAGAGACTTATAAACAATAAATAATAAAGAATACAATTAGAATGTGTTGGCATCATTGATGGAAAACAGAGAAAACTGGAATCTGCCAAATTACTGTAAAACAATATACGATTTGGACATTTTGTGTCAAATGGCCTGGACCAATTCAGTAAAGGTTGGTTCTTCTTGATGGCCTGTTGGACTGAGCAGGAATAAATGCCAAAGTTCTGCAGGAGATGAGCTTCGCTCTGAGTTTATGGAGGGCAGAGAACCATGAAGGCAGCTGGAGAATCACAAATCAAAACTGCAGCAGATCTAAAAGGGAGACTGACTAAAACCTCTGACATCTGCAGCAGATGCTGCAAAGCTGTGGGCAGGAGCTGCGACTGGCGAAGAGAGAAGCTCGACTTTGGCTATGAGTTTGAATATCTTTACTATATTATTATATTATGCACAGGATTTTTGCTCACACCATTTTGACCCCACGGGGTGAGATCCTGTGGAGCCCCTGATTGAGGAAGATTATCAGTGGTCTTGAATGTCTTTGACTCGCTAATTATTGCTTCCACAGTTGATTTCTTCACACCAAGCTGCTTCAGGTCAGATTCAGTTCAGATTCTGTTGTTTCTTGGGTCTTCACCATACTGAAGTTTGAAGTGTGACTGTTTGAGGTTGTGGGTAGGTGTTTCTTATACTTATAACAAGTTCAAACAGAGGTTTGGAGGAGGAGGAAGGAGGAGCTTCTTAAAGAAGAAGTTTCAGGTCTGTGAGAGCCAGAAATTTAGTTGGACAACTTACACAATAGGTGGCTGACCAATTTTTCCCCACTGTACATATTCGGTCATTTGTTATTTTGTTCCCTTTTATTTAGTTGGACATTGAGTCTGAAAAAGACGTTTTTCTCTTTATTCCGTCCGTTCGTACACCCTTATCCCTAGTGGGGTCAGTAGAGGTGCTGCTGCCTCCCCACCGAACGTTTTGGGGGAGAGGCGGAGTCACCCTGGACAGGTCGCCGCTCTGTCCCAGTTGTATTTTGTCTTTGTATAAAATTTCATGCCACTATATTCCATCACTTTGCTGCTGCTCACCTGAATTCCTATATTTATTGTAAGACTAAATATAATTCTATTTTCTATTCTATTTTATTCCCATAAGTGATGGAGATCTTTTGGATTATGATCCCAAATGTCAAGGAGCTTGTCGAAAACTTGTACATGCAGAGAATCAGCATCTTTAAATAAACCAGGAAACAACAGAAAGTGAAAGAGGACCTGTGCGTATAATGTCTCAGATTGAAGCTGTCCTTCTGTATCTTTAGAGGATAATATTCATCTCTCTAGGATGAAAGGACAGAAAACAAGTGGCTGATAACAAATACAATAAAAAACTTGACAAGAGTCAGGTTTACTGTTACCTCTATGGTAGGTTACAGAAAGGAGACTCCTGTTAGCAAAGGACTGATACATCTTTGCATCCTTTTCATAGGTTTTTGTCTTATCACAAAATCAGTAAAATCAGATGCTCACGCTGAGGTTCAGTTGTTGTTGTCACGGTCGTTGTTGTAGGGTTGGCGGTTGTACTGAAGGTGATGAAGCCCGGCTGGTTGGTGTTGATAACGCCGTTGATCCAGCTCTCATACTGGGACACTCTGGTGTAGACTCCTGGGAAATTTGGCTGAGCACATCCTTCTCCAAAACTTACAATTCCTGATTGAATCCAGCGGTTCCCCTGCTTGCTCACCATCGGGCCGCCTGAATCCCCCTGGAAGACCAGAACATTTTCCCAGATGAGAGGAGAACTACTGTCTGCAGACAATAACAAACTGATGTGAGCAGATGGTCACCTGACAGGAGTCCTTCCCTCCCGCTAGTAACCCGGCACAGATCATGTTGTCAGTAATGGCGCTGTTCCCATAGCTAGACTTGCACTGTGAATTCCCACAACTGGCACCTCCACCTCCATCAGGTTTTCAGGAGGCGGAAGAGCGACTGAGGACGTAATGAATACATCTGTAAGTGTTAAAACCTGGTTTATCTCCTCACTTCTCTGTATATCGTTGGTTAATACCCACCTCCAGTCCTAATGTTGCCCCAGCCGGTGACCCAGGAGTTAACCCCGCTGGAGAAGATGCTGCCTGAGGCGGCTAGGCAGACTGGTGATATATAGCTGGTGAAAGTGACTGGTGCAGAGAGCCTCATTAGAGCAAGGTCATTGTTGGACGATGCAGCATCATAGTTAGGATGAGAAGTTATCAGTGCTGCCGTCCGAGAGACTTCGTTTGGGTTGGATCCCTGCTGACTCTGACGACCCAGATACACCGTCACTGTCCTTCCATTTAGCCTGTTAAATGAAAACATTTAGTTAATTAACATTTAACTTTATATCATCAAAATTCAGGATTTATTTACCTGTTGGCAAACTTTATATGTGTTCAGTGTAAAACATTTAGTTGTGTCTATTATCTTCTACTCTGAGTCAAATAAATTTAGTGAGTTTTAGATTTTGAACCTAAATGTGTGAAAGATAAATTTATAATAGTAAGTTGTTAATTTTTTATTAATTTGGTCAAACCTCCAAGAGTTGAATTAGGTTAACACTAAGAAAAAGACAGGAGTGGGAACTATTTCCCAGGGTGCATAGCGGCATGTTGCTCCGTGAGTCAGATGGAAGTGAGTTACATTCTTTACTTTCATGTGTTATTAATAAATGTTTGTTTTAGTGCAACTGACAGTTTACCAAGTATAATGTCCTGATTGTTTTCAAATGCCTTAACTATCAGTAAACTATTTTGAAAGTAAAAATGTTCATATTAAATGTTTCTGAGCAGAATTTATTATATTTAATAAAATTCATTATCATCACATCAGAAATTTTGTTCATGCAATTCGAAACAAAAATTAAATTATTCTAAAGTAAAATACTTAGTTATTGTAACTTGATATTGTGAGTGAATATAATAGAGAAATGTGGCTCTTTATTGAGGTCAGGGTTATTTTTTCTTGTGAAATAATTAGTTGGTCTAAATTGCAGCAATAAGTTAAATTTTATAATTCAAGATTAATTAACTTAAAAAACAATGTTTAGACATTTTGTCTTGTTAAATCAACTTCATGGACTTCAATTTATGAGCTAAAAACAAAACAGTTTTCTTGTTAATTTAAATTAACAAGAAGTCTTTATTTCAAGTTAAAACACCTTCAAGTGTTTTACAGTGTTGATGGCAACACTTAAAGAACATTAAACTCCGTTTTCTTAAATGATTTCATACATTATCATAACCATGTTAATTAGTCATGGTAGTTTAGATGTTCAAACATTTTGAGCTGACAGGAAAATGAAGACGAGATCTAAACTTCACAGTGTGGCTGGATCTGAATCGGTTTGTGAGCTGATTGGTTATTCTTACCCGCTGACACAGTGAGCCGCCGTCAGCACCCACTGGTCGTTGATCAGAGATCCTCCACAGAAGTGGCTGGTGAGGTGCAGACTGACCTGCCAGGGCCAACTGCCTGCAGGAGCTGCCTGACCTCCAACAATCCTGGTGTTGAGTGACGGTGAAGGTTGACCACAAACTGAAAAACAGAGATTCAACATTCACTCTGCTCTGTTATCAGCCAATCACAGCAAGTCTGTCCCAATAGCAAAGTAGAAAAACTGATTTCATGTGTGAAGTTTTAGAGATTTGACCTACCAGAGAGCTGTGAGTCACACTCTGAAAAATGGGGAGAAAAAACACATTTATTCATAAATCTTTAAAATACATTTATTTGATGTATTTTGCTGTTTCAGTTTTTTACTAAACAGTAGAAATAGCTCCTGATTAAGGGACACAGTCTCACAAGGACATACTCTGCTCATACACAAATGCAGCTACTTCATAATAATTAATGAATTTTTAGCCTGTCATTAACTGAGGAATTAAATCAACATAAACCAATCTAATCCAGTTACGTTAGATTCTATTGTGTTGACCTACTTTCATAATTAATCATAATTCAGTAAGTCACATTTATTTAAGCGCACTTCAGCAACAAGGCATTTCAAAGTGCTTCACATTAAAATAACTATGAACAAACAGGAAAACATCACTTTACAGTGGCATAAAAATAAGTAATGTTACAGTTAAGACCACGTTAATTAATCAATGTTCCAATTATTAATCAAAGGTAACTAATCAGGTTAGTTTTTTAGCCCTGATTAAAAGGAACTCAGTTCTTTTCAGAGTTTCTTCCAGATAAGAGGAGGATAGAAGTTGAATGCTGCTTCTCCATGTAGATTTTGAAATGAAAGCAGCAGGTTTCAGCTCCTCTATTTGTGTTGGGTTGTGCATTTAGTTATGAAATGAAACCTGTTTGTCCCAGCACAGGCCCAGCAGCATGGGCAGGCATTAGGGGGGGGGGCGGCATTGCCTGCCCACTGAGTCAGCTTTGCCCCCATGGATTGGAAGCTGTTTGTTGTTTTTGCCTTTGAGTGGCCAACTCTCTGTTATTGCTACATCACTTTGATACAGTAGGGGCTTCTGCACTTCCCATATCTGTGTCCTCTGTCACTTTTTCAGCAGTTAAAACTGTTTTGGTTGTTAACACGTCGTAACCTGTTTTTCCAAGCCGCCTTCAAACACAACGTGAACGCTGAGACGCTCACGCTGGGTTTACACCTGTGTGGCAGGTGTGTTAGAATTATGGAAGCAAATCAGCAAAACGTAAAGAACTTTGCACAGATTTTCTCCCAAACTAACCAACTGAGTTGCGTAAAGCTGCTGGATGCAGGTAATGTTAGCTAAAAGATGACTAGCTGATTAGCACCTTAAGCTTGTTAACAATTAGCCTGCAGGCTACTGATGTTTTTGTCTGTGTTCGGCTAAGTAGATTAATTTTGCCCCACTGACGTAAGTTGATGCCCCCCTGTTAAACTCGTCTGGAGCCGGAGCTCTATATTTATACATATTTTTACATTTTGTAACAATGCAACAGTAAACTTCAGCATATTTTATTGAGATGAGTCCTTCCCTGATGACCGAGCTTCTCTCTCTGAGAGCCCAGCCACCCTACGGAAAAAACCCATTTCAACCGCTTGTATCCGTGATCTTGTTCTTTCGGTCATGACCCAAAGCTCTTCACTATAGATGAGGGTAGGAATGTAGCTCGACCAGTAAATCGAGAGCTTTGTTTTTTGACTCAGCTCTTTCTTCCCCACGACGGACCGGTACAGCGCCCACTTCACGGCAGACGCTGCCCCAATCCGCCTGTCGATCTCCCGCTCTCTTCTTCCCTCAATTGATCCCAACAAGAACAAGATCCCAAGATACGTAAACTCCTCCACTTGGGGCAGGGTGTTCCCCCTGACCCGGAGAAGCCACTCTAGCCTTTTCCAGCTCAAGACCGCTCCAGCGAGAGCTGCAGATCACGATCTGATGAAGCCAACAGGACCACATCATCCGCAAAAAGCAGAGATGTGATCCTATGGCCACCAATCCGACATGTGTCAATCAGATGAAACGGCCTAGGATGTCCTGGTGCCAAGTGCACGTATGGACACCCTTATGCTTGAACATGGTGTTCGTGATGGACAAACCGTGACGAGCACAGAAGTCCAACAACAGAACACGACTCGAGTTCAGATCAGGGGGGCCGTTCCTCCCAACCACGCCCCTCCAGGTCTCACTGTCATTGCCCACGTGAGCGTTGAAGTCCCCCAGCAGAACAAGGGAGTCCCCAGGAGGGGCATCTCCAGTACCCCCTCTAAGGACTCCAAGAAGGGGGGTAATCTGAACTGTTGTTCGGCCCGTAAGCACAGACAACAGTCAGAACCCGTCCCCCCACCCGTAGGCGGAGGGAGGCTACCCTCTCGCTCACTGGGGTAAACCCCAACGTGCAGGTGCCAAGATGGGGGGCAACAAGTATGCCCACTCCTGCCCGGCGCCTCTCGCCGTGGGCAACTCCAGAGTGGAAGTACGTCCAGCCCCTCTCAAGGAGACTGGTTCTGGAACCAGAGCCATGTGTCGAGGTGAGGCCGACTATTTCTAGCCGAAACCTCTCAGCCTCGGACACTAGCTCTGGTTCCTTCCCCACCAGAGAGGAGACGTTCCACGTCCCAAGAGCTTCTGCAGCCGAGGATCAGACCGCCAGGGACCCCTCCCTCGGCTGGCGCCCGTAACACACAGCACCCGACCCCTTTGGCCCCTCCGACAGGTGGTGGGACCATGGGAGGGGGGAATCCATGTTTCCTCTTTGGGCTGAGCCTGGCTGGGCTCCGTGGGTAAAAGCCCGGCCACCAGGTGTTCGCCATCGTGCCCCACCTCCAGGCCTGGCTCCAGAGTGGGACCCCGGTGACCCGCGTCTGGGTGAGGGAACGCCTAGGGTCTGCCTGGGGTGACACTACCAGGGGCATAAAGCAGTCATCATACTGGGAATGCCCAGTATGGTGACTGGAAATTCCCAGACACCATACGGTTCAGGAAGGAAACAGGTTCTGTTTGTTCTGTCTTGTAGGAAAACCTAAGGTTCAGGTGAAGATGCTATCAGTTCTGAATGCACTAAGGTCACTCGGCCAGGAAGAAGCCAGTGGCCTCAAAGCAACTTAAAAAGCCAGATTACAGTTTGCAATCAGAATTTAGTTTTGTTATTGTTCATGTCTGAACCCAGTAAATTTAGTTTGGGAAAGAATGTTTCCAGACTCTTTCTGTTCTCCTGGTGTGTAAAAGTCTGACATTTTCCCAAAACAGTTTCTGAAGAAAGTGCAATAACTTTCAAACTGATCATTTGTAACAGTTGATCAAATGGACCTGAAAGCCTCCTATTGTCCATTGTAATGTTTTTTCTGACAATCATCAATTGTCCATGTTAATGTTTAGAAACAAAGTTAATATTTTTGAAATTACATAGTTCTAAAGGTAAAATGTCACTGAGTTTTTCTCTATAGTAGCAATCGCTGTAAGTCGCTTTAATTACTCTGTCCTGAACTAACATTATATCTTCTTTAATGCCCAATGAACAAAGCATTTTGTTTTTTTAAGCTGGTCGTGTTCAACCGGATTTGTAACTTGACACAAGTCATAGGAGCTGTTCTGAAATCTCAGCGGTTTCCTGTTCTACCAGTTCATTTCTGTATCTGATTTAGGTAAATGGAAAGAAAAAGATTAATATGTTTTAAAAGAAAAGACTTTAAAAAAGTAGACAAGGTGAAACTGCTTGGTTAGTTTACTTATCATATATAGCAGCATTTTTACTCAGTAAATAATATACTCAGTAATGACACCTGTTATCCAGGAGGAACTCTAGTGAGTCTGTGAAAATAATATGCCTCAAGCTTTGTTATGATGTCTTAGTTTAAGGTCGTACATTGACCTTGTGGACTGAATAAAAACCTCTGCTCTCTTATTCATGCAAAAAACAAAAAATCCTAATTGGCAGGTTATTTAAAAGCATTTTCAAAGAGCCTGCTGTGTCATGTGCTGTAGATATCCAAAGAAAAATAACTATTTATGTGTTAGATTATAGTAAAACATCTCCAAATAATTTAGACATTAAAACATCTTTCAGACTTTAGATGGCTGTAGAAGATTGCTTCAGTCAGTTGTTTGAAAATCGGTATATATTTATATATTTTTTCCTAATGCTCAAATTTGCCCTCACTATACAGTCTTTTAACTTATTAATTTTTGTGATTGTTACCTATTTTTGAATCACCTTATTCAAACAAGCCTTAATTTGTCTACAACTTTGCTGTTGTCACATCTGATAATAAAGGACATTTCTGTTCAGTTTTTCTAATCTTTGCATTCTTACCTTTGATCAGCAGCGTCAGCAGAGCCGCCACACAGATCAGCTTGTTGAAAGCCATCACTGTTGCTTATCTGCAGCTGATGTGCTCCTGTTTCTATAACAACTTTTTAAAGACACCCACAATGAGTCAGCTGCTTAGCGACATCCCAACAACTCACCTGATATTCGGCATGTACAGGAAGTGAACTGCGTTGTATGTGGGTGATTTTATGAGCATGAGTTTGTGGAAAACATTATCTTAATAAAATGTACAGATGAATGTTAATGCTATAGTGAAAAACAGATGAGTTTTATATTTATTGCAGGTTCTATATTGTGCCAAGTTCCAGTTCTTAGTATAAAAATCAAGAAGGACATGTGCTTCTCAGAGGTGAACTTAATAACTTAATAACAAAGTTATGCAGGAACCTTGCCAACATGTGGGTGTTGTCTGCCTTCTAAAAATACGTTAGCCTGTCATTAACTGAGGAATTAAATCAACATAAACCAATCGAATCCAGTTATGTTAAATTCTATTGTGTTGACCTACTTTCATAATTAATCATAATTCAGTAAGTCACGTTTATTTAAGCACACTTCAGCAACAAGGCATTTCAAAGTGCTTCACATGAAAATAACAATGAACAGAAAATCATCACATTACAGTGGCATAAAAATATGTAATGTTACAGTTAAGACCATGTTAATTAATCAATGTTCCAGTTATTAATCAAAGGTAACTCTAATCAAGTTAGTTTTTTAGCCCTGATTAAAAAGAACTCAGTTTTTTTCAGAGTTTCTTCCAAATAAGAGGAGGATAGAAGTTGAATGCTGCTTCTCCATGTTTGGTTCTGGTTCTAGGGATGCAGAGCAGAACCAGAACCAGAAGACCTGACAGGTCTGGAAAGTTGATGCAACAACTGATCTTTGATGTATTTTATGCTAAGCCCGTCAGCAATTTATAAGCTAGCTACTACAGTAATTACTAATTTAAAGTCTGTTCTCTGAGCTCCATGGAACCAGTGAAGGACTGTAGAACTGGGTGATGTTTCCATCTTCATGGTTTTAGTCAGAACTCCAGCAGCAGCATTCTGGATCAGCTGAAGCTGGACCATTGATTTTTTTTTCTAGGCAGACTTGTTGCAGTAATCAAGGCAACTAAAGATAAAGACATGGATGAGTTTCTTTGGATCTTGCTGAGACAGCAGTACTTTAAACCTGGAAATGTTTTTCAGGTGATAGAAGGCCGACTTTGTAACTGCCTTGATGTGGCTCTAAAGCAGTGGTCCCCAAACCTTTTTCTGTGAGGGCCACATAATGTTTTCCTTTTCTGCTGGGGGCCGGAGTCAGTTTGTAACAGAAAAAGTGTGACGATTGCAGGAGAGACTAAATGTAAAAATATATTGTTTTCCAAAAAGCACAATCTAATAATTCTCTCTGGGTTCTTCGCAGAATAAATCCAGGAAGGATTATAGTCAGTTTCTTCCGAACTATGAGCTGCACCGGACTATAAGCCACAACCCCAAAGTTTTTTCTTTTTTCTTTAAAAACAGTAAACATCCACATATAAGCCTCATATCTCTGCTGCTCCAGGTTCTCCACAACGATGCAGCAGCAGCAGAGGAGGGCGGACACCCAACATTTGAGTCATAACAGGTCAATTAAATATCACATTTATTAGGGTTGAAAAAGAAAAAGTTGCCAAGATTAGATTTAACAGAACTTATTACTGTAGTTTCCAAACGGCAACTGTAACAGTAAAAGTGCTGATCCTTCGTGTTGCTACTAGCATGTGCTAAATCAGTGGTTCCCAACCTTTTTATTACCGCGTATCGTCAAGACTTGGACATTTTATTGCGCCCAGGGGGAGGAAGGACAAGGGGGTGGGGAAGGGTGAACAGTCAGATAAGGCGTGTTGGTGTCTCACTAAATACTGAATATGTCCTATTTGGTTGTCTTCACCCTTTTATTGCAGCCTGTGGGTTTTTCCCTGACTGGGAACGAGAACAACCTGCTGAATGTGATGGTAGCCAATCAGAAAGCGCGGTGACGTCAGAACACAGGAGAATCCCAAACAGGTGACCTACCTGAGAGTTGGGTGGATATCGGAGATGATATGTGGAAATGTTTATTATTAAATCTAAAGGTAGTGATTATGTTTATTGAAATGTTAACTATGAAAAAACATATTCACATTCAAATCATAGTGCAGCAAATAGAGCAGCTGCTCCCGTCATCTTTTATCCACAGCCTTTTCTTTTTGTTACGTCTTTTATCTCTTAAAATGACTCCATCATCTTATCAATATTGCTTATTTATTCTAAATTCCTATGTTGTTTTTTTTTTTTACTGGATTATCCTCTGGAATCGGGATGTTCGTGACTGGAATCGGTTCGTGTTGCTCCTGTCTTTTAGCTGAACACAAACTGATCGAACCTGTTGTACTTCTATCAGATCTGTGGTCACAGAGGTTTGGAGAATCGGCCGACAATCTTAAATCTTTCCGTCTAAACCAGACTTAAGACTCAGAAGCTTTTCTCATTTCCTCTTGACCAAACGCTCTGACTCACTATGGCAACATTTACATATCCCTTCAAAATAAGATACAGAAGCGCCACAAAAACGAACATTTTACTTTCGTGAAAATTTTAACTCAGAATAATGACTAACAGCCCTGAGCTTGTTTCTCTGCAACGAGACGTTTCCATCTGGGAGTGATGAGAGACAATGACACCCGAGCTGTGTTGCTTATATCCACAACCTGCTTGGTCCCTACGTGGTGAAGCAGCTTGAAGCTTCATTGCCTCATTAGCAGCCGGTCGCTGCATGTTACGCAGAGCTGCTTGTAATGTGAGACTCACCTACAGGTCTAGATGAATCCATCCTCCTGTCTCTATGGGCCTTTTCCCCTTTGAAAAAAAAACTTTCCAAAGACATCTGATCTGTTTCTTACTCATTTTGCTGCTTGTGGCTCAATGTTGGTGCACAAGTAACCAGACTTCCAATGATTCACTTTGTGCTAAAGAGCCCCCTGGTGGTTGAAGAAAAATCCACATATAAACGGCTTATAGTCCGGAAAATACGGTAAATGAAATAAATTCTGAATGCTCTCTGGTATTGTTCAGAGGGCCGGACCAAATCCGGCCCACGGGCTGTAGTTTGGGGACCACTGCTCTAAAGGTACATGTCAGAGTCCATCACTACTCCCAGAGTTCAGCCTGATCTTTAGTTTCCATCTAGTTTGTAGATTGTTCCTCTTTAGGTCCAAAGATAATGAATTCAGTTTTGTTTCTGGTCAGATGGGGAACATTTGGGCTCATCCACACATTCTAAGCATCTGTTCAGTGATTGGATGGTTCAGAGTCACCTGGTGTCATCGTGATGTGGAGCTGAGTATCGTCTGTGTAGTTATGGTAGCTGATCGTATTTCCTGTTAGAACCTGAGCCAGTGGGAGCATGTAGATATGAGGTGTCCTAGGATTGAGCCTTGGGGTTCCCCACATGTGACTTCTGTCCGCTCTGATGAAAAATCACCTGTTCTGTAGGTCAGACTGGAACCAGTCCGGTACTGGAGCAGAGTACTGGATCTCTCCAGCCACATCAGTACTGAGTCATGGTCAGCAGTGTCACATGTTGCACTGAGGTCCAACAGAACCAACACCGTTCTGAGACTGTGGTTTTTCAATAGTCTTTAATTTGGTCGTAAAATGCCAGTAATTAATTATACTTTATTTTAATCTGAAATTCTACAAATGGAATGTAATCTAACCATAAATATAGATAAAACACTAAATTACATGTTATTGTTGATAAAGTTTCAAATTGTGGTATAAACTAAGTTACAATTGTCACTGTATTATAATTATGGTGATTATATAATATAATCAATATCAAAATGATATATAAGAGAAGCAAAGAATCAATGTAACACAAAGGTTCAAATAACCAAAACTCTATGAAAATAGATTTGCTCCCATTCTCAATCTTTTATTTATTATATTTTTATATAAGCATTTTTTCTAACTTAATTTCATAATGTGGTGACATGAAATGACCGCTGACTGTACTGATTAGTTGTTTGGTTAAAGGTTTAGCTAAGATGAGACACAACATACAGCAACCGCCGTGAAGCCCAGGATTGGTTGCAAAGTGTTGACAGCATCAGTTTTAATTGATCGGCCATTGATCAGATCAATGAAAGAAAGATTCATAACCCACAGATTCACAAAAAGAGCATCTATGTCGGCGTATAGCAGGGATCCAGCAGGACTTTCAGATCACTGTCTGAAGTTTCCTTGAAGGCTTGTGGTGTTTGTCATCTTTGAAAACGTTCAAGTCTTCCAGTAAGAAACCTGCTGTGAGGAATGTGACGGCCTTATTTACGCCGGAGATAAGAGAAAAACTGGATCATCCAGTTGGAGAATGTCTGACAAAAGGCTACTTAGTGTCAGGCAGTGAGCAGAAGAAGGAAGTTTCAGTCAGTGTCAAATTACTGAACTTAGTATTTTGATTACTTTATTGCCAAGTTGATTGTTAATGAAGTAATTTTCTGTTTCTGTAAAGCTCCTGGCAGCAGCGTTGAAGTCAGATGTTACTTTGCTTTCTGTCCAGTTTATGACTCATTCGGTATCAACAATCTCTCACAAACATGAAGCAGACAGAATTGAAAACCTGTTTCTGTTCATGAGTTCACACACATCTTGATGTTTTACTTAGAAAGTTTTCTTTTTCCAGATCCCTTTGAGTGGCTTCATCTGACTTTGTATTTGGTCCAAATAATGTCTTTCCTGATCTTAGTGAGCTGCCGTTTTTTAAACAATGAATGTTCTTGTTCTCTGTTCTAATCCTGTGTGTTCCAGAGACAGGTAGCATCAGCTAATACTGAAGTATGTAGACATTTTATTTTGGACTTCTTTTAATAACTGGATCACTTTAGGAAGCTAGATAGGATCATAACTCAGCGTTTTTCTCTTCTAGTCAAGCAGCAGTGAATCAGCACTTTGTTCAGTAAAGTCACACTGCAGGAAGGATTTAACAAAGTGAAGGAGTTTTAAAAATCAGTTTTTTGTGATATTAAAAATATTATTTACAGTATATTATAAATATTATTCTCAATAATCAATTGAAAATGTTTTACTTGTTAAAGGATTCACACCATTTCTAGAGTTCAGAAATGGGTCTGAATGATTGTTTCACTGGTATTTTCATATTTATCTTTGGTGAAGTTCACCATCATTCTGACTAGAAGCCATTGTTATCATCATCATCTCCATCTACCTGCATGGATTCTCTCCGACTGAAGATCGGACTCTTGCCGGGCCGGTTCTGAAATGTGATAACTTCCAGTCAGAATAATATTTAAACCTAAATACAGCAGGACTGAATGATCTGGTGTTTAACTGTGTTTGGTTCTCCAGACTTGCAGTTTGTTCAAACATCAGGTTCTTTCATTCCACACTGATCAGTTTCCTCCTTCCACCCATATTAATTTACACTTCCTTAAGATTATAATCTAGATTTTAGTTTTCTTTTAAACCTTTCTGCTGCAGTCTTGCACAGGGTTGACCAGGGTTGAGATACTTTGTGAGGAGATGGAGTCCATCAGGGAGACCCTTAAAATGACTAACGACCTTACAGATTTTGGAAGTGTCAGCTTTTCATACAGTAAAGTCACAGAGGGGAACATTCTCTATCAGGTTGATTCTGCTGAAACTTGTTCCCTCTGTCCAAATAATGGATAAACAGCTTCACACCTCTTTGTCTTTCAGCTCCAAAATACTTATCACCATGACTTTACGTGTCATTTCAGATCGTCGTGTCCAGCCTGCATGCAAGAGTCTGGCTTGCTTTCATTGTTCACAGCAAAGAGTATGCTCTCCATGTAAGTGTTTTATTTTTGTTTAAAAAAACAGAAAAATTAAAGATACAACAGTTTTTGTTTTGCTTTGCTAGGAGCAAAGATGTTCTACTGGTAAATAATCAGAACTTGAAAACTATTTGTACAATAAATGATTCAGGATCTGTGAACATGTCGAACTCAGTCTGGAGCGACTCTGTTTCCATATTAAACATTTTTAATACTCTAATGCTAATCAGGAAGAGAACTCTGGAAATAAACCCTTCAGATAAAAATATGAATATTGGTATGTAATTTAAACTTTTTGATTATGCCAAATTAAAACTGTAGTAAGTTAGAAAACTGGATTCTTTAATCTCATGAACACAACTAGAATTTGCTTTAATAATGTGCAGAATGTACTGCAGGGCTCTTCCTTCTGGTTTTCCTCATATCAATACAATCCTTACAAATAATTTTAATTTTGCTGCACATTTACTGGTGAAAACAGGAAAGTGTTAATTGTCTTGATTTGTATATTTTCTTCTAGGGATTTTCTGACCTGTGGAGTTGGTCTGTCAGAGTTGTTGTGTAGCAGTGTTACAGCGCCACCCATTGGCCCGCCTTTCCTATTACATCAGTTTCTGTGGCGCTGCCCACATTTTTTCTTATTTACATAAATATATCATACTCATCTCTGTGCACAAGGCTTCAGGCTGTTATGTAAATATAAAAAAACCATAAAGTCAGATCAAAATGTAAAACTAAATATTTTGTCTCACGATAAGAAACCGTCATATCCAGATCTGAACTGAATTTTATCTAAATTTAACTCCAAAATAGACACATTATGAGTAACATTATGAGAACCAGGATGCAGCTGAAGTTAATCTTCCTTAAAATAACTGAGCAGCAGAAAAAGATGTTGTAGTTGTTTATGGCAGCAGGTGAGTTTCTCAGCAGCAAGAACCCAATGATTTACTCCACAAAGGACTCTGGCCAACCAGCAGAACCAGAACTGTTATATTTCATATATTTAAGTCTAATCATTTGGGTCACTGTGGCTTAAAGCTAATAAAAACTAAATTTGGTTTATTTGGCAATTAACAAATGTGGCCATTGTTACCCATGTCATGGATACTTACTAAAGCTCTGGCTCCTTGCAAACTTTTTCCTTCCACTTAACTTTCAATACAGCTGTCAGGTAACAGCCTGATTCTGGCTTCTTATGTAGGCACACACATTTTAACTTATTATGTGTGTAGGTACTGTCGAAATCAGGAATATTAAGGAATATTAAATAAACTGTAAAAACTGCAATTTGAGTTCCGTTCCTCCTTCCTGTCCTGTCCCGGGTCCTTCGCCGCGGTCTGAGAACTCTCGCGAGAACACAAGGAGGCGTATGCAGCGTGTTGGCGTCACAGAAGTTCAGAATTTAATCCAATCAGAAACAAAGAATCAGACACACAGAGCAGAACAGAAGAAAAACATGCAGAGTTACATTTAGTTACCTGAGATACGTAGAATACAGACATACACATACAAGACGTCTTGGAGAAATACAACCAGACCCACAAGCAGTGAAAATCGGCTATATTTCTGAATTATTTTTTGGTGTAAGCAGATTATATTCGCCGTGGGAGGTTCTTGCTTCAAGCAAGGCGTTCCTTGCTTCGACCAATGAGGAGCCGTCTCCTAGCCCCACTAAAAACGGCACCTCCCTACAATTTGGTTAGCCATCAAAGGGAATTTACTTCTTTGATGTTATTTGAAGTTAACCAGAACTCTAAAATCCTGCTGACTTTTACAACTTCGCAAATGTCTCCGGAGACTTGGGTCTATCCAAACAGATAAACAACAAACCGCATGTATTGTTTTAGACCAAATTGTCTTCAGATGAACTGCAGGTCAATAGTTTACCCCGCCAGATGTCCACTGGAGATTCCGTATTTCCTGAGACCAACTGTGACCCTGCTTTTAAATGATTTTCACACAGATAAGATTGCTTGCCTCCTGTAGTTTTACGACCTCAGAGACACAAAAACTCCTGACTTTAGAGCTAACTCAAACACTAAAAAATGATTATAGTAGTAAAAGATTCACTAAACTAAAGCACTAGAAATGGTTCTATAATTGAGTTCAACAAAACACTAAACCATGATTATATTTCCTCAACAGTCCCTCTTTTGAGGTCTGACTTTTACAGACCTCACAAAATAAATTGATTAGTGTTTTAACCAAGGAATCAAAAAATTTAGAATGACCAAACATTGATATAATCCTTTTACAGTATAAAATCAACAAACTCAAAGCTGTGGAGAGAAAGTCAGAATACCAAAAACACAATTACAACTGGTTTCAATGTTTTTTTTGTTTTTTTTTTACACAGAATTATAATAGAATCTTAAGAGTCCGTATCATATCTTCTTTGCTAGTCTGCAAAAATGAGATCTTCATCAAAAATGTGACCAAAATACGCGCATAAAGACCCGGAAGTTCATAAAGAGTCTGCAAGATCAACGATAAAAAACGCAAAAGTGGGGTCGATGTGTGATCCTCTTGAAGCTTGATCCGTCGTGTACCCTCATCGGGTATTTAAAGCTCAAGTTTCCCACCTGAGCGTCCGTTGCTCACTGAAAATTGGATTATTATGCCAATTAAACAGTGAGTTTAAGGAGAAATTTCAATCTCCTCTTTTCTCAATAAAATGAGACCGAAACAGGATTATTATGCCTGTTCGGGTCTCTGAAGACCTCAAAACTCAGGAAGCAGAAGTGGTCTCAGCAGTAATTCCTGCTGCACTTCTCACTTGAACCGTCGATCCTCCTTGGTCTGGGGAACTGCGTGACAAAGCTCCTCTGTCTGAAGACTGAAGCTGCAGGTCCTCCTGTACGTCTTGAAGGCTCACTGGGGCTCCTCAGCTTCTGTGCACTGACTCCAATGGAACCCGGCGTCTCCTTTTCCATGCAGATGAACAGCATCAGACGTCCTCTTGATCTCTCAGCCTGGTCTGGTGAAGTGAAGTTCAGCCCCCGTCCTTCTGATGACTTTAAACTGGATCCCGATGATTCCTGGTACTGGTCCGGTGACGTCTGGTATTCTGCAAACTCCGGTCCCAAACCTAGGACTTCTCAAAAACATCATTATGAAATAAATGTGCCGGTTCACCTGTCCCTTCTGGATTCCATGCGCAGGTGTCGGAAACATCCTTCTCGTGTCAAACTCGTATGAAGAGAACCCTGTTAATTTGTTAATGGACAACACATAAAAATATCGACCCATATCAAAACGTTTTATCTAATTTGAATTTAGACTGTGCACAGTTTGTAGCCAATTTCAACTTTTCTTAAATTTTATCCAGAATTATCCGTATAATGAATGAGCAAATTAGACCCAATATCCCGCATATAAAACGCTTCGGATCTATCAATAAATCTACAGTCGCTGTGAAAGAAAAAATTGATTAGGAACAATTGGTTGTACAAATTTTCAAACATATCTTCATTTTGGGTCTCGGTGTTCCTTAATTCTCCTTGAAGTAAAATGACTTCCTTGGCAAGTCATAGATGAAAACGTAGTAATAGAGGAACCAACAATAAACGATCCTAATTATTTTGTCGTTTTAAATCATATATTATTCTTATTATCAAATTTTATTTAAATAGTTTATTTCAATTTATCAGGCATGTAGAGATTTTGTATTTAACTTTTATGTTATTATTCTATGCCTTCATTTCAGATTATAATTTCATTCCTTAAGTTAACTCTTTTTAGAAGCAGTTCCATGATTGTTCCTTTTAAATATCCAATTTAGACCACTTTTATTTTAATCCTAATTTTTCATTTTAAATCCTCAAAGGATGATCAGCTTGTCTTGCAAGAATATGTTAACCGTGTCATTAAATAAAAATGATTCATCCAAATTAATCAAAATTCCAAACTCCAAATTTCAACCCTTTTAATATTTGATTCATTTTTCTTTTTAAATATTTATTTATCTTATTTAATAATGAATTATCCTTTTTATTTCTATCCTTCATCAATATATTTTCAATTTACTGGGGAGAAGCTTGATACAACTATATTCTGTAAACATTTATTTTTAGACCTTCCTGGATGACTTATTTAAACCACTTATTTTGAATCATATGAAGTGATATGTAATCATGTAACGATCCCTTTCCCTCTTTTAGGAAACACTGTTTTGTATAAACTATTTGACAGGTAATATTAAGTTTAGTGTATTCAAATCATGCATGTTAATTATTTCTTATTCCCTCTTTATTCTATAACAGAACAAATGTTCTGTCATAGAATTCCATAAAAATGCCATATAAATTAAATAGAGAAGTCAGTCACTGCTAACCCATGTCCCATGTTCCAGGAGGATGCAAATGTAATATGGTGTCCCAGATTCCGTTACAATCTGCACAGTGCCATCAACAAATTCACATTTGAGTCAAAATTTAGAAAGTAAGAAGGAACGTGGTGCTTGTAGCTCATTGTGTACTCAGTCCACCTCAGTATGTTTAAATGCAAATGTCAAATGCAGTCAAAGTCCCGATTTCACTAAATTACTGCAACTGAGGAATAACCAAATGACATTTAGATCATATACCGCCGTAGGTAAAACGTGGCACCAATGCAAGTCAGTTATGGCTACAAAATAGGTAATCTTAATTATTCCCTGCACCACGCTCGTCAGTCTAAAAATAAAAAATTGAGACAAACGAAGTGAATCACTGAGGCAAAAATGCTTGTTCGAAAAATGCAGAGAGTCATAAACACCAGTCTTGCAATCATAAATCCTTTGAGACGTCTTGGTTGTTGTCACAACCCTACTATAGCCAAAAGGTCAGAATGTCAAGCGAGAAGAATGTGAGGCAATAAACCCAGTAAACATAGTATGCTCTGTGGCAAATGAAGTCAGCTAAAATAAAAAATAAAAAATAAAAAATAAACATCTCACTCATTACGAGATAAATTTGGAAAAATAGTGAAATTTCACCAACTCTAACTGACAACTGGCAGTGGTTTGCATCTCAGAGGCCAAAACACGCTGAAGGAGGAGTCAGAGGACCAAAGTCACATGCGACAGGTGGAGAATCCAGTATCACCCAGCAACCAGACAAACAGGACATCCACCGAGCTATAGCGTGAACTGTGCAGAGTCCATTCCACACAGAAACGGTACAGGGTATGCATGTCCCTTTTTTGAACTGAGGTCAGCTCTCAATGACAGCAGTGGTCCTGGGGGAGGAGACACAGCAAAAGTCACAGAACCACGGAGGATCCCCTCTCCTCCTTATCCATTCCCCATCAGAATGTCTTTTGATCCATGAAGTGTGACCTCCTGCCAGCACGCTTGAGATAACAGTCAGAGTGTACATCCATCCCTGGGTCCTGTAATGCATCAGCGTGACCCAAGTAACAGGAAATAGCAGGTAAACTCCACCGACCTCAGTTAGTGAAGATGTCGTCACTTCCACTGAACAGTCCATTTCAGAGGCACAGTTTGTCTTAGCAGCGGTGCGGAGAGCCGAGGCATCGGCTTAAAGCAACAGCAGACACCTGAAGCCAGATGCCAAGCGACACCATCATCTCACACCTCCCAGCATGGTTCCAGCCTCAGGAATCTACCCCCAACAGCACTTCAACCTCCAAGAGCAGAACTGCCAGTGTAAAATAAACCAAGTTAACAAAAATCAGACAAAAGGCTATACCAACGTTCCTTACTGCAAAATGTCAAATTAACTTTCAGTCCCCTGTGCGTTATCAAGGTTCCACAGAGCTCCCTGCCATTCCTCTCGCTTCACACCCCCATTTCTGTAAAGAAAAGAAAAATAGAAGTAAAGCAAGACGTGTCACAACCAAATGTGATAGAAGTGATATAATAAGCTCACTTACTGTCTTTCTTTGTTTTGATCTATGCAAAATAGCACCTCAAAAGCATTCACTTCGCTTGTGCCAAAGAAATCAGCAGTGACATAGAAATGTGCTATATTCTAAATGTAGGTGAACATGACATAGATGCTTAACTGTCATCCGGCTTCATTACATCAATTTTAGTCTACAGAAAAGCAGACATCATATGTCAGTGAATCATAAAGGCAAGATAAAATCTCCTTACATAATTAAATCCATAATTCACTATTTTTGAATGAAGGTCAAAAGTTTTGATTAAAAGATTCACAATCAACTGCCTCCAAATCTTACCAATTTAAGTAAGGCCTATTTTAGCCTCCTCCCCCATCTATTTAATAAAAACATAAATTTATTAAAAAACAATTTATAGGTGGAAAACCAAAAATAGAAGAATTGTGCTCCTCTCAACATGTCCAAATCAGTAACCCATGTGTCACACAGACCAACCATTAAAACAATTAAGTTAGTGTGTTAGTCAGTAGTTAGTACATCATAAATAAAACAAACAGAATGCAGGTAGAACCCAGAAACATAAAAACATATGGAATATCTCACAGCAACTAAAAGAGTCTCATGGTCACCTGTAATTTGTTTGTCACACATGAAATAAAAACATTTGTTCTACATAAAGTTAGAACTCCCCAATTTGTACTGAGTCCACCTTTCAAAATACATATTTCCCCAGATTTGTTGACATCAATAGTTTGGAAACATAAAGCAGAAAAACAATATTCACATCCTCTCGACTCTGCGTCCTTGTACTGATCCGTGAGGATGAGTTAGTCATTGTCAAAAACCTAGGAAACAAAGGGATGATAAATGAAACACAAGCATAAGAACAAGCAAATTACTGCCCACAACTCCTGGCCCAGATCCCAAGCCAGAAGAGCTTGCAAAGGTGTGCAGTTCCTTGATGAGAACGAAACATCTGCAAATGTTATGTCAAATAAATTCACAACAGAATCCAAAAAATCCTGTAAAAATGAACTGGGGATATTAGTGTCAACAGAGCAGCTGAAAGATTCCCAAAATGCAAATGAGATAGTCATTCCATCCCCAGCTGTGAAACAAAACCTGTAATCAATGGGGAGAGAAAAAATCAGTCTCACAGAAACACGTGGGAACAAAATTAAAACAACATAACACACAACAAAACCGTTAAATATTGTCATAAAATATTCTCATGCACCATCCATACAATCAGTGCAACAGTCGGAAGTTATGGTGTCGGAAAGTATGCCCAAACGCCTCCTGCCTCGGTGCTAGCGGTTTATGGGGACACTGTTTGATCCAATGACCCAGTTCACCACAAAAACGGCAGGCGTAGCGATCCTTACCGTTCCGACTACCTCTTCCCCTCCGCCAACCTGGAAACAGAGTTCGCCTAGTCAAAACTCGATCATCATGTAAACCAGACCATGTCGATGCGGCCGGGCCGTGAGTCAGAACAGGAGCCGGTTTCACAACATTACTGTCAGATATAGAAAACAAGTCCGGATAAGATTGATCAGCTGGATGACACGGAGGTGAAATAATTATCTGTGCAGTCTGCCGAGTACAGACCTCCAGCTGATCCACATAAAGGTCGCTATACAAGACTGAAGAACCTGAAACTGAGGTCTGCTTATGCAGATGTACTGTGCCCTGCCAACTGACCAAAAGATTAGCCCATAGACGCCTGTCCTGATTCAGTTTTTTCAATTGTTTACTGAAAGATGCCCTGGCGAACAAATTAGCCTTCTCCCTTTCTTCCTGCACGGCATCTCTCTTCACCACAGCTCGTTTCAAACAGGCATTTAAAATCAGACCCAAAGGCGCCTCGGACGTAATGACGTCACCCTGTTCACGGACCGCACTTTCCAACAAAGTTTTCAAGGCATCCTCCGAAAGATGAAGAGAATCCAACCCAAGCTGCTGATCATATATGTTAATCAAATCTGCAATCTGCTCTTTGAATGATTTCCACGGACCGACACCATATGAATAGGCCATTTTATCACCAGTCAGTGCAGAAGCCATGAATAACAACAAAGCCACAGTAGCAAACAAACAGCAGGGTCAAACGCAGCAGCTCAAGTATACCACCGCGCACACACTCACATACACCCGTACAACTACACTATTACACACAGACTCACAAAATCACGGACTCGGACGCACACACCATAACACAGAACAGGCACTTATGACACACAAAGACACAAAATAAAAATACAATGAAACACAAATCACACACTCACACAGAGAAAACTACACACTACGTCAGGTAACAAAGAGGACAAACAGTCAGTATAGCAAGATAAGAGCCGGCTATAATACAATGCGAACAAACTTCCGCAAACTTATTTATCACTTCCAGTCTGCTACGAGCTAGGTCAAGCTCAATTGAGAAAGCGCATTTCAATCGACCAGAACACCTACGTTTTGAAGGTAACCAGGAAGGTAGCGCCACCGTCAGTAACCCATCCGAATTTGAATTTGTCCGCAACAGTCCCAGACTCGTTCGGACGCAGTCCCAGACTGCAGCCAATTGACCTTAAATGGTAAGTCTCTATTTTAGAACGAGCAAGTTCCTCAGCCGATTCAGACTGATTATTAACACACCAACTATGCCAAATAATTGTGTTTTGGACACGGGCAGATTCCAAGGTCACAAAATACCTAGCATAAAACAGAGTGTGCAGCTCTGCTGAGCGTGCCAACGCTCCCCGTTCACACCGTGTGTTCAACAATTAACCATTAAATCAAATATGCTCAATTTCGGTTGAAGATATTGTACGCATTGTATATAAAAAGTAATTCCGAAAATCTGCAACGCCACTCACAATATGGCGCACACAAGATGGCGCTTACTACAAATCGAAAGCAAGAAATGAAGAAACTTACCAACTCACAGTAACAAACTGCAACGAATCCTCAGCGTCCCCACAGAGGGCTCCAGACCGCGGGACCGGACGAGCCTCCAAATTGTCGAAATCAGGAATATTAAGGAATATTAAATAAACTATAAAAACTGCAATTTGAGTTCCGTTCCTCCTTCCTGTCCTGTCCCGGGTCCTTCGCCGCGGTCTGAGAACTCTCGCGAGAACACAAGGAGGCGTATGCAGCGTGTTGGCGTCACAGAAGTTCAGAATTTAATCCAATCAGAAACAAAGAATCAGACACACAGAGCAGAACAGAAGAAAAACATGCAGAGTTACATTTAGTTACCTGAGATACGTAGAATACAGACATACACATACAAGACGTCTTGGAGAAATACAACCAGACCCACAAGCAGTGAAAATCGGCTATATTTCTGAATTATTTTTTGGTGTAAGCAGATTATATTCGCCGTGGGAGGTTCTTGCTTCAAGCAAGGCGTTCCTTGCTTCGACCAATGAGGAGCCGTCTCCTAGCCCCACTAAAAACGGCACCTCCCTACAATTTGGTTAGCCATCAAAGGGAATTTACTTCTTTGATGTTATTTGAAGTTAACCAGAACTCTAAAATCCTGCTGACTTTTACAACTTCGCAAATGTCTCCGGAGACTTGGGTCTATCCAAACAGATAAACAACAAACCGCATGTATTGTTTTAGACCAAATTGTCTTCAGATGAACTGCAGGTCAATAGTTTACCCCGCCAGATGTCCACTGGAGATTCCGTATTTCCTGAGACCAACTGTGACCCTGCTTTTAAATGATTTTCACACAGATAAGATTGCTTGCCTCCTGTAGTTTTACGACCTCAGAGACACAAAAACTCCTGACTTTAGAGCTAACTCAAACACTAAAAAATGATTATAGTAGTAAAAGATTCACTAAACTAAAGCACTAGAAATGGTTCTATAATTGAGTTCAACAAAACACTAAACCATGATTATATTTCCTCAACAGTACACACATAATAAGTTAAAATAAATGTTTTATTAATGTTTTCTGATTTAATATATGAAGAGAATTTTATGACTATTTTACTTTTAAATAGTCTTTTTCTCAAATTTGTATTAAGCACAGGCACTTTATTATTATTTTATGTTGAAATTCTTTAAAGGATTTAATGTGATGTGAGCCTTTTGGCCATACTTTTTCCTTCCACTCAACCTTCCATTAATATTCCTTGATGTAGGACTCAGTCATCATGCTGATCATGATGAAACATCTTTTTTGGTGTTATCTGATAAGCTAATTGAATTTTGGGTCATAATATATATAAATAAACATTTTTTACTTTTGAGTGCCATGAATGAATACAATATCTAGAAAATTCCTGCAGAAATTTTACAGGGTCTGCCAAAGTGTGCCTATTGGCTTAAACCAAACATTTTAGCTATAGTTTGCACAACTGGTCTGCTCTTTCCACCTGAAATGGATAGGAAGCATAAACATGCATTATTAATAAGCTTTATTTAGGTAATCAATAATGTCCAATAACTGAAACTCTTGCCAGATCCATCATCATTTTTCTATGACTGATCTGGTTTGTTGCAAAAGCAAATAGGCTGAATATAATGCTTAACGAGATACAATCCGAGACTGACTACTATAAGCTTCGCACATTTGGTTCTCACTCACGGTCCGAAATAAAAAAAATAAAGACAGTCGATAATTAGTTATTTCTCAAAATTTGTCAGTCTTCATACTAAGGATTTTAATTAACACTCAAAAATTCAGAGAAATAATTTTATCTAAACAAAATATGAATTGTGACAGAAAATATGTATTCTTCCCACAATGCATTGCGAGACCTCTCGCTGCTGTTTGTGAAACTACTCCCTGTCTCTGGCTGGGACCCATTGCTATGGTAATTAATTATCTGCACCTGGACTGTCAGAGAGTAAACTGGAGTTTCTATACTTGGGAGACACCCAGCGTCAGTCTCAAGGACCCTGATAAAAAACAATAAGCCCTAGCAAATTTTGAAAACATTTTACGTCCGAGGGTCATTGACTTATAAGGATATCCACCAAGCTAAATTAAAAATGTCAAAAATATTTATATCCATTGCAATTACTAGAATATTTGAAATGTTGTGCATACCGAGATTATAATTTCACATTCAAATTAGACCTTTTCAAGGGTTTTTTTATCAATATGATTTGGCTGTGGTCTTAAAAAATGTCATGTGGGGCGACCGTGATTTATCTAAAAATAAGGTATTTTCCATAATGTGCTAAGCATTTGTTTCATAAGTTTCCATTTATTTAAGGTGTTTAGAAACAAAGTTTTTACATTTCTTTTTATTTTTCTGGCAATTATGACAGTTTTTCCCCAAGAAAAACCTGTGAAAGTCCATGTATAATTGATTTGACCGCTATTTTTCTTCACCATTTTATCAAAATGTGTTAAAAATAATAAATAAATACCAGTCACTTAAAGATACTGTATTAGTGGTTAATTTTTATGCTCCAGATACTAGATATTCTATATTGAATTCAATAAATGTACATTTTTAATCGGTCGCCCCACAGGATTTATGGTCGCACCACATGATTTATACAATAAATGTAGGCCAGGAAACAGGTCAAAATCCTTTTAATACATGAAAATAGAATTAGATTCATTTACAGTACATTACAAAAATAACACAAATAGAACACACCAATTTAATTTGCCTAAAAATTATTGCAGTAATCAACTTTGTAGTAAACATTTCAAACATATCCCTCATAAAATCAGAATGTACGGGAGATTGCTTTAATTTTATTTAAAAAACTGAAAAGACATTTTCAATCTCCCAAATGTAAGTGCATTCATGAAAATATAATAATTCAGTTTAAGTTTAACCACTTTAAACAGAACCATATAATAAGTAATTATTTCAAAACGGAAAAATTTAATGAACTTAAAAACCATCATGTTGCTCCTGGGTAGAGACGCTCTGATTAAGTTTTTTCCTGCCGATTCTGATCAATGAGGGCCGATCACTGCCAATCACCAAACCTGATCACGTGGATTGACTGTTAATTTTTCGCTTTAGGTATAAATGACACCATGTGATCTGGCAAAATGGTTTCATTCTGCCAGATTAATCGGACCAATGGCACCATCGGTGGCCGATTGATCTGCATACCACTACTCCTGGGTACTTTAATGCCCAAATGAACAAAGGAAAATGCTTATTTTCAAGAAGTTTTTAGAACCAGGCATTTGTGAACTTTGCCCAGTCTTGGCTGTTCAACTTGGAACTCTATGAGGTCTTGCTGGTTCAGGTTCTGATGAGCATGTGACCATATGACCAAGTTCTTTTCATCGGACTGTCGCATGGTGCTGACTTGGACTTCTTCTCTCACATCCTGAAGTACCTGGGCCACATATGGTTCTTCATCATAGCTCAGTTTGATGACAGTGGGATCTAGTAAAATAGATAAAATCAATAAATGACAAAATACATGCTATAACTATTCCCGTAATGTTACATGTTCCATTGTATGTTTATCATACAATACAATGCAAAGAAATAATAAAACTGTACAAAAATTTATTCTGGAAATAGTAATACAAAGTATTGCTTTTGCATCTGAGTCTTGAAATTAAAAATAAAAGCACAGAAACTCCTTTTCAAACACATAAATGTATCATTACAACGGTCGCCCCAAATGATATTTGGTCGCCCCAAATGATATTTTCATGTTCTGTCATCAACAGGCAAATAATTTGCCTCCTTTAAAAAAACAACCTAGCTTCAAACACAAGGTAAATATAACATTTATAATCAAAACAGAAAATAGTAGGTAAATTTAAATATTAATAGTTTTTTGGTGGTCGCCCCACATGACACCCAAATATGGCAACTACATTCCTACTGCTAAAAGTGACACTTTTTCTTAAATTTAAGAAAAATAAACAAATCTGTTTGCTGCATCCAGGGATTCTTAGCAGACTGTTGGGTGATTCAACCTCCTGTTTTTGACTGGATTCAAAATTTAAGTCCAATAATTTCTTGTTGGTCGCCCCACATGATATTTTTTTAAATGACATTTTCGGGCAAAGTTTGTTTAAATGATATAATGGAAACATAACTAAAAATGCTTTGAAAATGTGTACAGGATGAAGAAAAGACTTTGAAAATCATGCCAAACAGGAAATAAAATATCATTGAACAGATTTAATGTACTTTTAAAGACATTTTTGAAACTGTAATTGAGTTTGGACAGTTGCACCGCATGACATTTTGTCCCTTCATATACCCCAAAAATGGCCAATAAAGAACAGCTTTTGAAAGGTTAAAGAAGGTGTTTATGGGGGAGACAAATCACATATTTATGGTTTCTTTTTATGAGTTTAAACCTTTCTTTAACTGTAAAAAGTAGAGCCGGACAAAAAAATTGGGTGTCACGTCTTTGAGCCGGGAGCAGGCTTGTGTATCTATGACATGACCGACTTTTAGACCAATAGGGCGATATTTCTGCCTGTGAGGGGGAGTTAAAAAGAGTTTTGGAGTCAGAAATCTACAGTCCTGTGTGTGTGTGTTTCAGAGAGAAAGATTACTGATTCTGTGAGACACTCTGCCTCGATTTTTGCTAATTTTTTATCAATTTATGTCATCATTTCAACTCATAATCCCACTAAAAGTAATAGCTCATGAACCAATAAACTGGTTCATTTGCTTCACTAATTCAGTTCAACAGGTGAAACTCAGAGTTACATCTCAGAATGATATATTTCTAGTATTTTTCATTCCACTTTTATGATTATCACAGTTAATAAATAAATAACGCCAAATTCTGTTTTGCGCGTGTCATGGATACATGAGAAAATTTTAAAAATAAATAAATTTTAAAAATACATAAGAAAATTTTAAATGGTTTTTTTCACAGTCATGGACAAAACGTGACCGATGACCACACTGAAATGTCCACAAGGAGGAGAAGTCACAAGACATGACTTCAAAAAAAAGGCTGGTGGAAAATTCAGTGGAAGGAAAAAGTAAAAAGATTCACATCAGCACTTCTTTTCTCTATTGCCCAGACCAAGTAGAGAACAAATACGATGCAGAAATATGACGGAGTTTTAAATCCTTTCTTAGGATTTAATGCCATATTCTTATTTTCTCAAAATCAAATTTTGGGATTTTATTATTAAATTATAACAGAGATAATTTGTGAATAAATCTCTCCATCTTTATCTGCCACAAAATGTTAACTTTTAATGGTTTTCAAATCCAAAAGATATAAAAAACATCAGATTTTTAAACATCTATTATACTGTCATCAAAACTTTTACTTAGGCTGCGTTCACACTGCAGCCTGAAGTGACTCAATTCCCATTTTTTTGACGTAATGTGACCTGTATCCGATCTTTTCATGGCAGTGTGAACAGCTCAGGTCGGATTCTTTTAGAATGTGACCCATATCCGATACGGATCCGATTCAAATGTGACCATAACGTCCAGGTCTCATTCATCCGAACTGAATGTCACTGATTCTCAACAAATCTCACTATTATGAGTCCTGATAATCAAGTGGGAAGAAAAACAACAACTATGATGGACTATATGAGGATTAAGTTGTTAATATGTTGCTCCGGTTGGACAAAAACTTCAAATATGTAGCTAAGCTCCACCGTTAGCCTCCATGTTTACTTCCTCAAACTCTGAGCTCTTCTTCTTCTATGGCGGTTGGCAGATCACTGAGAACGCTGACGCTATGGCGCCCTCTACTGCGCATGCGGGACACTTTCAGGTCGTTTGCCCGTTTACACTGCAGAACACAGACAGGTCCATTTACTGGCAGTGTGAATGGCTGGGAAAAACATCTGAATTGACAAAAAATCTGAATTGATTCACTTCAGGCTGCAGTGTGAACGCACTCTTATTCCATCTTAAACGTTTGGTTTTAAGGTGGCTGTATTTACATGGTTTGTCCACATGAGGGCGCTCTTTGTAAACAATGAACAGCCTTCAGTATTTCTATTTAAATCAGTGGAAACTGTTCATCAGTTCTGTTCAGTTTAAACCTTCTGGCTCAGTTTGTTTGTCATGTTGACAGGTTTCACTTTTCAATCCTTCCTGAACCTAAATATCTAAAATGAGTTTTTCTCTTCCTTAGTTATCAAATACGACCAGATTTAGATCCCAGGATCAGCAGGTTAGGTGGAGTTCAGCCTCCCACCATTGGGACAAGAGACCATAAATAAAGACGGCATGGCGTCCTGAAGTCTGTGGTCGACATCATTTAATTGTTTCTTCAGCCTTCAGAAACAAAGGCACACATTTTCCTCCTAAAGAGGAAAAATTATTTATATAAGAAACTGTTCTTATTTTGATGATATTCTTATAAAAAAAGATATTCTGATTAAATCCTGCTCCACACCTTGCTTTTTATTTCCTAAAATGAAGATAAAACGTATTTTTTTATTGTTTCTTGAGATTGTATTTGTTGTAAATTTACAAAAGACTGCATTGCAACTGAGTCGAGTTAAATTATTACCTCAGCAGTTAGAACCATTTCAAAAATAAATTATGACTGTTTTAAGGGTCAAATCTAGCAAATTCTCTTACGTTATTATTTTTCCAATTTTGATACCAGCTTTTGCTTGGCTTATAAGAAAAATTAACTTAGTTATTAGTATCTAGAATAAATTATGAAATATAACATGGGTGAAGAATATTTAAGAATAGAATTACATAATGTATAATTTCTTTGAATGTTTATTAAACATAATAAACAGAAAGTAACAGGGACACAAATTTGTAACATCTGTAAACAGAATGAACGAGTAAAAAATAAGTTTTATTTATTGCTATTATATATTTATTTTATTCAAGTTTAATAAAGGACAGGATACACATCACAAATACGAAGCAATACTTGTTTTGTACATAGATTTTCTAGCTACAAGGTATTTGCAATTTTTTTAAGACAGCAAAATTATAATTTATCCAGATATTTTTATTAATAAACCTCAAGATCAAAATATCGAATCAGCATCATAGCAGTGCGCATGATATTAGAAACATGATTGAACTGATTTGTTTTAATAAAGAAACAGAAATAAGTCATGTTTACAATATGTAACAGTAACCCGGTAAAAATTAATGACACTTCAAGAAAACTGGATATAATTAAACTTTGATTTGTTTGGGTACATTTCTGTTGGTTAATCTTTATAGATCTGATACATTTGTTTTGATTTTTCAATGTTGATTTTACAACCATTTAGCCTTTAAACAATCTTTGTTTTATGTTTTGAGTTTCTTCTGTGGATGAAAATAAAAATGTTTTCAGGTTGAAAGTCGCTGCCAAACGCTTCTGATCCTTTAGATAAAATTAGGCTAAAATTAAGACCCCATCACCTGCTTTCTCTGTGTCATATCTTGTTAATCAGACAGTGTAAATGCTGCTTATGTGAAGATTTGGAGGCATAAAGCTAAGAGGAGAAGATGGGGGAAGAGGACAGAGGGGAGGTGAGGCATTGTCACCCCACTGGTTGTCATGGGGTTGAGGGTTGTGGTGTTTGTGCTGTTGGTGGTGACGGCGGTGGCCCTGATTGGTGGAGACAAGAACGGTCCCAGTGTCTTGGCCAGGAAAGACTGAAAACGGCTCAGTTTTTCAAAAGTCTTCATGGTGGCCCGTTTCCTTCTGTTGGAGGTGTTATTATATGGAAGCACCACTGCCTGGAACCAGGAGCCGTCCTGCTTACACATGAGAGGACCACCAGAGTCGCCCTGAAACACAGAGAAGACGTATCAATATTCTTTAAACCACCAAAGTCCCTCTAGTTTCCCCACATTCACACCTCCAGCAGATAATAGAGTCCAGTTTTCAGTTTTTAAGATCGCTCTCCATGTTAAAACTTAAAAACGGTTTTATAATGCTGGAAAACACAAATTCAGAGTTCAGCATAAACCTCCGGTGTACCTGTGCCAGAGTAAAGTCTTGTGTGCACAGGCTGTCTGCTGTTGATGCAGCGCCACAATTTAGCACTGTGGTCTGGAACTGCTGCAAAGGTTCCTCCGCTGAAGTTGGAGAAGATAAAGAAGCTGTAATTTCTGGCAAAGTGTTTTGATCTGCTGTGGTTCTGATGATTAGTCCAGCATCACCTCCTCCTGCTCCAGGGCTCCAGCCGGCGGCCCAACATACGGCTCCCTCTGGGAATGTTCTTCCGCTGCCCAGGCAGATCGGCCAAATGTATCCGTTCAGGGTGGGGGGTGACGACAGCGTCAGCACTGCGATGTTGGTTCCCGTCAGGTTGCTCATGCTGATATTCACCACATCAAACGACGCCTCAAACTGGTTCACGCCGTTCTGATTCAGCCGACCCAACACGACCGTCCACTCAGAGGCGTTAGGGGGGCTGAGGGAGAGAAGATGGATGAATTAGAGCTGAACAGAAAATTATGTTACCAGTTTAAAGTTAAGTTAAGTTGCCTCTATTAATGGTAATAATGTGTCGTGGTCAGCTTCTGCGTACTCTGAGAAGCAGTTGGCGTTGGTCAGCACGTCCTTTTCGGACACCAGCGTCCCTCCACACATGTGCTGGCCGTTCTGCAGTAAGCTGGCCATCCACGGCCAGGAACCGGCCGACGCCACAGAGACTCCACCCGAAATGCTGGACGCCAGTGGGGCCTGTCCACAGACCACACCTGGAGGAGGAAGACACAGGTAGACAGAATGAAACATTTGTGACGGTTAATTGACACAGATGTCCTTCAGACTTTCAGAACTTAAGCGACTTGAAACCATTCCTCCCTCCCCGGCACCCATCCGGGCCCGGGCCAGGGGGCAGCAGCACTCCCTGTAGCTCCGCGCCTTATGTGAACCTTCATGCCACTATATCCCATCACTTTGCTGCTGCTACACCTGAATTTCCCCACTGTGGGCCAGTAAACATAATTCTATGTTTCAGTTTTATTTTATTCCCACACGTGATTGAGATCTTTCAGATTACGATCCCAAATGTCAAGGAGATTGTTAAAAACTTGACAGCATCTACGTACAAAGAATCAGCATCTTTAAATAGACCAGGAAACAATATCTCAGATTGAAGCTGTCCCTCTGTATCATTAGAGGATAATATTGATCTCTCTATGACAGAAAACAAGTGGCTGATTACAAATACAATAAAAATGACACGTCAGGTTTACTGTTACATCTGATAGGCTACAGAAAGCAGATTTTTGTTTAACATTTTTGTTGGTGCAAATAGCAAGTAATACATCTTGAAATCCTTTTATAGGTTTTTTTGTTTTATCACAAAATCAATTAACTCAAGATACTAACGCTGAGGTTCAGTTGTTGTGATTGGTGGATGTGTTGTAGGGTTGGTGGTTGTACAGGAAACGTTTAGGCCACTGTCCGTCCCTTTGGACGTGAATCTGATGAAGCCCGGCTGGTTTCTGGTGATGTGACTGTTGATCCAGTCATTGTACTGGGACACTCTTGCATAGACTGCTGGGAGATTTGGCTCAGCACAACCAACACCGAAACTCACAATTCCAGCCTGAATCCATCGATCACCCTGCTTGGTGACTAGTGGACCTCCAGAATCTCCCTGTACGACCAGAAACATTTAGTTTGAAGCAGGTGAGGAGAAGAAATCAGTGCAGGAAGTGGAATCTGATGAAAACAGTTAAGACTTACAAAACATGGTCCCTTCCCTCCTTCACGAAACCCTGCACATATCATGTTGTCAGTAATCTGGTCTCCTAATATTTCACTGTAATCACAGCTGCATTGACCATTTCCCACAATATCTGTCTCAACTTCCAAAAGGTTTCCTGGGGAAGGAAGTGACTCTAAAGGAGACACAAATTCAAAGAAAAAGAATAAGAAATGACGAGAATAGCATTCAGTAAACTGCTATCGGGATTTGTGACAGACATCACCACTTAATTGTGATATTTTTATTTCTACAAAACTGTCATCAGGCCTGTTTTAATATGTTCTCTGATCATTAATGGATTAAGTCATTTCCAGCTCACCAAAAAATCCTGTGTTGCCCCAGCCAGTAACCCAGGATGGATCCCCGCTGTAGAAGGAGCTGTTTGAGTCCGCCAGGCAGACTGGGGAGATGTAACTGGTGAAGTTCACTGGTTCAGAGAGCCTCAGCAGGGCAATGTCATTGTTGAGAGAACTGTAGTTAGGGTGAGTAGTGATCTGTGCTACTTTCCGAACAACTTCGTTTGGGTTGGATCCCTTCTGACTCTGACGACCCAGATACACCGTCACAGCAGATGGGAACGCAGCAAGCCTGTTGGAAACAACAGATAAAGATCATTTTATATTCAGTTAAACCACCAATGAGATAAGAGAATACATTTTGCCTTATATAATCTGCTATAGACAGGTATTGTTAGCTTCAGCTCCTCTGTGTTAAAGACAGCAGGCAGCAGTGTGAAAACAGTCAATCTCTCCATGATGATCTCTTATGAATCAACATCTCCCAGCGACAGAACAGTCTCTGAAATCAATTTTGATGTTCTCAGAATATTAGCTTTCTCCATTGTGACTGTTCATGTTATGGAGCAACAATTTGTCAAACTTGAAGGCTTTCATTTCCTTATAACTTTAACATCTGCTTTATTAAGTCAGAACTTTTAACATATAGGGTACTTTATTTTAATTACATTTTTTTATGAAAGCCTTAATGCTGATAGTGTGTTTAAAATAATTGAATAGAGTATTTTTCTGTATCTTAATTTCATTTTGAGTAAAAATAAAAAATCTGAAACTCCTGCTTCACCACTTCATTTCCAACTGATCAGTTATATCTGGCTCTCAGATGAGTTATTTTTGCTGGTCTTTTTGCTTACCATTGGACACAGTGAGCCGCCGTCAGCACCCACTGGTCGTTGATCAGAGATCCTCCACAGAAGTGGTCAAAGAGGTGCAGACTGACCTGCCAGGGCCAGCTGCCTGCAGGAGCTGCCTGACCTCCAACATCCTGGTGTTGAGCGAAGGTGAAGGTTGACCACAAACTGAGAAAAACAGGAGTTGGGATTATAATTCTGCTCTCAGCAAGTGTCTATCTGACACTCGGCAGGCTGATCCTGGGATATATCTGAGGCATACCTGTCCAGTCTCCCGTTGTGGCCGGGAAACTACAGTTTTTTACCTCCTGTCCTGCGGTTGTCTCATATAACTATTTTCCCATAAATATCCCAGATTGTGCCGCCGTTAGTTGCTCTCCCTGGTCCTACGGTATGGTATACAGTTCCCTCCCCCGCTCTTACGTAATTACACTGTGTTCGTGTACATCCCCCACCCCTCACAGCCGGACAGAGGCAGATACCGTATTATACTAAAACTTGACCGGTATGATGTGAGGTCAAGAGGTAGAGCTGGTTTTCTTCCATGTATGAGAACTGCTTTTGTGTTACCATCAAATTGCTTAACAAAGATTATGGGAGTAGTACCTTCAGATATGTTTATTGTTGTTTGGGTGAAGGAGGGTGTGCAGGAAACGTTGCGGTCACTTTCAGTCCCGTTGGATTTAAAGTTGATGAAGCCCGGCTGGTTTCTGGTGATGTGACTGTTGATCCAGTCATTGTACTGGGACACTCTTGCATAGACTGCTGGGAAATATGGCTTGGCACAACCAACACCAAAACTCACAATTCCAGCCTGAATCCATCGATCACCCTGCTTGGTGACTAGTGGACCTCCAGAATCTCCCTGTACGACCAGAAACATTTAGTTTGAAGCAGGTGAGGAGAAGAAATCAGTGCAGGAAGTGGAATCTGATGAAAACAGTTAAGACTTACAAAACATGGTCCCTTCCCTCCTTCACGAAACCCTGCACATATCATGTTGTCAGTAATCTGGTCTCCTAATATTTCACTGTAATCACAGCTGCATTGACCATTTCCCACAATATCTGTCTCAACTTCCAAAAGGTTTCCTGGGGAAGGAAGTGACTCTAAAGGAGACACAAATTCAAAGAAAAAAAGTTTAAAACATGAAGAGCTCAAAATAATTGTACTACAGTATCAGGAAACTTCCATCAGCATTTTAATGACAGACTTCACCCAGTTATTTATAATGTTATGGACAAAGCTGTTGTCAGTGCTATGTTAATGCCTTCTCTGATCATTAATGGATTAAGTTATTTCCATCTCACCATAATATCCGGTGTTGCCCCAGCCAGTAACCCAGGATGGATCCCCGCTGTAGAAGGAGCTGTTTGAGTCCGCCAGGCAGACTGGGGAGATGTAACTGGTGAAGTTCACTGGTTCAGAGAGCCTCAGCAGGGCAATGTCATTGTTGAGAGAACTGTAGTTAGGGTGAGTAGTGATCTGTGCTACTTTCCGAACAACTTCGTTTGGGTTGGATCCGTTCTGAAACTGACGGCCCAGATACACCGTCACAGCAGATGGATCACCACCAAGCCTATTGAAAGAGAAAATCAGAACATTGAAAACCACATTTTAACATCAACATTCTGGATTTATTTGAAACACAAATCTTTGCTGGCAACGCTCACTGAACATTAAAGCTCAGTTTCATGACATTATTTCATACACTATCACTATCATATCCATGTTAACTTGTCGTGGTAGTTTTCATGATTACATTTTTTGTGCTTTGCTGGAGCCGACAGCAAAATTAATACCAGATTTAGACCTCACACCTATTTAAGAGTGTAATGTGAATGGATCTGGATTATTTATGAACTGATCCGTTATCTGACTGTGAGGTGTTTCCTCTAGTCTTGTTGCTTACCCTTCGACACAGTGAGCCGCAGTCAGCACCCACTGGTCGTTGATCAGAGATCCTCCACAGAAGTGGTCAAAGAGAAAGAGGTGCAGACTGACTTGCCAGGGCCAACTGCCTGCAGGAGCTGCCTGACCTCCAACAATCCTGGTGTTGAGTGAAGGTTGACCACAAACTGAGAAAAGATGAGATTAAATCCTGAATGGTAAATCTTTTCTGAGCATTGTTAGATAAATACAAAACAGGATAATCCAGAAAGCGAGATCTGAGGTCCAAATGTAGAGATTGATTCAACATATTCAGCAATGCAACGCTGCTTCTGTGTTACTATCAAATAGTCTTCTTGTATGGTTTGTGTCTAGTACCTTCAGATATGTTTATTAATGGTGTGAAGGTGGGAGTTGTCAGAGTCGTTGTTGTGGTTGGTGGATGAATTGTAGGGTTGGAGGTTGTACTGGAAATGCTGAGATGACTGTCTGTCCCATTGGACTTGAAGGTGATGAAGCCCGGCTGGTTGGTGTTGATAACGCCGTTGATCCAGCTCTCATACTGGGACACTCTGGTGTAGACTCCTGGGAAATTTGGCTGAGCACATCCTCGTCCAAAACTTACAATTCCTGATTGAATCCAGCGGTTCCCCTGCTTGCTCACCATCGGGCCGCCTGAATCCCCCTGGAAGACCAGAACATTTTCCCAGATGAGAGGAGAACTACTGTCTGCAGACAATAACAAACTGATGTGAGCAGATGGTCACCTGACAGGAGTCCTTCCCTCCCGCTAGTAACCCGGCACAGATCATGTTGTCAGTAATGGCGCTGTTCCCATAGCTAGACTTGCACTGTGAATTCCCCACAACTGGCACCTCCACCTCCATCAGGTTTTCAGGAGGCGGAAGAGCGACTGAGGACATAATGAATACATCTGTAAGTGTTAAAACCTGGTTTATCTCCTCACTTCTCTGTATATCGTTGGTTAATACCCACCTCCACTCCCAATGTTGCCCCAGCCGGTGACCCAGGAGTTAACCCCGCTGGAGAAGATGCTGCCTGAGGCGGCTAGGCAGACTGGTGATATATAGCTGGTGAAAGTGACTGGTGCAGAGAGCCTCATTAGAGCAAGGTCATTGTTGGACGATTCAGCATCATAGTTAGGATGAGAAGTTATCAGTGCTGCCGTCCGAGAGACTTCGTTTGGGTTGGATCCCTGCTGACTCTGACGACCCAGATACACCGTCACTGTCCTTCCATTTAGCCTGTTAAATGAAAACATTTAGTTAATTAACACTTAACTTTATATCATCAAAATTCAGGATTTATTTACCTGTTGGCAAACTTTATTGTGTGCACTGTAAAACATTTAGTTGTCTATTATCTTCTACTCTTAAGTCAACTAAATTTAGCGAGTTTTAGATTTTGAACCTAAATGTGTGAAAAGTAAACGTACAATAGTAAGTTGTTAACTTTTTATTAATTTGGTCAAACCTCCAAGAGTTGAACCCCACTAAGAAAAAGACAGGAGTGGGAACTATTTCCCAGCGGCATGTTTTCGTATCGTGTGTTGCTCCGTGAGTCAGATGAGAAGACTATATGACCCATATTCTGTCAAATTTTAATTGGATGATTGATTGATGGCCTTAATTAATTGATATTAATTGATATCAAACCCCTCCCCTCATGACCGGATGTCTCACCTTGTGACCATCTCGTGATCGAATCCCCTCCCAACAAAGACTTTAATTAGACTTTGGATTACCCAATAGAAATGGAATAATTTACCTGTAAGTTAGCAGTGAATAAATAAATATATTCCAAACAACATAGGCTGCTGAACTTGAGAAGTGAAAAGGGATGAGTGCGTGTGTGCCACTTGGGTGGAGATGGTGAATACATTCAATGAGGCCCTGCACACCAAGGCATTTGTGTGTGTGCGCGTGTGTTGCCGACCACAAGTCAGCTTGTAGATTCACCATTTGTGTGACACCATAAACTTGGGATGATCATAAGAGGGGGGTGATTAAAAAAAGCTTGTGCTGGTTTATTTAAAGTTGAACAAAACACATCTCTGCTTTTGACCGTCTCACAACGGAAGAGGACTGACCTCTGCCCTCCTCAACACACCATACCCTTTATCCGTACAGCGCGTGTATGTATAGGTACAAGACAGCCTATACATTCACCAACTCCTTTAAAAGGACGCATCGTCTCAGCAAGACAGCAGCTTCACAGAACTTCTCCTATCTCTGGTACAACAAGAGTTGAAAACTTTTATTCTTGCTTTATCTTTAAACCAGCATTATTCTAAAATATGTCCGCTCTTCCAGGCAAACAGGTTAATTTTGATGAGTCTACAACTTTTGGCTCTCAGGACCTCTTTTCAGTTTTTTGATCATAAGTAAAGAAAAATACTAAAAATCTTTTTCTCAGTTTATATATATATATGTATAGATATACACCGTGTTTAATAATAATGTTTGTTTGTTTGTGCATACTCTGAGGATGCAGAATCAGTGATTATAAGTGGTAAGTCTGTTTTTTTGTTTTTGCCATACTTTTTCTCTGTAACACTAATTCTAAAATAATTGAATCCTATAAAAATGAAAAAAAAAAAAATTAAATATATGACTATTGTTGTTACAGATCTTAATCAGAACACACACCAGTCCCAAACAGAACAAGAGTTCATCCACGGTAATTTTAGTACTTTTTAACACTTCTGTAAGCAGAGTTCTAAAACTGAAAAATATTAATAAACATCTACTATGTATCTATTTTCTTATAGATAACCAGGAAAAATGCAGGAGAAATCGTTTATCGCTGAAAATCACTAGAAAAAGAAGACATGTCTCTGAAGCTAGTAGATCATCAAGTTCACAGTAAGTTTTTTTTTTTTAAATAGTGTATTTGAACTAATCAGGAAACTGGTTTTCTACCAACGTATTTGCTTTTATCATCCATAGCTTTAGCTTCTAATGAAGGTTCAGTAATTTACATCTCATCCGACTCGGATGACGGCTTTCTGCCACAAGAAGGATCCAACTTACCCCATAGGCCTCCTCCCTCCCCACCGCAAGAAGCTACAGTGACAACGGATCCGGAACTGCAGCCAAAAGTAAAACCAGAACCACAGCCGGAACCAGAACCAGAGAGGTCTTCTATTTATCCTCCAACGGGTAAGTTTTATGCATTTTGTTTTAAATAATAATAATAATTATTAGCATACATACTAAACTTTAAACTTTACTTGAATGAATGAAAGATATATGCTATATTTAAACAAAGAGACACACAGACTAACAGAAAAACCAGAGTCTTACTACGTGTGTGTATCTGTCTTTAAAGGGGAGGAAACCCTGCTCACCAAGGCTTTTGTGCGTGTGTGTGAGAGAGAGAGAGAGAGAGAGCAAGAGAGAGAGAGAGCAAGAGAGGGAGAGAGAGAGTGTGTGTGTGTCTGTGTGTGTGAGAGTGTACAGACTAAGTGGGGACCTTCATTTCTCTTGTAAAGCCTTTGACATGTTCAGGAACTAAAAAAATATGCACACATTTATTTATTTCTGTCTGTCCATTCTTACTTCATTAAGAAATTCAGAAGTAAATATATTTGATAAAAGGTAATTTTCTTTTTTGTATCTGGAGTGTGCATGTCTCTCCATCCTATCTTAGTGGGGACCTGTGTCATATTGCAAAGACCAAGTGGGGACCTTCATTTTTCTTGGAAAGCCTTTGACATGTTCAGGAACTAAAAAAATATATACACAAATTTATTTATTTATTTATGTCTTTTTGTCCATCCCTATAATATTAAGAAGTTGAGACATAAATATATTTGATAAAAGGTCATTTTCTTATTTATCAGGAGTGTGTATGTCGCTCCATCCTATCCAAATGGGAACCTGTGTCGTTCTGCAAAGACCAAGTGGGGACCTTTTATTTTCTGTAATAGGTTTGACATGGGCTGCTGTAAATTTGTCTTTTAAACATGTGCTCTGTAAATAATCTTTATTTTGACCACTTTGTGCTGCGGATCTCTTTACTATTGGAATGTCAGTTCATACCATTTAACCTTTCCATGCTGAGGAAACATGTCTGACAAATATTGGGATCTGTAGCTTATATCAATTGAAATAGTTCACCTTCAGTTGTCTTGATTCAGCTTGCATATGTTTTGACTTAAAAATAATTTAATTTCTTCTTATCTCCGCATCCTGAAGTGTGTATGATTCAATTCTATTTCAGTATGTAAAGGTCCCCTCTTTGTAAGGTAAACGTCGCACGGAGATCTAGGTCCCCTCTTGGCAATTTCTTTAAAAATGATTAAAAGTCAAATCTTCAGTTATATTATGGTAATAGAGCTTTAAAGAAAATTTTATTATTGGTTTTTAGTTTTTCAACAAACTAGAAACAGAAGTCCCCTCTTGGAGGGCAAAACTGATAGTCCCCTGTTGGTATGGTATACATGTGTCTGTGTGTGTGTGTGTGTGTGTGTGTGTGTGTGTGTGTGTGTGTGTGTGTGTGTGTGTGTGTGTGTGCGTGTTGGTGAATGGGATTTAGCAGGACATTGTCAGAATACTACACTAGAAGGACATTTCAGGGTTTTTCCTCTATTGCACCAAAGCCTGTAGGGAGGTGTATGTAATCTCAACACACATTCATTATATTTCACAGCTTCCAAAGGCCGAACAATATTACATAAGAGGAGAGCACATAATCTGCAAGCCAGAGCCATTTTAGTGGATGGCTTGATTACAGGTATATTATTTGATTTTATCAACTAAAATCATATTTCACAGCTGCTAGAATGTATTCCTGATTATGTTATTTATTTATTTCAGAGTCTTTGTGGTTTCTGAAGACACGTGCTGGGTTCAGAAGACGCGCTTCAACATTCTACCGCTGTATGAATGCGAGAGCTAAGTTACTTCTACAAGCAACAAAAGTATTGGTTGGGAATGTTTACTCTGATGCAAAGTTGATTGAGAAATGATTTATGTTTGATCTGTCTCTTATAACTGATGCAAAGTTGATTGAGAAATGATTCATGTTTGATCTGTCTCTTATAACTCTGTGAATAATGGATGATCAAGAAGGTAGAGCTGAATTAAATGAAGCTTTTCAAAATACAGAGTCTGAGTCAGTTGACAATCAACAAATTGTTAGCGCCATCCAGATACTGCAGTCATTAGCTTAAACACCGAATGCTGCGGGAAATAAAGATAACATTTCACAGAGCCCTGCTTTTAGCCCGCCACGATCACCCATTTTAAACCAATCTGAAGTCTCAGAATATTTCAGACAAATTAACAATGCACTTCACAGTTTAAATAATTGTGTTTCTCAACAAAACTCACCCGTCACCTCACCCACTGCCTCACAAGCTGGTTCATTTTTTCGTTCGTTTTCAAAATACAGATTCTCACCCGGGTTATCAACTGCAGCAGTTGATCAAGCACAGCAGCAGCAAGGAGGTGGTCTAAACCTAAATCAGAGGGTTGGATGCCAATGTTTCAATAACATTGAAATAAGGAGACATTTATCAATCCTGCCTCCAACTCATGCTGTACCTGACATTGCTCAATTCTACACCGCAGTTATGAATATTTTAATCGATCTGGCTGACACTGCAGGATCATTGGCTGCATGTGATGATCTGGTACAGTTAGAGTTAGTGGGGGTAATATTTCTCATCACATAACTGTTTCTGTTACTGATGATGACGCAATCCTACCAGCATCTGAGGAATTTTTAAGTGAGCTGGTTCAATCTAATGCAGAGCTGCCTTCAGAAAGCAACTTAGAGCTGGTTCTTCATATAGTCAAGAACCCCACAGGAGGTACAAAACGCAAGGCTGAAAAAACATTGGAGTGTGAATTGATTCATAAGAAAAGACGCCACCTGTATGTTGTACAAAATACCGGTAATCAGTTGTGTTTTGCAATATGTCTCGCACATCTCACTCATCCGGAATTTACAGATAATCAATCTCTTACGCAGGCTAGACAGTGGCAGCAACAGGCAGGGTTATCTGAACAGACACCAGTTACATTCAGCGACATTGTCAAGTTTGAAAAAATCGTCCAAAGAAAAATTATAGTGTTTTATCGAACCGCAAAGGATGGTGTTTTGTCTAAATTTGAGACCGATTTTCAAAATCGAACAGATCCCTGCTTTCTCCTACTCCAACATAAACACTACTATGGAATTAAGAATCTCATAACTTTTATCGGTTTGAAGTATATTTGCAAATTTTGTTAAATCGGATACGATAAAGCTAATACTCATCACTGTCGGGGTTACTGCGGTGTCTGCTGCAGCTACGGCTATACACATTTGCAGTACAATCCAGTACCCTGTAAAGATTGTAATAGAATCTGTCAAAATTCAACATGTTATGATAGACACAAAGAACCTCGCAACAGACCTTGCAGTGAAATGCTTGTGAGTGAATGCGAGATGATCAATGTTTGTTCTACATGTAAAAGGTTATACCGTGACCAAGGAGAAAACCTTACATGTATGCGAATCAAAATGTGAGATCTGCGGTGAAAAAAATCTACCACCTGGTACAGACATAACTCTAAACAATCATCTGTGCTACATTCAGACCGCTACTGTTGATGACAAACTTGTGTTCTACAATTTTGAAAGCTATTTTGATCAGAGCGGTGTACATATTCCGTTTAGTCTGTTCCAAAACAGTGAAAGGTGTTGAATGGCATGCTTACGGTTTGGGTTGCGCGCAACAATTTCTTTTGCATTTCAGAAGACCGTTGACCGTTGGATGGATGGATGGATGGATGGATGCTATGGTACAGTTGGGCATAAAACCATATCTGATCATGCAGGGAGGGAAAGTGCTCTGTTTTACAGACCCAGACTACAAGTTAAAATTTATTGACAGCCTCTAACTATGAAACTGAGTGCCATGTCGAAAGTATTAGGTTTCACCGATCATTCCACTCCCCTACTTTTGTTTTCCTCAGAACAACGTCTCAAGTACGTGGGGGAGTTTCTTCCTTTAGATTGTTACTAGGTCAAACTTATGACTCCTAATGAGCAGCAGAAAATTACCGATTGGTACAGAGAAGTTTCAAAAGGCATTTTTGACTTTCAGAAAGAATCTGTCCACTATTGTAGAAATGATGTGGACATTCTTTTCCGGGGCTGTGTTAAATTCAGAGAGGAGTTCTTCAAAGAGACAAATGTGGACCCCTTCAAAAGTGTGACACTATGTTTCTGTATGTATGAAAGTTTTCGTGAGCAATTTTCTTCCAGAAAAAGGTTTGGCCATCCCTTCAGTTGTAGACTACAGGCACTGATCCAAAACTTTCTCTAATGCTTCCATCCAGTGGCTAGAGTGGAACATGAGCACTAGGAACATGCACATTGAGCATGCATTGAACACAGTTGAACGAAAAATCGGACCCTATTTTGTGGATGGTTTTGCGATAATTGATGGTTTACCCACATTGATGTCCTGCAATGACTGTCTGTATCATGGATGTCCACAGTGTTTCCAACCCATGGAAACATGTCCTTTGAGAAAAGTACCATTTGAACAAATTCATTGAAAGATCTAAAATTCTGCAAACCGTTTATGGTGTTCGAGTCGAGGTTCTTTGGGAACATGAATAGAATGAGATGAAGAAGTCTCATCCAGGGGTGATCAGATTCCTGAAAAAATTTGCTGCCCAGAACCTTTGTCCCCTCGAGAAGCTCTGTACGGTGGCCGGACTTGTGCTCTCAAGCTGAGGTACACAGCAGGACCGGGTGAGTCTGTACATTATGTGGATTTCACGTCTCTGTACCCGTACGTAAACTCTGCATTTCCATACCTGCTAGGCCACCCGACCAACATTTACAAAGATTTGATGATCCCAGCAACTATTTTAGGTTCATCAGAGTCACCGTTTTTCCCCCACAGGGCCTGTTTTTTCCTGTTCTGCCCTACAAGACATCGCGGAGTAAGCTAGTTTTCACTCTTTGTCGCACATGTGCAGAAATGAACAACCAAACAGGTTCCTGCACCCGGCAGGATGAGGAGCAGGCTCTGACAGGTGTTTGGGTGAGTGTAGAGTTTCAAAAGGCATTGCAGTGTGGGTATCATGCAGGAAAAATCACTGAGGTCTGGCATTTTGAGAGAAGCAGTAACACAATCTTCAAAGGATACATTCACACCTTTCTGAAGGGGAAACAGGAAGCCAGCAGCTATCCGTCTGAAGCTGTGGATCAGGAGAGCAAGTTGAAATATGTGAGAGATTACGAACTCAATCAAGGCATCCGGCTGGATGCGAACAAAATTGAGGTGAATCCAGCTAAAAGACAAGTAGCTAAATTATGTCTTAATTGCTTCTGGAGAAAGTTTGCACAAAGAAATGATCTCTCTCAGACCACATTTGTGAGTGATCCTGACGAGTTCTTTAAGTTCTTGTTCTCAGGTAAATATGAGGTGAAGTACTTTCACTTTCTCAGTCCTGAAACCTGCATGGTGCAATGGATTTACAGCAAACACTGCGTCACTCCTCCCAACAAGGTAAATAATGTGTTCATAGTGGAATTTATGACAAGTTACGCTCGTTTAAAACTTTTCAGGTGTTTGGAGCGAGTGCAGGAAAAAAATTCTCTACATAGACACAGACAGTTTGAAATCTGTGGTGAAAGATGGTGAGAATCCTCTAGAACTTGGGAATTACCTGGGAGATTTAACCGATGAGCTGGGGGGTGACACAATTCAGGAATTTGTGGCAGCGGGACCCAAAAGCTATGCGTATCAAACAAAGCAACAAAAGAAAGTAGTGATCCGAATGAAAGGGATACTCAAACGCACAAGTGCAGTGAGAGAATCAATTTTGACAACATCAGAGAGCTGGTGGGAGGGTACTTAAATGGTTCCCGAGACGGTGTTATTGAGGTACCTCAGCGAACCATCAAACGTGATAAAAAGGGGTTCTTCTTAAAAACGTGACATTTCAGAAAAGGTTTCAGGTTGTGTATCACAAAAGAAGGCTTTTTTCAGATGGTTCAACTCTACCTTTTGGTTATTAGAGTTTAAGAGAAAAAAATGTCTTATTCAGGAGATTTATTTTGATCCTAGATTCAAATCACCTTTCTCATGTATGATTGTAGGAGCAAGTGGATGTGGAAAATCATACTTTGTAGGAAAAATTTTGCAAAATATTAATCATGTCATGAATGGTGTACCTGACAATATTATCTGGATTTTTACTTCTTTTCAACCATTGTATGGTGAAATGCAAAAACTGAATAAAAATATTAAATTTGTGGAAGGACTGCCTGATTCTTTCGAGGATGAAGATTTGTTTCCATCAAATCAAAGTTATTTGGTCATTTTGGACGATATCACTTTCCAGGCTTCTAACCACCCTGAAGTAGCCAAATTATTCACACAATATCGGCATCATAGAAATATGTCCGTTCTATATCTCACATAGAATGTATTTCAGCAGGAAAAATACAGTCGCACCATTAGTCTAAACAGTAATTATTTGGTCCTCTTTAAGGAGCCCAGAGATAAATTACAGGTGGATATATTGGCATGTCAAATCTTCCCATCAGCAAAAGCAAGTTTCCTGGAGAGTTTTGAAGATGCAACTAAAGAAACTCACGGGTATTTAATTGTAGATCTTACTCCTGCCTGCCCAGAACCTTACAGATTGAGAACGGTAATACTACCTCACGAGTGGCTGACTGTCTACGTACCTAAAGCAAAGTAAGTCAGAATGTCTGCACGCATAAAAGGAATGATGCCTTACTCAGAGCTCTTTACCAAGCCACTCCGAAGCGTAAAGATATTTTAGCACATTGCTCACCCGATTTTCTTAAAACTTATGTGAGATAGCTTTGAACATTCTGAAAGGAAATATTAAACCAACACCTTCTCAACACCAGAAATTGAAAAATCAGTGAAAAATCATCAGACTGTTGGCCGATAAAAGAACCGGATTAAAACATAAACAGTTTGCTCTCAAAAGTCAAGGAGGAGGGTTTATTCTACCCATCCTAGCTGCTCTTACTCCCCTGATTGGGAACTTGGTGGGTGGAATCTTGACCAAATAAAAAAAACAATGGCTCCTAGAACATCTCAGAAAATGTTTCTCATCTCACCTCATCAGTTTAAGCGTCTGAACCCCTCAGAGACTCCCATCAGAGAAAAAGTCGAGGAAGATCTGGATTCTCAAATGAGAGCAATATTGAATGAAACAGGATTGACTTCATATGAGAAAATTAAGAGATATGATGCTTTGCTACAAAGATATCCATCTTTAATCAAGCAAGGTCAATTAGAAGAGCCTCAGTTATCTGTAACTGTGCAGCGTACCAAGGACAATCCTGTGCTGGTGCCTGAACCTGGAAACCATGAAGATAAAATATGCTGCTCCTGTGTACTTATGTGAGAGTAAAGACAATTCATCGCATGCCCAGACTCCATAGTTTTCCCATCAGATGATGTAGCAGATTCTCCAGTTGATGATTATTCATAATTAATAATAATTCACCAAGACCTGCCTTTTTGAATTGATTTCCAGGATGGAGTTGTAGCAGGCATAGACAATGAACGTAATTGTGTGTCGTAATGGGACTCTGAAGGGAATCTCCAATCTTAAATTACCATTAGAAACGGGTGATAAAGCATCTGTGTCTTCACTTGGATATAGGTTAAACACAAACAAGGAGTTTCCTTTATTAAAATCACTACAGTCGAAGCTGAGAGGGAGGTCTTTTAAATGGTGACCTGTTGCGGAGAATATGTTGTAAAATTCTCTGACCGATATGCCTTGGTTGAACTGAGGCTGGAAAGCTTTGCCGGGAATTTGTCTAACTTCCTGGCACAATGCTAGGTATTCTGCGTTCATGTGCTTAAAATTGAAAGGTGATAGGTCTTTTCTTCCTGTGAAGGCTTCATGGTGAACCATTCCTAAAACTATATACTTTGGTATAGCACCCAAAAATAGGTTTTCCTGAGTATATATCCTTGAGTTTTCAGGGATAGAATATGTTTTAATGTTAACTCTGGAAAGCGGGTACAAGGCATTTCCTTGCATTAAAGCAGAAGCATGACCTAAACGGACCGCGGGAGAAACTGAGACTTTTTTAATAAAAAGAGAAGCGCCTAAAATGTTCAGTTGAAAGGTTGAGTCACGGGCTCCCATCAGGCAAAATGCATCGCTGGCTCGTGTTAATTTAATTCTCAAATCTACTGAATTAAGCAGCGCCCTCACAGAAAAATAAATCAGCATGAAGCGCCCCTAACAGGTGAAGTTCTCCGGATTTGGCGGTGAAAGCGGCCCTTTTATTTAATCACGCATTCGGACCGTTGTTTATGACGATAGAATCCTTGGCACCCGCTGTGTCTTTGTAAAAAAGACCTGCGGTAAATTGACTCTTTAGTGTATCTTCAGAAAAGTTGAGCAGAGTTTCAATCATTGCCCTGTATGGGTGGGTGGAGCTTGATTGAGATATCAATCGATCTCCCAGTGTGATGTCACATTGTGAAAATATTGTGTTAAGTGGATAATTAATTAAGCCCACAGCTGTGTCATTAGCCAGGTTACTACCATCTGCGTTGGTGATCTTGATGCGTAGATAAAGCAGAGTGTCATTTAAGTCCAGATATTTCTCACCTCCGGGGATCACAAACTCAATAGGCCCACCTCTTGTAAGAGCCGACACCGGCAAAATTTCAGTTTAAACCTTATCCTCTATAGATAGCTGGGTCATAGGGGCTGAAAACAAATCCAACTCTGCTAGAGTGCATTCGGACGTTTTGTGGTGCAGAAAAGCCATGTTCTTTTTTCTGAATTAGTGGTTAGTGAAATATATCCTTGCTAGGAGCAGACTTCCTCCCCTTAGCCTTGCTTCTCCCGTTTGATTTCTTTAGCTTTAGAGTTCTATATTTTTGTGAGTTCCGCACACTCTCCCCCAGTGGGCGCTTCCTTGCCCTTCTTGACAGAACCATAATTCCTGATCCTTCCTGGTTGGAACCAGATATTTTATTCATTGCTCTACCAATGACATCCGTGGCAATATTGGTGGCTGCTTTTTTTAAGTGAGGTTTAGCCAGGGCAAAACCTGATTTTACTAGAGGTGACACAAACCGGAATAATCCGGAAAATATTGATCCGATTCCTCGACCATACATGGTGGAAGATCCATAAAAACCTGGTAAGGCTCTGCCTACTTGGTTATGATAGTAATGGATGATCCGGTGAGGATCATCCCTTGGGTTTATCAGAGTCATGTTACTGTAGTTTTATACAGTCCTACTGAGGTAAAATAGTCTCTTCCACACTACAGCGGTGAGGTCGGATGAATGATAATCTTGTCATCAACCGATTTTATATGAATGTTTATGTCCGGAGTTCATTCAGCTATCATCTCAGGCTTTGTTGTGACCTCACAGGTCGAACATGCAACTTCACAATTATCTTTCCGTAGGTAAATTTTACTGGAACATTCTAGTCTGATTTCAGTTTGATTTGAATACATTCTATATGTTTTTGAGCCACAGGAAGATAGTCAGGAGGATTAAAATCTGAGTGATTATGTCTCCGAATTTACCTTCGACTTCAACCGTACGCAGCAGGGGGGCATAAGAATCTCCCACTATTTGCTGCTCGACGACATCGGTGTAACAACAAAAGTGGTAGAATCCTGCTTTCCTGTCCATTGGATAAGGACAGCTGTCATGCTTAAAAAAAGTAGTCCATTCCCCTGGTTCCATGCCAAAAATGTAAGCAATCGGAGCGTGAAATCGCAATTGATACTCAGAATCTGCTTCTAGACAGATTAATCTATTTTCAGTAATATTCATATGAAAAGAAATACCGATTCTTATCGCTCTAAGATGAGACTCAATCTCATCTTTTAGCTGTATTATTGTCTCATAGTATCCAGGTGTGATATTACGTCGAGAAATTTTTTCTTTCCCCGTCTTCCTCCTTTCAAAGAATGCAGAATCTTTTGGAACATTATGCCACGTGTGTGGATAAGAAATCTCTGTTAAAGCAACCTGCCATGCTCCTTCTAAATTATTATGCTGCACTAAATTCACACAAAAACTTGAAATGGTTTTATCCTTAAAAACATTTAGACCAGCGTTTGATGGTAAGGTAATGTAGAACCCTTCATCCTCTAGGTCTCCTCCAGTTGATGTGGGTCCGCTATCACAATATGTAAAGCCTTTTGTCACAAACCTGGGCTTTATAATGGATGAAAATTTTAAATTGGACAGACAAATCAGTGCCGTAGTGAAATCGAGCTTCTTTCATTTGAGGCGGCTTGCAAAGATTAAGAATATTTTATCAGCTGAGCACTTTCAAGTAGTGATCCATGCCTTTATCACAACTCGGTTGGATTATTGCAATTACTTATACGTTGGTGCTAGCCAGTCCTCTCTGTCTCGTCTTCAGCTGGTCCAGAATGCTGCTGCACAGCTTTTAACTGGATTGCGGAAGAGAGAACATGTTACCCCTATTTTATCCTCTCTGCACTGGCTGCCTGTCCATTTTAGAGTCCATTTCAAAATTCTTTTATTTGTTTTTAAATCTTTAAATGGCCTTGCCCCCTCCTATCTTTCTGAGCTGCTACATGTACACTGTCCTTCCCGAGCTCTCAGATCAGCGAGTCAACTGTACCTTGTTAAGGAAATATATTTAAAATAAGCTAGTTGTAGAATTTAACCATGACTTCAATAATTAGATAAAATGAATGTTACTTGTTCCTAAAATGAAAGCACATCAGAGAACACTCCCTAAGTTTGTACTGCGTCGAAGGGAAAAACACGCCCACCCGCTTAAAGAGTGGGACCGGGAACTTTGAATCCTCAGATCGTGATGGAGATCTCCGGGGAGAACACCCAACGCGGTTGGGAGGTTTTCTCTGTATTGTCGTGTGAGTGAGGTCTGTTGGGTGAGGTGAATATTCTTTGTTGTATTTAGTTCTGTTAGTTTCATTTGTTGTTGGGTTTAATAAATGTTGTTATGCCTTTGCACGTGGAAACCGAGTTGTCTTGTCTTGTAAGTTCAGCTGATGCAATGATCACTTTCAATGGATCCGGGCAGAGGAGAAAATACACGAGTCAAAAGGTTTTTAAGGTTATAGAATTTTCCTCTTTAACAACCTGGAGGTGCCGAGGACTTTGAGGAAGCTCAGAGGGGACAGGGCGTTTGCGGTGGCAGCTCCTAAACTTTGGAACTCTTTGCCAATGTTGGTAAAACAGGCCACTTCTCTGGAAACTTTTAAATCTGCTCTTAAGACTCACCTTTTTCGGCTGGTCTTTGATTCAATTTGAGCTGCTGTCACTTTTAGTTACTTTTATTGTTTTTAAATTATTTTTGGTGATGTTTATTATGACTGCATATTTGGGTATGTTCTTGTATTGTATTGTGTGTCTTCAATTTAAGTGATTGTATTTTTGGTGTTAGTGTGCTTTTAATTTTTATTTCACTTGTTTAATTCTGTGGCTGTACAACACTTTGGTCAGTGGTACTGTTTTAAAGTGCTATATAAATAAACTTGACTTGACTTGACTACCGTCCATGGTGCTGTTTTGTGTAAGATGTATTGCTGGCTCCCATTATATATCTCGAAGGTCATCCTCTCTAACCCAGCTGTTAAATTTCTCAGGCCAATTTTTCCAGTGCACAAAGACCTGTTTAACCCCTCTAACGGTGCGACAAGCTAATATTTTTTCCACTTGGTACATTTTATCTTTACACAATTTCATTTTCTGAAGCTCCTCTTCATAGAAAGAGCCCTGCATAGGTTCATCATCCAAGTCTTTGAGTTTGTATGCAGGAGGAGATCGAAGTATGGTTTCAACCACAGTAAAACTCTGTTCATATTTTTTTTTATCAAAAACACAGCATAATTTAGATATTCGAACAAGATCCCCGGGCTTAAGCTTAGGTGTAGAATTCTTGCGATGTGTGCTTGAGGATGTACCGTACAGGTTCTGAAATATTTGAAAGGCATTTTTTGAATTCACTTCCATAGGGCTAGTTTTGATACTTGTATGATACCCATAGTTGTAGCTTTTCACCAAGTCTTGCACAACATCAATATAACGACGGGTGTTATTAGAGGTGAAATATCGCCACATTCTTGTTTTAAACATGCGGTTAAACCTCTCGATGACAGATGCTTTCGATTCACTCGTGGTGGAAAAATGCTCAATGCCGTGCTTCTTCATTAAAGGTTTACATTTTTTGTTAAAATTTTTTTTTACCCGCATCTGTTTGCAATTTTTTAGGAATCTGACTGTCTTTCAAAATTGACTCAAAGGCTTTTACTACCTGTTTGATATCAATTAATATCAATTAATTAAGGCCATCAATCAATCATCCGATTAAAATTTGATAGAATATGGGTCACATAGTCTTCTCAGATGGAAGTGTGTTACATTCTTTACTTTCATGTGTTATTAAGGTAAATGTTTATTTTAATGCAAATGACAGTTTACAAAGTATAATGTCCTCATTGTTTTCAAATGCCTTAACTATCAGTAAACTATTTTGAAAGTAAAAAATGTTCATATTAAATGTTTCTGAGCAGAATTATGATATTTAATAAAACTCATTATCACATCAGAAATTTTGTTCATGCAATTTGAAACAAGAACTAAAATTATTCTAAAGTAAAAGAAGAAGTTATTGTAACTTGATATTGTGAGTAAATATAATAGAAAAACGTGGCTCTTTAATGAGGTCAGGATCGTTTTTTCTTGCATATTGTGAAATAATTAGTTGGTCTAAATTGCAGCATTAAGTTAACTTTCACAATTCAATATTATGGAACTTAAAAAACAATGTTTAGATCAGTGGTACTTAACCTTTTTTGAGGTACTGAACCCACCAGTTTCATATGTGCATTCTTTGAACCCTTCTGTAGTGAAAAATATTTTTTTTCCTCCAAATTCAAGTCATTGAATTTGAGGATCACCAAGTCTTCTTAAAAGGTAGAATCTCTGAGGACAGTTCTTCAAAATATAGTCAGTGTTTTCAGCAAAGTTGATCTGACTGTCCAGGAACGACCCAAGGTATTTAAAATGTGCCACAGTTTCAACAGGTTAGCGATCGAGAGAAACTGAAACCACTTTAAGGTTTAGATCATTTAATTAGCTCTACATTCTTAAGAGAATGAAAAATTAATAATAAGACTTTGCGGTATTCTGATTTAGTAATGTAATTATATTAGTTGTGTTACCACCTCGATACCACTAGAGGCAGTACCAACCCTGAAAAGATGCGACTAAGGAGCAGATTTAGAAGAACACCGAAAGCTGCAGAATTTGGTAAAAACTGAGCTTTGCTGAAGTAAATAAAGACACAAATCCCTGCTGAGATTGGAGCTCCTTCACTCAGGGCTCCTCCTCAGCTCTGATTGGCGAAGCAATGTAACGTGATCCTCTGATTGGCTAAGCAATGTAATGTGATAGTCTGCAGCAAGTGATGACACAAGTGTGTCTTTACCTCGGCAGAGGCTCCGCCGAACCCATGAGACCGACTCACCGAAACCCTGGGGTTCGATCGAACCCAGGTTAAGAACCACTGCGTAACAACCATGTTAATTAGTCACGGTAGTTTAGATGTTTAAACATTTTGAACTGACAGGAAAATGAAGACGAGATCTAAACTTCACAGTGTGGCTGGATCTGAATCGGTTTGTGAGCTGATCGGTTATCTGACTGAGGTGTTTCCTCTCGTCTTGTTTCTTACCCGCTGACACAGTGAGCCGCCGTCAGCACCCACTGGTTGTTGATCAGAGATCCTCCACAGAAGTGGCTGGTGAGGTGCAGACTGACCTGCCAGGGCCAACTGCCTGCAGGAGCTGCCTGACCTCCAACAATCCTGGTGTTGAGTGAAGGTGAAGGTTGACCACAAACTGAGAAACAGAGATTCAACATTCACTCTGCTCTGTTATCAGCCAATCTCAGCAAGTCTGTCCCAATAGCAACTGTAGAAAAACTGATTTCATGTGTGAAGTTTTAGAGGAGATTTGACCTACCAGAGAGCTGTGAGTCACACTCTGAAAAATGGGGAGAAAAAACACATTTATTCATAAATCTTTAAAATACATTTCTTTAATGTGTTTTCCTGTTTCAGTTCTTTACTAAACAGTAGAAATAGCTCCTGATTAAAGGACACAGTCTCACAGGGATAGAGCAAACAGGACATACTCTGCAATACACTAATGCAGCTACTTCATAATAATTAATGAATTTTTAGAAGATTTTGAAGATTTAAGTTATGAGATGAAACCTGTTTGTCCTTTGCTCATCCCTAGCAGTGTATGGATAATATTAGGACTGTGTAATAATACCGATTTTGTGATATATATCGATATTTTCTTTCCTATAACAAATCGATATTCATCCGCAAGTATCGTAACGTCCAACTGTCACCTTGTTCACTCACTGCTTGCTTCACCAGTTCATCAGGCTTAGAGTGATTCCTTCAGATGTTCAGGTTGAAAAGGTATCAAACTATTCAGAGCAGGTACTTGGTTCACTTTATTTACTTTACTAATGCATGTCAGCTACAGTTTGGACTGTTTCAACTAAAAGAAACATGTTTTCTCACCACTTCTTTGGTTCATTTTGTCCAGCTGTCCACTTTAAGTCTGTGTCCAACCACAGCCAGGTATTGTGTAGTTGTGTATTGTGTAAATTAATTAAATCCAACTTTATAACAGTCACAAAATGTCACCAAAATCACTCTGTCCCTCTAAAAACTTTCAGAAAATTGCAAAAGTGTATTGAATTGTATTGTGTGCTGAATATCACAATATATATATTGTATTGTAAGCAGAATATCGTGTATCGTATCATATCGTGAGATTATTGTATCACTACAGCTCTAGATTACTATATATATATATATTATATATATATATAGTAATACTACAGCTCTAGATTACTATATATATATATATATATATATATATATATATATATATACACAGTCCAGTCACATTAATGTGACCATCTGTCAAAAGCCAGAATAACCACCTTTCGCAGAGCGAACTGCTACGAGACGTGCAGGAAGAGAGTCACTTAGGTCCCTGAAGGTCTTCTCTGGGATGTTGAGCCATGCCGACTCTAATGCCGTGGCCAGCTGCGCTAGATTACGCGGTTGAGGATCCATGGCGCGAACAACTCGATCGAGATGGTCCCACAGATGCTCGATTGGGTTTAAGTCAGGTGAGTTTGCTGGCCAGGGGAGGACGGTAAACTCATCCTGGTGCTCTTCGAACCACGCACGTACACTGGCAGCTGTATGGCACCTCGCATTGTCCTGCTGGAAGATGCCATCATCCTGAGGAAAAACAATGCGCATGTAGGGGTGGACATGGTCCGCAAGGACAGATGCGTACTTGTATTGATCCATCGTGCCTTCCACAATAATCAGTGAACCCAGAGAATGCCAGGAAAACATTCCCCAGACCATAATGCTCCCGCCTCCAGCTTGGACCGTTCCGGCAATGGTTGCAGGGTGGTTCCTTTCAGAGGTTTCACGCCTTATACGCCAACGTCCATCTGTCCGATGGAGCATAAAACGCGATTCATCTGAAAACGCTACCTGTCGCCACTCAGTGGACGTCCAGCTGCTGTACTGGCGTGCAAATTCTAGCCTTCGTCGTCGATGAACACCAGTCAGCATAGGTGCACGAACCAGGCGTCCGCTTCGGAGGCCCAGACGCAGCAATGTTCGCTGAATAGTGGTTTGGGAGACACTTGTGGTAGCCCCTTGGTTCATTTTAGTGGTCAGTTGCTCAACGGTAGCCCGTCTATCTGCCCGAACGCATCTCCGCAACCGTCGTTCGCCTCTGTCATCTATGGCCCGTGGTGCACCACATTTGCCACGTCGTTGATTTTGGACAGTCCCATTTTGCCATGCACGGTACACTTTTACCACGGCGGCACGCGAACAGTTCACAAACTCAGCCGTTTCGGAAATGCTTCCACCCTTGGCCCGAAAGCCAATGATCATGCCCTTTTGGACGTCGGATAAATCGCTTCATTTCTGCATTACGCCAACGATTGAAATGTTTTCCGAAGCCCACACACACCCTTTATATACGCTCAACTGCACTGTGCTGCCACCTGCCTTCTGTGATTGGTTATTTAACTCTGAAGTGGAAAGTACGTGGTGGTCACATTAATGTGACTGGACTGTGTATATATATATATATATATATATATATATATATATATATATATATATATATATATATATATATATATATATATATATATATATATATAGTAATCTAGAGCTGTAGCCCAGGGTTTCGGTGAGGGGTTGAATTTAAATGCATTGCACAGCTGTCTAATATTAACTGTAAACACAGCTTTGTGTTGGGCCATCATGTAAAATTTCAATGAAATATATTTCACTAAAAACATATTTCATTGAAATTTTACATGATGGCCCAACACAAAGCTGTGTTTACAGTTAATATTAGACAGCTGTGCAATGCATTTAAATTCAACCCCTTAACTATGATGCCCCTAAATAAAATTCTGTGAAACCAGTTGCTTCCACATGTAACTAGTTCATAGGTTTTACCTGTATGTAATTTAATCATGGTGTTCAGTTGAAATATTCTCTTTAAGAGTATTACATATTCTTCATTATACTAGCATTCCCAGTCACCATACTGGGAATGCCCAGTCATCCTACTGGCATTCCCAGTATGGTGACTGGGCATTCAAGGCAGCCAGGAAGAAGCCAGTGGTCTCAAAGCAACTTAAAAAGCCAGATTACAGTTTGCAATCAGAATTTAGTTTTGTTATTGTTCATGTCTGAACCCAGTAAATTTAGTTTGGGAAAGAATGTTTCCAGACTCTTTCTGTTCTCCTGGTGTGTAAAAGTCTGACATTTTCCCAAAACAGTTTCTGAAGAAAGTGCAATAACTTTCAAACTGATCATTTGTAACAGTTGATCAAATGGACCTGAAAGCCTCCTATTGGCCATTGTAATGTTTTTTTTCTGACAATCATCAATTGTCCATGTTAATGTTTAGAAACAAAGTTAATATTTTTGAAATTACATAATTTCAAAGGTAAAACATCACTGAGTTTTTCTCTATAGTAGCAATCGCTGTAAGTCGCTTTAATTACTCTGTCCTGAACTAACATTATATCTTCTTTAATGCCCAATGAACAAAGCATTTTGTTTTTTTAAGCTGGTCGTGTTTAACCGGATTTGTAACTTGACACAAGTCATAGGAGCTGTTCTGAGACCTCAGCGGTTTCCTGTTCTACCAGTTCATTTCTGCATCTGATTTAGGTAAATGGAAAGAAAAAGATTAATATGTTTTAAAAGAAAAGACTTTAAAAAAGCAGACAAGGTGAAACTGCTTGGTTAGTTTACTTATCATATAGCAGCATTTTTACTCAGTAAATAATATACTCAGTAATGACACCTGTTATCCAGGAGGAACTCTAGTGAGTCTGTGAAAATAATATGCCTCAAGCTTTGTTATGATGTCTTAGTTTAAGGTCTTACATTGACCTTGTGGACTGAATAAAAACCTCTGCTCTCTTATTCATGCAAAAAACAAAAAATCCTAATTGGCAGGTTATTTAAAAGCATTTTTAAAGAGCCTGCTGTGTCGTGTGCTGTAAATATCCAAAGAAAAATAACTGTTTATGTGTTAGATTATAGTAAAACATCTCCAAATAATTTAGACATTAAAACATCTTTCAGACTTTACATGGCTGTAGAAGATTGCTTCAGTCAGTTGTTTGAAAATTCATATATATATACCTATATATTTTTTCCTAATGCTCAAATTTGCCCTCCCTATACAGTCTTTTAACTTATTAATTTTTGTGATTACCTTATTTGAATCACCTTATTCAAACAAGCCTTAATTTGTCTACAACTTTGCTGCTGTCACATCTGATAATAAAGGACATTTCTGTTCAGTTTTTCTAATCTTTGCATTCTTACCTTTGATCAGCAGCGTCAGCAGAGCCGCCACACAGATCAGCTTGTTGAAAGCCATCACTGTTGCTTGTCTGCAGCTGATGTGCTCCTGTTTATATAACCAACTTTTTAAAGACACCCACAATGAGTCAGCTGCTTAGCGACATCCCAACAACTCACCTGATATTCAGCATGTACAGGAAGTGAACCGCGTTGTATGTGGGTGATTTTATGAGCATGAGTTTGTGGAAAAAAATGATCTTAATAAAACGCACAGATGGATGTTAATGCTATAGTAAAAAACAGATCAGTTTTCTATTTTTTGCAGGTTCTACATTGTGTCACGCTCCAGTACAGTTAAGCAGTATAAAAATCAAGAAGGACATGTGCTTCTCAGAGGTGAATTTAATAACTTAATAACAAAGTTATGCAGGAACTTTGCCAACATGTGGGTGTTGTCTGTCTTCTAAAAATACGTTAGCCTGTCATTAACTGAAGAATGAAATCAACATAAATCAATCTAATCCAGTTATGTTAGATTCTATTGTGTTGACTTACTTTCATGTTTAACCATAATTCACGTTTATTTAAGCACACTTTAGCAACAAGGCATTTCAAAGTGCTTCACATTAAAATAACAATGAACAAACAGGAAAACATCACATTACAGTGGCATAAAAATAAGTAATGTTATAGTTAAGACCATGTTAATTAATCAATGCTCCAGTTATTAATCAAAGGTAACTAATCAGGTTAGTTTTTTAGCCCTGATTAAAAAGAACTCAGTTTTTTTCAGAGTTTCTTCCAAATAAGAGGAGGATAGAAGTTGAATGCTGCTTCTCCATGTTTGGTTCTGGTTCTGGGGATGCAGAGCAGAACCAGAACCAGAAGACCTGACAGGTCTGGAAAGTTGATGCAACAGCTGATCTTTGATGTATTTTATGCTAAGCCAGTCAGCAATTTATAAGCTAGCTACTAATTACTAATTTAAAGTCTGTTCTCTGAGCTCCATGGAACCAGTGAAGGACTGTAGAACTGGGTGATGTTTCCATCTTCATGGTTTTAGTCAGAACTCCAGCAGCAGCATTCTGGATCAGCTGAAGCTGGACCATTGATTTTATTTTATTTTTTTGGCAGACCTGTTGCAGTAATCAATGCGACTAAAGATAAACACATGGATGAGTTTCTTTAGATCTTGCTGAGAAATTAGAAACCTTTATTTAGACCCAGTCACCTGGCTCGACAGGAGTGGCCTCCTGCAAAGGAAGGGAACCAGAAGGCAGTAAAATTGCACTGGACACTTCCTTCAGTTTCAGAGTTCTGATCATATAATCTGCCAAAGTTTGCTCCTCATCTGCTTTCTGTAAATCTGAAGAAAACAAAGGTAATCTATATGATCTTCCATGAATTATTTCAAATGGTGTTAACCCTTCCTGTGTGGGTGTGATTCTCATATCCAGTTTTACCAAATCTAAACATTCTGGCTATGGCTTGCCAGTAGTTTCCATGCATTTCCTCAATCTGTTTTTCACAGTACCATTTGTTCTTTCGACCAGCCCTGCACTCTGTCGGTGGTAAGCACAGTGATTCTTTAAAGTCATTCCTAAGTGAGTGGCCATGTTTTGTACTACCTGGTTTACAAAATGTGGCCCATTGTCACTATAAATAGTTTGTGGGATGCCATGTGTTGGAATAATAGTTTTACATATAGCTTTAGCTACTGTCAAAGCATCTGCATGCTTTGCTGGAATTATTTCAACCCACTTTGAAAAAGCATCAACCATGACCAAACAATATTTATATGGCCCACTTTGTGTGAGTTCAATAAAGTCCATGTGCATTGCTTTAAATGGATAAGAGGGTTTTGGAAACTTCCTCTTTTTGGTCTAATGTTTCCTTGAGGATTGTTTTTGACACAAACTGGACATGCAGCACAAAATTTTTTAAGTAAGAATTTAATCCATATGTGGTAAAATGCTGTTGTATCATGGACATCATCTCTCCTGTTGACACATGACAATTTCCATGTGTCAACATTGCTGCTGCTCTAAATAGAGATTTTGGAAGGACCGCTTACTATTTACCGAAAATTTTTTATCACCTTTCAGTGTCGCCCCTTTTGTTATCCACATTTGTTTTTCTGCCTTTGGGGCAGCTTTAACACAGCTTTGTCTATTACTTGAGGATCTTCAATCTGTATTGAGAAATTGTCTCCTCCATGCTTCCCTGCTGCAGCTTCCTTCGCTATTTTATCAGCTAATCTATTGCCATCTGAATCCTCATCCTTTCCTGTGGTCTGCACTGCACACTGCTAGTTTAGCTGATAAAGTATGTCCTGCAAAAGATTTTTAATCAAGAATGCATGGGTGACCGATTTCCCTGTAGATGTTATCAAATTCATCAAAGTGTAACTCTTTGTAAATAACAATGACTATCCTGAAATTAAACCAGAATCTCAAATCCTCTAATTCCCTTTTTCTTTATACATTTTAACACTGATCAATTAATGAACTTAGACTAAAGTTTAAAACTTTAGTCTAGAAAATATTGTTTTAATTCACAGTCATCAGTTTGGAGTAACTAATTACATCCACTAGGGTGACTAAGATATCAAAATTGCCCTTAACTGTGCATTTTGAACCAACTGACAATGTAATTTTTTATATTTATTTTTAAATGATAAATAATTTGATCAGTTACTCTGTTCCTGAGTACAGTTTGTTTAATTCCTCATAATCCCACCCATATAAAAGCGATGCAAACAGAAACATAAACAGATTTGTAGTCAGTTAAAATTTTATCAGTTGAAAACTTTCAGTCTGTCATTATTTTTCTTTGTTGCTTCTTGTTAATCATATTTTAGTTGGTGTGATTTAGTGGCCTAAGTCTGTTAGTTCTTTACTGAACTTTTAGTGATTGTAGTTTTCCCTTCAAAGTTTCCTAACTTTGAAGTTGATGTTGTAGTCTAATTATGACACAATACATTAAACATTTTTCTCTGAGGAGAATGTTTTATTTTTTATTTGGTTTAAGCTTTCGACTTGTCCTCCTTTAGGAAAGTCATAATTCCATTTTGAGCATTTTTGAGCTTGTGGACCCTGAGAAGATCACTGGTTCTTCTGTTAGGACTGAGTTAACGGGTACAACGTGGAAGATTGTATCTAATATTGTACCTAAAAGCCTTTAATATGTTCTTTTCTAGCTAGATACTCCTACATGCATTATGGAATTAGTAAGCAAGCAAGTCTTCATTGTAGTAGCAGTGTGTGTAGGTGTAACTTATCTTGCATGTTTCCTTTCTCTCTTCTTGCTTCCCCCTCCTGCCGCTGGCGTCGCTGCAGCTGGTCCTTCCTCCGTCTCTCCTCCAGCTCCCTGTCAGTCCAACTTGCTGGTGTTGGATTTTTTTTTTTTTGAGTTGTCCAGAGCGTCCCTTAGCGAATGTCCAGGTTGTCCACCAATGAAACAACCATCAGTTTGGTTTGCTGTCTTCGTCTCTGAAGATAATTATCTTTTCCTTTCTCCACGCTGATGCCAAAAAATGAACCAGCGGAGTTGCATCCGAACACAGGAGTATAGTTTCAGTCCAAATATCCAGCTATCCAGAACTCCTGCATGGCAGTTCCCAGGTGTCCAGGAATCAGGATCAGCAGACACTTCAGTGCGTTCAGTGCTCAGATGGTGGAAATATTCCTTATCATTTTTGTCTTCTTTATCACTGTCATTGGCTGGTGATGAAGGAGGGACGTCATCTGATCCAGACAGGACAGGGCTGAGTTGAGGTCAGAGGTCGGACCCACCGCAGCGAGGCTCAGACAGAGGAAAAGGAGAGAAGCACATAGGAGTATGATTAGAGGTTGTCTTTCTTTCTGTGTTTTTATTCATAAATATTTATATATCTTTTTTTCTCTTGTGATCCTATAGTTTTTAGCCACACATTGCCCAACCTTTTAAGACGTCATAAGTAATTTCCTTATTCAAAATTAACATGAATCATGTTAGAGCCTACAGTCTCTTTTATCCTTTACCATATTAAATTTTAAAGTGTAACACGTAAGTTTATGTTAAGTTAGTCTGAGTCACATCTCACCAGAGAACAATGGATTTCTCTAAACTTGTTGATCTCAGTGCTGAAATCTGTGGGGTCAGAGGTCAGCCCTCCTCTCAAGGCCTAAGAGAGACATGAGGCTGGATAATGTCCAGGTCGGTACCTTACTCTGACCGCTGACGCCTCCAGATAGACAGACAAAAGATCATGGCACCAAGTTGATGTTGTAGTCTAATTATGACACAATACATTAAACATTTTTCTCTGTGGAGAATGTTTTATTTTTTATTTGGTTTTAGCTTTCAACTTGTCTTCCTTTAGGAAAGTCATAATTCCATTTTGAGCATGCATAAAGGTAGTTCCCATGTTTTGTTTTGTTTGTGTTTTTTTTCCTTTATAGTAGGAGTCACGTGTGGGGTTTACACCTTTTATTGAGTTTTTATAATTGTTTTGTATTATGTGTCGCATAAAAATTCACTTCTTCTCCACAAACCATTAGTATAACATAAGGTTTTCCTTTTAATGTATTTAATAGATCCCAAGCTGCACCAATTTCCACCATTTTATCAATTTGACCTATTTGTTGGGGTTTGCTAGGCTCTAGTCATGCTGACGTATTTGACCTTGGTTGTTTCCTTCTTCCACCACCCCTTCTGTTATGCTATCTATTGTTTTTACATTCTCTTTTCCAGTGATCAAGATCACCACAGTTCCAGCAACCTTCTGGATCTTTTGAAGGATTATTTGGTGCCTCTGCCTCTCCTCGTCCCCTACGGAGGTTTTGGAAAAAGGCAGAAGTTTCTAATTCCTCAAAATCATCTATATGAAAAACAATAATAGCAGAAATGCTTTACTGACTGACTGCTAGGACTGGGGCAGACGGACGGCAGCAGCGGCTGCAGGAGCCTGCGCTCCCTGCAACGTTACGGCCTTTTCTCTGCCTGCATTGAGTTCATTATCTTCTAGTTTTACAAATATGTTCTTAAGTGCTGCTCTTTTTTTCCATTTTGCCATGTATGTCTTGCTTCCAAGAAGTCTGGACAGTGTAATTTTCATATCTTTTGGGATCCTCAGCAAGTGAGAAAGCACAACAATTCCTATTTCCCATTATTTAAGTACTGCAATTAGCTTACAATGGCTTGGTATTTTGTGCTTTTCCTTCACAGAGAGTGCTCTAAGTGAGCGCTTAGTGTCCCCTGAAGAACAGTCTTCTAGGCCAGACTAGTTCTGGTCCGGTTCTTCACTTTGGATTCTAATTCCGAGGACAGAAAGTTTTACTCTCAATGAGTTGAGCACCATTCACACTTGCGCGCACACACACGAAAAAAAATATTCCCTGCTAACTCGAGGATCTTCCCGTATGGGGCACCTCATTCAGAGGGGGACTCTAAATTACCCCTCCTTCCCTTTCCCTGCCTACTAGAGGATCCCTTTAGCCCTAGGTTTTGTACTTCATGAAGATGATCCTAGTTCTAAATAGAATTTTCTGACTATTTTTATGGTCAGCCTATAGGGTCAAAGAGATTTCCTCATTCATACAAGGACAGAATTTTAGTCGACCGCCGTTGTTCTGTCAGATAGTCATACCCGCCAGCGTACATGCGAAGTCCAACCGCTGGGATATCATGTCAACATAAGCAAGTTATCGCGGCCTTCTAGCTTCCAATACTCCAACTAAGGCCGTGTGTGTTAACAAGTGGGTTTTGATTTGAACACACTTCCTCTTCATTTGTTTGCGAAAATAGATTCTTTATTTCTTATAAAATTAGTAACAAAATAAATATCAAAAAATGTCCTACATCTTAGTCGAAAACGAAATTAAACTTAACATGGCGTTTCAAGTAAAAAAGTGCAAAATAAAAGGTCAAATTGAAAGTGAAATGAAATGTAAGTGAAATGGTCAAAAAATCATTTACCAACCCTCCCGTACACACCAGACATCTGCAAAACAATCCCTCCAACAAACACCCGGTGTGTTTTTAATTACCTAAATTAATGGGAAGGGCTAACCAATTACCAACATAATCAATTCTAATTTACAAATTAACTACAGACTTAATTCTAACTTTCCAAAAATAAAAAACTAAATTAATAGAAATTACAAGTTGCAAACATTACATAAATGGCCACAACATCCTGGCCCCTAATTCATCTACATGAATTATAATATCTGCATATGTGGCCATTACCAAATACAAGATCAATATTAACAAAATTCATTTAAACATCAATTTATGCAGTAGTCCATATTATAATTCTTTTTTTTTTGGAGTCCATTCATCTTAGAAAAATTGAAAAGCAAAAGCAGTCAATGTTCCATGACTTCCAATTTCTTCTCTTGTCCATGGTCTGTGTATGTATAAAAAAGGTGTATGTAGCAGAATGAGATGTTTAGCATGTCAGTAAATGAGCATCAGTATAAATGTAGAGCCAGAGGTTCCAGAACTTAGCTCAGTTGGAGACAAACATTTATTGTTGTCTCTACACAGCCTCTAGCAGGAGACATATCTTGTTGATTGGCTTCTCCAGCTCATTTGTTCTTGTCTTGACTTGAACACGTCGAACCAATCCACTTGCATCTGCCATGGTTTCTGTGATGTGTCCAATAGGCCATGAATTTCTTGGTGCAGCCTCGTCGACAACAAGCACCACATCATCAATGGCAAAGTTCCTGCGAGTCTTGATCCATTTCCGTCGCTCTTGCAACATAGGGAGTTATTCTTTCACCCATCGTTTCCAGAACAGGTCCACAATGTATTGGGCTTGCTTCCAACGTCTCCGAATGTACAGGTCCTCCCTTTTGAACAAACCTGGCGGTAGCACAGGCTTACCTTTTAACTGGAGCAAATGATTTGGAATTAGAGCCTCTAAATCATTGGGATCTTCAGAAGAAGGTGTAATCGGGCAATCATTTAATATAGCCTCCACTTCACAAAAAACTGTGTGCAAGCCTTCATCATCTAGTACTTGTAGGTTTGTGATGGAGCACAGCACTCTCTTTATTTCCTGCACCAGGCGTTCCCATACACCACCATGATGGGCTCCATAAGGAGGGTTGAAAATCCACTTTATGCCATCTTCTGCTAAGCATTTTTGGATTTTACTTTGTTTTAGGTCCAACAGAGCTTGCTTTAACTCACGGTTTGAGCTGACAAAGTTGGTTCCGTTGTCCGACCTGATTTCCTTGACTTGTCCTCTGCGGCAGTTGAATCTCCTGATGGCATTTTTGCAGGAATCTGTGTCAAGAGAATGTGCCACCTCCAGGTGAACTGCATGACAGGTTAGACATGTGAAGAGAACTCCATATCTAGTAGTTCTCCCTCTCTTCACTTCTATCGGTCCAAAGTAATCAACACCAACATAAGTAAATGGTGGAAGATCAGTTGAGAGTCTGTCAATAGGAAGATCTGACATTTTTTGCTCACCTGGCTTTTGTTGTTGTCTTTGACACACCATACATTCTCTGATGATCTTTCTAGCTGCTGAATTAGCATAAGGGATCCAGTACTGTCTTCGAAGAGTAGAAAGCATATGATTTCTTCCTCTGTGTCCAACCTTTTTGTGGATATGTTGAAGAATGAGCTTTGAAACATGGCTTTCTTTAGGCAGTATTGCAGGATGTTTTGTTTCTTCAGGTAATGCTGCTTTGCTCAGTCGGCCACTCACTCTAAACACACACCATCAGAAACAACAGGATCAAGCTTGTACAGATGACTTGACTTTTTCACTGCACCAGAGCTCAGGGCAGCTATTTCCTTGCCAAAATGTTTTCTCTGCACAAAGCTCACTATGGCTTCCTCAGCCTTGAAGAGATCATCAGTTGTGAGCTGAACATTCATTTTATTGTCCTGTTCATTACACATTTTATTTCCACAGTGTGCAGTTAGCAACTTCTTTGTTTGCATCCTTTCTTTTAGTTTCAGGATCCATGCTACACTTCTTTTTAGCTTTGTCCAACTGGAAAAGTACATTAGCAGCTTAGTAGTGGAACACACCTTTTCCAACAAAGCTGCACATGTCAGGATCTTGTCTTTAACCTCTGGATCAGTTTCCAAATGGACAGGTCTTTCTTTAATCACTGATGGCCATTGGATCTCAGGTTTTGTGAGGACTTCCGGTCCCTGTAACAGCCATTTGTTCAGTGATGTTCCAGCAAACGTTGCAGCACAATCATAGACAACCCACAGTGTTTTCTTGCGGGGGTGGTAGACCCTATAATGAGGTACATACCACACCTTTCCTTCCTCATGTTCCACTTGATCTTGTGGAATAATTTCTGAATGTCCTTCCACACCAACATTATGCATAAATTCTTTGTACTCTTCAAAAAATAGATTATCCTTCTGAAATCGTTTTAACAGACATTGCGCCCTCTGCTGCACCACCTGTTTGTTGTTGGGCATTTTTACTTCAGGATTACGAAAAGGTAACTTTAGGTAATAATGATCGTCTTTAAGCACCGCTGACTTTGACATAATGTCCATGAACTGTTTGTCTTCTACAGACATTTCAGCATGCTCATTGCACTGGTGCTCTACAAAATCTTGGTTATACTGACTGACCAGCATTTCTTCCAAATTACTTATAGAAATATGGTTCACCTGAATAGAACCAGCAACATGTCTATTTTCTTCACTGCCTTGACTGAGCGGACCATTAACAACCCAACCAAGGCGTGTTAGCACAGCATAAGGTCCTCTACCTTCACTGTTAACTATTGTCCAAGGTTCCAATGCTTTAGGAGAATTTACACCAATGAGCAGCCCAATGCCAGCATCTATTGGTGTCAACTCAACACCTTTTAGATAAGACCATTTTCTTAAGTCTTCCTCTTTATGGATATTTTCTTTAGTGACAGGAATGGATTGTTGAGTATATACATCAGGCAACTTCAAGTACTCATTTTCTTTCAAAGCAGCTAGTTCCAAACCAGATAATCTATAGCTACTTACAGGCTTTTCCTGACCCATGGTTTTTAGCATGATTTCCACTTTCTTTCCAGACGCATTTAACTGCATCATCAACGCCTCTGTACAAAATGTTGCAGAGCTGCCTGGATCTAGAAAGGCATAAGTCTCCACAATCTTTGTCCCCTTTTCCAACTTTACTTTTACTGGGACAACTGACAGAGCACACTCATTAGACCCGGCCCCAGTGTAGCTACCAACATTTAATGATACAAGAGCACTTGAGACTGGTGACTCTTCACCCTCGGCCTTAACTGTTTGATGCTGCTGCTCTGCTGGTTCAATATGCAGAACCATAGGGTGATTTTTACTACAGGTGAGGCATGTTAGACGCTGTGGACAGTTTTTACCCATATGCCCCTTCTGTAAGCAGCCAAAACATATACCTTTACTTTTAATGAAAGTCACCTTTTCTTTGTTGGTTTTCCTCTTAAAGGAGTCACATTTTTCCATACAATGACTTCTAAGACAGAATAAGCACAGAGTTTTAGCCACCTTTATAACTTCATGATTAAACTGGACCTGTTTGTCATTGCTTTGTTTAGAAACTGCAGCAACAGAAGTGGCAAAACTGCTGCTTTTAGTTTTAAAAGGAACTTTAGATGGTTTTAAGGCCATCTTTTCTTTTGCAGTTTGACCTTCTCCAAAAACAGGATCTAATGCAGCTTTTGTTTGTTTTTCCAAAAAGTCAAGAAGATCTTTAAACTTTATTCTACGATCATACTTTTCTGCTACATCAACCACAATAAGTCGCCATTTGTCACAAAGTTTAAAAGGTAACTTTGAAACAAGAATCCTCATATTGGTTGAGTTTTCAAGCTCATCAATAAACCCAGCTTCATCCATTGTGTTGAAACAACTTCTCAGAAATAATGTATAAGCTCTTAAAGCAGTGGCATCATCAGACTTTAAAACTGACCAATTCAGAGCTTTGTCTATAAATGAAGATGTTATTTTTGCTTTGTTACCAAAGTTCCACTCAAGCTGTTTTTAGCCTCTATATAAGCAGTTTGTGGACTCATGTGCATACAACTTCTCACTAAAGTTCTTGGCTGACCTGAGGTAAACTGTTCCAAGTAATAAAGCCTGTTCTGCATGTTATCTTGGTTTCTATTCCTTGCTCAAAAGCCTTAAGAAAGGACCTAAAATGCAAAGGATCTCCACTAAAAACAGGGATTTCTACAGATGGCAGGAGTGACAGTCTTTGCTGTTTTACAAGCATCTCAGTGATTTCATTCTGCTTCTTCATGATCTCTGTTAAGGCACTACTGTGAACATCAACCTGAGATATTCGTCTTGGGCTTTCCCCTTCTGGTTTCACTTTTAATGTTTCATTAATAGATGTCTCTTGGGGCATTGGCAAAGGAGCAAGGGTTGCCGATCGCTTCTGTGTTCTTTGAGCCTTTTGCGCTATAGCAGCGGGTATTAACTCATATGCTGCGGAACCTGATGTTTCCTGACTTGCGACGTCAGCGCTGGAACTTTTCTGTTCTTGCGCAGAGTTGTAGATTTTCATCTTTGCATCCGTCGTGACCAGCTTGGTTCTCAAATCCAATGCTTCTTTTCTTGATTTTAACTGGATTTCTTCCATCTCGATCGCGTGTTTTTCTTGCAGCGCATCCGTCTCCGCTTTCAGAGCGGCTCTTTCCACCTCGGCTTCCATCAGCGCCATTGAAGCCGCACGGGAGCTCGAACTCCGAGCACTAGAAGCTTTACTCACTATACTGGGCGCCGTGCTGGTGGTCTTGCTGGCTGGTTTAGCTGCGGACCCAGATAGCCTTTCAAAGTTTTTGCTGATCGTCTGTTGCGCAATCTGTGAGTCGCTGTCATCCGGCTCAGCGTCACGGTCATGAGATGCCGCCTTTGATTCAACGTCAAATGCTGAACATACTTCGCTCTTCTGCGCACCAGGATCGCCATTCATCCAAACTTCGATCTCATCCAGGAACTCTTTAAAACTGATCAACTTCGGTTCATACCAATCTCAGTGATCGGTTTCTTTTTCATCATCGTTCAGAAGTCTTTGAACTGAAGATTGCAAGTCCATAAACTCTGCTAAATAATTATCGAAAGTTTTCATATGCTCATCTATGGAGGGTTTTGATTCTCCAGCATCAATTAAAGCATGAATGTCATTTATTTTTCTTGTCAGAATGCAGAGTTTGGCTCTGCGCCATTTAATTAAATTAAAGAGTTCTCTTTCCTTGTCAGATCCTTCATCTTGTTCATCCATTTTCAACACAAACTTCGTTTCTCGAAATCCAAAAGATAATTGTCTAAAACAAACTTTTCAATTTGCAGCTCAGTGCCTCTGCTTTCTCCAACAAAGTATCGCATTTACTCACGAACTTTGTGCGTCTTCTCCAAGTCCATTCCATGAAGTTTCAGTCGCCCAAGTGCGATCATCCAATCTTCCAAGCTTTTCCAACATCCAAACGTTCCAAAAATGTTAAAAAAAAGATTTTTTGACTTAAATGTCGCGGCCTTCTAGCTTCCAATACTCCAACTAAGGCCGTGTGTGTTAACAAGTGGGTTTTGATTTGAACACACTTCCTCTTCATTTGTTTGCGAAAATAGATTCTTTGTTTCTTATAAAATTAGTAACAAAATAAATATCAAAAAATGTCCTACATCTTAGTCGAAAACGAAATTAAACTTAACATGGCGTTTCAAGTAAAAAAGTGCAAAATAAAAGGTCAAATTGAAAGTGAAATGAAATGTAAGTGAAATGGTCAAAAAATCATTTACCAACCCTCCCGTACACACCAGACATCTGCAAAACAATCCCTCCAACAAGCACCCGGTGTGTTTTTAATTACCTAAATTAATGGGAGGGGCTAACCAATTACCAACATAATCAATTCTAATTTACAAATTAACTACAGACTTAATTCTAACTTTCCAAAAATAAAAAACTAAATTAATAGAAATTACAAGTTGCAAACATTACATAAATGGCCACAACACAAGTCATGATGAAATATACATCATGTAATTGGTTATGAAATAACATGATAACTTGATCCATCTCTGAGCCAAGCGCACGACCATCTGACAAGGTATGACAAGGTATGCTGATCCGACAGAACACCGTCAACTAGGGACTCCAACACAGAATTTAAGTTGAACGCTGTCAATTAGCGACTTTAACCCGAATAGCGCTTTTCCACTCACGTTTCTGTTGGTTCTTTTTGTCTGTTCGGGTCTCGTCAATCCGTCGTTGGCAGACAAAGTCGAACCTATAGGACGCTGGCCTGGCGAAGAATTCACTTCTCGGGTCTTTGTTTCCAGGTCCCGTAGACTCTGGCCGTGCACAGTTTCAGCGCGTCGTTCTTCGTCTGTCAACAAACGGGCATGTCGAGATCCCGGGTTTCGGCACCAACTGTTAGGTATTTTCTTGAACCTACATTAAAAAAGAGAACCACAGACAACATATATGAGTGTTTAACCAAACTTCTGCAGAAGGAGACGACACAGTGAACTGCTCCTTCAGTTTGTTTGTCTCTTTTATTAGCAGGAACGAGAAGGTGTCAACAGGAATGGGGGGGTGAAACCCACATCCTATCTTCACAGTAGGATGTGAATTCAGACAGGGTAGGATGTGAAATCCGACAGAGGGGAGACACAGATACTCAATTAACACATAGACATGTTTTACAGCTCAGGACTATCCCAGGAAGGTCTAAGTCACCATCTGTAAACACATGCTTGATTAAGGGAGATTTAATTGTCTCCACAGTTTCAACTAATTTGAACACTAAACCTCTACATAGAAAACTAGCAATATTACAAATGTAAGAATGATAACAAGCATAATTTTTCTAACAAACCTGACTGCAGGACACTTTGGCGCTTCTAAAACATTTATCTGAAGAAGGTCATAAGGTCAACAAAAACAAACTCCAACTGTGCAAGACACATGTAAAGTATCTGGGTCAAAACTTAGATGCAGACAGGCATACCATTATGGAGGACAGAAAAACAGCAATCCTCCAAGCACCAAAACCACAAACATAAAAACAAATGATGTCATTTCTAGGCTTGACTAACTATTGCCGAAGCTGGGTGCCTAATTATGCAGAAATTGTGGCACCTTTAAACAAATTAATGTATGAAGAAGATCTCAAAATGTCCTCTCCGTTGAAATGGACAGACATAGCAGAGGAAGCATTTTGCAGGGTAAAACAGGCCCTTGTGCAGCACTAGTAAATATGAATTTACCGAATTATGAGAAACCTTTTGTTCAGATGGTGGACTGCAAAGGTCATTTTATGACCTCGGTACTCGTACAACAGCATGGTGATAAAATGAGACTGGTCGCATATTTCTCCTCCAAATTAGATAGTGTGGCGTGTGCGTTGCCTCACTGTGTGAGGGCTGTTATTGCTGCTTCCATGGCAGTTGAAGTTAGTGCTACTATTGTACTTTTTCATCCATTAACATTAAAAGTACCACACACGGTATCAGCACTACTATTATAGACAGATATGACATTTTCATCACCTGCAAGACATCTCTCATGTATGTCCACCCTGTTATCTCAGCCTCATCTGAATTTTGAGAGGTTCACAGTGTTAACTTCTTTATTTATTGACAGATAAAGTGTCCCCGGGGAACGCTTTCGCTGACAAAATGGCAAAACAGGCAGAAGCAGGACAAATAACAATGTAACGCTTAAAAGAAAACTCAATTTTTTTCAAAATTTCTACGTGAAATGCAACAAGCAAGTCCGCAAAATGAAAAGGACTTATGGATAAAGGAGGGAGCTAAAATAATAGATGTCTATAAATGCTCTGAAAATAGAACTATTTTACAAAAAAAAAGGTCTGTATAGATGGGCTTTTTGTAGAACCTGTTTGATCTGCGCTAAACACAATTCTCAGGGAAACCTAAGACTACTCCCACAGCTGTAAAATTAGCAGAAAGGTCCACTTAGGTTCACTTGTCATATTGCAAAAAAGTAATTTCAGCTCAGAAGTAAAAATAATAATAAGACATAAGTTCTGGACAGCTCACTGACCTGCAGGACAAAGGCCAGGTTGCAAAGGGGGCCAAACAGAATAGTTTGACCGTCTCAAGACTGGTGAAGATTGTCCACAACCCTGGAGAGCAGGCTGCCAGATTAATAATAATAATCAATTTAATTTATTATATACTTTTCAAAGAAAAAAAAATCTCAAAGTGCTACATGGTGCAGCTAAAAACGTATAGATTTTTAAACAGTCATTTGAAAGTGGAGTAGGCTTGTCTCAAAAGAAAAGTTTTCAAGCCAGATTGTGAAGTATGTATGGAATCAAGACCTTTTCTACTTGTAACCCCAGCAAACATTAGAAAGCAATGCTTATTAGAGGTGATGAGTAAAATTAATCATATTAGCACCTGTAAGATTTATGATTCAATATTTACTCTTGCTGTAGCTGATGAAAAGAAACTTTTCTTTTCTATAAAACAGCTTCAGGGAAATTTACATGCATCAACATAACAGGAAGTGGGAAGAGATTAGGAAATCTTTCTGATACAATGTGTACTACCATTGTCTCTGTAAACAGTGATTTTAATCTTATCTCTCATGCAGATGTCTGGTGGTGGTGTGGTGATGACAGACTTTTTAATAAGTTACCCTGAAAGGTTATGGGTTTCTCTGCTCTAGTTTCTTTACTATTGTCTGTATCTGTTTATTCCATGCCAGCAACAGATCTAACACATGTTCTGTCTTACCATTTGCAGAAACAAGAGCTGTCATGGTAACATAGTGCGTTTACATACATCCATGCCATCCGAGTCCCTCACGAATAAATTGGCCGATTGACCACAGTAGGTTTGAATCTACAATTTGTTGGTGTTGTACTTTAAACAAAAATGTAGACAGGATCAATTGCATTCATTACAATGTGCAAAAACTGGGCAACTGGACACAGGCTGGGTTCGAGGCGGTTCATGAGCAACTGTCCGCTACTTCACTGATGGCTTTCCAAAACAGTATAGCTCTTGACATGGTACTAGCTGAGAAAAAGGGTGTGTGTGTGTTATCTTTGGAGAAAGATGTTGTATATACCTGCCAAACAACGCAGCATGATGGGAGCCTGACGAAGGCCATTACGGGGCTCCAAACCCTGAATGGCGAGTTGGAGGAAGCCTCTGGGATTAACACCTCTATGTGGGATGCATGGTTGGATGTTTTTGGTACCGAACCCTTGTGTCCTCTGCTTTAGTGTCAATGGCAGACTTTGGTGCCATTCTAACCTTGTGTGAATGCTGTTGTATTCCTTGCCTGCGTTCTTTGTTTAACTGTATCATCACCACAGCAATTTTGCCCATGGAGGACCGGATGACACAGATGTATCCTTTGATGGTCAAAGATGCTGAGTCTGACACAGAATCCTCTGCTGAGGACTCCTCTGACTTGTACTTAGATCCTGGTTTCTGGACTGAGTACAACCCTGGGGTGTAAAAATATTTGCGTTCTTAAAAATTAATTCCCAGCTGAAAATCGTTTGAAGAGGCTGTTTAGGAGGGATGTGAGACTTAGAACAAATATTTGATAAACAGGGGGGAATGTTAGGTAAATTGTATTATTATCAACTATCTGTTATGCCTTTATTTTCTTAGTTTAGGTACTCTTATGTACTCTTATTAGTTTAGTCATATAATTTAAGAACATGTTTCTGTATGTTAATCATTCTTATTTCCTTTCTCAGAGGGCCTCTCTGAGAAAGGAAGAAGGCCCTGAAGGAGAAGGAGAAGAACTTCTCTCTGAAGGCCCTGTTCTCCCTGAAGAACAGGGCCTCTCTGAAGAAGAGCAGTGACTGACAGCAGCTCTTCACAGAACGCCCTGTTTTGACCTCTTAGATTGTTAGTGATAATCTTGGCGCTGTAACTGTGTGATGAATGTCTTTCCCCTCCCTTTAGAGTTACATCGCTCTGTGATTAGGGATCCTAAACACAATAAAAAGAGAGGAGCAGGCAAATGTGCTTTCAGAGCAGTAGGAGATCTGTAACTGAAAGCTCATCTCTGTCTGTTCTCCTCGTGAGTATTCAGAATCTAACTCTCTTGTCTTTTCTGGGTTATTTGCTGTGTTTAATAGGTGTCAACCCTGACATATAGAAATATAATAAATACAAGATTTAGAATTGGAGCAATAATAAATCTATTTTCATAGAGTATTGGTCATTTGACACAACGTGAAGCCCAGGATTGGTTGCAACGTGTTGACAGCATCAGTTTTAATTGATCGGCCATTGATCAGGTCAATGAAAGAAAGATTCATAACCCACAGATTCACAAAAAGAGCATCTATGTCGGCGTATAGCAGGGATCCAGCAGGACTTTCAGATCACAGTCTGAAGTTTCCTTGAAGGCTTGTGGTGTTTGTCATCTTTGAAAACGTTCAAGTCTTCCAGTAAGAAACCTGCTGTGAGGAATGTGACGGCCTTATTTACGCCGGAGATAAGAGAAAAACTGGATCATCCAGTTGGAGAATGTCTGACAAAAGGCTAATTAGTGTCAGGCAGTGAGCAGAAGAAGGAAGTTTCAGTCAGTGTCAAATTACTGAACTTAGTATTTTGATTACTTTATTGCCAAGTTGATTGTTAAGGAAGTAATTTTCTGTTTCTGTAAAGTTCCTGGCAGCAGCGTTGAAGTCAGATGTTACTTTGCTTTCTGTCCAGTTTTTGACTCATTCGGTATCAACAGTCTCTCACAAACATGAAGCAGACAGAATTGAAAACCTGTTTCTGTTCATGAGTTCACACACATCTTGATGTTTTACTTAGAAAGTTTTCTTTTTCCAGATCCCTTTGAGTGGCTTCATCTGACTTTGTATTTGGTCCAAATAATGTCTTTCCTGATCTTAGTGAGCTGCCGTTTTTTAAACAATGAATGTTCTTGTTCTCTGTTCTAATCCTGTGTGTTTCAGAGACAGGTAGCATCAGCTAATACTGAAGTATGTAGACATTTTATTTTGGACTTCTTTTAATAACTGGATCACTTTAGGAAGCTAGATAGGATCATAACTCAACGTTTTTCTCTTCTAGTCAAGCAGCAGTGAATCAGCACTTTGTTCAGTAAAGTCACACTGCAGGAAGGATTTAACAAAGTGAAGGAGTTTTAAAAATCAGTTTTTTGTGATATTAAAAATATTATTTACAGTATATTATAAATATTATTCTCAATAATCAATTGAAAATGTTTTACTTGTTAAAGGATTCACACCATTTCTAGAGTTCAGAAATGGGTCTGAATGATTGTTTCACTGGTATTTTCATATTTATCTTTGGTGAAGTTCACCATCATTCTGACTAGAAGCCATTGTTATCATCATCATCTCCATCTACCTGCATGGATTCTCTCCGACTGAAGATCGGACTCTTGCCGGGCCGGTTCTGAAATGTGATAACTTCCAGTCAGAATAATATTTAAACCTAAATACAGCAGGACTGAATGATCTGGTGTTTAACTGTGTTTGGTTCTCCAGACTTGCAGTTTGTTCAAACATCAGGTTCTTTCATTCCACACTGATCAGTTTCCTCCTTCCACCCATATTAATTTACACTTCCTTAAGATTATAATCTAGATTTTAGTTTTCTTTTAAACCTTTCTGCTGCAGTCTTGCACAGGGTTGACCAGGGTTGAGATACTTTGTGAGGAGATGGAGTCCATCAGGGAGACCCTTAAAATGACTAACGACCTTACAGATTTTGGAAGTGTCAGCTTTTCATACAGTAAAGTCACAGAGGGGAACATTCTCTATCAGGTTGATTCTGCTGAAACTTGTTCCCTCTGTCCAAATAATGGATAAACAGCTTCGCACCTCTTTGTCTTTCAGCTCCAAAATACTTATCACCATGACTTTACATGTCATTTCAGATCGTCGTGTCCAGCCTGCATGCAAGAGTCTGGCTTGCTTTCATTGTTCACAGCAAAGAGTATGCTCTCCATGTAAGTGTTTTATTTTTGTTTAAAAAAACAGAAAAATTAAAGATACAACAGTTTTTGTTTTGCTTTGCTAGGAGCAAAGATGTTCTACTGGTAAATAATCAGAACTTGAAAACTATTTTATTTGTACAATAAATGATTCAGGATCTGTGAACATGTCGAACTCAGTCTGGAGCGACTCTGTTTCCATATTAAACATTTTTAATACTCTAATGCTAATCAGGAAGAGAACTCTGGAAATAAACCCTTCAGATAAAAATATGAATATTGGTATGTAATTTAAACTTTTTGATTATGCCAAATTAAAACTGTAGTAAGTTAGAAAACTGGATTCTTTAATCTCATGAACACAACTAGAATTTGCTTTAATAATGTGCAGAATGTACTGCAGGGCTCTTCCTTCTGGTTTTCCTCATATCAATACAATCCTTACAAATAATTTTAATTTTGCTGCACATTTACTGGTGAAAACAGGAAAGTGTTCATTGTCTTGATTTGTATATTTTCTTCTAAGGGGATTTTCTGACCTGTGGAGTTGGTCTGTCGGAGTTGTTGTGTAGCAGTGTTACAGCGCCACCCATTGGCCCGCCTTTCCTATTACATCAGTTTCTGTGGCGCTGCCCACATTTTTTCTTATTTACATAAATATATCACACTCATCTCTGTGCACAAGGCTTCAGGCTGTTATGTAAATATAAAAAAACCATAAAGTCAGATCAAAATGTAAAACTAAATATTTTGTCTCACGATAAGAAACCGTCATATCCAGATCTGAACTGAATTTTATCTAAATTTAACTCCAAAATAGACACATTATGAGTAACATTATGAGAACCAGGATGCAGCTGAAGTTAATCTTCCTTAAAATAACTGAGCAGCAGAAAAAGATGTTGTAGTTGTTTATGGCAGCAGGTGAGTTTCTCAGCAGCAAGAACCCAATGATTTACTCCACAAAGGACTCTGGCCAACCAGCAGAACCAGAACTGTTATATTTCATATATTTAAGTCTAATCATTTGGGTCACTGTGGCTTAAAGCTAATAAAAACTAAATTTGGTTTCTTAGACAATTTGATAATTAACAAATGTGACCATTGTCACATTTGTTAATTACTTACCTTGCAAACTTTTTCCTTCCACTTAACTTTCAATACAGCTGTCAGGTAACAGCCTGATTCTGGCTTCTTATGTGCCTACACACATAAGTTAAAATAAATGTTTTATTAATGTTTTCTAATTTAATATACACAGTCCAGTCACATTAATGTGACCATCTGTCAAAAGCCAGAATAACCACCTTTCGCAGAGCGAACTGCTACGAGACGTGCAGGAAGAGAGTCACTTAGGTCCCTGAAGGTCTTCTCTGGGATGTTGAGCCATGCCGACTCTAATGCCGTGGCCAGCTGCGCTAGATTACGCGGTTGAGGATCCATGGCGCGAACAACTCGATCGAGATGGTCCCACAGATGCTCGATTGGGTTTAAGTCAGGTGAGTTTGCTGGCCAGGGGAGGACGGTAAACTCATCCTGGTGCTCTTCGAACCACGCACGTACACTGGCAGCTGTATGGCACCTCGCATTGTCCTGCTGGAAGATGCCATCATCCTGAGGAAAAACAATGCGCATGTAGGGGTGGACATGGTCCGCAAGGACAGATGCGTACTTGTATTGATCCATCGTGCCTTCCACAATAATCAGTGAACCCAGAGAATGCCAGGAAAACATTCCCCAGACCATAATGCTCCCGCCTCCAGCTTGGACCGTTCCTGCAATGGTTGCAGGGTGGTTCCTTTCAGAGGTTTCACGCCTTATACGCCAACGTCCATCTGTCCGATGGAGCATAAAACGCGATTCATCTGAAAACGCTACCTGTCGCCACTCAGTGGACGTCCAGCTGCTGTACTGGCGTGCAAATTCTAGCCTTCGTCGTCGATGAACACCAGTCAGCATAGGTGCACGAACCAGGCGTCCGCTTCGGAGGCCCAGACGCAGCAATGTTCGCTGAATAGTGGTTTGGGAGACACTTGTGGTAGCCCCTTGGTTCATTTTAGTGGTCAGTTGCTCAACGGTAGCCCGTCTATCTGCCCGAACGCATCTCCGCAACCGTCGTTCGCCTCTGTCATCTATGGCCCGTGGTGCACCACATTTGCCACGTCGTTGATTTTGGACAGTCCCATTTTGCCATGCACGGTACACTTTTACCACGGCGGCACGCGAACAGTTCACAAACTCAGCCGTTTCGGAAATGCTTCCACCCTTGGCCCGAAAGCCAATGATCATGCCCTTTTGGACGTCGGATAAATCGCTTCGTTTCTGCATTACGCCAACGATTGAAATGTTTTCCGAAGCCCACACACACCCTTTATATACGCTCAACTGCACTGTGCTGCCACCTGCCTTCTGTGATTGGTTATTTAACTCTGAAGTGGAAAGTACGTGGTGGTCACATTAATGTGACTGGACTGTGTATGAAGAGAATTTTTTGACTCTTTTACTTTTAAATAGTCTTTTTCTCAAATTTGTATTAAGCACAGGCACTTTATTATTATTTTATGTTGAAATTCATTGAAGGATTTAATGTGATGTGAGCCTTTCGGCCAAACGTTTTCCTCCCACTCAACCTTCCATTAATATTCCTTGATGTAGGACTCAGTCATCATGCTGATCATGATGAAACATCTTTTTTGGTGTTATCCAACAAGCTAATTGAATTTTGGGTCATAATAAATATAAATAAACATTTTCTACTTTTGAGTGCCATGAATAAATATAATAATATAAAATAACTACTGGAATAATCTGAGTAGCGCCAGTATCAGCAGCTCTTTTACTTTCACATAAGATCTTTAATTATTATTTTTATTATTTTTTAAATTAGTGTTTATAAAACAAAGACTACATATTAACAAAAGAGGAATTGGTCTACAAAATAACTGTATCATAAGACATTAGTTGTTCATGCTAACGTGTTCAGATGAGATGAACAGAGAAACACATCAGCGTGATTTGTTGTGTTTTTTATTCAGTTTTCTAAAACAGGAGCTCAGCTAAGGCACAGCACGACTCCCAGCGAGAAAAGACAAAAATGAAAGAAAAACAATCCTCTGGGAAATCCGGTTAAATAATCACAACAGAAATATGGACATTTACACTTTAACTTAAAGTCTGTACATCGTTTCACTTGTTTTTCTGTAATAAATTAAACACCCATCCAGATTCATTCAAATACAGAAACACTCTGAGCTGCTACATCTGAAAACCAGTCGGCCTCCAGTTTGGTCCCAGTTCCATTTAAATTACCTTAAAATAATGCATAAATAAAACATAAGTACATTACGGAAATGAACAAAGAAACAAAGATCTCAAACCCACATTTCCAATTATCTGCTTTTATTTAAACTCTAATATTTATTTTATTCTTTTTTCTGTTAAACAATCAGTAAATCTCCGTTTGTGTTTCCAGGGTTTATCTGATCGTTTTATTTTCCTTCTGAATTCGTTCACGCTGCAGAGTTTTCACTTCAGCTTCAACTTTGGATTAAATCAAAATGAAAACTTTGAACTTCTAATCAGAAAAATAAATAATTCAGAAAAAGAAATAATTCAGCCTCCTCAGAGTTTCTTTCATTTAACAAAAACAACAAACATGTTTTTTCTGGAGGCTGTGGTTCAGTTTATTGGTTCATTTGCTTCAGTAATTCAGTTCAAAAGGTGAAACTCAGATTTACATCTCAGAATGATGTATTTCTAGTATTTTTCATTCAGTTTATGATTATCACAGTTAATAAATAAAAACCCCAAATTCTGTTTTTCAGAAAATTTTAAACGTTTTTTTTTTCACAGTCATGGAGAAAACGTGACCGATGTTGACCAAACTGAAATGTCCACAAGGAGGAGAAGCCACAAGACATGACTTCAAAAAAATGGCTGGTGGAAAATTCAGTGGAAGGAAAAAGTAAAAAGATTCACATCAGCACTTCTTTTCTCTACTGCCCAGACCAAGTAGAGAACAAATACGATGCAGAAATATGACGGAGTTTTAAACCCTTTCTTAGGATTTAATGCCATATTCTTATTTTCTGAAAACTGAATTTTGGGATTTTATTATTAAATTATAACAGAGATAATTTGTGAATAAATCTCTTCGTCTTTATCTGTCACAGAATTTTAACTTTTAATGGTTTTCAATTTCAAAACATATAAAGAACATTAGATTTTTAAATGTCTATCTGTCATCAAAACTTTTACTCATTCCATCTTAAACGTTTGGTTGTAAGGTGGCTGTATTTACATGGTTTGTCCACATGAGGGCGCCCTTTGTAAACAATGAACAGCCTTCAGTATTTCTATTTAAATCAGTGGAAACTGTTCATCAGTTCTGTTCAGTTCAAACCTTCTGCTTCAGTTTGTTTGTCATGTTGACAGGTTTCACTTTTCAATCCTTCCTGAACCTAAAGATCTAAAATGAGTTTTTCTCTTCCTTAGTTATCAAATAAAACAGGATTTAGATCCCAGGATCAGCAGGTTAGGTGGAGTTCAGCCTCCCACCATTGGGACAAGAGACCATAAATAAAGACAATGAAGTCTGTGGTCGACATCATTTAATCGTTTCTTCAGCCTTCAGAAACAAAGGCACACATTTTCCTCCTGAAGAGGAAAAATTATTTATATAAAGGTTTGAATAAATTAGTTCAGCAGCTCTTAGATGTTTGACACAGACAGAGAGATTTTTTTAAATAAAGAAGAAAACGAATTTCTTCTTGTATGGCTCACTTCAAGTCTGAAGGATATTAAAATGGCACAAAGACGTTGACAGAACAAAGCAGCTGGGGAAAAACTTTAAAGGCGTTAGAAGAATATCCATCAGGAAAGATCAGAGGCGTGACTTTAATCTGTGAAAAAATATCGGTTTTAATATCTGAGATGATTCCTCTGCATGTGAAATATCCCTGTAATTCCAACACATAATGAAGTAATAGCATCTGGCCAGCAGGTGGCGATCATGGCAGCATTGTTTGCTTGTTGTGATACAGCAGCAGTTCTTTATGTTAATAAATAACGTGGAAACGCTCCAGCAGGAGGGCTGGGTGGCCTCCTGCTGTGAGGAGCTTAAAGGTTTATTACGCCCAGATCAGGATTTCTACTGGCTGAAACATGGAGCTGGAGCTCAGAGTTTTCCACATCAGGATAAGTGAAATATGGAAACGCTGGTATTCCCAGATCTCAATTCCCTAAAGTACACAGTACATATTTCACCTTTGAACTCTAAAATATGGAACAATTAACTACAGATGCTGCAATTAACTCAATTGAAACTTCACTTGAAGACACACTTTGGATTTAAAACTTGCTAAAAAACAAAAGAAACATCAGAACAATTTGTTTTTGTTGTTTTTACATAAATGACAAGCAGCAACTCTGCATCTATGGTCCAAATAAGAAAAAAAAATAAAATCATTAAAAGTTGCTCTGAAAAACCCCCCATGATTTTTCAGGGGGGGAAGAGAGATTAAAATCTAAATGTTACAAAAGTACAGAAACTGTTGTTTGGCACTGTGGTCAGACTTTAAATATCTGAAAGCTGCAAAACCCTCACATCATGAACTTCAGTGAAATTTTTCTTTTCTTAAGACTCAGAACATTTTAAATTAAATTATGAAGTTATTTACAGTAGGGTTAGCTGCAGCTTTATGCTCTAGTTTATTTTGAGAAAAGTTTTCAGTGTGGTCACTTACATGTCGGCGCCAGCAGGGGGAGCTCTTCACTTAAAAACCCAGTTTTTTCCATACTTGTATCCTGGGAAATAAATTTCCAGGAATCCTGAGGAAAAGCCGGAGTGGATTTTGACCTCAGCTCAAACATTAAATAATGTCATAATTAGACTAAACAACTAATAAATAATCATTTTTGTGAACTCGACAACAAGAGGTATGAAGTTCTGGTTCTGACATTCATTGGACCCAACCAGGTTCTGGTCCTCCTCCGTTCCTGCCACCTCCAAATAAATAAACGTTTCGTCCGTCGGTCGGTCCCGCCGCTACCTGATGCGGCCGTCGGCTCTGGGCGCGCTCAGTTCGGCTTTGGGGTCGGGGCTGGCGGCGCTCCAGGCGGTTTGGGCGCAGCGCTGCATGACGGGGCAGGCGCTGGGGCCCAGCGAGCAGACGTCCGCGGCGGCCCAGTGGCCCTCCAGGAGCCCGTCCAGCCAGCGGCGCAGCGGCGCCCCCGTCAGGCCGGCGTTGGCCTCGGCCTCCTCCACGGCGCGGAGGCTCACCGGCAGCCGCAGCACCGGGTTCAGGCCGTGGAAGCTCTGCTCCATGTAGGAGTTCCTGGGCGGGCCGGCGTGGAGCCGCAGCGTGTCCTCTGGGGGGGGCAGGGGGACAAGCAGGACGTTCAGCTTCTGGAACAAACCTCCTGAAAACTGAAAAACGGCTCAAACACCGAGTTCCTTTAAATCAAGGCTGAAACCCTCCTGATTAATAATCAATGGAATATTGATCTACATCGGGGGTCCAAAGAGGGTCCTGGAGGCCCGACATCCTGCATGTATTTGTCTCTCCCTGGTTTAACACACCTGGATCAAATGATTAGAGACCTAAGAGGAACACTGACCTGCTGAACAGGTAGTTAGAGCCACCAGGGAGGGAACTGAAACGTCGGACGCCTCCAGGTCCCACTTTGGATCCCCTGGTCTACATATTTGATGCGTATTCATGTTTTTGACTCTCATCAAATGTAATGTTTAATGGTTTGTCACTTTTGTGACTTTATGTGTTTTTATGTATGATGTTAAGCACTTTGAACTGCCTTTTTGCTGAAATGTGCCACACAAATAAACTTGATTGATTGATTGATTGATCTGATCCAGAAAACAAGTTTAGCTGTATGTTTAGGGGGGATGTAGCTTCCCACATCTCTTTGCCGGTTTTCCACGACTCCGTCCTTCAGCTTCCTGACCAGCATCATGGAACAAGCTTTTTAAAGCGTCATGGAGACCAGAGAGCATCATGGGAGAAGCTTTTTAAAGCTTGCTCTTTAAAAACAGAACGGCTGCATTTAGTCTGACATTAAACTGCACTGAATGGACGTCGTCTCCGTTACTAATCAGGCGACTTCAGAAACATTTGTTGCTCTGGATTTTTATTTAGAGCCACCAGAGTAAATGGAGTTGATGGCAAATACAACCACACTTTTCAGATTTCTGGTTCTGGAAACGGATAGTTTTGCGTCGGCTGTACGTAACAAAAGCAGGGGGGCTTTTTATTTTATGAGTTATGTAGAGCTGTTTGGTTTCAGTGGAGTCAGGGATCCTACTTTCTGATTTTTTCTTGAGTTCAGCTGTAGGTGGAACTCTGTTCAGGCTGAGAGTTAAAATTGGACTTTAAAAAGTCCTGCAGTTATCTGTGGACCGCCAGCTGGGGTCGAACAATGAGGCGGAGTCAGGAGGAGGTGACCCCGTGTCACCATGGCAACAGGATGGACGGGTATAAATACATCTGCTGCCGACAGCTGAGGCTGCGGCTTGAAGTTTGTCTGAGCGGCTCGTCTGAAGTGTTTTCATTTACAGGTCATGTGACTTCCTGTGTGAAGTTGGACCAACCACATTCCTCCAATTGAATGAAATTGTCAAAAAAATTGTGCCTCTATCACTTTAAAGATATTAATACATGTTTTCAGGGATCATCAAAGGTCAACCTTTCACAAAATCAAACAAATTTTAGCTGCACAAACATAAAAAATTATTAATATAAATTAGAGCTGTATAATAATATTGATATTTTCTTTCCTAGAAAAAAATCGATATTCATCTTCAAGTATCGTAACGTCCAACTGTCACCTTGTTCACTCACTGCTGGCTTCACCAGGTCATCAGGCTTAGAGTGATTCCTTCAGATGTTCAGGTTAAAAAGGTATCAAACTATTCAGAGCAGGAACTTGGTTCACTTTATTTACTTTACTAATGCATGAAGCTACAGTTTGGACTGTTTCAACTAAAAGAAACATGTTTTCTCACCACTTCTTTGGTTCATTTTGTCCAGCTGTCCACTTTAAGTCTGTGTTCAACCAGAACCAGGTATTGTGTAGTTGGAGCTTTTAATCAGTTTTCAGTTAAATTAATTCAGTCCAACTTTATAACAGTCACTAAATGTCACCAAAATCACTCTGTCCCTCTGAAATCTGTCATAAAATCGCAAACGTGTATTGAATTGTATCATTTGCTGAATGATATAATAATAAATATTAAAAATAAATATCGCGATATTTATCGTATAGTGACATTATTGTATCACTACAGCCCTAATATAAATTTTGTTTGATTTTGTGACCTCTGATGACCTGTGGAAACTTTTTTATCTTAATGTAGCACAGTGGGATGGCAATTGATTTTGTGAATTGACCTTTGATAACCTTTTTGATTGACCTTTGCTGACCTCTGGAGACATTTCTTCATATCTTTAAAATGACAAACATTTTTGCGGCCCAGGTGTGTCGCTGTGTCGCGGCTCACCTTTCTGGATGGGCTGCTGCCGGTGGAACTCGAGCGGCGCGACGACGAAGCTGCTCTGGCCCAGCAGGTTCCAGCGGTGAAGCACCCTGAGCGTCCAGACGCCGGGCCGCAGCGGCGCCGTCAGCGGCGGCCGGTAGTGGGTCACCTCGGCCGACGCGTCCACCAGGATGTCGTAGGTGGCGGCGATGACGTTGGTGGGGTCGATCCAGACCACGGTGGCGGTCAGGTTGCTCTGGCTCCGGCTCCAGCGCTGGACCGCCACCGGCTCGTCTTCGGGCCCCAGCAGGCCGCCCCAGTTCCTGAAGAGCCGCTCCTTCGGGTCCCAGTCCGACCCGACCTGCAACGACACCACCCGGGTTTGGATCGCTTCGTTTCTACTGAGCAGACTCTTTATAAAACGGGGGTGTCTAAAGCGTGGCCTGGGGGCCATCGGTGGCCCTTGAAATGATTTAGTTTGGCCCCTAACCACAAGTCAAGAATGATAAAAGAATTTGGCAAACAAATAGAAAACAATCGATCACACAAAAAAAATGGTAAATTGTCCATTTCTCTCTTAATAGAACAGAGTCTGAAGCAACTTTTATGTTTTGGATCTTTAATGATATACAGATTTTATAAAGTTTTATTGTTGAGAAGATAAAACTTCACAATAAATTAATGTGGTAACAGTATTTGAAGGGGTTTGCAAAAGACTGACATGACACCGACATGAACATGAAGGTGTCTATGAATGTCTGTGACAGCTGTCATGAAGTGTCATTCTGTAAATAATGACACTTTAAATGCAAAGTTGCTCTAAAAGTCCATTAAATGTCCATTAAAAGTCCATTAAAAGTCCCAGCTTTACATGATTTTGTAAATTATGATAATTTAAAGTTGGAATTTTTTTCTTCAAATAAAGTGTTGCCATTAATTTTTGCATTATTTTTTTAATGAATTTCGTGGAGTAGAGAAACAGGGCCAACCACGCCTAGCAACGGGGCCAACCACGCCTAACAACGGGGCCAACCACCCTAACAACAGGGCCAACCACGCCTAACAACGGGGCCAACCACGCCTAACAACGGGGCCAACCACTCCTAACAACGGGGCCAACCACGCCTAACAACGGGGCCAACCACGCCTAACAACGGGGCCAACCACGCCTAACAACGGGGCCAACCACTCCTAACAACGGGGCCAACCACTCCTAACAACGGGGCCAACCACACATAACAACGGGGCCAACCACTCCTAACAACGGGGCCAACCACCCTAACAACGGGGCCAACCACACCTAACAACGGGCCAACCACGCCTAACAACGGGGCCAACCACGCCTAACAACGGGGCCAACCACGCCTAACAACGGGGCCAACCGCACCTAGAAACACACCTAGAGGATGTCCTCTTGGTGCAGATTGTGAATGCGGCTCCTGACCTGGATGTGCTGCAGCCGGTTGCTGCTGTGGGGTTGGCTGGCCAGGGTGAAGCGGTCCCTGGGAGCCACCCAGGTCTCCAGCGTCTCCATCTGGGTGGAGGCTCGGTTTGTGGCCGCGTGGCGCACCAGGTAGCCCTGGAACTGGTCCGACAGGAAGTAGGCGTGCACCGACGTCGGGTGGCTCATGGCAGCGTACCTGAGAGACAAAAGAGGATAAATGTTTCTTTGTGTTTAATTACGGGGAAATTAGATGATAGCTGATCATAAAGAGCAATAATAAGGCCCTGCAGCATCTTCTGCAGTAAATAAAAACATGACAGCAAGGATGAAACCTCTTCAAAACAGACACGAACATATCAGTTTCTCAGGGGCCACAATTTATTTATTTTTAAATTTAAAATAATTTTAGTGTGAATTATTTTCTTTTTACCTCATCAATAATAAATTAACATGTATTTTAAGTAAAATGACCAGAAAAGTTGTACAGCTTCCTAACTTGTTGGTCAAAATATCCATTTCAGTTTTTTCTCTACAACAAAAATGAGAACTGTGTTTGAAAACCCCTCACTGAATTTAGCCCATTTTAAATACAGTGAGGTGTGATTAAGTCTGTTTTTGAGAGAAAAGTCACCAAAGGTTTGTGGCTCTGCTTAATTATGACATTAAAATCAAAGCCAAACAACAAAAACTTCAAACAAAAACACCTAAAAGTTTCTATGTAAGACATAAATTTGTTGTTGAAAATCTCATTTTATTAATTCCTGAACTCTGACCAGAGGCCACAGAAAACTATGCGGAGAGCCACAGACGGCCCCCGGGCCACACTTTGGACAACCCAGGCCAAACTGATTTCATTTCGGCCTGCATCAAGGTCATGATGTAAGGGCTGGTTTGGTGAACCCATAGCTAACTGTTAACTGCTAGCTTTCAAAAGAAAACTGATTTGATTTGACTGATAAAATAAAATTTTATCTTAAAGCTCAATTTATCTGTAGACGGCCACATAAATAGCAATGGTGGCTGGATTTGGCCCGCGGGCCTCGAGTTTGACCCTTTGGACAGCCTGTGATGGGGGATCCCGCCCAGAAGCTAATGCTGTTTCAGAACCCCCGATCTAGCTAAAGTCATTCAAAAACATGTTTTTAACTCTGGAGTGGAGGAGGAAAAGGCAGCAGCTGAAGGTGAAGAAGAATCGCTGCAGCGCTGCCTCTGCCTCCACCCAGCCTAACCACCAATCCCCACCCAAACCAGCAACAACAGCCTCCTTGTAGCAGTGGGTCTCCGCCTGCAGCGCACACAGAAACCTTGAGTGGGCAGAGACTGAGGCCTGCCTGTGCTGCAGAACAAGCGCTCCTTATCTGTACATTTAATTTGGAGCGGATAAACTCGGCCTGCGGTGAGTTTAGTGCAAAGATGCGTCTCTCCGTTTCCCTGGAAACTGGAACAGAAGCTTCTCTGAAACCGCTGAGAATCTCTATGCCGACTAACAAAAATATGGGATTTTCCACAAGCTTTTCATTTCTATCAGCAACTTCAGGGTAGAAAGGGTGAAGAAAGTGAAACACAGAATGATTTAAAGCAATTATTTATTTAAATTTAGATGATTATGTCTCACTGAAGAAATCCTCTAATTGTCTCTAAACAAGCTGGCTGAATCCAAAATATTACTAGAAAATTAAGTGGAAGGATGACATGGGGTCGAAAGTAAAGTCAATTCAGCATATATACAAAGTATGGAAACAATTATTAATGAGTAATCACTTATTAAAATAATCGTCAACTAATTCAGTCATTAGTTAATTGTTAACCGGAGCAAACAGACTCATAAAAGGGCATTTGCTGAAAAACCCAACATATTCAGAGCTGTAATTATCAATTTTTTAAAACCAGAACTCCTCAGGTAACATAGTTTTAGCTTCACCTGAATAAACTTCAAGAAATTGCTTTTTAAACAATAACATATTTTTTTTCTTATTTAAAAAAATAATTAATTTTTTTTACTTATTTGAATCTTTTAATGTATTTCTGATGCATAAAAAGGTTTAAGTGGTTGAAATGAAGAAAAGTGCAGAATGGGTCTCTGTCTCTTTAAAAACTCCTCTTTCTGAAGCTCCGCCTCCAGGAAATCATCCCACCAAATGTTCTTCTGTAAATAATGACAGATGTTAACAAATGTTAACATAACGTAACATTAGCTAATTGTTGCTGGCTAGTCTGAAGGAGCTGATGGGGGAGGAGCTTTGCCTCGAAGGCGGAGCTACGTCCATCTAGGCGCTTTGCACATCTTAATGAATGGTTGCCATGGAGTTGAAAGGATTCATTAAGCATACTTGAAAGAATCAAGGAAAAAGATAAAATGATGGAAAAAGCTGAAATAGTGGCTTTAACCTGATGCGGCCCCTTTATAAGTGTCTGGATAAGTGAATATCTGTGTTTTGCGGACGCGTCGTACCTGCAGCTGTGGTCGCCGGGGTGACCCTGCAGCGACCCGGCGGCGCGCGCCAGGCCCATGCGCGCGAAGGCGTGGTGGTGGCTGAGCGCGGCGTCGGACAGGCCGGAGACGCCGTCCGTCTGCTGGTGGAAGACGTTCTCCCAGTAGGCCTGCAGGCCCGGCGTGTCGGACGGATACGCGCCGAACAGGGAGGCGTCCAGCTGGCTGATGACCTCCTGGCTGACGCTGGCCTCGAACTTCCGGGCGAAGAACGTCGGCCTGGAGGCCTGCTGCGGATCAATAACCGATAATTCATCGTCCACATCGGCACTCCGTCTGTTCTTTAACCTTACTTTATGTCAGCGTGTGCACATGTGTGGTCGAGAGCACGACTTCCAACCCCGACATTAGAATAAAAACCTCAGCGGCTGCCTGGATCCAGAAATACCTGCAGCGGCCTCCAGAACCAGAACTCCTTATAGAACCCGTCCGCAGATGCCGACCTCAGATCTGCCAACGCAAACGCTCCGGAACCGCCTCGAAGCGGCGCTGCTAATTTGTGAATACGCGTCTATTCTGGGCTCCTCTGCAGGATCGGTTTCATCCCAGACAGAACCACTGTGCCTCACCGGGTCAGAGCAGAACTTCCTCCTGATTCGGTCTTTTTATAGATTTTTTTCTTTTTTTTGTTGGATCATTTAATATTTGGACAATTATTTCCTCTGTGGAGCTGGAAAGATTTTCTTCTCTTACTTTTTTTTTACCCTGAAACAGTTGTTTTGATATGTAACCATGGCAACAAACGACTTGTATGATATTTTAATTGTGTAACTGTTGATAATTGTACAAACTTTGCTGCCTCTTGGCCTGGAATCCCTTGGAAATTAGGATTTTAATCTTAATGGAACTTTTCTGCTGAAATAAAAGTCAAATAAAAACAAAATAAATAAAAACAAGGTGTTGTTTTTACATTGGCATCTTAACTCTATCTATCTAACTATATGATCCATCTGTTCCCTCTGCCACAGTAAGGATCTCATCCCCGACTCCAACATCTTTCTGCCCAGAGATTTAAGGAGGAGTAGCAAAGGCAAAGGAGGCGGATCAGCACATCTAGCTAACTGATGATGCCGTTCCTGTGGATCACCGTCTCTAAGGTCCAGTTTTGAGCTGTTGGCCGTCAGACAGAAACCGTCTTCAGTCAGGAGCCTCTTCAGATTCACTGGAACACAGACTGCATCGGTTAAATTCATTCACGTTTTCTTCTATTTAAACTAAAAATTAATGTTCATTTTTTAACTTGAATTTAAATGTTGTTTTAAATTACTTTAAAAATAATTAAAATTTATTAATTTAAACATTTTTAATAGATTCTATTTCTAATTAACTTGTTATTGAGCATTTTAAACTTACGTTGCAGCAATAAAATAATAATTGTTTTTACTTATTTACACATTTAATTGAACCATTTTAGTTGATTAAGGAATTTTAAAACTTACTTTCTATTTAAATAAAGATGAAAAAGGTTTTTTACAGATTTATTTTTAGAGAAATGACAAGAATGTCCCATTTCTGTCAAAACGGGACAGACTAGAGAACCTGGTGTAGAAATTATGTGTCAGAATAATTAGTAAGCGGTCTCCATGGCAACCATCACAGCCCCATTTACATGCTAACTGGCTATTCGGTTAAAATAAATGTAAACAAACATTTATTCTGTGTTTGAAGCGACTGAGTTCGGCCTGGCGGACGCCTCCAGGTGAGGCGGACTCACCTGGAGGCGCGGCAGGTCAGAGGGCTTGAAGTCGTTGGGAGAGCAGCCGCACCAGTCCACTATGTGCTTGTACTGGCACTTGCATCCCAGTTTGCGGTTCCAGTTGGTGAGCCTCAGGTTGTTGTCCACCATGGTCTCACAGTGGACGCTGTTCTCCAAGACGGTGTGGAAAAACGACTGGGGACGAGAAAAAACGGTTTTACAAACAGAACGAAGAGTTAGTTCCTTCCTTCACCAGACGAGGGCGCCAGTCAGCACGGTCAGCGGATTAACATCAGGAGAAGAAAACTGTTCACCTGGCAAAACAAAACAGACGAGAAACGGTTTGGAATTAGATCATATTTTATTTTCTTCAAGATTTTAAATATTAATTTGCACTTTGTAAAACACAAAGTTAAAGTTAAAGTTTGTTTTAATTAAAACTTATTTTTACAATTGTATTTGAATAGTAAACTAAACACACTTTTAGGATTACCAATAGAAAAACTGTATTTTCTCTTTACATTCTTTATTTTTAAAATCTTGATTTTTAAAATTTGAAACCTTTTCTTTTTAATAAAGCTGAATGACTGTGAAGAAAAAGCCGTGTTGTATCTGTGTGTCGGTACCTCGGCCGGCAGCAGCGTGTAGCCGTAGAACCGCTTCATGTTTCGGACCAGATCGTCCTGCGAGTTCACCACGTAATCCACAAACGGCCGGCTGAGCAGGAACCAATCAGAGCCTCCGTCCACCGACACGCCCTCCGGGATCTTACGGTCTCCCAGGCGCCACATGTGGGTGTCGCACTCGTAGAAAACCCGGTCCAGGCCCTGCTTACGGATGAAACTGGGACAAAGCAGCCGCGGTTCTTAATCAGAGGCTGGATTCGTGTTTAACTCGGTGGTCTCTAAACTTGTTGTCTCATGTGCCAACATTTTAGAAATTAAATACTTTTAAAACGTTTCTACCAGCTCAACATTAAACTAGACCTAACATTTTATTTAAAACAAATGCAGTGGGTTTTTTACTACAAATTTATGTAAATTATTGTAAATCCAAAGGTTTTGCATGTCTGGCTTATTAATAGTAAAGCAACCAGTTTGCAAATTCTGCAAAAAAAAAAACAAAGACAAAAATATTCTTGTGTCTAAAAATGATCATAAAAACATTTAAAGGTTGTTTGCTCAAGTTAAATGTAAATAATCTCCATTTGCAGGCCAGACTTGTGTTTTGAAAATGTCTTTAGGGCCATATAAAATCCCCCTAGGAGCCGCAAACGGCCCCTGAACCGCCCTTTGGACACCCCTGGTTTAATGAACGTTAAACAACTGAAGATGGCTGCTGCGTTCTTACCGAGCGTTGTCTCTGCCGTGAGACTTGATGAAGTTCATGTTGCGATGTTTGGAGAGAAACGCCACCAGCTGGTCGTTGGTCCTGAGGAGAAAAAAACATTTACAAATTAGTAAAAAAAATGTAAAAAGGATAAGATGAAGAAAGAGGGACAGGATTTCCAGGTGTCTGCTCCACCAGAACCAGAACCAGAACAGAGTTACTGCGAACCGAGCCTTTTCCTCATGTCGTTTCATACAGAGTCTGACATCATTTAGCAATAAACATTTAAATAAATAAATGGCTTGATAAAGTGATTCATGCGCCAAATATCTAATCTGAAAAATAAAAATAAGAATTTTCACAACTTATTTGATTTTCCAGTGTTGCATAAATTAAAGTTTAGTTTTAACAGCATTAATTTAATACAATCACTAATAATTAATTTCACTTCTATCTAATCTTCTTGTTTTATCAGTTTTCTTTTTTATTTCAGTATTCTTGTCACATTTTTTCATACTGTGTATTAATTTTATTTAATTTTTAAAAACTCACTTAGTGTCACATTTTATTGCACTATTTATTTTTCCATATTCTGTTTCTATTGCTATTTGTCATTTATATTTATTTGTCATTTATATTTATTTATCATCAATCAAGACATCTCCATGTCTTCATGGATTTTATACTGGACGGTTTGGAATGTTCTGCGTTTTGTAGATTTTTTTTGTATCCATCCCCTGACTGATACTTTTCAGCAACCTTTTCTCTGATTGGTTGGAGTGTCCTTCAGTCTTCATGCTGCCATGGAACCACGGATGACCCAGTGAATGGACCAGAACTAGAACCAGCTGCCTAATTTGAAATTAAAGGGTTTTTAAATCATTTTTGTTCAAAACAGCCAAATTTTGTTGATTTATTGATTTGCAAAAGCAACAAAACTAACAGTTTCTTTGTTTGGCCATCAGTGGCTTCGTCCTGAGACCAGCCGCTGCTCTGTGTGTCGGAAGTCGGATGCAGCTTCCTGTGGACGATGCACTTCCTGCTCTGAAACCAAAACAATCTTCCATTAAAGGGAAGTGTGAGTTTCCTGGTTTGGAAGCAGCTGAACTGATTTATTTCTTCTGCTGCAGAGCGAAACGCAAAGAGGAAATGGAAAACTTTGACAGATACTTCAGAGGCGCCGCCTGCCGGATCGTCCCGTTTACATCCCACTGCAGGGATGTGGCTCCGCTCTGTTCTGTCTCCACGGAACAGGAATTCCCTGATTATTTCTCTGATTTAAGGTCGGGAAAATAAAAATTAGAGGACAAAATATTTACATTTATTTCCTGTCATTTTGTCTGCGTGTTTTTTCCAGCTTGATTCCTGTTTTAAAACCCGCAGCATAAACGATTAATCGGATTAATCACAATTAATCACAATTAACTGATTATTGATCAACTAATTTAGAAAAGATTAGATTATTAATATTCAGACTCAAAAAAAGCTAATTTGCTAAAAGAACAACAGAGCAGAAATTAAGCCAAAACAGTACCAACATTTTGGATTTATAAATGCAAATATGTCTTATGTTTGATACTTTTAACCCATTTTTCTTTATTTTAAAACCTGTTTAATCTCAGCGTGTTTCCTGTGTTTTTAGTTTCTGTGTAAAAACACTTTGAGTTTGAGTTGCTATATTAATAAAGTTGCTTTGCCTCGTCTTTCCCAGAACTCCTCAAGTTGCTGTTTTAGCTTCACCTGCTACAAATTCAGTGAAAAAATCTAAATATAAAACCTTTTTCTACCCAATCATAAATCAATTAATCCAAAAGATTATCAATAGATCAAAAAACTGCTGGTATTTTTTTAGCTGCAGATCAAATTTTCACTAAAGGAATTCTGTTGCATCTAATGCAAGAAAATATTTATTTTCTTATTCAATAAGAATTAAATTGTTTATTTGCATCTTTTGTTGTATTTCCAAATTTGTACAAAAAAGGCTCAAGTAGTTAAATAAATCTGCAGAAAGTGATAATTGTTTTAAACTGATTAGTCGCCAGAATAATGGATTATCAAAATAATGGATAGAGCTGCAGCTGCAGCAGCAGCAGGCTAACAAAGTGAAACGTTTGGTCCGTCTTGCTGTTTGGTGAAATGTTTGGTCCGTCTTGCAGCAGCAGCAGCAGCTGCAGCAGCAGCAGCAGCAGCAGCAGCTGCAGCAGCTGCAGCAGCAGGCTAACAAAGTGAAACGTTTGGTCCGTCTTGCTGACCTTCGCCTGTGACCTCAGGCATCGACTGATGGTGGCGCCGGAGCTGCGGCTGCGTTATGGATTTTAGCTGCAGGCCGTTCAGACTCTGCTGACGCCCATCCTGTGTGACCTGCTGGTTTTCTGTCCTTATGAGGACAAACAACAAAAAACCCAAACAGAAACAAGGCACAGGAAACGTTTCCGACTTCAGGAAGAGTCGCCTCCAAAATAAAAGAGTTAAATTCAGAAACAGCAGCTGCTTCCACTGAGTAGCAAACTAATAATCCTGTTTAGTCTCATTTATTTATACTTCCATCGTTTTATGCAAAAGGTCAATAAATCTAGATGCAAAAACATTAGTGACATTCAGTCATTTTCAATAAATTAGAATAGTTCTTCTTTGACAGTAACTATTCATTACACCCACTTTTTATTTCTGAATTTAAAGTTTTTTTTTCAGTCTGATATTATTATAATCTTAAATGCAGGTTTTTATTTGCTGTAGGCAGAAAATAATCATAATTAACAGAAATACAAACTTAAAAACATCAGTCTGTGTGGAATAATCTATCAAAATAATCTCCACTTTGTGAATTGAATTTCAATAATATTCTCATTTACTGAGCAGGTCTGCACTGCAAAAACACAAAATCTTACCAGGTATTTTTGGTCTATTTTCCAACACAGACATCTTGATACACTGGAAATAAAACAAAACTGACTTACAAATAACTTTTCTGCAAGACGTAGAAGATTGTTTTACATCAATAATTCTTAAATATTGATAAAAAAAATATACGGGCAGATTTTTTTCACTTAGCTCAAGACGTTTTTCCAACTTTTGAAGTGTAAAAATCTGCCACTGAAGCTAATAGTTATTATCAATATTAAGTTACTATATTTTAAGTGTTCTAAGGTATTTGCACCAGAAAACAGTGAGATTTTGTGTTTTTACAGTGCAATTATAGTGGCGAAAATGGAAATCTTTCTAATCCTATAATTATTCTTTTTTATTTTTTGTAGATTTCTAGGATTCTGCAGTGCTTCTTTTCATTTCCAGTGTTTTTCTATACTGATAAAATCCAAATAAAATGTTTGAATTGGTTCAGAAAACCTGGATGACAGAAACTAGAGCAGCTCAAAACCACAGAAGAAGAACCGATGAATGTTGAGTGGAGAATAAAATGGATAAAACGTTCTGAAATGCCTCTGACCTGATGGGGTAGTCGGCGGCGCTCAGGTTAATGAAGAAGTCCCAGGACCAGTCGGCCATTTTGAGGAGGTCCTCCATGCTGCGCAGGTACATCGTCAGGAGACTGGCTCCGCCCCAAATGGTCGCCATCCTCCAGGGCGTCACTCTGACGTTGGGGAACCGGCCCGCCAGAGACAGAACCTCTTGGTGGAGGTAATCGGACCTCTGAGATTAACAGGAACCACCAAGACGGAGGTTTGGCGTTAGTTTTATACTTTACTAATCATTTATACAGATTTCATTTAATGAACTTAGAGGAGCTTCATAATAAGAAGCTTGGAAATATTCATGCAGATAATGACTCTTAAAAAAGCATGAAAACACTTCCAATCCAATCCAACTTTATTTATAAAGCTCTTTAAAACAACCACAGCTGACACAAAGTGCTGTACATTAAAACATAACCTAATAAAATAAAAAAAAAAAACTCTTACAGTTTGAAAACAAAAACACACTTTAAGACTAGATCCTGCTGGAGTTAAAAGCCAAGTAAAATATTGGGGAGGATTTTCTGTTTTTATACCATCTTTATATTTTTTATTTATGGATCTTTTTCAGCAGACTGCCCCGGTTCTGCCGGACTCAGCCGACTGCCCCGGTTCTGCCCCGGGACTCACCTGGTCCACATGGATGTAGTAGAAGTGCGATGTGTGGTAGACGGCCTTGAAGAGCCGGCGGACCTGGCGCACGGCGCGGCCGTGGACGACCAGGACGAAGGCGATGCGGACCGGCGGCCAGCCGCCGCCGCCGCCGCCGCCGTCCCACTGGACGTTTACATTAGCCTTACCTGGACAGGGAGGAGACGGGGTCAAAGGTCAGTCTGCATTACAGCTATACACTATAATTACACTGAAAAAACACAAAATCTAACTAGTTTCTAATATCTTAGTGCTTTAAATATGACAAAATTACAGATAAATAAGTTTGTAAGTCAATAATTCTTGAATATTAGATAAAGTGCCAGTTTCATTGGGAAAAGAAATTTTTCCCATAAGTGAAATAATCTGAGGGTAGAACTAATAGTTTTTATCCAAATTAAGGAATTATTGACTATTATTTATTATCTACAGAAAAGTTTTTAAGTTTTGTCTCATTTCCAGTGTTTTCAGATATCTGCACTGGAAACTATATGAAAAATAATCAGAGATGCAAATGTCACATGACTTTTTGAAAAAAGACAAATATATATTTAGTTTATAATTTTTGTAATTTTTAAAGAATGAATGATTTATTTCTTATTTTTAGGCTTAAGGATAAACATAAAACATGATGGATATTTATTGAAAAAGCACATTGAGTCCAACCTGTAAAAACATATTACTGGTGCGTTTAGGCTTTCTTTGTTTACATTTGGTGCAAATGTTGCAGGAGAAAAATTAAAAAATGTTTAAAAACCTGCGTTTGTTCTGACATCTGTATTTAAAATGTTAAAAAGTTATTAAGAGACTTTGTGAAAGGTCCAGTAAACTTATCTTTATTAACTTTAGATCCGTTTTTCTATGAGGTTTTTAAAATAATAAAAGTAATAAATAAGAAAATCATGATTTTAAAAATGAAAAAGAGCAAATTAATGTTTTTAAATTCAGATTTAATAATAAATGAAAGTTTTAAACCATTTTTTAGACATTTTTTTCACTATTTACACTGAATTTCCACGAAGTAGTGATATGATTTTAGATCCGATTAGGTTGGAATAGATGTGGTACTTTATGTTGTTTTTATGTTTATCCTTATTCTAAATACTAAAAATAAAACACTGGTTATTTAAAATTGGCCTTTTTTTCTACTTTAAATTAGTTTCATGTGTCCTGAGAGAAAAACTGGCCAAAGGTTGTAAAGTGTTTCACTTTGGGGTGAAACCAAACCCAAATACGACGTGTGGAAACCGGGTGTAAATACTTTCCTGAAGCTCCAAAGCAGAACAAAAGCTGTGAGGCGGTTTTAACGGCTGATGCTGCTCAGTGAAACGGGCCGGGTCGAGGGCTGCAGAACAATCGAGCGACCTCCTGGCTGCAGGCCACGCTGGCTCCAGCTGAGCCCAATGCCCTCGACGTGGCCCGACAGCCTAAAACCGTCTCAGGAACCAGAACCAGCGCCAGTCCGTGGACCTAATGACTACTGTGTCATCAAAGGAAGCTGTAATCATATAAATGAAGCGTGGGGCGGTCCTCACACCGAGCCATTAGTCAGCCTGCGCAGAGTAAGACTACAAACGGGTTGTTTAATTAGGGTGTAATTACCCAGCATCCTCTCTGCGTCTCTTCGTACTACAGATCCTGAAAATAGAGCTGCCAACCACAGAGATGACTCTCTGCTGCTTCTGCTAAAAATGTTCCTCAAATGGTAAATTTAGAGAAGAACGAGGCGCAGCTGGTTTAAAACCCAGAGACCCAGACTGCAGCTGCAACCATCAGTCGAATTAATCAGGTTAATCGTCAGATAATTTAGTAATCTAAGTGCTGTTTTTTAGTGTATAGTCTAAAAAAGCCATTTCCTGAAAGAACAAAAACTCAGAGCAGGAGACAAAACTGTACAAAGTATAAAAACACAGAAACAGCATCGAAAAGTCTAAAGTTGCAGTTTTAACTTCGCCGGATCGAAGTTCATTAACTAGATGCTGTTTTATTGCACTTAGGGAAATAAAATGTTTATTTTCTTAATTAAAAATGAATTTAAGTTTCTGTTCATATGCATCTTGTATTTCTAATATTACATAAAATGCTAAAGTCATTGATTGAAAAATGTGAGAATTTGTCAGAAGAATCAACAGATTAATTGATTACTAAAATAACAGATGCAGTGCCGGCCCAAGGCAGATGCGTGTTAGGCGTCTGTTTAAGGCCCCCACACCACCAGGGGGCCACCAAGAGCAAAAACAAAAGATTTCAAAATGTTACTTTTTGAGGGTTTTTTTTTTAGAAAATGTTCAATCCGGCCTTCAATTTGTTGAAGCCGTGTTAGGGTCTCTGTAGACAGAAAAAAGGTGGAAATTTCTGTCAAAATATGTCAGAAATGTTCTAGATCAAAACAGGGAAATTTCTGAATTGAAAAATCAAAAATCTGCTAGAAAAAAAGTAAGAAATTTTGGGAGTAATCTCAGAAATGTCTAGAACTAACTTGGAATTTTCTGATACTGAAATTCAAAAATGTTTGAGTCTTAAAACAGAACCAGTGACAATTTCTATAAAAAAAAAAATTGGAGTTTTTTCCAGTAAATTTCTGACTTTTGAGACTCAAAATATGTCTTTTTTTATTCTAAAAGATTTGAGATTTTTTTCCAGTGAATTTCTGCCTTTTGAAACTCTGAACTAGGCCTGCAGCCTGGTTCTGACCTGGGATCGGACAGTATCGCGGGACTTTCTCGGGCATCAGCGCCCGCTCCTTGTGCTTGCAGTAGACCTCGACGATGCGCTGCCGGCACTCGCGGCTCTTGGCTCTGGACAGAGCGGAAATGGCCTCCTTCCCGCTGATCTCGCACTGCGGCGGCTCCCTGTGTGGCTCAGGACCCGGCGGCAGCGCGGGCGCACCCGGGCCGCTTCGTCTGGAAGAAGGGGGCGTCCTGATTGGAGCCCTGAGCCAGCGCCGGGACCGTCAGGATGTGGGTGTGGTTGGGAGCTTTAGGGAGGACCGGAGCAAGCTTTAGGACTTCATTTCCCAGCATGCCTGGGTTCTTTTCCAGCTTTCGCTTGCCGTTTGCAGCGGAGAGACGCTGACGCTGCGACCGCGCTCCCAGGTTGCTGTTGCTGTCGATGTTGTCAAAGTCCTTTTGGACCGAGTTCTCGTTGTTGTTGCTGTCGGGGCGGAGCTTCGGGCGGTGGAGACGGTGGACATCCTGCAGGACAAAACATCAGGAAGACAAAAACAAACGACACATTACAGAGATACAGGAAAAATAACTAAATTTAGAACAAAAACACTCAGAAAGTTTCTAGCAAAAACAAGAAAAGTAGAAAACCTGCTTGCAAAAATCTCAGAAATTTAGATTTTAAACTCTGCAATTTTCTAAAGTTTGAAACGCTAAAATTTCAGAAAAGTTTGAGAAAAAAAAACTTTCAAAAGTAAAAACATTTAAAATTTTGGAAATTTTCTGAGTTTCAAAAATAGAAAATTTTTGACAAATTAGAGAAGCATAAGATGTTTTTCTTGTTCAGTCTGATTGAAACATCAGCAGTAAAGTTTAACTTTGGCTTTAAATTGTTTTTGGTTCCATGAATATGAATGAAAATGTGGGAAGAGTCACCGAACATTCAAAGTGTTTGTGCTCCAGCAGCTCAGCATCGTGACCTCGATGGGTTTCTAATCCCACAAATCGCCCCATTTCTGTCTTTCCCAGAGATAAACGATGCGTTTGAGTGTGTGTGGGAGAAAGCAGCGCTATCAGCTCCGACCACCTGCTCCACAGACAACCTCTCATTATCTCATCTCTAATATCAGCTTAGAGGAATGTGTGAGTGCAGAGGAGCGGTGAACATTCCCGGCTCTCCAGGCAGCGCTGTGATTAAAACAGGAAGAGATAAAAACCTCAGGACGAATTAAACTCCCAGGATTTATTCTGCTCCTCCTGAGCTTTAACCTGAAACTACAGCAGCTAACATGCTGGTCATGTTTTAATTACTCAGGATGACCAAACACTGCCAGTGGCGACCCAAAGAGGGGGCCGTGAGGGGGCCATGGCCCGCTGGAAAAATCCTGGCCACCTCAAATAAACCTGCTCTGTTCATACAAACGTACACAGAATACTTTGAAATCTGAATAGCTAAGAAGAAATATTACTTAAAATTTAAAAAAGAAATGGGGGATTGGTCTTCTTTTGAACACACAAAAGTGGAACCTTTGTATTTACATGTTCCTTGTACACCCATGAATGTGATGCACAGCACCAGCTGGCGTTTGACTCTTACTTCAGAAACGATGTGATTGATCACCGGAAAATACCATTAAAAACCAGAAAATGACTAAATAAGTGATATTTTAATTAAACCTTTTTTGGTGCTAAATTATTGAAGGAGCTCAAGATTTAATATTTAAAGTTTTTAATCTTTTGTTCAAGTTCTTCATCTGATTGGAGCAATGAGTTTCAAGAAGTTCTGATAATTCATGGAACTTCTTTAGAAATGTAAACTGCGGATGCTAACATTAGCACTAGCTGCTACATGATTAGCATTGAGATGCTATTTTAGGCTTGAAAAGCTTGGCTTATGTGCTAAATACATTTAGCACAACTTGAACATGACAGTCATCTTTCCCAGCGTCCAATCAGATCGTTTTCTAAGGTAGAAATGAATTAAACCCCATCAGACGTCGCTTGTGCATCAGACTTGTGAGAGTACTGGAAACACGTGAATACAAAGGTTCCGCTCAGAAAAAAACAAAACATAAAAAACCAAAAACTATTAGTTACATTAAAATGTTTTACACATTACAATCCATAGTCATGATTGCAAACAAAAAGATGTTTTAATTGCAAACTAAGAGCTCTTAACAGAAAAGGTATTCCTCCGTCCTTCACAGAAAGACAAGCGCTGCGTTTGTTCCCAGCATGCCATGCAGTCCTTGGAGACGGTCTGCAGCCACAATACCAGCGTTTACCTACAAACACATCAGTCTTTCTTCCTGCTGGGAGACGCCGGCCTCACCTCCCAGCAGGACGACACTGAACGACCTCTGACCCCCTGCTGGTCGACACAAAGGGGGGAAAATCACAAAGCGGAGGAGAAACGAGTCCTGGAGGCAGAAAAGGCAACAAGACGAGAGACAGAGGCTTCAGGGGGAAAGAGTCAAGATGGTGGATCAGGAAATAAATGTTATAAAACAAGTAAAATAAAAACACCTGAAATATTTTTATTTATACTAATGATCTAAGTCTAGGAACTTCTACTGATGCATTTCATTGTTTCTCTGGGTGTAAACATCTTTGAACGAAAGAGATAAAAATATTCAAAGTGAACTGATGAGCCGAGCAGGTTGATGCTCAGCTCTGATTTAGTTTAGTTTTTGATTAGACGTCTTTGATGGTTTATTACGGACAGGAACAACGTTTTATAGACAGAAAGAAGAAAAATATTTCAACTAAAAGAACTAAAAACTTTTTACATTAATCTCAGAAACTCTAGAAAAGATCTTTTCTTTCTGGGAACTGAGCTAACGCAATGCATTCTGGGATTCAGAGTTTTTACGAATCCCTTTTCTGTTCAGTCCTTTAATCTGGTTGAGGCCAGAGAAACGATGGACTGCAGGTGGAACAGAAGTCGTGGCGTTGCTCCGTCTCTGATGGCGCCTCAGACGGCGGCGAGGCGTCGCCTCCAGCTGCAGTTATGAAGTTTGGACCGTCATAATGATCTCTTTCATGGCCGCATACACTGCCGCTCTGTAAGGCAGCGATTCACTGGAAAAGCTCTGGGGACAGCGTGTTTGCACTCCGGGACCCTGAAGGTACTGGAAACAGACCAGGTTCAGACTCCGACCAGAACCAAACTGTTCAGATGAGACTTCAGGGGGTTTATGTCAAACTCACAGAGCTGCCCTGCTTTTCTAAAGGAAGACAGACACATTTTGACCAACATTTACAGGGAATATTTCTCTGGTTGTCAGATATTGGAGCCTGAAGGAACCAGAAACTGACGGCTCAGTAATGATGTTTATTTAGATTTATGTCTGAGTTCAGAAATATCTTTAAAAATAAAACATTAAGTCTAAAAAATGTGAAGAATTTAACTCGTTATCTCAGGATTTTAATTTTAAAAAGTGTTGATTTGTCACATGTAATCAAATTACGTTGGTCAAACTTACTTTATTTAGGGTTGTTTAACATTTCAGTTTAATAGGTTTTCTTGGATAAACTTAATTTGTGGCCAGTCGATGTAATTTATGTAAGTTGGATCAACTGTTCCTTTTTTCAGTGAAGTTTCTAACATTAATGTTAAAGCTGCGGTTTGATGGCAGATGGACGTTTTATTTTAAAAAGGCCGTAATGTGACGGTGAGACCTGCAGGGATTACAGCAGCAATGTTCAGGAATAACCTCAAAGAATGTGAAAAAAACATCAAGCAGCTTTTTAGCTTTAATATCAGCGTTTGAAGCTGATTCACCAAAAATAGAAAAACAGATTTCCATAAATAAACACTCAATGTTTTACCTCTATTTCACCTGATATTCAATAAACTTTCCTTAAATCTCTGGTTTCCTCCTGTTGAATAAAAAACACTAAAGATGTTTTTCTTTTCGAACCTCTAGTTATTTTATTTTCAAGTATGACAAAAATGATTACAGGGGAATTAAAATCTTCTAAAAGTAACTATAGGAAACGTTACTCAAAATCAGACTTTGGTGAATTTAAACTGCTTTTTATTTCATTTATTAAACTTAGGAAAGTTTTTTAATGTATGTGTCAAATGTCAAATGTATTCCACTTGCTGAGAAGAAACTAAACAATTTGCAAATTGAATCGTTTTCTTTTAATCTGCAAACTCTTCCCACAAGACCGACTGATTTATTTGTTTCAATGAAATACTGCATCTTAGTAACATAATTATAATTTTTGGTGATTTTATTGTATTTGATGATTTCATCCTTTGTTTTGAAGTTTGGATGATTTTTCGCTGCACTAACATCCCAACATCATCGAGTTCATCCAAACGGACGAAAACGTCACATGAAAGTTCAAATAAGATACAACAAATATCGCTCCAATGCAATATCAATACATTGTTTTGGTCTAGTCAAATCACAGAGTCTACAAGCACAACCTGCGTCCAACAGGAAGCCGTTAAACAACAAAACCAAGAATCTTGGAAAACAAATTTAAACCATCAAAACATCAGATATTAATGAAAACATTAAATCTCAACACTTCCTGTTTCATGTACCTTTATTTTGTCTGGACTTTCAGAATCAGTTCGCCACGTTTCTAAACCCAATCAGTGTTTGAAAGTTATTAATCACTAAAATGACTTCAAAAAATATGCAAATGAGTTTCAACGAGTAAACGAGTATCTAAGGATTAACGATCTCAGCTTCACTAGGAGGCAGAAATCCCATCAGTCAAACCGGATCAGAAGTAATCCTTTAATCTGATCGGACCCGGCCGTCGGGTCCTGACTTTACCAACAAACCGGTTTCACTTCAAAGCAACTTTAGGGCAAAACCGGCCTGCAAACTCAGCTTCCTGTTTTGACTAATGGCCTAGTCAAAGCCCAGATGTGAAGCTGGATATGTCATAAAACTGATGACTGACGGTTAATCAAAAACAAATCAATGTTTATTCATCCGATTCTGTAATAAAAGGTTCATCCAAACAAAACTCCATCTAAACAAACATTGTTTCAGGTTTTCTAGGAGTTTTTTCCAGAGGAGCAGAGAAACTAAACGCCGCCTCACTTTGCTGATATGGAGTAAGAAAAGTGTCTAAAAACCTGAATCTGATCAGAAAAGCATCCAGTGATTTACAGACCGACAGCAGAAATAGTTTATAACAAAAAGTCATATTCTAAACACAAACCTGAAAACCTCCACAGTATAAAACATGAATAAACTACAGTGGCTCATTTTGTGGTTTTTGGTTCTATAAAACAATTTTCTACCACAAAGAAGACGAGACCATATGTGGACGATCACATTGTTGCTCTTTACGTCTGCAGACGGTTAACAGACTTTTCTTAAAATGAAATATTTTCAACAGGAATACGTCAAATGTTTGTGGGGCCACTTAGAGACACAGAAAAGGAAGAAGCTCAGGTGTTGTTTGTGAGCATAAAGTGTATAAAATATGAACAAGACGCTACGTTCACACAGTCTGACTGATTCAGATTTAACCAAATTCTGGTTAATATTCAGTTTAACATGACAAATACAAAAGTGATTCTATCTGTTACCAATGATTTGCATAAATAATATGCAGGAGAAAATGATTTTAACATTAAAAATATTTGAAATAAAAGCTGTGAGTGAGTTGCACCAGCTGAACGTTTTTTAAGCAGAGTTGAGGTTCAGAAATGCTCCATAAAGCGTTTCAGCTCATTTAGATCTAAATGTCTCTCACATCTCATCTCCTGTGATAAAACCAGGATCAGAGGAAGAGCTGCTGGTTCGAGTCTGGACCCGTTTCTGCCGGGGGATTCCAGCTCCTCTTCAGCCGTTTGGTAGAGATCAGATGCTCCTTCCTGAGCACAAACACATCAGACGTCTCCTGAACGCCTCACGAATAATCCCATCACTTCGGGTTTCACTTTAATGTACAGAATATTAACTTACTGTTGGAGAAAATCAACTAATAGAAGCTCTGAAAACAGAAAAGTTTGTGTTCAAACTAATTTCACATGACAAAGTTGGAATTAAATGAAAAACGTTCACCGATGGACAAACAAGCAAACAAATATTTTAGTTTTAAAAATCTATTTTCTTATCCAGACCAAATAAATAATAATAATCCAACCCTAAAAACCCTAAATACTCCTTCTGTCTTTTATTTTTTTTTACCACATTTAAACATTCAAAACAGTCAAGAAGCAAAAAATAAATCATCAAATTAAGAGCAGCAGTTCAGGAAAATCTGAATTAACTTAGAACTTATTTCCAATATATAGAGAATGAGCATAGATTTTTAAATAAATGAATGATCTGAATATGTTTCTGATATTTGTTTATTCTTTGTTTAGTTAGTTGGATGTTTCAGTGTCTGAAGCCACGTTTCCAAAAGCATCAGATCATCTGATAAATATAACAGATCTGATCAGGTAATCAGTGATTCTAATGATAATCAATCAAAAACACCAAACAGCAGCAAAAGGCTTTCTGAAAGTTTTAAAAATTATAATAAATGGGCACAAACACATAAAATAAAAAATTGATCACATTTCAGTGATTGGTTAAAACTACAAATGTGAGTATTTTAAAAACAAATAGCTCAGATGCAACACAGGTTATAAAACGATTCAGTCTCTTCAGGTTAATCCTTTCAAACTGTAAGAGGTCCAACCTGCTGTTGGGACAAAACCAAACGTGAAGCTGTGAGACATGGTGGTGGCAGCATGATGCTGTGGAGACAGGAAGATGTTCAACCTGCTGCTGTTTCCTGTAAAACCTGCAGCGTTTCAACAATCTGAGCTCAAAGTGAAGATCAGGAGATCACAGCCTCACTGCTAATGGAAGGACGGGACAGTGGATCCCTGCAATAAAACATCCACCGTGTTTTTCCTGTTCTGACAACAGAAACACCTGGAAAACACAACCTGCCTCCGCGCTGCAGCACAAAGAGCAAAACCTCTGGAAATGAAACAAAGACTGAATATTGAACAGAACCAGAGACAGAGACGCGTCTGGCGTCCAGCCTGCAGGACAACATGCGGTCTGGCCTCAGAGGAGCAGCAGCAGCTTTAAGCGGCGTGGGGATCATGGTGAGGCTCACCGGCTGCAGCTGGAGTCGAGCGGCCGCCTTCCCGTGCGGCGCGGCGGCTTCCCGCGGCGGCTCGTCGCTCCGCTCCGGCCGCCTCCACCGCCGCTCCGTGGCGGCTTTGTTGAGCGACCCGCTCCGCTCGTCCCGCTTCTCCCGCTTCTCCCGGTTCCCGGAGTCCAGGCTGCTGAAGTTCCAAACCACCAGGGTCTGGAGGAGCAGCAGCGCCGCGGCGGACAGCAGCAGCGCGGAGCGGCAGCGGCGCGCCAGCCGCCGGGCGCAGCAGGAGCCGAACATCTCCGGTTCACCGACAGACCAGACCCGTCCGCTGAGCGCAGACAGCGGGGAGTGAGCGGTCCCTCCGCGGCCTCAGGGGGTGAGGCGCAGACGGAGGCGGAGCGAGGAGAGGAGGGGAGGGAGAGAGGACGAAGGAGGAGGAGGAGGAGGAGGGAGAGGAGAAGAGGAGGAGGAGGGAGAGGAAGAAGAGGGGAGGAGGAGAGAGGAGGAGGAGAGGAGGAGGAGGAGGAGAAGGAAGGGAGGAGGAGGAGGAGGGGGAGGAAGAGGAGGAGGAAGGAGAGGAGGGAAGAGGAGGAGGAGGAGGAGGAGGAGGAGAAGGAAGAGGAGGAGGGAGAGGAGGAGAGGAAGGAGGAGAGGAGGAGAGGAGGAGGAGGAGGAAGGAGGAGGAGAAGAGGAGGAGGAGGAGAAGGAGAGGAGGGAGAGGAGGAGGGAGAGGAAGAAGAGGAGGAGGAGGAGGAGGAGGAGGGAAGGAGGAGGAGAGGAGAGGAGGAGGAGAGAAGAGGAGGAGGAGGAGGATTTGGCACATGATCGGGATGAGGAGAGGGACTGGAGGCAGACAGGACGCCCCCCTGTGGTCATCCAGGGGTCAGCAGCGCTGAGTCCTGAACTGAATGAAGTCCTGGGGGCAGAAATGTTCCTGATTACCCCACCTGCCCCCCACTTACCCCCTCCTGTCACACTGCGCATTAATCCAGCATCCAATCAGAGCCCAGCAGCTGGAATCATCACGTTATGATTTCCAGAACAAGGTTATGATCAGAGGTGAGTGAAACTGGACTCAGGTAAGAGTAGCTGCTTCCAGAGCCGCTCCAAGCCTTTATGGGGCCCTGAGCTGATTTTTATTTGGGCCCCAAACCAATATCAATTAGGTTTATTGTTCCTATGTTATCATTAGGCAATTTGTAATTAGTTTCCATATGATTTTTAAAATTTCATGTTGTTTTCTAATGGTATGACTACTTTTGGTCTCGAAATAAAATATTTTCTATATGATTGTTATGTGCAGAAATAAATCTACATTATTCTAACTATTAGAGTTTAACATACATTAAAAACACTAAATTACAGTAAACAAGTTTGATATTTTATTTCCCAAAAGTGACAACAAACACTAACTGGAATGATGATGAGCGTTTAAAAAACTAAAAACATGCTGAAATTACAGATATAACATATTTGTTGTGATTATGAATCTATTTTTAGTGTTTCAAACTGATGTTACGTCACAGTCAGCAAATTACGGCACCAAGGAGAAAAACCCAGTCAACAATTACTGAATAATTTAAATATACTCTGTTGAGGCTGCGTGGCTGTGTAGGTGTTGCTGCAGCAGAAGTCTGGGTCGATTCCGCCGCCTTTGCAGAGTTTGCTATGTCTCTGTGCTGGGTTTCCGGTACTCGGTCTCCACAGTCCAAACGACTGTCAGTTAATTGTCTGTCAAATCCCCTAGTGTGAGTGTGTGTGCAGGTTGTTTCTGTGGCTCTGTGTTGCCTGCGACGACTGCGACCTGTCCAGGTACCTGCTCTCGCACCGGAACGCACTGGAGATAGCAACACACTCGACCATTAAGGAAGTTTAAAAATGAGATGGAGATCTTCTGTTGAGTATTGATCACCCAATCAGTGTAAACATAATCATAATACTTCAACCTTTTTTAATTCTGCTCTTATAAATGAACCAAAATAAAAAACAAAACTATAACTAATAAACTCATCAGCAGAGCAGCTGTGTCCGAGCCACAAATAGGAAATATGTAAGTTATTTGTAAGATGGTTTGTTTGTATTTTATAAATATCAGTTCGGATGATTGATACATATTTGTTTAGGCATTTTTATTGTGAAATGTAGTTTTATTTTGAAAGGCTTACTTCCTGTCAGGCTGTATATTGCCTCAGATTACCTAGAGGAGCAAAAACAGTTTTTGACGGTGTGGACTGTGTATTTTTGGAAAGAAAGTAAAAGGACTGATTTGTCGTCATTTTTGTATTTTTTACAGATAAAGAGTTTTTTGTTAAATTCACGGTTCGCACACGTCCTTTACTTCCAGTGTGTAGGGAAAGACACAGTATATTGGATCTGTTGCCATAACAAGCTGTGAACTTATATATTTGTACAGATGAGTAAAAATATCACGTTCAGCGTTTATCAGCTGATAAATGAGTATTTGAGCGTTAATATCATCATTAAGCCTGTGAACAAGTTGACCTGCAGATTATTTAGTGTTTTTTATCCAGAAGTTTTTTTTTTATGACCTAAAGCTTCAGTCAGAAGCTGCAGCTTGTTGCTATGCAGAATCTCACAGTTTCTTCTTCCTCCTCTTCCTCAGCAGATGTTCAAACTTCACAGGAACGTTAAGCTGCTTTAGCATTTTTCTGTTCCCAAACAGAAACTCAGAGGTTTCCAGTTTTCAGTTTGGTGACAGGCGACATGTTGGCTCTAATGAAGAGGTCACGGGGTCAAGGCCCATCCGACCCACTTTAAATGATTCTAATTACAGCCATTAAACGACGACAACAAAAGGTTTTCTGGGAGTTTTAAAAGTCATAATGAAAAGGCAGAAAAAACATTTGTTGAGTTTCTGTGGGGTTAAAGGTCAGGGGAGTTTTCTGTGGGGTTTAAAGGTCAGGGGAGTTTCTGTGGGGTTAAAGGTCAGGGGAGTTTCTGTGGGGTTAAAGGTCAGGGGAGTTTGCCTCAATAACATCATCCAGCTTTTTGTACTTTTGTGTTGAAGAGGCAGCATCATGTGAAACTGACTTTTTTAGCTTTACATCCTGTTATAATGTTACAGTAACGTTCTAACAGGTATGTTGTTATACCTGGAGTTTTGCTTTTTGGCTGTATATATATATATATACAAATGTGAAATGAAAGAGCTAGTAAAGCCACATTAGCAGCATTGAATTAAATCTGCCATTTGTTGCGCATCTCTGCGCTATGCAGCAGGTTACCACAGTCATGCAGGGCCGGTCCAAAGGTGTATGATGCCTGGAGCAGAATTTCATTTAGAAGGCCATTTTTGTTGCTAAACATCAGCAGCTCTAACAGCTTCTGTGTTAGATTTAGTGAAATGTAGGACAGGGGGAGGAGTTTAACTGCCAAACCTACAAAGCAATACATTATAATTGCACTTTACCAATTTGTATTTATGAACAAACGGAGCTGAAACGCAAAGTATTAAACTCACATCATCAGATGGTTGCTATGGTAACAGACCAATCTGACTATGAATATTGTTCTTTGAACTTTTACAAAGTAAACTTACCAGCTCCTTAAAATATTACATATAAATGTCAAATTTAAAATCTTTTGATTTATATATGCTGAAACCATTATGTCAGATTTAGCAGCATTTTAATCTCAATAAACAAATGTTACATTTATATATCTGTGGTCTGTGGTAAAATATTAGCATTTATGGCCCCTGAAGCTCTGGGGGGCCTGATGGAGCCGCTGACTTACTTTGGATTTAAGAAAAGTGGATATAATTGATATATATTTTAATTGTATTTTTTAATTAGTTGTTTTTAAGACTAGTTGTGGGTTTATATAGCAGTTCACTGAAAATAACATATTTTTACTTTTCCTGTCTGCTTAACATCTTTCAATGTAAAAACACGGTGGACCGACTCGGCGCCCCAACCACCGGGCTTAGCAGGTTTTCTGGGGGAAACCCTGATATGTATAAGTTTTACTTTCTGAAATAAGTGGCAAACTTTCTGAACTTCTGCATAAAGCCACGTCTTCAGGTCTTCCTCTGACTCATGATCCTAATTTCTGAGCGAGTCGTTGTGATTATTCACCAGAAATGAAACTTAAACCTGAAATCTGGCCGGCGGTTTATGTGTGTTTACTGCTAATAAACTCTTTTGTTCCTGCACATCAGAAACATCCAAACTCACTCGACTGTTTTAAAAAAACAGGAAAGTCCCGAAAGATCCTGTTACATCTATGATATTTTTATCTGGCAGAAACCAAAGTTACATCTGGCCGACCAAACCTAAAAAACACCCAACAGGAGAAACAAAAGTGAAACAAAGGAAGTCCATATTTGGCGTTTCCTCCTGAAGGTTTTATAAGAAGTTGGTCGAGATTCAGGCTGCAGACTGAGACGGACACAAACTGAGGTAAGTCACAGGCCACAAACTTTAATATTTCTCTAAAAATGTTTAATTCAAACAGGAAATTTAATCAGCAAACGTTCAAAACCAAAATTCCTGGAAGATAAAAACTGTTTGATGCTTAAAGGACGTAACGACAAAACTTTTTCTGAGTTAAAGAGAAACAAAAGCAGCAGAAATCTGGGATTTGTTTTATTATTTCATAAAAATGTTATTAAAAAGAGGTTTTTAAAGCAAAGCTGTTGTCTTTACTGTAATTAATTAAGTTCCTAAAATATTTCCTGCAATAGATTTGTTTTCACTTTCACTTTGATATTTCAAATTATTCCAACAGGCTGACAAATGTATAAAGTTATGGCAAAAACAAAAATAAAAAACATTTATACAAATAGATACAAACAAAAAACATTTTAAACTGAAAACATTGTTTTGAAAATAAAAATATTCCTTAATATAATACCAATTAAGAGTAGGTGATGTTTTTAGAACAGGGTAAAAATTATTCCCAGTTATTAAGGACATGTTGTTTATTAACTTCAGCTTTAAATGTAACATGATTAAAAACCATGAGGATAACAAAGCTCTTGTAGAAACAAGAGGTCTCACTTGAACAAACTTTAAGTGTCGGTAATTTGGTAAAAACGTGTTTCTTATTCCTTCAGTGAAGTTACTCACAGAAAAATTGCAAAATATAAAACTTACTGTGTAGAATTACCACATCTTAAAGTGACTGAAGTACTTTAAGTAGTAACTTGTTACTACTCTCCTCCCCTCTGCATGTAAGGCGGGAAAATAATCCGCAGCCTGCAGGGACCCGTTTGTTCCAGCAGGTGGCGGAGTTGTAGCATTTAGTGGTTAATTGAAACTTTTTAAAATTTCTTTTCTCAGGAGCAACATTGTTATAAAATGAGGCAAAATCTTCAATTATCATTGAGTTTAAGAAAAACTATAGGACATAAGAACTACTGTAGTTAGGTATAATTTTTACCATTTAATCACATGAATGAATTTAAATGTTTCATCTCCTTTTCTGCAGGGATTCTGACTCCATCATGAACAGAGTACAGTGGGCTGAAGTTGACTTTGATCCTCCTGGAGCGACTCGTTTGCTCACCCCGCAGCCGGCTGATGGCAAAACCTACATCATGTATCATGGCACCACCAAGGCGAGCGCTCAGAGCATCATGGCCAGCGGTTTCCGTCGGTCTAAAGACGGGATGCTGGGTCCTGGGGTCTACCTGAGCAGAGACCTGCAGAAAGCCAGTCGTTATCCTATTGATCATCCTGAGTGGGACAGGGTGGTCATCAAGGTTAAAGTCAATGTGGGGAGGGTGATAGCTATCAATAAACAGAACCACCCTCTGCAGAAGACCTGGCAATACCACGGGTACGACACCGCCTGGGTGCCGCCCAACTGTGGGATGGTGAAGAGCGGCTTGGAGGAAAACTGTGTCTGGGATCCCAGTCGAATCACCATCCTTAACTTTATTAATCCCAAAATAGTCCCATATGGTTCAGGTGGTTACATGTAAAAACCAGCAATGACTGATGTATTTTATACAATCATATATATTTTTATATGTTTGTATGAAGAAATAATTTTGCACACAGTCATTTTGACCTGAAAAATAAAAGTTTCAAACTTGTGACTCTGATCATAGATTCAAATTTATCACTTTCTGACATGACTGAAAAAAGTTCAGCTGTTGATACTGACAGCCAAAATAACGCAAAATACATTTTATATGTCTATAAATGTAGTTATAACAGGAGGACTTTAAGACCAGCAGGTCTGGGTCCAAAGGTTTAACAAGGGAAGCAATTATCGATAAATGAGTAATCAATAATTATACTTTAGAATAGCACAAACATATTTTTACTCAAGTAAAAGTAAATTTAGCTCCATACTGCAGATTTACCTGAACATCCTGCCAGGATTTTACAGCTCGACGTTTTCATTCAGACAATGAAATACGTTAAATTTAGCTGACATCAGATTGTTGATTTGCTGCCTGTTTTTATTTTTAGCATCAGAAACAATCAACCAACAGGTATTAATATTCCGGAAACTGTGGTAACTTATTTACAAAGTTATTGGCTGGCAGATAAAAGCTGCACCTTAGTCAACCTCACCTGAAAGGTAGAGGAGCAACTAAAGCTCGAGATTCAGGCTGCAGACTGAGACGGACACAAACTGAGGTAAGTCACAGGCCACAAACTTTAATATTTCTCTAAAAATGTTTAATTCAAACAGGAAATTTGATCAGCAAACGTTCAAAACCAAACTTCCTGAAAGATAAAAACGGTTTGATGCTTAAAGGACGTAAAGACAAAACTTTTTCTGAGTTAAAGAGAAACAAAAGCAGCAGAAATCTGGGATTTATTTTATTATAATTTTAGCACGTTATTATTAAAAAGCTGTTTTTAAAGCAAAACTGTTGTCTTTACTGTAATTGATTAAGTTCCTAAAATATTTCCTGCAATAGATTTGTTTTCACTTTCACTTTGATATTTAAAATTATTCCAACAGGCAGACAAATGTATAAAGTTATGGCAAAAACAAAAATAAAAAACATTTATACAAATAGATACAAACAACAAACATTTTAAACTGAAAACATTGTTTTGAAAATAAAAATATTCCTTAATATAATACCAATTAAGAGTAGGTGATGTTTTTAGAACAGGGTAAAAATTACTCCCAGTTATTAAGGACATGTTGTTTATTAACTTCAGCTTTAAATGTAACATGATTAAAAACCATTAGGATAACAAAGCTCTTGTAGAAACAAGAGGTCTCAGGTAATTTGGTATAAACGTGTTTCTTATTCCTTCAGTGAAGTTACTCACAGAAATATTACAAAATATAAAACTTACTGTGTAGAATTACCACATTTTAAAGTGACTGAAGTACTTTTAGTAGTAACTTGTTACTACTCTCCTCCCCTCTGCATGTAAGGCGGGAAATTAATCCGCAGCCTGCAGGGACCCGTTTGTTCCAGCAGGTGGCGGAGTTGTAGCATTTAGTGTAGCGATTCTCAACATGGGGTACCGCCCCCCAGGGGACATTCAGAGAATGGCAGGGGGACATTTTTACAAAAGTGGGGCACTGGGATGCCTTAGGTGGGCGGTTTGGTTGAAGGTAAACTTTACACCTTAAATGCACAACAATGACAGTTTAGACTTTGAGCAACTTGGTAAAACTGTATTGTGTAACATTAAATCATGCTTGGCAGCAACATGGCGGCTCTTCTTCTATTCAGTGTTTGTAGCTTCTGTTAGCTTCTTAGCGCAGCTCCTCTCCTGCTACTGGTAGCTAAAATCACGATACCCTCACTGTGTCTCCCTCTAAAAAATGAATGTAATGCGTCTCTATTTTTTGATCGTATTTTTTGCCCTTACAGTCGTAGACTATGAATACTGGTAAGTGATCAGTTATATCATTCATTAATAATCCACTAGTTAAATTATGTTCCAGAACATTTGTAAAAATATTATCAATTAAGGTAGCGCAGTGCGATGTAATGCGACTGGGCCTGGTGATTTTAGGATACAGGCTTAGACTGAACATGGTGTTAATAAATTCTTCAGTCATTCTATGTTTGTTTGGATTAAGAAGGTCAATGTTGAAATCCCCACAGAAAAATGTTATTTTTTGATTAATTGTTAAAAAGTTTTTCTTCTATCCAGTTGTTGAGTACTTCAATATTTGATCCAGGGGTTCTATAAATGCAACTCACTAAGACATTTTTCTTTTTTTCCACGAGTATTTCTATAGTCACACATTCAAACATGTTGTCCATGACAGTTGACATTGTTTCGATCAACTTATATTTAATCTTCTTGTCAACAAATAAAGCTACTCCTCCTCCATTTTTGTTTTCTCTGTTTTTACAAACCATTTCATAACCATTGATTTCAAAGTCTATGCCCTTGTCACTATTGAGCCAAGTTTCTGATAAGGCAATAACATTGAAGGTCTGTGAAAGTTGCTGGAGATACTGTTTGATGCTGTCAAAATTTGCATGAAGTGAATTATTGAATTATTCTGCTATTAAAGTGAATTATTGACAGCTTTTGTTCCGTTTTAATCCTATTGTTGAACTGATCATCGCTGTAATATTGACAACTGTCATTGATGACATTATAGAAGTTATCAGGATCAATGTCATTTTCAATATCTTGCTGATGATAGTTTCTGCGTTGGAATACGGGTAGCTCTATATCCCTTACAGCTTCCGTGAAGTCTTCATTAATGAAAATTTTAGATCCCTTAAGTGCCTTGGTGCGCTGCAGAATAGTTGATCTGTCCTTGTATCGTAAAAACTTGACAACAATGGGCCTGGGTCTGTCTCCTCATTTTATAGCATTAACACCGGAGCTGTAAGTGGTCCGGTATGAAACGGGGGTGATAGAACAACACAGCACTTTTAGATTTCAATAATCAGAATGCAGAAATTGTTTCCGTTGTTTTAAAAGGTTTATGTCAGTCTGCACAACACACACAATACAGTTTTACCAAGTTGCTCAAAGTCTAAACTGTCATTGTTGTGCATCTAAGGTGTAAAGTTTACCTTCGACCAAACGCCCCCCAAAGGCATCCCAGCGCCCCCCTTATATAGAAATGTCCGCCAGCGCCCCATGCCGTTCTCTGAACGCCCCCTGGGGGGGCGTTACCGCCCACGTTGAGAACCGCTACATTAAATGCTACAACTCCGCCACCTGCTGGAACAACCGGCTACCTGCAGGCTGCTGATTATTTTCACAAGATCCGCCTTATATGCAGAGGGGTGGAGAGTAGAAACAAGTTACTACTTAAAGTTAAAGTTCAGTCACTTTAAAATGAGGTAATTCTACTGGAGATGTGATTTACTGGAGATAAACTCTGTTCCAGGAAGGTTAATTTATCTGTGAATCTATCACCAATCAACAGATGTCACCTTTTAATACACTTGAGTCGACACAACAATAGAAAAGAAAATAACAAGAAACAAGAAAAAGAAAAAAATTCTATATCTGGAGTTTCCTCCTTCATTATAAGCAACTGGGCAAAGTATCAGGCTGGACACTGAACCAGACAGAGACGAAGACAAGTCAGGATTACACTTCCTCACCGTTTCTTTCTCTGTGCTGCTCTCAGCTGGTATCTGATAAACTGTCCTCCACTCTGTCACTTCAACTTGGCTCGGGGTGAATAAAGGTCCAAATAATTTCGAGTCACTATCTACTAAATTGTCAAGTACATTAACTAATATTTTGTTTTTATAGTAAATTTTAAAAAGTTACAACTTACATAAAAAGAGGATGGTTTAATTTTGTGGACAACTGATCTATATTTTTAACTTTGAGAGCTTTTCTTTCTCTGTGCTGCACCAGCTGCTGAGCTCAGCCTGCATCAGATAAACCAACAGCCAACGGTCACTTTACCCCAGATAGGGATGGGAAATTGTAAAAGTAAAAGGTATGTGGAACCAGTAAACTGTCAACTATTAATATATATATATATATATGTATATATATATATATATATATATATATATATATATATATATATATATATATATATATATATATATATATATATATATATATATATATATATATATATATATATATATATATATATAGGTTCCCTTCTCACCCTCCATGGGTGGTGTGTGTCTCTCCCTCTCTCCCTCCATCTTTCTCTCTCTCTCTCTCTCTCTCTCTCTCTTTCATCCTCTGACCTCTGACCTCTACAAGAGGCCTGGGAGCTTCAGGTTCTCCTCCAGTATCTTCTTTGTGCCTAGAGCAGCACATTTCTGGACTGACATGTCTGATATTGATCTGTTTTAGCCACTGCTATATATAAAGACCTGGAAGCTGAAGACCACAGTGGTGCCTGTGGTCATTGGGGCTCACTGTGACTGAACTTCCATTTTTTTCTCTTTTGACAGGGTAAATAACACAAATTAATGCTGTTAATTTTTTACAAACGTCACCCCATACATATGCATGAAAATATTTCTGCATAATTATAAGTTGAACTCATTTACTCAATATTGGGTAAAAGGTTCATCTCCTCTCAGCTGTTCACCCATGATGTCTTTTTTACTAAATGTGAAGAGGGAAGATCTCCTTTATCTCCTCCCTGAGAGAAATGCACCAAACATAACCAATCAGAGCCCAGAGGCAACTAGAAGGTTAAACTTATAATATGGGAAAATGTCATGATATAAGTTTGATAATCTGCCGACATACAGTAACTAACACTATGTCATCCAAATTAAGGAATTAATAAAAGCCTCTATATCTTGCTACAAAGTTACAGTTTTGTCTTATTTCAAGTGTACTAAGGCATTTACAATAGAAACTGAACTAAAACTACTTGGTAAGATTTTGTGTATTTTAAGTGGATGAATTTAGTCTTAAATGTTGAACTTCCTTTTCTGCAGGAGGTCTCACACCAGGAGCAGAGTACAGTGGGCTGCAGTTCACATGTCACATGTAACGATTCAGTCGCTCACCCCACAGCAGGCTGACGATCAAACCTACATCATGTATCATGGCACCACCCAGGCGAACGCTCAGAGCATCATGGACAGCGGTTTCCGTCGGTCTAGAGACGGGATGCTTGGTCCTGGGGTCTACCTGAGCAGAGACCTGCAGAAAGCCAGTCGCTATCCTATTGGTCATCAGGATGAAGACAAAGTGGTCATCAAGGTTCAGGTCAATGTGGGGAAGGTGAAACGCATCGATCATCAGAACCACCCTCTGCAGAAGACCTGGCATCGTAATGGATACGACTCCGCCTGGGTGCCGCCCGACTGTGGGATGGTGGAGAGCGGCCGGGAGGAAAACTGCATCTGGGATCCCAGTCGAATCACCATCTTTAACTTGATTAATACCACTTAGTCCCATATGGTTACATGTAAAAACCAGCAATGATTGATGCATTTTATACAATCAGATATCAGGATTCCCCCGTGTATTATAAGCCTGGCAGCCCGCCATGCTTTACTAGCCCCGCCGCTAGGCTAAGTGTTGCTTGTTTACATTTCTAGGGGAAAGCTGGGTTGCAAGCGTCTCTTTTGTCTTAGCAATTCACTAGCAGAGCAGATTTATTCCTAAAGGATGGTTTGATAGGAGTAGATTATGCATTTAAACCCGACAGGCAGACCAATCACAGCTGGCGCCTCTGCGCTTTGCCCGCGCTGCCGCTGCTTTACCTCAGCGGGTCGCGCTGCCGCCTCCTTTCACTCAAACTGGACACAGGCTGACCTGTATGGATGTTTACATCAACCTACTGTGAGGAATTATGATCCATTGGAGAATCTAGGTAAGAGTTTAAAACCCGCCATGTTTGCTCTGGTTGCGCAGCTCAAAGTGAACCACAGGAATAACTTGTAGCGAATCAAAGGCGCGTTGTGAAGTGGTAAGAATTATTTATCTTAGTGAACGAACAATTATATGCTGCATTTACATCTCCACACGCTGCCCAGCATGTGGCTCTGTGTCCTCTTTCCCTGTAAAGTTTAAGTCTCTGGTCCCGGTTGACCCGGTTTGTGGATAACGAGCAGCGCTGACCTCATCATGCAGGTTCAGCCCGGTGAGGAGCTTTAAGCTCTACGGTCTGTAAGGCTTCACGCTGATTTTATATTATTTTATTATTATTTTAGTATTATTTTTCCGGTTACAGATGAATCAAACCATTTGAAATGCGTTGTCTACTTAGAGTTAATGCGCGGTCACATCTGATCTGAGATCTGAGAAACTCGTCCCATAAACTCGACCAACCAGAACAGTTTCTGTGACGATTATTAAAAACTCAACAGACACGAAATGGAAGAGCTACTAAAGCCACATTAGCAGCATTGAATTAAATCTCCAGTTTGTTACTCATCTCTGCTAGTGCAGCAGGTTACAGGGCCGGTCCAAGGCTGGATGAGGCCTGGAGCAGAATATGACTTATGGGCCCCTTTTGTTCCTAAAAACATCATCACCTCTAACAGCTTCTGTGTTTGATTTAGTGAAATATGGGAGAAGGGAGCAGTTTACTTTGCCAGCCTAAAAAGCATAAGTTATAATTGCAATTTACTAATTTATATTTGTAAATTCAAAGATTAAACTCAAAGCATCAGATTGTTGCTATGGTAAAGAAACAATCTAACTATGAATATTGTTAAGAACTTGGATCTACATGTTAAACAATTTAAAATCTTTTACTTTTTGTATGCCTAAAAAACTGAATAAAATGTAGCAGCATTGATAATCTAAACAAGTGTTACATTTATGTATCTGTGGTCTTGTTTTAAAATATTAGTGTTTAGGGGGCCTGAAGCCCTGATGGAGCTGCTGACTTAATTTGGATTAAAGAGAAGTTAAAGTTTGTTGTTTTTAGACTAGTTCAGGTTTTAATAACATTTCACTGGAGATGTTTATGTATAATTACACAGTAATACTTTTACATTTCCTGCCAACTTAACATCTTTTAATACAAAAACACGATGGAGCCTTGATGCCCCGACAGCCGGGCTGAGCAGGTTTTCTGGGAGAAACCCTGGATATATTTTTATATGCTTGTATGAAGAAATAATTTTGTACACAGTCATTTTGACCTGAAAAATAAAAGTTTCAAACTTGTGACTCTGATCATAGATTCAAATTTATCACTTTCTGACATGACTGAAAAAAGTTCCGCTATTGATACTGACAGCTAAAATAACGTAAAGTACATTTTATATGTCTATAAATGTAGTTATAACAGGAGGACTTTAAGACCAGCAGGTCTGGGTCCAAAGGTTTAACAAGGGAAGCAATTATTGATAAATGAGTAATCAATAATTATACTTTAGAATAGCACAAACATATTTTTACTCAAGCAAAAGTAAAATTTAGCTCCATACTGCAGATTTACCTGAACATCCTGCCAGGATTTTACAGCTCGACGTTTTCATTCAGACAATGAAATACGTTAAATTTAGCTGAAATCAGATTGTTGATTTGCTGCCTGTTTTTATTTTTAGCATCAGAAACAATCAAACTCAACCAACAGGTATTAATATTCGGGAAACTCCAGAATGTGGTAACTTATTTACAGAGTTATTGGCTGGCAGATAAAAGCTGCACCTTAGTCAACCTCACCTGAAAGGTAGAGGAGCAACTAAAGCTCGAGATTCAGGCTGCAGACTGAGACGGACACAAACTGAGGTAAGTCACAGGCCACAAACTTTAATATTTCTCTAAAAATGTTTAATTCAAACAGGAAATTTGATCAGCAAACATTCAAAACCAAACTTCCTGAAAGATAAAAACAGTTTGAGCATAAAGGACGTAACGTAATCTGGGATTTATTTATTATCATTTTAGCACATTATTATGAAAAAGCTGTTTTTAAAGCAAAGCTGTTGTCTTTACTGTAATTAATTAAGTTCCTAAAATATTCCCTGCAATAGATTTGTTTTCATTTTCACTTTGATATTTAAAATTATTCCAACAGGCAGACAAATGTATAAAGTTATGGGAAAAACAAAAATAAAAAACATGTATACAAATAGATACAAACAACATACATTTTAAACTGAAAACATTGTTTTGAAAGTAAAAATATTTTTTAATATAATACCAATTTAGAGTAGGCGATGTCTTTAGAACAGGGTAAAAATTACTCCCAGTTAGTATGTTGTTTATTCACTTCAGATTTAAATGGAACATGATTAAAAACCATGAGGATAACAAAGCTTTTGTAGAAACAAGAGGTCTCATTGAACAAACTTTAAGTGTCGGTAATTTGGTAAAAACATGTTTCTTATTCCTTCAGTGAAGTTACTCACAGAAATATTACAAAATATAAAACTTACTGTGTAGAATTACCACATTTTAAAGTGACTGAACTTTAACTTTAAGTAGTAACTTGTTTCTACTCTCCTCCCCTCTGCATGTAAGGCGGGAAAATAATCAGCAGCCTGCAGGTAGCCGTTTGTTCCAGCAGGTGGCGGAGTTGTAGCATTTAGTGGTTAATTGAAACTTTTTAAAATTTCTTTAGGGCATATAAGGCATATAAGGCGGATCTTGTGAAAATAATCAGCAGCCTGCAGGTAGCCGTTTGTTCCAGCAGGTGGCGGAGTTGTAGTATTTAGTGTAGCGGTTCTCAACATGGGCTACCGCCCCCCAGGGGGCGTTCAGAGAATGGCATGGGGCGCTGGCGGACATTTTTATACTGTATAAGGGGGGGCGCTGGGATGCCTTTGGGGGACTTTTGGTCGAAGGTAAACTTTACACCTTAGATGCACAACAATGACAGTTTAGACTTTGATCAACTTGGTAAAACTGTACTGTGTGTATTTTGCAGATTGACATAAACCTTATAAAACAACGGAAACAATTTCTGCATTCTGATTATTGAAATTTAAAAGTGCTGTGTTGTTCTATCCCCCCGTTTCATACCGGACCACTTACAGCTCCACTATAAAATGAACGATCTCTATCTGGTATCACCATGGAGGGATTTATTTATTTAAATGGGTTCATTTTTCAGAGCGAGACACAGTGAGGGTATCATGATTTTAGCTACCAGTAGCAGGAGAGGAGCTGCGCTAAGAAGCTAACAGAAGCTACAAACACTGAATAGAAGAAGAGTCTGTCACTTCAGCCAACCAACTTGGCTCGGGGTGAATAAAGGTCCAAATAATTTTGAGTCACTATCTACTAAATTGTCAAGTACATTAACTAATATTTTGTTTTTATAGTAAATTTTAAAAAGTTACAACTTACATAAAAAGAGGATGGTTTAATTTTGTGGACAACTGATCTATATTTCTAACTTTGAGAGCTTTTCTTTCTCTGTGCTGCACCAGCTGCTGAGCTCAGCCTGTATCAGATAAACCAACAGCCAACGGTCACTTTACCCCAGATAGGGATGGGAAATAGTAAAAGTAAAAGGTATGTGGAACCAGTAAACTGTCAACCATCAATACATGTATATATACAGTATGTAGCTATATATATAAGTTTCCTTCTCACCCTCCATGGGTGGTGTCTCTCCCTCTCTGTCTCTCTCTCTCTCAGGTACCAGTGGACTGACACATGTTATACGCCTTCTGGAGTGTTTCTGAGGAACACCCCACGGCCGACTAACGGTCAAACGTACGTCATGTATCATGGCACCACCCAGGCGAACGCTCAGAGCATCCTGGACAGCGGTTTCCGTCGGTCTAGAGACGGGATGCTGGGTCCTGGGGTCTACCTGAGCAGAGACCTGCAGAAAGCCAGTCGCTATCCTATTGGTCATCCTGAGAAGGACAGGGTGGTCATCAAGGTTCAGGTCAATGTGGGGAAGGTGAAACGCATCGATTACCACAACCACCCTCTGCAAAAGACCTGGCATCGTAATGGATACGCCACCGCCTGGGTGCCGCCCGACTGCGGGATGGTGCCAAGCGGCCTGGAGGAGGACTGTGTCTGGGATCCCCATCGAATCACTGTCCTTGGGGTCATTAAGCCCACTGTAATAAAATTTTAATTAATCGAATTTGATGGATTAAAACATCAAGCCCAAATAAAAAAATCAATGCTATCATCTCAGCCATCTGTTGAATCTGCGTTATATAATGCTTATCGTATAAAACATCTGTTTTAATAAGGTTTTATATGACCTTGTCTGAATAATAATGATATATAAAGTCCTTATCTGTATAAAACATGTGTTTTGATTTACATTAAACTGTTATTAAAATAAAACAGACCGGATTCTGGAACCTTCTATTAAATCTAGGCCTGTCGCGATAAACGATAAATCAATTATCGCACGATAAATTAAACCTATCGACCTCATTCTAATTATCGGCTTTATCGTCTCTTCCTGCCTTTTTTCCTTCTGTTGATGACCCTGAATTAAAAAAGGCTCAGCTCAGGTTCCACTGACCCCTTCCTCATTTCCTTAGTCTAATGTCCAGCGACTGTTGTCGCTGGTTGTCGGCCCATTTTCAAAACCAGAGACACCTGAGCCGTCAGAAATCCAGGTATAACGGTTCGATCGGGTTCGTGGTTCCGTGTGGTGTCCAGCCACATGGGCACAAAATAATGGCTCCAAGTTCAGTTAACTAATTTTAATATCAGGCATTAATCAATGCTTTACTAGAATCTACCTGTGAGGCATGTGGCTCAGCGTAAAGTCCTGATTCAATGAAGATCATTATAACTTATTAATGTCACGTTAACGAAGAACAGCTGAAAACTTACCGGGTTTATCAACTGTGGTAGCAATTTGATTCCAACTCCTCTCCTTGTTGTTTCTATATTCTTTGCACGAAATCTTAAATAAATATTAATGTTGTTTCCACAAATCATCTCCGATGTCGCTGGACTTCGTGTTGCTCCGTTTCAGCTGTTTGGGATTCTCCTCCGTAATTTCCCTTCAGAAAGCAGGAGGAGAATCCGGCTTTCTGATTGGCTACCTGTCACATTTATTTGAGGAAAACCCGATTTAGATCGGATCGACCACGACGATCTACCGTAACCCAGCAACACTGCAGGATGATCGGTTAGATCGGCCAACTACCTAAGATTGTTGTAATGGGAAAATGGGCAAAAAATGGTGTAGTGTGAACATTAGGTGGTTGGATGTGTCCATCTTCTCTATTTAAATCTAGTGATTACTGAAGGACAATACAGACTTCATAATCTGCTCTCTTTTGTTGAATGCAGTATTTATTTTCACATTGGCTTTATGTTGTTCAGTTTTTATTCAAGTACGTTTTTTATTAATGGAGACTGAGAATCCATTTTATTTTTGTTTTTGGTTGTTTTGTTTATTTAGTTAATCAGTTCCAGTGTTATGTGTTCTTTTGAAAATAAGTTTGCTCTTTCTTATTTCTTCATTCATGTAAGTTGAATCAAATAAAGAACTTTTATCTCCACCTCCAAGCCTGGATCCACTCAGTCACTTCATCCCAGTCAAGGCTGATGAAGAAATTAAGGTCAAGGAAATTTGGAGTCACTATGTACTCAATAGTTAAGCATTTAATAAATCATGTTAATTGTTATATTAATTTCAAATCAGAATAAAAAAAAAAACAAATAATAGTTTTTTTCATAAACAAAAATGTATCTGTGTTTAACTTCCTCACCGTTTTTTCTCTGTGCTGCTCTCAGCTGGTGTCTGAAAACTCATCTGCCTGTTTCCAACAGACGATTATTAAAAATAAAAGTCAAGGAAATCTGGTTCTACTGTTCCCTAACTCAAGTATTTACTAAGCCATCAAACCTGTGCAAAATTATAAATATTAGTACATGTTAATCATTTTAAATTAAGTTAGAATTGGTTACCATGGCTTTAGTTTTTTTCTGTCAGGTAGTTTTCTATTTATCATTTTAAACAAAGTTAAATCCTTATTTTTCACTGTCTTTTCAGTATGGCACAATATGGCTGTGCAGGTTTTAATCCTTTTTACATGTAAGAACAACATGCAATTACTGATATGACAGATATATTTTTATTTGATTGGATGAAGAAAACCATTTTGTACTCTGTCTTTCCGACTTCAAAGAAAAAAATTTAAGTTCTGACTCTGACCTTCATTTCAAATGTACTAGTCATTACAGAAATGCTTTAATTACTAGCAGTTCTTTATTTGCAAATGTGAATGTATTTTACACGACCTCTCCGATTGTTCCTCATAATTCATAGTTTGTTGAGACTGAAAAGAAAATGTATTAAATTCATAGTTGTTGGTCTCAACAGAAAACTACCATGAATCATTTTCTACTGAGACCCATGAGTGTATGAAACGGACAGAAAGTGGTGCAGGGTCTGTCCTCGTCTTTTTGGCGCCCTGGGCGAACCACCTTTCTCGCATCCCTTTTGACTCTCTGAACCAAAGCAATGCTCACATGAATGAGTAGGAAATCAACATTGGTCACATGGTTTTAGTTCTCTAGTTTAAAATGTCTCTTCAGCTGAGAAGGAAACTGATTTCCCATTTAACACTAAAGTTCTTTAAAGATTTAACATGTCTCTGGGCTCATGTTTTCCATTAACCTTCCATTCATCTTTTATGTTTCCAAGATACGGAAGAAAATCCATGCAACTATATACATTCTACATACGCTAGAGTCTAGCATACGTAATCCCAGGCAAGCAAGAAGGGATTCCTGGTCCCATCTTAAATACCGTATTTTCCACACTATAAGGCTCACCTCCTCAAAAGCCGACTGCGCCTTATAATCTGGTGCGCCTTATATATGGACCAATATTGAGCCACAACAGGTTCAGCAACTACGTTAAGTAGCCGCCGACTTCATTTTCGCCCGTAGAAAAAGCGTACGGTGCATGCTGGGATGTTGTCAGAATGCTGGTTTGTTAATAAAGTTTGACTGACCTATCTACCTACCGACTGTCTAGAATCAGGTCGTCTGCTGGTCATTTAGCACCATGTTCTCCACGAACGGAGAAGTGTGACCATCGTCCGGCCACGCCCTGGACCAGGAAGGCTCTCATCGCCAATCGGAGTTAAGACTGTTTTGTTGACATTCCCTTTAGTGCAGCTCCATCTAGTGGATGCATAGCGTAACTCCAGCCTCTACTGCAGCATCTATTCTGTGTCTTATAATGCAGTGGGCCTTAAAAAGTTTTAAAATAGGCCATTCATTGAAGGCTTGCCTTATAGTGCAGAAAATATGGTAATTAAAAAACTTAAAATGAATTACTTTATCAATAATTTGCCAACTCAAATTGGGGCCTGCCATAGCAATGCAAAGACAGCAGTGCATTGCATAATAGAAGCACTGTAGCTATCATAATAATTTTAGCTAATTTTGATAGACAGGGTGGGCCATAAATTTCCATACATAGAATGTAAAATGTATATTTCTATTATATTTTAGATACCCAAGAAGATGCGTTTCCCAAAAGAGCAAAGAATTGAAATCATACCGGTGCAGCCATCAATATACAGTAGTTTCATAGTTGCACAAAACTTTAACAGAAAGCATGGAAGGAGCATCACACATGACAATGTGGAAAAACACATTTGCAAGTTTCAGAAAACTGGAAATGTTGCAGATCAACCACAAAGTGGTCCAAGACCTGCAGCAATTAAAGTCCCACAAAAATAAAAACGGTCAGATATAAAATGTTAATTTTTTCTATGTATGGAAACTTATGTCACACCCTGTAAAAACTAATCTTAACATACAGAATGGAGGAAGTCATTGTTAGTTAATATGCTAGTAATATCCCACATACCATTCACTGCATTTTACTACTATTGAGTAAAACCTTAGCATTGTGTCTAATTTTAGTTTATACACTGATTCCCTGATGAATGAAGTCAATGTTTCTGCCTAACCTGCTTTGCCAGCTTAATTGTTTCCTTTAGAAATCAATAAATTTTAGCATATTATATTCAAATTTCTTTTATTTTAAGAGTCTGGAATAAAAAAAAGTTTACATTTTTAAAACTATAAAGGGGAATGATAATTTCCCTTATAATTTTTTTAAGTGGAACTACAGTATAAGAAAAACAAAAAAACATCCATCATGATCCAAATTAAGTTCAAGACAAAAAGTAACACTTTTTAGTCTTAATACCTTCATCTAAAATTTCTCACTTGACGGGATTCCAGTCCAGGAGGAGTTTATGGTCCGGTTCGATCCGACTGGAAAGAGGCTTCCTGAACCGATTTAAACCGGATCTTATTGTTGGAGAGAAGCAGCAGCTCTAGATATGATGGATCAGAACCGGGCCAACCTAACAAGGATGCTCACTCAGGCCTCTAGGATCAGGATCAGGTCCGTTTTATGGAAGTCTGGTACATCTTTGGATTCCCCCATGTTGTCTCATTTTAAACCACTAGAGGGCGACACTGAGTCTTTGCCCGATTTTAAAAGAAACAAAATCATTCACAAATAAAAGTAAGAGGAGATTTCAGTACGTTTGTTCTTATGTTGTCACAGTTATTAATCTACGTTCAGAAATGCACAAACACCAATTATTAATAAAAATGACTAAACGTTTCCGCTGGACTGGCAGTTCTGGCTCAATCTTCCAGCTTTTTCCGGGACTTCTCCGAAGTGTGGATCTTCATCATGTGGAGCCGGACGTAGGTCTTCCGGTTGAAGGTTTTCCCGCACACCTGGCAGCGGTGGCGTTTCTCCCCGGTGTGCGTGTTGCGGTGCTGCGTCAGGAAGCTGCGGTCGCTGAAGCCGCGGCCGCAGACCGTGCAGACGTGCGGTTTCTCCCCGGAGTGGCCCCGGGCGTGACGCAGCATGTTCTGCCGGAAGTTGAAAGACTTCCCACAGTAGCTGCAGCTGAACGGCTTCTCGCCCGTGTGGACCCTCAAGTGAACCTTCAGGTGGCCCTGCGAGTCGTAGCACTTCCCACAGACGTCACACACCCGCTTGCTGAGATGGGTCTTCAGATGGAGCTTCAGGTTCTCCTTGGAGTCGAACTGGTTCCCGCAGACGCCGCAGAGCTCTGAGATGTGGGTCTTAGCGTGATTCACCAGAGACACGACGGAGCGGAAGGTGGCTCCGCAGACCTTACACGCCACCTGCGGGCGTTTTGGTGGCGGAGACGAGTCGGTCTCTTCGCTCTGTGTCGCCGTCGGGCTTCCTGGGTTGCAGTCCTTGATGTGGATCAGCAGGTGGCGCTTGTGGGTGGTGTAGTCGTTGAAGCTTTTGCTACAGAAGTTGCAGGTGTAGGGTTTCTCACCGGTGTGGATCCGGCTGTGGCGCACCAGGTGAGGCCGGGTGGTGAAGGATTTCCCGCACTCGGCGCAGGGGAACGGCTTCTCCCCGGTGTGGATCCTGGTGTGGATCTCCAGGTGGCCCTGCGAGTCGAAACACTTCCCACACACCTCACACACCTTCCCGTTCTTGTGGGAGTCCAGGTGATCCGCCAAGCTCTCCGGGGAGTCGAAGTGATTCCCGCACACGCAGCAGAGCTCCGTCTCGTGCCGCTTGCTGTGATTCAGCAGGGAGAGCACAGAGTGGAACGTCAAGCCACAGACCTTACAGGCCGTCCGTGGTTTCCGTGGCGGCGGACTCCTCCTGCCGCCGTTTTCCGGCGAAGACTCGCCGAGGCTGCTGTTCTTCACGGAGTGGACAAACAGGTGGCGCTTCAGGGTCGTGTAGTCATTGAAGCTGCGGCCGCACACCGTGCAGGTGTACGGTTTCTCCCCGGTGTGGATCCGGCTGTGGCGCAGCATGTTGGCCCGCGTGGTGAAGCGCTTCCCGCACTCGCTGCAGACGAAGGGTTTCTCTCCCGTGTGGATTCTCATGTGGACCTCCAAGCCGCTGGAGCTAGAGAAGCACTTCCCACAGACTTTGCAGCTCTCCGCCTTCACGTGCGTCTTCAGGTGGGCGTCGAAGCGCTCCTCGCTGTCGAAGCGCTCGCCGCATACGCCGCACACGTCCTTGGAATGCGCCTCCATGTGGTTGACCAGCGACACAGCGAGCAGGAAGGCTCGGCCGCAGACTTTGCAGCAGATCTGAGTCTTGTTCTTTTTGGTGGGGTTGAGTTTAGGAGCCACTGGGAGACGAGGAAGCTTCACCTTCAGCATTGCTACCCTTTTCTTTTTCTTCTTCTTCTTACTGCTACGTTTGCCTTTGGACTGGGAGTTGGCCTTCCACTCTTCCTCGCTGTCGGCATCAGAGCAGCTGGTTGAGGCGCCGTCGGCGGCGTCCGGCTGGGTTGACGTGCTCGGGAGAGGCTCCTCCTCTTCCTCTTTAACCGTCGCCTCGCTGAAGGCTGTTGAACTGCCGACGTTTCTGACAAAGGGAGGCATGAAGTTGACCTTTATGATGCTGCTGTCCTCCAGCTCCTGGCTCCGCCCACCGGGGCCGGAGGGACGGCGGTTCGTGTCCAAGCTCCATTCCAGCTCGTTGGGCTCTTCTTTCTGCTGATGGTCAGAGGTGAAGTCCTCGTCCCAGACGCACAGCGTCAACTGGGGCTCCTCTGCAGGGAAACACATAAAACCAAATTTAACACTAAAAGCTGTTTCTCGGCCTGTCACAATAACTCATTCTGCTGGACGATACATTTTCCCAAAAGTTATTGCGATAAAAGATAATATTGTTGTTTTGAGACCGTTTCCAAGTAATATAATGATAATGGCATGACTAATGAACTCTGAGTTCAAATGAACATTTAACACAGGAACTGGAAGACATTTCAAAATGAATAAAACAAATAAAATGACTAATGGAGTCTGTTTTCAAAAAGGCCTGGTTGAGACCAAAGCGCCAGACTGAAGACTTTTATGATCCAGTTTTTGGAAGAAATAGAGAGAAGAGTAAAATGATAAATCATGCAAATGGAAATGACTGAGCTCATTTTAGAATTTATCATGTGATTAATTGATTTACTGATTATTGAGACAAACCTAGCTGCTTCACATCATTAGAAAACACATCATTTTAACCACAAAAATAATCAATATTCATGTTTTCCATTAGACTACAAGCTTTCTAGAGTTATTAATAACATCATTTTATTAACAGCACAGTTAATAATATCATGTTATTAACATGATGTCTTCACAGTTGCTTTCAGGTGAAATACGAGACAAAAGTAACGAACAAATCTAGAGACTTTACAGCAGGTTCTCGCATTTTCATAAGTTTTATTTTAAAAAGTGACTTTGCTGCTAATTATCAGGGAGTTTTAATTAGTTATTGTTTTATTTTCCTGAACATCTGTCAAGAGAAAGTTGTTCATTTCTTTATATTAAAAACAGACGTAGAATGTTAAGGTAAATTATACTTTTTAAAAACGTATCTAGACAATTATCGAAAACAAAAATAGTTGATTTGTAAATGGAGTTTGGGATAGTGGTTAAATAAGTAATAAAAACCAGTAAAGTCATTCTGCTGATGAGCTTTAGCGTCAAATTCGGGGAAATTATTAACATCATTTTAGTAGAAATGAAAAAAGGACAAAAATCTGATTCTATTGTCTAAATTTAGTCGAACAAAAATCGATACCGGGCCTCCAGCTGCTGGAGATCCGGGGATTAGACGGAGCCGCCGCTCCGCCCGGAGGCCCGTGTTGGGATCCCCGCCGACCGCTCACGCACCTGGGTGTCCGCCTGGCCCGCCTGGGGGCTCGGCCTCGTCCTGCGGCATCCCGCGCTGCCGGCGCAGCTCCTGCTTGGACAGCAGCAGCTCCTCCTCGTAGTGTGAGACGGTTTTCTTCACCGCCTCGAAGATCTCATCGGCGGCCGCGGAGAGCCGCTCGGTCACCAGCAGCCGGAGCAGCTGGAGGCTGGACATGCTGCGGGCGGAGACACTTTAATATGGGGGAAATTTGCAGCGGGGGAAGAATTTTTCTTGGTGTTAAAACCGAAACACGACATTAAACTGCAGACTAAGGTCTTGTTCTTTGGAATCCTTATGGTCGGTGCTGCCACCTCGCGTACCGGAGAGGGAACTGCAGGAAGTTTATTAAAGGCTGAGGAGACCAAATTTATCATTTTTAATCTTGGTACAGCACAAACAAATGAATTAAACTTTGAGGAAGCTCAGAGGGGACAGGGAGCTGTGGCAGCTCCCAAACTTTGGAACTCTTTACCATTGTCTGTAAAACAGGAAACTTCTCTGGCAACTTTTAAATCTGCTCTTAAGACTCACCTTTTTCGGCTGGCCTGTGATTCAGTTTGAGCTGCTGTCACTTTTAGTTACTTTTAATTGTTGTTTTTTTTATATTTTTTTTAGATTACTTATTGTGCTCTTTATTATGACTGCATATTTGGGTATATTCTTGTATTGTATTGTGTGTCTTCATCTTAAGTGATTGTATTTTTGGTGTTAGTGTGCTTTTAATTTTTATTTCATTTGTTTAATTCTGTGGCTGTACAGCACTTTGGTCAGTGGTACTGTTTTAAAGTGCTATATAAATAAACTTGGCTTGGCTAAAAATAAAAATGGGATAAAAAATACAGTGAAACGTTTAATTGTTTAGTATTTTAAGTGTCCCATAGATTATATCTCAATATAATCTAAAAGAGCAACACCTTAGTTTCTAGAATCATTGCTGTAAACTCTAAACTACAGACTCCTGTAGTTCTGCATTGTTACGAGGCTCCCAGGGATCATCTGGACCTTATGCAACCAAAGCAACGGCTGGGTTTGTGTCCAGGATGTGCAGAGGCTTTTCTGACCCTTGACCTGTCAGCCTTTGACCTGTCAGCCTTAACGATCATCTCTTTAGACCTGGTTGTTCAGACCTGTCCTGTTTCATGAATGAGCCAAACCTGAAATTAAAGTTCAGGTTTTATTTGAGCTTCTGAGATGCTAATCAGCTGCTCACCTTGTTGCCACGGTTACACAAAAAGAAGAGAGCAAGCAAGAAAAGGATGTAGGAAACAGAATAAGTACGAGTTGATTTCGCATCACAACCGATTCCCCCCTTCGACTTTACACAACTGTGACTGTAAAATAACTTGAAACGCACCAATCTGTTGAATTGTGTTATTTAAACACCAGCACAGGTTTTACAGAAACCTTTTTCCTTGCTGGAGCCTCCAGCAGGTGGCAGCATTGTCCCGTAAACTCATGACAGCGCAGAATAAACAGAAAATCAAACAGAAACTCAGACATTCGACAGTTTTATTGTGAAAAAGTCTTTTCATACACGTTGTCTTGAACTGTACAATCAATAATTTAAAAACATCGTCGTCATCAGACGTCCTCGTGTTTCAGCTCAGCAGCTTCGGCGAGTCATGAATGGACAGGAGTGTTTGTGCAGCAACAATGTTCGTTTGTGCCGTTATTGTTTCAAAGACATTAATATATGTTTCTAGAGGTCAAGAAAGGTCAACCAGGACCCCACCCCCACCTTCTTCAAACAGATTTGGTGCTTCGTTTGTGCTGCAAAAACGTCGTTTGTGCTGCTTTTGTTTTGAAGATATGAATGAAATTGTGAAGGTCAAAATGGCCACCAGCCCAAAAATCGAATTTGGTGTCGATCAACTCCGTTACGTTTGTGCAGCAAATAAAAATCATCATTATCTTTAAAATGATAGCAGCACTAACTAAACTTCTGCAGAACAAATATTTGACCTTTCATGACCTCTGGAAACATTTATTAATGTTTTAAATGGTTCGCCAACGCAGCACAAACGTTGTTAGATTTAAACTTTAATAAATTCAAAGCAAAACCAGAACTAACTTAAATTTTTGCAGCACAAATATGTTTGACACCAATTTGAAGAGGGAAACGTCACTCAGGTGAGGAAACAGCAGCAGAACAGGTCTCAGAACGGGTCGCGGGTCTCAGAACGGGTCGCGGGTCTCAGAAGGGTCGCGGTCTCAGAACGGGTCGCGGGTCTCAGAACGGTCGCGGGTCCAGAACGGGTCGCGGGTCATCAGAACGGGTCGCGGGTCTACAGAACGGGTCGCGGGTCTCAGAACGGGTCGCGGGTCTCAGAACGGGTCGCGGGTCTCAGAACGGGTCGCGGGTCTCAGAACGGGTCGCGGGTCTCAGAACGGGTCGCGGGTCATCAGAACGGGTCGCGGGCCATCAGAACGGGTCGCGGGTCTCAGAACGGGTCGCGGGTCTCAGAACGGGTTCGCGGGTCTCAGAACGGGTCCGGGTCTCAGAACGGGTCCGGGTCTCAGAACGGGTCGCGGGTCTCAGAAGGTCGCGGGTTCGATCGCGGGTCACGGTCCAGAACGGGTCGCGGGTCTCAGAACGGGTCGCGGGTCTCAGAACGGGTCGCGGGTCTCAGAACGGGTCAGCGGGTCACGGTCTCAGAACGGGTCACGGTCTCAGAACGGGTCACGGTCTCAGAACGGGTCGCGGGTCTCAGAACGGGTCGCGGGTCTCAGAACGGTCGCGGGTCACTTCAGAACGGGTCACGGTTCAGAAGGTCGGTCTAGAACGGGTCGCGGGTCTCAGAACGGTGGGTCACGGTCTCAGAACGGGTCACGGTCTCAGAACGGGTCGCGGGTCTCAGAACGGGTCGCGGGTCACGGTCTCAGAACGGGTCACGGTCTCAGAACGGGTCGCGGGTCACAGAACGGGTTGCGGGTCTCAGAACGGGTCGCGGGTCTCAGAACGGGTCGCGGGTCTCAGAACGGGTCGCGGGTCTCAGAACGGGTCACGGGTCACGGTCTCAGAACGGGTCGCGGGTCTCAGAACGGGTCGCGGGTCTCAGAACGGGTCGCGGGTCTCAGAACGGGTCCGCGGGTCTCAGAACGGGTCACGGTCTCAGAACGGGTCGCGGGTCACGGTCTCAGAAGCGGTCAAAGGTCTCAGAACGGGTCGCGGGTCTCAGAACGGGTCGCGGGTCTCAGAACGGGTCGCGGGTCTCAGAAGGGTCGCGGTCCAAGGTCGGGTCAGGGTCGGGTCTCAGAACGGGTCGCGGGTCACAGAACGGGTCGCGGGTCCAGTCACAGAACGGGTCGCGGGTCTCAGAACGGGTCGCGGGTCTCAGAACGGGTCGCGGGCTCAGACGGGTCGCGGGTCTCAGAACGGTCGGGTCTCGCGGGTTCCTTCAGAACGGGTCGCGGGTCTCAGAACGGGTCGCGTGGTCACAGAACGGGTCGCGGGTCTCAGAACGGGTCGCGGTCTCAGAACGGGTCGCGGTTCGACGGTCGGGTCTCAGAACGGGCTCGCGGGTCTCAGAACGGGTCGCGGGTCTCAGAACGGTGGTCGCGGTTCAACGGGTCACGGTCTCAGAACGGGTCGCGGGTCTCAGAACGGGTCGCGGGTCTCAGAACGGGTCGCGGTCTCAGAACGGGTCACGGTCGGTCTCAGAAGTCGGTTCAGACGGGTCACGGTCTCAGAACGGGTGCGCGGGTCTCAGAACGGGTCGCGGGTCTCAGAACGGGTCGCGGGTCACGGTCTCAGAACGGGTCCGGTCTCAGAACGGGTCGACGGGGTCTCAGAACGGGTCGCGGGTCACGGTCTCAGAACGGGTCACGGTCTCAGAACGGGTCGCGGGTCACAGAACGGGTTGCGGGTCTCAGAACGGGTCGCGGGTCTCAGAACGGGTCGCGGGTCTCAGAACGGGTCGCGGGTCTCAGAACGGGTCACGGGTCACGGTCTCAGAACGGGTCGCGGGTCTCAGAACGGGTCGCGGGTCTCAGAACGGGTCGCGGGTCTCAGAACGGGTCGCGGGTCTCAGAACGGGTCACGGTCTCAGAACGGGTCGCGGGTCACGGTCTCAGAACGGGTCACGGTCTCAGAACGGGTCGCGGGGTCTCAGAACGGGTCGCGGGTCACGGTCTCAGAACGGGTCACGGTCTCAGAACGGGTCGCGGGTCTCAGAACGGGTCGCGGGTCACGGTCTCAGAACGGGTCACGGTCTCAGAACGGGTCGCGGGTCACAGAACGGGTTGCGGGGTCTCAGAACGGGTGCGGGTCTCAGAACGGTGCGGTCTCAGCGTCAACGGGTCACGGGTCCGGTCTCAGAACGGGTCGCGGGTCTCAGAACGGGTCGCAGGTCTCAGAACGGGTCGCGGGTCTCAGAACGGGTCACGGTCTCAGAACGGGTCGCGGGTCTCAGAACGGGTCGCGGGGTCTCAGAACGGGGTTCAGCGGGTCACGGGGTCTCAGAACGGGTCGTTCAGTCACGGTTCTCAGAAGGGTCGCGGGTCTCAGAAGGGTCGCGGTCTCAGAACGGGTCGCGGGTCACGGTCTCAGAACGGGTCCGGTCTCAGAACGGGTCGCGGGTCTCAGAACGGGTCGCGGGTCAACGCGGGTCTCAGAACGGGTCGCGGTCTCAGAACGGGTCGCGGGTCTCAGAACGGGTCGCGGGTCACGGTCTCAGAACGGGTCGCGGGTCTCAGAACGGGTCGCGGGTTCAGAACGGGTCCGGTCTCAGAACGGGTCGCGGGTCTCAGAACGGGTCGCGGGTCACGGTCTCAGAAGGTCGCGGGTTCGACGGTAGGTCTCAGAACGGTGCGGGTCTAGGTCGGGTCTCAGAACGGGTCGCGGGTCACGGTCTCAGAACGGGTCGCGGGTCTCAGAACGGGTCGCGGGTCTCAGAACGGGTCGCGGGTCTCAGAACGGGTCCGGGTCTCAGAACGGGTCACGGTCTCAGAACGGTCGCGGGTCTCAGAAGGGTCGCGGGTCACGGTCTCAGAACGGGTCGTAGTGAGATCTGTGCTGGAAAACACTCAGAGGAACAGGAATAGCAGCTTTTCTGTAAAACAGGACAAGTCCGGGATCCATTTTTACAGAATCAAAACAAACAACGAGCCAGAACCAGAACTGGACCGGGAATATTAGTGTCTGCATCTCTGGAACAAACAGAACCGGGTCAGAAGAAGCAGGACTTATTGATCAGAACCTGCAGGGAAACGTGGAATAAAGAGAAAATAAAGAGGCAGCAGCAGAAAAAGAGGAGAGACGAGATGAAGCCCTGCAGAGCATCTATTATTAAACAGCAAGGCATCATGGGACGGCAGGCGGAGGCGGCGATGCGGACCACAGCGAGGAAGAAGAAGAAGAAGAAAACAACAGCGATGGATCCCCAGGAGATCCGATCAGATGAAAAGCAGCGGCTCAGAAAAACTCACATGTTCCAACTTCTTTAAACACGAGCGACTGTAAAAACACAAAATCCTACAGAGACGTTCCTCCAGTTTCTACTGCAAATATCTGAGTAAACTTAAAATAAGGAAACTAACTAACGGGTCGTTTTTCTGCAACATACAGGAGACATAATTTAAGTCAATAATTATTTAATGTATTTAACAGAGAACTAGTTCCACTGGCAGATTAATTCAATTATGACATGAACATTTTTATAAATGAAATAATCTGAGTGGAACTAATAAAATCATTAAGAGATTATTGATTTAAACTCTCAAATATGTTTCAGACAAATTACCTGTAAGTTAATACACTTGCAATTTAGAAACTAGAGCAAAAATGATGTGTAAGATTTTGTGTCTGGAAGTGAAAATATTTTAAAATTTCATTCTGGACAGGAAAACAGAGAAACTTTGACTGTTTTGGCTTCATTTGACTTAAATAAATGTTTTTTCTTCATCACTGAAACTAAAAGAAACTGATAAAATCTGAAATTTCACCTCTAAGATTCAAAGTGAATCAGATGAAGGCAAAATCAAACCTAAAAATGTTGAAATCGGGTCAGAGTTTTCCCGGTTCTGTCTGAACCCGTCCAGCTCCTGCCAGACGTCATCTGAGGTTTTCCCAACAAAAATACTGGATCTGATAAACGAGGGAGACAAGTGGGGAGGTGAACCTGGAGTAAACAGAACCGTCCGACCCGGTTAAAGTCCAGTCAGAACTCAAAACGCTTCGATTAACCGCAGAATAAAAAAAACCATAAAAGTAAAACCCGGATCTGGGAGCCGGTGGAAGTGGAACCGGACTGTGTTAGTGATAAAACATGGATCAAGGCACCAAAGCGAGCCTGGACCGGAGTCTGCTGTGGTTCTGTAGTGTGAGACGTCGGTTAGCTTATCGGGACGAGAGCCGGGCGGTTCTGGACACGGAGTGGCCGACGCCCCCGCGGTGAAACGCCGCTCCGCCGTCGCCTAGGAGATCTTGCAGTTGCTGCGGGTGCAGTTCTGCGGCGGGCTCTGCGGCGGGCGGACGGGTTTGGACCTCTTCAGGCTGTTGGCCTTGGCGCCGCCGGCCGGGTTGGCCAGCGAGTACGAGCGTCCGTGCATCATGACGGCGTTCATGCCGTTGGCCATGGAGAAGGACTTGAGGTGGGACTTGATGGCGACGGGCAGCGGCAGCTTGTCGATGAGGTGGACCGGCGTGCAGGACACGATGGCTCTGCAGCACAGGTCCTGCAGGCTGAACACTGAGGGAGGGAGGCGGGTCAGAACGGGTCAGAACCACGGGACCGCGCCGCTGACTAAAGCAGCCAATCGGCAGGTGAGCCTGTTACCGTAGCGATAAAACGCTCCAGAAATTATTGGAGTAAAAGTAGCATTTTGAAACCATTTTCAATTAACTTAATAATAATAATGAATAATAGTAGTAGTAATAATAATAATTAATAATAAAAGAAATGATAATAATAATTAATAATAATAATAGCAGTAATAATAATAAATAACAATAATAGTAATTATAATAATCATAGTAATAATATTAGTAATAATAATAATGAATAATAATTTTAATAATAAATGATATTAATAATAACAATAATTATTAATTATAATAGTAATAATAATAGCAATAATAATAAATAATAAAAATAAAAAATAATAGTAATAATATTAGTAATAATAATCAATAATAATAGTAATAATCATAACAATAATTGATAATAATAATAAATAATAATAATAATAAATAATAATAATACGGCCATTTTCACTGCCGTACTCAGAGCGATGCTGTGGAGTCGTAAACTGTCCACACTGAAGTCATTAGTAACATGAAGAATCACGGAGAAAAAAATATTTTAAAACTCTGCAGCTGCATGGCTGGACCCCGAGCCGCTAAACAGCGTCCCCCCTCGGCCCACTCACCTCGGTTTGGCCTCCAGAACTTCTCCATGCCGTGCCGCATCAGGACGATGCGCGACAGCTCTGTGAAGGACTCGATGACGTTGAAGTTGCAGAGCGGACTGACCTCGAAGAAGGTCATGCCGTTCTTCTCGGCGTAGGCCCGGGCCTGTTCCGTGGGAACCTGCCGCTTGAAGGCCAGGTGCAGCCGGTTCCCCACCAGGATCCGCGGCACCCCCGGTGCATGCTGGGAACAAAACGCAGCCGGTGTGGTGTGAACTCGACAAGCTGCAGGTCTGAGCCTGACGGAAACTATTAATCAATCAATCCATCAATCTAAGGAGCCAAAAGAAACGATGGAAAATGTTTCTTTGTGTTTAGAAAACAAATAAAGAACCAGAATTAAATGGAGAATAAGTAAAAACATTTTGAAAAAGTTACATATCCCTTCAATGGTGACAAATGATGCCTCGTTGAACAGGTTAGCATAGAGCTACGGTCTACAAAACATTTCTTGCACAAAATCATTCCTTGATAATGAGATTTTATTCTGCTTGATTTTTTGCTTTTTCAGCTATTTCAGGGCTCTGTCACTTTAAATCCAAATGGGCTGCTGCTAAGCCCCGCCCCCAACTCAACATTTACTCTCACACATGAAAATCTTTGCAAATAAATGCACAATTATAAAACCATACACTTCTGAAAAGCAGAAGTGGAGCCTCCTGCACAATCAAGTGGTTTCTGGATGGGAAGTCAACAACACTCTCCGTTTCCAGCAGCCATTGTGACCAAACGTGCTGGAGCGCTGTTTGGGTTGCTAGGTAACAATCGGGAGGTATTTGAAACGGCTCATTTTCCAGATCCCAAAGAAACATTTCACTTATTTTTCAGGTCTGTTTTTGAGAGTTGAGATCCAAATGGAAGAATAAAAACATGTAAAAAGTGAATTTTGCATAACAAACACAGAGTTTGGTGAACAGAGACAGAACGACGCCCCCTGGTGGGGGGCTCTGGGTGATGAGCCTTATTCCTGATGTCTATAATCACCTCTGACTGAATGATCCGGATCATGAAAGCTTTGCTTCATTCCCTACATGAGACTGGGAGAAAATTTAATTTATGGAAAATAAAACAGGAGTTTTGACAGGAATGTTTCACTTCTTCAGACGTTTTAGATGTTTTCCTTTAACATCTGATCCAGATGATTTCAGCTCAGCAGAATCTCATGTAAGAGCTGCAGGGTTGGGCGGCTTCAGGCCCAGAGCGGCAACATCCACAGAACCTCAGGAATAATTCAGACAGGTTGCATAACCAAACTGAAGCTCGGTCTCATCATATTCAACATTTATTCACAATTAAAACACTAAAGCTAATTATTTTAGGATGATTTAAGATCCTGCTAAAAGAGGCACTTTATATTTTGTACATTAAATCCACAACTGGCTCAGAAATGCCAAGATTTAGTCAATATTTACTGGAAAAAGGCAGTTAGATGACATCAAACTGTGTAAAGCAGATCTACGGCTCGGAACCTTTTTAAAAGATTAAATTCAGATTTCATGCAGAGAATGAAACCATCAGCTATTTTTAACAAACTTTAAAATATTTCTGCTTTGTTTCGTCCACTAAAGGTGTCAGAAGAGCCAGGAGAGCCGAGGTGGAGCAGGAAAAGCAGAGCTGGAGCCCACATTCCACAGACCAAAAATACCACACACACACACACACACACACACACACACACACACACACACACACACACACACACACACACACACACACACACACACACACACACACACACACACACACACACACACACAGACATCCTCTTTGTTTCCATGTCAGCAGGAAGGACACAAAGCAAGAAGCTGGAATTCCCTGTTTGGGTCGTTCAGCTTCGCAGTGAAGCAGCAGGAAATATCACAAGTTTCTCCTGATCCTCATCTCGGTTTTACTACGTTCAAAAATCAAACTAAACTCTGGTTATGTCAAAAACAGACCTGCACCCATTTTTACATTTTTCTGTTTGTATATATTATGTTGTGCTACTTTAAATGATTTCACTTCAATTTTTAGAGTTACTTTTTAAAGGCCCATCTAGGGACAAGTGCTGTGAATTAGCTGTTGCTATTGCACCATGATGCAAACATGGGATGATGTTTTATTCAGTTTGTCTATTTAAATGTGTGTCTGTCCCTATCAAATAAACTTTAATAATAATCCTTCAGGTGCCTAAGCATCAAATATTTAGTTTAATGCAGCATAAAACATTTTACAACAGAAAGAGACAAAAATATGTAACACTACCTGAGATCTATGGTTGTTATTAACAGGGGCATAAATGATTATAACAATCAAGCAAAAATAATAAGTGAGTAATTAATTCTGTAGCAGCTACTGAAACAGAAACCATCTGTAACTTTGGGCTGCAGGGATCACAGCTGGAGGATTTTCATCAATGAGCAGAAAAAACCTGGACTGTTTGGTGGTTGTTGGCTCAGCGTCTCTCACCTCGTCGATCTCCCTGATCCAGCGGTCGATGCCGTCGAAGGACCAGCGGTTGGTGATGTCATACACCAGCAGGATCCCCTGAGGAGACGGAGTCACCAGAATCAGACCGAGTCAAACGGTCCCTAGACGTTAGCTTAGCAGGCGCCAACTCTCACCTGAGCGCCGCGGGAATACGAGCGGAAGATGGTGCAGAACCGACCCTGACCCGACGTGTCCCTGTGGAGCAGCGCAGAAACGCATCAATCAGCACCATAACGCAGGAACTCATTCAATAAACTCTAAGTTATAATAAATATCTAACGCCGCAACTGGAAGACGTTTTAAATATACAAAATAAAACAACAAAAGGAATTCTTTCAAAAACAAACCAAAGCATCAGACTGAAGACTTTTATCCTCCAGTTCTTGGTAGAAAGAAAGAAACAATAAATCATGCAAATAGAAATTATAGTTTTTTTAATTTATCATGTAATTAATTTGTTTATTGTGACAGACTCAGCTGGAATCATTAATACCCGACGTGATCAGTCAGTTATTTCCTCAATCGAATCAAAGTTCTGCTAATGATGATAATTTGATGCCGACACCAAAAGATGAATTTTTTCTTTCAAGCATCATTTGTAATACGTACAAAGTGAAATGTCACAAGATGCTCATCATTAAAATTTCTTATCTTTGTGTTGGAGTTCTCATAAAATCAGGACTTTTTTCTGGTAATTTAATATTTTGATTCTATTTTCATATAACTGCATTATTACCCCTGCAATAAAAAAGAAACCTCTTAACATTCAGTCATAGAGTTGACCTAACTTCAAAATAGAAACTGTAAAACAAGATGGCCGCCCTGGTTGACATCTGAAATCAGGAAACCCAAACGGCTCATTGGTGAAAAAAAAAAATAATCCAAAAATTAAATCTCAGTTTCTTGTTGAACGACCAAACGGCTCTCTGGAAAATATTTCCTCCAGAAACATGAAGGAAACTGAATCCTTTCAGCACCAGGATCAGTTTTTGGTGACCAACGTTTTCCTTTCCCTGTGAGGTTTTCAAACGGCAGCGGTTGGAGTTCGCTCACCACAGCTCCAGCTTCACCCTCCTGCCGTCCAGAAGGATCGTTGTGGTTTTGTAGTCGATCCCTGCAGACAGACAGGAGCATCAGTTAGCAACACGGAGACGTCCGTCAGGAAAACAGTGACTCAGCACCAGCAGGAAGCATTTAAACGCCACAGCGCTGCAGGGTTTCCCCCAGGGGATTATCAGCCTGGCGGGCCACCAGGCTTGACTTGTGCCTAGGCATTGTTTATTTATTATTGTTTTTTTTAATGTTTGCCTTTTTAAAGACTTTATAGTTGGTTTTCAGGTATTAATCTTCCAATAACATGTTATATTTTCAAATTTCCTGCCAATGTTAAACATTTTAAACATGGCGGCCGTCCAGCAGCCCACCTCCGGGTTTAAAGCGTCTTCTGGGGGAAAACCTGAACCGTCAACCTAAAACATGTCAACAAGCCCCAGGAAGCAGCTGCTGCTGAAAACGTCACTCTCCTCTAGCGAAGCGACAGCTAACGTTTCATCAGAAAGCGCTGACGCAGCATTTTTCACAGGAACCTGGACGTTAAAAATAATTCACTTTCCAAAACAACACCTATGTTGTTCAGGTGACTCATGTTGACTTTCACTGCCGCTGATTCAGTATAACGGAGCAGGAAACTGATCTCTGCCAAACCCGTCTGACCTGCTGCTGCGGGTTTTATGAAGCACATGAACACCTGAGGACAAACAGGTGCAGAGCAGAGCGGCCCGGCTCACACCTGGGAAAGCCTTTAAAGACTCAACTGGGACTTAATTGAATACAGTTTCACCTGTTAAAAATTTTAATTTACTGTTCTTTGTGTTTTTTTAATAACCTTTCTAGTGGAACCTTTCTATTGGTATGTTTCTGGTACGCCTGTAAATCTGATGCACTCGCTACATCCGCTAACAGCAGCGATGGAAGCTGCTTCTTTCGGCCTGATGGGCGTCAACGTCTGTTTCAAAACCATCTCAGTGGAAAAGACTATTGATGTGCTAAGCTAGCCCATCAGTGAAGCTATTCAAGCCTAAAATAGCATCTGAATGCTAAACACGTAGCAGCTAATGCTAATATCAGCGTCCACATTTCTTAAGGATTTATTCAAAGAGAAAATCTATCTCTGTTGTTGAGCTCATATGTCTAGTAATTAATCAGGAAAAATTACTTTTAAAAATGTTGCTTATTTTGACGATGTATATTTTTAGATTAAAACACAATAAATTACAGACTCTGCAATCAACTTGACTGTAAATATTACTGTAATTGTAAATACTACATTTTACAATATGTAAACAAACAAAAGAAAGTAGTGAAATGCTATTTGTCTTGTTAAACAGTGAATTTTAAGTCAGATTTGCAGTGATGCAGAGAAATGCTTTATTAAAATAAATTAATTTTACTATATAAATATTTGATTATTAAAGCAGTCCCATCAGCTCAGATCAGTTTTACAAACAAAATCTCTGATCAGTGCAGCTCTAACGTTCTAAGAGGTTCAGATAAATAATTCAAATGCAGCCAAATTTAAGCTTAATAAACAGAACAGAGGATTTATTCTTATTAAATTTCCCTCCCAAAGTGAGCGGACAGGTTATCTGTGTCTAAATGAAGCAGCAGCAGGAAGAGGAAGTTAGAAGGGAACATGATTTATTCTGAAGGTCAGAGAAAATGTCTGCAGCCATAAAAAACAAAGTCCTTCTTTACGTCAACTGACAGAGAAACAAATCATGAAGTTTTAATATTACTGCTTCAGTTGTTATTTAAGGTAAACTGTTGAATCCTCACATCAACCTGCTAATTCATGAGGCTTTAGAGCCAGGTTCTCCTCATCAGTCGGGTTCTGACGGGTCACCGCCGCCGGCTAGCAGCATTAGCAACATCTCACGATTTCCAGGCAACTTAAAGCTGCAGCTGACCATAAGTGCTGCACTCGCAGCCTAATTGAATTGGAGTGAGTGCAGGGCGGCGGCCCAGGAGCCGCCTCTCCTCTTAATGCCGGACCTCACTTAGAAACCCCAGATAATCGATGTCCTCCTGCGGCGTCTTCGACTGAAGCCGCTTCCATTCAAAAGGAAAATAAAATCAAACTCAGACGGCGCTCAGACTGGAGCAGATTTAACTTTGAGGTGCATTTATTAGATTTTAGAGACTTCATGACATTAACAGAACATTTTCTATCTCTGAACATTTTTTTAAATGGTGAAGAGGAAATGTGAAGGCCATCAGTCATTTTGACAGCCGTTTCCAGCTTTTCACACAGTGCAGAGGAAACTAAATCAGTTATCAATAACATTAACACTAATAATCCCATCCGAGTGTCTCTGACACATCAGGACAAGACGCTTTGTTCAGAGCTCACCGACTTCTGATGGCTCCAATCTGAGGAATGCTCCCGAATTTCAAACCTTTGGCTAAAGTGTTGCTTGTAATCCCAGCGTCCAGTAGAACATGGACAATTCATGTTTCACATTTATTCATCTGTTTGACGAATTCTCTGTTCAGCTTGCTGAATATTAAATAAACCAAATGAAATGCAATTGAATTTCATCACTTTAATTTTAAAAAATGGTGGTGAAAATATTTTTATTTTTGATTGCATCTGTAAAAGTGATGGACCACAAACATATTGTCTTATTAGAGCCACGCTTAGCATCAACATCAACAAAACGGCTCGATTCACTTCATAAATCCGATTCACATTTTGTTCCCCAAATTTCAAACTTCACTAAAAATTTGCATCTCAGTTGGAATGAAACTGAAATAAATTTATGATGAATTCTAATTAACAAGATTGGAAAACCCATAAAACTGCCCATATCGTCAGGATTGGTATTTTCCCCATTTTTATCTGGAGTTTCTTCAATAAAAATATGATTAAATGCAGTTACTGTGTGTATTTCAGTGATGAATGTCACAGATCAAGCCTGGAGTCGACAGCCAGAGAACAGGCTCAGCCAAGAAAATACTTGTATAGCATTTCTTCCCCACTTTTGATGCGTCTAATATTAGCACAAAACATCTGCTGATGTCAGCACATCGCATTGTTTGCACTAAATGCTTCTCCTTCTCATTTTCCCATGACATTTAGCTTTAGCTGCAACCATTTCTTCCATGCGTCTGAAACAAATGACGGGAAATGTATCAGAGTGATGTATCAGAGAAGTCGTAGCTAATGAAATGCAGATGAAATGGAACTGTTTGAGTTAGCATTGCTACTCAGAACCAGAGCAGAAATTACAAACTAAGAATACCACTGGTTCAGATTAGAGCTCAGAGCGCTTTTAAATCCTGCAGTAGGGTGCCGGTTTGTAAAGTCTCTACGCTACCACTGTCAGATAACTGCCCACTTTTCTGTCCATACGTTTGTTTTTATTATTTTGTTAAATACTGATGGCAGAGATCCCCAACATGACACATTAATCAAGTGTTTTTTCCAAATTAAAGCATGAAAAGAACTTTAGACTGAAATGGTTTGAAAAAGTAGACATATTTAAGTAAATATTAAAGCAGATTATATTTTGATTCTACCAACCAAATAATGTTTCCATAATGAAAATACTCATTTCTGCCAACCAGGAACTTGAGTCTGTTCACACATTAACTCTGTGGTTCTTCTGGCTCTGCTGTGTGGAGTAATAAATTAAATCAGGTGAAGACTTTGAGGTTCCTCACATTCTGGGAAGCATAAGTCAGTTTTCTTATGTTGGAAAAACATGAGAATAAGAACTAGAGCAAATTCTCCTGAGTAAGAAGCAAAAAGAAAGTGAAGAAATGTGTTGCAATAAGAGTCTGGCTGCATCTTTATAGAGGACTGAAGAACATTCTGCTTTTTATTTAGCTCCAGCTCCCAATTAAACCCACTAAAGTTCCTGTTTCATCTGGATCCAGTGAAAAATGCCACCAATAAACAACAGAACGATGGAGCAGAAAACCAAACTCATTAGATTATTGTTACGAGACAGGAAAAAATAGAAGCTTAGTCAAATTATTTATGGAGCAGATAAACTGAAATCTATCGCTTAAAGCTGAAATTACTCTGAATTTTTAAACAGGATTTATACTGGGATCACTGGGAGAGATCATAACTTTCTAATATTCTACTAAATTATGAAAAACTTAGTGGGACAAGACAGCATACCAATCATTTTCTCAGAAAGTCTTTAGATGTTGTTTGATTCCTGGAATGGATTGAAACAGCGTCAGCTAATGTAAAAGGTTGATAAAAACAGCTAGTTTACTTGGTAATATTTTGTGTTTTGCTCCAACTGGCACCCAAAAATCAGGACCAATCAAAGCCTGCGGGCGGCCTCAACCAATCAGAATCTGTTCTCCTGAAATATTCATGGTGCACAGAGGGAAACACACACACACACACACACACACACACACACACACACACACACACACACAACTTCTGCTGATGGGAATCAACAGCGCCGCCGTCTCTGAGCGCGTTCAGCTGCGATCCGCTCAGCCTCCATATTTAATGAAGCCGTTTGATCTTCAGACGCCGATTCGACTTTTATTGATGTGGAGAAACGAGGAAATTATCCAGAAACGTCCAGAAGTCAATATCAAATGCAAACAGTCAGACGGAGCGATTTCATCTAAAAACAACTGGAAACTCTGGATTTTTCCTCCATTAGTCACAGAAACAACATTCCAGCTCAATCAATCACTGTTCAGCATTTACCAACATTATTTATACGGATGCGATTAGAAAATAAACGGGTTACTGGCGTTCCTGCAGCAAAGCGGCCATCCTGCAGGCTGATGCATTTTTCATGAACTGTTGCTGTTTTTGCAGAGGAGAGAATCCGACTCGTCTGCAGCAGATCAACGTTTCTGAGACATCAGCCACGTAATGAGGAGGAATTAGGATTAATTAGTCTGAGTGTTGGTCCAGCTGTGCTCCAGCTGTTCCTTCCCTCCGAGCTGCCAAAGTGTTTCACACCGTCCAGGTTCCCTGATGGAAATCATCCGTCAGCAGCCGATTCATCCAGCCACTTCCAACGCGTTTCATTTTTTAATGTCAAACAGCAAATGTCCAAATATCCCAGTTTAATTTTAATCATATTTTCTTGTTTGCACCACTCGGCTTCTTTAGCCACCAATCAGCTTCCAGCTGATGTTTCACCTTGAACTGGGACAGATCATTTAAACTGGTTCACTTCCAGTCAAACCTTTCAGGTTCTATTAACTGAGCTTTTCTTTGTATCAGTTTCCTTTGTCTGGTTCTGATCTGGTGACGACGCCATTGGCTCTCAATAACATCGGCAGCCATCTTTACTGCCATAAACAGAGCGATGTGGCGGCCATCTTTACTGCCATAAACAGAGCGATGTGGCGGCCATCTTTACCGCTATAAACAGAGCGCAGTGGCGGCCATCTTTACTGCCATGAACAGAGCGATGTGGCGGCCATCTTTACTGCCATAAACAGAGCGATGTGGCGGCCATCTTTACTGCCATAAACAGAGCAATGTGGCGGCCATCTTTACTGCCATAAACAGAGCAATGTGGCGGCCATCTTTACTGCCATAAACAGAGCGATGTGGCGGCCATCTTTACCGCCATAAACAGAGCGATGTGGCGGCCATCTTTACTGCCATAAACAGAGCGCAGTGGCGGCCATCTTTACCGCCATGAACAGAATGCAGCAGCGGCCATCTTTACTGCCATAAACAGAGCGATGTGGCGGCCATCTTTACCGCCATAAACAGAGCGATGTGGCGGCCATCTTTACTGCCATAAACAGAGCGCTGTGGCGGCCATCTTTACTGCCATAAACAGAGCGATGTGGCGGCCATCTTTACTGCCATAAACAGAGCGATGTGGCGGCCATCTTTACCGCCATAAACAGAGCGATGTGGCGGCCATCTTTACTGCCATAAACAGAGCGATGTGGCGGCCATCTTTACTGCCATAAACAGAGCGCAGTGGCGGCCATCTTTACCGCCATGAACAGAATGCAGCAGCGGCCATCTTTACTGCCATAAACAGAGCGATGTGGCGGCCATCTTTACCGCCATAAACAGAGCAATGTGGCGGCCATCTTTACTGCCATAAACAGAGCAATGTGGCGGCCATCTTTACCGCCATAAACAGAGCGATGTGGCGGCCATCTTTACTGCCAAATAAAGCACTTTGGAGATGTAAATTATTCCTACAGAAATCTGATTGTATTTTAATCAATAGCATGAATGATCAGGCAAAATAAAAATGGAAAATAAAGTCTGTCCTTCAAAAAAGGAAAAAAAAGGCTAGCTGAGGTCAACTCACCAGACTGAATACTATTGTCATCCAGTTTTTGGTAAAAAGAGAAAAACAATCAATGGAAATGGGTTTGTTTTAATTTATCATGCGATTAACTGATTTATTGCTTGTTACAGCAGACCTAATCAAACAGTTTGGACATTTTCCTTTCTGCAGTTCAATGCAAACAAAAACCCCAGTTTGTGTCGATCCAGAGACTAGAAAAAAATTCATTCAGTATTTTACTAAGCTATATTTAAAAACTGCAAAACAAGCAACTTTTTATGAAAATTAATTCAATCATTTCGCTCTAAACACTGAGGATAATTTCCACCTTTCCATCAATCAGATAAGGTGGAAATTACACCCAGTTTTGACAATTAGTTGTGAGGTTTAGACCCAGAGCATCATGTGCTCCATCGGGGATGTGAATGAGGATCATTGTTTACTCTGCCCCACTGTGACATCCACACACAGCGGGAATGTTCAGGACTTCTCTTGCCACAGCGTGAGCCATCAGGAAAGCAGGTTTTTGGGCCAGCAGTGACTCACCGCTGCTGTAAGCATACGGAGACTCTGCAGATCCGTCCTGCAGGCTGTCCAGGATCTCCCCTTTGCCCACGTCGCTGTCTCCCACCAGGAGGAACTTCAGCAGGTAGTCGTAGCTCTTCACCGGGCTGCCCTGGCTGCCCATCTTCACCTCTGACCTCAGGAGGCTCAAAATATGTTATTTCCCTCTGGCTTGATCCAAAACAAAGTCTGTTTTGCCATGAACTACCTGGATGTGGGTCCAGCTGCAGAGGCTTTGTTTTACACTATTTCTGGCTAAAAAAAATTAAATAAAGTGGGTGTCATAAATATGTTAGATACCCTGAAGCTTGATTAAAGGTAGTGCAGATTGGGAGAAAAAAATCCCATGTAAATAAGACATTATGTAATCAAACTGCCTTTAAATATCGATTGAAGAAACTGATAACTCCATCTGAATCCGGTCGGAAACTTTAAGAAAGCAGCAAAAACATGTCAGTAATTAAATTAAACATTGCTTTGTGGTGACTTTGTTTTAAAACGCTCTCAAACTAGAAACGCGTCGTTTCTGTTTTTCATTCAGGAGCCGCTTTGGTAGCAACGAGAAGCTAAGGCTGCATGGAGCCACCGGACTAGCCTAGCTCTCCCACAGCTGCTTTCAATCACAATTTCATCTACATAGACCACAGCTTCGGGAAAAAACGCCAAATGAGTAGAAATTACACTTTAGAGTAAAGCTAAAATATATAAAGTAGCGCTATTTCAACGAGCGGTAACGTTTCCCCCCCCCCCAGCTAGACCAACTTCCCCCCAACGTCTGTTTAATTTCAGGCCCCCCGTCTCTTCATTTACCCCGGGAACAAAACAGTCCGTAACTTCAAATCCAGGGGATTGACCCGAGAAATGGCTGGAAATCACGCAGCCGAAAGGTTGTTGGGTCCAGTCCAAATCCGTGCGGGGGCTCTCGGAAATCTCAGCCCGCGATGTGTCCATTTCTCTTCATGGTTGTCCGTCATAATCACAGATGTTCCTCCTCCTCGAAGCGCCTCAACAACACTGGCGCTCACCGCTCCGCCGCTCTCCCTACGCAGCTCTGGCCACGCCCTCTTCCCCGCCTATCTCTCATGTGATTGGACGCTGGGTTTCGCGGGGGTAGTAAACAGGCGCGTTTATTGGACAAAAAAATCTGTCTCTCACAGATTGTTGTCAACAATGCGCAGATGGTGGACACAAAAAGATGTCCGGTTCTTCCCAGAGCTGCTAGAACAAAGACAGAGACATTTCATCATGTCGATAAACATGATTACATTAAAGCTGGGTTCTACAGGGACAGTCAGACCCTATTTACACCATTAATCTAACTTCTTACACATCTTTTATGAACTGTTTCAGTTTAAGTAATCACCTCAATTTAATAATGTTTATCAGCACCAGCATCTAAAGTAGGATAAATTGGGATTAAAGGAGGTCATAATTCCATTCCAGTTCTTTTTATGTTGTTGCCTGATGCATAAACCGCGTCATCAGAGACAATATTACCTAAGAACAACTATTTTCCCAGTCAGTTCCCATACAAATCCAGTAACAACTATCAGTTACTTTTATACACAACAGTCAGGATCATATTCGAACCCAGTAAAAACCCAGTTAGTCAAATATTTTCTAAATATGAAAACCAGAACATTGAACTGAAGCTTGCCTTTTCTGTTAGCCATTGAGAACAAGCACAGGGTGATAGTAGAGAGGAATGGTTCCCTCTGAACAGGAGGAAACGTCCAGCTGAACCAGACCTAGTGCTGCATTTGGATCAGCTGAGATCTAGTATATTCTGATAAAGAAGTAAGAAATAAGTAAGAAATGCATGGAAGAGTTTTTGCCGAATCACCCTTGAATATTATATTTATTATTTAGACAATCCTGTGGGAAAAAAAGCACAGAAAACTTTATTTGGGATATTTAAAGAAATGTTCTTAGGAAATAAACTGACTGGATTCATTTAGTTTTATATAACTGATGACATGTTTGATCTCAAGAAGTTCAAATAAATCTTTTTCCCCTTGAATTGAATGGGATACGTGTTATATTGTGAAAAATAATTTTAAAAAATCAATCATGGTTTCATGTTTTACTTCACAAAAACCTGGGATTTAAAATGAGGTGTGTAAACTTTTGAGAGCCACTGTAAGTCCCTGTGATGGGTTAGCCAACGCCTCTGCAGACCCCACACATCCTGGACACAAACGGACAGGTTGGCGATAGACAGTTTTCTTTTTTTTTTTTTACACCATACAGCCTGATAAATCAGCTACTGCAAACAGAATAAACATATTTCCACTACCAAAACTTATTTTTTGTGTCAAAATGGTCAACATGGAGCATTAGCATTAGCATTGGCTTCCATCTGTGTGAAATCAGTATTTATATCATCATGACTCATCTCCCTACCCTCAGCTCAGCCAGAACACCTACACACATAATGAATGAAGCATGCAAACCTGCACTGACAGCAGCAGCTTTAACAAGACTGCTAGATGGAAATCTAGGAATTAAGCTGCAGTTAAAGCAGTAAACAGCTTTAATATTTACTCAGCAAACCCATGTGATTTTTCCAAGTCAGCAAATAATGAATCAAAACACATGTGTTTGCTGAGCAGAAGGATGCCAGGAAATATAGTTGGATTTTTATTTATTTACCTGCGTTGCCATGAGGATTACCTACATTTTTAAGGCGCTTTAATATTTCTGAAAGTTCTTGTTTATACGTAGAAAACCTAAAAGCTATTGAGATTCATTTAAAAACATTTATGCATAAATGCCACCCTGGACGAGCTGGTTTGTTTATTAAAGGAAACATCAGACACAAGATGAGTGACTGCATAAAAAGTGACTGACCTAATTCAACAGCAGTCCAGTCAATTGGTGCTAGAATCAAAAATATCTTGAGGAAATAAGAAAACAGAGAACATGATAACCCAAAGCATCCAGCCAAATATTCACAGACAACAAGATGTATGTTCTGGAGTGGCCTAATCAAAGCCCAGACCTGTTTACAGATGATGTCCAGAGCTGGAACAGTTTAGCAGGAAGAAAACTGGAGCATCCAGATCCACAGACTCCCTGCTCAGATGGCAGTCAGAGACAAATACTAAATACTGACTGGGATGGGGTGAATATTTATACAGTCACTTATTTTATCTCTGTTTAAAAAGGGGGACCGGAGGGTGAGCTCCAATTACAGAGGGGTCACACTCTTAAGCCTCCCTGGATAAGGTCTATTCAGGGGTCCTGGAGAGGAGGGTCCGTCGGATAGTCGAACCTCGGATTCAGGAGATCAGTGTGGTTCTGGTCTGGATCACTGGACCAGCTCTACACCCTCAGCAGGTCCTGGAGGGTTCTGGGAGTTCGCCCAACCAGTCTACATGTGTTTTGTGGACTTGGAGAAGGCGTTCGACCGTGTCCCTCGGGGGGCCTTGTGGTGGTTCTCCGGGAGTATGGGGTACGGGCCCTTTGATACGGGCTGTCAGGTCCCTGTATGACCGGTGTCAGAGTCTGGTCCGCATTGCCGGCAGTAAGTCGGGCTCGTTTCCGGTGAGAGTTGGACTCCGCCAAGGCTGCTGCCCTTTGTCACCGATTCTGTTCATTACTTTCATGGACAGAATTTCTAGGCGCAGCCGAGGTGTTGAGGGGATCCGTTTTGGTGGCCTTAGGATCGCATCTCTGCTTTTTGCAGATGATGTGGTCCTGATGGCTTCATCAGATCGTGATCTGCGGCTCTCGCTGAAACGGTTCGCGGCCCGGATGAGGCTCAGTGCCTCCAAATCCGAGGCCATGGTCTTGAGCCGGAAAAGGGTAGAGGTCCTTCTCCGGGTCAGGGGGGTCGTCCTGCCTCAAGTGGAGGAGTTTAAGTATCTGGGGATCTTGTTCACGAATGAGGGAAGAAGGAGCGGGAGATCGACAGGCGGATTGGGGCGGCGTCTGCCGTGAAGCGGCGCTGTACCGGTCCGTCGTGGTGAAGAGAAGCTGAGTCAAAAGCGAAGCTCTCGATTTACCGGTCGATCTACGTTCCCACCCTCATCTATGGTCATGAGCTTTGGGTCATGACCGAAAGAACGAGATCACGGATACAAGCGGCCGAAATGGGTTTCCTCCTCAGGGTGGCCGGGCTCTCCCTTAGAGATAGGGTGAGAAGCTCGGTCATCCGGGAGGGACTCAAAGTAGAGCCGCTGCTCCTCCACGTCGAGAGGAGCCAGTTGAGGCTCAGGTATCTGGTCAGGATGCCTCCTGGACGCCTCCCTGTGAGGTGTTCCGGGCACTCCCACCGGGAGGAGGCCCCGAGGAAGACCCAGGACACGCTGGAGGGACTATGTCTCTCGGCTGGCTTGGGAACGCCTTGGGGTTCCGGAGGAGCTGGAAGAGTGGCTGGGGGAGAGGGAAGTCTGGGCCTCCCTTCTGAAGCTGCTGCCCCCGCGACCCGATCCCGGATAAGCAGAAGAAAATGGATGGATGGATGGATGGACTTATTTTATCTTACACATCCAATTATTGTAATTTATAGAAATAAATTTTTACTTGGATATTTGAGGGGGGTTTTGTCAAAAAAGCTAAGCTTAGTTAATCATGAATGATTTGTAAAACATCCAAGGAAGTGAAGACTCTTCTCTCTATGTCACCCTGTAAAGAAATGCCATCCTGGGTGGTGAGCCACATCATTCAAATTAAAGTAAATCACTGAAAACGACAGAAACAATACAATTTGATTCCTGATGATCGATCTTGTTTTGTAACTGTAATTTATCAAAATAAAATACAATTAGTAATGGAAAAAAGGAAGGAGAAATATAAACATTTTATTCAAAATAAGTTTATTGATTAGGATGAAGCTACTGATCAATTATACACAACATCAAGGAGGACCGACATCAACTTTACCAGGGAAAGCATCTGAAACTCAAACTTCCACCTGAAGGGCTGAGAAACTTCTGGTGCTACTCATTGATGAATACGGAAAAATAAACATTCAAAGAACAAACAGCAAACATCCTTCCACAGAATTTTCTCTGCATCTGTTTCAGATGTTTTCAGACAACTCTGATGGATCAGCTGGAAAAGTGTCTTTAAAAAAACATCCAGGTTTTACACAGTTGAAAGCTGCTCACAGCGCCACCTACTGGCCACACTTTGGAGCGGTGAACAGAGGGAAATCTTTTCACATAATTTCTGAAACTATGAGTAGTTTTAGGGAAACATCTACCAGTTTGGCACCACCTGGTTTTGCTGCAGGCACAAAACAAGTTAAACCCAAGATGATTTTTTGAAATAGAGACAAAACCATCAACGCTTGGAGCAAAGCAGAACCACACATTGTTTTCCAGCAGCAGAACAAAACAAAACAGACGTCGGTGCTGCTTTTCTCGCCACAGGATTCCTCCACATCTTCCGTCTGAACACCTCTGAGCTGATGTTTGGGTCAGTTTTGATTTATTTTCAGGAATACATTTTCACATGTCATAAAACAGGTTAAAAAACAATCAAAACTAAAGAACAAAACAGGGAAAAGTATGGTGGACATTTAGCCAACTTCACCTGTAGCACATTTATTCCTCCGACCACTGGGGGGCGCTGTTATACGAGTGCTGCGATTAGTTTTGGATAAATACATTGTGATGCAAGTATTAGATCTGATTTTTTTATTTGTCTCTATCAAATAAACAATAAAAAAAATAAAAAAATAAATAAAAGTTCTGCTGTTTGCCTTTTACATTCTTTGAAAGATTTATCTAAGTATCATTCTTAGTGAAGTGCCTCTGATGACTGGGCTTATTTTCAGTTGTATTGAAAATGTTTTTAACTTGATCTTTTTAGTGCAAATGTACTCAAATTAAAGGCTGGACTTGATCGATGCTTTAGTAAACAAGAGCCACAAAAAATGTGAATAATTAAGGTAACGGGGATCATTTTCTAAAACAATTTCAGATTTTCATCACATTTCCAGCCCTGGAAAAAGCTGAGTAGGAATCCTGCATGGCGAGTTGTGTCACATGACCCGGCATTCTGTCTCTGATTGGCTGAGATGAACAGCTAAGCAGAAATGTTGGTTCTCTTCAAAGTTGACTTTTTCAGTGAAGATCAAACTTATAAATAAAGAAACATAAAAAAAACTATATATTTGGTGCTTAATCCTGTCGAATAACTAAAATTAAGAAAATCTTGATTCATTTTCAATTAGAAATCATCTTCAGTGTTTTAACAATCTAAATCTGTAACATTTTTTAGAACAAAATCCTTTAATTTGTTAAAATGTTATAAATTTTTTACTCCCATTAGGGTGAAATTAAATGAAATTGTTATTGTTCAGTGAAGCAGCAGCATTGAAACTACGTTAGGAGTGTTTCACATCTTTCATAAGTGTGGACAAAAAATAAAAAAATGTACTAAAAAAGATGGAATGAGTGTTCATAATCAATCATTCAAGTTGCTCAGAATACTTCACAGTTTCAGCCGTCAGTCAGACTTGGTGGTTTTGTGTCTCCAGGGATAAATCAGCTCCCCGATGAACAGCTTCTTGACGAGCGCCGCCCAGGAGTCTCTGGGGTAGCAGCTGTAGGTCGGCGTGCGGTAGGTCTGGATGACGCTGCTGCACTTCAGAGGGTTGATCTGCGGAGGAACGGCAGCGTCAGGGAACAGCCTCCACCTCCAGAGCGGAGCGTCAAACTGGGAAATCTCACCTCCATCAGCAGGTGGAGGGCGGTGCCCGGCTCCTCACTCAGCACCCTGAACTTCACACCCTCTGAAAATGGAATAAAAACACATTTACGCACGCCGAGGTTTCTGCTTGCAGAAGCAATGAGATTTACCAGCCAGTCTGTAGGGCCGACAGATCCGCAGCGCCATGGCGAACAGAGGGAAGGAGTTGATGAAGTCGACGCTGAGATGCAGGACACCCTGGAACAGCACCACCACCAGGCGCAGCTGCCCCACACAGGCACACAGAGGTGTGAAAAACAAACCAACAGCACAGCTTTAACAAACGCTTCTGCTTGTTCTCAGAGAAACCTGCAAATAAAGTCAGTTTAAAGATAAACAGGAAGGGATGGGAGAAGTTCACAAAGCTGTTCTCCTGATTGGACCACTGGGGATAAACAAAACAGCAGCAAAAAAGATCTCCGGGAAAGGAGAAACAGAGCTGGGCTTCAATCTATCTATGATTACATGAAAACACGATTCGCTAAAAAGAGTCGGGTAAGTTATTAAGAGTCACTTAGGTGAAAATGTTTCCAAATCCCGGCCTCAGCTTCTCTTACCAGGGTGAAGACCAGGTAGTACAGCGCGGTGGTAGGAAGCAGGAACAGCAGGATGGTGAACAGCAGCGTTCCGATGAAGAGCTGCAGCAAAAACACAACAGACCTCAGGACTGAAAATAACTGGAAAACCGCAGAAAGTCAGGCAAACTGCTGATTAGCACCACCGTTAATGAAGAATACTTTATAAATCTGAACGTTGACGTCTCTTAACTGCTTTCCATCATGACTGGACTGAGAGTTTTCAGCTGTTTTCACAACAAAATTGCAAAAAACAAAAAATTTGAGCAATCTGTTCCCCTCTTCGCCTGTGGGGGCGCTGCACCAAGAACCGCTGAAGGAAGCGACTTGCAAACCTCAAAATAAGGTGCTGATATTTTAGTGCTTAGAGTATTTCTCTTTTGTCTTTAGCTAAAAACCATGAGCCATTTCTCCAGGGCTAGGCTAGCGTGTTTGTTTTTATCATAGTTACCCAGAATGCCTTCAAAGAATCTTACCTTTTTTAAATTTGTGATAAAAATCTCTCTCAGTCTCCCTTCTGAACAGGTTTTCTGACATTATGTGCAGTTGAGATGATTCAGGTAGATGTAGTACATCAGGAAAGTTGAGGGGAGACTCACCTGGTCCAGGTCGTAGGAACACGAGTCGACTCTCTGCCGCAGGACGTTCCACTTCTTCCCCCTGAAGAGCCTCCAGAGAGACGACAGGCCGTAGATCTTCAGGCAGTAGAGCCTGACGGAGACGCACAGACAGTCAGTCACTCCAAAATGGCACCCCGAAAATCACCGGTGGTCCAACGTTTCCATCCACTCATGAACATCTTCAGTTTTGGGCATTTATATGTATAAAATATAACATAAAACAATCTTGACACCTTGAAACTGAGCTTCTGTGTCTTTAAGTAGCTTCTACTCTTTCTGCCATCAACAATGGTTCTCGTTATTCTGTTTACAACTGGTTTTTGAGGTTATATGTAACCCCCCCTTTATTCAGAGCAGAGAAGTCTTGATCCATCCTGACCACGAGAAACTCAACCAGGATCAGAGACAGGAAGTAGTTCAGGAAGGTCCAATCCGACAGAACGAGTTGGACTTTCCTTATTTTATCACTAAGAGAAATCTCTGTGCTCCTTATTTCTGGCTCAGAATCAAAGAATAACAAACATTTCTAAACTTCATCTGCAAGAAGCAGAACAAAGGCTGATTTTCTGCGGATGAACCTTCAAATGATGCATAAAGAACGGCTCAGCACAAAAAGCCTGAGGAGATGAAGTCTCTTCTTTGAAGCTTTTAATGTAAATTTCCAAATTTGGTTCATCGGAGTTCCTGGAGACAGATAATCTGCTCCCAACCATCATAAAATAATCATCATGAACTAATTTTCCATGAAGTTGCCTGAAGTCAGAGGCAGGCAGCTCCGTCCTCCTCCTGCTGAGATCACTGCAGGGATGCTGAGAAACTCTGACAAAGCTTCTCAGAGTGAAGCTACACGCACTGTGGGAGATGGAGCAGCAGAAGCAGGAAGGGGGAAACATTTCAGCGTGACGCAGGCGGGGAGCGCTATCTTTAGAGCAGATGTTTAATTCAGAGGTTCCTTCCTCTGCTTTCATCAGGATCAGGCGCTGATTCTCCAGAACCAAACTGGAGCTGCAGACGGGCGAGCAGCTGACAGCGAAACCAGGAAGTGAACATCAACAAACAGGAAGTGATTAACTTCCATCACTTCCTGTGTTTCAGAAAATCTGCGACACGTTTAGGACTTTATTTTTGTTTTAGGGAAACGATTTGATCGGAACGCATCAGAACCAGAGAAACAACATCCCAACCAACACAACCAACACAACAACATCCAACATCCAACCAACCAACATCCACCATCCACACAACCAACCACATCCAACAAGCCAACATCCATCCAACCAACCAACCAACCAACATCCAACCAACAACCAACCAACCAACATCCATCCAACACCAACCAACCAAACCAACCAACCACCAACCAACCAACCACCAACCAACATCCAACCAACCAACAACCAAATCCATCCATCCAACCAACCAACCAACCAACATCCAACCAACCAACATTCAACCAACAACCAACCAACCAACATCCATCCAACCATCCAACCAACCAACCACCAGCAAACATCTAACCAACATCCAACAAGCCAACATCCATCCATCCATCCAACCAACCAACATCCAACCAACCATCCAACCAATATTCAACCAACATCCAACCAACCAACCAACCTTCAACCAACATCCATCCAACCAACATCCAACCAACCAACCAACCAACCAACCAACCAACCAACCAATGTCCAACCAACCAACATTCAACCAACAACCAACCAACCGACCAACCAACCAACCAACATTCAACCAACAACCAACCAACCAACCAACCAACATTCAACCAACAACCAACCAACCAACCAACATCCAACCAACCGACTGTCCGTCCGTTCTGGTCTCAGATTTTAGGAAGCTTTCTTCAGTCCAACTAATTATCCAGGCTGCTCTTCAGATCCTGATCAATAACTGATAACCATTAGAAAGAGCTGGACCGTCGATTTGCCGTAAATCAAAGCTTCAAGTTTCCACTTAGCTCCGTCAGACTGAAGCATGAAACCTCAATCCGTCTCTGCACTTCCTGCTGCATCCTGACAGCAGCAGAGGAACCCAATAACTCCTCCAGTCAGAGCAAACGTCCCGCATCAGCCAGATGGAGACGTCCAACGTTTTCAGCCTGAGCTGCTTTTCATTCTGGATACCAGACAAACATCCGTCTCTACCAACAGAACCACATTCTGGGCCATTTTCTGATTTTCAGTACAATCTTTAGTTTTACAGCCAGTAATCTGCAAACACAGCAGACTGGTGACTGGATCCTCATTTTACCAACAGAAGGTTTGAAATAAAAATAATTTCACTTAAAAAGCTCTCTATACGAGTATTCTTCATATCTGCCAGGTTTACATGGTGGATTTAAGATTCTCAGCTCTTTTTAGCATAGAAACCAACAGGTTTAAAATACAGATACTCATTAAATGTATGTAAGCTTTTAAATTCAAGAAAAGTTGAAAAAAAATCTAAAAAATGTTCTTGCCAAGTTTTCTGTTTTTTAGTAAAGAGAAATACTTTTGGTAATTCTCAATAAGCTACAACCAGAAACGTTTAGTTTGATTTAACTTCAGACGGTGAAAGACGCCGTGTCTTTTTATTCAGAGTATGTAAATATCTGGTTTTCACTTGCATCACCACTTCTCTATTTGCTCCTGGTGCTTGTAGGGATTTTACACAGGAGGCACATAGTCCTCACAGTTGGCCACAGCTGGGCCGTGTCTCAATAAAAAAAATGAAATCCAACCCAAAAATGTGAAGAAAACATGCAGCTGTGCAGGTCAGAACCTGTAATTACAGAAACAACAACTACGGTTCTCCTCTGAGAATAAAGTCAAACATCTCTAAAATAACGCAGTTATTTTATTTAGACAAGTTTAGAATGTTCTGAACAAACTGCACAGTGGCGCAGTTGGTAGAGCTGTTGCCTTGCAGCAAGAAGGTTTTGGGTTCAATTCCCGGCCCCGGCCTTTCTGCATGGAGTCTCCATGTTCTCCCTGTGCATGGTGGGTTTTCTCCGGGTACTCCGGTTTCCTCCCACAGTCCAAAAACATGACTGTCAGGTTAATTGGTCTGTCTAAATTGCCCCTAGGTGTGAGTGTGTGTGTGCATGGTTGTTTGTCCTGTGTGTGTCTCTGTGTTGCCCTGCGACAGACTGGCGACCTGTCCAGAGTGAACCCCGCCTCTCGCCCGGAACGCCAGCTGGAGATAGGCACCAGCACCTCCCGACCCCATTAAGGGACAAGGGTGTAGGAAAATGGATGGATAGAATGTTCTGAACCAAAATCAGATGGAAATATTAAGAGTTTTACTCAAAGAAAACAGCTTTAGTCTCTTTACAGACGTGTGTAATTAAAATGGCTGACAAACACTGTCCCCTGCAGGCTTTTAAACTTATTACAGTTTTTATTACAAACACAGAAACTGGATTAAAATCAGAAAAAATCAGATGTTGGGACAACACTAAAATGTACAACAGAATATTAGGCTGATAATTTTCTTAGTTTTATTATGAAAGATGCAATATTACCAGAAGAAAACTGTCGTTTCAATGAGTAAAAAGCTTTGATAGTTATGAATATCAGATATGATCAGTTGAGCAATTCAGTGATTCTTTCTGCGACTCAGTTGTTCATTTCAAAGTGATGATAACTTGATGCTGATGTGATAAAAGATTAAATATTTCCTTATTTGTTACTGGAAGCTCAACATCCCTCATTTTAACCCAGAGGTCCGACTGGTTTTTCCTGCAGGACTTCTTATAAAATCACTACTTTATTCTCCTAATATCACAACTTTAGTGTCAAATTACTATAACTTTATCCTATTAATTTAAAAACAAATGTTTACTGTTTCCATCAATCATCCATCCCTCTATCCATCATCCATCATCCATCCATTCCATCCATCCATCCATCCATATAATAAATCATGTCTCGCACTTAAATATATTTCAGTTCACCTTTGTAATTATATACTGTCATGTTCAATTCAATTAACAATAATCATCATGTAAATTATGCTTAAATTATGCTTAACATCCATCGTTACCTGGCTCCGTAGACGTAGAAGCAGTAGATGTGAAAGGTGAACAGCGCTACCATGTCAGACAGCAGTGAGAGGGCAAAGGTCAGGCCGAGGCAGGCGGACAGGCCTCCGTACCAGAGGATTCCCTGGATGAACGGCGCCATCAGGTGGATGTAGCCTGCAGGGCGACAGGCAGAAGATGAGCCTCATGTGGGTGAACGCTGCTGGTTCTGGTGGGTTCTGGTCCGAGACTCACTGATCCACAGGTGGATGTGGTAGAGGAAGAACCGGCCCAGAACCTGGTCCAGGGCCCGGTTCATCTTCAGGCCGGCCGGAGCTCCCATCAGCCACTGCAGCAGCTCCTCCAGCTGCTGCGCCACGCGCTGTGGAGACAGAGCAGGGCATGCTGGGAAATTACCGGCTACGGGTCACAGGAAGGAACATTTACAGTTCAATGACTAGAATGCAAAAATAATGAAAAAAACCCTGAATACCATAAAAAATATATTAAATGTCTCATCATAATTTTTGTTTTTCAATCATTTTAAAAAATGTATTTAAATGTTATTTCTGATTGGCTGCCAGTCAAATCCATGAAGTTATTTTGCTGCTCAAGCAAGAAAAAGCCCAAAGGAACCAACACCGAAGAACAGAGGCAATGAATTTAAATCTAATGTGATCAATATAAAACATTTTCTTACAATCAAAACAGTGGATCATGTTGAAAAGTTGCATTATCTGGTAATAAAATTTTAAAACATGTTATCTGCTAATACGTTTTTCTTCCACAGAACTAATGGCCGTCTAAAATCAGACAGTAGAAGGCAGCATTTATGCTAAATAAATAATTAGTGAATAAAAAACATTCTAAAATTTGATGTTTACTTACGGGCTTCGTAGCATTGTCTGTGGGATTGCTAAGGAGGTCAGAGGTCAACGCTGTTTGGATAAGTTTGGGAACTCCTGGTCTAAACTCACTTGACTCTTTGGTTGGTTGGATGTTCAGACATCCAACCCAGACCCACCATTCTATATCTACAGTATATCTCTATATAATCTTTATATAATCTCTATATAATCTTTGTATACTCTCTATATAATCTTTATATAATCTCTACATATCTCTATATAATTTTTATATAATCTCTATATAATCTTTATATAATCTCTATATAATCTTTATATATCTACATAATCTCCATATAATCTCCATATAATCTCTATATAATCTCCATATAATCTCTATATAATCACTATATAATCTTTATATAATCTCTACATAATCTCTATATAATCTTTATATAATCTCTATATAATCTCTATATAATCTTTATATCTCTACATAATCTCTAGATAATCTCCATATAATCTCCATATAATTTCCATATAATCCCTATATAATCTCTATATAATCTTTATATAATCTCTACATAATCTCTATATAATCTTTATATAATCTCTATATAATCTCTACATAATCTCTACATAATCTCCATATAATCTCCATATAATCCCTATATAATCTCCATATAATCGCTATATAATCTCCATATAATCTCTATATAATCTCTATGTAATCTCTATATAATCCCACGTCTGCTGTGACTCACGTCGGCGGCCGGCACCAAGTTGCTGGCCAGCATGGCGATTTGTTGGTCTCTGTAGAGCCACGACATGAGCAGGACGCCCAGCGAGACGTCCAGCAGGACGGACACCAGGACGTTGGCCTTCCTGCAGACAGACAGGGGGACAGGTGAGAGGGACGGACCCGGTCTGACCCGGCCCGGCGTGCCTCTGGGACAGAACCTCCTCCCACCTCATGAAGTCCATGTGGGCGTCGGCCTGCGGGGCGCCCAGCGTCTGCAGCCGCTCGGTTCTGTAGCTCAGCTGGACGCAGGTGGACAGCTTGGAGGACAGGAAGCGCAGCGGGAAGACGCTGAGGATCCTGGGAGAGACGGCAGGAGGTCAGAGCGAGGCAGCAGGACCAGAACCGGAACCGGGCCGGGTTCAGGCTGGAACTATGACTCATTCAGGCTGAAATCGGTTCAGACATTAAAACGTTTTCAGGGGATTTTATCCATAAAACGACTCGATTTGGACGAGAATAAAACCTTTTTATAAAAAAATCTAATTTAATTCTGCAAGCCATAACAAGAGAAAAGATGTTTCTACTATTCTATGAGATTATTCATACATTTTATCTTTTACTAACAACGGCAGAAAAAAAACTAAATTAATAAAATTATCCATATTTTATTATATTATTAAGCTTCTGTTGTAACAAAGAGACACATTGTGTAGAGAAGTGTGGCAGCCATGTTTCAGCCAGCTGACTGGCAGTGTGCAGAATCAGGCGGGGGAGGGGTCTCTGACTTCTCATTTAAAAGCCACCAGGAAGAAACCAGGAGGAAAATTTGACCCATTTTTTACGTTTCAGAACCTTTTTGTACAGTGAAGCCAGAAATCAGTTTTGTCTGTCGAATTGCAGGTTTTCTTCAAAACTAACAATCATTTTTATTTACTGTTGTGTTTATTTATTTTAACTGTAACTAATAAAACTTTGAGGAAAGACGTAGCTGTTCCCAGTTCAGAGTGCATTTCTCAGCGGTTCTCCCTGATATTTAAAGTTTGCGCTCCGGCCCGGCTCTCCTCACCGGGCGCTGCAGATCCAGGTCCAGACGGAGAGCAGCCGGCCCAGCAGGAGGCCCAGCGGAACCGAGGCCTGCTTCAGCAGCTCCACCACGATGCTGGCCTCCCGGCCCTCAGACTGCCAGTGGGTCGACCGCAGCGGCCCGTCATCGTACCGGTCCAGGACGAAGAGCGGCTGGCTGCGCGCCACCGTCCCAAACACCTGAGGAGGAGGAGAGATGAAGAACAGCTGTTGTTATAGCAACGGCTGCTGGGCCTCCAAATAAACCATCAACCAAACAAGCTGGATAATGTCTCCAAACAAGCAGCCAGAAATATTATGGGATGGTTGAGATCAGAGCTGATTCATGTGTTAGAATGGCCTAGTCAAAGTCCAGACCTAGATCCACTTTATACACGGACCTCTGCTCCAGATGATCAAAGCTGGAAGAGGTGAAAGGCCACAAAAACACTCCACAACTTTTCAGAAAGAACAGAACCCTTCGGAACCGTCTCTGGTCTTCTGGTACCTCTCTGAGCTCAGAGTGAGGTTCTGATCCGCTCCCAGACTCCTGGGCCTCCACAGGGTGAAGCTGCGACAGCATCACCTTCCTCTGCTCGTAGTGGACGAAGATCACCTTCTCCTCATCCTCACGCTCTGCGTCGCCGTCGTCCTCTTCGCTCTTCTTCTTCTCTGCTTTTCCTCCTGAAGCCTTCCTGCAAACTGGAGGAGAGAAAATTGTCCCGTTTTCATTGCCGAGACAAAATATTCATGTGAATATGAGACGATTTTAGTTTGACTGAAATAATAAAACAAAATATTTATGAAATGATCAAATAAAAATCAAGTTCTGATTGATGAGCATTGTTTCTGCTGCTTCTCCAACTCATTATGAAGGTTTCATTCTGTTTTATGATTATTAATTTTTTTATCTGTGTTTGCTGCTAAAATGTTTGAAATATAGATTTCCAGATCATCCAAAGATTATCCAGATTTTTCCAGACTCAAAAATCCAGTTTTCATGAATCTTTGAGGAAGGAAACAACATTAATTTGAATAACTGCAGGCTGTTTGTAAAGCTGTCTCTGACTGCTGCTCCTGTCCTGGGCTCCAGCAGGGGGCGCTCACTCTGGTCCCGGCTGAGCACCTCGCAGCTGAAGCCCGTCTTTCCGAACTGCCTTCGGATCTGGAGCCAGCGCTCCTGGGGAAGATGGTGCTCAGGTCCCTGAGGAAGCTCTCCATGCCCTCCTGCCCGTCTTTAGGGAGACTCCAGGAACCGAGAACCGACAGATCAACGCCGCTCTGACCCTGCATCTGGGACGACAGCATAGAGGGGAGAAGTCCAGTTAGTTACTGCGGTTTATTTAACCAGACCCTGATTCACCCAAACAAGTCCTAACGCTGCAGAATGTCAATATATATTTTTATATACATTATACACAGTCCAGTCACATTAATGTGACCATCTGTCGAAAGCCAGAATAACCACCTTTCGCAGAGCGAACTGCTACGAGACGTGCAGGAAGAGAGTCACTTAGGTCCCTGAAGGTCTTCTCTGGGATGTTGAGCCATGCCGACTCTAATGCCATGGCCAGCTGCGCTAGATTACGCGGTTGAGGATCCATGGCGCGAACAACTCGATCGAGATGGTCCCACAGATGCTCGATTGGGTTTAAGTCAGGTGAGTTTGCTGGCCAGGGGAGGACGGTAAACTCATCCTGGTGCTCTTCGAACCACGCACGTACACTGGCAGCTGTATGGCACCTCGCATTGTCCTGCTGGAAGATGCCATCATCCTGTGGAAAAACAATGCGCATGTAGGGGTGGACATGGTCCGCAAGGACAGATGCGTACTTGTATTGATCCATCGTGCCTTCCACAATAATCAGTGAACCCAGAGAATGCCAGGAAAACATTCCCCAGACCATAATGCTCCCGCCTCCAGCTTGGACCGTTCCTGCAATGGTTGCAGGGTGGTTCCTTTCAGAGGTTTCACGCCTTATACGCCAACGTCCATCTGTCCGATGGAGCATAAAACGCGATTCATCTGAAAACGCTACCTGTCGCCACTCAGTGGACGTCCAGCTGCTGTACTGGCGTGCAAATTCTAGCCTTCGTCGTCGATGAACACCAGTCAGCATAGGTGCACGAACCAGGCGTCCGCTTCGGAGGCCCAGACGCAGCAATGTTCGCTGAATAGTGGTTTGGGAGACACTTGTGGTAGCCCCTTGGTTCATTTTAGTGGTCAGTTGCTCAACGGTAGCCCGTCTATCTGCCCGAACGCATCTCCGCAACCGTCGTTCGCCTCTGTCATCTATGGCCCGTGGTGCACCACATTTGCCACGTCGTTGATTTTGGACAGTCCCATTTTGCCATGCACGGTACACTTTTACCACGGCGGCACGCGAACAGTTCACAAACTCAGCCGTTTCGGAAATGCTTCCACCCTTGGCCCGAAAGCCAATGATCATGCCCTTTTGGACGTCGGATAAATCGCTTCGTTTCTGCATTACGCCAACGATTGAAATGTTTTCCGAAGCCCACACACACCCTTTATATACGCTCAACTGCACTGTGCTGCCACCTGCCTTCTGTGATTGGTTATTTAACTCTGAAGTGGAAAGTACGTGGTGGTCACATTAATGTGACTGGACTGTGTATATTTTACGTATTGGTTCAAACTGTCACCATGTTGAGACAGTTTAATATGAAACCGCTTTCTTCCAGTGATAAAAACAACCAATCAGAACAAGGAGGCGGGTCTTAGTGCTGTCAATCACTCAGATTATATCACTTATAACAGGACATTTTTCCCTTTTTCTGCCAATGCAATAAGTACTTTTTATTATTATTAAAATTCAGAAACGTTACTTTTAAGTTATTTTGACTTGTTTCAATTAGCACTAGGAACTAAACCAAAAATACTTTTTGTAACATTTTGAGTTTTTGCAGTGTAGCTGAGGGAGAAGGTGGACGAGATTGATCTTCTCACAGATGATCTGTCTCATAGCAAACTGTCACAGTTTTAACTAATACGTTAAAAACATATATTTTTCATAAAAGTTACATTCTGCAGATTTGGTTCCTTATCAATCAAATTTCCAACATTAAAGTCTCAACTGATCATAAACACACCCAGACAGGACAAAGAGGTTTGGAACTCAGCACATGAAAGTGTAATGAATCTATATCTGTAAGGTCTATGTTTTTATTCACCACAGGACAGTATTTAGTGTCGCACCAACCTGTTGGATGTACAGCTTGACCTGCGCCGGGATGAACGGGTAGTGGATGACTGCCAGCACCACGGCTGAGTCATGGCCGGAGATCCAGCGGCCCACCAGCAGCCCGCTCTCCGCCCGGTTGCAGCACTGTGGGAAGAAGATCTTCAGCACCATGGCGTCCGCAGCTCTGGTGATAAACAGAAGAAATATGCAATTAGTTCAATGTTAACAAGTTAAAAACGTCGGATCAAACTTTACACTGGAATGAAGGATCCTTCCATCCTCTTTACACCTTTGTCCCTGCTGGTGTCAGGAGGTGCTGGTGCCTCTCCAGCTAACGCTCTGAGGGAGAGGCGGGGTCACCTGGACAGGTGACCAGTCTGTCACAGGGCAACACAGAGACACACAACCATACACACACACACACTCACACCTAGGGGCAATTTGGAGAGGCCAATTAACCTGACAGTCATGTTTCTGGACTGTGGGAGGAATCCGGAGTACCTGGAGAAAACCCACCATTCACAGGGAGAACATGGAGACTCCATGCAGAAAGACGGGAATTGAAACCAGAACCTTCTTGCTGCAAGGCAGCAGCTCTACCAACTGCACCACTGTGCAGCCCCGGAATGAAGGAAAATTTCATATATTATTAATGATTTTAAGTGAATTGTTGTAGAAATAAATACCTAATATTTATAAGTCTATTTGCAATAAAGACGTATGTTTCACTTCTTGAAGTAAAAACTGTAATAAATTGATTACATTTCGATTTAATGAGATGAACAGGTTTTTGTCTTTATTTAAAAATAAAACTAAACTGAAAACAGGACAATTCATCTTCCACTGGGTTTACAAGGTTAAATCTGATACAAATCAATTACTTATCTTCATTAGCAGCAAAATTAATAGCAAAAACGAACAGTAGGAAATGCAGTATGTGCCAGGCAGTCATAAAAACGTCAAAACAACAGCAGACATCTAAATCCTATTAGGAGACATTGATGATGAATTGAAAACAAACGGAAAGGAGGTTCAGATTAATGCAAAGACTAACTGCCGAATTAAAGCTGGAAACATTCATTCATTTAAAGTAAACTGTGTCTATTGACAGAGAAGCGCAATCCGAGGAAAGCCTCCAAATCGGACAGTATCTGAGTGGAGTTTGGTGAGACCCTGGCCTCCTTTCGCCCTTCACTGGTTGTCATGGCAACCCGTGGAGCCCCGGGCAGGAAGCTCATTGATTTCTGCGGCATCTCGATGCCACAATCCAGGAGCAGAAAGTAGGTCAGCTGTAGGTCTGGCTGATAACAAAACACGAAGCTGTCACCCGAAAAATATGTATAAGCAGAAGTGATTAAAATTAATTGGTAACGTTGGAATATTAGGTTCTTCCTGTCAAACTCCTGCTGACAGCTCATCGACTTAAAACGCTTAAATCTTCGCTAAATCAAAACGCAGAAGCTCCATTAAACTAATAAACTGTCGAGCTGACAGGGAGCAGGATGGAAAACGAGATGCGAGTGTGATAGACTTTAATTTTACCTTCCTTAACGCAATTAAAATGTGTCTCCTTAAGAGTCCGGTTCTTCTACTTCAACATCGCCGCCATTTTATTTGTTTATAGTCCGTCACTTAAAGTGTCCGAACAGAAACAGGCGTGTTTTTTCTGTTCCCTTCTACAAAGTTAGGTGAAAACCATAAAAATACACGGAGAGAATTTTTTGGGGGAAAAATAAGTTTTAACATATGTTTAAAATAACTTAAGGCAACAGACAGAATCATAATCTGCCTGCAGAAGAATAATGAATAAAACATTTCTATGAATAAATTATGGCTGCACAGTGGCACAGTTGGTAGAGCTGTTGCCTTGCAGCAAGAAGGTTCTGGGTTCAATTCCCGGCCCCGGCCTCTCTGCATGGAGTCTCCATGTTCTCCCTGTGCATGGTGGGTTTTCTCCGGGTACTCCGGTTTCCTCGCACAGTCCAAAAACATGACTGTCAGGTTAATTGGTCCCTCTAAATTGGCCCTAGGTGCAAGTCTGTGTGTGCATGGTTGTTTGTCCTGTGTGTCTCTGTGTTGCCCTGCAACAGACTGGCGACCCGTCCAGGGTGACCCCCGACCCCGCCTCTCGCCCGGAACGTTAGCTGGAGAGGCACCAGCACCTCCCGACCTCACCAAGGGACAAGGGTGTAAGAAAATGGATGGATGGATATAAATAAATTACATCATTACAGCATGATACATTCAGGCAAAATTAAAACATTCTCCAAGTAATTTTTTTCAATACGAAACCTACGAAAATAATACTTAAAATCGGTAATATGTATATTTGTTAGAACTGAGTGAAATACTTACAGGGTAATATTTATTATTTTGTCATTATGTATTTTATTTCTGAGTTCTTGATTTAATTATATTAATCATTTTTTATCAAAGACATGGATATCAAATAAACTCAGTTTTTAATTATTTATTGATTGTATTTATTTTATTATTTTTTTGACTTTTCAATATTGCCACTTATTTTGTTCTTTTAATATTAATTGTTTACTATTTTAGTATTTTCTTATTAAAGTTACTTTTGCTGTCATTTAATTTTATTGGTTAACCTATTTAATATATTTTTAACAAAATTATGGCCTATTTCTTGATATGTATTTTTTATTCCTTCATTTACATCTGATTATTTTACTATTTGCTTAATATAATTGATATATTGTAGTTACTATTAATTATATAATAAATTACTTTTATATTTTTATTGATTTTTTAATGATTAGTAATTGTATTATTTGGTTTACATCAATTTCCTTTAATCTATTGTGAGTCTTTGTAACATCTTTAAAACTATGGATTGACTGCGAACTGCAATGTTATACATAATAGTTTTATCATTGTAATGACTAAATTGCAGCTGAGTTGTTACTATATGTTGACACACACAGTGTCAACAGCCTTGTCTGTTTTTGTAATACATTTTAAAGCAGTTGCATTTGACATTACAGAATTATGATCTAATATTTAATTTTGTTAATTATGTTCAATGGAAACTTATTTTTAAGTTTATGTACGAATAAATAGAAAGTTTGATCTGTTTTTCACTCACCAGGTCAGGCTGCTGCTGTTCACATCCAAACTGTAAAGAGTTTTATCTGCTCCCGCAGTGACGCCGCAGAAAAAGAGCGGGAAGGAAACTTTCCGCAGATAAAGAAGATCTAAAAGCTCCGTTTCATGCAGATTTGAAATGTCACCGTTTTATTTTAAACATGTTCGCTTTAAATGTCAACATGATTTACTAACAACTAAAATATTTTAATAACAACATTTACCTATTACAAACATCATTAGTAAATCATTCTGATGTAAAAATATTAATTACATTCAAACTACATTACCCAGGAGCGGTGGTAACCCTCGCATTGAATTATGGGTAAGAAGGAAGTAAACAAACACACGTGGAAGATGGCGCTCTCAGAGCAGAAAGAGAGGAAACCTGCGGACATTTTACGGGATTTTCGGGCCTCGTTTTTCTCCATGAGCCGCTTGGCTTCGTTTCCCTGGTCGGTGAGTTTGAGGCGCCGCCAAACTCCGTGGAAAATCTGCCTGATTCTGCTGCGAGGTTTTACTTTAAAACACCCACCGCGATCAGCTGCTGGGAAATTATCACACATAAAAAATGTTTCAGTTTCTGAAAGCTCCGGCTGCGAAAACATTCAGCAGTGGGTTTATGTTGCACAAATTTCTTTCTATCCCTCCATAGCATTTAAATCAGACTGAGGTCTGGACTTTGACTAGGCCATTACAACAGTTTGTGTCTCTTCTGTTGCATTTTAGCTTCTGTGTTATGGAGAATTTCTGATTTAGTTTTGGAAGTTATGCATCGTTGCAAACCAAAGTCATGCAGCCATTTTGTTTTTTAAAGGACGAACCTTTCTGTCTTTGATTTGAACAGTTTCTAGACAAGGAGCTGCAGAGCAACAAGTCATCAGAGTTCATCTCAGAGCTGCTGAAGCAGGTGGGATGATCCTCACAGAACTTTACTTTCTGTTTAATCTGAATTCAATCTAAAATAATCCAGTGTTTTTGTTTATTACAGACATGTCTTCATCCTCTGTGTGGAAAGTTTCCACCATCCGTCCGATTCAGGAGGATTTTCCTCTCTGAGCTCATCAAACGGGTCAGTTTCATTAAGTTCATAACAACAGGAGTTACTTTCTGATTTTCAGTGATTCCTACTCACAGGCGTTGTGTTGTTGTGTGTCTGTGCAGCAGGAGGCTGCAGGCTGCGACCCTCTGGATGAGCTGTACGACGCTCTGGCTCAGGTGGTGGGGCTGGAGGAGACCCTGCACTGCCACAAGACCTACTTCCTGGTACTGACCGCATCCGTCTCTGGACCCGAGAACCAGGATTTATTAAGCAGAAACAAACTAACAGCTTCAGTCCATCCACTGCAATAAGCAGCACAATTTAATAAATATATTAATCATTTTTTGTCATAATTTAAATTGATATTGAATTAAATTAATTGAATATTTATTAATTTATGTAATAATTCATAATCGTTTGAGGAAATGTACAAGTTGTGTAATTAAATTCTAACATTTGGACTTTTTAATTTAATTAATACCTGAGTTTGCAGTTAATCATGCGTATATGCTAATACTTGCAAATACATATAATCTAAATGATGAATTTAAATGTAGTAATTTAAACTAAATGCATTTAGTTGTGATGTGTTTTTTGTGCCGCAGCCCAGCGGAGACGCCATCAGCCTCCTGGAAAACGTGGCTGTGATCTCTGAGGGGACGACGGGCCTGGTGACCTGGGAAGCTGCTCTCTACCTGGCGGACTGGGCTCTGGAGAACCCACAGGTGTTCACCGGCAGGTGTGACCTCACCTGAACCAGAACCAGAACCAGAACCAGAACCTGAACCAGAACCAGAACCTGAACCAGAATTAAACAGAACCTTAGTGTGACTGTTTTGTGCCCAGCCACCGAGACCATACCTACCTGAACGCTGATCCTGAGGACGACTGGACCTGTGAACCTGAACCTCCTACTACCTGACGGAACTGGGACTCTGAAACCCACGCTGTACCGAGCACTGTACCTGAACCTGAACCAGAACCAGAACCGAACCTGACTGAACCTGAACCAGAACCAGAACCAGAACCTGAACCAGAACCTGAACCAGAACCAGAACCAGAACCTGAACCAGAACCTGAACCAGAACCTGAACCAGAACCTGAACCAGAACCTGAACCAGAACCTGAACCAGAACCAGAACCTGAACCAGAACCTGAACCAGAATGAACCAGAACCTGAACCTGAACCAGAACCAGAACCTGAACCTGAACCAGAACCTGAACCTGAACCTGAACCAGAACCTAGAACCAGAACTGAACCAGAACCAGAACGAACCTGAACCAGAACCTGAACCTGAACCTGAACCTGAACCAGAACAAGAACCTGAACCTGAACCTGAACCAGAACAAGAACCTGAAACAGAACCAGAACCTGAACCAGAAATAGAACCAGAACCAGAACCTGAACCAGAACCAGAACCAGAACCTGAACCCTAAACCTGAACCGAACCAGAACCAGAACCAGAACCAGAACCTGAACCTGAACCAGAACCTGAACCAGAACCTGAACCTGAACCTGAACCAGAACCTGAACCTGAACCAGAACCAGAACCTGAACCTGAACCTGAACCAGAACCTGAACCTGAACCAGAACCAGAACCAGAACCGAACCTGAACCAGAACCTGAACCACAGAACCAGAACCTGAACCTGAACCTGAACCAGAACCAAACCAGAACCAGAACCTGAACCAGAACCAGAACCAGAACCTGAACCAGAACCTGAACCAGAACCTGAACCTGAACCAGAACCAGAACCTGAACCTGAACCAGAACCTGAACAAACAGAACCAAACTGAACCGAACCAGAACCTGAACCAGAACCAGAACCTGAACCAGAACCTGAACCTGAACCAGAACCAGAACCTGAACCTGAACCAGAACCAGAACCAACGAACCTGAACCTGAACCAGAACCTGAACCAGAACCTGAACCTGAACCAGAACCAGAACCTGAACCTGAACCAGAACCAGAACCAGAACCAGAACCTGAACCTGAACCAGAACCAGAACCTGAACCAGAACCTGAACCAGAACCAGAACCTGAACCAGAACCTGAACCAGAACCTGAACCAGAACCAGAACCTGAACCTGAACCAGAACCTGAACCAGAACCTGAACCTGAACCTGAACCAGAACCAGAACCTGAACCAGAACCTGAACCAGAACCAGAACCTGAACCAGAACCTGAACCTGAACCAGAACCTGAACCAGAACCAGAACCTGAACCTGAACCAGAACCTGAACCAGAACCTGAACCTGAACCAGAACCTGAACCTGAACCTGAACCAGAACCTGAACCAGAACCTGAACCTGAACCAGAACCTGAACCAGAACCAGAACCTGAACCAGAACCAGAACCTGAACCTGAACCAGAACCTGAACCAGAACCTGAACCAGAACCAGAACCAGAACCTGAACCCAGAACCAGAACCTGAACCTGAACCAGAACCTGAACCTGAACCTGAACCTGAACCAGAACCTGAACCAGAACCAGAACCTGAACCAGAACCTGAACCTGAACCAGAACCTGAACCAGAACCTGAACCTGAACCTGAACCAGAACCTGAACCAGAACCTGAACCTGAACCAGAACCAGAACCTGAACCAGAACCTGAACCAGAACCAGAACCTGAACCTGAACCGAACCTGAACCTGAACCAGAACCAGAACCTGAACCAGAACCTGAACCTGAACCAGAACCAGAACCTGAACCAGAACCAGAACCTGAACCTGAACCAGAACCAGAACCAGAACCTGAACCAGAACCAGAACCTGAACCAGAACCTGAACCAGAACCTGAACCAGAACCAGAACCTGAACCAGAACCTGAACCTGAACCAGAACCTGAACCAGAACCAGAACCAGAACCTGAACCTGAACCTGAACCAGAACCTGAACCTGAACCAGAACCAGAACCTGAACCTGAACCTGAACCAGAACCTGAACCAGAACCAGAACCAGAACCTGAACCAGAACCTGAACCAGAACCTGAACCTGAACCAGAACCAGAACCTGAACCAGAACCTGAACCTGAACCGCGCCGCGCAGCAGAGCCGTCTGAAGCTGCACAGCAATAATGGATAACTGATCCTTCGCCTTTATACTCTGGTACAGGTCGGTTCTGGAGCTGGGAAGCGGCGTCGGGTTGACCGGAATCACCGTGTGCCGCTCCTGCAGCCCGGTCCGGTTCGTCTTCAGCGACTGTCACGCCGCGGTTCTGGAGAAACTCAGAGAAAACGTCCGTCTGAACGGCCTCGGCGCCGGGAAGAGTCCATCCGTCACGGTGGACCGGCTGGACTGGACCACGGCGCCGGAGGGGCAGATCCGCCGGATCAGACCCGACACGGTGATCGCTGCAGGTTCGGTCCGGTTCGGTGCGGGTCGAGGGCTGTTATTATACTGACAAGTCTTCTGTTGCTCTTGGTTACAACTGTAAGCTAAAAAAAATTAAGTCCTGTCCCAGATAAGTGAGCTAATGGACCTTATCAAGCTCCGCCCAGAAACGCCCCCTAAAGCGCCACGTGGCTACATGTCTCACATTAACAGCTTAGCTTCTATGTCTAAACATGACGTTTTTTGTTCGACTGACTCTCTGCAGAGTATTTCTGAGTCGATTAGTTTAGCATTTCTGCCGGATTTTCACAAAATATCAGCCACAACAATGGAACCAACAAGTTCATGTTATCTTTTTTGGACGACATCAAGGTGTTTGAGCCACGATGCCTCCAAGATTGTGGAGTCACAGTGAAATGCTAGCAGTCGATGAGGAACACAGCAGCTCCTCAGCATAAATATAGCTGTGGACAAGATCACTGACGCCTGTTGTTCTTGAAGGCTGGGTAAGTCGGACATTCATGGTTTAGAGTGTTTGAATGTGCCTAAGCCTGATACATGGTACTCGGTGGCTAACAGGATTAGTATGGCTAACACAATTACAGTTTAGTAAAAAGCCTTCTCAGGTGAAATAAAACCTTTAATGTATGTCAGATACATTACGGGACACATTGCATATTGATCTGTTCAGCTAACGTAAGACTGTAACAGACAGGATTCAAGGTGTAGAAGTTGTATCGGTGCTGCCATTATGCTGTACTTGGCTAAAGTTTTCATAATGGATGTGTTTATTATTGACTTTATTTTTCATTCACTAAACACAAAGAAAGCAAAGCAATAATACTGACACCAGCAGACAATCCTTTGTTCTTAATGATCCTACGATGGTTGAACTGCAAATGCGTCGTGAACAAGCTTTGATCCAAGCAAGACTTTCCGTTTCGGATTTTGGAAATCTGTGAATTTTAGTTCCACAAATGTGATCAGGATACCTGACCTCACCTGTACAGATTCCCCACCGACGGAGAACCATTGTTTTAGAGTCCTGACGTTAAAACTTTCTGCTCGTCTGCTAGTCCACAATGTACATTAGCATGAGTTACTACTGTAGCTTGGTAACCCACTGATAGCTGCGCTGTGACGTAAAATGGGCATTAGCCAATGAAACGCTCCCCGCTGTGGTAAGGTCCATATACAAAAAGCAAGGAAACAAATGTGGTCCAATCAGGTGTGGTCCTTTGCGTGGCCACGCCCCTCAGTGACTCTCTGGTCTCCTGCAGACGTGGTGTTCGACCCGGAAGTGGCAGGAAGTCTGGTGGATCTGCTGCTGAAGATCCTGAGATGTTCAGCGGCAGCGGAGATCCTGATCTGCTCCACCATCAGAAACCCGGAGACGTACGGCGGCTTCAAGCTGCGGCTCGGTGAGGATCAAGATGCTTCAGACTCAGAACCGGTCCGGTCTGGTTCCACAGAACTGGGTAGAGGACCCAAACACTGTACTCGAGTAAGAAGAGCAGCACTACTTAACATATTTCTACTCAAGTTAAAGTAAAAAGCAGACGTCCAAGAAGTTACTCAATGAGTAAAGTATTCAGTAAACTAAAGAGAAAAATCAGATTCACTGTTTTACAATGTCATCAGATTACAACAAAGTATCAAACCAGAATATAAAGTATGAGAAAAGTCATAATAATATGAGAAATCGTAATGATACAAAAATAAAGTCTAATAATATGAGCGTAAAGTAATCACGAGAACAGAGTCGTACGAGATTACAGACTTTGTCATAATCTGACTTAATTCTTGTATTATTTGGACTTTATTCTCATAATGACTCTTATTCTGGTAACATGACTTCTCATTATTACAACTTTATTCTTGTAATGTCATTTAAAAACATTTCTAGCAAGGCCCTGATTTTTATTAAAAATTAGACATAAATTCTGGTATTAATACAAATAATTATAAAATAAAAATTAAATCAGAATCAGCACTTTTCTGTTTCCATTTTATAAAACTAGTACTTACAGTCTGTAAAGTCTATACATTTGTTAAAACTAAAGTACTTCCAGTGACAATATAAGAAATTTAATAAATAAGGTGCAGTAAAATTACTCCTCAAAGATTTACTTTCTAAAAAGTTACTCTAAATGTAACTAGTTCCATCCTGCGGTTCCTCCCTGCAGAGGCTGCAGGTCTGGGCCACCAGGTTCTGACCGGACCCGTCGGCGCCGTGTTTCCTTACAACCGGCTGGCTCCAATAGAACTCATCAAAGTGTTCAGGTGAGCCGTCGCTGCAGGATCAACGTTTTATTTACAAATTCACATAAATCAGGATTAAAGCCGTTTGTCCTGTTTCTGTCAGAGTCCAGGAAGAATGAAGCTCCTCTTCATCTGGGAGCCGCCAGCAGAGGCAGAACGTTCTGGTCCCAGTTATCGTCCCAGCGCTGCCCCCTGCTGGCGCGGAGGTTCCTCCGGAAAAGTCCCAGTCTACCGTCTGAACTGGGAAACTCTGAGAGGAGGGACTGGAAACCAGCAAGGAGAAGAAGACGGCAGACTGAGTCACTGAGTGGAGTTTGTCCCAAAACGTCTTCAAATCTGACAAAGTCAAACGTTTGTGCTGCAAAAAGGTTTTGTGCTGCTTTCACTTTAAATATTAATAAAAAAGTTTCCACAGGTCAGAGGTCAACCCAAATTTACTAAATCAGATAAATTTGGTGTCAATAAACCAGAGGTGGGCAGAGAAACCAAACATTTACTAAAGTGAGACTAAATATTACTTCAACATATTTTACTCAAGTAAAAGTAAAAAGTAACCAAGAAATTACTTCAAAGTAAAAGTATTTGGTAAAACGTCTACAGAGGTCCTGATCAAATTATCGATCATTTAATATTTAAAAATTACATCATCAGATGGACCAAAATATAAGATTAAGTGGAAATTTCTGTATTTTAAGGACAAAAATCAGAACAATTCATATAATTAACAAAAAATAAAACCAGGCAAAAATAACATTTTCTTATTCAGTTTCTTTCAATGAAAAACATCAATAAATCTGCAGGTGTGTGTCAAGTCAGGTGAGTTTTTGGTTAAAACATGTTTGTTTTTCATTCAGTGGGAAGAAAATCCAGAAATTTGACTCAAGAGTAAAAAGTGCAGCGTAGTAAAAGTACTAGTAAAAGTACATTTTCCCCCAGAAAGTACTCAAATTGTAACGCACATCTGCAATCAGCTACGTTTGTGCAGCATAACATTTTGCTTGTGCTGATTTTGCTTTTAAGATACTGATGACCTCTGACCTTTGAAAAGTTCATATTTTTAAATGACAGCAGCACAAACGATGTTGACTGCACAAACCTTTGACACCAATTATTTTAGACGTAAAGAAGAAGCCGACTTCGCTCAAACGGACGACTAATGACTGAAAATCTTCTCTGGATGCTGAAACCGGATTCCAACCAATCGTCTGCTTCATTAATGTTGCAGAAACATCGATGGAGCTGCATGTTTTGGGTTTGCATCGGTAAAGTTGTGAACGCAGCTGCGACTCACCTTGAGCTGCTGGGCCAGTTCTGCTGAGTCCCTGAAGATCAAACCGTTCACTTCGTGCTGCACCAGCTCCTGCAGGCTGCAGGAAACATGGACACTTTTAAAATATAAACTAGGATCAGTGTGTGAAAACATAAAGGAAGGAAGAAAATAGGAAATAAGGTTAAGAAAAGGACAAGAAAAAAAGCAGAGGAGGAAAAATTAAAAAAAGAATACAAGGAAATAGGGAAGACATAAGACAAGGAAAAATGGGGTCAAAAGGATAAAGAAGGATATTATCTAGGAAAGATGGAAGGACAAGGAAGAAACGTCCAGCTGGACTAAGAAAAGAAAGACATGGTAGAACAAAAAAGATGGAAAAAGACAATAAAGGAAGAAAACAAGAAGGGTAGAAATTAAGGAGAGAGGTAGGAAGGAGGACAAGGAAGGAAGGAGAGGGAACAAAGTGAAGGACGTATTCAAAGTTAGAAAGGAGGAAAAACTCAAAGGAAAGAAGGAGCTGGAAGGCAAAAAGAAGCTGTGGATTCTGTCCGGTCCGATGCAAAGCGTCTCACCAGTGGAAGTGGACGGCGCAGACAGGAAGACAGCAGCCGAACATGTCCACCACCTTCATGGGCAGGTCCAGACCGCTGGACGACTTGTGGAGACAGACGCCCAGATCTGCTGAACCTGGAGGATGACGAGACAAAAACGACGATGACGGACTTTTTACCTAACGTGATTTTTGATTTTAAAAAGGAAAAAACATGTCTTGGGCAAAGAAAAATCATTTTGGTGAAAAAAAACTCGGGTCGTTATCTTAGGATATTCAAACGAGGGGCGGGGCTTTCTCTATGGAATAGATCCTCCAATAAATAAAAGTATTGAATGGGACATTTATTTATGAGTCCAGAGTTGTTCCTACCCAGCAGCAGTGGGTAATCCTCAGCCTCCAGCCACGGCGTGCAGATCTTCACGCGCTCCAAACGCAGCGAGGCGATCAGCTTCTGGTAGTTTTCCTTCTGAGGGCCTTTTCCTGCACAAACGCACCATCAGACCCGTCAGCAGAGCGTCAAACTAACATATTTAATGAAATGTAGCTGAATTAGTTTGAAGTTTCTGCATGTGGATCTAAAACGACGCTCCGGTTTCACCTGTGATGACGCAGACCAGCGGCGGCAGCGGCGCTCCTCCTCTGATGAAGCCTTCGTACTCTGAAACAAACCCACCTGGTTCAGGTCCATCAGAATAAACCCGCTTCGGGTCAGAAACCAAACCTGTACCTTGCAGAGACTCCAGCAGGATGGAGAAATCTTCGTCCTCTGCAGAGAGAAAACGTCAGCAGTCAGGAAGGCTTCAGGACAAACATCAAAGGTCACTGGGAGGTCATTCACCCGTCCAGCTGGTGCTGCTGATCAGCAGAGCCGGCCGGTCCGACCTCAGGGTCACGCCGCCGTCGCCCGGGTTACGGACGGTGAACACGGTCGCCTCGGTCTCCTCAGAGTCGGACCTGGAAACGGATCAGGATCAGATTATTAAAACACTAAATATTCAACGGGATAAACAGATGAACACCTGAGGCAGAGCAGGAACGGATGAACAAAACTGAATGTTGAGACAAATGGATGGATGAATAATAAATGAACTCTTGTCCTGTCATTTTCTCCATCCCATAATAATAACAGTGATGATGATGACTCACCCTGAGGCTCTGAACTGCGGCAGAGTGTCGGCCATCTTGAGGAAGAGTTGGTGCTGCAGGTCCAGAGGAGTCTCTCTGAAGATGGAGGCCGGCCGGTCGTACAGAGTGGTTGCCCTGGAAACCACAACACTTCATCTGTCTGTCTTAACACACGCGGCTTAAAACGGCTTAAAACTAAAACTCAAATTTATCAAAGTTGCCAATTTTATTTATTTGTTTTCTCACTTTTTTTAAATAAATGACAGAATATTAGTGAAAACCTGCAAATTTCTGTTTAAGTACAAGAATAAAGTCATAACAGCAGAATAAAAACTCAATTTCACCAGAAAAATCTTGTAAGATTATGAGAAAAAAAGTTGTTTTAATGAGTAAAAGGTTGTTTAATTCATATTGAGTTCTTATACAATCATTACTTTATCCTCCAAATATCACACATTTATTTTTGTAATAAGACTTTACTATTATACTTTTTCATCTTCTGGAATTACTGACTGTTTTATTGTAGCATTATGATTTTATTCTTGTAAAATAATTGTTTTAAATTCAGAAATGCAGCCTGACCCTTATGTTTCGTCACCTGAACTCAAAGTCCAAATAAATAAATGCTACAAAACATGTTGGTCAAAACAAGATGGCTGCCGTGGTGGAAAAAAGAACAGACTTTCAGAAAATTAGAAATTCAAAAACATTTGATTAATAAATACATCTGATCACTCAGCCACAGGTTATTTAATAGGAACAACTTATAAACTACAACATTTAATATTTAACTCTGTATTTGAGTTAAACATTTGGTAAATCATTAAAATATTTATTTAGACGAGAGACTAAGTGGCTTCTTTCTGTAACATTTCAGTTTTTAACCGTAAAGTGTTGCTGAGCTAATTTTTTTTTGTTTTCCTGTTCTCCAACTGATTGTTTTCTTAGTTTTTAAAACCTGTTTGAAATAAAAAAAAGGTTTTAAAGGTGCAGATATGAAATGGCTCAGAGGAAGATGAAGATGTGACACCAGGGTCTGAACCAAACGGTCTTACTCGACGCCCCAGTTTTTCTGCAAGTCGTCCTTCATGGCGTTCGTCACACACAGGCTGTGGGAGGCCAGAGGGCCGAACAGGTGTTCATACCTGAAGAATAAAAACAAAACTTTGAACAGGAGAGGCTGGACAAACATTATTCCAATGTTTTCTCCTCTACGTTTCAGCATTTCAGGCTGCAGATAAAACCGATTCCGAGTTTTTTTCAGTTTGTTTTGTTCTTCTTTTGCAATAAAATCCAGACTGCATTCTCTCCCCGAGAGCCTGGCTGTAACGTCTGGGAGGTAAAAACACTTCATGCTCCATGAATTATCACTCTGCATGCTGTCAGTTCATCAGGTGGTTTAAATCTCTAAAATACAAAAGGTATTTTTGTCCAGTTTTTAATGCATATATCTAAATATGAAAGAAGATAAAATTAACTTATAAATAACTCTTCAGAAAGATATACGAGATTGATTTAAGTAAACAAGTCCTTAATAATAATAAAAAGTAGCAGAATATTTCATTTAAAACATAGGAAAATATTTTTAAGTGCAATAATCTGCCACCAGGGGGCGTGACTGACTTTGTCTTTCCTCTGCCTACATCTCCCAGAATGCTGTGCGATTCTGGATGGAGTTCAGTGGATATCCTATGTATTGAATACTCCATCAGATTTATTATCTACTGACACTGAACCTGTGTCTCTGACGATTAATTGTTATTGATTGATTGTCCGGCCCTGTTTGCAGATAAGCAGAGTTTCAGCTGAGGCGGCGCTGACCGCTTGGCGAGTCGGACCAGAGGATGCGACGCTCCGAGGCTCAGAGCCATGATGGTGTAGCCGTAGTTGTGCCAGTCGATGATGAAGGTGCTGCCGCGCAGAACGCACACGAGCCACGCCACCGCGATCCCAGGCAGCCCAGGAGGATTCTGGGAAAAATAAAACTTTACGTTTGTAAATCTGCAGCACATTTAGAGCCGATCCTCCTGCTCCTCTGGTGGCGATGAGGACGAGCCGACCTGGATCAGGATGTGCGCCTGCAGCTCCAGAGACAGCAGAACGTGAAGCAGCTGCACCGACTGGACCGCCGTCTTCGTCACGTACGTCAGGAGTTTCGGTCCGGCTGGAAAAGCAGCAGCCGGTTTTTATTTCTGAACTTCTGCTGCAGGAAAACAAACACAGCTCTGTTTACCTCGAAGACCTTTAACCTCTGAGATGCCGACTATCCGGATCTTCTCCTCCTTCAGCACGTCTTGATGGGGCTTTGAGTCTGAAAAACATCCAGTTTCATTTTTAAACTGGTTTTAATAGTTTTATTATCTTCTTCTCAGATGTTTTGCATTTTGAGCTAAGAAAAAATTCACCATTAAAGGGATTAAAGGTTACTTCTGCTTCATAAATACTACTAAATAAACTGTGGTAAAAGTTCAACAGCTGCTGTAAGGGAAATATTCTGCAAACTGACAAAAGATTCTGTTTCAAATTTCATACAAGAACTGAGATTTACCAATAAGCAAAAGCTGAGCTGAGAGATGACGAATACTCAAACCCCTCGAGGTTTCGATGATCAGACATGGACCCAATCTATCGTTATAAACACTGATACCGAAAAAAATGGGCTGATATTAGCATTGTTAGCGGCGTCCAAATGAGATATGTGTATAAATACTGTCTCAGCAGCAATACTATAGATAATGATGTCAATATTAGCCCAAATTGTCACATTGATGCATCCTATAATTATTGTGTTTTATTTTACAGTGGAAAGAACATGACATATTGTAGTAAAATGACATATAGCAGCATAATTGTTGCAGAAATTATTGTGATAAATGACAATATTTTTTTAGACCATTTTCAAGCAATAAATGCAAAATACTCCAAATTCACCCACTCAAAAACCAATAAAGGTTTTGAACAGGAAGATATTTTAAATATCCAAAACAAAACAACCAAAATTGTAATTGTAATTAAAACCAACAATAAACCTCAAAGGCCATCGTACTATTTAATCTCAAGTGAACTCGATTTACTAGTTAGTTGATATTTGAAGGCATTACTGGATTTTATTTAGACCAGAGGCTTCTTAACCTGGGTTCTACCGAACCTCAGGGGTTCGGCGGAGCCTCTGCTGCCCCGGAGCTAAAAACTCACTTATGTAAAGTCATGATGACGCTGCGCTTTGCCATCACTACTGTAGAGGATCAGTTACATTGCTGAGCCAATCAGAGGATCACGTTACACTGCTTAGCCAATCAGAGCTGAGGAGGAGCCCTGATTGGAGGAGCTTCACTCTCAGCAGGGATATGAACTTGTGTCTTTATTTACTTCAGAAACTCGCAGTTTTTAGTAAATTCTGTAGCTTCCTGTGTTCTTCTAAATCTGCTCCTTAGTCGCATCTTTTCGGGGTTGGTGCTGCCTCTAGTGGCGTGGGGAGGTAACACAGCTAATATAATTACATTATTAAATCAGAATACCTCAAAGTATTTTGTGTGTGTTCTGGGGTTCAGTTGGAATAAGAAGGGTTCGGTAAATGCACATATGCAACTGGGGGGTTCGGTACCTCGAAAAAGGTTAAGAACCACTAATTTAGAAGAATCACCACTTACCAGATTTTTTATTTATAAGCAAGTTGGATAAATAGTTATTTATCCAACAAAAGCGGATGTATATAGTTATGAATTGTTTTCCGACAGTTTTTCGCATCTTTGCAGATTTTAGACTTTTCATTTAGGTTTTCCAAACATTAACTCATTGTTGTAAACTTTCTCTATCTTTCTCCGTCTCATCCAGCAGATGAAATGTCTGTAACTCCAGCAGGTGACAGTTTGTCTTCTCACCTAAAAACCCGACTAAAGTGACCTGGTACCGGTGTTTGCTGAGGGACAGAGCGTGGTACTGCATCCGAGGACTGCGTCCGATGTCCCCCAGCACCAGGACGCAGACCCGCCGCTCCGAACCGGCGTCCCGCTGCCGCAGCCTCCGCCAACACGTCGACAGGATCCCGGCAGCCACCGCCAGGCAGACACCCGGTCCGGTCACACCGGAGTCCGCCACAAAACACGAAGCCAAGACCGCGAAAGCGACAGAAAGCACGGAAAGCAGCGCCACGGTGGAACCGCACGGCGCCATGTTGGTTTGAGAGTCAGGAAGTGTGTGGAGGGGGCGGGGCTTGAGATTTAAAGAGACCGCACCAATCAGAAATACCGAAATAAAAGCCTTAAAACAAGATCATTTAAGTCAGTGTTTCTTAACCTTTTTTGAGGTACCGAACCCCCCAGTTGCATATGTGCATTCACCGAACCCTTCTTATTCCAACACACACACACACAAAATACTTTGCGGTATTCTGATTTAGTAATGTAATTATATTAGTTGTGTTACCTCCCCACGCCACTAGAGGCAGCACCAACCCCGAAAAGATGCGACTAAGGAGCAGATTTAGAATATAGAATTTAGTAAAAACTGTGAGTTTCTGAAGTAAATAAAGACACAAGTTCAAATCCCTGCTGAGAGTGAAGCTCCTCCAATCAGAGCTCCTCCGCAGCTCTGATTGGCTCAGCAATGTAACATGATCCTCTGATTGGCTAAGCAATGTTATTACTGATCCTCTATTGATCCTCTGCAGTAGTGATGGCAAAGCGTGGCGTCATGAGTCTTTAGCTCCGCTGCAGAGGCTCCGCCGAACCCCTGGGGTTCGACCGAACCCAGGTTAAGAACCACTGAATAAGTATATATTTTCTTTATTTGTTTCCTGGATAACAGGATGTTTTAAAAACATTGTTTGTTTTTTTTTAGTATTTTTATAACGTTATATTAGTAAAACACTGAACTTCATTTTTAATGTCATTGGCAACTAAAAGTTATTTTTTCTGAATGACTAAATATGTAACTTATTTTGGACAGAGCAGTGATGGCTGTAACTTCTACTACTTTTGTTGTTTACTTATATCAGAAGCTGATTTTGGTGCTTTAAAGATGACCTAATTATTTAACTTCTGGTATTTATATATAAAAAAGGACACAAACATATTTATCTGAAATTATGTTCGTCAGCTCATAAGACAAACACGTTGCATATGCTTTTCAAAACAAAGTAAAATGCTTTCTTCAAGGCCAACTGACCTTTATTAAACTCTGATTAACTTCAGTGCTTTAATGTAAGACAAGATTGAACTCTTTCTTGTCACATAAGTTATAAATAAATACAATATTTCTGTTTGAAACTTTGTATTTACTCGGATAATTTTTGATATCAGATCAAACTGATGAAACAAAAAACTACAACGCCTACAAAACCTTCAGGCGGAAGAGGTCACGTGTTTCCGGTGGTTATTTGTCCCCCCGCCCCCTAATCCCGGAGGAAACTGGGACACCGCATCTAAATGCAAATTAATAGTTTAAGTATTTCCTAAATTTAAAATGTTGACATTTCTGGTAATATCTTCATTGTCTTATTGGTCTTAAATTTGTCCCTTTTGTGTGTCTTTTAAATTTAAAGCAGCAGGAAAGAAAAAAAAGTTTATCTTTAATCATGAGTTGTGGAAGTTGAATATGAATATTTTGACCATATGTGCAGGTCCGGCTGACGTCACCGCTGACCCGCCCCCTGTCAGAGGACATCAGCCCATCTGTCCTCCTGGTCGTTGTCTCACCGTCTGTCCCGGATCCTGCAGGCTGCAGAGGAACATGCGGACTGCGGCGCTGCGACCGGGCGCGGCGCTGGTTCTGCTCGGCGCCGCGCTGTGCGCCAGCCGGGCCGAGGTGATCGATGACCTGCTGGGCAGCCTGTCCCGCGGGGTGACCTTCCTGGAGCGGCAGCATGAGCACATCAACCTGGACGGGGCGGTGGGCTTCGTCATGCTGCAGGGTAGGTCTGCAGGGGGCAGCTGCTGTTTACTTGGTCAACCTGCAGAAGATATGCATGAACATACAGTTATGCATGTTTTAACCTTTACACTATTACAATCTTAATGCATATGAAGCAGAAATGACCAAAAAACATTTACAATCATTGTCATCATTATCATTGTTTTTGTCTTTTGTGTATTTTCACAAGATTTGATTTGATCTCTTTAGGTTTATTTTAATCACTGCAGCTACAAAATCCTTAAATTTGCACAAGAATCACCTAAAATCAGAAGTCTAGTTAAATATTTCAATTGTTTTTTTCAGATTTTTCTTGTAAAGCAGTAAACATAACAAATGAGATAACAATTACAACATGTTATTCTGTTATTTGAATAATTATTTGAATAAGTAATTAATTTAATATTTCCAGTTATACTACATTCACCTTGAAAGTTTTAAACCTTAAAAAAATACATTTATTTACTGAGCTGGACAGGCCAAAAGCACCTCATGAATCAAATTACAAAATAAATAAATTAATAAATAAAAATAAATATCTCCACCTAGTGGTATGACTCTGTAATGTGACATATTTGGTCCCTTGCAGATTTCTTCTGTTTTTCTAGCTTATTTATTTATTTGTCAGACTGAAATATTTGAAGTTTTTCATTATCATACCAGGATCACCGGAGTAAACCAAATTAATATTATATTATTAAAGGACCGGTCATAAAGGCTCTCTGACCATCCCAGAGTTTTCAGTCCAAACCCTAACAACATCTCCCTGTGAAGCCTGGGACTAATCCCTGTGGATTTATTCTGTTTGTTCCAGCCGAGCTGAAGGAAGCGGTCCGGACCTGGCCGCACACCGACCCGGTCAGCTGGGCTCAGAGGACCGCCGCCGTCACTCTGCTCAGCCGCCTCGACCAAAGCCTGGACAAGGCTGTGGCCGCCCTGAGGCTCAACGACCCCAAATACTACAGAGGTCAGGAAGACGACGATCAAATTCATTTAACTTTTCTGTAGTTCTTTCTCTTTTCAGTTGATCAGAGTAGGAATGTTAATCAGTAATCAATCACTTCCTGCTTCCCTGGGGTGGGAATATGGCGCGACACAAGCCCCTTTCTATTAGAGAACATTTCATTCAATAAGTTAGATGTGTGTGTTGTGGAAATTTTTTTTAACAAAGAGTGAGAGAAAACTGTTTAAAGAACCAGAGAAAGAATATAATCAGTATTAATTCAAAGTCTCAATAAAAATGTCGGTGTTGAATTAACACCCAAAAGTGTCTATATGTGTCCAAGTCAGCTGGTGTTAAAGTAACACTTTTGAAAGTGTTAAAAGATTGACACCCATATTTTTGTTAAATTGACATTGGTCTATATACTGAAATTGGTTTAAGAAAAGTTATTCCATTTCTGTGTATTTTGAATATTTTCCACTGGATTTGGTTGATATCGACACCTTGTGGGTCAATTATTTACTTTTTTAACACCACATAGTGTTTTGTGATCAACACTACACTGGTGTTACTTTTAATATATTTAACACCAGCACCGTTGTAAATGTTAATGTGACACTTTGTAGTGTTGAATTTAACACCAGCTGACTTGGACTCATATAGACACTTTTGGGTGTTAATTAAACACTGGCATTTTTACTGTACAGTCAGGAGAAAGAGCCTGGAGCAGAACACAGCTTACAGATTTATAGGGAGAGTTTCATTCCTTCACATAGTTTGATCTACTTGGTTACAGAACTAGACGTCTTCTTTGACTAGGAGAGATAAAGAAACAACCCACTGACTGCATGGTGATGTTAAGGCCAGAGGAACTGAACTCCTTCAGAAAGTCTTCATGAAGAATCATAACACTGCTGTGCATAGATTCAGCTAATTGTCACAGAAACCGTAACATTTTCCCACTACATGTGCAAAAACACTCCTCTGTCCTCAGACGCTTGGGTTGCTAGGTAACAGGCTGGGCTTTTGCTGGGGTTGCTAGGTAACAGGCAGCACCTGCTGATTTGTGACCTGAGTGAAGTCAAAATCAGACAAAATTGGTGTCAAACGTTTGTGCTACGTTTGTGCAGCAAAAACTTTTGTTTGTGCCATTATTATTTTAAAGATATAAAAAAATGTTTCTAGAGGTCATCCAAGGTCAACTAACCCCCCCCCCCCCCTTCAAACCAGTCAACATGGGTGTCAATCAACTCGGCTACACTTGTGCTGGTTTGTGCAGCAAAAAATTTTGTTTGTGCTGCTTTGGCTTTGAAGATATTTATGAAAGTATAAAGGTCAAAAGGTCAACCAGCCCCCCCATTTTTATGAAATCAAACAAATTGATGTCAAACATTAGTGCTACGTTTGTGCAGCAATTTTTTTGTTTGTGCCGCTATTATTTTAAAGATATAAAGAAAGTTGGATTTCATAAAAGTTTGGGGGGGGGGGTTGGTTGACCTTTTGACCTTTACACTTTCATTAATATCTTCAAAGCCAAAGCAGCACAAACGAAAATCTTTGCTGCACAAACGTAGCACTAATGTTTGACACCAATTTTGTCTGGTTTGAAGAAGGTGGGGGGGGCGACTTGACCCAGGTTGATTTATGATGTTTCATTTTGAAGGTTTTTGAAACGGCTCATTTTCCAGACACCAAAAATTATTAATTTATTCCCAAAAACTGTCTGAGTGTTTTTTTAAGTGTTTGATCTGTTTTTCGGAAGCAGTAGAAAAATAATACTCTTTAACAAAACCATACTTCCCAACTGGTATTTGAAAACAAGCTGATCAAACCGTTTTGCCACCAAGTCAAACCCGTCTAAGACATTATTCTGAGAGGAGTTGGCCGTCGCTCACATCGTTTGTCTGCAGAGTTCGAGCCGCTGCTGACTTGGACGTTTTGGATGATTCCTCTGGAGTGGCGCTCCACGGATCCCAGCCTGGTTTATCCCTCAACTTTGACCTCTGAGTGTTACGACGAGCAGCTGAGCGATAAGTGCCTGACGCTGCTGCTGGGGACCTGGTACGACCAAAACGCTTTAGATGCGTTTGAAGGTTTTGTAATCTGGGAGATACATGTTAAGTATGTAGTTTGGAGTCAATCTGTCTGTGGTTGAGCAGGAAGATGAACGGGACGCCCTGCATCGTCACCAAGCCCTGCCGGGACACCATGACCCGGTTCGGCTGCCCACATTACTCCCTGTCCCACCAGCTCCTCTACTTCATGATTGGCCGAATGGTAAAACCATCTACAGTCTTTCTCAAAACTATAAATTTAAGTCTGATTGATCTCTGATAGAAGTGAATTCCAGTAGACCAACACCGGAGCCCTGAGGGACTCCACTTCCATCTCAAACTGTCTTCAATGTTGTAACTGGTTTGTATTTTCATCACAGAGAGGTTGCAACAACTTGTTGAAAGGTGACACCCGAGCGTCCCGACAAAACATGACCGAACAAAACTACCAGGACATTTTCTGCTCCAACATGATGAAGGCTAACCAGGACATCGTCGCTAACGGTTTAACCGAACAAACGGTCGACATCTTCATTGAAAACAGTGAGTATCAAGAAACTTTTTGTCCAATTCTGATTATATTTTCTATTTCGTCTTTTAAACTGGCTACTTTATCAACCCTACGCTGCCTCCACACATCCACAATCTGGTGCATTTGTTTAACATTATAGTGGATAGTCGTCTAATTTAAAGTTTGTTGCATGAAACAGCTTGAAGAAATAACAAATTAAAGCTTCGCTCCTCTTCTGTTCTCATTGACAGTCCTGATTTGTGGATTAGCTGGTTTTTCCGACTTCCACAAAACCGACTGGCTGCAGCACATTCTCAGGCTGCAGGACGACGAAGTCGGCTGCTTTGGGAGGGACAGTGAGTATCTGCTGCTACGTCCTGCCATAAGAACAGACGGTTACGTTTTCACATTAACAACAAATCGATTAATAAACACGATAAACTAAAACCAGCTCAGTCATTACATTTGATGATTTATCGTTTCTCTCTTTCTACCAAAACCTGGATAGTGAAAGTCTTCAGTTTGGTGCTTTGGTCTCAACAAGCCTTTTTTGAAGGACAGTTTTGTTTGCAGAAACTTCATAATTCATTATATTTTTTTGTTTCTGTTGTTTTGTTTATTTATTTGGGATATTTAAAATGTCTTCCAGTTCCAGTGTAAATGTCAAATAAAATAAATCTTGTTCTTATAGCTGTTTAAGGAGATAAATATATATATCTTCTGCATTGTCTCTTTTAGTTTCTTAAACAGAAACTAATCAAATATAATCTGCATAGCATTTGATTACAACAACAGTTACTTTGTAACCAAGTTTAAAAATATCACTTAAAACAAATGTGATATCTTGTTTTGCTTTTATTAAGTTTCTCAGATTTGGTTCAGAACAGCCTTTCTGTATAAAAAAAGCTGCTTTCATCACTGTATGCACTTTGTTTAATGGTTTAATTTTACCCACAATCATCTGTCAGCATGTTGAGAAATCTCTGATTCCATGTTTGATTCCCCAGAAAGCTTCATCTCACAGATTATTGGAGATGAGCTGCTGGAGCAGCTGCAGCCTCACCGGAGAGTAAAACGGAGGGAGAAGATCCTTCCAGGTCAGTTTGTTTGGTTCTCTGATACAAATCCAGTGCAGAGCAGAATCAAACAGCAGATTATCAGCATTTACACCCAGATATTCTTCACTCCAGTTATTTTACAACTTATGTTTTAACTTCAATCATTTATTTAAGAGACTGTGGTCATGGAAATAAGAGAAAACGTTTTCTTTCCCCCAGGCTAACATGTTGTTTAGGCGATGGACGACAAGAGCCGCTTCTTGCTTCCAAACGATCTGATTGGTCGCTGGAAAAGTTGTGTTCAGGTTGTGCTAGGAGTTAGCATAGAGTTAGCATATCAGCGACGATAAAACAACATCTCAGCTGCTACATGCTAATGCTAATGTCAGTGTCCACAGTTCACATTTCTAAAGAAGCTCCATGAATTATCAGGGCTTCCTGAAACTCTGGAAATCTATTTTTTTTAATTTCTTCTCAATCACTAATATAAAACACAAGTTAAAATAATTTATTAAAATGTAATTTTCATTCTGATTGGCTTCCAGTCAATTTCCTCAGGCTGCTTTGCTCGTGAAGCTAGCATAGCATAGTCGACTAAAATCAGAAGATATGAGGCAGCATTTGCACTAAACAATTATGAAAGTATTAATTATTGAGTTGAGAATAAAAGTAAGAAAGACATTATAGAAGTTGTAGAAGTTTACTTGCATATTTAGTAGTATTGCAGGTTTGCAAAGAGAGTCGCTGCCCAGAAGTTAATGCTGTTTATGGGGTTTATTATGGTAAAGTTTGGGAACCTCTGACCTAAAGAAGATTAAAAACAACAAATATTTTTATGTTTGTGCTCATATGTCTATTTATTAAATAATTTAGCAGCAGAAAAAGCTTTTGAATTGAGAATATTGCCTGTTTTGTTGATTACATTAGTTAAAATGTGATTCAAAAAGTACGTAGGTAATTCGTGTCCCTTCATTAATTGAGCTCCGATTAATAAAAATGGTGATGAATTATCCTGCCGTTGTGATGTGGGTGGTGTTTGCAGACGGCTGCTCCAGTCACATGACGGCGGTGGCGGTGGGCGCTCTGGGAGGATACCTGAACTTTCACCTGACAGAGCAGGACATAACGAAGAGGCCGCTGTCCTGAACAGACTGTCCACAACACCTGCTGTATCAACACATTGGTTGATGTTTTAAAAAATGCTGGAAGTTTGTGTTTTTATCCACTTTGTAAAACTGGATTAAGTTCAGCTAATGTAAAAGCACACAGACACACATACTTCTTTACTGTAAGTATAAAAACTACTAATGAATGTGAGATTTAAGTTCATATGACAAATAATCCTGATTGTTACTAAATTTCTGCATGAACTCGTCCCTGATGCCAAGTTTGACCCATTTTATTCATGTCGCTTTGAATTATTGCTAAACAGAAAATATTTTCTGCCTCCAGAAAAAAATTTCTGTTCTTACAGACAGAAAATGTTGTTAAATGTTGTGTTTTATGGAGCTAAGCAGAAAAGATGTGCAGGAATTTTCTCCAACGTGAAACTAATATCAATTAAAAACCTCCAGGCATCTGTATTTGAAAACCGTATTTCATTTATTTTATTATCATAAATATCTGTTTATTCTTGATAAATTATTACATGTATTTGTCTGAGTACAACGCTAGAAAGCAGTTGAGGGAACTGAAGCTGGCAGAGCAGAGGTCAGAGGTCGTTGCTGTTTGCAGGGAGGAGAGCTGAAGCTTCATTTGTTCCAGCCGGTGACCTCGTAGAACAGCGCCTTGAGCTGCCGCGCTTCGTACGTCACCGTGTTTTTACCGATGTGGACGTGGCTCTCCTCCAGCGGCTGCTCGATGATGGCTGGCACCGCCTTTCCGTAAACTGCAGGGAGACGGGGAGGAAACGGGAAAGGAAAGGGGAGGAAACGAGGAAGAAACGGGGAGGAAACGAGAAAGGAAAGGGGAGGAAACGGGGAAGAAACGGGGAGGAAACGGGAAAGAAACAGAGAGGAAACGAGGAAGAAACGGGGAGGAAACGGGAAAGAAAAGGGGAGGAAACAGAGAGGAAACGAGGAAGAAACGGGGAGGAAACGGGAAAGAAAAGGGGAGGAAACAGAGAGGAAACGAGGAAGAAACGGGGAGGAAACGGTGAGAAAAAAGGGAGGAAACGGGGAAGAAACAGGGAGGAGACAGGGAAGAAACAGGAAAGAAACAGGAAGGAAACAGGGAGGAAATGGGAAAGGAAAGGGGAGGAAACGGGGAGGAAGAAACGGGGAAGAAACAAGGAGGAGACGGGGAAGAAACGGGGAGGAAACAGAGAGGAAACGGGAAAGAAACAGAGGAAACGGGGAAGAAACGGAAGAAACGGGGAGGAAGAAACAGGAAAGAAACGGAGGAAACGGGAAAGAAACGGGGAGGAAACGGGAAAGAAACAAGGAGGAAACGGGGAGGAAACAGGGAAGAAACGGGGAGGAAACGGGAAAGAAACAGGGAGGAAACGGGGAGGAAACAGGGAAGAAACGGGGAGGAAATGGGAAAGAAACAGGGAGGAAACGGTTACGAATCAGTACTTTCTGCTTCCTGACTGGTGATCTCATTTAGGAAAGAAAAGAATCAATCCAAACCAACTTTTTCTCATTGTTCATGGACCTAAATGGTTCTATGAAAGCAAGGCAGCTGCCACCACTGTGCATTAGTGGAGATATTATAATCCGTTTCTGAAACGCTTTTTCAAAAAAAAAAAGTTCATTTTAGTCTCATCTGTCTTGGGGATAATCAAGATGGTTTTGGTAAAGATTAGACAAGTTTCATGTTCTTTTTTGGTTCTGGTCTTGAAACTCTCCCATGGAGGCTATTTTTAACATGACCTTTGACCTTTCATTCACACCAGTCCTGTTCGCTTTAAACCAACTCCAGTCAGTTTGTCCAGAGATCCGGTTCATTAAGGGAGGCGGGAACGCAAACCAAACAAAAACCTAAACTGATCCTAAAAATCAGAGAGTGTGTATCTCTCAGTGTGTAGTTCTAGGTGTGTATCTCTCAGTGTGTAGTTCTAGGTGTGTATCTCTCAGTGTGTATCTGCTGTTGTGTAACCGCGGCTCACCCTCGCAGTGCTCCAGGAACTGAATGCACTCCTTAACCATGGCGTCCCGCAGCATGACCATGTGTTTGGACATGTTCTCCAGCAGCGAGAGGAAACAACGCTTGGCGTAGAACCATGTGTCCGTCCCGAGCTAAACACACACACACACACAAGAAATTAGCTCATGGTTACAAACATTTTGTAATTAAACTCTTTAAAAACAAGCCTCTGTCTGAAGTGAAGCCAGTTTTCCTGCTTGACTTCACATTCCTGAGTAGATGGTTGTGTTTCCAGCTGCAGCTGAGCGACTCAGCTGAAAACAGAGTCTGGACCGGATCAAAGATCCCAACCAGAACCGCTGAGTCCTGCAGAGCCGCTCACTTAAGCTGGAAAACAGCCGGACCTGCAGCAGTTTAGAGGCAGAGCAGGAATCTGATCACAGTTACATTTGAAACCATTTTAGAAGTTGACAGATTTTTAATCATTTCTTGGCTTGTGAATCTGAATATTCATAACCAAAGCCAAAAAAATATAATAAATATTTAAGGCAAAAATTCTGCCCATTTATTTGCTACATTAATTGTTCAGTGAATCATTTGCATCTAATTTCAATATTTCCTTCAGAAAACATGATTGTCATCAACAAAGAAGAATACCTGAAAATAGTGAAGAAAAAGCTAATTTTAAGCAAATAGCCATTCTTGATTTGAGGTTTCTGTCGCATGTTCATGTAGCCTGGTTGGAAGAAATTTTCTGTTACCGTTGGAAACAGTGGATAAAGTTTGTGTTTCTGTCCATTTTGCACATGATCAGTCCCACTTTTCTGTGGAAGTGAAGCACATTTTTGAGTTTCTCCACATGAACCTTATTTGTCCTGATTTTGTTTCCTTTGAACTTCAAAACTGAGCTGCAAACGTTGAAGACGAGGAGAAATGAACCAGCTGTGTAAATGTTGGGGGAAGCCACAGCCCAGCCCAGCATTGCCTTAGCCGTGCTCTGGATGTTCTTCTTTGATGTGGGTTTAATGTTGGTAATGTTGGCGCTGCCGCCCCCTGTTGGCTGAGTTCATTAGGAAACGACAGAATAAAATGATGAACCTTCTTCTTGTACGGCTCCAGGCTCTTTATGACTCGAGAGATGCCGAAGTCGTAGTTCCCTTTGGCGCAGTACAGTGTCCTGAAAAACGGTTCAGAGAACCAGTTTAAAATTCAGCAGAAATGACCAGCAGTCCTACGCTGGGTGTTCACTAATCTTTTAAATGATCTCTATTATTCCTGCTACGGCATAAAGTCCCGCCACACTGACCCGATGACCAGGTTGACGATGCAGAGGTGGAAAACCTTTTTGTCTGGATAATCATAGGAGATCTGCTCCTCCTCTTTCTCAATCTTCCTCATCAGCTCTTCAGCCTGGAAAACAACCATAGAATGGAAAAACTGAGCCGATCAAGAAAAACTTTAATGTCATGGCTTCATTTTACTGCACCATCGATTAATGATTATTAATTATTACTGAGCTGTCAGCAATTCACTGTGATTGGCTGCCTGTGCAAATGTATTTTTATCTGCAGAAACAAGCAGACAGAGCAGAGTCTGTCCTTTTCAGGGAGAATATCTCTCCTTCCTGTCCATCTTGAATCCTGGTGACCTCTAACCTGAAAAAAATATAAGTATGAAGGAGAAGATTGTCACCTCTTCGTTCTGGCTGGTCAAGATGTAGGAGACACACAAGTTGGCCAGAACCACGGCGCTCACGTCCAGGATCTACAGCAGCGCGCGCGCACACACACACACACACCAACACAAAATTTATCAACGGCAGCTTGTTTGGAACCAACAAAATGCATCCATCCATCCATCCATTTTCCTACACCCTTGTCCCTTAATGGGGTCGGGAGGTGCTGGTGCCTCTCCAGCTAACGTTCCGGGCGAGAGGCGGGGTCAGGGGTCGCCCTGGACAGGTCGCCAGTCTGTCACAGGGCAACACAGAGACACACAGGACAAACAACCATGCACACACACACTCACACCTAGGGGCAATTTAGACAGACCAATTAACCTGACAGTCATGTTTTTGGACTGTGGGAGGAAACCGGAGTACCCGGAGAAAACCCACCATGCACAGGGAGAACATGCAAACTCCATGCAGAAAGGCCGGGGCCGGGAATCGAACCCAAAACCTTCTTGCTGCAAGGCAACAGCTCTATCAACTGCGCCACTGTGCAGCTCCAACAAAATGCAGGAAAACTTAAAGGTCTCAGCTAGTTAACTAAATATTTACTTTGGAGCTAAATCTTTAGTTAACTATCCAAAAATTGAGCTAGCTAGCTAATTATTTAGCTAGACGAATAATTAGCTAGCTAACCAAGTATTAAGTTTGGAGCTAAATATTTAGTTAACTATCAAAAAATTGAGCTAGCTAGCTAATTATTTAGTTAGACAAATAATTAGCTAGCTAGTCAAGTATTTTGTTTGGAGCTAAATATTTAGTTAACTATCCAAAAATTGAGCTAGCTAGCTAATTATTTAGCTAGACCAATAATTAGCTAGCTAATTGTCTAACTAATTATTTAGCTAGACAAATAATTAGCTAGACAAATAATTAGCTAGCTAATTGTCTAGCTAACTATTTAGCTAGACAAATAATTAGCTAGCTAACCAAGTATTTAGTTTTGAGCTAAATATGTACTTAAGTAAATACTTATTAAGTAAATATTTAGTAAGAACTTATTTCACACACTAAACTTTTAGTGGATGAAATAATTATCGGGCTCCAAGCTAAATATTTTGTTTTCTAACTAATTAGTTTAAAATGGGACATTTATAAATGAATAAATAAAATGGTGAAAATTTGACTTTTGAAAAGTCTAATTTTCTCCTGTTATTGGAGGATAAACAACCCAAATTACTACTGATGATTTCTGATTGTGTAACTTTCCAAACCCTCTGGACACGACTGGAAGGTAAACAGCTTAAAATCAGATGAAAAATCTGAATTAGTGTCTAATTATTTTTCTCCTGGTGCAGCTGACGTGAAACTGGACCCCAGAAGCAGAAGAAGCCACAGTGAGCTGAGAGGAGGAAACGCTGCAGAGGAGAGGTTGGGATTTGCAGGGACACTCCTGAATGCCGCAGTGCTCAATCTGGACAGAAAGGCAGGCCGCCATCGCCCCCCGTCCCCCTGTCAGCGCTACCGGCTGTCGCCATGGTAACTCACGGAGTCGTAGAGCGTCTTGACGATGGGCTCGTAGAAGCTGACGGCCTCCTTGTACTTGTTCTGCATGAAGAGGACGTGAGCCACGTTCAGCTTCCAGGTGTCGTCGTCGTTGCAAAACTCCACCGACTTCCGGAAAATCTTCTCCACCATCTGGAAGTTCTCGCGGTTCCAGTAGATCTTCGCCTGCGCCATCAGGACCACGACGTACCTGAGGGTACAACCAAAAATAATTCACAACATTTCACTGAAAACGGCAGAAAACAAACAGATTAGCTGATTTTCATCAGTTAAACATCAGATGCTGGGTTGATGTCGGACTTAGAAATGTGTGATTATAGTTATTACTAGGGCAGTATAATAATATTGATATCAAGATATGTATCGATATTTCCTTTTCTAGAAAAAATCAATATTCATCCGCAAGTATCGTAACGTCCAACTGTCACCTTGTTCACTCACTGCTTGCTTCACCAGGTCATCAGGCTTAGAGTGATTCCTTCAGATGTTCAGGTTAAAAAGGTATCAAACTATTCAGAGCAGGAACTTGGTTCACTTTATTTACTTTACTAATGCATGTCAGCTACAGTTTGGACTGTTTCAACTAAAAGAAACATGTTTTCTCTCCACTTCTTTGGTTCATTTTGTCCAGCTGTCCACTTTAAGTCTGTGTCCAACCAGAACCAGGTATTGTGTAGTTGGTGCTTTTAATCAGTTTTCAGTTAAATTAATTCAGTCCAACTTTATAACAGTCACAAAATGTCACCAAAATCACTCTGTCCCTCTAAAATCTTTCAGAAAATAGCAAAAGTGTGTCGTTTGCTGAATATCGCAATATATATCACATCGTGAGCAGAATATCGTGTATCGTATCGTGAGATTATTGTATCACTTCAGCCCTAGTTATTACACTGCAAAAACAAATTATTACCAGGTAGTTTTGGTCCAGTTTATAGTGCAAATATCTCAGAACACTTGAAATAAGACTAAACTAACTTATAAGTAACTTTTCAGCAAGATATCTAAGCTTGATTTAATTTAAAAGTTCTTTAACGTTGATGAAAAAGTTAGTTGTTCTATTGGCAGATTATTTCACTCATAACATGGGAAAATGTTTCGTTCTAAGTGAAATAATCTGCTAATTACTTGGAAATATTTTGTGTGGTAGCATATTGTAGTGGTGTGTGTGTATGTGTGTATGTGTGTGTGCGTGGGTGTGTGTATGTGTGTATGTGTGTATGTGTGTGTGTGTGTGTGTGTGTGTTGTGTGTGTGTTATGTGTGTGGTGTGTGTGTGTGTGTGTGATGTGTGTTGTGTGTATGTGTGTGTTGTGTGTGTGTGTGTGTGTGTGTGGTGTGTTGTGTGTGTGTGTGTTGTGTGATGTGTGTGTGTGTATGTGTGTGTGTGTATATGTGTGTGTGTGTGTGTGTGGTATTGTGTGTGTATGTGTGTGTGTGTGTGTGTGTGTGTGTGTGGTGTGATGTGTGTGTATGTGTTGTGATATGTGTGTTGTGTGTATTGTGTGTATATGTGTGTGTGTATGTGTGTGTGTGTATGTGTGTGTGTGTGTGTGTGTGTGTGTGTGTGATGTGTGTGTGTATGTGTGTGTATGTGTGTGTGTGTGTGTGTGTGTATGTGTGTGTATATGTGTGTGTGTGTATGTGTGTGTGTGTAGTGTGTGTGTGTGTGTGTGTGGTGTATGTGTGTGTGTGTATGTGTGTGTTGTGTGTGTGTGTGTGTGTGTGTGTGTGTGTGTGTGTGTGTGTGTGTGTGTGCTCACTTCTCCTGCAGCAGGTCGTAGTCCTGCAGCGTTTTGCTCTGGACCTCGTCGTCTCTGTTGTGTCTGGTGTCCTGAACCTGAACAAGGATCAAATTCAGACTGAATTAAACTCTTTTCTAATTTTATTTTGCTGCTTCTTTACCCTTTCTTTAAAAAAATCTCTTTTTAATGTCTGATTGATAATCTCACAGAAGTTCTCCATCCAATCAGACTGAGTTTGAGATACTGAGAAGGAATAAAGAAGAGTCTCAGTCTGGAGACGTGCAGAAAACCCATCAAAGATCTACAGCTGCATCGACAGCTGCTTCAAAATTAGTCCGTTTTTTTATTTTTATTGTAATATTATGACTTTATTCTGGTATAATTTTAACTTAATTCTCATCAGACAACTTTATTCTGGTATTATGACTTTAATCTTTTATTATAGCAACTTTTTCCTTGCATTATTATGAGGTTATTCTCATAATCTCATGATTTTTTTCTTATCTCTGTTGTAGGATTTAGAAAGAATCAGAGAAGAATCAACCTGCTTTGCCAGCTTGCGAAGTTGCTCCGTTAGTTTGCTGCTCATCTCTTCAAACTTTCTAAAGGCCTGAAAGGGAATCAGAAGAAAAGATGAAGCTGAACTCCAAACCGTAACGTTAAGATGCTCTCAGGGTTCATATTCTCTGAAATAATGCAGTAAATGGTCTTGCCGTACCTCCTCTGGTGCCGTCTGGCAGGTCAGTAACGCGTCCAGGAACTCGTACATGTACTGGGAGCGTAAAGACAGTCGGTCAGCGATCGGGGGAAAACGCGCGGCTCCCGCAGAAACACGGGAAACTCACCGGCGAGAGGAACTTGTAGGTGAGGTGAGCGTTTTCTGCCAGGACGTCGGCCGCCAGGTCGAAGTACTGAGAAGGAAATTCAGCAGAGATGTTAATCCTGACTAATGTAACAACAACACCGCCATGCTGGCAACAAGGAATCACAGAGAAAACCCGACGCTCACAGGACATGAACAGATTCACATGAACAGATTCACTATGAACAGATTCACTATGAACAGATTCACTCAGACATGAACAGATTCACATGAACAGATTCACTCAGACATGAACAGATTCACATAAACAGATTCACTCAGACATGAACAGATTCACTCAGATATGAACAGATTCACTCAGATATGAACAAATTTACTCAGATATGAACTGATTCACTATGAACAGATTCACTCAACATGAACAGATTCACTCAGATATGAACAGATTCACACAGATATGAACAGATTCACTCAGATATGAACAGATTCACTCAGATATGAACAGATTCACTATGAACAGGTTCACTCAGACATGAACAGATTCACATGAACAGATTCACTCAGACATGAACAGATTCACTCAGATATGAACAGATTCACTCAGACATGAACAGATTCACATCAACAGATTCACTCAGATATGAACAGATTCACTCAGATATGAACAGATTCACTCAGACATGAATAGATTCACTCAGATATGAACAGATTCACTCAGATATGAATAGATTCACTCAGATAAGAACAGATTCACTCAGACATGAACAGATTCACTCAGACATGAACAGATTCACTATGAACAGATTCACTCAGACATGAACAGATTCACATGAACAGATTCACTCAGACATGAACAGATTCACATAAACAGATTCACTCAGACATGAACAGATTCACTCAGATATGAACAGATTCACTCAGATATGAACAAATTTACTCAGATATGAACTGATTCACTATGAACAGATTCACTATGAACAGATTCACTCAGATATGAATAGATTCACTCAGATATGAACAGATTCACTAGAAAATTCACTATGAACAGATTCACTCAGATATGAACAGATTCACTATGAACAGATTCACTCAGATATGAATAGATTCACTCAGATATGAACAATTCACTATGAACAGATTCACTATGAACAGATTCACTCAGACATGAACAGATTCACATGAACAGATTCACTCATACATGAACAGATTCACTCAGATATGAACAGATTCACATGAACAGGTTCACTCAGACATGAACAGATTCACTCAGATATGAACAGATTCACTCAGACAAGAACATGTTCACATCAACAGATTCACTCAGACATGAACAGATTCACTCAGATATGAACAGATTCACTCAGATATGAACAGATTCACTCAAACATGAACAGATTCACATCAACAGATTCACTCAGATATGAACAGATTCACATCAACAGATTCACTCAGACATGAACAGATTCAGTCAGATATATTTAAATATATATCAAATCTTCTATATTAACTTTAGTCATAGTTCCTCTTGGAGGCAGTGAGTAAAAACTACCCGCTGACCAATAATGTAATGATAATTAAGTGAATTATTGGTCAGGCATGTTTCACGCGCCCCACCAGGCTGACGGTAGGATCGTTTTGCTCCTGGTCGTTTCTGTACCTCGTGTTTGCAGTAGAGCAGCAGCAGGTTTCCGAACGTGACCCGGGGGAAGGACGGCTGCTGCAGCAGAAACGCCATCTTCTCAAACCCCTCTGAAGGCTTCTGCTCCATGTTCACCAGAGCCTGGTTGTGCAGCGTCACGGGGTCCAGCTCCTGCAGAACAACAGAAAATAATCATGCATGTGTCACAAATCACTTTCATTTTGTTTAGGTTTAAAGATTTAGTTGCTTTAATTCACAGAAATCAGATGGACACTACTTCTACACTTCTACACTACATGCAGACACCAAAACCATATTTTGGTGTCTGCATCTGCGTCTGTATTTTGTTTTATGAAATGTTTTCTATTGAGAAAACATCTTTGTTTACAAATACAAAGACAAAACAAAGAACACAGAATGTGACATAAAATATTCCAATAAATGCATTGATACTAAAACCAAAAACATTTTGATAAAAACTTTTAATGACAGTCATTTGTGTTTACAGCATTTTTTAAATTTGCATTATTGGAAATCTTGGATAAATACAGTTAAATTTTATTAACCAAAACTGTAAATGATGAAAATGTACATTTGTGGATATAAAATTTTCTAAATATAATAATTGTATTAATTACTTTCATTTTGAATTTGTATTCTTTCCACAAAAACTAAAATATTTTTATATCTTTGTGAAGATTTGGTATCAACATTACAAATTATAAAGTTATCTCAGGCAATTCCAGAATAAAATGACGGTTTCTGAATGTTCTTTGCAGAATTTTCCATTGACATCTATTGTTTTAATATGTGTTGATTAACAGAATAAATTCTGAATAACAGTTTAGATTAGAAATCTCTCATTCTGCTGCGATTATTATCATGTAATTTATTTAATTTCCCGGTGGGATAAATAAATTATCTTTGAGTTGAATTTGAATCGACATTTTTCCTGTCACTAGCCAACGCTACCACCAGGGGGCAGCGTTGGCTAGTCATTTCTTAGCATTAGCATGTGGTGAAGCGAAGGAGAGTAAATTTATCTCCATAACAGGCCGGTATGAAGATAAAGTGATGGTTCCTGCCATGTTCTGACGCCGAGCCGCTGAGGAACAAGTCCAAGCAGCTTCAGATTAAACCTGAACCAGGTGACCTGAGGAGGAGCCGGTGATGAAGGGCGATGAAGTGATGAAGGGCGATGAAGGTTACCTCCTCTGACCTCGGCGGCATGTCAGTCAGCGCCTCCTGAGCTGCTTGGACTGCAGGAACCAACAAGCAAAGAACCCAGAAACTTTACTCAAGTCAGAGGGACGAGTCGTCATTCAAGAAATTAATCAAGACAGAGTAAAAAAGTGTTTGGTCAAAAGTCGACTGATCAAATTATTAATCATTTAATGTTTAAAAACTACATTATCAGACAGACCAAAATATAAAGTTAAGTGTAGATGTCGGTACTTTAAGGATCAAAATGACAATAATTTTTATAATTAAAAAACTCAGACAAAATTAAATTGTCTTTCAATAAAAAAATTATAAAACTAACAAAAACTGCAGGTGTGTCTGTCTGATGAATTTTTTTTGTTAAAACATGTTTATTTTTCCTTCAGTGGGTAGAAAATCCAGAAATTTATACTCAAGTAAGAGTGAAAATACTTCATGGTAAAGTTACTCAAGTAAAAATAAAAAGTACAGAGCAGTAAAAATACTCCCAAAGTTTTTCAAAAAAGTTACTAATTTAACTGTAACTGAATAAAAGTAAGTAGTTGCTACCCAACTCTGCTGCCAACAAGAGAGAGAACAGAGAACGTCAGAGCGTCTCTGTTCTGCCCCAAACGTTGACAGTAAAGACCAACCCAACCCTGAAACCTGTTCTCACTTTGACCTTAGTACTGTTCCTGAAACGGAAACCCGGACAGGAGAAGGAGAGAGAAGTCCTTGGTGTGGGACTCACGTCTCCTCTGATCGCCGCTCTGATAACGTGTCAGAGAGGATTCTGGTTCAGGATGAAAACAGGATGTAGGAGTTTTGTTTCCTCTGATAAATTCTGTCTTTGTTTCGTTTTTTCGTCATTCTCTCTCTGGAAGAGACATGAAGGACGAACACGCAGCTGCATGAGCAGAACTCTGGAAAACACTCTCTGTTGGTGATTATTCCAATAATCAATATCGATTAGGTCGATTAACTGTTTCAGCCCTGAGGATAACAGGTTTCTAGTTCTGTCGAGTGTCCGGCAACCAACTGTTGGTGAATCTCTAAGAAATGAGCAAGCTGCTCCACTTCTGACTTTTTAATGACTTTAGATATGAATCCTTCTTCCAGCCAGCTGACGATAGTGTGCAGCAACTAGTGGGGGAGGAGCAGCGTTACACTCCAGACAACCAAACAAAGCTCAGGTCATTCAGGTGTTTCTCTGCATCCCGTTAAAATCTCCTTAAACTGTTCGGTTCTTCCTGGTCTTTATGAACCAGAGGCTCTTCTCACCGTTCTTCATCTGATATTCAATGGCTGCTTTGAGGTTGAAGGCTTCGATCAGAGCCGACTGATGCAGGACCAGAGTGTTTCCCACGCTGTGAACGTCGAAGCCCTCCGTTTTCACGCCGACGTCCAGCTCTGCCGACAAACAAAGCACAAACGAGTCAACGAGCTGAAGAGGTTCACAGAGGAAAGCAGGAAGTAGTTCCACCTGGATGTTCACTCATTCCTCGGTCTATGACCTCTGTGATGTATTTGACGGCCTGCGGATAGTTCTTCATGCTGTAGTAGGTCAGGGCGATGTTGTAGGACAACGCTGGCACAAAAAACACACCAACAAAGAAAAACAGGAGAGTTATGGTCATTATGAATGAACTTCTTAGGACTGAGGTCCATTTTTTTGTCTGGTCGATCAAACTAATTAAATGTGAACGCACTCAGATTTCTGTGTGAACAGTTTGCGACCCCAAAGCGACCCGGATGTGCAGAAGAAGAACGCTGCCATCACTCAGCAGCGCTCTGTTTACAGCAGTAAAAATGGCCGCCACCGTCTATGGATCAATCTAAAGTTAATTCAGCAACAGAAGCCGACTGCAGCGTCACAAAATCATAACAAGACGAAAGCAAGTGAAGGAAATAAAGCCCAGGTAACGGCTTCGGCCTTCAGTGGAGCAATCTGATTGGATGTGGAGTCATAGCTCAGAGTGGTGCGTTCACTGACCACTTTCATTGGTTCATTACTGTCATTTTCATCCATTGTCTATTTGAGCGGTATAATAGTATCGATATCATGATATATATCAATATTTTCTTTCCTAGAAAAAAATTGATATTCATCCTTAAGTATCGTAACGTCCAACTGTCACCTTGTTCACTCACTGCTGGCTTCACCAGGTCATCAGGCTTAGAGTGATTCCTTCAGATGTTCAGGTTAAAAGGTATCAAACTATTCAGAGCAGGAACTTGGTTCACTTTATTTACTTTACTAATGCATGTCAGCTACAGTTTGGACTGTTTCAACTAAAAGAAACATGTTTTCTCTCCACTTCTTTGGTTCATTTTGTCCAGCTGTCCACTTTAAGTCTGTGTCCAACCAGAACCAGGTATTGTGTAGTTGGAGCTTTTAATCAGTTTTCAGTTAAATTAATTCAGTCCAACTTTATAACAGACACAAAATGTCACCAAAATTCACTCTGTCCCTCTAAAATCTTTCAGAAAATCACAAAAGTGTATCGTTTGCTGAATATTGCAATATATATCGTGTCGTGGGAAGAATATTGTGTATCGTATCGTGAGATTATTGTATCACTACAGCCCTATTGTCTATGTTCAGATTTACCATCTGGATTCTTCTGATGCAGAAATAGGACGATGGTTCTGAATGAAGACACTTCGGAAACCATCAGATTCGATTTAGTTCCACATTTTTAGGTGGAACAGGTTGGATTTTTTTGGTGGATGAAAAAGTCGGATTTGGGTCGCATTCGCCTGCTGTTTTCACCTAACAAAGATTTTTTGGTACCAACCAGATCCTGTGAATGACAAGAGTGACGATAAAACCACAGAGACAAGCAGGTTTCCTGTTTCTTGCTTCCTGCGTGTGTTTGGCTGATCACCTGGGACGTATCCCAACATCTGCATGGCTGTCATGAACTTCTTGCAGGCCTCCTCGTACTTTCCTTCCTGGTAGAGCAAGCAGCCCATGTTGTAGACATAGTCTGGGTCGTCCTGGGGCAGCTGCTCCAGCAGCAGCTATCAGCACAAAGACACGGAGAGACAATCACTCAACAATATGGCTGCTGGTGCCATACAATACCATGCCAACTTTATTTATAAAGCACTTTGTACACCGACAGGACACAATCATAAAATACAAAGCAGTGGAACGAGCTTCACCTTGGCAGCAGAATAATCCTCCTCACAGAATTTGATGCACGCCTGGAGCTTCACCATCTGGGATAGAAACAGCAGGAATCAAAAACGGAAACACATACAATGAAAAAACAGATAAAATAAAGTATAAATTAAAAGATATTTCAATTTATTAGAGCCGTTTTTAGGGCTGCACAGTTGGTAGAGCTGCTGCCTTGCAGCAAGAAGTTTCTGGGTTCAATTCCCGGTCTTTCTGCATGGAGTCTCCATGTTCTCCCTGTGCATGGTGGGTTTTCTCTGGGTACTCCGGTTTCCTCCCACAGGCCAAAAACATGACTGTCAGGTTAAAATTGTCTAAATAGGTGTGAATGTGTGTGTGCATGGTTGCGTGTCTTTGTGTTGCCCTGCGACAGACTGGTGACCTGTCCAGGTGACCCCGCCTGGAACGTCAGTTGGTGTTAAGACAATGGAGGGAGCAGTTTTTATGGAGAGCTTGGCGTCTGATTGGCTGCTTCAAACACCAAGTCAACAACTTATTCCAGATTTATAATTTGGCCTCATGAGTTTGATGGGTGAAGTTTAGACACTTTAAATTAATTCCTGATGTGCTTCAGCACAGGAACATGAAATAATTTATTGAATCATTAAATATTTATGTCTAGTTTTTAATGAAATTGCAACACATTTAATTATTTCTGTGTTTATTTCCTGCTATACATTTAAATTAATATTTCATAAGTTATGTATTTATTGTAATTTGGCGGTTTTAATTTTCCATACTTTACTCATGAAACAGGATAAATATTACAAAAATATGTATTTTTTTGCACTGTACTTATTGACTAAACACAGGCTCCTATTTCTTGCTGTAATGTTACTTGTGCGATAGTTTCACTTTATTTTAAATTTACTAAGAAATTAGACCAAAATTACTGAGGAAAGTTTTGTATTTTTATAAATTTGTTGTTAAATTACTGAATAAATAGACATATGAACTCAACAACAAAGATATTGATTGTTTTTAATCTGTTATTTAGGTCATTTAACCGTTTAGTGCTTTTATAACCTCTGATCATTCATGGAACTTCTTTGAAAAAGACACTTTCTATATTTTGGCAGGAAAACTTGAACAAAAACTCTGGACGCTCTTCTTATGTCTCCTTTTATTATTGTTCCTAAACATATTCTGTTTTGGTCTAAAGTCTGCGCCGGCAGCTCAGAGCTTTGCCTCGATTAAACCTGAGGATGGGATCAAACATGCGGCACCTTGGTGTGGCTGCTGGGGTTGTCCAGGACAAACGAGGCCTTGGTGGCCTCAGCGTAAGCCCCAGCTTTGTACAGCGACTGGGCATAGTACAGCTTGTACTCCTCCACCTCCGGGTGCAGCTGGGTGAGCTGCTCGTAACACTCCGCGGCGCTGCTGAAGTCCTGGATGTGGTAGTAGCAGAATCCCAGCAGGGACAGCGCCGCTCTGGACTGAGACGCACAAACACACAGAGTTACACCAAACATAAAAACAACAGAGTGTAGGTTAAATAATCACCAAACCCTGGATTAAGTTTTAGTTATTGGCACTGACTGGCAGACAGGAACAAACAGCTGGGTTATATTTGATCCAAATCAGAATTTCTTACATCACAGTGAAAATGTTAGGAACAAAGTGTTTTATCCTCTAAATAATATTCCTGGAGTGTGACCCGGTTCTGATCCAGAGATGCGTTAAATGCACAACCTGCCAAACTGATGACCGTAACGTTTTGCTATCTGCCCTCCTAAGAAGAGATTAGCTCCAGTTATTATAAAACTCAGCTCCAGTCTGGTCGGCCTTCAGGTCTGCTGTTGAGTGAAAACTAAAACTAATTTTGAGGCGTCTTTTACTTTATTTAGCCCTCACCTTCGGATCCAACAACCTCTCAAGGGGTGAAACTTGCTGACTTCTGATACGATACTGATTTAGATTAACCCGACATCAGCCCAATTAATTCATAATTTTATTTCTTATTTTGAAGTGTGGAACGTTAGAAAAAGCTTGATCAAATGATACGTAGGGATGAGCTATTGGTTATTTTTGGATTAACTAATTAATAATAAGATAGCAAAAGGTTCTTAATAGTAGATTTTATTTCATTAGTATTATTTTTTTACAGAATTTGAACCATGTGAAGTTAAAGTGGCCACTTAAGGTGTCCTGGATATAACAGATTTACAGACGAGAGTTTTTAATTTTAAATGCAATTTATTACAATTTGTTTTAGGTTTATTTGATAGGGACAATCACATGATCACATAAACAAACTGAATAAATCAGCTGTCACATGCATCTGACGTTGTCAGAGTTCTGTTTGTTATAGACTTTAAATTGACAACATAGTGTCTCAGTTTGCTTTTGCATCCCTGGATGTTATGTTGGCAGCTTCTTTGGATCACTCAACCTCTTACCTTGGTGTGTTTCTGAAGTTGGCCGTTTAGAATGTGAATCGCCTCTACATATTGCCCATCTTTAATCTAAAACAGATAAAATAAGCAGAGATGTAATATCTATCAACACACTTTAACAAACTATTAAATTAATGAAAGCAAAACATCTTGTATTTGAACATACGGTGGAACATATTTATTTCAAATTTGTATGCCGAATTACAGAGATGATAGTTTAGATTGAAAAAAGGGTAACTAAGTTTTGTTTCCCTTTTCAGTTATGGACGTACACTAAATTTAGAACAAATCTAAACGGAGTTTGGCCTGGCTTTATCCCTGCTAATGTAGCCGTTGACCTGAGAAACTGACTTCTCTCCAAACAACGAGCTTCTCACCAGAGTGTAGATGGTCGCCGTGTATTCCCCATCTTTAATCGCTGTCATGGCTCCCAGAAAGCGGCTTTTTACGGACACAAACTGATCGATTTTCTCCGTAAACTGTAGCTGTTTTTAATAGCATTTATGCTAGCTCCTATTACGGAGACGAGAAGGAATGCGTACGAGCTGTTACCTAGCAACGACGTAGACCGGAAGGAGGAGAGTTGGCAGGAGTCCTCGGCAACCAATAAAGTAAAATTATTTGTTTTGTTTGGTTTTTAGAATATATTAAACTGCGTGTTATTTTACTCCTTCACAGTCCAGTGCTGCAGCATATTGTGAATTTATTTAATTTCTAAATAGTATCCATACATGTTACTAGGCGGCACCAACACTGCTACAGAGGAAGTGATTGGTTTACAGTTGAGTTGCTGTGCAGGTTAACCAATCAAATGCTACGTTCTTTTTCAACGGCCATAGCGACGACGTAAGAGTTTTTTCGGGCTGGGTTGTAGCAAAGGAAAGTGAAATATTTATTTACTGAAATAATAAAATATATTTTAATAAAGAAGTTTAAGTTTTAAATAATTATTTACACATTTTTCACTTGTATATTTAGTAAGTTACAAACAAACTCAACTCTTAATAATAAAGCTGTTTTCATTCATACAATTTTCATTTCTATTAAGTGTCAGTTACATAAAGTGGAATGTGATTAAGACAATTTGATAAAGTGAATATTAATGTAAATTAAGTTGCTAATTACTCTAAGCAAACAAGCTATTAGCAAAATATGTTTTCACATTTGATCGATTCAAAAACTGAAGGGATTTATTCAGAGTTAGAGATTATACATGGAAGTGTGTGTGGAAAACATTTATTCAGATACAAACTACAAAACAAGAAAATAAATCAATATAACAGCAACTATCCCTGTATTGGATGTCTAAGATACAAAAGAGAATAGATCCATTTTTTCTCCTACTAAAATAATAAAATATAACATTCTATCAAATAACAACAAAGATACAATACCTTCTTTCTTTAATATTTCTATATCCTGCTTCTACCCTGAGACTGTTGTCATTGTTGTTGTTGTTGCCAGTTTTTGTAATTTTCTGAGTTTTTCTTCTTGTATTTACTGCAACAACACAAAATCTTACCAAGTATTTTTGGTCTACCAGCACAAATATTTTCCTACATTTGAAATAAGACAAAACTAGCTTACAAATAACTTTTCAGCAAGATATAGTAGCTTGTTTTGAGTAAATAATTCCTTAATATTAATGAAAAACTACTAGATCCATCTGCAGATTGTTACACTTATAAAATGGGGAAAATGTCTTGTTATAAATGAAATTTTCTGCCAATGGAACTAATACTTTTTCATCAATATTAAAAAATAACTGACTGAAAACAAGCTCCTATATATTGCTGGAAAGTTACTTAAAAGTCAGTTCTGTCTTATTTAAAGTGTACTAAGATATTTGAAATAGAAACGAGTTAAAAAATACTTGGTAAGATTTTGTGTTTTGCAGTGTTGGAGGAAATGCCTGGTCCTTCAGCTTCAGCAGCAGCTGATTCATGTTCAAAATGAAGCAAAATGTTTTTCCGACCCAGCTGCCTCTTGTGAGGTCGTTATTTCCATTTCTCTCTGCTCAATCAAAGAGATTCTGCCTGTTTCAGTCTTTCTGTCTTCATTATATTTTTCTAAAACAACAGGAGAAGAACAGACTGGTGAGCTTCATAAAAATGATCTCATAAGTTAATCATGTACGACTTGACTTCATCCAGAGGTTGAAAGTAAAGAACACACACAACACAACACACAACACAACACACACAACACACACACACACACACACACACAACACACAACACAACAAAAACAACAGGTGCTGGAGGTTTGCCTCCGACCCAAACCACACTGCTGACCACCGGGCCTCCATAATGATGGGGGAACGAGTACATGGCGTGTGAATGTGCTTGAAAGTGAGAGTTTACATTTCTTTGCGTGTGTGTGTGTGTGTGTGTGTGTGTGTGTGTGTGTGGTGTGCGTGTGTGTGTGTGCGTGTATTCCATATGCATGCATGTCTGCAAGCTGCAGGGATGTGTGTGTTTCTTCTGCCTGTCTTTTTCCAGCTCTTTCTGCATGTTGATCACTGAGTTCAGTTAGAGCGAACGGGAAGCCTCAGTGTAGAGGAGCTGCAGAACAAAAGGTACTGATCAATAATTTTAATATTTTACAGACGTTTGACTCAGAATAACCATTAAAGGGGAACTGACCTACCATTTTATTGCTTTATTTTGACCTTAAAGCGAACAAGGGTAGTTATTCTTTATTTTATATAAATTATAAGAATTGTTTGGTTGAGACGAAGATTTTGCAAGAATTTAACCTCAAATAATTTGTATAATTTGTCTTTGTTCCTTATGCTACTTATTTACAGATAATCTGAATATCTGAGGATTTGTTAATTAACTGAATTTGTTCCACACTTATTCTTGTTGCAGCCAAAAACTTTTGATGTATTTTATTGGGATTTAAAGTGACAGACCACAAGCGAAGAAAACACAAAAACGTACCAAGTATTTTTGCTCTGGTTTCTAATTCAAATAAGACAAAACTGACTCAGCACTCGTTTCATTAGTAACATGGGGAAAATGTTCTAAGTGAAATAATCTGTTAATACTGTAGAAGAAGCAATCATACTGTGATGTTTGGTCATCTTTCTTCTTGACCTTTGACCTGGTGGTGTGATCATAGTGAACAGGGATTTTAGTAACTTTAGTGACACAGAGGAACAAAGAACTGGGTTTTACACACAGCAGAAGATGTGACAATGACTGGCTGATCTGAGACATATTTACACTGTAGTGATGCTACATTAATAAATTCAGCTGTGCAGCAGTAGAAAAATTGATTTTCTCGTTTCTAAAGACAAATCTGTTACTGACACTGCATGGCAACCCGACTCACCGTGTTTGTCAAGCTACAATATGGGAAACTTTCAGACAAAGAACAAGAAATTTCCTTTTTTTTTTAACTCTTTTTTGGACATTTCATATATGTATCTGTCTTCTACTCATTCTACCTTTAGAGATTCAAGGAATATTTTCATGTTATAATGTGTGTAACTTCAGTCATTTGTAGCTTCTCTTCTGTAACACATGAGCTTTATTTAGTCTGCTGCTGCTTCTGTGTATTATTGTTGGCACATCTTGAATAAATCCTGACATGAAGGAGCAGTTTTCCCCCCAACATGCCTCTGCAGCTCCTTTCTGAAATTTCCAATCAGTTCAGGTTTGTGCATCAGCTCTCTGACTCCAGAGGCTGAATGTTTTCCAGCCTTGGGGCTTTTGCCTCTTTCTAACCTCTGAAAGCCTCTGTAGTGAATAGAACAAGGAATTAAATTTCTTTTCTTTGGATTTGTAGCCACACAGACTCTTTCAAGCAGAGAAAATCCCTACAGACACCTGATTGAAGCAGTTTGGTACAAAACTCAGCTTTTAAAAGTTGTTCAAGAAAACAAAGCAGAAAACAAACTGATGCATGCAGCTGTGGACTGATGATGATGATGATGATGAAGCATGTAGAAATATCAGAGGTTTGGATTTAGTCAGATTAAATGCTGCTCCGCCTCCATTAACATGTTTCTTCCCGGAACCAGAACAATCAGGTTCATCCAGAAGTGAAATGTGTCAAAGAGAAATGTTTTACAGTCATCTGTCACAAAAATCCACCTGCGATTCTTTAAAAGCTCAAAGCACAGCACCAGGTGTGAACCATGGCAGTGACAGCATCATGCTGTGGGACAACAATCAACCCAGTACAAACTGGTTTTAGACTGGAAACAGCAGGCTAATGCTTCTGAGTTAACTTTTGACCTCAGCGCTGTTTAAGAAGTGTGGATGTTAAGCTTAGAGTCGTTTCAGATTAGTTTTTACCAGCCGGTGGTGAAGCCGTCAGAAACGGGATGGAATCTCGTCTCTCTCTCCAGGCGTTGACGTCATAATGACCTTCAAACTGAGCGCGCTGCTGCTGGTTCTGGCCGCCATGACGGTTCTGGCGGCGGCCCAGAGGCGACGCCCGACGACCAAAACCAACGATGAATGGAACTACAGAGACGGAGGTGAGCGGCTACAGATTCCTGTCTGATTCCACCAAAACAAACTCTGATGTTCCCCAATAAACACTGTAAAAACACAAACTCTTACCACGTATTTTTGTCTAGTTTACTGAAGATATCTTATTACACTTGAAATAATACAAAAGTAATTTAAAAGAATGTTTAGCAGGAAATAGGAGCTTAATTATATATTTTTTGAATTTGCTCTAGAAACAAGACAAAAATACTTCATAAAATTTTATGTTTTTGCAGTGTACATTTATTTTACATTATGTTTGATATATGCCAAAGGGTGGTAGAAAACCTACAAATTTTACTCAAGTAGAAGTAAAAAGTATTTGATAAAATGAAAACTAATAACATCTGAATAATATTTTTAAAATGTATAAAATAATTAATATAAGCTTCGGTGCAAATTCTGGTATTTTAAAGATTAAATTTGAAACAACAATACAAATAAATTGCATAAATGCAAAATAACATAATTTAAACAGAAAAAACACATTTACAAATAAATTATTTTCAAAACAAAATTAATTTGATTTGAAAGAAGAGCTGGTACATATGAATAAAATATAATATATTTATATATATATATATATATATATATATATATATATATATATATACACACACAGAATATATCCTGTTATAAAGATATTTAACCAGATTAAACAGTTTTGAATCATTTTTCTTAGTGTAAGTTTACAGTTTTTGGTGTTTCCTGTCTCAGCGGAGCGGGTCAACATGCGCGGTGTGGCCAACCTGACCCAGGTTCTGGACGACTGGCGGTTCGACATCCTGACCCAGATGAAGGGTCTCCTGCAGAACGACCATCAGTCTCTGCTGCCCGACTACAGCAGGTAGGAGGCCGGGCACAGGTAGCGCTAAACCTGCCATATGCAAGCTTGACAATAAAAATAAATAAAAATGTTTCTTACATTTTATTTAAACAGAAACGTGGATAATATGTGAAAAAAATCGAGCTGCTCTGTTTCCTGCTTGAGGTTCGACTGCTATCTGCAGAAATACTTCCACCATATTCACAGTTGAAGAAGTAAAACATCTTTGAAAAAGAAGCACAAACATCCAGCTGTTTTCTTCTGAAGTACTAGGATTAAACTTTAAAACATATTTTAATCTTATCTATGAAAATATTGGCCTGACATTGATGATTTATCCAGATTTCTCCTCTTATATGTAGATTTTTAATATGTGAACTTTAATGAAATAAACAAAAATGAACAAAACGTTCAATAAAGTAAAAAATAACAGAGAAGAAAAAAAGAAGATCTGACAATGTCTGACTCAACTGAGGAGTAAATGTTGAGCTGAACAGACAGGGAGTCTAATTTAAGGATACTTTGAATTAAACTGAAGAAACATATTTCAAATTTAAGTGAGAACATGTTGGCCTTATGTTGAGATTTTGTTCTTGTCTGTATTTTGAAAGCACAGACTCAAATAAACCAGCAAAGTCGCTAAGAGACGCCGCAGGAATTTGGTTTCTCTTGTGGTTGAAAGTGAAGTTTTCCATTTTTTCCTGCAGCCAATGTCGTCATAAAGAGCAACAAACCAAACTGTGACTTAAACGTCAAAACAGAAGCAAGCAGGAGTTTTCCACGGGGAGTCCTGCTGCTTCTGAGACGTCAGTTTGGTCCAAAAATAAAACTTTTAAACACCAAAGAACTCCTTTCAACGTTATGAGAGTTTCTTTCTTTTCACCAACAATTTTGGAAGCTGGTCTAAACCAGACTGAGGAAAACAAATGTTCTTGTAAGAACATTTCATTTGGTGGTTTTGATTGTTGCTACAGCATGAGAGAGACACAGGAAAACATTCACAGAGTCCATAAACACTCACATGTAGCTGCGATTTACTGTGACTGAGCAGCCCAACATGTGCTGTCCGAGACTTTAGGGAAAATAAATGATCAAACCGCAAACATCCGCAGAACGAACCAATAATCTGTGAGCCGTCTGTTCCTAAAGCATGATGTAAAAACAAAATAAACGTCTTCAGCAACGAGTTTAAATTACGGTGAATATCCCCTAAAATACGCAAAACTCCATAATAATTATGACAAAGGAAAAAAATCTACAAAAACAAAAAATTACAGTAATGAGCACAAACTATGTGAGCATGTTTGAGTTTATAACTTTAAAGCAAGAAGTCCTTTAATACACCTAAAAACCCCAAACATGTTTTATTATGATTTTATTATGATTTTTTTACAACATTTTGAAGAAACGTTCCAGATTACCAATAGTTTTTATTCATAAAAATCTGAAAAGTGTGGTGTACTTCTGTTTTCAGCTCCTCTGAGTCAGTGGAAATGCAGCTATTAAATGATTCTGTTCAAGTAAAATTACTCCAAAAAACTTGTTTTCTAATATCCGGTTGACGGTTCTGATGCTGGCATTTGAGAAAATATAATGCTTGTTGCTAGTTTTCTCTGTTTTTCTGAGGTAAATCACTTTGGGCCGCCTCGCTGCTGATGTGTGCTGCATAAATAAACCTGACAGGAGTAAAAGTCTCTTTCCTGCCCCAGGATCACCCCGCTGTCCGAGGCCTTAGACGACCTGTACAAGGAGTTCAACGCCCTGAAGGAGCGGCTCGGCGACCTGACGGAGAAGTTCACTGCCATAGAAAGCTTCATCGACGAAGTGAAGGCCAGTCGAGCCGGTAACCCCGGAGCAGGTCCGGCTCCAGGTCCAGGTCCGGCTCCAGCTCCAGCTCCGGGTCCGGGTCCGGGTCCGGTCCAGCGGCAGGGTGGACGGAGGGTGATAAGGAAGAAAACCACCAGCACATCAACCTCCACCTCAACTTAAACGCTCTGACTTCTCCTTCCTTCCAGCTTCAGCAGCTCAACCCGCCCATCCTCACTCCCACGGCATCAAACTCTGAGCAGCTCCTGCAGAAAGACTTGGTCATCTTCACACAACTTTCCAAAGTGTCATTTTGTCAGAATGCTGACTGTGTATTTTAAAAAAATCATCCCACTCACTTTTCACACATTTTTAAGAAAGAAAAACTTTAATTGTTTGTTATTGTGGAAGTTTCTGGACCATTTGACCATCAACTGTCCAACGAGGAAGTGAAGCATCATTTAATGGCTACACTGCAAAAACACAAAATATTACCAAGTATTTTTGTTTAGTTTCTGATGCGAATATCTTAGTACACCTGCAATAAGACAAAATTAACTCATAAGTAACTCTTCAGCAGATATAGGAGCTTGTTTTGAATCAATTATTTCTTAAAATTGAGGGAAAAGTCAAGTTTCACTGGCAGATTATTTTATTATAGCATGGGGAAAATAACTTGTTGTAAGTGAATTTATCTAACAATGGAACCGGCATTTTTCATCAGCATTAATTAATCATTTAATCAAAACAAACTTCTGCATCTTGCTGAAAAGTTACTTGTAAGTTAATTTTATCCAATCTTGAAAAACTCGACCAAACTTACTTGATAAGACTTTGAGTTTTTGCAGAGTAAAACCTTCCTGCAGGACTAAAATGGAAATTTTACCTTCGAGATCTCATCTTAAAGGCAATAAGTTACGTAATTTTACTACAAAAGCTACTTAAGAAAGGGTAAAATATTTTTTAGCTTTTCTTTGAGATTTCTAGTCAAAAAATGTATGAATCTGTTTCAGAAACCAAAACATTTTAAGTGTCTCAGCTGTTTTGTTTGTTAGCTCAGTTAGCTAGAGCCTTTGTTTGGGCCCTGAAAGTTGAAACGTCTCCAGGTTTTCAGACAGCATGCGATGCCCTGGGAGTGATTACAAAGCACAATTTTGTCTTGTTTTTCCAGAAGCCTGGTCTGTCTCATTTATTATTAACAAAAGCAGAAATTAAAGCAGAAGAACAGATGAGAAACTTAATTGGCCACGAGGTTTAAAAGCTTTTCTCCCTGTATTCTTACTAAACAATATGCACATGCTTCCCTTTTACAGTTTACTAATTAATGCAGCCAGAGGACACAAAAACACAAGTACTTGTTCAAAACAACCTGAATTTTAAAAATACTTTATAAGGTGAAATGATCACATGCTGGGCTGCAGTTTTGTATATGAAACACAAAGTAAAAGCTTTCTTTGCTTAGTATAACCTTAGACTGAATCAACAGCAGCAAGATGAGGGAAGAATCATAAAAAGTGATGCTCTGCATAATAAACTGCACAGAAAAAGCAAGTTCATCTCTGAGTATTTACATGAAACTCTGTCAGATTTCCAGGCTCCTGAAATGTTCTTGAGGTCTGCGTCTCTTTCTGTTCTCACATTGTAACCAAATAAACTCGTTTGTTGCATTCATCCGTGAGCTCAGCCGCTTCTTTGATCTAAATGCGGAGAAAGTTCTGCTAATCACGTCCGAGTGTTTGAACGTGAAAAACCCAGAGGAGAAACTTTGGCTGCGTTCACACTCCAGCCTGAAGTGACCCAATTCCGATGTTTCTGACGTAATGTGACCTGTATCCGATCTTTTCATGGCAGTGTGAACAGCTCAGGTCGGATCCTTTTAGAATGTGACTCATATCCGATATGTATCAGATTCAAATGAGACCATAACTCCAGGTCTCATATTTCTGAACTGAACGTCACTGATTCTCAACAAATCTCACTATTCTGTGTCCGGATAGAGGAAGAAAAACAACAACCATGATGGACTATATGAGGATTAAGTTGTTAATATGTTGCTAATATGTTGTGAATTGGGTCACTTCAGGCTGCAGTGTGAAACCACTTTGAAGCTGCGTTCACACTGCAGCCTGAAGTGACCCAGTTCTGATGTTTCTGACGTAATGCGACTTGTATCCAATCTTTTCATGGCAGTGTGAACAGCTCAGGTCTGATTCTTTTAGAATGTGACTCATATCCAATACATATCGATTCAAATGTGACCATAACGTCCAGGTCTCATTCATCCCAACTGAACGTCACTGATTCTCAACAAATCTCACTATTATGAGTCCTGATAATCAAGTGGGAAGAAAAACAACAACCATGATGGACTATATGAGGATTAAGTTGTTAATATGTTGCTCCGGTTGGACAACAACTTCAAATATGTAGCTAAGCTCCACCGTTAGTCTCCATGTTTACTTCCTCAAACTCTGAGCTCTTCTTCTTCTATGGTGGTTGGCCATAGAACACTGCAGAACACCGGCATGGTGTCTGCGTGTGAACTTTCAGCTCGTTCACACTGCAGAACACATACAGGTCCATTTACTGGCAGTGTGAACGGCCCGGGAAAAAAAAATCGGAATTGCCCAAAAAATCGGAATTGGGTCACTTCAGGCTGCAGTGTGAACGCAGCCTTAGATCCTGAGACGACCGACGAATCACGAACCGGTTCATGTGAGACGTTCATCTGCTGCAGGAAGGACGGAGTCAGCAGCGAAAAAATAAAACACATTCTGTCTGGCCTCTGTTTGTCACATTTTACAAAAACAGGACCGGGTCTCAGAGCCGTGACCCAAATCACAAGAACAAAATGGATAATCCAGGAAATGTAACACAGTTTATAATCTGCAGCTGCTGCACACAGAGAAAGACGAGCAGCTTCATCGTCAAAAATTTAATATCTCAGCTCAAACTTTTGCCGTTTGCAAAATAGACAACCAAAAATTAGCAGCAATAATTTGGGTCATTTAGTAAAACTATTTTGATGGAGGTTTATTTTTGAAGTCCTACTTCACCATTTTATCCGTTCATTCTTAAATGTCAGTTTCAAACAATAACATTTTATTAACAAGCTATACGCTTTTTATTTTAAACTAAAAAAATAAATAGTTTGATTAATAGTTATCGTTGTTAAAACAGTTAATCCATTGTTAAAGATCAAATGTAAAAGAAAAGAAAACAAAGCAATGTGAGGTTCGGAAAACACAGCTTTTATTTTGGTAGTCCATTTCCGCTTATTGGCTAATAAATTTGCATACCAGCTAAACTTAGCTCTGATCTTAATATTTAATTTGATACTAAATCAGTTACTAACAATGTATAGTTGGAAACAAAATATTTGGTGCACTAACTAAATATTTAGCTTCAGGCCAAATATTTAGCTTGACACTAAATATTTAGCTTTCCAAGCAAATGTTAGTAAGACACATATTTAGTTAAATGCTTACTTTGAAGCTCAATATTTACTTACCAAATAAGCATATTCATTTCATACTTATAAAATTAATATGGCCTAGTCCATGTTTTCAGTTCTGGTCTCTTTTCGATCAGGTTTGATGCTGCTGGTTTTTATAAAGCACAATCCCAGAATGTCCCAGTCAAAGTCCAGACCTAAATCTAATTGGGAATCTTCGACTCTTGATTTTCAAACACTCTGAATCTATTATGATTTCTGCCCGTTGTTTTTCTGTCGTTTCTCAGTTGCTTTGAGTCTCGTTGTGATTGGTTAGAGGTGTGAATATTTTTGGAAGATTTGTTGGTAAATTCAGAGCTGAGGAAAGTTCGCCTTATTTCTCTGCCATGGTTTTTTTCTTCCACAGAGCGGACTGGAGGTCGTTGCAGTTTAAATGACCTCAGAGGTAAAACGGTTCATAAACGGTGGGAGGAAGGCAGGAATATTAAATATGACTTATCAGCTTTTCTCACAGCAGGATTTAATCCAAAACTGTTTTTCCTCAGACAGCATTTCGCCATTAAATTAGGCGAGATCTTGTCTCCGGCTTTTTTATTGCATCTCTTGAGGATTTCTTCTTTGCCAGAAAATTGTCCTGTAATCCTTCTGTGAGAGGCAAAGTGACAGAGTCCAGCCAGTCCACGATGCTGCAGCAGCTTAAATGAGAAATCTGCAGAAAACGGTAACAACCGAGTTCCTCCTTCAGGTTTTATACTATTTGGGTTGAAAAGGTTTTTACCAATTATTTCCCTGCAAACAGTCAACAAATTCACTCTGAAACTTTCTTAAACATTCATTTACAAAACGAAATAAAATAGAAGGTTATTTCCACGTAGGCTCCAGGAAACGCCTGGAAAATTCTGGGGAAAATTCCTGGTAAATTCTCAGAAATGTTTGGAAACTGCCTGGTATGTTTCATGAACAGCTTAGAAAGTACCAGAAGATTCCCAGGGAAGTTGTGGTTAAAATCCATGATTGCACACTAAGTGCTTGATAAGTTACATAAAAAATATCCGGAAAGTACCCTGGTAAGTTCTGGAAAGTATCTCACAAGTTATTTGAAAGTTTGAGAATGTACTTGGTAAAATCCATTAACGTTCTAGGAAACACTTAGGAGTCAAAATTTGGGAAATACTGGAAAGTGCCAGGTAAATTCACGAAAACATTTGGAAACTCCCCGGTAAGTCCCATGAACAGTTTAGAAAGTATCAGAGCCAGAAAATTTCCAGGCAAGTTTTCCATAAATGTCATGGTAGAGCCTGAAGTGCCTGCTAAGATTTTTGGAAGTTTCAGAAAACCTCCTGGTAAGTTCTGGAAAGTACCCAGCAAATTTCATAAAAGTTTAATGAAAGCACCTGGTATGTTCTAAAAACGTCCTGGTAAATTCCCAAACAATTAGGAAACCACCTGGTAAGCTCAGTAAGTATTCCAGAAAGTACCAGTACTAGAAGGTTTTCAGGACAGCTGTGGGTAAATTTCATAATACAGTTTAAAGTACCTCTTATAGTTCAGGAAAGTATCTCAAAAGTTTCAGAAAAGATGGAGGAAAGTACCTGGTAAGTTCCACTAAAGTTCCAGGAAACACCTGGAAGTTCTGGAAAGTTCCTGGCAAATTTCCAGAAAGATTTGAAAACTAAGGTTCATGAATATTTTGGAAAGTACCAGAAAGTTAAACATGCAAATATTTACTTGTTAGTGATAGCAAACCTGCTTATTAATAAAGAACTCATAATCATCTAAATCAAATAGAAAAATGTAATTTTAGTGAGCAACAATACGGTTATTTTCAAGATTTCTTTTGAAATAAAAATAAATGCTTAATCTTGTGTTGGTGAAATATAATTTAGTTTTACATCTAAATTCAATTCCAGCTGTGTAATTCCTGTTTATTGAAAATGATTCAACTTAAAAGAAACGATCCATAAAGAGTCGAGCCTTAAAGCACAGCCCCCCCCCCCCCCCCCCCCTCCTGCCCCCCTCTGGACACGGCCATGCTTATTGAATGAATGGAAATCATGGTGTGTTTTCCAGGTTTAATAAAGTCTGCACTTATTGAAGAGTTTCACTCTTTAACCAAGCAGTTCAGATCTGACATTAATCACTTATTAACAATAATCTGTTTTGTTCAGGAACTTTCCTCTGGGATAAATCTGTCCCACCGTTTTATGAATTATTAATAAAAAAAATATCCGTGCAGCAATCTGGTAGGTTTCTGCTCAACATTTAATTACTTTATAGTCTGATGGATGAATATTTAGCAGAGCCTGTGGTGCCTGACATAAATCTGGGTTTTTATTAGGAAAAACAACAGAACATGATGACAGTCAGGTTCAGCAGTGAAACTGGAAACCAGGAGTTGATTTTATCTCTGCTGTGGAAACATTTTGTCTTCAGTTTCCTACAGGATTCATGTCTGACGAATCAGGTGGAAGATCATTGACTATCTATAGATTTGGCCATCTGACGACTCATTTCCAGTTCTCTATCCAAGGTGAATCCAATTCAAACATTATTCTAGAGTTGTAAATTATGTTAAGTTATTGTATTTATGCTTAGATAATATTCTGAGCTTCATGCTGGATGCCTCAGTGGGTCTGCAGGGCTGAGGGGAAAAAAACAGTTTTAATTTAGTTAAAGTTATATGGGCTACAACTTTGATACCAGCGTTAAAACATATTAGTTCACTATTTAAAAACCGTTTATGCTGCAAACATGTTTTCTCATGATAAGCACTGGTGCCTAAAATGAACCAGAGGTGCCTTTAAAGCATAAATAAAACTAAAAAATACATGTCAGATGCAGAGCTGTAAAGCTTTGCTAGCAAGAATCTGCACAGTAAACATCTGCGCAGGAGAACATAAATGTCTGAGCAACTTTCAACAATCCAGGATGCAGCTCGAGTCAGAACAAACCAATCAGCAATCAGACTGGAGCAGCTCTGTGCTGCATGCTAATGGCTCCATGCAGCAGACAGAGATACTGCATGTTCAACAGGCATGAGGCGCCGCAGATTAATTACATTTAACTCTGGATTTCTGCTCACATGCCACATGCGTGTGTGTTTTACCACCGACTCAGCGTTTGGAGTCCTGATTAAAACCCGGAGGTTAGCATAGACCAGATTTATGAGTGGTAATTATATGACATCATGTAAAGAAATAAAATAAAATGTTTACAGGATTACTTCAGGTTTCACTCACAACTCAGTACAAAAAAGCAAATGGAGATTTTTAATTACTTTCATGTAATTTAACTAAATTTGATTTATGTTTGTTTAACATGACAACCTGGATAAATGTAATTTAATTATTTGTAACAAATTACATTTTTTTTAAGTTGGGTCACCTGTTTTCTTTTTTCAGGTGTTTTTAAAGATTTGATAACAAAAGCAATTTTAGCAGGTTTTTTAGTTCTTTTTATAGAATAATTGTTTTGTATATCTACTGAAATAGATTATTAATTTGGAACTGAACTTTTTTCATCCCTGTTATTTTCTACAAATGTAAACATCTCATGAAAGTTACATTTAGCCAAGTCAAGAAAGAATAAAAACTGACTCAGAGTCGATAAAAAGGTTTAAAGTTCGGTTAAAAAAAGACAAATATTTTACAGGAAAATAATATTCAATTATTTTACTCTGCTTACAAATTAAAACTTCCCATATGTGTCTGTAGATCAAATTTGCCACTTTGGACATAAAAGAACTTTATGTCAAAAAATACAATCAACTTTTAGACTAGCAGCAGAAACCCTCCAGAAAAAACACTGAAACTTCTGAGTTCAAAACATCAGACGTGCAAAAAAATCTCAGAAATTTTTAATTTCACAGATTTTCTTGAAAACTTGGAAAAATCTGAGCTCAAAGTAAAAAAAAAAACAAACAAAAAAAACTTTTCAAACGCAGAAAATTTCCAATAGTCAAAGATTTTTGACTTCATGAGCTCAGAAAATTTCTGAGATTAATCTCAACATCTTTTAATAGCAAATGTTTGACTTTGAACTCAGAAATGTACAAGTGAAATTTATGACAAATCTCAGAGATTTTCTTGCACATCTGCAACATTTCAATGTTTTTTCTAGAAGCTGATCTCTCTAGGTGTTTCTGTCTCTTTCACAGAAGAAGAGTCAGGCAGAATAATGGGTCCGATCCGAGTCCCAGATGCTGGCTGCGCCTCGACCAGCTCAGACTGAGCGTCTGCTGGGGTCGGCAGACGGAAACAGAGGGACGTTGTTTGAAAACAGCTGCAGTCTTGGAGTGTGTTGTTAATTTGATTACAGACTCGGCGGACGACTTGGACGCCAGGTGCAGATGGCAGATGGTGTTGCTGCTGGAGGCAGATTTCTCTGTTAAACTTTTAAACAAGTTTGCTCGCAGTCAGAGGAGCGAAACAAAAACAAGCTCATAAAGTGCAGTGATGAATGTTACGGAGAGTGTCTCAGTTAAATCAGTCCCACTCTGGAAAGAAGCCACAGGAATTCCTACTAGACAGACTCACTGATTATCTCAAGTACAAAAAAATCTCATTTTCAAAAACTAAAATCAGCAAAATGTTGTGTTTCTATTCCCTACTCAACAGTAAACTAAGTATGAACGTTTTTCAGTAGACAAATGGTACAACATGTTCATAGAGATGTTATTAGCTCATCTCTAAACACTATAAATCAATAATAACTGTTTATTATGTGTTAATTAAAGGTGAAAAAGTGACAAAATCTACCAGCTTCTTGCCAAATAGTGAGTCAGATCTGTCCACCATTTTATCTACGGTTGTTATTCTAAACATTTCAGATCAGCTGGTGAACAGAATGACCTGTCCAGGGTGAACCCTGCCTCTCGCCCGGAACGCCAGCTGGAGATAGGCACCAGCACCTCCCGACCCCATTAAGGGACAAGGGTGTAGGAAAATGGATGGATGGATGGATGGATGGTGAACAGAATAAACATTCATTTCCTTATATCTACTGTGTCTGAAGATGAACTGATAACATCTGTAAACTATTTATTACCCAAACAGATAAAGAAATACTTTTTTTATGGACACAGGATCATAAATAAGAAACTTAAAATTGTTTCCTTATTGAATAATAGACATATAGTTTACTTATTATTGAAGAAAACTAAAAAAAAAAAACAGACTGACCATCGGTCAGACTTTGTTTGAAAAGATTTCCTGCATTCAGCCAAGTTTTAATACAGCAAATATAAGCAGATTTGGTTGCGCCAAGATGGTCCTAGTTGCCATGACAACGGAAGTAAACCAGAAAGCTCTGAAAATACAATCGACTTGTGTTGCATCAAATGTTCTTGTAAGTACATTTTAACTTAAAGTCTTACTTTTATAAAAAAAAACACCCAGCTGCTTTGTTGGCAATACGTTTATGATTTTTGGTGTCTGGAAAATGTGCCGAATCCAAAACTTCAACAGACACTTTATTGTTACCTGGCAACCCCAGCAGAGTTCTTCCCCGTCACCTAGCAACCAAAGCTGAGCTCCAGCACATTCTGTCAGCTTATTTTACTGTTGCATAATGGCTGCTGGAAAGAACAAGTGTTTTGATGTTGACTTACCATCCAGAAACCACTTGCTGCAGTTTGTGCAGGAGGATTCAGTTCTTCCTTACCTGTTCAAGGAAGCATAACAGGTCATCTTTACAACGAAGCACAAAACTCATCATAAATCTGCTGTGTGACGTTTCTCTTGTGCTTTCAGTATTTTAAATCAATTAGCAGAACCTCAGGAGGTTCAGCAAACATACAGAATGTCCTCCGTTTTCCTTCGGGACTCTCAGCCCTGGACAGCGATGCTGACATTTACCGTCGCCCCGATGGCGGCAGGTCCAGGGCTGCTGCTCAAAACGATGACATATCGGACACAAAAGGGACGACAATGTGCAGGAGGCTGCAGCTAACCGGACTGGCAGCTGCATTTACTCTGACTCCAAACACCAGGATGCACATAAAGGTGAAAGTGTTTCCTGGTTCGTAATTAACTGTGGACCTTTTAGAAAACCCAGTGACAGAACTTAAACACGTTTTATCTACGGCTCACTGACAGGCACTTTATCAGCTCGAGAAGCACTTCATTAGCTCCACTATTAGCTGGACTGCTGATAGTGGAGTTAATTTTTTGTTCAGCTCTGTAACGTATTTTCTAACTTTGAATACATTTAGCACACTTAGCTTCCCTAAATTTCTAAAGTTGTCATTTTTTTGGCTGTTTTGTAAAATTTCAGTTGAGTAAAATTCAGCATCTGTGTTGAAGTTTTGGCTATCAACTCTTCAAGTAGCTAGATGTTTATATTCATGCAATTCTGGCGTAGCACTTTAGCGCCAGATTTTTAGCGCTAGGTTTTTAGCACCAGAAACTTAAAAACCTAGCGCTTTTAGGTTTCTGCTGCTAGTATTTTAGTTAGCGATGCCCACCACTGCTAAAGCTCAATTTGAGAATCAAAATGATAAATAAAGAAGGTTTATGTCACTTTTTTAGCATTAGTTTCTGCTAAATACCAAATTGACAAGGTGTATTAGCATTAGCAGAACTAATATTTATAATTAGCCTTTAGGGTTAGCGCAGCTAAATTTTTTGTTAATCGTTCCCACCAATTGTGTAGCTCAAACTGAGAATTAGGATGGTAAAGAAAGAGTATTTAAGTGACTTTGTGTTTTAGCATTAGCTTATGCTAAATACAATGCTAGCATAGTGCTGCAGGGTTAGCACAGCTAAATTTTTAGCTAGCAGTGTCCACCACTGGTGAAGCTCAAACTGTCAGACAAGAAATCTCCCAGGAACAAAACACAAGAATAAAATCATGATTTAAATATATTCTTGTGATAAATTAAATGTTTGGTTTTAAAGGTGATAGACTGGAAGTTTAATATCTAAAGAAATTCCTGATGAGCATTTAGATTTATGACAAAACTGAAGAGAGGGAGTGAAATTATTGAAGGTTCTGGCGCTGATGTGGCAACGTGATTCACTTTGTGTAGACGAGAAAACTCACAAGGACAGGCAGTAATTGGCCTGCCAGGGCTTCACTTTCTATGATTTAAGGTGGACCGTCGATGCGGCGCACATTCCTCTGCTGCAACACTTTGAGGAAAATAAATAACGCCGCTCCTGCTTCTGTAATAAAATCAGAGCTACATGAAGTTTATCCATGACATAAAGAACAAAAACACACTTCGCATCTCACGACAGTGGAGGAAAAAACAGAAAAGCTGTCTGTGTCACGGCTGCAAACAGCAGTTTGTATAAATGAAAACTGTCATATTAGGTTGGAAAATATTTCATAGATCCGCTTGGGTTACAGCACCTTCTATAAACATATTTAATAAATTATATTCCATTTCTGTTCTAGTTTCACTTTGTTTTTTTGGCAGTATTGTGTTTTTTTTATCTGTACGGAAAAATTTAAAATTGATTAATCATTGTCAGATTAAAAGTTGACTTGTCAGTTATATTGGAATATAACTGATAAGTCAATTTCCAGATAAGTCAATTTATTACATGCATTTATTTGTTTGGTTTTACTTTTATATCTTGAATGAAGAACATGACTCTTTATGCTTTTGTATGAACTGGATGTGATTTTCAGGGGGGCCATAGCCCCCGCTGTTTCCCCTCTTGAGGGCGCCCCTGCCTATTAGAATATTTTTAGTCCTGTTAGATTATTTCTATTCAATTGTAAAATATGTTATGAATAAGATAAAATTATCCAGTTGCTACTTCTTCCCAGCATTTGCACGTCTTTAGTAAAATCTGCGTTTCTTTGTGAATCTTTGGACTCTTTCCTGCTGGTGTGACCGACAGGAGCCGCTTCTGTCATCTGGTGCCAAACGCAACAGATGTAAACGTACACACACACACACACACACACACACACACACACACACACACACACACACCCTGTAATCCATGCTAACCGTGCTGTAGGCTGCACACACACTGTAGCGCAGGTTGTTAGTTCGTACGCCAGTCACGAAGCCAGAGCAGACGGTGGAGGTTGGCAGCAGAACCATCGGGTTCTGTGTGGTTTGGACCTGAAGGCCAGGAGGGGGGCAGACATGGAACAAAGTTACACGACAAAGCAAAATAAAGGACTGCACTGTTTCAATAGACGTTAAAACTTTGTTTTATATGATTTGGTTGTTTTTTTTTGGTCAATTTTAAATATTTAATTAATCTCAAAATTTATGAGTTGTTTGGGAGAAATTTACTCCTTTTTCTATGTACAATCATGGCCCTAATATGCCATCGTAAATTTAGATCTAAGCAAAACATAGAAAATAACTTAACCTCCATTTATTTCTCAAATTAACTGTTAAAACTACTGTACATTTTCTTAAAGTTGAGTTTAAAAGCCCCTGCAGTCAGGGAATCACCTAAATGTGTTTTAAATAAAACCCCAAAGCAGAAAGCTGGAGGAAAATGTGTTTTTTAATGAAGGAAAAATAATTAGCTTGCAAACCAAATCAGAAGAAACTAGAGGAGCCAACGGGCAGCCAGAGATCTGGCAGAGCAGGAGAAGAAAAACAAAGAGCCGGGAGTTTAAATACACCGAGAAGCAGGAGAAAATGGCACCAAAGGGTCTAGTCAAAGAAAATCAGGAACATTTACATATTTAACAGTTGGTGCAGGAAAAAACCTGAACATCAAGCAAAAGTAGTAATCTAATAAAACCAATCCAAAACCCAAACAATGAGAACTGAACACAAGAAATAAGCAAATATGGTAAAATATAGGAAAAAAACAATAGATGTTGTTTTAATAATTCCTTAATGTTGACAGAATAAGTGCTTGTTATACTGACAGATAATCTATAATCTGAGAAAAATGCCTGATTATATGTTAAATCTGCAGCCTTTTCATTCTTTTTCAAAGAATAATTTAATTAAAACAAGCCTCTATGTTTTGCTGAAAAGTTACTTTAAAGATACTGTAGATAGTCTTATTTCAAGTTTGCCAAAATGTCTTGGTAAGATTTGGAGTTTTTTGGGTTTTTTATTGTTGCTGATACAAAAAAACCTGGTTGATTAAAAGATTAATTATGTGTACTATTAAAATGAAACGCCTTGATGAAAGGTGATGCTTGTGCATGCTCAGATAAAGCCTGACAGGTGTTTTAATAAAATCCTCCACAGGGTGACGGCTCTGATGAGAACATTCCCAAACAAACAGGAAGTCGCCTGTTTCCTCTATAAAGGTGGAGTTAAAGCGCAGCAGGTGGTCCGGGTCGCTCCCCCACCTGTTTCTCAGCTCCACCAGATGCTGCGCTGCGCGGCCGGGTCTCCTATTTATTACCGGCCCCACGAGGTGTGAGGCCCGTCCTCCGCAGGCAGTGGGAGGTGTTTCATTACCGGCGACACGCAGCAGAGAAAAGCCCTGAATTTCACCAGAATATCACCTTCAGCAGCCGGAGAAGACAGGAGGAGCTCAGGACTGCAGCCATGACTCCACTGGAACAGCACAGAGCTAATAAACGACTTACAGACAAATGGATGTTTAACATCTTTAAATAGGCCATTTATTTCACTCATTTAAATTAAAAGCCTGTATATTATGACACAGATTGATTTATTTCTCTTAGTATTGATGATTGTGGTGTACAGCTGATTAAAATCAATAGTTTATCACCTTAGAAAATGTTAATCTCATTAGAGACCAATAAAAACATTGGAAACTTGAGTGGAAGGAAAAAGTGTTGTTGAATAATCAATCAATCAATCTCTTTATTCAGACACAATTATGGTCCATAAACAGACAAAACAAGAACAATAAAAAGCAGAAATATAAAAACTATAATGAAATGATGGTAATAGGGATTAGAAGACCTGAAGAACACAGACAGGGCTGCATTTATTTCAAACTGATGTTTGTTTAAAATGATGGATGGACAGAAGGTCCAGCCGTCCATCCATCTATCCATCCTTACTCGGCAATTACATAAACATAATTTTACTTTTCTGCAGACTGAGACTCACTTCCTGTCATTCAAGCTAAAGAACTGTTCAAAAGAATTGATTGTTCCTGAATGCCACATCACAAATCTGAAAACTATTAATATTTAAAAAAATGTCTTTAAAGTATCTCTGCACTCTGAATTCACGAGTTTTTTCTTTTTTAATTAAACTGAACCAAGTATTGTACATGTAGACAGGCTCCGTCTACCAGGACTAATGTTGGTCTGTTTGTCTTTTCTTTGGCTGAGCTGCACTGAGGCGAATGTCGTTGTGCTTCAGTAAAAGCTGATTTTGATTCTGTATCGATTTTATCTTCATACCTCAGATGTGACTGTCCTAAAATAAATCACTTCACATCCGGTCCATCGCTGAACCTCACAGCTTGGACTGTCTGACTCTGTTTGGAAGCAGCAGAGTGAAATAATTAGCTTTTCATTTTGATGTTGGTTAAATTCACGGAGGAGTTTTTACACTGAGGCAGAAAAGAAACAAAGAGAAAACATCAATATTCCTCCATTAAGTTTTCCTTTTGTCCAGTCCAGCCTGGTTGAGTTGCTTTTTATCGAGTTATTTCAGGCAGAAGTCAGAAAATAACCGGGGTCTACTGAGGCTAATGTGGCCGTCATTAACCTACATGACCTTCATTACAGGAAGGGAGTCAGAAAAACCGTTAAGACATGAGCAAGCAAGAAATTCACTGTTTGTGTGCAAAATGGCATGATATAAAATTATTCTGAGGTCAGATGTCGCATCCATTCCATATCCATCCATCCATCCATCAAGTTAAATTCTTGGGACAAATTTCCTCTACATCAGTTCTGGAAAAATATATAATTTTTGAGTTTTAACAAGAAATATTTAGTTTTGAGCTTCAGAAATTATTCCAATCTGATCTGAAGTGACAAAAACAAAACAAATCCACACTGTCATTATTTATCGACCACAGATAAAACTGAAAACCAACTTCATTCACCAAAAACCTGAATGTCGGATCAGAGAAACAAAATGTTTCAGTTTCTAAAGGTTCAAATTCATCATCAGTTGATTGAGGTGGTGAGAAACGACAGTGTGTGTTTTGTACTGTGTGTAAGTTTATGAGTGCAAATGCAACGTGGAGGTCACTGTTCCAATGAACATCTATTTTCAAATTTAATTAATTTTGTGGTGATGTGTTGCGAGGTCGTATGTAACCAAGGTGAATCTGGAGAACGGACAGTCCTCGCCTGAAGGACGGAGACAGAAGCAGCTGTCGCTTTTTATGACAAACTATCAGGTAAATTTGTTTTGTATGGTTGGAAGAAACCAGAAAACATTTAGTTGCTTTTGTTTCTCTAAGAGGAAGTGACTAATATGACAGAATATTAATGTGCTGCATGCCAAGCTGTTGTGGAACTTGTTTGGATTTTCATTATATTTAGAAACAAAATAAAATGAAAAAGTTAGAACAATTTAAAATGACGCAGGCTTGTTAAAATTGGCTTTTTCAAACTCTTTAAGATAAGAAATGAGAATAACGGGCGCTCCATTTATAAACATTCTGCAGAAACGGCTCAGAAATAGCATCAGAGATGAGTTCAAACATATTTTTTTCATCTGTTATTTAAAATACTGAAGACTCTGTGCAACGTAAGAGTTGATGGTTCCCAAAACCAGCTTGAAGTTTAACATTTTCCCTTCATGTCTGCAGTCCAGCATAAAGGAAGGGAGATGTGGAGAAAACCCAGAAAACCCCAAAACATCCCCACTGTGGTGCCTCCAGTCAGAGGACGGGGTCAGGATGTGCATTTTGTTATCGTCCCTCTCGCTGCCATAAACTTGATTCAATCTGTATTTTTCCGTATAGTAATAAAAGAGGGAACAAAGTGGCATGTGACTTTCTGGATAATTTCTCCGGTTCATTTTCTCCTGCAGCTCTCCGAGCGTCGCTCCAATCTCTGCAGGAGTCGATCTCTCCCAGGCCGACCCCGGTGATCAATAGGCAGCCTGATATTACTGCGTCTGCTGGTGAGTTATTCCTCCTCGCTGATGGAGGAGAGGGACGATGAATCTGAGCAGTGGAGCGTTGGCTCAGGATTTGATCTCAGGAGGGACAGACTGAATGATTTTCTGAGATACTTCTGTCAGGAGAAGTATGAGTGACACAACTGCATGTTAAGAGTCTGAAGTGAAGATTTTTCAAGTCCTCCAACAAAACCCTGAGTGGAACTTTAATGAGTTAATTTTGGTTGATTAAATTGATGAAATAGATAGTAATGGATTAAAAATGTTAACACAATTAATTTTGTATTTTACTCACAAAAATCCAGAGGTGGAACCTTTGTTGCACGTTTCTTGTACGCCTGTAAATATGACGCACAAGCAGCATCCGCTAACAGCGGAGATGAAAGTTTGACTGGGGAGAAATATTTGCTTCAGAATTTGACCTGATTGGAAAAGACTACTGTTGCTGAAAGGAGTAAACATGTCAGTGAAACCTAAAATATCATCTTAGTGCTAAACATGCAGCAGCTAACGTTAATGTTAGCATCCATGTTTCAAAAGAATGAATGACTAGAGCTTCCTGAACCTCTGGAAAGCTGGACTTTGCTCCAATATGATGGTTAAATCACCTAAACTGCAAATTAAAAACAATAAATGTCTTTGCTGTGGAGATCATATGTCGTCGTTTAGCTGCAGTATATAACTTATGCAAAATATTTTTTGTTGAAATTGTCTTTATATTTGACAGTTTTGTATGAAACACAATTGGTGACAAAAATTGATCTCCTCTTCCTTCTTCCAGTGCTAACTGGAAACAACCAATCAGAGCCCGGGGGCTGGTCTTAGCGCTGTCAATCACCCTCCCCCTTTGCTTTCTGCTATGCTGCAGCTAGCATAGCATGTTGTGAATGTTCAGGCTTCTTAGCATAGCCACCAGTGACATTGATAGACAGTTTTTTTTGTAACAGTAAGGTGTTTCTTCACCATTAACACATTTAACAGCGAGTACATGAGGGTGATAAACAGCATTAAGACCCGCCTCCTGGCTGTGATTGGACGTTACGGAGCGGTGCAGAAATGTAACTCAGAGAAAAAGCGGAGATTATAACAAACTGACTTTGTTGACAGTTTTAGCAAGTAAAAAACATTCTCTTTATAATAAAGTTACGTACTGCAGCTTTAAGGGTTTTTGAATTCAGAATGTAGCCTATTTTGTCGATGTAGTTTTCAATTACAGGCCCTCCAATTAAAAATCTTAATGTTGTCCCACCGGTAGCTCTACCTGTGTGTCCTGATGTTTTAGTTTCTACAAAATAAAAGTTGAAGATCTGCATCTAGTTCAAACAATTTCCTGGTCTAATTCTAATCCTGAAGGATTAAAAAATCTGATTTCAACTAAAGAAAATCATAATTCAACATCAATTCGCCGTCAGTGCAGTTAAGCTGAAGAGCATCCAGCCTTTCCAACAGTTTGAGTGAAACTCTTTAAATCATTGTCCCTCCCAGCAGCTGCATCTGTTTTTGTTTCTGTAGATGTTTTCCAGTCTGAGATAAGTCTTCCTCTTCGTCTTCCTCGGCTCCAGCAGGAGCATCAGCTCCTAAATCACCGCGGCTTTTTGTCAGACACAAACGATCTTGTTCCCCTCAGCTGGCAGCAGAGCGTGAGGACAGATACGATGTAAAGCACAGACACCAGATTAAGTTTGGGATTAGCCATCGATCCTTCATGCAAACACACATATTCTTCTCCTCCAACCTCAGAGGCGTCGTTTAATCTCTCCGCTGCAAACTCTGAGATGCACAAACAGACACAAAAAGATTTACTAATGAATCTGTGCTGCTCTCTGAGGGCCGGTAAGGACAGGAGTTATAATCGAAACTGACCAATCAGCTGCCTGCCAGACTCAGATTTTCAGATAAGGAAGTTTACCAGAAATCAGGATCAGCCAAAGAAACACTTCGTTTCAATTACAAGTTCATAAAAATTGTGTTTCCGTTTTAGTCTAATTAAACGCCATTTGACTCTCCAGATGGTTCAACAAAACTTTAAATGGATCAGCAGGACATTAGCAGAGCAGATTTAAATTCTATGTAAAATGTTATTTAGCTGGACTGCTGCAATATTTAATGGATTTTATTTGGATCCAGATTTTTATTCAAGATTATTGAACAGAAGCTAATTTAAATTAAGTTATGCTTTAATTCAGAAAATATTTTTTCTGACTGGTTTAAACTGGATTTTCCACTTTTTTGGCCTGAATGTGACCCAAATACAACCGGTCTATACATGTCTGAACATCCCAAATCGCATCTTTTCACCAGAAAATAAAATCTGGTTTGTGCCACATTATATATGGAATTCTGTGTTTAATTGATTGCAAAATATCTGAAAGATGCTGTAACTTTCTATCCGACTTTTACACATGCCTTTGCCTTTGTAGGTCAGAGGCCCCTTCACTGTCCACTTTTAAAGTTCATCTGTTTTATTTGGCTTTCAATTCCAGCAGGATCTAGTTTTAAAGTGTATGTTTAAACTGTAAGAGTTTTTTTATTGTTATGTTGTGTTTTAATGCACAGCACTTTGTATCAGCTGTGGTTGTTTTAAAGTGCTTTATAAATAAAGTTGGCATGGTATGCGTCATAATTCAGCACCAAATTTGCCCCCAAAGTATATAATAGCCCCCCAAGCATAAGTGGCTTTTTCTCCAACTCCTGTCTCTCCTCTGGTGGCTGCGTTTAATCTCATAACTGTTTTATTCATGGTTTTTAATGACTTACTGCGTGAACAAGCTTATCACACATTTAATTTCTTATTTAATGAAAACACGCCGTAAAAACGAAATTGTGTTTGTTTGAGTTTGGCAGAAAATAGACAAAGATTTGCGCACATTTTAAATGGAAACCATAATCTTATGTTTTCTGGTATGAAACATAAGCTGCAGTCAGCACTAGGCTAAAGGCCGTTACTGTTCCCTTTTTTAACTTAATAATAATAATTTTTGTTTGTTTTTTTACTCCATTTTGTTATAATCTTCTGACCAGGCTGTCAGCTCTGAATAACTAAACAGCGATTCGTAAACCGTGCGTCCATTCTTACTTCCGTAAACACAGCGTTGCTGGTGAGTATGTCGTCTTCTGCGCAGGAGGATAAATTTTTATTAGGTTTGTTTTAAATTGATTCATAAGTTTAGTAACTTACTAATGTTGAGACATTTCAAAGTTTTTGTCAGTTGATGTTCTATTTAACTTGGTCAAAAGAATATTTAAGATCTGTGGTGGTAAATAAAGAAGATAAAATTACATTAAACCTACTTAATTCACTTGTGTGAAACCTGTTGACAAACTTGAATTTAGTTAACTAGAAAAAACATTGTTGTATAAAAAAACTTATCAGTTGATGGAAATCAAGTAACCTAATTTGTTTATGCTGAGTGAAAAAATGTAAAATGAAAGAGTGTTTTCTTTGTCAAACTAACAAGTTATAGTTAGTAGATTTAACTCTTGTCTGAAGTGACTTGAAGTAGCCAGTTTGATTCATGTTAATCAAACATAAATTCATAAAAGCAGATTAATATATATATGTTTTGCTTTCGCTAAACAGAATTATGTGAAACCTGTTGAAAAGAAAATAATCACAAGTCAAAGGCCCTTTTCTTTGAGTATGACCAAATAAACCTGAATGAAAAGCGTTTTTAAATATCAGGATGGAAAAACTTTCTGTCTTTCTTTAGCTGCCAAAGATTCATCATCAGAAAGCTGGAAGCAGAAAGAAAAGAAGCTGAATAAAACATAAAGTCACAAAGCAGCCGGACCGGCACGGACATGCAGACGCTTCCTACAGGTGCAAATTTATGGTAGGTTTCCTCCCTTTCACATCCTTCCTGACACCTTCATTACAAAGTAAAATAACTCAGAAATTGGACTTTTCCTTCTTCCGTGGATCAGGTAGCTGGATGTTGTTAGAAAGTGAGGACGAGGTCTTAAATAACAAGGTCCAAGTCGACGCCAAACTAATCCTGACACATGAGAGATGGGCGCTCAGAAGAGAGGGATGACCAGGAGTCACTGCAGAGGCTCCGGGTTCTGAATCAGATCTGGCCCCGAGGCGCAGGGGCCCCGTTGAATTTCAATTCAGGCTCAAAGGATTAAGGAGCCGACGTCTCCTCCTCTAAGAAGACTCAGTTTAACTGACAGACAGCCGTGGAAATCCACAAAACATGTTGCAAATCATCAAAATCGTTTTAATCAGACAAAAATGACCTCAAGACCCCAAAATATGGGGTTCCATTAGTGCCAAAAGCATTTTGTATGTGTTTATGTAAGGTATATATCAGAGCTATTATAGTAGTTGCATTTTATTTGGTGGTGACTCTTTGTCTCATTTAGTGAGTGTTATAGAGTATTTCGTAGTTTTTATTAGTAATCAGTTTAATATTGTTTTACTTTAAATAAAATTGTAGTACTTTTCTTCATATTTTGGTTAAAATGACATTGGTTGGCATGTTTTCCTTAATTCTTATGGCTTCATATGAAGTCAGGTTATCCAAACTGTCAAGAAATAGGGAACAAATCGCAACATTTAACAGCCAAATACAGGGCGATTCCGTATTTTAGTGACAGGTGGCAACCCTATAATACAAGTAGAACATTTGCATCTGGTTTAAATCATTTGAAGGTTTCCTTCTACGCCTGTACAGAAACAACAGAAGTCGCATTTAGTTTCTGTTCAGGAAGTAAAAGAGTTGCCTTTAGATTGAGGATTTCGGTTCTGGCAGCTGAAAGTGAGAAAAGACGGAGCGTCCATCCGTCCCCTTCCTTCCCTCGTGCTCTGCCAGGCGGCGGCCATCAGTCAGCCGTCCTCCACCGTAAAGGCCGACTCTCTGCCTGCACAGAGGCGAGGATGCAGATTTACAACTTCAGCCTTTCTGTCCAAACTTCGCCCTCCTTCCCTTCATCAGGCGCTCTGATCCGTGAAAATTTAGCAAGGCAAATCGATGGGATAAACCAGAAAAAGGGCTCATTGATTTGTGACAATAGATTAAAATCTAGTGGATTGAAAAAAATTGGGTTTCAGTCAAAAGAGAAATTTTGACGGACCAATTCAAGCATGTTTTATGTTTCCACATAAAAGTTTTCAGGATGAAACTTCCTGTTGAAAATAAATAAATACATTTATTTTTTTTTGTCTTTAAATAAATAAATCTCCATTTTCTACTTCATATAATAAAGAGATTTATTTTTGAATCAACTTAAAGGCTGATTGACCTGCCAATTAAATATTATGAGAGGAATTTGGCAATGCTAAATCTGCCTAACATTTTAAATTATATTTTGTCAAATTGTTACACTGCAGCCTTGGCATTAGCGGGAGTTAGCGCTACCTACAAATAAAATCCATTCATGCTTTAGATCCTCTCTGAACACCAAACATTAATACACTTTAATTGATTCTGCAGAAGCTAACATCTACATTTTTCCATATTTCTACTCTTTGGGGTTCAGCCAATCAGCGCCAAGGAAAAGAAATGGCGCTTTTGGATTGGCTGCTTTGCATTAGCATCAAGTAGCGTTGCGTTGAGGTATTTTAGCTTCTCATGCTACATTTTCTTTCAAATATTTCAGATGTATTCTACGAAACAATAAAAATGAGTTTTGTTCCACTTCTGACCTGTAAACAACATTTAACACCTGATGAAAACCTGAAACATCAGCAGATCCTGCAGCTGGTTTACGTTTCACCCACTGGCTCTGTTCCAGCTTCAGCTGAGAGAAGGGACACGACCTTCAGATGACCTTGAGGCTGAACGCATGAATCAAGTCCGAGCGGCAGAGACAAGACGGGGCGTCGGGTTCTGACACCAGAGAACCATTTACCTGAGAAGCAGCTCGTCTGAGCAGGTGTGAAATTAAATCATGACGGAGGAGATTTACTGTCAGAGAGCAGAAGAGCCGCCATGACAGAGAGAGAGAGGGGGGGGGGGGGGGGGTGGCGAGGGAGAGAGAGAGAGATGGAGAGAGAGAGGGAGAGGGAGGGAGAAAGAGAGAAAGACAGAGAGAGGGAGAGGGAGGGAGAGAGAGGGAGAGAGAAAGAGACAGAGAGAGAGAGAGGGAGAAAGAGAGGAAGAGGGAGGGAGAAAGAGAGAGAGAGGGAGGGAGGGAGAGAGGGAGCGGGAGAGAGACGGAGAAAGAGAGGAAGAGGGAGGGAGAAAGAGAGAGAGAGGGAGGGAGGGAGAGAGGGAGCGGGAGAGAGACGGAGAAAGAGAGGAAGAGGGAGGGAGAAAGAGAGAGAGAGGGAGGGAGAGAGGGAGACGGAGAAAGAGAGAAAGAGAGAGAGAGGGAGAGGGAGGGAGAGGGAGGAGAGGGAGAGGAGGAGAGAGAGGAAGAGGGAGGAGAGAGGGAGGGAGGGAGAGGGAGGGAGAGGAGGGAGGGAGAGGGAGGGAGCCATATGGAGTCGATACTAATGATCACTGATCAATTTCCAGACACAAGTTACAAGAATTATTAGTCATTTATGTTCATTTAAATGACGGAAGGAAATGAGAGATGGAGGAATGAATGAGTGAATGAACGAATGAATGAATGAATGTATTTATTTATTTATTCCGGCTTCATTTCACATTTTAAAAACTTTATTTGCAGAATAATGAAAGTTATTTTTTAAAATGGGCCTATAAAACGGAGACGGTGAAACACGTGGTGGTGACCTTTGACCTTCTGAGTGGAAGTGATTTAGGTTTGGGTGCTGATATGAGCGGCTGCTGGACCCAGATAAGGTTCGATTAGTAGGAGGGGAAACATTTCAGCAGCGTGCTGAATAACCTGCAGGTTACCGACGGTTACCGCCAGGAAATATGGACAACATTTACGGAAATAAACTAAATTTAAATGCAAACATTATGAAACGTGAAGAAACAAGGAGCAGTGAGCTGGATTTTATTCAGTATTACAAAACGTCAGCAATGGTTTTTAGATTTTGGTCATTATCATATGAACCCATATGCAGTATAAATATGCCACAGTGGGCAATAAATGTAGGCATCAATCTGACCTTCCCAGGTGAATCAGGGAAGCTGCAGCTCTTTATACTGAGTGTTTGAGCCCAATAATGTGATAAACTCAGTTAAACACAAAGCTAAGCAGAATCTGCAGCTGATCTGAGAGTGAAGTTAATGACTAATGAATTATTAAAGAGCTGTCTGCTGTTATGATCCAAGAGGTTGTTAAATCTGTTCTGTTTACTGAAGCACCAAAAGCTTCCCCCTTTTCAAGATAACACTGGCAGCATTTATGTGGGAATGTGAGGCTGGCTACCGATTATTTCCTTTAGTTGTTGTCCAGAATGTTTGGAAACTGATCTTTTAGCTTTGGATAAGTTTCTAAAAACAGCGATCAAATTTGAAGTAGCCAGCAAAGTAACAACTAATGAGCTTCAGGCAGTTTTCATAACGAATATGATTCAATTTGGGACCAAAATGGCAACATTTGTTGTTGCATCCACTGAGTCAAACCTGCCAGCCAAACCATTTGCGAAACCAGTTCCCCTGCTGGCCTGTGGGGGCGCTGCACCAAGAACCACTGAAGGAAACCACACGAAAACCTCAGAAAAAGACACTGAAATGGCGCGGCATCAGATTTCTACAGTTGTACGCTTTCTCTTTTGTCTTTTATAATGACTTAATAGGATCAGTGTATGAAAAAAATCAGGAAAAAGATCTTTAGATTAATCCCTGAAGTTTAAAAAAATAAAATAAGGAAAATTTAAAGCACCAAAAGTAAATTCTTTTGGTATAATCGTAGAAAATTTCTGAGACTTATGACAAAATTTCAGGCTTTTGAAACCCAGAAATGTCAGAGTTTTTTTGCTAGAAATTTTCTGAGTTTTTTTATCTCCTAAAATTTCAAGGTTATGGAGGAAATTTACTGCAGAAACATAATTTAATCGTCACATTAACAGTACGTCCGAGCCAAGAAAATAAAAAAAACAACAACTTAACATTAAGCAAATAAAGCAATCAGATTATTATTTTTTTGTATGAAATGGATTTTATTCATCATAGATCCAAAGTGAAAAAAGATTTATTTAATTTTTTTACATCTACTCTTTCAAAAGAAAGGTTTCAGTTTCTTTTTCGATCAATCAAACAAATTAATTTACAGTTATAAATCAGGATTTGGTCACTTTCTTTCAATACGCTTCATATATTTATCCAAGCTTAATAAATTAATTAAATCTGATTTGGTTCAGTAAAAGTCTCTGGTTCTACTAAAGGTTTGGTAATAAAAACATGAATACTTTCTGTTGTAATGAACATTTTCCATTGCAGTAAAATTATGTTGGTAGCAATTTCATCCTGAGATAAAATTGTCTCTCACATTTGCATCGTTCATGAAACTGCAGTTGGGACCGCACAAAATCAATCCAAAGGCCCCAAATGGCCCCAGCGCCGCACTTTGGACACCCCTGCTCTCTGAGATTTTGACGCCTCCTGGAGCAAATTTTCCTGTCTGATAAAATAAATTGATAATTTTAGAGTCTCTTGTTGCTTTGAGGCAGAAATAAAGAGAAGAGCTTTTTATTTACAAAGAATCTTAAAAACTAAGATGCTATAAAGTTATAGTTATATAAAGTTACAAATGTTTTGACTTGTAGAGGCAGTGATTGTCAGAGACAGACGCTGCCGTCACTCCTCAGACTTGTACTGAAGCCAGTCGGGTATTAGCATTGCTAATGAAATGAATCAGGATTAGGTTTGTTTAGAATAAGTTCAGGGTTTATTTTGTTACGTAATGTCCTCTGGGGAACGTTTTCAGGCTGTATTTCTTCATTTTAATGACTGTTTAAGTTAATAGGATCAGGAACAGCTGGAGGGATTCGACTTTGCTGCTGACTTCATCTGATGGGTTGGAGTCATCAAACATTGGGAAACATTGCTGTCATGCAAAGAAATGAGAGAAAGTGCAAATAATTATATTTATTTGCACTTTGTTTTGCTGTCGATGTTTAAATCAATAAATTCCAGTTGGTGGATTTTCCGTCCTGATCAGCTTCAGGCATCGCCATGGCAATGCCACACTGAGCTCACCTGGTTTCCAGGAGACGGAAAAACGAGACAAACTTATTGAACGAAAATGATTTAAAATTTTGTAAACGTCACCAGTCAAGCTCATTTTGGTATATTTTCCTTCCTAGCAGCCAGAGTTTTTCTCTAGATTCACTTTTTAAATATTATTTTGCTAGTTTTTATTCCGGCTGCACAGTGGCGCAGTTGGTAGAGCTGTTGCCTTGCAGCAAGAAGGTTCTGGGTTTGATTCCTGCCCCGGTCTTTCTGCACGGAGTCTCCATGTTCTCCCTGTTCATGTGCATCTGGGTACTCCGGTTTCCTCCCACAGTCCAGAAACATGACTGCAGGTTAATTGGCCTCTCTAAATTGCCTCTAGGCCTGAGTGTGTGTGTGTATGGTTGTGTGTCTCTGTGTTGCCCTGCGACAGACTGGTGACCTGTCCAGGGTGACCTCGCCCAGAACGTTAGTTGGAGAGACACCAGCTCCTCCTGACCCCACTGAGGGACAACGGTGTAAAGAAAATGGATGAATGGATGGATGGATGGATGGATCGTTTTTATTCCATTCAGGAATTAAAAGGCTCCTAAACTCAGGGAATGAACCACAACATGACCCGTTCAGGAGGACATAATGTGAACATTTTCCAAAGAAGTTTCAAAAAGTCTCCCTTAGCATTGGAGCAATGCGATTATTGTTAAAAGAAGGGATTTATTTGTCTTGGAAACTGCAGTTTAAAGACAACGTATCATGGAAATCCATTTTTTAGCCCTTTTGTTGTGTAATTGGAGTCTCTGAGGGAGCAGAAAAGTCTCCTGGTGCTGCGTAGATATCTTTATGTTCTGTTTGGTTCATATTTTTCAATCTGTTCATTTTTTTTTATTATTATTGTTACAGTTTTTGCTGCAAAATGTCACAGACATCTGGCTAACCAGTTTTCAAATCCCATGATTGTTTTTTTGCCTCATCTTAAAGGATGCCAATGCTACAAGTGGATAAGTCAAAATGTTCAGCGTTAATAAGTAAATAATAATAAAACGTTAATAAGAGAAGCCATGATGACTTCCTGAAGACCGAGTTTCAGGAAGGACAGGAGTTTTTAAAGAGACAGAGGCCCAATTTCAAGGCATTACATCCCAAAATCAAATACAACATTTCTATGACAACTGAAGGTAACATAGTTACTTGATTGTGGTATAGAACAGCACAACATGTCTGAAAAATAAACACTGCTACACTGTCGCTGTTCTATTGGATATTGTTTTGATGTTGCTTCTCCACTGAGTGAGAAGGAAAACAGGCACAAGGGGAAGGCCCATGTTCAAATATGGAATACGAATGAATGTCCATATGTTTTTGTTTCAGAGCTACAGAGATTTAACAGAACTGAGCTGTGGAGCGATCCAGTTCCTGCTGCAGCTCAAAAAGATCTCGTAAATATTTAACCTGACAAAAAATAAAAGTGCATTTGTTTCATTTGTGCTATTTTTTATTGGTTTTCTAAGTAAATGTTGAAATGTCATGTAAACAAAGTTAAAATGAAAGAAAAAGGGTTAAAAATAGCTGACAGTCATCTTGTTCATATAACATTAGTGCATTTTTACAAATTTCCAATGGAAGAAGATGATTTGATTAAAATAAGAGCAAAGCACAAAAATATCTAAGTTTCATTACTGAAATGTGAGTGAAATGTGATGACTACATTAATATCAGAAAATAAAGTTTAATTTAATTAATGTTAATAAATAGCACCTTAAAAGAGTTTCCCTTCACACTCTTCAACATTGTGTCCCCAAAAACTCCCCAAACTTGTAAAAACGCTGGAGTTCTTGTTGTTTATTATCTTCACTTCACACCCTGAGATGAGTTCGGAGCTGTGTGTGTGTGTGTGTGTGTGTGTGTGTGAGCGCTTTGCAGGGGTGTGTTGATGATGTTCAGCCTGGGGTCGTATTGCGTTACCTGCTGCTGCATTGAGCCGTGTTAACTCGGACGTCGTGATCCACCTGCTGGTGCAGCTACTTAATTCAGGCTGCAAACAAAGACGGGGCGAAGGAGAAAAAACGCAGATGGCCTGATCCATCCGGTGGGAAATCTCCAACATGGCGTCTGCCCAACAACACTCCCAAATATGTGTGGATGTGTTTGTGGGGGCAGCAGAGGGAGACTGCAGCTCTTTATGAGTTGCAGCTCTGTTCTGGTGGATTAAGGAAACTCTGCAGCACAAAAAACCTGGAGACAAACATTTTGATGTGTTTTCTAATGAAGTTACTGTTCTCTACTTCAGTCTAAGCTAATATTTGTTGCTTGGCAACATGTTTGAGACTCTCCAAACATGTAATAAACCCCAAATCAACTCTTCTTGCTGACAAACTGTCTAAATGGGATATTTAAGGTTCTATCTTTATGTTTGTGGCACATCTGCACAAAAGAACATTTTTACAATCGTATGATCGAGTTGATTATGTTGAGCGCGGGCAGCATTAACTGGTCTGCCACTTTGGCTCCATCCACACAACCACCAGATAAGATTTTTTTTTTTACAGTCAGTCTGAACGGCCCAATTCGGATCTTTTTATCTACTAAAAAATCTAATTGTTCCACTTTCTTAAGGAACTAAAAGCATCTGCAGTCTGAACGGTCATGTTGCATTTTATTCGACCTTCGGGTCACGGCCATCATCATTCTGCACCAGAAAAAACCAGACGATTCTTCTGTTTTTCTTCCATATAGGAAGTACGCCTGGCTCCATGCTGACGTTCTGTTAACTGTCTCGAAATCTGTTTCAACAGTTAAGAAGCTTCCTAACGGTTATCAAATACTTTGACGGCTTTCAGTTAAAGAAAATAAAACAGTTTTAGTGTTAAAATCCACTGAAGCTTCAGCAGCAGCAGAGATTCTAATGTAGTTATGAACTGTTGGACATCTTGCGTTGTTAGGGTTAACCCCAGCAGCCGTTATTTCTGTGTGACGTCCTCTACGTTCTTCTTCTGTGCCTGCGGTTCGCTTTGAGATCCTAATGAAGCATTAATACTTCATTAATACCCAGAGAAGAAGATTGGAGTCACATTTAATTAGTACCACGATTGACCACAAACAGAAATTATTCTATTTCTGCTAAAACTGTGATCAAACCTGCGGTGTGTGACACTGATGCGCCTCAGCTACAGCTGATTGGTGGAGACGCTAGCTTTTCAGACTTGTTAGCAACCATTTTAACTGTTGGAAATTAAAGAATTTATGAGGATTTTACACTTGACTGAAATTTCAATTGAGTTTGTTGGTTAATTCACCCTCCTTTCAGTTTTATGTGGCAGGCAGGTTTCTATTAAAGCATTTTGTTCCTCTCTCATCCTGTTTCCCTGCTCACATCTTGTCTTATTTTTATGTTTCAGCTGTTAGGATGGAGTTGGAGGATCTTTTTATTTGGACAGTTAAGTATTTATTGGGTCCTATTTCTTCCCAAAGTCAAACCACAGCCTGGAGCCGCTCTTATCTGCTTGATTTCTTGATGCTGTTACAAAAACAAAACAACAGAAACGGAGCATTAATACTTCAGGCTCTCCGCCTCTGAAGGCAGATCCATCTCACAGCGTAACCTCGCATTCATCAACAGTTTTCTGTTCACTTTATTGACTCCAGTGAAGCTTTGTCAGTCTGATCGGAGGCACCGCCATACGTCACATGTACAGCACACAGTGACAGCGGCGCATCGATCTGGAGGTGGGAGCTGTAAAATGAGCGCTGATGGATCGGTGAGGTGGGCGGCTCGGCCTTGTCATCCGGGGTTTTCATGCCAGATCCTTGCCGGCTCATCAGAGAGAAGTCCCTTTCCACACATCCACACATTCGGCAAAATGTTCCAGAGTTGCATAAAGAAAGAGCAGCTGTTATACCTGCAGAGCTCAGAATATGGGATGAAACGAGACAAGCTTCTCGTCTCTTTCATCTCCTTTTTAATTTGATTTATTGATTTGAAGGCGAGCCTTGATATTTGGGGGAAACTCCCTGTAGCATGAGGTTGATAGAGAATGTTAAAGTGGATGAAATCTTAAAAAGTTAAATCTAAAGCTTTCAGTCTCTGCAGCAGAAACTTTTATCACCGCCATAAGCGAGTTGGGTCTATTTCCTGAACGGGTCTGGTAGTGACAAAGATATTTCTGCCAGTAGCTCTCACTGACTCTCCTGGTACCAATTTGCTGTTACTTTCTCTGTGTTTCATAGAAGCATCTCTGCCTCAGTGTCGTCATGTTTACCTGCATTTCCTTTGGCGCTATTGCTAACTAGTTGCGTTTCCATTACAAATGTGCACAAATCTTTGTCTATATTCTACTAATGCAAAAAAAGAAAAAAAATCAATTGCAGTGTTTCTATTAAATAAGAAATTAAATTAAAATCACACATGAATAAGCTGGGAACACGATGAGCCAATAAAAATCATGGCAGTGATGGATGTTAACGGTTACATGAAATATATTCATAACTTAGCCATGGCGCTAGCGCTCATCATTTATCACCCAATCAGAGGAGACGTTGGGGTCTTATTCAGGCTTGGAGTGACAAGCCCCGCCTACAAGGGAGCGATTAGTATGTGGCGCTTCGGGGAAATTGTAGTCAGCCATTTTGCTTTTGAATTAAACAAACCTTTTATAAAGAGCTCTGATGGAGTGAAAAAAAACAAAAAAAAACCACCATCCTCCTGTCACTTCCTGTCGTCTTCCTCGTTCTTTCTGCCAGTAGCAACATCCGGCTGGTGATCATGTGACTCATGATGTAAAAAAGTGTTTGGATACGGCTGTAAAACCAACTCTTCCCAGCTTTTCTAAATTAGCTTGTTTCCTTTAAGAACATTTATTTTTGTAATTTCAATTTGCAATATTCTATGAATAATGGAAATGCAGTTATTGTGTACTCCCACTTTGTATTTATATATATTATATTTATATATTGTATTTATATGTATTGTATTTTATGATATAACTATATTTTCTCATGTATTGGATCGGATGACTGTTCTCTTTGTGCTTCATTCGTGTAGAAAGTCCCTCTGGTTTTCTGAGTGGAGCCTTTGCTGCTGCATGTGTTTTAAATGTTTCTATTTTAAAAGGTTTTCTCTGCAGAAGGTTTTTCTCTGGGTCACTGTTTTCTTTGATGGATCTGTTGGTGTCTCCTTCTCTTTGTTTCCCTTTCCTATAGAAGGTACGCCTGGCTCCATGCTGATGTGTTTAGCTCCACTAACGTTCTGGAAATCTCTTTCAAGAGTTCAAGAGATAAACACCTTCCTGACAGTGACAAACTGTTTTCATGTCTTTCAGCTAAAGAAAATAACAATTTTAGTGTTAAAAGTGAACTAAAAATAATACACACAGAGACACACCTGTAGTTTTTGCTAAAGTTTCAAAGAACTGATATGGAAAATGTTCTTTTGCCTAATTCTTTTTTTGTTACTTGTATGAATTACTGTCATTTTAGTCTTTAAAATACCAAAATTTCCAAGTAACTTTACATTTTGTCTGTCTGATGATGTAATTTTTAAGTATAATTTGATCATCTCCTCAGTACTTTGGTACTTTTTACCAAATACTTTTTGACTCTTATCTTGAGTTGTCTTGGTCTTTTTACTTTTATTTGAGTAAGTAGTTCTGCTCTTACTTGAGTATAATTTTGGGTTCTCTACCCACCTCTGATTTGGCTGTTCTTCTGTTTTGCCTCCTAAGTGTAATTTATGAAACTGAAGTTAATCGGTGAGGTTCTGGCGGTGGGAGCTCGACTCGGCTCGGCTCGGTTCGGTCCGGTTCGGTCCAGATGATGACGCACACGCCGCCGTCAGAGGGACAGAAGAGGGACGTTCCGCTGGCAGCTTCACTTCTCCTCCTCTGACTCAGCAGCGGAGCAGATGGACAGAGGACGGCTGTCATTTTGCTGAGGACCGACCCGCAGGAAGGAGCCGCGCCGCGGCCGCGCCGCGCCGCGCGTAAAGCCGCCGCGCCGCACCGCGCCATGCCGCCTCTCTGACCGTCCCGCATGGTTCTGGCGGGAAACCATGAAGACGACGCGGAAATGTCGCGCGCTGCTGTCGGTGTGTTTGAACCTGGCGGCTCTGCTGTTCTCCACCACCGCCTTCATCACCACCTACTGGTGCCAGGGCACCCAGCGCGTCCCCAAGCCCAACTGCAGCCAGCAGCGGCGCCACAACTGCATCGACTACGGCGTGAACGAGACGGACCAGAGCAAAGTCCACTACAGCTGGGAGACCGGGGACGACCGCTTCCTGTTCCGCCGCTTCCACACCGGCATCTGGTTCTCCTGCGAGGAGAACATCCACGGCGCAGGTGGGTACGACCCGCTCAGGACCCCAGGCTGTACGGAAAGTTTTGGCGTCTTTACGCGCGCAGAAACAGCGCGTATTTTCTTCTTGTGTGTTTTTTGGCGGTTGATAAACAACGGAGTTGGTGTTTTTCATTTTAAACTGGATTTCCTGCATGAATTCGGTTATTATTAATTAAACAGGCGGACTGGGAAAGTCTCTCAGGTTTTCCTGGTTTTGCTGAAGAGAGAAGCAGGTTTGGGTAAAATATCGACTGTTTAAGCTACTAATTAGATCACAAAACGTCTTCTTTGGTTCAATTTATTTACTTTTTTTATCCTTTGTTGCGGCATATATTTTAGTTTTTTCTTGTCATTTTCCTTCCTCTCTTTTCCACTCCTGTGTGATTAATCACAAGAAATATTAGAGAAAAGGAAAATAATCGTAACTGACATGCTGAACAATTTGTGACATCATTTTAAGTTCTGTGTTTTGTCTTTGTCCTGTTTGTTTATTTTATTTATTTATTCATTTGTTGTAGTTATTCGTTCTCTTATCTAATTGGTTATTTATTTTGCTGATCAATGCTTCTGTTTGTTAGTCTGTAATGTTTGTTTTGTACACTAATTGGCGAATAAATTAAAAATTAATGCGCTTTTTAACAGTATAATCTACAATATTATCCATTTAAAGGGATTTGTTTCCCACATTTTGAAGGAAAATGATGCAGTTTAATGGGAAAATCCTAATTAAGGTCCAGTGGAACCACCTGCCTGGACAGAAGAGAACAAATAGAATCACAAAGACGAATAAAACCAGCATCAGGTCAGGGAGGAAGTTGGTTTGGTTCTACAGTAACATCCAAATCTGTGATAAATCCGTCATGTGGACATGGAGACAGGATAGACCTGCAGAAGCATCAAGACATTGACGTCCAGCTAACCGGACAACCTGGACAGCAAGAGATCCATGGTGACTCTGGAGGAGCTGCAGCTGGAAAACCTCAGATCCTGGAATAATCTCCTAATCGGATCCAAAACAGGAATATTATTATAAATTAATCAGATACTCCAAGCTTTCTGCTGGAGTGAGAGAAACTGCAAAAATACTCTTGTAGTAATTACAATATAAAACCTCTGTAAAGTCAGTAAAGCTCATAGAAAGGCATGACTATAGGAACCTTAATTAGTTTTGCATCTTGTTATAATGGGAACATTTCTTGCTATGCAAACTCGTAATAAGTTTCTTGTTGAAGCGAGATGTAAATCATGTTTTAATGTGAAACTGCAGAACTCATTAAATTAGAAAATTTCCTAAACTTGATGTAACAAGAAACTTTCTCATGTTGACAAGTTGTGCATCAAACCTTCCTCACTACTGCCAGAAAGTTTCTCATTATAAATAGAAATAAACTTTTGTTTTAACGGGAAACCTTTTGTCTTCATAATATTTATTTTATATGTTATAATGAAAAACTTTCTTGTTTTTATATTGAGATTAAAACTTGTCTCGTGTTAACGAGAAAGTCGCCTTAACGAGTTTCTCCTCATGTTAAAGTTTCTCATTCAAAACTTGTTGCTATGAGAAACTAATTTTAACAAGAAACCATGTTAACATTAACTTAGATGTTGTCATAAAGAGAAACTTTCTTGTTTATAGTAAGATGTAAAACTCGTCTCATTTTAATGTGACACTTAAATATTAACACCAGACTTCGTTTTCATGAGATCAGATTTATATGTTGTTGTAAGGAGAAACTTTCCTGTTCATAGTGAGATATAAAACTCGTCTTGTTTGACCAAGTTTGGCTTCATGTTTTAACAAGACTCGGCTCCTGAATTGATTTCTGAGCTTTGGCAGTGAAATACTTCCATATTTGTTGAACAAAACTATAAAATGAACACAAAGTTCGGCGATAAAAACCCTGCGCCAACTTTATTTAACTTTTTCTTCTCTTTATTTCTTTCTTTCTTTTTCTCTTTTCTTTCTTTCTCTCTCTTTAATTATTAGTGTTTTTTCCTCCTTTTCTCTTTTGTTCTTCATACATGGACAACAAACCTAGTCCTTGTTTTCTTCTCCATTTTTCCTGAGCTCAGTCTGGACCAGATCTTGATGCCCAATTTTTATTATTATTATTGCTGTAATCATTTTTTTTGCTCATATTACCATTTAGATGCAACTGCAATCAGATGACCTTCAGGTGACCCTCATGATGTCACACATTACTGACTGTTTATGGCAGTAAAAATGGCCGGCGTGTCTTTGGATCATTTTCAAAGTTATTCAGCAACAAGATCCGACAACATAATTGCAAGATCATAACGAGACAAAGAGGTCCAACAAAATGGGACGATTAAACAGACCAAAATGGAGGCTTCTGGTCCTGCGGTAGACGATCACCAGTGAGGCATGGCGGTGGCAGCATCATGCTGCGGTGATGGAAAGTTTAAAAGGGAACTACGACTTTGGAGAAAACATTTACATTCCGGACAGAAGGCATCCAGTTAAAGCTACAGCGACGGTTTAGAGAAAACGAGGTAGAGGTTCTGGAGTGGCCTAGTCAAAGCCCAGACCTTCTGACAGCTGATCCCCAGAGCTGGAGCGGAAATCTGCAGATCCACACAGACTCCCAGCCAAATACTGGCCTGACATAATGTTATGTCAGATATTTTTATTTGTTATTTAGTTTTTATTTTCATATATAGTTTTTGTATATTTTTGGTTTAAAAAAGTCACATTTTGTAGATTCTGATTTGCAAGAGCAGCAGTCGGGTCAAGTTGTTTCTGTGGAAAGTCGTTTTTTAGGTGATTTTATTTATGTTTTAACTGGAGATCAGAAATGAGACAAAACCCTGATTTAAGATTCTCTAGTTTTTATTTGTGAGCGTCGGGGGTTAAAGGTCAAAAGTTAAATTAAGGCAGATGGTGAGGATTAGTCATTACATGGCGGTTCTGGTCCAACGGGTTGGCAGAACCAACATCCAACTGAAATCAAATGTAATAACCGACCTTTGACCCCAAGCCGGCAGCATCTCTTTTACCGTCCGTCCGTTGTAATGTACGTATAATTACCAAAGTTTGTGATAAACAGTTAAACTCCCAGTAGTTCTGGCAGCCTGCTGTATAATTATCCTGATTATATCTGCATACTGAGGCGTCCTGCTCTCTGTTTTAACTAAATAATTCAGACTGACACTCAGGTGCATTACCTGTTGTTTCTCCCAACCATCGGTTCTCATCAGAGCCGTAATTAACCTCCAGACGACATCGAGCCGCTGATTAAACAGGCTGGCAGCTGCAGGCGGCGCCACCGAACCCACATCCAAACACGAATGATGGGACTTTGAAGAGAATCTGAGAGAAAGGATGTTTGGAAGCACCTCAAGCCTGAAATGAATCAGTTTCATTACTTCCTGATGAACTGGAAATGTGATAAGTGGAAATATTCCTGTCTTTTTTTGAGTAATTAACATTTGAAAGCAGCGCTGTGAGAAGGAGAACGCAGGAATACTGATTGTGCTGTCGGTCCTGTCGGGTCACAGAAGAGCTGCTCACTCTTTAATTACATTTTAAATTCATGTCTTAATCAGACGCTGAGCTGCTCACCTTTAGCGCAGCGCAGACGTTACGTTCATCAGATTTTATCTTTTTTTACCACTTGAGCTCTTTTAACCTCAGAAGAAATGACTGGAGAGATTTTAGATATGTTTCTAAAATGGTTTCCACCACATTGGGTAACAGGTCTAAGCAGAACCCCTGGTTTGGACTTCAACCCTGTTAGTTTTTACAGTATTTTAGAATTACACACTGAAAAATTCACCTTTACACTGTAAAAAGACAAAATCTTACCAAGTATTTTTGTCCGGTTTCCAGTGCAAATTGCTGCAAAACTAAGAAGTACATTAAGATGGAAACAACATTCTCTGCTTTACCTTCATCTTAAATGTTTTCTACTATTATAATTTACTCTGACATTTGAATTGAATTTATCCCTAAAATAAAATGTTTCAGGCGGTTAATAACAACTTGTCATTTTGTGTAAGTTGGTATTTTTATGGAGCTAAATTGTGGCCATAAACTTTGCTCAAAATACACAAACAAAAATTCTGAAACTGAAAAAAAGTTTAATTATTTTCAAAAGTAATTTTGAAAGTGAAAAATAAAACCTTGAATCTGAAAAGTAGCTTTGAATATATTTTTTTTCAGTTTTGCAATTATGTTTCAGTTTCCAGACTTTTTAAAAAATATATTTTTTTCAGTTTAAAATTATATTTCAGTTTCCAATCTTTTTTCAGTTTTAAAACTTTTTGTTTAAATTCTTTTTTCAGACTCTGAAAAGCAAACCAGTTGGCCCTAATTGAGCTCCATAGAATACAAATATGCAGTTTAAAGTTACTAAGGTCGTAAACGAGTGTTGTTGTTGGCTGAGTTACTCCTGTGGAGGCAGACTGAGTTTTCCCCGAGCGTCTTCATCTGGGCTGAGCGGTGTTGTGAGCGCGCTGGTAATCAGGTCGGTTATGGATGGGCCTGCTTCTTGTCTGTGACACTGCAGAGGCTGAGTTATGGCTCGTGTTGCAGCTGCTGATCTGTGACCCGCCGGGTCGCCCAGAGCGCTGATGAACTCCCTGCAGCCGGCGGAGCGAGCCAGAAAGAAAGAATCACGAAGCAGAGAAAACTCCAAACAACCTGAGAGAAATGTTTTTAAGGCTCTGAACACAGCAGAAAAATGAATTACTTCAACAAATGTAAATAATGACAATATTTACACCAGAAGTGATTACAGAAGGAAGTTTAGCTTTTATGAAAATTTGGCTTTTCATGGAAGCTAACGAGAAAGCATTGAAACCGTCTTATCTAATTATTATAGACTCAGCTTTGATTGTTTTCCAAATATGGACAACTTCCAGTTTGATGACATGAGAATAAGATGGAGGCTGGTTATTCCTGACACTGTGGATAAACTCTGACGGGCTAAAAGGGGCAGTAGCCCAGGGCGCCAAGATCTGGGGCTCCAAAGATTTAAGATGTTTTTGTAATAATTGTGTGTTTTACATTGTACCTTATATGAACATCATACAGAGTGCAGTGTTTAAATATAAACAATGCTCAAATATTTGAAGATAGTCAACTTTTCTTGGTATCAGCATGGAGCCATCACATACATATTGCTTAAATAAAATAAAATTGTATTAATCAATTATTCTATCGAGCTACTAAGATTAAAGACTTTTTATACAATATTAAAAAAGCAAAAATACAATTAAAATGTAATGACAGTACTCCTTAAGTCATGTTTTTAATTTTAGATGCAAAGTATTGATAATTTTGTACAGTTTTAAATTAAATTATTACTTGGATTATGTTTTTTTTCCAGCAAATGGCTTTTTAAAGTCTGTATATTAAAGTAAATCTATTACTAAAGTAGTTGATGCTTATTCCAATAATCGGTTAATCCGATTAATCATTTCAGCCGTAATTGATACGTCAGCGACAGAAAATCTAAACCTGTATGTCTGTATGGCTGCCATAAGCCAGAAGCTAATTTTAAAGTATTTATAATCAAGGTTTTGAATAAAATCCCCATTTTTCACTCCATTCCTTCTTGGTTCATCATTAAAGCTGCGAGTATAAAGTTGTTCCCTGATGGAAAAGACTCTGCAGCTTAATAAGATGCTAATTAGACCGCCTCTGTTAATAAACCTGACATGTTCTAATAACTGGTAGCAGCTCTATTTGCCAACTCCTGTTGTTTCCTTCCTCCATTCCGCTGCTCTATTTGCCTCATTTCACCTTTTTCTTCACCTTTTCTCTCCTCCGTCGCTCCCTCTGCCTCCTCTCAGGTGAGAAGTGCAGGAGCTTCATTGATCTGGCCCCGGCGTCGGAGAGAGGTGAGTAATGACGGTCATTAAGGCTGCGCCGCCGCTCCCTGCTGCTGCCCACCTGTTCCCAGAGCCCAGGGAAATCCGAGGAAAAGAAGGGGCAAAAACAAAAACACCTCTTTTCTGGGCTCTACGTGTTTATCAGGAGGAGCTAAACGACTCAACCTGCAGAGACCGAAATGGGATTTTTAAAGTTATTTATTGGGATTTTTAAATTTATTTATTAAAGATGCATCTTCTATATCAATATATATTGATATTTTCTTTCCTAGAAAAAAAATCAATATTCACCCTTAAGTATCATAACGTCCAACTGTCACCTTGCCTTGTTCACTCACTGCTTGCTTCACCAGGTCATCAGGTTTAGAGTGATTCCTTCAGATGTTCAGGTTAAAAAGGTATCAAACTATTCAGAGCAGGAACTTGGTTCACTTTATTTACTTTACTAATGCATGTCAGCTACAGTTTGGACTGTTTCAACTAAAAGAAACATGTTTTCTCTCCACTTCTTTGATTCATTTTGTCCAGCTGTCCACTTTAAGTCTGTGTCCAACCAGAACCAGGTATTGTGTAGTTGGTGCTTTTAATCAGTTTTCAGTTAAATTAATTCAATCCAACTTTATAACAGTCACTAAATGTCACCAAAATCACTCTGTCCCTCTAAAATCTTTCAGAAAATCGCAAAAGTGTATTGAATTGTATCGTAATATATATCGTATTTTGGGCAGAATATCGTGTATCGTATCGTGAGATTATTGTATCACTACAGCCCTACCATCTTCAACTTCTGAAAGAGGAAATGACTAAAAACTTCCTAACAGATGCAGAACCTTTGAAGGAGATTTCGAAGATGCATTTTCTTAAAATAGAGCGCAGCAGGGCCGGCCCAAGGCATATGCATGTTAAACAGCTGATTAGGACCCTCACCACCAGGGGGCTCCCAAGTTCACCAAGCAGGTAGAGGAAACTGAGATGTGCTCACTGGTCAATGATCAAGCCGATTATCTCTGGTTGATTTATCAAAGTTATTGGAGCCTGAAGCTTGAGATGATCAGGATGTTCCCGTCTAAATCCCACCTGATCGGTTTTTTGTCTAACTCCAGATTCCTGCTGGTGTTTATATCCTGGAGCTGATGAAAGGAATATCTGAGCATTCAGAAGAAACAGAATATTTTTGGTGCCTTTAGCTTCACACTGAGCTGCTTGTTAATAATAAAAGTTCTCAGATGTTTCATCTGTTAAAACCAGAGCAGCAGCGATGATGGGATTAGCCAGACAACCTTCTTCTTTCATCTTCCATCTTTTGAAGCCAAAATGCTGCTTGGTGAGTTTGTAAGCGGACGAGACTTTGATTAAGCTTCCAAAACTGAACTCTGATTTAACTACAAACCTGGGTGTGTATTCACACCTGACACATTTGGTCCGCTTTAAACGGACCAGAGTTTGATTCTCCCGACACACTAAGGGTGTTTTCCCAGCTGACAGTCTGGTAGACTCGTTTCGATTGGGGACCAAACTTCATCATCTGCTCCATCTCCAGCTGCTGTGGTTCTCTTTCTCTCTGCGCCGAGTCAAACCCACCAAACCCTTTGAGCAACCTGTTCCCCTCCAGGCCTGTGGGGGCGCTGTAACAAGAACCACTGAAGGAAATGGTCACGTTTTGCGGTAGTTGAGGTGAGGATGAATGCGGAGGATCCAGGTAATGGTGTGAAAAAATGATGATTTAATCGACAAACTCACTGAAAACCAGGCAGCACAGGTGACCAAGGAGACAAGGAGCTCAACACTGTTAGCACTGGAGTGAGGTAACAACGACAAGTGACGGCAATGACTATGACAAGGACCCGAAGAAGAAACAGACACATGGGAGTAATCAGGGAAACGGGACACAGCTGGGATCAGTCAAAGGGCAGACAAGACAGGAACTACAAAAGAACAAACAGAAAATTTCACATCCTCACAGAAACAACACAAAAACCTCTGAATACACTAAGGGCAACTTCCTTCTTCATGGAATGGAAACAAAAATGGAGGCGTCCGAGTTTAGCGACTGAAGATTTTAGCCGTGCGTTAGCCGTTCGCTCTTGTTCTTTAACTACAGACAAAAGTGAAATCTATCGGGGTGCTGTGGTGGGGCAGGGACTTGGCACGACCCATGCATTGAGACCCTAGTCCTCATGGCGGTGGTCGCAGGCTCGATTCCTGGCCTGGTGACACCTGCCGCATGTCTTCCCCCTCTCTCATTACTCTCCTTCCTGTTTAACTACTTTCAAATAAAGGCCACTAGAGCCAACAAAACCTTTAAAAAAAAGTGAAATCTGACGCTACGACATGGTTTCCTTTTTGTGAAGAAGGAAGTTTCACTCTGTATTTTAGACAACGCCGAGTTCAACCTCGCCTGTGCAGCGCCCCCACAGGCGGGGAGGGGAATAGGTTCCTCAGAGGGTTTGGTTGGTTTGAGTCAGTGCAGTGTGAAAGAAAACCACAGCGGTTGAAAAATGTAAGTCATGTTGCTATTTTGGTCGTCAGTCAAACTGAGCCTAGCGGACTCTCAGGTGGGAAACCATCCTGAAAACATTTAACACATCTTTAAAATTGAATATCTTTTAAATTAAATAATCATATACAACGTAGTGAGTCCGCATTAAACAAAATGCTTCTCCACAGTAACTCAGTTAGTTTGAGTTATTCAGTGTTTTATCAAAATCCAGCTGTGAATTAATTAATAGGGATCCTGCGTTGTGAGCCACCCTGAGGGTCTAAATTTAATTAAATGTCCATTCTTGTTTTGGAAATCTATAGAGGGGCCCTGAAAAAAAACCAAGCTTCATACTCAGGACCCACAGACGTGACGCGCCGCTGACACAAACATGCGCGTGCACACGCCATAATTAAAGTCAGTAATTATATCCGCTCGTGTTGCGACTCGGTCTGATGAGCTGCTGCCTTCCTGTTATCAGCCGAGTCCCTCCAACATGTTTTATTGACTGTCTGCTGATACATATTCAGGACGACAGAGGAGAGAAACCCGACACTCCAGAGGGGTCACACCCTGCATGTTCTGTCAGGAATGAAACGTTTCTGCTCAAGAGAAAAACAGATACAAAATGCAGCAAAATGACTTCCTCTGAATAGTCCTGATTGGGAAATCCTTTGAATAATGTAGCAGAGTAAATTACAAGTTTGAATGTTTTGCTGATTAATGTTGTTTACATGTGGGAGAAACTGATTGTGTTAAAAACTGGAGGGGTTTCCTCTTGGTTCTTCAAGTTCAAAAATACTTGCCGTATTTTCCGCACTATAAGGCGCACCTTCAATGAAGGGCTTATTTTAAAACTTTTTTCATATGTAAGGCGCACCGCAATATAAGGCACATAAAATAGACGCTACAGTAGAGGCTGGAGTTACGCTATGCATCCACTAGATGGAGCTGCACTAAAGTGAATGCCAACAAAGCAGTGAGGAGAGCCTTTCGTGACTGGAATGGGGCGTCTGGGCCGGACGATGGTCACCCTTTTCCGTCTGCGAACAGCATGTTGGTGGAGAACGTGGTGCTAAATGACCTGCAGACGACCTGATTATCAGCGTTCTGACAACTATCCCAGCATGCACTGCGCGCTTCTTCTTCTACGGGCGAAAATCAAGTCACCGGCTGCTTACAGTAGTTGCTAGACCTGTTGTGGCTCAATATTGGTCCATATATAAGGCACTCTGTTGGCTTTTGAGGAAATTTAAGCTTTTTAGGTCCGCCTTATAGTGCGGAAAATACTTAAATTAAAATCCTCATGACTTATGTCATTAAAAAACAGTAAAGCTGTAAGCAGGAAGCGTCTCCAGCAGCGTTCCCACATCAGCAGCTGCTGTGTTCCAGGTGTGCTGTGGCTGTCGGTGGTTTCGGAGGTGCTGTACATCCTGCTGCTGGTGGTCGGCTTCAGCCTCATGTGTCTGGAGCTTTTCCACTCCAGCAACGTCATCGACGGACTCAAACTCAATGCCTTCGCCGCCGTCTTCACCGTACTGTCCGGTAAGAACCGGGTAAATCCGTTCAGAGGGATTTTACTGCCACTGCTTCAGCTTATTTCATCACTAAATCCTGAAAATACTTTTAAACTCGAAATATTCACTTCTAGTTTCTCATCTAAGTCGAGACAGAAGCAGTAAATAAATGTTCCACCAATAGTGTGACTACAGCAGAAAGGCTGGGATCCTGTTTTACCCTGTTTTTGTTCCTCGGAATAGAAAAAAACAGCTTTAGACCAGAAAATAGAAAACATCAACATGAAAAAGATTGATTGTAACTTTAAAAATATAAGGTAAATATGCAATAAGCTTTTTATTTTACAACTTATTTATTTAGAAATTTATTTTCAACAAAAAAACATATTACTCTCTGAAAGACATAAAAATGTTGAACATTTATTTTTTCATTCAGCAGGTAAGAAATATTGAAAAGTTAAATCATCTGAGTCGCATCACATCTATTCTCCTATTTCATGCAACTATTTTACTGTTTTCAATTGTTTATTATTTTCTATAAGATCGTCAGAAACATTCGTTTCCCCATAAACTGGTTTTAAACCAGTAGTGTGTTTAGAGCAATAGTGTCTGAAGAAGTTTCTTAACATTTCATCATGTAGTCCAGATGTGAAGAACTTTTCATTAAAACTTAAAATTCAAGCATTTCCAGCATTTCTTCTTCATGGCCGGAGGAGTTAGAGGTTTTGGGTCAGATGGTTCAGTTCCAGGCTTCACTGTTTCCCTGCCAGGAGTTTTTAAACTCAAGTTAAACCTCTTACACAAGAAGCCGCCTGTGATCCTGGTCCTCTGAGGACAAACCCGGTTCTGATCACCAGAACCAGGAAAGACGGAAAAGTTTTCTAGATTTAATAGATGATCAGTAAACTGAGTGAAACCTGATGGAGGAAAATGATGATCAGGAGAAAACTATGGATGGACGGCTGATCAGAACCAGCCCAAACTCTGAGGCTAATCAGAACCGGGCCGACCCACAAACTGAGGCTGATCAGAACCAACCCAAACACCGAGGCTGATCAGAACTGGGCCGACCCACAAACTGAGGCTGATCAGAACCAACCCAAACACTGAGGCTGATCAGAACCAGGCCGACCCAAACACTGAGGCTAATCAGAACCGGGCCGACCCACAAACTGAGACTGATCACAACCAACCCAAACACCGAGGCTGATCAGAACCGGGCCGACCCACAAACTGAGGCTGATCACAACCAACCCAAACACCGAGGCTGATCAGAACCGGGCCGACCCACAAACTGAGGCTGATCACAACCAACCCAAACACCGAGGCTGATCAGAACCGGGCCGACCCACAAACTGAGGCTTATCAGAACCAACCCAAACACTGAGGCTAATCAGAACCGGGCCGACCCACAAACTGAGGGTGATCAGAACCGACCCAAACACTGAGGCTGATCAGAACCAGCCCAAACTCTGAGGCTAATCAGAACTGGGCCGACCCACAAACTGAGGGTGATCAGAACCGACCCAAACACAGAGGCTGATCAGAACCAGCCCAATTGCTGAGGCTAATCAGAACCGGGCCGACCCACAAACTGAGGCTGATCAGAACCAACCCAAACACAGAAGCTGATCAGAACTGGGCAGACCCAAACACCGAGGCTGATCAGAACCAGGCCGACCCAAACACTGAGGCTAATCAGAACCGGGCCGACCCACAAACTGAGGCTGATCAGAACCAACCCAAACACAGAAGCTGATCAGAACTGGGCAGACCCAAACACCGAGGCTGATCAGAACCAGGCCGACCCAAACACTGAGGCTAATCAGAACCGGGCCGACCCACAAACTGAGGCTGATCAGAACCGACCCAAACACTGAGGCTAATCAGAACCGGGCCGACCCACAAACTGAGGGTTATCAGAACCAACTCAAACACAGAGGCTGATCAGAACCGGGCCGACCCACAAACTGAGGGTGATCAGAACCGACCCAAACACAGAGGCTGATCAGAACCGGGCCGACCCGCCGTCCCCATGCCTGCAGCAGAACCAGCCCAGCTGACTGATCCAGTCTTTCACCTTCTCCTTTTGTTTGAACTTATGAGTCTAATTGATCTGATCAGAGCATTAAATCAATTTATTCAGCGTAATTCTGAGGATTGGAAACATTCTGAGATTTGCTGCTGCTGCTCTGTTCATGATCCATTCAGGGCCGTTATGTAAGAAATTAAATGTAACCTAGAACCTTTGTAACCAGCTTCGTCTGTTAGCTGTCACCATATGCAAATTTAATACCATAAAATGTTGTTTTAATATAAAAAAACACATTAAGAAGGGATCATAAACAAAGTTCTCTAATAAAATGAAACTCAATAAATCCTAAATATGTTTTGGGGAAGCCTTTCAGATGCTTTGCTGCTATAATTTCACTGGATATAATTTTTTTATTTACAAATTCTCTTATTTCATATATTTTAAGAAATAAATATTCTTCACCCTTCACTGCAAAATATTGTATTTTATGGCTTTTAGAACAATGCTGAGTTCATCTAAAGCCCAAAAAGCATAAAAAGTTAGATTGTAATATAAAAGAATTAAGCTTCTTTATTTTGGCCTCGTTCTAATCTAAATGTTTCAGATATTTCCGCTGGATGTTGCTCCAGATGTGATGTCCTCTACATGACGTGTCTCTGCAGGTCTTCTGGGGATGGTGGCCCACATGATGTACACTCAGGTGTTCCAGATCACAGTCAGTCTGGGCCCTGAGGACTGGAGGCCCCACAGCTGGGACTACGGCTGGTCCTTCTGGTCAGTCGCTTCCGCTTAAAGCTTACTTTAATGGTCAACAAATGGAGAAAAAATTAATTATGGACTTTAGATTAAATGTTAAACATGATTCTCATCCTATACATATGTTTAATCTAAACTAACTTACTAAATATTTTGGGATTGGTATTTATGTGATACATCTCTTAATTATTTATGATATTTATCCAACCAGTTATTTGTGTGGACATTCCTACCAGTTAGTTCTGGGTTTTTCAGTTTTTTGCAGACTAATAGATACTTGATTGTACGTATTTTTTAGTTTAGAAGTAATAATTGTTTACAGAAATAAATCAATTCTTCCATCAGAAAGCACAATGTTTATCAGTTTGAGTTTCATGAAGAACTGTGGTGACATCTATGGATTCCATTACAGAAGAGAGCAGTTTCTGAAAATACAGAAATGAAGAAAAAAAAATAAAGCTCTGATGTACTATTGTGGTAAATTAAATAGTGAAAATAAACACAAGTGAATAAGGGAACCTAGTTTCCTTTGTCATAACCTGAATAATGTAGAACAGTATCTGGAAGTAGTTCGGCTAATGGCTAAGTTAGCTTTAATGCTAAATCATGATCATACTAACCATTAAAAGGGACATCTTAAAGGTTACAAACACACACCAGCACCCGAACAGGCCAGGAACTTGATTCCCTTAACCTCGGGTCAGATTGTTCCTCCTGTCTAACATTACCTGTTTCTGATCTTCTCCAACATCGCGAGACACTCTGAAGCAAATGTTTCTGCAATTTTGATGACAAAACTCACACTTTATTACAACAATAGAGAAATGTTCCCTAATTTCGTTGTAATCAAATTGTTTTATTGAAGAAAGCCAAACAGTCATTTATTTTTCAGATTTAAAACAAAAAATTTGAGGAGAAAACAGCGTCAGATCTAAGCTGAAGTTAGTTTCAGTTTCTTCTTAGGATCACAATAGGGATGTGCAATATGACATAAAAATAATATCACGATATGTATTGAGATGGGTGGCAGTAACAATATATAACATGATATAATTTTATAAAACTTACAATACAAAAAAAATCACATACTAATTGAGTGGAATATTTATATTCATATGCGTAAAAACCTCATTTAACACTCAGTATTGTGGATGTTATTTGTAAGTAATGTTTGTAACTGTTTAGCTTTATGCTGCTGCCTATCATCTCCAGGTCTCTCTTAAAAAATCTTGTTTTAAGGGAGACCTGGCAGCAAAACATAGCTACCACCTGATTAAATCAAAGTTAAATATGTAAGTGGAAATATGTCCATATAGGAACACAATAACTTTAATGCAACGTTTGTCTGCACCGAATCCTGCTTTTTCTTCCTAGTGTAAACTGGAACTTGTAGTCAGCTGCACTGCTGGTCTCCAAGCTCATGCTTCGTTTTAAGGTGGTAAAACAAATTGCTCGAATTTCCTAACTTCCACGCACTTTGCAGATTGCATTTTTCTGCTCCTGGTCTGATTGTTCAGTCCTCCTGTGGTCCTAAGAGGCAGGGTCATTTAAACCGCACAAGTTTTTTACGGTGCGCAGTCCAGGTTTTTTTTGTGTGGGTTTGGAAAGACTGTCAGACTGACATCCTGCCCTTCAGAGCTTTCTTGCTGTCTAACCGTGACATTTGTCATACTTCTCCTCCGGTGCGAGACCTGGAGGGGGTTTTACACCCAGCTTCCCCGCTGTCTGACCGTGACATCTACCGCACTCCACCTGAGCATCTTGCTAAGACCGCGGAAGGTTTTTCCCGATTCAGATCACTTACATTTTACACCTGCCTTTTCAAGCTCTTCCCTTGCGCTCTCAGCAACGCTACTTCCCACTTGTTCTGAATTGATGCTGCCTGGTTACGTCAACAGACAAACTGTTAGCCGGTAAACTACAGATCTCTGTCGTAGGCCAAATTTTTACTGTTTCTACCGTATAGCAGATGTGACGCCCATTCCTAGATTATAATAAATAAAATAGAAGCAAGTTCAGTTCACTTCAATTTCAACTGATTTAAACAAGAACATTTGCTCTGCAGAACAATTGAAGAGAAACCAGAACATCTCAATACATCAATACAAATATGAAATCAAGACTGTTAGATTTACAGACAAGTTTAGATTTACATGTGGAGAAATCTGTCATATAAGAATGAAAGAAAACATGATCAGTTATATATTTATTGGCTCCTGGAACGCAGAGAACAACCTTCAAGCCACAAACAGAACAGAATAAAAGCAGAATAGCAGAGCAGAGACATCAGAATTGTGAACCCTGAGCAATAATCAAAGACTACAGAGAAAATCTAGTTAAATTTACAGAACTCTGCATTAGATACGCTCTCAATTGTAACTCCAGCCAGCAGAGGCTCAGTGAATCTGGTCTGCACTCTGTGGATCAGGGTCATGGATTCAGAGATGCTGTAAACGGACAGAAGACCTGCTCTGTGGTCCAGGTAAACTCCGACTCTGGAGGAAACTGGACCTGAGACGTTAGTCCAGATGTTGTTGTGACCAAATTTGAAACTGTTTTTGGAACAAATTAATGCCCAAGACTTGTCATTAAATCCAAATCCACATTCATTCCCTCTTCCTGCTCTGCTGATGTTCTTGTATGCTACAGCAACATAAATATATTTGCCTTTCCACTCCACCTCCCAGTAACATCGTCCAGTCAGACGCTCTCTGCTCAGAACCTGAAGCCATCCAGTGAATCTGTCTGGGTGACTGGAATTAGACTGAGGTTTATCCATACATGCCACCTTCCTGTTCCCCTCTGATAGTCTCAGCAGTGTGTTTGCTGTGTTTGGATCCAGAGTGATTTCACATGAATACTTTAAGAATCCAGCTCTGCTCTTTGGTTCTGGTTCTGGCAGTAGAACATCCACCTCAGTGATTTTCAGTGAGATGTCTGTCCATGAGTCTCTCAGGACGTCCTGCAGTTTGTCTCTGAGCTCTGACACAGCTGCTGTCACGTCCTCAAAGTGTCTCAGAGGACGGATGTTGATGCTGGATGAGTGTGTCGACTCCCTGGGTGACAGTGAGGGGTAGTTGAGGAGAAACTGGCTGTGATCCTCCGTGTGTGAGAGCTGCTCCAGTTCAGCGTCTTTCCTCTTCAGGTCACTGATCTCCTGCTCCAGCTTCTCCTCAACATCTTTGACTCGACTCACTTCAGTTTCCTGCTGGGATCTGATCTGCTGCTTCACGTAAAAGCTTCCTTTCTGGAGGAGACGGATCAGCTCAGTGAAGATCTTCTCACTGTCCTCCACTGTTTTATCAGCAGAGCGATTGATGGCCTCCACCTCCTGTTGAAGCAGCTTCACATCTTTCTCTCTGTCCTGGATTCTCTGCTGGATGTTTCTTCGTCTCTCCTCCAGCTCTCTCTGCTTATTGGTCCTTTCTGCTGCAGCTGACACTGTTTCATGACCTTTATGTTCATCTATTAAACAGAAACTACAGATACATTTCTGATCGGTGCGGCAGAACATCTTCATCACCTCATCGTGCTGAGAGCAGATGTTCTCCTGCAGGTTGTTGGTCGGCTCCACCAGCTTGTGATTCTTCAGTCCAGGGACCTCAAGGTGAGGTTGGAGATGATTCTCACAGTAGGAAACCAAACAGACCAGACAGGATTTGAAGGCTTTCAGTTTCCTCCAAGTGCAGATTTCACAGGCCACGTCTTCAGGTCCAGCATAGCGGTGGTCAGCAGGAGCCGCTGGGAGTCCAGTCTTCTTCATCTGCTCCACTAAAGCTGCTAGCATGGTGCTCCTCTTTAGCACAGGCCTGGGTGTGAACGTCTCCCTGCACTGAGGACAGCTGTGGATTCCCTTCTGATCCTCTGCATCCCAGTGGTCTGTAATACACTTCATACAGTAGCTGTGTCCACAGGGAATCGTCACCGGATCCTTCAGTAGATCCAAACAGATCGAACAGGAGAAAGTCTCTCTGTCCAGCTGATTCTGCTCCATTTCTGCTCTCAGTCACAGCGACTGTGACTTTCACTTCCTGAGACAGAAACAGGATTGAACTCTGATCTGTGAATCAAGTGTCAATACAGAGAGGCTGCAGCCAATCAGCTTTCACCTTCAGCAGGTGTCGGTCCCTCCCAGCTTCAAGGTGTGTTTGAGCAGGAAAAAGAGGGAGGAATATCAGGGTTAAGAAAAGTCTGGAAGATGACTAACCAAATGAACAGCGTAAGTAAAGTCAGGCCAAGTTTATCTGTGTATCAGGTTTCAGCAACAAGGCAGTTCAAAGTGCTTTACATCATAAAAACATCACATAGTCATAAATTATGAAACGAGCAATAAACATGGCAGTTTATCAAATGCCATCAAGCAAATACACATCGATAATGTTGATCAATGTCCTCCTTACTACTAATCAAAAGCAGCTTTTGGGGGGTTTTTAGCCTTGATTTAAAGGAACTCAGTGTTCCGGCTGTTTTGTAGAAGTTTGTTCCAGATTAGAGAAGCATAAAAACTGAATCCTGGGGATCCAGAGGACCTGAGTGATCTGTCAGGCTGATAAAACATTCAAACCTGAAGGCGTGCAGGTTAGCCGGCGGTGGCGTTCAGCTCCCAGGTGAGTGGCAGGGCCGCTGTCTCAGATAATCATCCAGTCAGACCTTCACAGCTCTCTGCTCATTGGTAAAACCAAGCAGCAGCTCAAACAAATCACCCGTCAAACAAGGACAGGGAGAACAACCTCATCTGGATGATACTCTCCTCCCATAAACCTTCGACCTCGCATGCCGTGTGTTTCTGATGACAGGCAGTCAGGTTTTATTAAGCCAATATTTAGTGCCAGGAAGCCTCAGTCCTTTCATTAGAGTCCCTCATTCTGCTCAGAAACCTTCAGGCCGAGAAGTCCTGAAGCCGATGCTGTTCATCTGCTGCATTAGCACCACTTTAAAAATATTACATTAATTATTGATATAATAAAAAGATTCATGTCCATTTTTCAGATTTGATCACATTCAGTCTTTCCAGCCCCAGACCGTCACACTACCACCACCGTGTTCTGGTACTACGTCCCACCAGATGTAACGTGACCCATAAGCTCTAAGACGTCTCAACAGAATAACTATGGTCAATGGAAACACAGCTGGCAGGAACTGCTGAGGTTTAGATGTTTTTATTTCTGTTTGTTCCTGTGATCCTCTCCATGAGTCAACGATGCGTTCTTGGACTCATTTTGGTCGGTCTTCCTCTCCTGGGTGTCATGAGGTGGTGGTGAGGTTTGACACAGGAGACCCAGATGAAGGTGAAAATTATGATTTAATGAAAAAAAAAACTCAACAGTCCAAAAACAGGCAGGCAGCACGGCAAAGCGGAAAACACAGAGGCTCAGCACCGGTAACAACTGACTTAAAACTAGGACTGACACGACGAGCTAAAGCCGCCACAGGACTATACAGTTCAACTGTGCCGGCAGACCAAGACACGTTAGACGACGACACAAAAAGGACCCGACGAGGAACACAGACAACAGGTGGAACTAAATACAAATGGGGTAATCAAGGGAATGAGACACACCTGGGAAACAATTAACGGGGAGACGCAGAGACAGAACTCAGGGAACAGGAAACCACAGAAAAAACTCAAAAATAAAACACAGGACACGGATCATAACACTGGGAAGGTTCTCCATGTGTGGATCATGGTTTTCTGAAGTCCCAGCCCAGTAAAAACCAGCCCCTTGTTCTATGTTTTGCTTCATACAGAGAGTCTGTGAATCTGTCTCTGTGTCACCGTTCAACCCAATCGCGAATGTTTGGCTGTGACATAATGGAACACGCCAGATAGATGACGTTTACCGGAAATTGTCTTTGCTTTAATCAGACATTGCTCACTGCCAAGGGAGAAGTGACGAGCCAAACAATAAAACCAACCCAGCAATAAAATGTCTGTCGATCCTCTTGTTGGTCAACATTTGGAGGCGTGGCCAACATGGGATGAGCTGTTTTGTTCACTTCATCTGCTGCCGTTGCCAATCCACAACTCTGCAATTCTAAAACCGCACAGAAAATTGGCAAGTCCTTTGTCCTCAACCAGTTAAAATTTAGCTCAATGGGAGAAATCCCAGATGAAAATCTAATTGTACATGAAGGTGATGGCCAGACTACTGAAGTGTCTCAGCAACCATTTCTAGACTGATGTAAATAACTTCCTTGAATTTCTTTAGATCAGGGATCAACGTCTTGCTTTTTGAGATCTTTTCGCCTACTTCATGACGTCAGGCTGGTCCTGCTTAAATCCTCGAGTCTACAGGTCAGGGTGGATCAGACAGCAGGTGTTGCTTGGGAAATTGAACTGAAAACAAATGGAATAAAAAAATATTTTTGAAACTGAAAAAGTTTGGAAAAAAAATTCTAACTGAAAAAAAATAAACTTATTTTCAAATATATGTTTTTTTTCTAGCAAAGAGACTTATCAAACTCAGGAATTTTCTTATTTTTTTCTCAAAAAATTCTGAGATTAATCTAAAAAAATTAAGTTTTTTTCTAGCCAATTTTAAACTCAGAAATTTCTGCTTTTTTAAGAGAATTTATGAGGGTTTTTTTACATTCAAATTCATTCAAGTCACATTTCTGGGCAGAAATTTTAGTTATTTTTTTCCTACCTACAGTAAGCCTGATATGCAGTTGTCCATTTGTACCATTTTTATAGAAAGTGTGTCATTTACTAATGTAAATGACTTCCTTGAATTTCTTTAGATCAGGGATCAACGTCTTGCTTTTTGAGATCTTTTCGCCTACTTCATGACGTCAGGCTGGTTCTTCTTAAGTAAATCCTCGCAGGTGTTGCTTGGGAAATTGAACCTTGGTAGGTAATCACAGTTTTTGTTAGCCAACTCTCACTTTGACTGATTTTGTCTTTGCGTCTCCAACCAGCATGGCGTGGGGCTCCTTCACCTGCTGCATGGCCGCCTCCGTCACCACCCTCAACTCCTACACCAAGACCGTCATCGAGTTCCGACACAAACGCAAGCTGTTCGAGCAGGGCCTGCGCGAGGAGCACAGCTACCTGGACCAGGAGGCCTTCCACTACTTCCGGGACCGCTCCCTGCAGTCCGTCTCCGGCTCCGTGGAGGTCTACCCCGGCCACCCCAGAGCCGGTCTCATCGGGCCGGGCCCGGCTCCGGCTCATGGGAAAATGAGGGGAACGTCGGCCTCCATAGACCTGGGGGAGAACACAGACTCTCTAGGGGAGGAGCAGTGCTGAGGCCTGGAGGCTCCGGACCGTTTTCCTCAGCAGAGCTGGACCAGAGAAACGTATGGATTAAACGTGACAGATGCTGTTTGTTTTCGTCAAAATAAATGATGTCAGTCTAACCTGTGAGCGACTGATTGAAGTCCGTCACACGTCTGTGTGAAGAGTCAATGTTTTCTGTCCAGTGTCCAACGATTTTCAGTATTTTTAAGACGTTACCAGTTGAGTTGGTTTAAATTTGGATGATCAGAATCTGCTGTAGCAGGAAGTTAATGGACATAAAGAAATGCCAAAAAGAAAATACAGAAACTTTTAAATGCCACTGAAACTGCTACATCTCAAAGATGGTTGCCATGGTGATTCCCGCCTTTTCTGGGCAATGCAGTTTAACCTTCACAATATAACATATATTAGCTTTGATTTGTTAACCTTATTAAGAAATTGGAAAGATTTTAATGCTGAGTCACAGTTTGCCGTGATAAAAAGCAGCAACTTCAAGAAAATAATCTGATGAGATTATCTGTTGAATTTCGGTTTAAATGAAGTAATCCGATGGAGAAAACAGAAGGATGCCGCTGTGCGTCTCCGCCGGAGGAAACTGTTTGAGTTGTGTAACGCTTTGGTGGATTGTAAACAGCAGGGATTAAATTGGCTGAGAATCGCCGTGGTAACCGGGGGGGTTTTGGGGTCAATGTTAATCCAAACACAAGTTGCAAAGCCCTGTGCCGCCTGGCTGCAAACTGCCGGTTTGTGCCGGATCTTAATGTTCTCTGATGTAAAACGAGCAGAAAACATTTGAACACTTTGTGTTTTCTCTCTCTTTGTCCAACTCAGTTCCAGTAAAGTTTCTGAACTGCAGACTGGAAGGACTGCAAAGAAAATCCCTTTCTAAAGTTTGGGGATTTTTGTATGATGTCGACTTTTTTAGGTTTTAGTCTGGTGCTCTGAGGTCTTCAGTCCTCCTCTCGGATGGAAGTTAATCTTGAATTTCACTCAGTAATCAAGACTCTGGAAGACAAGCTGAAAAAAACCCAAACTTATTTTCAGATATTTTTTTCTCTAGCAAATATTCGACTTATCAAACTCAGGAATTTTCTTATTTTTTCTCAAAAAATTCTGAGATTAATCTAAAATATTACATTTTTTTCTAGCAAATTTTAAACTGATCAAACTCAGAAGTTTCTGGGTTTTTTTTAAAGAGAGTACATTCAGGAGGCCTCGGGGGAGACCCAGGACACGCTGGAGGGACTATGTTTCTCGGCTGGCCTGGAAACGCCTTGGGGTCCCTGGAGGAGCTGGAAGACGTGGCTGGGGAGAGAGAAGTCTGGGCCTCCCTTCTGAAGCTGCTGCCCCCGCGACCCAAACCCCCATAAGCGAGAAGAAAATGGATGGATGGGGATGGATGGATGGATGGATGGATGACATTCAAATTCATTCATGTCACATTTTTTGGCAGAAATTTATTCTTTTCTTCCTACCTGCAGTAGGCCTGGTATGCTGTTGTGCATTTGTACCATTTTTATAGAAAGCGCGTCATGTTTTGGGCGTGATGACCATGCACGTATTCTGGTAAGACACGATGCTCTTGTGCAGCAATGACACAAACCTGTTGTTGCCAAACGAGGGACGGCTCTTTCACAGTCCTTGGTGAAAGCATTAGAGTCCTGTCTGCGCCTCCTGAGCCTAATGGGGCCTGATGATGGCAATGCTTCATCTCAAGGTGGAACAGCGGATTTCAGTCAGCAGCTCAAACAGACTGACTGACTGTGTGACCTTCTCCTTTGACGCCGCCGCAGTTGTTTAAACATGCCGCAGGTTAGAAACACAAAACAATCAACAGGCGGTCTGAAGGTGAACAGAGGAGTGAACGTCTGCATTTCCATCACGAGGCGAGTCTAATCAACACTTTATTTCCAGATAGTAACAGTCAGTGGCTTGTTTTGCCTCCTGAAGTGAACCAGGCTGAGCTCTGTTCTGTTTGGGCGTCTCAGTTTGTTTCTGTTCAGGTTAACAGCTGCTTTTTTCTCACAATTATTTCAACTTAAATACAAAAATTTGTACATAATTAAATAATTTTAATTGAGTTAAACTGACAAAATAAGCATAATTTTTATTCAAAACCCCTTTTCGTTGCTAAATTGTTAAATAAATAGACATATGAGCCCAACAACAAATATATTTATCATTTTTAAACTGTTGTTTAGGTAATTTAACCATCAGATTGGAGTAAAGTTCATCTTTCCAGAATTTCAGGAAGCACTGACTATAAATGGAGCTTCTTTAGAAATGTGGACTGTGAATGCTGACGTTAGCGTTATCTGCTACATGTTCAGCACTGAGATGCTATTTTAGGCTAAATGGCTCAAAGTGCAACTTTAACACAAGAATAGTATTTTCCAGCGTCCAATAAAATCAGTTTAGAAGCAGAAATTAATCCAAATCGGCCCAAAAGAGGCGACTTCTTCCATCCGTCAGATTTACGGGTATACCGGAAAACACCATAAAGGTTCCGGCTCCAAATGTTTGTATTAAAACTAACAAAAAAAATTATAATAATTGCCTTACTTTAAAATCCATATTACTAACAAATATAAATCAGTGCATTAAGGTCCAGGCCCTAATAAAAATGTGATTTAATTTGAGGATCTCATCTATGTAAAAAAGTAACCACTTTCCTTTGAAAAATCATAAATTAAGTGGGAGTAACTATATTAGTTGGTTCAGTTTCTCGGACCTGATTATTACACTGATCTGCAGAATCAATAAATTACTTAAATTTAACATATTTGACAACATGAAGTATTCTTTCACATCATGTCTCGATCTAAAGAACAGATGAAAAACACAGTAATTGATTTATTTATTCATATTTTTATTTAATTGTATTTAACCAGTTAGTTGAACAAATTCTCAGCTGTTCAGAAAACAGAGATTGAAAAGGGTCATGAATCTATAAAAGTTCAAATTAAAAGACTTTCAAATCACGAAAACATTTTATTCACAACAGAACATAAACAGCATCACAACCTGGTTCTTCCTGCAGTATTTCAGTTTCTTATATACGGATTTTCTGCTGCTAAGTAAGCAAACAAAAACACACTAATTAATCAGCCGATAACTTTATGCTAAAATATAAACATTTTGAAACATATTTGTGTTTTAGCCACAGAAACACATTGAATTCAGCTGCAGTTATTATCCCAGCATGCTCCTGCAGTCAGGCAGCATGTTGGTCATTAAAGGTGGGACTTTTTACAGGGTTGCTCCTTACCGAGCTTAAAACTCCAGGCATCTGCCTCCCCTTGTATCAGCTCACACTGGAGCTCCAGCCTTCAGAAGCTCTGGACCGGCTGTGATTTGTGTCCTTCTGGTCTGTCATTCGTTCGCTTTTGGCTTTTTCATACATGTTTGTTCCCAAATTACGCAGCAGGCCGTCCATAAATATAACCTGAGCAAATGAAACATGTCAGAGCAGCCAGATAAAAATACACTGCTGTTTGTTAAGTTACACAGTAAAAAATTAACAACTATATTTTGGGTTTTTTAGCAAGTCATAGAAAAGAAATGTGGGCATTTTATTCAAACATTTATAAATGTCAGCATTTACAAGCTATGTATTTAGCTTTCAACTGAAATATTTAGATAGGATGCCAAACATTTAGTTTGGTGATTAAATAATTAGTTTGGAACAAAAATATTTAGTTAGCAAAATAAATAATTAGCTTGAAAACTGAATAGCTAGCTTTCAAATTAAATATTTAATTCACAAGCTAAATATTTACTTTTCAAACTAAATTCTGGTTTCAAATTTTCTGGCTTAATATTTACTTCTAAACTAGTTACTAATTTTTCAAACTAAATATCTCTCTAAGTATTTTATTTGAAAGCTAAATATGTATATAAATATTTAGCTTGTGAATTAAATATTTACTCTGACATTTATAAATGTACGAACAAAGTGGTGAAAATATGTCTGAAAAGTTATTTTTTCTCCGACAGGCTAAATAAACCAAATATTGCTGTTAATTTTTTACAGTGTAACGCTGGTTTCTCCCTCCCAGTGTGGATCTTTAGAAGAACGGCTTCTTTCAAGATAAACAAGGTTAACAACAAGCAGTGATGAAACCCGGCGCTGGCTCTGGACGCCGCAGAGACGAGATTCTGGCTTTAACTGGACCGTTGCTTCGGGTTGCATCAGAACGCGACCCTTTGATGGTCTGACTGTTGTATTATTTAAACTGATGAAAGGGGGAAAAGGGCACAAACATTATGAATGGAGATGCATTAAATAAAGTCAACATCTAAAGATGGAAAAGAGTTTCCCCTCTAGAGGAGCAGAAGAGACATTTCTGAAGCTTCAGAGACGAAATCGGGTTGGTAGAAGATCAGGGTTTTCTAAGTCTGAGGATGAGAAAAAGAAACGAGCGTTAAAAGCATATGTCCTGCTGAAATAACCTTGGAGGAAAAGACGTCTTCATGTCCGAGACTCGGGTTTCTGCAGAGTTCATGTGAAGGGTTACATCCAGTATCGCCCCAGCACAGATTAATCTTATGATTTATTCATTTATTTTCTTGGAGATGCAGAAATTTAACCTGTTTGTGTTGCTTTCAATTATGAAAGCTGATAGTTTGTCAAGCTAGTTGTAGCTTCTGCACCCATAAAATAATAACATAGAAAGCAACAATCAATTAGTTTTGCTTTAAAATTGATCAAATCAGCACAGATAAAATGTCAACTCAATCACTTTCTTCAAAGGTTTTATTTTACTTTGATTTAAAAACCAAACTGGGAAGTTTTAGGAGTTTGCTTCTTTTAAAACATTTACAGTAAATTTAATTAACATTTAATCAACTGCTCCATGTTTTCCTGTTTATATCAACCATACAACTCTGACAGCAAATAACAGGTTGGAAAACAAACAAGTTTGTGAGGCAGATACAAATCAAGTCAAGCCTCAGACCATTGCAGCTGCTCACACAGAGAAGCGGAAATATTTTATGATCATGTGAGTAAAAAAATATGGAAATTCAAAATTCTGCACTGAGCTTAATGTCAGAAATCTGAGTTTGGATTTAGATTATTTCTTTTGGTAAAATAACATTACAAAACACAAAACAGAACAAAATATTATTTTGCAAGCCAATAATTTACCAAAAAAGAGTAGAGTGAAGCCCCCCCATTGCTCCAATCGCCCTGTATGACCGATGTTTACCACCTGAGGGCGGAGCGGAGCTGGTCTGGAGGTGAGTCTGGATGTGGCTGCCGGTGAGGCCTGACACTTCAGGCGGACATCAGTCACCTGCTGGCGGTAAAACTCCCTCGGCGCTCCGGAGGAAGCTGGAGCAGCTGGTGGACAGATATTACACTGATCCTTTCCAAGCCCAGAGGAAGAGACTGCTGGAGGGGGAAGGACCAGGCTGATATGTGCTGAGTTCAGGAGCAAACAGAAAATAAACTTTAAATGACAGAAGCTGATCTCCCGGAAGAAGTTCACTTACAGCTAATCAATGTTTCAGCGGCAAGAGGATTTACTGACACCTGGCGGTCAATTTATCACACTACAACCTGGAAAACCAACAATTAAGCATCCAGCAGTCATCCATCCATCCATCCATTCATCCATCCATCCATCCTTTCATCCTTCCATCCATCCATCCATCCATCCTTTCGTCCTTTCATCCATCCATCCATCCAGCCATCCTTTCGTCCTTTCATCCATCCATCCATCCATCCATTCATCCATCCATCCATCCTTTCATCCTTCCATCCATCCATCCATCCATCCATATCCTTTCGTCCTTTCATCCATCCATCCATCCATCTGTCCATCCATCCGTCCATCTATCAATCCATCCATTCTTTCGTCCATCATCCATCCATCCATCTCCATCCATCCATCCATCTGTCCATCCATCCGTCCATCTATCCATCCATCCATCCTTCGTCCTTTCATCCACCCATCCATCCAGCCATCCATCCTTACGTCCATCCATCCATTCTTTCATCCTTCCATCCATCCATCCATCCATCCATCCATCCACGTCCATCCATCCATGGAGTGGTAGGGGTGTTACACTCTGATTAGGTCTCCAGTTTATGACATCTTCAAAATTAAAACAAAATAAAATTTGTTGGTTTCCCTTTTTCTTTGAATCCATATTTAATTTCCAGTTGGATATTTTAATTTTCTTTTACAAGTAGAACATAAAAATAGATAGTTAATAAAAAATATCAACACCTCAATAACCTTTTCAGAAAACAGTTTCACTTTTACTAATTCAGTGTGAAATTTTCCACCTGTTTCCAGAACAAAAACAGAAGAAAGTTCCTCAACTTCTTCACGCTGAATTTACTCAGCTGTAAAATGTTTAAAACTTTCTTATATCTGAAACCTAATTCAGAATAACCAGGTCACATTTTATAAGCAGGATCAATAAGTATTGTTTTCACTCGCCTGCCTTCACTCGAGATGGGGATTAGTATCATGATTTCTAAACTTTTCAACCACAACTGTTTCACCGTTTTCCAAAAGGTGTAGAAGTGCCTTATTGATCATTCTCTAAAAACGCATCGGTGAGGTCAGATGTTGGATGAGAATACGTATCTCGCAGCCTATGTTATAATTCACCCCAAAGGTGTTTTATTGGGTTAAGATAAGGACTCTGCATTTCTTTTAAACCAAACTCACTGGAGAGTTTAAAGAGGAAACTTTAGGGCTGCACTTACAGAACAGGTACCATGCTGAAGCTCACAGGAGCATTTTGGGTTGGATTTTATACACAAAGTGACTGGAACACCTGAATTTAGTGATTCGGGAAAGACTGAGAGCATTTACAGACGGCAGGGTTTCGTGTCTGCTTGAAACACTTCAAGCAAATTATTTGACGTTATCTTTCTGCTGGCCTCATCTTTTCCTATTATGGCTAGGTCTGCCTTGCTAAGCAAGCAGGATTTGAATATTTACTGCAGTTTTGTTTCACCTGATGCTATGATGCAGGAAGCAAACAGACATATTCTTCCTTCAACCTTCCTTTAACACAAAATTATGATTTCATTCAGGAGATAAAGGTGTCCAAACTTACTAGATCCATGTATAAAAGCAACAAGGCGTCACACTGACAGTGAAACACGGTGGTGGCAGTATAATGGCTTTGGGGTGTTTTGTTTCGTCAGGCGCTGGTCAACTGGATATAATTGACAGGATCATGAATTTTGCTCTCCATCAGAAAATCCAGTCTAAATCAATGATAGAACATGTTAACTTTTCTGACTTCTTATAGGAGATAGCTGTGCTACAGTGCTAGTGCTAGCTTGTGAATAAGATAACAATAAGCAGAGATTTAGATATTATTTTCTGTTTATCTTTGTCTTTTCTGGGTCACTACTAGCAGTTTAGATGGAGATTCTGTGCATATTGTAAACATTCATACTTAATGTTGACATATTCTTGCTTTTCTAACTTCCATTTGCAGCTGGCGATGCTGCGTGGTAAAACTCTACCTCCATAAAAAACATTCTTTAGTTTTTGCTATTTTGTTACTGTTAATTGTTTCAGATCAGTTTTGTTTTGATTCAAATTCATTTGCCACACCCAGGCCAGATGATGGGCTCACCTATAGAAACAAATCACTTAATCAGAACCTGTCTGACAGCATGAAGTAGGCTATAAGAAATTAAAATCGTTCCTTAATCTGAAGTAATTTATGGATAGACAGTCAATGCTAACTACAGACATGGTATTTATTTATAGGGGGTAAGTCCTTTATCACACAGTGGTTGGTTTGGACCTTTTTCTCCTTTACAAAATTAAATTATTTCAAACAAATCAATCTTGTTGATAAAAATTAAGAAAATATATTTAAAATAAGCTAGTTTTAAAATCTAACATGACTTGATTGAAATAGCCTACTTATAGTTTTACAATGTATAACGTATTCTGGCCTTTTGACCTTTATTTTACCTGTAGTTGTTTGCCAAGATCTCTGATCTTTCCTGTGTCTCTGGGAAACAATCGGTAGGAAGTTCCAGCTTTTCACACTGATCTGTGAAACCATGAAACAGCAGGAGTTTGGAGAAGCTCTGCTTAGACAATGGGGACAAATGGCTTTAGAGGAAGGGTCAGAGACAGGTCCTGTTGGATGAGCAAAGATACGCCTTATTTGAATAAATTAAGGAAAAGAAGATAAAACTTTCCAGAGTAACAAATCAGGTTTTGCTCTTTGCGAATTCTCCAAGGACGTTCTTACTTTCTGTTGTCGTTTCCTTTTCTCAGGTAAATTCATGTGTTTGTGCTCTGAGGTTTCTGATGTTTGTGCTTCTCTGGTGATAGTTTGCATCTGTCTTGAATAAATGCTGATTATTGTGACGCTGTCAAATCTGAGTGGCTTTTGTTTCCACGCATGGAATCATTGAATCCGGGAGCATAAGAGAAAATAACGAGCCAGGAGTTAATGATTTTATTCTCTTAATAACATATTTAGAGGGAGATAATTAAACCACCTTGTTTAGGAACGTTACAGCTATGCTAGCATTTTGTTAGCATGTTGGTAACGGTTTTTAACGGTGACCACGAGAGGGCGCGTTAACCCGTCGTCGACCAAAAAAATAAAAAAAAACTAAGATGTCTTCTCCAACCAGCCCATTACAGTTGGGTGGTTCATTTATTTAGTCACTTTTTTTTTAAATCTAAATTTGTTTACGGAAGCTGTCTGACCAGCTCCTTGTCCAGCTCGGTTTCTGGGTCTGGCGGTTCCACCGTCTTCTTCTTCGGTTTAACGGCGGCGGACAGGCGCTCCTTCTGGATCCTCTGCTGCCTCTGCCGGCCCAGCATCGCCACGATCTCCTTCTTCTGGTCGGCCATGGCCTGGTACCGCCGCCGCTCGTCCTCCCTCTGCCGCTCCCTGCACACGGCGAGCGGGTCCGGGTCGTCACCGTCGGAGGCCCGGCGGCGCTGCGGACGCGCCACCGGGAGCCGTTGGCGGATGTCTGCCGACGCCAACCGGGACTCCAGCGGCGGAAGAAGGGCTATGGACTTCCAGAGCTGCCGGGCGTGGGACCCGTCCTCCTCCGAGGAGCCTTCAAACACGATGAAAAGGTCGTCCACCTCTCCGTCTGGCGTACTTTTCTGTGCCATTTCTCTTCACCAAGGTTTGTTTCCAAGACGCGTCCGAAACTTCTCGATTGTTTACGTTAGTCACCATGGAAACGAGCCGCGACGCACTGGACGAGGTTGTCAATAAGTCGATGAAGAATAATGCAGGAGTTTTGGCATGGTTTTTTTTTCAATAATTCTTTATTTTAAAGAAATAACAGAAACACACATATGAACATAAACTCAATGACAAATATTAGAATAAAAGAATAAAAACAAACACCAAAGAGTAAATATAAACATTCAAAGTGATGCTACCAAAGACTAGAAAAACCAAAGTTAAAGAAAAAAAAATTATATATATATATATATATATATATATATATATATATATATATATATATATATATATATATATATTATATATATATGTATTACTAATAAAATATAACTTTATAAACTTATGTCAGTTATAATTTGCATAACAAAAGCAAAATTAATTGGAATACACATGAAGAAGGATATAGTATAGACATGAAGTTAAATTTTTGTAGAAGAGTTAAAGATTTAACCAATATCTTAATTTTTAATAGAGAAAATTGTAAAAAGAGGGGATTTTTTCGCTCCATTTCATCTTGTGGACATAATATTTTGCCAGGATTATAATAAGATTCACTGTAAATATCTCATCTGGAGAAAAAGTGGAGTTGTTAAAGATGAGTAAAATATTTAAATTCGACAAAACAACAGTTCTTCCAAAGTTTTCTGTAAGGAGCTTTTGCAAGTCTGACCAAAATATTTTAGTGTGAAAACATTCCACAAATAAATGTTCAGTACTTTCGCCCTCACACTGACAAAAAGAGCAGCTGTTGCTGACATCTGGAGAGAAGCGACAAATGTTTTCTTAAACTGGATAATATCTATGAAAAATCTTTCTTGGAATTTTGGCATGTTGTATGGAAGTCTGATATTTATGACTTCCTGTCTACAAAGCCGATGAAGAATAGTGCAATAAATTCATTTGTATCAATATTACAAATATCTCTATAATTTTGTAGATGATTAGGGACACTAAAAATTGACTTTAATCTTAGAAGTCAGATTTTTTTCCCTCAAAATTCCAATTTTAATCCTGAAATTTAGATTCAATTCACAATTATATACTTTTAATATAAATTCTTAGTTTGTATCCTATAATTAAGAGTTGAAAGTTAAAATTTGCATGATAAATTCTATATTTATCCTATTTATCCTAAGGAAATTATGTTCTGGTTGACAAAAATATAAACAAATATAAATTGAAGCAGCAGGTGTACTATCTTATAAAAACTATCAAAATCAACCTCACCTATGAAAATAAATCCAAATAATTTCAACTTTAAACATCAGATTATCACCTTAGATTAGAGTCTTCACGTCAGATTATTTTGAAGCATAAGCAATAAAAATATAAGTGTTGTTCCAGAAGTGTTCATTTTACAGATTTTAAACCTATTTTACCTGAAAAGGGATGCATCTGTCCAGTCTAGGGTTACAATTTGGATTTTTCATTAAAGTTTAGTTTTATTTCATTGTAACTTTTTGTTTGTGGAATTCAGTTAGTTTAAATTTGTTTTTTAAACTATATTTGCTAGATTTAATTTGTTTTTTTATTAGTTAAAGCAGTAGTTTTAGTTTTTTCATACTTTGGTTAATTTTTAGGTGCAGAATTCAAAAAGGTCAAAGTGTAATGATTATATTTACATATTTTGGGCGATGAAAACTCAACAGAAGATACAATTTTCCAAAAATGTATTCAGTTATTGTTGAACAACCAGCTGACTGCGGCGTCTTCTCCCAACGTTTCCTGTCACCATTTTGCAGACTAGTGACAGTGGATCACCTTGATTTGCAGACAGATGACGTAAACTTCTTGTGTGGGAAAAATGTCAATTTCACGTCAATTGGAAAGTCTATAAAATAATAAATAATCTTAGAATATTATTTCTAAGATTTCATTATGTCTTAGCCAGCTTTATAAACGCACAATATAGTTCCATTTAGTCACAGTTTTTTATGTATTTCAGTTTACTAAAATGTTTTCTCAGTTTTTGTTATTTTGTTAGTTTTAGTTAACGATAATTATCTGCCCTCTGTCAGTATTTGATGCAGAAAGTGATATTTAGCATTTTAGAAAGATCTAGAAATGTTACAGAGGAAAAAGAATCAAGGCTGGAAACTGTTTTACTCTGAAAAGTTTGGGAATAAAACTCTAAAAGTGTTTATTTGCCTTAAGATAGTTGCTATGTTGCTCCACAGGTGATGCTACTGTTGATGCGTTGGCGATAATTCATTGCTGGTCCAGAGTGAGGAGCAGGAAAAGCTGAATGTGGGCAGATAGGAGCAGATTTTGCTGCTGTGGGATGAAGGCGGTGGCGGCTGCACGCTGCTCCACCCAGGTGTCGCTGAGAGGAGGAGGAAGAAGAGAGACATCAGCAGCAGCAGCAGCAGCAGCATCACTTCCTTCACCTGACATGATCGTCTCATTTCCCTGGAGTTCAGGCAGCAGCATCCTGCACTGAGGACTGAAGCACAGAGCCGTAAGTAAAAACAGCATGAAACTAACTCTCTGATCTGATTCACTTAAAGTTATGATTGTGCAAGACAAAGAAATGCATCACAGGCAGTGGAAAGTTTATGTTTTGTTAGATTAATTAAATTACATTGAGTTTAAAGTGAACAAAAAAAGCAGTCGGTTTTTCTTGTTTCGAGTCTTTCTGGCAGATAAAATCCACTTTAAAGATGCTGCATTATTGTTGCTGCTGCCACACATCAGTTCATCCTGACATGCCACCATTTTGGTGTAAACGCCAAGCTTGGCTGGACTCAGGAGCCGCTGCACCTTATAAGGTGAAATGCCAGATAAGTTTCTTCTCTGCATCCCAGTTGGGGCTACCAGGCTACCAGGAGCAGCAGGTTAGCCAAACATGGGCATTCCAGCATGGCAGCTCTGCTGTTTGACTATCTGTGTGCTGCTTTTCATGTTTTATTACCTGCTGTTCAACGGGAGGTCAGAGAAGCACTGTGACCTGCAGCTCAGGATAAGTAAGTAAGTAACTCGATGCAAAGCAGGAAAAGTTCCCAGGTTGTTATCAGCAGCAGCAGCAGCAATAAGTGGGGCAGCACTGAAACCAGGCGGATCTGCAGCAGGTTGGAGTCAGAAACGATGAGCTGATGTTTTGTTTAGGAGTTTTTCTGTGTTTAATCAGGTTTTATCTGAAGCTTCAGAACTTTTGATGTTTGCATCTTATTCTTGTAAAATGTTTGTATCCCTGTATGAAAAATATCTAACTTCCTGTTTGGGTTACTTCATTTGGGTTTTTGATGTCACTTTGATAACTTTTCTGTTATTTTCTTTGTTAAGCACTTGGCCTGTCGCAAGAAGCAATAAGTGAGTTAATCACATTATAAATTAGCTCAATAATTAAAATTTTTTATGATTTATTGTTTTTTTTTCTACCAAAAACAGTCTGCTTGTTTTTGAAGGACAATTTTGTTTACGGAGACTTTATAATTAATTTTATTTGTTGTTTCTGTTGTTTTGTTTTTTTATTTTGGATATTTAAAATGTCTTCCAGTTCCAATGTTAAATGTTTATCATAATTTAAAGTTTATTCCTCTTTGAGAAAGAGTTCCTGCATTATTATTCCATTACCTTTATATTACGTGAAACTGTCTCAAAGCAACAATATTATTAATAAAATTTGTTATAGTGACTGGCCTATAAAGAGTTATTATGGTATAAAAGTCTATAAAGCTGGTTGATAATTTTACTCATGAGAATATTGTTGAATTTTCTGTTCTCAGATTAATTCCTACAGTATTTTCTTATTCAGTAAATTTGGATATTATTGAAAAGTTAATTAACTTTAGAAGCTCATTAAACACATTATATAGATTAATTCAGAGTTTTCAAGCTTTACACTGCAAAAACACAAAGTTTTACCAAGTAATTTTTGTCTATTTTCTAGTACAACTAGAAAATAGTTTATAACATTTATAACAAAATGTTTTTCCCAGGTTATAAGTGAAATAATCTGCCAGATGAACTAGCAGTTTTTAATAAAAGATAAGGAATTATATACTTAAAACCATCTCTTATATCTTGCTACTTTTAAGTTAATTTTGTCTTATTTCAAGTTTACTAAAATATTTGCACTAGAAACTAGAAAAAATACTTGGTAGGATATTGTGTTTTTGCAGCGTATAATGATTTTCTGCAGGAAAACACAACATTTTAGAGTGTAGTATTGTATCTGATCAATGTGTATATTGATCAGATACCACATTTCTTTATATATATATATACATATATATATATATATAAATATATAAATATTTCTTTATATATAAATATATATATAAAGAAATGTGGTCTTAAATGTGGTCTTAAATTTGCAGTATGTAACTTTCATAAAAAACTTTTTTTTACATATTTGTTGACAAATATGTAAAAACATGACAGTTTTGTATGAAACTGTGAAAAATGTATCTCTTCTGCCTTCTCCCAGTGCTAACTAGAATCAACCAATCAGAGCCAGGAGGCGGGTCTTAGCGCTGTCAACAATCTCCTCCCCTTTCTCTGTGTTACGCTGCAGTTGTGAATGCTAAAGCTAATTAGCATAGCCACCGATGATGGCAAGCAAATTATTTTCTGCCATCATTGAGGGAGTCCGTGTTACACATTTAGTAGCGAGTACATGAGATTGATTGACAGCACTAAGACCGTCCTCCTGGCTCTGATTGGTTGTTTTTGGTCTGGAGCGATGCAGTTCCTCTGGCGGCTCAGGGAGGAGGGGAAGGAGATCCATCTTTTCACAGATTATCTGTCTCATAACATGGAGACATGGCATGGTGACAGTTTTAACAAATATGTAAAAATAAAAACATATTTTTATAAAAGATACAAACTGGAGCTTTAATCAAAAGTAGAGCTAGGTTCCCAAACTATGACATAAACCCAGCTGCACCATAAACCAACCAGAGAACGGTCTAATCAAAATATTATTTACTCTCTTTAAGTTCTTAAATTTACTAACTGTGTTGATGTTTTGCTCCTGTGACATCAGCAGGTCAAAGGTCAAGCAGCTAGAGGAAACATCAACCCCAACCACTGCTCCACAACCCGACGCCGACCCCAACATCAGCTCCTCCACCTCTGAGTCTCCAGTAAACGCCGCCGCCCCCACAGACCCTGCCAACATGGCCGACCTCCCTACGGACGACAGCAAGTTCCTCTTCCTGGAAAACGACTTCCGTAACAGCGGCGTGGCTCAGGCCGACTGGGCGGCCAAGAAGATGGTGTGGATCCCATCAGAGAGGGAGGGATTCGAACCCGCGAGCATCAAGGAGGAGAAGGGAGAGCAGGTGCAGATTATTTACACGGTTGCTCACCTCCTGGGCGTTCCTCAGGGCTCACTCCTGCTCCCCTGTCTTTTTAGTTTGTCTACATGCTCACTCTTGACCAGGTTTTATTCTAACAGTCTGACCAGAATTTATTTCAATTATTAATTTAAACATTTTGGGAGATATTCTGTGGAAAAATCTCTTTTGGTTTATAATTAAGGTGTTTTCATTAAATAAAGCCAATCATGTTTTAGAGCAACATTTGCCAAACATTCAGTTGGTTGAATCTAGAGTAAAATAATAAAATCAGTCTTCCTTTTCTAAACTCATCTGGATTATTGATAGATTTTCTTCTGTTCTTGATTCTTTCTCAGTTGTTTAGATTAACGTATAAAATTTACCAGATAAATCTTGATGCACTGCAAAAACACGTTTCAGTTCAAATGTCTTAGTTCACTTTAAATAAGACAAATCTAGCTTGCAAGTAGCTTCTCATCACAATATAGTGGATTATCTAATAAAAATAATTCCTTAATAAAACTTTACAAAATATTCTACTGTTTGATTAAACTGTGCCGCCTGCTGACGAAACCAGAACAAAGTTCCACTGAGTGTGTTTTGTCTCATTTCTCTTAGAGCAGAGACGTCAACAGAGTGTCTGTCTCTGGGTTTGAACTTTCTTCTCCGTGTCCTTCAGGTTCTGGTGGAGCTCTCCAATGGACAGAAGGTGACGGTGAACAAAGATGACATCCAGAAGATGAACCCCCCCAAGTTCAGCAAGGTGGAGGACATGGCGGCGCTCACGTTCCTCAACGAAGCGTCCGTCCTGCACAACCTGCGAGAGAGATACTTCTCCAGCCTGATCTACGTGAGAAACGCCGCCATCTTATCGCTTCATATTCAACTTATAGTTCCTACCCACTGTATGAGGTGATCCTGTAAAAGATTGATCTACACATTTGGATTTTTCAAATTTGTACTAATAGCATGATGAGGGGAGTTTTTCCTCTCTACTGTCACCACATACATCAGTGGTTCCGAAACTTTTTCTGCTGCGCCCCCCCAGTGATTTTCAAACATTTTCCCCCAACCCCCAATGGATTACAAATAGCTGAGTGGTTGAACGATGTGTGTTAGCGAGGGAGATAGGGGGGATTCTTGAGACTCCCTATCTCTAAGAATGGGTGGGTGGGGGGGGAAATCGACATTTTGTGGGGTAAAATTAATGTACGTAGCTGAACATAAACAACATCGGTAGCCTACAGGCTACTTGTTAAGCTTAAGGTGCTGTATTGACATTACCTAGCTAGTCATCTTTTAGCTACTTTACCTCCATCCAGCAGCTTCACTCAACAGCCGGTTAGTTTGGGGGAAAAACTGTGAAAAATTCTTTGCTGGTTTGCTGCCATGACACACCTGTAGCTCCGCCCAGTAGCGTCAGGTCTCCTTCACAGGTGTAAACCCAGCGCTAGCGTCGTAGCCCTCATGTTGCGTTTAAAGGCGACTTGGAAAAACAGGTTACCACATGTTAACAACGGATTAAACAGTTTTAACTGCTGATAAAAGTGACAGAGGACACTGATATGGGAAGTGCAGAAGCCCCTAGTGTATCAAATTGACAGGAATAACAGAGAGTTGGTCATTCTAAGGTAAAACCCAGCGCATACAGAGTTCATATCTTTTTTTTTCATCCAGACGAAAAATGCTTCCCACGCCCCCCTGCAATGGCACGGCGCCCCTCCTAGGGGGCGCGCCCCACAGTTTAGGAACCTTTGATATACATCAACACAAGTGATTGTTTCCACCAGCAAAAGCTTCCAGTCAACGACTCGATGCAGTCTGCTGGGTTTCATTAGACTGAAAAGTTTTTCACCTCATTTTAATAACAGACTCAGCTGAACGCGCTCTTAGTACCTCAAGTCGACATTTGTTGTGAATAGACGCTGCATAAATAACAGAATTAAATTAATGGCAGCCATATTGGATTTTTAGGTTTGGGTTGGCTCGGAATCTCAATTTTCTCTTAAATGCAACATCAGCTGGTATTTTTGTTAATATTTCCATCTTGACATCATTACAACTTTGTCAGCATGCCAAAGGTGATGCTAGCGATTGTTTACTTAAAAGCCCTTCTACAAACAAGCATTGCAAATTAGTGACGTCTATAAAAAGATGTTTATTGTTTATACTTGTCCTTCCCTATCAAATGAATACATAAAAAGGTTAAAGTAACATCAGTGCTCACTTTATTACTACCTAACTTATTCAACACACTAAAAACAATATCTAATAACAATATAATGAAGTTATTATACACAGTAAAGGAAAATCAAAGAACAAATAAAACACAGTTAATGCTTTAGGAAAATCACTGGTCAGCATCTTTCCTCTTTCATGCTAAACCTGCTAGCATGCTAACATTCAGTTTTTGAGTCAATCTTTTACTTCCAGAACTGAACGAAAAACTTTATTAAAACTATAAATGTTAAAGTCACTAGAAACGTTCTAGCCATAAAGAGCAGTGAAGTTCAGTTTTAATCCAGATTTAAGTCTAAAGGATTAGCTGCTCTGCTTTCTTTCTGGACTGAGGATGTTCTGGCAGATTCAGCAGCAAATGCTTTGTTTTCCTTTCCAGTTTTATAAAAATCCTGTAAAAAATACAGTCCTTGTTGAAGTCCTTGTTGGAGAACTAGCAAGGCGAACAGGAAGAGGAGTGATAATAATGTGTTCATCTGTCCTGTTGTCAGTGATTAAACTACTTTTCAGGTCATATTTAGACAAACAGGAGAATATTTTAACATAATGCAGGTAAAACAGTGACTTTATCCTTGTTGTAAGGTAACTGTGGCTTCTTTCCTCCCCAGACGTACTCGGGTCTGTTCTGTGTGGTGGTCAATCCCTACAAGATGCTGCCAATATACTCAGAAAAGATCATCGAGATGTACAAGGGCAAGAAACGCCACGAGGTGCCGCCGCACATCTACTCCATCACGGACAACGCCTACAGGAACATGCTGCAGGGTAAGCCCCGACTCCAGGAAAAAAATCTCCCTTTGTGCCCATTATTGGAAAGTTTCTGCTCTGTAATATTTTCTTGAATGTATTTATATTTATATACAATATTCTTACCAACGTTTGCTGGATTTTTGTCCCATTCTTTTTTCAAATGTACCAAGAAATACTTGGTAAGATTTTTGATCATTTTGTCTGTAGGGGCTTCCGTACACCTGTGAATATTTAAAATCCTGGTCTTCATTGTTATGAACACTGGAGTTATTCCACATCTTCTAGCAGACGAGCCGAGCTTCCAGAGGAGACTGAAGCCTCGGAGCGTGCCGACCTCAAACTATCTCCCAACTTTCCATTCAGCCCCAGAACGGCCATACATGGAGCAGTCGGCCCAGATCGCAGCAACAGAACCACCTGCTAAATTTAGATCAGAACTAAAAGAGGTCCGCCTCAGAGTCCAGGATTTTAGCTAAACTTCACTGATTCCCCATCTGTCTCTTCACAGATCGTGAGGATCAGTCGATTCTCTGCACGTGAGTCAAAACACACCACAAACCGTCACTTTCAGGAGGAAATGCATGATATAAGGAAGAGTTCACCCGTTCATTTAAATGTTTTTTAATCCTGTGAGTCATGGAATTATATATAGGGCTAATAATTGATTTATTGCTAGTAAACAATGAATCAATTAATCGCATGATTTATCATTTCTCTCTTTCTACCAAAAACTGGATGATAAAAGCCTTCATTCTGGTGTTTTGCTTCAACTAGGACTTTTTTGAAGGACAATTTTGTTCCCAGAGATTTCATAATTGATTTTATTTGTTTTTTTTGTTGTTTTGTTTATTTATTTTGGATATTTAAAATGCCTTCCAGTTCTAGTGTTAAATGTTGATTAGAATTTAAAGTTTATTGATCTTAGAGAAAGTTTTCTGATGTCGTTATCATTATACTACTTGATAATGATTTATTGTTTATCGCAGTAACTTCTACCAGAATTTATCATCCAGCAAAATGTGTTCAGGCCCAGTTAAGGAAAGAGAAAGCAAACATGTGCAAACTTGGAAAAGAAGGTTTTTGGGGGGTTTTATGTAAAAGAAACGAGGATGAACAAATAATCAGAGTTGTGCTGCTTCTTAAAAAGTGAAATATTTTCCCAATTAGTGGCGAATCTGGAGCCGGGAAGACGGAGAACACCAAGAAGGTGATCCAGTACCTGGCTGTCGTCGCCTCGTCTCATAAAGGCAAGAAAGACGTCAACCCTGTGAGTAGAAATTACCAAAGAAACACTCAGACAGAAAATTCATTTTAAAACAAAACCAATTCCTGCTGATTCTTTGAGTTTTGTTTTGTTTTTTTGTAAGATTGTTTTCGATTTATTTTCACTTTTTCTTCAATTTAAAAAATTTTTTTTTAGTTACATTGTTTTTTTTCAATTTAAAATTTGTCAGTTTAAATTTTTCCAGTTTTAAAATTATGATCTGGTATAATTTTAAACCTATTTCCTAGTTTTAAAATGGGTTTTTAATTATAACTTTTCTTTGTTTTAAAATATTTTTTAAAACAAAAAATATTTTTGTGTGGGTTTTTTTTTCTCCAGTTTTATATTTTTAGTTTTAAAATGATTTCTCAGTTTTATTTTTTCCCCAGTTTTAAAATAATTTTTTGTTTGTTCTAAGGTGGTTTGAATAAAACGAGATCTTATTAGATCAAACTTTATGGCCCTAATTTAGCCCCATAGATCCTGGCTTGGAGCTGAACATGTTTTTCCCAGTGTGTGTAGCATCCGGGTCCAAAACCAGGCATGTCAGGCTAACTGTCATCTATAAGTCGCTCTTTGTTAAACTCACCTTCAGATTGTCTCCTTTGTTAGCTGTGAAATCACGAATCTGTAATAAAGCTTATATTTCACTGTATGTGACAGGAATCAGTCGCTGCAGCTGTGGCCAAGGTGAGAACAGACTGGTGCTGTTTTATTCCTCCTGCTGGGGCTTTTGGTTTCCTTCTACATGAGAAATAATGACAAAAACAAATGAGTTAGAGTCCATATTACCTCATAAATCCTCCATAATGATAAGTGAAAGTTACACTCAGGGGTTTTCTGAGTGAAAACTGATTGATTCCTGGCCTTTTCTGCTCGGCTGCTTCATAAGCTTAAAAAACTGTCCCTCATTTTTAATGGCTCGTTTTTCTGACTCTTCCAGCAGCAGCAGCAGTCAGGATCTCTGGCCTATGTGAGTAAAAATCCTGTTTCATTCATTTCGGAACAGCAGCAGTTCATTAAATAATGTCCTACCTGTTTCTGGCCTGCAGGGGGAGCTAGAGAAGCAGCTGCTGCAGGCTAATCCCATCCTGGAGGCTTTTGGAAACGCCAAGACCATCAAGAATGACAACTCCTCCAGATTCGTACGTTTTGCTTAACATTCATTCAATCTTAGTTTTTTTATTCATTTTAGTTTACCCATTTAACAAACACTCACAGACCACCTGCTTTAAAAACTACATGGAAATCAAAAACCTAATTGTTCTTTACTATTAGTGTTGTGTGCATTAATAACATTTGTAATTTAGGAGCATAATAAAAGAAAAACAGACTTGAGTTGCTTTGACAGAAACTAAAATCCTCTTCTGCACCATAAAATGTACAAATTTCTATAGACTGGTTTCTGTTTTGTGTCTGAAAAAGCAGAAACAGCTCTCACTACTGTATGTGTCAAACAGCACCACTGGCGCCCCCTGGTGGTCCACCAGCTTTAGAAAGAGCCTTAAAATGATAGCTACACAAAGCAGTGTGTGTAGCTATCGTTGAAGAAGGTGAAAAACGAAAGCTAAATTCCACTTGTTGTCCTGATGAATGAACCTTGGCACTACCAGAGATGGACTCTGTTTTTGCTTCAACGTAAGAGAAATTCAAGGAGCCACAGTAAAGTGTCACATGGCTGCTGTCCTTCCACAGGGGAAATTCATCAAACTAAACTTTGACGTGACTGGCTTCCTCGTCGGGGCGAACATTGACACCTGTATCCTTATCCAGCAAAGTTCCTTTTCCTACATCAGCCGCCGTAAAGGTTTCCTGCTTAACTCCGGCCGATCTGAACAGACCTGCTGGAGAAGTCGCGCTGCATTCGTCAGGCCAACACAGAGAGATCCTTCCACATCTTCTACTACATGGTGTCCGGGGCAAAGGACAAGATGAGGGGTGAGAGTTGAGAGAAAATAGCAACCTGTGGGACTTGAAGGAAACGTTCTGCTGCTCTTAGGTCAGTGCTGCAGTGTTTGTCTGGAGGATAACTCTGTGAGTTTGTGTTGTTGCAGAGGAGCTGCTATTGGAGGGCTTCAGCAGCTACCGTTTCCTGGTCGCGGGTCACGTGGAGGTTCCTGGTCAGCAGGATGACGAGCTTTTCGACGAGACTCTGGAAGCGATGGAGATCATGGGCTTCACAGAGGAGGAGAGATTAGGTACTAACAGACGGAGATGGATGGATGAATGGATGGATGTTGTTGGTATGGAGGAATTCAAAGGTGCTGAATTCATGAATTAAGAGACGATACACAAAACTCCATTCTCTCCGGCTCACAGGCAAACAGGAAGACATTTAATGCACATCTGCGGAATCACATATTACATTTTCATCATCTCATTTTCAACGTCTCACTATCCAAAATGTCTTGTTTCCTGCTTCGGGCTTCTAGCTTTTATACCGATTCAATCCGCTATTGTGTATTGGAAAGCGTCTGACCAATGACGATCCGAATCTCGCTTCTGGCTCCGTTTCCACTGAATGTGTGTTGGAAGTTCCGAGAATTCAGGTCTGACCTTGTGGAAGTTAAATCTGCTCCCTCAGATGACCATTAGTCAAATTGTTAGTCCATACAAAGGTTATTTTCCAGTTCGGCCCGACTCCTTCGCACGCAATCAGGGAAAGACGTTTGCCAAGATTCCTCGCTAACTGTTCCTCTCTGGGATTGTTTATTCCACATGTCTCCAGTCTGAATTCTTGTCTGACTCCTAGGTCAGATCGACCCAAGTGTCAACACAGTAAAACATATCTTAATGTGAATCAACATAACTTTTAACTATTAACATAATTATAATCTTCTACAAATTGCCTGTAAATTGTCGGCCATCTTGTTTTGCAGGTATGCTGAAGGTGGTCTCCACCGTCCTCCAGCTGGGAAACATCAAGTTTGAGAAGGAGAGGAACAGCGAGCAGGCCACCATGCCCGACAACACCGGTAACCATGGTAACACCGCGTCGCGGCTCCGTGAGGAAGCGCCGCAGCGTCTCTGACCCCTTCTCCCGTTTCAGCGGCTCAGAAGGTTTGCCACCTGCAGGGCATCAACGTGACCGACTTCACCCGCGCCATCCTGACGCCCAGGATCAAGGTGGGGCGGGAGGTGGTGCAGAAGGCCCAGACCAAGCAGCAGGTAACTCACCCATCGCTTAAAGGAACCAAGTTCTTATACTTCTGTTTGGGTCTCAACCGCTTCTAAAAACTGTAGACTTTTGGGCAATGTGTTCATGTTTATTGGTCTCTGGAAAATGAGCCGTTTCAAAAACCTTCCGATTGTTAAGTCACGCTGTGGCGTTACCTAGCAACCCAAGCTGAGCTCCAGCATGTTTGGTCAGCTGGTTTTACTGCTGTATGCGTTGTACAATGGCTGCTGGAAAAGGCAAGTGTTTTGTTGTTGACTTACCATCCAGAAACCACTTGCTGCATTCTTGTTGCTTGTGCAGGAGGCTCCACTTCTGCTTCTCAAAGACGTGCAGTTGTATAATTGCGCATCTGTTCACAGCCTTTTTCACATGTGAGTGTAAATGTTGAGTTGGGGGGGGGGCGTGGCCAGTAGCATCTTATTTGGATTTAAAGTGACAGAGACCATAAAACAGCTAGAAATAGGCAGAACTGAATAGTTTACATCTCATTTTCTAAGATTGATTTTCTGAAAAAAAAATGTAATCAATACGTTTTGTATAGAACATGGACCTACCTAACGTGTTCCAGGGAGAACAATAGGTAATTTCTTCTAAATGATCTTAAAATTGTGCACCATGTTCAGGCTGATTTTGCAGTAGAGGCACTGGCCAAGGCCATGTACGACCGCTTGTTCCGCTGGATCCTCGCCAGAGTCAACAAGACGCTGGACAAGAGCAAGAGACAGTCGTCCTCCTTCCTGGGAATCCTGGACATCGCTGGCTTTGAGATCTTTGAGGTGGATCCTCCCTGAAGAACTTCCTTTGGTCGGTTGGGTTCACCGAGTTCCCGTCTGTTTTCTGACCTGCAAAGTCTTTCCTCCTGTAGGACAACTCGTTCGAGCAACTCTGCATCAACTACACCAACGAGCGTCTGCAGCAGCTCTTCAACCACACCATGTTCATCCTGGAGCAGGAGGAGTACAAGAGGGAGGGCATCGAGTGGAGCTTCATCGACTTTGGCCTGGACCTGCAGCCCTGCATCGAGCTCATCGAGAGGCCGGTGAGCGCTCCTCAAGCATGGCGGTCAACATGACCCCTGAGGTCAAAATGGCCCCGGGGGTCAAAATGACACCTGGGGTCAAAATGAAACCTGGGGTCAAAATGACACCAGGGGTCAAAATGACCCCTGAGGTCAAAATGACCCCTGAGGTCAAAATGATACCTGGGATCAAAATGACTCCTGAGGTCAAAATGACCCCTGAGGTCAAAATGTTACCTGGGGTCAAAATGACCCCTGGGGTCAAAATGATCCTGCAGTCAAAATGACCACTACATTCAAAATGACCCCTGTGGTCAAAATGATCCCTGCAGTCAAAATGACACCAGGGGTCAAAATGATACCTGGGGTCAAAATGACCCCTGCAGTCAAAATGAAACCTGGGGTCAAAATGACCCCTGCGGTCAAAATGAAACCTGGGGTCAAAATGACACCAGGGGTCAAAATGACCCCTGTGGTCAAAATGATACCTGGGATCAAAATGACTCCTGAGGTCAAAATGACCCCTGAGGTCAAAATGTTACCTGGGGTCAAAATGATCCCTGCAGTCAAAATGACACCTGGGGTCAAAATGACACCTGGGGTCAAAATGAAACCTGGGGTCAAAATGACCCCTGCAGTCAAAATGAAACCTGGGGTCAAAATGACACCTGGGGTCAAAATGACACCAGGGGTCAAAATGATACCTGGGGTCAAAATGACACCAGGGGTCAAAATGATACCTGGGGTCAAAATGACACCAGGGGTCAAAATGACCCCTGCAGTCAAAATGAAACCTGGGGTCAAAATGAAACCTGGGGTCAAAATGACACCTGGGGTCAAAATGACACCAGGGGTCAAAATGATACCTGGGGTCAAAATGACACCAGGGGTCAAAATGACCCCTGCAGTCAAAATGAACCCGGGGGTCAAAATGACACCTGGGGTCAAAATGATACCTGGGGTCAAAATGACCCCTGCAGTCAAAATGACCCCTACAGTCAAAATGACCCCTGAGGTCAAAATGACCCCTGGGGTCAAAATGACCCCTGGGGTCAAAATGACACCTACAGTCAAAATGACCCCTGAGGTCAAAATGACCCTGAGGTCAAAATGACCCCTGAGTCAAAATGACCCCTACAGTCAAAATGACCCCTAGTCAAAATGACTCATCAAAATGACCCTACAGTCAATGACCTGAGGTCAAAATGACCCCTGGGGTCAAAATGACACCTACAGTCAAAATGACACCTACAGTCAAAATGACCCCTGAGGTCAAAATGACCCCTTAGGTCAAAATGACACCTGAGGTCAAAATGACCCCTGAGGTCAAAATGACACCGAGTCAAATGACCCTTAGGTCAAATGACCTACGTCAAAGACCCCTGAGGTCAAAATGACACCTGGGGTCAAAATGACCCCTGAGGTCAAAATGACACCTGGGGTCAAAATGACCCCTTAGGTCAAAATGACCCCTAAGAACCTGCAGAATACCTGCAGATCTGCGGTATTCTGCAGGTTTCCACCTTCCTTGTGGTTTTCCAGAACAATCCCCCTGGCATCCTGGCGCTGCTGGATGAGGAGTGCTGGTTCCCGAAAGCCACCGATCAGTCGTTCGTGGACAAACTGCTGAACACCCACACGGGTCACGTGAAGTTCTCCAAACCCAAACAACACAAGGACAAGCTGATGTTCTCGGTGCTTCACTACGCTGGAAAGGTAACTGAAACAGCCTCAGATGGAAATTTTGTTTTGATTTTGTTACTCTATAATTTAAAGTGTCAAAACGACGGATGACCTACAGATTCTTCTGTCACCGTTTAAAAAATCTGGTCAAAGATGGAACGTATTCTGTTTATGCAATCTGAGTGGAAATACTGCCACCTGCAGGTGGGAGTTAGCATCACATAAACTCAAAGTTTCTGACCTTTTTAGCATGAAAAATTTGCTGATTTTTCAATGATTTCAGCAATTTTTTAATTCTCATTACTACGATTTAATTCTGGTGATATTATCTCTTTATTTTTGAATAATTACAACTTTATTTTCAAAATTAAAACATTTCTTTTCCTTGCCTGCCACTAACACTCGTTAACACTTGGTGAGAAAGCAGCAGAAGTTTAAGGAAAACTCTCAGAAATTTGTTCAACTATTCATAAAGACAACTTTAAAAGATCACAAGACAGTTTCTCCCAAGAAAACCTGCTCAGCCCGGTGGTCGAGGCGTCGAGTCGGTCCACCGGTGGTCCACCGTGTTTTTGTATTAAAAGGTGTTAAGTTGAAATGTAAAAGTATTACTGTGTAATTATACATAAACATCTCCAGTGAAATGATATTTAAACCCACAACTAGGCTAAAAACAAATTTGAACTTCTATTTAATCCAAATTAAGTCAGCGGCTCCATCAGGGCTTCAGGGCCCATAAACACTAATATTTAAAACAGACACAGATACATAAATAAACTTGTTTATTGAGATTGTCAATGCTGTTAAATTTTATTCAATTGTTTAGACAAACATAAATTAAATAATTTTAAATTGTTTAACATTTAGATCCAAGATTTTAAGGAGTTGGCAAGTTTACTTTGTAAAACGTAAAAGAACAATATTCATAGTTAGATTGTTTTGTTACCATAGCAACAATCTGAGCTGGGAGTTTAATCTTTGAATTTATAAATACCTTTTTAGGTTGGCCAATTAAACTACTCCCTTCTCCCATATTTCACTAAATCTAACACACAAGCTGTTAGAGGTGCTGATATTTTTAGCAGCAAAAGGGGCCCATAAGTCAGATTCTGCTCCAGGCCTCATCCAGCCTTGGACCGGCCCTGTAACCTGCTGCACTAGCAGAGATGAGCAACAAACAGGAGATTTAATTCAATGCTGCTAATGTGGCTTTAGTAGCTCTTCCATTTCGTGTCTGTTGAGTTTTTAATAATTGTCACATAAACTATTCTGGTTGGTCGAGTTTATGGGACGAGTTTCTCAGATCTCCTTGTGTCGTGCATTAACGCTGAGTAAATGACGCATTTCAAATGGTTTGATTCATCGTGTAACTGGAAAAATAATACTAAAAATAATGATAAAACAATATAAAATCATAGTGATGTGTTACAGACCGGAGAGGTTAAAGCTCCTCACCGGGCTGAACCTGCAAGATGAGGTCAGCGCTGCTCGTTATCCACAAACCGGGACAACCAGGACCAGAGACTTAAACTTTACAGGGAGACAGACACAGAGCCACATGCTGGACATTGGATTCCCAGCTTGGCGGCTGTGATGCTATAGCACACTAATAAAATGTTTTTAAATTTTAAAATATTAAAGAAATAAACAGCTAAAATCGCATTTGTTAGCTTGGATTATGATCACAAACCCAATACCTGAGTGTTTCCCAATCATGCAGAGCGATGTGTCTGAAATTAATTTACAACTGAACAAAGTTTTACTGAACACCAAACATTTGACCAAGAATGGCTTTAGAGACAAATCAGCTGTAAAGGTCATGAAAGCCCAAACGGACCTGATGGAGACAAAGTAACAATTTGATGGAGAGTCAAATAAACTGGAAGGACAAAATATTTTGTTCCTTCAGAAAAATAAAACCTGAGACAGTCTGCCTTCAAGGCTACAGAAAGAACCTAAACACACACACACACACACACACACAGGGGCGTGTGTGTGTGTGTGTGGATGGGGGCCCGGTTCGGGGGGCGCCAGGGAGGGAGGAATGGTTTCAAGTCACTTAAATGTCTGACTATAGACGGAGAAAGAGCGCCCTCACCTGGTGAGAAAGGTGCATTTAATGTTAGAGTTGTCAATCATAGACACTGTTTATAAATGACACTGTCATAAATAGTGTTTATGACGCGGTGGGTTTAAACTCTTACCTTAATCAATAACTCGTCATAACTGATCATAATTCCTCTTAGGGAGCTGATGTAAATATCCATACAGGTCAGCCTGTGTCCATTTCGAGTGAAAGGAGGAGCGCGATCCGCTCTGAGGTTAATTTAACTTAATCCAGCTACGGCAGGTGCAGGTGATTAAATGCATAAACTACAAACACATCTTCTATAACCATATCTTTTAGGAATAAATCTGCTCCGCTAGTGAAACGCTGAGTAACAGAAACGTTCGCAATCTGGCTTAAAAAAATATATAGATGGGGTTTTTTTCCCCTAAAACAAACAAAAAAGAAAAATCAAGAAAGGCTTAGCCTGGCAGTGGCAATAGTAAAGCACGGCGGGCAGCCAGGCCTATAATACACTGGGGGAAACCCTGCAAGGAATTTTACCTTCACACCAAAACTATTAATAAATAGGAGCTCAGAACCTCTTTTGACAACGACTTTCTGAAGGTTTTCTGTTCTCTTTCTCCCTCCAGGTGGATTATAACGCAGCCAACTGGCTGACGAAGAACATGGATCCCCTGAATGACAACGTGACGGCTCTGCTCAACAACTCCTCCAGCGGCTTCATCCAGGACCTCTGGAAAGACGGTCAGTCCTCCAATTGCGCACATTCACACACCTCTGGATGCGATTACACCTTTCTCCATTGTCATCCTGCAGTGGACCGAGTGGTGGGCCTGGACACCATCACCAAGATGTCGGAGAGCTCTGTTCCCAGCTCCACCAAGTCCAAGAAGGGGATGTTTCGCACGGTGGGTCAGCTGTACAAGGAGTCTCTGGGGAAGCTGATGACCACGCTGCACAACACGCAGCCCAACTTCGTCCGCTGCATCATCCCCAACCACGAGAAACGGGTGAGCGCCGCTTTCCTCTGCCGCTGGCTGCAAACGGCCTTTCTATGATCTCACTGGCTGCTGCTGCGGCTCTGCAGGCCGGGAAGATGGACGCCCACCTGGTTCTGGAGCAGCTCAGGTGTAACGGCGTCCTGGAGGGCATTCGGATCTGCAGGCAGGGATTTCCAAACCGCATAGTTTTCCAGGAGTTCAGACAGAGGTGAGGGAGCGTTTCTGGTACAACATTTAGGGGGAAAGGTGATCCGATACATTGTTCCAGAAATTAGTCCAATAAATTATATTTTAAGAACATTTTCAACCAATTTTATAATGGCTTATTAATGAAAGTAAATCAATTCAAAGATTACAAAAAAATTAATGCTGGAACTGGAAAACATTTTAAAAATGCGAAATAAACAAAACGGCTGAAACAATTGAAAAGTTTTCTCTGCTTGATGCCGATAATCTGATCCTTATTAAACAACCAAAATCTTCTACAGGATTTGTCTTTCCTCATTTAAGAAAGGAGAAGCTCCTCATGTTGTCAGCTGAGGTTTAATAACCTCAGTCCTATTTGCACGGTTAAATTCAGGTGGTGACTGTTGTTCTTTGTGGCAGTAAACATCCTCACCTGTGTGCAGGTATGAGATTCTGGCTGCCAACGCCATCCCTAAGGGCTTCATGGATGGAAAGCAGGCCTGCTGCCTGATGGTGAGCTTTTATTTTAAAAATCTGTGATGGAAACGAGTGTAAAGAACAAGATCTTTGCTGTCCTCTGAGCATAAATCAGTTTTATGGATTAATCAGGTTTTTGATTTTTGAAGATTGAAGTTAAATTAAAATCTGATGTTTCATCTCTAATCCATATCGCCCTCCGTTCCTCAGGTGAAGCACCTGGATCTGGACCCGAACCTGTACCGCATCGGTCAGAGTAAAATGTTCTTCAGGACGGGAGTTCTGGCTCAGCTGGAGGAAGAGCGAGACCTCAAGCTGACCGTCGTCATCATCGCCTTCCAGGCTCAAGCACGAGGCTTTCTGGGGCGAAAGTAAGAGGAGCCATTTCAGGGGATCTGGGCCTGAAGTCGTCTATGAACCAACGGGTGACGGTTTGTTGTTTTCAGAGCGTTTAGTAAACGCCAGCAGCAGCTGACGGCCATGAAGGTCATCCAGAGGAACTGCGCTTGCTACCTCAAACTGAAGAACTGGCAGTGGTGGCGGCTGTTCACCAAGGTCCGCACTGGACGCCAGGCTTGATCCTACATGCATCCTGACCTTTAACCTTAACCAGATCAATGTGTGACCCAGGTGAAGCCGCTGCTGCAGGTGACCAGACAGGAAGAGGAAATGGGCCAAAAGGAGGAGGAGCTAAAGGCGGTGCGCGAGGTGGCGGCTAAGACCGAAGCTGAGCTGAAGGAAATCTCCCAGAAACACACTGAGGTGAGTCAGACGCAGCATCTACCCATTTTATCTGGAGAAGCAATTAGGAATGAAACAACTAATCGTGATTAATTGATTATTAACATAATCATCACACAACATAGTAATCAATTAATCATTAATACAGACTCTAGAAATGACCATTTCCTGAATAAACAACACACTCAGAGCAGTAATTAAACCAAAACCGTACAAAAATATATAAACATTTTGCAATTAAGATGAAAAAGCCTTCTTGTCCGTAAATCTGTCTACCCAGAACTCCAGTGCTAATTTTTGCTTCACCTGATTCAAATTTTACAGAAAACCCTCCTATTAAACACCTTTTGCATCCAGTTATTAATAAAAAAAAAAAACAATTAACAGATTAGCAGACAATACGTTTTTAGCTTCACATGTATTCTTTGGTACAAATGATCAAACATTCATTAAAGGGATGCTGTTGTTGCATTTTAGGCAATCAAATATTTATTTTTTATTTTATAAAGGAATTTAATTATTTGCAGCTTTTAATGTATTTCTAATATTGTATAAAAAAGCTCAAGTGGTGAATGAAAAGCTTGCAGAATGCGCCAATTTTTTGTTCGGTTAATCATCAGAATAACCGATTAATTGTCAGAATAACCAATCAATTAATCATCAGAATAACTGATTAATCGTCAGAATAACCAACCGATTAATCGTCAGAATAACCAATTAATTGTCAGAATAACCAGATTAATTTTCAGAATTACCGATTAATAGTCAGAATAATCTATTTATAAAATAATTATTGCCACAGTCCTACCTTAGTCTTTTTGTAATTCATATCCAAGAATCATTGACTTAAAAAAGTTTCATGTCTTGCAGAAAAGTTACTGGTAAGTTATTTTTGATTAAATGAAAACTCTGGAGAACATGGTAATTTTTCTCTGATTCACCCTTGTGCATACTAGGACTAAGGCAAATGATACGAGTAATACAGGTGTGATACAAGTAATACAAATGGTTGGACCCCATTTGTAAACACCAGGGTTAATCAGCTTATCGTCAAAATAATCGATTACTAAAATAATGGTTAGTTGCAGCCCTGGAAGCAGAGTCGTGGTTAAAGAAGGAGTCTTGTGGTTGCAGCTGGCTGAGGAGCGAGCGCAGCTGGAGCTGAAGCTGCAGGCCGAGACGGAGCTGTACGCCGAGGTGGAGGAGATGCGCGTGCGTCTGGAGGCCAAGAAGCAGGAGCTGGAGGAGGTGCTGCACGAGATGGAGGCGCGGCTGGAGGAGGAGGAGGAGCGCAGCGTCGCCCTGCAGCAGGAGAAGAAGGACATGGAGCAGCAGCTGCAGGTTCTCCCAACTTCATTCAGCTCAGTAAAACAATCAAAACAGGTTTCAAACTGGTTGCTATGGCGACTCCTGACAGTTACTGAACAGTATTAACAATGGATGGAAACAAATGTTTTAATGCAAGAATCCTGCGAAATAGAGTCAGCTCAGTTTAGTTTTAGTCAGTTCAGTTAAGCTTTGTTCATTTCCAGTAAATGTAGTTCTGTTCAGTTCATCTCAGTTTAACTTAGTTTGCTTTAAATCGGTTCAGTTCCATTAAACTGAATCCTCCTAAGCACTTTGTCTCAGTTCAGATCAATTCAAATCAGTTTTCTTTAAAAAAGAAGCTGATTACCAACTTTCCTGTCAACTTTAAAGGCCACTAGAGCCAATAAAACCTTTAAAAAAAGAAGCTGATGGTCTTTCGAGGTTAAAACTATCCTTTATGATCGCTCTGGTGTTCTTAGACTAACTGGTGTAGTTTTGTGCCATCAGCTGATGGAGGCACACATCGCAGAGCAGGAAGACGCTCAGCAGAAGCTCCATCTGGAGAAAACGGTGGTGGAGGGGAAGGTGAAGAAGATGGAGGAGGACATGATGCTGATGGAGGATCAGAACAACAAGCTGCAGAAGGTGACAGAAGGACACATTTTTTTAAAAACCTGCAGTTTCAGGTCGTTTTCCTTTTGACTTCCTGTTGCTGTTTTCAGGAGCGAAAACTTCTGGAGGAGCGTTTGGCTGACATGAGCTCCAACCTGGCAGAGGAGGAGGAGAAGTCAAAGAATCTGACCAAACTCAAGGCCAAACATGAGTCCATGATCTCCGACCTGGAAGGTGAGGCAGCACTGATGATCGATTATTATTCCTTATCATTATTTATGACATGACATTCGGCTCCCAGAGTGTTGGAAGAATCCTTAAAGCTAACATCAAAATGTGCAGCTTGATTTTCAATAGTTTTCTAAAACATTTGGTGGTGAAATGTTGAACAAACTGTGTAAAACAAATTTATAGAGTTAATGGAGTCCCATATTCTCAAAGAAAAATAAAACACACTCACTTCCTGAATAACCTCCACCTGCTGATGACTTTAAGTCCCAATACTAAAAGTAATTTCCCCAAAAGAGGTAGAAGAACGGTGGAGTCACAAAAACCAGTCTAAAATGATGCCCTGTTTGTTTTTACCTGTTATGTTGCCCCATACCAACCACCTTTTCACGTTTCTGAAACCATCACACCTGAGAAACGCATAGATCCACCAAAATCAGTGTCACACAGTGGAAACATGAGGTAACCAATAAGTCAGCAAACCTGAAAGTTTCCCATGTAGCAGTTTGATCTTTATTTACATACGTAATTTAGCCTGAAGAAACCCAAACGTGAATCAGTGACGATTCTTTCTGCCTTTTTGTCTCCAGTTCGTATGAAGAAGGAGGAGAAGGCTCGTCAGGATGTGGAGAAGGCAAAGAAGAAGGTGGATGCAGAGCTGGCCGACCTGCAGGAGCAATACGCCGACCTGCAGGCGCAGCTGGCCGAGCTACGAGCTCAGTTAGCCGCTAAAGAGGACGAGCTCCAGGCTACACAGACCCGGTGAGCCCAAAACCAGGACCAGCGTCAACCAGTATGACGTGGCCATGCTGCACTGCAGATCCACCCTAAAGACTCATTTCTCTGTTCGCAGTTTGGAGGAGGAGAGCACCCAGCGCGCAACGCTGGTTAAGAAAATTCGTGAGTTGGAAGCGTTGCTGTCGGAGCTGCAGGAGGATCTGGAGGCGGAGCGGGCGGCGCGGGGGAAGGCGGAGGCCGCGCGGCGGGACCTGGGAGAGGAGCTGAATGCTCTGCGCTCCGAGCTGGAGGACAGCCTGGATACCACCGCTGCTCAGCAGGAGCTGCGGTCTGTGGAAACCCACACATCCCATATTAACCCACAGGCTGCACTCACCAACAGTTTTTATTTATTTACTGAGTTTGTTTGCACCCAGTAAAAATGTAGCAACTGTTCTTCTGAGATAACTAAAGTAAACCGTAGCATCGTCTGCGTAGAGGGTAATCTGGGTGCCGGTTTTTTCCTCATGGTGACTTTTTGTGTTTCATACTGATAGAGCAAAACGAGAGCAGGAAGTAGCAACGCTAAAGAAAGCTATGGAAGACGAGGGGCGGAGCCACGAGGCCCAGGTCCAGGAACTTCGTCAGAAACACAGTCAGGCTGTGGAGGAGCTGACCGAGCAGCTGGAGCAAGCCAAAAGGGTCGGACCACGTCACAAGATAAACTTTAACTTTTTATCCCATGAAGTTTCACTCATTTGGCTCCGTCTTCTTCCTTCCAGGTCAGGGCCAGTCTGGAGAAAGCCAAACAAGCCCTGGAGAAAGAGTCGGCAGACTTGAGCGCCGAGTTGAGATCCCTCGCCAGCTCAAAGCAAGATGTGGAGCACAAGAAGAAGAAGGTGGAGGCTCAGCTGAACGATTTAAACTCCCGATTCAACGAAAGCGAGCGGCAGAGGAATGAGCTCGGGGAGCGAGTATCGAAGCTGAACGTGAGTCAAAGCATCGACGTTTTACTAAATGTAACTATGGAAATATCTAAGTTTAGGTCCAAAGATAAAAACTTCAGTTTCTGTTCATCTGGAGGACGTTATGGCAAATCCACTGGTGACATCATAATGTAGAGATGTGTGTCATCTGGGTAGTTATGGCAGCTACTCTTACTACTTGTTATAACCTGAGAACATGTTAGTTATGAGGGTCCTAGGAATGAACCCTATGGTTCCCCACATGTCATGTTTCAATGAGTTGGTCCAGTAGTTGTACTGAAGGAACTTCCTTTTTACATAAAATGCTCATTTATAAATATATAAAATTCATTTACGCGCTTGTGATGCTCTCGTTTATACAGCAGGGCATACTTTAAGGTTTATTATTATTTTTACTTTGAGGTTTTTGTGCTTTAGAAGAGATTTCTGCTCTGTTAGATGGAGCTGGAGAGTGTGACCGGCCTGCTGAACGACGCTGAGGGGAAGAACATCAAGCTGAGTAAAGACGTCTCCAGCCTGTCCTCTCAGCTCCAGGACGCCCAGGTGAAACACTCACCTGACCATGTGACCACGCCTGGTCCCAAACCTCTGAGCCCAGCCTTCCTCCCTCCCTCCCTGCAGGAGCTCCTGTCTGAGGAAACCCGTCAGAAGCTGAACCTGTCTGGACGGCTGCGTCAGCTGGAGGAGGACAGAAACGGCCTGATGGAGCAGCTGGAGGAGGAGGCGGAGGCCAAACGCGCCGTAGAGAGACAGGTGTCCAGCCTCAACATGCAGGTCAGTAACACGAACTGACATTCCTGTCCGGAAGAAGGGACAGCAGTAGGAAGGTAAATATCTGACACTGAGAATCGGGTTTTGTTTGTATTGAATCTGGATATGTGGAAAACGGAAACATTTTTAGTCGTTTTGGGCTTTTATCCCAAAAAACTCTGTTTGATATTAATAAAAATGACTTTTAACACAAACTCAGACCAAAGTGGAGATTCTGGAAAACTCTGTAATCCTGTTTGTGTGTCTATTCGGTAAAACAGACCTTCAGTCTGCGACAAATAACTCACTAAGTCTATGTTGTCTGTTGCTTTAATAACTTTTTATTCTGTTATGCTCAATTTATAAATCTATTCAAACAAATGAACATCCTGGCTTCATGTTGAAAAAGTACTAATTATTTCACTTTTAATGTGGGAAAAAACATTTTGTTATGTCTGAAATAATCTGCCAGTGGAAAAAGTATTCCATCAACATTAAATAATCATGTACTTAAAACAATCTCTTATTACTTACTTACTTTATGTTAGTTTTGTCTTATTTCAAGTTTACTAAGATATTTTCTCTGGAAACTAGACAAAAATACTTTGTGAGATTTTGTGTTTTTGCAGCGAAAGACAATTAATAAACTATTGGTCTAACAGGAGATCATATTTATGCAACCAGGTTTTTTCATCTTTTTATGTATTTTTTAGTTTTTCAGTTGAGTTTTGTATCTATGTGTCACATTAACGGTAGAAAAATGAAAAAAAAAATGTATGCTTTTGCACAAGATCTGATGTTTTCTGGCAAAATATTTAGGCCACAGTCTGCAACGCAGTGTTCCTTTACGACAAAAGCATATTTTTATTCCCAACCTGTTTGTCTTAACTCTCTGCTGACTGTTTTCCAGCTTTCTGACCACAGGAAGAAGCTGGAGGAAATGTCGGCGACGGTGGAGCTGCTGGAGGAGGGGAAGAAGCGGCTGCAGCGCGACCTGGAGGCCGCCAACGGCGAGTACGAGGAGAAGGCGGCAGCCTACGACAAGCTGGAGAAGAGCCGCGGCCGGCTGCAGCAGGAGCTGGAGGACGTCCTGATGGACCTGGACGCCCAGCGGCAGCTCGTCTCCAACCTGGAGAAGAAGCAGAAGAAGTTTGACCAGGTCAGAGGTCAAACTACACAATCCTACCAGACCTTCAGTCCAGCTACATAAATATTACACGACCTTTTAAAAGAAACGAGACGAAAAGAAAACTTAATACACACACAAAAAAGGTCATATTACTATGGGAATAAAGTAATAAATGTATAACTATATATTGTGAGAATGAAGTAATAGAAGTAATAAAAGAATAAAGTAATAATAATAATAAAACTACGGCTGTATTCTCATATTATTTTGACTCAAATGAGAATAACAAGAATAAAGTGGATAAATGCAGAATAAAGAAATAGGATTACAAGGTTAATGCATTATTAATTTATTCTCATTTTATTTCAACTCGTACAAAAATAAAATTATAACATGACGAGAATAAAGTCGTAGTATTATGACTTTATTCTTGTAAATTATTCTGGTAATATTATAATTTTATTTATACTAGTACAACAGTAACGTTTTAATATCATGTCACATTAGGATTTTATTTTTGTAAAACTTCATTCTCATAACATCATGACTTTATCCTCCTAATTTTATTCTTACAGTATTTTCCGTCATGTTACCAGTTTATTATTTTTATCAGTGCGTTCTGCCGCCGCCGGCCCTTTAAGGACCTTCCTGACCTTGAATTGACCTGAAATGAAGTGATTTTGACTCGGTGCTTTAAACTGTTTCCGTTCTGTTTGAACGTCCCGAGCTGCTGCAGTGAAACCAGAACACTGCTGTTGTGGTGGGTCTCTGCTGCCCTGCAGATGCTGGCCGAGGAGCGGTCGGTGTCGGCCCGGTTTGCGGAGGAGCGGGACCGGGCGGAGGCGGAGGCGAGGGAGAAGGAGACCCGGGTGCTGGCCCTGAGCCGGGCGCTGGAGGAGAAGCAGGGCGTCCTGGAGGAGGCCGAGAAGGCGGCCAAGGCCCTGCGGGCCGACATGGAGGACCTCATCAGCTCCAAGGACGACGCAGGGAAGAGCGTAAGACGGAAACCCGCAAGAAACGCCGACCCGGGCGAAGCAGGCGGAGCTGACCTCTGACCCTCCGCCAGGTTCACGAGCTGGAGAAGGCCAAGCGCGCGCTGGAGGCCTTCGTGGAGGAGATGAGGACGCAGATGGAGGAGCTGGAGGACGAGCTGCAGGTGGCGGAGGACGCCAAGCTGCGTCTGGAGGTCAACGGCCAGGCGCTGCGGGCGCAGCATGAGCGCGAGCTGCAGGCCCGAGACGAGACGGGCGAGGAGAAGAGGAAGCAGCTCCTCCGTCAGGTCGGAGCGACGTCATGAATACATTTTATAGACGATTAATATATTGCTTTAATAACTTTTATTAAAGCAATAATAAAAGTTATTTTATTATTGCTTTAATTGCGATAATTAATCATAATTAATCACGATTAATCACAATTAATCGATTGTTGAAATAATCGCCGTATGAAAGGTTTTAAAAATTATTTTATTTGAAGGTGATTTATTATTATTTTATTATATTACTTTTTATTTATATACAGGTATATATAACATTTTAAATACTATCTTTCCCCCATAAAATTTAATTTTTTATTTTATTAAATTTTTTACTGAACACCTGTCGTTTTCTCTTCTGACCTTTTTCTCTGTGGAAAATATTTCTTCCTCATCTTCAGTTCAAACTGGATGATAAATAATGTTGGGATAAAGAAGGACATGAATTTTGTTGGGTGTGATTTTACCTGTGCAGGTGCGGGAGCTGGAGGCGGAGCTTGAGGAGGAGAGGAAGCAGCGAGGTCAGGCGTCCGGCGCCAGGAAGAAGCTCGAAGGTGAGCTGAAGGACATGGAGGAGCATCTGGACGCCACCAGCAGGGGGCGCGACGAGGCGCAGAAGCAGCTCCGCAAAGTCCAGGTCTGCAGCCGCCGCAGGAACACGGATTCACTCGTTCATCCGGTGATGATGATGATGATGGCCGCTCTGCTCCCAGGGGCAGATGAAGGACCTCCAGAGGGAGCTGGACGACTCCAGAGCCGCCCAGAAGGAGGCGCTGTCCTCGGCCAGGGAGTCGGAGCGCAGAGCCAAGATGGCGGAGGCGGAAATCCTCCAGCTGCACGAGGTCCAGAAAATGACCAGAAGCAGCTTCCTGTTTAAACCGGTTTCTGTTGAACCGGTTTCTGTTAAATCATCGTTGACCGTTTCTGTTAAACCGGTTTCTGATAAACCGGTTTCTGTTAAACCGGTGTCTGTTAAACCAGTTTCTGATAAACCGGTTTCTGTTAAACCGGTTTCTGTTGAACCGGTTTCTGTTGAACTGGTTTCTGATAAACCGGTTTCTGTTGAACCGGTTTCTGTTAAACCAGTTTCTGATAAACGGTTTCTGTTAAACCGGTTTCTGTTGAACCAGTTTCTGTTAAACTGGTTTCTGATAAACCGGTTTCTGTTGAACCGGTTTCTGTTAAACCAGTATCTGATAAACCGGTTTCTGTTAAACCGGTTTCTGTTGAACCCATTTTGTAAACCTGTTCTGTTAAACTGTTTCTGATAAACCGGTTTCTGTTAAATTAGTTTCGTGAACGTTTGTTAAACCGTTTCTGATAAACCGGTTTCTGTTAAATCAGTTTCTGTTGAACAGGTTTCTGTTAAACCGGTTTCTGATAAACCGGTTTCTGTTGAACTGGTTTTGTTAAACCAGTTTCTGATAAACCGGTTTCTGTTAAACCGGTTTCTGTTAAACTGGTTTCTGATAAACCGGTTTCTGTTGAACCGGTTTCTGTTAAACCAGTATCTAATAAACCGGTTTCTGTTAAACCGGTTTCTGATAAACCGGTTTCTGATAAACCTATTTCTGTTAAACTGGTTTCTGATAAACCGGTTTCTGATAAACCAGTTTCTGTTGACTCAGTTTCTGATGAACCGGTTTCTGTTAAACCAATTTCTGTTTAAACCGGTTTTTGTTGAACCGGTTTCTGATAAACCGATTTCTGTTTAAACGATTTCTGTTTAAACCGATTTCTGTTATACTGGTTTCTGTGGACGAGTTTCTGACGTTTTCTCCTGGTCCATCCAGCTGCTGGCCGCGGCGGAGAGAGGCAGGAAGCAGGCGGAGACGGAGAGGGACGAGTTGTCAGAGGAGCTGTCCAGCAACTCCTCTGGGAGGTCAGTTTATGCCTCTATGGAGCTCAACTGGAGCCAAAACATTTGTTAGAGAAATAGACAAAGAAATTCTGAAATTGTAAAAAACTACTTGTCAGATTGAAGGTTTTTATTTAGTTTGAAATGTCAGTAATCATTACAAACACACGTCATCTGAGGCCCCATGCCCAGTGAATACATTTTTTACAGCTTTCCATTTTCATTTTATTTTTTCCGAAACCACGAAGAAGCTTAAATCTAGAAAGTAATCTTAAGCTTTTTTTCAGTTTAAAATCTATTTTGGTTCTCTGTTTTAAAATTGTTCCTTTTATTTTTTAACAAACTTTATGGCTTGGAACCTGGAAAGAAAAGATTTAAAACTGAAAAATTATTTTTAAACGGAATATTTAAAAGAATAATTGCAAACCTAAATTGGAGCTATTAATATCCAAAACTACTTTTCAGATTGAAGGTTTTTTGAAATTTTCAGACGCTGAAAAAAAAGATTTAAAATTGATAAAAACAGATTTTAATCTTTAAAGAAAATTTTAAACTGAAAGCCAATTATGAAAACTGAAAAATAAAATGTACATAGCTACTTTTCAGATTCAATTTTTATTACTGCTTCAATGTTTTTATGAGTTTTTTTTTTTTTTTACAAACTGGCCCTAATTTTGCTCCATATTCATTCTTATTTCTCCCACATTTTTTCAAATAAAATTTAAAATAAATTTAGATTACCGTGATGGTTCATGATAAACTAAATGAAGTCATGGTGGAGCCTGTTCGCCCAGGGCCACCAACCAGGCCAGGACCGCCCCTGGTCATTCTCACCTGTACGTGTCACTTCCTGTCCCTCTCAGGTCGATGCAGTCGGACGAAAAGCGCCGCCTGGAGACGAAGCTGTGTCAGCTGGAGGAGGAGCTGGAGGAGGAGCAGGCCAGCCTGGAGAACCTGACGGAGCGTCTGAGGAAGAGCCAGCAGCTGGTAGCACCGCTAACTCCACTGTCAGGTGACGCAGGCGCTGCCTGACCCGCCGGTTCGGTTCGGTTTTCCAGGTGGAGCAGCTGGGGGCGGAGCTGGCGGCGGAGAGGGCGTCGTCTCAGAGCAGAGAGGGAAGCCGGCAGCAGCTGGAGAGGCAGAACCGGGAGCTGAAGGCCAAACTGCAGGAGGCAGAAAGCCAGAGCCGCTCCAGGCTGAAGGCCGCTAGCGCCGCCCTGGAGGCCAAGCTGAGGGAGGCCGAGGAGCAGCTGGAGGCCGAGAGCAGGTAGCGCCGGGGTCAAAAGGTCACAAAGTTAGCTTCAGGCTGGATATTTGTGGTTGATCTGCTCTTAATCAATAAATATCTGAACCAAAAACTGTCCAAAAAGAAATAGAAATTTAGATTTTTGTTTTCATTTTTAAAACTGTTATTCTCATTTATTTTTATTGTTTGGTTTCTAATAATTTTTTTCTTGGTTTATAATAAAAAAAACTGTTTTAAAATTTGTACATTTGATATTTTTCCCCTTCAACGTACATTTTTTGTTAATTTTTTTTCTCTCATTTTGAAATATATTTCAGTTAAAATTATTTTTTAGATTAAAAATGTAAAAAGTGTTAAAAATAAAAATTATGTTAAAAAACAACTCAAAACTGAAAAAAAAAACAAATTAATCTAAATAGTAATATTGAGTCTTTTTTTCCATTTCTATTTTACTTTTACCTTTTTTTTTTTTTTTTTACAAACTCCATGGCCCTGATTGAGCTGCATACAGAAGCAGAGTTGTAGTTAGACAATAAAATATGAGCATGGTGACGCAAATTCCAACCTGACACTAACTTCGCAGCACTGTGAAAACTTCCAGGGAGCGTCAGGCCGCCGCCAAGAACCTGCGGCAGAAGGAGAAGAAGCTGAAGGACCTGAGCGTCCAGATCGAGGACGAGAGGAAGCAGGCGCAGCAATACAAGGACCAGGTAACCATGGCAACCTTCAGAGCACCGCCCGTCCCAGTCCGACCCCGGTCTGATCCTGGTCTGATCCTGGTTTCACCTCGGTTTGACCCCGGTCCGTCCCACTTTACAGATGGAGAAAAGCAGCGTCCGGGTGAAGCAGCTGAAGCTCCAGCTGGAGGAGGCGGAGGAGGAGGCGCAGCGCGTGGCAGCCGCCCGCAGGAAGCTGCAGCGCGAGCTGGACGAGGCGGGCGAGGCCAACGACGCCCTCAGCAGGGAGGTGGCGGCGCTCAGGAGCAAACTGAGGTACGAGGTCACCCACAAGGTCACAGCCAACTAACACAATCGGACGTGTTAACTGATGACCAGAGGCGACCCCAAGTGGGGGGCCAGAGAGGGCCATGGCCCCCAGAAAATCACAATAAATGAAATTTATGGCAGTTCCAATTATTTCATGACAGGAGCCATGAAAATAAATAAATAAATACACAGTGAAATAACTAGATATATTTATATAAAATGTATCTTTAAAAGTAAATTTTATTTAAATTCTTTTTTTAAAAAATGTAGATTTATTTAATAGGGCATTTAATTATTTTCATATTTCATAATTTCGTGATATATTTATTTATTGGTGTATTTTATTATTTAATATATTTATTTTGAGAATAATGTATTTTAATTATGTTTTTTATTAATAAATACACATATTCTTATGGTGTATTTATTTAATTTTGTCAGCGGCCTCTGCTCATAACTCTTCGTGTCAGTCAGGATTACCAATTATTTCTGTTTAAATACCAGAATAATCAGAATTTTGTTCTACATTTATTTGAATTCAAAGTTTTAACACATTTCCTAAAAATTAAACTCAAACAAGAGAAAAGAAACTTAGTCGGGTCAAATTAAATGTTTTCAGTACATTTTCAGATGAATATTTGTATGTACAGATTAATGTTTTTGTTTTGGGTTTGAGTTTTGATCATTTCAGATAAATTAAATTTTATTTTCTGCCTCTCACGTCTCGCTGCTCCTGTTTCTCTGCTTCCTTCAGACATTACTGATCTCTTCTTGAACCTGGAAACAAAAAGAGCGTTGACTTCCTCCCCCTTCCCTCTGCTTCAGTTTCTACGGGGTGCTTTGACCTTTCTCTTCCTGTGCTTCATCTTCTTCTTCTTCTTCTCTCTTCCTGCTGATGTGCGGGGCGTCCCTCAGGCGTGGCGGAGGGGATCCGGCGTTCAGCGCTTCTCGGATCAGCAGTGGCGGCGGCGGTGGGATCAGGAGCAGCGGTGTGACCCGGCGGGTCAAAGAAAACTCTTTGGATCTGCAGGAAGAGGAACCTCCCTCCCCGTCTCCTCCCACATGCTCCCTGGATGAACGCGATGAGGCGCAACCCTGCTGCCCTGACGAGTGAAACGACCCAACGCCTCATTTACTATTAAAATATATTTATACACTTTTCATGTCATGTCAGCGATGGAGTTTAGAAAATAAGTTATTCTAACCGGAAATGAGAAAAAGATCATTTGAAATATGTCATTTATAGGTTGAAAAAGAAAGCAAATTGAGATATTTTCTGATTATTTATGAATTATCTAAATTTATTGGAAATAAACGCATTTTAAAGTGTTATAATGGACCCGAGTGTGCTTTTGTTTTGCAGTAACGGGGATGTAATTGTTCTGCCAGCAGAGGGCGCACTGGTAGGACTTAACCAGAATTTAATACTTCATAAACTTTTGAAAACACTTACAATTTTAAAAAAGTATCTAAGTGGTTTGTCATTAAAATAAGCAGTTTCTGTTAAGTTTTTTGGGTCATACAATAATAAAGGAGTTCATAAGATGCTGATTTTTATCAAAAGTTATGGGGAAGAAAAAAATGTTTTATTCTAAACTACCTGAATTTAATGTAAAAAGTCAACTTTCTGCCATTTTAGTTCATTTTAAAGTGAATCAAGATAAAAAAAAAAAAAGATGAGACGCATCTGTCAGGCTTGAGTTTTAATGCTTTTCTCAGAAACATAAGCAGCAGTGAGGGTAAAAAAAACCAAACATCACATTCATCCTGTTAGTAAACATACAGTAGAATAAGACAAGTCTTCTTCAGTGAAGCTTAGATCCTGGAGCTGCAGATTTCTTCTTCTTCTCTCCCGTTAAACTCATCTAAAACCGATTTCTGGGCAGGTCAAAGGTTCTGGTTCCGACTCAATGGGAAAAGCTGCGATATTAAACTTTGGTTCATTACCTGAATTAAACACAAATAAGATCAAAAACCTGTTTATTTCATCTCTATGCTGCACTTCAAAACATTTTATCACATTAACTTGTGACAAAACCCACAAAGCCTCAGTGGGTTTTGTTGGAACTTTATACAACAGAACGTCTGAAAAGTGTGTGCATTTATACGTTTAGATAAAATCCAGTACATCCAGAAGTGGCCGCCATCTATAAATAATTCATATTTGTTCTGAGGATTTCCCCAGCTTCACGGAAACAATGGACAATTTAAAGCAAAACTAAATGTTGACTAAGAGTGTGAATATAAAGGCGCAAGAATGTGCAAACCATAAATTACACGGCAAAACTACGAAATCTTGGCAAGTATTTTGGCCTCGTTTCTAGGGAAAATATCTTATTGCACTGGAAATAAAACAAAACTAACTTATGATAACAGGAGCTCATTTTAAGTCAATTCATTATTATTGATGGAGTTCTGGTTTCATTATTATTTCACTTATTGTGTGGGAAAAATGTTTTTGTAAGTGAAATAATATATAGTAGTACACATTATTTATGGAAAAATTAGCACTTTTTCCATCAATATTAATGAATCATTTAAAACAAGCCCATACATCTCATAGTTTACCAAGATATTTGTATGAGAAACTAGACAAAAGCTTTCTTAAGATTGTGTTTTTTAGTGTATTGTCCTAATATACAAATATGTCCTACTTTGTGCTGATCTGATCTCATTAAAACTCAAGCATATATGAAACGCACTGCAGTAATACCTGTGTCTGACTCGTCTTATTCAGCTCAACACTCGATCCTTCAGGGTGCCAATAAAAACTCTCAGATCCAAAACTCACTAACAGAATCTTCCTCTGGAAAACGACGCCTGCTTATTTAAATCATCTATGATTATTTTTCTACTTTCTCGTAAAAATGAGCGCTTTGTTGCTCCATCAGCAGAATCAGGTTTTGTTTCATTTTTAATAAAAACTGCATCTTTTCCAGTTTCCTTCTTAAAATTCCAAGAAATATGACTATCTCAATCAAATCCATTTTAAGAAAATAATTCTTTAATATTGATTTTTAAAAAAATTAAAATGAGTTCCAGCTCCTCCGGCAGATTATTTCACTGACAACAAGACAGTTTTCTCCTGTTAAAGTTTAAATAATCTGATTGGAAATAGTCATTTTTCATCAATATTAAGAAATCATAGACCTCAAAATAAGCTAATTTTTCTTGCTAAAAAGCTACTTCTAAGTTAGTTTGTCTTATTTCAAGTGCACTAAGATTTTTGCACTAGGAACTAAATCAAAATCTACCAAGTAGGATTGTGTGTTTTTGCAGTGCAGCAGCTCTGTAACTGAAATCCGACCCTGAAAAGGGAAAATGTTTGTCTCGGGCGATTTGCCCCGTTTGTGTGGTTCTGTGGACAGTGGAGGGCGTGGAGCTGAAGGTTTACGGCGCTGAGACGATGTGAAACCTTTTGGACGGCGTGAAACTGGAAGCTCTGCTGTCATATTTCAGAGATTAAAGGGTGAATTCATTCGTTTAAAACACAAACAGCTCAAACATGAAGGTTTTAACCTTTTAGTCTTGGGTTTAACTATTATATAAACTATTGGTATCCTCCCATTTCCCCTTCAAAAGTACAATGTGCATCAGAAAAGAAGCATTTTATTTGCTTTTGTCCAGTGTCTGTCTAACCAGTTTCCACAAACTGGGCACTTCAGGATCATTTTACATCCTGTTGTGGCCAAATTAGCTAAATTTCCTCCAAGTCTTTGTGCTTGCCAACACACTAAACATCAACATCCGTTACAAATCTATACAGTAAATTTTAAACACATTCACAGTTGGGGAAAAAAAGTCTATACTACCTATAGTTTTTACACAGCAAATATTTATGACCTTTTTAAAGTGTATGTTTCTCGCTTCTGAAAAGTGCTTGACCAGAGAAAAGGCAGGAATCACCATGGTGACCAGAGAAAAGGCGGGAATCACCATGGTGACTAAGAGAAAGTGCAGAGAAGGATCACATGTGTGAGTGAGTAGAGAGAGGCAAGAGGAATTACACATGGTAGTAACAATAAAATAAAATAAAGACAGTTGAAATCAGCCAATCACAGTCTGGGATACTATTTGAAATGTGCCTTAAAAAGTGCCTGTAAACATTGCTATGGCAACCGGACAAAGGGAAAAAAAAAAAAAAAAAAAAAAAAAAAAGGTGGTCATTAAAATCACCACAGCAACCATTAAAATGAGGGAAACACTATGTTATTTAGGAATCCCTTTAACACGCATCATTTCCTGCCCATTACACCAGATCCAAAACAGGAAAAATCTGATAATTACCATGGCAACTAGGACAAAAAAAAATAAAATGAAAAAAGTCACGAGGGCAACCATAAAAACAGAAAAACGGTCAAAATTCGGATGACTGAAACAAAAGCTCCAAGAATTTCACCACAAAGGACAGTAACGACAGCCATTCAGCATTTTGCACTCAAAAAAACATAATGACGGTTGAAAATAGCCAATCACAATCAGGGATACGTTTCTTTAGGTGAGTGTAAAAAAAAAAAAAAAAAAGAAAGTATACGTTCTATGCAACCAGCAAGAACAGTGGCAGAGAACAACAAAAAAAAAAAAAATCTATAAAATACCATGGCAACAACTTTAAAGACAATAAAAAAATTTATCAGAAACTAAACATGGCAAACCGAAAAAGGCAGGAGTCGCTATGGCAACCACTATGTATCTCAGCTAAAATGATGTGACTGACGACAACGATTCTTTTCAAATCCGTTTTTTCCAGTGAGCTTCCTGAAGGCACCAGTTGGTGCTGTGCTCCAAGTGTGCGTTCCCATCTATAATTATACATCTAGATCAAAAAGCATAAACGTCCCCGCAGGACGAATAATGAGGAAACCCGAGCTACAGACCATCAGGTGTTAGCTAGCAAACCGGAAGGATGCGACTTGCTTCCGCTTACTTTGAATGGACCACAGTAAGGTGAACAGAAAAACGTCTCCTTCTAAAACTCAAACATCAGAAGCAAACTTTCACTGTTTTAATCAACTGATGAGTTTAGCTTCTCATAAAAATATGTCTTCAAATCCAGACTCGGGGAGTCGGAACAAAAAGTCCAGAACGGACGTTCAAGACAAGTGCAAGTGCTGAAGAGGAAGTCCTGATAAAAGGCGGACTAAACCTCCAGCGTCTCCATCCGTTTAGCCTCAGCTGCTCGGAGTCAGGGCGGTCCGTCAGGTACCGACCGAGTCCAGGTGAGGTTTGGACCGTCCTGGCCCGCTGACGGAGACGGAGAGGTCCGGTCGGGTTCACAGCAGCAGCTTGGATCCTGCACCAAAGTCCAGCCTCTTCACGAGACTGGAGGGACAGGAGAGTTAGCGGTTAGCGGTGGATGTACAGGACCCTAGCCAGAGCTGCTCACCCCTTGTTGTAGAGGCCGTTGGTGGGATGGGTCTCTGACGGGCTGCTCTGAGCTGACGCTGATCCAGATTCTCCGCTGTGGGGTCTGCGGCTCGCCGTCTGCTGGTTGACATAATTCCGACAGGATGCCAGCTTCGACTCCAGGCTCTGGGAAGGAAACGGTGAGTTTTCTCAGTAACCAGGAAGTTTAAGCTCAGGCGAGTTCTGCTGCAGGACAACGACCCAAACAGCAGCAGGAGATCAGGCTGGAGATCAAGCGGCGCTGTCAAAGTCTGCCCCATGTTGGATCTTACCCCGACTTTCTTCAGCAGCTCACTGACGATGTTCAGAGCAGAGATTCTCGCCGACGTGGTGAGAGGAATCACAGAGATGCTTTCAGCTGAGAAACAAACCAACCGGTGAAAATATGGACAGAACAGAATCCAGCTCTAATAAAAACTAAACTCTCAGTCTGACCTCTGCTGACGGAGGGCGGCGGCGGGCTGATGACCTCGGAGGAGGCCACAGGTCTGGGCGGAGCCGAAGTTTTATCCTCCAACCTACTGTCTGGGGGGGTGAGGGGCGGAGTCGGCAACCCCGTCGACGACGAAGGCTCTTTGACGGAGCTGCTGATGGAAGGTTTCCTGTCCTGTACCTGCTGCTTCTGCTGCACGGCAAGCTCCTGCCGAAGGTCTGTCACACACACGGTCAAAAACATTTAAAACCATTTCTGTTCTTTGCAAAACAGCAGTGAGAATCCTAACCTGCTGAATGAACCCACCAGAAGATGCTGAGAGAGCTACATAAAGTTAGAGAGAGTCGAGGACAGAGAGACAGAGACAGACGGCTGAAGAGAGAGATCCCAATGGAGGACCGGCTCACACGCTCGAGCGTTTCATAGAAAACCGTATACAGCAATTGGTTACACTGTCATGAATCAATTATTTCTGTAGAGTGAAGAATATACCAGCAGCATCTTGTTTGAGAATAAGAAGTCAAACTTGAAAATGTGAAATGTGTCAGATGAAGGTTTCTGTAAAACTGAAAACAGCCAAAAATCTGCATAAAACTTACATTGTTGGTTTAGAAAAAGAAAAACGCAAGAGATATGAAAAAGCTGGATAAGTTGAAGATAACATGTTTAAAGTTTCCAGAACAAGCTGAACATTTTGATATCTGAATTACTGAAATCAGATGAATGCATTTTCTCTAAAAAAAAATCAGACTTCCTCAGAACTTCACCTCTCGCTTCATCCTTCAGCCTCTGGACCGACTCCAACAGATTCTCCTTCTCGTCCAGCTCGCTCTCCAGGAAGGCGTTCCTCTCTATGACGTGGTTCATCCGCTGCTCAAAGTCCTCCAGAGACATGATGGTCGCTCTAGAAGACAGAAGAACGACTCCTTTGTTTGACAAGAGTTTAATCCAGACAGAGCCGATTGAAGCTCAAGAAAGAGACGACAGACGGCTGAATGGAGAGAAAGGGATGAAGACAAATGAGAGAGCGAGTTTGAAACGTCTCGGTTCTTCATCTAGCTCCTGCTGACCTCTTGGTCCTCTCCAGGTCGTCGTTGGCCTGTTCCAGCTCCCTGATGTACTTGTGGAGTTGATCTCTGACGGCCGCGGTTTCGGCCAGGTCTCCCTCCAGGTTGGAGATTTGTCGGCACGCTTCAGAGTGATGCGTCTCGTACTTGTCCTGAATTTGGAAAGAAACAGAAATGGAGGGAAGGTGAGGCAGAAAGAAGGACCAGAGTCAGATGATGCCACAGAAAGTGAAACGAATCAAACTAATGAGCCGCTTCAGGATTGAGCGACAGCGGAGTGAAGCTTCAACATGTTACAGAGACGAGAACCGTTACTGCTCCAATAACATCATGTTTGGATCCGACAGCATCAACCAAAAGCCAAAAGTTTAGTTTTTAAAAACCTACTGTGGTCTAGTGAGCTACAACAATATTTTAACTGTGAAAAGAAATAAACACGATTCTAAAACCGGCAGCTCCCTTTATGTAATGTCACTTTATAAGAACAGGATCTTCTAAAAGAGCAGAAAAACAGCCAGGAGGTGTTTCTGATCCTGACTCTGGGTGCTCATTGTACGGAGCTAAATTGGGGCCGTAAAGTTTGTTCAAAAGAACAAAAATTAAATAAAAACTAAAAAAAAGATTAAAATTAAAATATTAGTTTTATACCTTTGTTTTCAATGTCAAATCTTTTTTAAGTTTCACAAATATCTGTCCAGTTTTAATTTATGTTTTTTAGTTTCAAATCTTTTTTTTTTTTCAAAATAATTAACATTTTCAAATGTTCCAGATTTACTTATCACTTTGAAATTTTAATGACAACGTAAAGAAAAAAGGAATTTTGAAAATGCTTCATTTGCAGCTTTTTCTCCTCCATGTCAGTTTTTAAGTGCAGTACTGGATCCAAACTCCTCAGCCTTTTCTACTTTGTGGCATTTTCTGACCATTTTGTATAGGAAACCCAAAATTCTGCTGGCAACTGATTGGACGGCTCAGCACAAGGGGGCCTTGGACTCAATTTCTTGATCCAAATTTATAAAAATGTAATTTTGATGAGTCACAATTACGTTCTCGATATCTTGAATTGTAATTAGGGTGTGTGGACACTTCAAATTACAAATCAGCTGACGTCATCCAAACATCTAGAAAGGAGTTTCGACTCATCAGATTGAAGATGCATCCAATCATCAGTCAGGACAGTCAAAATTCATTGTCAAATTTGGAAATTAATTATATAGTCAGAAGAAAATAATTATGTTAAATTGGCCTGCCATACACACAAGTTTTGCATTTTGGTGCTTAATGATGACGTCATAAAATCTGCTTTTATAGAGACAAACCCCTGAAGCTCCTGTTTGCTATAACTGTGGTCAGTGTGTGTTTGGCTTTCTGCGACAATATGAACAGTAAAGTCAAACATCAACTCATTCACTTTTTAAACTTTTGATCAAAACCCAGAGCTCTGGTTACAGCAAACACGGTTCAACTGAACGCATTTCCTAATAAAGCAGCAGCAGCAGCCGCCGCTCTGGGGCGACGATAAACAGATACAATCACAAGAGTCGGCGCTGCTCAGCACTGCCATCGCCTCCAGACACGGAGAGGAAGAGGAGGAGCAGCCGTCAGCTGCCTCTTCATCCCTGAATCAACGCTCTGTGCAGGCAGCTCTGCGCTCGGATAAGGCAGCCAGAGAAACAAATCCACTGCAGGGAAACCCATTATCAGCTGACGGATATGAAAATCCCCAGTTTGGACCAATTCACTCGGCGGTCAGTTGGTTTCATGCAAATTAAAGCAACTCCTGCAGGCGAATGCATGTCTGCAGCTGAACCCTCCATGTCCCACTACCTTGTAGTTCTCCAGCTCCATGCGCAGACGGTTGTTGGCCGAGAGAAGCTCCCGGTTCCTGGCCTCCAGCTGCTTCAGCTCCGTCTCCAGCTCCCCCTCGTAGTCCCGACTCATCTGCTGGAACTCCTGCAGCTCCTCCTGTGCTTCCACCGCACTGACAACACAAAGACAAACACATCCGCAGGGTTTTATTAAACAGCAGGGCAGACGTGGCTTTAAACTCCTCAAACGTAAAGGTGTTTTCACAGTCAAAGTGTCATAACCAGAATTCATTATACACATAAAAAACCCAGACAGATTGAATATTTTGTGCCAAAATACGTAAACATTAGAAAGTTGTTCAGGTGAGGAAACGACCTCGCAACAATCAGAGAGAAAGAAGAGAAACAGTCGGCGCTGGAACGGCTCCTCTGTTCTGCAGGCGGCCATATTATGAATGACAGTCGCCATGGAAACCGCTAAAAGTAATAATGGAAAATACTTTCATAAAATAAAGTGTTTAGGAATATGTTCAATAACTTTTTATTAATTACTTCTTGGAACCAAAAGTTTTCTTTGGCATCAAAGTTGACCCTAATGTACATTTTAAAATATATATTTGTTATTTTTACAATTATTGTTAGAAAATACAAATATTAATAATAGTAAATAATGAGTTAATAATGTTAATAGAAATCTATTTTTATTACTTTTTTAGTGGTAGTAGTAATGTTATTTCCATTATATTTTATTAGTATAAGTAGTAGTATTATTATTAGTAGTATTTTATTAAAATAATCAGGGCTGAAACAATAATTTATTTATTTTGACAGAAAAGACATTCAAGAAAAAAATAAAATGAAATAGAATGAAACAAACGTAAGAAATAAAAATGTAAAACTAATTATTCTGCCCATGTGACATGCAAATTTTAGATTTTCTGTTCGAAAAGGAGCCGGTAGAAGATATAATATCTTATAATGTCCTGCCCCTTTTCTACTTGTCAATATAGTCAACTAACTGTCAGAACATCAAAAAGAGACAACTTGTTTCCATTTCACACCATGTTTGATTATGTACAATTATTTAAATACTAACCAGATTAATCGATTATTGAAATAACTCAACTAATTTAGTAATCAATAAGTTATTAGACTCAAAACAGGCCATTTGCTGGAAGAACATAATCAGAGCAGCAATTAAGTCGAAACTGTAGAAAATTATAAACCTCTTGGATTTAACATTAAAAACAAAAAGAACTTTGTAAATCTGTTCTACCAAAACTTCTCAAATGGCTGTTTTACCTTCACCTGGTTCAAATTCTGCAAACAAAATCCTTTGATTCAAATGATCAGATGTTCACAAAAGAAAACCGTTTTACATTTCAGGCAATAAAATGTTTATTTTCATATTTAAAAAGGAACGCTAGTATTTGTTTATTGCTTTCAATTTAATGTAATTTATTAATAATAGGTGCCAAAAACATCCTGTGGCTGTAACTAAATTCAGACATGATCATTTAATAAACTTAGAAAAAATAAAACTAAACTGAACTTGTTCTAGTTGCTGAAGACACGAAACCTAGAAAAAGATGATGAAAACTGAAAAGTGGGAAACAGTTTGTTGTCGTTTTCTTTTGAATATAGCAAACCTACAAGACCCTTTGTTGTTTCAACTACACAATAATAGTCTACAGAAATCTGATCGCTTCGCTTATTTCATCAAAATATTGTTACCTAATGAGCAAGTTAAAAAAAAGCAAATAGTTTTTGGTGATTACAATTATAAAGAAAAACACTAAAACTTTAATGTTTAATCCGTTGTAGTTGAAACTTGACATTTATGGATTCAAAGACGAGATAAAGTCGTGCATTCACTGTTTTGTAGATTACGATGCTTCCAGATTAGATAAGAAACAGGTTTTAGTAAAAGATAAAGAGGGAACCAACATCTGCTGGTGCCGGGTCGCCTGCTCCTTCCAGTGCTCCAGTTCTTCCTCCACAGATCCAAACTGAGGCGACTCCTGGTCCCCCATCTCCAGCGCAGTCACAGCTCACAGCGGGCTCTTCGGTCCTGCACCGACACGCAGAGACAGAGACAGAGAGAGACAGAGACAGAGAAACAGAGAGAGACAGAAACAGAGAGACAGAAACACAGAGAGACAGAGACACAGAGAGACAGAAACAGAGAGACAGAAACAGAGAGACAGAGAGAGACAGAAACACAGAGAGAGACAGAAACAGAGAGACAGAAAGACAGAGAGAGAGACAGAAAGACAGAGAGAGAGACAGAAAGAGAGAGAGACAGAGAGAGACAGAAACATAGACAGAGAGAGACAGAAACACAGAGAGAGACAGAAACACAGAGAGAGACAGAAACACAGAGACAGAAACAGAGAGACAGAAACAGAGAGAGAGACAGAAACAGAGACACAGAGAGAGACAGAAACAGAGACACAGAGAGAGACAGAAACAGAGACAGAGAGAGACAGAAACAGAGACAGAGAGAGACAGAAACAGAGACAGAGAGAGAGACAGAGACACAGAGAGAGACAGAGACACAGAGAGAGACAGAGACACAGAGAGAGACAGAAACAGAGACAGAGAGAGAGACAGAGACAGAGAGAGACAGAAACAGAGACAGAGAGAGACAGAGACAGAGAGACAGAGACAGAGAGACAGAAACACAGAGACAGAGAGAGACAGAAACACAGACAGAGAGAGACAGAAACATAGACAGAGAGAGACAGAAACATAGACAGAGAGAGACAGAAACACAGAGAGAGACAGAAACAGAGAGAGAGACAGAAACAGAGAGACAGAAACACAGAGACAGAAACACAGAGACAGAAACACAGAGACAGAAACACAGAGACAGAAACACAGAGACAGAAACAGAGAGACAGAAACAGAGAGACAGAAACAGAGACAGAAACAGAGACAGAGAGACAGAGAGAGACAGAGAGAGACAGAAACAGAGACAGAAACAGAGACAGAAACAGAGACACAGAGAGAGACAGAGACAGAGAGACAGAAACAGAGACAGAAAGAGAGACAGAGAGACAGAAACAGAGAAACAGAGAGAGAGACAGAGAGAGAGACAGAAACAGAGAGACAGAGAGAGAGACAGAAAGAAACAGAGACACAGAGAGAGACAGAGAAACAGAGAGAGACAGAAACAGAGACAGAGAGAGACAGAAACACACAGAGACAGAAACAGAGAGAGACAGAAACAGAGACAGAGAGAGAGAGAGAGACAGAGAGAAACAGACACAGAGAGAGACAGAAACAGAGAGACAGAAACAGAGAGACAGAGACAGACAGAGACAGAGACAGAAAGAAACAGAGACACAGAGAGAGACAGAGAAACAGAGAGAGACAGAAACAGAGACAGAGAGAGACAGAAACACACAGAGACAGAAACAGAGAGAGACAGAAACAGAGACAGAAACAGAGACAGAGAGAGAGAGAGAGAGACAGAGAGAGACAGAAACACAGAGACAGAAACAGAGAGACAGAAACAGAGAGAGAGACAGAGATAAACAGAGACACAGAGAGAGACAGAAACAGAGACAGAGAGAGAGACAGAAACAGAGACAGAGAGAGACAGAGACACAGAGAGAGACAGAGACACAGAGAGAGACAGAGACACAGAGAGAGACAGAGACACAGAGAGAGACAGAAACAGAGACAGAGAGAGACAGAAACAGAGACAGAGAGAGACAGAAACAGAGACAGAGAGAGACAGAGACAGAGAGACAGAAACACAGAGAGAGACAGAAACACAGAGACAGAGAGAGACAGAAACACAGAGAGAGACAGAAACAGAGAGACAGAAACACAGAGACAGAAACACAGAGACAGAAACACAGAGACAGAAACACAGAGACAGAAACAGAGACAAAGAGAGACAGAGAGAGACAGAAACAGAGACAGAAACAGAGAAACAGAGAGAGACAGAGACAGAGAAACAGAGACAGAAACACAGAGACAGAGAGAGAGACAGAGAGAGACAGAAACAGAGAGACAGAAACAGAGAGACAGAGACACAGAGAGACAGAAACAGAGAGACAGAAACAGAGACAGAGAGAGAGAGAGACAGAAACAGAGACAGAGAGAGAGACAGAAACAGAGACAGAGAGAGAGACAGAAACAGAGACAGAAACAGAGAGACAGAAACAGAGAGACAGAGAGAGAGACAGAAAGAAACAGAGACACAGAGAGAGACAGAGAAAACAAGAGAGAGACAGAAACAGAGACAGAGAGAGACAGAAACAGAGACAGAAACAGAGAGACAGAAACAGAGAGACAGAGACAGACAGAGAGAGAGACAGAAAGAAACAGAGACACAGAGAGAGACAGAGAAACAGAGAGAGACAGAAACAGAGACAGAGAGAGACAGAAACAGAGACAGAGAGAGACAGAAACAACAGAGACAGAAACAGAGAGAGACAGAAACAGAGACAGAACAGAGACAGAGACAGAGAGACAGAGAGAAACAGAGACACAGAGAGAGACAGAAACAGAGACAGAGAGAGACAGAAACAGAGACAGAAACACAGAGGACAGAGAGAGAGAGACAGAAACAGAGAGACAGAAACAGAGAGACAGAGACAGACAGAGACAGAGAGAGAGACATAAAGAAACAGAGACACAGAGAGAGACAGAGAAACAGAGACAGAGAGAGACAGAAACAACAGAGACAGAAACAGAGAGACAGAAACAGAGACAGAGAGACAGAAACACAGAGACAGAAACACAGAGACAGAAACACAGAGACAGAGAGAGAGACAGAGAGAGAGACAGAGAGGAGACAGAAAACAGAGAGACAGAAACACAGAGACAGAGAGAGAGACAGAGAGAGAGACAGAAACAGAGACAGAGACAGAAAGAGAGACAGAGAAAAACAGAGACACAGAGAGAGACAGAAACAGAGACAGAGAGAGACAGAAAACACAGAGAGACAGAAACAGAAACAGAGACAGAGAGAGACAGAAACACAGAGAGACAGAAACAGAAACAGAGACAGAGAGAGACAGAAACAGAGACAGAAACACAGAGACAGAAACAGAGACAGAAACACAGAGACAGAAACACAGAGACAGAGAGAGAGACAGAGAAGAGACAGAAACAGAGACAGAGACAGAAAGAGAGACAGAGAAAAAAAGAGACACAGAGAGAGACAGAAACAGAGACAGAGACAGAAAGAGAGACAGAGAAAAACAGAGACACAGAGAGAGACAGAAACACAGAGAGACAGAAACAGAAACAGAGACAGAGAGAAGACAGAAAACAGAGACAGAGAGAGACAGAAACAAGAGAGACAAGAAACAGAAACAGAGAAGAGAGAGACAGAAACAGAGACAGAGAGAGACAGAGACACAGAGAGAGACAGAGAAACAAGAGAGAGACAGAAACAGAGACAGAGAGAGAAGAAACAGAGACAAGAGAGAACAGAGAACAGAGAGAGACAGAAACAGAGAGAGACAGAAACACAGAGAGGACAGAAACAGGAGAGAGACAGAAACAGAGGACAGAGAGAGACAGAAACAGACAGAGGACAGAAACAGAGACGAGACAGAAAACAGAGGACAGACGAGAGAGACAGAAACACAGAGACAGAAACAAGAGACAGAAAACAGAGACAGAGAGAGAGACAGAAGAGAGACAGAAACAGAGAGACAGAAACAGAGACAGAGACAGAAGAGAAACAAGAGACACACAGAGAGACAGAAGAAACAGAGAGAGAACAGAAAACAGAGAGACAGAAACAGAGAGAGACAGAGAAACAGAGACAGAGAGAGAAGACAGAGACAGAGAGAGACAGAAAACAGAGACAAGAGAGAGAGACAGAAACAGAGACAGAGGACAGAAACAGAGAGAGAGAGACAGAAAACAGAGAGACAGAAACGGGCAGAGACAGAAACAGAGAGAGACAGAAACAGAGAGACAGAAACAGAGACAGAAACAGAGAGACAGAAACAGAGACAGAAACAGAGAAACAGAGAGACAGAAACAGAGACAGAAGAAACAGAGAGAGAGAGAACAGAAAACAGAGACAGAGAGAGATAGAGACACAGAGAGACAGAAACAGAGACAGAAACAGAGAGAGACAGAAACAGAGACAGAGAGAGATAGAGACACAGAGAGACAGAAACAGAGACAGAAACAGAGACAGAAACAGAGACAGAAACAGAGACACAGAGAGACAGAAACAGAGACACAGAGAGAGACAGAAACAGAGAGACAGAAACAGAGACAGAGACAGAGACAGAGAGAAACAGAGACACAGAGAGAGACAGAGAAACAGAGAGAGACAGAAACACAGAGAGACAGAAACAGAAACAGAGAGAGACAGAAACAGAGACAGAGAGAGACAGAAACAGAGACAGAGAGAGACAGAAACAGAGACAGAGAGAGAGAGACAGAGACAGAAACAGAGAGAGATAGAGACACAGAGAGACAGAAACAGAGACAGAAACAGAGAGAGACAGAAACAGAGACAGAAACAGAGAGAGACAGAAACAGAGACAGAGACAGAAACAGAGAGAGATAGAGACACAGAGAGACAGAAACAGAGACAGAAACAGAGAGAGACAGAAACAGAGACAGAAACAGAGAGAGACAGAAACAGAGAGACAGAAACAGAGACAGAAACAGAGAGACAGAAACAGAGACAGAAACAGAAACAGAGAGACAGAAACAGAGACAGAAACAGAGACAGAGAGAGACAGAAACAGAGAGAGACAGAAACAGAGACAGAGAGAGATAGAGACACAGAGAGACAGAAACAGAGACAGAAACAGAGACACAGAGAGAGACAGAAACAGAGACAGAAACAGAAACAGAGACAGAAACAGAGACAGAAACAGAAACAGAGAGACAGAAACAGAGACAGAAACAGAGACAGAGAGAGACAGAAACAGAGAGAGACAGAAACAGAGACAGAGAGAGATAGAGACACAGAGAGACAGAAACAGAGACACAGAGAGAGACAGAAACAGAGAGACAGAAACAGAGAGACAGAAACAGAGACAGAAACAGAAACAGAGACAGAAACAGAGACAGAGAGAGAGACAGAAACACCCCTTTACTGTTGGTCAACCATTTATGGTTTCTGTACCCTGGAACAGACAAATAACATTTAAAGCAGCCAACTGCCTTCAGAAGTGACCTAATTAGTGTATATTTTAATTTCTTTAAACATTTTATTGTTGCAAATGTTTAAACTTTGATTATTAGTGTAGTTCATACATCAAAAATGTTAAGAAAAAATTTTCTTACAGGGCTGAAATTATGAGATTGTGATTCAATCAATCAAATTTTATTTGTATAGCACATTTCAGCAGCAAGGCATTTCAAAGTGCTTTACACCATTTAAAATGGAAATGAAAACAGAAATAGACAGATTTTGAAAAAGATAGAAACATTATTAAAAGTAAAAATTAAAAGTGAAAACATTTTAAAACATCTCAAACCTCAACATCATACAAGGATTCTCAAACCTCAGAGTTTTTGTATCTTACAAGGATTCAAGGCATTTCAAAGTGCTTTTCACAATTTGAAATAAAAATAAAAACAGAACAAGACAGAGTTTGAAAAAGATTTAAAGAGTTAAAATCATTATTAAAAGTAAAAACATTCAGTTTATCCATAAGCAACTCTAAACAGGTGGGTTTTAATTTGAGATTTAAAGACACTCAGTGTTTCAGCTGTTTTACAGTTTCTGGAAGTTTGTTCCAGATCTGTGGTGCGTAGAAGCTGAAAGCTGCTTCTCCTCGTCTCGTTCTGGTTCTGGATGCAGAGCAGAACCAGAACCAGAACCAGAAGATCTGAGGGGTCTAGACGGTTGGTGGTTGGTACGGCACTAGCAGATCTTTAAGGTATTGTGGTGCTAAACCGTTCAGTGATTTATAAACTAACAACAGTATTTTAAAGTCTATTCTTTGAGCTACAGGGAGCCAGTTTAGAGACTTTAAAACTGGTGTTATGTCTATTTTCCTGGTTTTAGTGAGAATGCGAGCAGCAGCTTCTGGATCAGCTGCAGCTGTTTGATTGATTTATTAGTCAAACCTGTGAAGACGCTGTTGCAGGAATCAAGGCAGCTAAAGATAAACACATGGATGAGCTTCTCTAGATCTCGCTGAGACATTAGTCCTCTAGTCCTGGAGATGTTCTTCAGGTGATAGAAAGCCGACTTTGTGACTGATTTGATGTGACTCTGAAGGTTCAGGTCAGAGTCCATCACTACTCCCAGGTTTCGGGCCTGATTGCTGGTTTGTAGTTGTAGTAACTGAAGCTGCGCATTGACTCTGGTTCGTTCCTCTTTAATTGATTATTTAAATAATCGTTAACTACAGTATACAGACTCAGGAAAAAAAGGTAATTTGCTGAAAGGACATACAGAGCACTAACTAGGTCCAACCTACAGAAAAATACATTTTGAATTTAAAATAAAATGTTTGTAAATATGTTCAACCCAGAGCTGCTCAAGTGGCAGTTTTAGCTTCACCTGGTTTAAACTCTGAAAAAGAAAAAAAAGAGCTGAAGTTTCAGCATGTTGATGATAGACGTGTTGCATTTTAGACAATAAAATGTTTATATTCTTATTTAAAAAAGGAATTTAATTATTTTCTAATTAGCATCTTTTAAACAAAATTTGCAGAATGAACTCTTTAAATCCAACTAAGCATCTTACAAAACATTTATTTAATTAAACGTGGACATGTTTGAGAAACACAACTAAAAATACATACATTAAGTAAATATCAAGTGTAGAGATTTTATACAGAACAGTAACACAAAAATATGTTTTTTAGTTACTTGTCAAAAAAATAAACATTTTTAAATCAATATTAATTCGTGTAATGAGTAGAAACTCTACAATGTATACCTTCAAATACTACATTTTGAATGAATTAGATTTTGTGTAAACGTTAAAATGTGACAAGGTCACATGTTTGAAAAAAAACCCTAATAAGTCAAATTGTTATTTTGTAAACAATTGAATCGTAATGTTTTAATGTTTTAAATATTAAAAGGCATTTAACTTTATGTTCTATAATCGTTATTATAGAATTGTCCCAGTGTTTTCCCATTATGTAAATTAAAAACATAACTGATAAGGTAATATTTGTGCATTAGCAGCAAACTAACTAAACTTTCTTTGACCGCGGAACATTTTTTACTCATTTACATCTGAATCCACCAAACAGACAGATTCCGATACAAAGACTGACCCTAAAAAACGGAACCAACAGCAGACCGAACTACACAGAACTTCACACCCAGCCTGTCGTTTATGCCAACTAACCTCAACTCTTCGAAACGCCTTTAAAACCCGAGTTTTATCTATAAAACTATGGAAAGTGTAACAGAAAAGTTAACAGAGTAAACTAACGTTACCGCTAGCTGATTCGGCTAACGGAGTTTAACCGTATAAATCCCAGCTCAGACCAACATTTGACCCGTTTGTTTGCCTTTTATAACTCAACCTTATCAAACTAAAACTTCCGCCCAAACCTTCTAGAAAAGTCTTTTTCGCTATAAACCAGGAGTTCGGTAAAAACTTTCGCACAAATCCATGGATTTAGACGAATTTAAAAGGACTTACCTTGAGTTGGAAGTCAGAAAGTTACTCGCCGCTTCGGGAAGGCGTCGAACAATAAAGGTTGCCATTCATATCGTCCACGTCAACTGGCCAATCACCAATTAGATGACGTTCTTGTTCTTTGTTGCTATTGGACGCTTTTCTGTCAATCAGAGCGATGGGCGGGCTACAGGGGTGACGGTCCAATCAGAGTGGTGGGAAAAGACTGCGGGGTGTTCCCATTAATTCACACAGTTAGAAATTTCGACGGCTTGCCACACGGTGGTGCTGTTTTCACGTGTAGTAGGAAAACGTATGAACAATATTTGGAAAAATATTTGCTGTTTTTCTAGAAATCTAAGGAATATATATTAGAAATTACATTAAACCCAAATGAAAGAATCTTTGTTCCAAATAACTAAAATTAAATGATGTCAGACTTAAATAGTGCTTAATTAGGACACTCAAAAATGCTTTTACATGAAATAAATCATTTATTTTAAAACATTTTTTAAAAAACACTTTCTTCTTGGTGATCGCCTGAAGACAAGATAATTAATTGAATTAGTCATCTTATTAGGTTTTAACATTTCAAGGCGTTGAGTGAAAACTATTGGGAAAACTGCCCTTCCTCTTTATGGGTTGTTTTGTTTATTATTCTTCCAGCATTTATTTTATTATTATTTGAATATTCCACCACTTTCTTATTAAATTGGTAATGTTAAGTTCAAATAATTGAAGTGGGTATAAACTTAAAGTTTGACACAGTGCTCATGTTTTCAATTGGTTTGCATTGTATATTCACAATAAATTGCGACTAATGTTTTTAAGTGTGGCTTTAAAAAACGGCATCCTTGATTGTGATGGAGATGTTCATTTAATGTTTGTGGGGTCAGAGGTGAATGTGGGTCAGCTGTGTCTTTTCCTGTGGGATTAGACGGGCGTATCTGATCCCAGTTAATCCACATGAGCCATCACCACTCACAAACACCAGTCCTGTCTGTAACTGCCTCATATCTGGGCTGCATGTTTTTTGCATTGATTCAGCTCCTACAGTGGATTACAGTGCCTGATCTTCACTGATACCAAACGGAAATCTTTTAAAGACATTGTTCTGTAGGTTAATAAGCTACTACACTTACAGGTCCTTCTCAAAAAATTATCATATTGTGATAAAGTTCATTATTTTCCATAATATAATGATAAAAATTAAACTGTCATATATTTTAGATTCATTGCACACCAACTGAAATATTTCAGGTCTTTTATTGTTTTAATACTGATGACTTTGGCAAACAGCTCATGAAAACCCAGAATTCCCATCTCAAAAAATGAGCATATCATGAAAAGGTTCTCTGAACGAACATTAACCTAATCATCTGAATCAACAAAGTAACTCTAAACACCTGCAAAAGATTCCTGAGGCTTTTAAAAACTCCCAGCCTGGTTCATTACTCAAAACCGCAACCATGGGTCAGACTGCTGACCTGACTGCTGTCCAGTCATTGACACCCTCAAGAGGGTGAGACACAGAAAGACATTTCTGAACCAACAGGCTGTTCCCAGAGTATCAAGGCTCCTCAGTGGGAAGGAAAAGGTTTGGCAGAAAACGCTGCACAGCGAGACGAGGTGACCGGACCCTGAGGAAGATGGTGGAGAAGAGCCGATTCCAGACCTTGGGGATCTGTGGAAGCAGTAGACTGAGTCTGGAGCAGAAACATCCAGAGCCACCGTTCACAGGCATGTGCAGGAAATGGGCTACAGGTGATGTATTCCCCAGGTCAAAGGTCAAGCCACTGTTGAACCTGAAACAGCAGCAGAAGCGCCTGACCTGGGCTACAGAGAAGCAGCTCTGGACTGTTGCTCAGTTGTCCAAAGTACTTTTTTCTGATGAAAGCAAATTTTGGATGTCATTCGGAAATCAAGGTGCCAGAGTCTGGAGGAAGACTGGGGAGAAGGAAATGCCAAAATGCCAGAAGTCCAGTGTCAAGTACCCACAGTCAGTGATGGTCTGGGGAGCCATGTCAGCTGCTGGTGTTGGTCCACTGTGTTTTATCAAGGGCAGGGTCAATGCAGCAGCTATCAGGAGGTTTTGGAGCACTTTGTGCTCCATCTGCTAAAAAGCTTTATGGAGATGAAGATTTCGTTTTTCAGCACAACCTGCTCACAGGGCCAAAACCACTGGTAAATGGTTTACTGACCATGGTGTTACTGTTGGCCTGCCAACTCTCCTGACCTGAACCCCAGAGAGAATCTGTGGGATCTTGTGAAGAGAAAGTTTAGAGACCAAGACCCAACACTCTGGATGAGCTTAAGGCTCATCGAAGCATCCTGGGCCTCCATAACACAACACATAACAGCAGAGCCACAGGCTGATTACCTCCATGCCACGCCGTATTGAAGGCTGCAAAAGGATCCCTGACCAAGTATTGAGTGCATAACTGAAAATAATTATTTGAAGGTTGACATTTTTGGTATTAAGACACTTTTCTTTCATTGGTCGGATGAAATATGCTAATTTTTTGAGACAGGGATTTTGGGTTTTCATGAGCTGTGTACCAAAATCATCAGTATTAAAACAAAAAAAGACATGAAATGAATCTAAAATAAATGACAGTTTAATTTTTATCATTACATTATGGAAAATAATTAACTTTATCACAATATGCTAATTTTTTTGAGAAGGACCTGTGTATGTTTTGCAAGTGACCTCAATGCTAACATTTGGTTAGCTTGGTTCAGCATTTAGTAGTGTAACAAATTTTAATAGGCAACATCTCCATCATAGCAACTTTTAACACGATTTATTATATAAAATTACTTTATTGATGCCATGGGTAAAATAAATGTTGTTGTAACTCATTAATTGATATTCTTCAAAGATTTATTGTAGCTAGTAATGGCTATTGGCAGGAAAGACCTCTTGTAGCAGTCTGTATTACAGTGAATTTGAAGAAGCCTCTGACTGAAGACACTTTGTTTTCACAAGACAGTCTTGTGAAGAAGATGGTAAGGGTTTTCCAAACCTGTTGAATTTACTAATTCTCTCTTTCCTACAATATTACAATACAGGAATTCTGAATTATTTTGGATTTTACCTCCCCTTTTAAAAAAAAAACAACTAGTAACTATCTATAACTAAAATACACTTACTGTGTATTATATTAATATATTTAATATATTAAATTTTACATATTAAATATATTAATATATTTAAATTAAGTTATAATATATATATATATATATATATATTATATATATATATATTATGTTTTTTCAGTTTTGAGAGTTGCTATTTTTTACATTTTGTTGCGCTCTCTAGCGCAATGACAGTAAAGAAATTCTGAAAAATAAAAACAGTAACCATGGTAAGCGTAACCATGACAACTGTAGAAATTCCATGTTGAGATACAAGGAAGCTCCTCCCCTTTTCTGAAGAGACTTGTAACCATGGTGATTGCATAACAGAGAGGTTCACTCAGTGCCCTTAAATCCCCAGATTGAAATGCAACAAGAAAAGCCAAAGCTAGCCGCTTGTTGACGTTGACAGCTTTAACTTGTTCCAGGATCAATTCCGCCATCTTGACAGCACGACAATCTACTTTCAGGTGGCTTAGCGCCGACACAATTTCATCAAATCTCATTGTGGTTAAAGTCATATAGCCATAACGCCTGGAGCAGGAAGCTGTTTGACCGGTTTATTGGTTACAGGTTACAGGTTACAGGTTTCCCTTGAAACGGAGATAATGAGACAAATAATAAATAAATACCCGTCCAGTTTTACCCGTATGTTTTCCTTTCTGCTAGAATTCAGCAACAAAACACAGACCTTGAGTCTGGCTCCGGTAAGAACACAATAAGGTTTATGGGCTGATGGCAACCACTCAGACAGTTCAAGTAATAATGTAGAGTAGCTTCAGATTTCTACAGAAACTACAGGGGAATTCAGTGTTTGTAGCTGATACATTTGTAGTTTACATTGAAAATAATGGTGAATTACATTTTTGCTGTTTTTTTTTTTTGTTTTGTTTTTTACTTTAAATTGAACCGTTAGTTCACAAAGTGTTCAGTTTTGACCAAAAATATGGGTGGAAAGCCACAGTATTGTGGTTAAATGAGTAGTTACATAGACTTAAGGGGAGTTTAATGGGCTAAAAGTCAAAATAAAGAGGAAGAGGATGTAAATAAAAAGGGTCTCATTTGGTATTATGACTATCTTTTTACTTTCTGGCATTATAAAGTGATTGCTTTGTTTTATAACACTGAACAGGTTACAACAGATTAAATGCATCTAAATGACTTTATACAATGACCCCAGTACACTGGATTTAATTGACTATATATTTCTGTTTTTGAAGCAAAGCACTTTTAAATAATATTTGTTGTGAACCAGAAATTTATGAATTACAAACAGAACAAACACTCTCACCTAAGGGCGATTAAAAAAAGACCAATTAACCTGAAAGTGATGCAAGCAGGTGCTGATGATGGATGAACTGAAATTAGGAGACAGTGAGATGATCTGAAAATTATCTGAAAAAAAATCAGAAAAAAACATTCTAGGTAAAATAATAGGAATGATAGAAATGTGACATAAATATTGAGCTAAATTGGGGTCATGAAGGATGTGTTAAAAGACTGAACAAATATTTTACTGAAAATAAAAATTTATTGAAAAATAAATATTTGAAACTGGAAAAAAAATCTGAAAAGTAGTTTTGAAATTTTTTTCAGTTTCAAATATATATTTGTTGGTTTGTTTCAAATCTTGTCTTTTGAATAAACTTTATGGCACCAATTTAGCTTCAGTTAAGGAGTGCTGATTTACTGATAAACCTAACTTAATTAGTATAAATTCATTTTATTTCAAGTGAATTTGGCTGATTTAAATTTTAAGTTTATCAGCAAATCACAGAAAAAAACTTTTTCCATACCTAAGTCTGTGATTGATTTAGATCTTTAACATTTTTTCAAATCCACAATCATTCTTCATGACCTGTAATCTGCTTTATTCATTGATTATTAACAGATAATCTCCCAATCCTACCTTGAATTCATGAGTATTTTCTGATTTCTGCTTACATTTTCTAAGCTTCTTCATACTTTCCAGATAAAAAAAGGATTTTCAAGCATGAAGTTTGTGATCCATGAAGCAAACTAGAATTTAATCACATATTTGATGGATTACTGCAGATTATGGCAGTCACGTCACCGGGTAAAGGCACAGCTGGTGAAAAACAGAAACTATTAAGCCTTAAATTTGTCCTTTTTGTTCCTAGCAGTAAACTCCAATTATTAGACTAAAACCTAATTTCTGGATAAAAGCGTTTGGATATTTTCCCTCATTTGGTCTAAATCAAATCTACGTCTGGATTTTTTTGGCTGCCCTATCATAATACTGCCATTTGCCTTTGGTATTTTTTAGCTGCCTGACACCAATTTTACTCAATAAACAGTTTTATTTCTTGACATTCCAGTGGCTCTGTGAGTCCATAAATGGGTTCTTCAATAACTTCTTGGAGTTTAATAAAGCTGAAGTCTTTTATCAGACACTTCCTGCCTGATTTGTTGCTGCATGTGTGCGTTTGAGACAGATATAGATGGAAAAATTCAGTTTTCCCTCTGAATTTTAAGCCTCTTCCGGGCCAGCCGAGCCTCACGCATCTCCTCCAGAGTTTTCCGGGGGTCCATGATGAAGGCCAGGGCCACGGTGGCGGTGCCGTCGCCGTCCTGCCGGGAGAAACACAGGAAGGAGGCCCAGAGGAAGGCGCAGCAGCCCATGAAGGCGGTCCGCATGTGCAGCGGCATCAGGACAAAGTTCAGAAACTGGAGACGCCGTTTAAAGAGAGAAGAGTTAATAAAGTCTAAGATTATATTATTGAGCTAATAAAAAACTAAGATTGTACTGAATTAACCTTCAATTAAAGATTTGTCAATATCTGACTGAGCTCAACAAATGAAAAGCTGTTAAAAGTACTTCTAAAGTACTCTGCATTGTGATTGTCGGTTAGTAGAAGTCAGTAAAGTTCCCAAAAACTACCGTATATTGAAGTAATAGTAGCACTACTTTAAAACCTTACTACTTAAGTAAAAGTAAATTTGCAAAAGAATAAAGCAAAATTTAAAAAGTATTTGGTAAAAAAGCTTCTCAAGGAACTGATCAGAACATCTGACTTACGTAATAAAGGTTTAAAATTGTTGTTAGTTTTCAACTTTATTGTCTAAGCATTATACTTTTTAAGTTCTGCTAATAAAAACAAGGATTTTATTGTATTAACCTTAACATAATAACCATAATTAAATTCAATATTTGACTGATCTGTTTTTAAAGCAAACTCAAGAAGTGAAAGCTGTAAAAAGGATATATAAAATATTCTGGATCATTACTGTTGATAGAAGTGGGTAAAGTACCCAGTACTACAGTAAGAGTAGCACTACTTTATTATAGTACACTCAAGTAAAAGTTTGCAACACCCCCCAAAAAAAACCAATGTATTCAGTAAAATAAAAAGCTACTCAAGTACAGAGTAACTGATCATAACATCTAAAAGGTTGTAATCAGATATAAAAAAATCTAAAATTATTAGCAAATTCTTGTACAAATAACTACCATAATTACAAAATAACACATTTTTAGCAACAGAGACAGTTTTTATATAAAATTTAAACTACTTAATACATATAAATAAAATAAAAACCGTTTCAGTTTTCTTATGTAACTGCTTATCAATTAATAAAACAAAATAAAATGTAGTATCTTAATAGTTACCTGCATAAAGGGCCAGTACATGAGTCCAGTCTGGAAAAAATGGTAAAAATTCTTATAAATTAAAATCTTGCAACAATCTCAGTTGATACAATCTCTGGTCAAATATTTTTTTACTTAATAAAAACACAAGAGAGTAAAGGTTCAGCCATATTATAGAAATCAAATAAAATTGCTGTTTTTATTTTTCTGTAAATTCATTTTAAGAAAAGAAAGAGGGAAAATTAGAGAATTAATTCCAGTTTTTGGGAGTTTGCTGCAGCTGAAATCAAGTATGTATTCGTATTATCGTTTGGTATTTATCTTAATTTTTAAATCAAACTTAATTTTATTCCTTCAGCCTGCGATGTTGTGAAGTTTGTTGTCATCTGAGGTTTCTACTAAATAAATAAGTTTTGATTTGACTTAAAGTCAGAAGTTTACATACACCCCAGATAAAAACCCAAAATGCCAATTAGAGAGCAAGAAGCCAAAACCCAAAACATTTGACCCAATTCATGCAGTTTAAAATCAATGCTAGAAAATCCTCAGGACATTTGTAAACTTCTGGCTTTCTGATCAGATGAGTTTTTGTTTTTGCAGATTTTTACATGATCAGCAGCTAAATGAAGTGCTGCTGTCCTGGGTTATGTAAGCACATGCTAACAGGTCGCTAATCTGCGCCAGGATCTCTCCTCCACTGACATTATTATCCGCTGCCTGGTTTGTCCTGCGCACTGCGCATCATTAGCAGCACACAGGCGATGTAGGTTAATCTGGCTGCCGGCTGCTAGCGATGTGACTGTGTGAGGAAGAGGAAGGTGACTTTCTCATATTTTACCCTCCAGGTGTTGAAGAATTTCTCCCTCCAGTCTTCCAGGATGTCTTCCTTTCCTTCCAGGAAGCTCACACCTGCAGGACAGAAGAAAGATTCAGATTACAGCCGATATTACAAATAAAATGTACAGCTTTTTCATGCCAGACTCCAGTCCTACAGAGGCTGAAGGGACAAAAAATTAAAGAATACATTTTGGTAGTGTGTTAGGGTCATTATAGGTGAGTGGTGCCCAAAGCGGGTCCCTGAGGGCCAGCATGTTTTAGTTCTCTCCCTGGTGGCAGCAACAACCTCCTCAGCAGGTCCATGTTCTTCTAATGAGCCATAATTTGATCCAGGTGTGTTAAACATGCAGGATGGCACAGAAACTTTGGGCTCCACTGCTGAGAAGCAAAGTAAATTCTGCCAACAAACGCAGACATTTTTAGATTGATCTCAGGAATTTAAAAAAATCTGAGCTACAAAAGTGGAAAATTTAAAAATAAACAAATAAATAAAAAATCTGAAATTAGAATAAAAATAAACTGAGATTTGTGAGTTTCAAATGTTGACAATTTGCTACAAATAAAATTTTAATTTTTGATTTTTGGAAATTTGACAACAATTTTTAACAAAAGAGTTCCTAGTTTTTTGTGTTTGATTTTGTCTCTTTGCAAAATTTACTTGCTTTTTTTCAAGAAAATATTTCAAAAAATGAAATCGTCAAAAACCAAACATTTGATGAAGGGAGAGAAACTGGCCTCAAGTAAATCAATGGGAAGTTTAGTGGAAGGAAAAACACTGTAGTAGAAAAAAGTGCTTAAGCAACATAGCTCCAGCTTTGAAAGAGGATTGTGAAGCAAAATCTATTCAAGATGTTAAGGGAGCATTAGAAGGTGTTGACTGCACATGCAGATGGGTCCAGGATCGTCTGGGCTGAGGAGAACCAGAACCAGATCCATGCTGTTATGTGTCTCTCTGTGTATGATTAATACTGTATATGTAACACATATTTTAATTTCATTTTTCAAAATTAAATTACAGAAATAAACTCTACTTAAAAGCAGAATCTGTCCTTGATTTCTTCCTTCCGCTTAACTTTCCATTATGTCATTTGATTCAGCACTTCTGTGGATTAACCTCCTTCTGTTACCTATATGTGTTTTAAATGTTAGCTAAAACATAAATGTTTGGGTCACATAATAAATTATGTCATAGAACCTTTCTTACTTCCATAATCATCAAAAATTTACACACACACACACACACACACACACACACACACACACACACACACACACACACACACACACACACACACACACACACAAACCCTGTTGAAATGTGTCTTTTAGTGTTAATAAATTTAATATGAGTTTCAGTTTGTAAGACTGAATTACAGAAATAAACTGTACTCTTGAAACATAAATCCAATCTATCCGTGATTTCTTCCTTCCACTTAACTTTCCAATCCAACTTCTTCTGTGGATTAACCTCCTTGCATTACCTAACTTTAATGTTTTAAAAACATGTTTATTATTAGTAATGGTCTTATGCAATATATCTTTTCTGGAAAAGAGGATTTGTGATTTCCTGACAGTTACTTTCCATAATCATCATCAACAGCAAAAAAAGAGTTTCATTTTTAATCTCTCCCTGACGTTTTCCTTTCACTTGACCTTCCAACTTACCCAACTTCTTCTGTGGGTTAATTTCCTTGCGGTACCAAAGTTGTTGTTTTTTTCAGATATAATTTTTTATATTACTGGATATAATATTTTTTTAAACAAATAAATCCAAAATATCTCAGTTTGGATGCAATTTGCTGTATGTAAAACATACTTTTCTATTTCTTTTAATTAAATTACCGTAATAAATAATATATTGCATCATGCTCTAATTGATTCAGATGCGCCTTTCCTCACCTGTGTAGAAGACGCTGGTGGCCAGAGGTGACGCAAAGCTTTGGTCCAGCAGCAGTTTGCGGAAAACCATCCCTGCGGATTTTCCGGGGAAGCGTTTCTCCAGAGCGCGCAGCCAGAAGTAGTTAAAGTTTCCCTGGAAGGTGATGGCCACGATGGCCACGTTGCGGGTGTGTTTCCAGTCGATGCGCTCTCTGTGCGCAATCAGCTGATGCGCCAAATCCCCGCCGGCGAACAGGCAGCCGTACAGGGTGACGTTGGCCAGCCAGGGGAAGCGCTTTGCGGCTTCTTTCAGAACAACTTTCCTCATTTTGGCGCTCTCTTGCCAGATTCAGTTCAGTAAAAAAGGCGCAAAAATAGCGGCAGAGTTCATCCAGTTCACATACCTTGGCGTCCCCGGCTGACGGTCAGGACGCAATCCATCTGTGCGCGGAAATCTGCGAGGATTATAGCCGAGGTTTCCACCGGAAGCACGAATATCAATCATTATAAGCTGGTGGTAAACTCAGATTTCTGTTAACAGCGCATCCTCTGCGTAATTCAGCCGGAAAATTTGCGTAAAATCCGCTATGAACGCCTCACATGGACATATTACAGCCTTACCTGCATGAATTAAAACCTCTAAAAGTGACTAAAATCTTATTTCCTAATTGTATCCAGGAAGGTAAAATAAAACTACATCAGCGTTGGTTCATCTCTGACTGTTTCCGGTCGAGTCAGGTGCACAAATCCTGTGGGTCAAGCTGTAATCTGAGGGATTGTCCCGGTCCATTCAGGGAAACGCCTAACTGCGTCACCGGGATCAGTTTGCGCAGCTTTGAGCGCCTGTAAGTGGTCAAATCAGAGGCACAACAGCCTTCAAATTATAGTTAATATATATAAAATTATGGTTAATATATATATATATATAAAGAAATTAAGGCTGCCGCAAACAATTGTTTTAATAATCGAGCATTCTGATGATTAATCGAATTAAAATGGGGACATTCATCAGATTTTTCATTTAAAAACTTAAGATTATTTTGTAGAATATTAGAAATACATAAATACATAAACATGCAAATAAACAAATGATTTAACTCAGTTTTTAAAAAATAAGTTCTATGTACATATTTACAGACAAAAAATTGTTTTTTTCATCTTAAATGCGAAATACACATACTTTTCTACACTCTTGACTTGTTTTTTAATCAAATGGTATGTTTCACAGTCTGTATTCTTATTAAAGATTAAATAATTACTAAATTAGTTGATTATCATTTCAGCAATAAATTAATCACAGCACTTATTGGAATGAGTGGGGCTGAAGGAATAGAAATGCACAACTCACACTCCAGATTTTTATTCGAAGAAATGTTTGAAAGATACTTTTTATCTTTTTGATCGAAAGAGAGCTGGAGATAGGCACCAGCACCTCCCGACCCCATTAAAGGGACAAGGGTGTAGGAAAATGGATGGATGGATGGATGATCGAAAGAGGGAATTTAAAGATAAATTACATTCACCGTGAACCGCTAGAGGGCGCTGGCTACTACTAAATCCCAGCTGTGCTTTCAGGAAGTTTATTTCGTTCTGCCCAAGTTTAACCTATTTCCTCCTCATTGCTTCAAAGCAAACAAACATTTTACCAACATTATTAATTGGTCGGTTGGTAAACCAAACACATTTTTAAAACAACATATTACTATATCGTTTACTTTTACATGTTTCCATTTTTACTGCAATTTTACAAGATATGTTATCAAATGTAACTAAACTAACGAGGTTTTTACATGTGGTACTCTGTTACTATGACCTAATAATGGCCGTTATAAAGTCAAAACCTAAGATAATTGGAACCAGTTTATCCCGCCCAAATATGAGATTAAAACACTTTTCAAACTACCTATTGCGTGTATATATAATTAAACAACCTAAAACTGTTTTAATATTAATTTAAAAACCTTATCGAAAATAATTTTAGCCTTTTATCAATTTATTTCATCAGCTCCAGTTTACTCACAGGGACCGTTTGTTTAAGGCGGGCAGAATTCATCATCTCGTAATCTAATTGGCTGGAATTTCTGTCACTTTGAAGGATCTAGTTTCTGATTGGTTGACTCCCTGAAAGCCGTCGGAAGTGTCATTTTTGGACTTGGGCTAAACTTCGTGTGGATCGGCGCATCGGCGGCTCCGGGCTGATCGTTGACAGTTAGGATTAAATGGCGGCCAGAAAACTCTGAAACAGGTTTGGTTTGGTTTTCTTTTGTATCACCGCAGCGGCTGTTTCCCTCCGGATTAATGGAGATGTTGCGCTTCTTCTCTCAGCCATGAGCCAAGTTTCATTGTCTTTTTGACCAAAACAAGCTAACCTGATCTAAACTAGTTACTGACCAAAAATGAAATTAAAATATGCCAAAGAGGCTTTATTTTTATTCTGCAGCACAGATTTAGATCAAAATTCTTTCTTTTAATCTCATTTGGAGGTGAAACATCTCAACTTTTTAGCGAGCACGGTGCTGAAGTTAGTTTGTGATTCGGTGCTTCCTATTGAATAAAGGGCTATTTCACCGTTTTTAAAGAAAACGAATCAGCTGCAGGTCAAAGGTCAATTATTAACTCTATTATTATAAACTGAATTTATATTCTATAAACCGAAATAAAGCTCTTATTATGTTGTGGACGTTCAAAATGAAACATTTTTCTGCTACTATAGCTGTTTAGACCAGAATTAGCAGGGTGATGCTTGGAAATTAGTGTTGAGACTGAATTATTCTAGGCTGAATATATGATCCTTAAGTGAATTTGGTGACAGTTTACAATGTGAATATAAAATTTTTTTATGTATGTTGTTTGACTCAACCAAGTTAATTTTCTAGGTGGATAGCAATAATACTGCACATACTGCAGTATAATAAAGGCTTGATGATAATTATAAACAAATGCTGAATAATTCAGTTATTATTTCAGATTTTCAAGGGTTTGTTAGGATTTTCCTTTAAATCAGGATTAAATTTCACTCAGGTGCGGAATCAGATGCCAACTTCAGGTCATCGCATCTGTTTTTCCATCATGGCTTAAAAAGTAGTGCATTTATTTAAGACTAATTTTGTTGCTAAGTAAACAGATTGTGTGCCGAATTTTTATGAACACATTATTTATTTACAAAAAATATTAGTTGTGTTAGTATATGGGGCCACTATTTGCTGAGAGTGGTGCAAAATTAAAAATGCCCAATTTTCTAATGGAATTCTGTTCTCTCCGTTTTAGGAAAGGCACCTTTTGAGGTTTACATGAGACAAATGAGGTGCTGTTGAGCTTTAATGTCCTGATCTGAGCGTGGTGGATGGAGGGTTAACTTCACAAATAACTACAGAAATAAGGAAGTCCTTCTGATCGAGTTCAGACATGTTCTCCTGTTAGAGTTTCGTCATTGCTGTGCTCTAATAATAATTGTGAGAGTTTGCAGCAGAGTGCTTCTCATAACTCTCCTGTTAGTCAGAGCTTATGCATTTTGTTAAAGGCATGCAGGAGCTGCAGAAAAGACACAAAAACAACAGATAAATGATGGAAGCCATGAAACGGGCTGCAGACTGACCTAAATACTCTGCTGAAAATTTACTCCGTTTACTCCAACAGCATGAAACAGAAACCTTTATCCACTTGTTTCTTGTCATCTTTGCATCACGAAGGTCACAGAAGATGTTCTGTGAAATGAAAACAAGCCTGAGTTTCTAAGCAGACAAAGAGAAGAGCAGCATATTGTGCAGAGGGTGTATAATTTCAGCTCTTGTTCCTCTGAACGCACTCTGTCAGGAGAAAGAAGCGACAGAACAGTAGTGGGTGTTGTTTATGTCGAAGCCACTGAGCGAGTGCGTGCCTGCATATTTCTTTAACCCCATATTTGCATTCATATGAATGTAAACACAGATACTGTGCGAGCTAATTCAGACGCATCTGAGACGGTCCATTTAGCTTTATTTAGGGACACATTTTTAAAATACTGCAAATACAGGCTCCTTTCTAAAAGAAACAAAGGCATTCGCACCGAACCAGAGATCACTTCAATCATTACACATTCACCTCCCCAAACGAACCTTTCTAGACGAGCAAACCGCAGTTTGATTAAATCAGATTAAAAACGACCAGTGTGAATGAAACCTCATGAAATCTCATTCTTTTGGTTGCAACCCAAAGCACATGTATGCACTTAAAAGAAGGAGAAATGCAGATCAGTCGGTAAATCAGGAGCTACGACTTTCGGTTCAGATCTCTCTTCACCATGATAAACGGGTTCAAACGCCACACCGATCCAACTATCGACCTCTTGGAGCTGAGAGACGTAAACTCCTCCAGTTTGGTTGGCAGGCTTTGGTTTTCAACCCGAAAATGAAGGCATTCTGTTGTTTTCTAGCTTAAGACCATAGTCTTGGATTTTGAGATACTGATTCACTGCTGCTAACCAGTCCAGTGAAATCTGGAGATCACAACCCGATGAAGCAAAAAGACCCGATGTTGAGTCCAGACACCATTGTGTTTTGGGCCAGAATCTCCTCCAAGCCAGATTCTAACAGAGGAAGAGTTTATTGCATCCAAGAGTTGATTGAGTCATGATTGATTGGATGTGTTGGTCAACTGCGACGTTTTGACCTGAGAAACTGCATCCACAATCTCCATCCATAATCAGCAACACACACAGACTTATTCTGTGTGTGTTGCTGATTGGTTGGACCATTTTTCAGCTGGTTTTGAAGATGCATGAATGACACGTGTTCAACAGGAGACTTTGCAGACTTTAAAAGGTGAAGTTTGATGCCGCCTGGTGACTTCCTCTTCAGACGCTGTAAAGGAAGCGCGGCCGACCGCAGAGCGCAGCGCCAGGCAGAGTCGCTGCTTTCACTTCTGATGATGTAAAAGCAGCAGGAGAGACGATGAAACGGTTTGAAACTCCAACTGGTGGTTTTCCATCAATGTTCAATACCGTCGATACGTCAAGAGATTCTTGCCTGTTGATGGTTTAAAACCAAGTTTTCATTTAGTTTTTGAGATTTTTCTTGCTAATTTCCTTTAAAAACATCAAAAATGATGTCAGGCTGCCTTCCTGCTCACAATGCTGAGTAATTCCTCCTGATTTTTAAAGCTCTAACAGTTATTGACGTTACTTTGTTCCAGGTTTTATCATTTTCTGCGCAGCCTGTGACTTTGACATTAACACAAAGCCAAAATAACCAAATAGATTATTTCTGTGACCTTTGATAATAATTTAAAGTTCATAGGAAGCGCTTCATTAACCGACTTTCAGTCTGCAAACTGTAGTCCAGACTGGAAAGGTTTGTTGTGTAAATTTATCATGGTGATTTTAGCAATTGTTACATAAATACCTGCTGAAGTGGCTTTTAAGCGGCTGGTGGGTTAGTAGTAGCCAGGTGAAACAGGAAGTGGTTTTGTTGTTGGTGCAAACGAGTCAAAATGTTCTGCAGGTTGTTTTTCTCTGGTGGATGATGCAGGTCGTTAGGATTCAGATTAAAGACTCAAGATAAGATTTGAAAGATGTTTCTCATCTCCATAGCAACAACAGAAGCATTTCCACAAGAAGTGAAGAGTTTTAGAGCAGCAGAGGAAAATCCTTGAGTTTATCGACTGAATCATTACCTCCATGGATGGATGGATGGTTGGATGGTTGGATGGATGGATGGTTGGATGGATGGATGGATGGATGGATATGGATGGATGGATGGATGGATGGATGGTTGGATGGTTGGATGGTTTGGATGGATGGATGGATGGATGGATGGATGGATGGATGGATGGATGGTTGGATGGATGGATGGTTGGATGGATGGTTGGATGGATGGTTGGATGGATGGTTGGATGGATGGATGGATGGATGGATGGATGGATGGATGGTTGGATGGATGGATGTCCATATCTTACAGTATTTCATTGCCACTTAGTTTATAGTTGTAGTGAATTGATGAGATCCAGTTGTTATTCTAGTGTTTTATTGTTATTCTAGTGTTTTGTTGTTATTCTAGTGTTTTATTGTTATTCTACTGTTTTGTTGTAGTTCTAGTGTTTTGCTGTTATTCTAATGTTTTGTTGTAGTTCTAGTGTTTTGCTGTTATTCTAATGTTTTGCTGTAATTCTAGTGTTTTGCTGTTATTCTAATGTTTTGCTGTAATTCTAGTGTTTTGCTGTTTCAAATGTTTTTTTAATGTTTTGCTGTAATTCTAGTGTTTTGCTGTTATCTTCCTAGCTGTTTTATTAATATTGTGGTAGTAACAGTCTCAGTTTTCTGCTCCTCCATTGTCTCTGTTCCTGTGGTCATGCTGTCACAACAGCAATGCAACCAGAAAAGCAGCGAATATGAGACCGGTTGTTCTGGACATCAGATCTGCTGTCTGACAGTTTGCTGCTCTCCTTTCACCGGCGTCTCTCTGCCGTTTTCTCTCTCCTGGCTCCATTGTTTTTCCGTTTTTAATAAAAATCTGTTGTTCTCCGTCAGGAGGCGGGAGGATGTCTGTGGAGGTGGACCTGCTGCTGCAGGAGGCGAAGGAGAGCATCGAGGCGGCGCAGAACTACCGCAGCGAGCTGCAGCAGCGGCTGCAGGGCCTCAACCAGGCGCGCAAACAGGTACCGCCCTGCCCGTGTTTACGCCCTGGGGCAAGAGCCGCCGCCAGCTGCCCAACGTCGTCACAGCTGAAACTAACGAAAACTGAAATTCAGAAAACATTTTCCTTAAATGAAATGAATAAAAAACTGTAATTAATGGATAAATATTAACAAACTGTAACTACATGGTGCAGTTAAACTAAAACTAAAGCAATTAAACTAAAACTAAAGCAATTAAACTAAAACTAAAGCAATTAAACTAAAGATTCAAGATTCAAGAAACTTTTATTGTCATTCACATCACGTGTTACATGAGGTGGAACGAAATTGAGAGTCACGGCCCCAGATACATCCAAATATAAAATATAAAAAATAAAAACTAGCTACAAGATCAAATTGTTATAAATAGGAAAAATATTTACAAATATATAAAAACAAGAAGTAGAAAAATGAAATGTATATTAATAGGAATGTACAAAATGGGTGAAGTATGAATAATGTAGCAGCATGGATGACAGAATCCTTTGGTTTTGTGTTTATGAATCAATTCATAAACCAATACACAATCTTTCAAACCAATACAAAATTGAATTTTTATTCTCCTAATTTTAAGTAATTAGGAGAAAACAAAATATTTAACTAATAAAAACTAAAACTAAGCATTACTTAACTAATAATTAAACTAAAATTAAATGGTAGTTTGCTAAGAAAAAAACTAAATCTAAGCAATATTTAAGTCATAACAAATCTAAAACTAAACAATATTTAACTAATAACTAAAACTAAACTATATTTTTTGCTAATAATAACTAATAAAAGCTAGTCAACACACTCTAAAAACTAATAAAACTAACTGATTAGTGAAACTAAAAGTCACAGTGAAGCTAAAAGAAAGTCTGGAGCCGTTCTGCCCCCTGCAGGCCGACCCAGAGTTTTCTCCGGACTCGGTTTTCTGCCGGATCTCTTCCTTCCCCTGCTGCTGAGTTTTAGCGTCCAGCTGCTCACCAGTAAACAATGCAGCCATTTCCTGTTTCTGCTGAGCAGCTGAGAGGAGAGATGACAGGAAGAAAAACCAGAAACAAGAAGCTTGTCTGCTCCAAACTCAAAGATTAAACACAAATCAGTTCTCATGTTTGCAGAAAACAAACATTATATATTATATAGCAAATTTTCTTATCAATTTTCTTATCGGTTGGAAAAAACATTTGATCATTTCTGACACAAATTAAGTCAGGATTTTGGTCGCTCTTTCTAATAAATTAATCATAAGCAGATCTGGGTGCAGCAAAGTCAGTTTTTGGGTAAAAATCACCAGATAAACATGAAACTTGCAAGAAAATACAAAAAGCCTGAATATTTAAAAACAAATTATCGTTGTTGATGTTGCTAATATTTTATATTTTAATATTTGTCATCATTTTACCCCAATTAAAAATATAAAATCTCCATCTTTAGTATTACTTTTAAAATTAAAATTAGACATTTTAAAAATAAATTTATTACAAAAATCTACTAAATTAAATAAATATAAAAAAAATTTATATACAATATTTTGAAAGTTTCCGCTTTTTTTTTTAACTTTAAAAGGTTTCTGTATCAAGCAGCTGCTGGGGAGCAGATTAGCATGTAGCATGTAGCACAGCACCACCGTGGTGGCAGCAGTCGGATCTGCTCTGTTCTGATGAGTAACCATGGCGATGCGTTACCTACAACAGGGAGCATCTCAAAAGCTCGAATAGTACCTGAACTTTGACCCCAAATCCCAGAGGAGGTGAAATGGAGGGTTCACAGAAAGCAGAGGGAGAAGTTCAACCCGGACAGACAGAGATTTGCAGACAAGCAGCAAAAGCAAAGGAGGTGGATTAGGAGAGCTGCTAGCAACTGATTCAGCTGTTTACAAAAATCTTTAGTCAGAGGCCTCTTCAGATTTGTGGCAGCACTGACTGCTACTGGAGATAAATTCTTTAAAGATTCAATTTCCCTGTTGGATCAATAAAGTTTCTTTTATTGGCTCGTTTTTCTGCTGCTGTTGGAGGAAAAACCTGTAAAATAAGGGTTTCAGCAGCATGTGAGGACATGTAGGGAGAAGATAACTTCGAAGCCTGCAGACGAATGATTCATGCGATCCCAGTTTGTGTCCCAGCGTTCCCAGCGTTCCCAGTGTTCCCAGTGTTCCCATGACACAGACAGCAGGAAACACAAACCCGCAGTGAGAGTGGGGCTAGCAGGAGATAGCAGGATGTTTGGGATCCAGGACAATCTTATCAGCGCTGCATCGCAGGAGGAGGAGTCCAAACATTTTTGGAAAACTATTCCTGCATTGTCTGAAGTCGGTTATTATTTCAGACGAAGTTTTTCTGGAAAAAGTCGGTGTGTGTTTCCACTTTCTGTCACGGCCTCCATGTTTTATCTGCCGCTGTCAATCAGACTTCCGCTTCCTATCGTTGTGAAATCCCTCTGACCTCGCTGTGTGTGTGGTGTGTGTGTGTGTGTGTGTGTGTGTGTGTGTGTGTGTGTGTGTGTGTGTGTGTGTGTGTGTGTGTGTGTGGGGTGTGCGAACAAGAGGAACTGAAACATGGCTTACTCTTTGACTTCCTGACCAGCTACTGGTGTAACAGGCTGGAGTTTTAGCTGCATGTTCAATTCAGCAATGATTATAGATCAATAAAATTAGAATAATAAAATTAATAAAACAATTGAAGAAGTAAAAATTTTTAAATAAAAAATTAATCTGACTCTTCAGCAGATGGTGAATATTTTTTTATTAACTACTAAATACAAAATAAAATACATTTACTGAAAAATTAATGGAATTGATTTCATTTTTAAATATTATTCAATTCATCATATTAAAAAATTGCCACCTTCTGCAGATTTTTCCTCTTTTTTTACACATACTGAAATTCAGAAATACTTTATTGATCCCACAGAGAAAATAAATGTTGTGTAAGTCATATTAAGTTAAATTGGTTTATTGTAGATAGCGATGCCTTTGTTACAAATACATTAAAAGATGTATTTTGCGATAAAAGTATTAAGTGATCGTAAATGAATTTATATAATATTGTGACTTTCTTCTCATTTAACTTTTGCTCTGGTTAAACTGCATTTCATTCAAGTATCATGTCAAAAATTGGCCTTTTTGAGACTCTATACTCCAGTTAACAATTAATCGATTGGTGAATTAGTTGACGATTCATCACGATTAATCGATTCATCGCTGGTTTAGATACATCTTAGTCCAGAGCCAAAGTGAGGCAAAATATCAGCATTTATTAGAGAAGCAACTTCAGCTTCCAGTCAATGGATTAAATGTTCCAGTGTCCTAGTCAAAGTCCCTCCAGGCCTGATTGAAATGCCATGACGTGACTCTTCCTCAGATCCGGGGCAGCTCTGGCCAGGCCCGCGAGGCCCTCAAGAGGCACTTCACGGAACTGCAGGCGGCGGCCGGCCGCCTGCTGTCGGAGCGGCTGGCCGGCCTCCTGGCCGAGGTCGACGCCATCGAGGCCGACAGCATCAAGCCTCTGGACGACTGCCAGAGCCTCATCGAGCACGGCGTGGGGCAGGCCGACGAGCTGCTGAGAGAGGGTGGGCTGGACTCAAACATCTAGCAATCAATCAAACCAGCCCAGTGATTTCTATTGGCATGATTTATCGGTTTTCTCCTTCTACTGAAAACTGGATGATAAAACTCTCGTCTGGTGCTTCGGTCTTAACTAGCCCTTTTTTGAAGGACAGTTTTACTTGTTTATTTCAATTTGTTCATGATTATAATGACTGTCTGCAGGAGAAGCTGCTCTGCGCTGCGGTCTGGGAGAGAAGGAGGACAAACTGGGCAGCTTCACGAAGAAAGCCATGCACATCCAGCTGGACAGGTAGCGGGGAAAACGCGCCACGCCGCGCCGCTCCGCTGCGGCGTCGATCCGGCGTTGCTGCAGCTGATTTCTGTGTGTTCTCCAGCCTTCCCGAGGTCCCGGCTCTGGTGGACGTCCCGTGTGTTTCGGCCCAACTGGACGACTCCGTCCTCAGCCTGCTGAGGGACAAAGTGTCCCGCCACGGCGCCGTCTCCTCCCATCCGCCCGTCCAGATAGAGGAGCTACAGGAGCGGCCGGGCGGCATCCTGGTCCGCTGGTGCAAGGTCGGCATGGCAACGCTCTGGAAAAATAAAATACTTTTCAATGTGAGACTGACTGATTTTAATTTTTTTTTTATATATCTGTATGTCCTGATTTGCAGGTGGACGAAGACTTTGCTGCTGCAGATTACCGGCTGCAGTACCGGCGGTCGGGCAGCGGGGGGAGCCAGTACGAGGACGCCTACATCGGCCGGGACTGCGAGTTCCTGGTTCTGCATCTGGACCCGCACACGGACCACCTGTTCAGGGTCAGCGCCCGGGGCGAGGGCCGCACCGAGTGGAGCCCCTGGAGCGTCCCGCAGACGGGCTACACCACCCTGGCTCCGCACGGTACGGGGCTCCGGTTCTGACCCGGTTCTCATTGGGGAGGAAGGGAAGGACGAACCGACGCTCTGAGTTATAGCGCCACTGCTGTGATGATTCTGAACCGAATCATCCATCCATCCGAATCCCAAATTTAAATTCGGCTTTCGTTTCTTCTGCTTCTGGGTAAAATAGTTCGGTTTTAAACCAGCAGGGGGCAGCAGTGACTCCTGTCTCCCGAATGAAACTACAACAAACAAACAAAACGTTCCTGATCGACCCTCACAGCTGATCAGGAAAGGTGATCAACTGTTCCTGATGCGTCAGTTGGAAAACGTGACGTTTCCTTCTGCAAACTGAAAATCAGAGAAAAATGCTTTGAAGCTTTTAGTTTTACTAATGGAGGAAGTCTAGTCAACATGTTGGGTGAAGGAAACCCAAACTGTTCTGCTGCGTAGCTGATCAGTGGTCCGATTAGGGAAGTAAACCTGCAGCTGACAGACGGGTGAGGGACAAAGTGTCCTGCCACGGTCTCCTCCCATCCGCCCGTCCAGATAGAGGATCTACTGGAGCCTCTGGAGCCTCAGCAGCGGCCGGGCAGCTGCTCCAGAGGCCCAGGTTGGATCTGATGTTGTCTTTTCTGCAGAGTGGCGTTCAGGGACCGAGGGCTACATCCTCAGCAGCAGGAAGAACATCGCCCTGCGTAACGACTCCGCCCAGAGCCGCTGCAGCCGTCCTGTACTCCAACGCCCCCACCTACTTCTGCGGCCAGACGCTCACCTTCAAGTACGTCACACACAAACACATCGTAGCTCCGCAGAATGTTGTTCTGTAGAAATGCTACAGCGCGACGTCACACGTGCAAAAAACGAACGATGACTATCGTTGGTTTCAGCTGTCAACATGCCATTTCTTAAATGTACGCGTTGCGCTAATTGTCAACACTGCGACAACGAGATAAGGTCAGGAAAACAATTTGATTTAAAAAACTAGTGGCTGAGAGGGCATCAGGTCAGTTTTGCTAGCTTGACTTTGACAATCTGAACATGTAGATGTGCTGCAGAATTATCTGTTTTGGGTCTGTTAGAAAAAAAGGCGACCAGTACCAACGCTGACAGATCGTCTGTGTTAGATTAACTAATAGCTAATCTACCCCATCGATCACTAATTAATAATCACAAAATAAACATCAAGCTTGAAAACATGAAACTGTAACAGACTGAATGTTTTGTTCTCCGTGTGTTTTTTAGTGTTGAATCCTGATACACTAGGTGGGCTGTTGTCAGTCAGTTGCTATGGCAACGCCTTTGCGTGGAGCTTATCCGATACAGAGCAAGAAAAAAAGAATGTGAATCACGTTGAGTTATTCGTTAAGGATTTTTCTGCAGGTAGAAAGAATATGTTTTAGCTTTTATAACCAGCCTGTTTGTGCTTACAGGATCTCTGCAGCTGGTCAGATCGATCGGCTGGACAGCCTGGGGGTTTGCATCGACACTCAGAGCGGAGACGAGTCGCTGCAGAGAGACCAAGCTGTCTGCATCTCCACCAACGGTTCGCTCACTTTACAAACTCCCTACAAGAAAAATCCGCCAGGGCTGCAATGGTTCTGGGTTTTTCATTATGGTTTTACAGGGGGGTTTGCTAGCTATTATTAAACATTGTTAGTGGAGGCATATTTTGGTGTCAAGTAAATATAGAGCAGGTATCGACAACACTAATGCTTATTATGCAAGTGTAATAAGTATTAAATGTTATTGATGAGACATTTCAAAACTCAGCATTTAGCTATATTATTGTTTACCTTGTCTCTGTTGTGGAATGTAGCTACTAACATAAAAAGATAGTAAAGATAGTACAGTAATAAAAATCACAAAATGGTGAATTTAAATTCTTTTATAGCTAAATTCTGCTGGCAAAGTTTAAAAACCTAGCTTGAATATTACTGTAGAAAAATGTATGAACCATGATTTATAGAGAACTGGAGTCAGGAAATATTATTTACTTATTATAAAAGATTTATTGCTGCAAAGTCCCCACCAGTTACAGATCTTTCATGTTTCTCTCCTCCAGGCGCCGTTTTCGTCAACGGTAAAGAAATGACCAATCAGCTTCCAGCCATCACCGTGGGCTCAGCCGTGACCTTTGACATGGAGGTGGTCAATCTGCTACCCATCAGCAACAACAACCTGAGCGAGGGCGGCCATTTTAAGCTGCGGGTGACGATCGGCTCCGGGAACCGGGAGGTGGTGTTCGACTGGCTGGTGGACCAGGCGGTGGACTGCCTCTTCTTCGGCTGCTCCTTTGTCCACTCCGGCTGGAAAGTTCTCGTGTTTTAGGAAAATTAATCCTCCGACTGCCACCCTCTACCTGCAACGCAACTTTCCGTCATCCAACAAAGTTTTCAGGGGGGAAAAAAAACTAAGGAATATTTGTCTTTTGATCATGACCATCATGACAACGCGGCTGACTATCAAACATGTTTGCTTAGGCTTGGATCTGCAGGTTTCCATCAAATGAAATTCAATACTTTTCACTGTAGCAGCAGTTTAAGCACATTTCTAAACAAATACTGAAAAACTAAAGCAATGAAGCCCTGTGACGGCTTTTAGTAATCTTAAATTGTGTTTGCTTTTTGTCTTAGCTGGTTATAATCTGATTTAAAGAAATAATGAACCAGGGAGCATGTAAAGAGAAAGTTAACTCTTGTATTTGTTACCTTTGCTGAGAGGTAATTGACTCATGAAAGGGGGAATTGTAGTGGGCCTACTAATCAGCCCTGAGGGATCCCATAGTAAATTAGAGGAAAAAGTGTGTTTTATTCTCCCTCGGTTCCATTTTACAGTTTATCAGATGAGTCTGAACTCCTCCCGAGGTTAAAGTCCAAATTTAGGGGCTGCGTCCTTCGAAAGCCACATTTGAAGGTCAAAGCAACGCAATCAGTTTTATTTTTTTATTATACATTTTTAATTTATGATTTTTTTTGCTGTACAAAGTGGGGGAATTCAGTATCCATTTTATAATTCCTTTAAAAAAATTATATTGACATACAAAGCAGAGTTCAGTTTATTTCACATAATTTTTTTTTCTGGTTCACAAAGTAGGAGAAAAGTTACATTTTTTTTACTACCTTTTATTTTTTTGTATTTATTAGTATTAAAAGTTGTCTGTACAAAATTTTTAATCACAAACCGGTTGAGTTGTATTTTGCATAGACATGTTTAATTATAATTGAATTAATTCAAAAGGATTACATTAAAAGAAAAACTTAAACAGAAAAAAACTTTGGTGAAATGGCGAAATCTAGAGTTTCATTGATTTAACCACGTCACGGTTGCTAGGCGACAGAACATGCGCAGAGGGAATGGCGGGAATTTCGCAGCGTCTCCGTTATGGGCTTCGCGCTGAACGAAGGACTTGAACATGTCGGCTGCTCTGCGCTTTCTCCTCTCGTTTTAATCACAGAACCGCCGTAGAAAGTCGATCAATAGAGGAAAAACAACTGATAAAGATGTACGGGGAGCAGAAATCTAGTTTCATTGTTTGTACGTGAAGAAACGCTGATTTATCCGAGAAACTAGGTCTGTCCTGATGACTTTGCAGTTGCAGCTGATTTTTCTGTTATTTTTTCCCAGATCCTCCTCACTGAGTGGGTTGTTGTTGTTTACTGGTTTTGTTGAGCCTTTTTAAAAGTATATTAATCTATGCAATTAGTTTTCCCACAGAAGCAGTTTTAAATCATTTTGCTCACTGTGAATGCCGCACAAACTCTTTGCCACCTAAAAGCAGCAGTCACATTTTTTACTAAATGAATTTTTGCTTCTAAAGCATCTTGAATGCCAGAATGATGTGCTTTGAGGAAATATGTTTTCTATTAATCTAGGAGTGAAACTGTTCATTTCAGACTGTGGAGCTGAAGCTGATTTTTAAGCCAAAAACCTTCACATTAAAATGTCTTTTGCCTTTTTATCCCACTATGGAGTTGGAGAAAAATGGTTTTAAAAAAATAAGCCTAAAATATCCACGAATTACAACTTTTGTGACAATCCCGACAGTATTCACATCACCACCTTAATTAATTCACGTCCGTCTCATCTTTTTCTGTGAATTTCTTAAAACTCTTTCTCAATCTGTAGGTAAAAAAAAAAGTGTGTTGTATTTCTGTGTACTTATACTGGCATGTAGCAGTTTAAATGAGGATCCTGCTCACGTCCGGGACTGGACCACAGGAAGGCTTCGATGCTGGACGACAAACTTTTTCCAGTTGCCTGAAATCCCAATTTATCTGTGGATGTTTTCTTTATCCTCACTGAGGACAACTGGAGCCAGAAACGGGTTCAGCTGATGGTACAAATGTCCTGAAATCAACCAACAGAACCTCAGAAATGAAAAATACAAAACTTCCCTCTGTATGCGAGGAAGGTGAAATGGCGACACCTCGTGGTCAAAACTGTGCATTGCATCCGTGTTCACTTTGGATCAATAAAAAAATAAACTTTCTGCTGTTCATTTTGTGCTACTTGAAAAATGTATGGTTTCATGCAAAAGTGGAATTTACATCTTAATCAAATAGAAACTAAAACTACATTTTAACTTCAATTAGTTTGCTAGTTTACTGCTAAATTTAGTTTGTTTGATAGTGTAAGCAGAAAACATGCACAACATTGACAGAAAGTTCAGTGGAAGGAAAAAGTTTAAATTTGGCAGCAATACATTTTGTAGATTGAACAGTTGAGTGAATTAAAGGTTTTAATTTGTACCAATATTTTCTTAGAAGTTTCACTCTGATAGTTTCCTTACCAAAAAAATGTCAAAAGGAGAAAATATTAAAATTTCCAATTATCAATTCTTACCTCCTCCTAGTGGAAACTAGAAGAACTACAACTTAAAGAGGAAAGCAGGCATTTAACCTGAAAAGGATTAAAACACAGACGATGTTCTTCACATTATTACTTTATTAGAAAACCATTTTGACCCAGTTTATATCGCCAAGCTGGTTCTTTACAGCATTATTTAAGACCAGCCTTATTTTTCTTTTCTTAATTAATATTAATATTATTAGACATGGCTCCTCCCATCTTGTGCAAAATGCTGCTGGTGTGAAGAAACAAAAAGATCCAGTCAGAAACCAAACCGACTCATCAGCACCGGGGAGCCGGTTCTGTTCGGACGGACCTGCGCTCATGAAGGAGGCTCTGGATGCAAAGAAAGAAAAAAAAAAAAGAAGTAGCAAATCGGGAAATGAGAAGCAACTGAACCTCCTTTGGTCCGGAAACTAAATTCTGCTCCAGGTTCCCAAACTAATTTACAGGAAAAGCAAAAGCTAATTGGTTCGACCTGCAGCTTTATGTACAAACATCCAGAGGAAGAAAGAGCACCTTGTTTTAACGGCTTCAAACTACAAGCCACAGGCTGCTTCAGTCGCTAGGATGGTCCTAAGGAAACTGGAAATCTGAGTGCTGACAGTAGGTGGCGCTGTGAGACAGTCGGCAGGTCTTTTCAGAGGAATACAATATGTTTAGCACCAGTGATGAAACCAGGAATCTGCCGTTTCAGCAGATCCAGGATCAGTCAGAAGCTCTGGCAGGATTTTTAAACTGGATAAAAACCGAGACCCAGAGAAAACATGACGGGTTTAAAACGCGTCTGGAAAAACAGAGATTAAGAAATGATTGATTGAAAACACAAATATCAAAGCATGTGAAGTCTGTGAATAAGCTGCTGGAAGATTACAGTTTGGTTGAAAAAGCACAGATTCAGGCTGAAGTAGTTGTATTTCCCTCCCTGGAAAGTTGTAGCACCTTTGAATCTCAGAGGTAAAAAAACATCCAAACCAAAATCCTGACGATCTGGAGCTTCTGGTCTCATTGACGCTTTGGGTCTTCCTTCCTGTTTCCACGGATTGGGGCCGTTGATTGTCCATTTCAGGGTTCTGCTGCTCCACGTTTGGTTTCCTCCTCGTCCTCTTACTGCTGCCCGTTTCGGCTCTCCTCGCCGCGGGGCTTCAACCCGGCCGTGTCTGGATCGGGATCCGGCTCCGGCTGGGACTCCATGGCCGTCTCCCAGTCCTCCTCCTCCTCGTCCTCCTCCTCCTGGCCTGTGTCCCTCCTCGTCTTCTGGCTCTGCAGGAGGCGGAGCCTGGCCATGGCACGGTCGATGGTCAGCGTGCTGATCAGGTTGAAGTCATGCATGCTGATCAGGTGCAGCAGGAAGTTGCGGCACAGGCTGTGCTCCACGATGGCGGCGGCGTTTTGCTCGGCGAACACCAGGCAGGCCTCGTTCATCTGGTTGTCGGCGATAAAACTGGAAGCGAAAACAAAGGGAAAACATTCGTTTACGTCGGGAGGATGGCGTCAGAACACAGGGGTCGACAGAAGTCCAGTTCATGACCCAACAGACACAAACTAGATGAAAAACTCAGAACAATTAATCTAACAGTCCTGAGCAGCAGCCAGGCCTCGTTCATCGGGTTGTTGGAAATAAACTGGAAGGAAAACATTAGGGCTGTGTAATAATATCGATATCACGATATATATCGATATTTTCTTTCCTAGAAAAAAAAAATCGATATTCATCCTTAAGTATCGTAACGTCCAACTGTCACCTTGTTCACTCACTGCTTGCTTCACCAGGTCATCAGGCTTAGAGTGATTCCTTCAGATGTTCAGGTTAAAAAGGTATCAAACTATTCAGAGCAGGAACTTGGTTCACTTTATTTACTTTACTAATGCATGTCAGCTACAGTTTGGACTGTTTCAACTAAAAGAAACATGTTTTCTCTCCACTTCTTTGGTTCATTTTGTCCAGCTGTCCACTTTAAGTCTGTGTCCAACCAGAACCAGGTATTGTGTAGTTGGAGCTTTTAATCAGTTTTCAGTTAAATTAATTCAGTCCAACTTTATAACAGTCACAAAATGTCACCAAAATCACTCTGTCCCTCTAAAATCTTTCAGAAAATTGCAGAAGTGTATTGAACCGTATCGTTTGCTGAATATCGTAATATACACAGTCCAGTCACATTAATGTGACCATCTGTCAAAAGCCAGAATAACCACCTTTCGCAGAGCGAACTGCTACGAGACGTGCAGGAAGAGAGTCACTTAGGTCCCTGAAGGTCTTCTCTGGGATGTTGAGCCATGCCGACTCTAATGCCGTGGCCAGCTGCGCTAGATTACGCGGTTGAGGATCCATGGCGCGAACAACTCGATCGAGATGGTCCCACAGATGCTCGATTGGGTTTAAGTCAGGTGAGTTTGCTGGCCAGGGGAGGACGGTAAACTCATCCTGGTGCTCTTCGAACCACGCACGTACACTGGCAGCTGTATGGCACCTCGCATTGTCCTGCTGGAAGATGCCATCATCCTGAGGAAAAACAATGCGCATGTAGGGGTGGACATGGTCCGCAAGGACAGATGCGTACTTGTATTGATCCATCGTGCCTTCCACAATAATCAGTGAACCCAGAGAATGCCAGGAAAACATTCCCCAGACCATAATGCTCCCGCCTCCAGCTTGGACCGTTCCTGCAATGGTTGCAGGGTGGTTCCTTTCAGAGGTTTCACGCCTTATACGCCAACGTCCATCTGTCCGATGGAGCATAAAACGCGATTCATCTGAAAACGCTACCTGTCGCCACTCAGTGGACGTCCAGCTGCTGTACTGGCGTGCAAATTCTAGCCTTCGTCGTCGATGAACACCAGTCAGCATAGGTGCACGAACCAGGCGTCTGCTTCGGAGGCCCAGACGCAGCAATGTTCGCTGAATAGTGGTTTGGGAGACACTTGTGGTAGCCCCTTGGTTCATTTTAGTGGTCAGTTGCTCAACGGTAGCCCGTCTATCTGCCCGAACGCATCTCCGCAACCGTCGTTCGCCTCTGTCATCTATGGCCCGTGGTGCACCACATTTGCCACGTCGTTGATTTTGGACAGTCCCATTTTGCCATGCACGGTACACTTTTACCACGGCGGCACGCGAACAGTTCACAAACTCAGCCGTTTCGGAAATGCTTCCACCCTTGGCCCGAAAGCCAATGATCATGCCCTTTTGGACGTTGGATATATCGCTCCGTTTCTGCATTACGCCAACGATTGAAATGTTTTCCGAAGCCCACACACACCCTTTATATACGCTCAACTGCACTGTGCTGCCACCTGCCTTCTGTGATTGGTTATTTAACTCTGAAGTGGAAAGTACGTGGTGGTCACATTAATGTGACTGGACTGTGTATATCGTATTGTGAGCAGAATATGATGAATCGCATCGTATTGTGAGATTATTGTGTCACTACAGCCCTAGAAAACATCTGTTTACGTCGGGAGGATTGTTCCGGATGTAGAGACGGATACAAGTCCAGTTATTAGTCACAGAGCTGTCAAACCAGATGGGCAGTTTAGACAGACCAATTAATCCAACAGTCTCGTTCTACTGGAATTAACAGAAGATGGTAGAAAAATAAGTTTTCAGATAACACTCGGTCTTATCTTATTAAACATCACTAAGCTGAATTTCTCAAGACAACAAATCAAATTCTTACCATAAATGTTCTATGATAAAATGCCCAACCTCTGATTTATTCAGGTTTAGGCTGTGTACACCAGGAGGAAACTGTCCTCCTATAACCGAGTGGATCTGAGACAGACGTGAGACAGAACCGGGTCTGCTGCAGAACAGAACCGCTACACACCCGTGCTTCATGGCGTGAAGGTTCCACAGCTTCATGATCTCCTTCTCGCCCTCGTTGACGTCGGTGAAATCCTCGATTTGCTGCAGGGAAGAACAAACCAGTCAGACGACCTGTGGGTTCATGTTTGATACGGGGAACTTTTTCATTTTAATTCCTATAAAAAAAAAAAGTCGAAATTTGTTCTGACAGATTAAATTTGGTCAGAGTTGAAATGAAAAGACGCGTCTCTGGGACGAACCAAATCAAGAAAATAAACGTTGACCTCCAGTTTCTGGGGTTAAAACACATAAACCACCCAGGTTGGGTCACATATGAACCGGCTGTAACCCCAGGACTCCACCAAACACCCAGATTTCACATTTCTAAATTCTTTCCTCCACTCCCCCTCCGACTCCTCATAGCTCTGTTTAAAGAGAGAAGCAGTCTGTCTGCCGTCTCCCTGAGGTTTCCGGCACATTGCAGGAGAAACCGGTGGAATCCGGGGGTTTAATCAGACGTTAACAGACCAGCAGCAGAAACGTCCACGCTTCCTTCACTCGCTCTGGCGTGATTCTTGTCATGCCAATCTGGAAACGTTAGAACACAGTCAACAGAAACCAAACTGTTCATAGCACAAAGTCACGTACAGGTCACCGGTTTGATTCCTGGTTTTCTTGGCCAACAGCAGAAGGATTGGAAATGTTAAATGAATCTGGTGAAACGGAAACATTCTCAGGAGAACAAAGAGCTCCTTAAAATCCAACTAAAACGCTCCTGGTTATAGTTTATTTTGAACATAATACATGAAAGATGATCAGATTATTTGATCTGCAGCTGTGATGTTGCTGATGTCCCTCAAGATGTAATGTTTGTTTCTCGTTTTCTAAGTTTTGACTTCATGGAGTTTAAAACTTTGTGTTTATGATGTAAACCACTTTGAACTACAGAAATGTGAAACACAAACTACCTTTATTGATTGATTGATTGATGACTAGAAACAAGGTCATAATTTCATGACCTTTTTTTCTTCCAAAAACCAAACGACAGTCGTCTTCAGCCTGGTGCTTTGACCTCATTTAGTCTTGTTTTTTAGAAGGACAGTTACAGAGAATTCATAATTCATTTGTTTATTATTTAGGATATTTAAAATGTTTTCCGGTTCCAGTGTTAAATGTTCATTAGAAATCAAAGTGATCTGTGAAAGGCTTTTTGCCATGGTAAATCAGAACGACATTATTGTTGCAGTAACCTCTTGGACGGCCTGGAAGAAACTTTGGCATGACATCAGCTTTAATTCATCGAGTTAACCCTTCTTGACCGGAAGTCTAAATTTGCAGTACCGTAATTCCGCCACACGTAGCGCTATCTGAAAAATTCCAATGGTTTCTGAAAGAGGAGATGTTGCACTTTCCAGCAAGTATCGGGTTAATACGGAAACTTCGCAGCTGCAGAGAGTGTAATTAATGGGGGGGGGGTTAATTACACTCTTGCTGGATATTGAAAGTTACGGTTGTTATGGATACATGGGTGAGTATATCATCTCACAGGACATTTAAAGAACTACTTACAATTAAAATAAGGAAGATTTATTTAGGCAGATGCTCGAATATCCGGCATTAAAGGGTTAAATAAAAGTCAATTTGTTGGTTTTTCACTAAAAGTCTCCAGATAAATTTTTTTACCCCTTATAAAAACCTGGTTATAAAATGTCGAAAGTTTTGTGCTGTGATTAACTTTTAACAAGATTATTTCTGTAATAATTTTTATTTTTTTTAAAGTCTCCCTCTGCGCCTGCTGGACATCCAGCTGGGTTCCCCCGTCCGGCGGGCGCAGAGCGGTGCCGGCTGCAGGCCCCGACCCACCTTGGCGGTTTTCTCCCGCAGCCAGTCGGGGTCGCGCTCGTCCTCGCTGTCCACCTCCATCTCCTGCGCCCTCATCGGCAGGCAGCTGTCGCTGTGGAAGTACAGCCGGTTGTGTCCGCTGGTGTAGGTCCGCTGGTGCTGCTCCCGGTCGCCGTCCTCCGGCTCCAGGAACTCGGACAGACTCGGCTTCGTCCGTTTGGGTCTGTGGGACGGAGACGGCGGTGTGAACGCTGAACCCGGCAGGAAGTGGGTGAACAGGAAGTGGGGGTTACCTGCAGACCAGGACGTGCGTGACCACGGTCCTCTTGACGGGGCCGTTCCGGCTGAAGGCGAAGCCGGGCTGGTGGTGGACGTCCTGAGGGTTTCCTGCGTACGAGCCGTCGTAGCAGTCGTTGACGGAAACCTCGATCTTCGCTCCTTTGGGATGAGGCTGGAAGAAGCGCAGGGTTCAGAAAACCACCTGCCGAGGCGGCTCAGAACCACCCAGACCGGGTTCTCAGCTCTGGGACATTCGGTCTCACCACGTAGTTGAAGATGAAGCGCGAGTGCGACAGCTTGAGGTGCTTCAGCAGACTGTACAGCTTCCTGCAGTTGAGTGTGCACCAGGGGCAGTGCAGGTCGTCTCTGGCCTCCGTCTGCTGCCGCGTGTTGTTGTTGTACTGGAACTACAGAAGAAGAAGAACAAGAAGAACATCGGGTTAGAGCATCGGGTTCAAGAGACGCCACCAGCTGCAGCTCCAGCTGAGCCTCTAACCCGTCTTCATCAAACGCAGGTTGGGGAATATCTTTCAGTTTGAGAGTTGCTGAACTTGTATAGTTTTTGGAACATTATGATGACGCATCGCAACCCAGATTAAATGATCCGTGAGTGTTTGCGAACGGAGAAGGGTGACCATCGTCCGGCCCAGACGCCCCGGCCCAGGAAGGCTCTCCTCGCTGCTTTGTTGACATTCACTTTAGTGCAGCTCCATCTAGTGGATGCATAGCGTAACTCCAGCCTCTACTGTAGCATTTATTATATGCGCCTTATATTGCGGTGCACCTTACATATGAAAAAAGTTTTAAAATAAGCCCTTCATTGAAGGTGCGCCTTATAGTGCGGAAAATACGGCAAGTATTTTTGAACTTGAAGAACCAAGAGGAAACCCCTCCAGTTTTTAACATAATCAGTTTCTCCCACATGTAAACAACATTAATCAGCAAAACATTCAAACTTGTAATTTACTCTGCTACATTATTCAAAGGATTTCCCAATCAGGACTATTCAGAGGAAGTCATTTTGCTGCATTTTGTATCTGTTTTTCTCTTGAGCAGAAACGTTTCATTCCTGACAGAACATGCAGGGTGTGACCCCTCTGGAGTGTCGGGTTTCTCTCCTCTGTGGTCCTGAATATGTATCAGCAGACAGTCAATAAAACATGTTGGAGGGACTCGGCTGATAACAGGAAGGCAGCAGCTCATCAGACCGAGTCGCAACACGAGCGGATATAATTACTGACTTTAATTATGGCGTGTGCACGCGCATGTTTGTGTCAGCGGCGCGTCACGTCTGTGGGTCCTGAGTGTGAAGCTTTTTCTTTTTTTTCAGGGCCCCTCTATAGATTTCCAAAACAAGAATGGACATTTAATTAAATTTAGACCCGTTTCTTCTTCGGGTCCATGTCATAGTGGTCCTCAGCCTGGAAAACGTTGGGAAACGGCTCTCACCTGATACAAGATGCGCAGCTTCTGTCGAGGCTCCGCTGAGATCTGCTCCCTCCTGGTCTGCATGTCTGCATGCGAGGACTCTTTAACAGCTGGAGGTCAGAGGACAGACAGCGTCACCCTGAAGCCGGGTCACCGGATCAGAGCTGAAACTCGGCGCCCGGTTTCCTCACCCTGGGCCTGTGTGGCTCTCTGGCTCGGCCGGGTGTCCTGGTTGGTGTCGGAGTTGCGGGTGGCCAGAGGTTTGGCAACGGGCGCCGTGGAGCAATCGGACGAGTCGGTGGTCCAACGCAGGGTGAACTGCAGAGTCGGACCCTGAGAGAAAGTCTCAAACGGAGGCAGACGCTGGACAGACAGAGAGAGAGACAGAGAGAGAGTGGACACGATTTACTACTCGCCGTTTCTGTGCAATTAAAAAGGCCAAAAATCATATTTTAGAGCCAGAAAGCATAAAAATATGAAACATAAATGATTTCCTTTTCTGGTGGAAATAAAACCCTCGGTTGAAAAAGTTTAAACTCAGATAAAGAGTTTTCAATTTTTAGTGAAAATCCTAAAAATTTAGGATTTTCACTATAGCTTAGTGTTTGTTTGTCTAATTCATTTAATTTAGGTAGTTTTTAGAGTCTATTTGCTAGTTTTAGTTAAATATTGTTTAGGTTTTTAATATGTATAGTAGTATTTTTAATTTTAACTTTGGCTCATTCAAAAAGGTCAACATATTGTTATTACCTTTACATCCGTTGGGTAATTATTACTCAACAGAAGATACTATTTTCAAAACTTTTATTTAATTTTCCCTATTTTTGCAGACTGGTGTGAGTTTAGCGCCGTAATTTGCCAATAAACAACAAACTACTTGTGTAATGAGGAAGAGGAAAAAAAATTCACATCAGGTCAAAAGGCTAATATATTCATAAAAATAAAATTAAAAGACATTATATATATAATTTTAGCATGTTTTAGTTTTATAGACACAGGATACAATTCTAATTATAGTTTTTATACCATCAATTACCATTTTCACATACACAGTCCAGTCACATTAATGTGACCATCTGTCAAAAGCCAGAATAACCACCTTTCGCAGAGCGAACTGCTACGAGACGTGCAGGAAGAGAGTCACTTAGGTCCCTGAAGGTCTTCTCTGGGATGTTGAGCCATGCCGACTCTAATGCCGTGGCCAGCTGCGCTAGATTACGCGGTTGAGGATCCATGGCGCGAACAACTCGATCGAGATGGTCCCACAGATGCTCGATTGGGTTTAAGTCAGGTGAGTTTGCTGGCCAGGGGAGGACGGTAAACTCATCCTGGTGCTCTTCGAACCACGCACGTACACTGGCAGCTGTATGGCACCTCGCATTGTCCTGCTGGAAGATGCCATCATCCTGAGGAAAAACAATGCGCATGTAGGGGTGGACATGGTCCGCAAGGACAGATGCGTACTTGTATTGATCCATCGTGCCTTCCACAATAATCAGTGAACCCAGAGAATGCCAGGAAAACATTCCCCAGACCATAATGCTCCCGCCTCCAGCTTGGACCGTTCCTGCAATGGTTGCAGGGTGGTTCCTTTCAGAGGTTTCACGCCTTATACGCCAACGTCCATCTGTCCGATGGAGCATAAAACGCGATTCATCTGAAAACGCTACCTGTCGCCACTCAGTGGACGTCCAGCTGCTGTACTGGCGTGCAAATTCTAGCCTTCGTCGTCGATGAACACCAGTCAGCATAGGTGCACGAACCAGGCGTCCGCTTCGGAGGCCCAGACGCAGCAATGTTCGCTGAATAGTGGTTTGGGAGACACTTGTGGTAGCCCCTTGGTTCATTTTAGTGGTCAGTTGCTCAACGGTAGCCCGTCTATCTGCCCGAACGCATCTCCGCAACCGTCGTTCGCCTCTGTCATCTATGGCCCGTGGAGCACCACATTTGCCACGTCGTTGATTTTGGACAGTCCCATTTTGCCATGCACGGTACACTTTTACCACGGCGGCACGCGAACAGTTCACAAACTCAGCCGTTTCGGAAATGCTTCCACCCTTGGCCCGAAAGCCAATGATCATGCCCTTTTGGACGTCGGATAAATCGCTTCGTTTCTGCATTACGCCAACGATTGAAATGTTTTCCGAAGCCCACACACACCCTTTATATACGCTCAACTGCACTGTGCTGCCACCTGCCTTCTGTGATTGGTTATTTAACTCTGAAGTGGAAAGTACGTGGTGGTCACATTAATGTGACTGGACTGTGTATTTCAGTTAACAAAAACCCAAAGCTCAGAGAAGAGATGTAGCTCAAGCAGGGAGTCGACAGCCAGACCACTGAGCTAGATGTCGTTTGTGAGCATAAAGTTGCTGTCTGGTTCCAAGTCAGTGTTATACCTTCCCTTCCATGCAGCACATGTAGCTTTAGCTTTAGGAGACTTCAGGGGCAGACGGCATGTTGTGAGAAAACTAACTGAACGGTGTCCTAATAAAAGTTTTGACATTAATGCAGAGAAAACCTTAGTTATGCGTAAAAAAAAGTGAGATTTGCACAACTGTTGGTGAAAGTTGGAGTCTTTGGGCAGGAGGAATAAACATCATCCGACTGCTGCCAGAAATGTGATCGTCTTGATTTCCAGGTTCAATAAATTCATACAGAGGACTCAATCGAAACAGCTTCTGATCCCTCTGTAGAGTGCCGGTTTTCTAAGTCTCCATGCCACAACCGGGTCTCTCTTAAATGCTACTATTAAAAATCTAGTTTGCATCGTATTGGAGCTAATCTCTGGGACTTGTGCACATGTCCTACCTTCCCATCCAAGATGGTCTCCCAGGTCGCTCTCTTCTTCCCGACGGGACAGTCCTCCATCTCCTGCATGGACACCTCGTACTCCCCGTCCAGCAGCTGCAGACGCCTGGACACAAGCATCAGCTCTCACCTCTGGTTTCTGCGTCACCAAACCGCCACGCGGCTTTTTTCTGCTTCAGAAGGTGAGGCTTTGTGCGAGTTTTCACCTGTTTTTATCAAAGACCGTCATCTGAGCCACAAACGTGGTTTCTCCTTCCTCTCTGAGAGACGAGCTCCTCCTCTTCCTGTTGACGGATTCGTCTGAAAAATCTCAACCAGAAACAAGGCGAACGTCTTCATCACTTCAAAAGGTGGCGAGATAAAAAGTGTTAAAACATCTCAGAAGTTTTATTATTTCTTCTCAATCATTTCTGAATTCAAAATGAAAAGCCAAACCAATCTGGAACAGAGGTCTGCTACTTTTACAGCTTCGAGACATTTTTATTGTCAGGTCAGCCGAATAAAACTCGTTTAAATATCACACTTATAATTTCCCATAAACATCTACTACAGGACATTTGTCATTTTCAAAGATCCACCACTTTATTTCTATTTTTAGGATTTCAAATAAAGATAAAATTCAGCAGGAAGAGGATGGATCCATTTTTCTGTGGGATGGAATTGGTATAGGTTTCAGAGATAATAGTTTATAGAAATATTTCATCTTTTAACACAGCAAAATTAATTTATTATCAGTAGCAGGACTTTGAAACAATTGTGTAAATAACACACACACACTAGTAACGTCTTTTTAATTTTTAGCTACTAACAGACACTTGTTGCAGTTCAAATCTAGAAAGACTTCGCTGTAACTGGATTCTTAAAAAAACAACAGTACTAAATAAAAACCCCAAATCTGTGAAGATGCGTCTCGTTTTCCCTCTGCCTACCTCCTCTGTGGTGGTTCTCTCCGTTGCTCAGCCCGTGGCTCTGGCCTCTGGAGCAGCCGGGCCGCGACACTCTGAAGAGCAGAGAGTAGGACTTGACCATGTGCGAGTTACTGGGTTCAAAGTCGCTGCTGGGAACCACTAAGGTGGGGAAGGAGCCCAGTTTGACCTGGACTCCAGCACCGGCGTCTGGGTTCAGAGGGACCTGCTTCTTCCCTGCTAGGACCTGCTTCACCGGACAGCTGACGTCCTGGAAAGCAGAGAGGAAACCTCAGCTACACCTGGAAGCACCAACTGCCATCATGTCACGTCATGTTTCTTCGCTACGCACCGAGAAAACAAACTACAAAACCACACAAAGAATCCGAAAAATGTTTTACTATGGTCAACACTACTACAGCTGGATAACATCCAAACGCGTCAAATTTAAATACTGAGAAAGTTGTCAAGCTAGCGAGCTACGCTAGCTTGACTTTGACAAGCTTAACATGTAGACGTGCTGCAGGATTTGGTGTTTCTCAGTTCAGTTAACATTAAAATATAACCAACTCCAACAGATCAGCAGTAGACGACGTGTTAAAATTAGCAAATCAAAAACGGCTAATACTCGCGCGATTTATTAATAATCACAAAATAAACGTCAAGCCCGAAAACTTTAAACTGTAATTAATGAATGTTGTGTTATTTACTGTGGGGAAACGTTTGCATGTTTTTATTGGCGTTTGTTTATGTTCCCGATACACTTGGACGTAATCTCTGCTCTATCTGCTAGCGGAGCTGTTGTCAGCCGGTCGCCACAGTAACGGGTCTTCAGGTAGGCACAGAAAGCGACAAGAAATCAGGATACGACTGGTTAAAAGTTGTTCGCCTGTGTGTTTTTTTTAAATTGCCATTATCAAAGAAATTTACTTGGTCCTTTCTTGCACGTTGACAGAAACCAAAAACAGTTTATAGATTAATTTCCACACGTATTTTATGCTTTTCTCACCTTTAACTTAAGCCATGTTTTACCGAAATCGGATAAGAAATGATGGCGAAGCGGCCGTTATCTGCGAGATTCCTGCTGGAACGGTCTGGTTTTGTCAAAATGACTCAACGTACAGTAATGGAGGAGAACGTCGCTACCTATACCAGCTAATAGTAGCCGTCTAATCCAGTAATATATAATCAACGATCATCCTGCTCCTCAACACACACCTTCCTCTTCTTGTGGCACACTTTGACCAGCAGGACCTCCAGAGAAACCGAGCTCTGTTCATTCTCACTGTCCTGAGGTGATTTACCTGAACAAAAACAAGACAAGCAAACAAAACACTGAATTAATCAGGAAGTCAGTGCAGGAAATCAGCCAATGAAAGGCACCAGAGAGCAAAAAAAAACCTCACCAGCTGCATGGAAGAAACCAGTGAAGGTGAGCTGCAGATTGGAGGCCAAACTGCAGGAAAAGAAAAGTGCAATAAGACAAGTTCTTATGGAGCCAAATTAGTCTCAAAAAGATTCACAAAGCATACAAGATTTATAAGTGAACATAATTCACAACTATGTCACACAATGCAGCCTAAATTTACAGTTTCCAACTGCACAAGTAGAAATGAATCACGCATTAAAAATGCCAGCTGTGGAATTATGAAATTTTCCCCTTTTTCCCTTTGGTGAATACTTTTAACGTTTTTCTTTTATGAATGCACATCAACTTGCTGCGTGTGCACGCCATCCCCTGATGGAGGCTAAACTGCTGCCACAATGTGGTGCTGCTGCTCTCGTTAGTTTATAGGGATTTTTTTTTTTCCAGAAAAAGAAGAACCTTCCCATTTAGCTTGTAATCTAATAACTTTAATGTAAGTGCGTGTCTTTAGAAGAAAGGTTTTGGGCTGCATTTCCAATAAATCTGGTTAATACTCAGACATCAGAGCTTTTCTTCTTGTTTGCGAATCCCTTGCTGTAAGAAAGTCTTAAAAGTCAGAAGAACGTTTAAGCTGATTTGTGCAAATTTGAGAAACCGTTTACACACACATGAACGTTGATGTACGTTTTATTCATCCCGCTTTACACATTTCTAAATTAATTATATATCTTGTTGTTCACTTTGTGAATCTTTTTGAGACCAATTAACTCCGTAGATTTTCTCTGTTATCTGGAGGTTTCTGTGAAATTAGCAGGATTTACCTGAGGGTCTCCTGCTCTCCTCTCATCTTTTCCACTTTGAACAGCAGATTGTCAACCCTGGAGGTTTTCCTGTGAAAACAGAAACATTTATTATTTAAATTTAGTTTAGCAACAAACACCCTGAACAAAGCTTTTCTTTTCTGAAAGAGCAAAACTTAACAAACATTTACTTAATCCACTGGGATCAGGACCTTTTTCACACGTCATAATGGGGAGGACGGATAAACAACATAAAACATTAAAAATATACAAAGTTGAGCAATTTGACAAATGACTGTTATATTAACAATTTGAGTCTTTTTCCATTGGTTTTTTTTCAGATGTTTACTAATTAACTGGTGCAGCTGGTTCCCATTGTGATGAATTTACAGTTATTTACATATTTTCTGCAAACCATTTCGTCTCAGTTCTGGGTTCAAAGCCGGAGCTTAACAAAAGAGGAGGAAGCATGTTTATTACATTTTTAATTTATTACAATAACCTGCTGAAGATTACTGAGAAACGACGCCTCTGTTAATAAATATTTGATTTATTCAATGCTAATCTGTGACGTTTCTGTATTTTTAAGAAAATAAAACCAGCTTCCTGTTTTTAAAGAAAGATTTTCACCTTTAAAACTTCAAAAATGTCTGGCTAAACATTTTAAAAAAAGTCAAGGTCAATAAAACATTGAGCTGCACTTTACTGACTCAACTTTTCCACAGCCTTTTCTGTGTTATGGTGCTGAACAATAACGTGTTAAAATCATCTAATGTTTTTTAGTTCCGATCCCAAAATGCTTCCTTCACTTTGTCGGTTTCAATCTGCAGCTTTAAAGTCAGTGGAGCGTCTGGCTCAAATAATCTCCATGTTTGATTTATCGTCGATTTGCAGCCGTTGGTCTCACATAAAACTTTAACCTGAGCAGAAACTCCAGCAAGAGAAGCAGAGAAACTGGAAACAGCTGCAGAGTCCAGGATGAAAACTGGACACTGGTCCGTCAAACTTATCCTCCATTATGGAAACTTTTACTCAACGGAATGAAGATATGTTAGAAAATTACTAATATCAGTCGATGTTGATGCAGACATATTACCCCACATAACAAATGTTCTCAATTAGAGGTGCACGATATATCAGCATGAGCCGAACTAAGTACTGTTTTAAAAGCGGAGATATCGGGTCATACTGACTTATGAGCTTTACGTTGTATTTTATTTTACAAAAAGAAAAAAAAAACTCTAACAAGCGAATCCTGGCAGCAGCACTCAGAGATTCCAGAACATTCACAGCAAATGTAAAACCTGTTATAAAACTTACTGATAACCAGTTTCAAACAAACAAACACATTTAAGAGAAACATGCATGTATAAAATACAGACATCAACAGTCACTGGCCTCAAGAAATAAAAAGATCTGATTATGAAATAAAATCCCAAATTGAATCTAAACTTCTTCACCAGCTGTTGACAGCAGGAATCAATTAAAAAGCCTAAATATTTAAACTGTTTAAACACTTTTCAGATCTTCAGCTGCAGTAATAACAGGAAGATCCTGGATTTCAAATCTCCCATTGCAAAACAAAATAACCTTCAATGCATTTAAAACAAGATTATAAAAGATTTGAATTGATGGTTAAAAGCACCGTTAGGTGAGAGACCAGAACAATTACAAAGTATGATCAGAATAAAACTAACATTTTACACAAGGCACCATCCTGCATCAAAACACCTGAATCCCATAATCAAGAGCCTGAAGGTTAAGCTGTGTAATCTGTCTCAGTGCTGCCTCAGGAAACACGTTTTAGGCAAAGGTTTCCCTTTTTTTAAATAAATGAACTCCAGAAGTTTTCAGTGAGCAAAAGAACAATATTTGTGCTGTGAAGCGATATCTAGCTGGATATTTTAAGAGCTTCTGCTCACAGCAGCAAACCGAGGAGTTTCAAATCACTAACACTTCACCCTCCAACGTCACCAAAAGAAAGAAACTTCACTAAGCCACATGTTTTACACCAGCTGAGCTCACTTTTTACCCAGAAGCTCTGCACCCCGACATCCCGGCGCAGCACCATCTGTAACCTCAAAGCCTTTCACTGCAGCAAACCACAAACTACACATGTATCAGCAGCACGATCTTCATGCAAAGCAGGCCCAACTGAAAAACGCTCCTTCTCCCAACTGATCTTACTGGCGCTCATCCACCTCCAGCTGCCACCATGTCGGTCTAACAGTTGACCTGCTTTTAAAAACAAACCCATCTGCAAACATCTTACCTTCTGGTGTTGCTCCTGGAGTTTCTGTGGGACATGTAAGTGAGCGTCCTGTGCAGGAATATTGGCTGAAAGGCAACAAGCAGAGAAAAACATGTGTTGTTAATAATCGTCTCCTCCAGCTCTGCAGGTAATGAAGCTTGGAAGGAAAGGCAGAACTCACAGCTATCAAGTTTCTTGTGCGGAGGAATCTGTAGATCTGTGTCGGCTCTGCAAACAAACATGTTAGCATTATAAGTCATTTAGGTAGAAAAGGTCTGCAGGAAACATCGGAAATAAACATTAAAAACAACTTTTAATGATCACAGACTTTATGCAGCTTTCACCAACTTAAGCTCAAGACATTCATGAATGAAATTCAAGACCTGTAACACGACAGAAAAGCACAAAAGCAAATCGTATATTTTATATAGTAGAGACAAACTTTTTGTTACCCATAATGCAGAGCGAAGATGAACTTCATCCAACCAACAGCCTGATAGCAAGCCTCACGACAATATTAAACTATATAAAATATGCAAGCCTGAATAGACAAAATGTAAGACCCGTGTTTATATTTAAGGCCAATTTGCATGTTTTCTATAAATATTTTAATGCCTTAATTTTGGATGCATGAGTTTAGGAGACATTTTAAGAATACTCTGGATCAGCTCCGCTAAGATAAAGACATTTGAAGTTTGATCCACATCTTGAACACCATTTTATTCAACCAGAAAAAGATTCACCGAGATCAAACATTTCTTCTACATGAACATCATGTCCGTCACAAGCTGAAGCAATGAAGACAAAAAACCTGAAAGATGATAATCAATTCAAATCAATCCAATAAAAATGCTCCTGAATTATGAAACATGTCTAAGGTTCATTACAGCAGACGTGAGGAACTCATCTCAAAAACAAAGACAAGAGCTTCCCGGGTGCTTCTGGGTAATGTAGATATAAGAGAACCAGATCAGGAAGTGCCTTGTAGATGAAGACGGCCGTCCAAACAGAGATTAGAATAAAGGATGATGAGAGAGACTTCAAAGCAGTAGAGGAATGCAAATAAAGCAGATCCGTATCGTTGAATGGCCGACGCCGTTTACGAAGCATTCAGACACATTTAAGCAGAAACCAAACAATCTGTCGAGCTGCAACTCACCAGATCAACGCTTTCTAGGAATCTGGATTTAGAGCTCAAGCTCCAAATCTGAAGCCCTCAAACTGTTGGTGCCAAAAAAGGATTATTCTGCTTTTTAAAATATCATTAAAACTCCAGTTTCCCGGCATTTTAAATCACCTTAAAACAAGTAAAACTTGACTACAGAAACTGGTCAAACTGGATTATTCTATGTTGCAGAAAAGTTTTGAATGTTGTGCAGATTTGAACATCACTAAATTTAGACTGAAATCCTCTGTTTCAAACAATGAAAACTTTGATAAGCGATCTTTTAAAATCATCTATAATTTCTCTCAGGGGGAAGTGAAGGTGATTTATCTAATCCACCTTGGAAAGGGAAACAGAAGTACGAGCTATTAAATCAAAGGCTGTAATGTGGAACAAGTTCAATGTAATAAAAAAGCAACAAAAGCATCTGGAATAAAGTTAAATGAGATACAAGCAGTTTCACTCTGCAAGTTAGTTCCTGTGATGCTGCATCAAATTATATAACATTCAATTAGGATTATTACAGTACCTTTATATCATAGATTTGACATAAAAATAAAGTAGTTTTCAACTAAAAATTTTGTTTTGGTGTCTGAAACCCACAGAATCTTTTTGAATTTTATTTTATGCAACATATTCCAAATCTAAGGTGTTTCAAGTGTAAAACAAGACAGTAAAAGGGACCTTTTAAGATTTTCACAAACAGTATAAAGTATACTGATCTGGGTGTAAGACTTAAATAGTCTCATCTTGTTCAGATCCTGATTTTTGGGGGTTTTTTATACATAAACTTAAGTTTCACAGATGGAAAACAGCCTAAAACAGTCATTTCATTCAGGTTTGACCAGTCTGGGTGCGACTGGTTTTCAGTTTGGATCCTATCCAGTTTGGCAGTGACCCAAAAACTCATTCAAATACCAAATGTAACGGCATTTCCACAGATCTTGATTAAACGGTTACCCAGTTTCAAATTTGGATTCCATCTAGTTGCCTAAACAGAAAAAACACTGTTTATCTCTCTGTTTTTAAAATTTATGATTTTAAAATATTCTTAAAAATAATCCTGTTTATTTTTGACCAGTCTAGGGGATCTGATTTAGCCTGAAACCCACCCCAAAAAATATGGACATTTTCATGTCTTCTCAATTATGACAGCTGTACTAAAATGAACTAAACCTGTGAAAGACTCTTTGATTTGGAACAGATGCTTATTTAAGCCATTTATTACTAGGGCTGTGTAATATCGATTTTTGCAATATATATCGATATTTTCTTTCCTAGAAAAAAAAAAAAAAAAAAAAAAAAAAAAAATCGATATTCATCCTTAAGTATCGTAACGTCCAACTGTCACCTTGTTCACTCACTGCTTGCTTCACCAGGTCATCAGGCTTAGAGTGATTCCTTCAGATGTTCAGGTTAAAAAGGTATCAAACTATTCAGAGCAGTACTTGGTTCACTTTATTTACTTTACTAATGCATGTCAGCTACAGTTTGGACTGTTTCAACTAAAAGAAACATGTTTTCTCACCACTGATTCATTTTGTGCAGTTGGTGGTGTGTAGTTGTAGTAAATGGACTGAACTTATATAGCGCTTTATCCAATCATTTTTGACCACTCAAAGCGCTTTACACTAGAGCCACATTCACCCATTTGCACTCAACAGGTTATACACCGATACGCAGCTCGGTAGGCAATTTGGGGTTAAGTGCCTTGCCCAGGGGCACATTGACATGTGGCAGGAGGAAGCTGGAACTGAACCTACAACCTTCCCATCGCAAGACAACTAGGGCTGTAGGGATACAATAATCTCACGATACGATACACAATATTCTGCCCACGATACAATATATATCGCAATATTTAGCAAACATACAATTCGATACACTTGCAATTTTCTGAAAGATTTTAGAGGGACAGAGTGATTTTGGTGACATTTTGTGACTGTTATAAAGTTGGATTGAATTAATTTAACTGAAAACTGATTAAAGCACCAACTACACAATACCTGGTTCTGGTTGGACACAGACTTAAAGTGGACAGCTGGACAAAATGAACAAAGAAGTGGAGAGAAAACATACCATACCAACTTTATTTATAAAGCACTTTAAAACAACCACAGCTGATACAAAGTGCTGTACATTAAAAGAAAAAGAAAACATGTTTCTTTTAATTGAAACAGTCCAAACTGTAGCTGACATGCATTAGTAAAGTAAATAAAGTGAACCAAGTTCCTGCTCTGAATAGTTTGATACCTTTTTAACCTGAACATCTGAAAAAAAAATCACTCTAAGCCTGATGACCGAATCACAAGCAGTGAGTGAACAAGGTGACAGTTGGATGTTTTGATAGTTGCAGATGAATATAGATTTTCTTCTAGGAAAGAAAACATTGATACATATCACCATATCGATATTATTATACAGCCCTAAAGACAACTACTCAATCCACAGTCGCCCACATTTAAATCAGTTTTCAGTTAAATTGATCCAGTCCAAATCTATAAGTCACAAAATGTCACCAAAATCACTCTGTCGCTCTAAAATTTGTGTATTAAATTGTATCATTTGCTGAATATCGCAATATATATCGTGAGCAGAATATCATGAATCGTATATCGTGAGATTATTGCATCACTGCAGCCCTATTTATTACCGACTCAAGATTTAGTGGTAGCGGACTGACAGTAGCTGCTCCCCTCATCTTTACAACTTCCTGTACTGCTAAAATGGGCCCTCAGATGTGCATATTTACACTCGGTGACAGTTTGGACTCACTCTCGAAGGCCTGCAGGAACAACTCGTGGTCGGCCTGAATCAGCTGCATGTTGGGCTTCCTGGCCGCTGCTGCTGCTGCGGCGGCGGCGGCGGAGGGCGGCTGGTACAACCCGTTGGTTTTTCCTCCAGAACCGAAACCCACATGGTGGTGGCCTCCACCTGAGGAGCTCTGCTTGTGCGGAGCCATGGAGGTCAGAGGCTGGGGGGGGGGGAGGAATGGAGCTGACTCCCCCACCTGAAGAGGGATGGGGGTGGTAAAAAAAAAAAATCAATAAAAAAAGAAGAAGAAATTCAGCTGCTCTTCCTTTCCTTTGTCAAAACAAAAGAGGCAGCGATGATGGTTAAAAAAAAACAACTGCTAACGACAAGCCCTCATTTTAAAGACATTTTGGTAATTTTCCAGAATGTTAAATTTGAGACAGCTCCGTTTAATTGTTATTAAAGCTGTTTTAGCGGTTAGGTGGTCGAAGAATGCGCGGAACAACAGAACAGCCTCCGGCGAGCTGAGGCGGAAACCCCGGGCTAACCGGTTAGCATCGCCCCGACGCCGAGTTTCCACGGAGAATGTCGGCAAAATAACCCCGCGGCGACACGAAGGAACTGGGAAACCGTTAAAACGGCAGTACCACAATCCATTTAAGGAAAATGATTAACTGCAAATGAACATTGTTGTCGCCGAGTGTCTGTTGGCAAGTTGGATTTAAAGTAGAAGGAAGCTAGCCGATGTATCCCCCAATCATATCCGGCCAGTATTTTCATAATATAAGCATGGTTAAAATTAAATTCACCTTACGACGGTTGATTTTAAACAAGACAAGTTCATCTTAACAAATTGTTCTAACCTTTATTTCACCAGAAAACAACAAAATTAAGAATCTGGTATAAGTACATAGAGCTTACATAGCATTCATAACAAAATGATAAAAAACCCTAACACCATTATAACTAAAAAATAACTCAAAACATTTACAAATAATTCCCTTTATTAAATCGTTAAGGGCAGCCTTAAAAATTGTGACAAAACTGAAAATTAGTTCCTAATAAAATTTGATTTCATACCACACCAATTAAACCAAATGTGTAGTGAAATGGGTGCACAAACAATATAAATCGAGATAAAAAAAAGATAATAATACTGAGCACTATACGTTCAATATTTGATCAGGGCTTATTTTACATTTACATGAACTTACTATACCTACAGCTATGGACGACCTGCTTTTATTTTGAAGGGTTAAATCGTCCCATTTCTCCCTCTTTCCTCTAACTTGAAGTGACTTGAAAGAGGCGCTGCAGCACAAGGATGACTCGGGTTTAGAGATCCCGCCTTCTAATTTCTTTATCCAATCACCGCGCTTGCTGCTGACATGCTGAGCTCTCATTGGTTGCTGCAGGTATTAGTGGCAGGCGGTATAGAGTTAAGGCACCTTTGCCGCCTCCTGTGTTCAGAGGAGCTAAAAAGCTTTTAAAAGTCACTGTTTACTGTAAGATAACATTATTTCAGTCAGATTTAAATGTTTTCTAAACGCAAGAATAATTAGAAATCATTTGAAATGCAGCACAGACTTTAAGATAATAAAATTAACCGACCTTATTACCACAAAGAAGAATGAAAGACTATGAAAGTGTTGCAAAAACATGTTCTTTTGTTTGTTTTAGGTTTGATTTAGTTTTATAACCGGACATCTTTATTGTATTCTGAAAAACAATTAGAATCCTGTATAAGTTAATAAGCTTTTTTTATTTAATACCTGCTAACTATTGCCATTATCCTTCTTGATAACTGCTACATTTCTCTAAAATATTTATATTTTTATAGATATGAATGTTTATATATATTTACATCAAGTTAATCTGCGTGTATCTGCATCTTTGCTCACTTTCCACAACAACCTAAAATACAAGCTGCACTGATTTAAAACAAACACTGGAAAAGGTTCTAATAATACACAAAAAATAGGGGAACATGTAAAAAAAAATCAGCTTTAGACTGTAGTCTGGGTCAAATCCAACCCTTATAGACCCTTCATTTTCCACAGCTGGAGATTAATTCACTGCATACGATCAGTAAGTACCTTCAGCTAGTGAAGTCAAAAGCTATTTCAGTCCTCGATATATTTTTGGGTCAGTGGTTGAGTCTCATGTTAGCAGCAGCCATTTCTATATCTGTTTCAGGAAGCATTTACTTCCTTTTTGTTCATATAGATGTTGATTGTGTGATGCTCTTTTTTTCTTTCCACTTTAATATTTTTCAGTGCTGAGTTCAGAGTAGAAAGGTTTCAAATGTGAGAGAAGCTGAGAAGTTTCATGTCAGTTTGCTTTGTTGATGGAAAACAACAAGAAGCATCTGTACTTTATGATGCAATCACAAAAAAAATAAACAAATCTAATGCATTTATTAAATCTGTACTTTTACAAGGTTGAATCAGTGTAAAAATATCTGGTAGAAACTGTCTCTATAGCTCCAAACTGAAGGTAAAACAAAACAGTTTGTGTCCAGCATGTGTGGAGTTTGCAGAGACGTTAGGTGCCTATGGTGATAATGGCTCTTACTATCTCTGTCTTAAATATCTACTTATAATCGGGTGTTTTGCATATAGCCATAATAACAAATGCTTGTTTAGCTGGATCTTTTCATACAAGTTGATTTTATATGAATAACACTAAAAATGCTGATGATATTGTTTTAGATTAATAGAAAATGCATCATTATCTTTTCTGCAAATTAGTATTTTAAACCCTAAAAACAGAAATAAAATGACACCATATTACTTGAAATATGTTTTTTTCATGTTCACAGCTCTAAGCAAGTTTTATTTATTTAGTCAAATATGGTTTTAAAAGTTGCAGAACACTGATCTAAACAATCCACTGTAATAAGATTATGAATAGCAGGGTTTCCCCCAGAAAACGTGCGAAGCCTGGCGGTCGGGGTGTCGGGGGGGCGGGTTCCCCGACTGGGAGCTTAACGCTGAATGTGACAGGCAGCCAATCAGAAAGCACGGATTCTCCACCTGCTTTCTGAGGGGAAATTACCGAGGGGAATCCCAAACAGCTGAAACGGCGCAACGCTAAGGACTGGCGGGGGGGGGGGGGGGGGGGGGGGGCTAGCAAAGCATGGCGGCCGCCATGCTTATAATACACTGGGGGAAACCCTGAAAAGGTTTTAAATGGGTTTTCTACAGCTGATCCAATCCATGGTGATGACCTGTGGATTTCAAAGTATGATGGAACACTATATAACATCATTAAAGTAAATTATTAAATTTTTCTGAATGTAAAAACATTTACATTTTGGGTCTGTGATATAAAAAGTTAACTAATTTTGAGAAGATTATATAGAAATATGCTCATCCATAGGTCACTATGTAATATAAAAAGTGCAACGAGCACAAAACAATAAATATTTTATAAAATAATTACATAAATAGTAATTTAAATAGTCAGAGACTCAATTAAAATGACATTTATTAGTCACATTTCCTTTGATATCATGACTACAGTCGTTTTCACTCAAACATGTAGGAGTGAACAATGATAGTAAACATGGGGACTGACCTGTTACAGCAGATAAAACCTAATTTAATTAAATAACACGTTTTAGACACATGGCACAAACAGGACAAGCAATGGGAAACTGAAGAACACGTGTATAAAACCTTAGAAACCTGTAAACACAAAATATAAATACGGAAGATTACTTTTGTCAGAGCATTTTAGTCTGGAGTTTATAGATAATCATTAAGAATAATAAACAAGATATCAGTGCCTGTGATGGAGGAACCATTTCTGACAGTGACATGCCGTGAGCATCTTAACTGGTCAGACACCGACTCAATATCCACAAATCCAAAATAGAAGCTTATTTTTCAGATTTAACCTTTAATAAAGTTTTTAATTGTGTTTTAATCAATTGCATACTATTCAACAATATAATAGCAAGAAAACAAGGTCACATTATTTTTTTTATTTTGAATGTTTTCTTTGGCTAACTTCTTCCTTTTCTGATTAAAATTGAAAATTTGTATGATCTTTCCTTTTTATTTTATCTTTTTTATAGGTTCTGACTGTATTTTTGGTTTTCTGACTGTTTTCAGTCTTTTCAATGTGCAGAAGAAGAGAACCTGTTGCCTGTAGCTCTTATGGGGCTCATCACTGCCCCCTATTGTTGAATAACGGTACTTCCTCTTTCACCCTGCGTACTTCCAGCCGATTAAAGACCAAATATGTCACTGACATTTATTAAACATATTATACAGACTGAGGAACATCAACATATATAGAACATGTGTTATTTAATAAATATATTAGTGATGCAAAGAGAACAGTAATGGGCATGCGCCAACTGCTGTGTGTAACACAGCGCCCCCAGAGGTACGGCACAGCACTACACTGCCTCACTTATTTCATGTATTTCAACAGGCAATGTGTAAAATCGTTGTTCTTGATATTACAAGCAAAAAAACAAAATTATACAAAAATTTGATGTTCTCTCATCATTATTAGAATCTATTTTAGTTTTCAGGAGACTTTTCCCTTGACCGCACGTCGCTGATCCAGAGGTGGCCATGAATCTTATGTTTGACATAAATAAGTTAGTTGAGTTTTAAAACATGAATGAATGAATAAATTAACATTTAAAAGATCTTCAAGCTTGTCAAATGGATAAAGTGCCACACTTCCTTCACGAACCAGCAGACAGACTGGGATTAAAAATTATAACACAGAAACTCAGTGGACTGGACCATCAGTCAAACTGCCAGCAGGAGCAGCCTGACTGTCATGCAGGAGGATTTTTAGTGTTTTCTCAGTAGTATGTAGGCCATGAGCAGGACAAGGCCTGCCGACAGCCCTGCAATCACAAACTGGTGGATGGAGAGGACGTGCTCCAGCGTGTGGATCCGCTCCTCCATGGCGCTGGTGTGGAAGTAGTCGTAGATGCCGGCGGTGATGCTCCACAGCGCCCACACGGCGTCCACCACCAGCGGCATGGTGGGCGAGGCTCAGCCGCAGGCCGCAGTGGCTCCGTCAGAGCCTGGAAGGAACGCAACGATTCAGCTGGAGCTACACAAAAAAGCTGAATAAATATATATTCCATGAATACGTCTTAAAATTCAGTTCACACTGATCAGTTCCTCCAGGAATCCATGACTGCTTTTGTCATTTTTTGCCATCAAAATCACTCATTTTCTGGGGCTATTTTAGAAGTATTTACAGGAAATTTTGCAATATTTGAGTTCAAATAAGACATCATACTATGCAATTGCAGATAGAAACAAGAGGAGTAAATTTCCACCACACAACTCAGAAATTTTTAGATCAAAGTAAAAAATATTCTAAACAACATTGAAATTTTCCAGTTTAAAAAAGTCAACAATTTTCCAGAAAACTCATAAATTTTTAGATTTATCTCAAAAATATTCTATAAAACAACTTTGTAATTTCTGAGCCCCCAAAGTAAACCATTTTCTTAAAAACAAAAAATGGAATTTTTTTTAGAAACTTAGAAAATTTCAAAAGTAAAAACTTTTAGACTTTTGAAACTCAGAAAATTCCGTCTTTTTTTCTGGAAATTGTTGAGATTGATCTCAAAATTTCAAAATTTTCTCCAGCAAATCTTCAATTTTTGGAGCTTTTAAGATTTCCTTATTTTTTATTTTAGACGTTTTTATTTAGAAAACGTCTGAAATTAATCTCAAATTTTCAAAGTTATTTTTTAAAATCAATTTCTTGTAAATGTCCTTGTTTTTTCAAGAAGAAAAAAAAGAAAAAGTTTCATATATTAAGGACAAAATTTCAGAATTTTTTTCCAAGCAAATTTCTGACTTTTGAAACAGAAATTGCATAACAATAAATAGGACCTTTTATTACTCGCCACATCGACCACAAACTACATTAAATCAGGCTGAAGGACGAGCCTGATTTAATAGGAAATACTGTCATGTGCAGATGGGAGTTAGCATAGTTTTAACTCAATGTTTTGGAACATTTTTGCGGGATCTGTTGATTTTTCGGGTGAAAATTTTTAAACCAGAAAACCCAAGAAATCACACCTCAGAAGAACCATCTTCTGATCTCTTCCAATGAGAAATTAACGCAAAAGGAGCAACAATCAAGCACTGAGTTCATAGAAATAAACATACATACACGCCTGGCATTTCTGCTTTAAACGTAATTTTTAATTGGATTATGTAGTATTCTAAATTTCTGAGACTGAATTTGGAGTTTACTTTTTATTGTATTGCTAAGAAAGTAAGGCTTAATGATTTCACTTTTGTGTGCAATTAATTTGTGTTTCTTTCAGAAATAATTAATAAAAAATATTGAACTTTTTTACGATGTTGTCATTTCTGGAGCTGCATTGTACCTGTGCTAATTAGCCACATGCTTGCTAGCAAACACCTCGGATAGCTACAACACACGTTGAAGTTTATTACTTACAGCACGGCTACGTCATAAATATCATGAAGATCATAAATTTCCATCCACCGTCCCAAACGTGCTTCCCCGAGCTTTACATTCTCATATTACAGCATCAGAAATGTTGAAATCCCATCTGTTGTGACTTACTACTTCCGGGTGTGCTCCACTGTCAACGTTCCCCTTCCCTACAAGATGCCTATTGCCAAAGTTTACATTTTAAGGATTTCACCTTATAGTCCAAAATAAAATCCATAAATTTACATCTAACATATCTTAATATTATTAATGGTATTTGTGGAAAAATTCGGCACTCATTAACGAATTAAGAAGAGGATGGTTTTCATTTCATTACTCTAGAGAGAGTTAAACCGGCCGGTACGTATCATGAGTGGGTCTGCAGCTTTGATTTTGGACTAATTTCACGTGCAGTTGTCTAGATGTAAATGATCAAGGAATAATACCTAACAATCAGAAATAGAACACTCACTGTGACTCATTATGCCATTAAATGAGATCGTGACGTCCGAGAATTCTGGGTAGGCGCGGTGGCCAAGTGGTAAGGCGTCGGTCTCGTAAACCGAAGATCGCGGGTTCGAACCCCGTCCGTGCCTGGCTGAACTGGCTGATAACCCGGAAGGGGATTTTTTTACCTACAAATTTATCGTTTTTGTTATGGTATTTTTTCATTCATGTAAGTTTTGAACTTATTTTTTCCTAGACGACCACAAATTGAAAATACAGAGGAGAACAAGCTTTTTAAGAGGAACTGATTGAGGATTTGAGAATAGAGAATATATTTAAAAAAACAGAAGAATTGAGATAGAAGTCCTTTATGCAAATGAGAAACAAAAAGTTAATAACAGAACGGAAAATAATGTAGCAGAAAAGGAAAAGTGCTCAGTTTGTACTGAAGAGGATTAGGGCCACCGAAAAAAAAAATAATTCTGACTTTAAATCTCAGAATTCTGATTTTAACCTCAGAATTATTTTTTTTTTTGGTGGCCCTAATCCTCTTCTGTAGGTTTGTCCTGCATTAGTCTATAAATCTAAAGCAGATTAAATCCAGACATAACTGAACAGAACTGTTAGAATGGTCTGAAACGTTCACAAAGTTTTATAAAAATAGCAACCATTTCAGACATTGAAGTCAAGTTGTTTCTTAAAAATTATTCAGAAATTGAGAAAACTTAGAGACCAGTCTTTAAAATATCCACAAGATTGCGCCAAAACCAAAATATGCCAATTAGGTTCTGCCATTTCTTTAAACCAATATTCCATTTAAATTTAACTTCATCTGAATTGTCATCCCTGCTCTGTTGTAGGAAGTTCAAATTTAAGGTTTGAAACTGATTTTAAATTGCATCTTTACAGAACTGACAGAAACCAAACGATTAATAGATTTATATGCAGAGAGAATTCATATTTTTACAGATCCAAACATCAGCATCTCAGCTTTAGGCCTCATTTACTACGTATGTCTACGTATTGATGTCTATGGCCGGTGGCCTCAGCTTCCTGCTCTTCATCCGGGTCCTAATGCCCGTCCGTTCCATAATAAAAATAGTCAGAGATTCGGCCACACGAGGGCGACAAATCACAAAACACTTTCCTGGTTTTTAAACTATATTTTCTTCTGGATTTTGTCTGTATAATTTCTTTAAATAAATATTTTTAAAATATAATTTATATATATGTATATAAAATCATCGAATCTGTGTGAGATTATAGATGATAAAGCTGTTAATCGTTTTAGTTTAAATTGTTTTAGTCCATCGTTAGTCCAGCAGCTTGAAAAGTTGTAGTTTTTATTTATTGCTCCACAAAACAGAATACCGAACGCATTTAAGTTTCATTTATACAGATACGAGCAAATTCAAGTGGAATTTTCTCTTGGGTTAGCAGTGATGCAAGACAGTTTTGTCTTTCTTGAACTTTTTGGACATCTGCCTTTCCATTCAACAACAATACAGCCGAGCAATTCAGGGTTTTCTGTCTGATGGAACTAATAAAGCCTTTGATTGGATTCTCTAAAAAAGTGGGTTCTGTAAAAGTGTTTGCAACTTTGATCCCTGGTGGATTCATATATTTTAATATTTTTTTTTATTTTATTCATTCAATAATAAATATTATAGTTCACTTAACTAAAAGAAATCATTGAAAATTTCAGTTTTCTTTAAGTTGTATTTGCTTTGTCTCTTTGCAAATCTGTATATTGTTTGGTACATTTTTTCTATACTATTTTTATGCACATAAATGTCAAAATATTGCATTCTATCAATTCGCGCACAAATGATGACCACAACAAAGAGATTGCAGGACACATTTTATTTGCCCAAAGAATGAAAACTCTGAACATTTTCTGCATCAAGAAGTAATAAAAATCAGATCAGATCAACATTGATGACCTCCACCTCTCCAAACGGTCTAAGCTCCACAGTTTCCCAGTCAAACACGTTTCCTCTAATTATATTCCTCAACACCATCCTTCTCTCATTAAACAGACCATGGATGTCAGAGTCTGACAGGACCGAGTCCCACATGTTCACGTCAAAAATCTCCCCCACAAAACTCTGCTTTGCATCAAAGTCGCCCAGAAAACTGTCAGGATCCTGGCCGAGGATGACTCTGCCTCCGGGCCGGATGATGTGACCCTTCCGGTAGATTTTGGTCTGACTCTTTCTGCCGTTCATGAAGACAGCAGCAGCGCCTGAGCTGGAGTCCCAGGTGAAGCACAGGTGAGTCTGCAGGTAGCCGAGGTCAGGGACTTGGAACAGAACTCCAGCCCCACTCAGGTAGAAGGACAATCTAAGCAGAACATTGTGTGGATTTTCACTTTAGCAAAGTTAAAGCATGTAACTTTTATAATACATGTTTTTTTTTATTTATTTTCACATATTTGCTGAAACTGTCAGAAAATTTGTGAAAAATAAATGACGTAGATCAAACAACCAATCAGATCCCGGGGGCGGGATTTAGAAATGTCGACAATCTGATGTGGAGCTGCTAGCCTGTGATGTTCAAGCTAGTTAGCTTAGCCTCCGATGACGGTTGTCCTGTTTATCCACCATTAGCATCTTTACAGCAAATACAGGTTGAGGGACACGGCTAAGATTCATAAGTTACATATTTATCTTTCATATTTAGTTAGCAAAAATACATATTAAGCTTCCTAACTATATTTAATTTGGAACCAAGCATTTAGTTTGGACATTAAATAGTTAGCTGCCAAATAAAAATACACAGTCCAGTCACATTAATGTGACCATCTGTCAAAAGCCAGAATAACCACCTTTCGCAGAGCGAACTGCTACGAGACGTGCAGGAAGAGAGTCACTTAGGTCCCTGAAGGTCTTCTCTGGGATGTTGAGCCATGCCGACTCTAATGCCGTGGCCAGCTGCGCTAGATTACGCGGTTGAGGATCCATGGCGCGAACAACTCGATCGAGATGGTCCCACAGATGCTCGATTGGGTTTAAGTCAGGTGAGTTTGCTGGCCAGGGGAGGACGGTAAACTCATCCTGGTGCTCTTCGAACCACGCACGTACACTGGCAGCTGTATGGCACCTCGCATTGTCCTGCTGGAAGATGCCATCATCCTGAGGAAAAACAATGCGCATGTAGGGGTGGACATGGTCCGCAAGGACAGATGCGTACTTGTATTGATCCATCGTGCCTTCCACAATAATCAGTGAACCCAGAGAATGCCAGGAAAACATTCCCCAGACCATAATGCTCCCGCCTCCAGCTTGGACCGTTCCTGCAATGGTTGCAGGGTGGTTCCTTTCAGAGGTTTCACGCCTTATACGCCAACGTCCATCTGTCCGATGGAGCATAAAACGCGATTCATCTGAAAACGCTACCTGTCGCCACTCAGTGGACGTCCAGCTGCTGTACTGGCGTGCAAATTCTAGCCTTCGTCGTCGATGAACACCAGTCAGCATAGGTGCACGAACCAGGCGTCCGCTTCGGAGGCCCAGACGCAGCAATGTTCGCTGAATAGTGGTTTGGGAGACACTTGTGGTAGCCCCTTGGTTCATTTTAGTGGTCAGTTGCTCAACGGTAGCCCGTCTATCTGCCCGAACGCATCTCCGCAACCGTCGTTCGCCTCTGTCATCTATGGCCCGTGGTGCACCACATTTGCCACGTCGTTGATTTTGGACAGTCCCATTTTGCCATGCACGGTACACTTTTACCACGGCGGCACGCGAACAGTTCACAAACTCAGCCGTTTCGGAAATGCTTCCACCCTTGGCCCGAAAGCCAATGATCATGCCCTTTTGGACGTCGGATAAATCGCTTCGTTTCTGCATTACGCCAACGATTGAAATGTTTTCCGAAGCCCACACACACCCTTTATATACGCTCAACTGCACTGTGCTGCCACCTGCCTTCTGTGATTGGTTATTTAACTCTGAAGTGGAAAGTACGTGGTGGTCACATTAATGTGACTGGACTGTGTATTTAGTTAAGAGGCTAAATATTTAATTAGCTTACAAACTAGTATTTAGTATACAAACTAAAACTATAAAATTAACCTATGTTTAGTACCAAACATTTCGTTTGATACTAACTAAATGTTTAGCTGGTACCAAACATTTTCAAATGTTCGTTATTAACAAACAGTACTAGTGGTACTGGTACAAACTAGTACTAGTACAAACACGTTTGTAGTAACATCTCAACATTTAAGTCTGTTGAATGTTTAACAGACTTAAATGTGTAAGCATTTAAGCATTTAAACATTTAAGTCTGGGCAAAATATTTAGCTTGAAGACTAAATATTTTGCCCAGACTTAAATGTTTAAGTCTGGGCAAAATATTTAGTCTTCAAGCTAAATATTTGGTTCCAATTCTAGTATTTATTTTGCTAACTAAATAGTTAGTTCCAAAGTAATTATTTATTTCCCAGACTAAAGATTTATTTTTCTGACTAAATATTTAATTTCAATGCTAAATATTTAACTTGCAAGCTTAAATATTTAGTTTGGAAGTTTCTGTATGGAAAAACAAGTTGAAAATATCACTGAAAAAGGAAATCTCATCTATTAATTATTATTATTTTGCCAAATAAACACAAAATTGAGGGTTTCACCTTCCATCCAGCTCTCGCCACACATTCAGCTCATCAAAGTCGTTGGTCCGATAGGCAAACAGGATGATTTCTCTCTCGCCGCTGAGCTCGGTGGCCACACGCATGCACAGCGTGAACGCTGTCAGCTTGAGCGGCTTCTCAGCGATCATCTCCATGTAGCTGGAACTGTTTTCACTGGGGAAGACCAGGCTTCGAATGGCCTCATTCCCTGAGAGAGAGAAAAATTCACACAGATATCAAGTTTTAATTTTAGAGGGGCAGAAGCATTAATGGAGATGTTGGTAAACTTACCACTGAGTGCAGCAGAGATTGAGAAAAGAAAGAGAACGAATGACAGCCTCATTTTCAGAGAGTAAACCTGTGAAAAAAATCTAATTCTCAATGACCCGATGGAGTAAATATGTCCTGCATATAGACTAAAACCTTACCTGCAGTTGAATGAAGACAAAGACAAACTGCTGAAATTCGCATGAAAACGAAACACTTTATATTCTCATTTCATCCCCACTTTATCACAGAAAGTTCAAATTCCAGGTCCAGTGAAAATATTGGTTTTTCAAACCCACCTGCACAACCTTTGACCCCTTTGACTGCGTCCACAAAACCTCGAACACCTCTTGGTCCAAGGGTGTAACTTTGTGTTGCAGGTTGATGGGAATGAGGAGGAGCTGGGTGGGCAGTGGGGTCAGATCCACTGGAAGTCTGGGTGTGGAAGACCTTTTTTTTCTACTGCCAGGAATAAAGCCAAAACTTACATATGAATGTTTTATAGTCATATTCAATAAATTAGGATACGTCCTGATCAGGCTTGTCAGATTAATAGTACCTTTCAAAAATAACCTTTTAACTGCTATTAAACATACTACGAAATATAATTATGTTAAAACGGAAGTAATCTAATATATAACGTCTGTGATATAACTGCTGACACAGCAACTTTTCAGTCATATTCTAATAATTTATGGAATAAGCCTGTATTTTGCCTACAGTGGAAAATAATTTGACAATTCAGTGATTTATTTGTGAAGAAATGTCACATAGTTGCCTTTTACTGTCTGATTTTATCAAGTGCTAAAAACATCAACAACATGAGATTCTGTAACAATCAAAACGTTATTAAACATTTCAAAAGCAGAATAAGTAACTTAAACCAAATGAACCCTGGTCAGAGCAAACTTTGCCCTGTTGACTTACACATAGCAGATTAGATATAATATAGTTAATATTAGCGACGCAAAACCTTTTTTTGTGTCCGGTTGGGGCAGTTGGTGAGTAAAGTGACCATCGATATTCCTGAATTCTATAAAATGAGGTTTAAAGCTGAGATGGTGTTTGGATATGTAAAAATATTTATTCTCTCTAAATAGTTTGGTTTCTGTCAGTTCTGTAAAGATGCAATTTAAAATAATTTTTCAGTTTAAATTTTTCAAATCAGACAAAATCCAGAAGAAAATATAGTTTAAAAACCAGGAAAGGTTTTTTGTGATTTGTCGCCCTCGTGTGGCCGAATCTCTGACTATTTTTATTATGGAACGGGCGGGCATTAGGACCCGGATGAAGAGCAGGAAGCTGAGGCCACCGGCGGACAGACTGTCATGGCGGACCAAAACAAGCCAGAGCGTGCAGAGAACTTATTCAATGAAATATTAAGGTTTGATTCAGTTTAATTACAGTAATTATAAGGTAATAGACACTTTAAAATATTAGTTTTGTCTTTTAGTGGGTGTTTGTTTCTGATTTTCGGATCTCTAACTGTCTCTTTCTCGTCAACTTGGTTAATCACATATCAACGGAGCCGCAAATGAGAAAAAATCCCCCGTGTCCCCGGGAGGCCTCCGTAGTGTTGATATCAGTTAACGTAATATTTTATAATATTTTCACAAGGTGTAGTTCTCGACAATAAAACCCTTTTGTTCAACAACGTAATGGGAGAAAATGTTAATAATGAGGCTATGAAATTCAATAACATAAATTACTTTCCAAAGATAGTTTAAAAAGTGTCATTTTGATCCCATAAAGTGTTGAATTTTCAGCGTTTAATTTGAGAATAATTCAGATGTTTATTTTAATTTGTGCTTTCAGTTTGTTTGAAACAGACGTGATCTTAGAAACTAGATGTCTATCATAAAAATGATCAAACATTGTGATCATTTCTTTCACGCATCTCTGCTGTATATTTACTACCTTTTCACCATTTTCTTGAAGTACTCAATAAAAATGAGACTTTAATGGATAAAAACACAATGTAAGACGCTAAAAGATTAAGAAAACATTTGTTTTGTATCCTGAAAATTAAAGTTGTTAGCTGCTTTCATTTAATAAACGTTTTAGAGAACATCTGTTGCTTCCTACATCTTAAATGTTCAAATCGGCTGTTATGTGCAGTAATACTGATAAATTCTTGGAAGTATTAAATCAAATTAACATCTGGGAATGATACATCTTCCTTTATTTAAAAAAATTATTAAAAAAATATTATTTCTTGCATACATTCAATCTTGTGGGTCTTAATGCAGAAATCTACCAGTGCATTTAATGTCAATATGTTTTTATTAAAAAATTGTTAGCATGCAGTTGTTGCGTTATAAAAATCAGCTTTAGATAGAAATATCTGAGCCAGTCACCTTTCTGGCAGTCTGTAGGTTGCACTTTGTAGCTTTTGGTGAATTTGGTCTGAAACAGGAAGTTTAGTTGTTGTGTTTGTAACTGACCTGCAGCCCATGTGAGCTGTTCGCCGCTCGCTCCAGGAGCCATAAGATCCCGACCCGAGGCCAGAAGGATTTCTATCCGGATGACTCGGAGGAGCAAAAGCAGCGGCTGCAGCAGAGCCTGGATGAACACTGGAGCCTCCTGTCAGAGGAGCGAGTCGAGAGGCTGTCAGTGGAACTTTAAATCTGTTTGTTTTTGCCTTTTGTAGGTGGTGAAAAAGGTTTTTAGCTCCGTTTCGTCTGTTTTTCTGTCTCTGCAGAGGAAACCTGGTGAAAGCCATCTGGAGTCCCAGTGAGCGGATTGTGGAGCTTCAGACTCCTGCTGTGAGTCAAAAACTCACAGGTTTCTGAACTCACAGTTCAAACTGTGAGGTTTTTGATTGTCCACCTTTTTGTTATTTGTCTGAAGAGTAGTGCATGCTGGGAAAAAGAGACTTTTGCAGTTCTTTACTAGTTAGCTAAATGTAAGAATGTTTGATTAACAGAGTTTGTTATTCAGTAAAACTCTTGACTAGCCAGAAATTTCGACTTTCAAAATCATAATTTCAACTTTCAAAGTCATAATTATGACAGTCATAAGTCAAAATTTTCAAAGTCATATTTATGACTTTGAAAGTCGAAATTATGACTTTAAATCTCATAATTTCTACTTTCAAATTCATAATTTGAAAGTCATAATTTCGACTTTGAAAGTCAAAATTATGACTTCCTGTTAAGCTTTTTTTTTCATGGCGGAAATGGGCTTCCATAAAATGTTGAGATTTTTTTTCTGTTGATTTTTTTCTGATGTTATTTAAAGTTGAACAGTGGGGGGGAGGGACCAAAAATGTAAAAATCATTTCAGATTTTGCTTGAAATTGTTTCTTTATTATTTCTAGAAGCTACTAATACCTGTTTTTTTTGTGTGTGTGTATATATATTTTCTCCTTCAGGAAGTTTGGCAGACGATGGGTTTCTTGGGAGGGGAGCAGCTGCTCCTCGAAGAGGCTCTCTACCTGATGGAGTGTGTGAGTGTGTGTGTGTGAGGTGCTGCTCAGGCTCGGCTCGGCTCGGCCGGCGCCGCCTGCTGACCGTGTCTGTGTTTCAGGGCAACCTGCAGGTGTTCCACCAGGACCTGCCGCTGTCCATCCAGGACGCCTACGAGGGCTTCCTGTCCTCAGACTCTGTCAGCCTGCAGCAGTATCAGGTGCAGCCTCGACTCGGAACGCTGGAACATGCATGTCTGCGCTTGTCTGATCGTTCTTCCTCTCCATCCAAGGTGTTTGGTCATCTGAAGCGGCTCGGATATGTGGTGCACAGGTTTGACCTCAGGTAACGGAATCTGAACAGAATCTGAAGGTAGAAACGGTTCTGTTGCTTTGAACTGTAAAAAAAAAGTTAAATCAGCAGTTAAAGATCTATTTAGGATAAAACTGCATCGTTGATCTTAATGAGTTTCTAATGGTTTTAGATCTTTAAAATACAAATCGATTTATTTTTGTAATCAATTATTCTGACAATGAATCATATTCTATATATTTTTATTATAACCACTTAATAGAAATATGTTAAAAAATGCAAATAAACAAATTATTTAGAAAATAAACAGAATTATTTTAGTACATCAGAACCATTTGCCACTTAAAGAGTTTTGGGTCAAACATGTTTTAAAACAAAAGTTGTTTTTTTTATCTTAAATGTAAAATGCATATATATTTTTGAGCAATTTTGGTGGAACGTCTACTGAACATGTTTATTCAGCAAATGGCATCAACTAAATTAGTTTGATTATTTCAGTAATCGATTAATCATGATTAAACATGATTAATCTGATTAATCGTTTCAACCCTAAAGAAAATGTACTTAAAGCAGAAAGGTTTTATCTTTCAGTCTTAAGTAAGTCAGTGATAAAACAAAACATTTAGAGCCATTTAGTGAATTTAATGAGGCCCAATAAGGACTTTATTTGTTGTAATCTTAGTCGAATATTTTTAGGCATAAATTCAGTTTTGGTCTCAATGTAGTGGGTGTAACTTGTTGTAGATGATTAAAAATAATCATATTTATGGTAATTCAGAGGTATATTAATGTGTGATAGTGGCATTATTGTTCCTAGAGTTTCTGCTTCTTGATCTTGATGGTTCTGCTGATCTCCAGGTTTCAGGCTGATTGTTTTTCTTCCTGTCAGCTCCGAGCCGTCGCCTTACGCCCGGCAGCTGAACCTGCCTCGTTCCCGGGACGGCGGGGCGACGCAGCTGAAGAGGAAACGCAGCCCCAGCCCGACGCCCAGGTCCAGGTCAGACCGTCAGGAAAGGAATCGATTATTAGCAATCGATTATTCTGGTCATTTACTGGGGGAACATTTGTCTCAGTGTTATTCATTCAAACAAAAACTGATCTCAATAAAGTCAATTAATTGTGGTCAAAACTTCTGGAATTGTAATGACAAATTTTTCTATAATGAAATTTTATTTTGGAAAAAAAATGTTTTGTCTAAAAAACTCATTTTTTTATTCGAATAAATTTTTTCTCTTGAAGAGAAAATGTTATTTGCAAAACATAATTTTTTATTTGCTCATGTCAGAAAAGTCTGTATTATACTCTAGTTAATCAATAACTAAAATAATCGTGAAAAGAAACAAAAAAAGGTCATAATTTATATATTAATAAATAATATAATCATGAAAAAAAAATCAAATAATCGATAGATTAATCAACATCTAAAATAATTTTAAAAATAAAATAACTAATTGATTAATTAATAACTAAAATAATCATTAGCTGTAAAGCAGTTGATTAATATACAGTTTAAATTGCGAGATTTTAACTGTTTTAAATGTTTGTTTTTTCTGTCGTCTCAGTAAAACAGCAGCAAAGTCTCAGGCGGAGGAAATGGAGGAGGATGATGAACTACCTGAGTCCCACCTGGTGGCCCCAGCGGCGCCTCAGACTTCCTCCTCCGGCGCTGCAGGTGAAGTCCAGGCCAGGACCTGGTGGCCGGCGGATGTTCCCGAGCGGCAGGCGGGTCAAAGGTCGGCCCCGGCTCCCAACGCTGGGACTTCAGCTCCATCTGTTTCCCTGACCTGGCCTCCGCCGGCCGCCTGGCGCCGCCGGACGCCTCGCTGCTTCCCGGCGGCGTGACGCCCGGCGTGTGCGACGTCGCCCCCTGGATGCGGAGGATAAACCTGCGGAAAGTGAAAATGTCTGCGAAGGAGGAGGAGAGGGAGAGACGGCAGCGGCGGCGGCGGCGGGATGAGAGCAAAGACAGAGCGGTGAAATCACCCAGACGAAGGAATAAGATGTGAATGTTTCCCGTTTCTGTGGGAGTAATTCTCAGGTCTTCAGGTCCAGAGGTGCAGAAACTGGGCCGAGTACCACGAGCTGATGGAGCGGCGGCAGGCGAAGCGACAAGGCCGACCCGCTCACTTATGGAGCAGGGAGGTCCAGCCTCTACACGACCCGACTCGGCCCGTCTCCACCGGTGAGTTCAGGCCGGACCCCAGGATTCTCTCCTCCTGGTTGCAAACTGAGATTCTCTCTGTTTTGTTTCAGCGGAGCTGCTGGAGAAAATCAGCGTGATTAAATCGACTAACCTGCTGGATGGAGCAGCCAGGTACCAAGAAAATACGACTTTAACAGACGTGATTTGATGCTTTTATATCAGCTTTATTAAGAGAGGAGCCATGATGGGATGTTGGAAGAGCAGGAGTTTCTGAAGAGATAGTTGTCAGGGCCTTAAATTAACATTTATTTTAAGTCATATTTGATTCATAGAGCATTTTTATAACAACTGAAGGTAACATAGTTACTTGGTTATGCTACAAATTTCCCCTTTGAGATCCTGCAGAGGAGTCGTGCAAAAACACAAAATGTTTGGTTTAGTTCCAAGTCCAAATATGTTAATGTACTTGGAATAAGCAGATAAAATTAGGAGCTTGTTTAAAGTCAGTAATTCTCTAATATTGATTAAAAATTGCTTTCACTAGTGGGACTAGTACTAGTACTTTTAATTCTATATTTTTTCAAAGTTGCTACTTTTTATTCATTATTAGTTAATTTCTTAAAAACAAATTACATTAAAAATGTAAAATCTTTTTGTCTGTTATCTGTAAAGGTCTGTGGGTCATTCTCCTTTTCTTTAATTTACATTTATGTGCTTTTTTAATTGGTGGGCTTTCAAAAGTCAGTTTTAGTAGAAATAAAGTGAATGTAGGAAAATGTATGCTAAATTAATTTTATTTTTATTTATTTGTGCCAAAATAACAGATATTTTTATAAATAGAAATGTTACCCCATTTATCCCACATATAAAGATTTAGTTTTTTTAAATTTAATGTTTGATCATGAAACTGTATTTAAAAATGTTTTATTTAATTGCTTAAGCTAAGCTCCAAACAATATATGTGTAACTATAATTTAGACTTGTAGAAATATTAATTGAAGATAATTCCCATTAAGGAATTAAGGATTAGCTGTTAAATGAGCGGCGGCGCTGTGCGTTTCGCCCACATTATTATGCTTTATAATAACAAACATGACCTTCCTGTTAAACGCAATTAGCCGCCATCAGCTCCGAGTCACATCTGAAAGGAGACGATAAATCAGATGCGATCCCGTCCCGCCGCTGTCACAGTTTACGATCTTTAATTTCCAGAGCCATAAAGATCCGGCTGCAGCGTTTTGTCACCGTTTGCTCCGGTGAACGCCAGCGGTGATGAATTGTTGCATCGCTCAGGAGAAATGGATGTCCCTTTGTCTGCTCAGGTTCAAAGGTTCGGAGGAATGGAGGATTTGTTTCAATGTTTACCAGCCGGATTCGGTGGCTGACTTCAAAAAGAGCAACCCGGGAAAGCCGTATGCCCGCATGTGCGTCTGCAGGTAAGCAGCGGCGGCCTGAGTCATCGTTTACTCAGGATCCACCTGCAATAAAACAATTAACACGACTTTTATCACATCCATTGTTGTCGTTCCGCTGAAAACAATCGATTAAATCAGAGGTGTCCAAAGTGTGACCTCATCCAATGGAGCTGGTGCAGATGGAGACGTTTTGCGTTTCTCTTTGTGTGAGATTTTCAAATTTATATCATAAGTAGAAAATTTTAGGTACAAAACAAGTTTTCTGTCAATAGTTTATTACGTTTTTTGCTTTGATTTTAATGGCCGAGTAATCTCCGGCAACCTTTTCCTCAAAACAGACTTTTCACACTCTGCAATATTTGCTACATTTTCAGCTGCTGCTATTCAAACAAGCCAGAATAATTGAAAAATCTGTTCCCCTCCTCACCTGTGGGGGCGCTGTGCCAAAAACTACACCATGAAAACCCCTGAAGAAGAGCGCAGCTAACCTTTTCACAAAATTTTAACCAAATGGAGTGGTGTCAGATTTTAGCAGCTGGAGGATTTGTCTTTGATTACGAGCAGTTTCTCCTGCTAGCGCCAGGCTAGCACGTTTGTTCTCATTGTATTTACCCAGAATGCCCTGCACTGAAGTCCACTTCCTGCATTTTGGATCTTTCATTAATGCAGAATGTGCTGAGCAGGTGAAAAGAAAAATCTCAATAAAATAATTTTGCATTTCTTAACTGAAAAATAAATAATCGTGCTTTTAACTTGGTAATTTTGTCCCACGGTGCTAAAAGTTTGGACACCACTGAATTAAATCTTTTTTTTTTCAAAAAAATGTTAACAAAAATGTTCAGTATTGTCTGATTTTTGTCTTTCCAGTTGCTGGTTAACTTCCTAAATGTTGCAGATTGTGTTTCTTCTTCTGTTCCAGTTTTGACGGTCCTGTTCCAGATTTGCAGGTCATCAAGCAGCTTTCGTTTCAGAGTGGCGACGTCCCCGTCGTTTACGCCGCCGTGGATCATGGAGACATCTCCTTCTACACCTTCAAGGACTTCCAGCTGCCCAGGGACGTCTACCCCTGAGATTCATCCATCTTAAACCTTTATTAGCTACATGTGGAAAAATTCTAACCTTTTGAAATTTTCAAATGCAAATTTACCTTTTTTTCACTTGTTCCAAGAAACCTGTAAAGGATGCAAATGTTTGCCTTGTTCTTTTGTTCTGGTGCCAACAGACGATTAATGTCATAAGAATCACCTGTTTTTTTTTTTTTTTATTAAATCATTTTTTACCTTTAGTAAGTAGATAATTAGTCTATAATTAATTAATTTCATTAAGCAACATTTTCAATTTGAATACAATTTTTGCTGCTAGATTGTTGAATAAAAACACGTGAGCTCGACAACAGAGATATGTCATGTGTTTAATGTGTTATTTTGGTTAATCGACCATCAGTTAAGTCCTGATCATTCATGGAGCTTCTTTAAAACCGTGGACGTCGACATTAGCTTTAGCTAATGCTACATGTTTAACATTGAAATGTCATTTTAGACTTAAATAACTTTACTGATCAGCTAAATCCTTTTAGTATTTACATGAACGCAGCAATAATCTTTTCAGCGTCAAATCAGATCAGGTTCACAAGCAACAATTAACCCCTAGTGGACCAAAGAGAACCAGTTCGGGCGGCCATCGCTGCTGTTATGCGTCACAATTAGCGGGCGTATCAGAAACGCGCGATAAAGGTTCCGGCTCGGGCTTATGTGTACCAAGAAAAAAAAAATTAATTACATTAAAATTTGAAACGTTTTAAACATAAATTCATATGTTTCAAAGTTAGCCACATTTTAATTCTCCAATATTAGTAATCGAATTAAAGCCTTAAATTTTTGGTCCACCTTTTTAGCAACATCCTAACAACAAATTTCGAAATGGACCATCATCGATTCTGGTAACCAAATAAAACAACAGTAAGGGTAAATTTGGGTTGCAGTGTTGTGCAAAAGTACCGCGTTTCCACAGCTACGATGGGTGAGGAAGAGAAATTATCTTAGTTTATGAAACTGTTCAAACATTTTTAATAATTTCATGAGTTTTGGGAGGGGGGGGGGGGGCAGCGATAGATCTGAACGTGTTAAATAGAAGTGAACAGCAACCTCTGACATTAAATGATCTGAGGTATTATCTGAGCTGGTCAAATTCAAATTACACTTTTATGATGTCCATCCTGTATGAACGGTTTTGTTGCTGAAAATGTGCTATATAAATAAAATCCTTCACCTTTTAATCAACAGATTTTCCCAAGTTCTATTATCATTTTAACTTGTTGCAGTTTCTAACCAAGCAGTAATCTGGTCATCTTTAGCTCACTAAAAAGTAAGGTACTTCTTATAAAGTAACTTGCAAGTACTGTAACAAAACCCTGGGAATCTGATAGAGTATTATTTGTTTAGAAAATTAAGTAACTTTGCAAATTTGAAAAGACTGACCTGTAAGTTCTGAGAAAGTCCATAATGCATAATAAAATATGAAAGGTAACTTGTAAATTTCTCAACATTCATGAAAAGCTACTGTTGAAGTTTTAAGATGGTACGAACTGTTTTATGTTTTGCAACCAAACATTTAAGTTAAAATACCAAATGTCCTCACAAATATTTTTCAAATTTACAAGTTCTAGTTTTTATTTGCTTTACATCAGTTTACATCCGTTTAAGCGTTATGTGAACAATAATGTCATATTTATCTATTTAATTAAAGCGTTCTACAGTTACAGGCCACTTAAGCTTCATTATCTGAATAAAAACCTCCCACATGGTGTCAAACTCAAATGTTGACTTTTTCCTGCAGCTGCTGGAGAACAATTGAACTGCTTGAAGGGTTTAATATTCTGTTTTCCTGTAGATGAGATGAACAAACAGAAGATGCATTTGCTCAATCAAAGCCTGATTTGCACTTTTTTTTGTTGTTGCTGCGTTTATGTAACCAGCTTCCAGGTTTATAAAGGTTCACTCAGGTTGAACTGAACAGAAGGGAAGCATGGCAGCTCTATGGATATTTGCTTTTATGATATTTGCTGGTAAGATGTTTATATTGCAAGTAGGAATCAAGAGACTGAATATGTTTTGAGTTTGTGTTCATGTCTGGATTTTATTGTCTTGCTTGCAGGAGGTTTTTGCAGCAGTCTGTCTTCAGATTGCACATATTATGGTCTACTGGAACATCTCAACCTGACTGCATCAAACACGGGTCTAGAAATGATCCGACCTGTGAAAAACTGGACCACCACCACCAAAGTGGACATGGAGATGGTGCTGTACGGCATCTTAGGGGTTGTAAGTTTCCTCTCTATTTGTTCCATTCAAATGTTTCATTTTGCCAAGTTTTCCAAATAGTTTTTACATTTATTTTTAATTTAATGTATTTATTTGATTTGGACAGCACACATTAGTCAGTGTAAATATGCTGGAATTAGCACAATAGCTAAATTATATCACAGGTTTCTTTGACATGTATAATGTATTGATATCTGCAGGATGAGAAGTCCCAAACTGTCACAAGTCACATTTGGGTCACAAAGGTAAGATTTTTCTCTAGTCAGTTAAACATTTCATTCCATCTGATGAAATGATGTTTGTAAATGGAAATATATTAATCTTTACTAAATTGTAAGTGCTAGAAACACTCTGTACAGCTCAGCTTTTGTTTTTTCTCAAGTATTGGACAAATGAATTTCTAAGGTGGAATCAATCCAACTTCTGTGGGATAGACGAGATTTCTGTTCCCAAGGAAAAACTCTGGATCCCGGAAATAGTCATTCAACAAGAGTGAGTATGTGTGTGCGTGTGTGTGTGTGTGCGTGTGTGTGTGTGTGTGTGTGTGTGTGTGTGCATGTGTACTTGTATATAATGCATATTGAGGACCATTTTCATTGACAGAAAGAGGTCATTTGTGGAAAGTTTTAATTTTCCTGGTTGACATTTTTTAGGAACCAAAATGGCAACTTTTGATCAAACAATCCAAACTAATCGAGCAGCTGTTTTGCCTCCCCACCTGTGGTGGCGCTGCATCAAGAACCGCTGAAGGAAACAACACAAAAACCTCTGAAGACACTGAGCACAATTTTCTTCTTCAATGTAAATAAAAATGGAGTCGTGCCAGATTTCAGGGGTTGCAGGATTTATCATTTTTCCTCCCGCTATCGCTAGACTATTGCTTTTGTATTGCCTTGTTACTGAAAATGTACTATATAAATAAAATTACCTTTTCCTTTTGTTTTGGTTGTATTTACCCAGAATGCCCTGGGTGTTAGCCTACTTCCTGCTTCTGGAGCAGTTTCTGGTGCGCTTGACAATCACATATGGATTCAATCTGCACCAGAGTTACTTAAACAGAACCTAGATCAAGGTTTGTAGGAACACCAGACTGTGTTTCTTTGGTTTGCATCAGAGTTTGTTTGCAGATTTGCACCTCACCAAAACAAATGAGACTTTCTAGGCAAATGAACTGGAGTTTAATTAAAGTGGATTTCACTTATCTGGTGTGAATTTAGTTCTGGGTTAATACAACCAAAACAAATGTGCTAGCTTGGCGCTAGCAGGGAAAATGGCTCATTGTCTATTACTAAGGCCTAAAGAGATATTCTCCAATCTCAAATCCTCAAATTTTTGTTTATATTTGTGAAGATGAAGTTGCTCTCGGTGTCTTCAGAAGTTTTTGTGTCATTTTCCTCAGTGATTCTTGGTGCAGCGCCCCCACTGGCCAGGAGGGGAACAGGCTTCTCAACCCTTAGTTACTTAACTGACTGATTTTTGAAAAAGTAACTAAGTTAGATTACAAGTTACTTTATTGGGTTCATTCAACAGCTGCTGCCTCAACATAAAACTGACAATCAGGGAAGCATTTCCTCTACATCCTGTCTCACTAACTTAAAATCTCACCCACTTACTGGTTTTGCGCCAAAGTCCAGCTGTTGTTTTTATGCACATTTTAGTTGCAGGTATAAAACTTTATGCAACATTAAAACTATGTGCAATGCATCTGGTTCGTTTGAATGGCTTTTTAAAAGCTGCTTTTGTGTTTTTCCTTTTGTGATAATATTATTTAACTGACGATCTAAAACATGTAAGTGTGACAAAGGCAAAAATAGAAGAACTGTGAAAGGGGAAATGCCTTTTCACAGCATCGTATGCTACATTAGATGCTATCTGAGTCTAAAGTTGCTTCCTCTTCCGTTGCTTTCAGTGCGTCTGATGACAGCAGCATCCATGAAGATCCTTGGGTCATCGTACGTCCCGACGGTTCCGTGTTCACCTTCCTCCGTCAGAGGCTGACCTTCACCTGCCGTTTCAACCTCTACAAGTTCCCCTTTGATTCGCAACGTTGCAACATCACATTTATATCCATGAACACAGGTGGGAAAACACAGACTGTCAGATTAACATCCAGGATGGAGTCAGGAGGATGAATTAAAGGTTCTTCTGTTCTGTGCACAGTGAACAGCTTGGTGCTCGGATCAGCCATAAACGATTCGGTTCTGATTGTCACATCCAAGCAGTTCATGATCACTCAAGGTGAATGGGGTCTGAACAATATCGAATTAGTCAGTGGTAACATAACCAACGGGTGGAGATATCACAGCACACTGTCTTACACCGTAAGGACACATCCACAGAAAGTTTGTTCATTTTCCGTAAGTCCATCTGACCCCAATCTGCTGTTTCTTTCAGGTGACATTGGACAGGAAACCGTTTCTTTATGTCATAAACTTCATCATCCCGCTGGTGTACTTTCTGTTCCTGGATTTGGCTTCTTTTTCCATCTCTGTGGATTCGGGTGAAAAGTTTGGCTTTAAAGTGACTGTGCTGCTGTCCATCTCCGTCTTACTGCTGATTCTGAAGGACATTTTACCCTCGACAGAAGTAGACCTGCCGGTGATTGGTGAGTAGAAGCCGCACTGCAAAAACAACAATTTACACAGTAGTTTTTCTCGAGTTTCTAGTGCAAAAATCTTAGCACCCTTGAAATTAAACAGAACTAACTTACACATAAGCTATAAGAGCTTGTAATTCCTTAATTTTGACAATAGATCATGCAGATGGAAATAGTTGAGCTCGTTTTAATTTATCATGTGATTAACTGGTTTATTGGCTGCACAGCTGTATTAAATGACTGTTTTTCTAGCCAACCTCTGCGTCGCAGTGTTCACCTTGGTGTGGCTCAGTGTGCTTGAATCCATGCTGGTGAGCTTCCTACTTAACCTGGATCCTTGTTGTGATAAAGAAAGTAAGAAAATTTACATGAAAAAAGACATCAAAGTTCACAAAGGTATGTTCTTAGTGAATGTTTCTTAAAAAGTACATTTAATAAATTTGTTTACAAATAATTTATTCACACAAATAAGACCATTGTTGAAGTTATGACACAGGTTGGGTGTCTTCACAACTGATAGTCTGGTGGACTCGGTTTGATTTGGGACCAAACTTCATTATCTGCTCCTCCTCCAGCTGCTGTGGTTCTCTGAGTCAAACCAACCTGTTCCCCTCCTGGCCTGTGGGGGCGCTGCACCAAGAACCACAGAAGGAAACGTCTCTGAAGACTCTGAGCGCAACTTCCTTCTTCACCAAATGGAAAGCAGAAATGGAGTGGGGTCATATTTTAGAGGTCATAGGATTTCTTTATTGTCTTTGGTTAAAGACCATGAGTTATTTCTCCCGCTTACGCAAAGCTGACATGTTTGTTACCCAGAATTCCCTGCTCTGTAGTCCACGTCCTGCTTTTGGAGCGGTCTCTGGTCCGCTTGCCGTTCATAAATGCATGAACTAGAGTTCACTTCAACCGAACTGAGATTGGGGTTTGTACTAGGACCAGAGTTTGACTACAGAACACGGCATTCTGGGTAAATTCAACCAAAACAAACGCTCTACTTTACCGCTAGCCGCTAAAATCTAACTCCACTCCATTTTTGTTTCCATCTGGTGAAGAAGGAAGTTGCTCTCAGTGTCTTCAGAGGTTTTTGTGTTGTTTCCTTCAGTGGTTCTTGGTGCAGCGCCCCCACAGGCCAGGAGGGGAACAGGTTGCTCAAAGGGTTTGGATCATAAATTAACCACAGCAGCTGGAAATTTAGTTCCCCAACTGAACAGAGTCTACCAGACTATCAGGTGTGAAGAGTTTATATCAGAGATCTGCATCTCTATTTAAAATCTCTAATGACTTAAATAAATGTTAAAAACAGTCCTAGTTGTAACCTAAAAATGCAAACCTGTACTATTTGTATTTAGAGTTAAATTATTACATGAATGTTGATTAATTCTATTTTAATGATTTAAAGAGGCCGAAGAAGAGAATGGACAAGTTAAACCAGAGCAGCGTTTTTTCCCTCTGGGTAAAATCGGGGATGTGGAGCTGCTGAAGCTGATCCTGGAGGAAGTGAAGGCGGCTCGACAGGAAGCTGGCTGTCAGAAGAAGCCCACATGCTACCGAAGGGTGGCCACAATCATTGATAATCTGTTCTTTGTTGGATATCTTTTGACTTTTGCAGCATTTTTGATGCATATTGGTTTTGGATGGATTAATCTTTGAATTTTTATCTGGATTTTCTTGACAGTTTTTTCTGCATGCAATGATATCTGCCAGTGGATATCGCTAAGTCTGTTTTTTCCTTAAAAATATGCATGAATTTAAACATCAGATGATATTTTCCTCATACTTTTACAAGTTTTTCTCTTTGTTTGACTCACAATAAAATGTTACACATATGGAATGTAAACCTTGTAACTTACTTGAAAGCCAATGCAGACATATGTACAGATGATGCAAAAATAATTAACATGCTAACTATAAAACCAAAGTAATAAAAATATTAATTTAATTAAATGTTCAATTATGCATTTATTATTTCATTTTAATTGTGTGTAATAATTTGCACCAAATGTATATGTTACTGATAATTCAGTAAAAACTAAAACTCACAAACATATGTGGAGAATCTATGTTCTGAACGGTGATGCATCAAAAATGTTTGGGGATGAAAGGTCTGGGGATTAGATTTCTGAATTTAATTGTTATTCACTGTGATCCTAAGCTTCATTATGATCAGTACAGCACATTATGTGTGAATGGTGTAATAAAGTAAGACTTGCATTGCATTAATTGTGTATTTATTGACCATAAACTGCAAGGTTTTTCAGGTTTATTTACAAAAACACACATGCGAAAGGCAGAAATGTTTTATTGTCTTAACTGATAGAAATTTACTCTCAAACACAAATTTTACATTGGAGAAACGAAACACAGAAGGACCTACAGTGCAGCGTCGACTGACCTTCCTGGACGTTTGACCGACACGGCGCACTTTCTGAAAGAACTGGGGGAAATTTCAGAAATTGGTTCTAAATCTTAAATTTCCAAAGACTAAATAAAAAAAACTGTGAAAACACAACAGTGGTGAAATACAGGACAAAGAAAACAGAGTCAAAGATTTTAATCCATCTAAGCCTGTTGGACCTTTCCGTGTTTTTCTGTGTTTCTGGGGGTTTAGGACCGGGTTTCATTGTATCCATGATGAACTTAGGCAGCCGTGGATCACCAGGTAAATCCAGCGGACAGTTATTCTCCTCTGGTTTATCTGTTCCTGCAGATTCTGTGAGAAAACATGCACAGAAACGGACCAGTTAGAAATGAAATAATGGAAATGTTTAAGAGCAGAAGCACAGAAGAAGGTTTAATGTGGGACGGTGGGCGGCTGGTTGACCTTTCATGACCTCTGGAAACATCTATTAATATCTTTAAGATGATAGCAGCACAAACAAAACACTTGCTGCACAATCATTTGACACCAGTTGTGTCAGATTTGAAGAAGGTTTTGGGTGGTAACTCCATTCAGGTAGCAGAAACAGGAATCGTACCGTTTTGGTTATCAACTTCTTTCACTTTGACGACCTCAGCATTTTGCCGTTCCTCACCAACACAGCAGGCGACATCTTTTAACTGGCTGATCAGCATCATCTCCAACACGCTGATCCACACCAGGGTGAAAACTGACACACAGTAGATGGCTGGAAGAAAAATAGGGATAAATGTCGGTTTCTGTTTGGTGACGGATGCAGAAATTACAACGAATCTGTGGCTTCCTACCCATCAGCGGCAGAGAGTCCTCAGTGGACGGTAAAATGTCTTTAAGAATCTGCAGAAGGACGAAGACGGACAGCAGAATCGTCACCTTGAAGCCAAGCTTCTCGCTGCTGCTGTCACTGATGAAAAACGAGGCCAAATCCAGAACCAGCAAAAACAACAAGGGCAAAATCAAGTTGATGATGTAAAGAAACGGTTTCCTCTCCAGGGAGATCTGAAGAAAACAGAGTTTTATTTTGAAAAACAGCACAACTCTTGCCGGGATTTGATCAGAAATAATCTTCTTACCTGGTAGACCAGTGAACTTCTCTGGGCGACTGACGTGAAACTGATGCTTTCTATGTTCACCAGCTTCCATTCCCCCTCAGTCAGCATGTTGAGACCCGACAGCTTGGTCAGGATGGAGTCTTCGGTGGATTGTACCAGCTTCAACAGACTCTCTGTCAAATCAGAAAAGATTAATACATTAATTACTTAGTTAATATAACATCTGTCTGTCTTTTTAAATTTCTCTCACCTTCTAAATTAATTTCTTTCCAAATGTATTTTTTGTTCTTTCGCTACTTGTTTCTTTTTTTCCTTTCTAAATTTCTCTCTTTATGGGAGATTCAAATATTTCTCAAAGATTCAAAGCAAAACTCCAGGTATGTTTTTGACATGATATAAAGCTAAAACAATAAATTTTACATGATTCAACAGAAGAATATTCTCTTCATAAATGTCTTTGTGGATAGTTTTTTGTGCATCTGCACCACGTTTATAAACCCGTGTTCATGTGGGATTGAAATCAGGACATAAATCTGTATTAATTAATTTAATTTACCATCATAACTCAGGGATGAAAATGTGATGTTGCAGGTTTGGGTGTCAAACGGGAATCTGAAGAGGTTGAACTTGCAGATGTAGGTCAGCTGAAGCCGTTTGACCAAACCGACCTTCCCGTCCGGAAACACACTGACCAGAGGATCGTCTTGAGAATCTGTACTATCAGAGGCACTAAAAAAAGAAAATAAAATCAAACCATGTCATTGAGCCACGGATGTCTTATTGATTTATGTTTTGGTGACTTACTCCTCCTGTATGATTATATCTGGAACCCAAATCATTGAAACTGGAATGGTCAGCATGTTAATCCCACAAAACTCAGAGGAATTCCAGGTCAGATGTTCATTTGTCCAATACTGGAAAATAACAGAACAAGAATAAGGAAAAAACTTTATTCTTTAATCAAAATATGACAACAAAACTCAATAAAATCATTTATTTTCTTACCGTTTTGACATAAGTGTGAATTGTCACAGTTTGAAGCTTCTCATCCTGGAAACAATTCGAAGAATATTCAACACAAAAACTGATTTCAAGAGCTGCTGCATTATTTTCACAGCTTTTTTTTCTTTTTGGTATGATGAGTAATGGCAGCAAAAGTAATAAAAATCTGGGTTTTCCAAACTTTTTGTCACATGGTTCAAAATTGTTGAGTAAAGAATATTCCAAAAAATAAAACAAAATAAAGCAGAAAATGAATCTGGTTTTTAATTTGTTTTATATAAAAAGGCTACTACACTGCAAAAACACAAACTCTTAAGATTTTTAATCTAGTTTCTAGTGCAAATATCTTAGCAAACTTGAAATAAGACAAACCTGACTTACAAGTAACTTTTTAGCAAGAGGCTTGTTTAAGTGAATAATTATATTGATGATAAAGTATACTGGTTCCATTGGCAGGTTGTTTAACTTATAACAACACATTTCTCCCTTGTTTTAAGTTAATTTATTCTTTCAGCTTAACAACTTTGACTATCATGGCACAAACACAGCTGCAATACAGTTATTGTACTGCATGGTAGATTTATATTAAACATCAGTTTTCAAATTTAATTAACCTGAGCAAACAGAAATTTTAAAAAAGTAAATGTATTTTATTCCCATCCTGATAAACCATCAAGCTAAAAATAAGAAAAACCTTTTGAAATATTAGCATAAGACAGACAGATGATGAAAACTCACCACGTCTAAAATGCCTCCCAGAATCATTTCCAGCTGAACCTCTGTGGTCGTGTTCCAGTTTTTCACAGGACGTTCAATCTGAAGAGCGCTATTTGTCGCATCCAGGTTGAGGTGATTCAACAGAGCAGAGTAGGAGCAATTTGAAGCCTGGCTGCAGGAAACGCCTGAAACCAGAAATATTTTCCAAGTTAGCAAGCTTCAAAACATGATTAAATATAAAAGTTTACGCTGCAGAAGCTCACTGGCTAAAGCAAGAAGAGTCAGAGTCAGAGCTGCCATGTCCATTTGCTTTCGCCTCAGTCTGAAGGATTCTTTACAAACAATCCGGCTATTTATGAACACACCTCAATTAAAAGTGCAAATATGAAATCAATGCATGGATTTAGTGGTGGAATATAATCTCCTATGGTTCTGTGTTCTGGATGTTTGATCAGCCGAAAGTTTTCTTTGTTCAGCTGCAGCTGGTCGGTGGGAACAAAACACCTGCGGCTTACATATGGTTTATATAGACTGAAAACTAATATGTGCAGTTTTCACTGAAAACATTACACCCCAATAACCCTGGGACAAAACCTTTCAAAACAGCATTGATAGTTCAAGCTTTAAAAATCAGGTGCTGCTAATCAAATTAGAAAGAAAGATTATTTACAAATAGAAGATATTAGGACAGCGGTTAATCTTCCCAGCAGCAATTCCCTCCAAAATCAGACCATGTATTGCTAGAAGAAATTATAAAAAAAAGCAGCGAAGTTTAGGACACAACCATCAAATGAGGACTGAAGAAAGATGGCGATGGTTTCCTTCCCCTGAGAATAGAAGCAGAACTTTATTATGCAGAGTTGCATCTGAATGAACCTCAATATTCACAGAAAACCAAACGCATCGTTTCAGTTTAACCCAAATAATTATTATTATTAAATGTCAGTTTGGGGCTGCAGAAAATCACTACAAAGGTCACAAATGTCCCACGCTCTTCACTTTGGACACCACTGACTTAAATGATTTCAGAAACTGGAAGAGGATAGATTATTCTTACTGTGTTTTAATTTGTGAAATCCCAGTACTCTAATGGTTTGCATCCATGAAAAGTTGTTAAAACAACAAATGTTTTAAAATAAAAGGTAATAACAAATGTTGATTTAGGAGTTTTTTCAGTTTTTACAATAGATGAATATGAATTTATGCATCAGAATGATACTGAATACACATCTAATGTTATTTGGATCTAAATTAGTTTCATGTTTTCTTTATTTTAAAACATAAACTAGAAATTAATGGTGGTTCTTCAAAATTTCTGTAAAGTAGAAACTTATCAAAATGTAATTGTCTCTTTAAAGAAAATAAGTAGTGAATTAATAATAATAATAATAATAATAATAATAATAATAATAATAATAATAATAATAATAATAATAATAATAATAATAGGGCAGCGCAGTTGGTAGAGCTGTTGCCTTGCAACAAGAAGGTTCTGGGTTCGATTCCTGGCCCCGGTCTTTCTGTATGGAGTCTCCATGTTCTCCCTGTGCATGGTGGGTTTTCTCTGGGTACCCCGGTTTCCTCCCACAGTCCAAAAACATGATTGTCAGGTTAATTAGCCTCTCCAAATTGCCCCCAAGGTGTGTGTGTGTATGTATGGTTGTGTGTCTCTGTGTTGCCCTGCGACAGACTGGCGACCTGTCCAGGTGACCCCGCCTCTCGCCCAGAACCTAGCTGGAGGGCCACCAGCAACCCCTGACCCCACTAAGGGACAAGAGTGTAAAGAAAATGGATGGAAGAAAGAAATGGATAATAATAATAATTTAAAATATTCATGGGTGTCAAAGTCCAGTCCTCTGCTGTCCTGCAGTTTTTAGATGTTCCACAGGTACAAAACACTGGAATGAAGTGGCTTCATTACCTCCTCCTCGTGTAGATCAGTTAGTCCTGCTAATGATCTAATTATTCTGTTCAGGTGGAGCAGCAGAGGCTCATCTAAAAGCTGCAGGGCGGCGGAGTTCGTCACCTGTGATTTAGTTACAAGCTTTTATTTTGGAAATGCTCGCCGGAAGTGTCTGTGATGCGGAAGTGGGTCAGCTGATTGCTGTGATAGCGCTCAGCTGGGCTCAGTCTCGCAGCCTTATCAGCCCGTCAGGATGTGTTTTTATCGGCGTTTCCTTTCCGCGTTTCCCCCCTCAGTGTGAAAGCGGAGCGGCTCATGTTGGCTGCCGCTTTTTGGGCCCGTTTGTTGGGTTAGCTGGCGAGAAGTTACCGCTCGGAGCATCCAGTTAGCCTAGCAGCTAAATCAGCTAGAAGACTGCAGGTGAGTGTGTTTACTTTGCTTTCTGTTGATCCCAGTGAAGACACCTGCAGAATAACCTTAAACATGATTTAATTAATTGAAATTATAAGAGCTGTGAGGGCTACACCATTTTGTTCTTCGCTTTGATGCATCAGAATCTGTTTAAAACGGGCTTTTCCGTAGAAATTACTGCAAACGCATGAAAATAAAATATTTTATATAGTAGTTTGATAGTAAAACATTCAGACTTTCACGCTGGGTCACAACTGATCTTTTTATTTATTTTGATCAAACATTGTACCATGTATAAAACTCATTGGGCCACAGCAAGTGAGTTGTTTCTATTGGGATTTTTTGTGAATGTAAATAATTAGGTATTGTTACAGTCTATAGAAAAGTTTAGGCACCTTTTTTTATCTTTATTTCCAAACATTTGGGTGTTTGCAACAGCCATCTCAGTTTGCTATATTTAATAACTGATGGACACAGTAATATTTCAGTATTAAAATGAGGTTTATTGGACCAACAGAAAATGTGTTGAGTTCCTTTAAATTAAAATTTGACAGGTGCAAAACTTTAGGTACCCTTATTTTATTGCTTTAAATAACCTTAAGTACTTTTTACTGACTTTGAATTGGGTTGGTCATTTAATCAAGATTTGAACTTCATAGCCAGATGTAGCCAATCATGACAAAAGGTATTTCACAGGTGTCTAACTCTGTCTGCTGTCCTGCAGCTTTTAGATGAGCCTCTGCTGCTCCACCTGAACAGAATAATTAGATCATTAGCAGGACTAACTGATCCACACAAGGAGGAGGTAATGAAGCCACTTCATTCCAGTGTTTTGTACATGTGGAACATCTAAAAACTGCAGGACAGCAGATGACTGGACTTTGACACCCCTGTATTTGAAAGCATGGCATCATGGGCACCTCAAAACGACTCAAAAGATCTAAAAACAAAGATTGTTCAACATAGTTGCTTAAGGGAAGGATACAAAAAGTTGTGAGATTTCAGCTGTCAGTTTCCACTGTGAGGAGAGTAGTAAGGAAATGGAAGACCACAGGTACAGGTCGTCTTAAGCTCGGATAAGGCAAAGAAAAATATTGGAGGCAGAGAAGTAGAATGGTGAGAACTGTTGAGGACCGCCTCCAAAGACCTGCAGCATCATCTTGCTGCAGATGGTTTCACTGTTATACAGTTGGTGCACCTTCTACAAGGAGAAGCTGTATGGGAGCGATGCGGCAGAAGCCTTTTCTGCAAAAACGCCACAAACAGTCGCTTGAGGTCTGCAAGAGCACATTTGGACGAGCCAGTTTAACTTTGGAATAAAATGCAGAGGACTGATGAAACAAAGATTAAGTTGTTTGGTCATTAAAAAAATGTGTTGTGCATGGTGGCAAAACACAGCTTTCCAAGAAAAACACTTGCTACGCACTGTAAAACTTGGTGGAGGTTCCATGATGCTTTGGGCTGCGTGGCCACTGGGAATCTTAAAGTTGAGGGTCGCATGGATTCCACTCAATATCAGCAGATTCTTGAATAATGTTCAAGAATCAGTTACAAAGTTGAAGTTATGCCAGGGAAGAATATTTCAGCAAGACAATGATCCAAATCTACTCAGGCATTCATGCAGAGGAACAATTGCAATGCTCTGGACGACCATCCCAGTCCAGAGCTGAAGATCGTTGAACATCTGTGGGATGATTTGAAGTGGGTTGTCCATTCTCGGCGATGAAAAATGTCTTCATCCAGGAACTCATTAAAAGCTACAGGAAATGGCTGTGTTTGCAAAAGGAGGATAAATATTAATGTCACTTTTCTGTTGAGGTGTCCATAGTTTTGCACCTGTCCAATTAATTTTAATGCAGCCTGCACATTTTCTTTTAGTCCAATAAACCTAATTTCAATGCTGAAATGTTCCTGTGTCCATAAGCTGGTTATTGTATCAAACTGAAATAGCTGTTGCAAATATTTAGAGATAATTTTAATTAAGATTAATAGGGGTGCCCAAACTTTTTCATATTAACTTATATTGGGAACAAATGGAGACATTTCCCTGGAGATGTATTAAACCTTATGGATACTCAATGATGTATAGGTGAACTTATTAAACTGTAATTTGGATTAGTAAAAGGCATTTTCTGACCACGTCCTTGGAAATCCGGCCATGTTGACCACATGAACAGAAAAGTACAGCAAAATAAAAAAGTGAAAATTACATTTTATTTGACATTCCAGTGTAATAAAGTTATAGCAACTGGACAGTTTTAGCTGATCCACTAATGGGTTGTCATCATATATTTTGTGCACAAATTCCATCTTTTTCTAATAATTACATCCAAGTTGAAACTCTGGTTCTGCAGCAGGACGACGATGGCATCCAAACCGGTTTCAAAACAGAACATTTTTAGCTGAAACTTGTTGGAACATTTCATCACCGTGGTTAAAGCTGAGTCAGTGCAGGAAACAGACTAATTTAAATGAACTCTGCATACGTTACTGGAAGGACCAGTCAAACATTCAGGTACCACAATCTGACAAAAGGGAGAGTTTGTATATTTAGAGGAAATCCACAATAAATTCAGACCTAATAGATTCCAGTTTGATCACCTGCTGGCAAAGCAGAAAATGTTTGACTAATGATTTAAGTAATCAATTATTTTGATAGTTAATATAAAGTTTGCCACATTCTATAGATTTTTTTAATTTAACCACTTTAGTTTTTTTTTACACATTAGAATTGAAATAGGCAAACGGCTCAGTTCCTTTTTAAATAAGAAACATCTTGTCGCTTAATATACAAAATTGTTGCAGTTCTTCAGTCTGCTTGATTATTTGTAGCGCATGATGCATCGCCAGGTAAACAAAAATGCTGCCTACTAATGTGTGGTTTTGATAATTGGATGGCAAAATGTGCTTTATTGTAGTTTTTAACTGGGTTTGAACCAGGTGAAGGTAAAACTTTCACTTGAGTTCTGAATAAAACATTTACAGACAAAAAGAATTTTCATCTTAAATGGAAAATATGTATATTTTTGACCTAATATCTGCTTTGATTACTTTTATTCAGAGTCTGTAACATTCCATTACAAAACTAGTTGATTGATTTAAAGCAACGTTTTCGTCTCTGCAGGTGAGGATTGCAGTCATCAAACATGGCAGGTGGAATCACAGAAACCGGAGAGCCCTACTCTCCATTTGTGAGTATCACTAAGGTTTATACAAAGAAATGTCTGATTGTCTGAACTGTAAAGATGAATCTCTTCAGCAGATTTATTCACCAACTTGTAAATGCTCTGAATCACATGCTAATCTTCTGGAGAGGGCTCCTCATTAAAAAGCTGTTAATAAGTTACCAAAATGCACATGATGAGCACATCCTCTATTTTTTTTTTTTTTTTTTTTTTTTTTTTTTTTTTATCAGCATGCACCATTCTTCTCTGTGGTCTGCACTCGTGTTTGACTGCTCACTCCTGGTCTCTGGTTTTGCTTGCATCAGCGTGACTTCAGAGGCTCGGATGGTTTCTCTAGGAAGCGAAACCTTTGAATTATTAAGCAATCTGTTATAGGATCGTCCAGTTTTCTTCAGAAGAAGAAATGTCTTCAGTCATAATGGGTCTTAATGAAGCGAAATACACTCTTAAGTTCATATATTATTGTGGGAGCTTCATCTTTCATCAAAAGATGAGTTTTGATTATTTTTTGTAACAACCACTATCACAAATAGTTGGAAGTAGAAGTTATTGAAAGTTTAATACCAGATGTGGTTTCTGATTTTCATCTTTTTTGCTTTTAAAAAATACAGATTGCAAAAAATCTTTAAAAACTGGCTTATCTCAATAATTCCTTCTGTGAGTTGACCTAATGTCAAAGTTGAAATAAATAAAAAAACCTTGTTGGACTGCATGGCATCATTAACTCTGAAACGGGTTCAACAGAAAACCTGCAGGGTTTCAGAGCACTGCAAAAACACAAAACTTTACCAAATATCTGGTTTAGTTTCCAGTACACAAAGTAACACAAAACCAAAATAACTTTTCAGAAAGATCTATAACTTGTTTTGAGTCCATAATTGCTTAATATTGATATTCCACTGGCAGATTATTTCACTTTTAACAAGTCATTTTTCCCACATTTCGAGTAAAATAATCTGTGGATCTAGAACTTTTCCAACATTAAGGATTTAAGCTCTTTCTTTCTGAAAAGTTACTTGTAATTGAGATTTCTCTTATTTAAAGTGTACTAAGATATTTGGACTAGAAACTAGACAAAAATACCAGACTTTTTTTTGCGATGTGTTTAAATCAATCAAATTTTATTTGTATAGCACATTTCAGCAGCAAGGCATTTCAAAGTGCTTCACATAATTGAAATAAAAATAGCATGTGACATTGAATAAACGGTGAGAGAGGGAAAGAGATTTTAGGAAAGCATTACAAAGGAAACAGATTTTGACTGTCTTAATGCAGCTCTGAAGGTTCAGGTCAGAGTCCATCACTACTCCCAGGTTTCGGGCTGATCGCTGGTTTTTAGTTGTAATAACTGAAGCTGTGGATTGATTCTAGTTTGCTCCTCTTTAGGTTCAAAGATAATAACTTCAGTTTTGTTTCTGTTCAGCTGGAGAAAGTTTTGGCACATCCATACATTGATCTGTTCTAAGCTAATCTTAATCTATTCAGTGATTGGATGGGGTCAAAGGTCACCTAGTGACATTGTGATGTAGAGCTGTGTATCATCCGCATAATTGTGGTAGCTAATCCTACTTCCTGTTATAACCTGGGCCAGTGGGAGCATATAAATATTGAAGAGAAGGGGTCCTAGGATTGAACCTTAGGAGTGGATGTGCAGATTAATCCTCTGATCTTTTGAATTTTCTCTGAAAAGAAACTGGAAAACTTGTTGCAGGCGGCATTAGATTGAAGTTCAGGAGGTAACGTCATAGGATTGGTTAGCCTGTCAACAGTAGTAAATAAAGCTCGAGGATTATTGTTTTTGTTTATGACATCTGCAAAGAAAGCCTCTCTTGCATGTTGTAGTGTTTGATAGTTACGTAGTCTTTGTAGATGTCACAATAAACGTGCAGTTGAGCTTTACTCCATCTCCATTCGGCTCTATGGCAGAGTTGTCTTGCCGATTAAACAGTTTATTTCTCCATGGAGATTTCTTCCTACCAGTCACAACCTTCACTTTAATGGGGCAATGTAATCAATGATATCTGAAAGTTTGCACTGAAAATCATCTACCAACTTATCTACTTCATTATAGCTTAAGGGCGAGGAAGAAGAGTAGATTTGATTAAATGTTTGTTGTGTTTTCTGTGAAAGTAGTTTTGTGATAGCAGCTGTTTGTCCAAGTATGTTGGCAGATAAAGAACTGTCAAAGATAACAGCAAAGTGGTCCGACAGGCGACACCAGTTACAGAAACATTGGAAATATTCACACCCTTACTGATAACCAGGTCCAGTGTGTGTCCCTGAGTGTGTGTTGCTTGTTTGACATGTGTTAAACCAAAACTCTCTATATTAAACAGATTTTTTGGTCTTTGGAGGTTGTCAAAATGAATGTTAAATCACCGACAATTATCAAACAATCATACTCAATACATATGAGAGATAGAAGCTCATTCAAGTCCATAAAACAATTTTCCACATATGTTGGAGTTTTGTGTAAGTTAGTGTCAAAGTTAATTTGGGGCCTTTTACCTTGATTGCAAGATACTCGAGACATAAAATGATCCAAAGAGATTTTACTGCAGTTCATGGTATCCTTAAATATTGAAGCCACGCCTCCTCTTTTTGTGTTTTCTATTTTCACTTAAAGAATCGTATGTAGGAGGCGCTGATTCAATTAGTAAGATTGCTTCATTATTGTCATTCAGCCATGTTTCTGTCAGAAATAAAACATCAATATTATGTCAGTGATAATCATTAATTGAGCTTTAGCACAGAGAGATCTGGTATTTAAAAGAGCCAGTTTAAGTGACTAAGGCATGGGATCAGTCTGAGGTTTGAATTAAGACCGCATGCTTTTTGCATTTCTGTTTTTTGTAACTTTTCTTGCAGTGATCCGGACAGGTATTGTCCTGTTATAAAATGTTGGGGGGGGCAGACACATTCTGGAGGAAGACGGGTGTAAAGATAATATCTGGACCTCAGTCTCAGACCTCAGAAACGCAGAGAGGATCCTCAGGGAGGTCGGAGGTAGGTGGCTTAGATGAAGTGAGGTCTGCTATGTTGGCGCTAAGGAGAGTCGTGCCGAGGCGAACCTGTTGCTCCATACTATCCTGCTGGAAGGAGGAGGAATCCGTCCGTCATCCTCTCTGACCCGGATCCCCCACCAGCATCTTCAGGCGCTCAGGTGCAGCCCGAGTCTCTTTAGTGAATGACTTAAGTTTTTAGATTCATTTAACCATCCTGAGTAACTATGTTCTTGAGTGTAGGAGCGGAGGGGGAAGGAGAAGGAAGAGGTTGAAATTGGGGAGGGAGAAAGGAGGAGGGGAACCAGTCGATCTGTCCATAGTCGATGTTTTGTCACTTATTTTTGGAACACTGTGCTCTTGATAAGCTGAGGCTTCCATCCTTGAGCCTGTTCTTCTGAAGCGATGGTCACATTGTTATTGATAAAATGAAAAATGTTTGCAGTGAGCAGCCTTATCCCATGTTTAAGGTTGCCTCCGCCTCTTATCTGACCTTGTAACATGAGATAATTAACTAGAAGAGGTACTAATAACGATTTTGTTAAACTGATTTTTTTTTTCATCCCAGAATAAATGTCTTCAAATTAAATGTTTTAATTTTAAAGCGTTTTGATGAATTAAAGCTGCAGTTCAGTCTCTGTGAATTAATGGCTGTCTTGCCTTGTTTGTCCGGCAGGTGGGGCTGGTGTACATGTTCAACCTGATTGTGGGAACAGGAGCCCTGACGATGCCCAAAGCCTTCGCCGCAGCCGGTTGGGTGGTCAGCTTGTCGCTCATCGTCTTTTTAGCATTCATGAGGCGAGTCTGCTGGGAGTTAAACTCTCATTTCCACCTCTACTGCTCTGACATGTTTGTTTTTTTTCTGTCTTTTCTCCAAACATTATTGCTTTTCTGCTCCCTGCAGAGCAGATTATTCTGGCTTTAATGATGCAGCAGATGCAGAGTCATTCATGCTTTTCTCTAGTGATCCAAGAAGGTGTCTTCAGAATAAACAGGCTTGAAAATTAAAGTGATTCAGTCAGACAAATGACAAACATTGATTTAGTTTAAAGAAACAGCAGTTTTATGATGTTTATGCAAAAATGTTGCATGTGAAACAATTAGTCATTTTAATACTGTTTAATTTAAGGTTATTTAGATAATTTCGGGGAACTCTTTGTAATACATCATTTAAACCTCTGAAATTTTGTGCAAAAGTCTTGAGTCATTCCCTGAATCGGTTTGAAATTCAGTTTTTTAAAAATCTTTTTTCCTTCCATTCTTCAGCTATATGACAACCACTTTTGTGATAGAGGCGATGGCGGCGGCCAATGCTCAGCTGCGTTGGAAGAGAAGAGAGCAGGAAGAGGTACGATAAACTCGATGAGATGAATCAGAAAAGAAGCGTATTCAAAATGCAGTTAGTGATTCTAAAAGTCTGGATTTTGATCTGAATATGGACCAAATTTCAATCTGCAGCTTTTTTTAGGGTTATGTTTGGAGATTTGGTCTGATTGTGGATCAGAAATGGATAATTTGTTAAATTTTCAGCTGTTGTGGTTCAAATGAATCAAACCCTTTGAAAGCCTGTTCCCCTCCTGGCCTGTGGGGGCGCTGCACCAAGCACCACTGAAGAAACGACATGGAAACCTCTGAAGAACTGAGCGCAACTTTCTTCTTCACAAAATGCAAACGCAAGTTTTGTGGTTGGAGGATTTCTTCTGCTAGCAGTAGCCTAGCAGGTTTTGGTTGTATTTACCCAGAATGCTCTGGGTTGTAGTTTACTTCCTGCTTTTGAAGTCTCTCTAGTAAGATGAGCTTGATAACCTTATTTTTTGAGGGGAGATTTTGTTTGTGGAGACTTTATAATCCATTTCATTTGTTTTGAGGGTTTTTTTTTCTGTTTTTGGATACTTTTGTTTCTTTTAAAATGTGTCTATTGATCTTTGATCGAGCAAACTTGCATTTTCATGCCATTAGCAATTAGATGACAATTGGCTCAAAACAACAATTTAGGTTTATTGCAGTTATATCTGGAACGTTTATGGACCAGTAACTGGTGTTGACATGTTTATTCGAGCTCTCGTCATCCGGATGTATCCTCAGGCGACCAGAGTTCGATTAGCCACTTCTCCCCACTGAACTGGACTTTCTGGACAAACCAAAGAGTTTAATTAAAGCAAACTGAACTGGTGCGACTTCACCAATAGAGATGATTTAAGCTGTTCCAGTTCAGAAAACAAACGTCTTGTCTTTGCAACTTTTACAACAGTTTTGTCTCCTTTAAGACATTCCTAACTGTCCATTTAAATCATGCAAACAACTCCTAAAGCTCTCTAACCAATGTTCCAGCCCAATAAAAGGTAAAAGCAATTCCTCGACTGGAAAAGAATAAAGTGCCCAGTGAAGATAATGGGCTTCACTCAAGCAGAGAGAATAAAGGGCGTTGAGCAGCAAACATTCCCGGTTTTACTCCTCTGTTTTCCATTATGTGGGAGGAAAATGCTGGGGAGCGGCGCGGCGATGAATCAAAGGTTCGAGTCTCGCCGCGATCCCGGCGTTTCGTCTGCAGGGTCGTAACTCCTGAGCTGAAACCTGAAGGGAGTTGGGCGAGATGACCTCAGGGAAACGGAGCAGCACTTTGGCGTGGACACAGACTCAGGAAAAATGACTGACAACTCGGCTGATTCCCTTATACAGAAAAATAACTAAAAGTAATAAATGTCTTTGTTGTTTAGCTCATATGTTTATTTATTCAATAATTTGGCAGCAAAAAGGATTTTTGAATTGAAAATTTTGCTCTTTCCAAATAGACTCTGCAATTTATCTGATTAAAATATGTAATCGATTCCCATTATATCGTAATGAAAGTTTAATATTTTACCAAATACAACCATGTGATTAAGAATGCTTAGGAGTGGGTAAAAACAATGATTCATATAATATAACATCTGTTGGTACCAAATGTAAAAACTGATGCAAACATTTGATTTTTCAGGTTCTTGGAACAAATGGGGAAAGTGAATGCTTTTGTTTGAGAACTTAAAGATTAAATTTTTCCACATTTTAACTGAAACATTTCCTTATTCTGTTAGGTTTTCCATTAATTATAGACCATGTGATTAATTTGATTAAAATATTTTTAATCAAGTTCCACCATTAATTTCAGTATCAGATCTTTTGATTCTTATTCAGATCTGGAACAAACTTCCAGAAAACTGGAGAACGGCTGAAATGGAGTTCCTTAAATCTAGACTTAAATCCCCCCACCGGTCTAGCTTTGCTTTTCAGCCATAGTAAATAAAACTCTGACCTATAAATTCAATGGGTATTGGTGATTTTAATGATCACTGGCTTCTCAGTCGGCGACTGGTGTTGGACCTTTTCCTGCTGAAAACTGGAGTTGGACTTTGTTTTTTCTGCATGTGCGTTCCTCTGCCTCCACTTCCTGTTATCTGCTGTCGGTCTTCATCTGCTCTGCTTTAATTCGGCTCATGATCACAAATTTTCATCGTCATTGACGGTTAATTGGCGTTAATCTGCAGAGACTCTGGTTTTGAGAGCGCCTCTGCAGCACTTCCCAGCTGCTGCCTGTAATTTCCAGATGTTTGCGCCAGTGTGTGATATAAACGGCGAGTTAAAAGCTTGTAATCTGACTGTTGTGAAATTAGGAAAACAGGAAAGCGGAATAAAAGGGTTTTTATTTTCCACAGACGGACGACAGCGACTCCACGTCAGACTATTCGGATGATGATTCGGGTCGAGGTCGGTCGGAACCGGAAACGAAGCCCATCCTGTCTGTCCGTGAGTATCGCTTTCATGCAGGGATGTCCAAAGTGTGGCCCGTGGGCCATTTATGGCCCGCTGGATGATTCAAGAATGGAGCAAATTCACAATTAATTACACCACTGTCTTATTGGGAGGTGAATAATTTAACACATTAATTAAAAAAAACTCTTGATGAAAACAAATTTCCGGTTATGTTTAATTTCACTTATATAAATAGTAATATTTAATCTACGATCCATAATTTTTTTCAAACCAGGAGTTTAGATCAACGTTTTTCTTATCGTATGAATTTAAGATGAGACGAAACATCTCCCGTTTCAGGTGAGTCACCAAAATTATTTCTATTTGCTAGGATCCACAATAATGACATGAAGAGGATGTGAGAAATTATTACTTCGACGCCTTTAACTCTCAGGTTGTGGATGTATTTTAAAGGGGAACACATTTTGTTCTTCTTTTTGGGTTTCTAGTGTTTCTAAAAACAGTGCTTAAAAAAATTGACTCAGGCTTTTTTGGCAAGAAGTCGGAAGTGATTTAGTTTTTGGTAAATGAGCCGTTCCAACTGTCCCGACTGTTGAGACCCATTCCAGGTGCACTAGGGCGTTGCCTAGCAACCTAACTGGAATGCAACCCGTTACCTAGCAACCCAAGCTGAGCTCCAGCATGTTGGTGCAGCTGGTTTTACTACAACCTAGTGTCTTATTCTGACTTTATTTTTGTTCAACTTTATTCTCATAACTGTATTCTCTAAATATTATGATTTTATTCTTGTACCTTTTTTTCTCATATTTTTTTTGACTGTATTCTTGAAATTTTATATTTGTTTTATTTACATTTTTGTTAGTGATCATTTTTGTAAGACTATGCTATGGCAACTTTTTGGAAAAAGGCATCATGTTTTACAGAAAAACATCCTGAAGAACTGAATAAAAACGGAGAAAGCTGCTGACCTGTCTGACGTTTGTTTCCACAGAGAGGTCGGGTCATGATCACTTTGACATCGTGGAGCGGGTCGAGATGGGTCAAATGGCCTCCATGTTCTTCAACAAAGGTAATCTTCTCTCTCTCTCTCTCTCTCCTTGATATTCAATCAGCCATCATCATTAGCCACGTCTATTTATGGACGAGTCGGAAGACTGCGTGGGATCGTTCATCAAAGATTTTTTTCTTCCTTGCACCTTTTATGAGTGGCGCTCATTTATAAAGGAAGGCTGCTGGCGGTTTAATTGGCTGTAATTACTTATGGATAAATTGCCTTTGGTTCTAATTACCTTTGAGCCCATCAGTGCTGAGTGTGTGTGTGGGCAGCGTTGGGGGGCATGGCTTTGTTTTTTTTTACCTCCGTGTGGCCGACTTTCTGTCATTCCTATCTCGATTTGATACAGTAGGGCAGGGGTGTCCAAAGTGTGGCCCGGGGGCTATTTGTGGCCCTCATAAATGTTTTTATATCAAAGCTTTAGCTAAATGTAAAACCAAGTTTATCCAAAGACTTTTACTGAAAAGCCAACTTTGCTGCAACCAAATCGGCTTTTCTTTCTAAAATTTGCCAAAAATATTTTTGAAACAAAAAATTACTAAAATAAATCCTGTTATTCCTGAAAAACAATTTATAAAATCAAGTCCAACACAAACTGAAAACTAAATATCTGTACAGCAAATATGCTAAATCTATACATCGGAGCTGTTGAATTCTGCCAAACAATTGAGAGCAATCTGATGTTTTCTAGAAAAGCAAGGAAATTTGCTAAAAAAAAAAAATCATTTTTAGATATGAAAGTTTCTACCAGAAACTTAGAACATTCTGGATTTCAAATGTTGAAAATCTTTTGTTCTAGTTTTTGACTTTTCCATCTCAGTGTTTCCCCCAGTGTATTATAGGCATGGCGGCCCGCCATGCTTAGCTACCCCTGCCGCCAGGATTAGCGTTTCAGCTGTTTGGGATTCCCCTCGGTAATTTCCCTTCAGAAAGCAGGCAGTTGATCCGCGCTTTCTGATTGGCTCGCGTTAAGTCCGCACGGCCTCCCCTCTCCCCCGTCGACAGAATTGTCGGACTCTGTACGGATCGCGCGCACCCCCCGCCCCCCAAAACGCCCCGTCCGCCAGGCTAAGCAGCTTTTCAGGGGGAAACCCTGCATCTACAAAAGTACTTCTTCCATTGGGAGATTATTTTACTTATAACAAGACATTTACTTACTTATAACAGACAGTGTTGCATGTGAAATAATCTTCCAAAGGAATTGGAACTTTTTTTTATTAAAATCAAGGAATTATCTTAAAGCAAGCTCCTATGTCTTGTAAGCTGTGTCTTATTTTCAAAATACTAAAATATCTGCGCTAGAAACTAGAGTAAAAATACTTGGTAAGATTTTGTGTTTTTGCAGTGTGGGGGTATTGTCTTGGCTTTATCTGGACTCTGTTACATACCTGCATGATTGTGGATGTGGATCTTTCTGGTGATGTAGGCTGGAGTCAGACTCACCTTGAAGGATGCAGATCGAGATCCCTGCAGGTTGGTGTCGGTGCGTCGCCCCGGCTCTGTTGGCCTGCACAGCGCCCTCCTGCTCACCTTAACCAGCTTTACGCGTGCGACTCGGGAATCTGCAGGGACCCTGTTGTTGCAGGAATAAAAGAACAGCAAAAGGTCAAAGCTCTGACAACATCATCTGTGCTGGGATGTTGTGTCCTGCAGTTGTTCACCAGCAGGGGGAGCACTTGCCACGCACGCAGTCACACACGATTGTGCTCTTGCATGCCATCAAGCAGGTCGTGCTGTTGAAGCTGCAGCCTCTCGTTTGTCACTCAGCTTTGAGGAGCTGCAGAAAATGATACAGAGAAGCTCCTTGCTGGTTTTTCACTCAGACACATGAGAGTAACACGTGGAGGTATCGATTGGTGATGAAGAAATGACTTTTCTACCAGCGCCTCTCCTTTGACATGATGGGAAAGCTGACTTTAATCAGAAATGAATTATACAGGCACACGCTGACCAGAGAAAATGAAGAAGCTACTTCATGTTTTTGACAGTCTACCTCGAATTCATGATCCAAGCACAAGCTGTGGATTTTATTTTATTTTTTCTGACAGATTTGGTTGATCCAATGGTGGCACTAGTTACCTTTTTCTGCAAAAAAGAGGAAAATAAGAAAGGGCTGAAGCTAATGATTTAAAAATTGGTGGATTCTGCAGATTTAACCACTAAATGCTGCAGTATGCATGTTGACAGGATGAGATATAATTTGTAAAATAAAAAGATCTCCTCTGCCGTCAACCACTCAGAGGCAGGTTTTAGCGCTGTCAATCACTTCTCCTTGCTTTCCGCTACGCTACAGCTAGCATAGCATTTCATGAATGCTATTGCTAGTTAGCATAGCTAGTAGGGACGGTGGATAAATGGCTTTTCTTTAATGGTAGGTTGTTTTTCCAGCATTGGCATATTTAAAAGTGAGTACATGAGGTTTATTGCGCTAAAACATCGTCTACTACAGATTACTGATGTTTTCTAATGCGTAAATGTAGCTTAACTCGCCTTCGCCATCACTGCTTAAAAATAAGCAAACGCCGTTCAGCCTGGTGGCCCGCCAGACTAAAAATATACTAAAGCTTACCAGTATTTTTGGTCTGGTTTCTAGTCCAAAACTTTAAATGAGGCAAAACTGACATACAAGTAACTTTTCAGAAAGATATAGGTGTTGATTTAGAGTACAGATTACTTCACTTATGGGGAAAAATGTCTTCCTATAAGCTAAATCTGCCAATGAACAAATACTTTTTTATCAATATTAAGAAATTGACTCAAAACAAGCTCTGGTATCTTACTGAAAAGTTACTTGTAAGTCTGATTTCAAGAGTACCAAGAAATTTACACTAAAAACGAGACCAAAAATTCTTTAAGGTTTTGTGTTTTTCTGTATAGGGGGAAACCCAGAGGGAGGCTGTGCTGCTTAAATGTCTTATTCAAAGTGATTTAAAGCCTTTTTTCCTGATGCTCACTTTGAACTTCAACATGCTTCAAGTTTCTGCAAGGTCAAGGTCCCTCAATTGTTAATGAGCAATGGAGCAGATGTACCTGCTCACAAAGTGTTGTAGACTGAACCTGTTCTCACAGGAAGATGTAGATTCTTCACTGAGGTAATTAAGCAGAATGAACGCAAGCAAGTTCATTACGCCGGGTTGAATTTCTACAACATTAAACAAGTGCAACACCACCTCCCCACTCCGTTCTGCCCATCAGTCCTACACCTTTACAGCCAATTAAAAAGCTTTTCCCCTGCTGCTGCTGCAGAGCGACGCTTGGAGGACGTTTGACTTCCTCTTGGGTAGAAATTGACGTGACAGCGGCGGCGGAGGTTCTGTTGGAATAAGTCCATGGATGTCGTATCAGCCCGACCTGCAGCCACTGACAGGAATGTTGATGGGGGGCCCGGCTTATCTGCAGCACTGTAGCAGCAGCTGCTTTAACCTTCACATCGATGATTTGAAAGTTGATTAGAAGACGACTTTGGGGAAAGTCACAAAGAGGGGCTGTCCTTGCGTCAGCATCTTGTCTCTGCTGTTCTTTACCTGTGTGATATGACGCGTTGGCTGTGCAAACATCACGATTGTTTCTCCAACGTAAGCCGCCCACCCCCTCCCCGCCATATGCAGGACCCTGGCGAGGAATACTAATTCAATCTGCAGTAAAACGGGCTTCTGTCTGTAATTGGAGACAAATGCATCTATTCTTGTACTTAAGTGGTTTTGGATTAAATGTCATTGTTGTGAAGAGATTAATATCCAGGCGGTTTTAAAGATAAATTGCCATGTTTACATCAGTTTTTTTCCTACAATTGTTCCTGGTGTAATTTAATTTCAGTTTTATGTAAAGACTTGTTGCAGTGAAACTGATCAATATTCAGAGCATTTCCAGGAAAGACGTCTGCTTGATGAAGGCTTAATTTGACTTGGAGACGCAAAACAAATATGGCTTCAGCTTGTTAATGATGGGAGTATTTTAATTGAATAAAAATGTTCCTATTGTCCCTCAACCTGTAAATAAAAATGTAAAAATAGGAAAATAAGACTGAACAGTACAGCATCAGAAAGAAAAATACTCTAGTTCAAAAAAATTGCAAATGTCTCACAATAAGAACATTTCTGTTAAACGGGTAAAGAAGATTCACAGAAAAATAGAAAATGGAGTAAAAATACTGTATAGACAAAATTACAACGTAATGTAGTTATTAGGAAAACTGTGTACTGCAGTCCAAAAGGGTTTAATTTAAAAACAAACAAAATGACAACTTAAAAACTACAATTGGTAACAATAAAAACTGCAACAGTATAAATGTGCAGCAGAAATAATTAATATACGAATACAGTAATTTGAAAAAAAACTGACTAAAATGTAAATTTGTATGTAAAAACAGACTAGAACTGGAAAAGCTGTCAGATGACAGCAGGGCTGTAAACGTTTATGGTTTGTTGGGAGCATTTTAAAGTCTCAACAGGAAGGATCTGCAGTAAATGCTCCTTTGTGCACTTTGGATGCAGCAGCTCGTCCTCGAGGGTTTCACTTGATACAAACCTTTCGTCTGTTTTTTTTTCTTTTTTCTGTCCATGTTTTTATTTTTAAAAATTAGATTATTGCATTAAATCACATTAAGTTGGTTTGTCTCAGTGTAGTGTGAAAGCAAAGCAGCTGAAAATACAACAAATCGTAACTCTGGTACCCAATCAAACCAGATCTGTTGCACTATCAGGTGTGAAATCAGTAAGTTGGTCATCTGTAAATGACCTTCGTTAGTTTTGTAGTTGGACGTTTTCTCGGCTTGGTCCGTCTCTGCTGTGTTTGACCAAATGTAGCCTTGGCGTTTTTCTCCCCGAATCGACAGGCCGTCATGTCCGCTGTCAGTCCGGTCAGAGGTAATGTACTGATGGATGCTAATGCTTCCCACAGCTGCATGAAGCGCCGCGCCGCTACATGAAGACTCATTTCGCTGCGTTTTTGCCTGTGGCTCTGGGTAATTGGGTGATATTAGTTACAGTCTTGTGAAAGTCTGCGTCCCCCACGGTCACGCCATCGCTTACTGACAGGCGGAGCAGAGAACAGGACTTCCTGCTCTCTGCAGGTGATATGTTCATGCAGCGCTAAGGAAAAAGAAGCTTAAATCTTCCAGAAGTTCACATTTCAACTTCATTTTCTAAATGGCATCTCCAGCTACATTTTTATGCTAAACTTTGTTCAAAACACATGTGCAAAGTGACGGCATGACAAAATAATATGGATGAATAAAATACAAATGGGTTTTTATTTACAGATAAAACTTTATAGTCTGACTATAAACACAAATTGCCTGAGTTCAGTCATGAGTGAAACAGTTTTTGTTAAACTAATGCAAAGTGTAACCTTTAAATGACCTGTTATCTGTTTATGAGTTTGTCTGATTTAACTGTTATGTATCCAATTAAATGTGATTTAAAAGAATTAAATCTGGTTTGTTTGGCTGCAGATTAACGTGTTGAAGGTTAACCAAACAAGCATCCGAGAACTTTAGCTTGATAAATATTTATAGTTAACATTTCTAAATGAAATTTCTTTACCTTCCTGAATATAAAACCTGGAATTGTGAGATGTTTGGTTTGAGACAATCAAACTGTTTAACATTTTTTTTGAAAATGCATTTTTACATTTCAAGATAACGAAACTAAGTTTAGAGTGCGATCCATTTACATCACTTTATCGTATTTATATGCAGATTATATAATTTTTAAATTAAAAATGACAATAGCTGTTTAAGTGCACTATGTATGTTATTAGAAAGCAAAGTTGTAAACGGGACAGTTCTCTCCAACTGAGACTCGTTCACAGCAAAGACTCATTCAAAAGAATCGACTCGCTAACAAACGACACTTCATTATTCTCTGCTGGTCTGATCATACAATCCTGCCGTTTTCTTTGAAGCGGCATCTTAATTTTTTTTTTCTTGAGTGACCCAGTTTTAAGCCACTAATCCATTATTTTTAAACGCATTAATTAGGTAAGCTTGCTGTAGCGTCGAACCTTCGGCTGACGTCACGGTAAATAAACGGTAGTTTACATGCAGTACCTTGTGGACCACTGGGGGGGGGGGGGCCTCGGACACTGAGAAAGTCTAGAACAGTGTTTCTCAACCTTTTTTGGCCCAGCGCCCCCCACCAAAGAATTTGTAGGCTACGTTGCACTGACCATTATTTTATTAATATTACTATCACTATTGTAGATGTCTTGATTTTTATGTTTTCTGTATTTATCATTAAAAATAATACATTTTATAATATAAAAATAATACCGGCATCTACGAAAAATGCAATGAACATTCAAGTTAAAATTGGTAGGACTAACAGCAGCTAATCAGAGTGGAAAAATATTCTTATTCTTTGCTATTTTCTAGCTGTTAAATATTTCACAAAATTACCAGATAAAAGATGAACATGCCAGTTTAAACTGATCTATTTGCAAAACAACTGAGCTCTGCAACATTAAAACATGGATAGAACTGTAACTACATTAATCATATCTCTTTTCAGTGTTTCTGGTGGTGCAGCTCTGTGGTGCCTTCAGGATAATGGGACATCAGAGCATCATCCATAAAACTTCACCCACATGGCATTTATTGTACAAACCAGAGCTTTCAGTGGAAAAACAAAAGTTCCAGGTCCTTTTAATGCCATACAAATATGAGACAGAAACATGGATTATATCTTTATATAGATCTATTGATTATAGATTAAGTTTTACTGGACAGAAATTCCAAAGAACAAATCTGGTTCTAAATCAAATCCTAATGAGTCAAACTGAAAGTGTCATGGAGTCATCAGCCTCATGACATTAACACTGACATGAAAAATAATATTGAATAAATATATCAAATCTAATTAAAAACATAAATTAGTGATAAGAACTTTACTGTTATGGTCTGTAAGATGTATATATTCTCAGTACTAGATGTGGCCTCAACAAACCCATGGCACTAATGCATTATTTTACCTTTTTATCTGGAAATAGCGTCCGTTTGTTCTTGCCATACAGTCTCTGTATTATTGCTCAAAAGGTCTTGCCATACCAGTTTATTCCTCTGTTTACTTTAGTTTCTTAGTTTATGCTTGCATTTTGTTCATTAATTTCCATTTAGTTTCATTTAATTAGTATTATCCTCTCTTGGTTTATTGCTATGTTCACTTTAGTTTCTTTCCTGTTGCTACATTTATTTTATCATTTATTGACGCTCACCATCAGCGTCAATAAATGATATTGATGCTGAACTCATCACCTGCGGCTCCGTCTAATGATCATGTTTTTCACATCATGTTTTTATCCCATAATTCACATCTAGTTTGTCGCTCTGTTTTGCACAATATGTGCGTTTTTTTTTTTTTTTTTTTTTTACCGCATATGGTGCAGGGCGGTCGGGAAGCGTATCGATGGGGAAACGGCATTTCTGCATTCTTATTATTGAAATTTAAAAGTGATGTGGTGGTGTATCACCCCGTTTCATACCGGACCACTTACAGCTCTGGTGTTAACGCTATAAAATGAACGATCTCTATCTGGTATCACCGTGGAGGGATTTCTTTATTTAAATGGGTTCATTTTTCAGAGGGAGACACAGTGAGGGTATCGTGATTTTCGCTACCAGTAGCAGGAGAACGGAGCTGCACCAAGAAGCTAACAGAAGCTACAAACACTGAATAGAAGAGCTGCCATATTGCAGCCAAGCATGATTTAATGTTACACAATACAGTTTTACCAAGTTGCTCAAAGTCTAAACTGGTATTGTTGTGCATTTAAGGTGTAAAGTTTACCTCCGACCAAACGCCCCCCTAAGGCATCCCAGCTGCCCCCCTTTGGTAAAAATGTCCGCCAGCGCCCCCTGCCGTCCTCTGAATGCCCCCTGGGGGGGCGGTACCCCACGTTGAGAACCACTAGGCTAGAAGATTCTCCATATCCTCTGAAATTAGTTTTAAGAACTAAATTGTTCATTTAGTTTTAAAACTCTATTTGAACTTGATTTAATCATTAGCTGAACTCTGGGTTTTCTAAGAATCTGTGAGGTCAGAAGATGGAAATCTGTCCGTTATCTTTTTTTAATGCATCCTACTCTCTAATGTCTTGGGCAGAAATGAATTATCTGACCCCTCGTTTATGGTGCAGAGGATGATGGATGTGCAGCACGTTTTGGATGATTCTGCTGGTGAAATTTGTCGATCGTTGTGGGAGAGAACAGAGAAATTAAAGCTGATGGACGTTTTCACTCTTATTGAGTGATTAGGGTAATAATTAATCCATTAATATTCCTCATTAAACACAAAAGATGAGCCTGGCGCCTAGAGGCTGCCTCAGATGGAGGGACGCCGCTCTAGAATTGATGCAGACGTTTGACAGTCAGCCATCAATCATGGCGGCGTGTTTGGACGGCCGCCGTGAATGAAGAATGTGTTTGTTTGTCGCCTCTTGATCTCGTGTTTCTTAATGAATCGCGTCTTCATCCTCTCTGTGTTTCAGTCGGAGTCAACATGTTCTACATCTGCATCATCGTCTACCTGTACGGCGACCTGGCCATCTACGCCGCCGCAGTGCCCATTTCGCTCATGGAGGTCGCCTGGTGAGACTCCCACTCGTTTGTTTCCTCTTGGTGTGACCTCCTGACCTCTGAGGATAAAACGATAAAGCCTCGTTTGCAGACGCCCGCTCCCCTCTGCAGCCTCCAGAAAGGAGTTTATTGCAAAACTGAAAAGAAGATATTTTATTTAGTTAAGGGACAAATATCCAAAATTCAATACAGAAGCTCATATCTCAGTTTTGACCACAGCGGATTAAAGCTTTTAATTATGCCTTAACCAATCCCATTCAGTTCAAGATAATAACTGCAAGAAAAATGAAAATATTTCATATAAAGTTTTATATTTGATTTCTTAAAATGTCAGTGTTGACTTTGGCTCATCTCATTTTTGCAACTATCCCCTTTTTCAACCTTTTGACATTTAAACTTTCATTAACATATTCAGAGATGTTACAAAAAATAGTCGATTTTGTTGACTCCAATTTTATCTGATTTGAAGGAGAGGGGGGGGGGCTGGTTGACCTTTCATGACCTCTGGAAACATTAAAATCTTTACCTTATGGCGGCACAAACGCAGCACGTTTGACATCAAATTTGTTACGTTTGAAGAAAGTGAGGCGGCAACTTCGGTTCAACACATTACTTAATTCAATGTGACACAGCGCCCCCTGAGGTGAGGCGTGGTACTGCACGTCCTCGCTCTGGTCCTTTTTCAGGTATGCCAAACATAAATTCAGCAATCTGACCACATAAATGTTATTGCCACAAAAGAGACAATCTAAAGGAAAATCGAGCTGATTTTACTTTTCTAACTGCCTCAGTTGGGACTAGATTAAAATTTGTAATTAACTGCAAAGTCTGAAATTACAGTTTCATTTCAAACCCCATTTTGTTTCTGGATTATTAACTGCCTCAGTTGGGACTAGATTAAAATTTGTAATTAACTGCAAAGTCTGAAATTACATTTTCATTTCAAACCCCATTTTGTTTCTGGATTATTGACTAAATAGAAATGGAAAAAAAGGTTTTGTTTTTGTTCTTGCGCAGCGGGAATCACTCCTGCAGCGCCGGCAGTGTGAAGTACAATGACACCGACGCCTGCTGGGGCTCCGTCACCAGGAAGGACGCCTACAGGGTGTTCCTGGTGAGTGCTGACGTCTTTTCTGCAAACTGGTTCAACACAGAGCAGGCGTGGCTAAACAAATGGCACTCGGGCCTATTTGCGGTCCTTGGAATAATCTTTGTGGCCCTGATCACTACTAAAGAAATGTAGGCCTCCAGTAAATGGATCTGATGAAATGAAATCAATATTTTCTGAAATGGAAAATATTTTTTTGCAACTGAAGTGTCTTAAGTTGAGTAGTCATGTTTGTTTTTCATTTTAATTTCATACCAAGTGTGATTAAAGACATGGAGCTGCTTCTGGCTCAGAAAGCCGATCTGGCCACAGACTTTAAATAGTTCACAGCATCACAGAGCCTCCACTGTACCTTACAGAGGACATGAGCAGCCCGATTCAGACTGCAGCACATGGTCTCTCCTTCCTTTCTACTCTTTCATCTCACGGAGAAATTGTTCCACTCGCAGATCTGTTTTTTTTAATCATTCTTCAGCATCTTTTCCTCCTCCATCCTCTGTAAAGTCCTTGAAGTCGCGGCTCCAGTTTTTACTCTGACAGTGACGGATGTTCTGATCTTTCTGTGTAATTTCGCTCTCCTTCTTGTCCTTGCTTACATTTTAATAGAATTACCAAAAAACAGCCATAAGTGAAATTTTCTCTCCTGTGGGATATTATTTAAATAATGCTGATTTATAATCTGCGCTCGCTGTGTTTACACTTGCAGTTTCTAAAACTAATTTTCTACTTTATGCTCAGTCAGGCATTTCATGCAAACATTTTGTACCAGGAATAAACGGGCTGATCATAGTAAAACGACATTTTCACTTTCATATCGACCTCATGACTTTTTTTATCCTCTGAGCCACTTCAGTTTTATATTGTGAAAACTTTCCCTGATTTTTTTTTTTTTTTTTTTTTTTTTTTTTTTGTATGTTTTTAATCTTGGTGTTTTTCACTGCAGAAATTAACAATAAAGCAGGAAACTGGAATAAAAATACAATTTATTTTCAATGAAAACGTATTTAGTGGAGAATCAAGTGATAAAATTTATGTATATTTTACTATTAAGTAAAAATTTGATGTTTACATGCAACAATGTTTGTACAACTAAAATAAAATTATTACTTGAATGAATCATGGAGAGAAGACGGCAATATTCCAAATCCTTTTCTTCTTCTATTGCTTAACCCAGATTATAATCAGGTTTAATCTTTCATCAGGTAAAACTGAGCTGCAGGTGATGAAACTTTAACAGAAACGACATTATTTTCAGTTCATCCCAGTCTAATGATTCAGTTGGTAGCATCTAAACACGCTGTAGATGAATATTAATGTTCCAACCGTTCAGAACCTCCGGTCCGGTTGGACCCACGGCCCAAACCAGCAGAATATTGACTCTGAATTATTGATCAGCTCCTCTCTGTTGGCCATCAAGCCGAGCGTCCGCTGGGCAAAACCGTCAAGCCGACCGCTTTCCCTCCCAGCAGCGGCTCAAAATTGGTTGCTGAAAGCTAAAACGTTTATGATATATTAATCTGACCTTTATCGCTGAAGAAAGACGTGCAGAAACTTATTTTTTGTTTCCTCCTCACTTTGCTGAAAACAGAATTTCTTTATTTTACCAAGTTTTTATGTTTTATTGCATTCTTATAATACACAAATCAACAGATTACATTGGCATGTAATAACCAAAAATGTATTTGTCTTTATTACATAGTTACCCTAAACAGTGACTATAAAGCCTTAAAGGGACAGTGTCATATAAAATCAACTTTATTTTACGTTATTGGACAAAATAATTTCCAGCTGTGAGAAATGCCTGGTTGGACGTAGCTCCGCCTTCCAGGACTAAGCTCCTCTGCTGTGCTTCTCTGAGCAACGCTGGTAAAACGTTGTGAAAGGGTGAATGGAGGATTCAAGTAGTGACGACTTTCTGAAGGCGGAGTTTCAGAAAGAGACAGAGGCCCAATTATAGGAGTAAAATTTATTTTTAGTCATATTTGATTTTGTTTTGCTACATTTTTTGTTTTTATATTTGTGTGTTTTGGAGTTTTCTGCACTTTTCCACCTGTTGTCCACCGAACAGACTAGCTGCATCGACAGTTACATGAGGGATTCCTCAAGGCTGTATTCTTGGTCCTGACTTGTTTATCAGGTCTGAAGCTTTTTGGAAGATATTTTAAATCATTTGTTTCTAAATGACATTAATAACCACTAAATCCTCCTTTATCTTGTTTTGCATCTCTGTTGTTAAACATTGAATATTGTTTGAAAATCTGTTTTAAAGAAACTCTTAGTAGAAGGTACAACATAATTAAACCTGCATTTATTGATTTCAGGAAGTTTTTAACTGGCTGACATTCCTTATTTTTGGGGGGTTTAAATGGGTTTTCCCTTTACTGTAGAGACTCCTGCCGTGATTTTTACCAGGAAAAATGAAACGAACACAAACTGTTCCAGTTACTGGACTGATTTTATGTTATAGTTTGTGAAGCTTGGAAACCTTATGATAAAAAAAACCCCACATGTAGTTTGCATGCAAATCAAACATAGTAACCTTAATATTAGACTTTTTTTTTTTTTAAATATAAGTAGCAGGTTTCCCTCTTTGTTGCACTTACGGTGCACATCTTTACATTTTGTAAAGTGTTTTTATAATGAAGCCGACATTGACGTCTTATCTCATGAATATAAAGCAATCATGATTGTTTGCTGTAAATATTTCCACAGCCTCGACATAATTTAATGTACCAGTGGATAACTCTGTAACCTTAAGGAAAATCCCAAACTGTTTGGTTATTTAAATGTAAGCATTGAAATGATTAAAGCGGCTGCCTGATTGTTTCTGAACGAGCCTCTCTTGGGCTTAAATTGTGATTTCTTTGAGCACTTTTGGCAGGTTTCCCCCTCAGGGAGCTTCCTGCAGGACTTGTTTTTTTCCACCGTTGACAACAGATTGTGGGATATTTTTAGGTGGAACTGCAGTTGTCCCTGCACATATCTACAACTTCACAGAGGGAGCAAGGAAAAACGAGACCAGCATTATATTTAGTGTTTTATTACGCTGCTCTATATTTAACTTGTTTTTTTAAAATGGTTTCCAACCTTGTTTTTCTTTCTTTATCCTCTTTCTTTTTTTTTCATTTTTCTTTTTTCCTTTATGGCTGTTCCAGAAACTCATAAAAACTTGATTATTGCATTAAAACCATATTAAAGTCTCAGCTGTAAAGATGAATTTTCTAAACCATCTCTTTAAACTTCCCTGTTTGGGGCGTTTATTTAAACTTGGTGTCCCTCCAGGCTTTGATTCAGTTTCTATTTTTTTGGATCTCTTTGAGCTGCTTCCTCCATCACATGTCAGAGCCATGAAGTGATTGTCAGTCCTGACGGCGGCGGCGCTCGGCCTGTGGGGGAATCTGATTTTAAGTGCTGTGGCAGAGGTTAAATTAGCTGCCATCTATTTATGATCTCCTCATGGATTTGCAGGTTCTGTTTAGTTTTCCTCCGTCGGGACGTTACTTGAAATATTATACGAAGCAATCGCTTTTACAGGAGTCCAGTTAATATTTAATCAGGTCAGATTTTTGACTTGATCACTTCTACCATCAACATGAAAGCATTTATCCTGGTTTAAACTGCTGGGATTTTCTCAACTGCGTATTGATTTCCATGTCCTGTGCAGCTGACGGCATCTTTATCCCGTTTTTAGTCTCTCCTAAGTCATTTTAGGGGGCGTTGGATAACACACTGCTGAGTGCTGAGCAGCTTTCATTTTGAGTCAAAAGTAGTTGTGGGACCAAAAACCCTGACGGAAAATCAAGGAAGTAACACGGCCTGTTATTTATCGCCGATCCAGAATTTGAGAAAGATTTTTACAGCAGTGTGTTGGGGCCATCATGGATAAAAACGGAATACATTTCTGGCAAAAACTCAGAAGTTTTGAACATTTGAAATTCAGAAATTTCCATGTGTTTGTAGAACATTTCTGATATTAATCTAAAAGTGTGTGTGGGGGGTGGGGAGGGGTTTCGGTTTTTTTCCTAGCAGATCTCCTTGTTTTCTCTAGAACATTTCTGAGATTACTGTTAAAATTTTGGCATCTTTTGGAAGAAATGTACTTTTATATCTACAATGGCCCAGAGTTTGCATGTTTTCTGTACTAAAAGAAAAACATCCAGTTTTCAGATTCTTCTGGGCTTGATTGTATAAATTTATTTTCAGTAATAAGAATAGATTTGGGTACTATCCTTCCGGATGCTTGCTATATTTAACCAAAAGTTGACTTTTCAGTAAAGTTAAAGCTCTGTCATTAAAAACATTAAAAACTTTGTGTTGAACTTTATATTTTACTTTGCAAGAAAATTTATTTTTAAACTGATCACAAATTAATTTTGCACCTTCATCTACAGGCCAAATTGTTATAATTTTGAGCTGCAGTTGGGGGTCGCACAAAATCAATCTCAGGGTCCCAAATGGCCCCCGTGCCACAATTTGGAAACATTTTGTTCTGGTCAAACATTCTGGTCAAACATTGGTTGACCAGAATTAAACTCCTGTCCTCGATCGCCTCCTGCTCGGGTGTCTCCACCACTGGGTCCAGTTCAATCTGCTCTAGATGCATTCTTCTCCCAGTTTGCAGGACTTGATGGGAAATCAATGCAGCTTTTGGGATCCGAAGCCGTTTATGCTTACACTGCATTGTTCGCAGCTGATTGTCATGCAATTACTTGGTCTCCATTAAGCCTGTTGAACTGAAGTTAATTTAAAGTGCAAAGTGGCCGTAAAACTTGAGAAGTGACCCACCCTGCCACTCCGCTCAAAGACTCCTCTGATTGATTAACTAACAAAGATTTATTCCAGGAGTTTTACTGACCGTCATGCCTGTTCTCCATCAACTCCTTTCACTGCGGTCTTTGTTCTTTTAAACATTAGTATCCGCTGTGTTTATACAAGTCAAAATAAAGGAATTAAAACTAGTTTATGGAATGAAAAATGAGCCAAAGTACTTTTCTGTGAAGTAAGAAAAGAAGCGGACATAAATTTACTGGCAGAAATTTTTCTGTTAGGAAAGAAACAGCTAAAAATTGAAAAAATGATCAATATTTACTGTGCAAAATAAATGCCACATATAGGAACTGCACAACTTTAATGGCATTAATAGCTGGTGAGTGACTTTTTGGAAAGGATACTCAGCTAAACACAGAAGAAATGGACCAGGGATGGTTTCTATGGTATTAAAAAATATATAGATTAACCAAACAAATTTAATGGTGTCAGCAGTTTTGTCAGCGTCTGTTTCATGAAAAGAAACTGTTAGACGGACAGGCAATCGATCAAGAAAGCTCTGTGTTGTAAAGAAAATCAAACCTGTCGCATGTAATCACTGAAAGGTGTTCAAAGTGCGGCCCGTGGGCAAGTTGCAGCCCTCTGTAGGTTTTGGGTGGCCGACTTGCGAACAGAGCAAATCTGAGCTTCAAGCATGGCTGTTTGACTTAGACGGACACTTTTTCATCTTTCAGGGCAACATTTTTATAGAAAATATATTTTTAGAATTTGGTATGAAAAATGAATTCCCAATTGTTTTTTTCTGAAGAGCTGATCTCACTTAAATAAAACAACCCATTCAGAAACGGATTTACTGATCCGTTTCCTACAAAAATCAAACTGTTGGTTTAAATTTTTTTTTGAGCAGATAAAATTGAGAAAAGTCACCAAAACATTGTTTTAAAACTGTATTTTAAAAACTGGAACAACTTTGGCCCTCAAGGCAAAAAGGTTGGACCTCTGCTGCAAACGGACAAAACTAACATGAAACACTTAAAATCACAAAAAGTTTAAAGAAAACAAGTTTTTAACAAAAACTATGGGCTAACTGACTGTTTGAGAAAAATATCACTAATTAGTTGAGTTGGGTTTAAAACATGAACCTTGTTTTAGTTTCAGCAGGAATAAATCGCTGCCGTCTCAGGAAGCTGTCAGCAGAGGTCATAACGGACGATTTCCATTAATCTGGCCTTGTTGTCCTGTGATAAACGGGATGATTCAGTGTTTTTCCAGAAAGCGTGTTCTGCACAGCCATGCATCATGTTTTCATTAAACCCTGATACTCAAGGTCATCAGCAGACACATTTTCTTTATTAGGTGGTTTTTAAACCTTTTGAGTAAAGAAAATTCCTCCCTAAAGCTACAAACATTTATTGTACAAACATTTATTGTAGAACTTCTTGTTCAGAAGAAGTTAAATATTTTTCTGCAGGCTCACTTTGCAGCCAGTTTGCTAAACCAGGTACTGAAAGGTGATTTTTATTATATCCACCTGCCTTGTTGCAGCAGCAAAACATTAAAGTCAGGAGGTGAAAAATGCAGAATAAATCACCTGCTGGATTAAGTATTAATCAATGCAAACAGAAAAAAATTGCATCCTTGATTTTAGTAAATAAACAATCAGCTGTAATATAAAATGTTTTAGAATAAAATTAAACTTGTGCAACAAGCAGATGTGTTTAGATATTTTCTCATTATATTGAGCTTATCTTATTTATCCATTTTGTGTTGATGTAAACTTAAATCAAAGATCCAAGTGTAAAATTGTTTTTATTTCTTTAATCAATTGATTTGATGAAAATCAAACAAATTGACTGTATTAATGAAAAATCCAGTGTGTGAAAAAATAACCTTTTTGAACCTTTTTCTGTCCGTTCGACACCTGAAGCCAAAACTAAACTGTTTCTCAGGAAGGACCTTCCACAGACGCATAAAAATGTTGATGGAAACAAGCTAATGCTATTTGCTGCAGGAGTTTTACTGTTATTTGTCTGAAGCCTGATTTGTTTCTGGGTGCATGAATTTGGTAAATTAAGCGTTTTCTGTTTCAGACAAAGAAAAGTGGGAATATGAAACGCATATCTCATCTAAAACTGGTTATTTATTGTAGAATAATTGTCTCATTTGCCAAAGAAAAACGGGTCATGACCTCAGTTGAAATGCAGAGAAGCTGTGGGGTTTTTGTTTTTTGAAAGTGGCTGGTTTATCTTCTGAACTGATTGGTGGTTTTTGTCCCGGCGCCCTGCAGGAACTCTGCTGGGAGAATTTAAGTGTCGTCCACTGACCCGTTATGCCCCTACGAGGATTTTTTTTATTATTCTTATAGGTCCATTAGCTTCTTTTGGGAAGAAAATGTCTTTTCTCACCTCCTTTGATTCATTTTTGCAAAAGCTTGGAGGGACAAAATGCTGTTGGTCGGCAGGCAGACAATCGTTTCTCCCTCAGACGCATCATAAATATTCCTGTTATTTTTACAATCGTTGGTCTGAAATATGAAATGGTTTCTTTTTTAGGAGCGTGATTTCTTATTTCATGGTTTAATTAGGAAAATGGCACAAAAATAGAAAAGTCCTGTCCGTCTTCAGTTAAACAAGCTACCATCATCAGTCGGTACGTTCATATTTTACAGCTTCTGGGTCTAATTTATAGTTTTTTGCTTTGTGTGGGAATCTGTTTTGTGGCTTCCATGACGAATTTAAAAATCCTTGAAAATCTCACAATCCAGATTTTCTTCCATATCTTGTAAATTGATGACCGATTTGAATAATCTCCTCTTGCCTTAAAACATTTGAAATTAAAAGTACCGTAATTTCCAGACCGACTCCTAATTTTTTCAGTTCTTGAACTTTGAGACTTAAGTCAGTTCATACGTTTAGCAGAGATGCAGCGGAGAATTCTGAATTTATTCAAAATGCTCAATTCAAATGTAGTCTGATAAAATTTTTGAACAATTATTTGATAATTATATAATAAAAAACAGTAAGCTAACAAACACTGGGAATTTAGGTTACAGAATTTTATGCACAAACTTATTTTTGCTTAAATATAAACTGATGGAACCCTATACAATAAATTTAAATAAATGTTCAGATTGTTTACGCCGTGTTTTCCTCTCGTCACATAATTTAAACGGAACCGCTGGACAGTTCGAGTGTAAAAATTGTTTGAATTACAAATTTCTGAATTGAATCACGTCTCTAAAAAGCAGAATAAATTTTTATCTCTAATGTTTAGCACGTTCAGCAGCAAGGCAGTGCTTTACACTTTAAAAACTTAACAGTAATCAATTACAAAATTATGAAACTCAGAGGTGAAACTCAGTGTTTCGGTTCTTTTGCAGTTTTCTAAGTCGTTCAGGAATTTAAACGCTACCAGATGTTAAGGCCAGCGTTCTGGATCGGCTGCAGCTGTCTGATTTACTACACTTTTGTTTAGACAGGCCTAACAAGTCAAAGACAAGCGCATGGATCAATTTCTTTAGATCTTACTGGAACATTAGTAATCCTGGAAATGTTCTTTAGGTGATGGAAGGCTGACTTTGTAACCTTCTTTGTGTCTCTGAAGGCTCAGAACAGTAATGCTAGTGTGTTGTTTGCTACCAGTATGCATGTCTTTAAAAGTGAAGTGAAGTTCAGCCTCTGTAAGTTGATGGATGTGATTATTCAATAGTCCGGGAATTACGGCAAGTTATTTTTATCGTTGGTACATTTTCCCTTGTTCTTTCTAGTTTCCAAACCCCAATAAAAATGTTATTTACTTTTAGACTAGAGTCCAAGCAAAGAGCATTAATGGAACTCGTGTATGTTGAATTGATTTTCTTAGACTTACATTTTTTTGCTCCAAAGTTTGAACAAAAGATTTAAGGTGATTGTGACCTCATTACACAAAGTTTGGATCTCTGCAGAAAGACCTTTTTGTTATTAAAACCACAGAAGTAGAACATCCTAATCGCGCTGCAGATGAACCAACGTGTGATTAACTTTTACATGAGTTTTCTGCACGCCGTCCCATTAACTGGCTCTGCTTATTGCTACAGCGTTTGCTTTGGCAGGGAGCATTTTATTGCTGCAGCAGTCAAATAACGGCGTCTTGGCTAAATGTTGCATCGGTTTGTATTAATTTAACGTCATATTGTTAATCTCGGAGGGATTTTATCCAAAGTCTGGATCGAATAACAATGGAGATTTTTTATTTTATAGTCAAATGTCAAACCTGGGTTGACTGGTAAATAGTGTCAGCTCAATTTACATTTGCATAATTTATTTTTCTGCTACTGATTATTCTTAAATACTTATTCTTTTAGACATCTTTTCCATTTTAGCTAATTTTGCTGAAGAAATGATAAAACCTTGAAACTTAAAGACGCTGCGTGTCATTTATTTTCTTTCCGCCCATCTTCCTCATCTTCCCCTGTTCAGGTTTTCTTCCTTCTCCTGCTTTCACTCCATCTATGATCACAAAAAGCTGACGGTGTCTAATAAACAGTCGAGACGTTGGCCGTGTTTGAGTTAAGTCAGCCTTCGGGGCTCGCCTCTGGTTGTTGTCGCTCTGTTGTAAATCTGCTTTTGCTGATATTCTGGGAGTTAATTTTGAAACTGCTGCTTAAAACCATTCCTCCAGTCAGAAAAAGCGTTGGATTTTAAAAAACACTGTTGGTGCTCTCGCTTAATAACATGAATGTACATCTATGCTGTTGGCAAAAACAAAGTATTTCCAAGAAGATAAACTGTTCTATTTTGTTCCAGGGTTTGCAGAAACTTTACCCTTACATTGCAGTGACTGTCTTTCAGTTTATGGGCCACAGAGTTTGTCCTTTTATTGAGGTACTTTCAGTTTATAAAGTTGATTAATCTTTCGGGGGGAGGATCTTTTTATGCTGAATCATGTCCCAACATTTCACCTGCACTCAAGTTGGAACTGATTAAAAGAAAAGCTTTAGCAAAACTAGTCTGCTGGCCGGAGATCGGAATCGGACAATTTATCCCTGATTGGGTCAAATAATTAAGAATGTTTGGGGTTTTCGGCCTGTTCTGAACCATAATCCTCTTTACATTTTAAAGGAAATGGTCAGAAATAACCTTGCTACTGTAGCTAAAAGTAAACAGCCCGGAGGAAGAAACTGTTTCCGTAGCGCCAACATGAGTTAAAGTTAAAATAGTTGGTGTCCAGCATGTGGGTGGTCTGCAAAGATGTCGGCTGCCCTTTTGCTGATCTGTCCTTGTCCAGGGTCAAAAAGAGGAGTGGGGAGAGAACACACCCCTGGGAGACGCCGCTGCTGAGTAAAGCTGAAGGCTATTCGTCAATGCATAAATGTCGTTTATTTTGTTAAATCCCAATTTGTCTTTAAGCAGAGTGTCGGTGCTAGCTAACGGGAAAGAAATGCTAACTAATAAATGGCATATTAGCTAGCTAACACATATGGTGTATTAGCTAGCTAATATGCCCTAGGAGCAGGATGTGGCTACCTGTTTTGCATCTACAATGGGAAATTGAAAATTTATTGTCCGTGGGATGAACCAAGTTTGTACATTTCTGAGGCTCTACAGACTTTATTCTAGTCACGATGGTCTTAAAGTCTTAAATTTGCGTTTATGAAACCTGCAGAAATCCTGTCGAGTCTCATTGGTCTAAATTTTAAATAGCAGTTTGTATCCGAGAGAAATCCTGTTTTGGGTGTTGTCCAGAAAAAGGCGGATTGGTGCGTCTCTACTGGGGTATTCAGAGCCTCTTGTCGTAATGCTGGTCAGGTTTTGTTAATTTGTTTCTGGTGATTAATATTGCCAACAGTAGAGTCACTCCTTCATTGTGACAAACGTTTAACTCCAGAAGGTATCGAGTGCGCCATGTTGCCTACCAGGCGTTTCTACTCCCCTCTGCAGTGTCATCACCTCCAACCTCTCCAATCGCGTTCAGAGCATCTTGGCATTTCTTCCCCATCCTCCCTGCCGCCGTGTGCTCAGTGAATCACTTCACTTGTTAGGGCTATCATCAGGTTTGTAAATGTCTCCTGGGCTTTTTATGGCCTATTTTATGTAATTTCTTTTTCCATGCCACCTCAGTCGGGTTGCTTTCTGCTCCTTCATCATACATGTCAGAATCCAGGCAGCGAATTGTCCCATAATGTCTATTTGTCCATGCAGTCACAGGTTCTGTATTTTCTTTTAAATCAGAGTTTCTACATTTGTTTTCTACCCTAAAGAAGTTTAGAGTTCAATTGTGCCAAGAAAGTGAGCAGTGTTGTTGATTCTGATATTTCTTCTGTCTGTTCTTCGCACCTTCAAGGTCTCCACTCAGGCTCTTAATTAAAGTTAAACGATGCATGTAGCTGTAGAGGAGTTGAATTATTGCCGTTTTGCAGCTGTTCTGTTCGTAAAGGAGCTGGAGTGATTTATTTCAATTTATAAGGAGAGTTTGCAACATGAAAACACCCAGGAGGTGAGAACAGCAACCTTGCTTTAAAGAGGCAAAGACTTGTCTTGATTTTATCGATTTTTTTTTTTTCACTGATGCACGCCGAGTGTAGGTATCTTGTTTTACAGCTTTCATTTTTCAGGTCAATTCTGACAACATACAAGACTCGAGCTTAGATTTTATTTTAATTACAAGCATAAAGTCGTAATTTTAGGAAAACACCCAAAATTACGAGCATCTTGTGACATTTTACAGAAATACTTTTAACACATTGGCATTAAATTATCAGTAGCAGGACTTTGAAACAATCGTTCCAGCCTCCATTTTGCTTTTTAATTTTCTGTCTGCTTCATTTATTTTTGTCATTCTTTTTTTTTAGATATTATATAAAGATATTTACTCTTGTCTGCATTTCTTTTGTCCATTTTTTGTTTATTTCTGTTGTCTTTCAACTGTTTAGCAAACGTTTTAAAACTTTCAAATAAAATTGCCTAAATAGAAAAATGTATAAAATTTCTAAATTTTCTGCAATAAATTCTAGTTTTATTATTCTCAGGATTTTTTAATCTCATGGCAGTTTTTTTTTACTTTAAAGTTCACATGTATGTAACAATGAATCATTAATCACTGTCAGTATTTTTAGTTTGAAATCTGTTTGCGATTAGTATTGGGATTTGGGATTAAAGTCTGGACTGGGAGTTATAATCCCTGCTGTCCTCGTCTCGTTCATTGATTTTTAGAGCCCAATCTGGACCAATCCGGGTAATTACAAAATTTCATCACTTTCCCCTCTTGTCAACATGATCGTTGCTCGTCTGTTGGGTTTTTCCACCAATAAATCTCCTCAAATCTGATGAAACACCAGCCAGAATCGTTTATCTCACAAACTCCGCAAAGTTTGGCAGCCGTGGCAACGGTCGCGGCGTTCCCCAGGGCGGCGTCTTGGAGCCCTCGGGCATCTGGAAATATCTGATTAATTACTTAACCCTCCAACCAGTCGCACTGGACGTAGCTTGAGAGCATTGGTTTCATGAGTGATGAATCCGCCAGTTAAGAGACTCTTCTCCATCCCATCTGCATAAATCCTAAATGACATGAAGGGATCGGCAGCTGTAGTTTGGTTCGCCAGTTGGCGGCGGGTTATTGAGCTCATTCACGATGAGCTAACCTTGTTGCTCTTTCTTCTGGTCCCAACATGGCGACTCACAGAGCGAATGCCAACGTTAGGCGTTAGCCCTAACGTTAGCTAACGTTAGGGCCTCCTGTCACTTTAAACCCAAATCAGTTTCATCACTCATGAAACCAATGCTCTCAAGCTACGTCCAGTGCGACTGGTTGGAGGGTTAAGTAATTAATCAGATATTTCCAGATGCCCGAGGGCTCCAAGACGCCGCCCTGGGGAACGCCGCGACCGTTGCCACGGCTGCCAAACTTTGCGGAGTTTGTGAGATAAACGATTCTGGCTGGTGTTTCATCAGATTTGAGGAGATTTATTGGTGGAAAAACCCAACAGACGAGCAACGATAGATCAAAATAAGATCTTTCTAAGAATGATTTTGTGCAAACAGAAAAGTTAGTGGAAACATTTTAATTATTTTTAACACTTGTTGCAAAAACAAAAAGCTATTTGTAGCAGATCAGCATTTTTTTCTAAGAAATGCCAATAGCCAATAAAATATTCAGATTCTTTTATGAACAAATCAAACCAAATCGCTTTAAAGGTGTTGATGTATATAGAAAAAAACAACCTTAAGCCTCTTTTTAAAATTACAGTTAATCCTTTAAGAGTTTCTAGAGTTTAAACAGACAATATTTGAATACTTATAAAAATGGATGAAATAAATAAATTGCACTTTATCATTAATTTCACACAAACCTCCAATAAAAGTCCTGGAAATGTTTATTTAAAAAATACTAACTTTATTATATAATGTGCTTTAATATACATCCAGTAATAAATGTTAGAGATGCAATTTACTGCACCTGTGAGTCGTATCGTTCTCATTTCTGCAGAGCGCTAAGTAGCTGCTTTATCACAGGCTGTATACATGAGCACTTTGTGTTTGCTAATACCTGATTAGTCGTAAAGAATCACTCTGGGCTTCGTTAAAGCCTCCCTGACTCGGCTGTCGCTGCTTCTCATTTAACTGCGTGATTACACCCAGACACTCTGCTTTTACCTCGGCTGAAAAGGAGAAATGCCTGCCGTCTTTGTTTTTAAAGATTGTTTCTGATGTCAGTCGAAATGCTCGTAGCTAATGAGTGACCTGCTGCAGGGGAGAAAAGCCCGCCGTGTTTGCCTGAGAATTGATTCAGGCCACTTTTCCCCCTGACAGAATATGTCTTTGTTTATTGCTAAATTTATTAAGCTGAGCGTGAAGCGTAAGCAGCTTCTGTGCTTAGGAGGCAGAAAGCGCAGAGAAAATCTGTACGTCTGCAAACAAACCAGACTGAGATTAGATCAGTAAAGCGGCCTAAACAAAGTATTAAATGAATAAATGCATTATATTCAGGCATGCTTCGATTTGTCTGTTATGAAATTCTTGATGTGCATCTTGATTCTGGAGCATTTTTTGGGTTCATTGACAGCCGTTTCCAGCTAAGGAAGGTATTTGATTTTTTTTTTAAAGGATTTATGTGGCAGACAGTTGAAGAAATGAAGCAAGTGACTTTAGTTGATGCACAGCAGCTTCTATGAGCCTTTCTCTCCGCTTGTCTCGTTGTTTTGTTCACCACCCAGAGGTGAAGGCATAAACGTAGATCAAGTGCTAAATCTGGAGCTTTTGGTTCAGCGCCGTCTTTAGCATGATGTATTGGTGCATCATCGCTGCAGAGGCTGAACCGCGCCACGAACGCCGCCCCGTCATTCATGACCAAGACCCTAAGATACTTTGGGAGCGTTCCCACCAGTCCTGTTTGGTCCGCTTCTATCCAACTTCAATCCGTTTTAGAAATCCCGGTTCGGTTGGTGAGGTGTGAACGCTAATCAAACTCTGGTCCTCCTACAAACTGCTGTCTCCATTAGGTTGAAGTGAACTCTTCTGCAGTTCGAGTGCATATGTAAACGCCAAGCAGATCGGAGACCACTCCAAAAGCAGGAAGTGGACTGCGGTGCAGGGCATTCTGGGTAAATAGAATAGAATAGAATAGAAGTACTTTATTCATCCCAACCGGAAAATTACTGTAAAATGCAAAAAATGCAACCAAAACAAACGTGCTAGCTTAATGCTAATCCTCCAACCGCTAAAATCTGATGCTACTCCTTTTTTGTTGTCTTCAGAGGTTTTTGTAATTTCCTTCAGTAGTTCTGGGTGCAGCGCCCCCACAGGTGAGGAGGGGAACAGGTTGCTCAAAGTGCAGTTGGAAAGGGAACCAAAACAGCTGAAATTGGAACAAATGTTGCAAGTTTTGATTCCCAATTGAACCAAAACTACTGAACTGTTGGAGTTGGTAGATTCACTTGACTTGACATTAGTTTAGTGCCAGACTAATCGTTTTTTTCTAATGCTGATTAATAGATTTCAAAAAGTGCTTATTGGGAGATTTTATTTTTACAGAATTTGAACCAGGTGAAGCTAAAACTCTATCGCTTGAAGAGTTTTGGGTTGAACATTTATTTTTTTTAAAAACATTTTTTAAATGCAAACATAAATTTTCTTAATTTTGGTTTAATTGCTGCTTTGAGTGGGTGGGTTGATTGTTCTTCCAGCGATTAACTACTAAATTGTAGGGCTGTAGTGATACAATAATCTTACAATACAATGTACGATACTCTGCTCATGATGCAATATATATTGCGATATTCAGAAAACGATACAATTCAATGCACTTTTGCAATTTTCTAAAAGGTTTCAGAGGGACAGAGTGATTTTGGTGACATTTTGTGACTGTTATAAAGTTGGATTGAATTAATTTAACTGAAAACTGATTAAAAGTTCCAACTACACAATACCTGGCTCTGGTAGTGGACAGCTGGACAAAATGAACCAAAGAAGTGGAGAGAAAACATGTTTCTTTTAGTTGAAACAGTCCAAACTGTAGCTGACATGCATTAGTAAAGTAAATAAAGTGAACCAAGTTCCTGCTCTGAATAGTTTGATACCTTTTTAACCTGAACATCTGAAGGAATCACTCTAAGCCTGATGACCTGGTGAAGCAAGCAGTGAGTGAACAAGGTGACAGTTGGATGTTACGATACTTGCAGATGAATATTGTTTTTTTTTTTTAAATATCGATATATATATTGCAAAATCGATATTACACAGGCCTAGTAAATTGATTGACAATTACTTGAATACGATTAATTATTTAATTAATTACGATTAATCGTTTCAGCCCCACTTCAGAGTATTTTGTCCTGAATTCTGGGTTGAGTTCAGCACCACACTGTCGTTTGTTTTCTTAAATATGTGTGAAACTGACATTTGTGACCCATTTGTGATGCCATATTGCAGACTATGGACAGAAAGTAAAGCTGCTCCGCCGCAGTTGACCAGAGACTTATTTCTGACTAAAATACTGCTGTCAGTTTCTCTTCCATCTTCAGAAGCATCTCTCTTCATAATGGTTCATTCATTACCTTCGATGGCTCCTGCAGATTTATGCTTTGTCTGAGATTGAGCTTTGCCTGCACTCTGCCAGGCGGACAACTGGTTATATTTCAATATTCAGACTTGCTCTCCTCATCTTCATGTTTTTATGTAATATAGCCTCATATTTCGACATTTTTTGCCTTATAACTGCAGAGGTGCATGTTTTTGATCTCTTTAGCGAATAATCTAGTCAATTTTGGTTTAAAGTGTCTTGTTTTATTATTATCCGTCTTTCAAATGTATTCTCAGAGGAAGTGGCCCTGGACGCCTGATGGATTCAGTGTTAAATCGCCGTCTTTATGTCTGCACTCTGCTGTCTCTTACATGTCAGCCGCCACTGAGCTGAAGTCTCACTCCGTCCTCAGAGACCTGTGCACATCCTGCAGGCTGCTCTTCACATGAAATGGCACACAATGAGTGCCTGTGAGATGCATGCTGCTCACGCTGTGCAGGCGGACCGAGTGTCAGGAGACGGGGGATGGATGGAGGGAAAGAATCGGCCTCTTTTCACTCAATCACGACTGCATTACAACACAAAACCAGCTGGAATACCAACAGTCTCTGCAGGGTTTTGGTGCAAAGAGCCATCAAAAGTTCACCAGATGGCAATCCTGCTTGGTGCTAGCCTTGATGACCAATGCATCAGTCTCAACAAAACAAAAAGCATTAAAATATCTCTACTGTTAAACTGCATTCTCTATCTGATCTAGAAAAACTAAATCCCATTTTAATGCCACTTTAACAGCATTGTGTCCAACTGTTTCAGGTTGCCAACCTGCTTTTTCTTTCGGATATCTTGGATAAGTGAAAAAAAGCTGGGAATAATTTATTTACATTCCACGGAAAAATCCACAAAAAGACGAGTCCTAAATGTTCATCCATTCTTTATTTCTTTTTCCCTTTTTCCAGCTTGTTTATTTTTTACAGTAAACTGCTGCAATAAGATCTTTTGCTCGTATTTTTATAAAAATGTTTATGATTTGGTCGGAATTTTTTAAAGTTTCGGTTGATTTCTGTGCATATTGATCATTCTCTTCCATATTTGTGAATTTTTATTTTTTGTGGTTTTCGTCCACCTCCTCTCCTTCTTGGAGAAATGCTACATTTCTCAATGTTTTAATGTTTCTTGAAATTGTCAAATTTTTCTTCCAGTTTCTGAAAACTTACTAACATTTTGGATAAATATTCTGAACAGTTTACCTCACTTAGCATTCACTTCTATGCTTGACTTAATTGGTGTTCACACTTTCACGTAAAACGGTTTTACTCTGAAGGGTCGAATCTCTTGGTCGGCTTTAGAAACGACCAGCTGAAGTTGCAGGAAACGCCAACATACAACCTCGCAAATCACTCTTAACTTTTAATGGACGCACATTCTGCCGTCTCAAACAATTAAACTAAGATTAGAAATGTCTCTGCTGCAGCTTTTTGCATAAGACTTCATATTCATGCCTTGTAAATTAAGCTCCAATACTGACTAACTCTGACATTTATGACATTATTCACAGTGGCTGACATTTTACGGCGCTTCTCCCAGGTCTCATCAGCGCTCACTGAGGCAGGTTTCAAACTCCAGCGCTGCTTTAATGTGGCTCAGAGTTTGATTTCTGCAAGCTAGAAACTCCTTTTTGTTTTATTTTGTTCTGAGTTTGTTGCAGACGAGTGAATTTTTTTTCTGTTCCTGCAGAGCGTCTTCACCCTTCTGCTGGGGCCGTTCACCTTCTTCAACGCCCAGAAGACCAAATATCTTCAGATTCTCACCTCTCTCATGCGTTGGATCGGTAAGAGGAAACCAAAGGCTAGAAGTTAAAGATTGTTCTGTTAAAATAAAATCAACTAGTACATCTGGAAAACATTGGAATATTGAGTGAAAGTGCAATATTTCAGATTGCTTGCTTTAGTAGCTGCTGTCAGGAAACCTTTCACTGCAAAACCAAACTTTTATCAAGTATTTCTGATATAGTTTCAAGTGTAAATCTCGGTACACTTGAAATATAAGAAAACTAACTTGCATGCAACCTTCTGTAAGACTTAGGAGCTTGTTTTAAATTGAATTCAATACATTTAAGTTGCCTTTATGATAAGAAAGTTGAAAACTTGAGAAACTGATTTCTTAAGAGGACGACATGCGTCCTACCGCTGATGTTTGGTCTAATATTGGGCGTCAACAGGTGAATAAAGCCAAACGGCAGCAGATCTGGAGTGAGATGTCTGATAAAGGAGTCCAGGCTGTAATGGCTCGGTCAGCTTCAGGCTGATTGAAACACTATAGTCGGGCCTTCAGAGAGCCGAGCGTCGGCAAACCTCAGCGATTACAGAGAGTTACTGTTCCTTCTGCCGACTCTCGTTCGAAGCCTTTTCTGGGATCACAGCATTTTAACTTCTCAAGTAAAAGTGATTTTCCGATTTCGTCCTGCGTTTCTGGCTCGTCGCAGCTGTTTTCCATTTTATCATCAGTTTCTGTTTTTGCCTTTGTGGCTGCTGCGGTCAGGTCCGTCCATCACGGTTTGGTTCTGCCCCGTGTCTTTGATTCCCATCTCCTCTCATTCCTCAGCCTGACAGGCTTGACAGGCCGTCCCAAGCCTGATTGGACCGTCACTCACCGGGGCGACGGGCAAAAATAAACCGTCCGTCCAGGAGCTGAAGCCGAAATCACAAGCCGCTCATAAACAACACAGCAGCATCCATGCACTGTCCACTGTTCCTCACTCCGAACGCTCGGCGTAATTGATTGTGGTCACTTTACTCATGCTCTTTGCTGCTCAGCCTAATGATTTAAAATGTCTCGGCTGCCTGCAGGATTTGCTTTCTTTGTGTTCACAGCATCACAGGAAGCAAAACTAAGAGATATAAAAGATATTAGCTGAAATGGCTAAGATCTGGTTTCTGTTTACTTGTATTGATGTAAATAGGTGGTGGGTGATGCGGATGTAGAATTTTATCAAAATATTGTGATAAAGATCATTTACATCATAAAACAATAAATTCCAAGTTGTCAGTATAATGCACTAAATCTTAAAGGTACTGGTGATACATTTTTAAAAATGAACGGAGTACTTTAATTGTCAACTCTACAACAACCAGATAAGTTTTAATTAAAATGAAAGGAATGTTATGCTAGCTTAACTATGACCATCTTAACATGTAGATTTGCTGCAGAATTCTGTTTCAGTTCAGTTTTCTTCCTTTCTTCTTTCCTATTTTTTCTTCTATTCCTTCCTCCTTTTTTCAATTCCTTTTACCTCTGTCTTATTACCCTCCTTCCCTTTTATATGTTTCCTTTCTTCCTCACCTCATTTTCTTCCTTCCTTTCCTCCTCCCTCCCTCCCTGGAAGTGGAGACATTGTCTTGGTAGACTCGGACTCCTCTGTTTCGGTGTTTAGATGTTTTTGGCGGCGCTCTGAGAAGCCGAGCGAACCGTCGACCTACTTAGTAAATTAAGTCATTAATCCTGACCGATGACCTCGCTCCATTCTGTCTTTGGCGGTGCGAGTTTGTTTTCAGTCCAGAGGAGGAGAGCACAGACAGGCGAGTTGTAGACTGCTGGCACGTGTCTGCAGCTCCTCAGGGTGAGAAAACGTAATTATTTAGTCTCATTTCCTGCGCCGCTCTCACAGGAACGGATGGAAACATGCTACATGTAGTTATTTAAGATATTGTAGTTATTTAAGATATGGAGAGATTTCAATCAAAGTGACATTGCAGTAAGGAATTTTTATTTATTAGTCATTCATTTTGGAGAAACTCATCGACTGGCTACATTTACATACATCCTGTATCAGTGTGATGTTTCTTATCCCTGCTGGTTTTGTTAGTCTACCCAAATAAAGTCTCTGCATGAAGGTTTAAACATTTGCATGTATTTGAATTTGGCTGCACCTAACGATTAATTTAGTAAACAATTATTCTGACGATTAGATGATTAATCGATATAAAAATGGCATTCTACAGATTTTTCATTTAACCACTTAAACGTTTTATATATTACAAATACAATAAAAGGTTAAATTAAATATGTAATTTCATTTTTAAATGATAAAATATTTTTTATTGTGATATAAATCTGATTAATCCAAATTAATCTAATCGTTTCAGCTCTAGTTAAATCATAAAAATAATTCTAACCTCAACATGTTAAAAGTTCTTTCTGCTGCACTTGTTTGAACTAATTGGATGGCACCTAGGTGCTTAATATGAGATTGTTTAACAGAATTAGAACCAAGTGAAGTTAAAATTGCTTGAGTTTTGGGTACAAAAATTTTGACAAAGATTTTTCCATCTTAAATGCAAATATTTTTGTTTTAATTTAAGTTTTTGTCTAACTTCTGCCCTGAAAATGTTCTTTCAGTAAAGTAATTGTTTTAGTCTCCAATTAACGATTAATCATTTTACTAAATTTAACCATTTCTGTCTTATCATGATTAATCGTTGCAGCGATTAATCATGATTGGATTTCAGTCCTTCTCATCTGAAGTCTCCAGATTCTTTAAGCTTTTTCACTTGGCAACTCAAAGCTTCAGCTTCGTTTGAGGATTTTCTGTCAGAGTCAGAAAGGCTGAGGTTTTTCTTTAGCCAATTCTTTGTTGCATTGATGGTACGTCATCTTAATGTCATACTGGATTAGTCTGATAAAATCTGATTTGCTGATTATATTTTGGTTTAATAACTAAATAGATGTTTTATATTTAGTTTATCTTGCATGCAAAATATGTAATTTTGTAAATTTTTTGCTTAATTACATCTGTGTGTTCTTTCAAATATTGGCCTTTTCTGAGTCTGCATACTCCAGTTAACGATTAATCAATTAGTAAATTAGTGGAAGATTATTTCAATAATCGATTAATCCGAGGATTCACGGTTAATCCGAGGATTCACGGTTAATCTGATTGTTTCAACTGTAGTTAAAATGAGACCTTTTCTTTTCTGCATCTTCAAAATATAAACTAAAATCTCTACAGTGGGAAAAAAAACATTCACACCTCCATCTACAGCTTAGTTTACTAATACGCCGTGAAGAGGCTGGAAAGTGCCGCAGGCGCGTTGACGTCTGCATGGTGGCATTTCAGCAGCGAGGGGGAGGGGCGCTGGTTCTGAAGGTCATCTGGGACTCTGGTGGCTTGTTGAATTGGGAGTTCAGCAGGCGGCTCACAGGGCGACAGTGAAATATGAGCCAGTCTTAATGAACTGTGCAGCAGAATCACAGTTCAGAGGTGCCGAGAAACTTTGTTTAAAATCACAGATTCAGAAGCAGGACTGCGGCGTGTCGGGACTCTGGATCTGCCTCTAAGCTGCATTTACAGGCAAATGAAAGAAATGGTTTTTAAACTGTCTTTTGTTCATGTCAGTTGATGATGGCACCATAGTTCATGTTGGGAGTGAATAAACCGGTGGCAGAATGGACCGTTTATGTAAGCCATCCATCATGTGTGCGACACAAACACAATGCAGACCTCACTGGTGGATGAACACAAACTGGTGAAGATTTTACATTAGCTTCCTGAAGCACTCCACACCAAGCCAATGCATGAATGACGTGGGTGTGATGTATATATATTTGTAAAGATTTGGTTTAATAACTGCTCTGACTGCAGTTAGTCAGCAGTTTACCTTTTTTCTGCAGTCTGTATCCTCCAGTTGACGATGAATCGATTATTTTAATCCAATTAATCGTTTCAGTCCTATAAACACTAAAAAACATCCACACCATCCATCTACTGTGCTTAGTTTACTGATGCACCATGAAGAGACTGGATGAATGCTGCTGCGTATCGGGACATTTTGACCCGTTTGGATCTTTTCGTGTAGTTTGACTTCAGTTTTTTCAGATTGCCTAGTGGCGCTCGGATCCCCCGGCTCGTCCTTGTGAGCCTGGCAGGATAAATGGTCAAACATGCTGTTGTGTTTGCTGATGGCTCTATCGCAGATCGCTGAACGCGTTGCGAGGCGGCGAAGCCACTTATCACTCAGTCGCCCACCAGAAGCTGATCGGTTTCATACGATAAAGTTCTGCTGCGGAGAGAAACGGAGAAGTCCTGGCTGGAACTGGGCGAAGAGCTGCAGCCTCTAATCGCCAACCAGATTAACCCAGGAAGTGCTGAAGGGGAGTCGGTGCTAATTAATGAGATGATTGCTGTACTCTAAAACCACTGGAGGGAAGAGAGTATAAACGTGAAAACGGAGCACATCAGACCCTAAAAGGTTTAAAATGTCGGGGGGGGGGGAAGGTGGGTTGTGAAAATGCTGATTTTTCTCCCTGATTTCTGGCTCGACTTGCAGATTCTCCAGTTTGTTCCTCCTGTGATGGATTTCCTCTCCAAGCTTGAATTTACTGCAGGATTTCCATCTTTTCTCTTCGTTTTGAGGCAGTTGGTGACTCTGGTTTTGTGGTAGAGACAATAGAGCTGGAGGAATTTCCTCTGGGGCGTCGTTAAGTCGAAGCATTGCTCACAGGGCTGCTGACAGACCCGTCCAGGTCACACGAATCAGGTTTTGTTAAGAAAGTGCTGGAAGTAAACATCAAAAAAACCAAACGCTGAAGTACAGCAGCGTGGAAAACTGTTTTCATGATTCATTTATTTTTAATTTTTTGCATGTTTGTCACATCTATCATCTATCTATTGATGTTCCAGAACATCAAACCAATTAAAATTTTAATCAAAGACAACACAAGTAACGCAAAATGCAAATTTTAATGATGCTTTATTAACATGGTCAGGGAAGCATAATGGATCACTTCAACCAACAAAATGTTCACTGAAATAAATCCATCATCCTCAATGTTGGATCAAAATGCCTGAGCTGCGTCTGATTCAGGTTCTTTCTCACAGCCTCCACTTCAGACTCTTAGTCTTGTCCAAACTGGAGAAGCTGCTTTAAGTAATGCGATAACAGCCAGCTGCCCTGAGGCACTCCTAATTAAAGCTCCATGCGATTACGCTTCCTGTGAAAACCTCCGAGGGTTAAGATGGAGGAGAGCAGCTTCCTTCCTCCTGTCCCACACCTTCCTCCTACTCTCAGCCTCTTGTAGATTAAAAACTGGAGTAGAGCAGCAGACAGGTGACTGCAGAGTTGTAAAAAAGGATTAGAAGTAGCTCAAATAAAAGACTCGATGTATTTCTCTCTTCATGGCTGCAGATGAAACAACGGAGACTTTTTGTCCTTGAAAGCTGGTCTGTTGCCCACCATGCCACCTCTCTGTAATAAGAGGGTTAACGTTTAAATTGGGAGTAGCAGAGCTTTCCCCACACCTGAGATTACATTGGACGGAAGCCAAAGATGCATTAAATATTGAACATTCGTGCAACAGGTTTCCCACACTGTGATTCTGCTGAGTTCAAGGAAAAGTAGGAAGCAAAGGGTGAAGAATGGAGCTGATCCTCTTTCAGGATTATGAAAAATGAGAGGCGTCTTCTAAATCTTTCAAATCATTTTTCATTTAAAAAAGAAAAATCTTTAAAACTGAAACTGCTTCAGCCTCAGATTGGGTAAAAATATTGAGCCTCAAGTTTTTGTTTGGTTTTGGTTTCGTACTTTTAAAAACTGAAACCGATTTTCAACATCGATGCACTGTTTCTTGTGTGTCAAACTCGAGGTTTGGGGGCCAGATCTGGCCCCCCATAGCTTCTTATGTGGCCCTCTAGACTCCAGAGATACAGAAATAAATAAGATTGTCCAGAAATACAATCTTAAGTGATCAAATATCAATTAATTCCATCAGTTTTTCTGTTTGCTGCCAAATTACATCAGTTAATCCCTCCAGTTTTTTGTGAATTCATGCAAAATCAGTTTATTGCTAATTTTATGCATAAAATGGGCAGAAATGTTGATGCCAACGCTCACCTGCAGGTGGCAGTATTTCTTCTACTCCCCTGCTGCCTTGGCCATAGTTGATGTCAAATAAATTATATTTGCTGTCATACATGTGTGCAAATGTTGCAAAATTCCTTAAATGTTTCAGTGTGATGAATATTTATTATTTCTAATGCTTTAATTCATTTTAATTTTATTTTTTGTTAAAACAGTCAGGTGTGTTGGGGTGTGAGACACTTAAAAGCATTAAATGTTATATTTAGCTCACCTTGTCCCTGCTGCAGAATACAATATTAATCAATTCCTATATCTTGCAGAAAACAGCACCAACTTAAAAAAAAAGTGTTCCATATTATCAAATTAAGTTTGTCAAATGATTCTTTAGAACTTAGTTTAGTTGCTTAAAAACAATCTACAATTGGTTTTGTATTTTTTAAAGTGTACTAGACTAAAATCCTTTAAGATTTTGTGATTTTGCAGTGTAAGTGAAAACTTTACTAATCCCATAGGGAAATTAAGATTGTCTGCTGCTCACAAACACATTAATTCACATACACAGCATTAAGAAAAGTCATACAGTAGACGTGCATTAAAAGTAGTCTAGTAAAGGAGCTTGAATACAATAAGTACATTAAAAAATACATCATTCCCCTCCCTTAACCCTCCCAGAAATCGCCTTGTGAAGCCTAATGGCCTGTGGGACAAAGGAGTTTTTATACCTCTCAGTTGAACTTCCCAGTGAGAGAAACCTGCCACTGCAGGAGCTCCTCTGGTTGGAGAAAACGGTATGCAGGGCCTGGCTTGTGATCTCCAGGACTGAACCGAGTTTAGACAATGTCCTCTGTTCCACCACTGTCTCCACAGACTCCAGGTTCACACCAACCACAGTGTGGAGATGGAAAAGTTTAAAAAAGCTTGAATTTTACCTTGAAAGCGTCTTCAGGCTCCAGCGTTCAGTCACAGCGAAGGTGTGTGGTTCAGATTAAACGCTCTGCAACGCGCCGCTCTCCTAAATGTCGCCGTGCGTTTAGAGGACGCCTGGTGACGAGCAGCAAGGATCCGGCTGGCTGCTGGCCGACCCGGGGCTCTAACTCCTGAAGTCACGCCCTGATTGGTTCTGAGGGGAGGAAAGGCGGCTGTCGGCCCCCAACAGGACGCCATGCTGTGGCCGCCGCAGAGAAACCTCCACAAATCGATTGGAGGCAAAGAGCGGGAGCTGCTGACACGCTGAGGCTCGACTGACTTCTGCCAGATCTGACAAACGACAAAAAACCAGCCCAGATCTCAACCTCTAATACGGAGGACTCCAAACCAAGACTCCAAACCAGTAGCAGGGAAAAAAGCCTGAGAATCAAGCGCATTAATTTATTGTAGATCCAAAACCTGAAGGTGCGGTGATTTGGGCCATTGTAGATAGAAAAATATTAATACATTTCCACCAAAAACTTTTGTGATGAAAAGTTTTTTTTCTGTTTGATTTATTTTATATATTAAAGTCTTCCAGTTCCAGTGTTACATGTTCATTTAGAATTTGAAGTTTATTCATCTAAGAATCTGTTTTTGGATCACTAATCATCAATTTCACATTCAACTCAGATTGAGTTCAGTTTGATTCAAATTAAATACTTTATTGATCACAAAGGGAAATTAAATGCGACTAATTTTTACTTTTTCAAAGAGTTATTGTAGATGGTGATTAAGAAGAGAAATCCTTCAACAGCTAAAATCTGGCGCTGCTCCGTTTTGGTTTATTTGGTGAAGAAGGAAGTTGCTCTCAGTGGTTTTTGTTTCCTTCTGTGGTTCTCACTGCAGCGCCCCCACAGGCCAGGAGGGGAATAGGTTTCAAATGGTTTGGCAGTTTGGAGGAGAATCACAGCAGCTGAAAATGTACCAAATGTTGGAGTTTTGGTTGCCAATCAAAGCGAGTCAACCAGGTGATTCATACCTGTGTGATTCTTTAATTTCTCTGTTTTTGTTTTTCCTCTCAGCTTTCACCATGATGATCATCTTGGCTCTGATCCGGATTGGTAAAGGAAGGGGCGAGGGCCACCCTCCGGTCGCCAGCCTCTCCGGAGTGCCCAACCTGTTTGGCGTGTGCGTCTACTCCTTCATGTGCCAGCACTCCCTGCCCTCCCTGGTGACGCCCATCTCGGATAAGAAGCGGGTCGGCAGCCTGGTTCTGGCCGACTACGTCCTCATCCTGGGCTTCTACGTCCTGCTGTCGTTCACCGCCATCTTCTGCTTCGACAGCTCGCTGCTGCACGACATGTACACCCTGAACTTCACCGACAACTGCGACGTGTTGGACATCCCGGTGCTGCGCTACTTCCTGGGCTTGTTCCCCGTCTTCACCATCAGCACCAACTTCCCCATCATTGCCGTGACGCTGCGCAACAACTGGAAGACGCTGTTCCACCGGGACGGCGGCACCTACCCGTGGGTGGTGGACCGGGTCGTGTTTCCCCTCATCACCCTGGTGCCGCCCATCGTGGTGGCTTTCTGCACGCACAATCTGGAGACCCTGGTGGGGATCACAGGGTCGTACGCAGGGACCGGGATCCAGTACGTCGTCCCGGCGTTCCTGGTGTTCTACTCCAGGCGCCACCTGGAGCCCGTGATGGGCAGAGACGCCGTCAACAAGCACCGCTCCCCGTTCCGCCATGCCGTCTGGGTGTGGTTCGTGTTGTTGTGGGCGGCGTTCTGCCTCATGTTCGTCACCGCCAACATCATCCTGACTGAGACGAAGAAATAAGAACCACTTGGAAAAATCTGACTGTTGGCCATTTTTGTTGGTTGTCGAGGCCTCAGCTGCTGCTGGGCGGACTGTGCCTTTTTTAAACAGACTGCACTGCAAAACCTTACCCAGTACTTCTGTCTGGTTTCTACTGCAAATAACATAATACAGTAGAAATAAGGCAAAACTAAGCATGCACAAAAATATGCTCAGTAAAAACAATTATTCTTTACTTTTTAAATGAGAATAATTTGTTTTGTCTTATTTTAAATGTAATCAAATATTTGCTCTAGACAAAAAATACTTGGCAAGTATTTTTGTGTTTTTTTTGCAGTGTTTTGCTTAATTTAATCAATGTTTTAACAAAAGGGACCAAATTTTTTTGTGAATCAGTGACCAAAGGGATTTTATTAAACGTATTTTTCCTCATCAAGCAGCCGACAGATTGAGTTTTTCACTCTGTTTTAAGGGAGTTTGACGTCTAGCAACTTTTAGAGAATTCGTCCCTGAATCAATTATTTTACCAGATTTATGCAGGTTTGAATAACAGAGGAATCGGTGCTTACACTGCAAAAACTCAACATTTTAACAAGTATTTTTAGTCTAGTTTCTTGCCCAAATATCTTATCACACTTTAAATAAATCACAACTAATTCACAAGTCAGTAAAAAAATAGGAGCTTGTTTTAAGTCGATAATTCCTTAATACTGATTAAAAACAAGCTGCAAGTGAAATAATTTGCTGCTGTTGTGCAGGAATTTAACATTTATCAGGAAAATATCTCATCGTGATGATTTTTATTTATCTTAAATTTAAGTTGCTGTAAAAAATCTTCCCACAAAAGCATGAAAAAAATATATTATTCAAACTATTATTAAAGTCTCTGTGCTCAGTTTAGTGATATAAATCCCACTTTTAATCCAGAAGATTATTTCACATAGGAATGTTTTTCAAAGAGCAGCATTTTAGTTTATGGTGCTTCACTGCAAAAACACAAAATGTTACCAAGTATTTTTGTTTCTAGTGCAAATATCTCAGTTCACTTGAAATTAGACAAAACTAACTTACAAGTAACTTTTTTAGCAAAATCAGGAGCTTGTTTTAAGTCATTCCTCATTATTGATGGAAAATTACTGCTTCATGTAAAAAGGGAAAACGTTTTGTTAAAAGAATGTTAATAAATTGACTTAAAATAAAGCTCATCTTTCTGAAAAGTTGCAAGTTTTGTATAATTTTAAGTTTACTATAAATTAGCATTTTATAGAAGTAATAAGTAGTTTTGAATCATCACAATAGTACTACATAATAGTGATGAAATTCCATCCATGCCTACTAACTAGAACTTTTTAAATCAACATTAAGGAATTATTGACTTAAATTAAGCCCCTGTATTTTGCTGAAAAGTTTTTTGCAAGTTTCAAACATAATAAGATATATAAACTGGATGAAAATACTTGGTAAGATTTTGAGTTTTTTCAGTGTAATGATCAAGTTTCAACCTGCTACCTCTTTCTCTCTCTCGTTTCGTTGCTGCATAAATTTCCCGTTTCCTCTCTAGGAACGCTTCTGTCAACAAACCCGTCTGTTTCCACTGTGGAACGAAACGCTGCAGGAAGGTTCCGCTCGCTTTTGACGCCAGTCATTAAAAGAAGCGGTGAAGGATCTGCCGGAGCTTTCCTGCCGAGCGTCTCAATAAAACTTCATCAAAGGAGCCGAGAGGAACCGCTTCACGGCATCGAGGCTGGAAGAAAAACAATTGCTCCCCCACCGCCGTCCCTCAGCAGGGGGTCCGAGGCGACGTCTCTGTTCTCCGTGTGAGGAACTGACGGATACCGGATCCTCTCCGGTCCCTCTGGGTTTCCGCTCCGGTCCGGTTCCTGGTCCGGTTCCTGGTCCGGTCCACATCTACAGTGTTTTCTGTTGGACGTTTTCAGCTCATCAGTCTGAAATGTCCAACTTTAACAGATCAAAAGCTTCAATTTGTGAGTTTTATCATCAATTAAAACGATGAAGATCCTCCGTCCGAGTTGAAAATCAGTCTTAATAAAACTGATATTTGATTTGATGCTCATATCTGTAAGAAAAAATTGACTTTCCTGAACTGAATCCCAAAATCCATCCATCCATTTTCCTACACCCTTGTCCCTTAATGGGGTCGGAAGGTGCTGGTGCCTATCTCCAGCTGGCGTTCCGGGCGAGAGGCGCAGGGCAACACAGAGACACGCACAGGACAAACAACCATGCACTCACACCTAGGGGCAATTTAGACAGACCAATTAACCTGACAGTCATGTTTTTGGACTGTGGGAGGAAACCGGAGTACCCGGAGAAAACCCACCATGCACAGGGAGAACATGCAAACTCCATGCAGAAAGACCAGGGCCGGGAATCGAACCCAGAACCTTCTTGCTGCAAGGCAACAGCTCTACCAACTGCGCCACTGTGCAGCCTTGAATCCCAAAATATGGAAAGAAAAACAATGTTTTTGTAATTTCAAAGAAAAATGTGACAAATTTCTATTCAGACTCAGTTTGTCTAAAATCTAGCACATTAAACGTTATATAAAACAATATTTTAGAACATATTTACTTTTTTCTTTGCAGAATACTCCAAGGCATCAAACTGTAGTTTAGCTGCTACTCTGAATTTACTCTGACTACTCTGAATTAATTTGCTGAGATTTTAAAGCAGGATTCCTACAAAGTCTGGAATTATTTGGATTAATGTGGAAAAAGTAAAGCGTATTAATATTATTCTTTTACAGGCTGTAAAAGCTGCACAGTTGAGTCTGAAACAGACATAAAAATGTTATAACTTGTGTATAAAAACAGATGAATAACTAAAAAACCTGCAGTTTTCTTTAAAACCCCAGAATGTCTGGTAGATTTGGGAGAAAACGCCTGAGTACGATGTGGTGAAAGAGGCTTAAATGGGCAGAAATAGATCAACAGAGGAAAGATTTGCTTTTATTCCATCCTTTTTTCTTCAGAAATGTTAATAAATGCAGCAACAATATAACAAATTATTTCTGGAGGCACGTTATTTATTAAAAGGAAATAGACTCCAGCTCCAGTCGGATAACAACCAGCACAGTTTACAAACCTTTTAATTTCAGTTGATGCATTTGGACACAAACTGCTGCTAATCTTTACGGATTTCTTTGTTCCTGATCAACACTAATGTGAGAATTTGATGAATTTTTTCAATCTTTTTTCCTGAAATTGGCTCTGGCTGCTGGTATTTTCTCAGCAGGTAATTAAAACTCTCCCTCCGTTTTGCAGAAGTTCAGTGATGCGTTTTTTCATGAACTGCTGTTGAATTGAAAGGTAATGTGCTGTGACTGGAGCTGGTTTCTGCTCACCTGTCGGTGCATCGGTGACACATAGGGGGCGCTGCAGGGGAGCTTCACCTGCAGCTTCCTCTGCAGCAAAGTGAGGAAAACAAGCATTTGAGTTGCTGGATGCAATTTTTATTTCTCTGTATGAATCTGAGTGACTTGATTCTGAATTATTTTAATTTTTCCAATTTTTTGGTGCTTCTTTTTCTTGCCTGTTTAATGTTGACAATCCAAGTGGTGCCAAAAATATTTGTGATCCTTTTTTTCTTTTCAATTGAAATCTTTTTTTATGTTTTTATTCCTTTGTTTTTATTCATTTGTGTTTCTGTATGGATGTTTACAACTTTTTTCTATCTGGCTGCTTTTTTAATTCACAAATGAAATAAAATGTATGTTAAAACTGAAGCTTGAACATTGGAGGCAACAACTTTGAGGCGCCATTAGCATCAAAATTATTCCCTTTTGGACAGTTATGATGCACAAACGTGGCAACAAAATATTGTTTTTACAACTGAGCTGAGCAGATCAGCATCTCAAAAGCTCAAATATCTGATCTGTCCCCATGATTCCAGAGGAGTTAAAACTACCAGCAGTCATTCAGATCCCCTACTCCAGTATCTTTATAGCCATTTGACAAATTAATGAGGAGCAGCAAAAACAAATGAGTTGGATTAGCAGAGCTGTTGGCATGTCTTGACAGTCATGAAACTATAGCTGCTTTTAGATTACAAATGTTGCAAAACTTTGCTAATGTGGAAAGAAAAAACGTTTTTGCAATTGCGATGTTTCCATTGGTAGAAGAAACACAATTAAAATCACAGGTTAATCATTAAAAAAACTCTTACCACTTCCTGTTTTTGTATTTTCCACCAGTAGTAACATCCGGTTGTGGATCAAAGAGAAGCTGAGACTGAAATGGAAATAAAAAACCTTTCAGAAAACGCAGATGATTTAACCAACTTGTTCTGATCCGCCATGTTACAGGATCGACTCTGGAGCCAAAACTCAAACACAAGCTTGGATTTTGTGAATTAGCCTCCACCTTCCCACCACAGCCAACGTTTTGTCACGTCAGTGAATGAAAGTGTTGCAAACAGACGGCAGCTGAATCCTTACCTTCAGAAACAAGCGGCTGCAGGAGATCCAGTCGATCCCTTTAGATGCGGCCACGGCCAGGCACCTTTAAACGCGGCAGCGGGACTTTCTTTACCCGGCTGGATGAGAAATTCCCGCTCTGGCTGCTTTCCAACCCAAACGAGTCGCCCACCTGTTTCTGGAGTCCATGAATCAAACCCAGAACTTGGTGGTGTTCAGCGACGTTTCGACCCCATTTCCACTCTGATGTCTGGCAGGTAATTGGCTAAATCTCTCCTGCACCTCAATCTTCCTAGAAGCACCGTGTTGGTGGGTTTTTCTATTTTTTATTTATTAATACATGAGATTGCTGTTTTTATTATCCAACCGAACCGCCTCTCTGAATTTCAATCCCAGCAGAGTAATTTAATTTACCTTCTGGCCGTTTTATGCATGTCAGGAGTGTCTGAATGTTTGGGGGCAGAACTTTAATTGGAGAAGCAAATTAATTCATGTTTACCTGCCGGATTGTTTAAAGGATTTAGAAGAGCTGCTTCCCGACTGCAAATATTTAATCACCTGGTGGGAAATTTAGCTTCTTTTTTAAACCAGGTGCTTCATCAGCTTAAAACTGCGATTCTGGTTTCAGAGAAGCTAAACAAATCCAGGTATAAAGTCATTAGTATAAATTGTTTTGAAAAGTTACTTTGGTTAAAGATCAAAATGTTTCAGCTACGACATTTGGAAAATAAATTCCTTTAATGGAAACACGCCAATTTCGAAAAACTCTTCCGTATCAAAATTGATTTATTGAAACTTAAATAAAACATAAAATAAACAAATTCTACATAAAGTGAACTGTTTTATTGTAATGCTGTAAACGGGTTCATGATATTGATTGACAGCGCTAAGACCCGCCTCCTGGCTCGGATTGGTTGTGTTTGACATTTTTTCAGACTGTCCTGGCGGCTCCGGGAGGAAGTGAAGGAGTCGGATCATCTGTCTCATACACTTTAAAAACTAAATGTAACAAAGTGTTTTTGGTTTAGTTTCCAGTGTAAATTCCTTAGCACACTTGAAAATAAGACAATTAACTTATAAGTAACTTTTCACTGTCGTAAAACAATAAAACACTTTTTAAAAACATAAAAGTTACATACTTCAGCTTTAATATATTCTTATCTCCAGTTTAGTTAACTTAAAAATGGAACATTAAACTAAAATCTCTAAGTGCAGCGTCTTCTGCTCCACGTAAAAGCTTTGTCCTTGTGAGGACGCCGGTAACGGTACCATCTGCAGTCGGATCCATTCTGGGCCGCAGCTTTATCTGGATTTATTTACTGTGGCTGCTGGCTGGAGCCCTGCGCTGCCCCACAGGTGACCCCCGGCGCTGGAGGTGATGATGACTCCATAAAGCGGCTTTATTAAGTGTCAGTGGCAGAGAAGCCGAGTCCCGTTTCAGGGCTCTTGGCGCTCATTAACGGGTCACATGTTCCTCCGCCGAGCTGTGGCTGAAAGGTTTGCTTCACCTTGTTGCTAATGGGAGCCGGTGAGCAGACGACAAGATAAGACGGGAAGTAAAGCATTAAAGCAGAGCCAGCGGTTGTTTACCTTCCTGTTTGGAGAGAAAAGAGGCATCGAATGTAGAAATGTGCCAGAGCTGCCTGTCTGCTCATCATTCACATGTGAGACTCACCTGCTGGAGCATCAGCAGCCAGGTGTCGCCTCGTCGTGTCCTGATCGATAGTTTTCCTTTAATTCCAGACAGATGCGGCTCGTTTTTAATAACCAAAGCGTCATTAGCACCAACAGGGCTTAGCAGACGTCTCGGGGAGAGATCAGGGTCACGGGAGTGTGGAGGCCAAAACCAAACCGAGAAACATTATCCAGGCTGGTTCAGGTTCTGATAACATTTACTGGATGATAAACCGTCACAGAGGTCACTGTGATGAACAATAATATTGTTTGGAGACCATTTTAAAGTGATATCATGGAAGAACACAACATTTAACAGCTGGAAGACACTTTAAATGTCCAAAAGAAGTTTGGAAATCTGGAAGTTGGTTCCAGATTTGTGGTGCATAGAAGCTGGTTCTGGTTCTGGGGGGGCAGAACCAGAACCAGAGCCTGACGACCTGTTGATGCAGCAACAGCAGATCTGTAATGTGTTTGGCTACTAAACCATTCAGTGATTTATAACCAGGCAGAAGTAAAATAATCTCAACCTTTCTGAGTATTTTCTACCAATTTTTGCACTTTTTGAGCTCCAAAATTTATTTTTTCTTAAATTTCGGACGTTTTTTTGGCTGATTTTTTTTTTTTACCTGCCTTGACCCTAAAAGGAATATTTAATTAGTCGTTTGATTGACAACACAGAAAACAAAAGGATTTCAGCAAAATCCTGAGGTTGAGATCAAGACCTGCTGGGTTTTCTGTTGCTTTCATATCCATGTCTGATTTTAATTTCTTTAAAAACACATATTTGTAGCAACCATTGTGTGAAGAAACCACTCTGGTTCTCTAAAAGATCAAATTTAGTGAATCTATCCTGCAGTTCCTGCTCCATTTATTCAGCGCTTAGTTTCATTTCTTTGTTCATTTTTTTTTTGCTCTCCAATCTCCTGAAACATCAGCGGACGGTTTGAATATTCTCTCTGCGTCTGTCTGGGTGTCAGTGCATGATTTATAACCATTCCTGCCAGCATGCAGATGAACGCAGGCGTCATGTTTACAATCAGCAGCAACACGGCTCCGTGTTTGACCCGACCGTCTCTGCGGTCCAACACTCCAGCACATGAACTTATGTCGGATTTCATTTCCTTTTCCTTAAAGGGGGAAAAATGAGACATTTGTTTGGGCGTCATGTGATTGTATGAAAAGCTGCTTTGCAGGCTTTTTCCTCCCAGTGGGAAACACTAATCCCTGCTTCGTTCACTTGTTTGAAATGACAGCCTCGGGGCGGAGCATTTGGTAAAAACTCTAGTTTCAGTATCGGCCTCCAAAATCCCATGTTGGTCTAATCCTAATCCACTCAGTGTTGCATCCACCGACCCTCAGGAGTCATGTCAGTTCACGTTCTTAATGAAAGAAGGAAGTGACCAATATTGGGCTGTAAAAATGGATAAATGATTTATTTTCTCTCAGGCAGAGATCCAGAAAGCATCTTTGGTTCTGCAGCTGAACGTTTTCTGCTGTTGGGTCAACAACAGTCTGACCGCTGCCAGCAGAAAGCGTCACTTCACCCTCTGATGGGTGAAAGTCCTCTGACTAGACAGATGTTGGCTTCCAGCTCCGGTTCATCGTCTCAGTTTGACCAATAAACCAATGAAACCAGTTGTCTCCAGAGCAGAGGATCTTAACCTGGGTTCGGTCAACCCACAGACTCACCTGTGTAAAGTCGTGATGACGCCACGCTTTGCCACACTCACTACTGCCAGAGGATCATGTTACATGTTGGTTTAGCCCAATCAGAGGATCATGTTTCATTGCTTAGCCAATCAGAGGATCATGTTTCATTGCTTAGCCAATCAGAGGATCAATTTTCATTGCTTAGCCAATCAGAGCTGAGGAGGAGGGGCCCTGATTGGAGGAGCTTCACTCTCAGCAGGGATTTGAACTTGTGTCTTTATTTACTTCAGCAAAACTCACAGTTTTTGCCAAATTCTATATTCTAAATCTGCTCCTTAGTAACATCTTTTCGGGGTTGGTGCTGCCTCTAGTGGTGGGGGAGGTAACACAGCTAATATAATTACATTACTAAATCAGAATACCGGAGAGTATTTATTTTTTCATTCTCTTAAGAATGTAGAGCTAATTAAATGATCTAAACCTTAAAGTGGTTCCAGTTTCTCTCGATGGTCAACCTGTTAAAACTGTGGCAAATTTTAAATACCTTGGGTCGTTCCTGGACAGTCGCCTCAATTTTGCTGAAAACACTGACTATATTTTGAAGAACTAGTTCTCAGAGACTCTACCTTTTAAGAAGACTTGGTGATCTTCTTAAAGTGACAAAACTAGACTCTAGTTGGGTCACCCATATGTCTTGAATTTGGGGAAAAAAATCATTTTATCACGAAAGAAGGTTTCAGTGAATGCGCATATGAATCTAATGGGTTCGGCACCTGAAAAAGGTTAAGAACCGCTGCTCCAGAGCAATAAATCAAATGATCGCATGATAAATTAAAACAAGCTTCATCATTTCCATGTGGATGATTGTCTCCTGTCTCTTTTGCTTCCAAAGACTGGATGACAAAAGGTTTTAATCTGGTCTGTTGGTCTCAACTAGCAACTTATTGAAGGGCAACTTTGTTTACAGATTTTCAATTTTTCTCAAAACATCGATACCGTTGTTTCTCACAATAACTTCTGGGACAGTTTATCGACGTTCACAGGTTTCTGGATGGTTTCTAATCTGGTCAACATGGAGATGTTGATTGTTGGAACTGATTTGATTCGCAGAGTATCTGCAGGTTTCAACAAGTTAAATTTAAGACTTTTTAAAACCTTTAACGGCATCTTGAATTAAATTTAAGACCAAAAACTTTATGAATATAAAGAATGGCTGGGGAAGCTTCCTGCATTACAATGAAGCATAACAAAAACAAGTTTTCCCCTGATGCTAACTGGGGCTAACTGCTTTAACACAACTTTAACACAACAATCCAGCGTCCAATCAGATCGGAGTATGGAGCAGAAATTAACCCCTCGTGCCCCGAGAGAAGCTGCTTCATCGCTGTTGTTACAGCATGTAGCTTGTGTGTCAGGTTTACTGGCATACCAGAAACGCAATAAAAAGGTTCCTGCTCAGGACTTTTGTATGGAAGCCCATTTCTGCCATAAAAGAAAAAAATAGTAATAATTCTGAGACGTCATGCTTATGAGCCTCCTTGGAGAAATCAAGTGACTTTCTATGTTATAGTCTTTTAAACTGACTTTTAAACTCGAAACTATGACTTCCTGTTGGTTTTCCTATTTTTGCTTTCTAGGCAGTAATGGGCTTCCATACTTTTGTATGTGTAAACAAAAATCAAAGTGGAAACCATTGACTGGATTCATAATGGATTCCTGACACTTACATATATATATATGTCTATCTTTTTCAGTTTATTTTATTTTATTCTGTGTTTATTATCATTTTAATTGTGGATTATTTATTAATTAACATAATTACAAGACATTATCTTTGTTTTTTCCTTCATCTGTAGTTTCCAGATGACTTGCACCATAAACATAAATAAGATGTAAAACATGAACTGGAACAAAAATGTACTTCTGTGTTTGTTTGTATCAGACAGTTATTGGAAAATAAATAAAAAGTTTAGTGAAAGAAAAAACAGCAGATCTCCTTCAGTTTCTAACAGCAGCATGAATGCAGGCAGGAGGAATGTGCAGGATTCGTCCCGTTTGCTTGTTAGTCGTAGTCGGAGGCTGAGGCCAGCTGGGTTGAGGGATGACGGGTTTATCGGGCTCACCTGAGCCCAGGTGGTTCCTCCGATCGCCGTGACGGGTCGGTTTATCATCCGCGCCTCCTGGGGGGTTGAAGGTCGGCCAGCGGCGCTTCCCGTCACTGGAGTTTGAGTTTTCTGAAGCTTTCTGCACTTTTATCTCCAGACAGACCAGGAGTCCAGACTTTTAGTCTCATGGGCCAAAATGGCCGAATGTGAAGGACTTGAGGGCCGATTTCATTATTTTTATCTACTCAGCAGAAACTGAGTAAATAAACAAATGAAGTGGTCAGATTTGTTGCTAGAAAGGTTTATGCAAATAATTTTAAAAGTAATCAAGGGGGAAAAAGACAACCCAATTAACCAGTTCTGATTCTGTGAAAATGCTTTCTGGTTTTAGGCCAAGTTTATTAAATTAATTAAAAACTGATTTCAGTGCAGCAATGTTTTGAGTAAAAGTCACTTTTTGAAAGAAAATGCTAAAAACGTTGATATTTAAAGTAAATAATAAAACACTTTGTGTTGCAGCAGAGCTGGACAAAATGGCTGCTAAATGTATCATGATTTAAGCATTTCATATCAGATGGTATCTGAAATTAATGTTTAATTAATAATTAATGTTTAATATGTGATCGCTTCCGTTTCATCCACAGTTTTTACTCCATGCCGTTTTTTTATTTTTATTTTTGAAGGTTTGGTGGTGAAACCGGAAATAAATGTTTATTAATCTTTGATAATGTTTTCTTAAAGACATTTATGTCTGGTGTTAATTCAGTATTTTTTTTCTACATTGGATTATTAAGTCTCAGATATCGGTATCAGAAATTGAAAATGTGTATCGGTCCATAAATAGTTGCTTTCCTGAAAGTTGCAGGAAAGCAACTAAAACTTGGCTGCAAATTACAGGAAAGTTTTTTTTCTAATTTTTGGGGTATTTCTTCCAGAACTTTCATTCTTTTCCCCAGGCTTACAGAATTGTTCCAGAAGTTGATTTTTAAAAAACAGACTTTACTCCCTCAGGTCAGAGAAAACCACATCCTGCACCAAAACTTGCAGGTTTTTTTCCCCAAAGCTGCAGGAAACTCCCTGAATTTACAGCTGCCCTGCTGGAAGTTTGGTTTTCCAGATCCTCCAGGTTTTTCTATTTTCTGAAACTTTATTTTTTAACATTTGCAGTAAAACTTCAGCTTTCTCTTTAGCTAAAAACTGATACTGTTAAATGAATCCAGAAACAGATTTCCTTGATCTTACAGCCTGAATGTTATGTTTAACATTTATTTAATTTTTTAGCTTTTTTCTTTGCATAAAATTATGGTTTATTCCAGCCTTAAAGGTTAATCTGGATTCAAAAAGTTTGATTTTTAAGAGATTTATTTCATTAGCTTCACAGCTAAAACCAGGAAGCAGAATAAGTTTGAGTGAAATCAGCAGCAGCGGGAAAAGCTGCAGGCCTGTTAACGAGGCTAAATATTTAATATTTAACTGCCCTCCATGGGGCAACAGAGGAATCATAATTCCTGATAAGGGAATCTAAAGTCAATGTTGAGTTTGGTGGCAGAAAGAACCAATAAATTTATATTTAACTATTAAATTATTATCACCTCACTTGAAATTGGTCATTTTTAAGTTATTTACATTTAATTTTACAATTGTTCCAATTTTAAGATGCTATTTTTAATCTTTATTTATTTTCTGCAATGCCTGAAAATCTAATATTTACATCTCTCACTGGATTCATGCGTTGAAGCTTACAGGTGGATTTGCAGCTGATGAGAGCCGAAATGTCAGACTAGTAAAAATTTTTGGATTAGAAGTTATCATGTTACAGCCTGCAGGGAAGATCTCTGACTCCATAGTTCAGTAGACACTAAGGTCCTGCACCAGGAGGGTCAGAAACAGAAGGTCACACAGTGTTATATTCATGAGGAAGTTGAGTGGAAGGAAAAACTGTTGCAGAAATAAAAAAAGAGTATGAAGAACCATCACACACAGATGTCTGGAAAATGGTTTGTAACTGTCACAGTTTCTATTTCATTGTTTGATTTTTTTTTCTTTGAAAACGTTTAAGTTTGACCTGAACATTTTAAAACTGAAGCGTTTCTGATATAAAAACTAAAAGCAAAGGAAAACAACTTAGAGTTCAGGAAGACAGAAAAGAGGGAAGGAAAGGAGCCTTTTCTGAACGGCTCTCCTTCTGTAACCCTGTTATCGATGCTTCTTCTAAACTGACATGATAAACCCAGCGATTAAAGATGGCGTTCCTCAGGGCTCCATTCCTGGGTCCCATCAGTTCATCCAAATCTTCCACCAAAATCTGCCTACATTTTCTCAGAGTGACCAGAATAAAGCGTTGCTGGATGTTTTCGTATCGTAACGAGCCGCTGTCCAGGTGTAATTCACAGTCTGAAGTCGTGTTTCTGCTCCCGAACTGCAGTTCACCTCTGAGTCTAAGGAAGATACGATGTGCATACCGTCATAAATCCTCTTAATATTGCAGGACAGCTCTGTTAAAACGACCCTGCAGTCAATGTCAGCGAGGGACGTTGAGGTTCCTCATCGACCGCGGCCTCGTGTCAAACCCGCCCGCCGTCCCACCGCGGCTGTTTCTGCCTCATCGCTCTGTGGCGCCTAAGCTGCTGTCACTTCCACCATTTTGTATTCAGGTGGTGAATCGTAATGAGGAACGTGGAGGTGACTCGGCAGCCGCCTCTGCTCTGCTGTCTGACCGCATCAATCCTCGCTTTGTCACCTGATCCTCGGCGGGCTGGCCCCTTCTGGAAGGAGGGCAGCCGCTCCAGACCCACAGAAACGTCCAATTTAATGTGGCAAAAAGATTTAAACCACTTTTTACAACAACAACAAAAAAAGAAAACCAAGTTTAAGAATGTTTTCAGCATTTCCAGCTGATTTAAAAAGGAGGGCATTTTTCTGCCATGTGGCTTTTGACTACGATTCTCAATGTTTTTTTCACACACAGAAATTTAGTCTTAAATGAATTTGTGTTGAAATTATTATAGCATTCAATATAGATATAAAGGCCTGCCACAATATAACATTTTGCTGGACAATAAATTGTCCCAGAAGTTATTGCGATAAACAATAATATTGTTGTTTTTAAATAATTTTCAAGTAATAAAATGGTAATAGCATAAAAACACATTCTCAAATATAAATATAAAGTGCAGTAGAGAAGGTTCTCTCTGACCCCACAGATCTCATCAAGTGGCATCGAACACTTTTGTACGTTTTCCAGTTTGTTAAAAAATCACCTGATTAACGTCAGTATGCAGAGAAAACTGAACCTGAGTGAAAGTTCCTGGCTTTTGAGAGAAAACTCTTCCTCACAGTGAAGTGATGGTCTCGTTTCTGCTGCGGTCGGCAGAATCACACAGCCTCCGACGTTCCTGGACAAAATGGGAATCAGCTGCTCCGTCTTTCCTCCATCAGCTGCTGTGACTCTGAGATGATCCGTCATTTTTACAGGTGGCAGGGGGTTGTTGACAGCAGCTGCTGACAGTAACTCAAAACGTAACCTATAATCTAACTTGGTTACTTTCCAAATCAGATAATCAGTAATCTAAGTTACTTTTTTAACGAGTAATCAGTGAAAAAGTTACTTTTTCAAAGTACATATGCCATCATTTCCTCAGCATCTCATTCATGGAGATGCTGAGGAAATGTTTGATATCTTTTAATCATAAATATGAATGTTGACATCATTGATATTCATGCAGCAGCAGCAGCATCATCCATCTGTTTCCGTCTCTCTGCATCCATTCAGATCTGGATTCATCCAGATGCTTGATTGGCCTGAGATCCTGCAGCTCATCCCAGTCTGCTTGTTCTTCCATCCAACATATCTGGACTTTCCAGACGTCCCCTAAGCTGTTCAATACAGAAGAATGTAGTTTTGTAAACATATGGAAATATTTTACAGGAATGTAGGAAAGCAGGCAGGTTTGGAGAGGCGTTTGATGCTGCTGTGGATTTTCCCCAATTAAAGCTGCATTCCACAGACTTTTTCTCTTTATTTATTTTTTCACAGTTCGAATTCATCTGTTGCTGCAGCTTTGAATTTGTCATGACATCATTGGATTCAGGTCCTTCCTGCTACATCATCTGAAACCATCTGAAACCATCTGTTTCTGTCCTTTTCTGCTTTCTGCATTATGGATGGATGAATGAATGAATGAATGAATGATGGATATGATGGATGATGATGATGATGGATGGATGATGGATGGATGATGATGGATGGATGGATGGAGATGGTATGGATGGATGGATGGATGATGGATGAGATGATGAATGAATGAATGAATGAGATGAATGGATGATGGATGGATGGATGGATGGGATGGATGGATGGATGGATGGATGATGGATGGATGATGGATGGATGAATGATGGATGGATGATGGATCATGGATGGATGATGATGATGGATGGATGGAATGGATGATGGATGGATGAATGATGGATGGCTGATGGATGGATGGTTCCTGATGCGCTCCATCGTGTTTTTGACTTTCCTCTTGATTTCTAGCAGCTTCTCTCCGATTGAAAATAAATAAAAACTTTAATTTAACTGAGAATAAAAACCATGGAGAAATTTGACTTTCTCGTCGTTTTCCTTTTTAGTCGTGTTGTGAATCTATAGATAAGCTGAAAATGGACAAACCTACAAGCAGCTTGATGAGATAATGCCCAAACAAAGGCACCTGTTGCCATGGTGACTACCAACCTCATTACGACGTTTTTCCAACATCATGACGTTTTACAATGTTGACTTTATTTCTAATGTGTCATTTTCCTTGTTCCTCAACATTTTGACCAAAACAAAGAAGCAGGTAGTCCTGTAGAGGAAGTTTTGTTTGAACTGTACATGTGGAGATGAGGCTGAGCTCATGGAAGAGGCTTTAATCTAAATATTTATGAATAATGTAATCATCACACTCTCAGCTCCACATGCTGTGATCTTAAATCCCACCCAGAGTCACTGAATCTGTAAATACTGTACTTACAGTATGGAGCTGAAAAAACAGGCCGAATTATTTTTACTTTTGTTAAAACTGATTTCCATTAATGTCAATTCTCAATTAAATTGCCTTTTCTTCTCCTACATGTTTGTCTGGGTTTTATTCTGGATAAAGCTGGAATAATGCAGAGCTTTTCACGTTTCCATCTAATGAAGCGATTCATCCTGCAGCAGCTGAAGTCGACCCTGTTGAACATCTGGTCCTCTGGTTTCCTCGGTTAAGTCCTCGTTTCACAGATCCGTCATTAATTTCCTCCTTTCTTCTGTCTTCGCCGCCTTGTCCTTGGTCGAGGTCAGTCCTGCCGGAGTCCAAATTGATAACAGGCTTTAGGTGTCGTTTTTAATTAGTCTCCAGGTGCCTTGTTTTTTATCCCGGCCCGGTGTCGTCTCTCCATGGCTGCGCTCCATTACTGCCAGCCTTGGCCTCCAGCTTCGCCGCCGCCCGGCCGGTCAGGCTGCGACGGACAAACCCGGCGAGGTTATGATGAACTTTACGGCGTTTTTTACGACTCGTTTATGAAATGTTGATGCTTTCACTGACCTGTTTCACCTTTTGGGGGGAAACGTCACCATAAATACTAACAATGAGCTGATTTTTGGCTTCATGAAGTCAAACCAAGAAGTTTTTTTCAACCAAGCTTTGTTTTAATCAATAAGTAGGCCTGCTGCAAAAAGCAATAAATCAATTAATTGTCTGAGAAATGAAAACGAGCTCAGTAATTTCCATTTGTAGTATTTTCTCTCTTTTTCTACCAAAAACTGGATGATAAAGTCTTCAGTCTGGTGCTTCGGTCTCAACTGGACAGTTTTGTTTCCAGACTTCATAATTCATTTTATTTTATGTCTTCTAGTTCCAGTATTAAATATTAATTAGAAATTAAATCGTATTGATCTTTGATAAATGTGTTCTTGCAACTTGAAAATGACATCAAAGCAACATTATCGTTTATCACAATAACGTCTGGGACAATTTATTGTCCAGAAAAATGTGTTATTGTGACGGATCTAATGAGAAGACGACACAAACTCATCACCAGCAGGGAGATGCTGCTGGAAAGACAAAATAAAACCTCAGGAAAAGAGAAATATCACTTTAATATGGCATCCATTCAGCTCTCCATGCCGACCGGGCCTCTCGTTTGTCCCTTTGATTAACAGCGATGCCCCGGCCGGCCGTTCCAGTAATCGTCTGCAAGCTTCCCAAGGACCAGTAGATGTGTTTATTGCTGGTATTTACAGAGACATGACACAACATCCCTCCCCTTGAGTGTTTGTCCTGCCTCTGGATCCGTCCTTAGATTTACTCTCCTGTCGTTTCTATCATAGACGAGCAGCGCTGTTGTCATCCCCGTGAGAGACTTTGGTGCTTAAATCTCTGCTAATGCGTCTTGGCATGGTTGTTTTCTGTTTGTGGGCAGTGAGCGCTGGACGCTGGACGTCCTCTGGATCCGCTCCGTTCGGTTAGGATGGATCCTGGATGGAGCCATGAAAGCAAGAAGCGGCGCTGAAAGGTTGGATGGTTGGGAGGGAAATGTGGAAACATTGAACCCAGTGGATAATCCACACGCAGCCGCCGGATATCTGGGAAAACAAATACATTTTTATGCATTTTGGCTTTTCATCCAATGAGAATTATTTATAAAAACTGCAACCCAGGTGGAAATTTGACAAAACTCTGTATTTGTGCTTAAGAAAACAGAATATATTGCACCAATATATCCTTGCATTGACAGGATTTCCCATAACTTTGTGCTCCTTAAAATATCCATCCACACAAATGAACCTCCTTGATTCCTAACAGGAAGTTGTGCTTGTTTTGAAGTAACCTGATTGGCTGACAGAGGTTATAATTCACAGCAATTTAACAGAAATAGAGAAAAGATATAACTTGCTATAAAAGCTACTTAACCTGCACCATAATCTTCCTCCTGGTTAAAAAGACAACAAAATATTTCAATCCGTATCTGAAAAAAAATATAATCCAGGTTAGCTTTCTTTGAATCCATATAACTGATAAAAATGCAGATGTGATTTGCTGCAGGCAGCGTATCGCCCAGTTTCTGCTGTAGAGCTCACTGTAATTTCACTTCCTTTCTGATATCACAGCCTGTTTGTCTCCTTCCGACTGTGAGCAGAATATTAATCCAGGTCCTCAGCCTCCCAATCTGATGGCCACGCTGTAAATCCACCGGAGGACAGAGGTCGTTAGCGCTGCTCGTTACAGCCAGAGTCGTTTGGGAGTAACACTAACTACTTTCCTGTTTACCTTTTAGCTTCAGGACAGTGAGGGAAACTCAGCAGAGATGAGAAAAACTTTAAGAAACCAGAACTAGTGGAACCAACAAACCGCACAGAAGCTCAGCCTGAAATTAAACCGTGATGCTAAGTGGGATTCATTATCAGCTGCATCAACCCTAATGACATGAATGTACATTTGGACCGCAGTCAGGGCAGTAATTATGGGATATTTGTGTCGGTTGTTGTTGGGGAAGAAGAGATTACAGCTGGAGACTGAAATATGTCGTCAAACCTGGAGTCTGCAGCTGAAAAAAATGAAAAAACTTTACCTGGATGATAAAATGTCCCAGAAATTATTATGATAAACAATAATGTTGCTATTTTGAGACAATTTTCAGCTAATTTAATAATTATAATGGCTTATTAAAGACAGGACACCCAATTAAAGTTAAAATCAAACCCTTACATTTCTAAAAACATTTAGCACTGGAACTGGAAAACATTGTAATAATAATTTTAATGGATTAAGAAACAAAATAGCATTTATCATTAAGCACTGACAGGGAAAACAGGCTAAAGTGGCAGGAAGTGCAAACTAGCTACTTCGTTCTGGGTGTCAAAAGTTTACGTTTCAAAAAATGAAGTTTTTTCAGTTAAAGTGGAGCATCTTGAATGATTGTTGCCCAAATGATTTTAATTTAATTAACTGACTGCTTGTTGCCACATGCTGTTAAAATGCAATAGTTACTGAACACAGAGACATCCCTGAAAGCTGTAACTGTTGAATCTGATGTGATGAAGTTTTTATTGAAACTAAACGATACAATCATTCCCCAGACCCTGAAGCCACACTGGAAGAGAGAACTGCTGTTTGCGCAGAAAATGTGTTTTTGATTTGATGAAGCTTCCTGCAGATCAAACAGCAACTGATGCAAGAGTCGGTCTAAATAACGATTGTTATGGTATATCCTCTCTATGCACGGGTTCAGAAAATGCTGTGCGCAAGGACTGAGACCACGCAGAGACAACAGCATCACAATAATCAGCATTTATTCAAGACAGATGCAAACTATCACCAGAAAAGCACATCACAAAACATCAGAAAACCTCAGAGCACAAACAACACATATTTACCTGAGAAGAGGTAGAGATAAAAGATGGAAATAACAAACAGACAGCAAGAACGTTCTTGGAGAGGTTGCAAAGAGCAAAATCTGACTTGTTACTCTGTGTGTAAAGTCTTTATCCTTTTTTCTTTAATTTATTCAAATAGGGTGGAACTTTGCCCATCCAACCAGGACCTGTCTCTGTCCCTTCCTCCAAATCCATTCTGTCCCTGTTGTCCAAGGAGAACTTCTCCTGCAGATTTATGGCTTTCACCAGGATCTGGCTCCTTCCTGAGCACCTCACAGGTCCCTGTGAAACTCTGGTTTTTTCCTCCCTCCTGTGGTTTTATCACCTTGTAAATGCATTTATCTGTGGTTTTAACCCCAGGCCCTGCATCTGAGCTTACTGACCCAAAAACTCCTATTTAAGTAAAAGATAAAGCCAACTCAAACACTACAAAAATGGTTATATAATTGAATTCAACAAAACACTAAACAATGATTATATTTCCTCAACAGTCCCTCTTTTGAGGTCTGACTTTTACAGACCTCACAAAATAAATTGATTAGTGTTTTAACCAAGGAATCAAAAACTTAGAATGACCAAACATTGATATACTCCTTTAACAGTCCCCCTTTTTAACTAAAAGCCCTGTCTAAGCAGGACAGCACTGGTCTACAGCCCATCATCTGCAGCACCTTGGAAAAACAACTAATAGGGAGGTGGATTAGGTAAGCTACTGCCACCCGGACCAGTTACTTGTATCTCAAATTAAACTCTGTATTCTACCTAGAGATGATAGAATGATCCTGAGCGAAAATTTAATACTCACCTGTAGAACCTAAAGAATTCATAAGCTTTCCAATCCAAATGTCAAATACCCATTAACCTTTTTTAAATATGAAGATCTTACAACTCAATCATTTCAGGGGAATCAAACCACATTACAATCCTCATCCTTCCAACATATACAACCAACAGACTCAAAGCTGTGGAGGGAAAATCAGAACACACAAAAAGCAATTACAACTGGTTTCAATGTTTTTTTTACACAGAATTATAATAGAATCTTAAGAGTCCGTATTATGTCTTCTTTGCTAGTCTGCAAAAATGAGATCTTCATCAAAAATGTGACCAAAATACGCGCATAAAGAACCGAAAGTTCAGAAAAAGTCCGCAAGATCAACGATAAAAAACGCAAAAGTGGTGTCGATGTGTGATCCTCTTGAGGCTTGATCCGTCGTGTACCCTCATTGGGTATTTAAAGCTCAAGTTTCCCACCTGAGCATCCGTTGCTCACTGAAAATTGGATTATTATGCCAATTAAACAGTGAGTTTAAGGAGAGGTTTCAATCTCCTCTTCTCTCAATAAATTGAGACCAAAACAGGATTATTATGCCTGTTCGGACCTCTGAAGACCTCCAAACTCAGAAAGCAAAAGTGGTCTCAGCAGGAATTCCTGCTGCACTATTACTGGAACCATCGATCCTCCTTGGTCTGGGGAACTGCGTGTCGAAGCTCCTTCGTCCGTAGAGTGAAGCTGCAGGTCCTTCTGTACGTCTTGAAGACTCACTGGGGCTGCTCAGCTGCTGCGCACTGACTCCACTGGAACCCGGCGTCTCTTTTCCATGCAGATGAACAGCATCAGACGTCCTCTTCATCTCTCAGCCTGGTCTGGTGAAGTGAAGTTCAGCCCCCGTCCTTCTGATGACTTTAATTTGGACCCAGATGATTCCTGGAACTGGTCCTGTGACGTCTGGTATTCTACAAACTCCGATCCCAAACCTAGGATTTCTCAAAAACATCATTATGAAATAAATGTGCCGGTTCACCTGTCCCTTCTGGAGTCCATGCGCAGGTGTCGGAAACATCCTTCTCGTGTCAAACTCGTATGAAGAGAACCCTGTTAATTTGTTAATGGACAACACATAAAAATATCGACCCATAGCAAAACGTTTTATCTAATTTGAATTTAGACTGTGCACAGTTTATAGCCAATTTTCAACTTTTCTTAAATTTTATCCAGAATTATCCGTATAACGAATAATCAAATCAGACCCAATATCCCGCATATAAAACGCTTCGAATCCATCAATAAATCTACAGTCGCTGTGAAAATAAAAATTGATTAGGAACAATTGGTTGTACAAATCTTCAAACATATCTTCATTTTGGGTCTCTGTGTTAAACATCCTTGAAGTAAAATGACTTCCTTGACAAGTCATAGATGAAAACGTAGTAAGAGGAAACAACAATAAACGATCCTAATTATTTTGTCGTTTCAAATCATATTATTCTTATTATCAAATTTTATTTAGATAGTTTATTTCAATTTATCAGACATGTAGAGATTTTGTATTTAACTTTTATTTTATTATTCTTATGCCTTCATTTCAGATTATAATTTCATTCCTTAAGTTAACTCTCTTTAGAAACAGTTCCATAATTGTTCCTTTTAAATATCCAATTTAGACCACTTTAATTTTAATCCTAATTTTTCATTTTAAATCCTCAAAGGATAATCAGCTTGTCTTGCAAGAATATGTTAACCGTGTCATTAAATAAAAATGATTCATCCAAATTTCAACCCTTTTAATATTTGATTCAGTTTTTTCTTTTTTAAATATTTATTTATCTTATTTAATAATGAATTATCCTTTTTATTTCTCTCAATATATTTTCAATTTACTGGGGAGAAGCTTGATACAACTATATTCTGTAAACATTTATTTTTAGGCCTTCCTGGATGCCTTATTTAAACCACTTATTTTGAATCATATGAAGTGATATGTAATCATGTCACGATCCCTTTCCCTCTTTTTAGGAAACACTGTTTTGTATAGACTATTTGATTCCAATCATGCATGTTAATTATTTCTTATTCCCTCTTTATTCTATAACAGAACAAATGTTCTGTCATAGAATACCATAAAAATGCCATATAAATTAAATAGAGAAATCAGTCACTGCTAACCCATGTCCCATGTTCCAGGTGGATGCAAATGTAATACGGTGTCCCAGATTCCGTTACAATCTGCACACTGCCATCAACAAATTTATATTTGAGTCAAAATTTAGAAAGTAAGAAGGAACGTGGTGCTGTTAGCTCATTGTGTACTCAGTCCACTTCAGTATGTTTAAATCTAAAAATAGGAAATCTGAATTATTCCCTGCACCACGCTCGTCAGTCTGAAATTAAAATAAGTTGAGACAAACGAAGTGAATCACTGAGGCAAAAAATGCTTGTTCAAAAATTGCAGAGAGTCACAAACACCAGTCTTGCAATCATAAATCTTTTGAGACATCCTGTTTGTTGTCACACCCCTACCATAGCCAAAAGGTCAGAATGTCAAGCGAGAGGAATGTGAGGCAATAAACCAGTAAATATAGTATGCCCTGTGGCAAAGTAAGTCAGCTAAAATAAAAAATAAAAAATAAAAACTAAAAATAAACATCGCACTTAATACAAGATAGATTTGGAAAAATAATGAAATTTCACCAACTCAAACCGACAACTGGCAGTGGTTTGCATCTCAGAGGCCAAAACACGCTGAAGGAGGAGTCAGAGGACTAAAGTCACATGCGACAGGTGGAGAATCCAGTATCACCCAGCAACCAGACAAACAGGACATCCACCGAGCTCTAGCGTGAACTGTGCAGAGTCCATGTGACTCAGAAACGGGTAGAGGGTATGCATGTCCCGTCTTTGAACTGAGGTAAGCTGTGAATGACAGCAGCGGTCCCGAGGGAAGAGACACAGCAAAAGTCACAGAACCACGGAGGATCCCCTCTCCTCCTTAGCCATTCCCAGCAGAATGTCTTTTGATCCATGAAGTGTGACCTCCTGCCAGCACGCCTGAGATAACAGTCAGAGTGTAATCCATCTCTGTGTCCTGTCGTGACCCAAATAACAGGAAATAGCAGTAAACTCCACCGACCTCAGTCTTTGAAGATGTCGTCACTTCCACTGAACAGTCCATTTCAGAGGCACAGTTTGTAATCGCAGCGGAGCGGAGAGCCGAGACATCGGCTTAAAGCAACAGCAGACACCTGAAGCCAGATGCCAAGCGACACCATCATCCCACACCTCCAAGCATGTTTCCAGCCCCTACCCCCACGGCACCTCAACCTCCAAGAGCAGAACTGCCAGTGTAAAACAAACCAGGTTAACAAAAAATAAAACAAAAGGCTATACCAACGTTTCTTACTGCAAAATGTCAAATTAATGTCAGAGCCATCTGACATTCCTCTGGCTTGACACCCCACCTTCTGTAAAGAAAAGAAAAAAAATAGAATTAAAACAAGATATTTCACAACCAAATTTGATAGAAGTGATATAATAAGCTCACTTACTGTTTTTCTTTGTTTTGATTTATGCAAAATAGCACCTCGAAAGCATTCACTTCGCTTGTGCCAAAAAATCAGCAGTGACATAGAAATCTGCTATATTCTAAATGTGTGTAAACATGACAGATGCTTAACTGTCATCCGGCTTCATTACCTCAATTTGTAGTCCACTTATAAGCAGACATCATATGTTAGTGAATCATAAAGGCAAGATAAAATCTCCTTACATAATTAAATCCATAATCCACTATTTTGGAATGAAGGTCAAAAGTTTTGATTAAAAGATTCACAATCAACTGCCCCCAAATCTCACCAATTTAAGTAAGGCCTATTTTAGCCTACTCCCCTGTCTATTTAATAAAACAGAAATTTATTAAAAAACAATTTATAGGTGGAAAACCAAAAATAAAAGAATCGTGCTCCTCTCAACATGTCCAAATCAGTAACCCATGTGTCACACAGACCAACCATTAAAACAATTAAGTTAGTATGTTAGTCAGTAGTTAGTACATTATAAATAAAACAAACAGAATGCAGGTACAACCCAAAAACATAAAAACATATGGAATATCTCACAGCAATTAAAAGAGTCTCATGGTCTCCTGTAATTTGTTTGTCACACAGGAAATAAAAACATTTGTTCTACATAAAGTTAGAACTCCCCAATTTGTACTGAGTCCACCTTTCAAAACACATATTTCCCCAGATTTGTTGACATCAATAGTTTGGAAACATAAAGCAGAAAAACAATATTCACATCCTCTCGACTCTGCGTCCTTGTACTGATCTGTGAGGATGAGTTAGTCAGTGTCAAAAACCTAGGAAACAAAGGGATGATAAATGAAACACAAGCATAAGAACAAGCAAATTACTGCCCAGAACTCCTGGCCCAGATCCCAAGCCAGAAGAGCTTGCAAAGATGTGCAGTTCCTCGATGAGAACGAAACATCTGCAAATGTTATGTCAAATAAATTCACAACAGAATCCAAAACATCCTGTAAAAATGAACTGGGGATATTAGTGTCAACAGAGCAGCTGAAAGATTCCCAAAATGCAACTGAGATAGTCATTCCATCCCCAGCTGTGAAACAAAACCTGTAATCAATGGGGAGAGAAAAAAATCAGTCTCACAGAAACACGTGGGAACAAAATTAAAACAACATAACACACAACAAAACCGTTAAATATTGTCATAAAATATTGTCATGCACCATCTATACAATCAGTGCAACAGTCGGAGGTTATGGTGTCGGAAAGTATGCCAAAACGCCTTCTGCCTCGGTGCTAGCAGTTTATGGGGACACTGTTTGATCCAATGACCCAGTTCACCACAAAAACGGCAGGCGTAGCGATTCCTACCGTTCCGACTACCTCTTCCCCTCTGCCAACCTGGAAACAGAGTTCGCCTAGTCAAAGCTCGATCATCATGTGAACCAGACCATGTCGATGCAGCCGGGCCGTGAGTCAGAACAGGATCCGGTGTAGGAACTGCAACTGTCATGGGCCCCACCTGTTGTCTTTTCGCAGCTTCCTCAGCCGCCTGTAATTGAAGCTTCAGCAGCAGTCTCTTATTGTCTTTGTGCTCCTTCTCCGCCTTCCTTTTTACATCCTGAGACATCTGTAAATGATGTAGCAAATGTGTCTCCCATTTAGAATGATTACAACCTATCAAATCCGGATTCCGTTTCATTATTTTAGCCACAGACGCAGGGACACCAGCCAGCACGGCCTCCCTAAAATGTTCCCTCAAAACAGAGTTATTAGCTGGATGCAGTCCAGATTGCTGTTTCCACATTTCAACAGCTTTGTCTAGAAACACCTTCGGGTGGTCCTTAGAATCCCAAGAAAACTTTGGAATACATGATGGAACCACGAGTGGAAACGATTCCCTCAGGGCAGCACCCAAAGCCGTCAAGACAGCAGACAAAGGTGTGTGGTCAGGCAAAGCAGCCGTACCAGCAGACTGTTCAACCTCGCAACAGTTTGTGTTAGTGGTGGAACGACCCAAAATTGCTCTGAAATCTCCCAATGCCAAAGTCAAACCTTTAGTGAGGGAATATAAGTCATTGAGCCAAGGCACAGCACCATCCGCCAGAGAGGGAAGCTTTTCAACCAGCGCGGAAAGATCACCAAATGAGAAAGGTTTATATTTATGGCCTTGTGATGTAACCAGCAAGGGCATGACATGTGTAGAGGAGCTCTCTGAATCTGCTAAAGGAGCCTTTAGATGACCCGATAAATTCGACAGATTTGTTGCCAAATTGTCCATATCACGCTGTTGCCCATCAGCCAAAGGAAGGCTATCCGAATCAGGAGTGTTTGTTGGAAGAGAACCCGGTGACAGTGTGACCGCCGTGGCCGATCCAACCTGTGAAGGTGTAGCAGTATGTATAAAGGAAGGGGGAACATTTAAAATCTTCCACTTCGCAGTGCCCATGTTCACGTCCAGAACTGGATATAGACATAAATTGGTGTATGGTGCCGGAAGCGCACCATCAAAGAAGCCAGAAGTTAAACTAGCCTGTAAACGTTGCACCTCCCGTCTGTTCAAAATCCACAGATCATGTGTGTTAAAATTCCCCATCAATCCCCGTTTAAATAAATAATCCGTACCTTGCCAGTTGACCAGAAGCCTAGCCCATGTCTGCCTGTTCCGTTCAGCCATTTCTAACTTCCTCAACGCTGCTCTTCTAGAGGAGAAACTGGCTTTGTCATATTTCAACTGTGCTCCACTTTTATCCACGTCTGCCTGTTTCAAACCGACACTCAAAATTTGGTCCAAAGGGATTTCAGCTTGTAAAACTTCACCCTGACAGCGGACCGCATTTTCCAGCATAAGTTTCAATTCCTCAGGCTTCGCTTTAGCAAAGTCCTCACCTAACTGTTGAGTCAATATATTTATCAAACCAGTGATCTGCTCTCGCAAGGTTTTCCACGGACCTGAACCATAGGAACTGTCAATTATATGTCCTTGTAATGGACTCTCCATCTCCTGACCACAATCTGAGCCACAACACAAAACAGCAAGAAAACAGAGAAAGAAAAAATTTTGCAAATCGCACTCCAAATGCAGTCTCTCAGGCACAGACACACGCACACAATCAGTAACACACATATCGAGCAGCAGCTCTGCTCCAGATCAGAGGAAGAAAATGCAGATACACGCAGAGACAGAGAAAAAGAGAGAGAGAGAGAGAGACCCGGCCGCCTTTCAGTGAAAAAATAAAATAGAATAAAACCTAATATCCAGCCGCATTCAAAAACAGTAAACACACAAAAAAGGTTAGTGAAACGCACAGTCACAAAAACAGCAAATATATACAAACAAAAGAAAGCCCTACGGACACCGGTGTCAGAAAAAAATAAAAATATGTGGGCCTCACTCCATGTCCTTTCGTAACGCTACTCGTCACAGGTGGATTTCACACCGAATTTAGTTCCAGTCCTTTGCGAGTCGAGTGCATAACTCAGGTGGACTGAACCTTCAATTTAACGTACGCTTAGAACGAAGCAGTACAACTTGTGCCAGATCCGAATAACACTCAGCCAAGAACATGTCCCTTTAGAGAGGATCAAACTCTCAGGCTGATACAAGCCTGTTCTACACTAAGCACCAATCTATGAGAGCGGCAGGCTCAGCTGATCCAGAAGGAGCGCTTCAACAACTGGGGCTAAGCCAACAATCACAGTGGTACAAAATAAAAGCCCTATTTGCTAAGATCCAATAAAAAGAAAAATTACACAATCGTTTCTCTGCAATCAAACCAAAGATCCGGTCGAAACCACACACCAGCGCGTCAAAGAGAAATCAAACTCAGACGCACCTGTATCGTGGTTCAACACGGAGGACAAAGTCGTTCACTGCGGTCTCAGGTCCAATCGCACAGCACCGCTCAGAACCGGACGAAGCCCCCAAATGTTATGGTATATCCTCTCTATGCACGGGTTCAGAAAATGCTGTGCGCAAGGACTGAGACCACGCAGAGACAACAGCATCACAATAATCAGCATTTATTCAAGACAGATGCAAACTATCACCAGAAAAGCACATCACAAAACATCAGAAAACCTCAGAGCACAAACAACACATATTTACCTGAGAAGAGGTAGAGATAAAAGATGGAAATAACAAACAGACAGCAAGAACGTTCTTGGAGAGGTTGCAAAGAGCAAAATCTGACTTGTTACTCTGTGTGTAAAGTCTTTATCCTTTTTTCTTTAATTTATTCAAATAGGGTGGAACTTTGCCCATCCAACCAGGACCTGTCTCTGTCCCTTCCTCCAAATCCATTCTGTCCCTGTTGTCCAAGGAGAACTTCTCCTGCAGATTTATGGCTTTCACCAGGATCTGGCTCCTTCCTGAGCACCTCACAGGTCCCTGTGAAACTCTGGTTTTTTCCTCCCTCCTGTGGTTTTATCACCTTGTAAATGCATTTATCTGTGGTTTTAACCCCAGGCCCTGCATCTGAGCTTACTGACCCAAAAACTCCTATTTAAGTAAAAGATAAAGCCAACTCAAACACTACAAAAATGGTTATATAATTGAATTCAACAAAACACTAAACAATGATTATATTTCCTCAACACGATCCAACTTGTTTCTCCCCCCTCTTCATGCGCTTTGGGATTTGTTTCTGGGCAGAGCGACTCTGCAGCTCTTTTGGTTTCCTTTCAGTCAGAGTGAAACGGTGCCTGGTGATTTGGGAGGAAAGACGGAGCGAGCCGGACGGAGCGGACAGACGGCAGCTCCGTCCTGCCTGCTCTCTACTGGGAGGCCTGCTGCTAATTGTGTAGGAGGAAGAAGATTGTTTGAGCCATAAGGAAGGAGCCGTTTGTTAACCCGGAGGCCGGACTGCACAGTGGGAATTTGTCTTGCATAAAAAGTCCTTCAATTAAAACTGATTGTGGTCGTTCTTAGTTTTCACGTCTGTTTAATGGAGCTTCCAAAGATTCGACCTGCAGGACGATGTTTCATCCTGGCAGAGTTGGATCCTGGGAGAGAAGCCATGAAAGGCCACTGCTGAAGGAGCTGGATGTATTCATGCATATTAATGCTGGAAAACTTAGTGGAAGGAAAAAGTGTGGTAGAAAAAGGAGCAGAAGTAACATGGAAATTCACAAGGAGCGGATTTAAAGCTTCAGAATCCACCACATTTGGCCAGACCTGTCGCAAAGAGCAATACATCAATTAATCACATGATAAATTAAAACAAAGTGAATAATTTCCATTTGCATGACTTATAGTTTTCATCTTTCTACCTAAAACTGGATGATAAAAATCAACTATCTCTCTCCTTTTTAAGGACAATTTTGTTTACATTTGGTTTGTAATTCATTTTATTTGTTGTTTCTGTTGTTTTGTTTCTTTATTTTTGATATTTAAAATGTTTGCAAGTGTTAAATGTTCTTGCTTTATTACATTATACCATCATGTTACTTGGAAATAAAAATATTATTATAACGTAATAATGTTTGGTACAATTTATCATTCAGCAACATTTGTCAGATAGTCAGATTTTAAATTTGAAAACTTAGAGCTAGTTCATGACTCTTCGTGTTAGAGGAGCCGTTGATCCTCCATTGATGCTTCTGGGAAAATTTACAGTGTGAAGACATAAAAGTGAAATGAGTCTTTGGCGCAGAGGGAGAGCGACTCGTTTTCAGCTGATAAAAAGGCCATTTCTTCTCTCCCCTTTTGCTTCTCTTATTTACCGTGAAGCATAAAGCGACAGAAAAATGTGTTTTTCATGAGAGCTCTGAGTCACTTTTATGGCCTGCTAGTTTAGCCATTAATTTTTTCACTCTACGTTCGCTTTCTCCCCTCATGGCTGCACCGGTTTATCTCCAGATATTTTTTCATTCCTGAAATTAAACTGGATCAATTTTGTTGTTTGTTCATCCCTGTTTGTCAGGAGTAAAACTTTCTGCCTGTCCCTTCACTCTGTCTCATCCTACAGAGCATAACAATTTATTTCAACACGGCTTCATCGTCGCCACAAAATGAAAAGTCTTCTTCATCCTGTTGAGAAACTGCTAGAGTTAAATAACTTTTATGCTTTATTTAATCCCAGTAGTTTGATCAAGAGAGGCTGAAGCCTGAAGCTCTCGAGTCGATGATGCTGGATTCCAGAAATGTCACAAAGACAAAGGTCAGTCCTTGTTTCCGCCAGATCCAGCTCAGGTAATTGGTGTGTAGAAGAAGAATTTAGTTGAGACTCTTCTTCTAAGGAGACTTTCCTTCTGCTTGTTGGGAAAAACTTTGATTTGTGGGGGAACTGTGTTTGTTAAAGCAGTTTGAAATAAAACACTCTTCTAGATGTGCACAATATCTGGAACATATTCATGATGATTTTGCTGAATATTGATCTACATTTTCCTCTCATTTTTTTTGTCTTTCTCGTCTCAGCCAGTAAATATGGGTGAGCATTGAGCCCAAATACATGATCCACATCCAGGACACGTGAAATATAACTTGCACCAAATATTGGACCCACACACCCATCTGAATTGGTCTACTGCATGCACTGATATTGATACACTGCAAAAACACAGAATCCTACCGACTATTTTTCTCTATTTTCTAGTGCAAATATTTTAGTAAACTTGAAGTAAAACAAAACTAACTTACCAGCAAGCTTCTTTTAAATCAATAATTCCTTAATAATGGTGAGACACTTCTAGTTCCACTGGCATATTATTCAAAAAATGTCTTAGTTTTCTAAGCATCTGATTGGATTCATAGCAGTCAGTCAAGAAATAACGAGCTATATTTACTTAATTACATTTAACTTTTTTGACAAACGCATATTGGAGTATTTTTACTACTTCATTTTACTTCATTATGAAGTATTTCTACTCTTATTTGAGTAAAGTTTCTTGATTTTCTTCCCACTGAATGAAAAACAAACAACCAAAAACTCACCAGACTCAAACTCACAGCTGCAGTTTCTGTTAAAGTTTCTTCAGTTTTTTTAATAACAGAAACTGATTTGGAAAGATTTTCTTTCGCCTTTTCGTTATTTCTTTGCTACTTATACATATTATTGTAATTTTCATCCTTAAAATACCAATATCTCCACTTAAATTTTCATTTTGGTTCGTCTGGTGATGCAATTTTTAAATATTAAATGATTAATAATTTGATCTGTTACTTAGTACAGAGTAAACTTTTTACAAAATACTTTTCCACTCTAACTTGAGTAATTTCTTGGATGGGTACTTTTTACTTTTGCTTGAGTAAATGCCTGTTGAAGTAGTGCTACTCTTATCTGAGTAAAGACTCTTCTGGTTCAGAGTCACCTGGTGACATCTTAATGTAGATCTGTGCATTATCTGCGTAGTTATGGTAACTAATCTACTTCCTATAACCTGGGACCATATGGGGTCCTAGAATCGAGCCTTGGGGTTCACCACAAGTGAATTTAAAAATTATCTTTATAATCAGGAGCTGTTATTTAAATTTGGCTCAGCGATGGGAACATTGTGGTCATTTCCTCCACCGCTGTCCATCCTGTTCAGGTCGACGTTTGTAAGGGAGAAAAAACCCCAGTAAACCTGCATTCAGCTTTTAATCAAAGCAGCAGCTGCGGTTTGCATGTGGAGGGAGGATCAGGGTCTGGCCTCCCCTTTAAATTTGCAGAGGCAGATGCTCAGCAGGGCACAAATTTCTGTGGCTTACAGCAGCTGCTCACACAAATATGTATCCAGGTAAATTCTCACTCATCAGACACACATTTGACGACACTTGTGTCTCAGATCAACATGACATTTATGAAACCAGCAGACAGTTGCTTGGTTTATGTGAGTCCTTGTTGTAATCTGACGCTCTGACTCTGCATTGCTCTCGTTTCCAACATGCAGACCCTTCCCTGGTTCTTGGACAGGTGCAGACAGATGGTGCGATGCTGGCAGCCATTCAAAAAAAAAAAGGTTTCCTCAATGCTGGACGATGATGAATGGCAAATAAAGCATCTGCAGCAGTACAGAAGGAAAACACCGTCTCATCAAAAAGTCGCAGAGGAACAAGTCAAGTCGTTTTGCGTAAATGAGTGGATTTAATGAGCTGAAGCGTTTATGGGCTCACAGAGGAGAACCTGTGTGCACAAGAGCGCCGGTCCGGCTTTTCAGAAACATCCCCAGGTTCACATTCATGAAGCAAAGGAAACATTTTGGTGCTGCATTACTCCCAGGTTAGAAACCGATTCTGGATAAATCTATCCCAGAAGCTTTTAGCATTCCACAGATTACTAATGTAGCAACCAACCTTTATTTTAAACCCATCTGTATGGCTGTAGTTTAACATAATTTATTGTTTTTCACGTGCAAAACATGGATTTTTTTCCACAGCAGAAAGACTAATTAACCTAATTAATTGCAAATCCTTAAATTCTAATTAAGTCCCCCCAATATTTTAAATATCATCACCATAAGCCTACTGAGTTCTTTCTCTGTTCTCATTAACTAGAGGTTCTGAAAGGTGGCATTTCTTTACACGATTGCTGATTCCAGAGCTAAAAATCAAGTGTGAAATTGTTCAGCTATTAAAACACCAAAAGAAGCGGTGCAACGCCAGAAACCTGTTTCTTCAGGAGGATTTGTGTTTGTTCGCTGACTGTTGTTCAGCGTGACCTCTCCTTGAAGACTGTTTTCTTTTTCCAAAGTATTCCCAGGGGCAGTGATGTGATTTAAAGAAACTTTTGACCTTGCTTCCCAGCGACTTTGCGATGTTTCTACTTTTTCTGCAAGAAATAAAAAATAAATGAAGGAAAAGAGTCAGGAGGTCAAGCAGTGAGGGAATAAATCTGTGCGTGGAGCAGGACCTGTGGGACCGACGGTGCAGCCAAGGGCCAAAGAGTTGGAGCCCTCAGCTGTTGTCACTGGAAAGCAGAAACACAAACATTGGATCTATTAAATGTCAGCATCACAACGAGGCGACTGAAGTCGACTGCATCTTAACAAGAGGACCTCATCTTTCCATCGGATCATTTCTGAACCAACCAAATGGATCATTTAAGTTGCATTTTGGATTTAAGTTTGGATTTTTCCAACTAAAACCCTAAAATACTTCCCAGTGGACTTCCTGTTTCCTGTTTCTTTTTAAGGAATTCATTTTAAAATGATTGTTACCTAAAGATGCTTTAAGAGGAAACAGAGGAGCTGCACTTCTTCACAGATTATCTGTCACAACATTCTGTCAGGACATGAAGGCAGTTTCAACCAGTACGTACAAACATATTTTTAATAAAAGTTCATAGTGTAGTTTTAATATTCATGAAATCAGTTGAGTTTTGTCCGTTAGAAGAACGGTGTAGTCATGAAGGGATAGAAACTGAAGGTTTAGTGGAGCAAACACAGCAAACAGCACTGCAAACGCATAAATGATGCAAACTCCAAAACACAAGAGCAACAGAAAAACGCTGCTAACCAAAATGATCTCCATCAAAGAAAATAGAAGCAAAAACCTACAATAATAAAAAAAAAACAGCAAATCTGAAAAGCTGCAAACTTGCTCAACAGAACAGAAGTCCTCCAGACCACTAGGTGGAGTCTGGAGTACGTAATATTACCTGTGTAAATATCCTTATGTACAATAATAATGTAAAAGACGTGAGGTGTAACACACATAGACATAATATAAGAGCAGGCCCCGCATTGGCTGCTCCGGCGCAGGAAATACGGCGGCCATCTTGGAGCGGTAGTCCCTCCTACTTTGTCAATCAAAACAACAGGGATATTGTTGTTCAGATCGATGGATTATTGATGTGAGGCTCCACAAACAACATTTCACAAGTAAGATGAACATGTATATATACTAGTACATGGACATATATATATATATATATATATATATATAAATCCCTTCTCACCCTCTGCGGGTGGTCTCTCAGATTAACGTGGACCTGATAACATTGGAGCAACAATCTGCTGTTTTCCACTTTAGTTTCAATGCTAGTTAATACACACACACACACACACACACACACACACACACACACGCAGGATTACACAACAGTTTTTAACACATATTTCCTCCAGATATAGTTGGTATTTTCCACGCTAAATGAAACTCAGAGGTTTCCTGGTTAACGAATTCAACATAAAGACAGGCGAATATCACTCAAGCCTAGTTAATGAACTTTACCTAGTGCTAACATTAGTTAGCATAATATGCTACCGGGGATCGCGGCAGATAAAATATGTGACTGTTGTCATACGTTGTGTAAGATTTCTTCTTTGAAACAGGGCGGAGACTCTAGTAGCTGCTAAACGGTGTCATTTGGTGAACATTACTTACCTTTAACATTCTGTGTCCGTCACCGAAGCCCTGCAGTTCCGGACGGTTCTGAGATCAGGGAGTCATCCGCTTTAGTCAGCGCCAACCAATCGGAACACGTCTTACATTGCTAAGCCCCGCCCAGAATGTTCATGTAAGCTTCCCCAAAGCAAATAAAGCTGCATAAGCAAGAAAATAAGTTCAACCAAAAAAAAAAATAGACTCAACCAAAAAAAACGGACGGACAACTACTGACATTGATACCGACATTGATACCCCCCCCCACACCCAATTAGCTCCGCCCCTGTGTGTGTGTGTGTGTGTGTGTGTGTGTGTGTGTGTGTGTGTGTGTGTGTAGCTACTGCAGTGAACAAGAACAAAGCGGCTCTCAGTGAGGCTTCAGTCCTTAGGACTCAGTAAAGATCCGCCCAGAAGAATCGGATCATTCCTGAATGTTAAATCACTGCAGACTTTGGTCACATTGTTGTCCCATATATGCGACACCTCAGTCAAAACCTCCACACAATAATTCAGCGCATGAGTGACAACATCTTTTCATTGCAGATGCAACATGTGTCTCTGTACAACTAGCTTAGCTTTGATAGCATCACGTCCACATAGCTCACCTTTCTTTAAGCTTTGCTTCCAAGTGACTCTAAAAGTTCAACAAAGTCCCACCGTCTGAAAGCGAAGCGCTGCTGATTTTACATGTCGCCATAACTGATGATTTATGCAGCTATTATCGATTAGATAGACATTTTCTCCCGCTCAGAGGAAACCACTGCGCATGTCTGGAGCTCCGCGTGCGAGTAAAGGTGGAGAGATGGGTGACAACAAACACGTAAGTGACGTTATTGCTTGGATTTTACGGCGCCACCTTAAATCCCCGAACTTCACGTTTTAAGGGACAAATAAGCTCAATGCGACTTGGATGTAACGAGTAACGCGACAGTTTTGTAGAAATGTAGTGAAGTAGAAAGTACAGATACTTACTGTAAAATGTAGTGGAGTAAAAGTAGAAAGTACCCATTATTAAATCTACTTAGGTAAAGTACAGATACACGAAAATTGTACGTAAGTACAGTAACGAAGTACTTGTACTTCGTTATTTTCAACCACTGGCTGGGTGTATGAGACATCATACATCACCAATGATGTCACATATGCATCTGTGACATAGATAAAGACACATACTGCCAAAGAATTTCCTGCATTCTGCTAGCTTTTCATTCGCTGTGGACATTTTGCTTCGTTTTAAACGGCAAGAAAAATTTTAACGTTCTTTAAGGTTTAGACACCAAGAACAATTTCAAAATGTTTGCATGTTTCAAGAGAACGCAGAAATCTGTTTCTACTGATCTTGAAGAAATGCGCAAAAGGAATAATGAGTCAATCCAAGAACTCTTGGAAAAGAACCAAATGCTTGAAAGAAAGAGAGATCTCCGAAATCCCAAAAACGTGATGAAAGATGAATTGGAGTTGGCCAAAGAATGTGAACGACAGATTAAGAAGCTGAATCTGGAAGTTGAGAAATATAATGCAAAGGAAGAAAAACTGATGGATTTAGAAAGAAAGAGGAATGACGTTTTCCGTACTTTGGAAAGGACAAATGGACAAATAATTGAGGAACCTGTGTTAAAATCTTTCTTAAGTGGGGCTAAAGAACACGAGAAAATCCTCAAACGTCTTAACACTAGGTTAACAAATCATGTTAACATCTTGACAGACCAACATTCATATCAAGGTAAAGTATTGGATAAGTACACAAAGTCTGCAGACAATTACGAAAATTTGGTGAAGATTCAAGAAAACCTCATAACAGAGATTATGGACAAACTGGAAATATTCAACTTGGCGGCTTTGAAAGACAAAACCATGGCAGAAGAGGAAAACTACGTACATTTAGACAAAATTTACGATAGTCTTTCGCAAAAGCTTGAAAGTTTGAGAAAACAACTAGTTGATGTGCCTATCATGAGATACCACTACAAGTGTGCAAGAAAAGAGTGCCAAAGACTCACACAACTGAACCCTAAGTTAGAAAAACTGGTTCAGGACCTGACAGACGAACTGTCATATAAAACTGCACTGGAACGTGATTACAAAGAGGCAAAAGATCTGCTCAAAGAGCTGGAGGAGACTGAACAAAATTACCTAGACCAGATAGAGGAGTTAAAATCAATGGTAAAACCTGGGATTAAATCAAAGAAAAAGGACAAAGACAAGATGGCAAAACGTTTAACTTCCCTTGTACTTAAACTCAATGATGTTAAGAAGGAATTTCTTTCCTTCCAAATAGACATTGAGAACATTGTTGGAAACATTCATTCTTTAAATGCTGATAATATACAAGATGGAATTCGTCCTACAGACGAGCAGAAGTTTACCGGACAGCATTCTAACTTAGCAGGAGGACGGAAACAAATTTCTCTGAATTCAATAGTATCCGATGGGGAATGTGTGCCTTCTAATCCAATGCATTTCTTAGTGTCAGAGGATGAGGCAAGAGATAAGAAGTTGGAGGACAGCTCTTCAGAAGAACCGACAACTGAAGATGACTTGGCAGGTTTAAACAACATAACTGTGAAAGAGTCAGACCCTCAAGATCGCCAAAGTCTAAGAGAAAACGAGAAACAAGTTGATATTTCAGAGTCAGAGAACGAGACAAGTGACAAAGAGTCAGAAGACACTACTTTGGAAGACACAAAGTCTGAAAACGAATTAACCAAATCATACGACACAGCTATAAATGAGACATTTCCTCAAGCCCTCCAAGGGCAGAGAGAAAACGAGAAACAAGAAAAGATTTCAGAGTTGGAGGATGAAACAAGTAATGAAACGTTAGAAAACACAACATCTGAAGATGACTTGGCAGGTTTAAACAACATAACTGTGAAAGTGTCAGACCCTCAAGATCGTCAAAGTCTAAGAGAAAATGAGAAACAAGTTGATATTTCAGAGTCAGAGGACGAGACAAGTGACAAAGAGTCAGAAGACAGTACTTCGGAAGACACAAAGTCTGAAAATGAATTAACCAAATCATGCGACACAGCTATAAATGAGTCATTTCCTCAAGCCCTCCAAGGGCAGAGAGAAAACGAGAAACAAGAAAAGATTTCAGAGTTGGAGGATGAAACAAGTAATGAAACGTTAGAAAACACAACATCTGAAGATGACTTGGCAGGTTTAAACAACATAACTGTGAAAGAATCAGACCCTCAACATCGCCAAAGTCTAAGAGAAAATGAGAAACAAGTTGATATTTCAGAGTCAGAGGACGAGACAAGTGACAAAGAGTCAGAAGACAGTACTTCGGAAGACACAAAGCCTGAAAATGAATTAACCAAATCATACGACACAGCTATAAATGAGACATTTCCTCAAGCCCTCCAAGGGCAGAGAGAAAACGAGAAACAAGAAAAGATTTCAGAGTTGGAGGAAGAAACAAGTAATGAAACGTTAAAAAACACAACATCTGAAGATGACTTGGCAGGTTCAAACAACATAACTGTGAAAGAATCAGACCCTCAAGATCGCCAATGTCTAAGAGAAAACGAGAAACAAGTTGATATTTCAGAGTCAGAGGACGATCTTGAAGAAGTGTGCAAAAGGTATAATGAGTCAATCCAAGAACTCATGGAAAAGAACCAAAGGGTTCAAAGAGAATGTGAACGACAGATTAAGAAGTTGAATCTGGAAATTGAGAAATATAATGCAAAGGAAGAAAAGGAGGATTTTTACCAACAGGATTTTTCAGAGTCAGTTGACAAGATACATGATAAAGAGTTGGAAGACAGAACTTTGGTAGATACAAGATTTGAAGATGACTTAACAGATTCACACAACACAACTGTTAAGAGTCAGACTCTCCAAACCTCCAAAGGCAGGAAAAAGAAGGGAAACAGGAACAAAAAGGGAAACAGGAAAAAAAAGGGAAACAAGAGGACTTAACAAAGCCAGAGGACAAGACAAGTGACAGAGATAGAGGAAAGTCCTTAGGAAGACATGATATCTGAAGACAACTTAACAGATTCACAAGACACAAGTTTGAAAGAATCAGACTGTTTAGACAGTTTTCTCCAGGTGCTCTGGTTTGCCTAAAGCAGCATTTATACATATATATAGGTTTTCTCCAGGTGCTCTGGTTTGCCTAATCCAAAAATATTGATACTATATTTGCTATGGTGTCAAACAGAACACATTACACTCAAAATAACACTTATAAATAACACTTATACATCACCATTAGTTAAAAGGAGATGTTAAAGAAATAAGGACACATTAAGCAACATTATAAAATTTTGATGTACACATATCAAAACTACGGAAGAGGAATATAGGACCGCTGACAAAAAACATCTGACTTTAATTATCAGAATTCTGAGATTAAAGTCAGAATTCACTTTTTTCTCAGTAGCCCACATAATTACCACAGCAGCATTTATGCACATATATAGGTTTTCTCCAGGTGCTCTGGTTTGCCTAATCCAAAAATATTTATACTATATTTGCTATGGTGTCAAACAGAACACATTACACTCAAAATAACACTTATAAATAACACTTATACATCACCATTAGTTAAAGGAGATGTTAAAGAAATAAGGACACATTAAGCAACATTATAAAATTTTGATGTACACATATCAAAACTACGGAAGAGGAATATAGGACCACTGACAAAAAACATCTGACTTTATTGTCAGAATTCTGAGATTAAAGTCAGAATTCACATTTTTTTCAATAGCCCACATAATTACCACAGCAGCATTTATGCATATATGTAGGTTTTCTCCAGTTGCTCTCACTGAAAAAAATAACTCTTTGGATTACATGATATGCTGACTCAGACGTCGCCCGGCCAAACAAGGTCTGCGTCAGTTGCTGGGGAACCAGATATTATATATATATATATATATATATATATATATATATATATATATATATATATATATATATATATATTATATATATATAATATATATATATATATATATATATATATATATATATATATATATATATATATATATATATATATATATATATATATATATCTGACTGAATAGCTCAATGGGTAAGTCACCAGTCTACCACCCGGGAGACCAGGGTTCGAATCCAGGCTGGGGCTGAAGTTACAACAGTCAAATTGAGCTGTCAGTGTGGGTCCTTAGGCAAGACCCTTGGAGCTATATAGCCTACCTCATAACATGAGAGACACTGATAAGCACGACATGCCGGCTCAGACGTCGCCCGGCCAAACAAGGTCTGCGTCAGGTGCTGGGGAACCAGAGCACCTAGATGAAAAATGGGCTACTGGAACAAGACGGAAATGGGCGAGAGGTGAAAACATGGATCTGTTGGAATGCTACTACTCAAGTAACCCTAGTCAGAGGGGCTACATGCGAAGACTGTGGGAGGAATGGTTACTTCGACATCCCCAGTCAACACTAACTGCTAAGCAACTAGTGGCTCAGTGTTCCAACATCCGCAAACGGCAACTGCTCTCACAACTTGAGATTGACGAGGTACAACACAAATGCTATGGCAAAGGGGAGGAGCCAGAACGCCAGGTCAGCGGGGAGTTAACTGCCCACCCAGAGACTGGGTATGTAGCCCCAGTAATGAACGAACCATCAGAGCTGAACGAGGCAGCAACTGACCTGAGAGAGAGAATCGTGGCCATAATGAACACCAGACAACCCCGACGCCAATTACAACGGCTGAGTGAAGCACCACCAGAAAGTCTAATTGAAGATGTGAATGCGGCATTGAGAACGATCCCTACCAACACCATAACAGAAACCAATGAGCTCATATACAACTCAGCATCAGTGATCCTTGAGATGCTTGGCTATAAGAGCAATCATGAGACCCAATACCCACCATGGAAAAGACGGTTAGAGGCTAAGATCAAGATAACAAGGAGGGAAGTGAGCCAACTGTCAGAGCTCCAAAGGGGTGCAATGAAAAGATCAGTACACAAGAAGTACAGCCAGATGTCCATACCTGAAGCACTCGAAACTGCCAAACAAAGGCTCCAAGCCTTGGCCAGCCGCCTGAAGAGATACACAAGAGAGAATGAAGCCAGGAGGATTAACCGGCTCTTCCACACCCAACCAGCTAAAGTGTACTCTCAATGGCAGGGTACTAACAACAGAGCAGACCCACCAAGGCTGGAGACTGAACAATACTGGAAAGGCATATGGGAAAGGGAGGCGACCCACAACAGCAATGCAAAGTGGCTGACCTCTCTACGAGAGGAACACAGCAACCTCCCTGAACAAGCCCCAGTAACCATCACTGTGGCAGATGTCCAAGAAAGAGTCTCGGGTATGAAAAACTGGACAGCACCAGGACCTGACATGATCCATGCCTACTGGCTAAAGAAACTCACTGCCCTCCATGAGCGACTGGCAGCTCAAATGAACCAGCTGCTACAAAATGGGACTCACCCTGAATGGTTAACTGAAGGTCGCACAATCCTGATACAGAAGGATCCCTCAAAGGGTTCAATCCCATCCAACTATCGGCCAATAACCTGTCTCTCTACAACATGGAAGCTCATATCAGGCATCATAGCGGCTAAGATAAGTGGTCACATGAATAAATACATGAGTACGGCACAGAAGGGCATCGGCTTAAATAGCAGAGGAGCCAAACACCAACTCCTTGTAGACCACACAGTCGCCCGAGACTGCAAAACCCGACACACCAACCTGTGCACCGCTTGGATAGACTACAAGAAAGCCTATGACTCAATGCCACATACTTGGATCATTGAATGCTTAGAGATGTACAACATCAACAGGACTCTAAGAGCCTTCATTGCAAACTCGATGGGGCTGTGGAAAACCACCCTTGAAGCCAACTGCAAACCACTTGCACAAGTGTCCATCAAATGTGGCATATACCAAGGAGATGCTCTGTCCCCACTGCTGTTCTGCATAGGCCTGAACCCCCTCAGCCAAATCATCCACAAGACTGGCTACGGATACCGACTGAAGAATGGGGCCACAATCAGTCACCTCCTCTACATGGATGACATCAAGCTGTACGCTAAGAGTGAGCGAGACATCGACTCACTGATCCACACCACCAGGATATACAGCACTGACATTGGGATGTCATTCGGACTAGAAAAGTGTGGTCGGATGGTTACAAAGAGAGGGAAGGTTGTCCGCACAGAAGGGGTCTCACTCCCAGAAGGAACAATAGCAGACATAGAGCACAGTTACAAGTACCTGGGAATACCACAAACAAATGGCAACCTGGATGAGGTCACAAGGAAGGGAGCCACAGCCAAATACCTCCAACGAATAAGGCAAGTCCTGAGAAGCCAGCTCAATGGCAAGAACAAGATCCGTGCAATAAACAGCTATGCATTACCAGTAATCAGATACCCTGCCGGAATAATCAGCTGGCCAATGGAAGAGATAAAGGCCACGGATGTTAAGACTCGGAAGTTACTAACCATGCATGGAGGGTTCCACCCCAAATCCAGCACCCTGAGACTGTACACAAACCGTAAGGAAGGAGGCAGAGGACTAGTGAGTGTGAGAGCCACTGTCCAGGATGAAACATCCAAGATCCATAAATACATCAAGGACAAAGCCTCAACGGATGATATGCTCAGCGAATGTCTCAGGCAATGGGGAACAGAGGATGAGGGGCTAGAGGTTCCATCATGGGAGAACAAGCCCCTACATGGGATGTACCACCGACAAATAACTGAAGTGGCTGATATCAGGAAATCCTACCAATGGCTGGACAAAGCTGGACTCAAGGACAGCACAGAGGCTCTCATCCTGGCTGCACAGGAACAGGCCCTAAACACCAGAGCAATAGAGGCTCAGATCTACCACACCAGACAAGACCCAAGGTGTAGGTTGTGCAAGGAGGCCCCTGAGACAGTCCAGCACATAACAGCAGGGTGCAAGATGCTGGCAGGGAAAGCGTACATGGAACGACATAACCAGGTGGCGGGCATAGTGTACAGGAACATCTGTGCAGAATATGGACTGGAAGCCCCGAGATCGAAGTGGGAAACACCCCCAAAGGTGGTGGAGAATGACCGAGCTAAGATCCTGTGGGACTTCCAGATCCAGACAGACAAGATGGTAATGGCGAACCAACCGGACATTGTGGTGGTGGATAAAGAACAGAGGAAAGCCGTTGTGGTGGATGTAGCTATACCAAGTGACTACAACATCAGGAAAAAGGAGCATGAGAAACTGGAGAAATACCAGGGCCTCAGGGAGGAACTGGAAAAGAACTGGAAGGTGAAGACCACAGTGGTGCCTGTGGTCATCGGGGCCCTCGGGGCAGTCTCCCCCAAACTGGAGCAGTGGCTAAAACAGATCCCAGGAACAACATCAGACATCTCAGTCCAGAAATGTGCAGTACTAGGCACAGCCAAGATACTGCGCAGAACCCTCAAGCTCCCAGGCCTCTGGTAGAGGACCCGAGTTCAGAGGATGAAAAGAGACCACCCGCAGAGGGTGAGAAGGGAATTTTTTTTTTTATATATATATATATAATATATATATATAAACGGCTGTGTGTATAATTTATTATAATAATACATATTTATATAACTATACAAACATACAAACACAAATAAATAATGATTAATTAATAATGGCACAAATAAATAATGATTAATACTGAATAATATTTATTGGATGCATGTTTATATGTATGTATATATACATATATTTTTTTAATGAAAGTTGTGCAAATTAATTTGTATTTAAGTGTAATTCTATAAAAGAAATAAGATGTTAATTGACAGTTGTGGAGTGAAATATTTGTCTTGATCTTTGTTTACAATCTAAGACATTTTTTATATAGGCTATATATATATATATATATAAACATGCATCCAATATATATTATTCAGTATTAATCATTATTTATTTGTGATTGTATAGTTGTATAACTATGTATTATTATAATAAATTATACACACAGCAGTTCACAATAAATTATCCACGGCTGTGTCCTTTGTAATATGCTTATCATACATCGATATCAGAATATTCCATTCCTATTCTATTGTTATAGCCACCAATCATATTTTAAAATGTTGAACTATGTATTAAAAACATACTTAAATAATACAATTATTTATAAATGTAGCTTTGATAGATGTCTGAATATAGTTTCCAGTAACAAAAGCGTGTTATGATCGATTAAATGCGCTGATATGTCATTTTCCCTGCTAAACACATAAGGCTGAGTGGATTGGTCTACCGCTCCAAGATGGCCGCCCTGAAACCAATAGGCGAGAGCGGCGTCTATCCTTATATTATGTCTATGGTAACACACACAGATATAACACACTTTTTCTTTTACCCTCCAACCTTCTTCTAGACTTCCCACCTGTGCTGAGTTGGTTGGCTCCCCCTAGTGGTTTGGAGGATTTACGTTTTGTTCAGTGAGTTTGCAGCGTTTCATGCTTGCAGTTTTTACACTAATTGGCTCGTTTTCTTCCTTGCTCCTATTTCTTGTGTTTGCAACCTTTTGTTTGTGATTGCAGCATTTTGTGTTTGCATTTGTTTTGTTGATTTTACGTTTTTGCTTCCATTTTCTGATTGTAACATTGTTTGTTTGCAGTATTTTTCTGTTGTTTTTTGTTTATGTTTTTCTTTTATCTTTGTGTGTTTTGGAGTTTGCATCATTCATGTGTTTACTTCCAAACCTGGCAGCAGACTCACCTCAAATTCACATTTCCTCTCTAAATAACATTCCTCTTCCTAAATGACACTGAGTTGTTGCATTTCCTCCTCTTTCTGATTTACATTTGCACATTGAACTTTGGATTAATTTCTTTTGGATGCTGATTCTGTCTGCGAGCACCTAATTTCCAGGTGCTCCAGTTTTTATATCCCTCACAAAAAGTGTGGAAATTGAAAGTCTCTCCAGGTGGAGGAGTGATGAAGGTCACAGTGGCTCGGCCGGCTGAGATGTGGGGGTTTGTACAGGATAATTTCTTTCCAATAGGGAGGACTGAGCACATAAATGGTTTCTACTCTCTCGCTGATTTCCTCTGGGGAAATTTCCACTTCAGAAAAGAGCGTCGGTAAAGGAGAACACCTCCCCCAGCTCCCGTTCTGTATATCTTCATGTCTACTGTGGTCTGTGGGTGTCTTTCATTATATTTCTCTTTGTGTTTCACGACTGTTGCTTTTTATCAAACGCATAACATACAACCCTTTATTTCTTGAATATGTCCTTTTATCTGTGCAGACTCGTCAATTTGCAGGGGAGGAGATGAATGTTTGTCCTTGTGGGTCCAGCCTTTTTCTTGCAAAGTGAAATAAAAACATCAAAAATGTTTATTGCTTTAAAATGGGGCAGTAAGTAGGAATGAACAACCTTATGCTGCCTGACATTTTTAATGATTTATATTATGAGTCTAATCTTGGAGAGTAAAAAAACTACGGTGGCCTTGAAGTCCAAACCACATTAACAAATCCCTAAACATAACAGTATTAACTAAACACCACTACATAAAAATGGAGGATTTCCATCCCAGTAAAAATTCTAAAACATTTCTGATTTTTCTTTAGAACCTGAAATTATTCTGTCTTCAAAACATTTGTTGAAAATTTGAACCTTACTGGGAGAATTGGATAATAAATAGTTACATTTACTCAATTAGATTTACTTGAGTGATTTTTGTGATAAAAAAAGAAAACCCTAAAAACTTTTAAGAGTATTTTTACTACTTTGTAGTTTTTACTTGAATGATTTTTATCTACACTTATTTGAGTAAAATTTCTACATTTTCTACCCACTGATTGAAAAACAAACATGTTTTAACCAAAGATTCACCAGACACAGACACACACCTGCAGTTTTTGTTAAAGTTTCATAAGTTTCTTTTTTTAATTGAAAAAAAAAACTGATCTGGAATATTTCCTTTTGCTTGATTTTGATATTTTATTTAATTATTGTCATTTTGGTCCTTAAAATACCAAACATTTTGACTTAACTGTATGTTTTGGTCTGTCTGGTTATGTAATTTATAAATATGAAATTATTGATAATTTTATAATTTTTAACACTTTTTTACTCTTACTTTTCTTGGACGGCTACTTTTTACTCGTACTTGAGTAAAAATATGCTAAAGTAATGATACTTGAGTACAATATGGTGATGCAAACATAGCTACTGAAAGCTACAGAAGAGGATTAGGGCCACCAAAAAAAAAGTCTGACTTTAATCTCAGAATTATGAGATTAAAGTCAGAACAGAAATTTAATCTCAGAATTCTGACTTGAATCTCAGAATTCTTTTTTTTTTCGGTGGCCCTAATCCTCTTCCGTAGAAAGCATTACCGGCTTCGTGATACAAAATTTAAAAAGCAGAATTTAGCGGACGTGAGTTAATGCTGCTACTCACCAATAGGTGGCGGTATTAATCTTGAAGTAGTTTACAATTAGCCATCATAGAAAAGAAGAAGAAGAAGAAGAAGCAGAAGAATAAGAAGAAGAAGAAGCGGCCGCCATCATGTCTATGGCTACCGCTCAACTCGTTGTTTTTCAGTTTGAGCATAACGTAGAGAAGCTGTTCTTGAGACGTAGCGCGTCTTCCCGCCATCTAAACGAAGACAGAGCGAAAGCCAGAATAACTTCCGGTTCTAAAATCAAGAAATTTTAGGTAACTTCTTCCGTTTTGTTGTGTGTTTAAATATAGTTGTTTTTACTTAAAAGGCCAGCTACAATGAGCGATCAATCAATCAATTGATCAATCAATCAACTGATTGATCGATCGCTCAATCTGGTTTCTTTCTAAGAGAAACTGGATGATGAAAGTCTTCAGTCGGGTATTTTGGTCTCAACTAGCCTTTTTTTAAGGATAATTTTGTTCACAGAGATTTTATAATTACTTTTATTTGTTGTTCCTATTGTTTTGTATTTTGGATATTTAAAATGTGTTAAATGAATTGATAGTTTATTGATCTTTGAGAATGTGTTTTTGCATTAATTTTCCATTACCATCATATTACCTGAAAATGGTTTCAAAACAACATTATCATGTATTGCAGTAACTTCAGGGACAATTTATCCTCCAGCATAATTAGTTATTGTGACAGGCCCATTAGTTAATGTTGTTGTGTTTTTTAATTTGTAGTTGTGTTCAGTGATTTGTTGATGTGGTGACCGAAATATGAAGATGTTCACATCAGGTTGTTTTATTGAAACCATCTTTCCTGTTTGTAGTTATTTATGTGGCTTCTTTAAAGCTGGATGGACGAAAGATATGAGCTGCTTTATAAGTAGATATTTCTCCTGAAATTTGGGAAAAAAATTAAACTTGTCCACAAAGATATGAAACTGTAAAAGAGAAAACACCCAAACTGTCCCAAGAGGTTGCAGTTAATGAATGTTGTCCTTAATTACACATCAAAATGCAAACGAACATTGTGAGCGCGGCCCATTAAGCTCACTTGATTTATAGACTCGATTCAGAATTTTCTGGTAAAGTAGTTAACATTTTCAACAACCTGTGGAGGTAAAATGCAAACATTCAGGATGAGGCTTCACAGAAATTCGCTAAAAGCAGGTCGTCAAGTACCAGGAGGATAAAAAAGGGATTCCAGGTTTGCTTGTGCCTGAAAGTGTTCAGATGACGTTCACATATCTTCCCGGTTGCAACCTCCAGCCGACTGTTTGCACCGCAGCAGATTTATGTGACAATTTTCCCATGTCCTGCGCCGTGCTGCATTTGGCCTTGTGAAGAAAAATCAATGCCAAAAAATGATCAGGAGTCAACCATCTGTAATGTTTGCAGTGGTGAAATCTATAGCGGGGCTTCAGGATGAGTCGATTACTTGTTTCCAGACTGGAGGCTCATTAACTACGGAAGAAAACGCGTCACGGATCAACTAACCCTGATGGGCGTCTCCGTCTTCAGGGAGCAGGGAATATGCTTTATGACACTAATACTGTGACTGCATCTCCTGGCCTTGATGTGGTTTATTTTGTTGATGCAGGACGTCTGACTGATATGCGCTCAAATGGCTGCTGTTGATTTTCTTCAAGCTTTTATTCATTCAGGGGATGTTTGTTTATTTATCCCAGTTTGTTTATTTATCCCAGTTACAATCACAGACTAAAAGAGGGAGGTTTGCATGTGTTTCTGCACTCGCCTCTTATGTCCGACATTTTAACGAGATTTAACCAGGTCTGGACTTTGATTAGGCCACTGGTCTGCATGGAACTATGTCTAAACATGGCACTTTTCGTTCGACTGAGTACAGCAGAGTATTTCTGAGTCGATTAGTTTATTATTTCTGCCGGATTTTCACAAAATATCAGCCACGACAATGGACAGGGGAACCAACAAGTTCATGTCATCTTTTTTGGACGACATCAAGGTGTTTGAGCCACGCGATGACACGTGAGAAAAACAGCAGATCCTCAGCATAAATTGTGGACAAGATTACTGACGCCTATTGTTCTTGCAAGGCTCGGTAAGTCGGACATTAGAGGGTGATTTCTGTTGGCAAATGTTCAAAGGTGCCTAGGCCTGATACACGGTACTCGGTGGCTAACAGGATTAGCGTGGCTAACAGGATTAGCATGGCTAACACGATTACAGTTTAGTAAAAAGCCTTTTCAGTTAAAATAAAATCTTTAATGTATGTCAGATACGGTTCACATTGCATATTGATCTGTTCAGCTAACGTAAGACTGTAACAGACAGGATTCAAGGTGTAGAAGTTGTATCGTTACTGCCATTATGCTGTACTTGGCTAAAAGGTTTTCATAATGGATGTGTTTATTATTGACTTTGTTTTTACAATCACTAAACCCAAAGAAAGCAAAGCAAAATACTTACACCAGCAGACACTCCTTTGTTCTTATTGATCCTACGACGGTTGAGCTGCTAATGCGTCTTGAACAAGCTTTGATCCAAGCAAGGCTTTCCGTTTCAGATTTTGGAAATCTGTGAATTTTAGTTCCACAAACATGATCAGGATACCTGACATCTCCTGTACAGATTCCCCCACTGACGGTGGAGAACCATTATTTTTCGAGTCCTGACGCAAAAACTTTCTGTCGGTCTGCTGGTCCACAATGTACATTAGCATGATTTTGTGAGACGGTAACCCAGTGATAGCTGCGCTGTGACGTAAAATGGGCATTAGCCAATGAAAAGCGCCCGCTGTGGTAAGGTCCATACAGAAGAGCCTTTTCTCCCAGCAGCCATTTAAAATCGTTACTCCATCCATCCATCATGGTCTCAACCAGACCTGCTGGTGAGCTGCTGCTCATCTTCAGCAGGCTAAGGCCGAGAGGCGGGGAAACCGTCGCCACGTCGCCACTCCATCACAGCTCGGCACGTTTATTCATCATCTTACCAACAGTCCTGTCATAAACTTAAACATCCAGCATCCCAACTGAGATTTCTTTGAGCATTTATGCAAAGCAACAGTTGATCTTCTGAAATCAATAAATACAGATGTATTTTTTGTCCTGTATGCAGCCAAGCAACAAACTGGCAAAACTTCAGCTCATAATGCGACTTTGTTATGAGAAAGAATGGCTGCTCAGCATCATTATTTTCCTCAGAGATTCACTGATTGATGGGTTGCGTAAAGCTATTCTTTTATTTGAATGATGTGTGCTGAAGGGAGAACGGCTACAATGGACAAACATGTTGACTTTGGAGTTTCTTCGAGCTTGTATTGATTTCCTGTGATTACTTACAGACTCCTCACCTTGCATACAAATCCAGCTGCCACTGTTCTGCAGAAACTGGCTGAAGAAAAGGAAAATGAATGACTGGTTAAATGAATCTTGTCCCTTTTTTTCCCAGCCTGACCTTGACTGTGTGTTTTTACAATGGAGGAAAATGATTTCCGTAATGATCCAGCTTGTTCCTCTTTCAACCGGCTCTCCCGTAGGCATGGGGGAATGAAATGGAGGAGGAACTTATTAAAGCACCCTCATTGCCCTTGCACCAGCCGTCAACAAAGACTAGAATAAGGATGGAAGATGAGAGGAGCCATTTGGACGATAAGAAGGTAAAATCAGAGGCTCAGATCGGTTTGGATTCTTCAGGAAAACAAATTGTCCCAGAAATAGTAACCACAAATGATAATGTTGTCATTTAAAGACAAATTTCAACTAATATAATACTCTCTACAGTATAAATGCTCTGTAAGATAAAAACATATTTCCAAAGAACATTTAACACTGTAATTAAAACATTATTTATTTCCAAAATAAATAAACAATACAATAAATAAAATGGATTATGAAGTCTCAATAGCAAGAAAACGTCTAAGCTTGAAAAGTCAAAAATCTTTGACTTGAAAAGAAATTTCAAAAAATTTAATCAAAAAATTTTTTGAGCAAGTGTTTCACTTTTAAAACTCAGAATTTTTTTTTACTTTTGAAAATTGTTGAGCTTAATCTAAAAATTTCTGAAATCTTTCCAGTCTTTTGGAATCTTTTTCTAGCAATTGTTTGAGTCTTCAAACTGAAATTTTCTCTAGTTTAACTACTCAAAAACAAATTTCTTGCAAATTTTTGACTTTTCAATCTCAGAACCTTCCATGTTTTTTGGAATATTTTTAATAATCTAAAAAATTCAATTTGTGTATTGGAAGTGTCCTTTTTTGTATATGTAGGCATCTTATTCAACATAGTGATTTCAGTTCTAGAGCAGCTATGTGGATGAGTGAGTGGCTCAGAAAGACTTCGACCTACAGGGCCTGTGTGTCTAGTCAATTCCTGCTCTCTTCTTTGATAGATAGAGGTTAGATCTCTGTATCAGGTCCAATAAAATCGGAAAGCATGGGGATTTACGTGCTGCTGAAACATGTTGGTATGAATGCAAGTGGGTGATCTGCACTGCAGGCGAGCAGCTTGATGAGTAGAACAAATAGAGGTCATAAAATCAATTGTCTTCATTCTCTGCTTTTTGTGCTAATTGATCAAACTTTAGCTTAATTAAAGACACACCATTGTGCCTCTTTTTGTCATTTTCCATGAAAAATCCACATTGATCCAGCAGAGTGGATTTAATCCATCAGATCTTTTTAAGGAAGCAGCTTCATCAGTTTCTGCTCTTTTTAACATGAAAAAGTAAGACGTACAGATGGTTTCTTAATTTGATTCATTGAGCGGATAGCAAACATCATCACCATCATCACAGTGGGCAGAGGTGTTTGTGAACAGCAGGTCTCCTGTCTGAGTGGCTGATCCAGATGGCTAAATGTGATTGGAGATGGTCGGTGATTAAAGGCTGGTGCCAGAAGTAAAGCCATATGGGCCTGGATGGACTTTTCTAATAGAACCAGGAAGCAGATTGAAAATGCATTTTTATCCAAACATTTCCCAACACGCTGCAGAGCTGCTGAATTTTATTTACTCTGTCAAATACTGAAGCTCAAAATGATTGAAAGAGTTTTCAAGCGTTCATCCTTTCCCTCTCGTGCTGGAGGAAATCCAGGCTGGTGGCGACACGTTTTGTCTTTATAGAGCAGAAGTTGAAAGATTGAACCCAAAGCCTAAACAAAAGATCCAGACATTTTGGGACTGAAAAATTATTTTTAAGCTGAATTAAAAGTTTGAAACTGAATATAAATAAATAAATAAAAATCTGAAACTGAAAAAAAAATCTGAAAAGTAGGTTTTTTTTTCAGTTTTTGTTTACATTTTTATTTGTTCCAATTTGTTTGAGTTTCAAATCTTTTTCAGTTAAATTTTTTTTTTCAGTTTAAATTTTTTTGTCTCAATATTTTGTCTCTTTCAGTTTCAAACTGTTATTAAATTTAAAATCTTTTCAGTTTTTTGTTTGTTCAATTTCAATCTTTTTTCAGATCCAGAAGTTTTAAGTTAATTTTTTTTCAGTTTACATTTTCTGACTTTTGAACAAACTATGACCCCAATTTAGCTTCACAGATTTAGAATATAATTTTCCAACATTATCAAAACGTCTCCTGCTCAGAAGAGAAAAGCAAACCCCCCCAAACCAAATTTAGTTCAGAAATGAACTTATGTTAACTTATCCCGTTGTCTTATTTGTGGTTTTTGGCAGTAGTAACATCCTGCTATTGATCATTGTATAATTTTAAAAAAGTGTTTTTTAAAACCAATTCATCTTTGCACAAAAGCTTTTTATTAAAAAAGCCTGCTTCTTTTTTAAATTGCTGGGTTTCCACTAATCAATTAATTGTTGTAACTAAAACTTGGGCAGTTCTATGTTTGATGGAAACGCAGCTACTGCAGGTCCGACCACCGCTGCTGATCTGGTTGCATCATGGTTCTGGCATCATGGCCCCTCACATGTTCTCCCACCGGCGTGTCGTGACAGTGAAGCTCCTGTCTGCTCTGCCCTGTGGGACCCTGATGATAATAAATGTCTGAAATCCAGATGGATCATATTCCCCAATCTGCCTGGCTCAGACCTCGTGGCCCTGCAGCGACTTTCACCTTTCAACTCTGCTTTTGGAGCATCTGCTATTTCGTCTTTGGACTTTGGCTTCTTTCTCAGCCATTTTCTGTCCTGAGATGCTTCAAAAGAATTATTTAAGACACAATAAGAAAGCATGCACACCTCGGATGAGTCCTTTTTATCTACATTAACTGCCTTTTTGCAAGATTTCAGTATTCTTCGCTCTGTTATTTTCTTCTGTTATTTGGACTTTTATTAGTTTCATCTCCTCTTGTGGCAGTTTTCGCTTCACCTGGTTCCAATTCTGTGAAAATGAATCTCATATTAAGCACATTTGACATACTGTATAATTAATCAAAAAATAATCATTGTTTTGCATGTTAAGATATTTAAAAGGCCTGAGCTTTTAAATGTCTTAACATTTAAGACATTCAAATGTCTTAAATGTTAAGACATTTAAGGTTAGACATTTAAGATTCATCTTTTGCTCCAATTGATAAAGTGGAATGGAAGGTTATTGCGTTTTTGGCAATAAATTGTTTATGTTTATGAATCAAATTAATTGTTTATTTGCATTTCCTTATATATTTTTAATTTAGTGTAAAATAAGCTTAAGTGGTTAAATAAAAAATCTACAGAATGTGCCCATTTTTATACGACTCATAAGAAGAAGAATCATATAAAATATATGTTGCATTATCAGCATGTTTCTTATATGACAAGAAAATCTGACTGCATGGAAGGAAAATATAAAGAATCCGGTTACATTTATCCTTTCTTACTGTGAATCATTCAGGTTTTATTCAATAGCGAGTTAATCCCTTGCAGTGACATTCATGAATTCATTAGTTTACCTCTGAGTAAAGTGGCATTAAATGGAAGATGTGACATTTTATTGATTCAGTGCAGCGCGCTGTAATTAAGGCTGTTTAAATGGAACCAGTTAATGTCTGAATGTTTGGATCGAACACATGAAAGAAGCCTCTTCAGCTACAATGCTGCTGTTTTTTTGTCTGGATAATCTAAAAATGTATTGCGTTTTTTATAAATGTGATATTTTTGTTTACGTAATTTCGAATTAATTGTAGCCAGAAATGAAAAGATGAACACGAGCCATCTCCTGAGAGGCAGCTGGCTTATTTACACAGAGACACTCACTCTGTCCTGGACAGTTTTAATCAGAATATTGATCTGTGTTCACTTTTAAACTTGGCAGCATCAGAGTGTTGCAGCATTATTTTCTACATCCATTAACCTAATCTGGTGCCATGTCTGACCTCCACAAACGGCTTACACTCCGTATTTTCACAGCTTCATGCTATTAATATCTGCACTGTTCTTCTAATGAAAGGCGTCCAGTTCTTCTCTCCAACACTCCAAAAAACACAAAACCTTACAAAATAGTTTTGTCTAGTTTCTGGTGCAATTGTCTTAGTAAACTTGAAATGACAAAACTCACTTACAAGTTCATCAAGACATTGGAGCTTTTTCCAGTGTTATAATGACATAATCTGCCAATTGAACGAGAACTTTTTCATTGATATTAAAGAATTATTTACTTGAAACGCGCTCCTTTATCTTGTTGAAAAGTTACCTTGTCAGTTAGTTTTGTCTTCATGTTTACTAAGATATTTGCGCTAGAAACTAGTTTCTGACTTATGAAAATTGTTGACATTTGGAACTCAGAAATTTCTATGTTTTTTTGTGGATAATTTTAAATTACTCTCAAAATTTCAGATTTTTTTGGTGTAACTTTACTACATTTTTCAAAACAGCTAGATGGTTTTTTGAACAAAGAAAAGAGAGATACTATTAAAATCATCTAATTTTCAGTTTCTTTTGGAATCCATTGAAAAAATTTATTTTTAGTAACAAGAACAGGATTTGGGTCACTTTCTTTCGAAATGTTTGCTATATTTAGTCAAATTTAATAAATAAAAACTGTTTTGGATGCATAATGTTTGAGTAAATGTGGTTTTTCTTTTTGTTAAGCCTTGGTTATTAAAAGACTTGATGCTTTGTGTTACATCTTTACATTTTCATTTGTGAGAAAATTCCAAATTTGTATCATTTTTGAATTGCAGTTGGGGATTGCAAAATATCCATGGAAGGGCAACTAATGCCCCCCAGGCCGCACTTTGGACACCGCTGTCCTGGAGAATATAAAAGTGACTCATTAGAAATCCTTTGAAGGTGACTTATGGTTGTTTTTTTTTACTCTGATCTGATGTGGTGAGACTTGAAAAAAGAGCAGTTTTGCTCCTCAGTGTCTGGTTTTTCTCACTTGGAGCTGTCATTCCTGCAGTGAAAGGAGAGTTCAAGGATTCATCAAAACTCCAGCCGGGCTCAGCGTCGCTTCGGGTTTTCCCATCACCACCAAGCCAACATGAGGGGCTTTAACGGGTCGGCCTGTGGCTCTCTGCCAACGCCTCCAGGTGGTTTCATTAAGCTCATCACTATCATGCTAAACGACAAGGTTTTGGACAAAAACGGAAAATTAACTGCTGAAGTGATTAATCGCAATTAATCAATTATTGGAATAATTTTCAACTAATGTAGTAATTGATTAATCATTAATTGGAGAATAGACACTCAAAAAAAGCTGAAAAACAATATATTCAGAGCAGTAATTAAGACAAAACTACAAAATATGAATACTTCTCCTTTTGAGATAAAAACAACCATAGTTTTAGTTTCACCTGATTCAAATTTATTAAAATAATGTATTGTTTTTGCATTTTACTAAATAAAATGTTTTATTTTTTAATCTAAAACATAAGTCAAATTATTTGTATGTGCATCTTTCTATGCATTTCTAATAATTTTATTTTATTTATTATTTATTAAAAAGCTGAACTAGTTAAATGACAAATCTGTATGTGCCAAATATTTTCCAGATATATTGCCAAATCCCAAATTCCATATATTGCCAGAAAAATCAATAGAATAATTGATGACTAAAATAATTGTTAGTTGTACCTTAAAAAGAGCTGAAACGTAACAAGTGGTTCTTCTCTTTTTTTCAGATTGCATGTAAAACAAGACAAAAAAATAAGGACAACACAATGTATTTCTTTAAAAAATAAAATGCTCAAATTTTCTTTTGTGTTTATTTTACTTATTTTTATAATTTGAGCATTATCCATTAAGAAATAGAAAAATACCACAAAAAATAGTGCCATGTAAAATTTAAGCTGTTTCCAGAGATTTAAATACAACTAAATTTTAAAAATGTGCAAAATCTTGTATTTTTTAAAACAAGAATTTATAAAAATCAGTTGTAGTTGGATTATTCTTTCTTTTACTCAGTGACAGATGAAAAAAAATAAAGAGGTCACTGATTAAATTTAAATAATTTATCAACTCATTCATGATCTAAATCTTTTATTTCTGTTAATTATAATGTTCTGCTTGCAGCTTCTTGTTGAAGGGGAGTTTTTCCTCTCCACTGTCGCTACATGCAGGCTCACTAAAACACTTAGATAGAAACTTTTAAAACTAATTTCAATCATGAACTGAGCTTAATGTAGTGTTTGATAACTTTTTTTTTTTTACAAGGGGCCTCAAAACCTTGAATAATAAGCAAAAATACCAATTATTCTATGCTTGTATTTTAATTATTTGATGTTTTTTGCGATCGAAGCTAATATTGTTTTCCCCTCTGTACCTAATCTTGAGTAATGGAAAGACAGGAGTCTCATATAGCTCATTAGAGCTTTTCCACGCCCATCAGCAGCTTATACACCTGCTACCATCTGATTTTAATGTTTTCAATGTTCGGAGCAAATGAAGAGTGAAATTATATTCATAAACTAGCACATTTCCTGACAGTAAATATAATCCTGTCCATTATTTATGTGGTGAAATTGGAAAATGAATCATCTTGTCTCTGGATGCACATCTTCTGTGAATTCATCCATTTCAGAAAGGACTGAGGAGAAATGAATGTGACACGTTACAGAGTGCACACATCAGAGAATAAGTCATTAATTACCCAGTGAATTTAATGGAGATTGGTCTGGTCAGTGAGCACAGCAAAGAGAAAAAAGTTCACTTTACCCACAGAGATTTACTGCACGTTTCCAGAAATGAGTTAATTCAGCTGAGAGTCAGTTCTCACACTTATTAAATGCTTGTGGCAGTAATCTCGCTCTGTCCAATTAGAAGCCATGTTTCTGGACGACACCGCGCTGCAGCCAACGCCGCTCATCAGTTACTGACTTAACTGGGAATACAGAGTCTATCACGCTGAGATAGAGCTGCGCAGAGGATTTAACCTAGAAAAGGACATGCAAGAATTATAAAGAGCAATAGTTTTTCACATAAAATACTGAAGTTATGCTGGAAATGAATGGAGGAGAGAGATAGTGAAAGTGCCAGTATATAAAAGTACAGCTGGAACAAGCTGACACTGGAGCCAAAATAAGATTTGTGTTGTCTCCATACAAACTAAACTAGTATGTCAGGCTACAACTACAAACTTTAAAGGTGATCTATTATTCTGCAACATGTTAGAATGGATATATGTGATACAAAACATATACATTGTTTGTTTTTTTTTGCACAAAATCAATCTTTAACGAGATTTTAGACTCAACATTTACACTTCAACGTGGAAATGGCTGCAAACAAATGCACAGTTATATAACAGTTCATCTTACAAAGCAGAAGTGGAGCCTCCTGCACAACCAACCAGAGTGTAGTGGGGGGTTTCTGGATGCTAAGTCAACAATAACAACCCTGTCTTTTCCAGCAGCCATTGTACAGTGCATACATCAGGAAAACCAGCTGACCAAACAGGCACAGCTGTATTTCTTCAGGTATGAGACAGGTTATCTGTATTTAATTTAAATTATGGCAACCCAGCTGCTGGTATTTTGTATTTATTTTTTACAGGGCAGCGACAAGCATGGCGGAGGCATGTTGGGGTACAAAAATTTCTAATAAAGTTTTCTACATCTTAAAAAACATAAGCACACATTCCTGACTGATTAAATGTTTCAATTTTGATCAGTCAGGAATTTTTAATTTCACGTTTGAAATTAGACTCTTTAAAGAAAACATACCAACACTACTGATGTTGTCCAGTGTGTTTCCATATTTCCAGAGATCCAAATAGAGCTGTTCTTTATAACTGTGTTAAATTTCCCAGCAGTGTTTGGGACAGCTACAGGACAGCAGCTAAGTGTCTGTTGATACGTTGGATGTTGGACAGAAAATTGTCGCTCATATTTTATCTGCATGTGCAGACTCATTTATCATCCCTGCTGGAATCAGCCAGCCCTCCCATCAGTTCGGCATGGGAAGAACACACACGTGTCTCATTTCTGCACCGCTGTGTCGCCTGTTGGTGTCTGAGACAAACTGAATATTCACACCACCAACAACGATGTTATAGCAAAATAACCCACAACCTATATATTACAGCATCTAAAGCTTTAACATCCTCTGAATAATTGTGTCTTTGGAAATGTGCTTACATGGCAGCTGAATTAAGAGATGTATAAAATAATAAACAGTTGTTTTGTCTTGTCATAATTTTAAATTTTCTTTATTGTGTGAGATTTCAATTAAAGATTTCTGCTGGTCAGATGGTGGAAACACATTTTTTATTAGTTTATTCTGTAAAATTTGTCATTTTCTTCCTTTTCTATTTGTCTCATATTTTGTATACTGTTCTATTATTATGTATAAACTTTCAAATTAAAAGTTAAAGGTGCAGTGGTGTATGAAACATTTGGGCAACAAGGCTTAACACTTAGCAAAAAACAAATATTACTTAATATATTTTAAACAATATTACCGTGATGATTAAGGTAAGACTTCAACATAAGTATTTTCTAAGGTAATTTTATTTACATAGCACATTTTCAGCAACAAGGCAATACAAAGTGCTTCTAATATCCTGTAGGACAAAAACTGCTACTACTACTACTAATTTAAATAAGTAAATTAAGGTGACATAGACATCTATATTTATTGAAAAGTTAATGGTGACCAAAAATTTACATTTAATTCAAAAATTTAAGTTTTATAAAACATTTTTATACATTTTCTGGACTATTTTATGCTGGTTATTGTACTTCATAGTTTCTTGGAAAGTAAACAATTCATAGCTGCATTTTTCCGGCCCCTGCAAACCTGAGTGGCGAACCCCGTATTCCTTTATCAGTATCGGTTGATGAACAGTTTGAAGTTCTTCACCGAGCACAGAAAATATGGAAGCTATCGTTTTTTGTGGTCCTAGGTAGGTTTTAAAGGAGTTAATTAATGTATTTATTTTAGAGATTTATTTTTAAAATAAGAAGTAGACACAACAAAATCACGTAACTCCATATAGGTTGTGTACTGCGATGTTTCGGTAAATGTCTGTCAGTTAGCTAGCTAATCCTTGTAGCTAACCTTTCCTTCTCGAACATTCTGACTTCTCGACCGCTGGTTTGACCGCGATATCTTTCGTAGCTCGTTAAAAATTGACATTAAACGAGTTTATTTTCTTCTTTGATTATATTAAACTCATTTTGTCAACTGCCGTGTAGCACTGACGGTTTCCAACTGGCTATGTTGATGAATGTTTAGTTATTTGGTGCTTTAAATGGCAACAACTGATCAAACATTCAAATGAGCATTTCCTGGATCTTCATTTATGAATATCTGTTTAATTAGTATACCATCGAAATCCTAATTTATTGGGTAATTCCATTAATAAACAACTATTGGTTATGCTTAACGAAAACCCATAAAAATATAGCATGGAAACGATTGAAAAGATTTTTCTACACAATTTGTGGCCTACAAAGTCTTTGGTTAAAGGCTGCGTACTTTTTAGACATCCAATCGAAACTGAAGGCTTTTAAGGGAAGGTAAAGACATCAAAGAATCTACGTAGAAAAAAGTGAGGTATAACTGAAATCATGAGAGAAGATTGTGAAGGAAACCCCAGAGTTTTGGGGAGATTCACAATGCAACAGCGAGAAGTTAAAGGTCTTATCTTGGGGTTTAATAAAGCTATTTTTTCCTCAGAAACTACTTTGTTTCATATCTGCTCTGCTCCAAGCTTCACCAACCTTTATAATTTTCATTATGTCATAAACTGAATATAATGAAAACATGTTAAATATGTACGAAGTAAAGGATATTTTATACACATTGTTCCAGAAGTTTGTTTGAAGGTTTTACTGTAGCAAGTTGCTAAGGACACAGTTACAGTTATTCCATTATCAACCTTTCAGGGAAGATGGTAACCTTTGAAAGAAGTTCAGTGAGCATCCTTCTGGTGCTTCAGTGTCCTCATAGTACAAATAAATCCAATTTAAATGAAAGACTTTAGGTGTGTACACCTTATGTTCCTGTTGCTATCATTCCTCTTAAGGGTTTACTGTACATATTGATTTTTCTGATTGTAAAAATAACTTGATCCAACAAGATTAATTTGCTTGCGTAGAAATGTCTTGGTTTAAAAATTAGCAGGAATTAAAACTTTTTATGTTGCCTTTAAGACTGTTGCTCATCTGTTGCAGAAGGTAATCTGGATGTAAGTAATCGCATTTCATCAAAGTCCCAGTGTTGTCTCCACTGGAGGTAAGTTGATGATTTTCAAACCATTCAAACCCATAACGTTTTTTGTTGTGAGACAACAGTGATACCAGCTGAGTACCCAGTAAGCTTTCTCTGGGTACTCTCTCCAAATCTTTGACTTTTTACTGGTCTCTCTAAGGCTGTGTTCACACTACAGCTGAAGTGACTCAATTTCGATGTTTTTGATGTAATGCAACCTGTATCCGATCTTTTCATGGCAGTGTGAACAGCTCAGGTCAGATTCTTTTTCGAATGTGACCCATATCCGATACGTATCCGATTCAAATGCGACCTAATGTTCAGGTCGCATTTATCTGAACTGAACGTCACTGATTCTCAACAAATCTCACTATTCTGCATCCTGATACGGAAGAAAAACAACAACCATGACGACTATATGAAGATTAAGTTGTTAATATGTTGCTCCGGCCGGACAACAACTTCAAATATGTAAGCACTTTCAGGTTGTTTGCCCGTTCACACTGCAGAAGGCATAGTGGTTGCATTTACTGGCAGTGTGAACGGGCCCGGCAAAAAAATCGGAATTGCCCAAAAAATCGGAATTGAGTCACTTCAGGTTGCAGTGTGAAAATCATATTTGAAAATACCTAGCATTTTGAAGACTTCTTCAGGAGACAAATCCACCCATAATGGCTGTATGTTAGAGTTGCTTTACCTTTATGATGTAAACAGTGTCTTGACACCGTCCTTTACATATCATATGTAACACTCATGCTTGACCATCAGTATATTCTGTTTTTTTTTTTTTAGAATTCTGATGACCTTTTTAAAATCTGACCTCCTGATAATCAATAAACTCCACAAGGTAAGTGCATTGCTTTTTTTATTCTGTGATTATAAATTAACATTTTTGCTATGGGCTAGTATGTGTTTGTTTTTTTTTTAAAAAACATAGGTTTTTAAAAAAGTTTTAAAAACTTATGTAAATATTGAATTGCAGATTAAAAATAAAACTACAAGTACGCGGGGTGAGAACTAACTGTTATGAGGCATTTGATAAATTAAAGATGCATTCATAAAAATGAGTATTGTTATTGTCTGTTTTAAGTATTTCTATTCTTTCCTAAATGGTCGCTGAGGTTGATTTTTGTCCATTTTGATGATTTGTGCTTTTGATCAGTTATCTTTAAAAATGTATGTGTAATGTTTGGCTTTTTTTAGATGACATTTGTGATTTCATTCATTAGTTGTTTTTGTACTGTTCTGAAACGCTGATGTATATACTTGTTGTTAAATGCTATACTGAGGGTTTGGGAAAACATAAAATCTTAAAATATTGGCAAAACATAATTTGTGCAGTTCTTTAGTGAAGAGGTGTGAAATTTGGTTTTGTAGGTAAAGACCTTTGTCTGCATTTCTTGTTCTCCTGGTTAAGTATACTGAAACAGGCGTAATCCTTGTAAATTAGAGCAAACAGCTTAAGAATTGAAGAAGATTCCAGATGGCTCTTTACTTGCCTTGTTTATTAAAGGGTATGGTAACAATGGAAATACACATGATACTTAATATGCTTTTCCCTTGCTTTAAAAGTGCAGCAACATTACATTGATGATCTGAAGGTCTTGTTGCACCCAGTGTTATAGACTTAGAAAATTTACGGAAGACATATCAGTTCTTGATAACAAAATTATCTTTATGCTTTGCTTTTAAACATGGGTACTGAAATGATGTCGGAAAGAAAAATACAGAAATATCTCAAGTTGTAATCAGACTGAGAATTTGAGAGATTATAGTATATCGTCTCCGAAAAGATTTCAGCTAGTAACATAAATTAAATCCTTTAAACAACCATCCACAGGTTAAATTCATATGCATTAAATACTTTTCAATATTTCCATTTCTTTTAGTAATTCAATATGTCTGGCTTACAAAGTCCCAGCTTTTTAAGCTATATTTTTACTTTTTGCTGCCCAAGATATTATTGCACTGATAATTGAGAGGAACCTCTGTCAAAGTACACTGTTGGTGTAGGATTTCATTTTTGCTTTGACTGAAAGCTCAAGGAAGAGCCTCCAGACATATTCCTCCTTAGAGGGACGCAAGTCAGTGGGCCTAACAAGGAGAGTAGTTCAGACCTCAGACTCCAGACTGGAGACCCTCCCCCAGGGCTTTGGCACATAAGGACTGTTGACTCTTCGCGCCACAAGGACTTGCCTCCGATCTCGGCTCCCTGAACCCAAGTCCTCTCGCTTTGGGCCATCATAAGGCCCAAACATGTTGTTGTGGTAAGCCACTGGTCTGTCCGTCATTCTAGGGAGCATTGCTGTGTTTTCTGGGCAGTGGCTGGTACATGGAAACAAGTGGCACATGTCCTTTGAGCTATTGTAGAACTGGGACGGTCCTTGTGGGAGAGGCCCCACATACACTGGTAAATCTGTGTACGAGTTCAGGTAGGTGGAATAATGTCTGTGCACCACTGTAGAGGAGGAGCGGCGCAGTGCAGCGGCGTTCTGCAGGATAGCTTCCCTGTAAGAGGGCAGCCGGGTAGAGTCAGCGTACTTTATCTTTTGCTTGTAGGGGTAAGAACCCATATGGGCTGGGTCTAAGTAGGCTGGCTCAGCGGCCAGGGGGTAACAGGACAGGTTGTGCCCCAAACTGCCATACAGCCTGTGAGGCTTTGGATTCGGCCCCACCACCTGTGGAAACAAATCAGGCATGTCTGTTCGGGTGGAGGGAGCTGTGGATGTGGAAGGCTTTGTTTCATCTACCTGACGGATTCTATCATTGCCCCATGTGGCTTTAAGGAATGAGGCTCGTCGATTTAACTTGTCCTTTCCTAACAGGGGGATGTCGTCCATTTCTGGCTCCAGGTAAGACTTTATGCAGGAGTTGCAGCTGGTGCTGCTGCCGGGGTAGTGTCCTGGAGTGCAAGCCATGGCTATACCATCACCTTGGTTGTTTAGGAGGTGATTGGCTCTCAACTCAGCAAAGCAAGACCGTGGTTCATCGTAGTCGACTCTCACTCTTGGCTCTGGATTATTAAACAGATAGCTGAAAGACCTCCGTCTCCGGCTTACACAGTCTGGGGGTAGCTGAACTTCCTGCGGAGGGGTCCCTTGTGCTCCACGTAAATGTCAGGTACCTGGAACTCCCTGTAGGAAACAAAAGGGGATGCCGGGTGCCGGCCCTGGTTTTCCACATACAGCCTGCTGCTGTGGTGGGGATTGGACGTTCCAGAGGGAGTTGGATCTCTCATGGCGATGTGTGGGCTGCTGAGGCTGGAAATGGGCAAAGTTCTCTCCAACAGATGCTGACTGCTGCGTGCAGGCAGTGTGTACCGAAGAGGAGTGGGTCTGGTTACCACCCTGGGCTTCTCTAGAAGGGGCTGGGTGGATGTGTCCCCGTAATGAACTGGGAACGTTGGTGTTATGGCCCTCTGAGGGTAGGGGGAATGATTGTCTGTTATACTGGAGATGTAGGGTAGCCGGCCGTGGGTCACATCTGTGGTTGTAACTCTGGGAGGAAGGCCAACTCTGACATTGTCGGCTCCACGTCTGCTCCAGTTTTCTATTGTTTTGGTGGCACTATCGAGAGAGTTTTCAACTCTGGCAGAGGACACCATGTCCTTGGCTGTCCTCAGCATCTTAAGCATGTTGGCTTGAGTGTAGTTGGTGGTGACGTCTGGACTCTGCAGGCTCCCGTTGTGGTCAGTTTGCTCTACTCCGTTAAAGCAGCTGTAGATGCCCTGTAAATGGATGGAAAGGTAAAATTAAATAAACCTGCATACTACTGAACTTTTGATTATGTTTTATTACAATCACAGATTATTTCCTCATTAATAAAATCTATGAACATCAGACGTTAATAAGGTGAAAGCTTGTTGAAGAAGAATATTTATCCTTGTTTATGTGACTGTTTCTGTGATCGAAAGGATGCTTTTATGCTGCAGGATATTGGACATGAGTCCTATAAATGTTAGTTGCTGATCATGCACTTAGCATATTAGTTTCTTCATTTCGCCCCAACTAGCTTTATTTTACTTTCAAATTGAGTATTGCTCTGGAATGCAGAATCTCACCTTTGACCACAGTTGATACAGAGATGAAGGTTTTTAATGGGGTAATTTAAATTCAGTTTCTCAGGCATCATGACCATTTCTTTCAGCAAACAACCACAAAATCCTCTTTCCATTATGAGGTTGCTGTCGTCTTTGGAATATTGTAATTATGTAATAACTTACTTTATAATGCCTGTTTGATTTGTTTGAAGTTGTACTTTTAGGTAAAGCTTCTTACCTGTCAGTGTTACCTCTCTTACTATCTAAACCATGCATGAAGGCAAGAAATTATAACAGAAATTCACCAAATCAATGGGTGATTGGCATGTCAAATATTGAGTCATTTAATACATCAACACTAAAAAGTCAGTTTCTTTTTTAAGAAACCTGAAGATCATATTTTCTTTTGAATGTACCGTTAGAAGAAAGAATTGAAATAATATAAAAATCAAAATACAAACAGAAATGATGTTAAAACAACTTTGTCTATTTTATTATGTGATAATTACTTACTCTGCTAATAGCCAGTAGAAAGTCCAGTCGGTCTGATTTGCGAACTGAATGGCGGAGTTTCCAGTAGAGCAGATGTTCCCAGGCAAACACCAGTAGGCTTAGGCCCATGGCGACAAGCAGCATGTAAAAAACTCCGGCCATGTTGTCGATGTCCAGCTTACTGCTCATGACTTCTTTCTTTTCGTTACGACAGATACCTGTGAGCCAGACGGTTTGCAACTTTTGGGTGTCACCTGCGTGAAAAAACAAGAGCGAAAACATTTAGGTTACATGAAATGTATTTTTATATAGAGTAAGAGCATTTCCTCAATTAGTTAATTTGTGAAGCTGAGTATTTTTACTGTGAAACAGAACATTTTAAGGAGGGTTTCTTCAGAAGACAGACTGATTTGAGAAGTAAAATATCAGCCATACCAGAGACCTCTCAGTTTGTCATTTATGTATTATGCATCACACATTATAATTTCTCTTTCAGTTTTATAAATTCAACTAAAAGTGAATAGCAGAATAAATCAACTTCTGATTTAGTTTTACTCAGATTTTCTTTATATAGTTGCTATTAGCAACAATGTGCAGGTAGCACATTGTTATTGTTAGTTCTATGAGCATGTTGAATGTAATTGCATGATAATATTGATGTTTTTGGGTAGTAGTTCTAATTTATGAAAGCACAATAAATACCATCAGCCAGGAACTGCAGCAAGGCCAGGTCGATGGGGCGCTTCCAGCGTGAATCCTTCTGCAGAGCAATTCCATAACCAGTAGTAGCAAACACTTTCCCGCTGCCAATGGTGACCAGTTTGCATCCTTCGTCTTTGCCAGCCATGTAATTCAGCACAGCAGCATCATAGATAAAGGCATCCAGTTTCCTAACGTTGTAAAACAGATTACACAAATAATTTAGTTGTTTGGCTCTTCTTCCATTTCCACATTGTGTGTCCATGTCTCTCTTGACAGAAACCTACCCTGTTTTAAGGCTGTTGAGAGCATCCTCTACTCCTTTTTGGTTGTATTTGACCATGTGGGAGTGCATCTCGGGTAGTTACTCCTTATGTTGCGCTCTGTGCTGCCATTTGGGACTGTACCAAAGCGGAACGGAGGATACTGCTCCTGTGGCTTTTGAAACTGTTGATGGATGTGGAATAACATATTAACAAACATGATTCTTGTGCTTATGTAGCTAAACAAAAGTTTCATTCGTTTGCTTATTGTTCAATACACATAGTTTGACATACTGTGTACGTAATAAAATAGTTTTACCCATCATCTTTGACTTTATTACGTTTTAGTACTCTGTTTAGTCATTAAGAAGTGCTACAAAAAGCAGGGCGTAAACAGAAAGCACACACAGAGTTAAGGAGGACTGATCCTGCCAAAGCTCGAAATGAATGAATAAAATAGGAAATAAAGGAGGAAATAAAACTAAATGCATAACTAACTGAGGAATTGATAATGTCTTAAGTGTATTCGATAGGGACAGGCACACAATATCAGGCTGAATAAACAGCAGCCACATTTCTGCATATTGACGCTTTTAGCCTGAGCTAATCTGTCTCACTTGTTCTTAGATGGGCTTTTATAAACAATATAACAATATAAACAATTGGAAATAAATAACTATGGTGTAAATCAAATATATGTTTTAATTATTTATTTCCACGTTTAGTGGTAGAAACACCAACCTCATTACCATAGACTTGAGGGGCAAAATAAAAATTTTAAATAAATGCAACAAGTGTGGAAATGTATAATTGCATCATATATTTATTCCAAAAATATATATTTTATAGTTGTATTGAAAAATATATTTTTACATGTTTTATTTCCACATGTATTCATTTATTTTAACTTTATTTGTTCGTTTTATCTACTTAGTTTATTTCCTCTTTTATTTATGCATTTACTTCCTTATTAATTCATTGTCAGTTTTGGTAGGACCAGTCCTTCATAGACTGGATATAGTAGCATCTGTTATCTTTCCCCCACTGCCCTACTGTTCATATTGTTGTCCTGGAGGCTTTGTGTTGTGTTAATTGACACAGCTAACATCGGTATTATAGGATAGATCTTAAAGTCCACGATGCTGTCCAGGGGGATCTAGACTTCCTTCATCCTTCTGTTGTCTTCTCTAAAGAACTTTTTCATCCTTTTCCCTTTGGCAGTACTTTATGCTTTTAATTATCATAGATTGAAAGTAGGACAAGGGGGAATACAGGATTTGACTTTTTCATTAACCTTATGCAAATGCTTTCAGAGTCCATATGTTAAATAATTAGCATTTACATAATAGGAAAAAATAATAAATAAATAAAAGCTACAAATCAGCCATTTCAGGACTCTTGAAAGTCCAATTTCTGCTGATTTCTCTATGAAGCTTTCAGTGCAATAAAAATTTAAAGATTTATCCTTTAAGGTACATCTAAATACAAGACATAAGATAAATTGCAGGTAGCTTTTGGAGATTAATTTGCTTGGATGGAGGTATTTTTGTCATGTTACTTGACAAATGTGGTTGTCAGTCACTCTCTTATCATAACATTTCTTGTAAGTGGAGAAGTTATTCCCGCACTTCATTATTGACTAGCCATTCCTTTAAAACAAGGTCACTTTATCTGTCTTTGTGTTGTACCTTATTTCCATACTCCTGCCCTAAGGAGCTTAGCGCAGCTGGTCAAGCAGCAGTTCAGTTCTACATTCCTACGGCGTTGCCACATACAGAAAGAAGTAGAATAATCTATGAAGTCCCTGTCAAAAGAGCTTTGTTTCTTGCACTGCATTGCAGAATTGGTGAATAATGAAAAGAGAATTGCTAGTGACTTTCCTAGAATTGAAATGAGCAGTGGACAGCTTGGTCTTTTTCCTCAAATGCCTCTTTAATCTCCTCAGTTATCTGAAAGCACAGAGACTACAAATCACTTTTTGTGCTGATGGTTTAACACAGATTTCCTCATCAATACCTCTATGTAATGCGTCCCCAGGGCAACACAAGTATGGATAATAATACCAGGAAATTACAATCACAGTCTACCCGGAAAATTCTCTCGGATATATCTTCTCGTTTCCATTAAGATCCTGCTCTAAAAGATAATTTATGTTTTTCCTGTTTGGATTACCACTTTTTGATTATCCACAATTTATAACTGCAGCAGATGTAGTTTACAGTACCGTGGCCAACAGGTTCAAATGCACAAACAACAGCAAGACATGCTGCATTTTGCCTATGATTGTAGCAATTTTTGTTGGTGTGTGTTTTGGAGTTTGCAGAATTTATGTGTTTACAGCCAGTGTATTACTCAGCCAAAATAGACATGCTTGTCTTTTAGATTGCACATCAATGACAAAACGACGTCTTAAGACAAAGGTCTGTACCTTTTTGTCACTCAGTCCGGAAACGGTGTCGATGTATTGCTCCTGGATCATAAAGGCAGCCAGATTGGCTGTGTACGAAGCCAGGAAGATGACAGCAAAGAAAGCCCAGACCAGAACCATGATCTTACTGGTGGTGCCCTTTGGATTCTCAATAGGAACAGAATTGTTGAAGACGATTCCCCACAGTAGCCAAACTGATTTTCCAATAGTGAATGTGGGACCTCCGGGATCTAAAAAGCAACGACAGCAAAGTTAAGAGTCAGTTTTAGTGGGTTGTTTTCCAAATTGAATTCTGAAACTAGAAAAGATTTTATTTTGTTTTGGTTAATTTGTTCATTTTTGGCATAGATCATTTCTGGTTCATATTTCCAAAAGGTAGCCGTGGGAGCCTTTGTCTCTCTCAAGCTGTTAAGTATAAAAATCTGAAACTGAAGTAAACAAAACATTTAAATACTGGGGTTAACAAACTATGTTCAACATTTTTATAACTCGGATAAAGTAGACATGACTGAAACAATGATTAACTTATTATTTTCTCATATTTATTTGCTCTTATTTATTTACTCTTATTCTCTTACTGGAGACAATTGTCCGTTTTCTCTAGCATAAAATGCAGTTCTTTTAAGTTGTACCACAAAAGTTAGTTTTATTTTTAATCCATCTGTTAAGTTTACATTTTTTTTTTTGAAAATAGGTCCTTCTTCATTGATTTAGTCAATAATAGTGCATGATAGAGATAATGTACTTGAAATATAAAATCTACACAGCAGATGTCATCTGCACTAACATTTCTTAAGGCCAAAGCTGATGTGTAACATAAAATATTGGATGAAAGTAAAGACTTGTCCTATAGAGATTAGTTGGCAACCTGTGACTCTTTACTCTTTCATCCATTACTGGGTATTAGGGGACCACATGGCGATGAAATGAAACTGCAGTATCTTGATTCAACAGGAATTGATCCAATATGTGAACACTGTAAATAGGCTGTCATGCTACATTTTCTCTTCACCCTTTGATACCTTTTCAGAATCCAGTGTAAGGAGTACAGAATTATAGCTTTCTGTAGTTTCAGCTCTGACAGTATTTTAGAATGATGCTATTAGTAGCTTTGTATTACAGGAAAAGTTGTAAAACCCTTACCAGACAACCTATGTCTATGTCTACATGCAAGGTTTTGACTACTTCTGTTTCTTTGGTCAATATTACAAAAAGAAAATACTGATTGAGGTATATTGTGGGGAGATGAGGTTTTTTGATTAGGACAGAAAAATACCACACTACCCGTAGTTTTGTCTGTAGTTATTTGCAGCCTTTTTTGTTCCACTCTACCTGCCTTTTGCTTCTATTCTCCTAACAAACCAGATTTGTGACTGTATTTCCAACAGCGGTTCTCTTTTTATGCATATAACTACCTGAAGGAATGTAAATGTGTTGGGCAACATGAAATTTACCTTTGGCACTGACCAAGCTGCGGTTGTACCCAACTGGACTGCAGTATTCAAAGACGAACACTGTGATGGCCACAACTGTCAGACACATGACGAACATCATGACCCAGACTGCTGGACTGTATGGTTCTGCAGAGACATACAGCTTAATTAGGTAGGAAAGTACTCATAATGGCCTTTTTAATTGTTTATTGAACAACAATAATGGCCTTTTTAATAAACAATAGTGAAATAGGTAGGATATTAAGATGGTTCTAAAAAGTTATACTGAACCACGTCTGATGCAGTCTTAGTTGGTAGCATGTTTTCAAAGTTGTTTTTTTACCTAAAAAAGCTGATGGAGAGACAGTCCCGTTACTTCTAGCCACCATCACACTTATTCCCGTCTCAACAAATGGCACTGAAAAATCAATGATCTCTGAACGCTCTTCATTTATGGTCAGTGAGCCGATAGCCATGTCCGCTCGTTTGTAGAACACCTGTTGACAAAAATAAAACCTTATCATTAGATTTTGTTTTTGTGTGAAGTAGGCAGATGGCAAAGCATCAGACATTCACTGCTGACCTTCGTTATAAACTGCTGTCAAGTTTTCAGAAATTAGCACTGGGATTGTCAAAATAATAAATACCTTGACATAATCAGCACGACAGCAATTAATTATTAAAAAAAATACTAATTTGCTTCAAATTTGCAGAAAAAAACCTTCACTTTAGCAGCGCTAAAGTTATAAGCTATTTAATTTATTTTAATTGTTCAATTCAGTGTAGTTGACAAATCATACAGTTAAAATTTAACAAAAAAAAAACTCATCTGAGTAACTTAACGTTTTGAGACATTAGTATCTTCATCAATGTCTCTAGATATCTTCAAAAAGTCACTGATTCCTTTAGATTTGATGTAAACTTTGTGAAGAAGAGCTTCCCACCACAGTTGGAGTGTTTGTTTCTAGTTGCAGTTGATTTCAATTGATCCACAGTTTCCTCACTACTTTCCTTCTCTTTCATCATCACAGTGTCTGCACTACTCTACGTGACCTTTAGTATTTTGGTCACTAACGTCTTTGTTGTTGCCAAAAAAATTATATTGTCAGGACGATTGTTAATCAATATATTGTGCAGCTTGGTAGGATTTGGAACAGAAATACTTTTCCTCAATAAATCTAGATGTATTAAGATCATCGTTTTACATTCAGATTTTAGTTGCTGCACCCGAACATTATTTGTAACTCTTTTTAATAAATGTGTTGTTTAACTTAGCAGTTATAAAAAACACATTTAATAAGGAATCCAACTCATTTAAAGGTCTGTGGCATTCCTACCTCTCCGATCATCCCGTTCCAGATGCCTCTGACCAGCTTGCCGTGTTTGCCATTGGTGACCAGGTAAAGGTCATAGGAGAACTTGATGGTGCGTGAGAGTTTCTTCAGAATGTCAATGCAGAAACCTTTACAGCACAGCTTGGTGTATGGCTCAGTGTGACCCACAATACTGAAAAGCAAAAGACAGTGTTGTTCTTTGTTCTCTCGTACATTACTTAATAGTTTATGGCTTCAAAACTGAGACTTTTAGCATAGATTTTACATATTTGTACAAAAGACTTTTAAGCTGTTATTGCTGATGCAGCATTTTCTTTGTAATATAAATATACGGTTGGGTGATGTCACTGCGAAAACACTAAATCTTACCATTTTGGTCTAGTTTCTGGTGCAAATATCTTTGTACACTTCAAATAAGAAAAAAACTAACTTATAAGTAACTTTGCAGCAAGATATGGGAGCTTGTATTTAGTAAAAAAGTACTAGTTTCTCTGGCAGATTATTTCATGTATAACATGGAAAAATGTATAAGTGAAATAATCTGCCAACGTAACTTTACAGCTGTAAAGTTACTTATAAGTTAGTTTTGTCTTATTTCAAGTGTACAAAGATATTTGAACTAGAAATTGGACCAAAATACTTGGTAAGATTTTGTGTTTTTGCAGTGATGGACATAAAGGCGTTTTATCGCAGTTTCTATCAAATTTAAAGCAAACAGTGTGTCATATTATCCAAGAAAAGAAAATAATTTCTTATCCAAGAAAAGAAACTCCTGTTTCTTCCAAGAGATGTTCAGAAATAAGAGACTTGTTTCTCAGAACTGAAAAACATTTTAGTTTGAGCTAAAGAGAACTTCATGGCAGACAACCCAGAAGGAGAGCCTCCTGCTTATGATGCACGATGTGGTGTGTTAGGTACCTAGTAAGCCATGTATTGAAGGCAGAGAGCTCTAATGACACATCACCCCTAACCTACCCCAGATCCTCAGTCTAATGGCCCCTGGACTCACACATGATGGGCCAGGAGGTGAGGCAGCAAAGAATAACCAGAAACAAATGAATCCTTCAGAGGAAATCAGCCTGCCACAGCAGACCATATGTAAACACAGAGCTCCCAACATGCTGCCTCACCAACTGCCAGGGTCCACCACTCGCCTCTAACTTAGTCATTAGCAGTAAATTAACTGTTAGTCTGTCTGCACACGTATGAGCCGAAATACGTCTGTGGTGTCTTAAGAAAGCCAAAGTTCTCAGCATCTTTTAAACCTGTTTGTAGTTGTGATTACATTTTTATAATTTGATCTCAGCCTTTAATTGTGAAGTGTTACTCATGTAGCTATTGTTATAAATGATTTTATGCTTTTTGTTTTGAACTTTCGTGTGCTGTAATTTTCCGAGCTTTCCGTAGGAAGTGTCATCTTTGGGCCTTCTCTGTCTAGCGCAGAGTGACAAACAACAGCACATGTGTACACTTAAAGGAAAATTTAAAGTAATCAGTAAAACTAATGTGTGTTTTTAAAGTTATGGGAAATGAAGAAGAAAAAGCCAGATTAAATCTCCTGACAGCTTAGAGTGAAAGCAATTATCAAACATTACTTTAAAAAGCTTTCAATATTTAAAGCTGCTTAGAGGAGATTTCTGGTTCAGATCTTATTGCTCATCAACCGTTGCACTCAGTTACATCTTTAATTAAATCAACTTATGATTTTGTTCCTATTGAACACTGTTAATGTATAATTATCTCCTCAGCTCAATGTCATCCTTCAGCAGGACATTACCTCTGAATGAATCTTCCCCAGAGTGCTGTGAGGGAAAAGTGTTATTTATTATGGTCCTTCTGAAGAACTTTTTTTTTTTTTACTTTACGAGCTGAATTTAGTGAAATCTGCTGTAGCCTAGTCAAAGCCCACAGTGTTTCTTGGAAAACTACGAGACAATTTAAACATCTAATTTGTCTGTGCTTTGTTTGTGTCTTTAAATCTAAATATTATAATTTATCGCTGTAACTTTTGGGACAATTTATTGTCCAATTAAATTTGTTATTGTGACTGGCCTGATCATGCTCAAAGCTACCAAGAGAGATGTACGAACAGATTACTAGTTCTGCGAAACATTAGATTTTATTTTAGAAACCAATGTAACTGATTAAGAATATTTTTTGACATGGTATTTTTTTTCAAATGTAACTAAAAACAGAAGTATTTTTTTTCTATGATACTATTTATAAAGTAAATTCTCTTAAAATTTCCAATAAAATCAGCTTTTCTGTTTTTTGAAAATGATCTTACTCTGCCATAGATATGACACATTTGGGTTTTCTCTGTAAATCTGTACAACCCTTGGAAATGACATACTATTTTCTCTCCTGGAGCTTTAAATCATTATTTACAAAAGCACTTTTGTTCAGAGTCGATTGTTGGCAGTCTTAGGCAAAATCTTTGGTCATGAAAGAAAATCTCTGGTCTTAATCTTAAATAAGCCCATGGGTTGAGGTTGTTCAGTGTCACACGCACAATTTAGAGTTTTCCCAACCAAAGATGACCAACAGCAATATCAAGCTGTGTCTGTTTTCTAGGAACTGCTCTTTCTGTAGCTGCTGTTGTGACAGAAATCTGATTGTTTTCAGTTTTTCCCTGTCATTATTTCTGTTACCTCCATCTCTTTTTCCTCCAAGTCGTCTTTGTCTTTTCAGCATCTAACCCATGTATTTATCATTCATTTTGACAGGATTTCATATCAAGATTTTATTTTATCTATCTTTCACGGTTTTTACATTTTCAAGTGTTGAGTGTGCCAGGTTTTAATCTGTAAATTAGGCTCCTCAGGTGGATAAAACGTCTATGCTGATAAAGTCCAGTTTCTTTACCAGTAACCAGTTTGTTTTAGCTGCTGCTTGTGTCTCTTATTATAAATTCATCGGATGTTTCTGCCTTACACTGAATGATGTCATTTTTAAACATAGGACATTTTCTCTCCAGTTTGGCAAGTTATAGGTATTTCTACATGTGCAAGAATATAGAGAATCCGCGCGTGATGTCGGAGGGGTATCGGTGCCATCTTTGGTGTCCATAGCAAAAGTCTGGCAGATTTTTTCAATCCGAGTCACTTAAAATAATTTAGCTATGGCTCGAACTTGCTGCGTTATTGTGTGTAATGTCCGATCACACGACTGAAACGGTAAATAGATGGAAAACGGACTTTAGTATCACTATTTTCCTGCTTGGAAACAACGTGAAGAGGCTAAGCTAACGGAGCTAAGAGAAGAAAACAATGTCCTGGTATCAGTGGTGAGTCGCTGATTTCACCTTCTCCAACATCCTCAGATACCTACCGGTTTGCTCCAGACGTTAACATTCTGGTGAGTGAATAAATTTGCTTTGTTGGTTTTATGTCATAATTTATTTTGCTATTATTTTGTCCGAGTGTCTCATCAGTTTCTGCTGAGTTCATTTAAGTGGGTCAACCTGGTTTAGGTTGGGCTAATATTGCTTATGTAGCAAAGTCCGAGTTTTGTCAGTGGACATCAAGGTTATTGCATTATTGTGAAGTAAACTATTTTACTGGTGTTATCAAATTAACAGCATTAATACTGATGTATGTTCTGATATGTCCTCTTAAAGGCAAACCGATGTATGAAGGTAAATGACACTTAAATCGGACCGACATGGACGTCAATTAAAGAGGAGATACAGCAAAACCATCAACAAGTTACTGAGACTGTTTTTATTATTTACCCCAGAAGAGGTAAATAATCAAAACACAGTGGAGGCAACAGAAGAGGAGCAAGTTGGAGAGGCTGAGGAGGAAGAAACCAGGATTTGAGCTCAGCAAGGCTGAAGAGGAACAGGAACCATTTGGGTTAAATACAGTTGAAGTGGCTGTTTTCTCTCATTTAATCATTTAATGTATTAAACATTCATAAATCGTTTGATTCAGGCACTTCAAGTTGCATGTAAACATGAAGAAATGAATCACAATTTAAGTAAAAATTTGATATTTAAATATTTCAGGTAATAAACATACATGTAATGAGATTATATTTTTAAATAAATATTTTATGTGATTAAAGTAAACAATTATATAATCAGACATCTGTCAGGACACTGGGTTTTTGGGTTTGTTTTGCTTTTCATTTTATTTAGCTTCATGTTTTAATTCACTTTAGTTTAGCCCTTCATGGTCCTTTTGATATTATTAGAAGTATCTCGTGTTGTTATTAGAATTATTTTATTGCTTTTCTTTGTCTGAGTCCATGTCAAGCCTTCTTCAATGATGATAGTTTAACTCTATTTTATCCTTCTAGTTATTTCTTATTTCAGCCTCCCTGCAGGGTTTCTAGACATGTTTATTTCTTAATTTGATCACTGTAGGTTCAGTTATTCTTCATGTCTGAGTTAGTATCTTTCTTTAGTCATTCTAGTTGGGTTATTTCTTTAGATCTTCTAGTTTCTCTTGCTCTGTGTTCCTTAGTTCTTATTGTTAGATTAGCCTTGTTTCTACATCCACATAAAGTAAGTCCACTGCCTGCTGCATTTGTGTCCACCGCTACATTATGACACAAACCAGATGAAAGAGACCATCTTTAAACATTTAATGTGTAATTAAACAAAAAAGTGACAAATTTTATGAAATAGATCACACTTTAATAAATATTTGTTGTATTTAGCATATTTCAGGTAAGTGAACAGGTAATGAAATAGATCCTGTCCTAGAATTTTATGTAATTGAACATTACGGGTAACAAGTGATCATCTGAGGTAATACATTTTATTAATATTTTTTAAAATATAATTTTGGTTAAAAAATAAAAAAGCTGTCAATTCCAAAAATGGAATAAAAATATCCCTAATCTATATAGTTTAGTAGAATAATTTAACACAGATTTTGAGTTAATAGGTTACATGACCTAAAAGCTATTTAAGAAAAGTAAAAAATTTTGACTACAGCAATAGCTAAAAATATATTAAAAGTGTTAAAATGTAATAAAGGTGATTGTGCCTCATCTATACAGTCTAGTAGAACAATTTCACACAGATTGAGTTAATGGGATACGATTTGGAAGCTACTGAAGAAAACATTTAATATTAAAATGATTGAGTATGACTTAATATTTTAATAGAGGACAGTGTGGCTCGTGTAATAGCATGAATGTCCACTTTTTTGTATCAGTTGATCACAAGACAAGGCATTTATTTACAGGAATGTTCGGAAATTGACAGCAGCTGTGAAACTCCGAGCGCTTTAGGAGGGACTAGTAAAGAACAGCTGGCCGAAATTAGCGCCAATAAATCGGATCATCCCTGAGCTGAACGTCCCTTAACTCCGTGGAGCTCGAATATCCAGTATCCAACTTGAAAACAACTTTACTGCGGTCGGTAACACAATGAAAACACCGGTGTTCTGAATAGTTCGTTTTGGTCTGTGGACACCAGCGATGGCGCCGAGCGACGAAAACGTCATATCCTGTGACGTCAATGCGGATTCTCTATTTTAATAAATGTTTAGGCAGGACCAGAGAACTGGGCTGTAGTAATAGTATTTGTGTTTGTTTTATTCAGGACATTGATGCTTGAGGAATGACTAGGACCACTGCCATGAAGTATTGATCAGCATCCAGACTTACAGTTTTGAAGTGAAGATAAGCTGTTTAAATCACTTTCTTTGATTTATGATTCAACTCTGGATGAAAAACTGTTGTGAACTTCAACTGCCTTAACTAAAGAAGTAATTTTCAAACCAAGAATCAGATAAAGTGATGAGCATCAAATTGCACTTTGTAACGTGGGTTTTTTCTTTCTACTGAGATTTTCAAGTGATTCAGGGCATCCTGTGTTGGTTTATGGTTTATGGCCTGGATCCCATTAGAGCTGCTCTTAACATGCAGTCCAGTAAAGCTGTTTTGACAGGTATGGTGGTTGTTAAGCTGCTTTTATTTTAATTTTTTTACTAATTGCTGTGAAATCATATTGTTGCTGCTGTGCACACATAAATGCGTAGAAGATATTCTTGATTGGTTGAAAGCAGACTTGATTATTGACCTTTTATTGACTGCTTCTTTAAAAAGAAAAAAATGTAACTTAATGAAAAGGTTCCTTTGTCTGACAGGGATTTTTTTCCAGTAGTGGCTGGAAGATTCAGTCAGCCTGAGCGATAAAGCACCACAGTTCTTCATAACACTGAAGGGGCCCGATATTCATCTTCTGCTCCCTTCACCTCGTTAACACCATTGTCAGTAATGGATAATGGCCAGTGCTTCTCTCCCCTGCTAATGAACACCAATATCAGTCTTTAGGTGTTCAGGATTGATGACTTGGCCTAATCGTCCCATCTAATTGATACCTCACCATGCACCACATACATTTCCCTGATTGGGTCACAGGGTGATCCCTGGGATATTGCACTCTGGCCAAGCAACCTAATGAGTATTTCACCTCATTGAGTGATAAGAAGCCATGCATGTGCTAATGGCAGAGGAAGAGGCTTTTAATCTCATGGCTAATGGCACTCTCAAGTTAGATGCAAGATCTCTGCCATCACATAAGGGTGTTTGAGGGACTCTACAGCGATCAGATGGGTTTTTTTTTTTACTCAGGATGATTGAATGATTGACTCAGTCTGACAACAGAGAAATACCAGTGCAACAGAGTGCTTGCAGAAGATCTTTAGGTTTCATCAGTAGGTGCAATGACAAATTCTGCAAGACTACAAATTGTCCCAGAAATTATTGCAATAACCAGTAATAAGACCATTTTCAAGTAATATATTGATAATACAACAATGCAATTTTGTACATAGCATTTCATACTGGAACTGCGAGATAGTTTAAATATCTAAAATAAAACACAACCAAAACCACAAATAAAATGAATTTATAAAGTCTCTATAAACAAATTGCCATCAGAATGGAAATTGTCAAGTTCATTTTAATTTTTATGTGATTGATTAATTGCGGCAAAGTTAAGTATCAGTTCAAACAATGTGCAACGGCTACACAGTGTGCAGTTTTAAGGCTCGGGTGTTCTAGTGCCAAAGTGGCCAATTCCACTGTAAAAATCTGGGGCTTTTAGGGGTGCAATTAAAAATCGTTTCTGATTCTTGTGAGATTGTTTATCGACCAATACGTGTATGAGAAACCAATCTTATCCACCGATCTTATCTACTTCTGCAAAGCTCTGAAAATAAGCCACTGTCCCCGTTTGTTCTGCAGTCACAGATTGCTAAAAACAGTCATCCCACTGTTGCAAACATAGTTACAAAAATTGATCTGCCAAAATCGAAATCAGCTGATCAGGCTTTTTAACTACCAGCGATCGGCCAGAAAAGTGCAATCCTGGTGGCTTCCTCTGTAATTTGTTTGGTTTCTAATTGTTCCATTCAGTTGTATGCTGAAATTCCTTCGTTCATTTGTGCATTCTTGTGGCCTGAAAATAATATCATTTAAGATTCAAACATTTAAGCTTCATCAAGATGCACAAAGTGTTTTATTATATTTAAAATCAGTTTTTACCTCAATGTTAAACACTATTAAGCAATGGTGACTAATATTTGGGAAAAATCCACGCTTGTCTTAAATAATAAAAAAGTAATGTAAAATTTGTAAAGTTATTTTTCTCAGTTAACTTACGCCTCTGTCTTGTTGGACTGTCGTCGGCAGGGCACAGTGTTGCTGACACAAGTACCAGTCACAGGGTCCACTGCCTCCACAATAACAAAGGGCCGCTCCTCCAGTGTAGCCACAGTCAGGTGTCTGTAATCTGACACCGGCTGTAGGTAGGAGCCAAACCGCGGCCACACCGGGTATCTCATCTGCAGGATTCCCATCTCGTAGGTCCCCACCTGAAGGAGTGAAGACAGGAAGGGTGAATCAGCAGGAGGCAGTGAAACACTCCACCAAACAGATGGCACTCATAATGGACCTTACCACAGCCCGACCTTTTCATTGGATAATGCCCATTTGACGTCACAGCGCAGTGATCAGTGGGTTACAGTCTCACAAACTCATGCTAACATACATTGTTCAGAACCGGACCGACAAAGTTTTTGCGTCAGGCCTCTAAAACAATGGTTCTCCGTCAGTGGAGTATCTGTACAGGCGATGTCAGGTATCCTGATCATGTTTGTGGAACTAAAATTCACAGATTTCCAAAATCTGAAACGAAAAGCCTTGATTGGATTAAACTTTTTCATGACCGCGTTTGCAGATAGCATCGTAGAATCAAAAGAACAAAAGATTGTCTGCTGGCGTAAGTATTATTACTTTGCTTTCTTTGTGTTTAGTGAATGAAAAAAAAAAGTCAATAATTAACACATCCATTATGAAAACCTTTTAGCCACATACAGCATAATGGCAGCACCGATACAACATCTACATCCTGAAGCCTGTTACAACCTTTTCGTTAGCCGAACAGATCAATATGCAATGTGTATCGTATCTGAAAACTTAACTAACGTATCTGTACCGTATCTATTAAAGATTTTATTTCACCTGAAAAGGCTTTTTACTAAACTGTAACCGTGTTACCACGCTAACCGTGTTAACCACGGAGTACGGAGTGCTAACATGCTGCTCTGCTCTGTCCTATCAGAGCAGGCCGAGGCACATTGAACATTTGCAAACAACAAAAATCACTCATTTCAAAATCACCCTCAAAACCATGAATTTACCCAGCCTTGCAAGAACAATAGGCGTTAGTGATCTTGTCCACAGCTATATTTATGCTGAGGGTCTGAGGATCTGCTGTTTTCCTCATCGACCGCTAGCATTTAGCTGCAACTCGCACAATATTGGAGGCAAACACCTTGATCTCGTCCAAAAAAGTTGACATTAACTTGTTGGTTCCATGTCGTGGCTGATATTTTGTGATAAGGTCCATACTCAGCTGTTCCAGAAAAAGGTCAAAGATGCCAATAACTTGTGGAAGAACGCTCAGATTAACAGGTTTGAATGCTTATGTATTGAAGATAAATGAAGAAAAATAAACCATGTATCAAACTAATGAAACTACTTAATCCTCTACAGTGTTGATGCTTAGCTGTGAGCCGAGGTTTTAAAGAGTTTTGATTTTAGATCAGAGTTTGTAAACAGTATAATTAAACATCCAAATGAAACTACAGCCTCTTCTAAATTAACAGTGAGAGGACTTTAATTGGACGTTGATGTTTAATCAACCAGATTCACTCAGAAGCTTTTACTTTTCAGTAGCTGTCCCTTTGCCGCTGTTGAAATTACTTAGGAAATAAATGTCCTTCTGATTTCTACACATTATTTTCATCTAAGCAACTAGATATGCAGTTAGTTATAAAAACTATTGAGTATAAAAATAGTCGTACTCAGTTGAGGAAATTGACCCATTTTATATGTAGATTGTCACATGTGTCGTTTCTTTCATTCTGCATGTTCCCAGTTGTTCTTGTAATAGAAAGAACCCTGGGAATAATTAGCCATAAAACAAAGATCAGCTGTTAAGGATGTTTTTTAGAGAGCAGTAACTACTTTTCACTGTTTGTTTATATCAGAGCAATATGACATCATTGTAGCTTCTTCTGTTCTACAAAGCATTTTAAACACTTAACCTAAATTTCACCTTTACATTTGTGATAATCAATGTAAATGTGAACTGGTTCTGCTATTTCACATTAAAAGACTGCTTCTCTAAATGTCAGTAACTTACCACAGATAAACAAAATTGTTTTTCTTCAAGCATAATCTCTGTTGTTTGTGCAGGAAAAAAGCAATCATGTTTCTGCATTGCAGCTAGTTTGGCTTGTCACAATAAAATGAAAAGGGTGGAAAAATGGAACATGGGGGAGAAGTGCAAATATCTCATTTCTCCTTGGACTTCAGTTATTCTTCTCTGCTGCCAGTCATATTGACCATTCTTACTGTTTTACTGTTGCTCCATTTATGGATATTTTGTTGAAGAAATCTAAATTTTAAATCACTTAAATGCTCTGAGGTGAAAAAACGGCTCCCACTTGATTCTCAGACTTCATCTAGTAAAATATCCTCAACTTCATACAGTGAAAAGAAAAATTTGTGTTGATTATTTCTAAAAAACAAAGCATGTATTGAAATATAACGTGACCCAAATGGTGAACAAAATTGTAAACAAAGCCTATAGTGGCTGTATAAGTTGAAAGAGATAAGTACATGAAAAGTAAATCTTTTTCCCCCACTTTTCAAAAATCCATTTTCAGCAAAGACACAATAATTTCCATTTCTGTGTTCATTACAGATAAACAGCAGAATGGCAGCAGCAGCTTATTGCCTTGTTGTATATCCAGTTGCTAGATAACTGTTCGGTCAGGACTAATTCTCCTTTCTCTCTTCTGCCTTTTACTCCATTTTGTTTTCTTTCTTTTCATCTCCCTCATCAGTCTTTACACGTCACTTTGACCTTTTGATCACCTGAATGGTTTATTGTGGAAACTTGCCACGTAACAAACTGCTATTGATTCATTGCATTAACACAGATTTATTAGATGAAAGGTGAGCTGAATAATGTCTCATTTTTGTATCTGTTGTGCGGCAAGACCTGGACTGAAACAAGATATGAATGAACTAGAGATGTAACCAAATAATTGACTAATTATTAATTATCACATGATAATTTATTAAATCAAAATGTGTTTAATTTGATTGATTTAATGTCCGTTTAAATGGACCTTCTTTTAGTGTTATAGTACCATCCTATAGAGTGCGACGCTGCTCATCCTTGATGAGTTGATGGTTGTAAATAGACTTGTCACGATAACAAATTTTGCTGGACGATTGTCTAAAAAATTATTGTGATAAACGATAATATTGTTTCAAGACCCTTTGACACTGATTTAATGGAAATGACTAATACATGCAATTTCCTGATAGATGTACCTTATTTTCAAAAGAACACATAACATTGGAACCGATAAGCTAAATAAACAAAACAACCAAAAACAAAAATAAAATGGATTCTCAGTCTCCATTAATAAAAGACGTACTTGTATAAAAACTAAATGACATAAAGCCAAAATGGAAATAAATACTGCATTCAACTAAAAGAGTGCAGATTATGAAGTCTGTATACTATATTGCCCTTCAGTAATCACTAGATTTAAATAGAGAAAACGGGCACATCTGACTACCTAATGCAATAGTTCACACCACACCATTTTTTACCCCTAATTTCCCCTGATGACAATCTTAGATCGTTGGCCGATCTAACCCATCATCCTGCAGTGTGTGGTGTGTTACAGTAGATCCTGCTGGCCGCTCTGATCTAAATCCGGGGTTTTCCCCGATTGGGAGCGGAATGTGACTGGTAGCCAATCAGAAAGCACGGATTCTCCTCCGTGAGTTCTGAGGGGAAATTAGGAGGGAAATCCCAAACAGCTGACACCCAACTTCGGAGATGAAATGATTATGATAATGATTTTCATTCAGTCAGGACTTTACACTGACTCTAGCCACATGCATCACAGGTAGATTCTAGTAAAACATTGATTAATGCCTGATATTAAAATTAGTTAACTGGACGTGTAGCCATTATTTTGTGCCCATGTGGCTGGACACCACACAACACAGCAAACCTAAACGAACCGTTATACCTGGGATTTCTGTCCACTAATGTGTCTCTCAGGGTTTGAAAATGGGCAGACAACTTGTGTAATGTGCGCTGGACATTAGACTAAGGAAAAGAGGAAGGGAGGGTCAGTGGAGAGCACCGGAGCTGAGCCTTTTTTCATTCAGTGTCATCAACAGAAAGAAAAAAAAGGCTAAAAGAGACGATAAAGACAATAATTAAAATCAGGTTTATAGGTTTAGTTTATCGTCCAATTAATCAATTTATTGTTTATCGCGACAGGCCTAGTTGTAAACCAACTTTGGCCCTTGTGGTCCAAAGTTGGTTCTCAAAGGCCGGCATCCTGCATGTTCTAGCTCTCTCTCTAGTGTAGTAACAACCTCCTCAGCATGTCAATGTTCTTCTTAGGCCTTCTCTTGAGACATAATTTTATCCAGGTGCGTTAAACCAGGGAGAGAACTAAAAGATGCACAAAGTCGGTCCACAAGGACCGACTTTGGGCACCAATGTTGTAAAAGAAATAATCATGGTGGAAGCATCCCAGAACAGGAAAGTGAAATGGTCCAAACGGGTGTGGGATGCAAAATGCACGTTATGTGGTTCTGTTTTGAAATGTACTCGGAATACTCATTTTTAAGAAAATGGCAGTTATCAACTAATTGCTTTAGATTAATTCATTAATTAATAACTTGCATCCCTAGTATGCATATTATAATACAATCTGGCTGCATGGCAGTGTGTTGAGAAAACTGGATAAAAAAGGCAACCCAAAGGTGGAATTGATTTTCAGCTTGCAGTGAAAATATGCCCAAGGCAACAGTAAGTTAAACACAGAAAATAGATTACCTTCCACATCTTTCCTGGAATTTAGTGAAATGAGCAAAATATTGTTCTGTACTAGAGTGAGACTTTCTTTTTCTGGCTTGAAAGGTTCACATAAAGGTCAGCATGGTGGAAATAACAAGAGGAGAATCAATGAAGCTGCAACTTGGGTTTAAATTTCACATTCATATGAAACAGGTTCATGTCCTTCCCAGACCTTTACAGTTTAGTTACTTTGTATCTTTTGAATGCCAAAGAAACACAAACGGTTTTATTTGTAGTTCTTTCTGCAGCAGGGAAACATGATCAACTAAAATATTTTATTTGATAGCTTCTTCACTCCATTCTGCTTATATGTTTTTAAAGGAATAATTAAAATTGTGTGTACATTTTTATGATCACTTGGCAGTGATTTTTTTTTGTCAGGTGTACAAATATTGGAAAGAATGTTTTCTTTCCAAAATTTGGAAAGAAGTCATCTTACTTTTGGAAAGAATATTGGAAAGAAACTGTTAAAGAATCATGTTTTTCCCCCAACAAACTGTAGAACAATTGAAACACACACATTGCTACAGTATTTTACTATGCATTGTAATCTTACAACATTTTACTCAGGATTAATGACTTGGTTTTAACAATAAGCCAAACTGTCACAGAAATGGTTGAATCGAATTATATTCATTATCCTGAAATGGTAGATTATAAATCTGTTTTTGTGGCATTTCACGGTCCATTTATCAGTTTTGTAGCTTGTAGCATGTTTTAGTTTATAAAACTATATGATATATTTATAATGCTGCTGTTAGTATAATCCCATAACAAGAAAATTAATTGCTTCTCTTTGGAGCATCGATTCTCACAGTGTTTCTTTTGTTGTGAAAACTTTTCTAATTATGTGCAAGTAGTTTTGGTTGCCATTAGCCCCTTATAACATGTTGATGGTTAAGAAGTATTGCACCTTAAATTATACGTATAGCATAATATGTTTTAAATTACCAATGGATTGTTGTTATGAGTATGTTTTAAGCATCTCGTTCACCACTTTGGCTACATTTTGCACCCGTCTTTAAACAAACTGATGAAGTGCAGTCACTTGACTCCGTTGTCTTTCTGCTGTCCTTTCGGAAACGTTGAAGTCTGTGTGTCTAAGTGTATATGAATGAAGCATATGTGAGAGGGAGACAATGCTCCATTAGTTCTTCCATTGGTATGAGGAAAGTCTATATTCTGCTCCAGAACCAATGGGCTACAGCTGAAGAGTATCTCTGTTTTTCCATTTTATGAGCTGAAACTCATTACAGAAGTTATTTTGAAGAGAAGATTCTGGGAAATGAGCACATAGCTTACCTTGTCCCACTGTCTCTCTCTGTCCAGAGTGATGACTATCATGGCTGGGTTAACCAGATAGCCATTACTGTTGAAGGAGAAGTCATTGTGCTCCCATGTTACATTCAACATGTGTCTGAAGGAACAGAGCAAACAAAAGAAGATCAGTGACTTAAAAAGGCAGATAAGCATTCTTAAATGTAATTTTTGTAAATATAGGTAAGATATTAATGTTCAGCTGTAGTAGAGTGTTGAAGCATTTAATCAAAATGCTACACATCGAATAAGGATGCATTCCTACCAGCCCTGTTTGGCCTGCTTTAATCAAACTTTGGTTCGTTGTCTGAAAAGTTCAGTTCATTTGGGGAGGAATGTATCGCACTCTGAAGCGGACTAACTAGTCTAACTACAAACCTTGGTCTTGGTTTGGTTTAAGTGAACTCTGGTGTAGTTCAAATTCATATGTGAACTCCAAGTGGACTGGAGACTGCTCTAGAAGCAGGAAGCGGACTACAGCTCAGGACATTCTGGGTAAATACAATCGAAACAAACGTGAGAGACTTGCTTTAGCAGAAGAAATGGCTTGTGGTCTTTAGCCAAAGATGAAAGAGAAATCCTCCAAATGCTAAAATCTGACACCACTCAATTTTTGTTTATGTTTTGTGAAGATGGAAATTGCACTCAGTGACTTTTTAAGAGTTTTTTTGGTCGTTTCCTTCAGTGGTTCTTGGTGCAGTGCCCCTGCAGGTGAGGAGGGGATCTGGTTGATCAAATTGTTTGGTTGGTTTTACACAATACAGTGTGAAAGAGAACCACAGAAGGAGAAGGAACAAATGTTGCAGTTTTGGTCGCCACCAAACTGAGTCAACCGAACTCAGGTGAGAAACCTCCCTAAGATTAATCCCCATTTTCTCACTCTAAAACATAATCACCCCACATCTCAATCACTACAAAGTCTATCAAACCAGACAAACACATTGTGGACATGCAGAATTTGTATGCATGGCTCTTGCATTTCAATATCCTACCAATTATTATGTCTAAGCTGTCATTTTCAAATGTAGTAAGGGACACATTGATATTGCAGTGACAATTATGAATCGATATATTGAGCAGCTCTAATGTCTTTAGTTTAGCTCAGACTGCAGGTTAAAAAGGAAAATAGTGAATTAAAATAAAACAAACTATCACTTCAGCATCAAGCTCTTAACTGTTTTATCAGACAAATGGGGACGTCTTTAAATCCTTCCTAGACATACCAACCACTCAAAGTACTTTACACTTTCACACTCAGCACAGATCACTAGAAAACATGGGGTTAAGTGTCTTTGCCCAGGGGAACACCAACACGCTGGAATTAAACCCAAAACTTTCAGGTTGTAAGAGTTGCCACCGGATGCTGTCGGCGGCTATTTAGATTTAATTGAAATTTTCATTATAATTTTTTTCTGAGTGCAGACTCAGATGTTTATTATTGTCCAGGGTAAGGCATTGTTTGAATCTGATTGGTTCTGATTTCAATTCTTCGTTTTGATTCTGGTTCCTAATGAGATTTTATTCAGGTGAACTATTGAGAAATTGGTTGCAGTCTGTAGTCCTGCTTCAATGACCCACTTTTTATTGCATTCCAGTTTTTGTTAATGTTTAATTGCAAAAATCAACAAATAGAAAATTGCTCATCACTTTATGAGATCTGAGTAACATTTACACTTAATGATGAAATATTAGTTTTCATAAATTTTCAGTTTTAGAATTTTGTCTAGTAGCCTATATGTCCTTGGGCAAGATTATGGTTTAGTAGTTCTGGCTTTACTGCGAACCAAACGGGTGTCAGACCAGTAAAAATTATCAACTGCTTCTCTATCTACAAGTTTTCTCCTCAGGTTTGGAGTTCATTTGGGACTCTTTACCCATTTCTGTGTAGAAAACTCATCTCAGTTCCCTGATTGATTTAGCAGCTGCTTCTGATCCTCTTGTTACATCACTCAAATGTTCTGTTGCGATAGACGTGTGGCACAGGGCTCTCACCTCACACACCACTCCAGCAGAGGTGATGAAAGCCCAGTGTGTGTGTGAAAAGCATGTTTAATCTGGCAGTGTGCGATAATCTTATTAACAGGTGGGCCGACTCATTATCAAAGGATTCTTTCATCCAGAGAGCAGAAATTCAACAACAGAGGATGCTGCTCACGTTTGATCTGACTGCAATGAGACAAGATCTGACAATAAAGCTAATTGAAAGTGCTTTGTTCTGTTTCGCTGACCCAACTTACTCATGTTTTTTAACACGTGCCTGCTGGGTCTCAATGTGTGAACGATATGGTTTGTACTGTATCAAAGATGGTGATTATGTTCAGGTTTTTATAAACGGTTCAAGTTTTATCTCCAAAGACTGTTGAGTGAAGTGAAAATTGCTTTTGACGTCACAGGGAGAGAGTGATCCTCCACAATGAAACACGATCCTCTGATTATGGTCGATAAATGGCCCTTGATGATCATCTATAACAGGTCATATAAACATGAGCAGACAGCACCGTCTATTCTCCCTAACTAACCTGAGCTTATATGAGTCGAAAGCTGCTGCTCGGACTGTTTTTTCCAACTATTCTCTTTGCTGATTAAAACATTTTTTCCAGCAAAATAGGATTTTCTCTGTACAGATCGGCACAGATGGCGTCATATTGCTCTTTTGGGCATGGCTTTGCTGATGGAAAGCCACACCCCTATCCACTTTCACTACCCCTCCCTCTGACTAAATTACCTCACAGTCTCCAACAGACATGCAGTGATTAGGGATGAAGAGATGGATGACAGCGGCGCAGAGGACACCATGAAATATGCTTCGCCACAAGAAGCAGACGGGAAATCCTAAATCAATACAAGACTGTTGACCACTTTTTACTTGTTTGTTTCTTGTAATGGCAGTGAAATCACTTCAGCTCCATGTAGACGACTCCTGTCATGTATATTACAATGACAGTGTTAGCTTTGTTTCTTATTTTTGCTCCCAACACTTGCTGTGATATTTGGCATCTGTAGCACTTTAACTCATTGAAAGTGTGATCATCTGCTGCAGGAAAGCTCCATCCAGCAGACTGAATATTTACACTGCCCTGCAAAGTGTGAACCCCTGACAGCACTGGAGCATCTATGCTGATAATTGTTTCATTCCACTCACTCACAGTTTAGCTTCTATTTTGGACGCACAGATATAATCTAGTGTAGCGTGAGTGTGATCACGTTATGACTTTGTAAAAAAAGTAAAACAATAAAAGGATTGCCTGTTGTTAAACTGAGTTAATACCCAGTTATTAGTTGTTAGTCAAAGGCAGAGTGTTTTTGAAATATGTAGGACAAGTTACCAGCTTGCTACTAATTTGTTTAAGTAGTTGATATTGTAGTGACCTCAAATATTTAAATATTTCTACTCTGCCCTTTAAAAATTGGAGATCAGAATTTTACTGTTAGATTAAAAAATACAAAAGGGATTTCGTGCTGCTTTTATTGCCAATACCTTATGCTACATTATAGTTGAAACTGTAGGAAGTTGCCCTTCAGCACTACTCAAAAAAGACAATGAAGTCAGAAGTACAGAAACCTTCAGGTTCATTACTGTCAGACATATCACTGTCCTCTCCAGAAGCTTTACATCTGCAGCTCCAGGCCGACGTAGATCAGAGAAAACAACGTGGCCATGGAGGAGTACGTTTCTTACCAAAAAACAAAAACGTTTGGCCTGAGAGCAAAATGCATCTATGGGTTATATAAGTTGCAGACTCCTACTAGTGAGAAGACAATGCAGTCAGAAAAGCACTAGTCAGTGTCAGAATGATGTTAGATGTTAATTAGTTATTAATATAATTACCTTAAATAATGAAACTTGTGGAAACCTCTGCTAGACAACAAACCAAAATTAAAAAACTCAGTCCTGGTTTCAGAAGCGGTTCAAGTTCAGCCAGAGTGAAACTTTGTATTTCAAATGTAATGTGAAGTCTACTATAGATTAGCTGATTTACAGTTTTACATACATTTAAAATAAGTTCGTCACATTCATCAAATATAGCTGTGAGAGAAATGCACAGATACTTTATTTGATCATATATTTTTAATGATACTTTTTATGCTTTCATGGAAAAAATTAGGGAACAAAATAAAAATCTTTTAGGCAGTTTTCTAACATTAACTGAAATTTAATGTGGCAGTAATAGACCCAAACCTTTTGCCTTGAAAATAATTTTTCACAATAAATGAGAGATATTTATAAATCTCCCCCATTTAAGACAGTGTCTTACCTGAAGAGCGTGTCGTTGATGGCAGATTGCTTGACGGGGTTGTGACAGTCGCTGTGGCCCTCAGGAATGAAGCCTCTCTGCTTCCTGAAGCTCTGGACACCTTTAACTACAATGGCTACCCCATCCCGGACCCTCTTCCTCAGACTCATCCTCCAGCGGTCTGTGATGATGCTAATCAACCCCACAGGGAAGCTGTCAGGTGGCGGGATGTCTGGGTTTCCCACGGCCATGCTGGGGATAATCCAGATGTAGCCCGGTCCTATTAGCCCAACCTCGGTTGCTAATGAAAAAAGGTACTGTGCCTCTTCGTGGGAGCAGTAGACTAACAGGACCTGGGCGTCAATCTGCTGCAGCAACCTTCGTGCTCGTATGTCGTTGGTGCTGTCAGCCGACATGTCGAAGGACAACACATCCTGCAGGTCCCACATGAAGTAGCTTGTGTCTGTGAAGGACTTGATATAATCCACGTAGGCTTCATAACCTGGGTACAGGCTGGTTATGACCACAAAGCTGTCCCAGTTGTACTCCTCCATCACCTTGAACATGCCGTTAATCTGCTGCTCGATGGAGGAACCCAGCTGAAGGAAGTTGGAACCTTCACCCTGTAGTAAAGGAGAGACACATGGACACATTTTCTTCACTTAACTTCTTGGTCCTATTCAAATAAATACAGTTTTATTTTATACACTGACTCTAGAATAATATCTGGAGGACTGTTTTGAAGACAACGTTCTTTAATCCCGGTTACATATGTTGGTAGGGAAGCCGACATGTAATTGTGTAAATGAACAGCAGGAAAAGGGGTTGTCCCGTCAGACCGTCAATTCCCGAAACTCAAAAAAATTGTAAAAGTGCATGTGGGATCTGTGCACAATGTAAAAAATCTTGTGGAGTCCAAATGACCAAATCTCTTACGAAGGTCAAACCCAGATAAATCACACATTGTCTGGATGCAAACCATCCATTTGTTTTGGTAGCAGGTAAACTTTCTCCTGCTATTTAATCACTGAATGGCTTATCACTAAAATACACTAAAGATCTGCTGTTGTTGTATCCACCTTCCAGAACAATCAGGTCTTCTGGTTTTGGTTCTGGTCTGCTCTGCATCCTCAGAAGCAGAACCAAACATAGGGAAGCAGCATTCAGTTTCCAGCCTGAACAAGGACAGATGATCAGCACGTGTTTCATCTGTCGGTTGTGAAAATGTTTTCATCTTGGAAGTTGAATTGCTGTCGCTCTGATCAGAAGTAGAGATCAGACCAAAAGTGATTTCATTTTTCTTCGCTAATTTTTCAGTATGTCTCCTCCTACAGTTTGAACAGTCACAATTACACTAGATATGTTATTGTATAATCAGTGAACTAAAAATTCAAATCAAACTTTGTTCTGCCTCAGAAAGTGGAGTTTTAGTCCTGGTGTTAAATCTCTAGAGTAGCCCCTCCTGACCCGTTCCCTCCCAGGGGAGAACCTTGTCTACCCCGAGCACCGAGCCCTCACAGCTCAGGCGGTGGAGGGGTCAGGTGTCCCGAGACTGCTTGGCAGCCTGTGATCGTATTCTTCCCGACTCCCTGTTGTCCTTGACGGGTTTAGCTGTCTTGTGATGAATTAGCGTCTCACAGTTTCAGACGACACGACTAAATCCAGCCTCTGACTGCACCGTTGTTTTTCTATCACTGTTACCTCTAACAGCGAAGGAAATGATGGAATAAATACACCTTTCATGCATTTCTTTAATCCAGAAGAACTTAACTTACTCCACTGATAAAAGCAAACCTGGAATTAAAATAATTGAATTTCTTTGGCAGCTATTCTTCATTTTTCATTTCATTAAATTGGCCCAGAGCTCATATATTTTGCTCTATATGGTCGCTCTTTCTGTGTTTGCCTAAAGGACACTCAGTTATCAGCGCATTTAGTGGGAGCTGGTTCTGCCTGGTGAACCCGCTGTGGACAGAGATGGACGAGGCGAACATTTACGTTTGGTGCAGAGATTTCATGCAGGTTTGTACAACCTGAGAAATCCACTCCTCCTGCTGCAGATCTGTCAGTGCTATAGTCTCAATCAGTCTGTTCCCTCACTGACAGGCGCTGAGCTGTTTGGTAGTGTCTACGACGATGTCTGGTTTTGTTTTTCTTAGTGATTCATTCATGCTCCTTTACACATGGAACCACAAAGTACCTTTAACTCCTCAGACCCGGACAGCTCAATTAGCAGAGGGCAGACAGATGGCTCGGTCCAAATGAGCCTGGGGCATTACCGCAGGCACTGCTGCAGCTCAAAGCCCCAAGTCACGACTGTCTTGTCAGAGTGCAGAGCGCCGTCCGAAGAATCAAAGGATGCAAGGAATCATTTACAGAAAATGGAAATTTAATTCTCCGCCAGGGATGCTGGCTCGATGAGAATGCAAATGTTAGAGTTGGATAGACTTGAAATGAACAAATTGTATGAGATTTCTGTTTGGTAAAAAAAATGAAGTATAAATATCCACAGTTGAAAATGATATTCAGTATATCCTACGAATGCTAACATTAGGCATTTGAAGGGATATATTTATCTGGACAATTTGCATGTAGAAACTAGCTTACCTCTTTTAAAATAAAATAGCTTTGCAGGGATGCTGCTCATATAAATGTTGCACTTTTTCCGTATATTGTTTGTAACAACCACATGCTGGGAATATACAGCAGGCTGCTTTATGTATTTTCATATTCAGGACGTAATACATGTTTTATTTCAGAGACAATTTTATTAACTATTTAAAATCTTACTATACCTTGACAAGCTCTATTTTATTCTATGGCGCTGAATGAGGATTAAACCAATTTAATACTAAGTAATTACACTGTTTTTACTTTTCCCAGAATGTCTCAGTATTGTAGATCTTTATCTGACTTGCATACATTTTTCCCCTTGCATCTAAATTATTAGTCTGATTAAAACATAAGTTCTATTGAGCAGACATTTCTTGACATTTCTCCTTAGTTGGGTAAAATAAATAATAAATGTGCCAACTTTCAACTGGACCTTTTTCCATTTAGAAGGCACTCTGCTCTATCTGAAAGTGCCTGCTCTAAAACATAATGCAATAAATAAATGATGAAAAACCCATCCATCCATCCATTTTCTTCCGCTTATCCGGGATCGGGTCGCGGGGGCAGCAGCTTCAGAAGGGAGGCCCAGACTTCCCTCTCCCCAGCCACTTCTTCCAGCTCCTCCAGGAACCCCAAGGCGTTCCCAGGCCAGCCGAGAGACATAGTCCCTCCAGCGTGTCCTGGGTCTTCCTCGGGGCCTCCTCCCGGTGGGACGTGCCCGGAACACCTCATCAGGGAGGCGTCCAGGAGGCATCCTGACCAGATGCCCGAGCCTCAACTGGCTCCTCTCGATGTGGAGGAGCAGCGGCTCTACTTTGAGTCCCTCCCGGATGACCGAGCTTCTCACCCTATCTCTAAGGGAGAGCCCGGCCACCCTGAGGAGGAAACCCATTTCGGCCGCTTGTATCCGTGATCTCGTTCTTTCGGTCATGACCCAAAGCTCATGACCATAGATGAGGGTGGGAACGTAGATCGACCGGTAAATCGAGAGCTTCGCCTTTTGACTCAGCTCTCTCTTCACCACGATGGACCGGTACAGCGCCCGCTTCACGGCAGACGCCGCCCCAATCCGCCTGTCGATCTCCCGCTCCTTTCTTCCCTCATTCGTGAACAAGATCCCCAGATACTTAAACTCCTCCACTTGAGGCAGAACGACCCCCCTGACCCGGAGAAGGCACTCTACCCTTTTCCGGCTCAAGACCATGGCCTCGGATTTGGAGGCATTGAGCCTCATCCCGGCCGCTTCACACTCGGCCGCGAACCGTTTCAGCGAGAGCCGCAGATCACGATCTGATGAAGCCATCAGGACCACATCATCCGCAAAAAGCAGAGATGCGATCCTAAGGCCACCAAAACGGATCCCCTCAACACCTCGGCTGCGCCTAGAAATTCTGTCCATGAAAGTAATGAACAGAATCGGTGACAAAGGGCAGCAGCCTTGGCGGAGTCCAACTCTCACCGGAAACGAGCCCGACTTACTGCCGGCAATGCGGACCAGACTCTGACACCGGTCATACAGGGACCTGACAGCCCGTATCAAAGGGCCCGGTACCCCATACTCCCGGAGAACCACCACAAGGCCCCCCGAGGGACACGGTCGAACGAATGATGAAAAACCTTCAAGCAGGAATTAAGGAAGTGAAATATTACTCAACATTCATAGTTCCAAAGATGATTTTTAACTATAACAACAGAGTTATGTTTGTTCACAAACATTTAAACCTGATGTTTGCTTTCATGTTTGAACATAAAACAGTGTTTGAGATTTTGATCACATAATTCAGTCAAAGCCAATCCCACAGTCACATACACACACACACACACTGCCCTTCATGGAGAGAGTGACTTCTGGCGACGTCTCCTGGTTGTGACATATGTGTGCCTCCACCACGCAGCAGGAAGTGCCCTGGCAACAGCTTCCTGTGCTGCTGACGTCACACAGATCAGAACCTGCACGATGACACACTATCTTGGCATTTCTCACTAAACATTAGATTTTCTCTCCGGTTATCAATAATCAAATTAAAATTGATGAACTATAAAGTTACAGACAGAAACCTGCTAAGCTCCAGAAACTGCACTGACCTTCACAATAAGACTTTTATTTTTAGTATTTGTGACATTTAAAGTTGCTAAATGTTTTCTCAATACCCTCTAAAATGAAGGAAGCACTCAAACACTTCCATCCTGTGTTCACTTCCCAGTCTTTTACATTTCAGTGGCTGCAGAATGAAGCTGGACTTCATGCATGTCCACTGACCGCCAGCAGTGCTCCTCGCTCCCTGCTGGCAGCTGCTTATCAGTGTTTTAACACTGTTGCCTTTAGTTGAGATAAGTCAGGCTGCAAAAGTGAAGTCAGTTTTAAAATGCAGGATGTGGCAGCGGAGAGAAGTGAGTTCAAAAAGTAGAAAAGACAGACAGATAAAAAAAGAACTGCTCTAGTTTAGAGAACCGCCCCAGGCTCTTGTTCTTGCAAGTCTTACATTTTGTTCTCTTAAAACACTCTGGTTCGCAGGATGGGATGTGTCAGTCTGCAGAATGCATCCCTTAAAGAATGCTTTGAAGTTCAACTCACAATATCAAGCTAATTTTTAATGATTGGAGGAAAATTTTCCATATATATATTCCAACAGATCCATCCATCCAAGTGACTACAACATCAGGAAAAAGGAGCATGAGAAACTGGAGAAATACCAGGGCCTCAGGGAGGAACTGGAAAAGAACTGGAAGGTGAAGACCACAGTGGTGCCTGTGGTCATCGGGGCCCTCGGGGCAGAAACCCCCAAACTGGAGCAGTGGCTAAAACAGATCCCAGGAACAACATCAGACATCTCAGTCCAGAAATGTGCAGTACTAGGCACAGCCAAGATACTGCGCAGAACCCTCAAGCTCCCAGGCCTCTGGTAGAGGACCCGAGCTCAGAGGATGAAAGAGACCACCCACAGAGGGTGAGAAGGGAATTTTATTTATATATATATATATATATATATATATATATATATATATATATATATATATATATATATATATATATATATACCTGCACTTTAGACTGCTAAATTACATTTGAAGCACACCAAATGTCTGCATTTCCCAATCACATTAGCCCTGCCATTTTATGATAACCCTACTGGCAAAATCAAAGCTTTCTCTTCCACCTTAAATTGATGTGTAGCTGTCTGGTTGTTTTAACCTCTAAGACCAACAGCCTATAATCTAATGTTATAGAACAAAGTACACAGTCCAGTCACATTAATGTGACCACCACGTACTTTCCACTTCAGAGTTAAATAACCAATCACAGAAGGCAGGTGGCAGCACAGTGCAGTTGAGCGTATATAAAGGGTGTGTGTGGGCTTCGGAAAACATTTCAATCGTTGGCGTAATGCAGAAACGAAGCGATTTATCCGACGTCCAAAAGGGCATGATCATTGGCTTTCGGGCCAAGGGTGGAAGCATTTCCGAAACGGCTGAGTTTGTGAACTGTTCGCGTGCCGCCGTGGTAAAAGTGTACCGTGCATGGCAAAATGGGACTGTCCAAAATCAACGACGTGGCAAATGTGGTGCACCACGGGCCATAGATGACAGAGGCGAACGACGGTTGCGGAGATGCGTTCGGGCAGATAGACGGGCTACCGTTGAGCAACTGACCACTAAAATGAACCAAGGGGCTACCACAAGTGTCTCCCAAACCACTATTCAGCGAACATTGCTGCGTCTGGGCCTCCGAAGCGGACGCCTGGTTCGTGCACCTATGCTGACTGGTGTTCATCGACGACGAAGGCTAGAATTTGCACGCCAGTACAGCAGCTGGACGTCCACTGAGTGGCGACAGGTAGCGTTTTCAGATGAATCGCGTTTTATGCTCCATCGGACAGATGGACGTTGGCGTATAAGGCGTGAAACCTCTGAAAGGAACCACCCTGCAACCATTGCAGGAACGGTCCAAGCTGGAGGCGGGAGCATTATGGTCTGGGGAATGTTTTCCTGGCATTCTCTGGGTTCACTGATTATTGTGGAAGGCACGATGGATCAATACAAGTACGCATCTGTCCTTGCGGACCATGTCCACCCCTACATGCGCATTGTTTTTCCTCAGGATGATGGCATCTTCCAGCAGGACAATGCGAGGTGCCATACAGCTGCCAGTGTACGTGCGTGGTTCGAAGAGCACCAGGATGAGTTTACCGTCCTCCCCTGGCCAGCAAACTCACCTGACTTAAACCCAATCGAGCATCTGTGGGACCATCTCGATCGAGTTGTTCGCGCCATGGATCCTCAACCGCGTAATCTAGCGCAGCTGGCCACGGCATTAGAGTCGGCATGGCTCAACATCCCAGAGAAGACCTTCAGGGACCTAAGTGACTCTCTTCCTGCACGTCTCGTAGCAGTTCGCTCTGCGAAAGGTGGTTATTCTGGCTTTTGACAGATGGTCACATTAATGTGACTGGACTGTGTAAAATGGCTTAAGAAAATGGATCTGATCAGCCTGTAACATCCACCCGTCACTTTCCAAGACCAGAATTTACTTCTAGTGATGCATTTAAAAGTGAGTGAGCTCCATTGGTTTAACTGCTTCTGACAGCGTCACATAAATCAACTGTGATATGAAGATAAAAGCTGTCAGATAAATATGGTAAGATGAAGAGGGCAATTTTATTTTTCTCTGAATTGTGCAGTGGAGTTGATATCAAGCTACGCACGCCAATATAACAGTAATTATCTTGTTTTTTTGCATTCACATATTGATGATTTGCATTTAAAACAGCTACTGCAACTGTAGGATATTTACAGTAATATTGAACATCTGTGCTTTGTGTTGTAGGTAAAATCTGTTTAACACTATGAACAGCTCTTGAACCTACAGTTCACCCAGAAAGTATTCAAGCGCCTCACTTTTTCCACATTTTATGTTAAAACTTTATTTATTTCAAAATGTATTAAATGACTCTCCTTTGTCAAACTTTACAGAAATACCTTGTTATGACAATTTCTCATTTACGTCAGTATTCACAACCTTTGCTTGTCACTTTTTTGATCCACCTTTCCAGCCTCAGGTCTCGTTGAATCTAATGCCATTAGCTCAGCTCACTAATCTTTAGGCAGTTTGACCCGTTCTTCTCTGCTGTTCTTCTCAAACACCATCAGATTGGATGAAGATATCCATCCGTCATTTTCAGATCTTTCCAGAGTTGTTCAATCAGATTCAAGTCTCTGGTTTGGCCCATCTGGATCTTTCTCCAGATCTGTACCTTGAGACAATCTTGTCTTTAAAATCTACAGACAATTCCTTTGAATTCATTCTCTGTGTTTAACCTCTGACCTGCACTGTCAACTGTGCGACCTAATATAGACAGATAGGTGCTATCCAAATCAAGTCCAATCAACTGAATTCACCAGAACTGGACTAAATCTAGACTTGTTATTATGAACACCAGGATTTTTCTCAGTGTCCATCTGTAGGATGTTTTGATTTGTGGAATTAAAACTGTTAATGTGCCTTTATTTAGTATTTTATTAATTTTATTGTTGAACTCACGGTTTTTGATTTGGTAGCTGGCACTAACTGTAACACAGTAAAACAGTCATCTGTCTGTGTTGTTAAAGGTCAGTGATAATAACCTGATCCTTGTTGTGTAGATGTAGTGAATATAGAGTGAATGATTACCCAGGGCCTCATGAAATTAGGAATGGATCTGGTGAGGCATGTCAGTCTGGAAGCTGGTTTCGCAGCGGGGGTGAGGAGATTACGTTCTCTTTCCAACAGGGACGCGCTACATTAATAACACGTTCAATACTTTCCTGACAGGCAGCTTTAATGCCTTCACTAGACGGCATATATTAACAGCTTCAAATTCTTTTACTGTCTAATTACCAGTAAAGAGCAGTGATTTATTTCAACACCTACCATCTTATTTCTTATTACATGTGTTTATTCTGCAAGTGATTATGATTGATTTGCTCTGCCTGCAATTGCTTCAGTGTAAATGAGCAGCAGGAGACATTAACTGATGAGTAAAACCTCTTTCATTACCTTGGAGGATCATGTTGATGGCTACATCACACAGCAGCTCTGCTAAAATGGCTGAAGCTGATGAGGGAGATGTCTGAAAACATGTGAATTATGGAAATCATAAAGATCTTACTGGTGTTTACTTGCTTCTAATTAAACAAATGAAGGGTAAACACCAACACTACAGGAAGTGAAATTATTTGAAATTATTTGATGATGATGAACTGAAACGCAATTTTTTTTTTTTTTTTACTAAAAATGAAATAAACTTGTATGTTTTTCAATGATAAATGTTCACTGAGAGGAGAGTGCTTCCACCTTAAACTTTCATCCAGACTGCTGAAGGTTCGTTTTTGACTTGAGGAAACTCACCTCCTGTTGGCAAACCCTGTTAATGCAGATTAACTGCAACATCATTGCTGCTCTTTACAGGACAACATATATCTCCCATTTAGAAGCAGCTTCTCTCTCTCTGTCTCTCTCTCTCTTTCTCTCTCTCTCTCTCTCTCTTTGTGGCATATGCTGTGAAGGGCAGATTATGGGGAGAAAAACAGAAACTAAAAAAAGTATTTGGTTCAAATGGGTGTGGATTACAACTCTCACGGAGTTTCTGGAGGAAAACTCCCCCTCAGGGCTGAGCTGTCTGGATCCAGGCTGTTTAAATGCATTCAGTTAGGAAATAAACATGCACTATTTAGTCCATTTTATCTAAAATCAGGTGATTAAAATAATGAGATACTAACAAAAGAACCAAATACTATCTCTGATTTTTAGATTATCTACCAATTTCACATTTAATTAACAAGTGGACTACATTTTCTATTACTTTTTAATGTTAAGATTTATCAATCAAGTTTATTTGTACAGCAGATTTCAGCAACAACGCTGTACATATTGCTTTAGATCGTTAAAACACAAAGACTTATAAATCCATGTCAAGCAAGAAAACAATTCATTGAAATAAGTGGAGAAATTAAATATGCAATATTTAATAAAATAAATTTTTAGGGTTAGGTCAACATCCTTTTAAATTTATTACCACAAAACCATGGGTGCTGAAAATTTAAATTTTTTGAAGAACTTCCTTAATAAAGTAAAAGTTTTCCCACCTGGTTAAATAATCATAAAAAATACAGTGGTACTGTGAGGACCCAGTTTGGCTCCTTTGTTAGAAACATTAGATTGGTCTGACAGATATTCAGAAAAACAGCAAATACCTAAAACTTAGAGATCGATAATCTGGCCACAGGAAGTGGGTCTGATGACTGATTACCAGAGCACAAATAATCAACCACTAAGTGGCAAAAAGCTGCTAAACAGAAGTGAAGGCCTTTAACCTGACTTGGCCAGAACCACTTACAGACAGAAGTTGTTGGTTAAAAGTAGATGCAGCTCGGTGTTGCTGGAAATTAGATAAACAATCAGCATTCAAAGCAACATAAGCTGTAAGGTCAGACACAGCCTAGCAGACGGCTGCACAAAGATCAGAATGAAAGCTGCTTTACAGAGAAGCTGGATTCCTTTTTATGGACAGGATAAATAAGTTACTCATTTGACCTGGTTGTCTTTTAAAAGTTCTTTATAAAACTGAAGACCAACTCTGGTCCTTTTTTATCAGCTTAGTTTCTCTGCTTAAAGCCAAGTGTCAGTCGTGCTGCCTCCAGCCGTCTCCTGAGTCTCCTGACTTCTTTTGTCAAGATTATCAGACAAACTGCAGATGAAAATGGATCAAAACAAGCTAACATTTCTCTCCTCCAGTGTAACTCTTGTAAACTCCCTTATTCAGAAGGTTCTAAGCATCTTGGAAAGCTTAGGGTGACTAAACGTCCAGCCAGTTATACAAAGTAGTCTAAAGATTTCCTTGGAAGTTTAGATCAATCAGTCATGTATGCATATCTTACAGTGCATAAATGTTGATTATTTTCACTCTCAAAATTGATATTTCCCCAGCCGTGTCCTATTCTACACCCTGACATCCACTGTTCCCTAAATCTTTTAAGATCATCAGTTTGAACAAGCATTTCCCTTGGCATCACATTCCTCTGCCAGCCTGTCCTTCTGTACACATCTGTAGTAGACAACCACGAGAAAGCCATTTTGAAAGGATTACTGTCTGTCCCTGTGGCTGATCCCTTTGTGGAGAGTATTTGTGCCTCCTTGATGGATCACTGCTGCTAAACCTCCCAGCTTCAAACCAAACAAAGTTTAAACACTCGGATGTGGCACAGGCATCTCTTTAGCCCTCTACCACGACTCCCTTCTCACAACATACGGAGCTGAGCTGATTTCAAATGCCACATTGATCATAAAGTCAAAGGTTAGATTAAATATGAGAGATTTCTGTTTCTCGTTCCATTTCCTTATTTCTATTAATGCATTTATCTGCAGACGGAGGTTGTTTAAAGATTCATTATAAAAACAGTAGAGTCTTAATGTCAATTATTTCAGCACATTCACTGTCCATATGGAAATAATGATGTTTGATGACATACATCATTACTTTTCAGGGAAACTGTTTTCTTGGTGCTTTTGGGAGTGTAATTACAGTACAGTAGGCGTTAGACTGTTTGGAGTGATTGACTAATATATTACAACAGCCAGAACCTGAACATCAGACTGGAATGTGCCCATAAGTTGAACCGAAACACACAGTAATTTACAGTTTATAGAGTGATTAATTATATAGAACATAGTCATTATATAAGAATAGAGTGATATTAGCAGAAGGATGTGATTTTTACCAGAAAACATACCTTAAAGAGAAAAGTCATTTTAATGAGAAACGTGGACAGTCATGAAGATCTGACTTGACCAGCTCAGTCTGTGTAGTTTCTTCTAAACAGACACAGTTGTTATGAAAAATAATTGGCAGTAGAGCCATTTCAAAGTCCTGCTACTGATAATAATTTAATGCTGATGTGTTAAAGAATAAATATTTTTTTAAGTATTAGAGATTATATAAAATATACGATTAAAAATGTTTTGCTTTTTTTCCACATAGGCGTTCTCCTAATATTACAGCTTTATGCTGGTAATAATAGAACGTTATCATCATAATTTAAAAAATAGACTTAGCTTGCCCCTATTATTGAGTTGAGCTGAATTCAAAGTCCAAATAAGTATAAGCTATAAACAAAATGGTAGGCCTTGGGTGCACTCTTGTCAGTCAACCCATTGGCAAAAAGAAGCTCAGATTTTTTAACAATCTTCAAAAACCAAAAGTTAATTAACAGATTAAATCAACTTATTGGCCAACCCTTAGAACTAACGCTAACATCCACGTTGTTGAAGCATTTATGCTAATTGCTGCTTTTAGCTTTGGAGGGAGACATGCCAAGAAAAAGTGCCTAGAAAACAACAGAAACCTCAAAAGTGAGGAGACATTTTAAAACAGCAACTCAGCACATTGCATGCAACCCCAAATGGGTCTTCCTTAATCCCGTCCCTTTCTTAACTTTGACCCTGACTGACCTTGTATGGCAGGACCACTGCAGAGCCGCCGCTGATACCCACAATGGGCACGGCTGTCTGTGTGGAGATGAAGTCCAGAATCTGTGCCACAGCCTCAGAGCCAACATTGTCCTCAAATACCACGCCGTGGACCCGGTTAGTTGACAGGGTGTCGCAGATCCGGGTGAGCAGAGCGCGTGGGTTAGTGTTGTTGACCAGCACAGTGATGGGGTTCACCTCCAGCGGCAGGTCCATGAAGTTTTCCCGGCTCAAACGCCCCTTTATCTCGGTCTGGTAGGCCGGGCCGCTGAACACCACCGCTACGTTCACAGAGGGCACAGGGAACCCGAAGGGCCGACCCAAACAGGAGGGGGTTGTGCAGAACAGCAGCAGCAACAGCGGCAGCGGCGGCGGCCACCACAGGGAGTCACTCCAACTGCCCAGGCGAAGGCCCATCTCAGTCACCTACTGCCTGTAGAACGGGTTGGAGTAGAGAGAGGGGATCAAAAGAGGGTTGATAGATTAGATCATTCAAAAAATATATATGTATATTTTAAGTTTTCTTAAAAGGTTTTCTTCACTTTGACTAAGAGGCTGCCTTTTATTTTGGCAAACAACATTTGGGCTTTGTTCTGGTCCTTGTTCTAGTCTGAAATGTCCATTAACGAGGCCCAGAGTGATACTTTCAGACTCTAACCACATACAAGAGGGAGCTTTGGCCGGGCTGTGGCGTCTCAGGCCGGCAGCTGCCACCCTGCTGTTGCTGCGTTCAGCCTGCCAACCCAACAGATGGTGTCCAGTGTTTAATGCAACAAATGGAGAACAAGGGGATTTAGAATATTTCTCTCGTGACAGTACTTTTGATGCTGTTGCTTAGTTTCGTCAGCAGTTCCAGGCTTAATCACATAAAGGTTCTAATGCATGCTGTTCACTATCCTGATTAATGAGATGTTTTGTGTTATGGCGGATTTTTGGAGTCACTTTTCTGCTTTTCTTATAAGTTTTAAAATTAGGATTTATACTTTTTGAGCAACTTGTATTTACATTAAAAGCTTGCAGTGAGTGGCTTATATTGTAGCCAGAAGCCAGACAGCAGTTTGTGTTGAGCTCTCAGACAGCACTGAGCTCTTTGTCAAATCTGTCACAGAAACGTTTGTGGCTCTTAGGGAGAGCTCTTCAATGGTCCCCTGTCACAGGACTCTGATCCACCATGTGATGGAATCCCATTGGGGTGAATATATTGTAATCCCTTGGTAATCCCTGCCAGGCGTCATGGCTTGCAGCTTGATTGCAGTGTAGAAACTTATCGAGATCCGGCTGCTGCACAAGGTAGACTGTTGTTTAGTTCTGCTGCTATACCTGTTCCTACGTTGCCTTTTAGCTCTCTCACATCCTGAAATACAAATAACATGGCCTTAAAGGCATGTGATGCTTCTATGCAGACGCTTCTTTATACATGTCTTAACTCTTATTTTGCACACACAGAGAACACTGCAGATTTTTAAGACCTAGCACAAGAACAAATGGGCTGAATATTTTTCAGCAGATATAACAGGCACAAAAACCCACAGAAACCAATCAAATTACAGAAGCAACAGTTTGAATGTAGTCTGAGCCATGCAGATCTTTGAGGCGTATGTGAATGATTTTATACGCAAGGAACTGACAGATCTAGAGGACATAAGTGGTGGCAGTAAGAATGAGCTAACATGATTTAGGGCTGAGAGATAAAATCTAATTTTGAATGCATTGAGGTGAAGAAATGGACGGTTCTGAATCGATTTACAAATGACAAACTTGATTATGTTGACGCTAATTGATAACCTAATTGTGAAGAATATACAGAGAAGAACTCTGAATCACACAAGTGTAGCACCTGGACAGTTTATTAGGACATGAGCAACTGCATCCTCTGCACTAAAGGACACATTCATTGGAATTAAGAGTTGTACATGAAATCAGCAAGAAATATTTTCAAACTTGACAAATATTTTTTCCCCCATGAACTTTTTTTGTCTTGCTGTGGTTCATGTGGTTCAGTATTTCTGTGGAGGATCTTAGAGGTGGGATGGCTGCTAATAATAATCATCTTGTAATCGGACAATAAAGGTTCTGCAGAAACTACTAGAACTTATTTATGAGTAATGCAAATACACAAAAAATAACATTAAATCATCCTAATGCAACCCAAAAGCATTACCAATAGCCATTACCAATCTGCATGATGAACTTTATTCTCTTTATAGAAACTAAAAACAAACATTAGATATAAATAACTTAAATTTCCTCCATATTGCTCCATGCCAAGTGTAGGATGGACAAGTTAAGCACTGAATGGGAGTGCATGTCTTGTTTCATCTCAAAGTAGTCATAAGATGGTGGATAGGCCTGTCGTGATAAACGATAAATCGATTAATCGTACGATAAACAAAACCTATCAACCTCATTTTAATTATCGTCTTTATCGTCTCTTCCTGTCTTTTTTTTTCTTTCTGTTGATGACACTGAATGAATAAAGGCTCAGCTCCAGTGCTCTCCACTGACCCTCCGTTCCTCATTTCCTTAGTCTAATGTCCAGCGCACACAACATGAGTTGTCGGCCCATTTTCAAACCCTGAGAGACACATTAGCCGACAGAAATCCAGGTATAACGGTTCAATCGGGTTCGTGGTTCCGTGTGGTGTCCAGCCACATGGGCACAAAATAATGGCTACAAGTTCAGTTAACTAATTTTAATATCAGGCATTAATCAATGCTTTACTAGAATCTACCTGTGAGGCATGTGGCTCAGCGTAAAGTCCTGACTGAATGAAAATCATTATAACCTATTTATGTAACGTTAACAAAGAACAGCTGAAAACTTACTGGGTTCATCAACTGTGGTAGCAATTTGGTTCCAACTCCTCCTCTTGTCATTTCTATTTTTTACACGAAACGTTAAATAAATATTAATGTTGTTTCCACGTATCATCTCCGATGTCTGCTGGACTTTGTGTTGCAACTTTTCAGCTGTTTGGGATTCCCCTCCATAATTTCCCCTCTGAAAACAGGAGGAGAATCCTCACTTTCTGATTGGCTACCTGTCACATTCGTTAAGCTCCCAGACGGGGAAAACCCCTGATTTAGATCGGACCATAACCCACCACACACTGCAGGATGATCGAAACCAGACAATCTTACATCGGCCAACGATCTAAGATTGTCATAAAGGGAAAATAGGGACAAAAAATCATGTGGTATGAACTACTGCACTAGGTAGTCGGATGTGTCCATCTTCTCTATTTAAATCTAGTGATTACTGAAAGGCCATATAGCATACAGACTTCATAATCTGCACTCTTTTGATTGAATGCAGTATTTATTTCCACTTTGGCTTTATGTTGTTTACTTTTTATTCAAGTACGTCTTTTGTTAATGGAGACTGAGAATCCATTTTATTTTTGTTTTTGGTTATTTTGTTATGGGTTCTTTTGACAATAAAGCGTTTCTATCAGGAAATTGCATGTATTAGTCATTTCCATTAAATCAGTGTCAAAAGGTATTGAAACAATATTATAGTTTATTGCAATAATTATTTTTAGACAATTTATAGCTAAGCAAAATTTGTTATCGTGACAGGCCTAATGGTGGACAAACCAAGTTTTTTCCCTGTTATATGTTTAATTTAACAGAAACAGGCTTACAAATGACATAAAAGAAACCACTTACATCATTCTGACTGAATACTTTTGATAGTTAACTCTTCAATTAAGATAAAAAACACACATATGCAATACATTTTGATTTACACATTTCAGATAAAAAAACAATGTAATATTATCCTACTTATGTGTTTAACAAACATCTTAATGTATGTAAAAAGAGAAGATGCCTTTGCTCATACGGGTCTGCTGGTGTAAGACACGATTACTGAGATCTGTTTGTTCCAGAGACATGAAGTGGTTTGTCTGTCCTGTATGTTTACTACACCGTCTGCTTGGCTCTCGGCTCTTGTTGATTATGTAGTTAGCAGCAGAAAGAGGTGACAGGTTGTTGCTGTCGTCACAGCGCTGATCCAACCTGGATTCACTATGAGTCATTGAGTTCCTGCTGACGCAAGCTGTGGAACACGCTACCTCCAAAACACACTTACTTTATTATAAGCTTTGACTCAACTTGTGTTATTATTAGTACTATTATAAGTTTTGGCTTATGATATGAATACAGTAACTTTTGGTAATAATTCATAATTCACTTGTTTATCTACAGCTATGGTAATTTTTTGTTCAGGCAAATAAGTAAATTAGTTTTCTTTGTAAATTAGAATATTTTGTAGTTGGTTGCATTATTTATTTCTCTGAAATGTTTTCATTTCTTTTCTCAGTGACAAAGAAGACAAATACATTTCACCTGTCTCATATTCAAAATTATAACTCTAATTTGAATGAATTTATGTTGATTTTTCATTTCCTAGTTTTACAATGTGTATTTTCCATCAATAGTGATAAAAAAGGAAGAGCGGTGAGCCGGAAAAATGTACACATTTTATGATTGTTTATAACTAAAATGTGTTTAAACTCTATACCAATACAACGAGAAATCTTAAATTTTCTATACTGCTTATTTTTTAGGCCAAAAGATAAAATAAATCTAACCATTTTATATGTCATTGTCAGAACAAGCAAACTGTAAGCAATTCAGCCACCACTGAGTAAAAACATTAACTGAAGTATTGCTTTCCTCTGAAGCATTATAGCAGTTGTGATTGACATGTGGTCAGTATCAATTCAATTGAAAATACGATAAAAAGTTAAATAATTTCACTAAGCTCATATCTAGAACTGCACAGTATTCTGGGTTATGTAGGTAGAGAGAAATGAGTCAGGAATGGTTGTGGGATCACACAGATTGCCCTCTAAATGTTGTCCGTTCCACCAGGTAATAATGTTATGGCTAATTCAGGGCTGCATTTTGTTGGGTTTCATGTTTATTTTACAAAGAGGACAGTTATCTGCGTTGTTAGTAAAGTAACTGTTAAAGGTGGCAGATGTTTAGTTACCTGTCAGCCAGTGAAAATAACCAGGAAGATTAGCAGCTGCTTCTTACTAAAAGTCTGCTCTCTGTCTCAGACTCTGACTAATGAACATTGAAGATGTGCTTAACCCCCTCTAGTGGGAGACACACAGAGGAAGCAGCCTCTTCACAGAAGGAGCTCCCAGAGTTTTTTCATGAATTATTTACCAATATTTTCCCCACTGACATCTGGACACTTTGATAACTCCAGCAGGTGAATAATAACTTTCAGCTCATATAAATTGAAATCTTTTCATCTACAGAACTTGGTACACGTTTTGATATTGAATATTGTATGTTTATAACCCGTCATCAAAAGAAACCATCTTTTTCTTCTTCGTGTGTATTTTTATTTGAAACATACCCCCGTATCTTTGTCTTCCAGTATTCTTTATCTCTTCTGTAAATCGCTAAATGAACCTGCGTCTCTTCTAATGGTGTGACTTTTTACCAGATGAGATCTGACCTGTCATTTATTAGTGACTGCTGTCATTCTCTTCTCGTGACGCCTGCGGCTCATTAGCGAGTCCCTGCAGCGGTAAAAACATCTGGCTCTGAGGTGTGGTCTCATCTGCGCAGTGTTTAATGCCTGGCTTTGTATTCTGGGCATGAAGCCTGTGGCTGCACCTGTCCCATCCCGCTGTCACGTGAGCAGATTCAGCCAAGCATCTGCAGTCTGTCAGGGCTGCGGTTCACATGCTGACAGAGTCGTCCTCAGTGTCATTATCAGTAAAGCTGCAGATCGGACAGAGAGTCCACAGAGGCAGAGGTCACTCCACAATCAATCTGCTGCTGCCTCTTCGCGACCTTTAGAAATCTGATTGAGAAATATGAGTTTTCTATAACTTAATCAGCCTCTTGCTCGATTTTTATGGCTTTAGTTAAGTTAGCCAAGTCATAAAAACAGTGAGTTCATAATTTCTCTTGACATGCTAGAATCACTTGGATTTCCTTACAATATGTCTCTAATAATTAGTCATTTTTAAAAACCAAGTACAAGTACTCTTATTTAAGTACTTGCAAACAGATCTGTCATGAGAACAAAGTTTACCGGACGATAAATTTTCCTAGAAGTTATTGTGATAAATGATAATATTGTTGTTTTGAGATTTCTTTAAGCAATATTGTCCTTCAAAAAAGAAGCTAGTTTACACCAAAGCACCAGACTGAAAAGTTATCCAGTTTTTGGTAGAAAGAGAAAAATGATAAATTATGCCAATGGAAATGATTGAGCTTATTTAAATTTATTATGCAAATAATTGGTTTGATTATTGTGACAAGCCTACTTGCCAGTGCCAATTACCAATAAGAGGTTTTATTTAACTATAATTTAGTTATGTATTTTATATTAAAGGTTTCACACATCTCACACTTGATTTTAAATATTCCATTAATGTAAAATAATCCAGTTCAGGTTTGAAGTATCAAGTATTTAACTTTTTAAACTAGAGCAGATTAAAGATGCTTAAGGTAGTGAAAAATTAGGTGGAACCAGCTGTTAGCCATTTCCCAACTTCAGCTCCATGAACATTTTTCTCTAACACGTTTGGAGACAAACTGACCATGGTGGTGGCTGGAAATCTCATACTTTGACACTATCACACCGAAAAAATGTCAAAATCCCACATTATCAACATCGGATGATAGCTGGTCATCAAGAGCAAAGTATTGGGTAAGACATTTTGTGATTTTTTTAATATCTTTTCCCATTTCATGGTTTCCAAACACCCCTCCTCTGATTTGCTTTGTGCTTAAATCACACATAGAGCCAGTTCTATCCTGCACGTGTTAACTTTCAAAAATTCAGTTGGTATCACAACTTGGTATCAAAACTGATGTGTTGGTTGGCATCACAATTATCACCTCAGTTATCCTTTTAGATTTTTAAAAATATTTTTAAGCGTCAATCTCTATCCATTCATCCATTTTGTGTTAAAGCCATGAAATAATGTGTCAGAAACACACTGCAGAGTGGTGTGTGTGTGTCTGTGTTTTTAGCCTTAAATCCTCACTTCAGCTTGCTGCACAGACGCTCTGTAATTGCTACATCACATACTTGAGCCGCAGCATCGGTTTACCCCTGCAGAAGTCAGCTGATGGGCTACAACTTCATTATTTGGTGGTCAGGGGCATAAAATTGAATTCATCTTTGCCCCCTTTCACAGAGAACATGGAGACACCAAAAAGTCCTGCCTTTAGTTGTTGTATGTTGGTAGCGATTGACCCAAAGAGGGAAAACCACCAAAGGTTATTGTTAAAGAAGCTTGCTTTCATATTGTTATTGTGTTGTCTAATCATGTTAATGGAAAGTAAACCTGTGGTAGTAAATGGATAACCAAAACCTTGTGAATAATAGTTCTTTTAATGGACTCTGGGAGATTTTCAGGGTATTAACCCAATCAGTTCGTGACTTTTGGTCAGTAGCCTAAAATCTTTTTCAGAGAAAAGTGAATTATAGCTTTATTTTGGAAATCCAAAGTCCTGGAGTCTGGAGGAATAGGGGAGAGGCACAGAATCCAACAAGCAACTTTTACAGAACGTCATGCTTCCCTCTGCTGATGAACTTTATGAAAATATTGATTTAATTTTCCAGCAGGACCTGGCACCGGCCCTTCCAGCCAGTTGGACCAGTACCTGCTTTAATGACCACTTTATTTACCAATGTGCTTGACTGGCCAGCTGACTGACCCGACTTGAACCTCATGGAAAATCTATGCAGGATTGACGAGACAAAGATGAGAGAGCTGAGCTGGTCATTGAGACGAACTAAAGGCTTTCAGTGGGAATATTTGGGAACTTTACAATTTGATCTGAATACATTTCAGAAAATTATAACTAGGTCTGTAACAATTCAGTGAATGATTTGAGTACCTCAATTTTTTAAATTCCTCGAAGCAAATTATCTGACTTGAGGCTTTGTTAAATTATGTTTTACTATTTAACACGATGCTACTATTTGTGATGTGCAACACACACTTACGTCGGTGAGGTGTGGACAAATGCTAAGTGAACTTGTCATTTTCAGTTTCTTACCAGTGAAAGTGTGCGATATCAGTAATAGTTGGATTGTAATTGTAAGATGAAAGGATGGTTGCATGTTGCTTGGAAACATCTACATCCAAAAGTACCTTCTGTCACAGGTTTCAGTCAATGTCACATAATTTCCTGTGACACTATGACACTATCAACCCTTTCCTGGTGAACTCTTGACACTACGTAGATGTGTAATATCTCTAGCCCAGTGCTGCCTGTCAGAAATCCCCCCTGCAGGAACGGACCGATACGTTTGCGAATGCTGAATCAGATTATAGCCGCTGGACTTAAGCCAGATCATCAGCATCATCATAAAAATGCATCTCTATTATTTCAGTTATCCTTGTCTGATCTTGGGATTTTTGTCCAGAAGTATGTCAGATTTTGCTTCAGTTTAAATTTCTGATGTCTTATAGCCGCTGTTAGCAGAGCTTTATTGAAACAAGCTACAGCGTGGCGGTTCATATAAACATATATATATTTTTAGCTGTTTTGGGATTAAGAAAACAACTGTTGTGTTTGTCAGTGAGGCTGTGTCTGGCGCAGCTCTGCACTGCCTGGCACTGACAATAATTAACAGGACCAAACCAATTCAAGTGCAGTCGACCAGAAGCCCAAATTTAAATGTTCTCTTTCCACTTACACAGCACTTGGGCTGAACAGAGCTTAGTAAAGTACTCTTATATTTCCATCAGAGTCACATTAATACTTCATGACGTAAACTGATAAGAAAATCACCTGGAAGTGCAGGTGACTGGATGTTGAAGCTCTGTGTGGAAATAAGGCTGACGAAGAACAAACACCAAGAAATCTGAATTTTAAAGTCTTGATGGATCAGTTTGTTGACAGTAGTTTATTTCTAGGAAGTTGTATCTTTTCTTAACGGAGCAAACTCCTGTCTGATGTTGCTGGTCTTCACTCTCTATCTCCAAATAAAAAAGACATCTGCACAAAGCCAAGACTCCTAGGAAACAGCTACTGAGTCCAAGGCTTAATTTAGCACACCTCTGAGGGGCAGCAGTGGACAAACAAGACTGAATCTGTGCCACTCCGCTGGCACCGTTCCATGCAGCATTCTCCACAGATCACCTGCCAAACAGACTAATGTCGCCTCTCTTTTCTAATTATATGTTCATTAAACTGTCTGTTGCAAGGAGAGCTTCTCATCTTCTGGTACTCAAATCTTCTTGTCGTGATCATGTTAATTAGTCATTTATATTTTCCTTGCCGTTAATCTTCTGTAAACATCTGATTAAGTGTGGCATAGTTGAATTGCTTAAACCTTGAAGAATCAATGCATAGAAACAGCTAAGAGAAAAAAAATCAATAACAGTTTCACCTATCTAGCTCCTGTAAGTCATTCACTAAAGCAGACATTTGGCTTCTTGTCTTTCAGAAAAAGACCTTGATGACATTGACACAAACACACTTCATTAAAACTAACAGTTCAAGCTTCTACTTGGAAACAAGCTAGCATATTTTCTGACAGGATTGGCAGAAAGGCAGAGAAAATGTTAGACTAGCAGCAAAATAACCTGAAATCAAACAACAGACAATTTAGGTCCAGCTCTAAATAGAGCTGCACCATATATTGAATTGGAATGGACATTGCATTATTGATGTGTGTTGCATGTAGGGATGCACTGATCTGAAAATTTGGTTGATATAGATATCTGAAAATAATAATATTGTTATGCCGATAACTGATATCCATATTATTTCTGCCTCTTTAACATTGTGGAGAAACAATTACACCTCTGCTTCAGTTAAACTCCTCACCATCCAGTGGTGAGCAAATAAATACCACATGACCAACCATCTACACTCCTGAATCACAAGCAGCAAGAAAATGGAGAAAAAAGTTTTTTAATAGCAGTCCAGTTTTACTAATTGGATCAATGCCAAAGTTAATTCTGAAATCTTATGTATTTCTAGTTACATCAGTGTTTTTGAAAACATTTGTCAAGCTGCCAAACACGTTTAACTCACATTCTACAGATTTGTCTGTTTAATACATTTCAATCAAGTCAATTATGTTTCAGCAGCAAGGAGCTTTACAACATATAAACACAAAATTACAAAGTTATAAAGAAAACACCATTTGGTCAGTGATTACCATCATCAAAATTAAACACATCCTTCCATATATTACTCTGTACTTTTAAATATGGTAGATAGGAATTTTAGAGAAACAATAGATTCCATCTGCTGCTGTTACCTGTTGTGTCAACCTTCCAGATCAATCAGATCTACTGGTTCTGGTCTGCTTGGCATCCTCAGAACCAGAACCAAACACGGAGAAATGGCATTCAGTTTTTATTCTCCTCTAATCATGAACAAACTTCCAAAAACCTTCAAAACTGCTGAGACACTGAGTTCATTTAAATCAAGACTAAAAACCTCTTGTTTAGAGTTGCTTTTGATAAATAATAACTGGAACATTGATTAATATGTTTGGTGTATATTTGCTTGATGATTTGATGATGACATTTGACCAAATGTAATGTTTATCAGTTTGTTTTCAAGGTGTAAGACACTGTTAATTTCTTGTGACATAAATCTGCTACACCATTAAACTTGACTTGACATCAGTGCCTGTATCCAGGCCAGAGGGAGAGCCGGAGTGTATTGACATGGTACCAGCAGTGTGTCCGCTCTCCCAGCTCTCTTACTTCCCCCGTGAATCGAGGCGTAAAAGCAGTGGAGGGGTTGTTTGGACTCTTGAACACAGACAGTTTATCTAAATCATATGAAAGCTCCTCTAGCGACTGGTTCTTCTGCTGCCAGTCAGAGACCCTCATGGTCATCCTGTGAGCTGTGTGTTGATTTACTGCTCCACCCTACATGAAACGGTGTGCTTCGAGATGGCCATCTGACAAACACAGTCCGCCATAAGAAACGGCTTAAGACCAAGTCTGAGTCTGGCATCGTCTGCTCGTGGCTCCCAAAGGAAAACTACAATGGAGGCTGTTCAGCCTAAAGCCCTGATGATTTATCTGTCCCTGCAGACTCCTGGAGACACAGCGACATGGATCAGACTCCATCAGATATTAGTTTCTGTCCCATGCTTTACTTTCGCTGCTGCCCACAGCACTACAGAAATATTTAAGACATGTGCTCCACATGAACTATATGTGATTCATGATTGAGCTGCCTTTCGATGGAAATCCTGTCCAGGTGAAATCTCAATAAATCCCAGATAAGCTGCATAGATGTCTCCAAGGTCTGTGTCGATGGGAGATGGGGACCTAAAACTTCTCATAAATTTTTGCATACTGCTAGAAGGAATCAATCAAAGGGTGTTGAAGCTTTGGTCGGTCTCTCTGTGCATTAAGGGATTTAAATACGGAGGAAGGAAATGGAGCAGCTGGATTTTCTGAGCTGTTATCAGCAGCTTTTAAATGCCACAACAGATGGAAAAGTGTCCACTTGTGCTTTATGACAATTTTAACTTTGATCTACCCCCCAACTTGTTTGGTTGAGTTAATATAACAAGACGTGAAGTGGGATCAGTGTGTTTATGCGCATATTTTTACACACAATTATTCCATCAGCTGTTCCTTGGATTTATGTTTAGTAGTTAAAAATCTTTAGTGTTGTAGCTGTAGATGGTGTTATCTCTGAGGGCTTGACATGATCCTCTGGTATTACTATTCCTGCTTGGACCCGGTGTTCTGACCTGACAGTGAGCCCATCATGCCAGGTAACTTGGAGGTCCTCCGCTGATGTTTGGCGGCTGCTCTGCCGTATGTAAAGCAGGGATCAGTGTAAACCCTGGTTAAGCTGAAACTGTGCCCACCGGTGCAGAGCCAGAACAACCCCCGCCACCTCTGCCGCTGAGCCAGCTGTCACCAGCCTGCTCTCACGGAAGACTCGCGCTCTGTCCACGCATGCAGCCGACCTCTGACCTGTACACACAGGCTGTAATCCACGTGCGAGCAGACCACTTTGTTCATAATCTGTCCTGTCTGTGTGTGTGGCCTTGTGCTTTCAATTACTCTATTTCTGCCTGGTAACTTCCATTTCACTGTCATTAACACATTTTCTGAGACATGACTGATGGTGGAAAGGAGAAAAGAGGTCATGGTTGGGAGAATAAGCTAAACGTGTTATTCATGTTTTCAGCCACATTAAATAAATGCAACGGTTTTGTTTTATCAACCTAAATTTTAATTCCAAACGTAACAAACGTCACCACTTCAACACTGCAGTACTTCTACATATTAGAGTTTGATGATAAAACGATACCAATTTATATCACAGTTTTAATTTTTTCCTTTTCAGATTTCAGGTTGATACAGACCTTCAGTATATAGAAAAAAATGAATAACCAATTATACTAAGAGTTGTCCCGCATTGGATCAGTCATGACTGTAATGGGGCCCCTGTAAAGTTACATTGATGCGCAAACGGCTAATGTCTGTGCAGCTCTTAAGTCAGGAAACAGGAAGGACATGATTACAAAACACCGAGTATAATGAAGTAAAAAGAGGTTCAACATCCTGGTGGTAAATATATTTACCACCAGGATGTTGGGTTTGGGCATTTTTGGGTTATAGTTTTCTGTGGAAATGATGCCATTGATTTTGCAGAAATGAATTTTCTTCTAGAGATGCTGCACTAGTTCTTTATCTTATAGGGGGATTGTTTAAATGGTGTCTTAGACCCACACCGCCTCCTAAAACCATCTTTCAGGCTTTGTTGATCACTTTTGGCTGCAATTCTGAAGTGACAATGGCGCATGTGGTAATACGGAAGAAGTGTGCAACAAAGAAAGCCAAAAAAAGCCCAAAGTACGTCACAATCACAAGTCACCTCTGCCAGCTGAGACACCAGAACATTTTGTGTCACTTTTTGTTGGCCTGATTCCTTCAGATGAATCTTGCAAAGTCGAACGCCTCATTCTCTTCGGACATTTAAAGATGTCTCGTGGGCCAACCCAACACACACACACATGCACTTTGCCTCTAAGGTTATCATTGTCATCATTCTTCACTGAGATGCTCCTCACCGTGTCGTAGCTCAGGGCTAAATATGACAAATGAAGCGGCACACATGCAAAGGCGAACAGAAAACGATTAGACTAATCGATTTCCTGCATGTGCGCACGCTTGGACCGCACATGCACCCTCAGGTTGGATCCGTGAAAGGTAGCGGAATGACAATAAAACAGAGGCGATGCCAGCACCACCCCCGTCCTTCGTTTCTCAGCCCACAACGTGTCAGTTTTCCTTCTCAACAGGGACAGGACGGTAGACGGGTGCAAGCGGCGCTGCGCCGTGAATATAAATGGGCCTGGAGTCTCTGTTGTGCCTGTGAGAGCAGCCGTAAACTTAGAGCAACACAGCCTGCTACAAATTGTCTGCCACATATTTAAGATCTCATCTCAAAGCTTGCAAAAGCGCTCTCAGCACCGCTGTGACAGATCAGCGCCGGAGCGTCCCCCCGGATCCTCAGGTTTCTACAATGTGGAGACGAAGAGATCATGTGATGATGCACCGTCACCTGATTGGGAGTGAGATTTACAACTCCTCTGTCATGACCTTGGGTGGATGGCTCTGATATGCTGCAGCCATCCTTTGCTTGCAGTAACAAGTTTACTGTCCTGGATGCTTGCAGCTGCCTGTCAGTCAGCGTGGATAAAACAGATATCTGTGCAGCCAGGTGTGCCTCTTGTTTTAGTTTTTCCGTTTTCTCCACACATGTCCTGCCAGTCTTATCCAGTTTGTCTTAGTTTTTCAGACAGAGAAGAGAGTGTCAGGTATGAAGACAGCAAACATATTACTATTGCATTATCATAAATTAGAATACCATCAAAAAAACTCATTCATTTCAGTAATTCAGTGCAAAAAGTACCAAATGGGACCAAGTGGGACCAAATTGCAACACATTTGACACATTTTAGTTGGTGTCAAACGAACCAAACCCTTGAACAACCTGTTCAGTGGCAAAAGAAAAGGAGGTGGATTAGCAGAACTGCTAACAACTGATAGTGTCATCCAGGACGTGTTGTTGTAGAATATTATCTCTGCTGGATGGATTTTGAGCTGTTGCACTTGTTTGAATCGCTCGAAAACTGACTGCTGTTAGTGGAGATCACTCCTGCCTACAGCATCACCACCCAAGATATTTGGACGATGTGAGTTACAACAACATTTAGTCTCCCTTTTGGGATGAATAGAGTATTTTTAATCCAAATTTAAGTTTTGGTTGTTGAACCTGATAACCGATTACTAATACTAGCATAAAATAACAGATTTCTTTGCTTTGTGAGCAAAACATGCAGCTGTTACAAAAAGAACAATTTGTTCCGTCCTTACTTTGTTTTATGTGAATTAAGTCAATCCTTGTTCTTATTGTCGTTAAAGTACAAATGTGTTTTTGTGTCATAAGGGCATGAAATTGTAAGAAGGAAAAAAGAAAAAAGCAATTTAATCACAGCATGTATCAGTTGTTATTGATCAGTCTCTGCTTCTGTCTGACATCCAGCTGCAGATTCCTCCATCATGCTTGTTGGTGTGTTGCTCCTGGCAGCAATCTTTGTGTGTGTGAGATTATATGCGGCTGCGTCGCATTGCTTTCTTTGCTCTCTTATACACACACACACACACACACACACAGACGAATGTCCATATGGATGTTTGAATTACACACGCCTGCGTACATCCAATTACTGAAACCAAGATATGGTTGGCATAACATAATGAAGAACCATTTTTCACCAGCCTAACTGGTGCTGCGGCGTCTCACCCCATATTCTGTTTTATTCTGTGAATTAAATGGAGGGAAAACATGTTTTCACCTGTGAACAGTTTCCACAGGTGAAACCTGTGGAAAACATGGGGACAAAATCACCCAGGACAAAATCACCTGGGTGATTTTGTCCCCGTTTCTGAATAGGACAATAGTTGAGTTACTTTTGTTGGGGTTTGAAATATTGGTAACAATGAAATAACCCTGTAAATATTGAATTAATCTAGATAAATTACTTAGAAGTAGAAAAGAACATTGCCACCATAGTAAAATCTAAAAATGATGGCCAGCACTTTTTTGCATTCATTTCATGTAATTAATGAAAGTAAAAAAAACAACAACAAAAAAAACCCCGCAATTAATAGTACTTTTCTCTTTTTATATGCAAAAGTTCAGAGCCGGACCCTTTGTATTGGTATTGTTTCTTGTAGGCCACTAAATTTGACACACCAACAAAATCTGCAAATTTACAGCGACAAAGCTGCTTCTGGTTTGGTTTCTACTTCCAGAAAACGGTTCTGAGACGTTGGAAAAGACTATTGTTGTGTTCGTGTTATTCTAAAAGTAGTTATCCCATCAGTGAAACTCTTGAGACCCAAAATAGCATCTCAATGCTAAACATGCTGCTAATTTCTAAAGAATGATCAGGGCTTCCTCAAACACTGGAAAGCTGAACTTTACATCAATCTGATGGTTGAAGAACCAGGATAACTGATTAAAAACTCTAAATATCTTTATTGTTTAGCTCATATAATCTATAATTTAGCAGAAAAAATGTTTTTTGTATTGAGTGTTGCTTATTTTAATTAATACGATTAATCATAAACCCTGCAATTAACATGATTAAAAAGTTCTGCCGGTATTAAGAACAAGCCAAGCTTTTTTCTGTGATAAATTTAGTGTGTATCTATAAAAATATGCATCTTTGTCAGACGTCTAGTTGTTTACAGACTCAGAACAGTAGAAGTTTTTTCTTTCAACCCACTTTTGCTGACCTTGATGTCATTGATGGAAATATGAATAAGACCTGATGGAATAATATGTAGAAAAAATAAACTCAGGTTTTAAATTATTATCATTAGTTTCAGGTGAATCTTGTCACTGGTATAGTTAAAGTATTCTGATGATGCTGTGGCAATATTATAATAGCACCACTGCTGTTCTCTACTTTTACAAAAACATTTTTCTTTCTCTCCGTTTTCAGTTCTCTGCCTTTAAAATCCTTTTGTTTACCAGTTGTTTTGGTTGTTGTGGAATCCTGGGTCTTTATTGGCAGTTCAATTTGCCCTGCAGCAGCATCTCATGTCCAGCAGGCAGGTATCAAAAAAGAATCTGTTTACAGTGATGCATCGATCCACTATGCTTAATCTCCCCCAGAGCGGAGTGTCTGAAAGCAACAGTTACAGTCACCAAACATCTACAACTTGTGTAAAAGCCAAACACAACATCCGGATGTTTGATCGGATCCTCTGCGCTCTGATAATTCTCAGAGAGAGGAAGACACTAAACACTGACATAGTTGGGATAGCAGCAGAAAGCGTCCGTGTCCGGCTCCCAGTTTGGGAAAGTGGGAACATTTGAACATGCGTTATACGATTTCCAGCAGCTGACATTTGAATGAAGTGATAGTGACACATGAAAGCAGCACAAAGTGTTGGATGAAGGTGATCTTTACCTGCGGCGGCAGCAGCTCACATCCAGCTCTGGCTCATCACCACTCATCCCGTGTCCTCGGCTTCAGCTGTCCTTCCCCACGTTTTTTTCCTTCCCCTCCTATCCTTCCTCTTCGTTCTTTCTCTTCCTCTCCCTTCCTCCTTCCTCTTCCTCCCCTTGCACTTGTTTGAGTCTATTTCAGTAGCAGCAACAGTCGAGCCCGCTGCGACGGTGGCATGGTTTCCAGCACTTTGGCAGAAGGTCACATTATCACTCGCTGGTTAAAAGGGAGGAGGGAAGAAGAAGAGGAGCAGGAGGAGGAAGGGAAGAAGTGATGGAGGTGAGCAGGTGTCAAGAGTTAGAAATTAAATCATGGTTTCCTCCGTAATTGTTCCAGGATAAAGTTGAGACAGGAATGTTTTCAGGTCAGATGATAGATTTCAGATTACAGAGCAGTTATTTACATTTCAACCCTGAGACTTCAGACAGTCTTAAAACTTCAGCCATGTTAAATTTGAGAAGAATCCTCCCGATTATGACCTTTCGTTTCGCTCTGCGCTGTCCAGTTCAAAAAGACGCAGAGGTACCCCATGTTTGGTTGAGACAATCCTCCACGCTGCGCGCCCCATCTTTCACACACTCTGCAGGGTGACCCAGCCTCCCCTATTTCCCCTCCTCTGGTGCAACCAGCCACTCCATCAAATTAAGAGTCAGAGAAATGCTCCAGCTGCCCGGGATGAGGCTGTCAGCGGCCAGCGACAGATGGCCGGAGTCGGGGTCCAGATGCCAGTCAGCTGCCGGAGTTGGGAAGCAATTGGATGCTCTTCTTGGCCTCCTTGGAAGCACAACTTCCTCTCTTCTTCTTTAAGCTGCACTTGTTGTTCAGTTGTGCTTGTTTGTGTTTCATCTCATTTTCCCACCTGGATCCCTCCTCCCAACATCAGCAGAGCTCCTGCTCTGGCTCCAGCAGCCGGCTGTAATCCTGACTCCTACATTCATGTCACAGGAAGGGCTTGTGAGCTCTAATCATTATGTAGTAAGGATTTATCCTCAAACTCTCCCTCCCTTCTCCTGTTCTCCCTCCCTCCCTCCCTCCCTCACCCATCCCGTTGGTTTCCCTCGCTCTGCTGTTGGCGCACCGGCCGTCCTACAACTCTCAGCATTTCAACAGCCTCCATCACGCATCGCTTCTCCTTTTTATGCAACATTTCTGCCTATTCTGGCTTGTTGCGTTTCGGGTCTCAACAGGTTTGCCCTTGAAGAAATCTCTGGGACAGACAGAGTCCTTTCTGTCTTTGCACCGGTTTCAGTGAACAGTAAGCAAACATCTACTCACTTCTTAGTTTATATTAACTTAGCAAATAAATAACAACATCACATGTCGGTGCATAGTGAGAAAAATCACTGTTGCTGTGACGTATTTCATCCACCAGAGTGCAGCATTATGATTGTCCTTCTCTGCGTGTCTGAAGACATCGAGGTCCTCTGGTAAAGACTCCCGGTTTCAGGACAGATTCTGGAACATGTTTGGTTTTATTTGAGGTCCTGGATTGAGCTCTGATACCAAGTCTGATTTGAAATTAACTTTTACAAACATCCAGATTGAGTCTTACAAGGTCTTTGCTTGTAAAACCATGTGAAGGTCATTTGTCTTCCTCAGGAATAAGAAGAAACACCCAGGTTCTGACTTTATTCACAGTGATGCTGTCAGACATGGAATTACATCATTTCCTGTTGCCACCCCCCCAAACATAAAATGAACAGAGGTAATTTTTAACCCTTCTGTGGTATTAAGAGATGGGCTTTTTGTACTCTGTGCGCGGTCCAATGGGGTCGCAGTAATCCTGCGTGCGCTTTTACAAGTTTTTTATTTATTTGTGTGGAATTGTTTTTTTTTTTGGAAAGTTATTGTCCCATGATGGAAATGGTGTTTGACATGATCTTGTTTCTATTCAACTCTACAATCATCTCAACTATTTGACTATTGTCTTGATAATCAAGTGCTGAGCAGTTGGATAAATCGGTTTTATAAATTAATCAAATTTTTTGTTTTTGAAGATGAAAAATTGGGATTTTTTTTTTTCACCAAACTATTCTTTTGGTTTCCGTAGTTCAGAGTCAAATGTGACTTAAAACCACATTCAGCTTTCACTTTATTAACATCTTCACTCATGAGAGAAAACGTGAACACAGTTTCATCTCTGACTCGTGCTACTTAAATACACTAAAACCACTTGTCCAACGTATCATCTACTTTTTACTTTCTGGTAATTTCCATTTATATTGGGGAGTGTTATCAACTTTTATCCTGCCTGGAGTAATTAGTCGTTGTCTTCTTTGGACTTTCTTTTTCTTATCTTCTGTTGCACATCTTCTGGCCGGAGATGGCCCCCTGCTGTGTAACAGTAGTAACATGATTAACATTCAGCACTGAGCTGGTCAAGCTCTTTATTTGCACCTTAATCCTGAAATTTCTAACTCAGAACTCTTTAAAATAGTTGGGCACATTGAGACAAACCAGCTTTTCTTGCTTCTCACCACCAGTTTGACGCATGAAGCCATTTAGCTCCATTTTCTTGTTTATGTCAGGACACCATCCCCATTTTGAGATGAGAAAACCAAACCCAGATCACACGTAGAACCACCCATGGTTCTGTGTGCCTTTTTGTTCAGAAGACAATAAATTGCTGCAGTTTCAGGCCACATTTGCAGGTACGAACCTGGCATCTTGTAAACACTTCACCTCTCTCTCTCCTAACGGTAGTGGGGCACTCGTTTTTCCCCATATGGATGAATCCCTTGAAAAATGAATCCTTTCAGGCTGGAGGACTCGTGGGGATTTTATGAGCCTGTCAGAGCTGCCCTGAGAGATGTGACAGGGGAGCCATATTTGTTTCTCTGCTGCCGGCGCTGGAGGCGGTGCTTCATGACCTCATCAATCGCCAGACAATAATGATCCCGTTATTGTCTGGGATCGTTGTTATCAGCAGCTTATAAAGTTAGCTTCACAGTGATCAATAAGGCTAACGGACAAGAAGATAATCAAGTGTTTAATTGCCTTAGTGTGTTATTTCAGCTTAGAGCTGCAAAAGAGTCTGGAGAAAACGGCAACAATAAACTATAAAGTCATAAGAAATAAATGTGAATATTATAGAAAAGTTCATTTACTTCAGAAACTCCATCAATAAGCACAGATCTTTTCAAACCTTTGTTTCTGTTAATTACGATGATTTTCTGCTTCCGATGAATGAAAACAGCATTTTAAGATTAGAATATCACAACAGAGCAGGGCAGCGACTTATAACTGTTTTAGTAACTGATTATACTATTGATTATTCTGATGATTAATCAATTAATTGGAGACAAAAAATGGCATTCTCTTCAGATTTTTAATTTAAACACTTAAAACTTTTTATATAATATTAGAAATGCATTAAAATAATTCAAATAATAAGTATTCATTTTTTAGGTAGAAAAATAAACAATTGTAACTGTAACTGCTAGTTGACAATTACTTCAGTTATTGATTCATCATGATTAATCTGATTAATCATTTCTGCCCTAAAACAAAGCAATAACAAAAAAAAACATTTGAATATAAAAATGTGGGCTAAATGAAAAGTATGTTTTATACTCGCTTAAAAGTTATTTTCAAAAGATGTTTTTAATCTGACAAACGAGCCTCATTCGAACTGATATCCCTCGATCTAAACTCAAATCCAACTGTAAGGCTTTGACTAGGCAGGTGGGCCGGTAGAGGAGGAAGTAACACATGTGAGGGAAAGGCTGACATATGCTCCCTCGCTCTGTGGCCTGGCCTTCCTGCCTCATCACGCAATATGGCTGAACTCTGAATATTATCCTCTCATACGGCAAACACGGCGTCATCTTGGCCGTTGCCGCGGCCTTTACCGTCACGCTCTCCTCCTGTGTATCTCAGATTGCTCTGAGCTATTTTCAGCAGAGTTTCAGCGGCTGAGCTTTGACAAAACAGCGAGTTAAAAGGCTAAACTGGGCTGTGGTGCTTCCCAGGAGAGGGACTGGATTTATCCCAGTTGTCTCAAAGTATCGACCAGCAGTGGTTCAGCTGGGTTTCTCTGTTACAAGCTGTGGTTCATGGAGACGCCTTGATGGGAAAAACGTACATAAGTCCTTTGTTGCAAAGTCAGGTAAGGTTGTTGATCCATTGTGAATCACACTCGTCTTACATAACTAGTGGTTTGACCACTGACGTTTTCCTTTTTCTTCCAGCTGTGATTAAAAAATACTGGTTTTAATGACTACAATTTAGTCATAAAATTAATCAATCAAATTTTATTTGTATTGCACATTTCCGCAGCAAGGCGGAAATGTGCTTTACGTAATTAAAATAAAAACAGCATGTGACAGTGAATAAACAGTTAGAAAGACAGAAATTTTTTTTAAAAAGAAAAAAGATTAAAAAAGACGAAAACATTAAAACCCACACCCCTTGTAGGACTTCAGTTAAACATCTTACACCTCAGAGTTTTAGTTAAAACGCCATTTAACAAGGATTCTCACATCATTAAACATAAACATATTTAGTGGCCACACTAGAATAGAAATAAAAATAACCTTTAATGTAACACATTGGGAAAATTTCTGACAGACAATAAGATCAAATAGACTCGGACAAAGATGTATATGTTGATTAGTTGTTAAGCATCAAACGCTGAACAGGACGATGTTCCTGTTTGTTTGGTCCGAATCAGTTATTATTTGTCAGCTGGGAACTTTTGGTGGTTTGGTTCCTTTTCACAGAGAAAATCCCAGTCAAACCAGAACCTGTCGAGAGCGTTCAGTCTGGTTGTGGGTCAGGTGGGACGAGGGCGGCCGCACCAAATGTAGCTACAGGAAGCAGGTCCTGAGATCTGAGCTGATGAGGATTTATTCACATCACCAGTAGAAATGGTTTCTTACACTGAATTATTTTTGAGATGTCTTCAAAGTTGAATGAATACTGTTTGCAAAAAATATGTATAGAATTTATTAGTTGGTTTCAACTATGTGCTTCTAAGGAACTACTGGAATAAAACTGAAATACTTGGTGATAGTTTCTGAGCCGAGTACCGTATTTACATATGTTTGAACCAGACATTGTCGTCTAAGTCTGAGTGTCCATTGGACGTCAATGTATTGCACATTTGTGTGTGTGTTGTGTGTTGTGTCCTGCAGCGTTTCAGCTGCAGGCTGGACCCAACATGTTGGGTCATTGCCTGGTGAATGATGTGCTCTCTGGACGCAGATCAGGCCACCCATACTATTTCACGGACATGAGTAAATGAAGACAAACTGAGGCTTTGGGAGTTAGAAATGTCAAACTGTAAAACATGCAGCTCAGCTTGACCTGTATGTTTACTTATTACAGAGTTAGTTTATCAGTGCTTGATGCTGACAAAACTGTCAGCATCATAGGCTGTCATAAACACACAATTTCAGCCAAAACACATAATCTAATGTTAAAATTTTATGTGTGTTTTATTTTTTGTTTTTCATTTTTGTACAAGTTCACGTCTTTTTGCTCATTAAAGAATTTACAGTCTAAATCCATTAATTTGGATGTTACAATGTTCAACTTCTACTGCAGATTTCAAACAGTGAAATATTTAGACTACTTACTGTGTAGCCTATCAGAATAAGTCAATAAGGTTTCACATTTCAGCAGCATGACAATTTTACATCCTGGAAACAAAAACACATGAAATAGTCATATCAGACAAAATATTACAGCTGGTTATACTGTTTATTCACAGCAAATACTGACTGCAGTAAGTAAAGACCTCACCAATTTCTCTAAGAAAATATATTTTCTAAAGGTCCGATTGACTTGAAATTCCCACTAACAAACCCAGGCCACACATCCCAAGAAATCCAACCTCTGCAGTCCATTAGAGTTGTCTAAGTAATTAATACCTGGATATAATCAATACTAATCATTCAGAGACATTTCTACCACTTCTCCTCCTCTGAGCTCAGCTGTCCACTCAGTTATAGCAGAGAGATGCAAACACAACAACTAACCGTTAAACATTGGAGCTACTATTAATGTTTACGGCTTTAAAAGCAAAGCTCTTAGTTTCTGATGCAGGACAGCAGCCTTTTCTGTTTGGTTCACACACGATTTACTGGAACCGCACTGAAATTCTTTCAGTGCTGAATTATTTACGCTCATAAAAGCAGGGAGGAAACATGTTAACATTAGCTTAGCTGTTTAGCAATAAGTCTTGCATGTAAACACTGAGATGTAGCTCAAAGTTTTTAAAATGTTTTGCTTTCTTTACTGAATTAACTCGGGTTCAACCGGACCTGAAATATCAAGAATTTATTGATTGTCCTCAAGTCAGGAGATGCAGTTTAGTCCAAATAAAAATAGCAAAATCCTGGAAAGATTTTGTACAGGCAAATGTCTTTTAAGACCTCACAATGAAAGTAGAACATTTAGAAAATATTTTTGTTAATTTACAGAGAAGTTACTAAACTCAGACAGGATAAAGTTAGTAACTCTGGATGAAAACCAGCAGCCATGTGGCTTGAAATGAAAGAAAATGTTTTATTCCTCTTCACATTTAAACTGAAAAGCCTCTCAGCGAGGAGGAAGCATTACAGCAAAGAAAAACCAGATGCTACTTTGCTTCCCAATGCTGAAGGAAATGTATGTAAAGTTATGGTTTCAGCTGTAAATGCAACATCTTGGATTATGGTTTTGACAATTATTCAAAACAGAAACCATAAACATTTCCAAACATTCAGTCAGATGTCTTGAATATCGCATGAGGAATTTAGATAATTAGGTAATCAAATTCCAAACACGTATAATCTGTAATGTGTGAGGACTTAAAGGTTTTCAGGTTGAGTTCCTCCAGTTAATATTCATAAACGCTCATAAGAGCAAAGATTAGCTGAATTTTCAGCTTTTCCCCTCCTTTTCTCTTTGAATCACTGTCAGATTCTCTGCAGGCCGGCTTCACTAGTTATCACCAACCCTGAGGTTTCACACACACGCAGCGCAGCAGACAGGCAGTGTGACGGCGCCCTCCGGAGGCCAGCTAGAGGACAGTTTCAACATCATTCAAACGTCCGTTAGTTTTGTTTTGCCTTCAAATCCTCTCCTGCTAAAATGATAATGAAAATAAAACAGTTTTCATGTGAAGAGTCCTCCGCTCCATTTCCGGCTCTGCCTCCACCTGCATGTGTTTGTTTGGCTGCTTTTCCACGAGAGCGTCCCTGCCAACTCCTCGTATAATCCACGGGGTGAATAAAAATGGATTTGGCTGGAGCAGACTCTCAGTAAGCTGCCTTAAACCAAACAGAACTCTACCAACAGTCTCTCATGTACATCACCACGTTTATTACTGTTTATTAAACCAATGTTAGACCTGCATATACACATTTCCCCCTTATTAACTGAAACAGCTCAGATGCTGCCTAAAACGCTTTCATCTCAACCAAACCCAGAAGTAAAAAAATGTTCTCCTTGGTGACATTTTCACTGCAAAGAAAAGCAACATCATTTTTGCTGATTTTAGAGAGCAGAGGGCGTAAGGGAGAGCGTTTCCTGGCACAGCGCTGTGACCTCCCTCCGTCTCCAGAGGCCTCACACGACAGACGGGTCGCAGCGAAGCCGCAGTTTAAATCCGGTGTGCAGATGGACACCAGTAGTTGTTCTAAATCCTGAGCGCCTTGGCACCGGGCGAACGCAGAGAGGCTGTGGTGTCAACGGGTCGATGTGGTAGCTGCTCCGTGGATCACATGTGGGCCAGACGGGGCTCAGGTACCATCAGCTGTCAGAGCGATGTTCTTGGACTGGATTTATTTTTGTTTTTGGATCATTAATTCTGTACAGACTCACCCTCTCAAATCATTACGCCGTTAATCTCTTCCTGTCGCAGCTCTTTCTGACTTTGTCTCTACCAACATGACAATAGTTTTATGTAGGATTCATGCAGAATAATCTTTTCGGTAAAAATGGAAGTCAAACTATTCAGATAGGAATCACGCCATGTTGGACAGACAGCGGATAAACTTTCTAATTCCTGCTCCGTTAATCAAACTGGGAAACTGGCTCTTATCGGGGGGAGCTTTACTCACACCTCTTATTTGTTCTGGTCCGTACTCATCTCGTCGCCTTTTGTTTTTTATTATTTGAATGACGCTGAGGAATCCAGCTCTTAAAGTCCTCCTGGAGTCTTTGGTTCAAGAGTGATGAAGATATTCACAATTTGAGGATGAAAGCCGAGATTATTCCTGAGAACTTACATTATTATTAACTAGATTTCAGTCCAGTTTCATTAAAGTGACGTATAAACATGCAAATTACAAATTCATATTGTTTTTAGCCAATTTTTCTGTGCTTAAACACAGTGCTTATGTTTCATTGGGTCTCCTTATGTTGTTATACTGTACTTGTTTCTGCATTTTGTTGGAGTCTTAGTTTTAGAAATTTGCAGTGTTTTGCTGAGTGCTGAAGAACTGGACATATAATTTTTTAAATATTTCAGACTGATGGGCTGATGAGTGTAGATAAGACAGTACACCTTCCATCAGTTTCTGTCTTGTTATGAACTGCTTAAAAATCTCACCTTAGATGTTAAAAAACATCAGTGATTCCTCAGTTATGTTTTAAAGACATTAAACCAAACAGAACAAGTTTATGAATAAGTATTTGCACCATCAACCCATGGAAAATCTTACTTGAAAGTAGGGCTGTAGTGATACAATAATCTCACGATACGATACACAATATTCTGCCCATGATACAATATATATCACGATATTCAGCAAATGATACAATTCAATGCACTTTTGCGATTTTCTGAAAGATTTTAGAGGGACAGAGTGATTTTGGTGACATTTTGTCACTGCTATAAAGTTGGACTGAATTAATTTACCTGAAAACTGATTAAAAGCACCAACTACACAATACCTGGCTCTGGTTGGACACAGACTTAAAGTGGACAGCTGGACAAAATGAATCAAAGAAGTGGAGAGAAAACATGTTTCTTTTAGTTGAAACAGTCCAAACTGTAGCTGACATGCATTAGTAAAGTAAATAAAGTGAACCAAGTTCCTGCTCTGAATAGTTTGATACCTTTTTAACCTGAACATCTGAAGGAATCACTCTAAGCCTGATGACCTGGTGAAGCAAGCAGTGAGTGAACAAGGTGACAGTTGGATGTTATGATACTTGCAGATGAATATCGATTTTTTTAGGAAAGAAAATATTGATGTATATTGCGATATCGATATTATTATACATCCCTACTTGAAAGGGGGTGTAGCATGTTTTTTATCTTGACCTTAAGTTTTCAATTAGTTTAAAGATGCCTCTGTTTTTATGGTGTAACGTTTAAATAGCAGCAGCAGTCTTCATACATATTTTTTAAGGTCGGCTACATCATGATAATAGTCGAGTCGATGTTGACTAGTCGCGGTGACGTCATAGTGAGGTAAGCTCAAAACACGCACAACTACTTATTGGCTTTATCAGATATTTATCAACGCCCCTATTGCGGGAGCCTATGCTTTAATTTACAGTTTCTCTTTGGTAAATTATTAACATTTTTACACAATGTGAGCTTTCTGACGAACTCACCTAGTCCACCTTCTTTCATTTCCGAGGAAAAAACTGTTTTGTCACGTGATTGCGACTAGTTGACTGGCCCAGAAAAAGTCACTGCAGAGAAAAGAATCGACTAGTCGTGTAACCCTTAGTCAGAAGCCTTTTGTAGCAAGACATTCATATGAGTTACGACAACATTCATTCACTTCTTTTGGGATAAATGTTGTAATTTTCTCCAAATCCAAAGTTATTTGTAAAATACATCAGTTGTATTGGTCTTTGGGGCTGCACAGTGGTGCAATTATTGGTAGCACTGTTGCCTTGCAGCAAGAAGGTCCTGGGTTTGATTCCTGGCTCGGTGCCTTTCTGCTGTTCTCCCTGTGCATGGTGGGTTTTCTCCAGGTTCTCCGGCTTCCTCCCACAGTCCAAAAACATGAGGTTCATCAACATCAGGTTAATTGGTCTGTCTAAATTGTCCCTAGGTTTGTGTGTGTGCATGGTTGTTTGTCCTGTGTGTCTCTGTGTTGGCCTGCGACAGACTGGCGACCTGTCCAGGTGACCCCGCCTCTCGCCCTCTGCTGGAGAGGCACCAGCACCACCCCTCATCCCACTACGGATAAGGGTGTAAGAAAATAGATGGGTTACTAGTTGTCACAATATTTCTTTTACCTGCAATAGTCCTCTACAGTAGGAGGAACTGGACATTTCTGATTGTCTACATTTAAATTTTATAACCTGGAGTGAACAGAGGATGCACTTTTTCTCCATCTGCTTGTTTTAGATGTACTTTAATCTGCCTGAATAGTCAGATGTGTCATTTTTAGTGATTTGTCTCCACCCTCTGGGCATATAGTGTAAATGCAGATTGTTTGGTCGAACCTGTAGTTCAGCTCAGTGGGTAGAAACCAGTCAGGGTGTTGATGATAGATGTTAAATCTGAAGCTTGTTTTTCTCAATCTTTTCTGCAGATACTTTCTTAATTGACAATAATGTTCCAGTTTTATGTAGCTGCTGCTGTTCCTCTCATCTGATGAGTCGGTGAGATCTTCTCTCTGAGATGTTGGTGAAAGCGGCTGCAGATGGCTTGCAGTCGGGCCGAGCGCCGCAGTGTTTGCAGCAGATGGTGGAGTGCTGAGCTGATGGATGCTCTGTCTAAAACTCCAGACAAGAAACCTGCTGCTCCCTCATCATCTGAGGAAACTCCGAGTGGCTGAGCAGGACGAGGCTTCATAGCTCTCAAACATCCAGACAACACACACAGAGAGCGCTGATAAATGTTTTGGCGCCTGATTTATTAGAGCCATAATGTGGTTTGTATTCCGCCCCACTGAGACTTGTTATTGTTTGATGGGAAAGAGGCTGTTGAGGACTGCAAAATGGAGCTCTGGTTATAAGCTCGGTCTGATGATGGACAGAAAAATTGAGCAATTTTGGATTTGATTATCAACATACAGTACCAATCATTCTTTCACTTAGGGGTATGTCTCCATTGGATGTTATTTATATTGGAGTGTCAGTGATGGAAAACAATAACCACAAATACAATACACCAGTTCTGTAAAAGTTAGGCAGTCTTATTTTTAAGAGAGCTCTCAATTAGTCAAACATGTTAAACCTCAAACGTGACTGTTTAGGAAAGTAAACGGGAGATTTTGGCTTTCTTAGGAGAATATATGTGCATATTGGAAACCTAAAACACACTTTGTCTCATTTGTTTAATGAGAAACAACTCAACTCTTTCCAGTAAATATTTTGAATATTTTTAACATAAAGTGATCACCGTCTATTTATGGAGTCAACTTCCTGTGTAGCAGCAACCACAGATACGAGAGGTGGATTGTTTTCCTTCATTCTCTGGTTTAAGATCTGCCCACAAGTTTTCAATTGGGTTCCGATCAGGTAAGAAAGGATATCGTGTCGAAGGTTTTTCATCTTTAATGCCTTTACTGACTTGGCATGCAGAGTGATGGATTCTTGTCCCCCTTGAAAATCATTGCCTTTTTGAAAGATGTAGACTTCTTCCTGAAACACTGCTTGAAGAAAGTGTCTCTAACAACTTATTGTAGGTTGTGGAGTTCATTTTGAGAACTTCTTCTATCTAAAAAGGTTCAACCAGCTAGAAATCTATTTCTTGGCCCAGTTTTAGTAGAGTGCAAAGCTTGTTGTTCAGTGGTGATTGTTATTCAGCCATGTCTCTGAGCTCTGAACATCTGGTACTTCTTGGTAGTTTGCAGTCCTAGAATATGCTTTATTTATTTATTTATTCCTTGCATTTTTTTTCTTTCTCAACAGGTTTATTGCGACCTTGTTTCCTATTTGCAATTATTTATTATTTATTTCCTATTGCACCAGATGTTTCTTTGATCATGCTCCAATATTTGAGGAATTTCAAGATTGTTGGATCTTTCTGAGAGACTTTTGGTTATTTTGGACTCCTTTTGGTTTTGTGCTTTTACCCATTTTGCCTCAAGAAAAGAAACTGCCCAATTATTATGTACACTCTAGTCCTAGTCTTATTGGACTAGGACTATGTCCTAGGAGCCATAGGGTAGACTAGGACTCTAGAGTAAAGACAACGACTCTAGTCCTAGGGTAAAGACTACGACTAGGCCTCAAGTCTTTACTCAATGCCAGGAAGAAAAGACGACTGAAATGTCCTGAGAGAATGAGCTGCTGTTTCTTAAGAAAGGAAAGGACTCCAAGATCAATTCCAGACTAATCAAAGTCCATCATGCTTCAGCAAAAAACAAATATTCCTGAGGGGAAAACATTTAAATAGCCGCCAATCTTACCAGAAGTGGACGTCCCAGCAAATTCAACAATGTCTCAAAATGTTTCTCACCTTCTTACTGAAACAATCGCCTTCAAAGTTTCGTTTAAGCTTGCAAACCCTGTGACTGATCTCTCAAACCTTGTCATTACATTATTGAATCGACCCATGAAGTGTCTTGTGGACATTGAAGGTCTGTAAGAAAACGGATGTTGTCCAACCACATCAGTGCTCGTCGAAAGTTCAACTTCGTTCAGACTCTACAAGTATATAAAACAACTGAATTCAAACTCAATTAAATTCAAAACACTTTATTGTTTCCAAATGTAAATTCAAAAAAATGATGCCACATTTACTACTTTCGTTCATTGAAAATGTCTTTTCTGCTTGATGGTGTGTTGACACAAACCACCAAGAGGCCACCAGCAATACCAGTAAGCAGTTTGTCTCAGTCTCCTGAAATGAAACACACCACCAATAAAATAAATAAAATTGTATATTTGAGATTAAAACTTAGCAATAATTTCCAATATAGTTTCCTACAAATGTAAATTGATGAATAAACTGTCTTTAATTACATTTGCCTGCCTGTTCATTTCTCATTTAGCTCTTAGTTTTTCACAGCTTCATAATTTTAGCTCCTTGTGTTAATACATGTTGGTAATCTTGAATCTGTTAGATTTAAGTAATGTTTAGCTAATGGATATTCCATTTCTGTTATTTCCTCAGTATTAGCTGCTAAGCTAATACTAATACTCATGACGGTGAATTTATGGAGAAGTATCCTTGAACCCGATGTAGCCACAGGTCTGTGTGTGTTTATATGCACAGGCATTACTTTTAACCTGACAATAATAAGTGATTTAGAGGACTGAACTGTGGGCCAAACCGCCATCAGGAGTCAGCCATCACTTGGCTCATGAATCAGCTTTGTTAATTGCATTCGCCATCAAATATGCACAAAGGAGTGCTGTACCTACAGAACTGACGGCACTTAAAGATATTCCTGCCATGTTTTCCTTTGACACCAACAGACTCCTGGTTCTGTGTTCCCCTCTGTTAGATGTGCTGCGACTTGATATATTGGGTCTTTTAGCCCCCACTTTGGCTCAAATCCAAGCCCCATTTGTACAGATGGGATTTTACGTGGGCCATTTTAGCAAAGCACCCTCCCCATAAAGCCAAAGTGTCTCATCACTTCATAATTGTGTGATTATGGTCAATTGCTGTGGTTGGGGTGACAGATTCTATTTGAGCCCAACAGATGCTTTTATCATATTTTAGATCTCCATTTGACCTTAATCAAGCGTTGCATGTATGAATAAAACAGAGAGATAATATTTTAGTGATGAGGCGGATCAGGTGGGAGACGCCAAGGCTCTGAGGAAAGATCAAACACAAACAAGTGACACACAGAGAGGAATATGAACTGCAGAAGACTGATGAATTACGCCACCATGTGGGAGGTAGAGTGCATTGCACTTATGATTGGAAAGTACATTTAAACTACAATAACTTGAATTAGATGTCCTTCCGTTAACAGGAATTAGGCTTTAATACCCCACCTTATAATATACTTACATATGTACTGTATTATATTTGTTCAAAATCCTTAATTGAGTTTGAATCTTTTCACACATTCCTGTTCGTGAAAGAGCTGTGTCATGGCCCAAAATGTAGCAGATTCAGAATAATCATTATTTTGTACTTTCTGTGAAGAAGTGGTGAAAAAAATAAAGTTGGAATCGTTGGAATCTAACAGCTGAGAAACCAGGTAGACAGGAAAACCTTTGCAAACACTCAGCTTATACTTAACTTCTTTCCCAGTTGTGGCTGAGCAGCTACAGGCAGCTTGGAGCAGAGCATTTAGCTAAACTTAACGTCTCAAACACAACATTTAAAGTGTTAGTATTATATCCTGTTTAGTTTAGGTTAATCTTAAGATGCAATACTTATCATAGGAAGTTTTATGATAATAATCATTAGCTGCATTACCATTACAAATTTTGTGCAAATATTTGTCCGTTTTCTGCTACAGTAAAAAAAAACAAAAAACTTGCAATTGTGGCGTTTCATTAAATAAGAAATAAATTAAAATAGCATGTAAATAAGCTTGTTCAGCAACAAGTGTAAACAGATGATCATCTACCAGCCATCAGAGGAGATGGCGGCGTTTTCTTCAGGCGTTGGCGTGACGTTTGCTCGCCTACTGGAGAGCGGCTACGTATACGGCGTTGAGAAACTAGTCGGCCATTTTACCAACGAGCTCTGGATTCAACAGGTTGGAATGACGTTTTATGAGCTGTGTGATGATTGCTGCAGGTTGTCCAAAAACAGAAGTCTCAGAAATAAGTTAATAATTTTGGCTGGTGTAATTTAATTTTATTTACCTGTGTTTTGTTTTTTTAAATCTTTTTGCTGTGATCAGAATTGAGTTATCTTCTTTTACGTGAAATCTGTGTAATTAGTTGGCTTAGTAACCAATAATCAGGTGGTGGAGTCATTTAAGGTGGATCTGTCATTTGTCTGGTTTTGGGAATGTTTTCCGGTCATTCAGGTGTGGTGAAAACAAAGTAATTATTAAGACAAACCTGGAAATGATCCTAAATCGGCCAGACCACAACCTGTTCGCTGTGTTGGCCATCTGGCAGCAGACACAGAAGAAGCTGCTGCTGGGAGATGATGGCCGTTTGTTTCCAAGAGCTGGGGATCATCTTGGCCTTCTCTCCATCAAAGCTTCGTATTTAGCAAACGTATAACCGTTTTTAATTTGATTTGAATGATGATGCTTACCAAGGAGGGGAGTCTGACCTCCAGCATCTCCTTCCTGTGGGCCTTCAGACCCAACTTTACCAATTTATATCCAACCAACTTGTACTGACTGTCTAAAAACACTGAAAATGTCCCTCAATTAGCTTCTACTACAGTACAGAATATTATCATTATGTAGTAATATTTACAGAAACTGGTCTGGTAAGATTTACTAGGAATACACATCAAATTACTTGTTCTGTATTTTTAGATGCAGATCAATATTTAATGAAGAATAAAATTTACATAAACAAGGAATAAATGAACCAAATCAATGTAAATTGATTTTTTTAAATTTTTGAATTCTGCTTTTAACGCCACATTTTTATAGCTTTTATGTCTTTTTAATCACTCTCTATAACAGTAGTATTGAGTTGTAAATTATTATTTAATCTAGTAAACATTATTTATTTGAAGTAGAATTGTACAATAAAGATTGAGTTATTGAAAGGTCTTAAAGTGCTTTAATTTAAAAATATAACATGCAACCACTGATGTTTATGCAGTGCAACACAGTTCAGTCTCTTGAAAAAGAGCTTTTTACTTTCAATGAGTTTTTATCCAGGTAAATTAAAAAGTTTGAAACAAGAAACAGATGGTGATCCGGTTATGGCAGACCATCACTAACTAAAACATTAGCTGCGCTAACCCTGAAGCCCCAATCATAAGCATTAGTTTCTTTAAACTAAAGCACTATACCAGTCATTTGAATTCAATTCAAATGATACAGCAGTTAAAATAAGTACCTGCTGTACATATTTACCTGTAAATTTACCAAATAAGTACCTGTAGAAACATATTTCTAAAGGTGTAATTGACATATTTTCACCAGGTGTTGGTAACACCCAAGCAATCAATTCATAGAAAGAAACCAAAACTAATAAGTTCAGAAATGAAGTGAGTATGGATGTGAAACACATACTGCTATTTATTTAATATTTATTTAATACTTACAAAAGCCTTGTTGGTCATGACAAGTTCAAGATGCTTCCTGTTTGGAGAAACTACTCGCATGAATTGCTCAGGTTTGAGCAACACAATATCATCTGCAGATATTGTGATGGTGATATATTGAATAGCCTTTCTAATTATGGAAATATAGGAGAAGAGATTTGAATCAGGCAATTTTTAAATAAAAAAGAAAACGTATAATTTGTCTGTGTTTTTGCTCCCCTTTGAGTTTCTATAATATTTTAATTGAAATGTAAAATCTGTCTAGAGTGGCAGCAAAAAGGAGTGAATTCTCCATCTCTGATTCCTCTGCCAGGAGTTTGGAAAAAAGGACAATAATGAAAAATATTAGGAAACAAGAAAACACGATTGCACTCAAGGGATTTTTAGATGCATGTCCAGCCAAACTGGTTTTCCTCTGAATCCCTGATTTTCACTTGTAAATGAAGATGCCTAAAGGCCAGTGGTTCCCAAACATTTTCTCCTGCCCCCCCACAGTGTTTTCCAAACATTCTGTTTGAACGACGTATGGGAGGGGAAGGGAGGATTCTTAGAGACTCCTTGTCTCTACCGGGGGGGGATCGACTTTGTTGGGGGTAAAATGAATGTAAGTAGCTGAACATAGACAACATCGGTAGCCTACAGGCTACTTGTTAAGCTTAAGATGCTGTATTTACATTAGCTAGTCGTCTTTTAGCTACTTTACCTGCATCCAACAGCTTCACTCAACTCAGTCAGTTAGTTTGGGGAAAAACTGTGAAAAGTTCTTTGCGTTTTGCTGGTTTTCTGCCATGATCCTAACACACCAGAGTAGCTCCATACAGCAGCAGCAGCTCCCAGCCGAGCGTCGTAGCGCTCATGTTGCGTTTAAAGGCGGCTCGGAAAAACACGTTACCACATGTTAACAATGGATTAAACAGTTTTAACTGCTGATAAAAGTGACAGAGGACACAGATATGGGAAGTGCGGAAGGCCCCACTGTATCAAATTGACAGAGGAATAAGAGAGTTGGCCATTCTAAGGTAAAAACCCAGCGCATACAGCAGTCATGTTTTTTTTTCATCCAGACAGCTTCCTGCGCCCCCCCCATGCAATGGCACAGCTCGCCCCACAGTTTGAGAACCTCTGCCTTAAGGAAACAGACAACTGTATTGTGGATTGGTAAAATCTAATGGCCTTTAAAAGGAGATGTGACATTTAAAAAAAGGAAGACATGACACGCCTGCTGGAATGAGGCCTGCAGAGGTCTCATTGTGTAAATGTTGACGTGGTGCAGCAGAAATACAAATAACACCGGATCTCTAGCAGAAACGCCTCATCTTACTGTTTGCAGAAGCTCAGAGGATTAAAGCCAGCAGTGATGGACGCGGACTCATCTTCTGTAATATTTACATTTTCTGGTATTTTCTTCTCCGTCTGCCCCTGAAAGACCAGCGCCTGTGTTTTTCCACTTCCAGAAGCAGAGCTGCTCAGGTAAACGCCGGCCTCCGCGGCAGACGGGTGCTCTCCATCTTGCAGCCCCACAAGGGGTTGTTGCAAGACAAATGGTTGTAGGAAGAAGCCCCGCCCATTTCCAGCTGCCTCGTGTCGTGTGGCGTCTCGGCTCGGTTGTGCGGTGGGATTCGTGCGGTACGCCGAGTCCCAGTCCACTGCGCGCCATCACTCACCACAAACAACCCGGAGACTCCGCAGCTGAAGTAGACAAGTTTATTAATGATAATAATGAGGATGATGAGGATGATAATATTAATAATTAGTCATAATTATAATAACGTTAATGTCATAATAAATAGAACTCTTCATCTGAAGCACGTAAAGAGAAGCATACAGAAAGAGAAAAAACAAAAACACAAAGTTCAGAGTACAGAGCCAGAGGAGGGGGCAGGGACTTCTAGAGACATTTTTTAACCTTTCAATATATCCATTTAATTTTTTAACATTTTTAAACATTATTTAACTGGAACATTTACAAAAAGGAGAAAGAGATAGAATTTAAAAAATCCCTTATAAATAAATTTTGTCATCATTAGAACAAAATACAAGATTTGGGGAGTCAGAGGATGGTCTTTTTTTTTCTTTTTGACGTATTTTTTTGTTCTTTTCCCCCTGAAAGGACAGCTGAAGGAAGTAAGAGACCAGTTGGGGTAAAGGTTATTATGTACAGAACACCAGGAATACAAAAGGGGCCAGTCGACTCACATACTGGAAGGCTGGGATGGGGGGTAGCTATACGGGGTCCGATGGAAGCGAGGGGCATCCTGCGAGTGTCACAGCTCAAGCAGTTGTGCTCAGGAAGATCAGGACCAGTTTTTTAAAACATAAAGGCATCTGAAGGAAGGAAGGGAGGGTCGCCGTATGCCCACCCCCCCCTCGCTCCATCCCACCGCTACGCTACGGCGCAGGCTGGAGTTTTAGCTCGGCCTTCTTTTGTTTTTCACTGCGTTGGCCAGCGAGCAGAGACAAACAACCACAGCGGGAACAAAACGGCCCTAAAGGTTAAAAACAGGATGGATACCTCACCACTGCTGCTCCAACACTAACATCTAACTACTTCCATTAAAACATTTAAAATCTATTTAGTATTTCTCATATCAACTGGATAAAAATTCTAAGGCAATAAAATTTATCTTTTATACATTTTTTTTTCTTGGTTTTCAACTGCAGCTCGCATGAGGCTGTGGCAGCTACACACTGTCAAGCAGCTCATGGGAGCCGTAGCAGGTAAATGGAAAAAATATAACAAAATACCTTCATGCATTAAGAGCTGTAGTAACCTGTAAGCAGGATGGGACTCTCCATCACATCTCTAAAAGGAGTTTTATTTGCTTTTTTATTTTTTACAAAACCTGCACTTTAAAGTTAGCTGCAAAGCTGCATATATGTCTGAAACGAGTGCTGTGGTAGGAGTGTCATTGGTTCGGTGTTTTCTCTTTGCTTTCGCTGTGAACTGTGTATCAGAATGAGCTGTAGGTAAACATCAGGAGAATACGCAGAATGGCAACATTGCACACAGCCCCTATTTTCTATTCCTACGTCTACAACAGTTAATATGAGAAACAAATCAAGATCGGTTCATTTGTTTTGCACAAGTTACTGCAAATGTTGCTATTCGCAGACCTCAAACTTCTTTTTTTTGGTTTGCATAAACTAAAGAAGAGGCAGCTTGATCTCTGACATGCTTTTTTTTTTTGCATCACTGTTCCAAAGTAATGCTACGTTCTTTGATTTGAAACAAAATAAATAAAAACACGGTTTAAAAAGGTCAAACCCAAACAGATACACAGAGCTTCATGGTTCCCCCTAAAGAAAAACACATCAACGCCGCTGCAGGAAGTGAAATGTCCACATCTGCTGCCACAAATACAACAGCACCTTTTGTGAATTCATCCGCTGCTGAAAATAGTCCCCAAGGAAATGCACTTGAGCTCACTTACTATTTGAGTAACATTTGCTAAAAACTACACTTTTTTGTTTAGTTTTTTTTAGTTTGTAAAAACAGTATAACTAAGTCAGAGATACTGAGACACACACATTTTTTTCACTTTTTCTCAAGATTTGTTGACAAAACTAAAACACGTAATAATACCAGCGTCATCCCGTCAGATTTGATCTGCTAGTAGCTAACTAGAATAAGTACACAACAGTGTTCTCTCAGAAAATGTGCCCATCACACATGACATCAAGTGTTTTTGTTGCAGTATGCATAGATAATTCAGTGGACGAACTCCAACTATGTGACGAAAAGGAGGAGGAAACAAACTGTGGCTCTTTATCTCTGGCTCCCTGGAAGCTTCCGGCAAACTAAAACTCCAACCTGCTCCTGAGTTTCCTGACCCACCTCCAGTCTGCGGAGCTGAAAGTAGGCCAGAACAATCAGTTGACTCTCAGAAACAAACCAACAGGTATGAAGATGCTAAATCTGCAGATGAAAACTGTATGGGAGAACAAATGACCGACTTTACCCCAATTAGACTTCACAACAGTTAGTTGCCATGATATAGATACTCTGTAATATATGGGAGGCTGTCTACAGATGAGCAGAGGTCGCGTGGGTAGGAGCCCTGATTCAGAACAAGTCTTTTTTTTGTTGTTATTTTTAACCTGAAAGAAGATGAAGTTAATCAAGAAGTGTGAGGTGAGATTTACTGTACAGAATATTAACAGTACACTGTGTAGTTTTGTACAGGAAGTCAGAAGCTTAATCTTTTCTTTCCCTCTTCACAAACCACCACTAACCAAGTAACATACCCTGAACTCTCAAACTAAGTTGTGCTTCACCCAAACCTGCTCACCTCTAGTTTAAAAAAAAAGTAAAAAGTTTCTCCTCGGGGCCAGCAGGTTATATCCAATAAGCAGTAAAACCAAGCGGCCGGCCGCTCGCCCACCGGGGTCAGCGTGAGACCGGTGCTTCGTAAACCGAGGCCACACAGGAAGCTGCGAGCCGGCCTCCTTCAGCGCAGCTCGTTAAAGCGGCTGAAGAGCGAGAGCTTTCCTCTGCAGCCGTGACTGAACGAAATCTGGGTCACGTCGATACGCATCCAGGCTCCGCCGTCATCCCAGAGTCCCGCTGTCTCCTGATCAAAGAGCACTGAGCCTGCGCCTTCAAATCATACTTTGGTTCAAGTAAGAAAGAGAAATCAATATTCATAAACTTTTTACTACACCTTGCGCTAATTAGGAAGTCTTTGCAGCTCCAGTGAGGGGTCAGAGTAACTGCAGATGTAAACCGTTGTCTCTGAAGGGCCGGCGGGTCGGAGAGGAGGCGGGATGTGACGCTTTGCTCTGACGATGGTGGGGATCCAGCGTGAGCTGTTGGTCTGCGAGAATCTGCACAGTGCGTGTGTTGGTGGTACGGGTGGGACTCGGGGGAGATCAGTTCACACTATCACCGTCACACTTTCAGTCATATAGCACATGATCACATGTTACAGTAAATATCAGGGACATATTTAGTTGGAGGGGGTTCTGATAACTATGCTCGGGGGGCCGGAGGCTTTCCTGCACCCCCTCTATTCCCTGACATCACCACAGCCCATATAATAGATATGTATATATATTTATATACAGAAAAAAGAATACATACTTATCGGACACCCTAGACATTAAAATACATTCAAAAACTGAACCGACATTCTTGATTAAACACGTTTACAGTGACTCTCCTGATATAAAGAATTAAGGTTCTGCTTTCACAAAATTAAAACTTTTTTTTTCTGTTCAAAAGTTTTGAGTGCTGAAAAAAAACAAACAAATATTCTCAGAATACATTGACGAAAGAAATCACATATTTCAGCCCTCGTTCCTTGATACTGTTGGATGGGCACTACTGTATTTCTATAATGTTTTATCTAGCGACACAGTCTATATGCCTCAGGCTTGTGTTTTGGTTATGCACCTGCTGATGTAGTACAATGGGATTACTCGATTATAATTCAATTTGTTACATGGATGGTGATGAGTTATTCTCGTCGGATGGGAACGTGCATCCTTGGTAGTTGTACGCACCTTGTTTTCGTGTTGGTCTGATAGTTCATCCGTCGGTGCAGAGTGACACAAAGGCTTGGGCTCGGAGTCTGGCAGGTGGATAAAGTCAGCGGCTTTGGCGCCATTTTTCTCTAAGTACTCCTTAAGTCAGTGACCTCTGCTGGGGCGTGGAGAGGGGCAGACGGGGAGGCTCGGCTGTGTACCGTGTCACCGTCCCGCCGTGGCTCACCCCCCCCACTCCCCAAAGCTGTAAACCAGTGACTCTGCCCATTGGGGAGGGCGGGGATGCCCAATGGTGCTGCCAAAAAGGAAGTGACATCACGACAGTATCCACGGGGGACGCTGCTAACAGTAGGCGCTGCGGGCCGACGACAACGCCACGACAAGGAGGAAGCAGCGGCGTCATCTTCATCGGCCCAAAAAGGAAGGAAGGAAGGAAGGGGGCGGAGCCGCGAGACTCCGCCCACAGGAAGTACAGCGTAGAAAGTGCATCTGCCTGGATGCCGAGCTCTCCCTGCCACCTTTTGTTTTTTTCTTTCGTTTCTTGTTTTTAGTTGTATGTTGTTTTTTTACACGGCCTCGGTGACAGAGCAGTGTGCCATAGAGAGAGGAGGCGGGGGGCCGGGAGGGTCGTCCTCCCTCCTCCTTCCTGCATACCACAGAATCAGCATCAAGGGCCAACTGTTCATCTCCCTTACCAAAAAACATAAAAACAGATTTGTACATATATACGGCTTTATACACACGTTTTTTTTTTTTTTTTTTTTACCATTGTAAATCACAAAAGTATAGAAAAATAAAATGTTTTATAATAACGGGACACTTCCTTCTCTCTCTGTCTTTTTTTTTTTTCTTCTACCCGGCAAAAAGGTGGTCCCTGGTGGAAACTGGCTCACTCCATCTGTCAAGTTTGTGGCTGGTTTGACACCACTGCCGCGGCGCCACTTTGTACGCCTCCCGTCTTCCCTCGCCAGCCTCAGTAGAGGGACTCCTTCTCGTCTTCTTCTTCTTGTGTTATTTTCTTAAAGCTAGTTCTCCTCTCTTCGTTGTTTTCATCTGTGATGTCCATCAATACTGAGTACAGCTCTTCGTTTTGTATTTACTAGAAACAGGGGAGAGAAGCAGGGAAAGCTGGTAAATACGCAGAAAGTGATGATTCGCTGTGATAGATGTGCCAGTTTTCAACATAGCAAAACATGCAACAAACGCACAAACAGATATAAATATACAATTTTACAAAAAGTTGAGGATGAGGTTTGAGCACAGAGTCGTAACACCCGACATGAACTTTAAAGTTTGGAGAGAAAACACCTTTTGTAACGCAGCATAAAAGAAGCCGCTGCCGGTGCTGCTCTCGCCAGAATAAAGATCAGAGTCAGCTGTAATCATACATGTGGAGATCGGCACGTTGGCGTAATGGGGCTGGATGGAGGCGGAGGAGAGCGGGCGTGGAGCGAGGCCGTCCCAGGACCCTCGTCACCACAGATGCTCACTAATTCGCACTGATCTTCAGCAGCTCAGTGGAGCTTCTGATAAAGAAATGTGGGAATGAAAGAAGATGAGGCGTGATTTGGAAATGGCTTTGTAGTCCAGCTTCCAATCCGGAGAGACAAACAGTGAAGTGAGCTCAGTCAGCATCCATCCATCTCTCTGTTCGTACAGAGGACTGGCCCGGCGTTTCCCCGCCGCTCTCCGTTCCATACCTCAGATTTACTGCTCGCTCACTTGGGAGCTGCCATACAAAAATATCCACACGCAGTCTTACAACTCAGCAGGGAGGGAGCACAATGGCGCTGGAGCTACATATAGTCCTCGCTGACAGGCTGCCTGGTCCTGGAAGGACTGCAGACACAAATATATTAATCACACGCAGACGTGAAGGATTCAGGAGACGGTTAGTTCAGGTGTTAGAGTCTGTGCTTCTTCATGAAATCTGCTAAAACCCTGTGGGTCTGAGCCATCCAGATACCGTTCTAGAAGGAGGCTGCGGTGTTTTCCCTTTGTTTTATTAATTTAATAACTCTTTATATCTACTCATTAAGTTGTTCAGCAGCCATTAAACTTCTCTGTTCATCGTCACTAAAGCATAGAGCTGCCTTACCCTGTACAGTTTAGAGAAATTTATCACATTTTCTTTACTTTTTAAGCGTAATTTTATGCTAATTAATAAACATTAAAGCAATTTGGAGATAAATATATCAACTGCATCATTAATAATGGTTAATGATTGCATTTCGGTCACAATTCAGTTCAATTCAGTTAGAACTAATGGCTCTGAAACCAAATGATGTAGCGGCCTAGTTCAAGCAGACCCACTAGCTTTTTTATACGGTTGCTTCCTGTTTTGGTTGTCATACCAACCATGTGTTACTCCAAATTAATTTCAGGACTTTTTTAGCACAAACTCTTGATAAAAACACTTATAACTGTTTATATTATTAGTTAAAACACCAAATAAACTTTTGTATGTTACATGTTAATTTTCTTTTAAAGTTTTCTTGAATTAAATTGAACCCGTCTGAGAAATACTGCAGCAGCTAACGTTGACAGTCTTCCTTAAGTGTATTCTTGGGGATTCAGCCAATCAGCACAAAGGAAAATGAATGGATCGCCCACCAACGTTGTACTTTGTATTTCAGCTTCCCAAACTGCTTCTTATGAATGTTTTCGTTTTATGAAAAATTCCACAAATAATTTGTGAAATCCATGAATACTCAATTATAAATAGACTGTGGTTCATCGTACATTTCCTGTAAATCCTAATTTAATCTGGAGTTTCCAATAAAAACACAACCATAAACAACTTTGTGTCAACAATGGTGAAAATTTTTAAAATTTTTAAATCTGCTAAATGGCCTAATCTTATTTTGATAATTCACTAATATTTGCTGTTCAGTATTCACAGTTTTTCAGATCTAAAATATCTGAAATTTTAGTGAGAAGCTGAAACACCTCGACATGCTGCTGGACACGATTGGCTGGCATTTCAAAAGCAGCCAATCCAAGAGCAGCATTCAGTTTCCTTGGTGCTGATTTGCTGGGCTGTAGAAAAGCTGATTTCCACTGTGCTATTGATTTATTAAGATACAATTTGCATTCAAACTATTAAAATAGGCAGTTATGAGTAATTTAAATCATTGGTAGTGAAAAGGCGTCTGAACCGACTCTTGGTTGGTAGGAAATATTCTGTGGCTCATCCGAAACCATAGAAACCATTAATGTGTTCATGTTTTCCCTTTTTCACTCTGCCATGCTGAAAACGTTGAGACTAAGAGTCAAAGAAAACATGAGCCTCCAGTTTTTCTTTACGCTGATGATATTGGAGAATTACTAAGTGTTTCCGCTAATCCTGAAGACAAACATATTATTTTTTCAATTAGAGGAAGGTTTCTCCATATGAGGACATTTACAGCTTCCTGTTTGTCTGCATTGTTGTTGATTTGCTGGAGGATGTCATGTTTCTCCCACTCAGTTCAACTTGCTTCTTCTGGTTTCTGAATAAAGTTATGTATTAAAATACAGACTAGAAATGCTGCTAAATTTACTACGTTTCTGAAACGTTATAAAATAATTGTAAGGAACTATTTAAAGCTCTTAATGAAACCACATTTAACAGTATCTGCATGGCCAGACGCATCCAGGCATGGAAATGGTTTTTCTTTCTGAGAAAAACTGAAACAGAAAAACAAAGAAAATTCAAAGGTTTTCTTGAAAACAAACATCAATGTGTGAAGGCAGACATAATGTTCTTATAACTGCTTTATTCTGACACTCAGAAAACAATCAATGGTTACTTATATGTCACATACTGACAACAGAAAGATCTCAAGAATAACTAAAAGTTTCATTATAGTAAACCTTTTACCTATTAAATTAATCTCAAAGAAAATTACTTTACACCTTTCAGACAATATATTCTCATTATAGAAATTACATAGAGTTCAAGAACAAGTTGAGCTAAGTTGAAAATACACATATAACCCCACTTCATATAGGAATACATATAAAACAGTTACTCAGAGAATCATGATATAGTTTGTGTGTATATACATTTAAATGTATTTACAGGTGCTGCAACTTTTTTGCTTGGTTTTCTTTTGTACAAATATTTTTAGGTGGATTAATAAACTCACCTGCCAGCTTATCAGGGCTTAGTGAATACTTGTAAATATAAACGATGCATAAAGAGTATTTTCTTCTCATATGTAAACATAGCTCAGTACTACTATTAATAAGTGTAAACAGGTGGATCAAATGGAGGACTGGTTGCATATTAAGCTGGTTATGAAGTACAACAAAAGCAAACAAACCTAAAAGTCTTTGTACTATAAATTCACATTTGACTTACTGTAAGCATGAGAAAATGCATTAGATCTTTACACTATAGAATGCTAATTAATATTATATCTATAACATTTAAGCCTTGATAAGCTGACACTGAAACAGCTAATTTGAACTTTTTCTGTAAACTGTTGACAAACCCGTGCAGACTGTTAGGAGCGGCTCCGGACAGCGACCCAGTCGTCCCGGAAATAACATCACACCAGGAAAAAAAGGAAAGATGTTTGTCGGGATGACTTACATTCACAAACACATCTCCATTTCCTCTTAATTGCATTGCATATGCTAATGCTTTACCATTCAGTGTAATTACCAAAAGCGAATTAGTGTATCACCACACTCTGATGACCGTAATGGATTAAAAAGTCCATTTCAGCGGTATGAATCACAAATCATTGGGAGAAACTATTATTAAAGCCGTAATCTATTTACAGAATGAAACATCTCCAAACTAATTAAGCTCCTTATAAAATTACCAGAGCAACAAATCCAACAGTTTCCATGAAAATTTACTCTGAATGCGGAGCCAGAATGAAAAGCTGAGTCATTTAAACTCAGCCTTAGTTATCATTCTGATTTTAATATCTGACTGCAAATTAACACTGAGTTTGTACTTGTAGTTAAAATTAGCTCATGGATGCTTGATGGACAACTTGGACGATGCACAGTCGCTCCTGTGATAAATTCCTCCTTCATGTTGGAGGTTAGCGTTTGCTTTGATGGTAAATTGGGTTTAAAATGGCTTCGTCTCTTTACACTCCCTTTCTTTGTCTTTACATCCACCTGGCAGCTCCTCTGGTAATTAGACTGATGAATGAGCTCAGCCATTTTCCTCTTACTCTGCTCAGGTTTGCTTTAAACACACAAGACTTCCTAGTTGCCAAAATATGAGAAAATATTAACCAGTGACATTTTCCTGCAATCAAAATGTTCTGTTTGGTCCAGATTCACCAGATTTTCCACTTCCACACAGAAATGGAGCTTTATAAAGTTAAATATGTTAATTTTGTTGGTGCTTTTATTTTAAAGCAGGGCTGACTTTCTGTTTTTAATTGGGGCAAAATGATCACAAGTAAAATCTCCTTGCAAATTACAATATTGCCAACATCAGCAGTTATTTGTCTTTAAATAACCAGGCCTTTTGCTTTCTCTTGCAAGTTCCACATCATTTTTACGCAAAAGCTGCACCCAAATCTGCTTTTATTTCATTTATTAAACTTGAAAACTGATTTTATTGGCCAGAAATTACTGAATTTTGACCTATTTTTTACAATTGATACCTAGAAATGTTGCTAAATTTGCAAAACCCATTACAGGTTTTGGATATTTAGTATTTTACACATACCTTTCTAACAACAAATCTGACTACTTTATGTATTTAATTAGCATATTGCATGCTTAGTTTATTTTTGAACCCAGGAGGCAAAAGGTTTGGACCAAGCAGAGAAAAACAAGATCAATTTAATCTGATTTGTCTGATAATCAGAAATGTTTGTGAAACCAGAAAACTTTTCATATGAGTGAAGGTCCAAATACTCTACAAATATATATTTACAGAAAACATTTCTCTACATCTAGAAATACAATAAATAACTTACTGCTTTATAAATCTTTTTTTTTATGTGAGAAAATGCTATTTAAAAAAAGCTAATGTCAGATAAGAAAATCACTACAAAGATTTTGCAACTTTTCATATTTTCTAAACTGTCAAAGTTCAGAAAAAGATTCTGTAAATGGTTATCGATCAACAGAAGCTTTTTATCTAAGGGCTAAATATTAATGTTACGTTTTTCTTACTTATGAAGGAGATAAAGAAAGTGTTTATCGTCCTTTTGTAGGAGCTGTAACGACATTAAAAACTGTTGCTAAATGTGAGAAATGAACGGAGAAATGTTGACGTTTGGACTCTCCACTTTAATTTTCACGTGTTGATGTTATTCCAGGGACTCGAGTCACGCTCTCTTCCTGTTTGTTTCTGCCTCCATCACAGTCAAACATTCTGATGCATATTCATACATATTTTATATCTATATAGCACATCATAGGCACACACATTCAGATCAGAAAAACAGAATAAAGGTTGGTTTCTTTCCAGGCTAGCTTGCTAATGGTGGCCACTAACTGAACACCCAGTCATGAAACTCTCCTGTTTGCTAAAAATAATTCTCAAAGTTTGTTTTGCTCCTTATAAACCCCCGAATGGCGGGGGGGGGGGGGGGGGGGGGGGGAACATTCACACTAGCATAGAAAAGGAAGAACAATGTTTTTTTTTCTTTTATATCCACATAAAGATCTTCTTTGACTCATGAGATAATGAGCTAATTTTCTTTTTTTTCTGATATACAACATTACTCTGTCATTTTAACATTTTGACTAAACATGACTAGCTGTATATGAGAGATTTCATAAATATGTTACATCTCAGAAAGAAAGAAAAAAAAACAAAGTGCAACAGACATTTTTTTGAGACCACAAACACTTGTGTGAGTACATTTAAAGTAAATATTATTGGCAATAGCTTTGATTTTTCCCATAGCTGCACTGAAACCAGCTAACAGTAGCTACACAGAGATTTCCTTTAAATCACGTAGCACAAGTAGAAGCCAATGACTGGATGTGGACTAGCTCTACGTCTCCTAGCGCCTGGGTGCTTTTGGGTTATATCTTCCTGTGTAAAATGTCTTATACAGTATATGTCTATCTATATAATACAGAAGCCGTAGCTCAGAACAGTACAGTCTTATTTCATCGTTCTCTCCTGGGGCCTCTAACAGAAAATAATAAGAACATCTCAGCTCCGTAGAGGTGGAGCTTGCTGGTTGCGCAAGGAAACAATTGTCCTGAATGCTGAGGAGTGAGCAGCTCTGGATCTTGGTTTGTGAACTTTAGTTAGCTTATCCTGAGGTAAAACATTTTGTGCAATGCTTAAAGAAAAGATCCCAGTGACCGGCGGAGGGGTCGCCCCTCCTCTGCGCCGTGTCTTTACTGTGCGTGTGCGACTTGATGCTAATAGTGAGGATATGTGGCCGAGTCTGCTGCAAACTCAGCCCCCATGCAGCCAATCGGCTCTCGAACGGCGGTTTGAGGGGAGGAACCGCCTGCTAACTGCAGCGCTAGCGCCACCAACCAGTTGGCTCATTCAGCCGCTGACGGGAGGAGAAACAGCGGAGGATTCTTATCTTGATTCTCCAGAGTCAAAGGTGACGTCTTCAAAGTGCCGCTTTCGCTCTAATGAAAATCAAAAAACCAGAGAAGCTCAATATGCAATAACAGCAGCAAGCAAAGTTCTTAAAGCAACTTGTGTCGATCCGCTAATCTAATTTCTCTACAGTAATCCATTACAACAGTCGTGTAATAAATCTTATTTACAGGCTACAGTCTCTACTGATTTTTCATGGGTTTTATTTAATAAAACAGATTCTGCTCCTGCATGCTTTGCTGCATTACGTTTAGCGACACGTTGAGCAGAACTCCATCTCTTCTGGTTCGAGCGTTTAGGAGACGTTTACCAAACGAAAGGAAAAAAAACAACACAAAGTACCCGCTTCATTTGGTTTGGTTTCAACACCAATCGCTTCCACGAGGTATTAGAAACACCAGCCAGCATATTAGCCGAGACGCTGATGCTGCTCCTCTGAACGCAACCCGCCAGCGTTACTCCCCTAAAACATGCGCTGCTGCAGAATGGCTGCATGTACGGCGGTTTGCAGCAGACGGGGCCACCGTGTGAGACTGCGAGTCCCAAAACAGAAATCTGACCTTCATGACCCTTAACTCTGCATGCTGTCATACCACATTGTACAGCTTGTAAGGCTCCACTGCAAGTGCACAACAGTAGGACACTCTAAGGTTAAAAAAGGAATAAAACAAATCAAAGCAGTCAGAGCAGCGCCGTCTTTGAGCTAAGAATCACCAGGTTGGGTTCAGTTAGCTTCATCTCTGCTCAGAAATGGATCGAATCGCGAGCGTTGACCTGATTTCTGCTTGTTGTGTGTGAGACAGAAACAACCCGGTGTATTCTCAGTCAGATGACAGCGGCTGCATACACACACCTCTGAGCATGCACCATGCGTGCTGCAGTAGGCTCACATTGGTTATGGTGACACAGCACCCATATACAGCAATCAAGATAATGCACATGTGCATAAAAAGTTTCCAAAAGAAAACCAGAAGCACAAAATGAATACAAAACAAGAGCAGACCAATGATGACATCAAAGAGGTTGTTGTAGAGGGAGTCAGGGGAGGGGCTCAGCATGTGGACCTGGAAGCTTTTTGTTTGATTTAGCTCTCCACCAAGGACCGGCTGTTCGCTTGTTACGGGTTTGACTTTTTTTTTTTTTCCGTCTAAAGATAGTTTGTTTTTTTGTTTGGGGTAATGTCTCTCTGTCTTTTCTGGCTTTTTTTCTTTCTTTTAGTAGGGAGTGAAGCGACTGTACCCTCCTCTGTATAGGCTAGCCTGCAACATCAAAGATGAAAAAGTACCAATCAGTATTCAGGTGACAGCTTTAGTTGGATTCTCTTTCTCTGCAAATTTCCTTCCTTTAAACTTATTGACTTTCCATGTTGGAGCAACTTTGCGAATGGGAACGGTCAGCAGGCAGATTGATAGTTTGATATATTTAAGCCGATAATTGTTTTGCTGAATTGATCGCCTGACTTGATGCTCTCTGAGTGTGTGTTAGGAACAGGGTCAGCAGGAGCCGAAGTAGATTGGTGGACTCAGAGCTTAGCCGACGTAATTTATAATCTGTGGGAGCAAAGAAAAAAAAGAGCACTTTCTTAAATGAAAGCCATAGAAACACTAATCCCAGATTTAACAGTTACTTTAATTAAAATAGAAGAAATAAGTATATTTTTCTGCTGGAGAAGTCAGTCCTTTCAGGGCTGTAAATTAGAGGGAAGCAGAAGGAGTTGAGAGCTTTAATCACGGCTCCTTTTCATGTCTACAGAGGTGCCTGCACCTTTCTGGAGGGGCAAACCACCACAGGATATTAGCCCGTAGATTTAGCACCATGCTCAGGATATCTAGGGCAGACACACATAAAGCATGCAAGTGGGCCTATGCATGCACACCTGCACATGCACGCACACACACAGCCCCTCCTCTCATCTCTACGTGGTTCTGTTGCAATTAGGAAACTCCAAAGGCGGCCGCGCGCCTTCAGCAGCTAATTTTGCCTCATTTCAGGGAGTCCTCTTGCTTGTGCAAAAACTTTTATCCATACTAGATTCGTCTGCAAGCTGGAAATGAGAAAAGAGGGTTTCCAACCTCAGAGGAACTAATTATTGTATAGCTTTTAAATGCAAAATGACTTCACTCTGCTGGAGGAGCATTAATCAAATATGATTAAAGAATTAGGAACCAAACGGGTCTCGTCTCTTTAGCTCAGGAGTTTATTAGATATTGGCCTCTGTGCAGAGCATCTCCCAGCAGCTTCACTGTTTGTTTAACACGCATTCACACACACACACACACACACACACACTCTCTCTCTCTCTCTCTCGGGTGTCTGTTAAGCTTCCCAAGCTCCCAACACACACCAAACATTAGCTTTGATAATTTCAGGGGCCAGATCCCGTCGCCTACTTTCAATCAAGAGGACGATTTTTAGAGTGAGGAAAATGGAAGGAAATTTGGAGGGAAAAGAAGAAAGAATAAAAAAACATTCAAGCACATTTTTTTTTAATTAAGTAAATGAAGAGGGAGAAAGAAATGTCTTAATTAATGAAAGCTTTTAGCTAGCAGCTGCACCGGGGAACTTAAAGCTTTAGATTTTTCTTTTTATTGCTGTTGAAAAATCGCATGCATGCCGGAAATTTGAGTTATTTCTCAAGCAGAGAGCCTCGGATCAGGCTACTGGGCAGAAGAGGAGGGCGAGGCGACTCCCCGCCCCCCTCTGTCTCGCTCTCTTGTTTATGTCCCACGGCACGCTGCTGCATGCGTCTCATGGCCCTTAATCTCTGGGTTTGGTCTGAGAGCCCGCTCCCATCCCCTCCTCGCCATAAAACAAAACCAAAGAAAAAAGGTCATCTTCTATTTTTTGTTTTTTATCTTTTCATCTTTGATGTTACAGTAGCTGCAAAAGCTAGCTAAAAACAGACATTAACAATTGAACTTCATCCCTTCAGAGGTTTGGCTGAATGGAAACAAAAAGATGAGGCAACTCGCTCGACGGCGAGTTGAATGAGGTCGGATAAGAACGGAAAAGCTTGAAAAATGAAAACAAGTCATTCTCATTACAGGAGCAAGTCGAGTCAAACCAATGATACATGAGGTGAGGACGTTCGGTTGTCGCACTAAATGTCTGAGCCAACTTCCACATGCCAGGGGCTTCACAGTACTGCTCAGCTCCACTAGGGTGTGCCAGAGAGCATGACAAAACTAAATCAATACAAAAATAATAATTAAAAAAATAGGTGAATAAAAACCAGAATGGCTGCAGCCGCTGGTCTTTGGTACAGCGTGTGCTAGCTACCGTCATGATGTCAGAGTCGGGGTGCAGACGGGAAGAGGCGGCGCTCTCAGAGACTTACCATGGTCCCCACACTGTATGTGGCAGCAGGGCCAATCGTGTGGTGGTAGGGGTCTGCTGTTGCATAGACTCTGCCATAGCTGCATGACAAGGAGCACAGAGAAGACAACAGTCATTGATCTATCATTGACGAATAGCTACGCATTCTTGTTTCATGCTCAGCTCTTCAAAGTCTGGCGTACGATCGGTCATTTCCCTCCTCGGCCTCCTGGGCTTCCCGCTTTATACCAGGTGGATCACAAAGGAAGGTTCAAAGGTCGGTGCGTGGCGCTCGTCTTTGCTCTGTCGTCTTGATTAAGTGAATAGGTAAAGAGCAGAGGGAGGGAAGCGGCAGCTGGAGGGCTGGGTCTCCCCCCGGTGCTTGTTTACCCAGGCTGCACACTGGGCTCACGCCCTTGTCTTTTCATTGCTGCTGGTTTGGAACTAATCCTTCCAATTTCCTTCTAAGACAGGACAAGATGTGGCTGCCTCATTTATTTATTTATTTGACTTCACATATTCCTCTATTTACTTTGCTTCTGTGTGTGTTTTTTTCCTCTTTCAGCGCTTGCTTGCAAATGAGGGTCTGCTCGGAGCAGATAAGGCACACCCAGCCAAGGACTGAGGGCACCGAATCAACCGGGAGTAAAAGAAAAGGAAGAGGAAAAGCCCCTAAAGGAAACAACAAGACATCCAGCTCCCACGCCGTACATGAGGTGCGTCGAGCTGCATGCCATGCAAATACGTTTGTTTAGGTCCAGCAGGACCTGGAGGAAACGGTTCTGCTCAGGCTGGACGACGTGGCTTAGAGATAAAATTATTTTTTAAATACCAAATTTGATTTCTGATTCTGGGGTTGACCTGAATTCAAAGTTGTAAAATACAAAACAAGATGGTGGTTCTAACATCACTATGGAAACCTAATGACATTGGTGTAAAAAACCCAACATTTTCCAAAAATGATTGATTAATTGATGAAGTTCTCGTTTACTGGATTTTAACGTCATCACAGCAATGGAGTCAGAAAAATTATGCAAAGAAGCAGAAAAGGGGACACAGAGTTTTCTACTAAATGTGTAAATGTGAAAACTACGACCACTAAACAGGGTTCAAGGTTATCACATATCTTAAATGCTAGAAAATAGGTTGGCTATGCTAGCTTGACTTTGACAAATTGGACATGTAGATGTGCTGCAGAATTCGGCGTTTCGGTTTGGTTCTCTTCTTCCATCAGATGGTCTGGTGTTGCTCCAGAAACACTTTAAGACCAACTAATCGCCAGCTCAGCAGGTCAGACGGCCGGTCCAACGGGACAGACCGGGCCCAACGGGACAGACGGGCCCAACGGACAGACCGGGTCCAATGAACGGGACAGACCGGGGCCAACGGGACAGACCGGGCCCAACGGGACAGACCGGGTCCAATGAACGGGACAGACCGGGGCCAACGGGACAGACCGGGCCCAACGGGACAGACGGTCCAATGAACGGGACAGACCGGGCCCAACGGGACAGACCGGGCCCAACGGGACAGACCGGGTCCCAACGGGACAGACCGGTCCAACGGGACAGACCGGGTCCAACGGGACAGGACCGGGTCCAATGAACGGGACAGACCGGGTCCAATGAACGGCGGACGGTCCAATGAACGGCAGGACGGTCCAACGGGACAGACCCGTCGGAGCCTCGGTGCAGCGCTGCCGGGTTCAGACCTCCCTCACCGTCCTCAGCTCTGTTCAGTTACTTATGGGGCTTTGGTAATACGGCCTGTGAGCACTGTTGGCTTTTCAGATAATAAATGTTTCATATTTTACCAGGCTTTCACACGCCTTCCACAATCCTGGTGACCTAGCCTCCAGATAAGTCCGATAAGGTATTGCTGAGACAATACAGACAAACGCCTATTGATCCAATGGGCATGGCCGCTTATTCAAACGGAAACAAACAAACAAAGCACAACAAACAACCTGGGCGCGAATTACATTAAATCTCAGGGAAAGGTATGGGCAACAGAAACTGGAATTAAATCACTGAAAGAGAGGAAAAAGGCTGCTGTCCAATTCTGGTCCCGCTGAGCGCGGCTGCTCATAATTCGAGCCGCGCTCGGCGAGGCCTGATAAATCTTACATTATCGATATGATCTTCAGGCTCTCGGCAGGGCGTACGTTATCACAAGTGACATGCTCAATCCTTTCCAGATTAGATTCCCAAACCGGGCCAGATCCCGGCTGACAACGGCTTTCGGGGGCCGAAATGAATCAGCGCGGCCTCTCCGAACGGAGCGCACCTGAACCGGAGTGACATCACTCAGGAGCCGCTGGTCCGTCTCCCTCCACAGACCTGAGGCCATTCATAAATACCACAGTGATATACCCACTCTCAGAGTCACGGCATATATCACCGCTCTTCTCATCCGGTCCAACAAGGTTAGCCTTTTTCCCCGTGCATGTTCTTTAGCTTCGAGCTAAAAAGGAGAATACGGCGGCACGCCTAATGGATAAGATGAAATGAGAGGAAGAAAACCTCAGGAAACCCTAAATAACCTTCAGAGTATAGTAAAACGCTGATGAAGCAGCCACCATTCATCACCGCTACGTTTGGCCTGTAGATATGTTCCTTATTGTTAGGAAAACACTAATTATGTGAAGCTAAAGTCCAACCTCTGCTAGTCCTTCACTTCAACAATTCTGCTTCAGTCAGTAAAGTTCTCGTTACCAAAGATAGCTTGTCGAATTGTATAGATGTTCCCGTCATTCTCACCCGCTGCTGATGAAGAGAAATGCGTCTTCAACCAGTCACTGCAACGGCTTCCTATGCAGAGCAGATACAGGCTCCTTCCTATGTGTTCCTTAAAAGTCAGTCAGCAATGAGGCTGAGCGTGAAAAACTTTATGAAGCAAAGCACTGTGAACTGCCTGGTTACTGAAATCTGCTGTACAAATAAACTTGACTGATTCATTTTATCCTAGGTTGTGACTCAATAGGTACAGAATCCAACAAAGTAGAAAAATGGAACTTAATATTCGGTTCAGAACCTGTCAGATGTCAGAAGTGTCCTGTCGGTTTGGACCAGGCATTTTGGTCCAATCTTCTCCAGATCGCTCTGGCTTTGGGCTTGTTGCCAGGCAACAAAGGCGTTTTGGTCCCTCCAGGGATTTTCTACTGAGTTCACTCATGCCTACAAGTTTTTGTCTTCTTACAATCTTAAGAGAGATCTGGTCAGAAGAACATCGGAACCGCGCCGATATCTAACATGTTGGATTGTCTTGGGCTGTAATCTCCTTTAGCCAATCAGAAAGCGAGAGGCAAAGAGACGGCCAACAAATTCACTTTCACAAGTGAAGCCTTACAGCTTTACTTTCGCTTGAAATGCTCCGATAGGTAGAGGTGAAACTACTACAGGTCTAAAGCTTATTTCATGCAATAAAATATTAATTATTTGAAAATCATATAATGTGAGATTATTACAACAAAAACAGTTTGAGTTGCGACAGCTGCACTCTAAACTAACAGACATCTATTAGTGCAAGAGATTCAAGTCTTGTGAAAATAAAACTGTTGTTTAAAATCAGCCTGAGATTTTGCTTTGATGAGATTATTAAAATATCACAACAACATTAGAGAACGTAATCAGTAATTTTGTTGTCAAGACCTGACAAAACAACTCGAGGTTTTACCAAGACTAGAAAATGTGTAGCTTTTATTTCTCAGAGGACGCAGATACCAAAAAAGAAGAAAGGATCCCGAGCTGGATCAGAACCGTGTCCGTAGTTTAACGACTCTGAGTGGTTGGTGCAGTGTTGGTGCAGTGCTGGGAGGGAGACTCACCTGTCACTGTAAGCAGCGGTGGTGGTGGGTTGGGCAAATCTGTATGCTGCATAGCCGCCCTGTTAAAATACCAAAGTATTAATTAGTGATTAAGCAAACCTGCTCAGAGAAAGGTTAGAACTCAGATACACAAGCAAACAACAATCCAGGCTGGGAGCTTTAAATGTCACTGCACAGTGTTGTGGTCCTGAGCCCACGGCTCGGAGCTGCAGCGCCCCTCTGAGGCACCAGAGGGTGCTGTTTGATGTATGGCGCATGCAGCAGGAGGTGGCATTAGGGGAGTGAAGGATGATCTGAGGAAGCAGCACATTTGGGGAGCAACTTCTTGTGATACCAGAAGCCCAGAAGAGGAGCAGCAACAGGAGCCGACTCCCCAAATCCGTCCCGTTTTCAGAGCAGGATGTTTATCCGCAGCCGCTTCTTCTTCTGCTCACAAATGAAGCAAGACGACGGCGTTTGGAGCGTCGGGGAGTCAGGACTGCTGTATTCATTTGCCAGAGTGGGGAAGGAATTAAAGAGCTCGTTGTGGAGTGCTGCTATTACTCTCTTTGAAAAATGAAGCTGTTCTCCCACTGTTTTTCTATTAGCGCCACCGGAGTGTGTGCCCGTCTGTGTCCATATGCGGAGAGGTGGCTCTTAATAATGCATGTTTCCATTCATTTTTAAACCTGGGGGGAGGAGGGGGGTCCGACTGAGCGTCCCGATCCAACTGGATCCAGTCGTTGTTTTCCAAGGGGACAGGAAGTCACAGCAGATGACTTCCTGTGGGACAGGCCTGCCTTGGGGCCGCGCTGATTACGGCAACAGCCTCGACAAACAGGGGCCAATAAATCACCACATTGTCAAATCCTGCACACAGCAGAGCTGCACATTTGTTATTTTGTCAAGGAGGGTGTGTGTTGGCGCCATCATGTCCGTGTTTCTGCATGGAGGCGCATGCATATGTATCAGCGCATGCAGTCCTGCTGCATGCATGGGCTGTTTCTGACGGCGCTGACTGATTGTTCGGGACACGGCCGGTCCGGATGCTCAAATCTGATGGTTTTCTGCTGAAATACAATTTGTTTTGCGTGGTCGTTCATGCTACTAATTAAATGCGACCGCAGCGGTTTACGTCCCCAAGGCGACCCGCCTGTGCAGAAGAAGAACGGAGACGCCACTCAGAAGTGGGGATGGCGACATGGACTTCGTTTCATCACAGTACTGTGATACAAAATACGGACGTATTAGGTTTTTTAAACATCACTGTTACTCTGACAACAATAAATCTAAGTTCTTATGATTAACAATATAAAAAATCAACCCAAACACAACACTAGTTTCCAGATCAAATCTGCATTTTAGAGTTGCTTTAAACATGTCAACCAATAGGGGGCAGTGTAGCACTAAGCTAGAAGCTATCAGCCAATCAGATTGCTTCAAAATGAACATGACTTCCTGTTAGGAATTAAACATGGCACCAGGACGTTCCTCTGTAGGTTGAACAGAAATGGAGAGAAAAATCGATTCTGTAGAGAATCTCAGCTCATCGTCCTGCAATCGATTCAAAATGCTCAAACATTTTGTATCAAACTATTTTGATTCTATTATTTAATAGTATTTACTTGGCTTCTTCTTCATTTTTATTTAAGAGGCCTCTGCTAGGCTAGCTGGTAATTTAAGTTACAGAATTTTACGCACAAATTTATTTTTGTTTAAATATAAACTGATGGATTTAGATATAATGTGGAGCTTTATAACATTGTTTTAACTAAATATTCTACGTTCACATTGTCTTTTCCTCGTGATATAAAAATTGGCTTCTGAATCAAACTGTGACTCTAAAAACTGGATTTAAATTGATTTGCATGTCTGAGGTTGAACTACTTTCCCGTAGTTTTCCCAGATATCCGACTGCGTTTGGCTGCAGCTTCCTGCTGGTTACTGGAGGCTGGAGCAGAGCGGCCATGACTTAGCAGGCGCTAGCTGAGCCTCCGCAGCGCCGCTCTCTCCTGTGGCGGTGGGTGTCTGCGCTATAAAAGCTGTTGAAATACGGTCCTATCAGGCGGGCCGGTGTGTAAAGCCATATATCACTTGGGTTTAGCGTTTCATTCCAGCCGCCGCCGCCGCCATGCGCCGGCCGGGGTGAAAGTGAGAAGCAGCTGTCACAGCTGCCGTGCCCACTGTCATCTCGCTGTCTCAGCAGCAGGAAAATCAAAGGGACGAACGGCGCGCAGACCACACACACACACACACACACACACATCCAGGTGTGGACTGGTGTCAGAGTGGGGCAGTGCGGTAATTTCAGCATCATCTCCACAGCTTGTGTGAAGGGCGATGTGCAGAGGGACGGCAAATCGCTTTATCTGCTGCTGCTCTTATCTCCCTGGCGGTGACGACTGTTTGGGGGCCACCGGCTCCACTCCGGCCCGGGCAGACCCCCCTGGGGGGCAGGGAATCCCGGCCAAGCCCTCGGAGCCAGCGCCGCACCGGAGGAAGAATCTCAATGACCCGACTTGACACAGGACACCGAGTCAGGGTCCGCCTCTTTGCCAAAGTCTGAGATCACAGGAAGGGAGCGAGGAGGGAGGAGCTGAGGGGGTTTTAAATTTTGTTGTCGGGTTTCTTGGCACGGCGGAGCGAGGCCTAATCAACGTTCGCTTGGCAGCGGCGCTGCTGAGCAGATCACGTTTTTGTCTCCGGGGCTGAGCCTCGTGTTTGCTTCAGCCAGGAGGAAAAGCCGACTGTACTTACATAGATCTCTGCGCCGTAGAAGCCATCTTGGTACACCACCCTGCGAAGTTGGAGGACAGGAAAGACGAGTTAGTCTGCATGCCAGGGAGGTCAGGTTCCTGGCAGCCGCATCGCGCCGTTCCACAAATAATGAATGACACGTTAAACTGAAAGGTGCAACCATCTCAAATCCCTGTCCAATTTTCTGCTCTGCTAAAGTTGTTTGTCTTTCCAGTCGCTGCAGTTGTTGGAGAGAGGAGGGGAGGACAATAGGAAGTGGAGAAGGCAGCTCTGTCACATGACCCTGCTGTATAAATCAAGCAGCTGCCAGCAGCAGCAAAGGGCCTGAGAGTGGGAGGGAGGGGCCAGTCTGGTCTGATCCTGATCTGAGCACAGCTAGGAGCCACGCCGGGACCCTCGGCGTCGCGCCGGGACCCTCAGCGTCGCGCCGGGACCGGACCCTCGGCGTCGCGCCGGGCCGGCCGGCCGCCGTCACTCCTCTCCCACAGCCTCACACACCTCGGCTGATAAGAGGCAGCAGATCAGCGCCGGTCCTCTGAGATCGGCCCGCCAATCTCAGCTCACACCCTGCAGGTTCTCAGATTTACTCTATGCTTTTAATCTCAAAAACTTATAAAGTCATTCAAAACGAATTTATTTATTCCACTATTTGATTTGAAAAGCTGAAACCAGTATAAATTTATTACTGTGTGCTTTATTTCTGGTTATTTTAATGATTCTGGCCCCACAGAAAATGACATCAGACCAATTAAAAGGAATCTTGTTTGGGTTTCCTTTTGCATGAATCAGAGATGAGGAGCTTTAATCTCAGTCCACTGGAAGAAAAAAAAGACCCGGCATACTGTCTGTCATCTGTTTTTAGCTTCACATGTTTCTGATGTTTCCCTCATCAGAAACATTCCTGGATTGTTGTCTTGATTTCCACTCAGCTCTTCCAGACCAGTGGCAGCCGCAGGTAGCAAACACCTGGTGGAACTGTGAGTCTGGAAGCTACTTCTCAATTTCAAATAATAAAAAATAAATGCTTAAAGTATTAAATATTTTACACAGAGTGCCATTTTGTAAAGTGATCAAGTAACTAAATTATCTCCAGTTATAAAAATGCCATATATACCAATGAGACTTAAAGGAAATTTTATTTTGGGATTTAATGCCTTCAAATTGGGCCTCTGTCTCTTTAAGAAGCGCCTTCTCTTTGTGAAGCTCCGCCTCCGGGAAGTCATCCCAACATGGCTCCTCTGTTAACCCTGTAATGTTTTCACCAGCGTTGTTCTGAGCAGTAGCTCCACCAGCTGTTTGCTAATTGCTGCTGGCTAGTCTGAAGGAGCTGAATGGGGGAGGAGCTGCGTCTTCAAGGCGGGGCTTGGCCCATCCAGGCGATTTAACAGCTGAATGATTGCCATGGAGATTACAGGATTTCTCAAACCAAATCAGCACTCCATGTATGGCGTGTTTTATGAATAACACATAATGCTACTCCTCTAAAACACATTGCTCTGTGTTTACTGGACCTACATGGTCACATTTTAACATTTTGAATTGGATTACTTGAGGTGAACCTTTCTACTTGTGAGTTGAGGTTACTGTGCTCAGAGGTTTGGAGAGTAGAGACTCACGCTCCGTAAGCAGGGATGGGCGGCGGAGGCGGAGCTGTGCGGAACGTGTTGTACACGGCTCGTCCCCGGCCCCGCAAGTGGGCACCCCTGTAGGCCACCGTGGCACCGGTGGCAGGGTAGGGAAACCCTGTTACTGCGGAGAGAAAACCACTTTCAGAGAAAAGCCTCCACTTGGCATTGCTTACCTTATGACAGAATACATTAGAGAGAGACGTGTGGCTCTGCTCTCGCTATGACAGAATGCATTATGTGGAAGACAAGGAAACAATAGATTTAATCTTTTCTAGGTGCGCCTCATCGAGCATCTCCCCTTCCCCAGATCGCTGCTTTGTGTCGCACTCAGCAAGGATCCACATTTGCCGTTCTTCGCCAGCCTTGGCGTCCGGGCGGCTAATGGATGCCGCACCACTAGTTTCGCTCCACAGCTTTCGCACAGTTTGGACCCGATGGGTTTAAATTGAAGAGGAGCGATTCCAGGACAACCTGACTGGATGATCCGACAATCAGCTGATCTCTCGGGGTGAAAAGCGAAGGCAGATGTGAGAAAATGGCCAAGGCAAGATTAGAGGACAGCTAATGGGAACTTGAGGTCTCCGTTTAACCTTCAATCAGTCCGGAGGCTGTCTGATTACAGCCTGCAGAGGTGCATACAAACACACAGACATGATTAACTTGGCCTCCACTCTTCCTGCAATTGTAATTCCCTCACACACCTCCTGCACCGAGTCCATCAAAAAACAGTCAGCATCATTATCCTTCATCCTCTGGAAACACCCCATCGTCATCCTCACCTCAACTTATTCAAGCTGTATCTAAAGTTAAGGCCTTAGGATGTCTTCAAAACGCAAGTTATCCTTAAATACACTAATTTAAGACTATTTAGTCTCACATGTAGTTTATTTTTCTTGTTCAGCCAAACATTTGAGTCACACGCAGACACTTCCTCTCAGTTCTGGGGATTCGGGCAGTTGAGGCTAAAACTACCTTAGAAATGATTGATTCTATATATATAAGAGAGTTATAACTAGGCTAACATAAAAACTGACGTGTAAAAAATAAGCTCCTTGGAACGTGTAATTATGCTTTATTGTTCTTTTGTTACTTTTTGTGTTAAATTGATCTTCTTGTATCAAACTTTCTTTTATCACACTACATTCAGTAAAGTCGTACCTGGATAACTAATTTTGTTGCATCTGTGGATGTTCTTCTTCGCCATTGGCTCAATTGTGTTGCTAATCCATACAATGTTTGATTTATTCTGTGCAAAAATAGCAAACTACTACTTAACATAAGGATTTTTATTTTGTACTTTTCTGCCATGATACAGTTCTTACATTTAACTCATATTGGTTGTGGCTGAACAGCTAATTTTCATGTGAGCTAAAAGAGATTCTTCCACAGACGGTGGTTTTATTTCTTTTTTCTTTTTGTTTTCCCTGGACTGATCTATGTGTCAGTGCACAACAATCAAACATGAGAAAAGAGTGAGTAATAAATTATTATTTCCCATGAACACATGAGTTACAGTCCGATAGATTTTATTATATTATTATAATAAGGATCCACTAGAGGGCGCATTGACGGTGTAAATAGCTATCAGTCAAGTTAGTCCAATGTACAATTTTCTCCTGAATTATCTTTGAACTAAATTATGACAGTTATGTTAACGTTAATAAATCTGGATGTATTTGTTTGGCACAAATTAGCCAAAAGGTTTTAAAAATCTTAAATTGGAGTTGTTGACGCCTGCAGAAACCCAGTTTTTCTTCTTTCCTCGTTTCCATGCCGAGTTTTGAGTGAATTCACGGCGGAGCACCTCCGATCGGAGGGTCCGAACTCGTTGGCCGGTTAATAGCGTGAATCCAATCAGAAGGAAGCGTCGGCGCGGCGTTAACCCCGCAGCTGGTTACAACCACTGAGCTCCGTAATGAACGACGCTGCAGTCCGGCCCCGCTGCTTCCATAAAGCTGACAAGGAGACAGATTAGTGGTGCTTTTAAAAACACGCAGAGCCAGGTTTAATGTCTTCCACCATTAACATCATGCTCCATTAGTGGGTCCAGACACACATTCAAAGTTTGCATCTCATTTGGCCAGGTGACGCCCAGCGTCGCACCCACCCACTAACATGCAGGCAGCCCACTTTGTTTACTGCTGCTGCACCAACCGGTGCCCCTTTTCCCCCAAAAGTGATTTATAGTGCTGACCTTGACATTTAAATTAGTCTTTTTTTTTTGGAGCAGTGGACGTCAGGAAATGCAGTCGCTAAAGGGCACATACACCCTCGTTCTGAGGTGTTTCCTCCAAAGAAAAATAAATTATGCGTCTTCCTTTCTTTTTTGAAAATTTGTATGCAATCTGCATGCGGTGATGTATGTGAATGTAAACTCATAATGAGTTGGCGATAGGCTACACTGCTTCAATAATAACCCATAAATCAAAGACACTGTCACACCTTGGTAGGCGCGTGAAAAGCAACAACAGGCGCGGCGAGCGGCAGCACACGCCGGCTCCAGCCACCAAAGTCAAACACCTTTTCCAGGAAAATATGAGTTATGTGCTGGAGGGCGGCGGGGTCACGCTGCACCTCATATGTCATCCGTGTCAACCTGAGAGGAGCTCAATACCTGCAGAGCCAGTCGGACCCGGGGTAATCCCGCTCTGTGCCAATGATGGGGTCATAACCGGCTCCCATAAAGAAAGATCTGATTTTCCACAAGGTTGAGCTCTCTAATACTTCCTGCTCAGATACACCAGCGTTTAATCCACGCACCGGGGACCAAAACAGCTTAATCTAATCAAGAGTCTGGAGCTTAATTATCCCCCTAAAGTGCACTCCAACAATGAGAGGATCTGTCTACATATATTAAGACGGCAATTAGCCTTTCCTTTCTGTCGTTTACACAGCTGCTGGATTTCCACCAGTCCTCAAGAAAACTCCACCTTAGTAAGTGAAGATATGACTTGGTGAGTGAAAAGCCACTCATCTGCTGTCTCTGTTGGAATTAGCTGTGAGTGGTAGCCTGAGGGGGCGGCCATACGACGGCGCCTCTAAGTGACAGCTGTCTGCGGCGCCCAAAGCCTCCAGCGCCAGTAATGAAGAAAAGTTTGCCAATTACATGGCAACGAGCTAAACAGCGCAACACGCACATCCGCCTCCGAGGATTTCTCTTAGCCGTTTTAATCGTTCCTTTTCCGTTTTAACTCGACTCCAACACCTGCATCTGGTTTGTTTTGATGAACAGTAAAATCAAAACTAATATGAAACCGTGTAACGCTCGTCTAATTAATCATTTCCATTAACAGAGAAGCCGCTCACTCTGCTGCCGCTTCCAGCTCCACACCCATGTGTTCCTGCATGGCCGTTTGAGTCCATTCTGCATAAATTATGTAGTTTAAAATCACATTAGCGCACATTAAAACAGGAGAAAGGTAAGCACAGTTATTGTTTGCCTACCAGCTACTGCACACCATCATTTGTGGCAGCGCTAACTTTTATTGCCAGCTCTCTTGGTTTAATTGGGAGCCCTCAGTCGGAGGAGGAAGTGGAGCCAGGGGCCGATGCCACAGACCCCGCCAGCCGCCCTCCCCCACCGGGAGGAGGAGCCAATCTACCCTGGAAGAGGTTAAGAGCGGGGAGCCGGCGTGAGGCTCTCATCCGTCATTCTCCTGAATGGGTTTTGAGGACAATAAACCTGTAGCGCCAGGACGAATGGAGACGAAGTGTGCTGTCAGCGAGCCAGGATTTATGGCTCCCAATTTCACTGATCTCCTGCACAGAAATGAGGACTGATAAACAGTGATTAATCGCCTTTATATCCCATTTTACTCCCACCGAAACTATATTAACTATAACTGAGATGATTTTGGGAAAATTCTGCAACATGATTCGTTTTTTTTGTTGTTTTTGGGGTTTTTTTCCTGAAAGAGGAAACACTGCAAGATCTCAAGTCTTGTTGTTTTTTTAACAAAAAGGAAGCAGTTTTTCACAGATTTTGTTTCAAAAATGTATCTCTTATTTATGTTTCCCATCTTCCCAGCTGGCAAGCATATGTTGTCGTTTAGGCTTGGCAAACTCCAGCGCCATGTCAAGACGACTTGAAAAATTAGCAGCCAATAAATCACGCAGCCCCTCCTGCTTCCCCTGCCTGGAGTGGTGGACCACACTCCCTCTGATTTATGAGATGATTTGGGAAGTGTGTGTGTGTGTGTGAGGAAAATAGAGGAAGCGTGCATGGAAGAGGAGACATGTATTAGTGTCTGTGTTCTACATAGGTTATCTATTTCTGTATGCTGCGATGCTTTGGTCTGAGAGTCTGAAAGCGGCAGGTGGTGGAGCTGCATGTAGGCCGGGAACCTGAACGCTCACTTATGTGACGCTCACATTTCGGTTTGGGGAAAATTCTTCCCGATCGCGTCCAGATGAATGAGCGTGAGGCCGTAAAAGGAGTGTGTGTGTGTGTGTGTGTGTGTGCAAATAATTATCAGAGGAAGATGTCGAAACGAAAGGAGTGCGGTGTGGGGGGAGGTGAGTGGGAGGCAGGGTGAGGGGTTGGGGCTGAAATAAAAATGATAGATGACTGCTTTCTGTCATGGACAGTTATTTAGAGGTTCGCCGTAAAGCTGTCCGGGGAATGAACAGATTTTAGTCTAATGAGCAGAAAGGAAAGCCGTTAAAGTGGCGCGATGTGCTCAGCACTTCTTCCAAATGAAATAGTACCATTTCCCCCTCATTAAAATGCAAAGGGTTCATATAACATACAGCAATAAAGCTGGCATGTCGAGGCAGGGAGAGATAGGGAAAACCCCACTGAGCTCATCTCGCTCCTCCATTACTGAGACCAGAAGGAATAGGGGCCTTCGACAGGGTGGGTGCCAACAATATCTCTCACTCAATCTCCCTTATTCGGTTAGCTCTGTAAAAGTCAATCTGGCGCACTTGGCAAATCCATCCACAGCAGCAGCCTCCACAATCTGATAACAGTTGCAGGGGCGCTTGCTCTTGAAATCATTTTTTTTCTCTTCTTTCCTGCAGCTTTACAGTTGCACACTGCGCAAACAATGGCTCAGGCTCCCTCAGCCACTCGGAGCGGCTCGGATCATCCACTGCTTATCGGCGCCGCGCTCAGATTCACTTTGATTCACGGGGAATTTCATGTTCAGTCGCTTCAGGATGAACCCGATTGTAGGAATTCAGGGGGTCAGATCGGGATTGGCTGCGGCTGATAGCGGCGGAAAGGCACTGGGGGAAATAAGCAAACAGTCTTACCGGCGTACAGTTCAGGACCGTACACGGCTCCTACTACCGGGTTCAGCTTCCAGCCTGCACACACACAACCACACAGCTTAGAAATGACAATAAAAACTAGTTATTTCTTCTTCTAGCCGACGTTACGGCTGCGGCTGCTTGGCTCAGCGCGACGTTTACTCACCTACGTTTACTTCAGTAACTGGTTTTTAATAGAAAATTGACTTTTTACTTTTACTTGAGTAATTTTATTTTGAAGTATCTCTACTCTTGAGTAAAATTTCTGCTGAATGAAAAACAAAAATTCACCAGACAGATACACACCTTCAGCGTTTGTTCATGTTTTTTGTTGAAAGAAACATTTAAACATTTTCTTTTCTACCTGAAATACCAGCTTTATATGTGGATCCATCTGATGATGTAATTTTTAAATACTAAATAACATTTGATCATTTGCTCAGTATTTGCATAAATGATTCACCAAATACTTTTTTACTGAGTAAAAACATATTGAAATTCTGCTACTGTTTCCTGAGGACAGTTTTTTATACTTTGCATACAAACACAAACATTCCCATCTGAAACATTTTTCTTCAGGTTGATACTGACGCAGAGATTGAAGTAATTTATTGGCACACACTGCAAAAATGCAAAACCTTACTGCATGTTTTTAATTATATATCTTAGTACAAATAAGACAAAACTAACTTTTCAGCAAATTCCTTAATATTGATGAAAAAGTGCTTGTCCCACTGGTAGATGATTTTACATTTTTCTGATGTTGAGTGAACCAGAACTTTTTAAAATTAACACTAATTATTGATGCTCTCCTGGAACAAATAGTGGGTAATGCTGTCAGGTTAGGTTTTTATGTAACACAACTAAACATTTGAAAGGTTTGAGTGTCGTTGCTCACCGTTTGTGTAAGGGTTGGCCACCTTTTTGTTCGTCATCACTCGTGCGGTTGCGTTGTTCACCTGGCAGGGCAGAAAAAACGTTCTGGGATTAGACGCCAACAACACAAGCAAACATTCAGGAGGGCCACAAGCAAGCAGCAAACCAAAGGAGTGAAGGACATTCTCAAAATAAAATAAAATCTTCTTCTTTTTGTGCTTTTTGAATCAGTTCTGTTTCAGATTTTCAGACACATTTGACAGAAACCAGAGTTTAAATGTCTAGATGTGAATTCTTGGGTTTAGTGAGTTTTTTACGTCACTCTGCTTTGGAGAATTGTTTTAATTGAGTCACAATGGAGGATTTTTAAGTCTGGACTTTGACTAGGCCACTCCAAAGGAGAGCAGGATTCATGGTTCTGTCGATTACAACAAAATACATCAAAGCAAACGACTGCAGGTTCAGCTGATTGTTTAATGGGAGATTTAATTGATCTGTTTACAGAATCAGGTGAAGGTAAATCTTGTCACCTGAGGAATTCTGGGTAGAAAAAAAAACAGTTTTTGAATGCAAGATGTATTTTTGAACAGTTTTGGTCTAATTACTGCTTTCATTGTGCTGATCTTTCAGAAAATGCAGTGTTTTATTTCTGTTTATTCCAGTTAATAATTAATTGATTTGTTGACAATTATTTCCATAATCGATAAATCGCTTTAGTCGTATTTATCAGTGTGGTTCAGAAATGACTTGATAAACCTTAAACATATTTACATCTGAGGGTCATTTATCCCTTTCAGGCAGTAATCAGGTCTGGCTTTCCTAAAAACCTGGTTCTTTTTTATTAATCAAGTGAACGTTTACTTTTCCACACAGAACCATGTTGGTTTTAATAACTTAATTTAAAGAAATAATCATTTAAAGTGCATTTTTTGAGTTATTTGATTTGATTTTAAAATGACTTTGATGATCTGAAACATTTCAGTGGCACCAAAAAGCAACAGAAGAAGAAAACACAGCAAATTGCTCTTTCCATCAGAAACATTTCTGCTGCTTTAAAGAAAAAAGATGAGAGCATGCATCATTAGCCTACATGTCTGAGCAAAAACGAGCATCTTCCAGCTTCACTAATTGGTTGCAAACCCAAATATATGCCAAAGAAACGGAGGGACTCCAGCCTGCGCTCTGAGTTTCCCCCGTCAACCTGACTGGAGCCACGTTGTAAACAAAAGCAGAATTAAAGCAGGCAACATGAAACGCAGGTTCAGATCTGATGATGGCATGCAGCATTCATCCTGCTGTCAGGTGATGATGGACAGCGGCTCGTCCAGCTGGACATGTATGGATCCCACGTTCTACTGAGAACAAATTACACGCACCATTATGCATGCATGCAACCACATCCACACACACACCACCACACACACACACACACACACAGCAGCCACATGCTAATGCTTGGATCAGTTGGTAAACTGAGCACACAGCAGGCAGGAAAGGAGAAAATGTGGGAAAAAGTGGAAGCACCTCGATTTTGCGTCCCTCTACGATTGTACCGTTTAGTTTCTCTCGCGCACGATCGGCGTCTGTGCTTGTTTCAAAAGTTACAAACCCAAAGCCCTGAGAGCGGCGCGGTCGCCACAGGTGGAGGAAGAAAGGACACACAAAGGGAGAAGAGAAGGGAGAGAGGTGAGAAGACAGGAGAAGGTGAGCAGCAGCGGCGGCGGAGTCGAGTTGTAAGCAGCCAGATTAATTAGAGGCAGTTAGTGAGGCGTCAGGAAACAGCAAACAGATCCGAGAACAGTGACACGACCTCACACGGCAACGCCAGCAGACCTGCCCGCTTTACCCAATTAAACGCCACAGCTGCCGTGGCACGGCGAGTCAGGAGCCAGCGAATGCAAAACACGGCCGGCTGCCATGATGGCGCTTTAATTATCGGCACAACTCGCTCCTATTGCATCACTGCAAAAACACAATTTCACCAAGTACTCTTGGTTTAGTTTCCAGTGCCAATGCTTTTAAAATGAGAGTAAGATAACTTACTAGTAACTTTCCAGCAAAATATAGTCAACAATCCCTTCATTTTGATTAAAAAGTACAAGTTCCAGTGGCAGATTATAAGGAAAATGTCTTGTTATATGTGAGAATGTCTGCCAAACTAAACTTCTTTTATCCATTTTAAGAAATTATTGGCTCAAAACAAGCTCTTATATCTTACTGAAAAGTTACTTGTGAGTTAGTTTTGTCTTATTTCAAGTCTACAAAGTTATTTTCACAATAATTTAGATAAAAATCAGTTTAAGGCTGGTAAGATGTAGTGGTTTTGCAGGAGAAAAAGACGAGGATTTTCCTTCACGCACTGGAAAAACGTAAAAGCTCACCAAATAGTTTGGTTTAGTTTTTTTTGTGTGCAAGCATTGAGTGAACTTAAAATAAGTCAAAACTAACTCACAAGTAACATTTCACCAATAATAATTCCTTAGCATTGATGAAACGGCCAGTGGAAAAAATACTTGGTAAGGTTTTATGTTTTTTCTGTGTTTCCCTTTGTTTGAGGGAGCAAAAGAGGATTTCTGACTGCAAGAACACAAAATCTTACCAATTATTTTTAATTTACACTTCAAATAAGACAAATCTATCTTAAAGTAATTTTTTCAGGAAGATATAGTTGTTTGTTTTAAGTCAATAATGACGACATTGATTTAAACAGGAAGATTATTTCACTTACGGTTTAGATAAAATGTCGTCTTAGAGAGAAAACCTGCCTAAGTGACACTTTTTAAATCAATACTAAGGATTTGTTGAGTTAAAACAAACTCCTACATCTTACTGTAAAGTTATTTTTAAGTTAGTTTCTTCATATTTAAAGTGTATTGCACCAGAAACTAGACCAAAAATACTTTAGCGTTTTTGCACTGATCTCAAAGGTTCAACATCTTAACAGAAAGTAGGAATAAAGACCAAAGAAACGATATTGACTAAAATATACCCATCCCCCTGTCCTCCCCCCTGTCCTCCCCCCTGTCCTCCCCCCTGTCCCCTGGGGGAGTTTGTCACTTCGCTGAGTTATGTGGACTGGGATCCTGGACCTGAACCATTAAGACATTCTGGCCAAACAAGTCCCATTCCTGTAGTTTCTATATATACGCATGGCGGTGTGCAGGGAGCATGGCGGCCGCTGCTGCCTCATAATTGCTGGAGGATGTAACGCATGTGAGAGACGCCGCGATCCGCCGCGCACATCCAGGATCCCGGCTGCTACTCCTGGCATAAATAACACAGGACCTGTCCGCGGGGGGAACGCAGATGAAGAAATACATTCAGAAAGAAGAAAAAAAAAGAATTGAGGGCAAAATTAATCCTTTGGACACTCACCCTACTCCGTTTTTTTATCACGCCAAATAATTAGCTTACAAGAGGAGAGAGTGGAGGCGCCATTTTTCAAAGCAGACAAACATATTGAATGCAAATTGCCAAAGCTTCATAGGAAATAGATTATTTATTAATGGCCTGATAGGTTCATTATATAGCACAGAGAGCGCGCGAGGGAGAGAGGCATCATGGGTAATGGCTTTGTGGGGCACAAACAATAAATGCTTGTTACGGCAGAGGAGGCAGGTTTATCCGGTGCTCCATCTTGTCTGGCAGAAGAGGCTGAGCGCAGCGTTGGGGCGGCGGCTGCTTCCTGGACTCTCCACGCGCCCCAATGGCAGGCCAGCATCTCCCAGCAGCTCCCAGCATCTCCCAGCATCTCCCAGCAGCTCCCAGTATCTCCCAGCATCTCCCAGCAGCTCCCAGTATCTCCCAGTATCTCCCAGCAGCTCCCAGCTATGAATGGGAATCAATAGTATTCGTGACTCAGCTGTCGGCGTTATGAATGTAGAGCCGTGGAGCTTCGATAGTCTATTAAAGCAACTTTCTGGATGCGCCGCGCCGCCGCTGGCTTCACCTGTCCTGACTGATGCCGCAGCAACGCCTCGCTGCAGCGGCCATTTTTCCTGCCTCTCCGCGCTCAGACAGGGTTTGGGATTGATGCGATCCGTGTCGGGGTTAAGTTCGGTCACCAGGCGCTTATTATGGATGAGTTTTAAAGTGCGTGATGGACGTATTGCCCGACACTTCGCCTCCCGGTTGGAGCTTTGTTTACTTAAAACTACAGCAGCTCCATGTTTGGGGGAAAATGCTGAGCTGCTTCTTATTTAAATAAATCTGCATATTTGTGACCTTTTTATGAAGACTAACAACCGGGTGGGAACCAGCGAGCGCGGGCCGAGCGCCGCATAAAGAGGGGAAGCCAGAAAGTGCTGAGGAAGGTAGTCGCACATTGTTAGTTTTGGTCTTATTATTGGATTTTTTTTTTTATTTATAACCAGAAGAAATGCTAAATAAGGCCAACTTCATCCTTCATGTGGCTCCTTTAAATTAATTTATTCAACATATGGACACATGATGTCCTATTGGTGAGGAACAGCCTAGATATGTTCAATATTGATAAATTATATTTATTTGCTTGAAGCTGGTCAACCCATTTATTCAGGCGCATCTAAATAAATTAAAAAGTTAATTTGAGTCACTAAATGCAATTATGTAGATTTAAGAATTTATTGTGGATGATTGTAGCTAACAGAGAATTGGAATATTAAGTCAAACTGATTTAAAAAGAATGATTTTAATCCAGAAATGTGTCCCTACTGAGCAACATCAGTCCTGCATAAATTACTGCATCAATGCGGTGTAGCACGGAGATCAGCCTCAAGTGTTCAGGAAGTCCAGGTTGCTATGACAACGGCTTATAGGTTCTCTACAGGGTTCAGGTCACACCAGTTCCAATTCAGTTCAATCAAAGAAAACTTTATTAATCCCAGAGGGAATTACATTTTTCAACCACAGGACAACTGAAGCAACTTTCTACCGTTAGCAAAATGCTAAAGCTCATCTGGAGATCCAAATCCGTTTGTTTTTTATTTTTTTGCAACCTACATCACACTTTTTCATAGCAGCCTGAACAGTCCAATAAAATATTTTCACCAGAGAAAAATCTGATTTGCGCCACTTCCATATGGGATATTCAATCGTATCTTATTGATCCAAATCCAAATTTTCTGTCATTGATGTGAGATGTGCATCGTGGTTCTGCTGCAGAAGAAGCCAGACGCCGTAAATCTGGACGTAAACGTCTGCTGAGCGTGGATTTGACTGACTCCACGTCCAACTGTGTACAGCAGCTGCAGTCATGCTCCACAACAGCTGCTGCTGTTAGCTGGACTTTATTTCTTTAGTTTTGTTCTGATTTGGTAATAATTCTGTCGGTTCTGACTTTGTCCGATCGTAGTCGACGGCGGCCATTACTACTGCCGTAAACGGAGCGCTGTGACGGGGCGTCTACGTTCTTCTGCATGCGGGTCGCTTTCGGGACGTAAGCCGTTCACAGACGTCTGACTGCAGTCGCATTTAACGACCGCGCAAAAAATATCAGATTTCAGCAAAAATTTAGAAGTGAGCATCGAGAGATTCTGTGTGTCGCCTCAACTTCCCCCGCCATTGGAACAAGAACAAAAAGCTCTTTTTTAAAATTTAAAATCACCAAGAATGTTGACTCCCCCCCAAACTCAATAATAAATTAAGCATGAACTGTTTTAATTTAATCGTTAATTGAAAGCCAAACAAAATGCTGATAGTTTTGGGTTCATGATGAAAATTGAAAAAAATATAAAAACATGATCTGTATAGGTCAATAGTCAGGTGAAAACACTTGTTATATTTAGACAAATGTTGATACAGCAGTTAAAAGCAGATTTGAGTTGAATAAAATGTATAACAAAATATTAGCAAGTATTTTTTATCTAGTTTGTAGTGCAAAATGTCTTGGTACAGTGAAAAATAAGAAAACTAAATTACAAGCAAGTTTTCAGCAAGATAAGTGAGCTTGTTTTTAGTAAATAATTCAATAATCCAGATTAAACAGGATCAGTTCCAGATTATTTCACTTTTAACACCTTTCAAATTCATTCTTGAACTGTAGGCAGGGGCCACAAAGGGCCCACAAACCCCACTTTGAACACCCCTGAATCATTGGTTCTAGTTTTATTCCTGAAACATTTTATGCTTCCAGACTAAGCAAAACATTACGACCAGGTGATGAAGGTTTCAGGTCTTTGCTCAAACCTTTGAATCCATTTTCTCATCTGGTTCTCATGCATCGTCTCGTCAGCTTGATGTTTTAAAGTTTCCTGTCAAAGCGAATATCTGAATCTGAATAACATGAAGCCATCTGAATGAACGGTCAGGTTTGGTTCCTTCCCATCTGCTGGAGGACCTGCAGTTTGCCGGTGGATTTGGCGAAATGTGAAACGGCTCAATAATAAATTGATTGACAGGACTAATGATTCACAACTTGTGTGAGAGCTGCAACAGACAACAAAACAAGAGGGAGAGCGAGGGGCCGGCTGGATTCGGCTCTCCAGGACCGGGCTTAGAGACGGCTACTCTCCGCCAATGTACACACCACACTAATGCCATCATTAGGAAACAGAAGAAGTACATGGTAATGAAGCAGCTGGCGTTCTAGTTCACTTACCTTGGATCCTCGCTCATTAAAGATAATCTCCACATCTAAAATCTTTCCAAATTGCTGCGGAGAGAAAAGAAAGACAGAAGAGCAGAGATGGAGTTAGAAAGCTTGGCTGGCTGTGAATTCATGAGGAGGAGAGAGAGGAACCATTAAGGCGATATGGAAATGTTACTTTTGTGGGGGAAATGGTGGTCAATTTGCATTTGTTAGCTGAGCAAACAGTTGTTGAAGGTTGTTGGCGAGAACTCATCACTGCTGCTGCTGCTGCTTTAATGCGTCTGGATTCGTATCAGTGAAACGAGACGTTTGTAGAAATGCTTGATCTTTGATAATTTCGCAGCGTTTCTGATCAGAGTTTGTTTATTTCCGGCGCTGTTTTGATGTCATCACCCTGGAAAAACTTCCCTCCCTCCGCTGTGTTTGGTGTTTGCGCGGCCAGCAGAACCTCAGGGCCCGTCTCCGGGGGCTACCGCGCTCCAGCCTTTCGATTTAACAGGCCTGCCTTCGGATCATTAGAAAACAGAGGAATGAAAGTAAACTGTAAGTTCCTCTAATGAGTGGAGCGAGTGTGACTTTTAATTGCTGTCTACAATGGCCGTATTATTTCATTAAAAGTAATTACCCTGTCAAGCGGTCCGCGTCGCCTTCATTTCAGCACAACAGGGAAGAAATGGGCCTTCCATGTGGTCGGCGCTCAATGGGAATGGATGGATCGTTTGACTGAGCCGCTAATAGGGGTTAGGAGGAGCCGGCTATTATCCGGCTGCAGACAGTGGAGTGGGCTTGAGGAGCAGGAAAACTTCTGCTTCTGCTCCTTTTAAGGGCGACGCGCCGCATCTCCGCTCCGGTCCGCACATCTGTCTGCTGCGGCGCTCAGCTCCACTGACTCAAACAGGGAGCGCAGGCATTTATATCCCAGCGTGACGCCCCCTTTCTCGCCCGAGAAGACAATGCTTCCCCCACGCTACGTGCAGATGCTAATTGTTTTAACCGAGTGTAATGGGCTTGTGGCGTCGATTAATTAGTTTCAGAGGAAGTCGTCTTTGTGGATTTCCACATGGCGCTGGGGACTGTTGGCTGCTCACCACTGATCTCACTCCTATCCAAACACACACACACACACACACACACACACACACACACACACACACACAACACACACACACACACACACACACACATCAGGGATAAACAGCTGCATCAGCAGCAGCGATAAACAATAGCTTCAATGGGAGGAGTCTCCAGAGGGAGAGACTGATGTCATCTCCAGCGTGGGACTGCAGCTCCATCCATCCACAGAGCAGCTTTAAGTTGAGCGACCACACCGGCGCTTCCTCACGTCTCAGTCCATTTATCACCCAACATCTAAACGCTCACGCGTTTCACACCGGCTTTTAATCTGCACTTCATGATGCAGACACGCTTCATACAGGGGCTTCAAGTCCTTCAACACGCTTGAATTTCAGTTCATAAGGTGCTTAATGTTCAAAGTGCAGTTTTGTAATAAAGTGCAATCTAATGATGGATTCTCCCAAAACCTGAGCAAATCAACTCATCTCTGTTGTTACAGTTGAAACCAGATAGTTTCAAATTATAAAAAGACAAACAGTCAGACTAATCGCTTCTTGTTTCAGGTTAGTTAGAAACATCTAAATTTAATAAATGCCTGAAAACTTGAGAACTTTTTATTAGGAACTTTGTTTGGATTGTTTCAGTGTAATGATTATTATTCCTCAATAACTTATCAATCTGTGTCATTAAAATAAAGGTTGGAATTGGAGGATTTTTTGTTTTCTCAGAACAATCTGGTGTTTAGGATGCATGAGAGACATTTTAAAACATTTTGTTATATTTTTGTCTGCATTGTGCTGTAAAATGTAGACTACCATCATGAGGTATCTTTAATAACAGTAATAAAAAAATAGTGAATTGAAACAGTCTGCTTTAGTTCATTTGTTTAGTTTTTATCTCTGAAAATGTTAAAACTTCATTGTTGGAACCGTGAGCAGAAAACAGGACAGTGATCATCGACCAACTGAAAGAAAGAATAAACACACCCACACCTAAAGTCCAAGAACGTTTCAAACACTTTCATGCCAAGTTATTATTGTCTTCATTCATAATGTCTTCTGACAGTCTGAGAGCAAAACACAAATTTTACAAAAAAATCCCCAATTTTAATACCTTTACCTTTTTTAATTACACAGATCAGTGGAGCTATTAGGAATAATAAGTATTTATTTCATTGAGGTATATTACCTTCCTGGTCAAATTAAAAGCTTAAATACAATATAAATAACTACTTAGCCTTCTTTTTTCTTAAATTTTGATGGTAACTTGTATTAGACAAACCTTTTCATTTGAGCCTGTTGAAACTTCCCTTTTTGTGAGCGACTAGCTAAACACGGTTAGCTTCGTGCTCAGAGATTTTCTCCGCTGCTACGCCAGAGAAACCCAACGGTTGGTCTGCTCATTACGGGTCGCATTTTGCTCACATGAAAAACAGCAAACCAGCTCAAAAACCTTTAAAACTGTTACATTTGTTTCTAAAATTAAAACCCTAAAATATTTTAAGTTTATTTAAGAAAATGTAAGTTTGCCTTAAAGTTTGTGGTGGCAGGAGTATTTAATTCTCATTAGGGCTGTATAATAATATGGATATCGCAATATATATCGATATTTTCTTAGAAAGAAAATCGATATTCATCCTTAAGTATCGTAACGTCCAACTGTCACCTTGTTCACTCACTGCTTGCTTCACCAGGTCATCAGGCTTAGAGTGATTCCTTCAGATGTTCAGGTTAAAAAGGTATCAAACTATTCAGAGCAGGAACTTGGTTCACTTTATTTACTTTACTAATGCATGTCAGCTACAGTTTGGACTGTTTCAACTAAAAGAAACATGTTTTCTCTCCACTTCTTTGATTCATTTTGTCCAGCTGTCCACTTTAAGTCTGTGTCCAACCAGAACCAGGCATTGTGTAGTTGGTGCTTTTAATCAGTTTTCAGTTAAATTAATTCAGTCCAACTTTATAACAGACACAAAATGTCACCAAAATCACTCTGTCCCTCTAAAACCTTTCAGAAAATCGCAAAAGTGTATTGAATTGTATCGTTTGCTGAATATCGCGATATATACCGTATTGTTGGCAGAATATCGTGCATCGTATCGTATCGTATTGTGAGATTACTGTATCACTACAGCCCTAATTCTCATAAATGTTGGACTTTTCTGACGTTTGACTTGGAAACAGACGTCTTCATTTTGTTCTGTGACCTGAGACATTTGAGGCTACTGCTGCCCAGCTGTTAATATATCTCTGCTAGCTAGCTAGCTAGCTTTTGATTAAATCTATCATAGGTAAGTGCGGATTTATCGCCAAGTTGGGTAAATGACGTCCGTTTTCGTCAGCGGCTCATTTCTGTTGAAACCCACCCGAGGTTGGAGGGAAAAAATGTTTAAAGCTCAGCACTATGTGGGTTAAGGCTGATCTCCAGCTGTCCAAAGACATTTGGTCGTTTAATGTCACATTTATTTCGTTGATTTCACAGTAAAAACAGGAGGAAAAAAACAAACTAGCCATCAATTGACAGACTTGCAGTGAATACTTTACATTAAGATGGTTAGCCTAGCATATATGAAAAACTGGTTAGCAGCTAAACATTTGTACATCTTCCATTTGCTCTGGTTTCTGTCGTTTAGGACAGAGGTAAAAATCATGTGGCGTGAATTTCGATAAAGTTGGTGATTTGATCAAATCAACAGAAGTTATGGGTCAGTTTCAAGGCTGTTTCTAATTCTGTAAACTGACAGCGCCAACCAGGTGAGCCACAATCAAATGAACTCGACTTCAACTAAGACTGAACTGAAATGACCAAAAGAATCTAACTCAGTACTTAAGTACGTCCAACATGGCGCCTCAACGTGATGAGACGACTTTAGCTGCAAAGCATCAACATTTAGAGCAGAAGGGTCCAGATCCCATGTCTCTGAAATGACTTCAACAAAAGGCAAAATGATCACTTTCCAAGTTTTTAGACAGAATATTAGTTTCCACTTTACTAGAAAACTGCAGACACTTTCAAGGATTTTATACTAGATGTGAGTGGTACAAACGTCAACCATTATCACAGTAATAATCTGTGGGAATATTGTGAGAACGGTAAAAGTAACAAGAACTATTTATTACTTGTTTTCCAGGTAACTTCATGTCTGCGACTTCCAGCCCCACAAACAAACATTTCCATTTATAATCCAGTCACATAAAGACACACCGTAACTGGATTTTAACAGATTTATTGGTATTTTTAAATAAACGCAGGGGCATTTAAAAGAAGCCTGCTTAATAATTTACTATATAAAATGTTGCAATAGTTCAGCCATGAATCGATATGCTGTGTTATATTTAGGTCTGTCATAATAACAAACTGTGTTGGACAAGAAGTTATTGTGATAAATGATAACATTGTTGTTTCCAGACCATTTTCAACTGATATAAAGATAATGGCATAAAAATGTAACAATACATTCTGAAAGATCAATAAACTTTCAACTCCATTCAACAGTGGAACTGGAAGACATTTTAAATATCCAAAATAAATAAAGCAACAGAAACAATAAATAAAATGATAAAGTCTGTAAACAAATTTGACTTTTATTATCCAGCTTTTTGTAGAAAGATAAAAACAATAAAACATGCAAATGGAAATTATTGAGTTTGTTTTAATTGTTCATGTGATTAATTGATTTATTGCTTATTGTGACTGGCCTAGTTATATTATAGAGTAACTGATTTTGTAGTCGATGTTTTTATCCAACATTTGCTGATCCAAATAAATAACTGCATCAAAATCATGGTAAATTATGATACAATCATTTCAGCCCTTTCTTGACAAAGCGCTCGCTTGTTCCTGTTTGTACCGGTTAATGATCCGAGGTCGTAAACTGAGAGCGATTCCCCCTCAGATGTGGACCTGCGGCCTTTTCAAGCCAAACAGGAACCACCTTTGATTATCCTCAGAGCGCCGTAATGAGGCGGCAGCGGCAGCGGCCTGCCTGCGTGACAGTGGGACGGCGGCGGGGGTCTGATTGCTCTGGGAAACGCTGCGAGAGCCTCGCATCCACCCGGAGAAGCGCTGCTGAAGAAGCGGTGCTCACAAATGAGGGCACCCTCGAGCGGCGCAGCGCGGCGCAGCGCGGCGCTCGCAGGAGTGTTTTCATTTCCCGCGCACTTACCAGCTCTCAGAGATCACAGTTTCTAATTACTGATTAGCGTCCGCTGTGGATGCCCTAATGAGACCTTCATTCAGCGCCTCGTTAAAGGCTCACAGGTCCCTCATGCCGGGCCCTCCCGTCTCGTTCCGGGTTCCTCGGAGCCGCGCGGCGGCGGCGGCGGCGGCGCCTACTCCGTCTTCCCGTCTGTGGGCTTCACTCAGGCGAAGCTGTAATGGCGTATTGAGCCGGTGGCGCTCCAGAAGCCATTAGAGCTGGAGGAATGAGGCTCTGCACACACTGATCACACAAAGGCCCCATTGTGGAGGCCGTGTCAGAGGGTGGAGCGGACCCGCTATCGCTACGCCAAGCTCCAACCAAGACAATCAATCCCACAATCCTCCACCTCGCCAACCGGCGCCAGCAACGGGAAGGAGAGGGGAACATGTGATTGAGGGAGGCTGGGTGGGCTGCAATCAATTTTCCATCATATATCTGCATGCAGCGGCCAGGCACACAAAGCCTGCGAGCTAATTACGCCGGTGATTTGGATTCCACACGACCTGCACCAGAGCTGGGAACAATAAAGCCAACAATCAGAGAGAGAAAGCAGCCATGTTGTGTGCAATTTATAAAGCCACAGCTAGGGCTCTCTGGAATTAATATCATCAGCTCAATGTTGTCTTCATAACGGCTAAAATTAACGCCTCTGGCTGCTAATGTTCCAATTAGCGCCTAACATTTGAAGTACATTTTTGGCCATCGTCTCCTTTCAGATCCATTATTGTTATTGAATCTGGTTGGCTTTGTATCGAAGCTTGTGCAAGACACAAAGGTGAGCCGCCGAGCCGCCGCGTTAATTGGCCGGGAGACGATGAAGATCCGTCAGATCCGGGTGTTCAAACTCGATCGGACGTGAGCCGCTGACGGCGGGCGGGTTGGGGATCGGCGGCAGGTTTCATCGCTCAGCCGCCGCCGCCTCCCTGGTGTCTGACCCACAGAGTTCAGGAGCTGATTGTGACTGATTGAGCTGTTTATCACCTGCGAAATCTTCCAAGCCACTCGTTTCTCCCCAGACAACACAGTAATCAATGCATTAACTAGATGACAGCTGCAGCAAAGCCTCCAGTTACTGTTTGTGCGTTCCTGTATTTTATAGACGATGTGATCATTTCCTGCTAGTGGAGACGTAGCGAACTGGAACATCCTGTGAACAGCTGAATCAGTCGAGTCTCTGGCTGCGCTTCCATTATGAATGTGCGCAAAACTTTGATGAAAAAGTCAGACAATTTGTGGAAACAGAACTAAAATCGCACGTGGATATGTTTGATAAATAAACCTCATCATCCTTCTACTTCTCTCTGTTGTCTCCTTCCCGGCTGCTGATCATGTGACTGTAACGTCTTATGATCAACACGCAATGAAATCAAAATATTTAGAATTATCTTTGCATGATGCTGCAGACTGGAAGGAACTTTAAAAGGTTTTTAAAAATGTCTGAAACGTTCACAGGCTCCAGATGAAAATGTTATGTCTCTATTGTTTTTACTGTCTTATGATTTCAACATAAAACATGTTTCATGTGCTGCTGGATCTTTGCTCCAATTAGTTCCTAATAACCCATCTGGTTGAAAAGTAAATAAAATTAAATAAAAAATAACTTGTAATATGACACAAAGTGTTTCCATTGCAATTTCAATACTGCCAAAAAATCTAGCACCAAAAGTTTTTGTTGAATAACGAGTCTTTTCTAAATTTGCCGTGTTTCCATTCAGCAAATGTATTTTCAAAATGTCAAAGTGCCTAATGATATAACCAGAGGAAACAGGGTCAGTGTGTGAGTGTTGCCGCTGTGCCAGTAGAAGTGAGTTTCCTGGAGCTACTCACCCCAAACATTTGCCTCAAATCTGGGTCCCGGAAGCGGAAGGGAATGTTGGAGACATGTAACCTTTTTGGCTGCTGCTTCTCTGAAGAGTCTGAGTGCTGGAGCTGGAGCTGCTGAGAGCCCTCTGTTTGCGTCACGTCATCTGTCTGCTGGAGGGAAACAAACAGAAAGACACAAGCTGCTCATTAGCTGCTGCCGCGGCGGCGGCGCCGTACTGTACCTCCTGGTCCTGCACAACGAGAGAGACAGAGACGGGAGGGAGGGAGGGAGGACCGGCTGACTAACTTAACTCCACATCTGCCATTTTTCAATCTACTCAGAAAGCCTGAGCGATAAACAGCCGATGACTTATAGTGTCAAACCTGAGGTTGTGCATTACAAATCCACTTATTAATCTCTTGCACTTAGCTCCTGAGCAACAGGGAAGATTGAAGGCGCTGACAAAAAGGCGTGGATATAGATCCCACAGAGCCCTGACATGTCTAGACTAAAGACACATTATTGGTGACGTTTGCACACAGCCATCAGAGTGCGAGGCCCAGAGCCCTCAGCGTTGTTGTTTCCATCATTATGCGAATGCGACGCTGACATTTCTGTATAAATGATGTGTCTGATGTCAATGACAAATTCCACTTGTTTCTCAGTGTGACACCGGTGATGGATTTCAGTGAGCCTGCTGCTGGCTTGTCTCTTTAGATGGACCTTGTTTTATTTTCCGTGGACAAAAAGCTCATTGGTCAAACACAGAGTTTATCCTCTGTCTCCTGCTCTGCTGGGGCTAAAAGTTTTCCATTAGATGGGATCATTTTCTTTCTTTCAGGGAAGAAAATGACAAATATCGATACGAGTGTGGAGCCAAATGGTAATTAGCTGAGATCTGGCAGGTAAAACTGCTCACTAATGATTTTTTTGAGGGGGGAGGAATATTTTAATAAAACCTGAGACAATTATTGCTTAACTTTAGGTCTTTACATCCAATGTTGCCTATAAATCTGATCTGAACCTTTATAATTCGATAACATTTTTATCTTTTTAAGCAAAACATTTATTTTTTTGTGCTCAGTCTATAAGTCAACCAGGGCATAAAAAACATCCGTCACCAACAGTGAAACCATCATCAAGATGTGTATAAATCAAAGTTATTCTCCAGTTTCCTAAACACTAAAGACCCAAAATAAACCAGTTTAATTTCAGATCATATCCATTATTCTATTGTTTTTATATTAAACTAATAACCAAACCGTCAGATCTGTTGCATATGAACCTGTTTGCCGTCCTTCCTTCAGCCCTGCATCACAGTGATGCGTATATATGTTTATATACGTCTGTAACTGGATCAGAATCTGATTCTCTGTTTGTCTTGTCTGGTTCTGGCTCAGATCTCTCCTCTGAGCTGCTTCGGATGGATTTTTCTGCATTTTTGTTGTTGGTTGGGAAAAAGTCAATATGCAATAGGAATAAATGTGGGAAAATATGAAAACTTAAAAAGAGAAGTGTTTTATTTAACAGAATACGGCTGTAATCTTCTGCTTAATGGTGTGTTTAATTCATCTGTTCATTCTAATATTTTTATTGTTTTATGTTGATTCTAGATTGCTGTGTGTTTTTTTACATGCTGCTTTTCTTGACTCATGCTGGAAATGAAGGTGGAGAAATCTGAGAAAAAGTCAGATTTTAAACTTAAGTGGTTGAATGAGGAGCTGCACGTTTGAGAGAGCAGCGTAATTACGGCCTTGACCACTAGAGGTCACTCATCAGGAGAAGATGAAGTTTGTTTTGGGTGTTTGAACTCGGGGTTCATAGTTTCAGTTTCATAATAGGAAACAAATGAATAAAACCAACAGGACTGAAGCCTGATTTAGTGCCGGTGGCGTTGGGGGGGTTAAATAAAGAAACAGACCCAGGAGGGAGGCGGGATGAGGAACCAGGCAGTGGAAGTGGCAGATATTGAGCACAAAAGCTGTTTGAATGTGATATGTAAACTGCCAGGTCTCCTGGGAGGCGCTCTCTGAGCCCGACACACACACTCCGACACACACAGACACAATCTGGTGGCGACGCAGCGCTGAAAAGAGAGGAGGTTGTCGCCCGAGTCCAAACGGTTGAAATGACTCAGAGAGCCGTGGCTGCAGGCCTCTCTTAGTGATACATGCCCACCATTTAGGAAATGGGCTCGGGATTTATTCATTATAATTCATCATCACAGTATTATCATTATCATCATGATCGTAATGATGATCGCCTTTATTATTCTCATTATCATAATCACAATCTCCACTGTAATGGCCGTCATTTATTTGGTTTTTATGGCCCATTCCGAGACGGTGACATACATTGTTAGCGGTGACAGTTGTTTGATTCAAGGTCCCGCTCCGCCTGGCCCGCGGCCGTCCAGGTAGCTCCACCTGAGCCGCCGCCGTCCGACGCCACGGTGACAGAGAGGGACGAGCGCAGAGCCGTGTCCTCGCGCGCTGGAGGTTAATAGCCTGAGCGGCCATGTTGGGCCCAGGGGTGACACGTTGCAGACAGATGCTGGACCGCGGAGGGTGACAAGGTACCGGAGCCCCTCGGGTCAATCTGTTTCATCGGTCACACATGACACACTCGACCTTTAGCGTATGTTGCCGGGCTGCGGCGCGCCGCTGTCCTCCAGCTCTGTCTGTCGGGCTTTTTATCACGCGTGTTTGCAGACATCCAGATTAACTTTCAGCCGGCGCGCAGACAGGCCAGCAGCCCGCTGACATCAGGGCCAAGCACACATTCTGGGAACACAAACGCTGAATTGCTGACTCCGAGCACCTCAGACTGCAAACTACTAACTCAATAACTTCGAGTGTCACCAAGATCCGGGATCGCTGCCTGCGCGCCGCTGCTCCCGAGGCTCCAACCTGCCTGCCTGCTTGTGAAACGGCGCTGTAGCAGTGGAAAATAATTACCTCTGTATTACCATAGGAGGCCACCTTCAGTGGCACTTTACTGTCCCGACAGCTGCTGTCACAGGGAGGAGGAGGTGGGATGCAAAACACACCGTCACCGCCAAAGCCAGCAAAGCTAAGAGTGAGAGAGCTGTCAACTCCTGCAGCTCTCTGGCTTCCTGTTCAGTCATTTCTCTAAAAGACTCCCTTGCTGTTATTTGCAAATCGCCTGCAAAGTGCTCTGCTCAGCACTTTCCCCCTCCTCGCAGAGTGGCATTACAAGAGCATAATTGAAACTATCTGATTGGAATGCTGCCAAGCAGGTAGATTACATCCGATTAAATAGGAGCCGGGGTGGGGGGCTTTGGAGTCTTCGCTCACAAGAATTATAATGCCTAAGCCTTAATTCATTACCCTCCTCTTCCGGTTTGTTTTCTCTCTCTAAAGAAGCTGCAGATATAAGCTCTCCATCACCTGGAGGAGAGGCTGGTGACCCGGCTCCGCCGCCGCCGCCTTCAGGATCTACCTGCACTAAAAACCACGACCCGGTTCGACTCCTGGGATTTCTGCTAGGTTTTTATTAGAATTCTAATTATTTGAATGCAAAGTGTTAACTTTGATCCTGCTTGAGTCATATCAGAGTTTTATTACCCAAACTGACTAATTTAAACTACAAATTCACTCAATTAATAATGCTAAAATTATTTTATTTTAATTTTTTTAAATGATTTTTTAGATTTACCTGCTGAATAAAGAACAAAATCTTTATGAAATCTGTACATCATTACTTCAGAAATATCAGAAATATTTTCTTGTGGTCAGGGGCCAAACAAAATCATATCAAGGGCGATAAATGGCCCCTGAGCCGCACGTTGGACCCCCAGGCTTATGTGGAGTCACTGAGATCAGCCAAATGCAAAGGACCAGAATCTGTCAGGCAGATTATTAAACTCTTAACATAAAGACCTGCAGTGAATGCTAATGCTAGTTAGCATGACCATCGATGACAGTTTTTCTGTAACGATAAGTCACTTCTGCATTAGTACATCGAGTAGCGCATACACAAAAGTGATTGACAGCACTAAGACCTTCCTCCTGTCTCTGATTGGTTGTTACTGATCACATGGTTTATTTCTGCAGATGACACTAAGGCTACAGGAAGGAACAGTTTTAGGAAATATGTAAAGAACGTCCTTTTATCAAAGCTCAGTTCTCCCTTCCTGCAGCTTTAGTGATTTGTTTGACATGTCGGCCCGAAGTAAGTACAACAGGTCCAGTTCAACCTGAATTTGGTTTGTGGGAAAAGAAAACCTCAAACTTTCCAGGTCCGTAGGAAACTTCTATGGATATATATCTATACTGTGGCACAATAGAGCAAGAAAAAACCTGCAAACAACTGGAGGGGATGCATTTGCCTTTCCTGAGGCTGAGAAATACCACCGTTTTCATTTTTATTTATTATTTCACATTCAGAGGCAGCACTCACTGTGCAGACCGGCAAAATGAATGGCGCTCCTGCGAGTCTCAGAGCCTTCATGCGTGGGACTTTGGTCTGTAAATTTTGGGGTTTTAAATTTAGTTTTAGAGCCCAGAGTCACTGTTGCGGCCTCGAGCTCAGAAATCATTCAGTAAAAATGGCCGCGCCGTGTTTACATCGGCCCAAACCCGAACAGGAGCCGTAAAACTCCAAACATCAGAGAGCCAATCGATCTCCTGCTGCAGTGCTGTCTGAATATTAACACAACGATGCTGAGGAGCGTCTTATTCTTGATGAATTAGGATGTCGGCAAAATGTTTACATTGTTTATTTCTGGTCATTTTGGCTTCCAGCTAATCATTATGTTCTGAAAACATTACAATATATGTATGCTGATCAATAAACAATGAATTTTAACCACAGATGTAATAGATATCTCATGTAATCGTACCAATGAAATGATGGCTCTCTGCCAGCCGCACCGATACACCGACATACCGATACACTGATACACTGACACACGATACATCAATACACTGATGCACTGACAAACTGATGCACCGATACACTGATACACCGACATACCGATACACTGATACACTGACACACGATACATCAATACACTGATGCACTGACAAACTGATGCACCGATACACTGATACACCGACATGCCGATACACTGATGCAACAGTAAACTGAGGCATCAATAAACTGATGCACCGATAGATCGAGACATAAATACACCAATGACTATTTTACATGCACTGTTCAGTGGGTCAACATTTCTCTAATAGACTCAGTTTTTCAGAGGAATCTGGGTTTTCATTTGCAGTAAGCCAGAATCATCAAATTAGGATTAATAATTAGGTTTGTGTATTTTGTATTTTTGTGAACTGAATTCACAAAAATGCAACTTATTCTTTCGCAACATGTAACATAAACGAAGTATCGTCAGATTTTAGTGGTTGGAGGATTTCTTTCTCTCTTCTCTTTGGTATCAGACCTCAAGTAATTTCCCCAGCTAGTGCTAGCATAACACGTTTGTTTTGGTTGTTTTTACCCAGAATGCCCTTCACTGTAGTCCACTTCCTGCATCAGGAAGCACCCTTAAATTAACGCATTTATATCTGGAGATCGTCTTGCTGTACATTTACATTTCTGCTCTGGTTTTGGAGATGTGCAGCAGGACAGATCCACTCTTCCTCCTGGTTTACTGTTAGTTTTCGTCTGAGACGTGGAAGCAGGTATTGTGATAATTTAAACTATTAAATCATCTGAGAGTTTGAATCTCCTCCCACTCCTGCAGATCGCCGTCAGCACAGCCTCTGAAAGCGACACCCTGCTGGCGTCTCCATGCTTTAAACGCGGCTCGCCAGAGACCAGAGCGTGTGTGAGTGTTTGCATGTGCTCGTCCATGTTTTCTGCATGCTCCTGCGAGTGTGTGTGTGTCTATGTTATCACAGTCCCCCAGAATACCCTTTGGAAAGTCTTCATGCCGCTGACACGGGCTGTGAAAAATCTGGAAATGAGTGCTGCCCTAATGCCACTGCCTTAATTTGTTATCTGAAAAGAGAATGATTACTCATGAAATTCAACCAAACCTCAGACTATTTGAGCCGAGCCAGATAACGAGCTCGCTCCCCGGCAGCCCTCTGCTACCCTCGTCTCCAAGGATTTGGAGAAAAGTTCGGCGCTGCCTCTCTTCCCTCAAGTCACCTGCTTTCAAGTCAGCTTGTTTGAACACGATGCCGGCCTGCAGACCGGGCGGCGGACAGCGCCACCTTCCTGGTAGAGACGCAGAGGGAAGGAGCCAACGCTCCCTGCACCTCATTAAAAACACACACACACTCTGCTCTCTGTGGGGAATTGACACAGAATCCATACGTTTCGCTGAATTCTCACTCACTTGACTCTTTTTAAGTCTTTAAGTCAAGAAGATGTGCCGAGCAAAGCGTCGTGGCGGGGTGGAGGAGCTGAGCGCAGCAGAGTCGAGCCAGCAGAGGGGGGATCTGCTCCTTCAATCTGTGTTTCTGCAGGGTGCCCTAATCAAAGGCACCCGGGCCCGTCTGCGGCACCCAGAGCAAACCGGCTGGGCCCGTCATTAAAGGCAGCCAACGCAGCAGTGGGCGACACTACACCAGCGGCCCCCGAGGATTAGGCTCTGTGTTTACACCCCACTAATCTCATCCCTCTGTCCTCCCCGAGAAGAGACGGCTGGATGCGGGAGAGGAGATGGAGGGGAGCGAGGAGAGCCAGGCGAGCTCTCATCTCTCCACGGCGACCATCTCTGGGTTTTTTCTCACAGCGGGCGAACAGATGAAATGGAATCAAATGCGAAACGGAGAGAGAAGGGAGACAGAGAGGCATCGAGCGGAGGAGTGGTGTTCAGTGTCAGAGAGGGGGAGGAAGATAGAGGAGGAGGACGAGGAGGGTGAGCCTCCTGCCAAGTCCCCCTCCCCCACCCCACTTTAAACTCTCCTGCATGTCAGCCATTACTGTAAGTGCAGGATATAACTGTGGAGCAGTTGGAGAGCGTCACACAAATCTTCAAATCAAACATTGCTACATTACAAGGCGATGATAATGCGCCGCTGCTCAGCTTGTGCTGCCTAAGCACTTTTTCTGCTGCCAAATATTCATGGCTGTGCAGTAATTGTGAGGCCGGGAAAATGGAAGTGTTAGCAACGTTCTTTATGAGTGACCTGGATCCCTTTCAGGGGGGCTGCGACCTCGCCGTGACCCCTTAGCGCCACCACAGAAGAAGAAGAAGAAGAAAAAGAAGAAGAAGAAGACCCCCTCTCCTTTCATTTCTAACCACCTCTTATAAACATTAGCGCCACGCGAGTCGTCTTCGCTTTTATCTGAAACTTTGGATGTAAATCCCGAGTCGAGGGATTTGACTCTGAGGCGGCAGACAGCAGGAAGGCGACTTTCACGCTCAGACTGATCCGACCGGACAGCAGCTGGAGTAAAAGGCATCTCCGCCGTGCCGCTTTCACCGAGGGCAGAGAGGGTGAAGGGCGTGTCGCTCCGACAGAGAGACCAACTCTTTCCTGTCAGATAAAATCTGATCAGCTCTGCCTCTGCATCTTCAGACATCTCAGGATCTGAACTTCCCTCCCAAACCGCTAAGCATCAAGCGGGCCCTCCAGTTCTCACAGTAATTTACGCAAAATCAACATATCCTGGCATTTCTTACACCAAAACTCAATTGCAAGTTTATTGGAAATTAATTGTCAAAGACATTGGGCTTAAGTGATGCAAACTCCCACCTGCAGGTGGCAGTATTTCTTACATCTACTACACTGCTGACAGGTAACAAAAAGTTACATTTACTGTCACACAAGTTAAAATATCGCAAAATTCCTTGCAAAAATTACTGAACTAGCATCACAAAAATCACAAAAACAATCAGGAAATCTTGGAGCGACTGAAGATCTGAATATAAAAAAAAACAGAAATCTATTTCTATTTATTTATCGACTCCCCGGCCATTTTTCTTAGGTAAACCTGTTCAAACGACCCGTTTCACTCAACCACATGGCAGCAAGTCAAAGTATGAGGCATCTTGATGCGCTAAAGACCACAAGTTGTTCTGAGTGTTTCAGAAGCTGCTGATCTGCAGCCACTTCTCACACGCAAACATCCTTCAGGTTTCCAGAGAGCTATGGTTAGGATGGAAATGTTCCAGTATCAGCAGGCTGATCAGAGACGGTAAAGAGACCAATAACTCCACAGACGACCTCGACCTCTTTCAGAACAGGAAACTAAGGTGACAGTTTAACCCTGTCCACCAAAATCCAACAACAACCGACTGAAGGAATGTTGACTGACGTGATTTCAGCTGAAGCGTTCGGACGGTGGAGTCAGAGGACGGCAGAAACACGAGGACTGAAACCAACGATTATTTTAGTGATCAACATTTCTGACAATCAATCGGATAAAAACATTGATTCGATCTCCAGATATTTCATTTAACTACTGGGGCCTTTTTTTATACAATAATAGAAATACATTGAAAGATGCAAATAGTAAAATAATAAAATAAAAGTTTTGTTGTTTAAAATGAAGTTGCATTTCTTTAGCAAACTCTTCAGAAATCCTAAAATCAAAAGCTCAGCCCTTTCTCATTATCAATGCAATTGATCATTTTTGGGATTAAAAGCTTAATTACTGGATAGCAAAAGGTCCTTAAGGTGATTTTATTTTTATTTGGAATTGAACCGGATGAAGCTAAACTTGAGTTCTGTGTAGATCGCATTCACAGACAAAGGTTTATTTTTTATTTTCATCTTAAATGCAAAACTTAGATATTAATTTCTGCTCTTAATATGTCCATCTTTCAGCAAAATGCCTGATTTTGACTCTGTGTATTCCAGTTAGCAGTTAATCGATAACTAAACTAGTTGATGACGATTAATCGTGTAAATCCTCTAAAGCATCGATCCAGGTTACTTAATAGAGTTGGAGATATTTTCTTTGGGCCAATAATACCAACCAAACATCATTTAAATGCCACAGCCTGTAAACCAATAAAGAGTCTCTGGGATGTAGTTATTTATGGTTCATAATGTGAATATTTGGATGTTTTGTTCTGCAGTCTTGGGAGATTTTTACAGGCTGTGGTGGGCGTATTCTGGGCCTGTCTGCTGCGTCTGCTTCGAGCACAAAACCCGCAATTCTCTGAGGCAATGTGCAGAACTTCCATATGCAACTTATGTTGACATAATAAAGCTACAATATGGTGGGCAGTGGAGACAATTAAAAATGCACATTACTGTAGTGCAGATGGGGCCACATGTGCAAGTTAAATTATGCAGAAAATAATTTTCTAAAGTCTCCTAAAACAATCTGTTTGCACACCTTGTTTAAAGTCATGTACAAACACGTATAATTATGATTTATGTGGAGTTTAATTAAGCTAATGTAAAGGCTGAATGCAGCTGAAACCGAGACCTTTTTTAGGGACAACATGTTCTGGTGTTTAGTTAATCTGGATGCTTCCTGTTCTGTTTGCTAAGCAGCTTCACTTCTAATCCACAGCTGGTCTGGACTTGTTTTGCTTTCAAAATGGCTGCAGCTGCAAAAGGACCCCTCAGTCATTTCTGCTCAGGCTGGAGGCGCATCTCAGATCAGCTACACCATCATCGGAAAGTTCATTCACTTTGGTCATTCAGTGCAGAAGAGACAAATATTCACACTGAAGGAGCCCAGACATCAGATGGACACTGTGTTAATCAACATTTCTGGACTAAAGCTGCAGAATGTAACTTTTAAAATAATCAAATTTTTACTTATTTATTTTATTTGTTAAAACTTCACCATGTTGTGGTAGTTTCAGACATTTAATGTGTGAAAAAATCCATCTCATGCTGCCGTCTGCAGAAATGCATCGCTCACGATCATAAACAGGCAGTCTGGAGGAGGGTCTTAGCGCTGCCAATCATCTTCATGTACTCGCTGCTAAATGTGCTAATGGCACAGAAAGAGCTTAGCATTACAGGCAAACCATTTATCCGCTGTAATCTGTGATTATGCTAACTAGCATTAGCATTCACAACAGGTTAATGCTAATGCTGAAGAATAGCAGAAATGAAGGGGGAGGGGATGAGCAGCACCAGGCAAGATTGTGACTGACAGTGCTAAGTCCCGCCTCCTGGTTCTCATTGGTTGTTTCTTATCTCAGATTATCTATCTCATAATATTCTATCATGGCACAATGGCAGCTTCAACAAATATGTACAAAAATATATATTTTTAGAAAAGTTACATGCTGCAGCTTTACATATTGATATTCACATTTTCTGAGAAACTAAATTTGTAGCTTTTTATTTGTTGTAAGCTAGAATCATCCAAATGATCAGATGTGTGTGTGTGTGTGTGTGTGTGTGGTGTGTGTGTGTGTGTGTGTGTGTGTGTGTGTGGCGACTTTCTGAACTGAATATACATTTTTCCGATGATCTGTATTTACTGCGATGCACCTCCAAAGTTTCTGGAACCAAAATTTCCCTGCAGACAGAGATGCAGCTAATTCATGAAATTTTACAAGAACATTTCTCATCTTTTGTTAGTTGCACAACAAAAGAATCACATTTAATCAGTTAATGAAGAATAAAATGATAAGAAGAATATATTTTACTTGCTGACAGCGTGTTGAGAACAGTGTTTGCAGGTGATGCAGGGCACTGACCGGTGCGGTCGTGGTGGCGGTGATGGCGGGCGTGCTGCTGTCAGTGCCGGCCGGCTCGCTGTGCGTCTGTGTGGGCGTGTACAGGGTCATGGCGTGCTCAGGCACCCGGCTCTGCCCGGTGTAGTCCTGCGTCGGGAGCGGGTGCGGCGCCGCAAACTCTGCAGGGATGCCATTCTGTGGGGGAGGCGGGTACTGGGCGGGGGTGTAGGGCTGGGCCATCGCTTCAGGAGGGTTGGTGGCCTCTTGGTTACCCTGCGAGACACACAGCGAGAAGGCAGAGGAAGTTAAAGCTACAGCGCGTCGCTGGGCTTGTGTGAGCAGCATGAAAGGCGTCCGGGTTCCCTCCGGAGACTCAAAGGGCAGCCGGGGAGAGCTATCCTGCCGAGCTTCAGAGCCGAGAGGAAACAGCCATCATATCACGTCTCGGCTCACATTAGAGGGACCCTTGATCATCGCTAATGAACATAGTTTACATTGTAGAGCGTGGCTTACAGTTAGAGGGCCAAGAGTCAGGGGGAATCTCAAAGCACAAGAGGAAAGATCAATTAATTGATCAAATTTTGATTAAGCTCTTTGATTTCAGTGACAGGTCTGTTAAACGAGCAGCTGCTCCCTCAACGAGATTCTTTTTAATACTTCCAGCAGAAAACTGCTGCCTGCTCCGCCAGCGCTGGCTGGCTGGCTGGCTCGGCTCGGCCCGGTTCAGCCCCGTTCGGCCCGGTTCGGCCTAGCCTGGCCCGGCCCAGTCCGGCTCAACTCGACCCGGTCCGGCTCAGCCCTCGTAAGAGCTTCAGTTTAATACGATGCAAAGCAAAAACATGTTAGGAAGGAGGAAAGACAAGAAAAATAAGTGTGAAACCATCACAGCTCCCAACAACCAGTAAAGTTTTTCATCTCAAGATTTTTCACTTCTTTTGTCAGGAAAATATAAATTATTACTTTTAATCTGAGTATGCCATTTTTAATAACTGCACATTGTTTTTCTTGTTGTACGTTTGGCCTTCCTGTACAGGTATTCCTACATGTTTCTGTATCTTTGTCTCACATTTACCTTAACTTTCTCCACTGAAACAAAACAGATATTTCTCCTTTATTCTATAAGGATCCATTAGTATCTACACTCATCTAATAGCATAGATGTTTTCTCTTATGACGTGTAAATATTTCTACTCTGACATCCAAAATGTCTCAGAATCAGCAATATGTTCAAATAGTTTTTATTTGAGTTTTTTAAGCAAATTGTGGTTTCATATCAGTTTAATCCGAACCTGACCCTGTTAACAAAGTGCTGATTAGATTATGATTTAATGTTTTTTCTCTTTCTTGAGTGAGAAACTTTCATTAAAAACCAACGTTCAGCCCCTGAAGCTGCCTTACAGCAGCTCCCATATGCTGCCAGAGCTCCCAGTATGGGGTATCTGCACCACATGTTTTTCTTAGCCCCCCCCCCCCGTCTCCGCTCCTGACTTTAGTGATAGATGGGCCTTCGCACCGAAGCGGTTTCACACCCCTTTGTCTCGTGTGGATGCTTGGGATGATGAGCTGCAGAAATAATGGACTTTTCTGGCTGGTGCACATTGTTAAACTCGGTAATGGCTGGACTACAGAAGTGCGTGTCTTATTGTTGCGAAGCTCTAGTCTCTGAGAATCCGGCCTAATGAGCAGAACAGTGAGATCAGTGCTGCTGGAGCGGATATCCATCCCGGCATTAAAAACACTGAGGGAAAAGGTGAGACAATAACACCACAATCCAATAACACCCCCTGCAAATACCCTCAATCACATTTAAAGATACAGATCATGCGAGCGCAACGCATAACTCTTTTGATAAGGGAGGAGGAGGAAACGCAGCAGCCAGAAGTGAGGCTTTATGAGTGGCAAAAAAAACAATAACGGTAAACAGATAGAGAAGTTTCTGTCTGTTTCTTTACAAGCCGTCTGCGGATGGTGAGATAGTAGATAAATGGGTTTTATTCCTCTCCGTTTTATTTTGCTGCAGTGGTTTTTGGCCTCTGCCTGCAGATTTCCAGAGAAAGCTTGATCTGGGCAGGAGGCTTTAATGAGAGGAAGCTGAGCAACACTCTGCTGTAAATGTAGTGGAAATAATTCTGCTCTGACGTGTTGGCAAACAAAGCTCGGCCTAAACTGTGCGCTGCCAATTAACGAAATGCTCCATTATCTAAATGAAAAAAGAGCGGAGCCTTGAGAGGAGCTGACCAGCCTCCTGCTGGAGGAGCCGACCCAAACACCCCCTCCTCCCTCCCGCCTTTTATTACTCTGGATTTCCATCTCCTCTGTCTCTCCCTCAGTCCTCCTCCCCCTCCTTCCCTTTTATGCTCATCTCTTCCTCCCTCCTCTCTTTTTATGCAGAAACTTTTTTAATCTCTACCCCTGTGCTCCACTTTTTCTCTGCCTCCAGTCATGGCATTATATAACACACTTGCAGTGCAGGGCATCCTAATTCAAGGAAGCTCTTGATGTTGGCAAATTTCAACTTCTAAGCGCCCATTTTAAAAGGAGAATGGGGTTTGCTACCTCAAAAAAAAGAGGATGCACCTCCCGGTAGGAGAGCTCAAAGTACCACCGGATCCTGTGTCCTGCTTTAAAGCGGCCTGCGCCAGCCGTCAACACATCAACGGTCCGGCGGAGGCAGAGCGCGCTCAGCAGCGCCGGAAACAAGACAACACTGCTGCTGCTGCTGCTGCGTTTGTACATCAAACACGGCTCACGTCATTAAACAGATCAAAGCTGCAGGTATTTCTTTTATTTAGTCGCTGTCAACACACATGCCCATAAACGCCGTCGGTGTTTTTAAGAGTTTACAGAGAAAAACCGGCGTCCACTTGAGCTACAGCTGCAAACAACCTCACACGTCTTCGGAGGTTTGGTATCCAGGATGGGACAATCGGATCTATAAACTCGGTTTCCATGCAACGTCATCCTGCGTAGCACGCAGGCTGGCGTTGAGCTTTCCTCTGAGGTTATGATGGAGCTGTGGAAGCATCATATTCATCTTCTCATTGATGCTGCTCTGTGTCTGCCAGGCGAACAGGTGAGCTGCACCACCAGCTGATCAATAAAGCAAGAAAAATAATGATCTGCGCGCTGGAAAGAAAATGAAATCCCAGAAATATTGTTCTTCTTGTCGGCCATTAATAACAATTAGAAGCCCGTCAAGCGGAGTGGTGCATGAAGGAGTCACAGATGAACAAAACCAAATGATCTTCGTCCTAAGCTGTTTGGATAAGCAGCTGGTAATGAGAGTCAAGGCCAGACTGACCTGAACGTCTGAATAAACACTTTGTTGCCGACTGACAGAATCCTCCTGTCCAGAACTGAAACTCTTTATTTCCCTAAAAACCCAGCAGTTTTTCCCAGCTTTGTTCTTCCTTCTTTCATCACGGCGATGCTTCCAGCTCTGCTTTCTTGTTTGTTTTATCCTCGTTTATTTGTTTGACTATAGGTGAGTTTAGAGTCAGATGTAGTGTTTGTTACTCATCGTGGCTCCGTGTGTCAGGAACTGACTCGTTTTGCTCTCATCGGTCCTCTCCTTGGAAATGTCCAACAAGGACCGAGAGCAAGTGACACGAAAGCAGCATCGCCGCCTGCAGCTGCGCATCAGAGGAGGAACTCTGCTGCAGCGCCGTGTCGCTGCAGTTTCAAAGGGCAGCAAGGCAAAAGCAAGGAGGCGGAGAGTACAGGCCTCATTAGCGAAACACAAAGTAACACTGCCTCTCGTATGATCTTCGCCTTCCTCTGATGTATGTGACAAACGAGTTATTCAACTGGAAATGGACTGGGAGAAGAAAAGAGGCCCATGCAAATCAGGCGAGCTGCCCTCGTCCCAGAGCGCCACACCCGGCCCGGCAAACATCCTCAGTGCCTAATGAAAAAACCTCTGACAAAGCAGTCAGGTACGCTTCACACCTCATTCTGCAGAAGAGATTGCTCTTTGTTACGGCCGCAGTCCGAGTCGTGGTTCTATTGGAGTGTTTATGGGAGGAGAGCAGCGACATTTTAATGCCCTCCTTGCTCGGCCTGCCGCCTGAACCTCGTCTCCACAGGCACGGTGACGAAGAGTAAAGGCAAGCAGAGGGAGCTGCCCTTATCGATCTGCCATCCTTTCCTTCCCTCAATCTCTCCCTTCACTCCTTCTATTACTGAAGAGCACAATAAAAACACTATCTCTAATCTTAAGCACTCTCCTTCTGTAAAATTGGATTGGAAACCCTTACTTAAGGAGATGACTTCTGGAGTGGAGTTTCTGATTTTACAGTCTGCATCAGGAGCCCGGGAGGTCAGAGGGCACTCATGGTGATGCCCGGCGCCGAGGCGCCGGCTCAGAGACACTCAGACACTTTGACTGGTGTTAACCCCGCTGCACATGGTCAGAGCTGAACTCGCTCTCAGCAGGTACAACCGCCTGGCTGCTGGCCAGCCATCCCTGATCCTCTTTAGTGGAGCTGCTCAAACACAGGAGCTGTTAGCAGGAGCTCATAACGGCAGAGTGCCGCACTGACTCATACGTGCGACGGAGGGTCGCAGAGTAACGCGAAGGCAAAATACGGCAGGCGACTAATTGCGTTGCATTGAATCCGGAGGGAAATCACTCAAATGGGAGCGGGCTGATCAATCTCAGCCATAGGAGCCGTGATGGAGTGGGCAGCTTTATAGCTTCAGCGCGCTCACGAGCAGCCTGGATCATTTTTCACCAAAGGCCTTTTTACCCAACATGCTTCCTGCTGTACAGCAGTAAACATACATTAAGCAGCTGTGCAGCGTTTGAGGAGGATCCACGCTGGATCCGAGCGAACACAGGCAGACAACGCGCTTCATCAATATTACACAACATACAACATTTTCTTAAGTGGACCGTAAGCTGTTCAGCGTCTGAAAATTGTTCTCTTCCAAAGGCTCTGTAGAAGAACGCTCATTTGGTTTTAATGACCGGCTGACAGTGATGGTGGCAAACCGGCGATAAATCCCGCAGGGCCGTCGCAGGGTGTGGAGAGGAAAGCAGCTCAGCGGAGGCCAACGCTCGGCTCCCAGTTGATGCAACACAAACGAAACACCGAGTGGTGTTCAGCCAACTACATGAAAGCCTCTGGTTGTTCTGGTGCTGATGCTCGGTTAATTGTAGCCCCACACGCCGACAGTCGGCGAAGAGGCGGCCCGAGATGATTTCTGCAGGCAACTGGCATTCATTTAGTCTTGAAGGCGCATAAATAAAAGCCGTCTAGCCGGGTCCATTTTAATTAGGAGAGCCACATGATCTTCTTCTATGTCTCTGTGTTCACTCTCACCAGAGGCTGCAGCATGTGTTAATTACAACCACATGCCACACAGCGAGTCCAAGGTGAGCCAGGAGAGGGAGACGGAGAGGAGGTAAACAACAACAAGGAAACAAAACCGCTTCAGCAGAGACTCACATGATGAGCCACATATTTGGTGCAGCGGCTATTCCCCTCCTCCAAGTCGACCAATTACAGCAACGCAAGTGAGAACGGAGAGGCATCCCAATTTAATGCAGATTCACCCCCCAACCCCCCAACCCCCCACCAGCAGCAGCACAACATCCGCCGCTGTAGGTTTATGATTTCAAATAGGCTGGGGAGCGGGTTATTGTTTTGTCTCACATTTCCTCCTCTGCAAACTCCCTTCTTTCCATTTTTCCATCTCATTTGAGGAAAATCAATTCATGAAAATAAACACTGAGTGTCTTCGCTCTGCGTCCGAGTCAATTTGGATTTTGTGCATGTCTCTCCGCCGCTTTTCTGAGAGGCTTAATCGTTTTCACGTGTCACATGTGTTTCATCCCCTCTAACCTGATTTTTCCTCGTTATTGGGAGCACTTATTTGCTCCACAGCCTCGGATGGAGGTATTAGAAAGAGAGTTCATTTTCCTCCATCCCTTGCTGATTTCTTCATTACGCTGCAGCCGAGGCGCCGCGTGCGAACCCTGGCATCGAGATGGGACTGCTCTTAGCGCCGCAACTGCAAGTGTTACTATACCTTAGAGACGCTGCAGCGCCTCTTAATAAACACAGCAGACAGAGGATCACTTTGAACTCTGGTGACATGTAATGAACCTGTCTGTCTCAGTCGCACCAGGCTGTCTGGGCTCCGGCGCCGCCTGGTAAAAATGCAGATAAATAAATAAAGGAAAACAGAACCAAATAAAGCCTGCAGGCCCCGTGAAAAAGCCATCAGTTCCACTTGGTTAGACTCTCAGCATTTTGCCAACACCATAAGAGGAGATAATTGTCGGTTTCAGTGCTGATGCCTCTTTTGTTGCATAACAGATATTTACATCTGGGACTAATTACTTCACACTGGGTGTCAAAATTTGGATTAACTTGTGGGAAGCATCCAGTTTGGTGTTCAGACTGGGAGACAAAAGACAAGCGCACCCGTCTGACCCCAGCGGAAACAAACCGCACAACCTTTCCAGATACTTTTCTTCTGAAGTCGTCAAAACAAAGTGAAACTGGTGCTAAGTGCTGTTAAAAACTGGCTGAAACAGAACGACTTCTTTCAGATTGCTATTGATCAGACCCGGGCAGAGGGAGAAGTGATGCCTGATCCGCTCATATAAACCCATAAAGCTGCTCCACTCTGTTGTCTTCTGACCCTCAGGGGACCAAATGACAACATTTGTTTTAGAACCAGCTGATTGTCATGTTAATTCAGCCCCTCCTCCCCCACTGTGGCGAAGGTTATGATACGGGGGCCAGAGTTCCTCATGGGGACAAAATGTCATTACTTAAGCATGCAGGAATCTCAACATGACATTCCTTGACCGCTGTGACAAAGGCAAACATATGCAAATGTGTGAGAGTGCCACTCTCATTATGACCCCTGTCAGGGAGGTTTGACACCTCCCTCTGGACCCGAACATGTTCGCAGAGGAAGGAGCCCCGATAATGACTGAACGCTGGCAGGAAAACAGCTGTAGCTCTGCCTTATCTCTTCTATTCACTCCTTTTGTGTTTGCATCTCTCTCTCCAGCCTCGGTTGGCCTATTTGCTTCCCCCTTTTTCTTTTTTTGCCTCCATTTTGCACTGAAAGGAGAGACAGGTTTACAAGGCGGGAATTCTTTGAAGTAAAGGAGCCAACGACTCGCCGCTGTAGCCAAAGCTCATCTAATCAGGGGCTAATTCCAGTTATTAAGATTTGAGAGATAACTTTGATTCATCACAGTCCATCTACCCTGATCGGTTAATCACTGTCACGCTAAGCTCTTTTTTAGTCATCCTTTTGTTTCCACTCCCTCTGGCATGCAGGGAAGGGGAATAAGAGGGATAGAAGAGAAGGAAAGGGAGAAGATATTAACAATATTAATGACCCGTGATTCTCGTCTCCTTAATGAGAAGGGTTATTAACTGTGATTATCCGTGATGAAATGGTGGTAATTCTTGAAAGCTTGAGAAAACTTGTACAATCACTCGTCTGCTGATTCGCTCCTGCTGATGTTTAAGAAAGAAGGTGAGCGTTTGGAGAACTGGGAGGATAAACAGGAACGTTCGCCGCGGGAAGCCTGGAAGGCTAAGGCAGCCGTTTGCAGCTCCAGCTCTGTTTCACTTCTGAGTTCTTCACACAGATGCAGCCAAACTCTCAAGTGTTTCTCGCTCTTTAAAAGCCACTCGGCACGCCACCGCCTCACTCTCTCCTCCTGGTGGCTAACGAGCGGGCCAACGTCGACACCCAGTCGCCCATCTGCTGCCTGACACTGCTGAGTGGCTGTTTGAACACCTATGCCGCTTTCGCCAGATCCCTGATGCAGCATTTCCCCGGCTCGGCCTTTTTTCATCCCAATTATAGGAAGTTGCATGCCTGTGGAGTCCCTGTCGGCTTCATATGATTCCCTCAACGGAGAGGAGGAGGAGAGGGAGGTGCTGGTGCTGTCTGGTGAATCATTGATGTGCAGTCATACTGTTTCATTGCAGATCTGTGCGTGTTTGGAGGGAAAGACGGGGTTAGGCAACAGACAGATAACAATCCTGAATTATGCATGTCCGTCCACTGCGAGGGGTTTAGGGTGGAGTGGGACGGGAACCAGCCATACTCTCTTATCCCTGGAGACAAATTTGGATAGAAAAGATCTGGGCGTAGGAGAGTCGGGTCCACCCGACGGCTTGAGACGTACGGAGCCCTGCAGGTGAGCCGCTCACCGGCTCAGCAGACGTCCATGTTGGCGTTCAGGAAGACGCATTTGTTTTAAAAGCATCTCTGGGAATTTAAAGCATGTGGAAGTGTCTCCTAAAATCACTGCTGGGCCCATTTGGGATAATAATCCCATTTCTACATGCCACTGTGGCTCTCGCTCTGGAGAAATTGGATTGTTTGCATTACTGACCTGTGGAGCAAGGCACTCTGGGAAAAGCAACAGCCTTGAGGCTTTATTAGATTCAATCAGTCTTTCATAAACAAAAGCTCACTTTTGAAAAAGGTAAGGGAAATCTTCTAAATGTGGGCAAGCCAGCACTTTGTGGACACACTCCATTTATTTCCCCCAATTAAATCTCTTTAATTGGATTGAGGCCTGGCACCTGGTTTACACTCTGTCAACCACGCAATCCACAATAATTGATGCCAGAGCCGGCGTGCGTATGTGTGCGCACGGCCGTGGGACGTGTGGCGATGGGGGAGGAGGGATTTAGAGCATGTCTCACTACTCCACAATTTCACTCTGATCAATTTATCAATGGCCCGCCTCGCTGTCCCGCAGCGTCCACTGCACCGAGGTGGGAGATGCCTCTGCAGGATGCAGGGAGGAGGAAGCTGCTGCAGCTGCTGGACGCAGCAGCAACATGTATTTCATACTAAGCCACTGCTTGATCTAAGTCTTTAATTATTCTGGATTCCTTCCTGAGGAAGCTAGCGGCATGTAGCGCTGCAGATTTAATTATTTTAAACATAATGGAGAAATTAAATCTGGCATTGTGTGTGTCAGGAGTTGATGACGTTTTCTGAACTATCATCCCAGGCCGACCAGTTTATTGGTAAAATGTAAACACATATTAGCATGTCAAACAAAAACAACAACATTTCTGTCTTCAATGATGTCACCAGGAGGAAATGTCTCCCAAGTTGACTACCAACATGGCCGCACTCACTCACTTTCCTGCAGAGTCGTAAAAGCACATGCAGCTTTGGGGAACCACATGCTAATGCTGCAGATTTGCATACACACACCCCCAGAACCGCGACCCACTCCTGAATACAAATTGCCGCGTGCCCACATGTGGAAACACACAGAGATACAAATCCGGGAGATGCATCATGGCGCGCTGACAGCACCTTTAAGACACTTTGAGAAACGCTCGGCTCCTGAATACCGAGCGCCGCCGCCGCCACCGTACAAATGGAGAGAGGCAGAGACAGAGCGAGGGGGAGGCCAAGGGAGACCCAACACAGTAAATAAAAATACAATTTCCTCCACTGACATACCCATTCTGTTGGAAGCCTGACTCTAATTATTCTAAGCACTTTGAGGGATGGCTTTCCACGGCATTAATCTACACATCCCACTCGCCCATCCACAGCCGATGCACTTTTAACTACATGAGGCCGGAAAGTCCACGTAAAACCTCAGGAGGAGGAGATTGACTTGGTACAGTTATCAGCTGAAGTGCTCTGCCCGACTGAATCTTTCTCTAAATCTCACAACACCATGCAACAATTTTCATTTTCAATTTCAAACTGCACATCTCTCCTCTGGAAGCGGGTAACACGTACGTGTTGCTCTGCAGCTCAAAATAAGTTGCTGAATTCTCATTACAGGGTTTGTGTGCAAGTTTCCCCTCTGGGCGGCGAAGCACTCGAAGCTCATTTGAAACCGCGGCAGATCGATAAATCACCCGGGACCATCGATCAATCAATGAGCTTATCGATATTCGCTGGAAGAGGCTCCTCCCACCGAAAGAGGAGGCCATCTTTGGTACGGAACATGTCGGGCAAATGGGCTTTTAACATAATAGCTCCGTCTACTTGTGCTGAGTGCAAGATTGATGCTGTGCAATGTTTACATGTTGACACGAGCTGTAATAGTGATACACAGCAGGTTCTGTTCAGCACACACACACACACACACACACACACACACACACAGATGACTTCAAAGATTCATGTTCATCTAAACCCAACAACATCAAAACACCTTTAAGCTTTCCGATAAAAGTTGGATATTCAGTTTTGCTGCAGCTTCTCAAACATTCCCCCGTTGGTCGAAGCCGAGATCTGACCTTCCTAATTAACCACCACTCTTCTTTAGGTGGAGCGTTGTAGGAACAGGGATTTTAGCTGTCAAATTAAAGTTTAACCAAACAATGCCTTGGTTTTAGTCTTCCTTTCCTTACGTTCATTACGAGCAGCAGCAGAAACCTGACAGTCAGACGTTCCCCCTTATTTCTCACTCTCCTTCAAAACTCTCATCCAACCCCCCCTGTCCTTTTACCCCACAACCAACCAGCTAACCAACCCGGCTGCGTTTCAGCCACAGGCGGAAAAGTGAGACTGCGGCTGGAGCGAACATGCGAGGCTGAGAGCGAGCGCTGCAGGGCGACGCCTGGAAAAGAGGTTGCACACTCAGCAAACACACACACGGCGAGAAGAGGGGCAAAAAACGAAAGGAATGAATGAATAAACAAGCAGGCCGGGGAAATAAATAAATAAAGTTGTCATGTTTTTATTCAAAGGGAAATTACTACAGTTGAGGACAGAGTGCAGAGAATTTGTTTCTAAAACTAGTGGCTGGAAAAACATTGATTTGCATTAAGGGGGAAGAGGCAGCGGCATTCGTTTTCCATTCAGCCACATAATCGAGGACGAGACTTTCAAAGAAAAGGAGCTGCTTGTAAAGAGAGGAGGAAAGACAGGACAGCATTGTAGGATAAGAACGGGACTGACGTGACGCACAAGCCAAGCGTCCAAACAGTTGGTTGTTGTTTTAACCCCCCCAACGCCGTATTTATGGTTTTATTCTGCCATCGTGTTCCTCTGATGACAGTCTGACCGTCGCCATGCAGACGCCATGACTGACAAGATAATAGACGCTTGTACATGAGACGCATTGCTGTTGTTTCTTATTTCAGTCAGAGGAAGTGATGCTTTGATTCTCTGATCCAACAGAAAAGAAATCTGGGATGTTTTGCTCCTTATTTGAATTTAGCTCGATGAGTTGTTTTTGTTGGGATTTTGGTGTAAAGATATAAAAAGCTTATAAATAAATATGTGGTAATTGGTCTCTAAGAACTTAAGACAAAAAAGTTTAACATTAGAACTGTTGTGGTGCCAGGAAAAAGACTGGAGGAAAAACCTTAACTGGATTTTTAATTAAATTCAGGTCAAAACTTTGACTAGGCCATTCTAACATGAGTGCTCTGTTCTAAGCCTGATTGCGTGTTAATGGTGTTTGTCCTTCTGAAAGTTGAACCTTCATCCTGTCTTACACTTCAAAAACACAAAGTCTTAAATATTTAAAAATATTTTGTTTGTGTTTCTGGTGTGAAAATCTTAATGCACTTAAAATAAGACAAAACTGACATGAAAGTAAGTTTTCAACAAGATGTAGGAAATTGTTTTATGTTAGTAACTAGTGCATGAATTATTCACTTACAACAGAAACCTATATATAAACTTATTTTATATAGACACTTGGTGAGATTGAGTGTTTTTGCAGTGCAGGTCTTCTAACACGTTTTCCTCCAGGATTTGGCTCCATCCTTTTCTTCTTTAAATGTTTGCTGTGTCCCATTAGAGATGAGCAACACTGACCTAAAACTTTACCCCAATATTTTGTGGTAATTGTTTTCGATAACAAGGAAACAGACAAGAATTTGTTTTCAGCAGAACATTTCTCACTGCATCCATCCCAGAGCCACAAACTCTTATCTAATGATTAAACCTGCAACCTTAGAGCATCAGTTACATACAAACACACCAAAAATTCACTGTTTATGTTTTGTATCAGATTTTCCATCCATTCAATGCTTTGTGTTTTCCAATCTGACACAATTGATGGAAATAAATGGCTGTAATATTCAGCTGGTAGGAACTGACTGATGTCACTGATTTACTTTCCTAAAAATAATAACAACCAAAAAAAGTGAAACTTGTCAGAGTTTATGAAAACATGGTGTTTCAGAGTGGGTATCCCCACAGGCCAATACAGAGGAAATCACATTTGGGCCACATTACCAGATGGCAGAGACAGAAACTCTAGCACCGTAATGTTGTTTGTATACTGTAAGTTACAACCTGCAGGCCTACTGGGGCCTGTCAGATATCCAGTAATGATGGGACATGAAATACAAGCCTCTCTAATTGGAGACAATCTGCAGCCTGCATCTGGATTCAAACTCACGTGTCATCAGCTCATTTGAATTCATAACCACCAAAGTTTCTGAGCGGCATCACAGCCTCTTGGTCTAAATTTAGCCGTTTATTTTAAGGCGCTTATTCTTCTGGTTAATGACCAGAACAGCCGACAAATTGATCCGGTTCCCTGTGCAGAAACGTCCAGATCCAGACCCTCATTTGTGTTCCTGCAGACCCGCATCATATCAGAGCCGCCTGCCTGGTGACATCCAGCAGTTATTTAAGGAATCTGCAGGATATATTGGTGTAACGTGAGCACACAGGCACACATGCATGTGTGTGGAAGCTGACACAATGGAAACACATTGCCACGGCTGCTCCGCAGCTCTCCATCACGTCTTAGCAGAACGAGGGAGCGCGAGGCCTAAGGGTCAGCTCCACCACCGCCTGCAGACACACGGCAGCGGGCCCAGCCATTACTGTTAGCTAATTGGAGTTTTCCTCGGGGTCAGGCAAGCCATGTGCAGCGCCGCTACCAGCGGAGACCCCCACTCAAATAGCCGCGCTTTGTTTTTAACACCACTGCCTCTCTCTCCACCTTTGAAGGAGGAGAGATGTGGAGTTGGGGGCGGGGGGCTGGTTAATAGGAAAAGTCTCTGTCTCCTCTGTGCGCCATTCATCATGTCAAATGTTAATATCTTTAAAGGTCACAGCGAGTCATAAAGAAAAAAGAGCCTTAGCTAAACTTTCCCTGGGATTTCCAGAGGTCTAATCACCAATCGCCAAATCCAAAGTGTCTCTTTTGATTGGCTTTTGATGGCCTCATTTCACAGCGATTCATAACACAGAAAGGGACATTTAGAAGAAAACAGCCAGGTAATTTCAACATAATAATATGAAGGGATAGATTTAACCAACTTGAGAAAGGAGAGAGAGAGAGAAAAAATAAAGGCCGGAGGAAAAAAGTAGCAGCAGCAGCAGTGGTGTGATTTATCCAGCCGACTTGGAGCTGAAAAGCAGCAGGCTGCTGCACAAAAAGGAGCGTAAAAGCCAGATAAAATAGAGGAAGAAAGGGTTGCGGGAAATAAGAGAGCAGCTAAAGACTGCTACTGTCTGACAAGTGTCACACTCGCGCTTCGATCCAGCCTTCCTCCTGCGCTAATGACTGTCAACACGACAAGCCGGGCCGTCTGAAGGGGGAGAAAATTACTCGCTGAAAAGCAATTGACTGACCCCCATCATTTCTCAGGGAACCAGTGACCTGTGAATATTTCATTACGGGGAAAGTCGTGAGGCCCATAGAAATGGGGGGCGGGGGCCGTCTGGAGCCAGAGAGGGAAACCGGGGGCCAAGCCGTCTGCCTTTCTGCTCCTACAGCGAATACTTACCCAGGATGGGACACAAACCGGCGCCAAAGAAGTAAACTCTTCACAGAGCGGATCAACGCATCCTTTACCCGCCGCGCGACATTCGTCTTACAACGAGAAACATCGGAGGCCTCGCAATCAAGAGGGGCAGCAAGAGAAAGAAAAGACGAGAAAGATGAAAGAAAATCAATCCCCCCGGCAAGCCTGATTGATCGGTGGAGTTTTGGACAATTTCATCAGGAGACTCCACTAACCAGAGATGACACGACCCATATTGGAGGCAGAACGCATTGTGGAGATTGATACCCGCATTAGAGGCATCAGGTCGGATAAACGTGGGCTCTGGCAGTAAATACACGGGGCCCGGGGCCCCCTCAATGACGACTTAATGCCAGAGAAATCCTCACAGCCCACACTTTACTTCTCAAACTTTGGCTGGACGGAATAATTGAGTCAATTAGGAGCGCCGTAATCCGAGGAAAGGATCTTCAAAAGGAAAATATACAGTCAAGGTTTGGGTTTGGACTTAAGGATATAAATAAAGAGAGCTTGGAGATTGTCTCTGTTTATCCAACGATGGAGGGAAAGAGCAGAAGGATTATATCTGATCTCATCCAGGAATCTCAAGATACATATTGACTTCCACTCTTGGCTGTTTTAGTGAAACTTTAATTCTCTTTTTTTGTGAAATAGCAGCTTTTGAAACAGGATGTCACAGTTAGGTGTTAAAAGATATTCCACTTGCCCTGCGACCGGCGCTGCGACTTCATCAGGAATAAATTTACTTAGATAAGAGCAGCAGAATGAAGTATAATATCATTTCCTGGTCGTTTTGACATTTCTCCTTATTCCCCATTACTGCAAGACAAGCTTCAGAGATGGGAGGCGAAGGAAAGTCAATAAGCGCATCATGATCCAAACTTCCAGTGAATCCTCCGGATGAAAAGCCGGTTCTCTGCTCTTTGCCGGGCGTGTCAAACCAATGGAGGGAGGAAATGGACGGGGTAGACGAGGGGGAGGCGCACAGGGACAGAGGGAATAGTGCTGATCGAGCACATCGGCCACGAAAGCATGAAATACTACATTACGGAAGGAAAAGGACAAAAGCAGCCACCAGGGTCTGATCATGTCGCCTGACAGGGAGGCAGGGGGTGGAAGTAATCACGGGTCACGCAGGCCACATGACTGATCGGGCTACAATGGGCAAAGCGACAATTTCTGCGGCTGGTAAATATTTCAGCAGTCCTCTGTGTTCCCGCGGAGGTCAGGAGAGCTCCGTTTTAAAACACAACAGACAGCTGCCTTTAATAAAACATCGCACATAAACAGAGCAGAGCTGCTCACTCACTTATTTCCACCGGAGCCTCGACGGATCGTCTTCTCGTTCTCCGTTTGATTAACAATTACATCCTCACAAATACACACAAATATTTGTTTGCAATGCCGTTGCTCTGCTGTTCCTGGAGTCATTTTATTGTTGTGAAACTTTTTCCAGCTGCAGATTAACTCCAGATTTTCAGTAATTGGCTCATTGGATGAGCTAACCAATGAATCAGACGCTCTCTAATTACATTTCTTTGATCAAAATTAATGCATCTGTGGAAAACAGGGAAGACAAAACCTGCAAATGTAAATCTGCTCGGCTGCATTACTAATAGAAATAATAATTTACTGTAAGAGTGGAGCAAAATATTGATAAGGCAAAAATAGTGTCATCCTTCACGGCACGACACAAGCATCAATAAGCTGGTGTTGAATATCTAAATTATTAAATTAAAGCACTTTCAGGAGATTTTTCTGCTTCCTGTGTTGCCATGGCTACTAACTGAGTCAAATCCTGGAAATTTCACAAAATGACATTTTCTGATGTTTTAGTTGTTTTAAAGCTTTGACACTGATGCTCTACGATTGTTTCCTATGAAGTTAGTTCATTTCTTTAGTTCAGCTCAAAAGCTTTCGTCTTGTCACATGACGGAATTACAAATAAAAACTCCACAGTCACAAACAGTGGTGACCAGAACCAGCCGATGACCCCAGAGATCAGACTGAGGAACTTAACTCTGGACTTCACCGGCCGTTTCTCTCTTCCTCCAGACACTGCAGACTTTATTTTGATTTATTTTGATTTATCTGAACCACTCAGCAACAGTCTAAACTCCATGTTCTGGATTTTCTACCGCACATTTTCCTTCCTCTAAGCTTTCCAATTAACATGCATCTCCTTTTGTAAGGCACCAGCCCTGCGTAGAATGACTGAATCATAATGCTTTTTATATGGTTGAAATGCTGTTTGCGGCTCATTTCTTTATCAAGACGTGGAAAACGATGCTTTAAAGGAATGCTGCATCAGCCTCGTTTGTTGATTTTCACTGTTTGTTTCGATGGAAATCATAAGTATTTATTTCCGGTTCCGTTTCAAAAATGATCCGTTCACGGAAAGTAGCTGGTAAATTTCACTTCCAGACGAGAAACACCAAAAACCAGCAGACGAGCCACAGTAACGACGGCGACCCATAAGAGGCGCTGCAGCGTTTCCATAGAAACACAGCAGAGATGGTGAAGAGCACTGAGACACCTGGGGTCAAAGGTCAGCGTTTTCACACCAGAATCCCAGTAAAAGAGTTTTAACTTCAACTGGTTATGATTAAGAAGAAATCATGTCAAAGAAAAATCAAGTTTTAATGTTTAGATTTTTCCACCTGCTGAAATAATGCATTTCAATGTTTCATGTTTATTACTTATCTGTAAAAATATCTACTTAAAACATCCAGTTATACAGTTTCTGTGGCTCATTGATGTTTCACTATTTATTGTTCATTATTTTATGGTGTAGGAAAAAAACAATTACTATTCTGACAGTAAAAAAAGATCTAATGTAGCAAAATCATAAATAAACCGGAGAAGGATCCAGGAACTATTTCTAAATCTTATTTTTAACAGTAGTAGTTTATCTGGGATAGACGTTAAAAGGCTCCCATTAAGGAAATTCTTGACCCTTCATGTAAAAGTTAAATACGCAACAATTATGTTTAACGACAATCAAGTAAAAAAGAACAAGTTGCCTTTCAGTTGTTGTTTTTTTTTACATGAGGCAACAACAGTCACACACTTTCCTTCCCTGCATGGTGTCTAAAAACAGAACCCTGAAGGACAAGCTGGGATTTTCTGCCCTGGTTTGTCGCAGCTAGGGGTAAAAAAAAAAAAGTCAAATTCATCCAAAACAGAGAAATCTGCCTTGCTTCCAGCTCATCAGGCTGGCATCTCTCCAGAAGAGAGCTGGAGTGTCTTACTGATACGCAGCATCAGTGCCGGTGTGACAGCGCACATGGATCTAGTCCATGTATCGCTGGCTGAACATCACTTGCAGCCGCTTCTGGCGACAGATCCAACTCAAACCCTTTGTTGACTACCCAGAGTTCCTCTGCTCGCTTTGTCCGTCAGCACAGGTAGCTCATCCTGAGTCTGGTCCAGAGGCGTTCTGCTGGGCCGCTCCTCCGTCTCCTGCAGACCTGGCAGCGGACGCCAGGAGCTGCTGAGTGGGGCTGGAGCAGCGCCGCTCTCCGGTAATAAGGCAGCGTAGGAGGAGGAGGTGGCGGAGGGGAAAACAGGGCTTGTTAGAGCGTCGGAGTCACGATCGGCCTCTCTTCCTCTGTTTTACATTACTGCATGTCTGCAGGAAAGTTGATTAAAGCCAGAGTGGAGAGGTGAACTCCTCACCTGCGCTGCCTTTCATCACCGCTGAGGTGGGGAGGTTAGGGTGGCGCCGCGCCGCCGCCGCGTACGCTCTGAGATTAGGCCGGCCTCAGAGGGTAATCAGAGGCCGGGTGGGTGGGGATCGGCCAGCGTGGATGTGGGTGGGTGCTCATTTATCAAACACCTCCAGGTCAGCCTCCCTCCTCACATCAGGAATGTGCCGTGCATGAAGAAAGCGTCTCCAGCTGCTCGGAGCCGTTCTCCCTCCTGCTGATTCAGCAGCTGTGGTGATCGGGGGTCCAGTCCGTTAAACGGCCCTGGGCGGACTCTGTGACGAGCCCCAGACCTGGAGCGGTACAGGATGAACTCTTGACCCCCGGCCGCTCCCTGCCCTCACACCGGCTCCTCAGAGCTGGGTTTCCTCGCCACATTCACCCATTTACCCATTTTGAAACAATGAATTGGTCACAATGACTTCTTGGACCGGATTCAATAGGTACTTGAAGGAAAGCGAAACCTGCTGGGATTGGCTTAAATGATGAAAACTATTGTGCTCCGAAAGAATCAATCGGTGCTTTTCAGCGTAATTCGATTCTTCTCACAAAGGGACTTGGAAGGCAATCTTAAAATGGAAATGCCACTTTGCTGCGAGTGGTTGGGGAGGAGAGAGGGACGGTTTGCATGGTGAGACACCAGCTCCTGTGGACAGTACACCTTTCAATCACGCCGCTATGCGTCTCTCTCACAATCCACATTAGAGTTTGTGCTGAGCACAACAAAACCCCACTGAAGTGTGTTTTAGTTTCCACTCAAATAATTACAGTGTGGGATGAATCCATCACAAAGCGGCCCCTAAGCAGATAAGATTTTAAATTGCTCTCGTTTTACATTTTCTGTTAAATGTGCAATATTAGAGCAATTTAAAACACTTGGAAGTCGAGAGCAGACGAGTTCCTGAAGCCAAAACAAAACAGGTAGTCAGTCCCAGCCAGGCAGCCTGGCAGGTTTCACTGCAGGCGACTGGGTTTCATATGGTTGCATAAGATTACCAGTATGATACTCTGAGAGTAACAGCGTCTTGTTATCTAAGAAAGGCAGAGCTACAAATTGGTACATGTCGGGCTTTGATAAAGGAAGGCCAGAGGGCAGCGATGGCACAACTTTCAAAAAGCTTTGGTGGTTGATTTCAATCAAAATTGGCACCACTTTTTCTTTTTTCCAGGATAAAAAACATTTCTGCTTTGGCTTGAAACAAATTGATGGAAAAAAACCCGCATCAGGTAAAAATAACGAGGCGAGTTCAAAAGAAGAGCTGCGCCGCGCGCAGAGGCAGAGATGCAGAAAGGCATCCAGTCGGGCAGGATGTCGTTTATCTCTCCGGCTCGCAAAGTGCGGTTGAGGCATCCTTAACCGCTATCTGTCACCCGACCTCACCTGCCTGCGCCGCCCCGAGCGGCTCTGGGACCGGCTCGCTTTCAGCCTGGCTGTGGTTGGAGACTAACTAGACGAGGAGTCGGACTGCAGGCCAGCTGGGAGTGCTGGGCACGCGGGGCGCTGAGGACCGGGGCCAGCCGGTTGTTAGAGGCTAAACCCACAGGGCTGATCAGTTCAGGGGCCGACTCTCCTTTCCCTCTCTGTCTGTCTTGGCAGCAGCAGCGGCAGCGTCTGCTGCATCATTAATGAAGGCGGTTGACGCCCCGCGCAGCAGCGCCCAGCAGCCAAAGTCTCTGCTGCCTCCACCAGCCGGAGAGCTTGAAAGGGAACCGATGTAGAGTATATCCACACTATGGTAATGACAGAGGTACAGCCAGGCCTCACTCTGCTTTGGCAGGCCCTGCTGTATAATCAGCCATGACGGATGGAAGACCTCAGGAGATGGAGGTCTGCTGACTTTGGGCTGGACTCCATGGTGAAGTTTGTGAGCAACACAGAGACATTCAACAAGCATCCATCACATGAAAGTTGTGAACATGAAAGCCGCTGTCTCTATCTGTGATATTTCATCTCAACCGAGCAGCAAGAAACAGTCGACTAATTAAGAGGCTTTTTCCCGCCTTCAAAATTCAGGTTTGATTGAATCCTGCATAACCTGCATCTCAAAGAGACGAAGTTTCTGTCAGACAATGTTTACTGTAAATGCACAATAGATACAGACAATAGGAAAGAAGAAACACATCTCTGCTTTCATCTGCAGTGAAGACAACCATGTCACAGCTGTTTCCTCCTCACATTTCCTGATCAAAGTGCCTCAGTTCAGTTCCAAGCCTTCAAATCACCTCCGCACTTCATTTTGGGAGCTGAACTCTGCGTCGGTGCGATCGATACAGCTTTTTGATTTCACCTGAAAAATTGCCACTTCTCGGAAATCTCAGTGAGCAGCTGACAAGCACATATAAAGTGTATTTAAAGGCCCAACATGTAATTCAGAGATAAACAGGGGGGTCAGCAGCGGGGGGACAGGGGCCCATAAATCTGCAGCTGAATATGAAACATCTTGGTGACAAAAGGCAGAACTTCAAGGTCTGAGTTAAGCTGCAGTTTGTCAACAGGCTACATTAGTTTGGTTCTGGGCGGGCTCTCAAAGCCATTCATTGTTTTAGAGGGAACATGCAAATACGGAGATGGATGTTGTGAGTTAAACACAAATCCTGCTTTAAACTCTGAAGAGATACATTTTAAATAAAACTTCTAATTCATTTATGCAACCTGAGCTATAAAAAAGCTAATTATTCCAGGAAGCATGTTAATTTAATGGAGAACCATATTTTAAATAATATTTTTTCCTCAACAGGAGTTATAAATTTTGAATTTATGAATTTATGCTGGTTTTTTATTGATGAGTAACTATTTATAAGAAAGTTTTGGGACTTTTACGACGCCTTAAACCAGCGGGTGCCACTTCCATCCGTAAAGTTAGTTTTGAGCTACATTTGATGTAAGAAATTTAAATACATTTTTAAACTTAAAGTTTCCGTCCTTTAGGTGATTCAAGCTGCAAAAAGCAAACGGCTAACAAACGGCTGCCTGTGAGGATCTAGAGCTGTTACTTTTGATTGTTGTAACTTTACCTGCAGCCGCTCAGCTCATCCCGTCCTTCATACTGTGTTCTGATGAAGACGTGAACATGATTAATAACTCATGAATCACAATGACTGAAAATCTTTAGTTGTTGCATTAATTAAAGCATTGTTTTTGCATTAAAGCGAGCATGAGATGTGCAGTCCTGATGAGGGTTATACACAAATTAATTAATGCGTCCTCATGCATGAAGTCGCCTACGAGTTCATTGGGACGGATGTCGCCTTAATGTACAGAGTTACCCGTTGATATCGCTGCTAAAGTGTAATTCTGTCACTTGGAGCTTCTGCGAAGCGATCGACTTCGACACTAATCTGAGCTCAGCAGTGATGGAGGCTGCTGTTATGCTCTTCTTCTTTGGTTTTTTAAATTAACATCCTTAAAATCAGACTGAGATGGAAGGTAATTAATGATAAAACATGTAACGCCGTCTTTATAGCCTTCATTTCTGATGTTGAAGCATCGCTGGACAGTCGACAGTTTCAGTGGACTTCATGAATAAATACACCTTGGAAGTACGGCGCGCATCCTCACCAAATTAGCAAGCATTTACTGCTGCGACATATGGGCCGGGCTGCACAGGATACTAAACGCTGTGTAGATTCAGAGAATGCTGTTAAATATTTTATTCCACACCACCTGTTTTAAGTGGCGAGCGGCTGGGCATCAACATGAAGCTGCTGCCCAGAGTCTCAGACATCCGCCTGCTTTGTCGGCAGAGCCAACCGGCGATAAAAATCCTAAAATGTTCTCTTTGGAAGCTGCAACTTCCAGACAATTTTACAGAAAACAACACAAAGAGTCAAATATTCGTTTAGGGGAAACGTTTAGGGATTCAACACCTCATGGAGCACTTGAAGAAAAACTGACAGATTTGAAAAAAGGGACATTTGTGCCGTTGTCAACAATGTGCTCGTCAGCTGCAGTCGAACGTGAGCTTTTATAAGACGGACTCAATGCTAATCGACATATGAATGAAGGCAGGAAGGCAGGATTATTCAGGACGTGTACGGCTGCAGCCCCTCCACTCCCAGAATAGCCCCCAGCTTTACTGGATCTTTGTTAGCGCTTCGCCTCCAGCCTCTGCCTGCTGCAGCTCCGCACAGAGCCACAACAAAACACTTGTTTTTTAGAGCGAAGAGCCCGAATCTGATTCAACTTCAGAGGATTAGAGCAACAATGGGAAGCTCGTTCACTCAAATGTGCATTCACACACTCTGTCTCTCTCTCTCTCACACACACACTCACACTCACAATCATGCAGGATCGGCTTCTGCCCAAGTGGGAATGAACTGCTCCAGAAAGGCCAAGGCCTTGGCAAGGTAATTAACCGAGGGCGCTTGTTTCACATGGCAGAGTCCATTAAGTGCCATGTCACACTGATGTCAGGGTAAAGGTAGCACGCGCGCGCGCACACACACACACACACACACACACACACACACACACACACACATTCACACACTCTCTGAACACCCCCTTTTTCTTTCCCCCAAATGGAGGCAGGAGGTGAGCAGATAGTGAATGACTGAGGAAGATGAACAGGGAGAAGTGGCTGTGGCCTCTCTGGGGCTCTCCAAGTCATCCCTCCCTAATCAAGAAGCTCTCTCCCCTCCAGGTTCTGCCATCGATCCACAGCTCTACCACCCCAGCGCCATGATGAGGAGGCAGGGGGAGAAGTAGATGTGATACCCCTCCGTATACCCTCTAATTGCCCTGCCTGAGCCACCGCCACCACCCAGCTATCCCAGCGAAATGGCCCCCACAGTAACTGATGGAGCAACAATTCTGCTGGCAAAGCTTGAAAACGGGCCTCGCTGTAAGCCCATTAGGCATGGATGACCACACCAGATGCTCGGGGAGCGGAGGGCAGCGGAATGGGTGGGAGGGGCTGAATTAGCTGAGGGAGGAAGTGGGTACACTAAAACGCAACGGTGAACAAAGTGCGAGTTTATATCCCTGCTTGGACAAACACACAGCGCAGCAGATCGCTGCTCGGTTTGGTCTCATGTAACATCGGCCCACTGAAGAGACTTCCACACGCTAACTGTGGTTGATCTGCCATTTAACAGATGAGCCAAAGGAAACAAGAGAGTCACTCAGGGGCCGAACGGAGAGAGTCAAGGAGGGCGGACAAAGAAGAGACGGAGGCCGAGAGAAAGCAGAGAAACAAGTGTCACAACAATAAAGGAGCAGGAGTTTGTTGTAAATGGAGCTCATGGGTGTGTGTGTCAGCTTGAGGTGAAACCACTCAAACACAGAGTGTAAAGGAAAATATGCTCATTGCAGACGACTTTCTTTGATTGCTTTTAAAATAATGATCACACCGAGCATTGCCTTGAACCCAGCTGAATGCAGTGTGTGTGTGTGTGTGTGAGAGAGCAGTGGGCCGTGGCGCGGCGCGTTGACGGATGGATGTGCACCCGCAGCCCCACGAGCTGCCGTTACGCTGCCCAGAGCAGCACCGCAATTAAACGAGCCCAGGCCTGGACGCTGGGACCGGAGGAGAAGGAGCCGGAAGCTCTGGACGGCGAGGGCTGAACTGAACACTGTGCTGATTTGTGCACCGACTGTCCTCGAGAATAGGGCCATGTATTTTTAATCAATGTCAAAGTGATGAAGTGCGTGTTTGCCACAAAAAATCCCCTGACAAACACAAATAGAGGAAGACAAACTCCCCAAGGGGCCCCTTTGTGCACATACTCAGAGATACAGAGCAGCGCGGTGCACAGACTGCGCCCCTCCTTTACTGCCTTATATAAAACCTTCTACCTTCCTGGGTGCAACATGAAAAGCTGCCTCATTTGCAATGCAAGTAAGATTTTTAATAACAATAAATATTGTTCAGATAAGTGCTTGGCCAGCCGATAATTAGAAATTGGCGGATCATGGCCATCCCTCAAGACAGACACATGCTGACGTTACTGCAGGTTATCTGGTATTGGGAATCATTCCTGAAGCATAAACAAGCCAGGGAGATAGGCTGGCTGCCCTCCAACAGCCTGTCTCCTCAATTTTACAGGCCTCTTTTCCCCTTTCAGCCAATTCAGCCCCAAATATCGATCAGCAGAGAGAGAGGGAGAGGGAGGGAGAAATTGAAAGAAAGAGATGGAGGAAAAAAACAGAAAGGAGGGAATTGGAGGGAGAGAGAGAGAGAAAAGTGGAAATGGAGGCCAGAGAGGTGAGGTTTGTGGGTAAGTTGCAGAACAAAGAAAGTTTTTTGACAAACGCAGCCACATGAGAGGAGGAAATAAAAAAAAAACAGAGGTGTGAAAAGGATCATGCTACGTCTCCATCGCCCCCAAACAGATATCTGATCCTGAAAGCCGTGGCGCCTTAGTCAGATCGTTAACCCAAAGACCAGCGACCTCAGAAGAATCTCTGTGATTCCTGCATGAGTCGCACAGCATTACAACGGCTTCTGGATGCTCGGCCGGACTTGTGGGCACAAATGAAGCCACAGCCTCGATTCTGTGATGCATTATTCTCATAAGGTCTCAGACATTATTGGACTCTTTACATTCCTGCCTCGCCTTATTTGGACTCCACTGTGCTGCATGTAATCTGACGGGGGACTTCAGGGCCCTGATTCGATTCCATGAAATGAAATTACAACACATTTAATTCGGCACAGCACTACTGCGTTTATCAAAGGAACCAAGTGGAGAGCTACCTAAACAAGCGTTGGTTTGTCTTGGAGGGAGTGGGGTGACCTTTGACCCTGCAGGGGAGACAAACGGCCTCTTTGGGGCCCCAACAGAAGGATGGGGTGGTGCAGCAGAAAAGGGGCCAGGCTGAAGAGAAGCTGTACATAGTTTTACACACTATAAAATATTCATTAACTAAGTGGTACAGCATTTTTCCCCTTTGAGAGGTTCATACATTGTTTAGGCAGCAGAGGAGAGGAAAAGGAGGCCGGATGGTGGCGGAAGAAGTGCTCTGTAATGGGGCCAAACTGGACTGCTGATTTATGTGCACAGTCACGCAGGAAGAAGTGGAAAGAAGAAGTGTTTTCACCGATGCTCTATCTTGAAAAAGCAGCTCACCTCATCAGTACGGCGCCGCGCCGCGCTCTGCTCCACTACCACAGGACGAAGAGTGCCGGTGACACACTGAGGAGCTGCAGGGCAATGGTTCAACTTCTCTTAAATTCTGTCTGCTACATTTTTAATTGAGAGCGCCGATTGTGTCGGAGGTTAAAAGTGGCTCCGGGGAACATTTCTTAAATTTTTTTCAGCCGTCATCATCACCCTGCAGGTCTCTGCTGCACCGTGCAACCTTCATGAGGTCCCACACCTCTGCCTTATTTACTGATGCTACATCAAATAAAACAAAACTGCACTGGTCACTGTCAACAGGGTCACTTCACGCTGCACACCGCCCTCCCCCTCTGCCTCGGGCCCTCCGGTCCTCCACTGCAGTGGCCCCTCCCTGCATTTCACTTCCACAACAGCAGCATACACTTACGCTCGGGCCAGAAGTGGTCGCCACATTCCCGGCAAACATAACCCAATCTTTAACCTCTTTACAGTGCGCATGATATACTTTGCAAGCAGGGGCCAAGGGTTTATCCATTATGAATGAGACCCATATTACTCCAGGCATTAGCAATGTATGAGCTGGGCTTTAGAAACACAAGGTCTGGGGTTTTTCTGCCTGCCTTCCTGCCACTCCTCGTCGTTTTCTTCCACTCCCGTCCACGTGCTGCGGCTCTCACACAGCCTCTCATGGATGCGCCGCTCCTGCCTGACAGCTCATCTGGCTGAGCCCCGCCTGTCCGATCGGCAGCTCCGTGAACGCAGGGAGTCTGCGCCCGGGGCTAAAGCCCTCCACTGATCTCAGCTTTGCTCGCTCTCCAGCTCACCACTCGTAACCCGGGCGACCCTTGACTCAGCTCTGTCACTCCCGCGCCTCCCTGCCTTCCTCGGTCTTATCTCGGTGCATCTCCTGCCTTTGTGATCTGATTTCCCAGAGCCAGCCACCTGAAACTTTAATGAAATGCAAGCAAGAAGACAAAAGTAAAAACATCAGGACAGAATATACTATGGAGCTGTTCCTACCAGACACATAGCTTCAAGCTTCCGATACATTTTTCATACATCTCTCATTTCGCACCGGCTTAATATGGATTGTGTTGTTTGTTTACATGCAAATGTAACGCAGAGCAGAGCTGCAGACGATAACCGTATGTCACAGAATCATCAACGCACAGCAGAAAGAACGGACGACTCAATTTCATCAGCCGCATTTTTTTCCTTCTCTCTCTCTTTGGATCCAACAAACAAATCGATGAGGGCAGAGCCTGCGAGGGGGGATTGTGATGACTTATGCACCTTTACTGCTTACTTAGAGAATTTTGGGAGTGCAGAGTTTGTTGGGAAGATGGTGCAGAGCGTTCCAAGCAGGGCCCGGAGCTTCTCGGGGGGCTGCAGCCCTCCGCTTGCACCCACCCCCCATCTGCATTCCCCACTGTGGGACAACAAGATTACAGAAGCCCCTGGGGAGAAGCCAGTTCCCGGCAGGCGCCAGAGTCTCCTGCTGCTCCGCCTGGGAGAGAGAGCGAGCGCTCCAGCATGGCTCCCTGGGTTTAGCATGGGTTACACTGATAAAGATTCTCATTTTTAAATAAAAGTGCTCCAGTCATTAACCTCTAGTGTCGTCTTGCATCACATTACGAGACGACTGCAATGTAATTACTAGCTAGCATAGCTGCAGCAACGTGGATGCATGTGGCTTCAAATCCCATTAAAGACCCGAAATGTAAAGAACGTTATTAACTACAAGGTAATATGTGAGCGCTTGTCCCATGTTGTCCCCATGTAAAAAGGAAATTAACATAGTTTCAGGCGGGTTTCAGCCACAACAAATAGCCGAGGACAGGAAGGAGTGTGGTGAGCAGCCGAGCAGCAAGAGGCCTGGACAAGGCCTATTATGACAGGAAGCTCGACTCATCAGCCATTCAGGGCGCTGTAAGAGGAGACATAAATCAATGGTGTGCCAATTATGACACCACACTGAGCTGTGTGAGTGCAGGGAATTAGCTGCACAAATCTCAGTATCAGGTTCAGTTAGATGGGCTGCTCCGCGCTGGGGAGGGAAAGCCAATGAAACACCGCAGGGAGGATGGAAGGCAGGCAGGCAGGCAGGCGAGGGAAAAGAGAGACGAACAGAAGTAAACACTGAAATCTGATGAAACTCATTACAGTTGATAGAATATCAGCGAAACGCATTTATCTTTTGTTCTCTTTTCAGCCCATAAACCCAGAGCATCAAAAAAAAAAACGTCAAACATCCAGAGAGGTGAACGCCGCAAGACTTCAGCCGCCACACATCAAGAGAAGTTCTCGTGTTTCTTTCTCTCACGCTGAGATTTCTCTCCCACCAACATTAAACTTCACCTGACACCTCTCCTTCTACACACACTTGCTGAGTGCAATCAAGCAGGCGTCTGAGTCTCGTCTCTGGGATGCTGGGAGTGCGGCTTTCAGCTGGGCCTGAACACGATTCCCTGACACCACTGAGCACACAGCTGTATCCCAGAACTTAGATTCTGATTAAATGGAAACAGAACAGCCCATTAAAGTCATTAACATACATCTCCAGTATGCATGGGGGATGTGCACCAAAGGATGTGCATGCACAGTAATGTAGCGCATATATTAAGAAAAGATCCGCAGATAAGACTTGAAAGAGCATATCTTGCAAAAGCTTATATATATTATTTATCACTCAGACATCAAAAAGGAGACTTTGTAATGACCTTTTTTTTTTAATTCATATGCAAAGGTAATGCAGATTCTGAAAATGTAAATCCGCCCAGCAGCAGAGCACTGGAGGCTGAATCCCGCCTGCGTTGGCCTGGCAGAGCATGGCTTCCCGTTTCACCGCTGCCAGGATCTCTGAATTCATGCTGCAGCAGATATCATCCTGGTTTTCATCTCACAGCCAATCATGGAAGACATGCGCTTCTTTTAATTTCTCAGATTAAGACGTGGCAGTAATCCGACCTCCACCCTGAATGAAAAGAGACTAAAGTGGAACTACTTTCTATTAAAGTCTTTTTAATAAAACTCATTGGAGGAAAAAGCTTAATCAGATATTTTATATCTATTTTATAGATTATATTTTCACATCATTTGTTGCAACTATGATAAATTATTTTCATTAAAAGCAGTTATGAAATATTGAAATTTTAGATTTCTCTTAAAATTACACTTTATATCTACATATAAATATTTATATGGACTCAAACTTAATTTTCAAGCTTGGATCATCCTGAAATTATTCACGACCAGATCAAAACCGAACCTCTCAGCGTTTCTTGGATGACTCTGATTATTCTGTCCGGAGCGTTTGTCAGCTGATATAATCGTCGATGTGCTCAGCGGTGGTCCAGAAGAGAATAATAAAACAATTATTTATTTATGAGGCTGCCTGGGGCCAGTTACCCTCATATTTGCTTCGTTTCATGTCTCCGGTCAGGTGTCCCCAAAATTTACTCAGATCCTGTAAAAACGGCTTTTCTCATGCTGCGCCTCAGCCCTGGAATAATTTGCTAAATTTGTTACTAATCCGACGATTTATTCAGATTTGAAACTGACTTTTATGATGTTTCAATTATTTGCTAAATAAATGAGACCATTTAAAAAACATTCAAAATAGTGGATAAATAAATGGCTAATTAAAAATAATCTCTGAAGTTGTTGTTAGCCAGCATTTTATTTGGCTGCAGTTTGCCATTCATGCCACTAGATGTCACTGCATCACGCACCAGTGGAGAAACTTAAATTGATTCGGATGGGAAAAGATGCTTTTTCTTTTTCTTAAGTTGATCTTTTTATCAAAATGTGCTTTTATGTGGACCAAAAGCAGATTAAAGCACCTGATATGGCTTCTAAACATGTCTGGTAAAGTTTCTGCAGGAACGTCAAGCTGAAGTCTCCTCTCATTTTGCTGATGCATGAAAACAAAAAGCCAGAGTGGCAGAAACACAAACATTAGCATATATTGAAATATGGAGCGGTTGCCAAAGATGTGCGGCGACGGATTTATCCTGCATGTCTGAGGAGTTGTGAAGCGCAGCGCGTCCTCGGCGAGCCGCTCAGGTCAAAGCCTACATGGCGGCTACATGTTGGAGTCATCACACATCAATCCCTGCTGATTCCGGTTTCTGCTCTTCGCCTGATAAATCGCGAAAGTTTTAATTGTACGCTGACCTTGATGAAACCAACGGGACATCATTTATCAATTAGGAGAGCAATGGGTGATGTGAGGAGAAAGTGTCTGCTGACAGAATTATTTTTCATCTCATCTTTGGCTCAGTCAGCTCTTCACCGTACAACTCCGAACGGCTTCTCAGGTTGAACTATTTCCACCTAGCGGGAAGGGTTTTTTATTTTTTGTTGCTCGTAAAACCCGTCCCCTCGGTGCAATCCTCAGCTGTTTACCAAGTATATTTCAAAAGAAATGAGAAAAAAATCAAAGAAAGGAATGTAAAAACTGAGAGAGAGCTGGTATGACCAGCCTAATCTGTGCGTGGGCGCTTCAGTGTGCTTCCACAGTATGGCTTTTCATGACATGAACATCAAATCCCCGGAGAATACAGCTGCCATGATGAGATGTGTTTTTATGGGGATTTAGGCTCTGCAAGAGCGATTTGAGTATTACCTATTGTCAAAAATGTGCAATGCTAGGAGAGCAGCAGCAACCGAGGATGAGGATATTAAACAGGCCTGTTAATGTTTTACACAGTGTTGTTGATGCTCCTGTAGACCCGTAAAGTCTCGACAATAACTCTTACAGTTGAGTGGTACGGGATACTTGCTGAAAGGTTGAGCGTGGGAGGTGCATGAAGGAAGATAATTCTGCTCTTCACGTCTTACTGGGAGCCATCTACCATGTGGGGGATGTCACTCGTCAGCCCCCCACAAAAGGCTGAGCGTGTGATCCCCGTTTGAAGAGGCTCAGGCATCTGAATGCTGGCGGTGGCCCCCAGACTCACGCGTGACCAGGAGCCAGAGAAGGCCAGCCCCGACCTTTCAGATGGCGGGCCCCGGCTCTCGTGCACCGGGCCTCGGATCGACTTCGCCCTCAGCCAGATGAGGGAGTCTGCTCATGTGTGAACAGCTCTGACTACTTCCAAAAGCCCCGCAGGTCTGAGGGAGCATTTTACAGCCTGTTTAACAGTAGCTTCAAAAATCCCCTTGTCCTATTTTTTTTTCCACAAAGAGATTTCTCAGACATCAGGCCTTGGTTGCTGATTGCCTCTGAACGTGCTGTTGATTAAAAAGTCAGCAATGTTCAGGCTTTCTTGTTTTCTCTTTCGTGTGAATCCTGGGAGTACAAACAGCTCGATAGGCTGCGTGTGAAAGTCTTCGGGCCTTGTGTCTGGCGAGGGACCCTCGGTGAGAGAGGAAGGGGGCCTGCCTGCCTGCCCAGCTTTTGGAATCCAATAAAGTGCTTTATTCCAGGGCTGAGGCCGACGTGAGGCTAATCTTTGATCTGAACTGGAAGCTGAGGGCTCCGGAGCGGACCACGCCGCCCGATTATTTATGGGAACTTCAAAGGATCCGCTGATCACACTTGTGTCTCTTATCTAGCAAGTGAGAAACAGCCACAACAACAAAAAGTGACTTTGTGAGGGGAGTTAAAATTCAGAGCACGGAGGGAAAGGTGGGGATAAAGGCGGGAGCGCTTGAAATAAAAGGGGGATGGGGTTTGGTGGGGAGATCTGCAGATTAGACCGATCAGACTGATGCGTACGGCCCATCTGCCTGGGAATGCACCTCCGACTCAGACTTACAGACAATTGGACCTGAGGAGGATAAACGCAGCTCCTCTTTCCGTTTCTTTTCACAGAGGAGAGCAAAAGCCGACAGTGTCAGGGAACCCTGCCCCCCCTCCACTATCACCACCGCCTCCTCCACATCACATCAGAAATGTGACTGGCCTCAAACTGCTGACTTGCTCACAGTCCATTGAGTTTCCTCTCCTTATCAAATTACAGCCACCTCAATAACCCACTCGCTGCAGCACGCCGGAAGAAATGAGGTTTTCTCCACCACCCGCCCCTGGCACTGCACTCTTTTCCTTTGCTTTTTTTCTCTCTTCTCCGTCTCACATTTTTCCTTCAAAAAGAGCAGACAGGGTGGGGAAAGGGGGGGATGAGGGCGACTCATGTGAATGTTGGGGTGTCTGTTTAGTTGAGGTGGTTCCCTTCCTGCACTACAAACCGCTGGGTCCCAGCAGCCCACCAGGACAGCGTCAGCCTTCTCCGTCTCTTTCAGCTGGGAAAACGGGGCGCTGAGTCTTGGCCGTTCTCCTCCCTCCCACCTCAGCCCTTTAACTACCACCATGTCTCTGCAGGGAAAATGACACGGTCCCATCACCTGTTATACACCTGCGATCAGCGAGCTTTGGGGAGCCCACGAAATGGACCCGGCAAGGTCATCTGTCCCATTTTGTGAGCGAAGCTGCTGCTATTACAAAGTCAGAATGAAGAGCCTCATCCTCGGGTCAGCTGTCAGACACATGATGGATGTGATTTAACCTTCCTAACAGCTGCTTACTGGTTCACACACCAAAGCAAATAAGGCCGAAGGGGGAAAGTTGGGAATACTTTTCCTCCTGATCTGACACGGTCGCCTTCGAAAAGTAATTGATTTATTTTCAACAACATCGGCGGCGTTGATGCTTTTCTTTTTCTTTTTTTCTGAGGTCGTAATTGCTCCGGCGTTGATGCATGCAAATGAGAGTTCGGGATAAATTTACGGGACCTCGTGCACCTTCCTCCCCCACCAACACGCACACATAAACACCGTTTCACCGACGTGGATTAACATCAATATTTATCTTAGTTCTATTATCCAATTCTTACCTCATTCACATGCTAATTGCTACAATTACCATTAAATAAGGGCCCTGGTTCAGAGGAAATAACCTGCTGCTGAGCACTTGAAGCACCAACTTGTCACCTGTGTGCACACACACCTTTCCAGGCAGCGTGAGAGGGAAGCAGGAGGAGGAGGAGCTGTGTTAACATCTGCCTCCTGGTGGAGGTTTAGGTCTCAGAACGCCTGACGAAACTACGCCACAAGCAGCTACATATTTTTTGGGAGCCTCTGCTGTCAGCCGCATCACGGCCGCTCTCTGAAACAAGACGACAGCAAAAGTAACTGATTTGAAGAGGAGCCCCAAATTGAGAATGAACGCTCATGTTTAATGATTGGATGGAACCCGGGGAGGGTTAACATGAAAGCCCAGCAGAGTGCCAGCCCCAGTTACCTGCAGAGCCGCAGCCGAAGCGCTCTGCCTTCACCTGGTTTATTGGAGACGACGCAGGCGTGTCAGTGACAGCCAATGTCCAAGTTGAGTGCGAGTAGATTAGATTAACTCCCCTGTGAAAGAGCCTTGTCTGCTTCCATTGTGCATCCTGTCTAGTTAAAACGACACAGGTATGCCGCGGCAATAAGCAGGTGCGCTGACATCAGAGTCGTGTTGGGAATACCGGCGCTGATTGGAAACCCTGCAGAGGATTCCACAAACACAAACACACGACTCGCGCGGCTGGTCCACATGAAGACCAGGAGAGATTCCTGAGTCCCGACGGGGCTCCGACCGTGCCGCTCCGCCTCCACTCCCACCGGACTCTGCTCGGTCCCTCAAGGTGCGTCTCTTACTGCTGAGACGTCCATTTTACAAACCAAAGCTTGGTGGAAGACAGCAGGACAACCGGTGCTGCAAAAGCCATCTAAAGGCTCCGCTCCAGTCAAATAAAGCTTAAATCTGAACTGGGTGCTAACTGAGTTGCTCTGCAGCCAGAGGCCTGCAGCCATCTTCAGCTCATTGGATCAGCCTGGGACTGAGGCGAGGAAATTCAGACCTGGACAAGAAAACTAAATAAGGCAGGAGGGAAACGGACCACAAGACGGAAAGTCCTCTCAGTGAATCAGTGTCAAAGCTCATTACCTCACTGTGCATTTCACAAATCTTCACATGTGAAAACACCAAAGGAGAAAAGACAGGAGTGAAAAACTTGAGTCCAAATTTCTAAAAGAGATTTCTGGATTTTAAAACTTAAATCTTTAAGAACATAAAGGCTAAACCAAAAAGTTGCTTATATAATAATCAGAAAGTCGCCAAACCAAACCTGTTGGTACATCAAACTTTGAGCTGTGGGTTTCAGGCAGCTTTCACAGTTTCATAAAAATGTCCAGATCATTTATGGTGCTGGACGCTAAAAGCAAGTTTCACTCCGAAGGAAACCAGAGTATGTTGTATTTAAAAAGAATCAAACGCTTGTTATGAAAGCTACTAATTCAGCTACTGACTTCAGTTGTTTGGAGCAAACAGAATACAAATTAAACATTTATGGAAAATTTACTACAACAGTTTTACTTAAACATCAAAACATTTAAAAAGAAATAAAGATTAGAACGTTTGACTCTTCTCAACGGCATTGAAACGAATTAAAACACCATTTGACTATTGCTATTAGTCAAACAATAAATCAACACTTACAGGCAATATATAAATAATATGTGATCCTGAATTTAAACTGGATCAGGTCCAATTTACCACATAAACCATCAGAGGGGATTTCACTGGAAAACTCTGGTCTGTTCCTAAACAATTCAGCCTAAAGCAGCTTGACATGAAAATCCAGATACTGAAAAATGCAAACTTTTAATCTGACAGAGAAAAAAAATCTAAAAAATATGCTTGTTAAGTTTGATTCGACTTATTTTATTGAAGTAGTTTTAATTTTTCAGATGAAACCAGCAGTCATACATATAATATTTAAAATCCAACTCAGAGTGTAAAATGACAATCAGGTCAAGATTTATTCAATTAAAAACTGCCTAAACAAACAGGAGTTTTGTTTAACTGTATAATTATAATAATATTCCAAGTTATTTTGGTGAAGCTAAAGAGCAAAAACTGACCAGAACTTCAGAACCTCCAGATCTGTTCGTCAGCCGTTGGTGTCATTAAAGGCTCTTTGAGTCCAAACTAAAACCGAGTAAAAACTACTGCAGGAATCCGACTGTCTCCTTAAAACTTTAAATGTGTTAAAGAAGTGAAGGACTCGGAGCAGCTGCTGTTAAAATCCAGACTCCGATACGGATCAGACAGCAGATCAATTCGGACCCAGCCAGCAGAAAGTAGAACACAAACAGAATCATAAACTGGACTAAAATCAACATCCTACAAGCTGTTTAATGGGGGATTGAAGTAAAAACATGTTTGGGTTTTGGGTAGATCATTTAAAATAGTGATTTTTTTACACCAAATTGCTCTGGGTTTATGAAACTTTTACCTCTGTTGTTTTCAACTTATTGTCCTTCTTACTAATTATGCTTAGCTCTTTATTTGTTCATCCATTAAAAATAATTAAAGTAATCAGCATTAAGACATTGTTCTGGACCTTTAACCCTCTCTAGAAAACATATTTGGACCTTCGAACGTGAAGTTTGAGAATCCTGACAAATAGAGTAAAAAAAAGTGCAACCAGCTGCAGATGTTTGAGAATCTTCAGTCTCAATCAGAATATTATCTTCTGAGTTTTGATGAATTTTTTAACAAATGGAGGTTTGAAAACATCAATAGTAGCAAATAAGGTAGCAAATTAAAAATTACAGAGAAGATGATGCATGAAAATAATCCAGAAACCATTTTCCAGAGGATGAATGTGTGTCCTCCAGGAGTTAATATGTTAATGTGTGATGGGAGGCTGGTCGGCTGTCTGTTCACACATTAACAATAAAACATGGCAATAAACGACGGCGCGGCGCTAACGCGAGGTAAGAAAAGGTGCCGTAGGTTCAGACGATGCTAATGAACAAACTAAATCTATTGACCGGCTTCTTACACAAACAATGGGAACAGAACTGCAGCTTCAAGCTGCTCTTGTTTTCAGCGTTTTGCTGTTTTTCATTCAGATGAAGCTCAGATGCTCCACCCAGTGAGACCGAAAACAGGCAAAAGGGGAAAGGAGCAGTAGAGTACTGAGGGCTCAAAAAGACAAAATCAGCCCCTAAAATCTAGTTCACACATGGTAAATTACAAATAGGCACCAAATTATAATTATTACTTTACAATCATTTGGAAAAACTTTATTGAAACGCAATGAAGCCTTATGATAATTGTCGACCAACTTTTTGATTTTTATCTTTGAGGCTGGAAGGTCTCCATCCCATCACCCTAATCTTTGGCTTCCTGCTCAGATTGGTCAATTACTTTAAATGAAAACCTGAAAATCTGAAATCCCACCAACAGGATCAAATCTGAATTACTCCGGGACAAACTGAGCTGCCAAAGCCTGATTCCTTAAAAATAAATGAACATAAAACTGAGAACCAATCCAAAAATAACTGCTGTAACTTCTGTTTCCAAGATGCTGAAGATGAAGTAAAGAACCATTTAATTGGTGGGAAAATTGGCTGAAAGTGGGCCGGTTTCAAGCATGCAAAGAGCCGAAGGAGATATATTCACAGACCCTGATCACTAATCTCAGAGCCCTCTTGCCTTCTGGCCTGCCCTCACACACATAGCTCACAATCAGGGGAGCTGATGACCTTTGCTGATGGCAGAATCCCTCACGGTGAAGGCCTCTCAATCGTAAAGCCGTAGACACGCGGCACAAGATCTATTAGTCTGCTCTTTTATCTGTAATAATCCTGACAGAACAAATAATACCCAGGCATATTCAGAGCAAAAAATAAAAGGTGAGGGGAAAAAATGATCCTAATCATTCAAAGTGATGCTTTGGAAACCAGAGGAACGTATGAGAAAATAAATCCGATAAATCGAGTGCACTTGCAGGGCTGAAGTGAATGGAGGCTTTGGAGTGGATGGATACCGCGGAGCACTGTCTGTCTTACGCACACAAACCTCCCGTCGTAAATTATCTTGAGCAATGTAGAATTTATGAGGCAGAGATATCTCACTGCCGGCCTATCATTTCCATGGCTCTGTCACCGTAATTCTCCCCCCGAACTGCCCGCACCCATAGATAAAAACGGCCACTGCAGACACAGATGAAAAAGTGCAAAGAGGCGAAAACGGACAATGAGCGAGTCTGGAGGAGGAGGAGGAGGAAGAGGCAGCGGGTGTTTTTCTGACTCGAGTGGCCACTACACGCAGCTAAAAGCACGGCGCACAATATGCAGGAAGGGGAGGAGAAGGAGGGAACGAGAGCGGCGATTAGAATTAGCTCTGTTTACGTTGTGTGAACTGGAGCGTCGGGGGAGTTTGGTAAATTGGAAGATGAGTCAAATTTCCAGGCTTACATCTTCACCTCCTCCTCCTCCTGGACCTGACAATCGCTTTTACCTTTTGAAATATGTGTTTGTGTTTCTCTGTGTCACCGGCGGAGTGTGTGTGGAGGCATTTGGGGAGCTTTTAGAGCACTATCATAGAGTAGGTGGAGGACGGTGGAGTGTATCAGAGAGGGCAGTCCGCACATGCTGTCCTGTGAGATTGGATTCTCACCCATGAAATGTAAGCACACAGAAAAACGCTCTGCAGCAACAACCTCCAATTTACACAGCAATTTTCCACTCGCTCACGACACAACCAAATCGCATTTGTCTCCCCCCGCCGTCGGAGCCGCGCTGCCCCACAATTTCATTCATATCCAGTTAATTAGCACTTTGTCGCCCGGCCCCAGAAAGAGCAATCATTGGGCAAAATGTGCAGAGTAATTTATTACCGTTTATTACAGTTCATTGAGGCAGCCGGGATACGTTGGATATTAGAATGATTGTTTGTGTTTGCAGAGAAAGGAGGAAAAGTTATTTACCAAAAACAGCTGGATGGTTAAATTAGAGGCTTTCTCCAGCAGCAGCAGCGTTTCAACATCTCTGGGTGAAAAGCAGCGTCTCTCAAGCTTTACTCCCTCCTTTGAAAACGTTAATTGCTATTCATTACTCGCTATTGCTGGATGATAACAACGTTGGAGTTACAATTCTGAGTCATTAAATTAGAAGGAAGGGGATGAATAGGAAGGCTGGGCAATGGAAAATCCTCCACCGCGGCTCATCCAGAGTGGAATTAATAATATGGCTTTTTCTTTTTTTAACAGTTTTTGTAGTCTCTAACCATGCAGATACTCTCGATAGCGACGCTAAATTGACTCATTTGTGGCGCGAAGGAACTGCTCAGACTCTTAAACAGAAACCGGATTCTTTATTGTTTTTTTTTTACTCATTCGAGAAAAAATTGTATTTCTTGAGGCTGGGAAGCAGAAATTTTCTCAAAAACTTGGACAATTAAATTTTCTAAGTAAGATATTTTTTGAATTTTCTCTTAGTTAAAATAAACAACTTTCTAATCTTGTTTCACAAACTTTATGTATTAAAAACAGAAGTTAAACTTTCTGCTCTGCAGCCACATTAGTTGGTCTTTAACTTCTGATTTACTAAATTGAAGTTTCTTCACCAAATGCAGATTATTTCGCTGCTCATGCCCTAAAAACTAAAATCTTTCAGCGAGCGTTTGTGTTTTTTACTTCAATAAGTAGAAATAAAAACTAAGGTGACAACCAATTTCACACAATCTGCGTTTCTGATTGATATTTTTAGTGTTAAATCTGTTTATCTTTCACCAACAGCATTGTAAATATCAGAGGATGATCAGATGTCTTGGTTTTTTAAAATGTTTTCTTCTGAACTCTGAAATTGATTTTATCCATGAATCTGATTTTTCCTGTTCAGCCAAAAACACCAAATATAATCCAACATATTAATAATTCAACTACTGACATGCTTGGGATTAAATAAGATGGAAAAGTGAAAAAAGTATTCAGGTTTCCAGATTTAATCCCAAAGTAATGTAATTATTTAAATGGATGTTTTAAAAATACTACAGGTTAATTTCTAATCAGCTAAAAAATAATCACACATCCATCACTTCATCTGTTGTTAGTTGGTAACTTTAAAAATGTTAAACTCAAGTCAAAAGAAAGAAATGATGCTTTTGTTAAAATGTAGATATTAATCATTTAGATGTTTAAATGTTTTCTTTGTGTTCATGTTGATGATAATCAGCAGTCAGAACCAGGAATGACAGGAAAGCAGAGTTTTTAAAAACTGTCTCCATCAGGATGTCCTCACAGTTTCTGTCCTTCAGGTTTTTCCTGATTGTAGCTGCAGAAATTTTGATTTATCTATTGGAAACTTCACAAAAGAGACTTACATCATTTGAGTACGAATTTGAAGAAAACAGAAATGTCTCTTATTTAAAAATAATTTATCCAGATGGTGTTTTACTTAAAGTGAGACTGTACAAAACAAGCAAGTATGTCTTTTCAACACAGCTACTTTAATACTGACAAAAAAATTATTAAATATTAAATTTAATTAGTTTATTCTTAACATAGCTTTTGTTTGTACTGTTTACTATTTTTACAGTAAATCTGGACAAAATTGAGGAAAAATAAAACAAAAATGTGGATTTTATTTGGTCACTTTAGCTGAATTGTTGTTGAAGTGACCAGATCAGACGGACCGACCCGAACCGAACCGACAGTAACGGCTGCAGAGCAAAAACAGTGAAACATTCCTTCATTATCTGGCCACACATGTCCGCACACACACACACACACACACACACACACACACACACACACACACACACACACACACACACACACACACACACACACACACACAGGAAGGTGGATGCATGCATGAGCCTGTGGAGGCTGTAATGTGTAATTTGTAAGTTCCATTTGTTTTTAATACACACCAAAGCAGTGGTCCTGTGGGACCTAATAAAACCTCATAAGCACACGGAGAGGAAGCCCGAGGCGCTGCTCTTTCCCACAGATCTCACCTTGATAGATGATTTTAGAAAAACACAGAGGCGTGCTCCACTAACAAACTGCTGCGAGAGAAAGCAGTGATATTTAGACTCTCCATCTGAGCGGAGGGAAAGTGAGGAGGAGGAGGAGGGTGGGGGGAGGAAGAGGCTGATTTGAGCTAAATTACATGAGCTTCTCTCCTTTCTTATCCATTTCACAAAGAGAAGCCGAGTAATCAGAGGGATACCTGTTTGGCTGCCTGCGAGGACAAAGGGAAAACAAAGTGTGAGCTTCCACGGCTTTTTGTTTTTTTCCGTCTCCTATTGTTCATGCAACACGGAGCTGAGATTAACTACAACCGAGTTCCCATTTTTTATTTTGAAGTCCATCCCAGAGTCGTTTGTTTCCTGTTTTAAAGGCAGCAGCCAGTGGAGATGTGCAGGGAACCACAGCTATTACTTTATATTACTGCAGCAGCCTGCAATCTGGAATAATAATAAAAATAATAACAATATAAAAGGGCTCATTTAATTTGGAGAAACAAAAATAATTATGTGTAGCAGCCTGGGTGGAGGTCATCTGCTCTGCATGGCTCGACTTCACCTCTCAGTTTCATCTCAGGATACCTGTAGACTCTTTCAAGGAGAATTTGAAATCAATTTCAGGCCCCATTTAATTTTATATACCCCTACATGCTGACCCACAACAGCAGAGTTCAAATATTGATCTTCTTCTGCAGGCGACCCGGGAGCTTCTTAGCAGTCAAACACATCTCAGATGCACCGCTTCAAAAAAAAAAAAAAATCAAACCGAGATTAGGAAAAGAAACTTCCTCCACTCCTTCTTCACACGAGGAATTATTTCCTGCAACCTGGTTCCCATGCAACGTGCCCCCTGCTCTGATGAAGACAGATAATGACCTTTTGAAAAACAAAACTTCAGCGTTGGCCTGGAGATCTATTTGTCAGCAGCAGCAGAAGCAGCATGCCTTCTGGCAGTGGAGGAAACCGGCTTGCAGGAGCACAACTGGAATAATGCTTCGCTGTTCGCCGCTGCCATTAAGCTGCTGGTGATAAAAAGGTGCCGTGCTTTTAATGGCCTGCTCTTTTTTTTTTTGCTTTCAGTCGAACGGCCACTCTGTTAACTCAGCACACAGGGTAATACGTCTCATTTGAGAGGGTCCCGCCGCGGGGAGAATGCTTGAAGGACAGTGTGAGAGTGACACTACATTATAAACATAATAATCACAGCTGGCTGAGATACTGCAGTAAAGGAATAATTGGACTCAAGCTGCTCCGACTGCTTAAGCATTTTAGCTGCCATTTGTTGAAGAAAAAAGGAAAAAAAACAAAACTACTAACCCGGGGTCAGATTAAATCCTGCAGGGAAACAAGACGATGCTGCAGACAGTTTCCACTGCGAGGTTAACTCCGTCCAGACGGGGAGGGACGATCCTCCGCTCTGTCTGGACGGCTCCACTCAGAGCCATTCTGAGCACAGGAGGCCCTGAGGAGCTTCGCTCTGCAGATCTAGACCTTAACTCCAGGGTTCGGACACTTTCCACACAGGAAAACTCAAGCACTTTCTCCACACTTTGAGAAAAAACAATATAACTTACATTTAACACTGTTAATAATTCTTTTGGTAGTATTCTACGTTCTACAGCAAACAAACAAAATCTAATGTTTTGAAACGTCTCCAACCCCTGACTGGTCTGGGAGAAAAAAATCTATTTTAAAAAAAACTACCAATTTCAACAACATTGTTTAACATATAAAAAATAAGACAACTTTTACTTAAAGATCAATAAGTCACTACGCTACAGGAAAGCTGCAGTAAATTTCCTTCCTGCTCAAATTCAAAAATTATCAAAGATCCCAAAGGAAAATTAAATAAAATCTAATTAAATACTTAAGCACAAAAAATGAGAAATCCCTCCATTTCAGGAGAGGGAAGCTTTGGAGCAGAGCCGGCCCAAGGAATAAACAAACTAAGCTGCTGTTTATGTTCTCAGGGTATGAAGGCATGTTAGGGCAAACTAAGAAAAAAAAAAGCTACGAGAATTAAGTCACAAAGTTTCAATAAAATAGTTGCATGAGAATAAAGTTGTGATATATTAGTTGAAGTCTGGTAATTAAAAAACATAAATAAAACTATTAACCTAATTGTTGGTTATGTACCCAAGAGCTGCACATATCAAACCCTCAGATTACAGTTTACATTTTAAAATTTCCTCTCAAAGTTTCTGAATATCAAGTTGAAAAATAATTCAGAACCTTGAATAAAAAACAAATATAATAATGTCATCATTACAGAAAACTAATAATAGTTCACTAGCAACAATAATCATTTTAATGACACTAGTTTAATAATTTCTGCCATTTGTGTGCTGGACTCAACTTCAGATAAATCAACATAAAAATAATTTTCTGCTTGTTAATTTGGTCAAATAAAAAAGAGAAACTATTTTTTTCTCTGCTGGTTTCATTTATTCACTCAGGATTTTGTTTGTTTCATTACGTTTTACTGTCCTGCTGGGTTCAGACAAACAGCCTGACGGGTCCGGTTTCCTTACAGTGTCAGGACACAAAGAGGAGGAGTGGAATATAACTGGCTTTTTAAATTCATGGCATGGTAGCTCATGTCTGACTAAGAGAGCAACAAGAACAAAAAGAATACAGACAAATAAGCTAAAAGAGGAGAAAAAAACGTAGCAGTCTGTGTTCCAGAGTTAGCAGACACAAAGGTGACCACACAGCATTCACTGAGCCCGGCTGAACATTTAAGACAAAACTAAAAATCTGTTTCTATGATAATAAATAAATACAAACAATCTTGTTAGTTATTTGCTAATAGATCTTTTGCAATGAAAAAATTAATATTTAACAAAGTTTGGAAAACAAAGATTTCAGTAGTTTTTAAAACCTGCTGACCAAAAACATGATTTGAATCTGTGATTGTGCAATTCACCACAGAGGTCCAAAAATGTAAATTATTGCTTTTAAAAGTCTTATATCTAACTTGCAGTTAAATTTAATTGGCCACCAAATCCCCCCTTCTCAGGGCCCCAGATAATCTTTTTCCGGCTCTGTTTGTGAGCGAAGGTGGAAGAAAAGACCTGAATTTAAAGCTTGGATCATTTCTTTCAAACAAATTAGCACACAAACATCTCCTGTGGCTTCATATTTCCTCCGCCCTGTGAGGTGTGCAACAGTTAATGTTCAGCACTGATGTTAATTAAAAGCTTCATTAGATATTTGCCACCTAAAAAAAGAAAAAAAAGAAAAAGCAGGTTTGTAATTATTGCAAGGTGAGGCCATCTGCAACTGTAGCTTTGTTTTCCAGAAGTGGAGTATATTAGCATCAGTGGCTCGGCGAATGCTAATTCCCTGACACCACAGGTCCAGAAAATAGACAGGAGCTCTCCAAGCTAACGCTCACCATTAATGACCGGGGGATATTTAGCATTATTGGCAAAATGTAAACACACATCTATTGATGCGCCGCACAGCGGGCTGCATGCACAAACACCACCTCCGGATGATAAGGATTCCTCACAGGTAGCAACATAAATATAGACACGTCAGCTCGAATATGTAGCTGCACATTAAAAGCACAGCCAGACCCCCCCCCCCCCCCCCCCCCCCCCCCCCCCCCCCCCCCTCACCAGCTCACCCCCCCAGGTGGAAAAACCTTTGTTAGCGAGTAAACCTACTGCACCGTTTGAGCCATTCTTCTATACAGGGAACAAATTTAATTTTGTTCCATTTACAAAGGTCTAGTGGAGTAAGACGGTGGGTAGCCTTAAGAAAAAACCACACACACCACACACACACACACACCACACACCACACACACACACACACAACACCACACACATGCTAGCAGCCTGTCTGTGAAGTCTCTGTGAAGAACAAGGCGGCACTCGCTCACACACCAAATGAAATTTCAAAATAAACGACTGAGCTGTGATTTACAATTCTCCTCCGGGGCAGAGAAAAGTGAGAAAACATTTCAATCAGGCCCTCCGCCTTTGTTATGCTGCTATGAATCAGCTGTTTAAGGGACAAACAGCTGAACAGCGGGCGGGAGAAAGACTCCGAATGATTTCACACCAAAACACACAACATATTGAGAGGAACGTTCTGGAGCCCATGAAATTGGGTTTAAAGTTTTGTTTTGATTTGTGTCTGATTGAATCTGAGTGAATTGCTCTCAACTAAACAGACTGCAAATAAACAACAAAGCCGGCGTGATATAATGGAAATATTTCAAACACAGTGTTTATCTATAACAACACAACAGAAAGGAAATAATCAGGAGATCTGGGCTTCGCTCTCTGCTGTGGTTTTCTTTACTTTTATTGTTAGTAATTGTAAAACCTTCTGTGAAATCAATGTTTCTGAACACATTGGAAAACCAGGTATGCTCTGGATCTGAAACAAAAAAAAACTAAATTATGGAGAAAATCATTTGTAACCTCAGATTTTCTTATGCCTGTTTATTTTTCCAGCTATTCATCCATTTGCTAATTGCTTTAATTTTACATCCATCCTTCCATTAATTTGATTAATTTGTCTGTTCTTTTCATCATCCCTCCATTTTTTAAATTTATCATCATCCATATTAATTTTCTGCTCATCTCACACCTTTCACTGTCATCCATCCATCTTTCTCATCCATCCATTTAATCTGCTGAAGCCTCTTCTGTCATTTCTGTGTTTATTTTTTAAAAATCTGTCAAAAAGACAAAAGAAACTCTGGAAATGTTTTATTTTGAAATACTTGAAAGCTTTAAATATTAATTATATTTTCTGGTTTTCTTTGATTATACTCTTATGAACGGTAAAATGTTGTGTTTATTCAAAAGATTGAGAGGAAGTCATTGGTGGACATGAAGCAATAATTTTATTTGATTAAATTTGGGTAATTTTTTCATCTGACAAAATGTGAAAGATTATAAAATTTAAGCCAACAGTTAAAGATCAACCAAAGAAGCTTCAGGGAACCCGCAGGGCTCCGTGTTTGGGCCAAAACGTTCTGATCCAAACACAGTCATAGAAACTACTGCTGTAGTTCTACAAACAAAATCATCATAGAAAACGTCAGGTAAATATACGGGACAACATACATAGGTCTTATAAAATTATTTAAATCTGCTCCTTTAGGAAACCAGTCACATAAAAAACTCTGATTTATTTCATTAAACTGCATTTGTTTTACGTCAATAATTTCTCAGATCCACTGACAGATTATTGGACTTAGAGCAAAATGTCCAATAATCAGATTATTTATGACTGAAATAATCTGGCAGTGAAAAGACTATTTATTTAGGAATAACTGACTTAAAACAAGCTTTCTGACTAAAACCTTACTTGTCAGTTAGTTTTGTCTCATTTCAAGTGGACTTGGATATTTGTACTAGAGAATCCTTGTTAAATGGCTTTTTAACTAAAACTCTGAGGTGTGAGACGTTTAACTGAAGTCCTACAAGGAGTTTTAATGTTTGTATCTTTTTTAACCTTTGTCTTTAAATAAAATTTAAAAAATCTCTCTGTCTCTGTTTATTCATTGTCACATGCTGTTTTTATTTTAATTATGTAAAGCACTTTGAAATGCCTTGATGCTGAAATGTGCTATACAAATAAAATTTGATTGATTGAGACCAGACAAAAATCTTTGGTAAGATTTTGTGTTTTTCCAGTGTGTATTTATTCAAACTACATTTAGAGAAGCAGAAAAAACTCATAGTCAACAAAGAAAAGTCCTTTTTAGAAAGTGAGAAGATTTTCCTCCACCAGCCAGATTTCCAGGCTTTTCCAGGTTTCCAGGCATGGTGTGAATTAAAACACTTCATCCTTAAACTCAGTTACTGTTGGAGTATTCTGTCAGTGGAACTAGAATTTTTTCATCAACAATAAACAATCGTGGACTTAAGACAAATTCTTATAGCTATGGAAGAAAATTAGGGCCAAAAAAATATCTGACTTCAATCTCAAATTTCTTCCTTTTTTTTTGTTTTCATATTTTTTATCTCAAAAGGTTAAAGTCAAATTTCTGAGATTAAAGTCAGAATTATTTTTTTTTCCCTGACCTCGTCTTCTTCAGTATATATCTGGCTGAAAGGTCACTTCTAAGGTAATTTGTCTTATTTCAATTATACTAAGATATCTGCACTAGAAACTGGACCAAAAATACTTGGCCAGATTGTGTTTTTGCAGTGTAAATAAATGGGTAATTACCAGGTTTCTGCAGCAAAATGAGGCTAAGGAGTTACAGAAACCACTGAAATCAGGCAGAGTGGGAACGGATCTAAGACATGGAGGACCCGGGTCGAGGACCACTTCACCCCAGGAGACCTCCAAGCTGCCCCTGTAAACGCTGGAGCTCCAGGAATCAGGATGGCGACCGGTAGCGAGTATTCCCAGAATGCCTCTGGATCTGTGTGTGTGTGTGTGTGTGTGTACCGGTGCAGACGCAGGAAGGAGAGGAGTGTGTGTAGAAAGGAGAGGTGGATGCTGGTGAAACCAGAGAGTCGGGGCAATTCCTCCCAGGATCCACCGACATGAAGGGATCGCCCGTCTCAGTGACCTAACCACTCAGAGCGACACCGAAGCCGCACGCGACCGGAGGGGGGTTGGAGGGAGGGGGGGATCCCAAACAGCCAGACGGGAAAAAGCCACAAAAAAGAAATCAATGGATGCAAGAATAACAATAGACATCAGCAGAGTGGAATGCCACGATAGAAAATCCAATTACGGATCAAAGGAAGGCAATTTTAGAAAACGTAAGATGTGGAGATAAGTCTGAGGGAAAGACGGAGAGAGAGAGATGTGGCATGGAGACAATAACAAGACTTAAGTAACGCCATGCTTCCCACCCATCAGCATCGTCTTAGATAATAGAGTTACGTTTACGAGCCGTGCCATATGCCCACCCAGCGCCTGGTAAATAGAAAATCCATGAGATGCCATGTTTTTATGACTCAGAAGACAGCTACTAACTAGCAGGAGCAAACCTGAGTTAGCCCGTCAGCTCCGGCGCGCGGCATAAATAAATTTATACTCTAATACAGGCCTACAGCGGCCAGCGAGCAGCGCTTCCCATAAAAGCCTCAGCACACTGTAATTCATAACTCCCTCAATATCCAGCTCCATAACTCACGAAGGAGCCTCCACCATCCAAACCGGGGTGAGGAGGGGTGACATCATCCTGCGGAGGGACGAGGCCGAAGCTGACGGCTCAAAGCAAACGTCACAGCAGGGAGACCAGCTCAGCTGCAACGTTCTCACGGTCCAGACACCGTTATAAAGCCTGGTAAAATGTTCAAATATTCACAATATTCATCTCTGATTTCTTAAAACTAAACATTACTGAACACATTTACCAATGATCAATCCCTCCAGGATTTCATGATTGTTTTTGTCATTCTTTGTGATCAAAATCACAAATTTTGTGATGCTAATTTAGAAATATTTGCACTTATGTATAATGGTAAATGTGACTTTTGTTACTCGCCGTATTGATTATGAACTACGTAGTAAAAGGAAGATACTGCCACCTGCAGATTGGAGTTAGCATCACTTCAACCCTGAGGTTTTGAAAATTTGCAATAAAATCACAATTATATTATATTTATATATCTAGTTATATTTAGTTACACTTACTTGAGTCATATTTTGGGGAAAAAAAAGACTTTTAGGTGGGAGGTGCTACTCTTGAAATTTGAAAGTAAGAGTAGCACCTCTTGAAATCACCAGACACACGGCTGCAATTTTATATTTAAAGAAATTTGGAAAAATGTTTCATTTGTCTGATTTTATCTTGTAATTATGAATTATTTTTATCATGGTCTTTAAACTAACAAAATTTCCACATAGCTTTTTATTTTGGTCCATCTGATGATGTAATGTTTAAATACCAAATGAGTGACGTTCTCAGTACTTGAGTAATACTTTTCCACTCGTACTAGAGAACTTTCTAGAGCAGCACTCTGATGTTTTTGTGTGTTTTCTTGAGATCATGTAAAACTGGAGGGACTGACTGGTGTCATCTGGCCACATAAAACGCTGCGGCGTGCCGGATTTGGCCCCCGGGCCTTCAGTTTGACACGTGTGATTTAAAGCAAAGTGGCCGGGAACGCACACCCAAACACAACGGAGGTATGCTTTGCTAATCTTTTATGCAATAAACTCCTGTGTTGGTGTGATTTCACGCGGCGCCATGTTCGCACGTAATAAGCAAAGCTGTTCGGAGCCCAACTTAATACAGTGTCTTATTTGAAATGCAAACAAACTGCGAGGCAGAGGCTATCACCTCAATCTATTCCCCTTCTGTTCACTGGCTGTCATCTTACATGAGCCGATGCTGCAGTTCTGCACTGTGGCGAGGGGCGGGGAGGAGGGGGGGCAGGGGGGGGGCACAGGCAGCATGATGGGTGATGCGGGAGGAAGAGGAATGGAGGAGGAGGAGGAGGCGGGACGCCGGCCACAGTGTGATTCAGAGGGTTGTTTCCCCTCTCAGCGCTGCAGGGCGAGGATTTACCGGAAAGGAGAAAAAAGATCCAGGAGAGGCGAAAGAACAAAAGCTGCTGAGACATGAAAGGGTCTGAAACAGAAAGGGATGTTTCATGAAAATAGCACGCAGGAAGTTTCAATTTCAGCTGTCTTGGTCTTTTAGAGGACTGGACATAAACACACACACACACACACACACACACACACACACACACACACACACACACACACACACACACTCTGGAGGCTTCCTAAGGATTTGGGATGTAGTGGAAGGTAAACCCTCCTAAACTCACTCACTTTATTGCCGTTTTTACAGGTAGGAAGAGGCTCAGCGAGCTTCTGACACAAATATCTAACATAGAAAGGAAACTACAGCTGCGGTGTGGGGACAATCCTGAAATATTTCCAGACAGATTCAGTCAGATAGAAACGACAACTAACGGCTTCAGAGGCGTCGTTTCATTAAGGGACTACAAAACTGTTGAGATGGTTTTGGCTGCTGTACAGTTGGTGGCACCTGGTCCCCCCCCACTTCTCCGCCTGGCCGGCGGGGCGCGCGGCTCTGGACAGATGGGTGGGAGGGCGGCGAGGCCATTACCATGATGCTGAGGGGGTTGGGGGGGGCGGAAATGAGGGAAGCAGGAGTTCAATCGGGAGCAGCTCCATCGTTATTTCCCTCCCTCAATCACCGCGGCAACACTCTGTTTACTGCGCCACATGCGGCCGGCAGTAAAACCGGAATTGGACGCCCGACCCCCATCCAGCCGCCCGCCCATCATCCCCCAACTTGCCGAATTAAAACATGTGAATTATTCAGCAGACAGACAGACACTGGGGCCCCGAGGAGTCACCTTGTTGATTTTTTTTTTTTTTTTTTGAAAATTGCAGCCTTCGGGTTTCACAAAATGAGGGGGATCAGTGGCAGAATCAATTTCCAAAAGAAGAAAAACAAAAAAGAAGGAAAAATCAATGTTAATTTGCAGAGACAGACATAATTATTCATGTGATCGCCATCCTGCAGGCCGCAAGTTTCAGATTAAAACGCAAAATTAAAAGAAGCATACTTTATAAAAAGTTGGCAGCCATTTGCGGATAAAAGTCAGGATGAAGAATAAATGTTTCTCAGCAGCGTTTCCCAGCACAATGAGTCATGAAACGAGGGATGTACACAAACACTGCGTGACTCCACGTCACAGTAATTGACCGCTTTAATTTCACTCCAAAAACCAGAGCAGCCAGGAGAGGAAGAGGAGAGCAAACCGCTCTTCACCCGTTCCCTCGTTTCTCCCGTCCACAAAGCCGGGGTGAGGGTCAAGGGTTAGATGGGAGGGAGGGAGGAGGAGGGGCGGCGGGGGTGGGGGGAGTAACACAACACAAAGCGAGAGCGATGTCATCACGTGCTGCCGAGGAGCACGGAGGAATGGAAGCGAACGGATGGAGGGGAAGAGGAGGAGGAGGAGGGAGGAAGACGGCGGCGAGGCGAGCGTCATTCAGTCTTACCTCGGGCAGGTAGAGGAACGCGGGGGGACACTGGAGCGAGTGAGGCAGCATCCCGGAGCCGGAGAGCAGCAGGCAGCCCGAGTTGGCCATGGAGCTCAGCGTGGGGTGACGGGACGCTTTGCGCATTTAGCAGGGAGATCCTTTCGCTCTTCGCTCTGTCTTTCCTCTGACTCTCCCACTCTCTCTCTTGCTCTCTCTCTCCTCGGATCACTTCCTTCCCCCTGCCTTCCTCTCGCCTTTTAAATTTCTCCTTTCTCTCTGGCTTTTGTGTCTCTACTGAAGATGCGGCATGGAGGCGAGCGGCGCGCAGACAATGTGCATGTTCCACCTTTATCGCTGCTGCTCTCTCTCACTATCCCTGCTGCCGCGACTCTGTTTACTTTGTGTGCGATAAAAGCCAACATAAGCATTCAGACACAGAAGGGGAGGTTCTGTGCACGCCGAGGAGGAGGAGGAGGGGTTGGAGAGACGACTAGGGGTTGGGTAGGTTAGGGTGGGGGTATGAAGGAGGTGGTGGTAACATGAAGACGGGGGAGTCGGGGTGCTGATCAAGTCCCCGGTGGATTCATACATCAAACATTAGAACAGCTGATCGGGGGCATTAGCAGCTTGTGGGACACTTTTAATTGCCATGTCCACATTCAGTGGCCACTCCTCACCCCATGCACTCAAGGACATGCATGCATGGCAGGAAAAGATGCATTAAAACAACAACGGCGGGTTATTGGGCCCAGTCGTGACATTACTCTGCAGCCACTGAGCCCAAAAGTGACTTGGAGCTTCCTGTCTCTGATTAATTCTGTTTGATACGGCGCTAAAAGCGGCAGACAAAGGGAACGCAGAAGACGGCTTCGCTACGTCATCCGCTCAGAGACGAGGCTTTCTTGAAAGCGATCCAAGCCGGTTTGGTAACCACGATGTCTCAGCAGAGTCTGGAGGAACACGGGTCACCAGCGGGGTACAGCAAGGTGTCGCCACCACTGAGCCTGTAATGCTTGTTAATACAGTCAAGACATGTTTAATTCATCAAGGCCAAAATCACAAATCTGTCCCTGTGGACGACAAGCAAGGCTCCATCTTTAGATCCCAGAACAGCAGGAGGGCTTTACTGCAGACGAGCCAAGAAACGAGGATTTCAGGCCTTTTCAAGGTTTCAGCAGCAGCACAACAATCTGAGCTGTGTAGGCAGGATTAAAACAGGGATGCTATCTTCACACGACAGAACGGCCTGACTTAAACATGCCTGTGTGCTCTGGCTGCTGAAGCGAACATCTGTCAGGATCATTTTTGGTGAGACGCCGTTGTTGTAACATCTTGTTTCATCTCCAGTCTGTCGTCTTTTAGTCGTTACCTGGACTTTCTGCGGCGCGGCGGTAATAACGGGGTGTTTCTCATCGGAGAATTGACTTTCCCTGGGACACTCCCTCTGCAGATTGAATAAGCAGGCAGCAGAGGGATGACTGGCCTGTAGTTGCTCAAAAACGAAGCCGATAATAAAACATTATTAATTCAAATAAAAGTCCGGCTCACCGGCAGCTATCTTGCGAGTATACATTCTGGTTGGGAATAATTGGTCTGAGTGTTTGATGCAGAAGATCAGTCGTCACAGATATCTGATCTGGTTTAGGCTGAGCGCCCTGCCTGCTGAAGATGGGGATCCATCTCCCTGTCTGTGTGTTTTTCTGTCTCTCGCTCATTTGCTCCCTTTTTTCCACCACGTCTGTCTGTCTCACCCAGTTAATAATTCAAATGAGCACTGCCAGATCACTCCCTTCAAAGGGAGTTGCTGGAATGTTCTCAACGGTGCCTTTTTCTTTTTGTCATGTGAAATCAAAGCCCTCAAATGCAGCAGAGATATCCTCAGTTAACTCCCCACGCTGCAGCTCTGCCAATTAAAGAAAGATCAACAACAACCGCAAACAGCTCACCGTTGATCACTAAGAGAAGAAGAAGAAGAGGAGAGGAGGAGTGATCTTTGTCGTCATCACTTTCGCCAGCGTCCATTATGCAGTCACCACATTTATGGTAATAATCAGCATAATCATTATTACCACCATCATCATCACTGTCACCGCGGCTGCAGCATGCATCTTCTGAGCTGCAGAACAGGATTCACCCTGACACACACACACACACACACACACACACACACACACACACACACACACACACACACACACACACACACACACACACACACACACACACACCACACACACACCCTGGAGGCAGGATTGCATCTGAGCAGGTGTGCATGTTACAAGCTTTTAAATCTGGGTTTAATCTCCTCTGAAAAACATCCGCCAACGTCTCTGTATACAAGCCGCAGCTTTAGAGAGACAAGATCCGGAGCTGTGCATCTTCAAAAAAAAAAAAAAAAAATGAAGGAAGAAATCAAAAACAGCAGTTCCAGCAGTAAAAAGCCATCACACGGCCTGGAAGCACCGTCAGCAATAATCAGAGGCAATACAAGCGGCGACTAATGGGGCCCAAACGATCGGCGGTACATTCCGGTTCCCTGTTCATCGTATGACCGCCGATCAATACCAGCACACTCACTCTTCATCAGAAAGACGACTGTTTATTTCTTTTGACCAAGCATGCGACATCCCTCAGTTCTATCTGTTTGGTTCAGTTCTGCTTCAGCCGCTAAAAGATATTCCTTAAACAACTTGATTAGAACCAAAAGGAAACCTTCCAGATCCAACCGAAACGCTCTGTGGCACCTTCTGCTCATAAAACCTTATATTTGGTGGTTCTGCTTCTGAGGGAAGACGGTGCAGCTCGATAAATTAGAATGTCATCAAAAGGGGAATTTATTTCAGTAATTCAATTCATGAAAATCAAACTTATACGTTGTGTGAATTTGTTTCACTCAGACTTTTGGTTAATTTTGATGATCCTCGTTTACGGCTGGAGCTTGAGCAGAACAGGAACATGGTCCTCCTGAACTGTGTGTCTGTCTGTATTTGGTTGGGGCTCCTTTGGCATGAATTACTACATCAACGCGGCGTGGCACGGCTCAGGTGTTCAGGCCGCCCAGGTAGCTTTGACAGGAAGGTTTTTACACTTTGTCCACAGTAAAACTCAAACATTTTCATGGAAAGTTTCTACACTTTCCCACTGTCACACTTTGGAGACGAAAACAATACAAACCAAATAAAAACAGAGATATCACTATTATATGATATCATTTATTACGGTTATTAACAATATCTTGTGGTATTATTCTACATTCTACAGCACAGATAAAGTAAAACAGAACATTTTTTAACGTCTTCCTCACAGTCACCCAGAACAAAACACTGATTTAACAAAAGAAAAAAAAAGTTGTCTAAAATATAAGTCAATCTTTATTTCAATTATATCAATAAGTTATTGAGCCATTAGGAACATAAATAAATGAAAAGAATCAATATGTTTTCTGACATTTAGCATAAAGACATAATTTTGGTAATTCTAACTGACCTAAAGCAAGAAGAGTTTAATCTGATTTAACTTTCTCCACAAACTGTTTACCCGTCACCCCAAACCTTCACAGACTGTGTAAATGTCACACAAGCAGCTGGGATTTTCTGTTTTTTCTTCCACTTAATTTTCCACGGAACAGCTTTTCTTTCTTTCTTTTTCTGCAAAATCCTGTCGGCTGGAAAACACCCCAGTTCTGTTGCGTAAGACACTAATTAATAACACAAATCAACTTTTTAATAAGAGTCTAATGTAATGCACAGAGAAAACCCGGAAAGTTCTGCAGTTTTTAACTTTCTCTACTCTTGCTGGAAGAGAAATCGTTCCTCCAGCTCGAGACAACCGGTTCGATCCCAGATATCCTCGGCTGCAAATTGCTCTGGAAGAATCCAGCTCTCCTCTTAAGATCTTTCTTCTTCCACTATGTATGAACAAGCACAATCTTGGCAAACTCTTTGAAAACAGAAGGCTGCGTAAGACCTTTATGTTTAAACCAGAGAATCAAAGAGTTTTCAGAGCCGGGCCACACCCAGAACAGCTTCTGTTGAAATAGATTTGGACTTGTTAAGAAAAACCCAACAGACCCGATTCAGTTCTGGCAGAAAACTTCTCTCAACTCAACAGATCTGTCCTGGACTGTAGTTTTGATAAAACACTTGATAACTGGAACATTTGTCAACACGTCTGCAGCTTTAACATTAAAAAAATCAGTCGGAGAGTTAAACTACACTGTAAAAACACAAAATATTACCAGGGGTTTTTGGTTTCTGGTGGAAATAAAAAAAGTAATTTTCTTTTAACTTTTCAGCAGGACATACAACTTGTTTTATGTCAATAATTCATTAATATTAATAGAAAACATTTAATAATGTTAATTTTTAATGGTATGTGATTTTAATTGTTTCTTATAAATTTGTGACTTTGACTCTGACTTCACAGATCTTGATCAGCCTTTGGGTTTGTCTTTATTTCTCCTGCCTAGTTGTTTATTTTATCCGTCATGGTTTGTGTACTGTTTGAATGTGCAAATAAAATATTCTATTCTATAAAAAAGTGCTATTTCCACTGGCAGATTATTTCACCTGTTAGAATAAATTGTTCCCATGTTATAAGTGGAATAATCTGCCAGCAGTCCTAGTTCTTTCTAATCAATATTAAGGAATTACAGACTTAAACAAGCTCATCATTCTTGCTTAAAAGTTACTTGAATGTTAGTTTTGTCCTATTTCAAGTGAACTGAGAAATTTCCTCCAGACAGAAATACTTAGTAAAAATGAGATTTTTTACATTGCATCTTGTCTGAGTTTCTAATTGTACAAGTTGTTCCCTTTTAGTCTGTGATACTTTGGGAAATTCTTCAGCACCGACTTTTACATAAGCAGGAACATCCTCTTGGATCCCCTGCTGTGTTGCTTTTATTTATTTATTTAAATTTTTTTAAGCCGCCGGTTTGATCCTATATGTAGCAGCAATAAATCCACATATTCCTGCCTGAATGAGCTGGAGCTGCAGCTCCGGCTGCTGAGTATGTTCAGACTGCAGCAGCTCCTTCCCACCTCTGCACTCGGCGCTTCAACATGGACACAGCTCCCCCATCAGGACGAGCACCAGAGTTCGAGCAGCACAAGCAGGTCAGAGTCGGGCCGGACGTTGTGCACTGATATGTAAATATATGGGTTCTTAATGAAATCGCCCATATGGTCGGGGAACGGACTGCAGGGGCTGAAGGGGAGCCTCCACCTTGCAGGACACTCTGAGCAGGAAACAAAGCTGCGGTGTCTGCTGATGGTGGATTTTGTTCCGAAGCGCGAGGCCTTTGGAGGGGCACCCTTGAAGTGCCCCTCTGACAGGCTTCCTCATTATCTGGCGTCTCCGGAGTGCCAGGCGGCCCCGCTGCAGGAGGGGGCGCCTGGCCTCGGGGTACCCAGACAGCCAAGGGTTGCGCTCTCGCTAAAGGTCCGCTGATTATATCTCAGGCCCAGAGCTTCAGGGATCCCCACTAATTAAAGGTTGTGTCATATCTGTTAGAGATAACAAACCTATGTTGCTCATCTTTTCCTTTTTTTTAAAGCCCTGCCCTCCGACGTCTGCGTTCAAGGCTGTCCGGCTCCACGCGCCCAGAGGAGGGGGGGCTCCTGTTTAACCTGCCCTCACCCATCTCAGCATGCCGGCGGTGTGGTGGAGGCATCGGGGATCCTTTGTCTGGAGGCATAATTAAAGCCCTCGTTCATTATTTCTTCACTTTGAGCGCAGATCTGAGTAATTAGGAAGCAGTCCACAGGGGGGGCTGCAGCTTTCATCCACACAAACACAACGGAGAACCAGCACACAGTCACACATGTGATACACGAGAACGTGAGGCTCTTCCTCAGTCTTTGCACCAAACGAGCCGCATTCATCTCCCACCTATCTTCAGATGCCAATAACCGACAGAGTGAAGTATCTTTTTTCTCCCCCTGAAGCCGTCAACTTCTAATGCATGGATTGAAATTTGGAACAGGAAGAGCTTCAGCTGGATGTGAGGCTGTTTGGAGCTCAGCCTCTCTAATGCATCCTGAAACAGAGTTTGCCTTTTATATGGTGTCATTCATCCTCATATGTCTTCGCCCGCTGCGTCTCGCAATCACGGTTTCTTTATGGCGAACTAATGCAGCCGCTGCTAAGATCAGCAGGTTGGCTGCGGCCATCGCTCACCGACTTCTGGCCTGATATTAGGACGTTTCCAAAGCCTCTACTGGAGACGGCAGAGAAGGAGCCGAAGGGTACTGACTGTACCTCCCACGCAGTCATATATCAACCCTCTATGCTACCCCTAAAACACTCACACACACACACCACACACACACCACACACACACACACACACACACACACACACACTCACACACACACACACACACACACACACACACACACACACAACCGCTGCTGCTGTGGCTGCTCAGACAAGACAAAAAGGAGGAGGGGTGATGGAGCTTTATAGCGCCGGACAGTCAGTGTCAATACATCGAGCGTTTTACCAGCCTCTCATCCAAAGGTCCAGCATGCTTGTGGCTACAAAGCGTCCGAGCCAAGGTGCGTGTGATCGCCCGAGGTGGTGGGCGGAAGACAGGGAAGAGTGCTGTTGGAGCATGGTGGGGGAACAACAAACAGGGGGCGACGGCTCACGCCCCGTTAGCCCCGCAGGCCAACCGAGGCTGTGATGGAGAGAGAGCTGACAGGCCAGAGAGACGGCCAGGCATGGAAATCACATCAGATCAATGATGAAAAATTCAGAGTCGCTCGTGGGGGCGGCGTCACGTGGTGCGTGTGACTCCTGGATGTACATGGAGAGGCTAATGGGTTAGCCAAGCTACTCGCGTTTACTCGCAGGGAAACCGAGAGACAAAAAGCAGCACTTAAAGGAGAATCCTCACACATTCATAACCCTGTTGGTTTTTAAAATGATCGTCTCTGGGGGGTTTCCAGGCTCAGAAATGCATCTTTAAACACACAAACTCCACTTACTGACAGGAAAAAGCAGATGTATGGCGTCGTTTTCATCAGCTTTGACCAATTTTAAGTCAAACAATAATAATACGTTCATCTGAGGCTTCATTTCTATTCAAGTCTCTTAGTGATTTTTTACAATCAAAACTGATTTTGTGTTGCTACTTTAAAAATATTTGCAGAATTTTGCAATTTTTTCCTCATTCAACACCTTCAAAAATTTGTGGAAGAAAAAAATTCAGTTGATCTGAACAACATACCTAGTTGTGTGTGATCAAATGTCTCTGGACATTGACTGCAATTATGGCTAAAGTTTTGAAATCAGGGAACATTTTTTAAACTGTAGCAATAATGAGAAGTTGGAAAAATCTCTAAACTCTCTAATACAAAATATAAAATCAGGTATGTTTGTTAGTAGATGGCCTCGTACCATGTCATTCCAAACGTGAAAAAATTACAAGGTGGTTATTTCTATAAACTTCAAAATATATATTTTTTCTGATCTATTCTTTGTTTGCTGAGATTCCAAGGAATCTGCAGTTTTCCTGTAACATTAGGTTGTTTTTCTGCTATTAGCTGCTGCACACCAGTAATCCTCAGCTGAACGACAGTATACATAAGCATGATTGACCGCGCTAAGACCCACCTCCTAAATCTGATTGGTTGGTGATTGGTCGATAGGACCACTGGGAGCCCTGGGAGGAGCCATGTTACTCACATGTTACTGTCAGGTCATAGTGACAATTTTAACAAACACACAAAATATTTTTAAAGAAATAAAAGTTACCAAATGTATTGTTAAAGTCAGCCTAAGTATGTGCATCCAGAACCAAAACCAACCAAATAAACTACATTTTTTCCCTTTCAGACACACAGCGTTCAGGCAGCACTGTAATCATGCCATTGCTAAGTTTAGTACCAATCAATAAGTCAGACCACTGTTCTCCAATCCAATCCTCAGGGTCCTGAGAGCTGCTGCTTCCTTCTTCTGCCACCTAGTTAATTGCATTCACCTGTTGTCTCGGCCCTAAATCAGTCCCCGATTCGGTGGATAGATTGAATACTCCCGGGATGCTGTGCAAACCAGCAGTCCTTTGGATCCCGGGGACCGAGACGGCAGACAGGATGTGCTGCCTGACAAGCACATTTAACATATCAGGTGTTCTTTATGGACAAAATGTCCCACAATTCAGATCTGTCCAAAGCAATCATTCTCAGAATATACCATCCTCATGCATTTCACTTTTCATTGACGTTCTGTAAAAAAAAAAAAAAAAAAAAAAAAAAAAAAAAAAAAAGTACCCTCCACCATAATGGCTTCAGCCCAACGCCAAGTCAATTACATAGATTGGTGCAGTGACATAAAGTGTATTCCATTTGGGAGCAGATTGGTCATGCCCAGTAATGTTCCCTTCCAGCAGGCATACCTTTGACCATTACTCTAAACAGGCATTTAGGGAACCAGAGACCTATTTCCCACAACTGTGAATGCCGGTGTGTCTCCCAGAGGGGTCAGGGGTTCACGCTGCAGCTACCATGCTCTCATATTTAGCAGCGGCAGGTGAGAAATGGTACATCAATACTGTCAGACGCACTGGGCCACAGAGGCCTCCTGCACACACATATCATATTAGAAGGGAGCGTAACAAACCACAGCCGGGCCGGGAGGTGTTGAGGAACGTGTGAACATGCGAGTGTCTGTGGATCTACAAGCAGCAGTGTGTAACATGCCTCCACTGAATGTGGTGAATGTGTTTCTGCTGGAGTTTTAAGACATATCGGGGTTTTACGTAGCAATATTTCACCCTGAAACCTTTAAAGTGTGTTTTCCAGGCACACAGTGCAAATTTATAGCATAACCAAGCAACCTTGTTAAACTTCAATTGTTATAAAATTGCTGTACATATTAAAAGAAATTTGACTTTGTCATTTAACGCCTTGAAATTGGGCCTGCGTCTCTTTAAAAATATCTGCTCTTTCTGAAACTCGCTCCTGTTTTACCAGCATTGCTCTGAGCAGCTGAGCTATAACGAGCTCAGAAGATCCACCAGCTGATTGCTAATTGCTCCTGGGTAGTCTGAAGGAGCGGAGTGGGGGAGGAGCTGTGCCTCGGAGGCGGGGCTAGGTCCACCCAGGTGTTTTGCACAGCTGAATGGTTGCCATGGAGATTAAAGTATTTCTCAAACATGCATAAAAGAATCAAATCAACACCATAGGTATGTTCTGAATAACTCAAAAAAGTTTATTTAAAAACTTTATATATAAAGAGCATATATGTGGTTAAATTGTGATAATAGCAAAATTTTTAGATGAAATATTCTGGCAGTAATTTTTACATTTTACACAATAATTAAAAATTAGTTTGTTGAAAAAGGATCAGACTGAAGAAGAAAAAAATTGACAAAAGTTTGAACCAAGGTGTATATATATATATATATATATATATATATATATATATATATATATATATATATATATATATATACATTTTAAAATCCACATCTCAACTCTTTCCTGAGCAACAATAAATGTATTTTGTTTTATAACCTGCATCCAACTCTGTGACCTTTTACATTCACATACATCCCCGACTGTAGTTCTACCAACTTGTGCATTAATATTCATTTCTGTAAGCTCCCAGATTTCAGTTTGTGCCCTGGAACTGAAAATTCCTTGCATTTGCGCTGAAGTTTGTAAGCTCACCTTTACAAGCTTTAAGGGAAGAAAAACATACAATCGCTGTCAGCCTGGCAGAGTTTACACAAGTTTGCGGTTCATGCACAGGACCGAACCGATCAAACAAGGTTGCAGCAGGAGAAGGAGCTTCTGAGGCACATAGATCGATAAGAAACAATAATGCCACAGCTCCATTTGTGTGCAAATATTTACATACTGTCTGAATTTATCCACATAAATTCTATGTTTTTGTTAAATTTGACACAAATAAGATTTTAGACAACAGGTTAAAGACAACAATTAGTCAGGAAATGAAAAATATCATTAAAATATTGAAAATGCAACCTGGGAAGCTAAAATACTTCCGTGCAATGCCTCTTGATACGCTACTGGTTGGCGTCTGCAAAGCAACTATTGTTCACTGTTATGTAAAGATGGAAAATTTGCTGTTTGAACAATTAAAATAAGCGGTTATAAACATTTTTAGAGGAGCTCCTATGAATGCTGTCTGGTCAAAACTTACATCTTGCTTTTCCAGAAAGCATCCAGGATGCCAGAAAAATATGTAAATTTGTTACAATAAAACTCAACCGACCCAATTTTAAAATCTGTCTCGTCCTGATATTTAAAAAAATCCAGACTTTGTTGAATTCAATGCTTTGTACTTTGACTGACATCATTCTTCATTATTTATTTTACATTATATGTTTGACCAAGGTAGTTATTTTGGTCAGTTTCTTTATTATTTCTTTTATATTTGCTGCTGTACTCCTAATTGCACTGGCTGAACAAATTAAAGCTGATTTTTCATGTTTGGTGAAACATCATGTTGGTGAAGCTATTGGTATTGGTGCAAATAAGTTTGTAATTCATTACGTTTATCTCAGTGTATAAAAAGCATAAATTTTTTTAATTATTTCAGGACTGTTGTTCTGAGTCAGATGGGTTAGGGTTGCCGATACTGAAGCTCAGATATCTGCATCGGTACCAGGAGTAAAAAAGTGAATCGGTGCATTACTAATTACAATGCTGACTGTTTTCTACATGGATACAGATTTAGATTGTGGTCTTTGTAACTGATTGCATGAATGAAATTACAGTAAAACTTCTCCGTCTGAATGTTGACCAACTGTCTGCATCTAAATCTGTTACATAGAGATTCAACGTAGATCTTACTGTCGAGGTCGTTGCTCTGAGTTTCCTCCAGTTGATCTCTCTGTGGTTAAATAAACGCTGTCCTCTGAATCACCTCTCAAACGGCGTTTCTACCAAACGCCTTCTCATACAGGGACTGCTGAGTGTTATGTAGCACTTTTTAACCATGTGTGTTTTTGTCGAGTTTGGTAAGCTCCTCTTGTGTTTTGGGAACTTAAATAGAAGCTCTAAATATAACGTCTGAGTGGGTGTTTGCCTCTGCCTCACTCCAAAGTGTGTTTCTCTCAGTGTTTGTATCTCTGCTGGTGCGTCTCCAGCTCTAAATGGGTTTTTTGTGGCGATATAAAACTCTCAGTTGTAGATTGAAGCGCCTGCAGCGTCTGCTGGCGTTACCTAACATCCAGCCCTGTCCTCTGACCACATCACTCGCAACATGCATAACGCTGACCCTGCATCCCGGCCGGTTTCCCCGCCATCATCCCTACAGGGAGATTTTCCTCGGACATCATCGCTCTGGAACGATGGCGGCTGGAAGAGAAAGGGTTTCAGAAAATCTGCCCAAAGGACGTGGAAGAAATGTGAGCGTAATATCTCTGAGTGGGAGTCATGAATGTAATATTATCTGGAACCATAATGTTGCGATTCCTGCTCAATATTTTAAAAGATGTCTGGTTTTTATGCTGCCCCGTCGAAGCTATAATATCAATAGTTCAGCGGAAGATGTTAAAGTGTCAAACTCTGCAAGGTGCAGATCCAGGAGAGAGAAAATTACAAACATACATATACAGACGTGAAGGTGTCATATAGGTAAATGTTACGGCGCCGCTCCCTCGGCGAGAAGGATTGTTTTTCCTGGTCAAGCATGTCCGCCGCGATCAGTCATGCTCATGCTTCCGTATTACTTCCTGTGACGCTCTCTCGCTCTTTCCCTAATGCTTCTTTTTCTCCACTCTCCAAATGCTATCTGTCAGTAGGTGTTGCAGGACTGATAGAGGCTTGTCTTTTGCCTTTCTCATTACAGCGGGGGAGACTAAACCCTGGCGAGCGCGGTAACCTTTCACAGAGACAGAAGGAGGGAGGCATCCACACAGAGCCGGCACCTCCGTCTACTTGACATAACCCTATTACCGCTTCCTTAATTTGTCCCGCCGTGACAACTCGCAGCCAAAGAAACGGTTAAAAGAATGAGTGAACAAAAGCTGCGCTGCATTATGGGGAGAGGAAGAGCGAGGGAGAGAGGGGGGAGACAATGGGGAGGCTGAGCTGATGCATCAGCCATATTGGATCATTTCTAAACCGCCACGCTTTATCCGGAGGTGGGCCTCCGTATACTGCACTTAACTGATAGCCCTCTGTTTCATCCAGGCTCATTCAGGCCTTTGCATGACCCGGAAAATGCAAAAACATGCAGATTTTTCCCCCTTTCCTGCTTCAGAAACGTCTTTTTTTAATATAACGCCTCTTTTCTAATTTAATATTTACAAACAGCACAGATCTAAAGAAACCTTCATCACTGCTGCTTTTGTTTCCTGAAGCCGCTTGTACCAAACGTGATCAAAGCAACACGCGGCACAGAAATGACAAAGCCTCAGAAACAAGTAAACGACTGGCAAAAATGAGTAACGGCTTCAAAATGGCTGATAATCAGAGCAGCTCAGAGAAGACGCCAGACACTCAGACAAATGTGACACTAAATCCTGCATTTGGCGCATCCCGAGTAAACAAAAGTGTTGATAAAAAGGGAGCCACTGCAATCTTCCTTTGTATGTAAAATCCTACGTAACTAATCTGGATCTGAAACTCATCAAACAAAACATCGATTTAACCCAAATCCAAGTGAACTGCAGCCGCCTACCAGCCAGGTTCGCTCTGTTCAAACGCTCGGCTCCAGCCTGGTGGAGATATTCAACTTTCTACACCTCCGCTCGCCTTTAAAACGCCAGAATAAACGCTCCAGTTAACTCCACTAACCAGAACAGATTGTCCCTTTTTTTATTAAGATACAAAACATAACAATCCAATCCTTTCTCCTCATCTATTTTTAAATGCCACTGTAATAAAACTTGTAAAATGTTAAGAGGGAAGGTGGGAGGGATTGAATTGAAAAGCCAGTTTATTCATTAGCAAGCTGTAGTTAAGTGCAGCTGCAAATTAGCTCCTCCTGGAGGAGCTCCAACTAGATATGAATGCATCAGCAGAAAAGTTAATCCAAATGTAATCACAGGATTCTAGTTTACACTCAGAGCTTTGGAGGAAGAGACTCTGATTGTTGTTTCCTTTCCTCCTATTAACAAGCTGCTCATTTTACACCATATGACTCTGCTGTTTTTAACTTTCATCTGTTTTTGGCTGCAGCTACACAAATCTGAGTATTTTCACCCAGACTTTATTCCTCATTCTATGAAAAGAGAACATCAGTGTTTTTGGGATTCCACTGAGAAAAGCTGCCGTACCCACGCTGTGCCAGCAGGTGGCGATGGCGCTAATGTTGCTATTAACATTCATAAGATGAGGCAGAGCACGGCTAAAGCTAAGCTAACGTGTCTTCATCAGCTTTTTCAGCCCACAGTTGACGTTTGATGCAACAATTTGAGAGCTAAAACGTCTATTCAACAAAAATGAGCTCTGAATGTGCAAATGCAAAACAAAATGATTGTTTTGTCAAATATTCACGTTACCCTTGGAGGTGAAACATCAAACTTTCTAAACAGCTTTTTCTAAAGGTTGACTTAAGTGATGAGATGTTGGCAGATTTTTCCACAAAGAAGATCTCAAATATTCAAAATAAAATGTAGCCGGGGAACCTGAGACAGAACTGCTGCTCGACACGCCAAGCAGCAAATCAAGGGCTGCCATTCGTTTTCCTTGGTGCTGATTGGCTGAATCCCCCCTCCCTCAAAATTTACACAGAGACAAACAGAAGTATTTGTAAGTTTATCAGTGTTTAGTTACACTTTGCAGTATATTTGGTGCTTGAACTATTATAATATTTATTTCCATCTAGTTTCAAACGCCATTAACCTACTACACTTCAAATAAGACAAAACTAACTTAGAAGTAACATTTAAGGAAAACACAGCAGCTGGTTTCCAGTCAATAATCCCTTAATTTGCATAAAAACATTCTCAGTCGCTCCACCAGCAGATTTCACTTAGAAACAGGAAAAATGTCTTGTTACAAGTGAAATAATCAGCCAGTGGAACTGGGTTTTAAGTTATTTTTGTATTATTTTTGGAGTACTAAGATATTTGACCTAAAAACCAGACAGAAATACTTGGTAATATTTTGTGTTTTTGCAGTGTAAAAATGGAAATGTAATGTTTTCTCAGCTGGTGGCCTCCACCAGTGACTGTGACGATAAACCTGGACCCTGAGATAACATCAGTGTAGGAATCATCAAGGTTTTCCTCACTTTTCTCATTTTTCCCCACATCACAATGTTCTCTTTAAGGATCCATCCAGCTGTTGTACATCTGTAATCATGAATGCATCGCATTCAAAAGCTGCATCCACAGACTCTGTGATGCTGCAGATATGATTCTGCAGCTCTTTTTTGAATCAGGCTTTTTTTTTCTGCTCTGATCCTCATCGTATCGGTTCACCAGTCACTGTTCCTGAATGCTGAAGCGCTAAAATAACCCCAGCTAACCTACAAAATGACTTTTTATATGTACAATAAACATGATTCACAGAATCCACACGCCTCGTTAGAAGGACGGAGCGTGTTTTTCCTAAAACAGCGGCTCACTGTTGGGCTTTAACAAGCAGCACTGTTCAAACACAGAGGAGAGGCGCTTTTATTGGGGACTATTTTTAATCCACATTTGGTGCTGTTTCAGTATTTGGGTCAGCGGGCCGGATGTAAAAGCGACTGACTCATCAGTGGAGATATATAGCACAAAGGGGGACTCAGTGTTTTTGTCGGATCAGTCCACTGAGGTGTTTTGATGTTTCAGTCTTAAACGCTCCAACAGCCGGCTGGAAGGCAGCAGCTGCAGATCCTGTGTGTCAAACTCGAGGCTCAGGGGCCAGATCCGGCCCGCTGTTGCTTTAAAAGTGGCCCTCTCGACTCCAGACACCAACTTCAATCACTCCCTTCAGTTTTTTACAGAAATTCACACAAAGTCAAATCAACAGAGATTGTAATTTAATAAGATTTTAGTAGGATTTTGGTTTTTTGCAGTGTAACAAAAAGTCAAAAATGTTGCAAAATTATTTGCAAATATTGCTAAATTAGCACCATAAAATCAGAGATTTTAATTGCAGAAAAATCACAAAAACAATCACAAAATCCTGGAGCGACTGATTTAACTGAATTTTATGAAGCATTTCTCGCTGAATTAGCATTTTGATAGTTTGTTAATGCGTTTTATCAAAACATTCGGAACATCTTGAGAACATCTCGGTTTTGGCCCGACCCGAAATAGAAAAGAGCCTGCCTCCTCTGCTGCAGCTCTACGACTTTGAAGCGATAAGAATCGCCTTCTGGACTGATCTGCCGTCGACCTGTTTGGCGATCAGCGTGGCGCGGGATGAAGCCCGGCGGTTCAGAGGACGGCGTTGTTTGGGACCAGAGACCCCCCGGGGGCCGCGGCTGATGGCTTTGCCCCCCCACCCCTCTGATCTGCGCTGCGCTGCGGCGGCGGCTGCCAGGGCTGAGGGTTCAACGCCTGAGCGCGTGAGCTGTCTATGTGGAGAGATTAAAGGGCCCGTATCGATCGGCGAGCGCTCATGCATTTTGCATGAGGGAGACATTGTCAAAGAGGCATCTCAGATTAAAAAAAAAAGAAAACTAGTTGAGGGAGAGTTCTGGCGAATCTGCTGAACTCTGTGAAAAATCTTAATGTTGAAGCGTTATGCATGTAAACCTGCTTTTATATATTGGATTGTCCATGAACTCCCATCGACCCGAGATATTGCTCGTTTTTCATTTCTTCCCCTCCTCAACACGCCAGCACACTGCTGCTTCCTCCTCCTCCTCTTCCTCCTCTTTCTTCCTCCTCTTTCTTCTTCTTCTTCTCCTGCGCGGTGAGGATGGGAGTCAGAGAAAACCCGGAGCCCCCCCTTGAAATAAGAACAGAAAAACTGGCAGCCAGAGAGTGTCTAATGGCGGCAGTGAGTCCGTTGGAGAATTCTCAAGTAGAGTGTGAATTATTTAGGATGTGTGGCGAGTGTGCAGAGCATGAAGCCACCCCGCCTAGCAACCGCCAAGCAGAGTGGCCAAGAAGATTCAGTGTGCAACAAACATTTGCCCGCCTGAGATCTTTATTTCTTCTTCTCCGCATCAGTTTGGTGGAGAGAGAAAAGCTGAGGTTGGGCTTCCAGCGTGTGATTTAGAGAGCGGAGCAACATTTCAAGGATTTTCTCTGTTTTTTTAGTGGAAAATGAAAAGTGATTTTCTGCATTTCTACCAAAAACAAAGCGAAGCACAGAGAAGTCGTTTTGACCTATTTACAGCCTCCAACGTGATGCAGCTGATTATTCATCATCAACAATTCATTCAGGTCATCATGCATGTTTAAAACCACACCACCGTACTGTACCTCACACACACACACACACAACCAGAGTGTGTGAGGCCTGCAGAGCCTCCTTATCCTGTGAGCATGTGTCAATCTCACCTAAACGACCCCGATAACAAGACAAAGGCAATCAATCTCCGATATTGGCTGGGTGGGAGAGTCGGGGGATAACACCGACGCTATCAGCGAGCGCCAACAAAGACGGAGATTTTCTGCGTGAGGATGATTAGGAAACACGGCGGCGGTGACACACTGATCTGCAGCGGTTAAACTGAGGCAGCTGTCATCGCTGGCAAATGATGACGCCGAGCCCTGATAGAGGAGATGGGATCTGAGTGTGTGTGTGTGTGTGTGTGAGAATCTACTACTGATGCAAAACACATCAACACTTTGAACACACAGAAACACTTGCAGCTTTCCGCTTTAAACATACGTTTCAGAAGAAAACACTAAAACCAGAACATCTCAGAGTTAAATCATCAAACATATTACAGGTTTCAGCAATTCGGCTCAGAAACAGAAACTCAAATAATGATCTATTTCATTAGAAATATTACAATAAATCAATAAAAAGAGGATATTTTACTCTGAACTGTCATGGAGAAGAATGCTGACTTGACAGATGTCACTGAGACTGGAGGGGAAAACAGACAGAGGTCACAGCTAAAGAAGCTGAGTGCTGTATCCAACTAATCCGCAAAGAAAGTTGAGTGGAAGGAAAAAGTACAGTAGAAATAAAAGCCAGAAAAGAAGAAAAAGGACTGGACGGTCTGGTCTATAGTTTTGTTTTCAGTCTTAAGAGAAACAAATGCAGCAAACATGGCTTCATATGGAGAAGAAGATATTTAGTCTGAAAACACCACCTGTTTTCAGACTAACTATTTATTATGTGTGGAATAAAGATGATAAACTGCATAAATGATTAATAATACATAATATGCACTGAAAAAACACAACATCTAAAGCATTTTAGCTCATTTTTTTAATGCTCATAACTTAATACACTTGAAATTAGATAAAATGAGATATAAGAGTTTGTTTAAATTCAATGATTCCTTAATACTGATTTAAAAAGTATTAATTCCTTTGGGAGATTATTTTCTTTACAGGAAAATATTTTGTTTTATATTAATCTGACAAATAAACATTAATACATTTTGCATTGAAAACAAACTTCTAAGTTAGTTTTGACTGTTTTGAAGTGTACAAATTTATTTGTAATAGAAACTGGACCAAAAAATACTTACTGACATTTAGGTTTTTTGCAGTGCAAACAGCTCAGCAGGTTTTGAGGTGTTAAATAATGTTTCACATGATTTTAAAAACAATTTTAACTTCACATCTTTTCACAGACGCTGCATCGATGCATCAAACACAGAGAGCAGATTCTGCACAGACCTGCTGTTCAGCTGCTCCACATTCTGGATTAATATAATTTTTAATGTTCTGATATATTTAAAGTTACTATCAAGTAAAATATGTTGAATGAATACATATGAAGAGCCTCTCTTTTATATGAATGGCTTAAATGAACATTTTCATATTTATTCCAACTTATTGAGACATTATAACAAATGATGTTCCAGTAAAACCTTTAAATACCAAGATTTTAGCAAAGAAAGAAATCAAGATAAACTATGAAATCTACGATAGTCAGATTTCCAGATCAACAAGTTCCAGCTCTTCATGCCGACATGGAAAAATGCTCGCAGATGTTTGCGGATCAAGGTTATCCCTGAATTATTCTTTAAATGTGAGAAAGCAGCAGAACAAAGTGCAGCACCTGCAGCTGCTTTGGATTTGGAGCTTTTTATGTCGGTTCATCGCTTTCAGCTGAAAGGAGAAACTTCAAGCTAGATTTCACTTCTGTAAAAGTGTTCAAAGTCTAAATATGCTTCAATGCTGCAGAAAAAACGTTGAGCAGGGCGAATATGAAGACCTCACAAGATCCAGTTTTACACGTCGGCTCAGCAGACGAGGCCGAGTCGAGATCACATTGTGCTTTATTTTGTAGGAACCTGATTTATGTCACAATTTTACTCCATTCAACGCCTGAAACACACCTGCACTGCAAAAACACAAAACCTTGCGTTGAATTTTTATTAAGTTTAATGTCCTACATACATTTGTTAAACTCAATCTTAGATATAAATCACATCAGGTAGAGAAAAATATCTAGCATTTTTATTAATAAAATTTCAAGATACAATGAAAAAAAAAATGTATTAAGTATTTTGGTTTTGTTTAGCTCTTATTAAACTTGAAATAAGACAAAACTAACTAAAAAGTAACTTTTTAGGAACATGTAGGACCTTAAGTCAGATTATTTCACTTATAACAATAATTTCTTTCCGTGTTGTAAGTGAAATAATCTCCCTGTGAGACTAATAAGTTTTACAAAAAATCATTATTAAGGAATTATTTTAAAAAAGAATCTGATCTTACTGAAAAGTTACTTGTAAGTTACTTTTGTCTTATTTCAAAAGTATTCACACTACAAACGAGCAAAAACACTTGGAAATATTTAGTGTTTTTTCAGTTTGATTATTGTCATGAAGGGTTAATCCTGCAGCTGATTGGTTTGAGATTATTCCCTCTAATGTCCGCTGCTGCTGCCGTCGATCCACAACAGTTTTATCCTCCATTAGAGAACGGAAACATTTGCTCCACGAAAGCCTCGGATTTAGTTTTAGCTTCTTTTTAAGACATCACCTGAGAAAAAACGGCGAGTTAATGTTTCTTTATGGGACCATCAGACAAAAGGCTTCAGTGCAGCAACAAAGAGGAGACATTAAAAAGATGTTGAGTCTGCATTTAGGAGACAATAGGAGCAGAAGCAAAACAAGCAGATTGTTAAAACATTAAAGCAGGTTATCTATTTAATGTGGTAATTTATAACAGCAATGCTCTGCATTTCCACTCATTGAGAACAAATTGGGGTTCAGTGTCCTGATCAATAAAGCTTCCACACAATTTGTCAAGTCAGAGTGAGATTCAAACCTGGAACCTTCGGACTAATGAACTACCTGCTCCGTGCACCTGCAGTGTGACCACATTAAAACTAATTCCAGGAAGAAAAAGTGCCTGCAAAGAGTGGAAAGTGTAGAATTAAACAATTAAAAGTGGTAATGCAGGCGCTGGAATTAAATGGGCCTGTTGCCCTGGTGCATGCTGGGTGATTTCCCCACACGCCTGCTGTGGCTTTGCAGCAACACCAGCTTATAAAAAGAGGACAAAGGGGACAATTTGAGAGTGCTGCTGTAATAAAGTCAGCGAGGAAATCAGCAGATCTGCAGCGATCAGAAGGAGCTCTGCAGGCTGCAGCTCTGCTTGAATTATGATACTGTCAATCAAAAAGTGCTATTGATTAATTCCCCATGCTTCATTTAATCAACTAATCATTTCAGCAGTAATCCAAAATATAATGAAATAATATCAGGAGAGCCCTGACGGCTATGAGCGCACGGCGGCATGCACGGCGGCGTGCACGCCCACGGCCCCGCTGTCTGCACAGCGCGCACCGGGGAAGTTTTCCAACATCAAAAATCAAAGCATTTAAGTAGATTGTACACAAGCATGTCTTGGAAGCTTGATCTTACTAATCTACAAATGGCTTCTTGTTATTAAACTGCTAATTCAGTGGATTAAAGGATCCATGAGAACACAATCCCCTTTACTTCGTTTCCAGGGTGCGCTGAAGGTGGCTTAAATATTAATTAAGCACACACACATGTCGGCCCATATGCACACACATCCAGCGATGCTGGAGCTGAGGAAGCAGGTCGTATATCTGCTGCTTAAAGTCACAAACACTCATATTTTCACTCGACAGGCGGACGCATCCGGCTGATTAGTTTGTTCCAGACGCAGCTTCTCCTCCCACGACCTCCACAAAAAGGTAGTTGAAGTTTTCAGGATAAAAGTTTGAGATTTACATGAAATCTGCATTTTTGTAGGAGAGAATAAATAAAAAACAGATTAAATCAAAACTCAACTAATGTAATTTGTTCGATTTACCCAGCAGGTCAGAGTTCCTCGGTTCTGACTCAGTATCAGCTACATGGACAAATCACTGCTACACTGTAAAAACACAAAATCTTAAAATTATTTTTGACCGGTTTCTAGTATCCACTAAAATAAGATACAACTAAAGCAATACATATGAGCTTGTTTTAAGCCAATAATTCTTTAATATTGGTAAAAAATCATTAGTTCCATTCATTCAGTGATGAGATAAAATGTCTCATTACAAGTGAATTTATCTGCCAGTGCAACTAGTGATATTTTATCAATATTAAGGAATTTACCTGTTTTTCTTATTTTAAGTGTACTAAGATATTTGCACTAGAAACTAAATAAAAACACTTAGTAATATTTAGTGTTTTTGCAGTGCAGTCAGTCATTAGATCTCTAGCTGCCAAACCATCACCCTTCCTCTCCCAGTGCTCCCAAGTTGTAACTAAAACAGCCAATCAGAGGCAGGAGGAGGGACTTAGCGCTGTCAATCATACCCAGATAACTCTCCTGTTGTAGATGCTCAGGCTAGTTAGCATAGCCATCAATGAAGGCGGATAAACGGTTTTTCCTGTAACCGTAAGTTGTTTCTCCGCCATTAGCACTTTGAGCAGTTTGTTCACAAGGGTGATTGACAGCGCTAAGACCTGCTCTCTGGCTCTGATTGGTTGTTTCTGGTTCTTTTCTTCAGACAGCAACAGCAGCACAGGGAGAAAGTGGAAGAGATTGATCTTTACAGATCATTTCTATTTCAAATGTCTCAGAAATATGACAAAATTAACTTACAAGTAACTTTTCAGTAAGAAGTAGAAGCTTGTTTTAAGTAAATAATTCTTTAAAAAAAGTACTAGATCCACTGGGAGATTGTTTCACTTATATCAGGACATTTTCCCATGTTATCAGTGAAATGATATAGTAACTTTTCATCAATTTAAGGAATTGTTGGCCTAAAACATCTTACATCTTGCTGAAAAGTTGCTTGTATGTTAATAATGTCTTATTTCCAGTGTGCTGCAATAACTGCATTAAAAACTAGACAAAAATCCCTGATAAGATTTTGTGTTTTTGCAGTGTAAATCTGTCATAATATATAATACTTTACTGTCTAGATGCTATTGAGCAATTAAAACTGTGCCTCTATTTTGTTTTATTCCATTTGAGCAAATGAGTTTCCCAAACAAACCGTCCCAGTTTAACCTTCCTCTAAAATCCTGACCACGACCTTTAACCTGCTGACTGAATGTTGAACACCGAACTCTTCCCAGATTGATGGAGGGTAACATTTGCTGCCCCAGGAGTAAAACAGGGGTGTACTTTCTTTCCAGCCTCATGTTCAGGGTACAAGTGACTTTAAACAGTCAAATCTCTTATTTTAGGAGAAATGAGTTACATTTCACGGCTTCGTCAAAATCTAGGCTGAATTTTCAGTCAACATCCGTCAGCGTCTTCCTAAATGAGCTTTAATTTCTTATTTTTTCCCTGATTAATATCTCATTTCCACATTTTTCAAGCAGCAGAGATCTCATTTTTGATTGAATCTGTTATATGTGGCACATTATGCATTATATATAGTACATTAAGACTGACACTGATAATACATTTTGACATGCCTGCCTTGCTGAAGCGGCACAAACTGCTGATAACGTGAATTTACAAGGTGTATCAGGGCGCCCGCGTTAAATGAAAAGTTAAATTATGAACCAATCTATTTCTGATTTTAACAACATCCTCCAACGACACATTATTTTAAGTGTTCCTGTAAAAAAAGCCATTACGCATATAAAACACCTCAAATTATTGTAATATCCCGATGAAAGGGAAAAGTTCATCTCGCTCAGCCGCGGCCGGTCTTAAAACCCAGACAGTAAATTGACATCAAGTGTCGAGCGTGTAAAAGTCAAAGAGTCAAATCTGCGCCATAAGCCCTGCGAATATACTGGCTAGCATGGAGGGGGGGGAGGGGCATGAAAAACTACTCACAGCAGATCACATTACCTGGCTTTTTCACTGAAATAAGCACTGTAATTTATCCTGACCTTTTTAGATTACTATGAATGTGCTGTCTGTGTAATTTTAACTGAAGCTCTCAGCAGCTTTCGCCGGTCTGGAATCGGTGGCGGTGAAACCCAAGGCGGCGGCCCGGCGCCGCTACGATGCCAAACAAATACCGAGAGACATCGGCTCGCATCAAGGAGAAGAACTTTATTCACCTTCAGACGGACGGATGCCTAATAACAGGAGCAGGAGCCTATTTTAGCTGTGACAAGTGTTGCAGGATTAGAATTTCATTCCTAATGAGTTCTCTGGTAACGCTTTAATTCACTACCTATGTGATATCAATTCCATTATAATCTCATTAAGCTATTGCACACCGAGGTGATTTCGAATGAATGTGAGACAGCCAACCGTACGCTCCCCTCTAATTGAGCAATACTTTTTATTCATTATTATTGCCCATTATTAAATTAATGAACTTAATGGACTTATTTTCCAAATTGCAAAGACCCCTGGCAACATGTTTTTTAATTCCATTAGCAGACGCGGCGCGAGGAAGAGGAGGAAAAGTGGAGAACGAGAGATGCATAGGTGTGTGGGGCAATTAACCCACTGCTGAGACAGATCATCAGAGGCGCGGGAGTCCGTCCATCCTGTCCTGAGCGTCTGGACCGGAGCGTTCACCTTCACACGCCTCATTGTTAGGGAACACACTCTGTGAAATAAGATCTTTTTCAGCAACCGGAGGCCGCCACGCAAAATTGCCCAGAAGATGAAAGCAGCAGATCTGCATAACTGAACGGCTGATCAATACTTCTCAAACTAAAATGGCAAGTCTTGATAAGGTTATTGAATTTTCTTTTTAATTAAAAAGCAAACTACTTGGCTCTCTGTCAAATCCTGCAGGGCGGCTCATGCTGATGAGGAGAGGAGAGGAGAAGGCCGTCCATGTTTATATGTTCATCACTGAGCAGAAAACACAGCCGACGACCGTCTGCACATCATCAATCAGATGAAATTTATCTGCAGCGTCTTGTGTCTCGGGATTAAGCCGTCACAGAAACCCCTCACATCCCAAACGATGACATTCATGTAGATATTAATCCTTATTACGTGTCATTCATCAACTCATCAGATGTAATTTTTCACTCATAGCAGGAATTTATTCTGATGTTTCCCCGAACATCACTGATGCAGGAAGCATTATGAACATAAACGCTGCATCTGTTCAAACATCAGCGGAGAGAAAACCGCGCTCCCAGGAGAGGCTGCCGTTACATTCAACCGTCAACCTGCTGGATAAACTCGCTCTGGTCCGCCCGGCCACCCAACGCCACAGCGCCGCGTGTCAGGCCGCACTAACGGGCTTTTAGAGCAGGTTAGAGCTCCGCACCGAGCGGCGGGGCAGAACGGTGTCGCCACAGCTGACCGTCCTCCCAGCGCCTGAAGGACCCGGGTAAACAAACAGCAGAGGGCCGGCCGGCGCTCTGTGGGGCCCCACCGCAACCAGACAACGTCACCTTCCATTTCCACACCAAGGAAAACAGCCTTTGATGAAGAGAGACTGGAATTATTCCAACAGCACTGAAGAAACACAAAACAATACCACCTGGTTTTGGTCAAGTTTCCAGTGGGAATATCTTTTTAATCTACTTCTACCATTGAAATTAGGCAAAAGTTTTTAAATTGGGTTGGTTTGGATGCCGAAAAAAATTTAGTTTCTTCGTTTTTTAAAGAGAACATACAAACAAAAGCACCAAATCCTACCAAGTATTTTTCTAGTGCAAATGTCTCAGTGCACCTCGGCTTCTTTAGGACACCAGCCACATAAAAAACTAATTTATACCATCAGACTGCACATAAAAACTATATTTAATCATATTTATTTTCACATTTACTGACATGTATTGACACTCATAACAAAAAAACAATGCAGATAAAATAGTAAAATATTATTGCAGTCCTTTTTTAAACTGAAATGCTTGTTGTACGTCTCTGCAAACGGTTCCAGATTCAGCTCTTTCTTCCTTCATGTTTTCTCTTTCAGTCGATCCGAGTCGATTCTGTCAAAAACCATCAGGACAAAAACGACCTGAAAACTTTCAGAACGTTTTGTTCCGTTTGGATTTTTAACATACAATCAACCATCAGATTGCAGTTCTGACTTACGCAACCAGATTGTGTCCAAAAGTGTAAATAAAACAAAACAGTTTGTCAGGAAGTTCGATTTCAACAACTCAGAAATAAAAATTTATATGAATTACTCTTTAATATGGAGAAAAAGAAGAACTAAGATCTGAATCATAAGTTAATATTAACTGTATTAAAATCATTAAAAATATGCTTTCCATTTAAATTTGTGACTATAAGACATAGGATGACATCACTTCCTGTTCCTATTTAGATCCCATCCACACAGGCATAATAATAAACATTAAATAACATTATCAGCAAGATTATTTCTTATCAAAGCCCATCTTGTTACTATGACATAAAAAACACATTTAAGTTTAAATCAGATTTTTTTTTTTTATTTCACTGGTGCCATGTGCTTATAGCATTTATGCTAGCAAGTGGAGTTTCTAACAAAATCATACAACTATTAAGCAGTAATTTTAAAAGTTAATAACTAAATAGAAACATTAAATCACAAAGTAACTACTGGCTAAATACTGTGTTCAATGGAACCTGTATTTTTACTTTAAATAGGTTTAAATAGGCCACACTCAGCTGCTGAGATGCTAATCAAGAGAGAGGAGAGGAGAAATTCAGCCGAGAAAGATGGAGACGCAACGAGGAGTTGGAAGAATCAGGCTGGTGACAGAGCAACTAACAGTCAGAGGAAGGAGAGAAAGAGAGAGAGAGAGAGAGAAGAGAGAGAGAGACAGAGAGAAAGAGAGAAAAAAGAGAGAGAGAGAGAGACAGAGAGAAAGAAGAGAGAAAAGAGAGAGAGAGAGAGAGAGAGAGAGAGAGAGAGGACAGAGAGAAAGAGAGAGAAAAAGAGAGAGAGAGAGAGAGAGAGAGAGAGAGAGAGAGAGAGAGAGAGAGAGAGAGAGAGAGACAGCAAAGACACTGCAGAAAAGTAGACCCACCACAAATTTCACAAAGTCAAGCTAGGATTCAGAAATATGGAGTCAGGTTAGCAGAAACGGTGGAGCATGTTGCATCATAAAGCTGAGGGCGCGATGGCCCAGGGAGAGCATGTGTTGTTTGCTGAGAGGTTTTCTACTGCATCAGTAATTTAAAACTTTTCAAGGACACTTTTCGATGACGCTCACTTCTTATGGTTAGTTGGGTTAGCAAATCTTCCTTTCTAAAACAATGCTGGTGTTCAATAAGCTTTAATAAGAAATCCCTGCTTCTGTACATACAGCTCTGTGAATACTGAGCTGTATAATTAAATAATTAAGTTGGCATTTTTCCACATTGTCTGTCGTGCAGAACAGAGTTGAGGAATCAAACTGGAACTAATTTATTTTCCTGAAAAACGTAAAAAAAATAAAAAATAAAAAAAATGAAGTTTGATAATTACTGATTTATCAAAGTTGAACATCTTTTCGGTAAATTACCTTAAAGATTATATAGGAAATTCAAAGTTTGTCTTCATATTTTGAAATGCAAAATGACTTATAGAATCACCCGCAGGAGATTAACCTCCGGTTAGACCAAGATCTAAGTTTTATTCGAAGCTGGTCACAAACTTCTGCTCAACTTCAGGTGGAGAGGATCCCTCTGGAGCCTCAGCAGACCTCAGAGTACCTTCAGTTTATTCCAGGAAAAACACGACAAGTCGAGGCCTTTAGTACTAATTATACAGATAAAGTCAGAAAAAACTTTTACATTTGAGTGTTGAAAACTTTTTATCCTCAAATTAGAGTCATTGAACATCTACAGATATTCAAAGTGTACAAAAAACATGAAAGTACTTTCCTGTCTAGTTTCTATGGAAACATAAACAGATTATTTCACTTTATGAGAGAAATGTTATGAGACATAATCTGTAAATGGAACAAGCATTTTTCATTAATATTGAGGAATTACTTACTTACTTGTTATTTAAATTAATTAGAAATGAGCCAAAAAATATTTGGTAAGATTTTGTGTTTTTGTAGTTTACCTTGAAAATTCAGAAATAAAAATGCTAAAATATTCAGTAAGTATATTTTCTCTGCCTGATGGGGTTTATACATAAGGTTGAGTTTGATTTAGGACACCAAGTTGTACAAGAAGTCAGCATAGGAAGTTGAGATTTCCAGTTTGAGGAGAAAAAGCTGGTTGTGTTGGACCTCTCAGGCCCACGTCCTGCTATCGTCTCACCTCCGCTCATCGCTGCATACAGATATATTTTTGGAATAAAATGACAACCCTGTCACATTACGCCGCATTTTCACTCAGAATTATTCATCCGCCGGAGTTCAGTCGTCTTTATGGGCCGGCCGTTTGAATATTTCTGTTTCTAGTCGCGGCTTAAACAGGAGCTTTGACCAGATCTCCCAGGCGTGGAAACAGACACCGGTAGCTACAAATATTCTGTACAGCAGGTTATATAATGATCATGAAAAGTGCATGAGAACCAGCCCGTCTCTCCCCACCTCCACAAACAAACAGGGAGCATCTCGCTGACAGCAGGATGCGCTCAGCCTCTCGCCGCGGCTGCAGCTGACACGGCGAGAGGCCGAGCCTGACATGAGGTGAGATGAAGTGGCGTCTCTCATCATCTGCCCGGCCTGCCGCTGTCTGACCCGGAGGATGGAGGTAGGCCCGGGGCATGGCCTCCGGACCCGGGCAGGGACAGCGACAGGAGCCTCCGCTGAGACTTATAAAGTCCCGGCTACAATTTAGTGGTGAGGCTCAAATTGTGGTGTCCAGTGGCCACAGCCGGCCCGGCTGTCAGCGCCACTCCTATTTGCTTCACTCCTTTTGACACTGCCTCTCGATTAGGGTCATAAATTCCATGAAATCGGTCAATAACCTATAACACTAATGTCACTCTCCTGCCATTAATTTTACAGCCAGAGTGCCACACTGTTTCTTAACCCCCTTTTACGTGACAGCGAGGTTTATACCGGCCACGATTGATTGAGAAGAGTATATAACAAGCTCTGAATGGAGCCTTCACACCCGTAAAAAATAAACATATATGAGAAGAAGCCGATTGTTTGGGGGGAAAACTTTGGTTTGAGCTGCAGCCGTAGATCATTTTAATGATAAATATACACGTTTATCAGCGATAAAACAACCAGGCATGCTTAGCATTTTTACCTGACTGCCATTTTGCAATACAGGATTATTGTTTAATATTTCCATAAATGTCAGGTTTATGTTCATTTTGTTCCCTGGTGGTTAAATTTATTCCTTTAGGTTTGTGTTTTGCTACTTCAAGGAAGCAGAGCTTTCTCAGTTCTGCTCAGGAAGGACAAAATTTTTTAAACATTTATTACAGAATCTCAATGCAAAAACACAAAATCTAAGGTTTTTTTCAATATTTTTGGTTTAGTTTTTAGTGAAAGTATCTTTTACCATGTTTTGAGTAATTATTTCTACAAATTAGATAAAGAAGTACTTGTTCCACTAGAAAATGATTTAACTTTTAAGAAGACGTTTTCCTGTTATAAGTGAAATAATCTGTCAGTGGTGAAACTTTTACTTTTTATTCATCAATATAAAGAAATGATTTACTTAAAATAAGCTCCTATTTCTTGCTGAAAATATACTACTAAGTTAGTTTTGTCCTTTTTCAACTGCAATTACACTAGAAACTAGAAAAAGTGCTTGATAAGATTTTGATTTTGCAGCGTCGATGCAATTTGTTTCGGAGCAAAACAATAAAAATTATGACTGTAAGATTATTTTGTGATAAAGGAGTAAAAATTATCTATTTTTCTGCATATATATTCTCATTTATTAAATTGAGAATTAAATTCTGTTTCCTCAACATTTTATTTGCCCATAAATTCTCAAAAAGCAGTTAAAGCTAACGCTGCACTGATAAAATGCCACGGTGTGTAAAAACGGCAGCATCAGCGAATCAAATGCACCCTGTGTGTCGGCATTACACCCACCAGACTCCGCCCGCCTTCAGAAAGCCTCAGAATGGAACAACACTTATTTTATTTAGGTTTCATGAAAGATTGGGGCGCTGGTTTTCAATCTAATTTGTCCTCACGCAGCTCCTGCTAATGTATGCTAATGTGTGCAAATGTAAATGCTTGTATGTGGATCGGAGTTCTGTAGGAGCACAGCTGTACAGAGCGGCACAGCCGGGGCTTCAATGAGGTTTTCATTAAGCCAATAGAGGACATGCTTCGTGGCAAAGATGAGTAAAGCAACTAAAACCTTCCACCAACAGTTTCTCCTTCCACATTCAGTTAGAAAACTGGGTTTTAAAATGGTGGAAGCCACATAAATGACATTTGTTGCAGTGAAAGGGAGGCCAGTGGAGGTTTTTCTTATCATGCATGGCAGGTTGCCAGTGGATATGTTGCTGCCTTCTCAAAGGGACCTCTCCTCCAATTTTTTCCGTATGTGAGAGTTGACACTTCGGGGCATATCTATGGCACTAGCGTGTTAGCGATGCACACGCCTTCTGCTGCAGCGCGGCCGACGAGGATGAAGGACTGCCATGAGAGACTTCTGCAGCTACTGGCGCAACAGGCCGAGCTCAGGAAAGTAAAGCGATGAAGGCTGGAACGCATAATTGCCAGGCGTGTGATGCTCCACTACGAAGGAGAGGGAACTTCTGAAACTGAATCAGCGCTGAGAGAAGCCCTTTCTTCCCTTAGATCAGCTGAAAGGGGACATTTTTAGGCCATGACGTCTAAATTGCTCAGAAAACAGTTTTTCGTGTTCCTTGCAGACTGAATGACACGTGCTGTGATCCCATCGTCTCACTCCGAATGTGCAAATGATGCTGTTGCGTATTTTTAGGTTTGAAATTTGGGGCAGAAACGTTTGAACTTTTGCTCCAGTTTCCTCGGCTCTTCCTTTTGTTGGAGAAGCCGAGCTCTTAATATTTAATTTTCTGAGTCATTAGGATGTAAAACGTCTGCTTTGCTTTAGTTTAAACCATTATTCTGCATAATCAAACATCTCGCTGCATGCCACTCGTTCATGCAGGATTGTTCACTCAGTCGGAGGAAAACAGAGCGCTTTCACCTCGCGTTCTGGCAACCCTCCATCCTTCCCCTCCTCTGGCTGCATCGCTTTGCTGCTTAAACGACGAGGCAACAGTTAATCAGGAAATTTTATTTTCGCCTCCTCTGGACTGCTCCGAGTTGAATTGACATGGAGCCTCAACAGCGGCGAGGCAAAATGGCCGCTCGTAGTAACAGCTCACAAGCCCCTGGACAACCTGAGGCATGGCCATCCAATCCCACATCATTAAGGCTAGAGTCCTTTATTGTGTTGGAGGCATTAAATGGTGCGCTGGCTATAGCCCTGAAGTCACACTCCACTAGGAGAAAACAGCAGAAAAATAACGGCACAGCTGGATAATGACTTTTCCCTGGGAGGCTGACCATGTGTACAAAAGTGCTAATGATAGCAGGTGCAATAAGCGAGCGCAAGGCTTTTACTGCGGCCGGATTTATTTTCCTCTGCTAAACTCACCAGTGATTTCCCCCGTGTAGGTGTCTTTCTGTAGTTTAAGAACACCGACCACCTCCCGCCGCCCCCCCCCCCCCCCCCCGTCCCTCCCTCCTCTTTTCTATCTAATCTCTTTATCAGCTGTGGAGCTAATATCAAAGAGGACTGTGGTGTGAAAATCCTGCAAGTAAGACCTGCTGTCAGAGTCCTAATCACAATTAGCTGGGCTGTAGACCCATTAGCCCCAAGGGGAAGAGACCAAAAGCTGACAGAATTATTGCTGAAGCTACTGATTGCAAATGATCCCACAGAGAACAAAGGGCGAGGCCCCGCTTCCCAAATCATGAATGGAAATAAACCTCTGCTACCCTCGTGTTTCCCTACGAAAGCATTTTCAATGAACTCAGCATTGCACTTGAAAAATATACAATTTCACAACCCAATGAAGTTGCAAGAATCTCCGTGGTATTAGCGGTTAAGGAGATAACAGGTTTCCTGGATGTAGCGACTCCGCTGCTGCTTCCTCGGCTCGTCTGACGCAACAAAGGCATGTGCGCCCTTCCACGTTATAAAACATTCAGCTGGAAGTTAATGACTGATTGCAACAGCCGTTATTCAAGCTCGGAAGAAAAGGAGAGCAGCCACTGGCAGACAAAACAACGCCACATGACACCCCCAGAGTGAATCACCTGCAGTGTCAGCCGTTCAAAGGAGCGCCTCGCATTTGATGTTAAGCCCCCGAACGGTTCGGGCCGTCGGAGGTCTGGCCGGCAGATAGAAACGTCTGAAGTTATTACAGCAGTCAGGTAAAGTGTGTGGCGACGTGGTCCTGTAATGGGGGTGGAGAGCCGGCCAGCAGCAGCTAATGAAGGCGTCTCGGGGAGTACTAAAGAGTCTACGTGACACTACTCCTGATTCGCCCATCTGAGGACACAGATCAATTAATACATTAACAAACCATCGCAAGCACTTCATCTTGCAATATGAAACCGGCGGCCCTGCCGTCCAGAATGGCTGATCGGCTCTGTTCGTTATGAATTCCTGCAAACCTCCACACAGCTCGATGCTGCACATATATGGAGCGTGAAATAAAAGCACACATGAAATCTTCCAGCTCGTCTTGTGAAATACTGTAATGCACCACGCATGACCCAATCACAGCAGCCGGCGCCCTCACCGGTGGCCACAGATAAACCATTTCCACACGTCTGTTATAGTCTTCGCCGATAAATAAAAGCGTTGCATTAATGCAGGCAAAACACATCATGAGAGCAGCCCGCGGCACACTCGACTGCGTTGGTTGGGGAAGTCTAACGTAAAGCATTGCCATGCCATATATATCCAGTCTCCCCATTACCACCATCTCTACTCGACAGCAAGGGCCCTGCACTGCTAAATTATTCATCACACTGAGGGGAGGACAGAAGCATGCATGGTTTCTCCACTCCATGCCTCTTCCCCTTTTCTCTCTGTCTCTAATTCAAAGGAACAGCCGGCTGGAGAGAATGATATACAGGCCATCTCTCCATCACTGTGTGGCCATCGCAGGAAACGTCGCCTGCACTTCCTCCAATTACGGCGGTGCAGTGGAGGCAGGAGTTTTCAGGCTGAGCTGAGCCACAGGCCAGACGGTGGCCGCCTCGCCCGCCGTGCATATGCGGAGGGTGGCACCCAGGGGTCCCATGCATAACCCGGGACGTCTTTGTATACACATTCATCTATATCAGTGGGCAACAGGGAAATGTAAGCCAAAGGTAATTGCCCTGGATAAGAACATCTGCTTGGTGAATAAATATTCTAATGAGCGGAGCTTGCAGGTTCCCCAGACTGATGCACGGCTGACAGGCCTCCGGAGGGACCGCAGGTAATGCTCACCACCTGCAGTTCAAACGAGAGGCAGTCGCAACTCATGGAGCTAAACGCTGGCCGACTAACACGCACACACACTCCAACACACACCAAAACACTCCGACACAGCGGATACCAGATGTGGAACAGCAAATCGCTCGCTGATCCCTTCTCTCAAAAGTGATCTTTAAACAGGGAAACATCTCAAATTACACATGAAGCTGCGGGAGAGGACGATCACCTGACTCTCCATCGCGGCGTACCGGCTCTGCTGGCGGCGTTTGGCACTACCTCTGCTATACGGTACATTTTGTTCCTTTTGGACCTTCTGCCAGGCTGCTGGCAGGTTCCTGACTCAGGGAGAAGCTTCTTGGGGTCAACAAGAAGCTGAAGGATATCAGCACCAACCTGACCCACCACTGAGTCAGATCTGCAGTGCAAACACTCAGACTTTTGCCTGAAAACTCACTTTAATTCACATATAACTTGTTTTATTTTAGAAATAAATTAATCTTCTAATGTCTTGACAATGATTCTCCAAAAACTAAACAGATTTGGAAACTGAACTGGAACAAAGCAGCATTTATGGAACTTTCTAGCAGCGAATAATCATCTGTCTTAGAATAGCTTTTATGTCCCAGAACAGTTTTCTGGTTGAAAATAAAATAAAATAATCTGATATGTTAGGAAACGCTGATCAAAACGCTCGCATACATTTGTCTTTTCTTCCAGTTTGTGAATAAATATGCAGGCAGGGAGCTGAGTGTGACCTCTATAATTTCATTTTTATGGATTTTTGTCAGTTCTGTAATAGTTTTGAATAACCGGTCTTGATAATGGAGTCATATTTTTACTGTTTGGAGCGTCTGGTGGAGGTTATTTAGTCCATCGTTTGCCAACACAGAAAGAAACCCCTCTCCTCATCTGTTTTCCCAACTACAACAGCAATAACTACAAGTTTCTGGTTTCAAATTGTATAAAAAAGAAACATTTACCGTGTTTCACCAAAGCCTGTGATGGAAAAAGTTACAAGAAAGCAGGAAGCAAGTAAACAAAGTAAGAGTTTTATTTAGCGTGACGCTAATGGAGCCACAGTTAAACATATGCACAGAGTCGCAGATGCTTCTCCTCTAATGCGATGAGAATAAAGCCACTACAGCGAACGAGGCCCGATGCTCCACTGATGAAGCTGCAGGGCTGTAAACTGTCAGCATCGCTGCTTCGCTCCACTCAGCCCACATCTGTGTGTGGTCATCACTCTGAGTAGCTGGAGGGGGAATTTGTCATGGAACCGGAGGTGGAGAAAGGTGAGTTACATCCCTGCAGCACACCTTCAAAGAGGCCAGGAGACAGTGATGAGCTGCTCTCAATAAGCAACGACACCCAGGAGAGGCTGAGGGACGAGAATCAAAGAGGCCTCAGCCGGAGCGAGGCCTCGCAGCAGCCACACCACGCGTGGCATTATTTTCCTTTAGTTAGGACACCAGCTGGAAGTCATACTCCTTCCCATCACTCCCACAACTTTACAAATGTGTCAAATCTGAGCATCAGACTGTAACTTTGGCCTCAAAGCAGCCTGTCTACCCAGAAATGTGAGCTTCAGATCGATGCCCACTGCATGCATGGCACACTTTACTTATTCATCCTTTGTTTTTCACTTCAACTACAAGAAAATGTTTTAGGTATAAAGTCATTTATAATGGATTCTTCCAGGTGAAATAACCCCCATCCCAAAAAAAGATGTTCTCTCCTCAGAAATCTGAACTCACGATCAATACACACACACACACACACACACACACACACACACACACACACACACACACACACACACACACACACACACACACACACACACACACACACACACACACACATTCAGCTTCTACAGGAGACACATCTATAACTGCATTTCAGCTCAGACTGTTTACAATGGAAATGCTGCAAATATTCATTTACTTTTTGTTTCTGTGGAGGTACGAAGTTAGCAAACCAGCGGAGGATTAAAATGATCTGCAGCGAGCGAAGCAGCGAAGGTCTGGGCGGGTGTTGTGGTGAGGAAACAAACCACCAAGGAGACAGAACCGATCTGACTAATCACACATGATCTCAAAGGGAATTAATCAGCAGCTCTGGTTAACAATCCCAAATCAACCTGCGTTTTGATGCCCATTCAGTTACGACTCAGACGTATGTGAAGCGAAAACAGCAGCATGTGAGACCCAGATCATGAAACGTCTCCAGAAGACCCCGAGCAGCCGGACGAGGTCAGAAACCAAGCCGGGTCGCTCTGCCATCATTGGAAGTTGAGGAACAACCCTGGTAAAAGTGTTGGAGCCGCTAATATCCCCGCTCCAACATCTTCCCCCTGAATAAAAGTGACACGTAAACACAGGCCTCCATGGCGTCTCGCTGCAGCACCGGCATCAATAAAACACATGGAAGTGAAAAGCCATCAGCGCGTTGGGAGGCGCAGCATCGCAGACACCAAGCAGCTCGTTGGAGAGCAACATCAACCTAAAGGGAGCTCCGGTACTCACCCAAAAGTACATCATCATGTTTGAAGCGGGACAGGTGTGGGCAGGCGAGGGCAGGAGAGAGGGACCGAGCACCGGGACCAGTCCAGCCAGCGTGGGAGACACGAGGGGTCCGAGTGTTTGGACAGAGCTCTACTGGTCCTTGTTCCACGGAGGCAGCTCTCCTCAACTCTTCAACGAAGCTTGACTTGACGCTTACCCCCTTCTTCTTCTTCTTCTTGCTCTTCAGTTAATTTTTTAAAGCTCCCTTTCTTCCTCCTCTTCCTCCTCTTCTGAGCCAACACGAGAAAGAAGGAGAACGCAGACGGGAGAAAGGAAAGAGAGCTGGGGAGGTGTTGTAACCTCTTTTTTCTTTTGACACTCTTCCACTCCACTTGCCTCTCCACACCACTCACTTCGAGACTCTCCCTCCCTCTCTCTTTCTCTCTGTGTGTCTCTCTCTCTCCCCCCTGTGCCGTCTCTTATTGGTGAATGTGAAATCAGTCGGTACGGCGCCGAGGCTCAACTAGAGCAGCAGGAGCAGCAGCCTGCGCTTGACAGCTGCCTCCAGCGTTCCTCCACCGGAGCCGTGTTGCTCTGCATAGAGGAGTGCGCCGCACAATCCGGGATCCTGCAGACGGTACTGTAAAATTCAGCGTCCCGGGGAGGGAGGGGGGGGCGAGGGACGGAGAGAAAGAGGTGGGGGTGGAGGGTGGGGGCTGGGGGGCAGGAAGCTGATGGTGGAAATCTCTGCAGGGGAGGGGGGAGGGCAGGGGTGATGGTGGAGGACTAACAGATCGCGCCTCTTTCTTCTTCTTGCCGTCTGTGACTGAGACGAGTTGTACTGAAGTTGTGGCAGTTTTAGCTCATTGAAGAGAAGAATAAAAGCAAAAATAAAAGATGGAGTTGGGAGAGAAGTGGCTCCGCCGTCAGGGAGGCGCAGCCTATTTTCCACTTGTTTTCCACTCTTCCTCCTCCGTCTGGGTTAGTGACCAGCAGCGTTTCTGGTTGAAAAAAAGAAAAAAACCTTCTTCCAGGTGATGTGTTGTGGCAGATCAGAGGCCAGATGAAGTTGGTGTGAAACACCTCCGTGTGCCAAGCTATATTACATTACATGCTTTAGTGTGTTTTCCATCTGGCGGCTATAAAGGAGGGACGGGTGGTGGTGTCGGAGGAAGGCTTGGCTATCTCCTAGACAGCACTGTAACAATGAGCCTGCCTCAGCAATTTTCAAAACATATCATCAATACACGACTGGGAGCTCACGCTTTTAAATATTAACCCTGTGGCGACCGAGGCCAGGCTGCGGAGAGCCCAGAGTGGTTTTGCGGCATCCTCTGGCGCAGGATCATCCAATAAAAGGCGTCCTGGGGGGATGAGCTAATTTGCCGTAGGATCTTAAAGAACATTTGCCAGCTATAGAGAACGTCGCCGTAATGAACTGAGCAGATACACGCAGGTTATGTTACCCATCAGTAATTGCCACATAAGGAGGCAGAGCTGGATTTGCAGCTGGCTTTGAGCGAACCGATACACAAGGGGCCTCCTCCATACAGCGTTACTGTCATCTTGAATTTATCACCCGTTTTATTTTTCCTGCTTTCCCCAGAAAAGCCCGACCCAACGGTGAGACGTGGAGTGGAAGGTGTGAGACGTGCAGCGGGTAATTTTGCAGGAATCGAAACAATAGTTGACGTCAAAGGCAGATTTTCAGAGGATTTGGTCTTGCTTTGCACGAACACAAGTCCTGCATTTCCAACATGTCCGCCGTGGATTTACATTAGCAATCTCAGAGAGGATAACCTCCACACTCCTCCATCAATCTGTGATGGCAAATAAAAATGAAATGCACTTCTCAGGCAACTCAGATTAAAGATCACGCTTTTATCAAATACTGAAGTCTATTTCAAGTCCTGCTCATAAATAACTGAGGGGGGGAGAGACCGAGGGAACGAAGGAAGGTGGAGGGCAGACAGGCAGGGGTGGTGAGGGTGTAGACAGAGAGCATCGTGGTCTGCTGCAGAGGGCGGCTGAGGTTAGAGGCAGAAAGGTAGAAAATAAGAGTCAGGCAACATTTATGCCTGAATAATCCCGACGTCCTTTACTTACAGATGAAAACGCCATCTGGGGTGAGGATGGAGATAATCGGGGTGAAGATGTGATCTTCCTTACTTCCTGTCGCCCCTCTGAGTTGCACTTTTCCCGCGCTCGGCACTACTTACCAGGGATGCGCGCGGCTTTCCCAGGCATTTAGATTTCCCACCAGCGTCTAGACACTCCCAGGAGGTTCTGCCATCCATTATAAAGATGGAGCTTTCAAAGAGAAGAGGAAGCGAAGGCCTCACACAGAGTGCGTTCTGCCTAAAATGTCCGTCTACGTCCGATCTTCACTGACTCCATATCTGCTCTCTGAATATTTCATGGCCATCTCACCTCTGCTCTGCAGCACAACGCTACGTACAGAACAACTTGTGCCAAACTCAACCCAGATCCCATCATTAGAGGATCTCCAGAGGAGACGACCGGCGGCTCTTCCTCCCTGCGGAGCGCCGGTGCCGTGCTTATGGCAGCTTCGGCCTTTTTGTCCTCATCCATCAAACCGTGGGCCGCGCTCGGCCGGGTCTCAGCTGGTGGGAAGCCGAAACTCGGAGAGAGATGTGGCTCCATCCTGAGTCTCCCAGGTTGGTTTTTCCTCTAATCACACACTTCACTTTATGGAGTGACCCGCTTTACAACCCGGTGAAAAGGATCTGAAGCTCCGCTCGTTTTATCTCTTTATGTGTCTTCATCAGCTCCACAGGTGGGTATCGACGTTTCTATCCCACATACATCACATCAGGACGGTTTCACAGAGGGAAAACAAAAACCCTCTTTCACCTCTTTGTTTCTTCCCCCTTTCAACTCCCAGAAACATTTGAACTGCCCGGTCAGATCCACACAACAAATCATCCAGGAACATGTTCACAAAAGAAAACATTTTACATCTTCTCTCACATTAACATATTTCAAATGATTCTTTTATTGCTCTGTGGAAAATGTTGACATTTTTAAATGGTTTTGTGCGTTGTCACGGTCACGGGTTTCACCTTCAGGCGCTCCACAACCGCCATGTTTCTGTTTTTAAGCTCCAAACTTTCAGGTTAGGTTTACAATTAATCATTCATTTCATCACAACTTGAATTTATCCATGGTGGTTTCCATCATCCTACATCACTTATATGTCTCAAAGATCACAAATCGCTCATCATCCTAACGTCCTAGCGTCCAAAACTAGGCATTTTCCTACTAATACAACTTATTTGTGCAAAGAACACATTGCTTTTTACAGAGGAATACGGAGTTTGCAGAAAGTGGACACTATGTGGTGACTATAGTCGCATTAATTTTCCATAATGTTCTGCAGCAGTGAGCTGCATGAATCAGCTCTAGCTGGTTCTCGGGCTAAACTCTGAAATATTAAATTTGCTTAAAAATTTCACTTCTATTCTTCTATATTTCTGCTTTTAATGTATTTTCTTCTGGCTGCAGGATCTGCGGATCTACTCATGCAGAATGAGAATGAATATAAAGATATTTTCCCCTGGAGGTTTTACAAACACTCATCAGCAGAAGGAATGTCTTTTTTCCTTACATTCAATTATAAATCACAAACTTCTTGTTTGTCCAATTTAAACTGGTTGGTTTTCTGCTATTGATGTGTTTTTTTCCATATCTATTCATATAGAGTCAATATAGATCAATATTAGCCTGAATTCTCCATTTGAAACCAGTTTGGATCTCAAACAAACCAGTTTGAAACTTTAGTTGGAAACTGGAGTGACGGCGTCACGCCTGGCAGTGGATACTGGTCTCGACTCCACCAACACTTCCAGTTACTACGACCACGCGGCTCAAGCTTCGTCTTATTTAACCATTAAACGTTTCTCCAGGAGACACCGAGATAAAACTGGATTCACTGTGAAATGTGACACTAAATATCCAAACCAATTCCATTTCGCCTCAGGGATCAGGACTGGATCAGACAGCAAAAGTAATTGTAGATGCATCTAAACTAACTTAATGGTGGATAAAACATTGAGCATCTGGAGCAGAGCTGAAGTCAGTTCTTACTAATATTAAAGGAACGGTGCTTTAAGTTCAGTCTAATGCAGGAAACCAACCAAATTAAATAAACTCCACTAAGTAAAATCATCAGATAATCCAGAAAGCAGTTGCTGGGAAGTGAGATTTTTCTGCTGCAAACTGAATTCCTTAGAGAAAATGAAAACGGTCAGAGGAGTAAATGTCTACAAAAAACTCTGAAATTTAAGTAGTACAAAGTAAATACATGGATATTTTCTGATGAAAATCTTTCTCGATATTTAAAGGCATACATTCATAATAATTACAACTAAGAGTCCGAAATGTACTTGGAAATAACTCAGAAGTTTACTGGTGTCATAAAGTTAGACGTTTATGATGAAAACGTCATCAAGCATCGAGGTGATAAACGTATGTGAGGCGCATCTGGAGATTTTCCAAAGCTTAAGTGGTGGAACCGGCTCTGTCCTGAACCAGAACACCTCTGGGTCCAGAGGACCCATCCTGTGTCCTGGATCCAGGACACGAAGCTGCAACATGGCTGCACGAGTCTGGACCTGGAATGTTCTGGTACAGAAAAAACCTCAATCGTTCCTAAATTAATCACTTAAACGTAGGAAATTTCTGGCTTTTTCTGTCGCAATGTCTGATTTTATGATCTTATTATATTTTTTATGATAAATTTAAGGATTTTATGTAACAGTTTTGTATCTGAATAATGTTAGGAAATACACAGTCCAGTCACATTAATGTGACCATCTGTCGAAAGCCAGAATAACCACCTTTCGCAGAGCGAACTGCTACGAGACGTGCAGGAAGAGAGTCACTTAGGTCCCTGAAGGTCTTCTCTGGGATGTTGAGCCATGCCGACTCTAATGCCGTGGCCAGCTGCGCTAGATTACGCGGTTGAGGATCCATGGCGCGAACAACTCGATCGAGATGGTCCCACAGATGCTCGATTGGGTTTAAGTCAGGTGAGTTTGCTGGCCAGGGGAGGACGGTAAACTCATCCTGGTGCTCTTCGAACCACGCACGTACACTGGCAGCTGTATGGCACCTCGCATTGTCCTGCTGGAAGATGCCATCATCCTGAGGAAAAACAATGCGCATGTAGGGGTGGACATGGTCCGCAAGGACAGATGCGTACTTGTATTGATCCATCGTGCCTTCCACAATAATCAGTGAACCCAGAGAATGCCAGGAAAACATTCCCCAGACCATAATGCTCCCGCCTCCAGCTTGGACCGTTCCTGCAATGGTTGCAGGGTGGTTCCTTTCAGAGGTTTCACGCCTTATACGCCAACGTCCATCTGTCCGATGGAGCATAAAACGCGATTCATCTGAAAACGCTACCTGTCGCCACTCAGTGGACGTCCAGCTGCTGTACTGGCGTGCAAATTCTAGCCTTCGTCGTCGATGAACACCAGTCAGCATAGGTGCACGAACCAGGCGTCTGCTTCGGAGGCCCAGACGCAGCAATGTTCGCTGAATAGTGGTTTGGGAGACACTTGTGGTAGCCCCTTGGTTCATTTTAGTGGTCAGTTGCTCAACGGTAGCCCGTCTATCTGCCCGAACGCATCTCCGCAACCGTCGTTCGCCTCTGTCATCTATGGCCCGTGGTGCACCACATTTGCCACGTCGTTGATTTTGGACAGTCCCATTTTGCCATGCACGGTACACTTTTACCACGGCGGCACGCGAACAGTTCACAAACTCAGCCGTTTCGGAAATGCTTCCACCCTTGGCCCGAAAGCCAATGATCATGCCCTTTTGGACGTCGGATAAATCGCTTCGTTTCTGCATTACGCCAACGATTGAAATGTTTTCCGAAGCCCACACACACCCTTTATATACGCTCAACTGCACTGTGCTGCCACCTGCCTTCTGTGATTGGTTATTTAACTCTGAAGTGGAAAGTATGTGGTGGTCACATTAATGTGACTGGACTGTGTAACTTTGGTTTAATTTTAGAAATTTATGAATGAAGCACCACCATGAAATACACAAAGCAATTTCAAATGTGATAAGAAGATTCAACTAAAAAAAGATTCAATAAAAAATCTAATAAAATGTACTTAATAAATATCACACACAGCATAAAAATGCCTCTAATCACAAGAAAACATCTCTAAAGTAAAGTTACAACTTTTCATCCAAGTTTTTTCTTTCTTAAGAAAGAAGCACAAACTCCAAATTTCCAACAAACTAAAATGTGCAAACTTATCTGATGAGTCAATTAAACAATAAAAGCAGCAATAAACATTATTTTATCCATTTATCAGAAATGCTTTGTGGAAATTTGCACGTATTCTGATATTTACAGAGCAGAAGGACCAGAAACAGCCACTGTTCTTCTTGCATCATCAGAAATTCGTCTTGGCTGAGTTTCATTTGGGCTTTTATTGTTTTTTAAAACTGGTTTAAATGAGTGATGTGTTCAACTTTCTGCAAACTCTAAACCAGCAGCGACCAAATGTTTTGCCATGTGGGCCAAAGTCGTTAAGCTGACAGGACACAAAAAGTGAAAAAAAATTATAACATTTTTAAAATAAACTTTAGTGCCATTTTTATTGTATCTGCTCAATAATAATTTAAACAATTTCCATTTATTAAAACAAAACATTCAGATATTTGCATCTGCAAATCACTGTAGATAAAAACAAAGTTTTTTTTGACAGCTCCTACATTTTCTGGGTTGATTCTTTTCTTATTTCAGAAAAAAAAACATTGGCTTTTAAGAATAAGTAGGTCAATGTTTGTGGTTTCAAATACTCCACTATTAAGATAAATGCAAAAATCCATCTTTTTTTTCTTTAAAGAAGATACTTGTGCCCATCTACATCAGCCAATAACTAAGAAACATGACGTTACCTAATCCTGCGTCTGCAGCTTTCTGACACACTCTGTACATTTAGCCTTGAAAACGGTGATGTTTCGCTTCCGTCCCTGGAAGATATCATTAAGCATCATTTGTAGGCATACATTACACTTCACGCAGCAAATCGTCCATCTGCTAATCCTGGAACGCTCTGTCTGCGAGACAATAAATTCATTGTATGCCGCTGCACATCAACAATCCCTCTGATGTAATGCCTCCGTGTAGACATCCAAAAAGTACATTAAACATAGCTGTGTGCTCAGACTGTATGTAGTGTTAATAATGCAGTGTTTACATCTTGGCATTGAGCAGTCAGTACTGGCCTAAGGGTGCGAACTGGCGGGTTGTGCAGTAATTAGGGGCTGTGTGTTGGGGATGTGAAGGCTCGCAGCGCGTCATGCTGATCCCACCGCTGGGTCGGCCCGGCACGGCGCTACCGGCCCGCACCTTTCCGTCGCAGCCATGACAGATATACACTACAAAAACATTAAATCTGACCAAATACCTTTGATTAGTTTCTAGTCCAAATATCTTAATACATTTGACGTAAGACAAAACTAACTCTTCAGCAAGAAACAGTCAATAATTCCTTAATATTGATAAAAGATGATCTGTTAGCAGACATTTTATCTAACAAGTAGTTTTTCAACAATTTGAAGGGATGATTGACTCAAAACAAGATCCTACGGCTCAATTTAAAGTTAGTTTTGTCTTACTTCAGAAATGTGCATTCAAAACTAAACTAAAGATACCTGGTGAGAGTTTGTGTTTTTGCAGTGCAGCTGTCCTGAGTTCATTAAGATGTCTTGGGTAAGACGAGAAAGGTGCAACAAAAAATGATTAGCTTGTAATATTTCTCTCCTGAGTTGAACTTAATTCTTGTACCTTGTTTGTGTTAGATGCTAATTATGCTTATTTCTGTCTTGCACACTCATGTTTGCTCTGAATCCCTGCTGCTCTGCAGCCATTACTGCTCTAATAACAAACACAGAATCTGGCTTCTGGAGACTAAAAATCAGGCTTCCAGCATCACAATCCTTTTTTTATTTGATTTCTCTTGATTATTTCAAAGGGACCATCTGAGGCACTGATTTAGGTATAAAAATCTCTTCCCTGTGTTGCAGCTCAACTGGTTTATGACTCCGAGGGCAGGGAGTGATTTTATGCTAAATGCATAATTCATGGAAAAAGTTTAGAGACACACCAGCAATTTAGCACTGAATTCCAATAAAGTTGGGTGGCTTGCAAGGGACAGATTAATGAGGGATAGTTAAACTCAAAAGAATGAGAAATCCCGACTTCCAGTCATTACTATGGGCAAAGCTCCAAAAACACTGAATCCTACATTTCCCATGATGCACCAGAGCAGTGCTCGTCTTCTAGACGTTTCAGAATCATGTCGGCAGGCAAAATGTCGTTTCCTACATTAATATCTGATTGTTTTCTCTGCAGCAGAAAGTAAATTTATTTCTACCTGCATAAATGAATTTGAAAACAAAATCCATCAAGTTTACTTCTACAAATTGTTTTCTCAAAGTAGAACTGAAGCTAAAACTGATTTGTAAAGAATTTTAAAAGAGCTACAATAACAGCTTGTGGCGTTTTACATCCCAGAGCCAGTTATTTAATGTTTTATCATCTTCTGCTGCAGTTTAATGACACCTGAGTGGACACTTACAGCACCAGGTGTTCCTCTGGAGGTGGATAACTATAATGACCTTTTATTGGCTGAAGGGTCAAAGGTCACAGTGAAGCCAAACAGAGATTTTGGTCTTTAAAGTAAAACACAAACTCAAGAAGCTGGTAACTGATTAAATTTAATGCAATAAGAATGTTATTTTTGTACATTTTACCGTTATAAATACATTTAATCTGTATTTCAGTATTAACAGACATATTGGCTGAACTCAGACAATAAAAAGGTCAAACTGGGCCTGAATTGACTTGGTATCTAATTAAAACACATTTACATGTTTTACACAAATATCTGTAAAAGTTATTTCTACCTGGCTGGTTCTGTTGAGAATAAACTATTATTTTTAAAACCTGGAGGTTTGATCAGGATTTCATCAAACGCCCAGGAGCTTCATGCCAAAAATCCAGATTTAGGGAATATTCTTATTACTTGATATGATGTGAAAATAAAATAAAGGAGGTTTAGTAAGGCGACATGTTTGTTATGGATTTGATGGAATTTGGGTCTAAACACCAATTTCTATAATTTTTTTAAACAGTAGGTAGCAGGAAGAGACTTGAAGTGATAAACCTTCATTTAATTTAGTTACGTTTTGCTTATTTTTTATCTGAACTTCAGCGTTAAAGTATATTTGAATTTTGAAGAGAACTTGTACAACAAAACAACAAAGAAGGTTTCATGGAGGTCAGCGGGTCTGTTCCTCTGGTTTACTCTAAATCTTCATATTTCCATCATATTTCACTGCTCAGACGTTGTTTTTATTTGGAAACGTTGCCCTGCAAGCTAAACCCAACTGGAATCCAGACAGCCTCTCGCATCTCAGTTTGACATTAATTGATAATCAAACAAGCCTTCACATCAGACATTTATGAGATCAGCTGAATTATCTATTTAATGTAACCCAATTATATGAAACCCTCGTGCACCAATCAACACTAATTCCTGACTCATAAATGACAGCTACAGCGACAGATTGAATCAATAACAAACATTGATAAAAAAACATGCAACCCGCTTGGAAAGAGGGGAATTAACGGGAAGAGAAAGGGCCGCGCTGAATCTAGTTTTCTTTGGGAAAACTGTTGAGATTCCTGCTTCTGCATTGCAGCAGCGACAAACGTTGGGTTTCCCTTTAACAATCAGAGTTAAGACATCCGTCATCAATTGTTAACGCCGGCTTCAACTGCTCTAGTTCTTCATTAAAACCATGTAATTATTTAACCAAACATCCTGAATTATTTAGTCAACCCTTTTCTCTGCTACTGGAGGAAAACCAAATTGTTTTGGAGGTAATATTCTTTAAACGGAGCGCTTTTAGGAGCTAAATGCTAAAATCAGGTGAGTAAATCCACAGCAGAGGTCCTGCTGCGACGTCCTGCGCGCAGGAGCCAACGTTCAACAACACGTCAGCAGAACAACCTTCAGAAACAGCCCATTACAGGCTTCTGGGAATCCCACACCTGATGTCTGCTGGATTCAGCTCGATTGCATGAAACTCTTCTGACAAAACGAAGGTAAGTGTGCACAGAGGGGCCCAGCTGCTCTTACCAGTCTCGTAAAGAGGGGCACTCCCAAATGCCAGAGGTGATCGTTCAGCAGTCCGCTGTACACCACGTTCCCGAAGACGGCAATGCTTCCTGACTTACACAACGTGTTTCCTGCAGGGACACACAGAAACACAGGCACACGTCATTGAAACGGACAAGCAGCAGCAAGGGGCAAACGCATGCACTCCAGCAAGCAAACAGTCGGCAAGGAAAAAAACCAGCGGCAAATTAAATCAAAGGAAATCACTGTGCAGGAAGCGAAATAATGGAGAATGCAACATCGATTGTTATAAACATTGATTTTAGCTGTTTATTGACCTTATATATAACGACAAATACACATAGATAGCTCCTCTGAAATCAATAAAGGTAGCACTGAGACAGACTGAATTACAGTATCAACACAGACGCATCATGACAAATACCATCACATTAAAGTGCTTCCACCTTCTTTCTATAACTTTTCTTTATCAGTTTGACTCCGCTCTCCTCTGAGGGGAAACACTTCAACGCAGAGACCAGGGTGAACTTTACAGAGGCAGACCGACCGAGTCCGTCAGCGAGAACAGGAACCAGCTGATAAATCTTTCAGTCTGATAAACCTTGAAACTTCCTGGTTTTATAGCGCAGGTAGATTCTGGACTTCGAATCAAGATTTATCAGAAAAAAGGGGAAAATGTTTTCAGAGTTGCACGGCTGAGTTAATATTTATTGGGAAGTTGAGCCTGAGGTACCTGAACTCGGCACGGCTCGTTGCAGCAACATTAAATGATGTTCTGTTTAGATGTGAACCGCTGGAAAACTTTTCAAAAGAAATGAGTTGCAAAACGTGGAAGAACAAGGTGAGCATTCAGACCTGGAGTCACTGAGACACGTCTGCTTCTTTTGGCACCTTAAAACAAAACAGAGACTTTTCATTTAGCAAAAGATTGAAAAGAAAACCGTTAATATGCAACCAATCAATTTATTTTACTCCAACGTTTTGCACGGATTTATCACCAGTACTCCAAGATAAATAAGCGTGATGCAAAAATCTGCTCCGGACTCAAACAACAATTAATTATTTTGCTCCCCTGACAACAGTTCCCATTAAGATTTACCATGTGTAACAGATTCAGGGTCAGCTTGTGATCCCAGATTTAAATGTGATGATTACAGAGAAAATAACAGCCTCAGTGTTTGCACCTTGCAGCAGGTGTGCATTAATACACACCAGGAAACACAAAGGAGTTTGATTTATGGTGTAATGTGAAAACAAAGCAGATTTTTCTGAACTAAGGATGTCCTAACTGTGGCTCCGGGGACAATTTGTGGCCCTCTGGATGGCTTTGTTCGGCCAGAGCAGCAGATTTTCTCCACAAGCTCTTTTAAAGACGAATAAAATCATAATTTTTTTTTTGTTTAAGTATGAAAGAGAAAGTATTTTTCTCTTTTCACTGATAACATTTTCCTACAAACAACAAGCGGGTCCTTACTTTTGTTTCCAAATGTAAAGAAAATCAAAAAAGAAAAATGAGAACGGTCCAAAAACCTTTGGAAAATATTTATCTGTCATTTAATATGATAATTGTACAAAAACCTGTTTGTATTTTGGATTAACAATGACTTACAGATTCCTTTGCTGCAAATAAAGACTACCTTGCTTAGTTAATCAATTTAGAATATCAAAACAAAGAAAAACAACAAATGTCTTAACAAAAACATTGTTTTCAGGTTTAATAATAAAATAAAAAAATTTGGCCCAAGTGGTGAAAAGTTTGGACAAAACTGATCTAACTGCAGTGAATAATATGTAAATATAAGAAATATTTAAATTATGTAATAAAACAAGAAGATCGTTTAAACTTTCAGACTTTATTGTTAAAATTCACAGATTAAATGTAAAAAAAACTCTTTTCATTCATTATCATTAGTTGTTTTCCATTGTTTGCATGTGAATATGTTTTCTTACTTTCCTTCCTTATACTTGTTTTCTTAAGTTAATGTTTGAGACAGAAATTAAATCCAGCTTTAGTTCAATTTGTAGAAGTATCAATTTAAGTGTGAAACTTTTCTCTTTAACAAAAAGCTTTAAATTTGCTGTAATTGGTTTAATTGTGGATAAATCTCCAGCCTTCAGAGACACAAATGTCTGCATGGGAGAAACGACGCCTCTTCATCAACACTGACGGAGCTCAGAGTAATTATATCTGTTCTAATGACAATTATTAATGTGCTTATTGGCTCAAGTAACGTTGGATTATTTTAAGTGAAACTTTTAAAACACAGTGTAGATTTGTCTATAATTTACTCAACATCTCTAGTATTTTCCATGTAAAACAGCAGAAATGTTTGATGTAGCTCTTGACCAATGATGTCGCATCGTATCAGCTGGTTTCAGCCTCGGCACGTCTGCTTAGGTTAAAACAAACTGCAGGAGGCAATAAGCTCAGCTTCGTCCTGCTGCTTTAACTTCACATCAACTTTGCATTAAAGATCAGCGGTTTTATTATTTCGTCTTGGAGGAGGCAGATAAAACGCCTTGGTAAGAGAAAAGTTTTGCGGGTTGCTGCAGCGTTATTTCTGGGTGTTCCTGCCCTCATAACCAGCAGGTTGAGGGTTTGGCTCCCCCAGCGCCGTGTGCGGGTTCCCACAGTCCCTCCAGCATGGTGGGGGTCGTCGGTGGGGTCAGCGCCCACTGGGACGGCCTGCAGGGCTGTGGGAGAGGCTGGCTGCAAGATGACCGTGCATTTAGATGTTACCTGCTGCTGCTGCTGCTGCTGTGTGGGGAGACCTGCCACGGAAAACTGCAGGTTTTATTTTTATCCCAATAATCAGAAAAAGGGGAGGAGAAGGGAAATGGGAGAACTTATTCATTTAATTAGTTATACTTTTCTCTTTTACCCAAAATATCTGTGACCCTTGTTCATCTGAGGAATAATAGAAAATAATAATGCAAATAAAAAAGATGAAATGAAATATACATAAAGTTAAATATTTTCATTGTTTTTTCTTGTAACGTTTGATTATGTTCTGTGTTTTGTCTTTGTTCTCCATCTTATTGTGTTTTTATCCGTTTGCTCTCTTACCTAGTTATTTTGCACGAATTTGTTGTTCTGTAATGTTTGTTCTATGTTTGTTAACTAATTAGTGAATAAAACAAACAAAAAAGTGTTTAAGTTTGTATTTATTCATCACTTGTCCTTAAACATATTTCTGTTTTTTTTTTATTGTTGGCCAAACTGCTCCAGTTGAATCGATACTGTCAGGTTTGTAGCATTATTTTACAGTTTACACTTGTCAATCAATCAAATTTGATCTGTATAGCACATTTCAGCAGCAAGACTTTTCAAAGTGCTTTACATCATTAAACACAAAAACACAGTCATGCAACATTGAACCAACAATCAAAAACACTAAATTTCCTCCCGAAATAAAAAAATAAAACTTGTATATGTTTTTAAAACTAATGTCGCTAAACCAGGAGATAAATGTAAATATCTTATTCAGTATTGAGATACATCGCTCATCTTTTTTTCCTGTTGAATTATGACGTCTCTGATTGTATCTCTGGATAAAACCAAATGTTTTCTGTTCTGTATTGCATTGTTTATTCTTTTTAAACCCTGTATTTATTATTTCAGTTTAAAAATCATTTATTTTTGCAGATTAGTTGGTTAATTAATAATGTTATTTCTGTGTCTTTGTTTAGATTTCAATGCTGGTTTAACCTGATGGTCCACACTGAGTTTCTAATTCTGTATAAAACCCAATGGGTTTTCTTACCTGCTGGCTGTAAGAAAACCAGTATGGTAAAGAATAAAACCCAGCAGGTAGAGCAGTGAACAGTCTGCTGATGCTGATTTTCTTATCACCTTTCTGGACATTCTGATTTCACAGTTTGGACCATTAATGGAAAGTTGGGGATGTGCATGACTGTCCATTAAACCCAAATCCACCTTCTCCGGACAGAGAGAGCAGCGTTTCTGCAGCTGGACGCCGTTCAGCAGGACAGAGTCTCCACTGTGGTACAAAACGTATAAATACAGTCGACTCCCATCTGTTTGAGGATCTTTCTGTGGGACTTAACTTTACAATATTCATAAAACATCTGCCAATTTGCAGACTTTTTCATTGACATTTCTAGTTGCAATGCCACTTGACACACTACTGGCTGTCGTTTGCACAGCAGCCAAACCAGGAGCGCTGGTTAGTTTCCTTAGAGCTGATTGGCTGGAGATGAGGAAGTCCTGCTGTGGCTTTAAGACGGATTCCACTATTATTGTGTAAAATCACCCTATTTCAGCTTTATATCATATAATGATGATATAAAGCTTTCAATTACCCACTTAAGCCTTTTCAAGCAATTTTATAAATATATTAGAAGATGTAAATTAACAGTGAAAAGAATTAAATTTATTGGATAAAATGCAGTAACAAGTAACAGGTGAAGCTAAAACCGCTCGAGTTTTTGGCGGAACATATTTACACACAAAGTGTTTTTATTTTCAGTACAGAATAGGTTTATATTTTTGGCTTAATTACTTCTCTGAATATGTTGTTTGTTTGAGTCTGTAAGTTAATGAATTAGCTGATGATGATATCAATAATCGATTAATGTGATCACTCATTTCTATGCTGAAAGTTTGATGTGGAACTGGATAAACGCCACACTGATCTGGGTGAATCTGCTGCTTTTTAAATCATTTCCTGTATTATTTTAAAGTGTCTCAGATCATTAGATTTCCAGCCGTGACGTGTGAAGCTCTCCTTCATAAGTCCACCGTCACTAAGACACTCTAAATTAGCTCAGTGCCGATGAAGGCCCTTCACAAACACACACACACACACACACACACAGGCGAGGTGAGACCACCCCTTCAACACACACACACGTCTACAAACACACACGCACACACACTTCCCCCAAGAGTGTGATGTAGTGCACACTGATGTCCCCATGTATGTGATGAATGCAGCACAGAAAACACAGGTCTCCATTGTAATTTCTGCACAAAGGAATGCAGCAGAAAGGCACACCAGGGGTGGAGTGGAGCAGTGCTGACAAGAAGCGCATGCATTATTTAAAAACAAAAGTAAAAAATGCCCATTAAAGTGTCAGCGGTGCTTTCGGCAGTGCTGGCTCGGGCGCAGTGTGCGTATTACTGTTATTAATGGGCCAGGCGTGGGGGGCATTGCTTCGGTGTGATTGCTCCGCTGCTGTTGCTATCTGCAGTTCAAGCCCCCCTCCCCACTTTCCTCTTTTTCTTTCCTTCTGGGTGTGTGTGTGTGAGTGTGTGAGTGTGTGTAAGAGAAACAGATAAGGAGCATGATACAGGCTGAGAAAGAGACGCCACAAGACCCTGAGAGCACAGTCAATGAGGTCCTACAGCTAATATCATTTCACATTATTGAATGCGTATTAAGGCAGAGAGGCCCTGTCAGATGAATAGGAGCACCGGCACTTATATCAAATTCTGATCTGCCTTCATGGCCACGTCTGAAAAAAAAAAAAATGCAGAGAATGTAGTCAGCATATTGAAAATAATTGCATACCATTTTTCTTTGCAGTTTAACATCAGGGGCTATACATTACAGCGACTGACACAGCAGAATGAGGTCATTGTGCATGTTGTAATTACAGCTGGGTAAACACTCGACTCTGCTGCAACAGCCAGGGAGAAAAGGCGATGTAAAGCCGTCACCTTTGAGCCGCGCTGCCATCACACTATTGGAAAATATTTAACACATCACTCGGAATAAGTAAGCTGAGCAAAATGATCACAGTTTGTTGATCAATTTCAGAGAGCTGTGATGCTCCGAGATCAATCACCGCAGTGGGTGTAACGCGGCGGCGCGCAGACGGCACAGCCTCATCCCTGACCCATTCTTCCTGAACCAGTTTGTTATGCTGTTATTAATGGTGTTTACATGCAGCGAATAGAGCACATAATCAAATTTTCTAGATTTGCATGTAGAAAATGTCACATAAAAGGGACAGCTTAATTTTCTCCCTCACAAACTCTGCAGAACTGTGGAGCCGGTGGGGTTTTCACTTATTTATTTATTTATTTACTCTTGGTTATTAAAAATGCATTCAGCTCCTCGTGTTTGTACCACTGGAGGAGCATCTGTATTTTTCTCCCATTTAATAAAATCGAGTGCAAACCGGTGACATGTTGCTTAGTGGTCCACGATAACGCTTCTTTCGGCTGTTAATCCTGCTTTTTTTACGGCTCCTCTCAGCAGTTGGGTGTTCTCTCATCTGCAGACTTGACAGCATTGAGCCCAGCCTCTGATTAATTATTAATTGTGTGATTAAAGTGTGTGTTGCTGTGGTGTGTGTTTTAACGGGAGGGGTGGAGGAATTCAACCTGCAGTGAATACTTTGCATTATCTACAACTCTGAGTTTTTATTTCAGGACGTTTAACTGGAGGCATCGAGTTATTCACTCCCCAAATGACCAGCCGTGTAAAACACCTGCGAGAGCAGAACCAGGGAAGGTGAACGTATTGTTTTATTAAGTGAGTGATGTCTACTTGAGTCTGGTTCAATTTTCCTTTGGCTGCAAGTCAAGGCTTTTCTTTTTCTGAAATTTTATTTCGGTGCAGACATGTGCGGGGAGTTTGGCTGGACACACACACACACACACACACACACCACACACACACACACACACACACACACACACACACACACACACACACACACACACACACACACACACACACACACCCCACACACACACACACACTTCAAGGCTGCTGCTACCTGTGTTTCACGATTCAATCCGCTTATGAATTATTCTCAACGTCAACACTCGAGTTTAAACTTCAACGTTTTACAAACTTCTTTGTATGAAGAAAAGAACATAAAGGCAGATAAAATGAGATTCTGCGCAGCTATTTATTACGTCTGCATGACTTATTCAATCAAGAAAATGCATCGCATTCAATCCATCAGAGATGCCGCATTGATTGCTGAGAAAGTCTTGATCTTATCAAGTCTGCATCTGAAAACAACCATGAAAAATACATACTATTTTTTTCTATCTTTTTCAAATAAACACAGCAACATCTCCAGAGCTGTTTGCAAAAAATAAATAAGTACTCTCCTAGCCTAAAGACAATCTCTTCTAATAGAAAATCTGTTCAAAGCACATTCAAAGTCAAAGACTAACCTGCACTGGAAATAGAATATACCTGTGTGCTGAGCTGATAACTTATTTTAGGAAGTTACTCAGATTATTACCTCGCAGACTTTAGTGAAACTGATTTCAAGCCAGTTAAAAGTGGAAAACTAAAACCAGACTTCCCAGATTCAACAAGTTGGACAGTAGATTTATGAGAGTAAATCTACAGTAAAAAATATCAGTATCTCTTTTAATCAGCCACAATCTTAGAACCATAAAACTTTTTAATGACCTAACATACCTTAATATGCATTTATACTCACAGTGGAAATAATTTTAGCTCCACTGCAGAAGCTGACATCAACAGTCTTAATGTGGCTCTTTGGGTTACGGCCAATCAGAGCCAAGGAAACTGAATGGTCCTCCTGCAATGGTTGCTTTACAAATGCTGGCCAATGGCGTGGCAAGTAGCATTTTATTTCAAATACTGTATTTCCAATATATTTTACAAAGAACAAGAGGAATTTCTACAAATGATTTGGAGTTACATCTTACATAGAAATCTGCCAACACTGACCCGTGGATAGACGGAGGTCTAATGAATAACATCATTACTTTCTTTTGTTATCAGAGCAATGACACACTAATTAAGTTTCATAATCTCATGCTACTCTATGCAGACAGAGTAGCATGAGTTAGCACCAGTTAAGATTCACTCACATCGGCATGCCAAACGCTTGACATACCTCACATGAAATGAACTAGAGATTTTTTTTTAAGTATACATGGTTCAGTAAATAATTATTTTACTTCTAGGGACACCAATAAATTGTGTGTAGATAACTGGAAAATTAAAAAAATAACACATTGAGACCATAAATAACTCTATCCCTTCATGATTAATTAATATCCCATTTTATCCCAAAGCAAACTTACAAAACAGAGACAAATCATTAATAATTTACATGAACCCATGTAAAATGTGTCTTAGATCTGCCAACACACATGGCCAAAATAATCAGTGTCAGCAGCTTCAGGAAACCATGTTACCAACATTAGTTATTCACTTGCATGTCAAAAATATATCATAAAAAAAGAAAGAAAGTTAGTTTGGTAATATTTTCTCTTAGGATGTGAACAGACTGATAACTTTGATGGTAAAGATATGATTGTTTTAAACTCGGTGTTTGGCTTTTATGTATATTTATCTGCATATTTAAGAAAAAACACAACTTCAAATAAGAAAAACATATGATATGGTTATTAAATGAAAGCAGGAATGAAATGAACTGAAAATGTTCAGAATGCATGAATCACTGTGACCATAAGCATTAATGCAGATTGTTGATGTGTTGTTACTGTGTTACTGTAAAAAACATTTTCAAATCACTTGAATTTACTCTGCTAAAAATATAAATACAATTTTGCATTGATTTATTTTTTTTGGTAGAATTTTGATAAAAGAAAATAAAGTAGCATAACTGATATTTATTGACTGGGTGTTTGTATGAATGTTCCTTTAAAAAATGGATTCAACCAGTAAGATATCTGTAGAGTTTATCAGTGAAATAAAAATGCTAAAAATACGAAGCACTAGAGCCGGAATAGTGAGTCGATGTTTCATTACTCAGCAGTAAAAAAGCTATTTGGCTCTTTGAAAACTGGATCTTTGCTTCAGTGTTTAATGGGAGGACAACTTTTATTGTGGGAAAACAGGAATTTACTGCAATAAAATCATATTAGTAAATAGTTTTAAACTGTTGCTGAGATTCTGAAAAGATAAAATTTTACATGAATGGAACAAATCTGAATCACTTTTTATTTCTACGTCAGAAGCAAAGAGGAAAAAAACAAACAATGGAAGTAAGCAATCTAAGTGAGGTGCTGGAATTCAATGCAACTGGTCATTAGGTGTGTGTGTGTGTGTGTGTTCTGCGTGTGTGAGCATGTGTGTGTGTGTGTGTGTGTGTGTGTGTGTGTGTGTGTGTGTGTGTGTGTGTGTGTGTGTGTGTGTGTGAGGTGCCCCAGCTGATGCACTCCACTCTGCTCTCGTGGCTTTGCTGTTGGAGGTTGGTCGCTTTAAGCTTTTCAGCTCCCGAATGCGCAGCTCATTTCTAGCAAAGAGGCACATTGCTGCAATGCAATAAGGGAAAACAACACTTTTAATAATTCAGGCCCTGAGACCGTGAGGGGGGGGCTGTGATGGTGTGTGTGTGTGTGGGGGGGGGGGGGGGGGGGGGAAGGGGGGGGGGGGGCGTCTTAAAGTACCGCAGAATGGCTCATTTAGCTCCTGCTACGCATTATTAAAGTTGTATCAAACTCCCCCCACCACCTCCACCCCCCGGGTCTTTCCCAAAGTTTTTTTTTTTCTTTCATTTTCCTTTCCTCTTTCCCCTAAAGCCTTCGAGGTAACCAATAACAGCTAGCAACATTTATAAACGACACAGTATCCTGCACCTTAGAGGGGAGGTAAACAATGGTGTAGCTCTTAATCTCTCTTTCTCCCTGTCCTCCCGCTCACTAGTCCTCCGGTCCGAAATTTGTCAGTGCTTTATCCTGTTTGAGCTGTAATACAGAGCCTCTCGCTGTCCAGATTATTTTCTGCCTGAGCTAAGCCCACAATGCATAAAATATGTGGGGAATGAACCTTGTATGGAATCAAATTGAGTAATAAAACGGTGCTCACTGTGGCACTGATGGACGCGTGATGGTACCGTTAAGGACGTGTTCGGCGGTACCGTAAATTGCCTCTGAGCGTGACGGCCGTTTCCACGGCAAAGGAAGTGAATATGAATAAAACACACAGGAAGGAAAACAACTGGAACGCGTTCGAATGCAGATGTGCTTTTATTTCCTCCCAGAGGTGGAGAAGGATGACATTAACTCCTCAACTTCCACAAATAAAGTCAGTCAGGTTCACCCAGAAGTTGGTGTGTATGTGCAGCTTTACTGTTAAAATAATCATTTTAACCCCCTGACTGTCTGATGCCATCTCTCTGTTTCTGCCCTTAATAGCTTTATGATGTTTAAAGCCAGTAAAATATTCAACAGTGCCACTTTCAGTTTTTCATGCCTGAGTCATTCCATCAAAATAAAGCGGAAACACTCCCGATGTTTTGTACATTTTTTTTTTTAAATATATTTTTTCTAAATCTTCTGCTTGACATATCCTGCAACTGTAAGAGCTGCACTTGGCTGCACAGCAAACTTATAAAGGAATTAAATTCAGCATCATTTACCTAATTTGATGCTCTCACCTCCAGAGGTACGCAGGATTTTTTGTGAACTCAGAGAAACTGAAATACTGTTTATTAAATTTTTATATCTATCTTCACTCATGCGGAGGTCGTCAGCTGTTTTTCTTTGTGAAAACTTGACATTTCAGAATTACCGCGCAAGATTTTCAGCAGGCAACAACAAATTATAATTACAGTAATTTATGATTACTGCTTACATTGCACAATACAATGAAAAAGGGGGAAAAAGCCTATTAAAACGTCCATTTCGGTTATATAAGCCATAAAACGCTGCAGAGATCTTAAATCAAAGGCCAGAGTGCTGGAAGAGACGGACGGATGGCAGGAGGTCAAGGCACAGAGGGAGACTGGGGAGGACTTCAAATCCAGTTTATTTGACTTTTTATAATAACTTTTTGTTTGTTGTTTATAGTTTTTATGGGCTCACATTAACCATAGCTTGCATTTCACCAAGGCTCATGTCGCCCACTGTGCCTTAGGAATGTATGAAAATTTCACACATTCTGTAAAAATCAGAAATGAGAACAATAAACATTTTTAACAAGTCTTAAATATCCTCAGTTCTCCGTCTAATGACATGAAGGCTTGTTAGCACAACATGACACCCACCAGCTGAAACAGTCGCAGCAACATACATGGAAAAATATTTAATTCAGGAATTTGATTCAAGTTATTAAAAGGAGAACATTTCTGTTTCTACTGCTTCTAAAAACCACCAAGGTGTTTAAATAAACCACCCAGCTGGGGTTTTGGGCAATGTTTTTTAAATTACAATCATACAGCAATGTTACCTAGCAACCCCAATCAAGCTCCAGCACATTTGGTCAGCTTGTTTTACCGCTGTATGCACTGTACAATGGCTGCTGAAAAAGACAAGAGTTTTATTGTTGACCTACCATCCAGAAAGCACCTGTTGCGTTCTGGTTTGTTGTGCTGGAGGCTCCACGTCTGCTTTTCAAACATTGCTACGCATCTGTTTGCAGTCATGAGTGTAAATGTTGAGTTGCAGCAGCAGATTATTTGGATTTAAAGAGACAGGAGGCCCTACAACGACTCATTCTGAAAGACACAAATCTTATTATATGACAATAATTTTGTGCAAAAAATATATTGAACATGTTTTGTTAGTGAGACTTTGTGTTTTGGACTGTATCCATGGTAACGCGTCTTGACTACAGCTGTGCATGTATATACTAGTATTACTAGTAGATTTGAGTGGGAACTTTAGGATGATTTATGCAAATATCTGAGTTGAAGCAAGATTTCTAAACACCAGCTCTTATTTTATAAATGCAGATGTTCTAATTACATTTATTTACCTACATTTAATTATAAATGGGTGCTATCAAAGCAAAGCACATGAAGATGTCAGGGTATTATTGCAGAGTTTTGTCCATAACTAAGCGAAACCTCTTCAGATGTTCAGTCGTACTTGCAGCATGTTTACTAGTTTTTGGTGAGTCTGAGTCCGTCTCTGTGGGACGGAAAATGTTTTTCCCCCACAGACTCAGGAAAATCATCATGTTGACTGAGTTCAATTAACTAGAAACTCAAAGAACTGATGCTAAACAGGCAGGATAATCGCTACAATGTGGAATAAAAATAACACAGTAATCTCTGTTTGGTACATTAGACATTATGGTTGCAACAAACTGATAAAATAATCTTTAAAACAAGTGATTCAAATGAATAGTTGTTGCCTTTGGATTAGAAGACTAAATATGTGCTTCAAATCATGAAAGATGCAAAAGTTATGAGTTAAAATGGTTGATGGACCAGTTATGTTACTGAAATGATAACGCTGTTAAAAAATGGATTTAATTATTTCTACATTTACAGCAGCAGCTCTGACTTAGCTTGATTTCCACAGATTAATTCCTGCCTTTTCCTGATGTTTATTACAGGAATAACACTAACTACTCATAGATACTCCACAGAAACCTACTAAAGTCAAAATCAAAATGTATTTAACTTGGCCTGGCATCAGTGCTGCACATATACAAGCTGTTTATGGCTTCCAGTTTCATAAATTGTGATATTTTTCCTATTGGATATTTCTAGGGAATGTAGGACTTAGATCCGTGCACAGATTTTTTGGTTTCCTTTTGCTTTTCACCAATCAGAGAAGTTCAAAGTCTGAGTAGAACCTTTATGAATGAGTCTACCTGAGGCAGGAGCTTCAAAGGTTATAGAGTTTGGTGGAAGCATGACTATATAACTAGTATGAAAGTCTCTGATTTTTATTCAGCGATGAAGTCACAGGTGGGGGAGGTTTCTGATAACTTTATGAGCTCAGAAAAAGCATAAACCCAAGAGAAAAAATAGATATAAAAGGTGAAAAGGTGGCAAAAGTAGGAGCAAAACCAAACTTGTAGGTCTTTCAGCAGCTCATGTGGCTCTCCATCACAGAAAAAACACATTAAGCCTCTCTATGTTCACAAGCCTTTTTAGCCAAAATGGATTTGATTCTGGAAGATCCAATAACAAAAAACAATGCGGCATTGGATTACAAAACACAGAGGGAGGCAGGCGGAGTTTCCTCGTAAGGATGCCATCAATCCAGCAGCTCTTATCTGTGTTGGTGTCACCATGTTTCTCCGCTGCATGTTCACATGTTTCCAGGTTTTAGTGGGGAAACCACTATCATAACAGAAATCGCTTTAGTTTACAGATGGCTGAAATCTATGTTTAGAGAAACAGACGTGGCCGTTGCTCCCAAATCCCAAATATGGAGGAATCCCAAGGGCCATGTGTGGAGAGAATGATATGAAATGTAAACTTTTTGTTTGGAATAATTTCCTTACAATGGAAAATGTTAAGCACAACACAAAGCATTTGTCCTTTTATAACACAGTTAATATATAAGGTAGAACCACATTTTTCAGTGGCTTTTACTTAAAAAGCCCCATTTGCGGCACCCAACTCAGCTTTCAGTTAATTTATTAAACTTTGCTAAATATAGGAAGCATTTAGAAACACAGTGACCCAAATCCAGAGAATAAATTAATTCACCTGAAACAAAAATAATTTAAAAACTACATATCTTTCTTTAAATGCAGCCAAATTCCACAGCACATCTACATGTTAAGATTGTCAAAGTCAAGCTAGCATAAGTGACCTACTTCCCTTTCTCCTGCTACTTTTTTTGTTAATAAAATATTTTTCTGGTCTGGTTAGTTGTCGTTGTGTTGTCAATTAGTAGTAAGGTACTGTGTCTCTTTTTCTTAATATATCAGGCATATAATTAAGATTTAGCACGTTATATTGTCAAGTTAGCAGCTAAAACCAATGCTAGTCATTAGGATAGGATAGAATAAAGAGGAATCTCATAAGGTAAGAATCCAGACTTGACTTCCATCAAGAGAAATCATCTGAAGTGGTTCATGCATTAGCTTTGCATCCCACTTCAGGGCATCTTTTCTGAGGTTTTCTGGGTTTGTCTCATTAGAACTGACTGGTATTTGCATCTTTGGATCCCCAGACGTCTCTCCAGACTGATGTTGGAAGCTTCATTTGGTTTAAAAAAAACTTGATTTTTTTTAAAGCACTGCAAAATATCACAATAAAATAAAACACGAAAATGCACTGAAGGATGTGGTTACAATGCTGACCTACATTTTACAACCTCGTCATCCATTAATGGCCTAAAAAGCCATTTTGGGTATTTTCCTCCCCAGACACCTTTGATATTCTGAAAAGCACTTTTTAAACTCAACACAATCTGACAGCTCCGTCTTCAGGAGGTTCAACCACCAAAGAATATCAGCGCACCTCTATAAACACAATTTGATGAGGCTCCTGGAACATCAAAGTGAAACCAGTGCAGCCAGCCTGAACGTCAGGAAAACCAGTCAGTCAGCTGCTTTGTCTCCCGCTGAGTGCCAGACTGACGTTCTGCAGCCATCTAAGCTGACTAAACACAGAGCCCCCTTTCTTCAAAGCTATGCAAATTAGCCACGTTGCTAAGTGGATTCCTCTCCTCTCTTTTTGGGGGCTGGAGAGCCAGAGGCCCGATTAGGCCTAATTTCTATCTACAGAATGTATACACACTTTCATACAGGCTGCATTTCTGCCTGTGGGGGATTCTTGGTGGTCTTCTCATAACACAGACCCGCTTAAATAGATTGGTTGTTGAATTTAATGTGAAAATCATGTATTTTTTTCCAACTGTAATGGAATTAAAAGCGGCTAAAAATAGAGGTGGGAGGAAGCTAATAAAGATCAAACCGGAGCTCAGACACAGAGAGGCTGTAATCTTTGGCTGCAGAGAACATGACTGCTCTTTGATTGTATTACATGCACTGCGCTGCTCAAAGTGAGGCGGGATTTCGTTTTTCATTGTTTGGAGCCTAATGAAGGGCAAGTGTGAGGCTGCAGCAGATAATATTCACCCCACCAGCAGACTAAGAGATTGATGAGCAGCTCTGGAGCTCAAACATCAGAACCAAACTCAGTTTTAGACATTTTCTTTATTTAAATCCACTGCGCCATCTGCTGAAACACCTGCACGTTCGGGAGCTTTTTATTTTAAATTAATTCAAACAACATTTAAATAAGTTGGATATAAACACACCTGTCTGCAGATTTCATTCCTGCCCCGGTTTGACCCACATTGAATCACTTCAACATGTCGTCTTTTGGTTTTGATGCTTATTGTTCCTGATGTTTCTGTTGTTTACTCCTGACTACATGATAATTTATGTATATCATCGGCTGTAGCTTTGTGGAATAAATCCTGCCTGTCTGAGAGACGGAGATGTTACCAAAGGTCTTCAGTTTCAAGATTTTATGGTTTGTTTTCCAGTTAAATAAGAGAAAATAAATATTGAATCTTCCTGTTGTCATGATCGTTTTAGATTTAAACATTCACATCTTCAGGATCAGAACACAAAGATAATAACCCAAAGAAATGAAGATAAAATAATGTCATAGTTCGATCTGCATCATATTGTGTCCTTAATCAGAAAAAGGGTTGAAAGAATCAGATTAATCGCAATCAATCATATTGAAATAACTATCAGGTAATCTAATAATCGATTAATCGTTAACTGGAGTAAAGAAAAAAGGTTATTTGCTGAAAGAATAATATATTCATAAAAGTAATTAAACCAAAACTACAGAAATATGTAGATATTTTTTATTTTTCATCAAGACAAATACTGATCTCAGAACTCCTCTAGTGGCAGTTTTAGTTTCACTTTTAGACAATAAAAAGTTTTAATATTTTTTTTAAAAAGAAGAATATAGCATAAATCTGCTTTTATGTGTTTTTTAATCATTTCCTGCCTAAATGAAGAGAAAATATTCCCACATGTGATGTATTATTTTAGGAATGTTGAGTTAAATCCTCAGAATAAGAGGAAACAGTGAAACGGGATTCAGCTGTTTACATGGCTGTGAGCTGTCCATGGTGCTGAACCCCAGAAACCAGATTAGGAGCCAAATGAGCTCAAAATTTGAGTTTTCTGACCTGCACAGAGGTGAAGCTTATTTAAAAAGGTTCAGTCAGAATAAAGCAAAGCCCAGTTGAACCTAAATGGTAAACAGGGTCACATTCATTCCTGTTTAATCATAAATCTGAACTGGTGACTCACCAGTATGCCAGGCTGGAGACAAACATGTGTCAAAGTACAGGGTGAAAGGGTTGAAGAGGGAGGATGGAACGGATGGAGAACAGAGTGGAGTATTTATTTGGACTAGATTTATAATTTAAAAGTAGATATTGGACTTGTTTTATGAGAAAAGACTAGTGTTGTGTGTTTTTTGGAGTCCTGCTAAAAACAGAAAGCCGTCTCCAACCTTTCTTATCATTATCTCTTCATTATCATTATCACCGTTCTGATTGGTCACAGCGTTTTTATCGCAACACACTGGAGCTAATGACAACAGCGAGGCGCAAAGGAAAAGGAGGCCTTGTTAATGCAGGAATAAATAATGCAGCTCTGAAGAAAAACAGTCTGAACTGCCCATCTGGCTTGAAATGTTCTGGAGACACAAGCGAGAGGATAGAAACCAAAAGCTGTTTTGATGTCTCAGTCTGGATGTGCATTGCCAACAAGCCGGGGCCTCGGGATTCCATCAGATTATTGATTGTACCAACACTCCAGTCCTGCTTTACCACACTTATAAACAAGCTCTCTGTCAAGCACACTATAGGGCAACAAATGATTTTATTTCATAGATTTCTGGATTTGACTGATGAATTATTCACTGATGTTCTACCCTTGGTGCAGAGGGGAAGGCGCGGGAGGAGGGGAGATGCTGAAGAGGAAAAGACAAAGAAATTTCAAAATGTGTAACACACAAGCCTGTGTGCATGAACATTTCATCTTCTAGAAGATCTTTTTTCTGCTCCATTCTTCTCCGCTATCGTACAGCGGCTCTGCTTTGTCAACATCAGCTGACTGAGAAGTCCCAGGGGCCGACAAATCTCCTGTAATCCTCCAGACCTCCCCTCCGCGTCTGCCGTTTACCTGGATCCTTCTAAGTGTTATTGAGTCGGAATAAACTGTTATCAGCCTGGATCCCGTCCAGGACCTGGGAAAACCGCTTGTTTTGTTTCTTTAATTTGCAGACTTTTAGCGCCACACACTTCTGCTCCAGATGTTCTGGATAATGTGACAGTAAAACAGCAAAGACGGACGGTTACAGGCGGTAAAAAAACCTCTCTGTTCATATTCTCAGATGTTTCCTCTGTTGTTAGATGTTTTACTGTGGAGTTCAAGTGATGGTGTCGGTTTTCTCTGGAGTAATGGAGAAAAGCCTTTTACAGGGTTTCTGCAGGTTTCACCAACTCAACTTTATGCTTTCTAAGACGACAAAGAATCAAATTTAAGACCTGTATCTGGAGCGAAATGCACAAAGGAAAATTGCATATTTTATATAGTGATGCCATTTTTCTTTTAACAAAATGCCCATGGCGTCATATTGCTTAGCAACAGATATGAGTCAGACGCAAAGTCAAACATCGTCCAGCAAAACGGCAATAATTTACATTTACTAACGACAGATGCAAAAGGTAGCTAGCTAGCAATAAAGATGTTAGCATGGGACTCAAACTTTCGCCTGACAGAAAAAAAAACCCACATAAAGAAAAATTTACACAGAATATATAAGATTAAATAATCCCACCACAGCAAAATTTAGGATCTGTAATTAACATATTGAAGAACAACTTTCTTCAATAATAAATAATTAATAATAATTAATTATTATTAATTATAATAATAATAATTAATAAATGTCTTAAATTCATTTTCTAATGAATTTAAGACATTTTAAGGCCTTAATTTTAGAAACACAAATTTAAGTCTTGAGACGTTTTAAGGATAAGGAAACTACGTGTCTTAAATGTTAAAGTTCCTTAAATCTGGATGCAAAAGAAAGTATAAAAATTAAGTGTAAAAAACCCTAAATATTCTAATTTTATTATTCATTAACTTTTATTAACTTTTTTCTTTTATAAATTTTAATGAATTATTAGTTTAAAGCAAGCTGGTGTATCTTGGTGAAAAGATCATTTTGTCTCCTTTTGTTAGAAACAAAGATATTTGGTAAAATTTTGCTTTGCAGTGCAGCAAACAAAACAAAAAAGAAAAATGACTCATTGTTTATCTTTAACATAAATGGAATAACAATTAATGCCTTATTTTAAGTTGTTCTTGGAAACTGATGTCTGAAAATATTACTTGTGTATTTTATATAAACATGTTTTCTGATGGGCTGCACAGTGGTGCAGTTGGTAGAGCTGCTGCCTTGCAGCAAGAAGGTTCTGGGTTCAATTCTCGGTCTTTCTACATGGAGTCTCCATGTTCTCCCTGTGCATGGTGGGTTTTCTCCTGGTACTCCGGTTTCCTCCCACAGTCCAAAGACATGACCGTCAGGTTAATTGGCCTCTCCAAATTGACCCTAGGTGCAAGTCTGTGTGTGCATTGTTGTTTGTCCTGTGTGTCTCTGTGTTGCCCTGCGACAGACTGGCGATCTGTCCAGGGCGACCCCTGACCCCGCCTCTCGCCCGGAACGTTAGCTGGAGAGACACCAGCACCTCCCGACCTCACTAAGGGACAAGGGTGTAAAGAAAATGGATGGATGTTTTCTGACCTGCATCTTGCACAATAAATACTTTTAGTTATGCCAGTTTTCAGGTATACTAAGATATTTGCACCAGAAACTAGTGGGGGAAATTGTGTGTTTTTGAAGTGCAGGCATTAAATCCTATGACAGTATCAAGAGTGTACTTAGTTTTTCTATTTTGGGTTCATCTTAGCATAAGAAAAAAACTGAAACCAAATCTGCAGTAGTTTTTGTTTCTCCTAAAGCTGGATGTAATTTCAAAACCAGCTCATTTTATCATTATTTCTCCTTTGAACTGAAGGAGGGTGTACTTTCTTTCCGCTACGACCACATGACCTCCGGAGGCCCCCGGTCACATCATTAATCCTGCACTGGGGAAGCACTGGTCTGTGCCCCCCCCCCTCCTTGTACTGGTGGAAATTGAGCGCGGTGTATAAAATATCAAAGCAAATCGATCGGTGACCTCACAGCGCTGGCCTGTTTAATAGTCGGGCCGGGTTAAAGCCGGACCGGGAAGGAAAACAAACACATCACAACAGCGGTTTGCTGATTTCCCAGCCTCTGATGATCAGAGGATGTAACTGTGTGGCTTCTTTCTGTGAGCAGCAGCAGCAGCTGGAGCCGCGCTGAAATTAGCTTTAATGCCATTCTCTCTAGTGTGAAAGAGTGAGGCTGAATAATGTAGCCGTGGTCGCTCGGAAAATAATAAAAAACCTCTCCAGAATCACAGGGGATGATGATTGTTGCATTGCACTTGGCATTTGTGTTGTATCCCGTATCGGACCAAGGCGCTCTCAATTGCACCCCAGAGGCTGCAGCTTGCTAACTGAAGAGAAACCAGGTCAACTGATAGGGGAATTGTGTTGTTATCTTTATATGTGTGCGCCGCAGATACAGTGGCACAGCTCTTGCTCACAGCTTGCAACATTTTACAAAGCAATCAGGGCCTGTTATCGATGCGCAGCTAGCAGGGCTAAACTACTGTAATCCACTCCATGTTTGCTAATGAATCGCCATTTAGGGACGAGGCTCCGTTCCGAATCAGGCCGGGGGTGAGGCTAACACTGGAGTGGCAGCTTCCCAGACTTGATATCCCATCATGATGAGGCGGGGGGTGGGGGGCGCCGGCTGGTCAGCTTGCTGGCAATGCAGAGTCTGTTTGTTGTGCATCCATCAACCCCGGTGTCCTGCCCAGGAGCCGATCGATAGCCAACACAAAAGCTCATTGATGACAGACAGCTCTTGACAAACATATAGCATTTTTTTTCTGTCTAGTATAGCAATAATCTCCAAGGTCACCGCGAGGCGTTCAGCGGCGGCCGGGATTCTTCTGTGTCTTTTCACACACAGGAACAAAAAAAAAAAAGCCTCTGATGCATTTTAAGTTGGCGCTGAAAGCTCTTGGCACATCGTTAGGCAGCTGTACACAAGACGAATGAAAGCACACACACTTGACAAGCGGTGAAGCTGTCGTGACATGTCACTGAAACAACAACCTCCCCGTCTTTAACCCCCCCCCCCCCAACCCCCCACTCCAAGGACACATAACTAACAAGACACTAAGTAAGACAGCAGAAGGACAAATTACCGGACAGCGCAGGTCGGATTCAGAAACAAATAAGAACACAAACTTTATGAAAAATTAAATGTTTGTTTATGGCTTGGAAAAAGTTAGTTTGTGTGACAGCTGAGTGCACACCACACACACACACACACACACACACACACACACACACACACACACACACACACCACACACACAACACACACACACACACACACACACACACACACACACCCGCAGACACACACTTTTACTACAGGTGTGTCAGGGCTTGGTGCTATAATAGGAGGGCCAGGCTCCCCCGCAGGCCATCCTGCCAGCTGGCCGGAGTGAGCGTGAGTGATGCCCGAGTGAGGCAGCCCCATTAGGGAAGTGCTGGTGGTGAGTGCAGGATAGCTCAGGTAATTAAAGCCAAACCAATGCAGGCAGGCGAGGCGGGGGCTCCCAGATTTATGTGGCTGAGTAATGCACATGCAGGAGTGAGCTCGCCATCCAAAGGCCTGCCTCCCTCCCTCACAAACAGTCTCAGGAGGCATTAGCTTCCTCACCACTCTGATGCAGCCTATTACTCTCGCTCTCTCCATCTTGTTGCTCATTGCTTCACTGTTCGAGTCAGAGGGGAAAAAACTCCAGATTCTTGACAGTTAAGACTCGATTTAGATTCTTGGAGGCCTTTGATATCATCGGAGCACCGAGTTTCTGCAGAATACGCCGAATACAACGCAACAGTTCAACAAATATGTAAATAGTGAAGCAGGTTTTGTTTGCATCTAAAGTTATTGTTTAAAACAAAGCAAACATCTCATTTAGGTTAATTCTAGGAGAGAAGTAGGAAAATAAAAGAGGGGAAAAATATCCTGATCAAATTTTTAGTTTGAATCGATAGGAATGCACTGATCCACTTTTTCACTTCTGATACCGATACAGATATCTGGGCTTTAGTATCAGCCGATTCCAATGCCTTATTTTGGATTTTAAAATATTTTTTTTTTAGATAATGTTTTAAAATATTCATAACATGTAAAAACGTCATCAAACATCATACAGCTGCATTTGTAAAATAAAAAAGGTGCATTTAAAACTAAAATCATTTTCAAAGGTGGATATTTTTAGCTGATGTCAAATAAAAATATTCATTGTAATATAAAGTCTTTTTCATAGCAAATTTTAAATATTGTATTAAAGTGTAAACAATGATAAAATAAATGTAAAAGACAAAACAAAAACTGTTTATATGATTGCAAGTTTAAGCAGCTTAAACATGAAAAAACGTGAAAACAATAAAATAGAAATTATCTGGTTAGAAAGAAAAGGTATTTGGATTCTTCCTCAGGAAACAGTTTTCTGACAAAAATCAGAAAACAGTTTGGGGAATCTAAGCGCTTCCATCTGGTAGCTGAAACTTTAGCCGCTAACTTTGCACGACTCTATTCCAGCCTCATGATTGGTCCATCGCAGAGCAACTCTTATTATCACTGGCTGTTAATTTTTCCATATACTAAGAGTCACTTTTGATTTTGTCTCATACTGTTAAGGAAACCTAATTTGCTCTAGTTTTATCAACAAGTCCCAGTTTATTTAGGTTTAATGTGAAACACAAAAGCGAAGCAGAAACTAATAATGAATAACAAGCTGAAGGTTTTTAGCATCTGGAAATCTTACATCTGGTTTGCTTTTTATTTCCATCTCACAACTTTCCCCTAGTTTGTGTTGAAAAATTAAATCTGAAAATATATATCTACGCTTGTTGTTGTGCATGTGTGCATAGAGAGATTTTTTTCTATTGTTTTCCAGGTGGAAAGTAAAGTAACAAACCCTCCAGTCTGGTTTCCACCAGCTATTAAAAAGTGTAAAAAAGCCAAAACAAAGAAATCAAAGTGATTTTCTAACATTTCCCACAACATTCAAGTTTGTTTTTGATTTTCTTGACCTTCTAACGCTCATTCTAATCCAAACATCCATAACCATCATGAAGATAGATGTCTGTTGTTATGTTTTGCTTGATGCCTGAAAATATATCATTATACGGTTTGTTGTTACTGTGTGTTCAGCCTCCATTTTGCGTTGTGGCCCAACGAGCTGGGTCGTCACAACGTGCAGCAAATTATTACACATTCTGGCGGCGACTGAACTCCTGCTGACAGCACTCATTTGTCCTCATCTCTTCGGTGAACTTCTTGAGTTTCAAGCTCGATCTTTGCTCTCTATTATTGCAACAAAATTCAAAGTGCAGCCGGTTTAGGAGCAGCTATGATGTCAGCTGCACCTTGTCACATTTCCCTGACACCCGCTAACATGATGGGGAACATTTTGGAGAAATGTAACAGCATGTTAGAGAGGCTAGATACAGTTCTGAAGTTGACGCTGTCGAGAAACTGTCAGAGTAAAATCTCAAAGATGAAGCTCTCGGAGGAAAGAAACCACACTCTGCGTTGAGGTTTGGGTCGATCACACCTGTCAGCCCGTAAATCAGTTACTTATGTGCGTCCTTGTTGGCTGACTGATGATACGAGCGGCTTCGGACTACCTGCGGGAGCGCATCGGCTCATCTCTGACCAGAACTTAACCCGGCCCCGCTGATCAGATATTCTGCGGAACGCAGAGCAGAAATCAGGGGTGCATGTAAGATAGCATACTGTAAATCCAACCTCCTGTCAGATCACATTTCATTCCCATCTTCACAGATGGAAGGATAACCGTAGACACACAGACGTATCAGATGGACAATGCTTAGATTGTCAAACAGGAAAACAGATCAGCGAGAAAGAATGAGAGACAGGCAGGCGAGTCCTCCAGAGGAAAAGCCAATGGGAACGGGGAGGAGGAGAAAAAAAAGCCAGATGGGCAGACAAGCATAAAGCAAATCACGGCGAAGCTCCTCAATACCGGAGCAAGATGGAGAATGGCAGCTCAGGTTGGAAGAGTTATCTGCAATGTGCATCAGCTAGCATTATCAATGCTGACAGGGAGACAACCCGTTTATAGGGAAAAGGAAAGGAAAAACATCAAGGAAACCCTGCTCTTGTCTATCCCCAATTGAATTACTGCTGTGATCTAAAGAGGGGAGGGGCGAGACGGGGTGAGGGGGGCCGGGATAATATTCTTTGACGAGAAGGGCCGCTCCAAATGCGCACAGAAAATGTATATCCGTACAGTGCGTCCCCCAGGGCTCACATCTCACAACTTTGCCCATCTATTTTTATTTGTTCCCCGTGCTTCTTGTAAAGCAGTGCTGCAGCCCACAAAATGGAGAAAGAGGAGGGAAGGGGGAGAAGAAGAAAAGGAGGAGAGGGGGGTGTGGGGGTGAGGAGCACTGCTGGGAGGGAGCGGGCGTAGATCGCATGACCCCTGCAATGCTGCTGGAATACTAATGTCACACAAAGTTTTCAGGCAAAAAGATCCAGAGGAACAAAGTGCATAGGGGAGTGTGGTACAAACACACACACACACACACACACACATAAAACACCATCTCCACCACATCCACTAACTCATGGAGGCTGCAAGGAGCCGGGGAGTCTCACAGGGACTTGAATTTCCACCAAATGACTCACTCTGGATTGTTGTCAAGATGACAGGAGTTTGAGCAGAACTTCTGGGTTGGTTCCATCTAGTTTAGCCAAGCATACGGTCCAATCACTAATTTGAAAAAACGCTCAGGCCGAGCCAAAGTAGCATGATGGAAACTCCTCCAACTTTTGAACCTCGTTTAATGACTGATTTAAATTTAAATTGGTTCTTTATTTGGACAGTTTTAGCCATAATTTCTTACTATTATTCATTGCGATCAGAACCCGGACCCCCAAAACAAAGTCATACGGGACAAAGACGGGAAGTGAAACCATATTAATCATCCAGTTTGTGTAGGTTCAGGCAGCGTTTTAACCTCGGAGCCTTTGAAGCACATAAGGATGCAGGAATCTGGGTGTGGCAGCCGCAGAGCTGACCTCTTGTTTTGGCGTTTTGGCTAAACGCCTCGGCATCACAGCCACGTTTCAGCAGCACTGCAGGCTCTGGTGTTTCATCATCATGTTGTGCATATGAACACTGCAGGGAACACTGGACTGTATATATACGCATTAATACACACACAGTAACACACACGCAAAGGTGGGAAATGCTTCAAAGGAATCTGGAGCCAGATATTGGCTGGGATTTTTAGACGTCTTAAAGAAATATAAGAATATATAATAAAAAAACATCTAATTATTTAATCTCATGGTTTTATGTTTTGCAATAATAGTAGATTTCTGGTTCTTGACCAGCTAAAGTCCACAAATACTTCATATTCCCTCAAAAGTCAATTATGAAAGTCTTTACAAAAAGTTAAAACCCCACATGTACCTTTACATGCATTAAAGCAAACAGTGGAAACAGTCTTGACTTTAACAGAGAAGCTAACATCCATAATCTTTGTTATTTCTGTACCTGGGTTTATTCTGAATTGGCAGCTTTGCAAACACCAACGAATAGCAACGAACCTTTTGAATATTTCAGATACCATCTACGAAATAATCTGCTAATAATTTGGAGACGTTCCACAGGTACAGCGCTGCTTCGCACAATTTCTTTACTCTAAGATTGAAGATTTATAAACATATTTTCAGACGTAGTTCCAATTAAATCAACAGATCAATGTAGAAGTTACTGAAAGAGCAATAAATGAAAGTTTTTGGATTTGGTGTAAATGAACTTTTATAGCCTCTCCTGATGGATGAAGACATGAAGTTAAAGCAAAACAAACATGAGAACAAAGATGGTTTTTATCAACTATAGTCACATAATGACTCTGACATTTTTGTGCTTTTGTTGAATTGTAAAGATGTTTTTAAAGAACTTAACAGCAAATTCAACCAAACAGAATCTAAGAGCGAATAAAAACTGTTGGAGTGATTTTTAGTGCTTTTCATTGCTTGTTGCAACATTTCCTCCCTTTTATCTCCACTAAATTTAATTAGGACCTTCATATAGTCATAACCATCAGCCCTGTTTTACTGCTGAATAAGGTATTCAGGTGTTTTTATTTAATTGATTGAGTTCTGGTAACATTTAAACATTCTTTAATTGTCTTCACTCTGTTTTGTGACAGTTGGATTAGAAGCACAGTTTGGATAAAGAGAGACTTTTTATTTTGACATGGAAAAAAACCCAAAAACATATTCATGATTTCCCCGTATGGAAAGTGCCAAAGGCAAACCTCTGCCAATTTAAGGAGTAATGTCTAACGTACAACCGAGCATGAAGATGTTGATAATTAGTTCAGAAAGTCAAAGCAAACAGAAGACGCTCTCTGGACAATTATTAGGAACACACCAGAAAAATCAACCTTTTAGCCACATAGCAGGCAGTTAGCATTGTTTAAATGTCAGAGTTTTCCCCAGGATATCCACAAACCTCCAGCAGGAATAAGAACCACGAGACAAATGTGAGATCATTTCAATCTGCTTTCAGTTTGAAGCATGTCTGCTTGCACCTGGACACTGAAGTTCTAAATAAATGCACTTTAGAGACATTCAGACAGAAAGAGAATTGTTGGTTCGTTGCTTCTAACCAAGTTGCATCAATTAACTGCTGCAAATCGACACAGGTTGACCGCGAACATAACCTTGAACCCTTCATCGCCATCTTCGTCACAACCCTGACCTTCCACTTCACTAATAAGTGCCACTTTCTGCAGCTCACATTGCCTGAAGTCCACGTTTGTCTGCGGCGGATGGATGTATGACTGCAGCTGTAATAAACCGGCAGCAGAGTCAGCCTGGCTGTTGCAGCAGCTTCTCTTCTGTAGTTTTGCTCCAGTGTTTTAGCTCCAGAGAGAGTGATGCCCCAGCAGAAACTGTTGTATTATCGGCCATTCTTCCCCTCAGTCATCAACGCGCAGGAAATAGGAAATGATGCATAAGTATCAAGGATTTACTGTCACATGCAGCACCGCTGTCATCCCACTGAGGTGCATCATGATGATGTACGCCTCCAATCCTCCATTTGGACTCAACGTCTTTATAACTCTGCATTAACCCAAATCCCCAGCTAGCACTGGGAGGTGTCAGCGGGGGCTTAAAGGTGGGGCATTTCCTCACTCACACCTGCCTATTATGCTTGCTACTCATCGTAATGGCACTCTCAAGCACCACGAGTGTCTCCATGAAGATCATTTTCTTGACGAAAAGCTCAACTCGGGAAGCTCTTCTGCAATATTTTCAGATCACCTGTGCTGTACATAAGCGCTCTTGGTTGGAAAAATGATGCAAGTGAGAAAAATCTACAGAATGGGTTTCATTATTATCCGTTTTGTCTCACTCAGCACCACAGAAACCATCGGTAGGTGGCACAGTTTGAAGAGCATAACAATAACTAGGCTGTTTTAAATTGCGATGGAGACGTGCCGGAACAGGAAGAGAAATGGTCAAGTACGACTCGCCGTCCCATTAATGCATAATCCACATTTTCCCAAATGAGATAAAAGCATGGGACGACCCTGAAGATGTAACAACGGCCGTTAACACAAAGCAAGCAACTCATTAATTGGGACAGACCATTTGGAATGAGCCAATTGAGCACATGCTGCTTAGCCGATCCTACACATTCCTGCATCAATTGATTTCATTTGACCATTATCATCCGAGGTTGTGACCAAAATTAGATGCAGCCTGGCTAATTATCTGACAGTCGGCAGCTAATTATCTGGCTGTAGTGCGACGCAGAGACAGGGGAGGCAGGGAGGAACCTCCCACCGCCGCCCTGCCAGCCAGTCAGGACCCGCGCTGGAGACCGCAGCGCGCGTGGAGATCAGCCTGAGTGATTCCACTTAAGATCTGAGGCAGGTTCCCTGAAAGAAACGGAGCGAAATGAAGATGAATGGAACACCCAGCGAGACTCCAGAAAGCCCCGCGCGCAGAACCCGCCGGCGGGGGGGCAGAGATGGAGAAAAACACAAGCCCTGATGCTCGGCCTGATTTTTATTTGATGGAAATTATTTCCATCATTCACCTAACGGCAGGGGGACTCTGCAGACCATAACAAACACTGTGCAGTTATTCATCCAAACAAATGAGTGGAATATCCCGCATAACAGCAAATTAGCACTGGTGCTGCTGCCCAGGGATTAATCGCTGTTTGGTCTTTTGTTTGGCAGAGATTCATGAGAGGATGCCAGCAGTGATGTCAGAGAGCGAGGAGCACGGAGGGGAAGCGGAGAGCTGGAGGACAACTCTCCAGGTCAGAGGTCAGATAGATGGACTCGCCTTCGAAGCACTAATTACCCAAGAGGCTGAAGTCGGGCTGCTGCTGGCACTCGGGGATGAGCTTCATTGAACAAATGGCATGAGATACATCAGGACACGGAAACAAACTTCCAACATTTAGAGACTCAAAAAGCAAAAAGCAGTTTAAATGCTTCATTATCCGTCGTTTCATGCATCAACCAGTTTCTACAACTACTTTTTTCTGGATGGGGGAAGAATGTTTAATTCATAATTCTATCTATATTTTACAACATGCATCAATTCATCCGATTTATTCCTGCTCAGGGGTCAGTTGGAGGCGGCGCCCGTCGCCTGTCCCTTTAGGGGCCACAGGCAGCGTTACCCAGTCCTGATTAAAATTATTTATCATTACATTTAAAATATTAACTGATTTCCATTCCAACAGGAACATGTTTTATCAAAATGTCGAACACCGTTATCAATAATCAGAAAAAAACTAGGAAACAATCAACTTGATCAAAATGATCAAGTATGTCGGCTTATTACCAACCAAAGGAAACTCTAAACATGTGGGTTTCTGGACTTCGGTGTTTCTGCAGTTTTGCAGTTTTGTAGAAGTTTGAAAACTTCAGAAATAGAGTGAATTTAAATAAAAGGTAAAAACCAGTTTATTTAGAACGGCTTTGATTAATAATAACTGGAACGTTGACTAATTCTAGTCTGGATGACAGTTTACTTTTTCATTACTTCTCCTTATTCTGTCACTATAATGTAATGGTGACAGAATAAATATTCCTTCTTTTCTTTGTTTTATCATCGGAAGAAGTTTGAACTGCCATTGAACTGCATTACAAATAAACTTTAAGTAGAAAGTTTTTATTTTCTGATGCACTGATTCTACAATAAACCAAATATTACAATACATTTAGAGTCAAAACAAACATCAATGATGTGTTTTATGATTTTTGAGCAATAAAGTCTTCAGTTTCGGACTAAACTAATTATTACATTTGTTAAGAGGAATAAGTTTTTAATGTCAAATAACCTAAAACTGTAGCTTGGAATCAAATGTAGATTCATATGCCACATTTTAAAAGACATATTTACACATTTCTCTATTTTTAAATTTTGACAAAAAGAGAACCAATTTCCAGTTCAAAATGAATAAATTAAAAGTAGATTTAAAAAATTGCAACATAGTTCTGATGTTAGTAATAATTTAATCATCACACATCTTCATCTTCTGTCCTTCACTTGGGAAAACATGTTTTCCTTTCCTGATGATGCTCAAATCAACTTGTTTTCATGCAGAACGTTTCCTTGGATCTTCTGATAATTGCGTCAGAACCTCAACAGGCGGGATATCAAATGGATGAAACAAAGTCTGGATTTTGAGGAAATTCTGAGTCTGTGGGCCAGAATCGGAAGGCCAACGATCTTATCCGGGTCCCAACAGAACATTTGGGACGGGGAAGGTAAAAATGAAAGTTTAATTCATTCCTTACTAAAAGCCGGCTGTTGTACTAGAAACTGCCAACGCTGCTTTCCGACAAGGATGACCATAAACAGTTGTTGTGCCTGGATAAAACCTCACCAAACCAGGCTAACCATAAAGAATGGCTCTGGGATTTTATGTTATCTTTAAATAATAATTTGCAACATTTTTGATGGCGCTGATAAACAAAGTCCTGCTGATGGGGAGCAGTGAGCTTAAAAATGCTTAGCTCCATAGAGCTGTAATGCATCAATGAATATTTAATGTCCTGCTGCACACTTTACATTTTATTTCTGCTATCTTACATAAATTTCACTGCAGCTCTCACTGAGGATTGGTCCTCGTGTCGTTTTTGCACGCTGCTGTTTTCACTAAAGTTATATAGTTTGTGTTTTTCTTCTCTTGCTTGTAGTCAACAGTAAAAACACAACAGGCATTCTGGAGCTCCTGCATGTGTCCAACACCATCCTCACCCTTCGTCCGTGACCCCGGAAGTGCATTGACACGAACCCCCCCGGCGGGCGCCGGCAGCCCGGTCCGGCTGGCTCTTGGTAAACAATCTGCGTGTTTGTGTGAGCGATGGGCGCGTCGTTTGTTTTGCTAATGGGTGTTTTTCTCCTTCACACTCCGCGGGGAGCGCTGTCTAATGAGCCGCCCACCCGCGCGCTCCCTCCTGCAGCCCCTTCGCCCTGATCGTGTGGCTTTAACCCCGGTTCAGAGGAGGATGGATCACAGGGTCCGGGGCTCAGAACACACCGAGCGAACGGGACACACATGTTTATCTGAACTGCACCACAATCACACGCAGCTCTGAGTGGAAACCAGTCGAAAAATGTGCTTTTTAAGCTTATGTTACATGTTTTAAATATTAATAGACACATACCCTTGCGGATATACCATGCAGCTCTTTCCCAGCTAATGCAGGAGATCTTGGACATTGTGAACTGACAGGAATGCAGCTGTTCAGCTGTGCTGCTCCCTAATGCACCTCGGAGGATGTTAAATATACATGTGAACCTATGAAGCCAGGCCATCGGCTGCTTGGTAACATCACACAGGGGATGTCAAGCAAAGCTAGTGATGATCAAGAAACACAGTGTTCAAAGCAGGAGTGCATGTCTACCACATGCATGCATGTTTATCTGGTGTTGCATGCTAGCTCCTCGTGTCTGGATTCAGTTTAAAGTCATGTTTACAGGAATCTGTCAGTCAACACTGCAGCCTTTTGCAGAAAGGAAAACTCAAACACTAACGGTTCGTTCACACCAGCCCTGTGTAGTTTGCAACCAAAACAAATCCGCTAGGCCAGCGCCAGCCACTAAAATCTGAAGTCATTCTATTTTGGTTTAAGAAGGAAGTTGTCCTCAGTGTCTTCTTCAGAGGATTTCATGTTTTTCCCTGGTGCAGCGCCCCCACAGGCAAGGAGGTTCTAACTATTTTGGTTTCTTGACAGTGCAGTGTGAAGGAGAACAGCAGCAGCTGAAAATGTAACAAAGGTTTCCATTTTAGTTTCCAATTGAACCAAGTCTACTGGAATAACTATGATAATAACTTTATTACTGTTAAACTTAGTGCTCAGACTTTCCTTTAAATGCAATTAAAGTCGTGTTACACTGGTTCACTCGGGTTTCTGGCTAAGTTGGCAACAAAAACCTCATGGAAGCAGTCTGGGTCGGCTGAGATGGCCAGATCTGATTTTCAAGCCGCAACTATATATCCTGCTGGGAGCTGCAAAGCTGCTGCATCATCAACCACAACCACCAAAAACGCTGGACTGCAGACAGACTGACAGTCGGTCCAGTCAAACACGCAAACAATGGCTGCAGATGCAACGTGGCAAACAAAGAACGGAGCTTCAAATCATAAAAATAAGTTATCTGATTCTGTTTATGGATTTTATAGCGTCTTTAATTGTATTAAATTGAATTTATATGACTGCTGCCTAGGGTGAGGTGATACCAGCAGATCATGACAGGTGAACATTTGCAGGAGGCAGTCAAACAAAAAGTAGTAAAAGTAGAGAAAAATTCACAGCTGGGAAGAATTTAGGAGAAATTATGGGAGACGATCAGATAAACAGTCTGTAAAACCAGAAACGGTAGTAAACGGAAATAAAAAGGGATGCTTTAAAAACATTAGGAAGTTTTAACATTAGTACCATCATAAGTTTGCTTCAGTCATAATCTGGCTCAAACAGAACGATTGCTTCCTAAATCGTACAAATTACTTCCTACATGCTCAACTTCTTAAAGGTTTTTGTGGCACCTGAGACCTTCGTTTGCAGGATTCAGGCAAGAAATGGGCAGAGAGAAACAAGACATTGAACGGGGTCGGGAATTGAACTGCGGCACTTTCAGAAATGTTTGTTCACTGGGATTTTAAAAACTTAAATTCAAACAGGTTATTTTAACCTTGCTGTTCTTTCAATTTGGAACTGTAAACCTTTGGTCTGTTGCTGTAAATACAAATAAAAATCAAAATACAAACCATTTCCAAGAGGTTTTTAAAGCTTTTACACTCAGAATGAATTTATTTTGCTTCGGTTCAACATTTGGGGAATTTATCTGAGAAGGCTCTGTCTCCCTGCCTGTATAAAATATCTCTCTGTCATTTTTTCTGTTTCTTGAGGCTTTTTTACAGGTAGCAGTTCTGAACTGCAGGCAGGTTAGATGAGGAGCTGAACTCTTTTACTACGGAGCCATAATGTTGTAATTCTAGCAGAGTTTGGTTTATCTTCCTGAAACAAGCTCAGCTTTACCAAACTCTGTCTGAATTTTCCCTGAGGTTGTTTTGCTAGCTTAGCAATAGAACTGAGTGTGTTATTAAAGCCTTGTTGACAAACACACACAACTTTTTCTGGCTCCATCCCACCATCCAGACATTGAGCTATTACTATGTTTTCTTTTTCTAATTGCATTAAATATTTATATTAATATCAAACTGTGTTTTGCCGTTTTGAATTTCAGAATGAAAGCAGTGCAAATTTATACGCACACTGTTCCAGATAAATAAATGTGTGTAATATAGCCAAGAATAAACCACAAACACATCAGAAATCATAAACATCAAACTGAAAAATATCCAAAATGACTTCATGGGTCAGAACTGGGAAACGGCCTTCAAGTAATTTCCTTTCCTTCATTTCTTTAAAACCTTTCCTTTATAAATTATGTTCATGACTTCTTGCCAATTTGTCAAATAATCCTTGTGTATTTGTGCATTTTTTACGTTGCATAAAGAGATGCTGCAAATATTTAAATTAATAAAATGTTTAAACAAGTTGTAAACAATTCCACTTCATTAAATTCCTATAATAGACCAAACTTTTAGAAATACTGCTCTATGGCATTAAAAACTCCTGGTAGAACCACAGGTAACTTTGTTCTGTTCAGATTCAACCTGACATGTTAAAGTTGTTCAACTTTCAGATGGACTTAAAGATTAATAAATTACTGGTTCACAATGTGAGACTTCTGGCTCCTGAGACAAAATTAGACCCAATAAACATCTGAAAAGTGCAGACAGCACTGCATTATGATAGGATATGTTGGAGGAGCTGCTTCAGAAAAGTGCATCCAGGAAGGATCAATTCTGGCAAATATAAGTCGAAATACCACGGCCTTTAACTCAAAAGGCAACTTACTAAATAGTTCTTGATTTGTCACTTTGATATTTAAGGTGGATGAAAAATTCAGCCAGTTTATAAGCAGAACAGAATATTTATTTTATGTCTACACTGCATAAAGTTAGTTTAGAGTTAGATTTAAAGTCAGATTTCAGGCAGGATCACAGGATCTTGGCTGGTTTTGTTCTTGATGAAGAGTCCTGAAATTCTTGCTTTAGATTACTTCAACTTTACTACATTAAATACATTAACATTAGTTCATATCTAGTTTTAATAGTTCTAGAAAAGATGTAGCAGAATTCATTTAATTATTTTTAGCTTGGCTGTTTGAACTGATAATGATTAGTTTCATATTTAAAGTTAGAACTGCAAATAGGAAACTTTCTGGTCCATCTAAAACCAGCACCAGCACAGACTAGTGTGACTTCAGTCTTAGATGTCTGCAGTTATAATAATGCAAACGTGCATTAGGACCCTAAAGCAGTACACACAGAGAAAGTAAACATTTCCAGTATGTTGAGAATGGCCAACCACAATCAGCTGTTCAGCTTTAGTTCAGACTCTCTGTTTGTTGGGAGTGAGATTTATGTGGGCAGAGTGAGAATTTTTTGTGTCTGAATTTTTCATGACTCAGTTTGCCAGCTCTATTCGCAAAACATGGTTAGTGACAACGTGGCAAACGTCCCCTTAGCTGCAAATATGTGTTTTAAATGACAGAGTGGATGCTAGCTTTGTTTAGAGTTCAAATCAGCCCGTCAATAACTGACACCTTACTTTATATAGCTTCTTCCTCCCTTCTTAGACTCCAGTTCGCATCATGGCGCCATGCATATTAGCTTTTAGCTTGACTCAGAGTGGCTGCTAGCTTGGCTATGAATAGTAGCTGGCGTTATAAATTCAGAATACCTTTTTTAAAATCTAAACTATATTAGCTACATTATATCAAATTAGTCCGACTCCTCCTTTTTGTAACATGTAGCTTCCAGCATAAATCTGAAAAGCTGTTATCTTGACTTTGAATATCAGATAAATGTTTTAAATGTCAGTTCAAAATATCTTTTTAAGTATAAACTATCTGTTAGCTGCAATAAAACCAACATTTAGCCTCATAGTGTCTTTTTTTGAGGCGTAAACGTTAGCATAAATCTGAACAGATGCTAGCATGACTTTAAATAGCAGTTAGCTTCAAATGTATTTTTAGGCCAATTCAGAATAGTTTTTTTATTTGTTAGCTACATCCATGTCACATCAGTTTGCCTCCTAGTTGCTTTTTAGAAGAGTAGTGTTTAGCATGAACGTTAACAACTGTTAGCTTGATTTCCCCTTTCCAATTCTCCAAACTGAAAAAGCTCTAATTGCTTTCCGTATGAAGAAAGACTCCTCAAAACAACCCCTTCAATCCTAACATAAACTCCACAGGCCAAATATTGCCATGAAATAAGGTTATTGTAACCATGTTTCTTGTATGAAGGCATATGGATGTCGCCATCCCTACCTAAGGCACAGGTTTTGATGTGCATGCTGTGCTATACTCAGATTAGTGTGACATCATATAAAATGCATTTAGATTTGCTAACCATCTGGAGGCGAGCTGAAACAGGTGTTCCTCCAGAGTGGAGGTGCTCCCTCACCCCAAATCTCTGCATCAACAAGAAAACACATTAATACTGAACAGCACGGTGGAGTGAAACAATCCAAAAATATCCTGGTCAAAAATAATCCACTCATTACCTCATCTCAGTCCAACTTCAGGAGGGAAATCTTTTCAGATTCATGTCCAAATAAAATCAGCTTTTATTTTTAAAATTAGTCTTCGAGAAAGAAAAAAAATACAGAAAACAAATTGTTTGGTTTATTTAAAACAGAGTAATTTTAGCGGAGTGTTTATTTATGATGCCTTTAATCATAAATCAGATAATAAACAGGACTGAAGCCATCTGGGATGCGGTGGCGCTGACAGACAGGGCAAAGTGCTGTAGGTAGGGAGAATAACGGACAACTTTCCTGGGAGTTCTCGGGCTATACCAGCCCTCTGTAAAACACTGCTACAAAGGAAGGCAGGAGGCTTTTTTTCCCCTTTTGTACCATATGCTCCTGTTCCACACAGGAGCTCGCATGAATGGGATATGAGGTCCAGAGACACTGCCTGTCCAAGCCGAGCAGGTGTGCTGCTGAGACCTTCAATCACACAGATATATGCTGCTGTTTACACTCTGCAGAGCCATAATGCAACAACTCTTAATGTAGCAGCTGCCCAGATTGGCCATCTCGAGCTGCAATGCTGCGTACTTACACTGTTAAGCATTTTTCAGTCAGTAAAATTAAAGTTTTATGACCATGAGAGAACATCGCAGGAGAAATAGAAGGTGGCTGTCAGTTCAGCTGATTTCATCTGCATTGGTAAGCAAAAAGGTTCATCCTATGACTGCAAGTCCTGACTCTGGTAATGTATGTCGGCCATTCCGTCCAGCACTTTGGTTCTGCTCAATCTCTCTTCTTCTAACGCTCTTTAGACAGATTTAAAGGGGACATTTTAGAAACCCTTTCACTTTTTCTGTGCCAGGCAGAACATGTTTCAGAATCTGAGGTCGATATCAATTCGGAAAGCTCTGGGGAAAAAAAGGCACAACAGTTGCACTTTGTTTGGGGACTTTGAAAATAACCCACTTCTAGCAGAGACAGGAGGAAATCCAGCCGCATCTGCGCTCAGGTCCAACGTCAAACCGGGCTGCCTTCACTGTCAGCTGATAGCAGGACGTCAGAACTTTTGAACCCTTTCTTACACCGAGCGATTCCTGCATCGTATTGATTTTTCACCTCTGACTAGCAAGTAAGTGCAGCTTCACCAGCAGAAAGTGGTAAAGAAGTGGTTCATTATTTACATCTATTTAAATCTGTCATGAGCAGTGGCACAAAATCTGCAAACATTTTTCCACCTATACCAGATAATAAACTCTTCTGGATTTGAGTTGTGAACTAATCATGAGATGATTTCTATGTATGACTGAAAACACTGTGTGAATATTGACATATGAGAGTGTAAAACAAACCAAAAGATAAATCTGGTACAGAACAGAATGTGGTGAAAGTTCAAACTTCAACATGTAGATCTGCACAACGTGTTAACGTCAACAACTCTACTGACTGTTTCAGTAAAGAAAAACATTTACCAAAATACAATAAAAGGTTTGAAAATAGAATTTAATTGTTTACTTGCATCTTTTTAATGCATTAAGGATTAAGTGGATAAATTAAACAATTAATAGTAAGAATAGGTTAGAAATATTGATTACTAAACGTTAGTTGCAGCCCTAGAGACTAACTTTTATCTTCATATTTTATACCTATTGTTCAGTATTTTGTTCTTAATTCTGTTTTTATTTATTGAATATTCCTGCTTTTGCTGCTGTTGCACTGAAATTTCCCCATTGTGGGACAATAGAGGCTCTTTCTAGTCTATTCTATTTCAAAGATGAATTTTCCACTTAAATCTCTTTGGGGTGCAAAGAAACAACTTTGAATGGGTCAAAGTCATTTTGCATGAGTGAAAAATGAAGCTTTTCTGCTGGATTGAAACATTCCAGCCTCATGTCTGAACTGATGCCTCCTGAAAACGATCCTGCCAGGCAGCGTTTAATACATGAAGCCTGTTCTGTTTGTTTGAAAGAAATGTTGAATAACTGCGTTTCAGGAAACATAAAATGCCAGTTCTGATTTCCATACTCCTGTTTTTCTCCCGTCTTTGATTCAGAGCAGGACGGATAATTGTGCAGCGACTCAAGTCCAAGTTTCTGCTGAATAAGACCAGAACGTTGGACTCACTGGATTATATACGGAAAGGAGAGTTGTGCGTTTATTCTCATGACCTTCTGGATTTTTAATGCGCCTCCTATTTTTGTCCAACATGCAAACTGAGTTTGATTCCAGGAAATTTCCTCCTGTAATGAAAGGTAACCTTAACAGCCGCCACTTCTCCATGCAGCAGTAACGTGTTACATTTGTAATAAAGTTTTTAATGTGCCTTTTTAAAGAATAAATACAGGAAACACTCAGTTCACCTGATAAGAATTGAACCACACGCACTAAAGCACATCCCATTTGCTTAATATCAATCTCCACAACAAGATATTACAGCTCTAACTCACTTAGCACCAAGTTAAAATTCAGAGCTAAATTCAATGAAGCAATTTTATCAACCCCATTGACTTTTATGATAAAATTAACACATTATTAAGCAGTGAAGATTCATCCAACTGCAGCTCCACAAAGCCTGAGTGCACAGCACAGCTTTTCTGAAATACCTTTGGCCGAAGGCACACATTTAACTTGAACCTGCAGGCACACACACCACACACACACACACACACACACACACACACACACACACACACACACACACACACACACACACACACACACACACACACACACATTAATGCATTCTTCCCTTATTTCTACAGAGGCTCCAGTATTAGTGAAACCCCAGTCTGCTGGCAGCCCTATCCATCATCGCACCACCGTCAGACAGACAACAGCGCTCACCCTCACGCATCCCACAGTCTCACATTTGCATTTGCCCACCTTCTTAAATTCAGCAAAGGTAAGACTAATTCACATGCTCACAGGCAACCCGATCTATCCATCAAAACTTTGTACACACGCTGCCCTCTAATAGAAGTTAACTTAAAGGTCATGAGTAGTGTGTTAGTTTGGTAATAGAGTTACTTTATTCATTTCTGTTGCTCTACAACAGATTGGCATCATTTTCAGATAATGGCGTATTTGAAGAACCATTTCAAGCTGCCGCTAGCTGCTGATTTAGCCGGAAAAAAAAGTAATCTAAAGGGAAATTAAGGTTCATTATAATATTTTCAAACAGAAAAAGACTTAAATGTGTACATAAATTAAAGGTGAAATTATTAATTGGGTTAAATCAGATAGTAAAATTATAGTAAACCAATCTAGCAATCGATTAATTGCTGCATACAGACTCAGAGCAGTAAGGGAGTCAAAACTGTTCAAAAATACACACATTTTGAATTTAAGACAGTAAATATATCCTATCCAGAATTTAATCTGGTTCAAATTCTGTACAAAACAAATCTCATATTAAGCCCCTTTAATGTTTATTCCAAAAGATTATCAATAAATCACATTGTGGATGTCAAACAGGAGGAGCTGAGCTTTCTTCACATGTTAAAAGTATTCTTTAGCTGCAGATGCATCCTTTGCTACAAATGATCACGTGTCCACTAGAGGAATGATATTATTGAATTTTAGGCAACAAAATTAATAAAAAGACATGAGTTTAATCATCTAATTATGCGCATAATTTAATCTATTTCTAATGTTGCACAAAAGTCTTCAGTGGTTAAATGAAAAATTTTAATTTTTTAAGATTAATCATCAAAATAATTGAGATTATTGATGCCAGCTCCAACAGAAACACAAACTTTCTGTACAGAAGGAAGTATATTATTTCAGATTAACTGAATTTTCTATATTTTCTAAAAACATTCTGTTTATTTTGCAAAACATGTTCTGGGTTTGAGGTTTTAACGACGTTAGAACAACTGGACAGGTTGCTCTGCTGTTCAGATTTTGATCAATTTAAAGCAAAAAAACCCTGCAAATAAATTAATTTAAAGTTCAAAACAATAACGATCTAAACTACAGAGGCCAGGTGTTGTGTTCTGCAGCACATGCAGCATGAAATCAAAACCTACAAACGTCAATTCTGATTTCATGGAAGTATTAAGGGATTTATTTATAACAGTCACAAGCAGGAGACTTATTTAAGTGTGACACGTGCATCTAATTATCTGTCATGATTCTCAACAGTTCGTTCCATTAAAACAAGCATCACTGTGGGCGGAATAATTGAGTTTTCATAGATAATTACCATTTCATTTCTTTTACAAAAAGACTGTCGCCTGAGGTTAACTCTAAAACCTTTTACATCAGAAAAATAAATTCACTAAATTCATCCATCATGACTTTTTTTTTAAAGCTTCCTTCACAAAAGCCCGAAACGCCGTCGAGCTGCTTCAGATCAGAGACGGGGGCTGAAATGAACCCACGACTGGAGCCGATCTAACGCAGCAGAAACGGGCCGGAGCCGAGATGGAGAGCAGATGTGAAGCGGGTTGACGTGTATTCTGCTGCTTCGTGAAACTTTCAGAAGACATGTAAAGATCCAATATTAATATCTGCATCAGTTCTGATGCTGAAAACAATTCTAGATCAGGTATCGTTGCAATGTGACCAATCTAGAAAGGCAGATCTATTCAGTCTGATAACTGTGCTCTATTATTTATTTTACATTATATTTAAAATTCCTAATTCTGAACCATTTCAAACGTTTGTTGAAGTTTTTTTTTACGTTTGACAAAATGTTTTTATCTCATCACAGTAACATGGCTGCTGTTCTTACTGAACACATTAAGTTGGTTTGTTTCTTCATGTTTGACGAAGCTTGTGAAGCTGTTGGTGGATTTAACTCTGTCCTGGTGTAAATTTGTAACTCAGTACATCTATGCTTGTGTTTTAAGTCAATTCAGCTGTTTTTCTCTATCGGCTCGGCCGATACTAAACCTCAGATATCAGCATTGGTATCGGAAGTTAAAAATGTGGATCGGTGCATCCCTACTTATCAGATTAAAATTCTTTATTTTAAAAGAAATGTTCACATCCTGGTGTAAAATTTTTGATTTTTTGCCTTAAGACAGGAAACTATTTTAAAAAACAAAAATGCACCTTTTGTTGTTTTTCCCTGATTAAGCAAAAGTTCTATAAAAAGAAAAGTATAGAAGCTGAATAAAAAGTCAGGATATTCTGTTCCCTAAGAGCTGGTAAAAAAAGAATCAACTGCAGTAAGACGCTTGAAACTTGAACAAATTTGTTGTGCGGCAAACATTTCTTCTCCGGCGTCTGAGTGGAATCAGAAAATAAAAACAATAAAGCTGTGGTAGTTCTGGAGGAGCATCCTCACAAGACCAAAGCAGCTTCAGTCAAAGCCGAGAGAAATTAAGATGAAAGAGGAAAGAAATGATGAAGAAACTCATCATTACAGAAATCACATGATCGTGCGTTTCCTCTGCTGGCCTTTCACCTGATGGACTCCACACTGTCTTCCCTCCACAAACTGTGGAGACCTGAGAACAAACACGATGTCCGTTCACTAAACCACACAGGTCCACTGTGTTTGCAGAGACTGAAGGGAAACAGCATATATCTTCCCTGAGTATTGCTTCCTGCAGGTAAGAGCAGGCTCCATCTCGCCGCAGTTATTTGTTTTCCTCCTTTATTTGCTCTACAGAACACAGGTGGTAATTTGACATGTCATCACCGAGAAGAAAAGAAAAGCTATAATAAATGCAATAAAATGCACTTTAATATTCAACAAACAAAAAAGTTTAAAACTAAGCTGAGATAAATGTATAAAAGTCATAAAAGTAAATGACTATAAAAGAAAAACGTATCTCTTGTGGGCATTATAAAGCATCAAAGAAAAGGCAAACATGCGCATAGTATAGGCTGTGTCAATCACACAGCTTACTGAGCGCAGAAATAATTTCATTTCCATTCCTCAGGGAAACAGAAATCAAGTTGCTTGCTGACAGTGAGAACTGACTCAAGCTGTTCAATAACTGCACGAGCTCGCCGAGCTGCAAGGTTTTCGCCGTGACTTCTGTGGACTGCAAACGCCACCAGAGGCAGTGGAAATGACAATCAGATAAAGGAGGAGGAAAGCAAAGTTCCTCTGAGCGGAGAAAGCCACAGCTACATTTAGATGTCCTCATCAGGGGCGCGGAGCGTGGCGGGACCGAGAGGCTGATTCTTTTATTGATTCTGTCCCCATCTTTGGTAATAAGAGGTCATTGCAGTGGTGATTTTGCACTGGGAGATGTGCAATCAGACCGTGTTTGCTGTGATGTGGTTTTACTGAGATCTGCTGTTGATTTAGTTTCACTTTCTGTTGATGCACTCGGATGTTATCACCGCCAAGGTTAACTGCTAAATTTCCCTCCAGTTGACTCAGGTGGAAACATCAAACAGTTGACGTTCAGTCAGAAATCTCCTACTTTTTTTTCTTTCTAGAGCTTTAAATGTCAGATCCTGTGAAAGTTGTTATATTTACAATCTAAAAATCAATTTGAAAACGCAGAAATGTTTTGATTTAAAAAAAAAACGTTTCGCTCTAAATGATCAAAGACAAAAAAAGAGAAAACATTAGATTTTTATGATGATGTCTCCATGTAGAAGTCTGAATGATCCGACGTGAATCATCAACCCTCCTGCGGCCGGGTTGGACCCGGATCCCTGCAGCGACTCAAACATCTGGACTGACGGCTGAAACAAGAGCTGCAGCCATTCAGCTGGAAGCAAACACTCACAGCAACATGCGTCAAGAAATGCATCACATCTAAAACAAACACAGATAAATTAAATTAAACCAAAAAAAACATTATTTCAATCCACACAGTGCAAATGAAGGTGCAAAAAATCAAACCAAAATAAAACTAATTGGAGAAACAAACAAAAACACTGAAAACAAATATAAACAAAACAGTTAAAATGAAATTAATCTAACAAAGCAAATATAACTGAATATATATTTTCTGGGGGAAACAGTTGCCTGTCATGTTTAATGTGTAAATACCTGTCAATGCTAATTATTTAATTTTATATTTTGTAGCCTCCACAAACAAAACACTTTCAGTCAAACTGTGTAGAAAAGTTACCAGGGCAACAAGTTTTTAAAGTAAATAGTATTATATTTTATTTTTATCTGAATCCATGAATACCTAAAACCTCTAAAAACTCTTACAATTTTTAAAAGGTAAAAACACTAAGTACACCTTCACATGCACTAACACATAGTGGAAACCGTCTTAGCGCTACGGCTAACATCCTTCTTATTTCCACTTTTTGGTCTTTCAGCCAATCAGTGCCGAGAAAAACAAAGGCTAGTCCTGGATTGGCTCCACCTAATAATACGTCAGGAAGTGTCTCATCTAGTAACTGCAGCTTCCAAAGCCACTTTTTCTTTAAAATATTTGAGATATCCTCTATAAAAAATGGTTTAAAACGTCCAGCCAGTAGTGGGACGGACACCTCAGCTCCTGTGGACTTTAAGTTCCAACATCAGAAAAGAAGCGAGAGCAACTGAAAAATGAAACCTAACTGCACTCAGCAGTGTTTTGCATCTCATATTTAAATGGGAGACAGAAAGCAAAAGGCATAAGACAACGTCTTCGGCTGACGTCTCTCTTGTCTCATTAGTTAAACAGCGACTGGCGGCGGCGCGTCTTCCTCCTGGTCCGCCATGTTTCCCTCAGAAGAGATCCGTGGACAGGAACTACAGGAGTTTGCAGTTACTCTGGACAACAGCAGCACGACTACAGCTGAGCTCAGTAAGTGAATCAGAACGTGGAGGAAAGAATTTATGCATTTCAAAAATACTGACATCAATAAAGATTTCAATAAAAATCTCAGGGCTGAAATGATTCCTCAGTTTATTAGTGATGAATTGATTATTAAAATAATAACTGATTATTCGTTAACTCGAGTACAGACTCAAACAAAGGCCAGTTGCAAAAAGAGCAGCAATAAGCTAAAACTGTACAAAAACTGCATAAATATAATATGGTTAGAGATGCAACCAGCGATTATTTTATTCATTTGTGTTTTCTTGTCTCGTCTATCATGTTGGGTGCTGCTGCCTTTCTTGGCCAGGTCACTTCAGTGAAAGGTCTTCATCTCAATGGGTTTTAATCAGGTTAAATAAAAGTTTATTAAAATTTATTTAAAAGAATTAAATGCTGCCGATGTTTTCTGGAAAAGGAAGTGACCGAAAGTAGAACGAATCTGTTAACGCAGTGGGAAGATGCAGCTTCAGAAAGTTCTGTCAAGGTTAAAAAAACCCCTCAGGTGTCTGAGTGAAAGAAACAAAAAACAAAAGTGATTCAAGAGCGACACACAGAATGGCAAAGAGGGAGAAAATGTGTGTGAGCAATGAAGTAAAATAAAAATCTGAGGGGAAGAGAGTGATGAGGGAGGCAGGACGACAGACAGAGAGGGAGAGAGTGAGAAGGAGAAAACACCAAAGTGTGGCCCTCCTGGGTTGGATGCTGACACCGGTGAGGGATTACTGAGGGGAGGAGCGGGGGCCATATGGCTGCATGGCAAAGTGGAACCCACGGGGAGGCAGCGGGCACATTAGCTTGCGCGGGGCCCTCCATCGCTTCCTCTGCACTGCGGTTTGCGGGACGCTCAGGAACATTGACAATGACATCAGGCTCTCCCACCTCTGTGATAGCTCCTGGATCCCAGACGACACAGCTGGCGAAAGGCCAGGAGGAGGATCGAGAAAAAAAAAATCACCTGCTCCACCCTGCAAGCGAAGAGTTACTTATGCCACTCGATAATGACCCGAGGACGGCTGCAAAAACAACAGCGGTCGCAGGGAAAGCCTGAGACGGAAGGCGAGGAAGCGCCGGCCGCCGTCGCTGGCCTCTTTCAAGACAACAGAGGAGAGAGTCATAATAGCACCGCGTTTCACACCAAAAGCGCCACTGTCGTTAAATCAATAAGTCATTACCTTTAATGGGATAAGCACTTTGAAAACTAATTGAAAACAGCTCCATTTACTCCAGCCAGCCCTTAATGCAAACAATACTGTTGTTGCAGCGAAAAAAACAAAGACAAAAAAAAAGAAGACGAAGAAGAGAGGGGGAAAAAGATGGAGAGAAAGACCACGGCACAGCCAGAGATCCGGCGTCGGATGATTCGATCAACTGTTGGCGATGCTCTCCTTCCTAAAGCCGGAGCAGCCATTTAACCCACATCGCATTTCACACAGGACTATAAAAGCGGGGAATTAAATGCACACAAGGAGCTTTGCACACGTTCAGCTGCAGGTGTTTCACCGATTTGGAGGAGAGGAAACACGTCCAAGCCAATTCCCAAAATTTAGTAAAAAAACAAAACGCTGTTAGAGGGGGAAATAAAAGTGCTTCCCGTTCACTTGTGCACCGAACTTCACAAAAGCAATAGTGAGCATCAAAACTGTGTTGTGGCAGATTTGGAGAATATTGATTTATATTAGAGAAAATGACTGTGCATTCAATTCCAATCAAAAGCCTCAGTGGCAGGCAGCCAGTTCTGTTACTGGGTGAAAGGCACTGTATTAAATGTAAGGCAAATTGAATGCGCAAAGCCACATATAAACCTTGGCACGCGCCGCTTAATCAGAAATGGATTCCTACCAACACGGCTACTAAGTGGGATACGTCAGAGGGTCATTTTTTTCACACATTAAAATAAAAAGCAGGAAGCGATAATACACATGTTTTTTTATGTTTTTACCAAGAACAATATTGTTTAGCAACAATAGTTATTTAAAGCAATCAATTAGAAAGAAAGAAAAACTGCCAACTTAATTGAGGTTTGCACCACAAGCCTTAAGATATTTTTTAATCTCTATCTTGAATGCAATAATGTTCTACAAATTTTGGGGGCAAAATCTTGTTAACCCAGTTTGTTACACATTTCCACCTCGATGGCTGCAGATGTTCCTGCAGCACCACTGGCAGCTTTGTGCCTCCTTGAATAGGTTTCTGCCAGCTTGAAGCAGCTATTCGGGGTATTTTCTCCCATTCTTGTCTGCAGATCCTCCGCAGCTCAGTCAGGGTGTTTTGGCAGCAGTGATAAAGAGATATTTATATGTAATCTCAGAGATTTTTAGTGGTATTGAAGTCCAGAAAGCGTCAACATGAACTGCTGCTGGTCAGCGACGTGTTGGAGTCTGAGGTCCAGAGCAACATGGAGGAGTTGATTCTCTTACAGGATCTCTCTCTGTGCCACCACCATGCTGAACACTGCTAGACAGGGTGAATAATATTTGTTTTTCTACATTGTATTTGTTATAAGTGAAAAAGGTTGCCAATTAATCAATAGTAAAGAATTATTGACTTAAAACAAGCTCTTATATCTTGCTGAAAGTTACTTGTGAGTTAATTTGTCAAGCATACTGATATTTGCATTAGAAAATAGGCAAAAATACTTGGTAAGATTTTGTGACTTTGCAGTGTAAATATGTGTATTTTTAAAAATCCTCAAATTAGTTTCAAAAACAGAAAAAGTAAAAAGTGTACGAGTCTCCTAACTATGTTATCCATTAGGCAGCAGGAGCAGGAGATGATTGTGATGATACGCTGAAGCAAAAGATTATTTAACAGGTGGGAGTCTGAAGGCACCACAGGTTTCTGAGGAAACATGCACAATCCCATGCACACAAACATCCATCCATCGCCAACATTTTTTATTTTTTACACTTGGAAGAATGACATGCTCGCATAAATGGGTGAATAAAAGAACGCGGCGCACCATCTGGTTGAGCACGATGCTAATGGGGCAGCTCAATTACGCTTTGACTTTCACCGGACCGACCGGGACGACTTGCTAATGCCGCCGCGTGCTGTTTATGTTCAGCCTCGGACGCTAAGTGGACACTCTGGGTCGCTGGAAGGCAGAAAGACGGTCGGTCCAGCTCCCATATCCTGTTCTCCTAATGCTCTTCAGGAAGTCCCTCAATGCCCAGGTCTGTTAGCGGTGGTCAACACTTGTTCTATCCTTGAACGAGGTGCTCAAGTTAAATTGGCTCCGCAAATGGCTAATGTGTATAATGGAATTGAGAGCTGCCCCGCATAAGGGCGTCTGCTAAGCAAATAAATAATTTAATGCAAATCCCAGCATCGTGCCTCCTGCCAATTAAGCTAACCTGTTTTAGCTGTAAGTGATTTTATTACATTAGCATGCCGTAGCTCTGACTGCATTAGGGAGGGTTTAATCAGTCTGTAATCAAATTAGAGCACAAGACAGAAGGAGGAAGTGCCACAGCTCTACAAAGCACCTTGCTGGCGCACCTGCAGGTCTCATCTGAGAAATCTGTATTTAAAATGCTTTTTATAAACTGTAGTATGCAGCATGAAGTTAAATACTTCACCAGACTGACCAGAGACCTTAGTGGGGCTCTACATGCTACATGAGTGGGAAACTTCCTGCACCATTTTCATGACAAAATTCCCACTTTTCATTCTGTTTCTGTAGCTTTTTAAGGTAAATATTTACTCTAAATTTGTGAGATCGGACTTTAAATATTTAAGATGCAAAAACCAAAGACAGAAAGGAAGACAAAATGGATAGGTGAATGGTCAGACAGTTGGATGGATGTTATCTGAGTGGAGAGACTAATGAATGGACAGACAAATGGGTCGATGGATGGATGCACAGATGGATGAAAAAAATCTCCAAACACTAATTCCTCCACAATGACCAACAACTTTAAAATCACTTGGCGAATATCTGCCAAAGTGATACCTCCTTTATTTCTACGCTCTTTGCAGCACCTTGTCCTTGTTGACGTTAGCCGCCACTTTCAATAAAGCATCTTCAACACACAAACTGCATTACTGGCACGATTAACAGGCTAATGCAATCATCTGTGCTGCTTAATCAAGCTGACCGCAGGTTAAAAACAAGGGTGGCGTTGGGTGGGGGTGGTGGATGGAGGTGTGGGAGTGTTAGGCATGATCCATGGCTTCTCTGGGTTCAGCGGCAGGTAAGTGCTGTACTTAAGCTGTCAGACAACAGCTACCTCAAACCTGAAGAATCTGCGTCCGCCAGAGTGAACGCTCAGACGGCGCTGCCAGAACTGATACTCTCATTGTCTTGTTTGTTTTTCCTGCTCTCATTGGGAGATTGGGTTTGGTGAGCTCGTGTGTTGGTGTGTTGTGTTGTGTGTGTGTGTGTGTGTGTGTGTGTGTGTGTGTGTGTGTGTGGGGGGTGGGAGAAGATGAGGGGTGGGAACATGAGGAATGTGTTTGCCTTGAAGGCAAAGTGCAGAGGAGAGACTTTAAAGATTCTTTGTGCTGACAGATGGTGGTGATGGCTGACAGACAATGTCTCACATGAGGCAGATCAGCTGGAGACGACTTCAGACGTGATCACATTCTTTCCCAGCTTTCTCTGATCAGGACCAATAAATAAGTGAACACGCAAAACACGCCAAGGCAATTAAACGTGCAAAAACATACACTGAAATAAAATCTCCACGCAGTTAAAGCAGAAGCAAAGAGAGAGCATGGAGAATAGAAATGGGCTTTAAGTGGCCCGCCTTATCATCCTCCTCCTCCTCCTCCTCATTGCTTGGGCTGATCTTCTCCAGAAAAAAGGGGATGGGAAAGGGGGACTCACACATCTTGATGTGCTTATCATCTGGTGCCAGGGATGTGTGAGTAAAGTTCATCCTTTTGGCCTAATTAACTGACGCCTCCTCTGTCAGCTTGCAACGGAATGGCCACTAATGAGGATCGTTACAGGTGGAACAATAGAGAGATTTCCTCGCCCTGATGCATCTTATGACATTTCCTGATCCAGTATATATTTAAGGAAATTGAGGCGAGTTAAAAGGGAATATGTGAAGGGAGGAGGAAGACAAAATGAGCTTGATGTTGGATGGGAAAAATGTTGAGATGGAGACCAGGAAACCAGCGTGTAGATGGATGGAGGAACACAGAATGATAAGGAAAGATAGAAGAAAGGACAGTCGGATGGACGGATGGATGGATGGATGGACAGACGGACGGATGGGTGGATGGATGATGGATTGACGAATGGATGGATGATGGATGGATGGACGGGGACCGGAACGGACGGACGGACGGACAGACGGACGGATGGGTGGATGGATGGATGGATGGATGGATGGATGGATGGATGGATGGATGAGATGGATGGATGGATGGATGGATTGATGGATGGACGGATGGATGGATGGATGATGGATTGACAGATGGATGGATGAATGGATGAATGGATGGCTTGATGGATGGATGATAGATGGATTGATGGATGGACGGATGGATGGATGATGATTGACGGATGGATGGATGAAAGGATGGATGGATGGATGGATGGATGGATGGATGGATGGACAGATGGATGGATGGACAGATGGATGGATGGACTGATGGATGAATGGATGGAAGGATGATGGATTGATGGATGGATGGATGGATGATGGATGGACTGTCATCTTCATCAGTCATGTGATGTAATATATCTCTATCTGTGCATTAAGCAGAGCCTCTCCAGCCCTGCAGTCCTCTTCATGAGTTATGGTCTTGCAGTTTGAAAAGTCATTGATAGGAAGGCTGGGCAGGAGTAGAGGAGGAGGTGGAGGGAAGAGAGAGGAGGAAGGAAAAAAAAAAGAAAATCAATCGGAAGCATCTCAATTAATCTGGCGAGTGGCGGATTGATTGCAGCCCTAAACTGGGTAAACAGGATTGTCTATTTAAGGGCCATGATCCCTTAATCATCACTTTAGCTCAAATAGACCAGGATCGCCACATCTGCTGGCCTGGCCTGATGCAGATGCCAGGACCTTGCCTTTCAACTTCAGCCTCCTCCCCTTCACCTGTGATGCACGGCCCGGGCGCATGTGGCCCGCAGCGTTCACGTTCCAAATAGCCGACTTGGGACTTCCAGGAATGGTCCGAGCTGAACTCCGACCAGCACGCAAGCTGGGGCCCTCCGGTTTGTGGCCGCAGTGAAATACCCGCTGTCGGGAATGAATACAAAACACTGCATTAGAGCGTGCCATGAGGACTGTATTACAACGCTGCGAGCGCAGTAGGCAGGCGAGGTATTCTGTGAGGCTGCACTAAAGCCCAGGCTTCTGTGGCACAACATGAATTACAAAAAGGGAGGTTTTACAGGGAGATGCAGAGGGGCCTAAGGGCAGAGAGCTGCAGTTCTGAGTGGATGACTGAGGCCAGATGAATGGTATACCTCACTCTGAGGATAGTCATCACCATACAGGAATATCACTGTATCCCTCCACCCCCTCTCTGTCTCTCTTATTGTCTGGAGTGGCAGAGTTGCCCAGGCTTCATTCTCTAGAGCCTGATTGAAGAGCCTCTCCTCTCCTCCTCACCGGTTTGATTTACTTAGGCTATCTGTGGGAATTGGGCTGGAAGCTTCCTTATTAAGAGGAGACTGTCTGAAGGGTTCCACTGACTGATTGGGCAATTGAAGGCAAGGCACGTGAGTGGAGATACAACAACTATTGCCATCTACAACGACACATACACACAGCCACATACAAACACCCCAGTGGTTTATGTATGAGGTCTAGCAGGCACGTGTCTGTCACAATTCTTGGTAGCCAGCTTCAGCCCAGTAAACCGGACGGATCTATCTCTATAAAAGGCCCTTAAATCGCTCCCTGGTGGTGACTGGCTTGCATTCAGTGGCTGCTCCCACACGCTCCAAACATGCACCGACACACTCGACAGAGAAAGCAGAGCTCAGATTAGATCTTGTAACAGCTAAACGACTAAAACCCGCCTTGGCTGGATGATGCAAACTGAACTGGTAGCTCACTGTTTTAAACACTTCCACACACGTGCAGTGCAGAGCCACTCTGATTTCTTTGTTTTCCACCTTCACCTGGCGTTCAACTCAGAGCAGGAAACATTTCTGGAGATATTCCGGTTTTCCCAAAGTCTGCCGGCCCTCCGGTGACACGCAAATTTGTCTGTGCTCACTTCATCCGAGAGACAAAAATGAAGGAAGACAACGAGGAATCTGGTTATGGAGGAGTGATGGGGTGCAGAGTGGGAGCAAATGCATTCATCAGATTACCCCTTCCTGTTGACGGCTGTGTGTGCCCAGAGGCCCCGTCATTTCCCCGTATACAGCCGCAGCAAAGATGCCACTTTAAACAAAACTTCCTGCTCCACACTGACGCCTGACGTCTTCAACACGAGATACACAAGACCTGCTTGATGACCTCAATTTGCTTCAGTCTGTGTGTCTGTAATAGCCCATCTGTTTGGTCCCACTCATAAGCAAATCCGCCGTTGTGGCAATCTAATATCACAGAACTTATTTTAGGCGCTGCAGAGAGATATGGACTCCTGCAGTAACTCTGATTGTATCCTCCATGATTCTGGAAAAGCAACAGAGCCATAAATAAAACTTCAAAGTGGTTCAGAAATGATATTCTCAGCAGATAATAAAATGAAAGTGACATATCGTCGGATGCATGAGAGGGACCGGCGTTCATGGACGGTGCTGCAAAATTCCAGACTTCATCTGATGTTTCCATGACGGAAGCACCAACTTATCATCCATCTACCACATGAAGGAGTAGCCTGGCTGCTTCATATGCAGCTATATGTGCTTGGTAAAGATTAGCCTTTGTCCTAATCAATTCTGTAAATTATTTCATCATTCCAAGGGAATCACATCAATACAATCTGGATTTATGATTTTTCTACAAGTTGCCCACGACTCTGCATAAAGGATGTGTGCGTGCCATGAATATTTATATCTGCTGATGAATAATGTCTGTTTATCCCAATGAAAGGACAGTAATGATCAAACAAAATTACCATTTATGACAGTTATGGTTCCCTCCCATGACTATGTGAATTATTAATGAGCACCATTGATTGCGCGGTCTAAAGAAGGTGAGCTGGGTAATTCCATAAGTGCCACTGTGTGGATTGCTCTGTTCGCTGCGGCTCTGCCTCTCCTCCTCACTCCATCTCATCCTCCATTTGTGCTTTTCGTCGGTGCGACCAGGGCAGGATCCTTCCTGTAATTCCATTACTGCTGCTACTATGGCATCCCATCATCCCGCAGGACAACTTAGGGACCACTTAGAGAGTTGTGCACGTTTAGCTGCGTTACAGTAATGCTGCCAACTGGGCAACAAGCACTATCTATCACTATCTAACAAACAGCAGCTCCTGCTCTGGAGTGTAGATGGATCAGTTTAAAAGGCACTAGTGGGACGAAATGGAAAGGAAAATACATCAAGGCACAAGAGAGGGAAAGAGAAGAGGATAAAAACAGCAGCACATGAGATTAACAGCCAGTATAACCGTAATACACAAAAAACATGGAGTCAGATGACGAAACACAGAACGAAATCACGGCAGATGTGGAAGCATATGGAAAGAGGTTGCTCTCCTCACAGACGAACGTTTGAACAGAGAGAAGGGGATTATCCTTATTGTCTTTTTTCTGGTAACAAATTAAAACTTTCTGAAGTGATTACACAATAATCTCTTTTCAAACAGACGACCAGAACATTTAAACAAATCAAGGATTTTGTCTGTCTGAAAACAACATTGATATCTTCACTGCAGCTCATCTCTCACTCTGCAGACAACTTTTCCTCTGGATCTTCCTTAAGACTTGGTGCACAACATGACAATCCAGAACCGTCACCAGGTGTTCAGGGTCGGGTGTTTGACGGGTTACGCCCCAGATGCTCAACAAGAGCACAATGCAACCAGCTGGCCTCGTGTAAACTCAAAATGCAACAGATTTCAGTGTTTGTCCTGAACCTATTATGGTGCAGAATTCATCAGTGAGGCGTCTTCTGTGTCTCTGTTTGGCACCGCTGACACTGAAACTGTCATCGACTGGAAACAGCTGGAAAACTAGTGTCATTCTCTACAGTGAGGTCAGTTTTGTATCAAAATGAGAAGCAGCAGACCAAGAAAGGAAATCTGCAGCTGTCCACCAAATGACTTCCAGAGAAACGTTCTCTGATGAAAATCTATGAAAAATGTGAGCCGTTTGACTAGAATGGCTAAGAGTAATGGTGAGACTCTTAACTGTCAAGTACAGCGATGACAGCATGATGCAGCAGGACTCTTCATCCCACTGGTACATTAGGATTCACCCATTAACTGAATCCTAATGGGTGAGGTTTACATCACATTCACCTCAGTTCAACAGGTACAGGGTTGAAACTTGGACACAGTTGGGCATTACAATATGATCACAAATATTCATTCAAGTTGCTTATGGAAAGCATAAACAGATATCAAACATCTGGAAGAGGCTTCTCAAAGCTCCCACCTCCAATCTCTGATCAGGGATAACTCAAGTAACAGGTTGTGTCTGAGTAGAGGTAACATTCATGGAAAACACCAGGAATCCATCCAATTTAGAAGAGTGAATATCAAGCCAATCAATGGAAGACGCTCCTGTGGTCAAGAAAGCCAATTTGTCATTGATTGGTTGAGCATCCCAACTGCTCAGTGGAAAACAGAGTGCTTGGATGCCAACAGACAGGTACCAACACCGTCTCATTGAGGGAGGAGCTACTGGAGACTGAGGGGCAGAGAAATGTCCAAAACAAGACACACTAGTGCTGTTGTGTTAGTATGAGGCCTTGCTAGGCAGACGTGGTTTAGTTCAGTGAGTTCACATGGCGATGGACACGCTCTCTATTAAGTCAGACCATAAAACATAATTCCAACCAGACGTTTGCCGTGGAAACATGGCATAAGAGACTATTAAGTAAAAATTAGAGGTGGGGTAAAAATAGATTTTCCTGAAATTGAAATGATTCATAGTAAATTCACAATAAATGTGAAACTTATGTCTATGATTAATGGATGTAAACATCTTACAATGAACCATATCTTATACTCGGAATATATCCGTAAAACTTACAAAAAAATGCTTTAAGGAGCTCTTGTTTTTTATTTTCACCATTAAATAATAGCTTCGAACAAGCAGTTTTGTAACCAATTGGTTTTGTGCTGCTCCGCGACAGCGCCGAGCCGCAGAGCAGAGCAGCAGCCCTATCTGAGCATAATGGTTTATTTTAGTGCTGTGATGGCTCAGTGGATTAGAGTGTGACCACAGCAGACTCTGTGATGGGCTGGGGAAGTGCTTTTCCCCCCACACTGGGCTCACTGCTGTACTCAACAGATTAGCAGCCTTTGTTACACAAGTGGTGTTTTCTGAGAAAGGACAGGGTGTCTGAGAGGCTGGCTGAGGGCTGAGAAGAGAGAGTGTGTGTGAAGAGCAGAAAAACACACACACACACACACACACACGCAGGCTCACAACAAAGCTCAAAGGAGCAGCCGCAGATCTCATCACCAGCCTACTTTAACGCTCTCCCTCCATCTTGAACACTCACAGCAAGTCCTCCTGAGCTGCTGCACTTTCAGACGATTCGTCTCCACCTACAGCAGCGAGGGTAAACTGGGGCTGCAGGAGGGGGTCAAGCGTGGACTACCCCAATAAAGCAGCCTCTCCCCTAATCACCCTTCTCTCGCTCCTCCTCTTCATCCTTCCATCTCTGAGCCAGAGTGCATAAATCTGCCCCTCTTGACAGTTGCAATCAACAAGGGCCGTAGTGAACCATGCGTAATGGGCGGTTAAGACAGGGGCGTCGGTGAGCGGCAGAATTTACAGCAACAATTATAGCCCCCATACAACGAGACGCCTGGGGGCGGAGAGCTGCTCGGGATTTTTCAGCAACACCCAGGTACCCCCTCCCCACCCCACACAGCCCCCGCTTCCTCTACCCAACATACAGCCAGCAGCCTCATGGTAATACATTTGGATCTGTAGCAGAGCAGAGCAATAAATTCCCCTGCTATGCATGAGAGCAATTGCCTTGCAGCAAAGCCAGAATCTGCTGTAGCCAGAGCGGCGCAAAAATAATATGTAAGAGATAAATGATGACAAGTGAGAGGAGAATACATGGATAATCCTTTTCAGCATGTGTTAAGGCTGCACGTCTCTCTTCATCTGCATTGTGTTCCATCTACAGTTTTGAAGAAAGTATTTAACGCTCCCTCATGTGACACAACAAAACAAAAAAACCTCTCAACAGAATGCCACCTACTCTATTAATCCATGTATCCGTCCCTTTCTGCGTCCAGCCGTGGCAAATGGCACCATACTCCGCTGGACATGGCCCGGGGGTGTCTGTGTGTGCCACAGCTGGATTCAATTCACTTCAATTCAATTTAGTGGATGCGTTTAATGATCAGTCATTTTAATCAACACATGTGACCTTTTAAAGCCATTATGACAAACAGATCAGCCATGAAAGCCATCGACCTGGTGAGTGGCCCCGGGACGTTGGGTTCCTGCACCCAAACATCAACCAGCAAACCCCACAACAGAGCGGGAACATGGTGAGAACATCCGCAAGGCCTGGACACTTCTGGAATATGCTGTTAGAAAGCTCCAGCTCTGGAGAAAATGTTTCCAAAAGCTACTGTCACTGATTCCTGTCTTTAGATACCTACTGACACATTTACAAACACTCTGCTGCAGGACGACGCATGAGGAAATGATGGAGACTTCAGGGGTCATCAAGTCTCAACAGGTCATGTGAATCCACAGAGTTCTGCTGCATCAGGATGGGGAAACTAATTTTAACCCCACATTTTGTTTTATTCATTTACTGGTTTACCATTGGAATGTAGAATTTCAAAGCTCTGAGTGCCAACAAATGGTCAAATTAGCAGGTATGGCAAAAACTCAGTTTCACATTCAGTTTCAAGTATCCGGTATGCTGAGGTTTAGTCAAACTATTAATGGACAGCCTGGCTTACAAGTTATAAAATTATGAAAATTCCAGTGTAAAACATGTAATAGGGCTATGCAAGAACCTTAAAGTCTCTTTTCTGCCAGTATTTTCCGTTCTGGGCATCATAGAAGAAACTGTTCATGAGTTACTGACTAAATTTAATACAAAATGTTTCTTACAAGACATTTATATCTAATTTACATTCAAAATATGTGTTTATATTTTGTTCAAAGCCTTTTCGCACAACTCAAATTTAAAAAGCCCAATGTGGTTCACTTATGTAACGTAGGAGCTAGTCTAGTCTAGTCTATTCGTTGCACATTTAGTTTTGGATGTTTTAGGTGCAGGGATGTTCTGTTTGCCCGTCACTTGGCTGTTGGCAAAATTATTTCTCCCTCTGTGTTTCTGTTACATAAATAGAAATTATTTTCTCTTCATGAATTAGTCTGAACTTTTGCAGACGGTGATTTGTGTGTTTCCTTTCAGAAGATGGCCTCATGTGAACGCAGTGAAATAAAACTTAAAGACATGCATATTCGCTCTAGTTTGATCTGTTGAGTTCATCGTGAAGAACAAAAAGATTTAGTATTTAAAAAGTCAAATATAGTAAATCTACAACATGTTTGCATTTGTTAATGTATTTCACTTCATAGACATGTTTCTTTTCACTAAATATGGATAAAGTTAAATTAGATGATTTACTTCTGAGCAAGAAAATTTCTTAAAGCGTGCAAAACATGGTGACAGTTTCTTCTTGCATTTCTTGGCATGATTTCCCATGTAGACGTGTGTAAGTGTTCCTCAAGTCCCTCTGATGTTTACTGAACCAGTTTTGGGTTGTGCGTCAGTTTGTAGATGTTAAAACCTGATCTGTTTATAGAAATGATGAACTTTATGTTTGTGAGTAAATGTGTGTTTCTGCCTCTGCTGACATTCCTGTTGTGGAAGGGATGATTGTTCTCATTAGTGTCTCCTCCTGTTTGAGTAAAGAACTGCAGCAACTGTGTGTTGAAGGATCCAGTTATTGTATCTGATCATGTGGATCAACAGCGCAGACAGTCAGAGCTCTGTCTTTAAGATTACCTCTCATCTCCACCTATTAATCAGAAGTTAAATCTTGCATTTGTTTTGTAACTTTCTTGTCATTTAATCAGCTCAGTATGTGAATTTTCTGTTTTATTTCTGTTGAATTGTGTAGATTTTAAGCACGGTGGTGGCAGCATGATGGTGCACTGCACAGAGTTAGGACAGATATACCAGGTTACTTCTCAGGTCACAGTAATACGCTAAATGTAAGTGGGAGGATGGAGAGTCAAGCAAAGGTAATAAAATGACGAAAAGAGATTAAAAATATTCAGGATCACAAAATTACTAGTGTACCGTTTTAAAGCTCTGGTTAAAGACAATCTGCAGTGGAGAAGGTTCATATAGAGAAAAACATTTTACAAGATATGCATAGATATATTTATTTTCAATAAAAACAACACATAACTTAAGATGTAACATTTACTTTTGTGATCTTTGTTTAATCTTATATTTTCATTCCCTCATTATGCTGCTTTGATTCTTCCATGCATGTTTGAGGAATCCTTCACGTTTCTGTAACAACCATTCATTTGTGCCAAGTTAAATTTGTCATGTTTGACATTTGCAGCAAAATTGTTACTTGATTGTGGTTTAAAATGTGCCTGGAAAATTTGTTAGTAAGCTTCTAGTAACAGATGTTCATCTCTAACATGTGTTGGGACAGTTCCAATCACTTCCTGAGTCGAGTGAATTAAAGATCAGCACATTTCTGACAGATGTCAGGTACTTTTCTTTTATTGTATTTCATGAACATTTCTCTACAAAATATTTTCTTTTGCTTATTTTTGAGAATCACTTACAAGGCGAGTCGAATGGCCTTGATCAATCTCTGGTCCCTCCAGGAAAATGAAGGATTTCTATGAAACATGTGCAGAAAGTCTGAAGCAAACAAAGGAAGTGAGAACTGAAAATGTTCCATCACATCTGGAACCTGTTCACACACTGCGAGCGATGTAATTGGACTTACCGCTATAATACCTTTTATTGCACAGGCGTCAACTTGAGGTAAAGTGAAATAAAATACCTTCTAATTAGAGATTCAATGTGCAAATTCATTTAGCTTCAATGAGTGGAGAAACTAACAATATCAAAGCTCAATTTCAAATCTAATTTTTCTACGCTTCATATTGAATTACTGCAGCGCATTGTGGTGGTGGGATTAAGGTGGTGTTGGGGATAAACACTCGGTCATTAGTTATAAACAAGGACTGAGCTTCATTAGGATTCATGGGGAAAATGGAGTTTAGGTAAACTTTAGGGAGAGAAAAGAGAAATTGTAATTAGACATGAAAAATATTCCCAATAATCAAATCACATTTTGTTCTCGGGGCTTTGAAATTAAATTAACCGAGTTCATATACTGGTATATCTCTCAGCCACTTTCTTCACTCTGAAATGTGTTGCCGGAACACCAGTCCCCTGAGACCAGATAGGAATCTAATTAACTAAGATCAATATTACTCAGAATTTTCTCTGTCTTTCCAGCTCTTCAGCTACTAGTGTCTCTTTTGTCTGCCAGCTTCAAGCTTGAATGTTTCTTTCTCCGTTTCTGCAAAAGTGCTCCATTTGAAAAGGTTAACATGCGAGCCTTTATCTCAATCCGGAGCAAGCGGCCAACAAATACCGTCCTGAATCTTTCTCACTGTGAAGCGCGGGTAGACATGCATGATGATTTCTGCTTTTTCTCTCCGTCTGTGGGCAGAAACAACAGATGGAGTCGCTGCAGAATGTTTTGGAGATCACGCCTATCAAACCAGATGTCTAAAGAGGCATATATGATAAAGAATGATGACGGGATGACTGGAATCTGGCAGCGCAGCCTTGCATAGAGAAGCCAAACATGCTGATTCAGGTGAAAGGAGTGCGATTTGGTGCAGGGAGAATAAGATCCCTCAGCCATATGCCGTGTATAGATCAGTGGTTGGCCTTTTCCTCTCACAACGGTTCAGATTAATTACGATCATCACGTCTTGAGTCTGGCCCTCATAAATCATGCTGACTTTAAAATAATGTTGTAAAAAAAATTTTCCATATATGGCGTCACAAGTAATTCAACACCATTATCGCCCATCTTCAGAGACGAACGAAAATTAGATAAAACGTGTGGCTCCTTATAAAATCCGTCTCTGTGCTGCAGCATAAATAATTGCATTCCCAGTAAAAAAAGGCTGGAGGTTGAGAGTCACTCGGAGCAGGGAGACAAAGCTGTGTGTGAAACGTAAAGTTCAGACAAAGCGTAAAATGGGGAAGACACGGGATGCGGCGCGCGGAGCGATGCCCCCGACAACGCCACATAAATCCACCGAGGAAATCCACAAGGCTGTCGATCAGCAAGATAAGTTTGAGCTGCCCGTACCCCAACTGGACACAAATCCTCTCAGTCATAAATCTGAGCAGGGAGAGAGGGACAGCGGCTCAATCACGAGTCAGATGGCATCAACATGTGCCCCCCCTCAGGTGAGCAGCGCTGCAGACATGCGTACATACAGCCACTGTCCAGAATCCTAGAACAGCCCCAACAAAACGCACATCTCCTCCTCTTTCCTTCTCTGCAGCTCAAACTGAACTTCAAGGCAAACTGGGCTCCTGCCACTTCCTGCCAGCTCATCATCGCACTGATGATAATAAAGATTTATTCCGCTGTAAGAGCAAAGCATGTGTCATGAATTTTTTAACTGGTGAAATCCCCCTCTCCTATGGAAATGAACAAATTGGCAATTTAGCACATTTACATTAAATAGCCAACGTAATGAAAAGCTACAGAGGACCCGGCCTCTGAGCTACAAGGAGGAATTAGCAACCAGAATGTCTCTCCAATAAAAAGACACATTTTTTTCTCACTTTCTGAAGTTGAATCAGACAAAACGTCTCGTTTTAAGGTCAGAATTACTTAAAAGTCACCAGAATGAGAGAAAGAAAATGTCAGAGATTCATGTAATAATGTTTTTTACAGTCAGAAGTTTACATAAAGAATAACTGCTGTTTCTGCCCAGGTGAAAAAAAAACATCATGGTTTTGGAAACTTGTGATAGGTTAACAGACATTTGGGTTAATTGGAGGCTCAACTGTGGATGTAGTTTAACGAGAAGTGAGATTTGATTAAAATTTTTAATGCGGTTATTTGCAGGGTCTGTAATTAAAAAACTATACACCAACCAAATAAGCAACATTTTGCTGCTAAATTATTGAATAAACTTATGAGCGCAACAAAAACAATATTTATTATTTTTATAAGTTATTCAGGTTCTTCAGCCATCAAGATTGGAGCAAAGTTCAGCTTTCCAGTGTTTCAGGAGCCGACATCACCATGAGCTGCTCCATCTTTAGCACTGAGATGACATTTTAGGCTGGAGTAGCTTTGCTGCTAGGCTAACATTCTTCTAGCAAAACTTCAGAACAGCAATAGTTTTTTTCCAGTCAGATCGTTATTTTTGAAGCAGGAATTAACTTCCAGTCGTCCGAGAGAAGCGGCTTTGTCGTCCATCTCTGTTGTTTGCAGATGTAGCTTGTGCGTCGGTTTTATAGGCTTACCAGAAACAAATGACAAGAGTTCCAGGTCGTGACTTTTGCATGAAAAAACGAGAAACTACTGTAAAATTTCTACAGCAGTTTGTAGTTGTGTTAGTAATTAATTACAACTCACTGCTTCCTGCTTTGACACAATAGGAAAGTCAACAGTAATCAATCATGGCATCAGAAAGAAGTTCATGGTGACGTTGGAGGAGCTGCAGGGATCCACAGCTCAGGTGGCCCATTCAGTCAATCAGGACAACCATCATTTGAAAATGAGAGTAAAAATTAAAAGTCCAGTTAACTTTTCATTTTTAAAAGTTGATTGAATCAGTTTCAAGAAGATTTGATTCTGCTGTCACCACATATGAGCTTCTAAAAATCATTTGTGCTTTTATAGCCACTTTCTACGACAGTTTCCTATATTTCTGCAAAGAAAAGTTCCTTCTACAGTGAATCTAAACTAACATATGTTACTGGAGCACAACTATACTTCTTCTGTGTCTTTTCACAACATCCACCAGTACTGTTCATTACCAGGAGTTAATTTATTTTACTTTTTATATTCATTTGTTTTATGCACAATGGAAAGTAGAAAACCATGTAGCTCTGTTTTTGGAGCACAACACACCTAATAAGTCACTGTAACACCACCGTGTTGTATAGCAATGAGTAAACACATTTCCAATCCAATATCATCAATAATTTCACTGAACTTTATGCAGCAACATTAGTCTTCACCACAGTGTGGCTCAAAGCCACCGCACCAGTTGATTAGTCTCCAAAAAGCAAAGTTCGCTCAGCACCTTGTTTCTGTTCTCTGATCCAGACTTTACCTGGGAGGGTCCGCCGTTAAAACACGGGAAAAACGCAAAAATCTCATCAATCTGCTCACAAAACTCAGAGAAGCATAAAGTTGTCATATTGTAAATATAATCTGAGGTGATAAAAAGGCATCAGACTGCAATGCTACAGTTTTTACGTTACATTCCTGACAGAAACACGTTTCCATCTACATCCAGTCCAGAATGAGGGAGGAATCGGTTCGTCACAGAAACAACATGAAAATATTTTCAGCTTCAGGCTCATTTGCTTCATCATCTCTCTATTCCCACTTTGCCTTCACCTGCTTACACTTTGGTCTGTTTGTGCAAGTTGTGTCACAACAACACATTTTCTGGGCAATAAATTGTAACTTTTACAATAAATGAAAATGTTGTTTTAAGAAAATGTTTGAAAAGATGCAAGTTCACCATCTCAAAGACCAAAACATTTTATTTTGCAAAGAACAGTTAACACTGGAAGATAGTTTAAATATCCAAGATTAAACATGAAAGCAACAAATCCAAACTGTAAATAAAATGGATTATGGATGTCCTTCAAAAAACCAACAAAATTAAATTATATAATTAATTTAGTGATTACAGTAGACTTAGTGGTGACATTGTATTAGTTTTAGAAATAAACATCAATAAAAGAAGAAAAGTTATAATTTTACATAAACATTTTCTTAAGGTCTTGTATAATATCACATTTTATACGAACTGAATTTCTTCTTTATTAAAACATGTCTCCTTATCAAACCAAACCAACATAAACTAAATGTAAAAATAAATACATTTTAAAATTCACAAATTCCTAAACTGCTGGTGCCACTTTAATTGACATCAACATTCATTTTGTATAAATAACTATTAGATTGGTGAATTGATTAATTAATAATTCTCTGGAAATAATTGAAATTATTTCATGTCATTCCTATTGAATAGAGATATAAGTGAGACAAAAAGGTCCTTTTCTCTGAGATCCTCTTTAAAATGACACAACAGGGAAACATTTTATTTTTTAAAATTAAAAAATTCAATGGAATTATAATGACTTATAACAGCTTTACCCACAGTTTTACTATTTGTGGCAATAAACATAAAAGGTGTATAAGTGTTAAGGACAGTAGAGGATCTATGATGCTGTGGGCTCGATTCTCCCCAGAAGCTCATCATTACGATGAACAGCCTTCAATGTCATAAATTATTAGGTTGTGAAGTAAAGATAAAAGGTGGGAAAATATGTTTCTTTTTGTTTTAATTTTATATTTTTAAAAGAAAATAAACATCTGCCACATCATATTTGGCGATAGCTGTATCACGGGGAACAGTGTGACATTTTTATGTTTATTTTCTTACCTTATTTACAAAACCTAAACCTGAATTATGTGGGAAAACATATTCCTACTTGAAGCAGTAATTTAGATTACAGCATCGCTCCTTATTTTTGCTGCAGACTCCAGTAGAGACAGAATAATACATACAGTGAAACAAACAGGAAATGTTGACTGTCTGCTCATTTCAGAGACAACAATGTCACCAGGGGAAAACAAAATGTAAGCCATGTCTGTGCATGTTTGCGTATGCAGTGTACACAGGTCTAACACAACATTGTATAATGTCTTCCTTGCAAATAACTCCATTTGAAATGTGATCCACTGCAGTGCACACATGTCACAGCATGCATAAAACCCCCGCGATGGGGAAGGAGATGCTTTATTTTTGTGTCCATTGCAAAATGGTGCGCCGACCGCAGGGATGAAATGTTTGTTTTAATTTATTTTTTTTTTTTGGAAAAGGATAAAAGTGAAGCGGATGTGAAGCGGACCACTGATTCATCCTGCCGATCGTTACCAGAAGCTGTGATTTGTTCGTGTCAACCTAAGTGAGAACAAGTAAAAATGGGAGGCTCTTCCATGTCCTGGACTGCTGCACCAGAGGGGCTGTAAAAAATTGATTAGTCATCGTTTCCACTCTGATGAGATTCTACCACTTCATTTGGAGGAAGATGGGAGGAAAAAACAAGCTATGTAGATTCCTGCCCTCCTTTCTGCAGCTCTTTATCTTTTTTTTATTATTATTTTTATGTATCTCTCTCATCCCTCCGCCCTCCACCAGGGATGATGGTTTGGATTTCCAATCCTACACAGAAAAACACAAGAATGTAATTCTGGCTTAACACCCGCATTTTCCCGCCATCTGTAATTCTCCTAAGCATCACAAACGACAGATAAAAGCAGCGAGGCTTCAAACGTCCCGACGAGGAGCCCATGGCCATGCCGGGTTTGTTTGAGGCCATTGTTCTGAGAGAGAGAGAGAAACTATTTCTGGAGAACAATCCCCACCCACCCCCTCACCCACCCGGCGCCGCCACCTCCGAACCAACTCTCCCTCTTCACAGGGAGTCTGAGCAGTTCTGTTCGTTCAGCACATTTCGGCGCAGTGGATATTTGAAATGTCAGGACATTTACTCCGCTTATGTGTGGTAGATCTGAACTTCCATACCACTAGGCACATTCTTGAAACGGCCGCATGTATTATTCATCCCGGGATGTATACAGTGCCGGTGCACTTGACTTTGTCAACGTTCTGTAAACACATGCACTAAATTATTGAGGTGTCCAGAGGAAGTGCCCGTTCCTCAGGCTGGTGGGTTTAATGCCATGACAGTTTGGATGGGCAGTAACGAGGAACTGCGGAAGCACCTGCGGACAACCATTAAAAATGCACAAATCACAGAGTCACCCCGTGCCCCCCGTCCTCCCGCCAACCGCAACAACATCCACCTGCCAATCCACTCATGTCACCCGTCCGCGGTCCGCCGGCTGGGCGGAGGCGGTACTGCCGGGTCAAACGGTTAGCTGGTAAAGATCTACGGAAGATATCCACAGGTATAAATCCTCCAGGCCTCATGTCAGACACCTAAAGCCTATTTTCCTGTCAAGTGTTTGCGGAAACGCTCTTCAATATGAATTTTCTAATGGTACACAATCCAATAGATAGTAATTTCTGATGGTCTAATTGGTCCCAGGGGGAGTTTTGTCTTCATCTGCTATGAGGAGACCCACAAGACCTTAGCTTTATTAGATTTATGGCAGCAGAGAGAGAAAACATACTAAAGGTATAATTTATTAACAGCTTTTTTAATTGAGCTGTGTACTGTAGCTGCTTCCTTGAGGTTTCTTATTTCTGTGGAGAGCCGAGCGGGGCCCTTTTGAAGAGGGCCTCAACAGAAACAACCACAAGAAACATTGAAAAGGACAGTTAACCAATTACGTTGATGGATTACAGCCCCCTCTTAAATCATATCTATGCGGGTTTCCGTGTATTTTTCTAATGCTGTGGTTGTTTAGAAACCCTGGTAGGAATTTAAAGTACATTATTTGAATAAAGAAAGATTAGGGATGTCAAACGGTTAGAATTTTTAATCTAAAATAACTGTATGACTGATTAAATTTTAATTCAATTCAATTTGTAATTTCGAGGAATTTCAGCCAATCTTTTTATAATAAATCAAAGATGCTCCATAAAAGTGTTGGCTACTGATTTATACATTATTATAGAGACCTTCTTATGAAGATGTTTTTTCCAAATGAACTTGCAAGTTTTAAACATAATTCAACATCCTGAGTCTCTCCTCTGCTCTTTACTCCTACAAGTCAGAACACTTATAGGAGAACACTCACCTTTCAAAAGTGAGTTTTTTTCCATCTTTCTTCATGTAAACATCAGGTTTTATTACTGTTTTTGTGATTCTTTGCAATCAAACCCACTGATTTTGTGGTGCCACTTTAGAAATATTTGCAAGGAATTTTACATAATTTAACCCCTTTCAAAATCTACATATATAAAAAGAATATGATAAAAATAAGTCAAGTCTCAAATTAAATCAGAGACAAATAAAGCATCTTCCAGATCTGCACTGTTTGACATTAGAGGTAAAATACCACCTGCACATTTAATAAGAACCTTTAAATGTATTAATTTATATAAACAAGTTTGTCCTCAAACAGAGGAAATAAGGAAGACTGTAGATGCTGCCGCCTGCGGTGATTTGGCGTTGTAACTATTAACCCAGGTGTTTTTATGAGGAATCATGAATTTCCACCACGGTTAGCTAGGGTCAAGAGGAGAAAAAATTCATCTAAAAACTTTTTGATTTATCACAAAATGTCTGTTTTTCTATCAGTATTCTAAAGCAAAAGTGAAATTATTTTATCAACATGTTGTTTGCTGTGCTCATCTTTCTGCTTTATTAAGCTGCTTTAATCCTCAAGCTAGCATAGCGAGCGTGAAATGTGTGAAATATGAACCATAAAGCAGTCCTGCTGTGGATAACAACTAAAATCAGAGGCCATGAAGCAGCATTTATGATAAACTAATGTGATAACTGTGGAATAGTGGATACAATTAAGAGAAAATACTCTAAAAGTTGATGTTTCTTTATGTATTTTGTAGGGCTGTTGGTGAGTTTAATGTTGTCTGCAGGGTCATACCATGGAAAAGCTTTACTAAATATTTAGACTAAAACAAGAACATTGTGGGTAATTTCTTCTTTGGAAACATTCTCGTGTTGCTGATATATTTAATCAACAATTTTATGTTTTCTTACTGTGTATAAAACATTTCTAACTTCAGTTTTGGAAAATAAATAAATATGTCAATGTTCCTATTGCAATAGTCTGAATGTGTGGAAGGTACAAGATGTTCTTTCCAGAGATCAAAACACAATGAGTGAGAAAGTTGCTACAAACCTCCAGCTCTTCGAAACTTTAATCTGGTTCTGGATGGGAACCAGAGACGGATCCATCAATAGCCACTGTAACCTGTGAGACATAAAGCCTATTATGCATACGGTACATGATATTCCCACTATGAATCTCAGAGCCTGTGTTGGAGCTTATAAATAAAACAACAGCACAACCGCAGACTGCGACTCCACCTCTCCACCATTGACAATATTTGCAACTCAAGCCCAACTCGTCTCCCAGAAGACCTTGCTGCCTCTGCCTCTCATTGGCCCTCGCTGCACATGCCGGAGGACCAACAGTCAGAAGGCAAAAGCCAAAGCAATTAGAAAAGCATCTCCCCCCTCTGAAGAGCGAGGTTGATGTGCAACACCGCGGCGGGTCCCTGAGGTACGCCATTTAAAGCCGATACCCAGTTAGGCTCCCGCCATTAAGGCAATCTGTTGTGTAAAAGGACGGCCATCATAATTTATCTGTTTCTAAGCTGCAGTTGAGTACTTTTCCACATCCATCTTGCACACATTAGAATTTCAAAAAGCACATGTGAATGGGAGCTGCGGAGCGGCTGAGATGATTGCAGTGGTTTTCTATATTCTCCCGTGGCGCTCCCTCTGACCCCCCGTCTGTAATCTATATTTTCAGAATAATACAGAGAAGCAGGGATGTTCAAGGGCATAACCCTCTAATCTACTCCACTCACAGCGTTCTTTAAATGTCTACAACCACTCTTGAGCTTTGAGAAATAAAAAACAGCCCATTATAACAGGCTTCAGTTTACTCCGGCGCTTCAGGTGTGAAATGAGAATAAGTGTGGTCGACTGGGGCGGGGGGGATGGAAACATGACAGGTGCAAATTTGCTCACCATAATGGCGAGCGGCAAAACACACGCACACACACACACACACACACACACACTGATGAGCGTGCACCTTGCACGTGACGGGAGCAAACACAAGCCGAGAGGCAGACAAACACAGAGCATATGCTCCTTCCACAATGATCAGTGACCTCCCAGGCTCGCAACACACTGCTAAATGAGCAACTTTCCTCTGCGGAGTAGTCAATAACCACACAGCCACAACGATCGTGTCAGCGTCCAGCCCGGCCAACATCCCCCCGTAATTAATTAGTTCATGTCTCCTCCGCTCAGAGAGAGGGAGACAGCACAAGGCATATGTACTCATCCATTACATGTGCTATCCAGGGGTCAGTGGCCCTGGCAGGAGCAGTCGGCAAGAAAAGCTTGCACACTTCCACCCGGCTCCGTTTTAGAAAATTGCCTTTTGGGGTAAGAATCCGAGCTTCTCGGCAATTTGATTAATATCAATCAGCATTAGAAGACAGAGGATCTATAGAGAGGAGGGCAGCGCCGGCCGGGTCCGAGCGCCGAGCGCAGGCCTGGACAATAAATCAATAATTAAATATATTGTGATGGTAAGGAAGATAATCAGGACCGCTGGAAAAAAGAATTCTAATTTTTCTGTTTGTTTGTTTCAATCAAACATATTTTATAATATTAAACTAAAATTACTACTTTAATCTCAACATCTCGACTTTTTCTTTGAATTCTGACTTTTGATCTTCAAGATTAAAGTCTGAGAAAAAAAAAATTAAATTTTTTTCTTCTAATCCTCTTCCATACAATGGACACAGGATCAATATCAATCAGTAATACACAGTCCAGTCACATTAATGTGACCATCTGTCAAAAGCCAGAATAACCACCTTTCGCAGAGCGAACTGCTACGAGACGTGCAGGAAGAGAGTCACTTAGGTCCCCGAAGGTCTTCTCTGGGATGTTGAGCCATGCCGACTCTAATGCCGTGGCCAGCTGCGCTAGATTACGCGGTTGAGGATCCATGGCGCGAACAACTCGATCGAGATGGTCCCACAGATGCTCGATTGGGTTTAAGTCAGGTGAGTTTGCTGGCCAGGGGAGGACGGTAAACTCATCCTGGTGCTCTTCGAACCACGCACGTACACTGGCAGCTGTATGGCACCTCGCATTGTCCTGCTGGAAGATGCCATCATCCTGAGGAAAAACAATGCGCATGTAGGGGTGGACATGGTCCGCAAGGACAGATGCGTACTTGTATTGATCCATCGTGCCTTCCACAATAATCAGTGAACCCAGAGAATGCCAGGAAAACATTCCCCAGACCATAATGCTCCCGCCTCCAGCTTGGACCGTTCCTGCAATGGTTGCAGGGTGGTTCCTTTCAGAGGTTTCACGCCTTATACGCCAACGTCCATCTGTCCGATGGAGCATAAAACGCGATTCATCTGAAAACGCTACCTGTCGCCACTCAGTGGACGTCCAGCTGCTGTACTGGCGTGCAAATTCTAGCCTTCGTCGTCGATGAACACCAGTCAGCATAGGTGCACGAACCAGGCGTCTGCTTCGGAGGCCCAGACGCAGCAATGTTCGCTGAATAGTGGTTTGGGAGACACTTGTGGTAGCCCCTTGGTTCATTTTAGTGGTCAGTTGCTCAACGGTAGCCCGTCTATCTGCCCGAACGCATCTCCGCAACCGTCGTTCGCCTCTGTCATCTATGGCCCGTGGTGCACCACATTTGCCACGTCGTTGATTTTGGACAGTCCCATTTTGCCATGCACGGTACACTTTTACCACGGCGGCACGCGAACAGTTCACAAACTCAGCCGTTTCGGAAATGCTTCCACCCTTGGCCCGAAAGCCAATGATCATGCCCTTTTGGACGTCGGATAAATCGCTTCGTTTCTGCATTACGCCAACGATTGAAATGTTTTCCGAAGCCCACACACACCCTTTATATACGCTCAACTGCACTGTGCTGCCACCTGCCTTCTGTGATTGGTTATTTAACTCTGAAGTGGAAAGTACGTGGTGGTCACATTAATGTGACTGGACTGTGTACATCTGACAGTATTTTCAATCATTTCTGATCCAGAACTGCACAGAATCCTGGGAGATGTAGGCAGAGGGAAGACTTTAGCCGCTCAGCTAAGCTAGTTTGATGGCATCAACTAACTCACTCATTTTGGTTATCTAGCAACAACCTACATCTCATAACTACTAAAAAATAAAATATGAGGTGAAAACTGTAGACAAGTTAGGCAGAATCTCAGATATTTAAAAACAAAAACTAATCAATAATCACTGATAATGAAAGGCTAACATCCTGCTGGGTTTTTGCGCCGGTCCTCCCAGCACAGGCCAGGCAGAAACACAGGATGTATGAAATGAGGCAGGCCTCTGCTTTTCCATCTCTGTCTCAGGTTTTCACTTCTTTCTCAACTCCAATCAGCCCTGCCTATCCCCACATCACCGCGCTGTCATCTCCACCAATACCAATCCCACCGACCCCATCCCATCCCGTCCGCCAGACTCTCTCCGAGTCTCATATCACCCCATGTGAAAAACAAGCCCTATATCTCTGGGTGGGGAGAGAATCAATCTCTGCTCGCTCCGTGGAATCCCTGACGGTCAGATAGGGAGGAGGAAGAGGAGGGAGGAGGGTCGGCTGTTCAGCACATCAGTCTTCCCTTCGGTCACATGCTGCCTTTTTGACTTTGTGCTGAGTCAGCATAAACACGAAAGACAAAAGCCAACTCTTCTCTCACCCCCCCTCCGATCACAGAGCATTCCCTGTATCGATTTCCCAACCGCAGCCACCCTCTGCGTCCGAACGGAGTGGAGCAGCGCCATCACATCTGTATCAATCTGTATATTTCTGTAAGTCTGCACTTTGAGCATCTGCGTTGTCTGTGTGGGGTAGCATTTTAATCAAGCCCAGCACATCAGATTAATGGAGAAATTTGATAAACGTCTCCTATTCACCAGGGGGATTTCTGCCAACTAAGGACTTCGGCTCAGAGCAATGGGAAATGAAGAATTAGAGCAGAGATTGGAAAAGTGAGATGTTTGAGGTCATCTCTTTAAAAAATGACTTTTAATCAGAATTAAAACCGTCTGCAATATCCCAGTGATGATTTCATTACCGGGGAATCAAGATGTCATCCATTCTGAGGACAGGATGTTGGAGGTTTTGAGGCCAAAATGGCCAAAAAAAAAAAAAAAAAAAAAAAAAAATTGGAGCAGCAGCTGGCAGAAGTAGCCACAGTCATCAAGACAGACAAGAAAAGTCTCATGAAATATTCATACTCCATTTTTTTCTCCTCTCCAAAGTGAGCCATCATTCATTTAATTTTTAATGAGGATTAAATATCCCCAACTAAAACTAACTGACGTCCCTTTAACTGTCGGCAGCAGAGTTCACCTGCGATAACCGTCCAGAGCCGGGACGAACCGCTCCGCAGCGCAGAGGAAGAAAAACACTAAATCTGCACAATAAAACACATGAAATCAGCAGCAAACATTTCCTCTGTGTACAAAAGCATATCTCCAGTTTTCATTAGGGTTTAAGTGGCGGCACAGAGCCGCACTGAGGGGGTGGCGAACTTTTATAACAGATGGAGATTGGATGTTTTCTTGCTCTCTTTTGACATTGTCAAAAAGCCGGTATTTTATTGATGGTGAAATTATTCCATTTATTAAGTAATCTTTGCGAGGCAGGGTTTCAATCACATGCCGGTTCCAGAAGCTACCACAGTGGCACATTGCGGCCACGTTGAACCGTGTCACCGCTAAGCAAGGCTGACACATGGGGAGATGAAAGTCTTGTCATTCATTTACCACTGACAACCTGTGTATGCTAATGTCCAAGCATCTTTAGCTCAAGAGGGAGGACAGTTCTGCTCGTGTCGGCACACAGCCGGGCCTGCAGGGAGATCTGCAGGGACGCGCCGAGCACAATGGAAGACGCTGATGCAGCTTATGGGTCATATTAGTAATGTATGTTGCATTGCTAAACTGCACTGCATCAGGACTTTTACAGACGCAGGAGCAGAGCATATAGTCGCTGATGCTGCGTATCATTTAATTTTTCTTTTTTACTTTTATTGTCCTTTTTTTTCTTCCTATTCCTCCTTTGTTTGCTCATTCTGGACCAGAAGGAGGAGACGGTACAAAAAGTGCTAAATCAAGGAACGACTCTGTGGAGTTTTGACCTCCAGGAGTGTTATAGATCTTCTTTCTGCTGGAGCTGAGACAGCTCAACGAAACTTTGAAGTTCTGAAAGTTTTATTTACTAAAAACATGTTTTATCCCCAAACAGGCCTTAAAGCTCCTAAGCTTACTTGAAGTTGATGCTATGTATCTGACTGAAAATACACGTAGCTTCTCTTAGTTCAAAGACGTCAAGCATTACAACCCAGAAAATGTTCTGATCTTTTCCAGGATCTCAAACCTGCGAGACGCCCATTTACCATGACTGAAAAACAATCCCAAAGCATCAGCCCTCCTCTACCATGCTTAAAGTTCAGTATGAGGCATTTGTGATTGAGTTTTAGACTCTCTAATAATAAAAAGCTCAGATTTTCACCTACAGCTGTTTTACTCCAGATCCATTCAAAATGGTCTCAAATCAACGTTTTTCTGAGTGCCTGTCTGTGTCAATTGAATCCTGTGTGTCAGTGTTGTTTCTATTGTTTTATGAAATCAACAGTTAATGTTTGTTGTTTAGTGTGAAACTAATCAGATATTAGAATCATAGTAAAATCTTTGATCTGTCTTTATATTTTTATGTTAGAAATAGTTCAGTCGACATGAATTCTGCTTCTGACATCCTGTCAAAACACACCAAACTTCTTCTTTTAACTGTATCAACAAACCTTACCATACTTTCTAAAACTTGTAGAGATGGATATATTGAATGTTTTGCAATTTTCTCTGAGTATTGCAGGCTCCAACCTGGAGCTGAGATCCTGAACACATAGAGACAAACATGGTACATTTTCATAGACGATTAAGAAAAGATGTGCGTCAACACGATGAGACGCAGCGGCACAGAAAACGATGTAGGAGGAACGCCGGACCAAAACAGCACCGTGTTTCTTATCTTTTGAAAAAAGAAGCCAATATGAACACATGGAAATATGAATCTGACGTTTTGAAATGTATCCACGGTGGAATCCAGTTTCAAAAATGTTGGCTTCTGGTTTCACAACATGCCGAATCCACAACGGCAAAAAGATGTCTCTAGTGACAATCAGTCCCTTGGAAGACTGGTGACTAACTTCCATTTTTTTCCAGTTGTGAACAATCTCTCTCTCTGTGGAATGATGGACACCAGAGAGTTGGGAAATGACATCACAGCTCTTCCCAGATTGATGGGCAGCAGCAGTTTCTTCTCTACGGTTGCTGTCGATTTCTTTCCACATTTGGAACTGACAAAAGTCTTGTTTAAACCGGCTGCTACTTTCCCTCAAAAAACCTATTCAAGCTACAAAGGGTGTACTTAGTTTTTCCACACACAGCTTGTGAATTTTGACTTTAACAGATAAAAGTAGTGCAGTCAGGAAAGCCAACTCTGTATCAGGCTCAGGAACAAAGTGACAGAGTTCTGCTGAACCAGTAGCAACATTAGTGTTTGGATCCTTAAACTCAGGAGACGAGGATCATGCAGGTCAGCTCGTTGGTTTATTTTTCCACCCTGATCATGCTGCCATGATGCTGAAATCTGATGCACAGAGGCTAAAAAACAACTTGTTTCTAACTAAATAATTCACATTTCATTTTGAATCCCTTTCTGTCCACTGTGTTGTAGAAACAAAGCCTTGCATTGCACCAGAGGATGAGCTGTACCTGACTCACTCCTCCATCATCTCCAGGTTTTAGCTCTGCTCTTCTTTCATTCACTGTTTCAGGACGTAAACATCACCTCTGGGTACGTGTCCTCCAATACAACTTTTCAAACTTTACAGTACGTCAGGGAAAGGTTGGAACTCGTAATCTTGTTCTGCCTTAAAATACTACTAGTACCTTATAATTTAGTGCTCAGAACCATTCCAGTCTTTGAATGCAAGATTTCTTGCATTTTTAATAATTTCTTTAGTTTGTTGTGCACTTTTGCCTCTTAATGCTGCAAGGGCTGCATGTTTTTTTGAAGTGTCCTGAAAAAAAAAACCCAACCCAGACATCTAGTATTCACAGGAGCAAGGCAAAGTTTAACCTTAAGCTACTATAATTGAAACCTTTTTGCAACAGCTCTGCCATAGAAGCCCTGCTGTTGCACAGAGCTGCAAACCGTTGCAGATGCTGCAAAGATGGTGGAGTAGTTAGCCTGTTACAGAAAGCAGAAGCTGCTGTTGCACCATTCTAAAATAAATCTTTGTGCACCGCTTAAATTGTTGATGAGAAACACTCAGCGGAGGCTCCTCCAGCCGAGGTCCGGCGCCCGGCGCCCTGCAGCCCAGCCAAATACTAAATTCTTCAAATGCCGCTTGTCAATAGAATCCGCCTTTGAGCAGTATTGACATACAGTTAGCTTTTCAAGTATTCACAGGGGCTATTTAGAGGGCAATAATTACACAGTATGGATCTCCTTCTGTTCAATGAATTCATTGAGTGGATTGATACATTCAATGGGTGGATTGTGTATTTAGTGATTAATGTGAAATCTATTCCACCTGCTTCCCCAAGACGCTGGGGACTTTTTGTGCTGAACAAAAATAGACTTTGGTGGTTTTTCTGTCTGTCTGATTTTCTCCTGACTGAATGACACATTTCCAATCATAAAGCATTTTTCTATTACGAGCACACTGCTAGATAAGGACACTAAGCATGATCTGTTTTTTGTTTTACCAAAACTGACCAAATATGATTGAGTATATTAGTTTCAAAGCTAAATAAAAAGGCTGTTTTAGAAATGAAGTACAGCAACAGAGAAGACGTCATAAGCTGTGTTTCCATCCAACAGTTGAGTTTCAGTCACGTGGTTTTGATGACGCATGAATGCGCCGCGTTTTCAGATGGAGGGCAGGAAGCAAAGTGTCAATGATGGTAACCATAGTTTAGCGCATTAGATCCACTTTCAATGCATTTTATTTTACTATTTGCTATATTTATTTTATTTTGTTGTTTTATTGGCTTTTAAATTATTTTATGTTGCTAAAGGCCCCTCTGGGGACGTACATTGCAAATCAGCTAATGCCATAAATGTTATAGTGTTCTGTTTGGTTTATACTTAACAGTTGTCCCCGTGCAAATAAACAATAAAGAAATAATACAACAAAATTAATGAATATGATGGATGTGACGCATATATTAAGAGTTTGAAGGAACTTAAAGATTTGCTGACAATCAAGGAAGTTAATATAAACTCCCTGGTCCTTTAAACTTCCACCAAACATCTATAAAATCTGGAGGTGTAGAACATTTTTGTTGGAGAAAACTGGCGAGTGTCTGGTGGCAGAGATTTTACCCATGAGCCCCGGCTCGGTACGTCTTCAAGAGAAAATGTACGTCTTCCCAGGGCCTCACCAACCTGAGTCTTTTGTTAATTATTCTGCTGACAATCCTTCAAAGACACCCTGGTTCAGTTTGCTCAGGATGTTTGGACACCTGATGGTCCAGTAGACTCTGTTCAGTTGGGACCAACATTCGTTCCACTTTCAGCTGCTGCGGTTCTGTAAATGTAAATAAAAATGGAGCGCCGATTTTACTGGTTGTAGGATTTCTCTTTTTTTATGTCCAGAGACCAGGAGCCATTCTTCCCACTGGCATTAGATGGTTGCATTTGTTTTTACCCAAAATGCCCTGCGGTGTAGTCCCTGCTTTTGGAGCCATCTCCGGTCCGCTGAAGTTCAGATATGCATTTGAGCCGCAGCAGAGTTCACTTTAACCGAGTTCGATTATTGAGTTTGATTTTGCATTCACACGAACTCGACTTTCTGGAACTAGAGTGGATTAAAGCAGACTAAACAACGATGTGAATGAAGCCTTCATGTCTCGGCATCATGTTTTATTAAACTTTCAGCTCCAGACAAACAGCTGAAACTCGTTTCTATAGAGGTGAATTTGATCTGAAACACCTGGATGCTACTTCCTCTCTTCAAATTAGTGTATTTAGTTTTTCATCTCTTCGGTGTCTCTTCACAATCGGCTGAAGATCAGATATTTCTGACTACACTATGACTTGATAAAGGGTGTGCTTTCTTTTTAGCTGTCGTCATATTCGTAGCGGCTGCATGATGCAAGTTTAAGTTGATTTAGTTTTAAATTCTGTGCAAAACGATCAGTTTTTCTCTCATCTCTGCAGCTCAACGATGTATGTTGTGTTTTTTTCTGCTGCTGGAGCAAACACTGGTTGTTCCTCACACATTAATCCTTTTCATCTTCCCATTTGTACACCCAAACTACACCACAGAGGTGAATTTGCGGGTGTGCACGTGTTCTTTGAGACCACATCAACGGAGCGTCGCTCCAGCAGCCACCGCCGCTGCAATTACCAGCTTAGATCGACCCAGTTAATAAAACAGTCCATTTGATCTGGCGAAGCCGTTCATGTTTTGGCTCTGAGCTACGGTGTGTGTTGACGTCGTGATCAGATGTATCGAGGCAGACACCTGACATGCCGGTGTTACTTTCACAGCAGCTGTCACTGCGGTCTGTCAGTGACTTGACTCGCACCAGATTTGCTTTCAGATTAATATTTCATCTCTCGCTTAATAGAAAAACAGATGTTCTGCAGCCGTGTACATTGGGAAATAAGCCGGTGGTAATGTATGCATTACTTACAGCCGGCTAACTAAATTTAGAATGAAATATGCATCTGACAGATGTCTCACAATCAAGTTCCAAAAGCCTATAATGGGATATCGACAGATTTCATTTATGCAGGGCAGACTGACCTCATTGGGGGAACTAATAAAACTTTTGGTACATTCAACCGGAAAGATGGCCTGGCTGTATTTCAGTCTTAGGCAGCTCTCTGGGTGCCCTTTAAAGCATTGACCTCTTCACAGAGTGAGGGCTCCTATGTGATTAATACTGCTAGGCATTTATTGGCACGCAAGGCACTTTTACCAATAGGTCACCTGTTTGACCTCAGCATGAGCGCGGAGATCGAAACCAAGTGGACAGGAGGCTATATGGCTTAAGGTGGTAACAAGAGGCAAAATAACCAAAAAAAGCACTTTTAAACTCATAACCAACCCACTCATATGAAGCTATTTGGGCACACACACACACACCCTCTCACACACACACACACACACACACACACACACACACACACACCCTCTCACACACACACACACACACACACACACACACACCACCCTCTCACACACACACACACACACACACACACACACACACACACACACACACACACACACACACACACACACACCACACACACCCTCTTCCACACATCCTCAGTCTCTATCACATTCTCCAAGACCCACCCACACAACACACACAGCCCGGGGCATAAAAGGTTTCTGCGGCCAGAACACAAACAAACTCATTTGTAACCTGCCACGACACACTCCAACACACACACTCCAACACACACACTCCAACACACACACACAACAGAAACGCCAAGTAACATTATCCCCCTGTGCAGCTAGATGGATCAGAGTGTTTATCAGAGGCTCTCCACAAGCAAACTGTGAGAAGGATCATAATGTCAACGATTGATTCCATCACAGTCGATACAGATACCTGTTCGGATACCTGCTGATGCCATTTAACGGGGATATTAGGCCGCTGCTCAGGTAAATGTCAGCTGTTCTTCTGAACAGCGTTTCTGGGTCAGAAGTGAACCGGGAGGTGGCCGAATGACATGAAGCAGTTAGATTTCAGTAAGTGAGCTAAAATGGCGCTCGGTGATGGTTTTTTTATGCTGCATCAGGTCAACAAGCTCCTTAAAATAGCATCCAATTTGTCTCACATAAAACAGGATCTGAATAAAAGGAATAACAAGCGAACAGAAAAATGGCGATGCAACACAACAACAAATGCACCCTCCGGTTTATCAGCAGTAAATAGCCAGTGCCACGTTTCCATGCTCCTTAATCATACTGATGCATGTACACAAGCACAATGTGATGCACACACACACACACACACCACACACACACACACACACACACACACACACACACACACACACACTCTTCCGCCCTCTATCTATTGCCAGCAGTTGAAAGTACGCACGCGCGATGCACACGCTCTCATTCACACATATTTTTTTTTCCCGAAGACCAAAGGAAGAGCTGACTGCAACATTTTTCTCCACTTCAAAAAAGTAGCCAGTGTCAAAATGATAAATGAGGGATCATGAGGGAGAGCGTGCATACTTACATTAGACTGCACAAGAGCTTCAAGAGCTGCGGCGGTTTTCAGAACTGCTTTCAGGCTGCTGTTGTTACACACGAGTCAACGTGCAAATTACGAAGCACGACAGTGATTAGCAGTGTGAAATTAGCACCAACATAACAAAAACATCCCAGCGCAACGAGCGAGGAAGGTGTGTGACCTGACATTACGGAGGGCTGGAAGGTGAGGGTGAGTGGAGGGGGTGCAGCGCTCCTTATCCAGGTGTTGGCTGGTAAAAGGTTGATTGCTAATTTCCCCGAGGTGAATACAGCTCACAGATGTGTGCGCAGAACATCTGATAGGCCTTCAGACTGCTGATGCAGGGCAGCGTGCGGATATTTTCAAACATCATTTATAACATCATTTCAGCATCAGTTACAAAGGGGCGGCGGGAAGATTGATGGGGCGGCGAGGGCTGGTTAATATGCGTGATTGGAATGGTACACGGATCGCACCGTCTGTTGTTTGGAAGGTGACGGCACAGAAAATAGAAAAATATCAAGACTTCGGATGAACGACATCAACGGTAATCCCAAAGATGATCTGGACATGGAGGCTCGTCCAGCCACTCACCAACACAATGCGTCTCAGTAAATTTGGACTTTCAATGGTTTTTTAATAGTTCCTTCTACATTTCTATTTACATCCTTTAAAACAAATCTCCAATTCACACAATAAGATCGAATATTATTGACACAGGTAGCAAATTTAGATCAATCTGCACCTCAAGGAAACACTGTGACACCATCATTTTGGCTCCATGTTGACAAAACACTAACACTAACCCAGAACTGGTTCATTTTAACACAGAACTGGAAGAATCAAGAGACCATTGTTATCTGGGAATATCAAGCCACGTCCAACCAAGGTGTTGACTTGAGGTGAGGCAGAGTAAAAGCCCCACAGAATGACACGTCCCCCTCCATGCTGAGCAGCTGACACCATCCATCAGCTGTCAGTCGTCTGCTTCATTCATGACTGGGAAGCTGAAAGCAGCACAGAAGCTGTGCACAATGTGCAAACCAGTACAGTTAGCACATAAAGCAGTAAAACATGTTGAATCAGAGTCTCTGCAGGTTTTGCCAACTCAAACTGAGACTTTGACCATTATCAATGAAATTTAAGCCTTTATCACAGTGTAACTGTATAAAATCCCAAACTACTGAGGAAGCAATGCTACTACTTGTGATATTAGCTATAGATCTTGTCGCTGTTACATTAAAATGAGCGGACATTAATGTCTTGAACTCCATGTTTGTCATCCGTGGTTGTTTTATTTTCTGTTTCCATGCTCCTGGTCCTTCATTCTTCCCTCTCAGCAGTAATTTCCTCCATAGTAACAACCTTGTTGATATAAAACTGTTCAATAGGTAAGACCAGCGCTTCATCGACCATGTTTAAAATTCACTAAAACTACGACTTCAGAGTTGGTGTCGCATTAATGGTTGTACTTAGCTTAGTATTTGCTGCAGCGGCTGCAGCAGCGGCAGCAGCAGCAGCTCCAGCAGCAGCAGCAGCAGCAGCTCCAGCAGCAGCAGCTCCAGCAGCAGCTCCAGCAGCAGCAGCAGCAGCAGCTCCAGCAGCAGCAGCAGCAGCAGCTACAGCAGCAGCTCCAGCAGCAGCAGCAGCTACAGCAGCAGCAGCAGCTACAGCAGCAGCTCCAGCAGCAGCAGCAGCAGCTAAAGCAACAGAGGCAGAGGCAGCGGCGGCAACAGTGGTTTTCTGTGGAGCTTCAGCCATGGCAGCAGATCAAACTGTGACATTTCTGCTGTCTGTTTGTCTGGCAGCAGCTTCGTCCTTCTCAAACTTAATATGGCTCTCTACAGTCTTAACCCCCGAAGTGCCAGGCTTTTTTTCACAGAAAGCATGCAGCATTGCTTGGGTTTGCAACAGAAATGAGCAAATGGCTAAAACAAAAGTCATCAATTCAAACGGAGATAAATTTGGACTTACCCATGACAGACTAAAAAAAGGTAGCTTTGTAGCTAGCAAGAGTATGTTAGCAGATAGTTATCGGTAGCCTCAAGTCACAGAATGAAGATGGTTATTAATGGCTCAAAGTTTTGGGTGACAGAATGGTCTAGCAGGAAAAATAACTATGAATGTAAAAGATTAAAAAATTCTGCCATGACAAAATTTAAGGCTTGTGATTAAAATATTTAAGGTCAACATACAGTTTTCAAAATTAATTTAAGACTTTTTAATGATGCACAGACATCCTGTGTTATTCAAGCTTTGAATTCATGTTCAAACATGGACAGTTTGGAAAGTTTTCCAAATTTCCCAGTGGGACCAGCTCTGCACCAGTTGACAGTCCATGTGGCTAGTTGTTGGTGTGTTTGAAAGCCTATGAGGGAGCTGACGTCATATCTGGATGCAAGACGATACTCTGAACCGATCTGTGACAAACTGGTATGTTCATTTATTTTAGGCAGGTGAAGATGTTTGTTGGTTCAACATTTTTGTTCCAGTCGCCTCCTGCTTCATCTTTAGTGGGTTTTCCTCAACATCTTGACCAGTTTGGTTTCACCTGAGTCTGACATTTTGGGTTAGTAACAATTTGTACAACTTATTCTTACACACAATTATTTAAAACTGTTCCAAGGATCTGCTTCAAAAGACTTTCCCCACTTGTGTAAATCTGGTCGTTGCTAGATGAGTTCCAAGTTTTCATATTGCACAGAGAGATGATGACCAGCCACAACCGATCGCAATCACCAAGCAGAAGATTCAGTGTCTCAATAAGTTGTTCAAATAAATGTCTGAAAAAAATCCACAATAAATTCTAAACTGTGATAAATATTTATGCTTTTTTCTGTTCTGATCATATTTTATCCCAGAAACAGAAGGCTTTCCTTTATTGGAGGAAAGAGAGAGAAGCAAAGTTACTGCCAGCCACACACTCAGATCAATTACAATGTAATTACAATAGCAGACAGAAATACAACCTGGGTCTGTGCTCTGTCTGCACTGATAACTGATAGATAAGCACCTGAGGGATGGCTGAGAGAAGCACCTGACCAGAGACACATCTCAATGCTGTCAATAAATAACTCTGCTGGGACCGTTTCTTTCCTGAGAGAGGCTACCCAATCGGGTCGACATCGTCCACATCCCGACCTCCTGTGCAGTTCATCAGGCTGTCCGACAGGAGACACATATAAAGCAGGGAAAAAGCGCATCGACGCCGGATACTGCGGCAGAAAACACACTTCATTCTCCACCGCCGGCCCACTCTGCCGTTCCTTCCACTTTCTGCGAATCATTTTCAAACTATGATCAACCACTGGCTTATCTGGAGGCGCCCAGAGCTAAACGTGATGCAGATGTGGCGGTGAGCCGCAGTCAGAGGGATGAGCGGGAGAGCAAATTTCACTGCAGAGAGTCTACAAAGACAAAGAGATCAGCGATAAGACAGAGAAGTGCACCCATATCGACTGCTGTCAGTTAGGAGCATGTTAAGGAGTGTATTAGGGATTAGAGGGGATTAGTCATATCAGATCACTAGGGGGTTATCAGTGGTCGCAGCTCCACAATGAGGGGCTCCCGGCCACTTTGAAACAGGCACCTCACCGTCCCTGTGTAAGTCTCGATATTAACCCATTAAGTCGGACGATTTATGAGTTTGGAAAAACAATTAAGCCTGTGATTTTTATTAGGAGCTTGATTGAGTGCCTCCTCCCTGGTGTCCTGACACCACCAAAGTTTGCCCCCTCTGGAGCGCAGGGGGCCAGCTCCAAATATTACCGTGATTTAAGATGCAAAACCAACACACATTAAAACAGCTCAGAGCTTATTCCACACGCGCTTCCACACAAAACCAATTTAGTTTCCATTGATCGCTTTTCAAGCAATTAGATTTCCATTGATGGAAAAAGTAGAAGCTGCTTGTATGAGACGGGGAGGGTCAGTGGTTGGGCACCGTGATTTGCACGTTTATTCGGGCCGTTTGACCACCTTCTCTAACCTCTGACAGATCCCTCGCTCCCAGCCTCCTTCCCTGCTGCCCCTTCCTCATCCCCACCTTCCGGACAACAAATAACCCGCCGAGCATGAAAAAAATGCCTGGCGTCAGATTATATATCCGTCTTTATTTCCGATATTGCCTCTTTGTTTCTGCAAACTTGGCTGATTTTCTAAATTGTGGAGTATTGACTGTTTCAGAGCCTGACCAAGCGAGTCTGATGTAACACATTGGAAGTAATGATATCCCAGCGACGGGAGAGGCAGAGGCTGGAGCAGCACTGGACGATGGCCAGGCCCTGTAACCATTAGTCTCCCCAGGAGCCGGAGTCTGTTCTGTTCCAGCACGGCAAAGCTTCGCCTTCAGCACAAACGGTAACCCAACTCAACCGGTGAAACCACCAGAAACCCCCCCCCCCCCCCTCCCATGTGCCCACCGCCGACAGAGATGCCATCAGGAATCACTTCCTTTGTCTCAGCCAAGGTCATTCCTGGTCTAACTGTGGAGGAAAAGGAATAAAAGAATCTACAAGATGTTTAATCCAAAACTTTTTAAAAAAGGAACGATTACATATTCAAAATCCATCGGAAAGGTGAAAGGGTGAAAAGTGGATTCAAGGTGTAAAATGGGAACACTGAATGCCATTAATGTGAAAGTAGGGAGTAATTCCCCGTGTGCTCCCAGAGGAAATCCACCTTTCGCCAAAGCCTGAGGATTTTGACAAATGCCTTTCTCAACACCAGCAAAGGAGACAAATGTTACATTTAAACAGAAATACTTAATTTCCGCTTTTGGTGACTTGCAGCAGATATCATTAATCAACAGAGGCCTACCACGCTCAGTGAGCCTGCTAAGAACCAGATGATCGCCTTCTTCCACTCAATCCATCAAGTATGATTGGAGAAAGAAAAGGTTCAAAAATTTTGAGTTGCACCCACGCAGGAAGAGTAATTACCCTTGTGCCAGGCGCCGAGGTGTTCCTGTGACACCTCGACCCTCTGTTTATCATGCACCAGATTACTCATGGGGGCGTCAGTCTGACGTGACAGAACCAGAACCTCCACCTGGGTTCCCCTCGCTCACCGCGCCGGAGGGGGACAAATATGACATACGAGCTTCCAGACTTTCTAACTAGCAAACTTACTTTGGGACCCGGGAAACATAATGTCCTCCATGTTGCGAGGAAAGCCGAGGTCAGTGGGGCTCAGCGTTTGAAGGATGGCGTCGCTGTTTCATTTTTAAAGAGCAATCTGTTGATTTTCGCACCATGTGTTGAATTACTCACTGCCTCCTTTACGATGGCATGCATTGAAAGAGATATTTAAAGGTGCAATGTGCAACGTTTTGAAGATTAATACGGCATTGTCAAAATAATTGTGATTCATTTGTTTACCAGCTTGGTGAATAAATGAGACCATCAACAGCTTGTGGCTCATGTTTGTGGCAGAGGGATTCAGCATTAGAGGCACAGTACTCTCTGCTGCCGCTCAGAGGAAACGGCTCGACAGGAATGTTCAAATTAACAAAAGAGCCAAAATTTGAGACCAAGAATGAGTTTAAAACCGTCAATCCACATCCTAAAATATGTGCAGCGTTGTTGTTTTCCACTCTCTCCTACAGTAACTGCTTTGCTTTAGGTCACTTTAAAATTTCACGCCAGATGTTTTAAGCTCTTATCACAGCAGATGATATCACAGCCTCTAAAAATAGGGTTGCTAATGCTAATTTAGAAATTAAACATAAAAATAATCCATCTTTAAATATTAACTGACTGAGTAAATCTTGAATTAGAACCAGATTTTAATCCAGATGAATGATTACACATTTAAAGGAGACTTGTTATGCGTCCTTGAGCAGGTTAGGAAGGATCAGACATGTTTATAACATTTTCTGTACAAACTCAGTCTTGGATAATGAGATTTTAGTTTGATTAGTTCAGAATGAGGCCGTCTTCTCACTTTACATCCAAATAAGTTGCTGCTGTCCCCTGACCCCCCAACTCAACACTCACACGTGAAAATGACTGCAAACAGATGCGCAATTATACAGTCAAACATCTTTGAAAAGCAGAAGTGGTGCCTCATGCACAACCAATCAGAATGCAGTTAGTGGTTTCTGGAAATCAACAACAAATCACTTGTGCTTTCCAGCAGCCATTGTACACATACATTGGGAAAACCAGCTGACCAAACCTGCTGGCGCTTCGCTGGGGTTGCTAGGTAACGGGAAACTGATTTGTGACGTTACATTTTGCAGGATTTTGAAACGTCTCATTTTCCAGACACCAAAAAACATTAATTTACTGTCAAAAACTGGCTGGGTGATTTTTTTGAGTGATTTGGGTTGTTTCAGAAACAGCAGAGACCCAAACAGAAAAACAAAAACATGCAAAATGCGGATTTTGCATAATATGTCCCGATCATGCTTTGGGATTAAGTTGCAGCAAAATTTCAATAACACAAGAAGAAAATTATTATTTTAAACTTCAGATTATTTGTGAAGCAGCTGAGAAGGAAAATGAAAGCTGAACAAACTCAGCAATAGATGGCTTCAGAAGATTCTTCCATCACTAACTTAGTCACCAATACAATTATATCATCATATTTACATCAAAAAGTCAGTTTTTTCTCATAGCTATTTGATCAACCATGAGTTGATGTGGGAATGAACATTTTGCTCAATTTACCAGGAGAAACAGGTAAACACTGGAGTCTTGAGTTCAAGCTCAAGTAAATTTCAGCCCAGCTCTCCAGAGCGTTTTATCTTCTGGAGCAAATACACAAAACACATCGCTGCATTATTAGCAGTGCAACCAGGATCTTAACATTTCACACAACATGCAGCTTAAGAGAAAATTCATTTGGCTAATGTAATATAAATTAAAGTATAATTCAAATCCCTTGAAGGATCTGTTTACAGTGAATTTATACAGGATAATAACCAAAGAGACACTTCGGTTAAAAATAGGGACAAAACTCTAATGAACAGCTAATTAAAAACCTGAATCCCATTTGGCAGATATTCCATAATTAATCTACATATTTCTACCAAACTCGGTTTTCCAATCATAAAAAAAGAAAGTACACCTCCTTCCATTTTTATGTTTTACAATCAAGACTAAATTAAACAGATGGTCTTTATCCGCTCTCTGTACTATTAAATTAAATGTTTGTTTCGTGTGAAGTACTTTGAGACAACATTTGCTGTTAACAGCTAAAGTGATTACATTTTTTTTAAATCTAATCTACATTGTAAAACTATATTTATGAGGGATGAAAAGCTGTGTGGGAAAAACTAAGTACACCCAGTAACAGAACAGCTTCTAGCAGCAACAACTCTTCTTCCTGACTTCATCCGTCTTTTACTGAGGAGGAACTTTGGTTCAGTCTAATATCCAATGTTCCTCCCTGCAGGTTTAGTATTTCAGGGTGAGCTGTAGACTTTAGCTGAGCCACTGTACAGCTTCATTCTTTACTCTTTAGTGGTTCTGTTGACATTCTGCTGCAGCGTTTGGGCTCCAGTTGGAGCCAAGCTTCAGTCATGTTTCCAACATGGCCGTCGGAGCTGACTGGAAAACTCTGGTTTACAGAGGAGTTCATGACTGACTCAACGGCTGACAGTGGTCCAGGTCCTGCAGCTGCAGCAGTGATCCTGACCATAGACATAATATAAGGATAGACCCTCATGCTCCGCTCTCGCCTATTGTCACTGACGAGATTTAGGGCGGCCATCTTGGAGCGGTAGACCACAACACTCAGCATTATGTGTTTAGCAGCACAATGACATATCAGCGCTTTTAATCGATCATAACACACTTTTTGTTACTGGAAACTATATTCAAACATCTGTCAAAGCTACATTTATAAACAATTGCATTATTTAACTATGTTTTTAATACATAGTTCAGTGTATTTAAATATGCTTAGTGGCTATAACAATAGAATAGGAATGGAATATTCTGATATTGATGTATGATGAGCATATTACAAAGCACACAGCTGTTCATCATTTATTTAATAAATTATTTATTACTATCAATACATATTTATATAACTATACAAACACATAAATAATGATTAATAATACCACAAATAAATAATGGTTAATACAGAATAATATATATTGGATACATGTTTATGTGTATGTATGTGTACATATGTTTTTCAGCCGACGATTAGCTTCAGAGAGATTCAGCGGCTGAGATCGAGTCCAAACTCCATGTGATCCATCCTGCTGCAGTGAATCCGTCTCTATAGATTCTCTCTCTTCTTCCTCACATCGTGTCTTTATGAAAGTTTCAAAACAAAAACTGAAGATTTGGGATGTATCTTACTAGTGAAAGAATTACATAATAATAGTCTTTACCACCTGTGTAAACTTTGTTGGTGAATGTTATAACACATAATATAAGTTTTAAAATATGTGTTACATTGTCTCATTTCTAATATAGGCTCTTGTGTCAGATAATCTAAGTCAATGTTAGAGAATAATTATTGTTTTTAGATTTACAGAATCTCAGTTAGCCTTCATATCAGGGCTGAACCCGTATTACACCATATAGCTAATATTAGCTGGTATCTCGCCGGTGGACATAAATACAGTAAAGTAATATTCTCATAACAAAATATACACAATATGTCCATCTTACTTGTGAAATGTTGTCTGTAGAGCCTCACATCAATAATCCATCGATCCGAACAACAATATCACTCAGTGCTGAGGCATCTTCTGTTGTTTTGATTGAGCAAAGTAGGAGCGACTACCGCTCCAAGATGGCCACCATATTTATGTCTCTCATCCTGATGGCCGGTGAGGCGTTGGTCCTGATCCACTGGGTTTGGTCTGCACCAACAGAGGTGCTGCCCTACATCTATATTTACTGTCAAATGACCTTCTTCCAACCCAAGTCACCTGCTGTTTTCTATTTATTCACAATAACTCAGACTTGTCTGGTGTTTTTCAAATGTCTCCATCATGAACTTTAGCCTTTAACCTTCTAAATCTACAGTTTGAAATGAAGCGCTCGGGTCATTTTCTATTCATACATATTGAACTCTAAATGAAGCAGCTTTCAACCTTCACAGATTGATGGACTGTAACAGTTGCTGCTCTAAGGTCATTGCTGAAGTCTTTCCACCTTGGCATTCTGTCCAAAATCAGCAAGCTGACAAAAATCCTGCTTTTAGAAACAATTGGACAAAATAACAACAGTGATAAAACATCTGCTGGTTTTTTAAAGGTCAAATTTTCAAAAAATAATAATAATAAAAAAAAAAATTCAAACACGTTTGATGTCTTATTCCACTAAAAATGTGGACCGGCAATAAAAACTAGCATGTTGGCTATTATTTGTATTTACTTTGTTTATTAATATATGCAGTGCAAAAACACAAAATCCTACCATGTTTTTTATCTAGTTTCCAGTGCAAATATCTACGTATATTTGCCAATAGATAAGACTAACTTACAAGTTACATTTCATCAAGACAGAATAACTAAATCATCGCTTAATATTGATTGAAAAATGACTAGTTCCACTGGGAGACATTTTTCTCATGTTGTAAATAAAATAATCTGCCAGTGGAGCTAGAACTTTTTCATAAATATTAAGTAATTATTGGCTTAGGTAAGGTAAGAGTAACTTAGTTTAACGTACTTCAAGCATACAAAGATATTTTCACAAGAAATTAAACAAATACTTTTGTGTTTTTGCTTTAAAATAAATCTGTTCTGACTGTGATAAATCTGAATATTTTATTCCATCCTGTCATAAAAACCTAAAATTTTGCGTGTATTTAAAAAAAAAAGAATCTGTGTGTAATGATATGAGTTTCCTCAGTCATGTGTGCTTATGGTAATTACGTTGAAGATATTATATTTGCTTCACGCTGAGTCTTTAATGACTTCCCTTTTCGATACACTGAAAAGACGTGAAGATTGTTTTTCTACAGCTGAAGAGATTATTTCTAAACACAAAAGGTGAACAAATGCAGTGTTGGATTTAAAATGTCGGAACATGAGGCGAGTCAGATGAGGATGGACACGCTGAGGCAATAACAGTAAAGCAAACAGGCTAGCGGCTCTGCTCCGCTGCTCCTCGCCTCCCTGGTGATACATGCGAGAGATAACAGCTTAATTTCAACCTCAGCACTTTTACTGCACTGTCCAAGGAGCTCACTGCATCAATGTATCAATGTACCACCATGCTAGTCACTCTCCACTGCGACAACTCACAATTTTTCTATGATGGAGGCTTTCAGAGAGGTGCCACGGTTTGGCTGGCGCACAAGCCGCCCTCCTCTGATGGCTTTGGTCTGGGGAGACTCTGCTGGCTGTTTGTTTCCCGGAGAACAGGTCACAGGTCAGGCTTTTGATTGAATCCCCCACACTGTGACGAGTGAAAGGGGGGAAGGTGGAGGGAGGTTGGAACGGTTCTGGATTTTGCTGCAGAAGCTCTTCCCTCTGCAAAACATTTCCTCCTCCTCTTTGAAAAGCTGGAGCGGCTTCAGCATCCGTGGAAAACAGGAATAACGTCACGTAAAAATAGTGAGTGGTAAACCCAGCCAAGAGGAGACTTCTGATTAATGAGCGCGCGTCACTTACTTTAAACAGGATTCAGTCAAATTCAAGCACTGTCAAGCATTTTCAAGGTAACTTTTCAAACTTTTCCAGCAGGAGATAAAAACTATGCAAATTTGGTTGGTTATTATGTGATATTTATTACTGTTAATAAGAATGTCTTGTGGTATTCTTCTTGGTGAACTAAAATCTAACAAAATTTTAATGTCTTCAAATGTCAGACCTGACTGGTCCAAGAACAAAACAATAACTTAACAAAATATTCTCCAATTTCAATAACTTTTATTTTAATTAAACCAATGAATATGTTTTTAAGTTATTTGGAGTAATAAACAATCCTCACACTGAAACAATCCAAATACATTTTGTTGAGGTAAATGACTTTTTGCTCAAATAAAAGCTTAAACATAATCTATAAAGAAAGTTACAAAAAATCCCCAAAAATGTTCAAACTTTTCTGGTTTTCAGCTAATAGAAATCATTTTGGTAACTATGACTGACCTGAAACATGAGAAGTTTAGTCTGATTTAATTTCAGAAAAATGTCTCTCTTTCTCAGGTGCATGAAAATATTTGCTTTAAACTGTAAAATAATCTCAAACATTAGATTTGTCTTTAAGCTGCACAGTTTGAATATCAGGCACTTTGAAGGATCTTGGATAAAAATCAAACACTTTGGAAACGCCTAACTGATACTGAAGCATTTTCAAGGATTTCAAGCACCTGTATAAACCCCGTCTAAAGTTAAAGTCCTGATTATCCTCTGAAAGTTCAAATGCGTTTGATTCTGTTTCAAAGCGTTGTGGAAAAAGCTCAGCTTTAATTTCTCCTGCAAACTAATAATGTTGCTTATGAGGCACGCTGGTGTTTTTACTATAACAGAAGATTTATAAAAAGAATAAACAAGCATGACTCTGCAGAGAGCCAGCATGTCAGCTCCCAAATCACATGAATCATAAATATGAGCTTTGGCTGAAATTAATTGTTGAAATGTTTATGTTGTAAGATGCAGCTTCGAATACCAGTGCTGGTCTATTCCCTGAGCAAATAATGCACGAGAAAAAAAGTGCTAAAATAAATTACAGCTGCTGTTTATCCTCTGTAAATACGTCTGCATTGGAATGCAGCCGGCGTGTTGCGAGGCGGTGCGGCGTTCTGGCTGGGATTTCCTCACAAAGCCGGAACGAGAGGCGCGTTGACCCCCGGGTGGCGCCGGTGACGTGGCGAGCATCCAGACCGCTAACAGCATCCAGACCGCTAACAGCAGCCGGACCGCTGGGGCCACGGCGCAACCAGACCCACCTTGTTGAGGGGCGTCATGGTGAGAAAGCAGCCGCGTCGTGCATCACCCCCCATCTGCAGCGGGTCAGCAGGGCCGCCGTTTAAAAGGGCAAACATGAGCTGAATAAAGAGCGAGCCGCAGAGATTCTATGTCTTCGCTCCATTTACAGGAGAAAACGGGATGTAAAGCCACAAAACTGGCCGGGTTTACATCACCACAGATCAGACTGTTGGATAACTTTGTGGGGTTGGAGGGAACCATTATAACGCTGCAAAATGTTTGGGTACAAACTGCACGAGATTTAAAAAAATAATAATAATTTTCAATGCAGAGAAGAAGAACAGAGAGGAAAACATAGTTTTTTCTTGGAAGTGTTCACTGCAAAAAAACCACAAAATGCTACCAAGTCTTTTGATCTGGTTTCTACTGCAAAGATCTTAGTCCACTTACAATAAGACAAAAGTAATTTAGAAGTAATTTTCCAGGAATACTTAGCAGCTTGTCAATGATTCCTTAATGTTGATGAAACAGTACTGATTCCACTGGCATTTATTTTAGGTATCATAAAATATTTTTCACATTTTTATTATTTACCAGTGGAACTAGAACATTTTAATAAATATGAAGGAATTACTGACTTAAAACAGACCCCTATATCTTGGATAAGTTAGTTTTGTCTTATTTTAAGTGGACAAAGATATTTGCATTATAAACTAGAGTAAAAGTACTTATTACTAGAGGTGTGCCGATCGATCGGTCACCGATCATAATCGGCCGATTTCCGTGAAATCGGTGATGATCGGGATCGGCCGATCATTGGCTCTTGAACCGATACCGATCACCTGCATCTCATTTCTCAGCCTGTCTGTCCAGCTGGTCTCTTCTTTTCCTTCACTGCGCAAACGCGCAGCAACAAATCCTAAGCGATATGTAACTATAACCACTGAGTGAATGAGGACGTTTGCGTGTTGCGGCGGAAAATAGAAGCAGGTCAAAATGCATCAACACAACGAAGCTAATAGATATAAAAACAATGACGGAGTTTGGCTACATCAAGGCTCAGTGCAGCAAAAAGACACGGAGGATCAGACAGCAGGTAAAGCAGCACAGCTACAAACACTCACCGGATTAGCATGACGGTCAGGAAGCTAAACAAATAACCTGTAAAATGATTTAAGTCTTGGAGCTGCGATGTAAGACGCTGGTTCTGCTGTTGAACCGCTGCTCCGCTAATATTTAATATTTAGTAATATTTGACAAAGAGCCGCTTCTGCTCCACCTGGTAGTGACTCACACACCGAACCTGTTTAAAGCTGCAGCATCTCACCTAAAAAATACATTTTACTTGCGTATTAAAACTTTCTCTGTCCTAACATGAGACAGATAATCTCTAAAAAAATAATCGATCTCCTCCCTGCTCTGCATAATTACTCCGCTCAGTCAGAAACAGCCAATCAGAACTAGCAGTAACCAGCTAGCTGCCATGCTAACAGGAAGTTTTCATTCAGTAACTGGATTGTTATTTGTAATGGATCCTGTTTTTGCCTTTGAATGTTAAGTTTTATACTTGAATTTTTTGTCAATGTTGAGAGGTTTTATTTTGGCTCTTTGCATTATTTAGCTTCTTCAGAGCCTCATATGTTATCAGTCTGTTAAAGATAGTATTATTGATAGCAGTTCAATTTGCACAATGCCTGTTTTGTTTAGTTTTCTTCTTGGAAAAGTTATTAAAAACAAGTTTTTGTCTAAATTAAGGTGAATTCATGGTTCCTTTTTCTACATAATATAACAGTAGTGTTTATGATAAAAAATAAATAATAATTATGCGATCGGTATCGGGGATCGGAATCGGCGATCGGCCCTCAGGGGTGATCGGTATCGGGAGAAAAAAACCTGATCGGCACATCCCTACTTATTACTATAATGACGTTTTAAATATCCACAGACTGTGTGTGCTGCTTCTCTTTAGAGAAAGTGTAGTTTGGACAAACACTTGTATTAAATCCTAAGAACAAAAAAATTGCTAACTTAAATCAAGCAAACACAAAGCGTCTGCTGAGTGATGAGACGTGACGTGTGGTTTTCTCGGGCCGCTGTGGCGGCGGATCGTCTCACTCATGCATCTTCACGTGAGCGATGATCTCAGGATGTAAAAATAACTCCACACCTTCACAGGCAGGAGCGCCGTCTCTGCTGGTTATCCACAGGGAAGGAAGAAATGAAATGTGCTTTTTATATGTCATCAACGCCCCTCCCCCCCTCACCCACCTTTCTTCCATTCATATCCACAATGAACTCCCACCCCCACCCCCACCCACCCACGCCCCCCACCTCCACCCCAACCCCCGTCAAAAAAATATTGGCAAATGTAGTAATTACGTGCCGAGTATCAGCGCCTTACATTGCTGCGGGCTTGCAGCGGTCCCGGGCTGATATTTCAGCTTTATCATATTTTAGTTTTATTTGAGGACGGTGGCAGCACCGCGCCTCCAGTCAGCCATAATTGAAATGAGGGAAGGAAGATGTAGAGGCTGTGTGCCCCACTCCTTGTAATCAAACCCTTAGTCCTGTGTGCTTCACCATTTTTCAAAGTGAAATATCCTCCCAATCTTTATAGTAATACACAGCGGGTCCTCCTCATGCCTTAGCCTGTGGGTAATTAGGCATGAGCAAGCGGAGATTTTACATATAGAAGCTATATGTTAGGAATGCTGAGGCCCCACACTGGGCTTCTGATGCTCCAAGTCCACCAGAAGCATTCAATTAACTTCATGATCACATATATAACAACACCAGGCTGCTTCGTGATTAATTTATCATTGCTGTTGTAGCCGGCGTTGTGACATCAGTATTCAGCGAGCGCAGCCATCCGTTTCCCACACGCGCTCTGTGTGGGTTGCATGTGAGGCCCGCGTGCGTCTGCAGCCGGAATAGAGAAAAAGTGAAGCCGGGGGACTGATGGAGAAGTTGATGTATGATCCCTGGTGGCTGAGCCGGTTTGAAGCGCGGAGTTGGGCAGGTGATTCCGAGGCGCTGGCTCTTTAAACAGCGTAATGAGCCAGAGAGGACGCCGCCTGCTCCAGAACCGCCCCACTCCCACCAGCACAGCCCGCCACTCGGGAATATGGCCGACAGGTGATCGCAGGAGCTAAAACCTGCTTTGTTTATTACACTTTTCACATTTTATCATCATCAAGAAATGATTGACTCATGTTTTTGGTGAAAAGCTGCTTGTAAGCTAGTTTTGTCCTATTCCTAGTTTACTAAGATTTATTCACTAAAAACTAAAGATTTTGTGATTTTGCATTGAAGCAGTTAAACAAAAAAGTCAATCTGTTTTCACAGTGTAATTGAATACACTGTAAAAACACAAAATCTTACCAAATGTTTTTGGTCTAGTTTCAAATGCAAATATCTATAAACAAAACAAAACTAACTTATATTTAGCGAGATACTAAAGCTTGTTTTAAGTCAATAAGACCACAACATTGATGAAAAAAAGTGGTAGATTATTTCACTTGTAACAACACATTTTCCAAAGTTTTAAGTGCAAAATAATCTGCCAGTTTTTCAGATAATTTTGTCTTATTTCAAGTGAACTAAGATATTTACACTAAAAACTACTTGGTAAGATTTTGTGCTTTTGCAGTGAAACAAACTGAACAAACAAAAGCGCTCAGATGTCGACGACGGCTGAGTGAAAGGAAACTGTGTGGCGTTAAGTAGGTCAGTGGAAGCAACAGGCCCACATCTGTCACGGCGTTCGCAGCTCGTCGTCCGCGCTCTGCTTAAAAACCACCTAAAAGGCTTCGGAAGGACGGGCAGAACCGGCAGAATCAACAGATTTCTGACCCGCTTTGATCCAAACCGCGCTCAGATCAACATCAACAGGCGTCAACACGCATTTCCTGTTTCACCGAGACGATCTGGTGAAACTTTTAATGTTTCCAAGTTGGGGAGAAGCTTAAGGATCCCACTTTAAAAACCAAAGTAGGTCCAATAAATTCTGTTTCTCATCTGATTTGTGAATAAATGTTTAATCTGGGTTTTTATCGACTACGACTGGTGATCAAATGTTCTTAAGGCAGATGCTAAGAAAAGTCAAATGAGGACACAACAACAAGACGTTATCAAGACAACCACTAAATATACAAAAACAAATATCTGTGTATTTAGCTCCATTTTTATTATCACTAGTTGTGTTTTGTTGCTTGTTTCATTTTAGTTATATCTCTGTTTTAAAGTAAGTCTTTCTTAAATTTGATAATTTATTTATTGGCTTGTTCTAATATTAAGTCAGTCCTGACTGCTCTGTTCAATAAACAACCCTTGTAAAAAGAAAGTACACCCCATGTCAATCAAGGTTTTAATTAAATAACAGATCTGGACTTTACCAGTTCTAGAACATTGTGTTTAAGAAATTAACTCCTGAGTCAATAATAATAATAATAATAATAATAAAACTAAGTACACCTCTAACATTCAATTCAAGAGTACTTCATTCATCCCAAAGTGAAATTAATTCAAGTTTCTTCAAAGAGTTGTTGTTGATGTTGATGGCTGTGAGCAGGAAGGATCTCCTGTAGAGGTCAGTGCCACAGCAACTCTGAAAAAGCCTCTGACTGAAGACACTGTTGTCTTAACTAACTCATATATAAGATCACAATATGAAAACCACTGGAATTTGAAATGGCTTTACTTTTTTTTATAAACAGGAAGTGTTTTTATTGTTATGTCTCTGTAACGGTTTAGTTGACACATTAATCATCATCTCTTAATTGTCTACTTGTGTATTAAATTTGGTTTAGGTGCTTTTCTTCTCCTTACTTTGACCATGAATAAAGTCTACATTTTTATTACTTTGTTGTTTTTCCTGGACTGTGGACGTTTTGAGGAATTTGCAATAAATTACAAAAAGAGTTGTGCACGATGGAATAGCCGTATATTAAACTTCTGACCATATATCACAGTCTTGGTAACTATTGTAAGTTTATATTTTGTGAAAGTTTTGAAAACAAAAATTCAACAGTTCAATCTTAAACCTGCGGAAAATTCATTTCCCTCACGAAACTTGTACTACTGTCTCTGCTGTAACCAGGACAACCACATTAAATGAGTCCCACACCTCCACACATAGGATATCAATGTGTAAATCATGAAAGAAAGGAAGAGTGGAAGAAGAAGAAAGAAAGAAAGAAAGAAAGAAAGAAAGAAAGAAAGAAAGAAAGAAAGAAAAGAAAGAAAGAAAGAAAGAAAGAAATTAGACTGTTAATCACAATAAAAACATGATTTTTATTAGTGTATTACAAATAAAAATCACTTTTTATTTGTGTATGACATCAGAAGACGGGCACTTTGTGTTGTACAAGAAATGTTCAGAACATAATTAGTGCAGCCGTCACAAAACACACTTTGACACCCCCGATTTAAATAGTTTGGGAACTTTTTCCTTAAGTTCAACAATAACAGCTTCCATTTCTGACATGGTTGAAAGTTAACGTCTTTTTTCCCTCCCAAACTTTGAGAATTACAGGTCCCAAGGAAGGCCGATACAATTGTGAATAAAACAAGAGATAAATTAAAGTTTAGAACATCAATCGACCACCTAAAGCGAGAGGATAAATTTCTTTTAATGAGATCTAAAAGGATTAACTGTTGCCTTCATCCGTCTGGTTTGTTGTCAAGTCTTTCTCCCAAAACCCCCCAAAAAACAACAAAAAACAGATAAAAAAAACAACGTTTGCATGTGAAAGTTGGTTAAATTAAGTGTGCCGCTTCCTCTGGAGCACTCAGGCAGAGGAAGTGTAATAAATCCTTGACAACTTACAATCCTAATTCATTACTTGTGCTTAATGATCAAAAATATCCCTTAATTTAGGTGGCACAGGGTCAACTTCAAAGTGATTATTATCTCAGAGGAGTTTTGCATATTTATTAATATAATGATATTGATTGGAGCTGCAGCAGCTTCTCCTTTCCTACGTGCGCCGGAGACTTGCAGGGTGACACCTGCCTGCACGCCGCCGCCATCACGCCTGCTGACACTCCAACAGGTCTGCCCAGACGGATGCCTGCCGAGGTGTGTGTTTGAAAGTTTGCACACATGCTAAATGTGTTGACATATAAAACGGGACGACACGGCGACGTCGGCCCTCGTGTGCGATTTACAGTGCGCGTCTTCGCTGACATATTTCTCGCAACGCAGACGAAAAACAGCAACCGCAGCTTGGAGGAGACAAAAGACGAGGGGCACATGGAGGAGAAAGATGGGCAACAAGACCCTCTCTGCAGCGTTTCATTGCTGCTGATAATATATAAATGCATGCACACATGGATGCTGCTCGTAAATGAATAAACACATACATCAATTTCAAAATCCAACACATTTGAATTTCAAATGCAGCTGCGGCTCCCCCCCCCCTCTTCTTTACGATATGTCTCATTTCTCTTGTGGAGATATAAAAAAAAGAGAGGGGCTGAGAGGAAAAATTAGAGCGGTGGAAGAACAAATGCTGTATGGAATTTGAGATTATGTATTTGGTTTGTGTGTTTCCGTCCTGTTTAAATCAAAGGCGTGGGGGCCGTGTAGCCGTGGGCCTGTTGTTGGTGACAGTTTCAGTGTTTCTAGACTTCTCTCCTCCCCCTTTTCAGCGACAGTCCTGAATTGAGAAGCGGGGTGGAACGGGTTGTGGGCTTTTGGCGGAGGGTGAATTAAATAGTCACTCTCCCTCCCATTTCTCCCTCTCTCCTTCTCTCTCTCTCTCTTGCACTTTCTCTTTTTTTTCCAGTGGCGTTTAAAATCAATTCATTCAGTGGACTGCTGACACAGCCCGGCCCAGAGAGCCCAGGATTTATGGCTCCCTCTAATGGGCATGCTCTGAACCAAAGCCCTGCCGTCAGCACAATCCTGCCAGCCACCCGTCCGCCCCGCTCCCTCACTCCATCTACCTTTTAAAGACGCAGGCATCCTTCCTCCTTTCTCCTCCTCCTCCTCTTCCTCTCGTTTTCCCCTCATCACCCCGGTGCTAGCAGCAGCAGAGGGGCCCAGGATGCATTATCAGGGCTGAACAATGTGAAGCTGTAGTCTCCACCAGAGCACCATTAAAAACTAAATGTTGCAATTTGCATTATTGTCTCTGACTCTTTTGTGTAGCGCGGCTTCTTTTTGTGCTGCAGAGATTGATTTCTCTAATCTTATTCATACATATCAACTGGAACAGAGAAGAAGAGTCTAATTTACGTTATTTTCTTCCTTACAAGTAGAGGAACAACTGATCTTTACATTTAAGAAGGAAATTAAGCATATACTTTGACATTTGGTGTTCCTGGATGAAGCCTGGAATATAAAACTGTTCATGCTCTGAATGCAGGACGGCTTCAAAATAACGATTTTGTTGAGTTAATGATCTGTGGTGCATCTTTATAATATTTATGAAAAAACCACCCAAACTTTGATACTGAAGAAATTTTTCTAAACTCGCAAAAACTAAGTTTAAGTTGTAATCTGCAGGTTTGCCACTAGGTGTCACTCCGGACAACATTTATCTTCCAACTCCAATAAAATCAAATCTCAAGTGTCGTTCATTCCTGCCTTTTATCGACTTATTTGATTTTTTTTCCCAGGCGAAATGACCTGGATTTGATTCAAAATGAACAAATTACCAGCAGAAGTTTGAATATATGGTGGATTTTCTCTCAGATTATACAGGCTCAAATAATATATATATATATATATATATATATATATATATATATATATATATATATATATATATATATATATATATTTCAATTCCGTATTAGTATGTCCAGATGTCCAGATTATCGAATTACGTTTTGAGGATGGAGAAGCCTTCATACTTTCAGACTATTTTGCAATATCATAAAAGATAAAAGTCAGGACTTGTAGAATGAATTGCCAGACAGGCAGAGAGCTTTTCATATAACTTATACATGAAACATGGACTTAGTGGTTTTAACACTTAAAGAAACAGGCCAAGCTTAAAAGTTACATAAACACAGACAAACTGTTGGTCAAAAGCTGAGGCTGGTCACCCAACTTTAACTGAAACAAATTTACTAAATCAGCATTTTGTTTCTATTGGTCTATTTTAAGTATTTCAGACAAAGATTAAGACTGAGGTGGCTCTTTTCAGTGGTTTTATGTCTCAATTTTTACTAAAAATAAACAGATTTGAGTTTTAAAAAGTCTATGAATCAAGATAAATAAGTCATTGTTGACAGAAATATTTCCTGAAAGTTGCAAATTAACAAAATATTTGCAATATTTGATCACAGTTGATTTAATTTTCCAGTTCAGGTAGTGATTTAATAACAACAACCCCCCGAAAAAGACAAAATGAAACTGTGAGATGCAACACAAAGTGTTCATCCAGGTTTTTGCTTTTTGTTATATTATTCTTTAGTAAAAAAAAACAGGTTAAAAAACAGGTAAAAAAAAATAGTTTGCAATTCTAATTAAAAATATGAAGACTCAAAGCTTTGTGACCAGCTACTAGAAATACAACAAAAAACAATAAATGAAAAAGATTTTTAGGTTGGAGTAATGAACAATTTGACTTCTAAGTGAACAGGTGTAAACAAGATCCAAGCACCAAGCTGCCACTGCTGTGCTTTAGGGTGGGCGTGAAAGTTTGTCTTCAAATTTTTATTCAGTTCTGTATGATAAAATGTCTCAAACATTAAAGTATTGCGGTTTGTTCAGATTCAACTTTACAAATCTCAGATGTGTGGTTATTCCACTTCCAAACAGAAACCAGTTGTCCGCCAGTGGGAACAGTGGGAACGTCCCAGTTCAGAGTGAAACAATAATTAAAGCTGCAGCTGATCTTTTTTCTCCGCAAACATTAAAAATGCTTTTCTCTATTACTTTCTGTGACCAGAGGCTCAACCTGGGGTCTGAGAAGAGTCTATATTTCTATTCATGTATTCATAACCAGGCCCAGTGTCACCGGATCTGAAACAATTTATGGCACAAGAAGGAAAAAAAAGAAGAGATTGAAAACACTCGCCTATGAACCCGGCCAGCATAAAGATATATATAAAAAGGATCATGGCCTGAATGGCAATGACAACATGAAGTCACTCCCGCACAACACTTGATTTGAGGGAGTTAGCTGGCCTCTGTGTCTGACTGAGATGGTTTCTAGATTGTATTTATATCTGCAACAGTCTGTGAACACAAAATATGCTACGCTACACTTGACCCTGTTATATCCTCAGGCAAACTGGCAATTTGCAGACAAATACAGACCTTTACTGCAGCCCCAGAGCCTCCAGCTTCCATCCTTCTCCATATTCCAGCTGTGCTCTGCAGCCTGTCAAGGAGGCAAGGGCCCCGAATTAGCCTCCCATTACAGCCAGGCTCCGGCTCCCCCTAAACTTAACCATTACTGACCATTTGGCATGGCTTCATTATAGAGCCATGCATGTAAAATCAAGTCATGGTCCCTGGCCGTCACATCCAATCTCAAAATACAAGCCGGCCCCGCCCCCGCCTCTGAATCTCCATCTTTCTCTCTTACTTAAGTTCAAGCTTCTCCTTGTTTCATAAAATATGATCTGATTAGAAATAGATTACACACCTTGTTAGCAGAGCGTTTCATATTTGATACAGCGGTGCTTTAAGACAGGCAGCCTCCTTCATGATTCAAAGCGATTGTGGCCTTGTTCTCCGGCCTATTTGTTTAATAAGCTCTGCTACATCAGCGAGCCTTTTAAGTGAACACACTCCCCTGCAGCAAAGGCAAAAGATCAATACTCACACCTGTAAAAAAATGTAAAAAAGCAACCAAGGAATCACGGTCAAGGATTTTCCCCCTTCCAAGGAATAAGAGGCGAGGTAATCAGGAACAGTTTGGCTGTTTGAAAGCAAATCCACAAACAGGAAGCAGCTTTTATGTGCTGACCTGTAGGGAGAGCTACAGGTCCGCCGTGAAATATTCAGAGCCGATTAGTCCAGCGCTGAGCTTTTTGAATTTTCCGATCCGTATGCAAATGGGATACAATAAACAGAAGGAAGAAAGGCAGAGCGTTGGAGGGTAAATGAATTCATTATATTCCTCACCTCATCTGCTCGCTGATGGAAGACGTCTCGTGTAATCGCCGATGGAGGAGCGAACCTCCTACTGTACCAGGAATAATATCCAATCGCATCGCCTTGAAACGAGCAGAACTCGCCCTCATTTCCCTCTGAACAAAGTCAGAGTAAGAGGGGGATGTTGGGAAGTAATTACCAGTTAGTGAGTCCAGGAGCTACGTCGGACAAGGCTGGAAAAACTCTGTCCAACCATTTTTATTACATCATGATTACACAAACATTTCTCAACGCTAATTACTGCAAATCAGCGGCGTTTTGTTTTAGCTGCGCAAACCAACTTTACTGCAAAAACATCAAATATTACCAAGTATTTTTGGTCTAGTTTGTAGTGCAATAAACTTAGGAAACTAACAAACAAGTAACTTTGAGAAAGGAGTTTAAAATCAATCATTCCTTGATATTTATAGAAAAAGTATTTGTTCCACTGGCAGATTATTTCATTTAATCTCCTGCTTCACACTACAAAAATACAAAACCTTACAAAGTACTTAAGTCTATTTTCTGCTGTAAATATCTCAGCTCAGTTGAAAAAAGATGAAACAAGTAACTTTTCAAGAAGATATTGGAGTTTATTTTAGCTCAATAATTCTTTAATATTTGTGAAAAAGTTCCACAAATGATTTCACTTATAAGAAGAGTTTTTTCTCAGATTATAACTGGATTAATCAGCCAGTGAAACTGGTACATTTTCATCAATATTAATGAATTATTGACTTAAGTCAGGCTCCTATGTCTTGTTCAAAGTTACTTGTAAGTTATTTGAATTAGAAATTGGGCAAAAATACTGTATAAGGTTTTGCATTTTTGCTATGTTGGGGATTATTTTATTTATTAAAAGGACATAAATGTCTTGTAAATGAAATAATCTGCCAGTGGAAATAGTATTTTTCATTAATATTAAGGAATTATTAAGTTTAAAAAGCTCCTATTTCTTGCTGAAAAGTTTCATGTAAGTTGGTTTCGTTGCTATTTGTGCTAGAAACTAAACCAAAGATACTTTTTGCAGCGTTCAGACGGAAGTTTCCTTCTGAGCTCAGGAATAAAGATATTTGATGATCGTCGTCTCTTTTTCCTTCCTTTGGTTGTTGATCCGCCTGTTTTCTCCTCGGTGTAACGTCCGACCGGCCGCCTACGCCCGCCGCAGTCTCGATGGGCGTCGACGGGGGAGACATAACACCCACCAGCTTTACACGGGGGTCACGGGAGGTCCATCATTACCAAGCCACAGCGGTGATCACGGCAATAATATAGAACTATACCCCTGCAATTACACTAATGGAAACGTCCCAATTTCTTCTGGCGAGACACGGCGCACGCCCCCGCGGGCCCCCCCTGGAAACGCCACTGGAGACGCGAAGTGGAGAGGAGGTAATGGTGGAGGCCCATTGATCCTCATTGCCACCTGCTCTATGGCTCCGCCGAGGATGGGCAGGGAGGCAGAGGCCTCCATCTGGGGAGAGATCAACGCCGACTCCCCGGCTCTCAGGCATATGGATAAGAGTCTTTTTCTAGTCTTGCACTACTTAACCAGCACACATTAGCACAATATGGCCGGATGGGGGGGCGTAAGGCGTGCATACATGCAGACTTTATCACACCGAGAGTGCTTCCACGCCGAAAGGGCGTGAAGTCGTTAACTCAGAGTCTGCAGTGATCGGCTTCTATGGGGGAAGCCAGGTGAGAAAAAGGACAAAACGCATCAATATGAGGAAAAAAATAGCTTCATATAAACTGACAGGAATCTGGGAATTAAACCCAAAACCAACTGCTGTGATGAGAACTGAGGCAATCTGGGCCTAACGGAGAGCAAAGCTGGAAAAAGACGTTTAAATGTAAAAGTTTTTGGTGTTAGGACACAATTAAGCTCATCTGGTCTTTAGTAGCTTCTAAAATTAAAAAAATAATTTCAATAATTTTTATTAAACAAAGATAAAAGCATATTGGGGGCTAATTCTTTATTTTTAAAAGACTTTAAACCAAGTTCAGCTCTTGGAAATGGAGATGTTTCTGGTCCACAGCATCACTCCTCCACCACTGTGCTGACTGATCTGTGTTCTTTACTGATTTTAATTATGAATGTGGAACAAACATGTAGATTTCACACTGCAAAACTCAAAATTCTATCAGGTATTTCTGTCTAATGTCTAATGCAAATATTTGAGTTCACTTGAAATAAGACAAAACCTCAAAAGAAACTTGTCAGGAGGACACAGGAGCTTTGAGTCAACAATTCCTCAATATTGATTTTAAAAAGTACTAGCGGGTTATTTCACTTATAACATGAGATTTTTCCCATCTTGTGTGGAAAAATCTGCCAGTGGATCTAGTAATTTTTTAACCAATCAGTTAATTTGATCAGAAACTCCTGGATGATATTTCCTCTAATCTGATCTGTGGAAGCAGAAAGAAAACCCGAATTCTCTCACAAACCTTTTCCATCTTTCTTTAATAAATAATGTCAGTGAAGAATCTGCTGTTGGTGTAAACATCAAGTCCAATTTAAATAAGTGGATTTGTTTTTATTGTATCCTTATATGTGAACGCAAGAACTGAAATAGGACACACTTGTTTTGTTTTTTTAACAGTCACACAGATGTGTAAATAAAGTCCAAAGTGAAATATCTGCAATTATAGATAAGCATGTAATATTAAACGGAGCATTAAGGAAGAACAGTGTGATTTAACTGGACCGTTTTGTGTTTTCAGCCTCTGTATATCAGAGGAAAGAAGTGAATCTGTGCTTTGCACGACATGCGGAAACGACATGCGAAGCAGCAGCAGATGCAGTTCTGGTCCCAGAGCAGCTGAACACAACAGCAGCTCACACACTTTCTGTCTTTACCTTCTGCTCAAACTATATCATTCATACAAAATTCACACCACTTCTCCACGTACGGATTGGATATGTTTTGTTTTTATGAAGCAGTGAAAAAAAAAAAACTTGCAAGATTTGATCAATATTTACATTTGTATACATAATTTATAAATATTTTATGGTTCAAACACAAATAAAACCCAGTGCACATTGCCTGAGTGACCCATCCGAGATCAGCTTGCAGCGTTTCTACTGCTGTTCACATCCACTTCAGTTCTTTCACCTTCTTCCCAAATGTTTTAAGCCCAACGGAGTGCGGCGCCGTTTCGCCTGCACTTTTGTCCAACTGAACAATAAGTGCAAGAAAAGAAGAAAATAAAAAACCCACAGCAGATCTGAGGGGATAAAAGCTGCACGGATGCATGTAATCGGTTTGTTTTGGAGGATTTAGTGTCCGGTGCAAAGTGGAGGCTGTTAAAAGGAAACACAAAAACAGCAGAAACACTTGCAGCATGTCCACAGTGATTTCAATGCTCCGTCTCATTATTGTCGAGAGGAGAAGCTGCAGATAAATTACCTCTATATAAGCTGCACAACACTGACATCTGTCTTTTATGCCTGACAGAGTTGAGCTGCTCTAAAAATTTTAAAGCCTTAAAATGCTGAAGGAGGACGAAGAAAAGCGAAGGAAAAAAGAAAACATTAAAAATGTCTCTTTTTTTTTCTGCACAACCAGAGGAAACTTGTTTGGTTCATCAAATCAAGGTTCCTCCGACAGAACAGACGCGGTTTTTACCACCATCGTGTGCTAATAGTTATTACCTCATTGTGTTTCTTTCTTAAATAGAAGTAATTTCTTTTTCCTTAAACCAATTCTAAACTCTAAAATTTGCTCCCACAGTCCCCATAAATCCGCAGTAAAACTTTTAATCTTTAAATGCCACATTTTCTAAACATTTTTAGTTCCAAAGCTGCAGATCAGGTTTGGTTTATTTTACCTAAACCTGTCAGCCGTATCTGTAAGAACAGAATGTCTGGATGTGGGACGTTTTTTCAGCGCGGCACACAAACAGGACCATGTTTACGGAGTCTGACCTGCCCAGCTGGGGGTCTCCATGTACAGGTGAAGCCGGTCGGCCTGGAGCGGGGTCACGCGACTCGCTGCTGCTGCCAAAGGTGCTGAAGAACCTGCAAAACACAGGAAAGGGGAAGAGAAATCAATAACTCCAAATAAATACAGCAACTAGAAAGTTGTTCTCACATTTTCTTAAAGTTTTTATTTGTTAGTTTGGTTAATTCTGCTTTAAGACCTGAAATTAATCTAGAATCTGTTCTTTCTGGATTCAGTACTTTGTCTTTAGCGTCAGTGAGGAGATCAGCCTGTGGTTCAGCTCAGGTGTTTGGTTTGCAAATAATAATTCATTTTCTTTTCTGAAAAAAAAGATAAAGATTTAGTTGCAAAAAATAAAAACATTAGCGCAACGTAGGGCTAACATGCTAATTACTTTTCAATTTATAATAGGATAGCAAATGTGTTCCATATATTTTTGCTTTTTGTCAAATTTGATCCAGGTGAAGCTAAAATAACTAAATAACTAAATAAATCTGTTTTGGGTAAAACAGATTTACAGATAAATAATGTTTCTCATCCATAAATACATTTTCTTGTACGAATTTGGCTCAACTCTGAGTAGGTTGTTCTATGAAGCAAAGCCATTTTCTTAGTGTGTGTTCTTCAGTTAACGATTAATCAATGAAAATTACTTCAATAATTGATTAAACTGATTGATTTTTTTGTGAAGATTAAAGACCTAAATGCAATGCTATTGGCTGGTGTCTGCAAAGCAGCCAATCCAGAAGCAGCGTTCCTGTTCCTTGACACTGATTGGCTGAAAGATCAAAGGAGAATGTAGATGTTGTCTTTCCATGACGCGTATCAACACCTCTTCAGGTATATCTGGAGTTTGAACTATTAAAATATAAAATTATGCGCATTTTTGAGGTGGGCAAGTATTAATAGGTGGTTGTGGGAAATTATTCAATTGCAAATTGAGAAGTAAAAAACTTGGTTTAGAGTCTGAAAACAAAAAAAACATTTCTTGATTTCTTGGGTTTTAAAATGTTTGCTGCTCCTGATTATTTACAGTAAATATTTAGACGGTTTTCTGCAGTAACGCTGTCTTTCACATTTAATCCTGCACCTTGCTCATGTCATGAATACAGTCTCTGTGGTTTTTTTTTCATAAAAAAAGCATCAATTGCAGCAGAAACGCCTACAGAAGAAAACCCGAGTTAAAGCCAGGAAAGAAGTATTGTTGCAGAGCCTGTTATCTGTGATTTGAACCACAGGAAACTTGATTTTATTTGACGAACCTAACAGCCTCCGTGTTTCTGCGCTGCAGCAGATCCGATGTGGGAGAAAAGCCGGTGAGGGTTTGTTGTCTTTAGGGAGTTCTCACATCCACTTTTCCCCAGAGAGCCTCGTTGTTTATCCCAGTACTTACTGCTGCGGTGCTTAAGCTCAGCTGACGTGTTTCTCTGAATTTAGAGATCTCAACAGCTATTATTTAATTTCCAACACATTCAAAGTGCTTTTCCTGCCTTTAAGTAAGAGCATTTGTAACTGGAGTAACTCAGACTGAAAGTGCATTGAATCGGCCGCGTTTGTGCATCACCACCCGGCCGCAGCGCCCTTATAGCAGGCGCATATATCCGAGTGTTGCTGCATGTTTTTGCCTCCGTTTGTGACTGTTCCCATAAAGCCGGAGCTTTTCTGCTGACTGGTGGATCTTCGCAGGCCTCAGGTTGGCTGTTGCCCAGCAGCCCAGCCGGTGAACCGCAGAGAGAGCGCATTGATTTCATCCCAGCAGAAATCCCTGCTCCGGTTCCCGCCTCGCTACCCCGCCCAGCACCTGATTAAGCATTCGCAGGGAGCCATGCCAACACAATTTGTCATTTATCAAAAGTAATTAAAAGCAATTTCTTTTCTCTTGTTGATTGGAAATTGACTAATTGTTGAGTCGGTGAAAACGGGGGAATAAAAAAACAGAGAAGGATGAATTTTACATAAACTCAGAGGAAAACATAAATGCTGTAAAACGAGGGCCAGACATCTGGCTCTGTGATTTTCCTCTACATGATTATGACTGCAAACCGAAACAGTAGTTGAGCGCATTCTGATATATATACAGCCCATAGGCAGTAAATAATATATTAGAAACAGCATATCGACTAGCTGACTTAAAAGGGTGTTTTCACTTCAAGTTGTGTGAACACCAGAGTGGGAGGAAAATACAAACACTGGTTGGTTACTTGTTAGGAGAAAATGGAAAAAAAAAAGAAAAAAAAGCATCTCGCCAAAAGAGATATTTGAGCCAGTGAACATCAGAGAGTTGGAGCGATTGAAGTGACGGTACAGAGGAGGGAGGAGGACGAGCCGAAGCCATCCTCCAGCCGGGGTTACAGCCGGTCTGTCCAATGAAACCAAGCAATACCATCTCAACATTATCGGTAACAACCTCTGAATGCACCATTACCTTCTATGAGGGCAGAATGAAATGTCAGAATTGATTCGAGAGGGGAGGGTTGAGATAAAAGCGGGCCAACTGTGGTGGACATTTTGTTTCAGCGGCCCTTTATTTGGCGTCCCTGGATCATTAGCAGACGGAGAAGAGGGAACTGGAGGAACATGAAGGAGGCGTGGGCGGCCGTCCTCTCTCACCAACACGGAGAACACGAACGCAGCACGAAGAGGCGAGAAACCAGCTGAATCTCACATGATGCAGTCGGTATCTTCACCTGAGTGGACCAAGGATTTATTCGATTCTTTGTCAACAAATTGAGTCGCTACTTCAATGAGGCGTCATGAATAACCCCTCTAAAGGCTGCAGACGGACACGCTGCACCATCACTGCCAGGGAGGGCAGAAATAATTGGGCTACGGTGAAAGACGCCGGCACTCACGTCTCAGCAGAGACAGTTCAGAATACCTAATTGAACCTCTTATTCTTCTGCCTTTTGTTTACATTCTCATTCATCATAAAAAAAAACTCACTTATGCTCTCCAACGTGTATGGTTATTAATGTTCTAATTATGATTTTCCCCTCCAATCTTTTGCCTTGCAATTTGGGTGATGTATGTTTGAACAACACAGCGAGTCCCGCTGGAAATAAATGCAGTAGCACACCTTCTCCAGGGAGCCCTCTGATGGAGAGGGAAAGCTCGTCACCGTTTGTCTATACGCGTGGATTTATGCCGGCTCACTGAGCTCCCACCATTATCTCTGTTCGACGTGGATTTTCAAGCACAGCAAAACCATCTCCCTCCTAAAAACACCACAATTCAGCGACGTTTGTCAAGTCACAAGTCCTCACTTGCCAAAACTGTTAAAAATCAAAAAATAAAATGACTTATAACTACACATGCAGTGATTTAGCTAAACGGATCAGTAAATCATTGTAGATTCAAAAAAATAAAAAGGCATTCTGGGTTTGCTTTATTACAAGAAATTAATAGTTTACAAACTTTATAGACAAGAACTGGATATGAATAATTTACAAAGTTACACTCTGTTTTGATATGTGACCAAAGTTGCAACATTTGGTTAATTTTCAAATAACAAAACCCTTTGAGCAACCTGTTCCCCTCCTCGCCTCTGGGGGCGCTGCACCAAAAAGTTAACGATACAAAAGCCTCTGAAGACACTGAGCCAAACTTCCTTCTGCATGAAATGTAAACAAAAATGATTTTAGCGGTTGTTTGATTCCTCTTTTATATTTGGTAAACGACCAGTTGAGTAATTTTTGCTGCTAGCGTTAGCCTAGCATGTTTGTTTTGTGTTTGTCAGTGTGAATGGGTGAATGCAGCCCTAATGTAAAACACTTTGGGCGGTCAAAATGTCTGCTATGATCAGTCCATTCATCAGATAATATGGATTTAAAAACAGGACTGTTTCCACTGCCACATTTTTACTCTTATAACACGACTTTACCCTTTTGTTATAAGTGAAATAATCTACCAGTCCACTTAAACATTCTTTATTTAAGAAACCTAGCACCTTTTTCACATCATTATTTAGGAGCTATTGACCTAAAACAAGCTCCAGTATCTTGCTGAAAAGTTAGTGTTGTCTTATTTCAAGTATACAAAGATATTTACACAAGAAACCAGACAAAAATACTTGGTAAGATTATTTATTTGTGCAGTGATTTCAATATTGAGAGCATGTAGCGCCACCTAGCTGCTACTATCCATCCTAGCAGCAGGGGAGTACTTAGTTTGGGAAGAAGAGATTCTCAATTTCAGCTTATATTATATTATATATTACATTTTTGTTTCTGGACATGTATCCGAGTAGATTTTGAGCAAGGTGTTCTTCCTTTCCCCCACCACTGTAGGTGTGATTAGCTAAGGAGAAGGAGATGATATCAGCGAGAGGCTTGAGCAGCTCCTGCAGAGCGGGTGAGAGGGTCCTGTACTGCCTGGAGCAGAAAGCCTTCTTCAAGGCTCTTCCTCTGAGCACTTTTAAAAGAGCACAAATTAGGTGTGAGGAACGCCTGCGTCGACGCACAAAGAGAAGAAGTGGAAGGAAACGGATGAAAAAGATCCTGGGAAAGGGGGGCAGGACCCCGAGTGGCAGCGGAGAAACGGACGGCTGGAAATAAGCTCTCACTTTCAAACGTTTACGGCAGCTCAAATATCTGATGATACCTCTCATAGCTTTTAATCTTTAATGTGAAAAATTAATCATCCCATTCATTATTTTAATAGCTGTCATTTTTCTCTCCCCAAAGTGATGATTTATAACCATTAAGCCCTGTGTAGGCCTGTGTGAGAGGGATTTATCGTAATGTTTGCACCAGGTAGCCTCCAACCATATTTCATTACTCTGACAAGCCATTAAAATGCCCTGGTGATTAAACAACAGCTCTGAGGTCAGTGTGTAAAGCTGTTTCTTTACCCATGCTGGAGCGCGGCGGCGGCAGCGGCGCAGGCAGGGACCGCTAGCCTAACAAAGGCCTCTTCCTGCCCCGGCTCCCTCCTGACTGCCAATCCCAGGTATAGATCTGTATCTGGGCCTGTGTGGGAGCGCGGCGGGGCCAGAGGAGAGGAACGCACACGCACCGGGGCGACGATGAAATAACGTTAAGAATGGGGCTATTACGGCTGTTTTCCTTTGTGGTTTGAGACTGTGATAACTGCACTTAGAGGAAAAACTCCACACTAAGATCCTCTTATGTCCATCCATCTGCAGAACGCTCCGTTTTCCTGCCAGGAAAGGTTTCCCATGATGCTTTGCTCTGCTCACTCCTCGCACCCCTCCTCTGGTTATTGGTTTCCAACAGATCCCAACATGAAAACGGTTTTCTGCAGCAGCGTTTCTCTCCAGGGTTCATCAAGTTTCTTGGAAATAGTAATTAGTAAAGAATTACTGGTTACTTCCCCAAGAAAGTATTCAGTCAGTCAATCAAGTTTATTTGTAAAGTAAGAACTTCACAGTCAACAGTTGAAGAATTACACACAGAAGTGTCGAAGGCTGTTGTGATTTCCTGCCCTGATTAATGCATTACTGATGCATTATGGGTATAAAAAGTCCATGACACTGTGTCTTGTCATCAAACTCATTTGGTTCTGGTCTTCCCCCCTGGGTTGTTCTGCTGATTCACAATGTTCTCACAGCTCAGAGGCTTCCAGCACCTTCTGGAGCAGCCGGATCCGTTTGGTCACACTGGCCTTACAAACATCCGTCCTCGAAAATGGTTGAGCTTCCACATCCATAATTAATACGCCGTTATTTGCTCAAGCAGCACAAAGCTCATCCACAGACTGAGGATTTACTGTTTGGGAAATATTATCACAAAGCAAAGACGACGACCCTGAAGAAAGTCCAACATGTTTCACTGCAAAAACACAAAATACTACCAAGTATTTCTGGTTTACTTTCCAGTATTTATCTTAGATGTAAGATAAGTTAATCTACTAACTTATGTTCATTTATCAATTTATCTTAGAGCTGATCAGTTAAATAAATTAACTTATCAGCTACAATTTTAACAATATTGAGATGCACCAGTGTGTTGTCTGATTTTAGTTAATCAGACAACCTTAAGGTAACTTTTTAGCTTGTTTTGAGTCAATAATATTTTAATATTGATGGAAAAGCACAAGCTCCACTTACAGGTTATTTCATATACATGGGAAAAATCTGCCTGTGGAACTAGATCTTTATTAATATTAGGGAATTATTGACTTAAATCAAGATGAAAAGTTAATTGCAACTTACTTTGTTGTCTTTCAAGTGAACTAAGATATTTGCACAGGAATCTAGACACAAATTCTTGGTAATGTTTTGTGTTTTTGCAGTGGGAAGTGCAGTTTATGCCATTTTCAACCTAAACTTCCATCTTCCAGGTTTGTTTTTGTAAAAACGAGGTTAAAGGGATGAGCAGTTAAGACGCAGGCAGCGCTGAAGCCGCTGCGGAGCTGGAGGAAGCTTCAGCCCTTCATATATGTTCATGTCTAATGTCCAGAGCCCAATGAGCTGGATTGATCACTGATGCCACATCTGACAGTGACTGACAGCGGCTGTAATTGCTATGTTTGCTTTGGGAGGAGAGCAAACAACCGTGCTGGGACTGGTGTTTGTAACAGGCTGGCGTTTCTCAATTACTTCGAAATCCAACTCTGGATATTGCATTATTGCACACAATGGCCGCCGCCGCGCTGCCTGAATGCCTGAGTGCTGTTAGCTACTTGACTAATGGATGGGATCAGTTCTCTTCATGACATGATGGTGTCATGACAAAGCAAACACCTGCTCTCGTTTCAGAGTGCCGTTCAAGCGCAAACACTCGTAACTGATATCCAACCCTCATTTCAGCACTTTTTCCCCCATAATTTAAGTCAATTATCTAATTATGCGATGGCTCAACTTTATTCGGTTGCACGATGGCTTCTTTGTTCAACAGAAAGTCGTTTGGCACAAATACAACGGCGGCAGCACAATACGACCCGCTGAAAAAGGCAACACAAGCAGAAATCTTGCTGAAATTATTCATGGTTAAGAATTTGAATCAGCAGGAAAACTGAATTGCAAACTCTGAATTATATTACCAATCATCTAAGGATGAGTAATCACTAGACTAATGTTTTATTTAAACTTTTGTTCTGGTTTAGTTTGACAATTCAGTTAAAGACCTGAATGGTATTATAATAGTGGAGAAGTTGGTGGACATTTAGCTTCAGCAGTGTTTAAATATTAACTTTAAACTGTAAGGCAGGAACGATTAAAGGTGAGATAAATAAGCTAATATTCTAGCTCTTACAGGAAACCTTTAACTATTTAAAGGTTTTCAAGGATTTAGTGGCATCTATGCTGCAAAAACAGTTGAGAAAAAGAAACTTTGTTGAAAATAACCAGAAGTTCAAACATCTTTTCATTCCTGTTAATCTGCTGTGATTCTAGAAGCTGCTCCCTGTAGATGCTGAAGCTTTTAACATTTCTCAAAAGGTTTCAGCTCCATACATCACATCACTCCTGTTGTTATCAGGTGTTTCTTTACAATCTAGCATCATTTTGAGATGACAGTTTCTAACCTTCCTTCCTATTTACTCTAATTGCTCCTATCCAACACTTCAGAGTTACTTCAAGTCTCTTTCCTGGTTTCTTATCCTCCATATTGTCCTTTGGCTGCAGAGTTTTATCCGTTTAAAAGGAGGGATTATTTCCTACTCTCACCCTGAGCTTTATGCAACCTGCTTCTTTCTAATTGGGATGATAACAGCTTCTATAAGGCTGCAGCTAGCGATTATTCCAGTTGATAGTTCTGACACAATGACATTTTAAAAAGGAGGGCAGATCCTTAATCTTATTTTATATAATATTAGAAATAAATGAAAAAATGCAAAGGAATAATGCCATTTCTTTTTGAATTTTATTGCCTAAATTGCTACATCACAGCAGTGTTTTAGTCAACACTTGATCGTTTGTAGCAAAGAATCCGAAGCTAAAGAATTACTTCTAAAGCTCCACTCTTTCAAAACAGCTGATTATTTTTAATTAATAATCGGAAGGCAAAAATATGGAAGAAACTTAGGGCTACTAGACATTTATATTGGCATTTTTCTCAGAAAACTAATATTTTGAGATGAAAAGTGTAAGTCATTTTTTTCAGTGATCCTCTTCCATAGTCAGGTGCTAAAGAGGATATTTAAAAATTATTATTATCATTATTATGATTACAAAATTTGAACTTGAGTAGTGTGGGCAGAACAGAAGAAGAAGGTTTCTTAAATGCCAACTATATTGTTTGTACTATTTTGACTTAATTACTGCTCTGGCTATAAACTATTTCAAACTTAGAAGACTTTTTTCAATAATCAATTAATCTGATTATTTGTTTCAACCCTGATCTCTAGTTTGTTTCTGTATTTGTTCAGATTTTCAGCCAGTTGCTGAAGTTTGAGTCGACATATTTCAGTCGCATTCTTTCAGATTTCATGCATTTTTGACCATTTCATGAACCCTACAGGCTTCTGTAGAGAACACAACATTAAACCGTCATAAAATAAATAAAACAGTTACATTATTAAACTGCTTGTCAGTTTACAGACGGAGTGTGCTGCTTTAAAATGCACTCATGGCTCTAAGCACTTCCAAAAGTTACTTGAGGACACAGGAAAAGTAAAAAAACTTCCCTTTTCTGCTGGTTTTGAAGGGTTAAAGCATATTAAACAGCAGAAATGTATAGAGACAGATAGATGGGGTTTGAGCCTGTGTTGTTAACATTTACAGCTCCTGTTCCTGAGGGAGAGGAGTGATCATCAGTGAAATCACCCTCATAGATTTGAAAGCCAGGGCTAAAAATTGGAACATATACTACAGGCAATGATTTCTGCCGTTTTATTCGTCCTGAAGCCTGGATGTGGCTTCGCACCGACGCTGGAACATCCCGTTTCTCCTCGCTATGACAGTTTAACACTTGTGACAGAGTCAGAGGAGTAGCTGCAGACGGGGGGAAATTAGCATTCTAATGTGTCTACCATCTCGTGTTTGTTGTGTCCCTGATGAGAAGCAGGAAAAAAACAGCGCTAATTTGTAATAGATATCAAAATTCCCAGCATTAAAAACTTAATTACAGAAAATACAACAGTGATAAACGGCTTATAAGCCGTTTCTGCAGACGACTGTCGTTTTCTGCCAACCAGAAAAAGGGGATATTTAGTATCCAGATGTACTTATGAATACATGAGGAGGAGGAGGAGGGAGGAAGATGCTTGTAATTCAGATTTTTTTTTTTTTTGCAACTTAGCAAATTTTCATCTATCAGCAAAGCACATTAAATCCCAGCTGGTCAGATGCTAGACTCCTGATGTTCTGCTTTAGACATGAAACAAACGACTGGTGGAATGAAAGCGCTGCTCAGAGCAGACTCCAATTAAAAATACATGTTTGAATGAATCTTGGTGGGGATGACAACTTTTAGCAGATTCTTCTTGAACTTTTAATGTCCCCAGCCCCGACTTCAAAAGGGAAATTAAATATTAAGGCTATTATCTAAGCTGCTCCTAATATTATTCAAGCGTAGGTTATTTATAAAGTACAGTAATAACAAAGTTATATAAGCCGTTTTCTCCTTTCTCAGCCGGCATGGGGATCAGAGGGTAGCTGGTTTCTGGTTTTGCAACCTAAAACGAGTAACCTAATTTATATATTTGCTGCAGTAAACCCAACGAGATCTGCTAGATTTATTACAGCAGTCCGAGCCGAAATGTAAATATATTTATGATTTATGACTGCAGGGAAATAGATCATGTTTAATACAGTGGATGTAAGGAGTAGCTCAATTTTTGGCAGCGGCCCGTGCATACTCAACATAATTTGTGCATTTGTAGAGGAAAAAAAAAACAAACAAACAGTAAATTATTATTTTCTCTGATTGCGAAGAATCCCAGTAAATCTGGCCCACCTAATGTGGATCACCAGTGTTTACCCAGCAGCAAGACGGTAAATACTCTGGCTGACATTTGAGCGAGGTTAGTGTGCTCAGAGAGCAAAACGGAAGTGGAGGCTCAGATGAATTTGTCTGACAAATGCTCCTGGAGTATGTGTTGTCGAATGTGCTTCGGCACGGCCCTGGACTGGGATTTGAGTGCGACTGAAGCCAAGCAAAGCATGCCAGATCACTAATTGCACAATTTAAAACCAAAGTCTCTGGCAGCTTGTCGTTTGAAATGGAGAGAAGAGCCACTGCTTAATCACTGAGCTCAACACAGATCTGCAAGGCTCTCCACCAAGGAGCCCCAGAGGCTCATGGCTGAAGTTCAGTGTCAACAGCCAAAGCAAAGAAAGACGTGATTGGCTCGTTTCTGCCGCAGCTGTAATAGAGAAGGTTTTATGAGGAGTTTCGGCCCGTGATTGGGCCGCTGAACGACTTCAAATGTTGCTGCATTGGCAGAGAGTTGGCTTCCATTTAATTGTTCATGTGAGCAAGCAACTGTTGCTCACAGTTGGTGGTGAGTCGCAGTTTGTCGGGTGAAATGGATCTCTCTCAGAAGTGCTGTGGCGCTATTAAGCCATTAAAAATTACATCCGTTTGGCTCCTGGTAAATTAATCTAAACCTACAGACTTTTCACCCCCTGCCCGCCTCACCCAGGCAATCCAAGAAAATCCATCTGCATTCTGCAGGATTTGAAATGACGCCCACTTCAGGTCATTTGGTTTAGGAAAATATAACAAGAGGGAGAATTGTTGCTGCGGCACACCAATTAGTAAAACGCAGCAGTGAGAGAGAGGAGCAGGCTGATTTGTGGAACAGCAGGAGAAATTTCAAATTCAACATTCATGTATACAACTATTCCCATCATGGCTCCCAGGAAGCTTCTGGTTTGCATCAAACAGCTCATAAAGATGCAAAAGATAAATGACTTGGACTCTGGGATCATCATTTATTCATACATTCACCATCATTTAGTCTCAGTTACTTTATCTCATGTAAAAATAACTAGATTGGTGTGACTTCGGAATTAACAGGATGTCTCAGAGAAACAGCTGAAGCTTTATTCAGCATCTTTGTCATGCACTTTCGACTCCGATGTGCTGAAACAAATGTGGAGCCGCTTTAAATTGGAAAAAATGATCAGCCCCTGAGAAAATTCCCAGGCAGATTTCCATCTCCAGTTGGTGTTTGCATCCATTTATGAAAATCCAGACCATTAAACCAAATGAAAGCACAAGCTTGGATAGACAACCGGATCAACCAATCAGGTTTTGATTTGTAGCCAGCAGCGTTTTCTGCTTTTATGGCCGACGATTTGCATAGAGCAGTCCAGTTACTCTGGAAACACCAACAGGTCCAGAACAAACAGCTACAGTGAATAAAATGACATTCAGAGAGAAAAAGAAGACATGCAGACACCTGCTGCTCTTTCCATCGTCTTTCTCAAGAAAAACAACTGGAAACATGTTCATCTCTCCGATTTTCTACTGCAGAAAACTGACCAACATACTGCAGGTCATCTTAAAGCAACATGTTCCCACGTTGCCTCCATGTGCACAACCAACATTCTGATAATAGCGTTTATTTGAATGAATCAATCAATATATAGTTTTTTAAATGGAGAACATCTGCATTAAGAGGCCACGAGGTTCTGAGTTCGCTTTCTAAAGTCTTTGGTTCTGTTTACACAGCAAGTATTGATGCACTATTCTAATTTTTTCCATTAGTAGTACGAACAACTACGAATTAGTTGTCCGTACTACTAATTAAATTTAACCGCAGTCACATTGCTGTGGGAACACCTTACAAAATTCACAGAAGAAGAACGTAGATGCCACACACCGGTGATTTATTTACTAAGTAATAATGGACACTGCCATTTATGGATCAATTTTAAAGTTGTTGAGTAATGGCCGCCAACAGTCACAAGATCAAAACAAGACAAAAGAAGCTAAGAGAAAACAAAGCACAGCTAACAGAAGCGGCATTTAGTGGGGAAATGGCTGCAGCCTCTGTAGAGAAGTCTGTTTGGAGTCATAACCAGGAGTTATTTCAAAATGTCAACTTTCAGTCGTGGATTTACTGAGTCTGGTTTCTTCTGGTTCAGATTTATGATGCACGTCTCAAGCCAATGGGATAAAGTTGGTGAAATATGCAACATTCACACTGCAGATGCTTTGGGAAGAACGGGACTCATATCTGATTTAGTTCTACAGATATAAGTGACACAAATCAGACATTTTAAGAACAAACAAATTAGAATTACGACGTTCAGACTGACATAAAAAGAACAAACGTTGGACTTGGCTCCCATTCGCCTGCTGTGCTAACGTAGCCTTAGCTGCTAACGTCTGTCCCTGAGTGAACCGGATGGCTCCGTCCCTGATCCAACAGGCCAGCATAATGAGCGGTTAAGGTTTATAGGAGTTACAGACCCTGATCTAAATACACCAACTGATAAAGTTGAACTACTAGAAGAACATTTCCATTTAAGACATTTTTAATCCTCTCCACTGCATCCAATGAATGATTGGATGTAAAAGGTGTTTAATAAGAGATTTTATTATTTTTCTTACATAATTTGAAGCAGGTGAAGCTAAAACTACTATTTGAAGTGTTCTGGGTAGAACAAATTAATGATTAATCAGTTACTAAATTAGTTGACAATTATTTCAATAATCGATTCTCAACTCTAAATCAAACTACTCCAGATGTCAGGGAAGAACAGGGCAGATTGGGAGACAAGGACGTTTTTAGCTCTATTTGACTTAAAGCTAAAAATAAAAGTTGATTTTGCATAACATCAGCCCTTTAAAGTTATTGTGGAAGCAAGAGAAAGTCCAACTCTATACTAGCAAGACTTAATCAATATGTAGTAAAACTTATAAACCTTGAAAGACAACAAAAACTGACCATATCTGCATATTTAACTTCCTCACTACGGATGTATCATCTCTAAGTTTTGTATACAGATATTAACCCTGGAAAAAAATGTGGTGTAAAACTAAAGGAGCTACAAGAAGAGAGACATCATTCCGCCTTCATAATATATAATAAAATACATGTTTTACTGCTGGTAGAACGTAACTCTACGGGGCATTAAACTCTCATTTCCTGTTATAGCAGTGTTACAGGTTCAGGCAATTCTCCGCTGGCTATTGGGAGGAGCCGTAAACATTATTACTATTGAGGCCAGATTGTATTTTGGTGAGAACATTAGCAAAGAGGCAACTTACTCATTGCCCCAGCGAAATGAAACTGTAGAGGGTTTTTTTCTCTCTTTTGACTTGGACCTAACAGGAGAATACACCATCAGCAACACAGCAGCAGAACAGAAAGGAAGAAAGAAGGTGGAGCTGGTGAGACACACTGTGGAAGACGGGAGAAAAAAAACACTGCCCCGAAGTCAATTCCACACTCAAGCAACATCCGTCTCTGATCTGGGAGCGTTCCTGCAGCGCCGGCATAACAAGAGTGATGCAGCACTGAGGGCCATGAATTAAAAAGTCAATATGTAAAACCATAGAGGGATGCCATTTTGAAAAAGCGTTCCATCAATGGAAATCATATTAACATGATAAAGGGCAGATTGGGAGACAAGGGCATTGATTCAGATGCTGCTCCAGCGGCCCGCCATGTCCACCTCAAACATGTTAATGAATCGCAGCACAAAAGCAGAGGTGAGGCGGCGCGCCAGGTGTGAGGAGGGAGGGTATCACAGCTAGCTAACGCTAACGCTAACAAAAAGAAAACTACTGAAACTGAGAAAACATTTTCACTGACTGAAATAAAGAAAAACCGAATTAAACTGTAAAAACTCAGACAGGAAGTATAGTGTGTTTATAAAACTAACTAAAATATACTTAAATTATAAACATAATATCCTTTGTTTTATGTTTATGAAGCTACGTATTAGCCTTTCAAAATTAGAAATTGAAAGAAATTGATTTTTTTCCGCCACACTAGAGTTTTATGTCAGCTGTCGGCAAATTATGAGACTCAACTTACGCTAATCCGCAAAATAGCAGTTTAGAACTGATACCGACCCGATAGAGGAAAACAACAGAACCGATTTAAAATGTTCCCTTTTTCCAACAGACGTAATAGTTCTGAATTTCACATCTGATAATTATACATCAGTACAGCCATGAAAAATGTAAAAACAACTTTAATTTGTTCAGTCAGTGGAATTAGAAGCAGATCAGCCAAAGTAACATCAACAGTAAACTGACAACAATACATGTTGGTCAAACATGTAAAAAACAAACTACAACAAACCTTTGAAATGGTAAAGTACCACGTTGTCACCGACATCCAATCTAGAAATGTCTTCAATATTGGGCCTGATGCTGATATTAATATCGGATTGGAGCATCAGATCTAGCAAACACATTTACTGAATAAATCACAGCAAAATAAAACTAAACTATAACGAAAAAACCCAACAGTATTATAACTCTGGTTGGTAGGGGGGTCAGATGAGAGCGGTCGGCTTTAAAGCGACAGGAGGAGGGCAGAGTCGCAGCAGGTCGCCGCATCAGGTGACGTCTCCGTCTGCACCGCAAGTTTTTGTTGGTTTGGGTTTATTTTGGATCCAATTAGATGGGAGAGAGAACTGCGTCGCCACCGAGGCTCCCAAAGAGAGAGCAGAGAGAGCGGAGGACTCACTCCCTGTTGACCATGACTACAGACACACAGCCTGGGGGAGGGAGCATCCAAGGCCCCCTCATGTGTGTTCTCACACACACACACACACACACAACACACACACACACCCCCACACACACACACACACACACTGCACAGAGAGCGACATGAAAGCAGCAAGGCATGGCTGCCAGGCCAAACAGATGAATTACTTATCAAAGACGCACACAGCAGAGTGGCAACACATACACAGCAGGTTCATTATCAATTCACCTTCAATTAGCTGTCCTTGGCACTGCCTGCCAACGGGACCCGAACAGGAACATTCATAACTCATAAGCTCATTCCACGACAAAAAGAGGATCAGGTGGATTCTTTTGAGGAATTCAATTAAAACAGTGTTGCAGCGTTAAAAAAAAAAAAACGAGAGCGGCACAGACAATTTCTAAAGAAGGATAAAAGCAAAAGGATTATTTTCAATGCCAAAGAAGCAGAAAAGAAAAAGGGAAGGGTGAGAAAAAAAGGGAAAAGGCTTCCTTGGAGTCTGATGGCACAGCACCTTTGTTAAATATGAACTAATTAAGTGGAAAAATGAAAGTGTTTCATCTTCATTAGTATCAGACAATAGGAGTATGAAACATAATTGAGAGTAGTTCCACTTTAATAGAATGAACAGAAGTCATTTGGTATTGAAATGTGCAGGGCGATTTAGCCAAAAGAAAGTGTATTATTAGATTTAATAGAACACCTACAAATGATCAATGCTCGGAGCACAGGTGGCAGTTTGTCTCTGGTTCTTCAAATGATTAGGCCCACGAAATAATGGCCAGCCAGATTCATGTTGCTTCTGCATTGATTATGAGCAGCGGCCCATTTTTCATGAATTGGAGCTCTGGAGCCATTTATTAAGCCTTCACTCGTGTGACATAACAACCGTTCGGCGCAACGCAGCCGCTGGAGTCTGGATTTGGTGAAAACGGGACGCTGTGGGGCAAGGCCTGTCGATGATGATGACAAATGGCTCAAACCAACCTGTAAACGCTGAATCCTATAACACTGTTTTGGTTTATGATTTCTAGAAGATTGTTGAAACCTAAAAAAAAATGTTTTTATGTTTTGTATTACTGACTACTGCAGCTAACATGGTGGCTTTCTGATGATAGTAAAGTTATCCTGAAAATAAATAGTCTTAATGATTAATCAGATAAAAAAAAAGGCAAATTCTGCAGATTTTTATTTATTTTTATAAAATATTAGAAATGTGAAAATTCTTTTTTTTTAGGTGATTGGGTCAATCTGCAAACATGATGCTAACTTAGGTTTCTTTTAAAAAGTCCATCTTTTAAATCAGTTAACATTAAAACATAATTTCCAGGAACTCTGAATTAATGTATCTTTTTCTTTCTATAGAAGGAACTAAACGTGACGTTAGTTTATCCAAATATATACTGTAAATTGCAATTGAGATGACCAATTTCAATTAACACATCTGGTAGAATATTCAATATTTGAATTCTGATCCAGAACAGCACGGCATTCTGGGAGGTGGAGGCAGACGAAGGACTTTAGTCGCTCAACCTCTCACAGCCAGCTAAGCTAGCACTTTGGTTACGACCTGTTGAGTATGTTGTGGTTACCTAGCAACGACCTGTTGAGTACGTTGTGGCTACCTAGCAACAACCTGTTGAGTATGTTGTGGTTACCTAGCAACAACCTGTTGAGTATGTTGTGGTTACCTAGCAACGACCTGTTGAGTACTTTGTGGTTACCTAGCAACGACCTGTTGAGTACGTTGTGGTTACCTAGCAACGACCTGTTGAGTACGTTGTGGTTACCTAGCAACGACCTGTTGAGTACGTTGTGGTTACCTAGCAACGACCTGTTGAGTACATTGTGGCTACCTAGCAATGGCCTATTGAGTACGTTGTGGTTACCTAGCAACAACCTGTTGAGTAAGTTGGCGCAGATTTAAGGTTTATCCACCGTGATTTATAACTGATTGAAGTAAAAACACAATGGATTGGAGAGAAAACTGTGGAAAGGTGAGTCCACCAGTTTGGCTCTATTTCACATATTTAAAACAAAAAACTAATCAATAATTACTGATATATGAAACATCTGTTCTTGTAAACCTGCAGCACAGGTTTGCACCCAGCTCTTACTTTCAGTTCCTTTAGTGCAAATTGCATCCAGATTCCCTAAGAATGAAGTTATGTACGTCAAAATTAACTCCGCTGCTGAGAACCTTCACACCACATTTAATTAGAGGTCTGAGGCTACAGGCTATACTTAGAGGTACAGGTGGTACATAATGTGAAGTTGGGGGCCCAGCAGGGGCCAAACTGTACAGCTTTGCTCCGAGGCTAACGGTGAAGTTAATCCGTCAGTTAGCTGGTGGAGAGAGCTTTGCATTTTGCTCTAAAAACATTTGTTTGTCAAGCTACTTCTTATGCACAGGGGCACTGCCGTGTCAAAGGATGTTAGTAAGGGTCTCCTGCTGTGGTTTTTCTGTGCATATGAAGCAGGAGTTCCTCTTTTTTTGGAAAAAGAAGAGAAATTGTTTAGAGTTTAACTCATGCAGCATGAAAAGGAAAGCCATAGTGCATAAAAGCCACAATGGTCATTTGTAAAAAACATGAGCGCATCACAGAGCTCGGCCACATTGAGACGGCCGTCTTGAGAAACAGAGGGTCTTTATCACTTCAAAGGCTGACATCCCCCCGGCGTCTCAGGGAAGCCGTGACTGGCACTCGTACAGCCCTCTTTCTGCTGCATTTGTCCAATCTTAGAAAGCCCAGAGTCAGGAAACACAAGGTCTTTTCAAAGTTAGTCAACAGGCCTTTGAAGCGCAGCCAACGGAGTCAGCAACCCAGCGACAAGGTGCCGAGCCATTATCATTCAATAGACAGCCGGGATTTTGCATATTTAACAGGAAATTTCACTTTGCTTTTTTGACACGGGGCATTATGCATCCTCTGTACATAAAATCCATCAGCACCTTGCCAATTTTGTTTGTGCTTTTTCCCATTTCACTGGGGAAATGTGTTTCTCTTGCCATGCACACTACATTCAAAACCTGCCCCAGAATTAAATTATATGTCTGTTTGGACAAGCAAATTGGACCAAAGGATCAAGGTAAACCATTTTACTCACTCATTTATTTCATGAGATTGTTTGTGCTGGTGCTGATTTAAGCTCGTGGGAAGAAAAGCTCCACATTGTAACATTTCTTTTTTTCTTGTTTGTGACACGGATAAAAATTAAATGTCTGGGTTTGGTTTGCTATCAAAGTAGAATCCAATATAAGGTTATATTTTACATATAAACAGCAAAAAGTAAAAAATGAGTTTAAAATGTCATACTTTTGTTTTGCCAACAGTTCAGGTAATCCATTTTCTTTTGTATGAAGAGTTGAATGGTAACTTTTGTTTTCCTTACACTCAGTGTGTTAAAGAAAAACAGAAAATTACATCCAAATATGTAAAAATGAAAGAAGTTTTTTCTGGTACAACACTCGCATAACAGCAGACTATTGTAATGTGACTGAATGTTTCAGTTAAACATTCAGTTGAAATGAAATTGAATTTCAGTTAAACATTCGGAGTCGAGAAATCTCCTTTAGAAATTAGATTTGTTTTATTAGTCCAAGCAACAAACACTAATTGTGATTAATTAATTATATAAATGCAAACTGAATAAAATAATAATTGTTTGTTTTTTTTTTGCTTTGTTCTTTTAAAATACAAGAGTCCCGACCAGGAACCTTTGTATTGTGTTTCTGGTACGCTCATGAATCTGGTGCACAAGCGACATCAGCAAACAGCAACGGATGACAAAGCTGTTAAAAATAATAAATATCTTTATTGTTGAACTCATATATATATATATATATATATATATATATATATATATATATATATATATATATATAGCTCCCTGAACAAGCCCCGGTAACCATCACTGTGGCAGATGTCCAAGAAAGAGTCTCGGGTATGAAAAACTGGACAGCACCAGGACTTGACATGATCCATGCCTACTGGCTAAAGAAACTCACTGTCCTCCATGAGCGACTGGCAGCTCAAATGAACCAGCTGCTACAAAATGGGATTCACCCTGAATGGTTAACTGAAGGTCGCACAATCCTGATACAGAAGGATCCCTCAAAGGGTTCAATACCATCCAACTATCGGCCAATAACCTGTCTCTCTACAACATGGAAGCTCATATCAGGCATCATAGCGGCTAAGATAAGTGGTCACATGGATAAATACATGAGTACGGCACAGAAGGGCATCGGCTTAAATAGCAGAGGAGCCAAACACCAACTCCTTGTAGACACACAGTCGCCCGAGACTGCAAAACCCGACACACCAACCTGTGCACCGCTTGGATAGATTACAAGAAAGCCTATGACTCAATGCCACACACTTGGATCATTGAATGCTTAGAAATGTACAACATCAATAGGACTCTAAGAGCCTTCATTGCAAACTCGATGGGGCTGTGGAAAACCACCCTTGAAGCCAACTGCAAACCACTTGCACAAGTGTCCATCAAATGTGGCATATACCAAGGAGATGCTCTGTCCCCACTGCTGTTCTTCATAGGCCTGAACCCCCTCAGCCAAATCATCAACAAGACTGGCTACGGATACCGACTGAAGAATGGGGCCACAATCAGTCACCTCCTCTACATGGATGACATCAAGCTGTATGCTAAGAGTGAGCGAGACATCGACTCACTGATCCACACCACCAGGATATACAGCACTGACATTGGGATGTCATTCGGACTAGAAAAGTGTGGTCGGATGGTTACAAAGAGAGGGAAGGTCGTCCGCACAGAAGGGGTCTCACTCCCAGAAGGAACAATAGCAGACATAGAGCACAGTTACAAGTACCTGGGAATACCACAAACAAATGGCAACCTCGATGAGGTCACAAGGAAAGGAGCCACAGCCAAATACCTCCAACGAATAAGGCAAGTCCTGAGAAGCCAGCTCAATGGCAAGAACAAGATCCGTGCAACAAACAGCTATGCCTTACCAGTAATCAGATACCCTGCCGGAATAATTAGCTGGCCAATGGAAGAGATAAAGGCCACGGATGTTAAGACTCGGAAGTTACTAACCATGCATGGAGGGTTCCACCCCAAATCCAGCACCCTGAGACTGTACACGAGCCGTAAGGAAGGAGGCAGAGGACTAGCGAGTGTGAGAGCCACTGTCCAGGATGAAACATCCAAGATCCATAAATACATCAAGAACAAAGCCTCAACGGACGATATGCTCAGCGAATGTCTCAGGCAATGGGGAACAGAGGATGAGGGGCTAGAGGTTCCATCATGGGAGAACAAGCCCCTACATGGGATGTACCACCGACAAATAACTGAAGTGGCTGATATCAGGAAATCCTACCAATGGCTGGACAAAGCTGGACTCAAGGACAGCACAGAGGCTCTCATCCTGGCTGCACAGGAACAGGCCCTAAACACCAGAGCAATAGAGGCTCAGATCTACCACACCAGACAAGACCCAAGGTGTAGGTTGTGCAAGGAGGCCCCTGAGACAGTCCAGCACATAACAGCAGGGTGCAAGATGCTGGCAGGGAAAGCGTACATGGAACGACATAACCAGGTGGCGGGCATAGTGTACAGGAACATCTGTGCAGAATATAGACTGGAAGCCCCGAGATCGAAGTGGGAAACACCCCCAAAGGTGGTGGAGAATGACCGAGCTAAGATCCTGTGGGACTTCCAGATCCAGACAGACAAGATGGTAATGGCGAACCAACCGGACATTGTGGTGGTGGATAAAGAACAGAGGAAAGCCGTTGTGGTGGATGTAGCTATACCAAGTGACTACAACATCAGGAAAAAGGAGCATGAGAAACTGGAGAAATACCAGGGCCTCAAGGAGGAACTGGAAAAGAACTGGAAGGTAAAGACCACAGTGGTGCCTGTGGTCATTGGGGCCCTCGGGGCAGTCACCCCCAAACTGGAGCAGTGGCTAAAACAGATCCCAGGAACAACATCAGACATCTCAGTCCAGAAATGTGCAGTACTAGGCACAGCCAAGATACTGCGCAGAACCCTCAAGCTCCCAGGCCTCTGGTAGAGGACCCGAGCTCAGAGGATGAAAGAGACCACCCACAGAGGGTGAGAAGGGAATTTTTTATTTTTTTTATTTAAAAGAGCTTTGTAATTAAAAATGGTGCGTATTTTGTTGATATTTTGTTTTTTATCACAAGGTGATGGATTCAGGTTAAATAAATACAGTCCATGAAATGAACTCAAATAAAACTATTGTAGCTATGCTATATGAAAATATTCCACAGATACATTTTCCATGAATAATTTGGAGTTACGTTCCACAGAATAATCTGTGAATCCACAAAAACACAGGACCCACTCTAAAACCAAAGTCTGGCAATGATGCTGTATAAACTATAAAGTTATTTACTGTAAAAATTATGAACAAAATTAGCCCAATATCATCTGAAGATGTGTAAAATAATCTCATAGCAAATACATCTCAAAACACAACCCGTCTCCTTCAGGCATTTGTGTTTATCAGACTGCAAATGGCCACTTATTGCTCCAAGACTGTGGTTTTAAATGCCTCAAAAGTAGAAAACAAAAAAGTAAATTCATGTTAAACTACGGATTTAAACATCTAATAGGTGAAAGCTCTCTAGATCATCCTGGGTTGTGACCATGAGAGAGTCAATAACCACAAAACAAGCTGACTGAAGGTAGACATAATTTATCTAGTGAGTCAAACAAATTATTTCATTCTAAAGTATAGTAACGCGACAATTAATATTTGCAAATCTTCAGTTCTTTGTAATCACACAGCAAAAGCTAATTTCCAGACTCCACCGTTTCCTGCTCCATTTTACAACACACATGACCCAGTTAGCTGCAAAGTTTTAATTAGCTGGGCTTTTATATAAGCAGACAAAAACCTCTATGATATTCTAATCTGTTCCTCGAGAGGGCAGTGGCTGCATGATGAGAGGGGTTAAAACAAGCAGCACTGAAAAACTACAATAATAAACAACATGGACAGCGAACAGAAGGTTAGTCTACCAAGACACAAACCAGACCATCAGGTCAGATTATTATCCTGCTTCTAGGGTGTTTTCACACACTGGACTCGGTTTGATTGGGGACAAAAATTACAACATTTGCTACATTTTCAGGTGGTGTGGTTCGCTTTCTCACTGCACTGTCTCAAACCAACAAAACCTTTTGAGCAACCTGCTCCCTTCCTCACCTGTGGTGGCGCTATACCAAGAACCACTGAAGGAAGCAACACTGAAATCTCTGAGTGCAACTTCCTTCGGCGCATAATATAAACTAAATGATTTTAGCAGTTGTAGGATTTCTCTTTTGTTGTTGGCAAAAGGCGGTGAGCGCAAGACAAGTGTGTTTGTTTTTACCCAGAATGCTCCACTTCCTGCTTTTGGAGCGGTGGCCCGTACGGTTGGTGTTCACATATGCATTCAAACGACACCAGAGTTCACTTCAACCAAGCCGAGAGCGAGGCTTTTAGGGGGTCCAGAGTTTGGATTCTTGGTCCACATCAGTGTTCATTCACATCTCCCCCAACGAACCAGACTATCCAGGCAAATGAACTAGCTTAATTGAAGTGGACCAAACAGGTCAGGTGTGAACGATCCCTTAATTAAAGTATAACAGTAATCAGGAGAGTCATTGTCTAGATCAGTGTATGAGTTAGAAAGACCCCAGGACCAGCCTTACTTCTCACGGGTTTGTTATCAGGCCACATGCCAGAGCCACATGAAGGCTGATGTCTCTCCTGTGGGATGGTTTAAAGCCCTGAAATGCTCTCAACACCACTGATTGAGCAGCATCTGTTAGGGAGTGAAGAATCTTTTTTATGAGCCATTCATTATTTTATCTCTTGAGCACAAACCAAACTGTGAGATCCGTCCACAAAAAGCCACTCTTGACGTTTATTATTTGGACTCCAGGGCACCGTCTCATCCCTCTGGTGACTTTGCGAGCTTTGGAGTCTCTCCGCAGTCTAACGGTTACAACGATAGCCGCCTTGTCGCAAATCCCATGGGGATTCGCGCGGACAACCAAGCTCCAGTTCCAGAATTGCTAATGAGCGGCAGTCGGTGAGCGGATTTTCCTGTGGGCTGTCAGCTGTCCGTCCCCGGGTAGACAGACGGAGGGAGAGCACCCAGAAAACCCCTTCAGCCCTCCCCTACAAGTTCAACTTCACAGGCTGGGGTCCCAACTGTGAGCTGCTAATGATCCATATGATGGTGCAGGGCCAGCCATTGTTTGGGCTACATTACCCAGAGAGGGACAAACAATCGTTCGCAGTGTCACTTGATAATGGCCCAAAAAGCAAATCTCACAGACCTTCATTCTTCAAAAGGGTAATTAATTCGCTGCTGTGCTGGGATGCTTCATCTCCTCCAGCTCCTCTCATGCTGCACCCACTATACTCTCCCAAAGATTTCCAATTGTTTTGCAGACAATGGTTTCAGAAGGCAGTAAAAGACCATTGATCTGAGGACTATTTGCAAATACCCGTCTCCATACAGAGAAATGCATCTTACTGTGTTACGTTAAGCAATTCCACATTTTAATGGGTGGACTATTGATGGTTGATGCCAAAAGAGTATGGTATTGATGCACTCGAAGACATCCACAATGAGGTCTAGGGGGGATAACACCAGCTCAGCACAATAAATAAAGGAAGGGGCATCAAACTGAGGGGGAGGGATTGCATACGGCTGCAGAGTCCTCATAAAAAAGTTACTGTAATGTGTGTCATGATTGAATTTTATGATCAATGCTGCGGTACATCTAAAAGTCCACGGCAGCAGAACTCCCAATAAGCTAGTCAGATCTATACTTCTCAGGCCGGACTACGTAGTAATTACAATGGCCGATTAGCTACACGGGCATTATTGGATGTAATTAGGTGTTGATTAAAATTGGAACATTACTTCCAACAGCTCAAATGAGAGTGATAATAGCAAGGCTAAAGATCAGACCTATGTCTTCGCTTAACTCTCTTTTTTTTTTAAAGAAAAATTACAAGACGAGGAACAAAAATCTGCCGATCCCGCTCATTTCTGAATTACCAATCAATCCCACGCTCCGAGAGAAATGAATGATCTTTCGACAAAGCCGAGACAAGTGCAGGACAAGACAAATGTCTGTGCTTACATCAAATGTTCCCAGATACGAAACAATCCAACCACACCAATAAAGCAATCAATGCTAACTTAATCTCTGCAGCCTCAGCGGCACTTGCTTGCCATTTCTTAGCCCCAAAATGAAGAGGAAAAGAGAGCCTGAAAGGCATAAATAAATAAACTTCAAACCACTCGTGTTCTGCTGCTGCCACTAAGGATGTAGACGCACAAACTACCTCTGCACATCGACAGCGTATGAAGCTCATTTTGGATTAAATCGGGGCTGCATTTGAGCACAGAGGTGAATCGCAGACTACTTTCAAATTTGGTTTAAAGAGAAGGCAGGCAGGCTGGGGATGAGTCATATCTGCCAGTCTGGCTGCCCAGACTCCTCCTGCTGGGGCCAACAGGGTGGGAAGAGGCCTTTTTCCTCCCTGCAGGGGGGAGGCAGAGACTGGCCTAGTCGAAAGGTGCTTTGGGGGGATAAGCTGGGCACTGTGTCTCAAATGGGGACACTCGAATGGGTAAAGCCTGCCTTAAAGAGAGCTGTGCCTTTTTCCTCCCACTGTGACTCTTCATACCTCCATCCAAGCAGAACTAAGGGTGCCGCTCGGCGAGATACAAAAGGGACAGAATAACTCTTTCATACTTTCACATCTCTGCATACCCTCGCTATGTACTGTACAGCACAAAAAAAACACCCTCACACACACATACACTCCCAGGCACAAGACTGCACCCTTCTGGTCACACCGTGGGGCTACATCTGCACACCAAGTGGCTGGATTTTGTCCAGATGTAGTTATAATTTCACTAATGCTCGCTCAAATGTCAATGGGGTCCGGTGACAAAGGATTCTTAATCCCTCATATGAATCTAGCGCCCAGAGGCAGAGAAGAGGCGGAGTGTGTGGCAAATATAAGGGAGCTGCATGAGGGGGAATACATTACACCCGACTAGTCTCCGGCCTTAATGGGAGCGCTCCTCGCTGAATTCAGCGGATATTTAAATCGGCGAGCAGAGCGAGGGGCGACGCGCCGGTGAGAAGGATGAGCGCGTCGAACTCTTGAACTTTCCTTTATTCAGCCGGCCCTGCGTGCAGACATCTTCTGCAAGTAAACACAGACGAGCGCAGCCCATCAGCCGAAGCCACTTAAAAGAGTCGGGAACACAAGAGCCGCCCCCCCCATCTCTAAGTGAGATGATGTAGTTTCACTCTATTTGCCCAAATTATACTCTGCTGTCGCACAGGCTGTCTCATCCTGAGGAAGTGATGAATCAAAAGTGAAAGGCAGAAAAAAAGAAAAAGAAACTGCTACAATTGGATTTTTTCCTCCCTTCTTGTTGCCATTAAAACCTGAGGAAAGTCGAAACCTGTGCTGTGCGACAGTCTGTTCCACTGCAGGTCTGCTCCGGTGCCCATTGTTCTCTGAAATCCATTAAAAAAAGGGAAAAAGCTCGCAGAGCCACGCTGCTGCCTCCACAAACGTAATATACATCGGCCTGAGCAGCAGCAGACCCTTATTGTTTTCTCATTTCTTTTCCCACTAAAACATCTATCTCGTAGCCAGTTGTTGGTTTAATTGCTGCGTTTGTGTCAATACCTCTTTTTTCATTTTTATTGTTGCAACCCTTCCACTCGGCTCCACTCATGTTTTGCTAATTTGATGTTCTCATCAGACACTAGAAAAACAAAAACAAGTGATGATTTAATTTCTGTTTTAAAAAACAAAACCGTAAATAGAAACTTGAAGTAATATAGACCTGTTTAGACAATCTGAAAAGCTTCATTTCTCAATATGCACTCTGAAGGTAAGCGGGTCATTTCACAGATACTGAAGAACTTCATCATCATCATAATCACTGTGAATGTTTCCAAACTGTTTGTTAGAAGCGCATCAGGTCGAGTTTTGTGATCAGGAGGCTGAAATAGTTGGTGATTAAATAAAAACAAAACTCTTCATTGCTGTTATTTGATGTGGTTTCACTTTCTATTGCATAAATCTCAAAAATTATTTAGCAACACCATAAAATAAAACATAAAATATTCTCAGAGTTCTTAATTACCCCTTAATCAAACTGGTTTCATTTATAAATAATGATAGTTCTCTTTTTATTCTGAAGATTTGTTTTTAGAAGAAAAAAAACACTACATTAAAATCTGCAGTAAGTAAATGTCACTATGTCGTAATAATAATATAAGAATGATAATGTGGTAAAAAACTAAAAATCCTCTGTGGTCCAACAGCCATCTGCAGAAAGTAAGTTGTTTCTCCATCATTAGCATAGCTTATGTGTAAATACTATAAGTTTAACTGGATTTGAAACACACTGTGTTCTATAGTGGATGTCCCTCCCTTAGTAATCTATTATTAGCACTAAAACAGATCCAAATTATTTGAAAATTCAGTTATTTAAAAAACTCAGTTTCCAATTATCATCGCATTGGTTCCGAGTGAGAATTTGCTTCTCCCAATATGGTTAATGTAACTTTTTCACAGTGGAACGAAGCTACTGTTGAGTCTATAGAGTTTATAGTTGTGACATTAGTGACCATAAAATGACAGGGAGAAATGTTTTTGACATGGGAGCAAATGCAACTTTTTTTTGTTGTAAAAACAAATAAAGAGAAAAACATAATGATACAGCAGGTGTAAGACACGGCGCCTCCTCCAGGACTATATCTTATGCTAAGTAGTGATTTTGTGTTTAATTATTCTAAATACCTAACCAAATTATATAAATTTTTAAAATTATTTTCTTAAATGCTTGTTTTTCTTGCTGGAATCTGACTACCAGAGTTAAATCCAGAGCATCACTTCAGGAAAACGGTTTCATTAAAGCACTTCTGCAAGCGACATTCGGAGAGTTTCTTTTTGCTTAATTTCTTTTGAACATAAAACGCCTTCCTGCTCACCCTGGTCTGAAAATCCGGCAGACAGACACTCACTCACCACACACACACACACACACACACACACACACACACACACACACACACACACAGAGGGACTATTGTTTCCCTCCAGCAGTGGCCCTCATCAGAAGGGACAGCTCCTGCAGTTTCGGCACCAATAATTACTTGACTTCATGTCATCATCAAATCCCTTTAATAATGGGAACAATTCAGAGATTGCCTGGTGTAATCAAATTAGCCCGAGTCTTTTTTGGATTTTCAATTATCTCCAGTCGGCGGAGCACTTTATCCGGGGCGCTGGCTCCGGCTCTGACTCGGAGCTCTGCTTGCTGCACCGGGGCTGACAGCAGCAGCCTCGCAATTACAATGAGGCCAGGCTAATGTGATGACAAGATCGCCTGCCCGCCTTACTTAGCCTTTCATTTGCGCTGGGTCTCCTCGGCGTCCCAGGCCTTATCATCCAGTCCATGTACCTGCTCTGCAGCAGCAGCCCCTGAACACTCGGAGGCCTCTGTTTACCTGCTCTTTATGTGGAGGGGCGAGTGGCATTAAAGCCTTTACTCTCCTACAGTCCCTACAGGAAAAACAGGTCTGCAGCATCATCCATTCAGAGAGCTCCTCCAATGTACAGCGTACAAATACAGCCTTTTACTGTTCACTACCTGCTTTGAAGCAAAGTCAAGTCTTTGACACTGGGAGCCACCAGAGGGGCAAACGCAACCAATGAGGAAGGTGGAGACTCTGCTTCTATAGCAAGCAGAAATATGGCAGCTGTGTCAGCTCTTCTTTCATGTTGGGGGGAAAAAGGCGACAAAGAGAAATCTGAGCATCCATACGCTGCCGCCTATGTTGCTGCGTTTATCGTTGCTCCTCCCAACATGATCAGTCCCATGATCATCGGAGTAAAAGCTCGTTCAGGCTGTGTTTACACTTCTCTTTTTCTCAGGACACCGGAGTATAAAACAGCTCCCACGCTATAATTGCAGCTATTTCGCTTAATGAGGTTTTTGGAAGGCAGGAAAACAAAGAAATTAGGTCTGGGAAAATGGCATTAGAATATTTTATTTTTCTGTGTAATACATTATCATACGAGAAAACAAAGAAAACGGCTTGAATGGCTCCATTTGGGAGGATTTATTTACCTCTCAATAATTGGCTGACATTTTGTTTTTAGTGGTAGAGCTGCTCAGCTTCATGCTGGAAACTTGTTTTTAAGAAAATGTGTCGTTTTTATGGCGTAAACATTCACATCCAGCCTTATCCAATCTTAGCTTATTTGGTTTTATTCAGGGTTGCAACACAGTGTTGTGTAAAAAAAAAGTGTAGGATATAAAAAATTATATTAGACGCTGATGTAAGTATGTCATTAAAAAAATATTCTTGATGCAAATTCCAAAATATTAGCATATAATTTGAAAACTTCAGCAAAATATTTATTACATGTAACATGACACTGCACTTAGCATGAATGAATAATTTGAATCAAGTATTTAAAAAGATGAATCTCATCTTCCCATTCAGCTAAATGGCAATTTTAAAGTCTGCAGCACAGCTAGCTCATACAGGAAGTTGGAAAAGCAGCTAAGTTAAAAAAATCAGGCATTGTTAGTGATTTATTTACAGTTTTTTGTGATGTGTGATGTTTAAAAATGTTTTTCCACTAGCTCTACACAAAGCTTTTCTTTCTAGATCTGACATTAAGGCCATAAACACCTTTTGAAAATTCTAATCTTTTTTGACCTTTAACAGATATCGAAAGAATAACAATTTGTGTAAAACTTCAGTCTACTTAGTTTTTCCAACCAACTCTTCCTCCTCCTTTCTGTTGTTCTTCTTTTCCTTTAAATAAAAATCCATAAAACCAAGCAGCATTGAGTCAGAGTGAATTATTTTAAATTATCACATGGATTTAATCTCATGAGACAAAAAAAAAAAAAAATCAGCTTTTCTTTTGATCAAGCGACAGAGAAGTTCAGGGATATGATTTAATTTGTGTTCCTTGACATGAACATCCAGCAATGAGCCAGAATCTGTTGAAATAAAAGGAAAAAATGTCACTGATGTAACAGTTGACAATATCTCTAGACCTAGTTAAACTTTAAAACCACGCTAAGGGGAAAAGTTTTAACTCAAATTATCTCCTACCTGTTCAACTCACAATAATAATAATTAGATTAGAAATGTCCATCTGGTAATTTGTCCAGACGAGCAACAGTCTGTGTTACATAAAACCGTGCTAAATACTCCCACCTGAACAGATTTTGATTGTCTTAATTAAGAGAAGAAACCGACTGCAGCAGCACTTTCTGAGCACTCTGAAATCAAGCCAATTAGCTCCCGTTCACACAAAGTCATGTTTGATGTGACCTTCGACCCTCTCACTGATTTGTCATTAGCTGTTAAACTAAGGTGCTAAAAGACAAAGATAAAACCCTCCACATCTCAGAGGCTTAGTGAGCTTCTTACTGCTACCATGAAGAGACCAGTTTTAGTTTAATTGTTCAAATTTTCCTTTAAATCTGTAAACCTTCATCATTATCTTGTCTGATCAGTTAAAAACTGAAGGAGAGGGTCATGTCAACGCACAACACTGTACAGCTAAAGCGTGCCAACTAAGTCATTAAGTAAAAAGACAGATAAAGACGAGGGTAGGTAGGTAAGACCCTGAAACAAAATCTTAGCTGTAACCAGCAACTTACAAGCTAATGACAACAGCTACAGGAAGTAAAACAAAAACAGAAGGCTAAATGTTAAATACAAGATCATTAATTTCTTTTTTTTGGTTCTTTCAAGATAAAATAAAAATAATAGGAGCTAAACTTAAAAAAAATCTGAGTTTCCCACATGCAGACAAGCTAATGTTAACAGGACTAGTTTCTTAGCCGAAGCACAGCTAGCTGCGAGAATAAGTTAGAAAATGACAATCATCCACAGTTATGGAAAGCTAATTAGCTAGAAGGTGCACAGAATTCATAAAAGCATCAGTCTAGACTTTTACTGAAGAAAAAATAATAATAAAAAGAATCAAAATGGGAGCAAATCTTAAGTTTTCATGTACAGAACAGCTAATGCTAGCACCGCAACACAGCTAGTATCAGGAAATTAAAATGAAAATTGTTTGTCAACACAGATTAAATAATCTCCAACAGCATCCTGTAGAACTGTTGTAGAAGATATTTGATCAATTCTCAGCGTCTCTGATTGCCTACATGCTAACATCACAACTAAGAACTACAGGGATGCTAACTGAGGCAAAAGTCACTGCATTAAAATGTGTGGGATCATTATTCTTTAATCTTGCCATGTGGGAACAGAAAGGCAGTGAAAGCTCTAAAATGAGTCCATCTAAGTTTCAATAAACATTTGTGACAATGAAATATAATAGGAAGGATTAGGAAATAATGTTTTATAGTTCATACTGTGTTTGACATGTTAGTTTAATATAAGCTAATAATACACGAGGTTCCTTCAGCTAACGATATCTGCTCAAGGGGACTTCCTGCGTGAGTTTTTTTCCTTTTACCGTTCAAGCAAAATGTGCCACTGCCCCTTTAAAAAAGTTGTTTTCCATCCGTCCATGCAGACATGTGATAGAAACCAGAATGACAGTTTGCTGAGCAGTCTACAGGCAGAGATCGACGGGTGATAACTGTCAAATCTGATGCATTTACTGACATGCGTAGTATGCCGCATAGTCCTGGCTGAAAAAGTAAAAAAAAAAAATAAATAAATCGCTGGATCCGGCCAAAAAATGACTATCGGGAAAGAAATGGTGGATTTCTTGGGACCAATTTGGAGCTCTAATGAGACTTTCTGGTAGCAGAGCAGCCTAAGTGGGACCGAGTCAAAGTAAACTACAGCGTGTGATCATTCATGGTAATAAAGGAACATGTCACCCAGTGCAACAGTCTGCCTCACTGATGTGGTTTTAATAGTTTTTGGACAATAATGGAGCTCTGTGGAAAAGAAGAATAAGATACATTAAACACAGAGTGTATGGACTTCCAAACAGCCGAGCCTCTGGGACCCCATTGTGTTTGTTACGATTATTATTATTATTATGAATGCTATAATATTTAATATTATCACGGGTCCAAGCAGAGAAGAAGCAGAAGGCCTATTGTTCTGTTCAGATATTTTTTCGTCTTTATTTTACTTCCCTCAAAGTGTTTGTGCAGCAAAATAGGATCGCTGAGAGAGCCGAATCTTCTCCAAGGACAACAGTTTACTTTGCAATTTTAACAGAAGCGATCCTGATCCACAGTAAAACTTAATGGGGTTCTTTTCACACATGCTTCAACACTTATGCCGAACCTATCTCATTACCACAGTCCTCAGTCACAGCCTTTGCATTGACGGAGATGCTATAGCTGGAAAACATGAATCTTCGTTATCTGCAAAGTCTGCCTCACCTACACAAAACTTAAAATGTGCATTATTTTTAATAAATGAGCACAGTTTGTGTGTTCATATTTAATATGGATTCAAAATGAATCCATAAATCCATGAACTCGTTCTCCACTAGACCTTATGAGAACCTTTTATCTAAAAGAAACTTCTGCAACAATCACAGTGAAAATGATTATATTCAAGGAGACTGAAGAATATTTTACAAAATATAATAAAATTAAAAGCATTATTTTAAAAAGTGTTCAGTTTTATACAACCATTAAACAGCCACTTCCTTTCCATTTGCTTGAGGAAAATGCAGTGTTTGGCGTACGGTAGTGGATGAGTGATGCTGTGGGCCGGTTCCTTCCTGAACTGCACGACATAATGAGGTCTTTAAACTACGACAATAAAAATCTGGTGGCCTCAACCAGAAAGATCCTCTCTGGATGATTCAGCCTTGTGAAACGTTAGAAGAAAAGACGAAGGGATGCATTTCTGGGAAAAGAAGGACGTAACAGCAGGGAGGAAATGTTTGTGATTTTTCTAAACTTTCTACTTCAATAAGCAACAATGAGTAAGAAAATCAACCTCTGGGTCAGAGGTTCCCAAACTGTGGGGTGCGCCCCCTAAAGGGGGCGCTGTGCCATTACAGGGGGGTCGTGGGAAGTCGTCTGGATGAAAAAAACAAAAAACAAAAACAAAACAATAAAACATGATTAAATTATTTGGAAACCACTGGGGGGGCGCAGTAGAAAAAGTTTGGGAACCACTGCTCTAGGTTAATGCACCCTCCTGTAAAAGTGTGAATATTTTTCAGTTTCACGACTGAAACTTAGATTTTTCAGCCTCTAAACGAGATTAACACAACGATCTAATCCACATGATGCGCAGTGCGAGTTAATGCAAACCGATTCACTTTAAAAAATTAAAGGTTGAGTTTCATCAGATTTTACCTGAAAAGTTCATTTATGGTAAATGTTTTTAACTATAATTAATACTGACTTCTTTCAGTCACATCATAACTAAAACATTTTCTGAAAGTTTCAAACGGTGAAATTTGCCGTCTAGCTGTAATCCAGTTAATTTCATTAAGGGGCCTCAGATAATCCTAACCTAACCTTCAACTGAATTTGTACGAATAATAATAAAAATAGAGGATAAATTCTTCGGGGTATCAGATTAAAGGCAGAAGACATTTAAAAACTGAAGCTGTAACATGTGGAAACGGTGTTTCCTGTCTCCAGCATGTCACCTTCAGGAAGCTAACAGGTAGCTTCCTTCCTTCTTCCTTCCTCCTTCCTTCCTTCTTCCTTTCCTTCCTTCCCTCTTCCTCTGTTTAAATCCTTCCTGTCTGGAGGTTTAAGCAGCTGTTTAAAGGCTCTGCCCCACACAGAATAACAGGATCAAACATTTCCATAATTTAAACATTACATTTTAATCACGCTGCTTTGTGAGAGGACAAGTGGCTAAGTACAGTCATTTCCCTGTTTGCTGAAAATGTGCCTCCTCTCTCTTTTTACTCATTGACGGTTTCACTGAAGTGATTATTCAACCATGATTTTTTTCCTCTTGAATATTCTCTATTTGAATATTATTCCATAATCACCAAAACATGTTGCTGCTTGTCTGTGTTTACATCACTGATTTGCATTCAAATCATATTTCCTGCTCCTCTCCCAGCATACTCAAGTGCAGACGCTCCAGAGGTAGCTGGGAAAAAAGGTTGTGTTTGCCAAATATACTGTAGGAATAAATAAACACTTTATCAAGCCGTGGAAGGGAGGAAAACCTGTGTCGTGGGGAGGAGCAGGAATGAAAAAAGGAGGGAAAAGACTCCATTGTCCTCTTTGGAACAAGCAGTGTGAGAAGTGATAATTAACCGGTAATTAATTTGGTGGTCTTTATCTCAGAGCAATGTGTGCTCCGCACAAGATTAGGAGAGCTTTTTAATAAGCGGCATACAGTTTGATTCTGCTTATTTCCGCCTGCAACAAATAAGCCGGTGTTTGTTTATTCCAGACAGGCAGCTGGCAGAGAGCGGCGGAGACGTTCACAGCCAGGATTTCCCAGTTTATTCTCATCATGCTGGTTCTGGAAAACCTCTTTGTCCCGAACGACGCACATCCAGAAAAACGCCAGCTGCGGATTTCTGCTTCGTCTCCCGGAGCACGGAAACTTCTTTAGTTTTCCTCTTAAAACTGATTTTTGTGTGTAAGCCCTGAACTTTGCTGTGGCAGAAACAAGTAAACACTTCAGAATGGAAAAGAAATGATAACAGCCTCATTTTTAAAGAAAACATTAAAAAATGTAGCAATAAAAACCTACCCAAACTAAACTAAAATGGAAAACATAAAATACACACATAAAAAAATAATAAAAATAACTAAGAAGGTGTAGAAATCAACGTAGCAAAACACATTGTGGTTTGTTATTTATGGAAAAACAGGACCAATCTGATCTGGTTTAGGATATTCTAATATGTTTACTTCTGAATTTGCATTGTAAACTTTTCCAATTTTATAAATACTAATAACTGTTTCAACAATTTTTAATTAACTCTTCCACATTGGTTATTTTAACAAGGACCACAGTTTTTCAGTCCTACAGATGTGACTCTTTTCTAGATCTAAATGCTTCCGGACGTTTTTCCAGCTCCACAGGAACATCAGACATTCCCAAAGACATGGAAACAGTTGCCTTTGTTTTTCCCAGACAGCCTACACATCCCAACGGTTTTATTTTTGTACAGTTAATAAAAAATACATAAAGCAAAGCAACTCGGGAAGTTATTTTGACAGATATCAATAATTGATTTATTCCTTATTTAAATACAGCCGTGTTAATAGAACGAATGTTTGTGGGCTGAACCAAATATATTTAGCTTTTAATTCACTTGTAATTTCAAAATTCATTTATAGTTTATTTCCTGTGATGATCCAGTGGAAATCATTTCCTGTTTTGTGGCTGTGGACACAGTGGGATGAAATGAAGCAGGAAGGGTCACGTTTTAGTGTTTTTTTTAACATGTTTGTGTATCAGTTTGTCCGAACAACGCGGCTTCTTAATTGGCTGGATAAGTGTCGGTGTGACCCATATATCTACATGTCAACAGCTGAGTAATTTCCTGCAGAAAATTTCCTGTTTATGTTCATTATTAATATGGAGCCAAGATAAACACGGAGGATGTGAGATAATCTTCTGAGGAGCATTGTTACCGTTTTCTGAATGCAATCAGCATGATGTGTATCATGATGAATTATTAAAATAAATCTCACTCAAGCATGGGAATAAAGACATTCGCAAATGTTTCATCGCATCACAACAATAAAAAAAGGCTCTACATGGTTTGTTTGAGAGGAAGATCAAACCAAGAGCACTGCTGCCATCTACTGGGCAAAATGAGACAGCAGGGCTGCAGACAGAACGGATCAGAGCTGCAGAGTTACACAACATCCTCAACCGTGGAAATCTGTCCAGAAAGGAGCAACTACAACAGTTAGCTGCTGGTTTGTTTAGGGATGTTATGTGAAGTGAAGCAGAAAGTATGAAATGTTTATATTTCATTACTTTGCACTAAAAAATGATCTAATTGATTCTAAACATCTAAAATGATTCTGATGTATGCAAACCAGCAGTACCGCAATCATCCAGCAGATGTCCCTGTGCAGACAGAAATGCGGCTCGGTGCGTCCCCTCTGTCCTCATCCGACCCCGTTCCAAAGCTGCAGCCCCCCATCCCTCACAGCGCCGGCACCCATCAGCCGCTGCAGCCGGAGTTAAACCCACTGAAACGCTCAGCTGCTTTAAATCTACCCCGCACACGTTCAGAGGAGGCGGGCCCAGCGAGGAGCCGTGTCCGAAATGTCACACAAACCCACAGCACTTCCTCCTGGACGTCCTTCGCAGGATGACCTAAATCAATTGTCAGCCCACGCGACAGGGAGAGTGAGCCCCTACTGGAGCTTGACCTTAACGCTCCTGTCTGCTGCTGAAAAGGCCCGGTGACAGAAACAGCAAGGAAAAAAAAAGAGATTGAATTAGACTGCTCACAAACACAGCCAGGCTGTGAATAATGAATAGGAGATGAACGCGGCTCCAAACAATGGCGGCCCCGGCGGCCCCAGCGGCCGGCCGGCGTGCAGCTGCTGCGATGGCTCCCAGCAAGCGGCTCCGTTCCTGGGCAGTCGGCGCCTTTACAGCCCGGACTACTGAGGCCACACCTGCTGTCCCTGCGGCCGCCGCGGGCGCCACAGCGCCAACGCCACACAGCCAATAAAAGAAATATGAGCAGCATGTAGCAGGAGGGCAAACACACACACACACACACACACACAAACACACACACTGAGCGCCTCCACTCTCTCTATGAAGAATGAGGATATACGAGCACACAAAACCCAACTCTATTTGTCTCCCCCCTCTCTCTCCATCCTCTCCCTCCACTCTCTCTTCATCTCCCCACGGCAGAAGCGACTAAAAGTAATTATACATGTTTAATAACTTCAAGGACTATAAAAACCGCTGTCGGGGGGCGAGGAGGTCCATTTTAACGACGGTGATAAAAATGAGGGTAAGGAAGAGGGGACATGGGGGGGGGGGGGGGGAGCGAGTCTGGGAGAGGAGTCACACACCGCGGGTCCCAGCTAAAACCTGGCCTGTCACAATAACACATTTATTTATTTGTTATATTTATTTTTGATTGATTTTTTCTGTTTAGAAAAAGCAACAAAAAGTGACACTGTCCAAACAAAAAGAAAACAACAGACAGTGAGCTCTCTGACGCAGTAACTTTGATAAAAATATGCTCTCTCCATTTCTGTTAAAACTATCACCATGTTATTACAGTTTAACATGAAGCAGCTAATCTGTGAGAAGATCAGAAACAACCAATCAGAGCCGAGAGGCGGATCTTCTCACTGTCAATCATCCTCATGTACTTGATGTTAAATGTGCTAATGGGGGAGAAACAACTTACCCTTCCAGGAAAACCATTTATCTGCTGTCATTGGCTGCTATGCTAACTAGCCTGAGCTTTCACAACAGGCTATGCTAGCAGCAGACAGAATGAGAAAAATAATGTAAATGGAAATGATCAAGCTTTGTTTTCATTTATTTTGCAATTAATTGATTTATTATGAAAGGTTTTTAAAGGCTTTAGTTCGCTTGGCAGTGCAGTGTGAAGGTGAACGAACTGCAGAGATGGAAATTAAACAAATGTTGAGATTTTGGTCCAAATGGAACTGAGTCTACCGAACTTTCAGGTGTGAAAACATCCTAAATCAGACCCTGTTCCATCTGAAATCAGCTCACAACATGACGCAGCCACCACCATGTTTGGGCTGTGGCTGAAACCTGGGTCCATAATGCTATAACATAAACTCAAAGACATTTTTGAGAGATTTTTACCAAATTTTTATCAAACTCCTGAAGACAAAACGGAATCAAGCTGGAATCCTACTTCATAATCCAGCAAGTCCAGCCAATCAGAAGGGCTAGAAATTTCTGGGGTTCCTTTAGAGTTGCTAAAAGCTGCCTGCCTGCCTCCCTGATCCTTTTCTGTTTTTTATTTTCATACATTTTGCAGCATGTATCAGTTTTTGTTGCCTTCTTCAGAGTACTGCCTTTGGATAATGAGATCATTTTGATTCATAGCCTCTCTGCAAACAGCTTTTGGTGAAGGATACACATGAGAAATCATAGCAGAGATGCTACTAAGTCACCTGGACTTTATCTCAGGTTACCCAGAGTCACTTTAAGTCTTAAAAAACCTGGGACATCTCTGAGAACCTCTGGATATCCACAGCAACACACTGAATGAGAAGTAGCTGGGCCCCGTTTCAGCGCTGAACGTCAGCTGTATTAGAATTAGATGAGCTGAGGAGTCAGAGAGGTCTGCTGCACGTCTACTGTCCTTACCCACAATCCCCCTTGCTCCCATCTGCCGCTAAAGCCCAGAATACGCCATGCCCGAATTCCTTGGGAGCTTCGTCTTTAAAAGTCAAACAGAGAGCGGCGATGAGGGAAAACCTGTTTCAAAGGCGCTGAAGTGAAGCAAATCTCTTGTAGCTTGCATCCTGACGGAGTGAGACACTCCGTGGGCCCGGCTTGTATTAGTTTGAATTCTGGGAGTGTGGGATTGACGAGACAAAGCTACGCTGTCTGCTGTGTGAGAACAGAGAGCGGTGAAGGAGAAATCAAGCTTTTTTTTCCTCCTATAGACACAGAGTGATCCCAGGGTTAGTGCTGAATTTCTCTGCCTGCTCTGACTGACTGGGGTTCTGCCTATTTGGTGTGCAGCACAGCATGAAAATCCCCGAATAACCCCCCGGTTCACTCATTCCCACTGCAGCCTGAACACGGAGGAGGCTGGCCGTGTTTTGGACGAAGGAAACACGTTTAAGAACACGCCGCTCGTCTAATTCCACTGACCTTGACAGAGTGGAATTTTTTGGTTTCGTTTGTTTCTGCTGTAACCCTTTGATCATTGAGTTACCGGGGAAAGAGTCGGGACTGCTCTCAGCCTGTACAGTGGAACTCCTTTTTAGTTTATTGTGAAAAGGAACAGAAGGTCTGCTGGGTTCACGCTGCCTCTGCTCTTCCTTGCCCCGGGCCTGAGCATGTTGCAGTTATGTATTCTTTCCCAACTTCCTGACCTTGTCCAGGTCCAGGTGAGAGTAGATGGGTTCAGCAGACCCACATGCCCGGCAGGCCTGCTTGGCCCAGGCGGAGCGGAGGTGCCCGCTGCCCCGCTGAGGGCGTGGGCGAGGAGCGAGAGCGGCGCTGCGAGAAGGAGGCGGAGGAGGAGGAAGAGAGGACATTCCTTGGCCTCAGGTGAAGCCGGGCGCTGTGCCGCAGTGCCGGGCGCACACTGTGAGCAGGAATATATAAACACACTGAGCTGCAAGCTGCACCCGCTGGCATCCGCACAAAGTCAGGAAGCAAACGCTCAGGCGTGCATATGCGCAAGGATGTACACATTTAAATCATTACCAGAGTGGATGTACACAAACAAAACCAGGCGCGGCGCTTGTCGAGCATAAACACAAACAGCTCAAAGTGTATTTATATGACAAATATAACACCAACACAATCTATTACGGCACTCCAGCATCCTCCTGCTGTTACGTCCGGTACCGACAGCCAAGACCGCGGCTCTAAAGAAAGAACCGAGCCAAGGATCAGACCTGCCAACACAAACCACCAGCACCAGCACCATACTGCCCCTCTAATAAACCCACTCAGCTCCAGCAGCACGGCACAACAAGATGTGGGAAGACTGTGGCCGCAGTCCCACAGCAAAGCAGAGGCACATGCATGACAAAATATTCTGCTGATACAAACACAAGACAAGGAGCTGCAGATGGAGAGGCTGTGGGTGCAGAGCTGCACGTCGATATCCAATACATGACCCTGCAAAAAGACCAGCGTTCGATAGTTCCTGCACATTCTCATCTTTGTCGGTGCAGAAAACTTTTCCCATGACATCAAAAGCTCTTACTCAATAATAAAGCAGGCGCTGGAGCTCTACTTGTCGGTTACTTTATATGATCCAAATGAATACTTGTGGGTACTACAATAGCAAGGGCAGGCCCTTGGACAGGTTTAAACCAGCTCTGGATCTCTTCACTGCCGTTTCTGGCTCATAGAATCATTTACTGCTTTGAAAAGCCCACACCTCCTTCTGAGCTCCGAGCGCTAAAGTGCATGGCTGGGGAGGAAAGTTTTACACCCGTGTTGCTGGGAGAAAAGGAAACTTTAGCGTTTTGAGCTCATCCAGACAATGTGATGCTCCGGTCTGCAGAAAGTACAGACATCTAGTGGTTTAAGCAACTTTTTGCAACCAAATGAAGTCTCCTTAAATAAATAGGAAAGGTACTGCACTCACTTTCACAGGAGAAGGTAACCTGCTGCAGGCTGTTGGTGGCAAAACTATGAAATAAAGTTTAAATCAATGGAGGGTTTCATTAACAAAATGGATAAAAATGATTAATCGATTACTGAACTCAACTAATTTAGTAATTGATTATTCAAACTCAAAACAGGTCATTTGCTGAAAGAACAACATATCCAGAGCAGCGATCAAGTCAAATCTACTCAAAAATATAAACATCTTGCATTTAAAATTACTTTATAAATATATTCTACCAAAACGCCTCAAGTGGGAATTTTAGCTTCATCCACTTCAAACTCTCACATGAAGAACATTTTACTGTCCAGGTACTAAATGGTAAATCAGACAAAAAAAAAAAAAAAGAAATAATAGAGAGTTGCAGTCCTACTAGTTGTCTGGAAAGTTGTGGTGCATCAAGTTATTTAAACTTTGATGCAGCATAAATTTATACAATCCTGGATAAAAAACATTTCTGGCTCAGAATCCCAATCTGAAATCCAATAAAAACAAAACAAAAGTGTATCCAGCCCCAAACAACCCAATCTAAAGCAGAAAACATCCAAACTAGAAACCTTAAAGTAAGACCCAACGCTACTTCTATTCATTTATTTCTGAAAACAAAAAAGTTGTAACAATCAAGTCCGGAGCCACAGAGAAGCTCAATGTTCGTCACAGAGATAAAAACTTCACAGTTTCTTCTAAAAGTAAAACTTCAGCTGAACTTTTTAACTTCTCGTCACAAACTTCAAGTCATTCATGATCAACATGCTAACAGCAGATAATTGAGACAGAAAACAATAAATGGTGGGAAATAACTAGTGAGATTTAGAGAATGGTAGCAAAGTTAGGAAAATTTGTGTCAAGGCAGAATCAAATCAGAGAAACAATAAATTTAGCAAGCAATTAATCTATTGATTATTCCGACAATTGATTGAGTAATCGGAAAAAAATTACAATAATAAAATATTGGCATATACTGCAATAACATCAGTGCGCATCTCTAACAATTACGCTTCTGTAGTTTAGAAAATTAGCAACAATAACAATAACAGTTAACTTTTTAAGTTAACCTGAACAAATAATGTTCAATTATGTTTGCAAAGACATTATAAAAATGTCTAGTTTTTAAGTTTAATGTATTTGTCTTCAGTCAATTTAATAAATAAACTCTGACTTTGCCCAGCTGTTTATAGCTTTTCTGTCCATGTGAGCAACGAATTTACACCTGCGTCACATAAAAGCACATCTACCAGCTATGAACCGCCACGGTGCGCTCCGCCACCCATTTGTTGAGATTAGGATGACAATAAAATTTATTTTTCCGGTTTGTCTAAAAGCTACATTAACGATGATCATCAGCTACAGAACAGCCACCTGCTGTATTCAGTTTCAGTTTATCCGCTCACCTGCATCCATGCGCCCGCCGTACTCCAGGCGTCGCACCAGTTACTTCAACGACGCCAAAAACCCGGACATGACCATCAACCAATGAGATGCACTCTGGACCAAACTTTGACATTATTCTGCTAGCAGTTAGCATTTGTCAACAACTCATTAGTAGAAGTGAGAGCAATGCGCAACACAAATAATCACCTGGCGGGAACATGATGTGCTTAACAGTAAAACATATATTTAACAAACCTTCCAGGTAGATAACTTGCCTCGAGGATTTTTAATAATCAACATACAGTCCTGGCCACCTCACTTTTAAAATCTTTTTTGCAGAATCGAATGTGGGCAATCTGCAAACTCTGACACGATGGCTCTTTGTTGTACAACACAGGAAACTATCATTTTCTGCAGCGGTGATGTGTCAGAACAAAGTCATGTAGAGGTTACAGTGAACTTTCCACAGACAGAAGGGAAGCTGCTAGAATGTCTGGAAAGTTTAAGGTTAAATAGTAAAATAAGAATAAAGAATAAATCCAAAAACAATGTAATTAATGAATGCAAATTCTTGACATGAGTAAAAAATACCTAAATATATGAATATGTGAGTAGTCAACTATAAAAGTAAGTAAAACAAAGACAATAAGAAAACATGATTATATGAAAATAACATTTTTCTAACAAGCATTACTTTTGCTTGAGTAAAAACTTGTTGCTCCAACATGCTATAAAAATAAACTTAACTTAAATGTTTGTGCATAAATATCCGGCCAGATGAAGGGATGCACACAACTGGCCAAAGTAACAAGACAGCCTCTGTCCAAACTGGGTCAGGATTACAGTTTATTTACATGAATGGTGCCCTGAAATCAAATATTAGATTGGATAAACGGATAACAATAAAATTTTCGCCTTCAGTCGTCGAGCTCTGCTTTAAATGAGAACTTCAACTGCTAAATAATTTCTACAATAAGCTAAACAATCTGCCTTGTTTAGAAATCACAGCGAGTTTGGACCGAACTGACTGAATGAGATGTGACTTTTAATAAAAGGCCAGCACTGAGGAACAGACAGACCAAACCCCACTGTGGCACAAACACTGCGGCCCCTGCAGAGTGACAGAGGAGCGGGATCAGTGGAGGAGACGCTGCCTTGGCCTGGGAAGATGGCTTCCCCTCCAGAGCCGCGGGATGCAGGAGACTCGGCGCCGGCTGGCTTCGGGTTGGCTCCATTTGGCAACCAGTGGGCCGAGTTGGCCTCGCCGTGTTCACAAATGAGCGTGGAAGGGAAAGGTGATGATGTGTGTGTGGCGGCAAAAGCCAGCGGAGTCATTAAGAGAATCCATCATGACTTATTATCGCCACAACTGATCATATCCTACAGAAGCTTGGTTGTTGGATGACAGCCTCTTATTTCGCTGATAGAAATGAGAGGCTTGTTGTCGCCGCCGCCCCCGCGGTACCCAACCCCGGCCCGATCATCAGATACACGCAGTAGAACCGCACGCCTGCTCGTTTGATGGCGATGGCCTCCCCGGCTCCGCCGCTCATTTCCACCGCGTTTTCAGGAAGCGTCTTTCTGACAGGCTGACACGCCGCGGCGCCTCGTCGGGAGAGACAATTCCAATCAGCGCTTCATTCAGATAGCGCCATTCAGAAAACAGAAACAATAGAATAACTGAAGTCTATCATGTTCTGCCATGTAAAACAACCTTTGGGCTAATTGTTCCCAATTAGGTGGCTGACACAAAGGGATGCTGACAAGCACACAGGTGCCTGTCTGCCGCCTGCGTCTCCCAGGAGTCCCTCCTAGCTGCGTTAGCTTCAGTGGCTCCATGCAGCTTTCAGAGCCTGAGAGAAAAAAGGGAAATAAAACAAAACATAAAGAAGAGGAGCACAGGCAGCAAGGCGTTTTTCTTTCCTCTTCTTTTTCTTTTTCTCCCAAAACATGTTGATGGAGCCAAGTGAATAATTCAGGGTGTCTGGCTCTCGACGGGACGCAGCTGAAGAGTGCGGTAGATTTGCTTCGGGGCTCGGCAAAAAGTTTGAGGTGTTTTGGACCCAAAGTGGAGGAAGCAACACAGCTTAAAAAGCTAAAGCTATCCCTGATGGAGCGCTCATCGTGTAGACTTTAACTTAACATAACGCTCTGGTTGTGTGAACACAAATTCCTGTTTTGAAAAGCCGATTTCCTTTTATTAACTCCAACACTGAGAGGACGCATTTGCTGTTACAACTTTGGTATTTAACGCACATTATTGAGAAACCGGCTGTACTGTGTATAGCCTAAATTCACAAAACAATCCAGTTCTCCCTTAGGTCAGTTAAAGTTAATATAAACAAGCTGTAAATATTTAGGTCGATCCTACAAAGAGGTCACTTGTAGTTGTTTGGATATAAAAATAAGCCCAACTAGTGAAAATAAAATAGAAAGTTGCAGACTTTAGATCAGTGCTGCACATCTTCTGACCTTTAAAAGTAAATGTGCAAAAAACAGAGCAAACACTGCAAAGCAGATGAGAAAAAAAGGAAAGTTGTGTTTAAATAAGATTATTCTTCCTTCCCACAACATCTGCTACAATTAGATACAGAAGATCTCATATTTATAGGAGTTTACAACCACAATCAATAAATAGACATTTATCATGATGATTGAGCTGGTATTTATCATTTATTGTGAAAAGTTTATTATGAGAAGAATTTGGATGTGTAGTTGTCTTGATAAGTTTTTAAACAAACAAACTGACAGGATGATCAGAAATGCCATCATGGCAGGAAGCCGACTCCAGTTTTATCATATCAGCTAAACTACAACTCATGTAACAAATGAAGGCATTCAGACATTTTACTCTTTTGCCTTCCCCAAAAAACGTGAGAAAAAAAAAACCCATGAATGATTAAAACCTAGAATGAAAACTGGGCATATTTATGACTTTTTAAAGGCTTAAAATTAAGATGACAAAATTCAAGACTTATTACTTTAATTTGCAGACTTTCTGTAGAAAATGACTTCTTTCTCCTCCTCATGAAAACTAGCAGTCACCTTGATCTATCACACCTCCATTCAGGGATTAGCAGGCAGTTTGTCTGCAGGCATTCTCCAGGACACCTCAAACCTCCGGCTGATTGTTATTTTGTCATTTATTCACCAAATCTTCACCAAAAAGGAACATTTGGAAGATTATGATTTAACAGCAGCCTTACAGGTTTTGTTTCCAGCAGCTTGTGTTCACAACAAAGTGATAAAAACCAGTGAGACCAGTGGAAATTTAAATTAACCATTGAAAGCTTCCATCACTGCAAAAACACAAAGTCTTACCAAGTATTTATGGTCTAGTTTCAAATGCTGATGTCTTAATACACTTCAAATAAGACAAAACTCATTTACAAGCAATGTTTCAGAGAGACGTAGGAGCTTGTTTTCTGTAAATAATTCCTAATATTGATGACAAAATACAAATATTTCACTTAAACATGTTATAAGTGAAATAATCTGCCAGTGGAAGTAATAATTTCTCATCACTGTTGCGCAAATATTTACTTAAAACAGTGTCATTTATCCTAGTAAAAAAGTTACTTCTAAGTTAGTTTTTGTCTTAACTCAAGTGCATTAAGATATTTGCTCCAGTAACTAGAAACATACACTAAAAAACATACTTAGTAAAATTATGTTTTTGCAGTGTTCACACAAGACTTTGTATCTCTCACTGCATAAACACAAAATATTGCATTTTTGTCTAGTTTTTAGTGTAAATATCTTATTATATAAGAAATAAAACAACATTAACTTAATTTAAAATAAAACAGTTCTAGTTTTCCCCAAGTGAAATTAGAGCCAAAACACTTCATCAATATCAAGCTATTATTTGCGTAAAACAAGCTTATGATGCTAAAAACGTTGGTTATCTCTTATTACTAAGATATTTGCAGTAGAAAAACTTTTTTCTTTTCTTTGCAGTGACCTCTGGGATCTCCCTCCCTGCCTGTTGACTCAGACGTTCCTGTTCTTCGTCTGCTCAGCAGACACAAACTGGTTCCATTCATCACTAAAGTGAAGATCTAAAATGAAGGCTGACATCTAAATGATTCCACAGAATCCCCATATGTCACAGGAGGCCGGCTAATATGAGGGCTGACATTTAAATGAACATTCTCATCTATGGGAAGGTCTAATTTCATCAGAGGGGAAAATCTCCTCCCAAAATAAAACAGAGGGCTTCCCTGACACACACAAACATGCAGCGCTGATCTGCATCTCCCTGTGCATCTGTCACCTCGGTGAAAGCAGACCTCCCGGTGACCTGGCCCCATGAACACACGTCGCGGCGCACAGATTCACTGCAGGCTGCTTGCATTCGAGTCTCATCCACCACCAACGCCGCTTTCATCCAACATGGCTGCAGGCGGCGGGGAACAAACAGTACAGCGGCTTCACAGAGACGTGTGACGGCAGACAGAGACAAGTACACAGAGATATGAGCAAAACGCTTTCCATGGCAGCCGTGGCAGCATAAACTCAGATAAAGATCCTGCTACTCGGCAATAAATCTCACAGAAATCTGCAGCACAATCTGCACCTCCCCATCCAAAAACTGTTTAGTTTTTTTTTCTTTAACACAGTTGGTGTGTTGCTCTGTTTCCTTATGGCTTCAACTTAACACTTACCCAGTTTTCCAGCTGGAAACTCCCCACTGAAAAGCAAAGCTCACGTTTGTTTTTCACTTCCTGTTTTGTGCTTTATTTAGGCCTGAAAGCAGGGATGCTCAAACTGTGGCTCATGGGCCGTTTACAGCCCTTACAATGATTTTGTGTGGCACTCAAACCAGCTAAAAAAAATTTGATTGAGATTTTCAATGGATAGAGTAGTAGTTCAGAATATTTCTATTTCATAAGCAAGTAAGCTGTTAATATATTCAATGAATGTAATTATGTGGCTGTTTGTCAGACTGAAAATAGATTTAAAAATAACCTTTTACATTCTAAGGCTGTGGCGTGTTTTTAAAAGTAGATTTTTCTTTATTAGTTTGATGAAACATCCTAATTTTAAGTCATGTTTTCATTACCTCTGAGTGGAAAAACATCATAATTAATAGAAATAAAGGATTTTAAACATCCATCTCTGAGTTTCACCTAATAAAGTTTGTGAAGTAAATTGCCTTTTGTGTAATATTCTAATTTATTGAATGGATATGTAAACATAAGGACTCTGCATCAAGAGAATTTCACACTGGTAGCACAGAGTAAAAATACAAAAAAATAAACCAAAGATTTAAAAAAGGTGAAACCAGAGTAAAAAGTCATCTGTACTGAGATATCATAAGCTGTTGATTTATTCATAGCAGGAAAGTTTAAATGATTTATTTTAATAGTCTGGGTGTTTTTTCTTCTCTGCATGCTTTACAACTTCGCTATGATATTAATGAAGAAAAACAGATTTTTACAAAATGTTCTCATTGTACGATCCCTTTGAAGTATACATTAATATTTTCTTAGTTTGAAAAAATTCTGCATATTTTAAGAGCCAAACTAATTTTTTTATGTGTATAATGTTTAATATAATGATGATAAATTAACAAAAAATGTGCTTCATATGAACTCTTCCAATTTTATAACCAAAACTGTGACATATTTCTGGTTTGTGATTTATAATTTAATCCAATTATTTATCATCTAACTTCCATTTACCACAGCAGAACCTTCAGTTTTTACAGTGCAGGAGTGATTGTTGCCTTCAGTCAGAGCTGCCATGAGGGAGAAGTGAGCTACATGAAGTTTTTCAGCCCAACATAATTTAAAATTTAAGCTTCCTGCACCTCCAGCCGTCTCTGGGACAGGTGAGCCAGAGTGATGCGCTTCAGCCGTACAAACATAAACAAAGCAACGAGGAGCCGCTCGGCTCGGCTCGGCTCAGCAGGTCTGTATATTGATCAGCCCAGGTTTACCCCCCAGCCCCCAGGTCTTCATCCAGAATGCTGCTGCAGCACATCTGATGAATAAACTCAATTATGATTGAATGTGAGGCTGTGTGCCAGCTTCCTCCTTTACAACTTAATCAAAATAAACAAACATGGCTCCTTAAAGCTGCAGTATATAGCTGTATAAAAATACTTTTACATGTTTGCTTAAACAGTCACTGTGTTGTGAGCTCCTTCGCTTTAACCAGTGCCAACTAGAACCAACCAATGAGAGCCAGGGGGCGGGACTTAGCGCTGCCAATCACTCCACGCTGCAGCTGGCAAAGCCTGTCGTCAATGCTAAGGCTAGTTAGCTGAATGGTTTTCCTGTGACGAAAGACCCTCCTCCTGGCTCTGATTGGTTGTTTTTGGTGCATTTCTTCTGATGGCAACAGCGGCTCAGGGAGGTGGTGGAGGAAATCTGCCTCATTCCACCATGTTTCTCAAAGTGGGGCTCCAGGGGGCGCTGCAGGAGCCTCAGAAAGTTGGAGGGAAAATGAAAAGAAGAAAAAAAAAAATTAGCCCAATTAATCATACAGTTTTCAACACAAGTTTTTTTCTGTTATTCAATTTTCTGTTATTCAAGTTCTGATTGGCTGCAAGTCAAATTTAGACATGCTAGCAAAAAAACGAAAAGTTTCTGACAAGAAAGTGAAATCAACTAATAAATGTTCCCAGATTGTTATTTTTTGGTTTGTGGAAAATGGATGTTATTTATTGGAGATCCGAAACCTTGAAATAATTTTGGACATTTTCTGTATTAGAATAAATGTAATTTAGTTTTCTAATACTTTTGGGCTTGACTGACCAAATTTATGCTGTTATATGAAAAAGGTTTGAGTAATTTCCTTTTAAAAGAGTTACTACATTTAACCAGATTTAATAAATCAGAATAAATAAAAGCTGTTTTAGGAACAGCAACGTTGGCTTTTGGTTCTGGTTATATAAAAAAAGTTAGCTATAAAAAGACACATAGTTTGTGTTGTACTATTGTAAGAAAATTATGGTGGTAATAATTTTACCCTGATTATTAAAAATAAAAAGTTTGTATCTACACCTGTGGGGACAGGACAAATTTGTGTCATTCTTGAATTGCAGTTGGAGCCACACAACCTCTTCCAGGGCCACAAATGGCCCCAAGCCACACTTTGGACACCCCTGATTTAAATGAATGCAGCAATTATTGAACAGTGAATAAAAAACATTGTAAAAGTCGATTTTTTCCTTACATATTTTGTGCACTGTCTGTGAGTTTATACATTTTGGGGGCCATGGACAACTCTGGGAATCCCTGTCATACTGCCACAACATGCTGACAGTAGTAACAAATACATATTTTTTGATAAAAGTTGCATCCTACAGCTTTAACCAGACAAAATAATATTCAGACAACACGCATCAAAAGTCCTCTGCGGCCTCTTGCACTAAAGCGTTAAAGGCAGAAGTTACAGGAATTACCCAGACACACGAGGCGACAGCATCGACGGCGTCTGTGGACTCTTGCTTATGAGAACCTGTCACCTCTGGTAGCATCCGGAGCAGATAGCAGGAGGCAGAACCAGAGCGTTTAACTCGGGTTCTGGTGAGAGGCTGCAGGGTCACCACTTTATCATCTCACTGCCACGCACACAGCCTGCCAGGTGGCTTTTATTCCACTTTAATGTAGAAAAATATTAGATTTTTTTTCTTCCTGGGAAGACTAAATCCCTCCCCTGGGCTCGCCGATAGCCTCGGCAAAAACCGTACACAGAAGACGGGTCAATAAGAGCCCTGATGCCAAATCTCCTTAAAGCCGTCCTTTATTCATGAATGTGTGCTGAAACAATCTATGAGGAGAACAGGCCTCTCTCTTAATCCACAAATTTAAACATCCGCAGCGCTTTCAGCCCAGGAGGACGGAGCTTCGCCGTCCCACCAAGGAGGCGACATTTTTACTTTGGTTAACTCATCAGTGGGTTATTGTTGAAGTAATTAGCCCACCTTCTGTAGGTACAATTACCGCAAACACCTGCGTCTGCAAACCCTTCTGGCTTCTCCTGCTCATTTTTTAATTCACGTCACATTTTGCATGAGCCGTTGTGCTTTTAGTAATAAGAAGAAGAGAGATAGTGTTTAAATGTTTTAATTAAAAATATTATTTATGAGAGATTATTTTACTTCACTACACATCAGAGGCTGATTGCTTTACGTGTTGGGCTTTAAATAATGGCACTAATTGTTGTTCTGAGGCAAGTTTCCATTTATAGATGAATCTGTAATTATACAGGCTCTTATATACAAATGTTTGATGAGCTGGAAAACAACCGAATTATATAAAATGTCTCTTATGTACTTAAATATTGAGTAGAAATTAACATTTTATTTGAATAAAATGTAATTTTTTAAAGTAACAGTAACAAAATGCATACAGTACTATCCTCTTCTTTTATATATTATAGCAATAATAAGTATTTTTGTTTAATTTCAAGTGCAAATATGTATTTAAACTTAAAAGAAGAAGAAACTAATTCATATGTAGCTTTTCAGCAAGATATACCAGTCAGTAATTATTTATATTGATAAAAATAAATAGTTTCAAAGAGAGTATTTCACTTACAAAATGGGAAAAATGTTTTCCAAGCTGCAGTGGAACTAGTACTTATTATTAATATTAACTAACTGCTTACTAAAACAAGGCTATAATCTTGCTGTAAAGTTACTTTTAAATGACTTTAAGTGTACTAAGATATTTGCTGTAGAAACTAAACTAAAATACTTGGTAATATTTTGTGTTTTTGCAGTGTACAGGTGATATGCAGAACAGACTTCATGCTCCTGAAAAACCCGGTCATCATAAATATTGCTCAGAAATTGCACATCCTGACTTGCAGAAGTAATTCATGTCTTATGGCTGGTTGGCAATTCTGCAGACAATAAAAACAAGAGGAAAATGTCTCTACTCTGCATTAACCCGGGTCTTTATTTCCACCACTGAGGTGAACGGCACGTTTGTCTGGAAATTGGACTCATCGCAGTTTCATCCACTTCCCTAAACCCCTCACATTTCTCACAATGCTTCCTTATTAAAAAGGAAACAGTGCTGGGAGAGCACTGGTGCATTTATTACAAAGTAAATCTCCCGGTTGGAGTAATTCTGGGAAAGATTTTTCCTATGAAAGCAGGGCAGGAATCCACAGCAGCTTTAATGCCTCAGACTGAACAGAAGGTGTCGTTTTTCTGGCGTTTCACCGGAGACAGAATATTTATGTCAGTTTTAAAATATATCCTCCTTAATTCACTGGTCAAGTTTCATGTCGTCGGTCCAAAATCAATTATTTTCCTCCCAAACTAATATATCTTGTGTAGAAAACTTGCACGTATTGGCGAAACCTTCCAGAATAAGATGCAGAGGAGGCTGCCAATCTTCTCAGCAATGTTCCTGTTGTTCCTTTGTGTGGTTACAGCGCTGTGTCAGAATCTACGCCGTAATGAGTATTTATGTCAAAATAACGCATGCATCACCTTTTGGTACGTTTTAAACAGGCTATTAAAACCAAACAAGAAGCTTTTTCCCTTTTTTTTTTTCCTCATTACAGTAACATTAGTGGGATTAAATCATCGTGACTGGTTTTACACTTGCATTAATCAGCACTTTATGAGGAAATGTGCACTTTTATCAATAAATGTTCAGTTTCACTCGTCTTTTCACTTGTTCCTGAGCAGAAATGCAACAGCAGCAAAGACAAATAAAATCAGGGGGATTCAGACAGTAATTATTGGGTAAAACTGTAAAAGAAGGAATAGATGATCAATAAGAATTGAATATATTTCACAGTCTTCTTAATTTAACTTCACTGAATCAGACTTTCTTCTCTGTGCTCCTAACAGTTTCCATTACAAATGTGTGCAAAACTCTGTCAATATTCCACTAATGTGTAAAAAAATATAAAAAAATTCAAATTGCAGAGTTTCATTTGAATAAGTAACACAATTAAAATGACATGAATAAGTTTGTTGGTGTGATAGGTCATTTAAAAATGTGCTACACCATCATCCTCCTACCACTTTCTGAAAAACGCTTCGCCAGCTGCACAACGCTTCATCCCCCTTATTTAGATGAACAAAAACAAGTGAACAACATTCAAGAAGCTCAACTAAAGTATGAAAATCAAGTGAAAATGCACAAACCAAATCACAGTGTGATCGGAGTTTAAAACCTGTTTTTAATTTGCCAAACTTTATCAGAAGCCACCAGTTGTAACCTGGAGAAGGTCACCGTGTGTTTGACTTCCGCAAGCTGCCAAAAACCCAAAATGACTTGGAGAGGTCATCTCAATTTATCCCCAAGTTTTCCTTTAATAAAAACAAAAATAACTGAAAAATTAGTCCCGACTAGACCATCATAAAAATAAATAATACCTACAAACAATCAGCTAAAATGATTTTGTCACTTTTGAAAGAAGGTTTTCACTTTTTTCAGCTGGTCAGACACAATTATTCTGAAAAGGTTTAATTTACCTTCATGCACCTGAAAACATCCTCAGCAGTTTATTAAACATGTCGAATTTTTCTGCTTATATCTAAACAGAAACGAACAGAAACAGAAAAATAACGCCTGGCCGTTTCTATTTGTACCGACAAACTCACAACTAAAAATATTTCAAACGTTTCCATCCAGTTTGACTCAACCACCTTACAGATTAAATGTCAAACAGAAGATTATGGATTTTTTGTTGACCAATTAAAACATAAAGCATGTTTGATGTTTAGCTGAGTACTAGAACATTTTGTAAAAAGGCTATAAATGTTTAACAGTCACCTTGTTTGACTTGAGAAACCTACTGCCATTTTTAATGTCTATTTATCTGCCATTAAATCCACATCGCAGCAGCAAACTAGTGAGTGAAAATGCCGTACTGTTACATATTTATAACTACTGGGCTTACTGTACAAACCACTACAAATTTGCGACGTCACAAGAAATCAGGAACCACAGTTTTAGCAGTTAGCCTTTAGCTTGTTGCTATCACCTGATTTAATAGCACTGGTTTGGTGTGGAGTGCTTTAAATATTAAATTCACTCATTTTCTATTGTAGCACCTAACTGACTAATAAAACAAGTGTAGGTTTTCCTCTGCAGGTAACTGACAGGTTGGTGTGAAAATACGTAGCAGTACATCCCATAATAAGCAGCAGCAGGTAAATCGAGGATTGAGGTTTTTTTTCTTTTATCTGACGGGGAAACACCACAGTCTGAGTCTTTAAAAACGCCCTGTTTACATAATTCGGAGCATCTAAATTTAGTCTGCATTGCTGCTAAAAGTGGAAAATCTGACACGTCTCTCAGCATGCAGAGTAACTAAGATCAACTCTTCAGAACCCAGATGATCTCAGGAAACAGCAGCTTTCAGACGAATTCAAACCTGCTGGAGTCCTTCAGCTGCACCAATGCAACCCACAGTTTTCAGAAACCAAATAATTAATGAATAAGTTCATATGTGTGTAACTTCAGCAGCATTCCAGGATTTGAACATTTCAAAAAGTTCTGATCATTTCATAGCAGACAGAGACGTTTTCAATCTGACCCAATTCATTTAGAGACAAAAACCACAGCATCCCATCAGTGAGACATGGTGGTGGCAGCATCATGTATTTAATCACAAAGAACAGGGAAGCTGGTCAGAGTAGATGGGAGATGAATGGAGCCAAATAAACCTGCTAAGAGTTTGCAGATCACCTGGTTACACTAAAAGGTGTAACTGCAAAATAATAAATAAAAAAAATCCAATTTACAATTACACAACACTTTTGGCTTATTTTGCTCAAATAAAACACATGTCAGTTCATGAAACATGCAACCACCTCTGACATGAGCTGAACCTTCTGAGCTTCGTTTGGTCCACTAATCGTGTAACTGGGCGACGCGAACCGACACGTAAATCCTCACCTCCTTCTCCCAGGCCCTCAGCTGCTTTTCAAAATTTAAAATTAGCGGCTCTGAGAGAGGCTCTCAAGCTGGAACAGTAAATTAGAGGTTTTTGTGCAGCAACTGAGGTTTTCTCCTCTGGAGCCAGGAGAGCCACGACACCCCGGCAGAGACTGTATTGATCCTCTTTTTGTGTGGAGGGAAACTCATGGTTAGATTCGTTTCACTCATTCTTTCGTAATGCTGCCTTAAATATAGTTGCCATGGTTACCTACGATTTACACCACACACCGGTTGGTTTATCTCACACGGTCTCCCGCCAGCCAATCGGAGATGAATATTTCACTTGGCCGCGGTATGAAACACATAAATTACAGCCGAAACAAAAACCTGTGCCACGCTGCAAAGCGGCAGCATATGTCATCCTGCTAATGGTCTGTTCATAGGACTTTGTCAAACCTGTCACGCGACACACACACACACACACAGACACACACACACACACACACACACGCGTGGCGGCGTACAGGCCGCCACCAGGATGAGCATCAGCAATAATTAGGCCTCAGCGTGAGCTGCTCCCGGGGTAAATATGCAGCATGTCAGAGGTGTGTGGGAATGTGGTGGGCTTGTTTTAAATCGCTCCGCAAAGTGACCCATTTAAATGCATAAATACCTCCATTCCCACACATCAGCACCCAGCGATTGGGCGTCGAGCCTCGGGAGCTCCGCCCCCTCCCTCTCGCCTCAGCGCGTCTTTCCCTGTGTTTTACACTCGTAATAAAAAGCTCCATCCTGCTCCTACACACTCCGTCCTCCCCCTCCACACGTTCCCCTAATGAGATAAATTAGCGCCTTGCAACAGATGCATGGAATATACACTAATGGCCACCATCTGTCACTCATCTCCGCGAAACGGAGTGAGAACGTGGCGCTAAATCCGATCATGAGCCCCTGGCAGGGCCCCACCGCGGTGAGGAGGAGGGAGGAAGACAAAGACGGAGAGATGAAGAGGAGCGCGGAGCCAGGAGGGGGTGGAAGTGTGGAGGTTTGGGTGCAGACTGGACCGAGGTGCGGCGCAGTGAGTGGTGGAGAGGCGTTGGAGTCGCGCTGCAGCAGGTTGGCCCTGCTGGTGATTCAGCAGCTCAAACAGATCCTTAAAAGCCTTTAACTGCTTTAAAATTAGAAAGTGGTCAGTTTGGTTTTCCTTTTTAGGGATGTTTTGAATCTACCTGCAGGAGGAATGTGAAGCTTTTCTCTCCACTCATTGGAGTATTTTTTAACTCGGTTTGGGTTACGTTTCACAGCCTGGAACTTCTCATGATTTTCTTCCTTCTAAATGTGGGATGACAACAGGAAACGCAGCCATTCCTCAGAAGCTTTAAAATGAGATTCTTTCTTCATTATTAAGGCAAAATGAGCTGGGGACGTAAAGCCCTAAACGAATAAATGCATGCATATTCATGAGGCAGCAAGGTGAGAAGTTGGGAAAGTTGTTATTCCTTATGTACACATGAGAGAATATTTGATGAGTTATTATGATAAATTTGGGATTTTTAAAATTAATTGTTGGATTAACTGGATTGGTCGAAAAAGCTTTGGATCAATGGAAATAAAATGATTTTATTGCACATTCAAACACAGCCATACTTTGGTAATGTATTTATTAATCTAAAAATGTATAGTTTGGTGAATAAAGTAAAAAATGACAGCTGATGCTTATACTTAAGGTAAAAGAGACAAAGAAACATTATTTTTAAAGCAAGATAGTCTAACGATATATTCAGACTGTGAATATGGATTTTACATGTTTTTTTTTTCATAATTCAGGTTGGTACTTTCATGATTGCTGCAATGACAAGTATTATTGTTGAAAACCCCTATGAATATCAGAACATATTTATATTATTCAGGATATAGACACTCATTAAATACGGTAAACTCATATTGTTCGCACTTAGACGAATGCAGAGAGTTTATCTTGCTCCTTCATATGTGGCAGAGCAAAGCTGAAGTCCAACTAATCACCCTCTGATTGCCAGATGACAACTCTCCTGTCAGTAGCTGTGTTTCCATCACAAATATGCACAAAACTCTGACAATATCCCGCTAAGGTAAAAATAAATTAAACATAAAAAATCATTAAAAACGTGCCACCACACCGTCCTCCAACCACTTCCTGTTGTCGTCTTCTTCATGGTTTTTTCCAGTGGTAACATCCGGTTATTGATCATGTGACTCGTGATGTGAAAAAAATGTTTCTATATCAGTTTTGCCATTTTAAACAGTTTTGATTCAGTAAAAACACCAAATCACACAAGCATCAAACTTACTGAGTAATTTTATTTATAACTGTCGTGTTTCTATTAAGAAAATGTATTTTCAAAATGTATACAGTCAATGGAAATGCAATGATTGATCAAAATGTATCATTTTTCTTTCTGTGCAGTCTGTGACTGTGGTGCAGTTTCTTAATGGAAGCCTCATGTTCCTGTCAGTAATTTGATTTATTTCTTATTTTTTTACTACAACACAAACTTCAAACTGTTTCTTGGTGCGCTATAGTGGAAACTGACCAGAGAAACTAAATCCTCCAAAACTAATATTTACACTGTAGCATAAAACAACTTTAAATAAATGAAACTCTCTCAGCTGCATGTTTTCTGAAAGGTCCACTAGATCTACAGGAGCCGACAGAACATGTTTGGTTCACAGAAAAATTTAGTAAATTTCAACAGGTGTGAGTGAAACATAATTATAAAGTTTATAATGGGAAGATTTTTACCTCCTTTTTCCATTTGCAATCAGAGGACTAACTTCTGCTAAACATGTCTTGATAGGTTTGCTAAAACGTTGGCTGCAAGCTTTATGGAAATGCTACGGCTGAAAAATCCAGCCGTCTGTTTGAATAAAATATACAAAAATCTCAAGTTTGTGCAAGAATTTTAATGTGTTGTTCTGATTAGTGGGTCAGAACTGAGGTCAGATTCTGCAGGGCCGCGGATTTGTCCACAACAGCGAGCCAAAGCCAGTCAGAAGCAGCATGACAGAGCAGAGCTGCAGCATCAGGGTCAGAAACCCGGTCCGGCCCGTTCTATCGATCCGTATGCATCTTTGTTGTTCGACTGGTTTCGTTTGAACAAACAGAGCATTCTTTGACATTGTGATTTCATTTCTGCCTGAAACTCTGTCTAAAGTGTCCCGATATTCCAACACCGTCTAAAAGCGACGTTTTGAAATCCAAAGCCTAAATCCCCCCTGAGGTGAACTTTGTAGCCTTTCTGTGGGATTTACAACAAATGTTCATCTGATTCCTGCCAGTGTAATTTAACATGCTTCACTTTTTTTGTTATTGTAATTGCTGGGTGTTACGCAAGTTGAAAGATTGACAGATTTTCTCCATCGTGGCTAATAAAGTATCCCACGTTGCCTTTAGTTATAGTAGAAAGACAGTACTGGAAGCTTTAAATAATGCAAATGACCATTTTGAGCATCTTGCTGGGAGCTGCATGGCTTTGCACTTCAGTTCAATGTCAGAATGAGCGGGGAGGAAACTGTGTGTGAGAGAAGGCTTAAGCACCTCTGCCAAGGGCTTAAGTAGCAGTCTGAATTGCACCATTTATGCATAAGGTAGCTAAAAAAAAAGCCTCAACGTCAACGCTCACTCTAGGATCCATCACAGATATTCTAATGGAGCTTCCCCTTGACGCCTGGTAATTCCCTCAGCAGTCTCTGAGCATCAGAACGGCGGGCTGCTGCAGAAGCACACAGACACTATGACAACCAGCCCGGCTCTACCTGCGCCGAAAAGTTAGCTTTTCATATGTAATGTCACCGTGACACTTCCTCTGTGCAAATAGCCACAAATCCACTTATCCAGTGTAATCAGACGATGATATATTCCTGCCTCTGCCGTGGCTGCACAGTACATTAGCATGCGGCTTATGATGAAAGTGAAGGGAAACAATGAGGAAACAAAAAGGGAGATGAAATGGTGGAATGTGTGGAAGCAGGAGAAATGAATCACCCAGGTGGGGAGCAGCCCTGCGCAGCCGCCGGAAGAACAGACGTCCTAAAGCCGGACACAATTAATCACTATTTGCACGGATTTGACCATAATTCCCTTTTTTTTTTTACCGGCTTCAGCTCATGACAACAAGTGGAAATTAATGAGTTGACTCAAGAAATTAAAAAGTCAGACCTAATGGAGGCGTAAAGATTTTGCAGGAGAGGCGAAGAAGTCTCATTAGGACAGCGAGCGAGACACGGAAACAGTAAAATGTGGAAGGCTTTTGTTTTCTGTGGGTTTCGGACGGAGACGCACATGTCTCGTAAAATTCACAAACAGACGATCATGGCGCATCAACGCTTCAACTGAAGGCTTCACATAAAAAGTAACTGGCCTCATAAAGGCAGTGTCAAACACAGTCAACCTCTCATAAAGAGCGCTGATGAAACTCTCAGACAAAACTATAACTGGCGTCCATGATGATGAAAAAAAGAAAAAAACACAATGAATTGTGGGGCTGTGCAGAGAGGAATCGTCTCTACTGTCGGATATGCAGAGCCTGTGGCACACATTTCTCTGCTATTAGCAGCGACACAAATCCACTGCAGCCTTGAACATCAGAGGGATCCACAATCCACAGCCGCGGTTCTGCTCTTTAATTTCAGACTACTTCACATGGGTGTTGTTCTGCACATTCCGAGGACTGGATTTTTAGGAAGTGAAGAGCTTGAATGCTCCTGCAGCATTCAGACTGCAGGAGCATCAGGGAGGCGTCTGATGTGGAGGCTGGAGCTTCAGGGTTTATCACCAGGTGATTTTTGATGTTGTTTTAATGATCTGAGAGAGAAACAAATAAATTCACGTAAACAGCAGCAAATTATCTTGAGCTACTCTCTCGTGTAATTCACTAAATTTTTTTGAAAATGTTAATATTTTAGGTTGCAGCCATGTTTTATCCAACTCCGGTCCGGTTGTGGAGGAGTGAATATGAAACCGATCTGATGCAGACCACACAACGAGCTCTGGTCGCCTAAAGCCAAGGGAATGGAGACGTAGGGCATTCTGGGTAAATACAACCAGAACAAATGCACTAGTCGTGTATCATACAGATACTGTCACACCTGCATTTGTGCAACAATGTAACTGTTGAACTGCACCACTCATGGTAGAAGGATTCGCTTTTCTACGTTTCAGACAGGTATGATGTATTACCATGGCAACAAGCTGATTAGCATCTCACAAGTTCAAATATTAACTATACTACGACCCAAAATACCAGAGGAGTTGAAACAGAGGCTTCATGGACGCAGAAAGTCCCAACCTGCTTCTCCATCCATCATAACAGGAACGTGTCTCATCCCCAACTCCAACATCTTTCACCTTTCTAACCACACAGGGATTCAAACAGGAGCAGCAAAAGCAAATGAGGTGGATTAGGAGAGAAACTGTTCAGTCTCATCTCTGTCCCTGATAACAAGTTGTTAGCATGTCATGCAGGAGCAGGATCTTCAGTCAGAGGCCTCTTTAGATGCTTTGTGAGACAGGCTGGTTCTGGAGATCATTCACAAATGACAAATCTCTGAAGATATTTCCACAATTTGAGTTATGACGACCATTAATTTCCCTTTGGGATAAGTAAAGTACTTTTGAATTGATTTGAAAACTTCGGGCTCACAGGTTTCTGGTGTTGAACTCGACTTGAACCCTCCAGTCAACAGCAAATATCTCCGTTTCCATCACAGCTGCAGATAAACGAAGGCTGAATGAAGGATGAATTATGTGAAGGTGTTCCACGTCTGAATGAAAGGATCCCGTCACTGTGATGCATTAATCAAATGAATTAAACCACTCTGGGTAGAAATGACTTCAGATCCCATTTGCAGAACATATTGTGACTTTCTGCAGAGTCTCAGCATTAATTAGGGTCAATGTTATGAAACGGCTTCACGCGCATTCACTGAGGCCGCTCTGAGTGGGTTTGCAGTGTGAGGATTGTTTCAGCAGGAATATGTGTTTAAATTTAGTAATGCATAAATCTGCAGCGCTAGTAAAAGCTTCCTCACCATCGAGGCGTTAGCTCGCAGCTGAAGGTGGTGTGAACAATCTGTTACTGTGTATTAATGAAGTAAACTGACCCTGAAGACAAGCGTGGAGCTATTTTATTAAGCAGACTCTCCTGAGCCTAATAAAGCATCGGCCTGTCGTCTTCCCAGCCTGATTAGAAGGTTTGGTACACAGCCACGTCCTTTCAGCGCGCCGTTTCATTTGCGACTCGCCGCTGATTAGTTGAATGTAATTGGATTTCTTTTTTTGTTCGCTTCTCTTCTCTCCTTTTGTTTCGGCCTCTTTAAAGTCAGCCGAGAGCGAGCGGCGTGTGATAAACCGCCGTGAAGATAAAGGACCTTGAACTTTAGCTTGAACTTTGTCCGCCGCTCCGTCTCTTCCTGTGCCTCCGTCGCTCCGTGTTTCGCTCCATCTTGCTCACCCCTCATTTGAACCGCGGAGCTCCAACAATCCATTACGCTCGGTGAGGATGTTGGAGGAGATTCATGCAAATAAGTGTGAAATTACACTATAATCAGTGATGTAAATCGCAGCGGCGGCTCCCAATCTGGGCACCATTGTCTCAGAAAACATTGGGCGGGGGCGACAGGTGAGAGGGCAAGCTGGGAGGGGGGGGTCAAAAATAAAGTGCTAGACGAGGAGGAGAAGAAAACTTAAAAAAGCTTTGATTCCTTATTCAGAGCTGAACTCGTTTTTCCTGTTGAAATCAAATTTAAAAATTTATGCAACGATCAAAATTGTTCGGCAGCATCGAGTCTTCTGGCGCTTTTTCTCTGATAGAGAGAGAGAGAGAGAGAGAGAGAGAGAGAGAGAGAGATGGAGGGAGGAACAAGTAGGTCTGCGCTTTGTTCGCATCGCAGCAGCGCAACATGCAGCAGAAAATTACTGCACACACTTTCAAGTAAGGAGGAAGAGACGCTGAGGAGAATTAGGCCGCAATAAAAATTAGAGGAGGTGTGTTATGTTTTGGGGCAATATTTCAGAAACCAGTTCAATCTCCCTGATTCTGAGAAAGAAAAACAAAGCCATGATTATTAATTCCAGCTCTTAAGCAGAGCCGTAAAATCCCGGAGCGTAGAACGTGGCAGTGACATCTGTTTGGATTCAGCCGTAAATAAAGAAACGGCAGCGAGTTTCTCATCAGCGCCGTAAACGTTCTGCAGCCGACGAGGATTGAACTTATGCTTCTTAGAAAGCCGGAGCTGAGAAATGCTAATTTCATTATTTCATCTGTTTACTGAATCTGGAAGTCTGAAAGAGCAGCAGAAAATATGAAAAGGGTTATTCTGCAGAGAAACGTTGATGTCTTTTCATCTGTGAAACGTTAGTTTGGAGTTCGGTTGATGAAGAGGCTCTACCTGCTATCCCTCAAGATTAAAAAATCCTTTTCTGCAAAACACATGGAAATTATTTGTTGCTAAGTGGAAGAAAAATAAGTTTATTGTTTTGATTCTTCAGCTGTAAAGGGATTAAGTCTCACAATAATATGAACAAAAGCTGCCATGAAACTTCCTTCGTTTTCCTCACAAACATTAAATTACTGTAAAAACTGTAACACACATTTAGATTCAAACGATGGAGAGAATGGAGACAAAGAGTGATGGTGAATAAAACCCCCTGGTGGATTAATGAGGAACTCCAGAAACTCTGATAAGTTTCCCTGCATGTCAAGAACAATAAATCTACAAAAACTGACAGAAATTATTGAAAAATAAAGTTTAATCTTACAGTTTTAGCAGTAATAATATCTTAGTTATTTAAGATTCCTATGTCAACATGTGGCATATATTTATTACAATTCTGTAATTTTTTTAATTCCTAATTTAAATGGCTGTGTAACCTCAGAGGGGTGTCCAAAGTGTGGGTCAGGGGCCATTTCTGGCCCATGAAAATACTTTGTGTGGCCGCTCACGACTGCAAATCAAGAATGATGAAGGTTTCTTATTTTTAAGTATGGCAAAATTATTACCAACAAATAAAAATCCTGCAATGATAAAAGTAAGGGACAACAAAGTATTAGTCTTTTAATATTTTTTTCTGTTTTGTTTAATTTAAAGCAAATCAAACCACTTCTATTCAGAGATTTTAAATCAAAGGAATACTTTATCCTTCATTTAATAAACCTTTTTACACACCGATTTAATCTGAGGGAATACAAACATTTAATTTGAATAATAAAATAATATTGAAGTAAATAAATGTTATCTTTAAAGTTCTATTTATTTGTCCTAGAATCAATCAATTAATCAATCACATTTTACTGTATTTGTATAGCACATTTCAGCAGCAAGGCATTTCAAAGTGCTTTACATCACTAAAATAAAAACATGTGACAGTGAACAAAGAGTTAGAAAGACAAAGAGAATTTTTTAAAAAGAAAACAGAATTTAAAAAAAGATGAGCCCAGTAGAGTCTAGAGGGCCACGTAAAATGCTACGGTGGTCCAGATTTGGCCACTGGGCCTCGAGTTTGACACACAGAGCTTTCCTTACTCTAACTTAAAGATATTGGTTAGTTTAATTATTTTAATTTGTTTGCTTTTAAACATATTTTACATAATTGGATGCATTTATGTAACTTTAACTCCATTAATGAAACAATAATGATGAAAAAAAATTATAAATTAGTTTGTCTTCATGCTTATTTTTATCAATATACTGACAAACTAGAGTAATAAAATAATGTTAGGATTAGCAATGGCACTAACAGTGCAGCGTGACTAAATATATATTTACTATGCAGATAAAGTGATTTTTGCAGTATTTGTTTATTATGTTTCCGTTTTCCTAGCGTCTCTCTGAGCTCAGACAGACAGAGGAGTCGTACATCTTCAGCCGTGAGAAGAACAGGGAGTCCTGGAGCAGATGGTGCAGCTGATCTCAACGCCACCCAGTCCGTCTGGGATTACACCAAGAGACACAAGCAACTGCAGCAGTTCAAACCGTCTTCTGCAAGGTTATTGATATGCTCACTTTCTGCTTAATGCCAATAAACTGGTTGAAATCCTTCAGCCAGCGTCTGAAATCACCTCCACTCCGTCAGAGACTCACTTCCAGGTTCTTCTTCACACCAGCTGAGAACCAAAACACACCACCAAATGAACTCATGTGTGTGCGTCTGTGTGTGTGTGTGTACAGTACATGCGAGAGTGTGTCTGCATATGCATGTCGACAAGCTGAGGAGGCGCGAGGAAGCAAAGCACAACAGGAGCAGCGAGACCAGGGATCAGGATTTTGGCTCAAATACAATCTGTGGAGGAGTCACTCAATGAGCTGACAGCCGTCAGCGAATCCTGGTGGGGAGAGGCTGAGCCACTGTGGTCAAACACACACACACACACACACACACACGCGCAAACAAACACACGCAGACTCCATAAGCACCGGGAAGCTCAAACAGACAGATGGGCTAATTCGTGACTGACTGTGTGTTATGAAACATTATCTCTGTGTCAGTGAAATCAAAATAACATTTTGGGTGTAAACGGCGAGCTTGTAGCTGCCAGCAAGCAGCACATGGCGGTGATGGATGCATATGGACCGTGATGCATGGCCTCAGAGAGAAAATACTAATAAAAACACTGTTCACGGTGTCGCATGAGGTGAAACGCATGCAGCCGGATACGTCCGCCAACTGTACCCCACCTGCCAAATTAAGCTATCGAATCAATTTCAAGGGTCTGGAGGAAAATGAAGGCTATTATAGGCATTGGATTTTACTTGCTGTCTATTCAAAATTAAAGGCTATTGACAGATGGCTTTGTTTTGTTCTCTCTAAAGCACTCCACCAGCGAGAGTGTGGATAGGTGGCTGCGGCTGCATTTTAATGGCCTGCCCCTTTAATGGCTGGCTACAGAGCCACTTTATAATCCCCTTCGCTGGGGATTTGTGTATGCAGGGAGTGTATTGTAGCTAACTGAACCTGGCTCACTGCTCTCCGTGGATGTTTTGTTGTCAAATAATGGGAGAGTGATGGGGTCCTACCCCGCTGTGAGCCACCGCGAAGATTAGACAGATCTCCACGCTGGACGATTGGTGAAATTTATCACTGTCACTGGCTGCCAATCCAGCCCCCCCAGCCCACGCCGGCTGTGATGCTTTCTCATTTGGAACCTGCAAACCAGTTGTCATGTGTGCTTTCCACTTGGATAGTGATAGCTTTAAGCAGCGCCTCAAAAAAAGGAAGAAGAAGAAAAAGGCAGGAAATTCTTTGACGCTTCAGGTCAGGAGTGTCAAACTCATTTTTATTTTGACTCGTATGAAGATCATGAATGTTTTCAAGGGGCGGCTGTGCCTACATGCATTCATAAAACCAATGAAAAAACAATTAAAATATTCATGAATAGCTGTCTACATTTGATAAGTAATTTTTGGAATTTATGATTATTTATGTGAATTTTCACAATAAAAAAAAATCACTATTTAGAAATATTTGCATGTAATTCTTAAATGTTTGCGTTATGTGTGATGATAAAAATGGCTTTTTGTTACCTGCTGTATTGATCATAACTTGACATTAACGAAGACAGAGGAAGCAGTGTAAAATTACAGAAACACTGCCACCTGCAGGTGGGAGGGGGTAGCAGTCGCTTAAACCAAATGTGTTTGAAAAAATTTACAATAAAGTCATAATTTTGCATTTTTACAAAAAAATGCTGTGTTTGTTGATTTTACATTAATTTCTTGTAAAGAACTGGAGGGACTGATGGATGGAAGTTGGTGTCTGGAGTCTAGAAAAGGTACGGCGGAGCAAATGGTTGTGACATCACACGAAAACAGAGAAAAGATGCAGAGTGATGGATAAAAATGAAGTGAACACATTATTGTTATTATTATTAATAATAATAATTTAATTTATAATGCATTTTCATTAATAAAATCTCAAATTGCTACAAAACCAGATAAAATCAATGATCAAAAATATAAAAAAAAAAAACAAAAACAGTCATTTAAAAGACAGACCCACAGCGTGTTTACAATAAAAGCTTTACATGCTTAAGAAACCAAGCGGCGTCCTGCAGCAGAAAAAAAGCATGTTGATTTGTGCAGCTGTGTGTTATTATGCATAAGTGTGTGTGTGTGTGTGTGTGTGTGTGTGTGTGTGTGTGTGTGTGTGTGTGTGTGTGTGTGTGTGTGTGTGTGTGTGTGTGTGTGTGTGTGTGTGTGTGTGTGTGTGTGTGTGTGGTGTGTGTGTGTGTGTGTGTGTGCGCAGGGGAAGCATCAAGGAAGGAGGAGGATTTTTCCATCCCTCAGTTAAGAAGCTACATTTGGCAGCCGGCAGATTTTGATCCCTTTCGCAGCGCCGGTGGAATTAGCATGCAGGGTGGGAGCGCTGAAAGGTTCTCCGGCCCTTAACTCAATCTCTCCCTTCCCTCCTCCTCCTCCTCCTCCGCAGGTAAGAGTAATGGATTGTGGATGGCTCCGGCTTCACTCCTGTCATGTCACGCCTGCTAGCAGAGCCAGCTAGCCAGGCAGGAGGTGGAGGGGGGAGTAGGAACTGCAGGTCGGGTTATTTAGCCTCCATTCCTCCACAGTCACACTCGCTAACTCTGAGGCCGGCTGTCCGAACACACAGGGCCTCAGGCGGGGCAGCGGGCCCCCCATGCCCCCCCCGTCCGCTAACAGACAGCCAGCTCAGGCCTGAAGGCCGCTGGATTATGATAAGAATAAAAAACTCATTACTGCAGCTCTGAGCGGGGGAGAGAGGGAGCAAATAAAGACATGAGAATTATCATAAACAATGAGAGCAGAAAGAAGCAAAGCTTACGCCGCCATATTAGCTGCAAGGAACTGATTTCCATTTTTTATATCTGTGATTTCTACTGCAGAAATGACAAGATATCAAAGGCTTTATCAAGCAGTGGCAGGAAAAACCACAAAGAAATGTGTCTGGATTTTCTTTTCCGGATTGTCAGATTTCTAAATCGAACATTGAAATGCACAAAAAAAAAATTAATAATCACAACTATCTTAATCAAATTTCATTTGGGAAAGCTTCATGCTTTAGTTTCTCAGGTTCTGAAACGAACCTGAGAAAGTAATTATCTAAATTAAACAGTGTTTGCCCTTCAACAAACTTAGGCAAAAAAAACAACAAAAAAAAACACGACATCCAAATGAAAGCAGATAATAAACCAACAAATTAAACCAAATATGCGCGATAAATTAGACTTTTTAATTTCATGAATAACCCGTTTTGACCAGCAAATTTATAGACACTACAAAAAGATTCAGTCCATTTATTGGATTTCTGGAAAGATATATTACAAAGTATGTTACTTTCTGTATTGATATTAATTTTATATCAATCAGTTTGAATTTCAGGGGGTTTGAAAAAACTGATGGTATTTCCAGAATGATAAACTTTCAGAGCAGAACGTCTCGTACATCGTAGCTTTGATTTGTATTTTTGTCTTTGTGTATGATGATAATTTTTTCCATAACTTGTTTTTCGGTTATTTTCTGACTTATTCCGGGTAGATAAACATCTGCTTTGATTTTAGTGCCAAATCAGGCATCGGTTTGTTGGGGAAAATATTTTCAAAGTATTTGACAAAACTCATTCTTACAAACAAATCCAACAAATAGAAGGATAAAGCTGCTTCAGTAAAATAGATCCCAGACGTTTGTCCTTAACGATGACAACAGGAACAGCTTTTATTTAAAAGAGAAAGAAGCAGCAGATGAAGATCATCAGTTCAGAGTGTCTGAAGTATTCAGGTTCTTAGAGAAGCAACTGTTGCTCTCCAACAATCTGGAAGGATTAAAAGAACGTTTCCAAATAATCTGAAGTTATAGTGAGCAATAATCAATAACTCAAAAGGCCTCAGTTAGGAGGTTACAAGTTAAAGTTAATGACACAAACAGAGGAAGCCTGGACTTTGTGAAACAAAGATGGCTGCATGAATTCAGCTTGAACTGAAGCAACTCTTGGAAAAACAATTCAACCAAATTCCTCCACAACAACAGAGAGACCAATAACAACATTTATTTTTAACAATGAAGCTCATGAATCTTAATTTTTGCCCCATTTTTGTTTAAAACATCAAAACAGAATGAAATCTGTTGTGATTTTATTCAAGTTTTTGATACATTTCATTCATAAAAGTTTCCTGGTGCCACTTTACAATGAGTCTCTTAATAAATAGCTCACAGAGATGTTATTAATTCATCTGTAAACACTTCAAGCACCACCATCAATAAGAACTGTTTATTAAGCATTGATTAAGTGAAAAGAGACTAAATCAACTGGACCAAATATGTTCATCTACATATTTTATCTATTTTTATACTAAGCATTTCAGATTACCTTGTAAACATATTTAGCTTATATGCTGATTTTTTTTTAGCATACATTCTCCTTCTCACCCTTACGTAAGGCATAATAAACAGTTATTAATGATTTATAAAATTGTTTATAGATTAATTTATGACATATCTATATTAGCCATCCCTTTTGTTGATGCGGAAAAAAACCTCATTTTACTGCAACTACATCATTTTTATGGTTAAAAATATTTAAAATTTAAACATAAGTGTCGAAATATCTGCAATAAAGGGTTGTATGAGGAATTCATACTAAGTGTGCATCTCTCCATAGTGGTGCATTAGCTGCTGCAGGACATTTGAGCACCAGATGGAGAACTGACACACCGCAGTGATTTTCAGCCAAAATTGGTCCAAAATGTAGGAGGAATCCCCCTTTACTCCCAACACAGTGAGCGGAAACAATGTGCCACTCTGCTTTCCTCCGCTTTCTGCATCAAAACAATATGCAAGTGGAAATCTGCACCACTTAGAAACCATCCTTATGGATTTGCATTTCATACAAACACCACATCTGTGCACACAGATGGAAAATCTGCATGTTTTGCTAAACAATCCAGTCAATATTGTTTATTTATATAGTGACAGTGATGTACTGCAACATGAAATTAAGCTAAGGGAATAGTAACGAATGAAAGCAATGACTGAAATGAATAAAAGCAGGGTGCCATGAAGAACACTGCTGTACGCCCGTTGGTGCTGGATCTTTCTAATGGTGTCCTGAAGGTTTCGTTGGTCTGTGCTGTTCTTATATAAACCACTTTTCCCATGAGGAACAGGGAGAGTGCCAGTGTTTGCAGGATTTCGCTGCTGCTGCTGCTGCTAGACACTGCAGTTTTTCAAACGGCCACTTGGGGCTGAAAGTCATTCAATCCCCCAGGGACCACCATGTTTAAAACGGCGACTAAAAAACCATTTATAAAACATCATGTTGTTCTCATTCTTAAAAGTTGTACAGAGTCACAGTTTTTATATAAATGAGGCATTTAAAGTGTGTATGAGTTAGAGTTTGGCCAGTGAGGCGACCTGAGGTGACCTGATCACATCACATGACTGTCTTAATATTTACATTTTAGTTGTGTTTTTCAGTTTGCTTTCTTTTTCAGCGGCGACATTAAACTAAAAGGATTTCAGCTGGTACAGTTGGAATATTGAAAACAGGTTATTCTGACGTCAAAGTTACTTTCCTGAAACTTGCATTGCATTTCTTAGATTTCATTATGGGAATAAAGCTGCAGAATAAACCACATGTCAAAAGCCACCTTAAGATGCAGGTGGCTTTTGAGGGTAACGTTAAAGTTCCCCAAAACACCTGGATATAAGATACGATACATTTATGCAGCTGAGCTCCAGAAAGAACACCAAGTATTTTCTAAACTCCCCAAATTCAGAAACTAACCTTTAAGTTTCAATGCACAATCAAAAAGAACTAAAACATGAATAAGGTTTGCAGCCGTTTCACAAAAATATCAATTAATGCAGCAGCTTTGCACCAACATCTTTTCTCACATTTGCAGAGACTTGAGCTGCGTAATCAGGCCGACTCTCAGGCCAGCTGCAGCAGTCTGGTGTTGATGGGTCTGTAAATGTCGAGGGGAGCGAACGTGTGAAGGGATGTGCGAGAAAATGTTGATGAACAATCGCTGCTGGCCGTCTGAGTGGAAGTGACAGCTGTCTGTGGAAGACTAAGCCACTTAATGAATGTGCTCCGCCATCAAGTCAGATGAGCTGCAGCAACATGAAGAAGCATGTTCAATCTGCAGGAACACCTCAGAAAATACAATAAAAATATCAGCGCCGTTTTTAAACACTCTGATATCTGAGGAGAACAGACAGCATCTGCCCAAAGTTTGCAGAACAAATGAGAGGGAGCGTTGTTTACTGTGGATCAGTTGTCAAATGCTGCTAATTAGACTGACGGTTGGAATTAAAACACAAATCTTGAGTTGTTTGGGACAGTTTCTGCCAGGGTCCTTCTCAACGACGTAATTAATGTCTTACATTGTTGCTGCCGGATCTGTGCGGGGAATAATAAAACCTCTCAGTCAACACTTGGCAAAGAAAATGAGGACGTGTGCTTACATGAGTAAAACTATTTAAATATGTTGCGCAGGTAGCAGGAATTGAGAAATGGAAATAGCCTGCATATGTTTTTCTACCATGCTGCGTTTCTTATAGCCTTTTCTGAGCATCAAGAGAGGAATGTCAGAGTGGATCCGTCATGGAGGGGGGCTTCGGATAGTTTCTGACAACCTCTGCATGCACACAATGCTCCAGTTCAAATGCGTTCCTGACGTCTGACGGTGGCATTTAAGAGGCGTGGCTCAGCTATGAAATGTGACTGAAATTGACATATAATGTTGCCTTTGTTCACCAACTGTAACTGCTGGGAGCTGTTCCACTTTCGCTTGAATCAAACAAACATTCAGTCGCTCAAATTTTATTTATATGCCACTTTTTATATGAAATGCACAACAAAAGCCTCCAAAAGCCCAAAACACAATCAGATTGGTTCACCGACACATGTACAAACACAGCAACACACACACACACACACACACACACAGCCAAATCCCAACAGACGAACCCACAAGAGCAGAGCTGGAGTCAAAGAGGAAACACTGAACGGCTACAAACGCTTTCAGCAATTAAAGATCATTCATAACGTCTCACAATGTCAAAGAAAAATGACAAAAACCTCAGTTTAAAGGTCAGATTATCCTTTTAAATGTTTTTCAAGGACTGGATTTTGTCATGATTGTATTACACAAAAATAATAAAATGTGTGCTTTGGGTTTTATCAATGGAGCATCACAACATTTCACAGAACTGCAGGTTTGATCCATGTCAGGCAAAAATAGGCAGATTCTTTCACTTATTAATTGATATATTTATGTTTACAAACAAATTTGTTGGTAATGATGTAAAAATCAAACAAAAACATTCATCAAAAGAAAATAAATCTTAGTTTGTAATATTTGTGAAAATAATCGTTTAATGTGGAAACTTTAATGCACCTGTAACAAAATAAACTTCACTGATTTTCATATTTAAGTTATTCAGCATTTCAGGAGCTTTAATTGGTAAACCATGACTTCCTGTTGTCTGGAGACAAACACTGAGGTGAGGTGTGTCAGATGTGGATGTGACCTACATCTGACCTTTTCATTGCCGTCTGAAAGCCCCAAATCTGACCTTTTCACCCCCAAAAACATCCGATTTGTGACACTTTTTAAAGCAGATGTGTGTCAGATTGTTTTCAAAGCATAATAACAAAAATATTCCTGAACTGAATTGCAGATTTCAGAAACATAAATGCAGTTTTAAAACGTTTGGACAACCACTGAGAAGTCTGATACATTTCTTTTAGTTTGTCAAAAGCCTTGCAGCTCCTTTCTGTATCAGTTTGTTCTGATTTAAACGTGGAAAGCTGCTGTTCCAGTAGTAAAAGGTGAAAGCAGGAATGACCACCTCGAGCTCAGTTCCTGAAATTAGATTTAAAAGCTTAGAGATGTTCCTCAGGTGGAAGAAGTTGTTCTTTATTACACATCTACAACTGCTGAGTTACTGTTTGCACCAAGGTTCCTGAGCCTTTGTTTAGTGGAGTTTAATGCCCCACAATGCAGATTGATTGCAGGCAGAAGAAGCTCAGGGGAAATAATAAAGGATCTCAGTGCTTTTGGGGTTCAACTGTAAATAACTGTTATGAAACTACTGGGAGTTTTCATCAAAGACATTAGCTTACATGAGCAATCACCAACTCATCGATGACAGAAAACATTCAAATGTGTTTAAATATGTGCTGCAATGTTTAAAAGTCTAAAATAAAAACAATAAATCAGAGAACTGATTGATCTTTGGAGCCTCAAATACCAGTTTACTAGCAATTATGAACAACTGTGACAAAAACCAGAGCCAATTTTAAGAAATTTATTTTAAAAATTATAACCTTATAGGGGAAGGTTAGTGGAAGATGTTTTGCATGTCTCTTCAATAAACGAGACAATCAAGTCAAAGCCATTTTTGAACAATCAAAACTGTCAATAAATGTCAGAAAATGAACAAAAACTAAAGGCCTGAATTCAACATCAGCATTAAAACTAAAATACTCCTTTTGGTCTGCAAGTTTAAAAACATGTTCAACACACAGAAAAAAAAAAATCACAGTACAAAAATCATAAATCATCTAAAAACAAAAACTTTAATCTGAAAATAACAATAGATGCATTTTTCAGATTCACTTTTAGTGAAATTGCTGCTGCTTAGTGAGAATGAGAAAAGTGTAAAGAAAATATGTTTTCTCTGGTGAAAACATTTAGATTGACTGAAATAATCTTAAATGATCAAAGTGATGACAATAGAGAAAGTTACACCAGGAAGCTCTGAAAAACAACCAACAGCCAAAGGAAGTCGGTTTATTTTATTTTATGGGACTTTAACTTCTGAGCTACACAAATTAAATGATTAGAAAACAACAGGAAGGATTTCACACAAGTAGGAATATCAATCCAAGCATCAGACAACGGCGAATGTTATGCTAACTGTGCTAACCACTAATAAAAGTTTCTAAAAACAGTAAAAAATATCTATATCATATGTTCTAAGCTCATATACAAGGAACCTTATTGAGCGTAATTTTTCTCTTTCTCTCCTACTTGCAGAAAAAGCAGCTTTTCAGACCAATTTACCAACATTTACACCCAATTAAGCTGAAGAATCGACCAAAACAGACTTTCACGCCCACTCCTGGGAGTGGGCTTGCATTTTCATTTGGATATTTTAGGCATGCTCTACAAGAAATGTGAGAATTATTTGGATTTATGTTCCACAGAGAAATTGAATACTGAACTGTGAATAGACAGAGATGTCTGTAAGTTGTTCTTCTCCCTGTTCTCCATAGATCTGAATTTACTGCTGTAAGTATTGATTATTGACAAGCTTCATATTGTAAAGATGTGATTTGTTTTCATTTCAGTCTTTAAAAAAAGCTGAAATTGCTTAGACTTTTGTATTTTTTCTGTCTGATTACATAATTTTTAAACATTACATCAGATGTTATGATCAGTTTTAGTGGCCATGTTACAAAAATACTTTTTTTTACTTAAGTTATTTAATCAGTGATTACTTTTTCCTTCTACTTGAGTAAAAATATGCTGTTCTTACTTAAGTAGAGTTTTGTAACTCGACCAGAATATATAAAGTCTGAAATTTCAATTTAAAACACAACTAAAGTTTTTCATTATTTAAACTGAAACTATATTTTCTGAGTCCTAAAATATTTGAATGAGGCATAAAAATCCATTCAGGCCAATAAAAGTTGGAGACAATTAACATCAAAATGCTGAGGAAACACAGATAAAATGTTCAACAGTGTTGAGCTGCACCACGTTTCCTCAGCTAATGAAATTTCCATGCGATTTCAATCAGAAACTTGTACGCAAAGCTGAAGCAAATAAGAACAAGTAAGATGTTTTAGTGGGGACTGCTAAAGCTGCTCAGTAAAAATCTACCAGGCAAGCTTTGGATTCCAGCCACGTTGATACAAGATCACATCGTAAATGTAAACGCACAGGAAACCCTTTCCGTCCATAAATACAACCCCACACACTCATCCCATTTTCCTAAATTCATCTCTGAAGTAGCGAAGTGAGACAAGAAATGTCGCTGCTCACTTAAGGTGACAAACAAAAGCACAGTCCATTAGTAACAGCATGCAGACACATACTGCAACATTAACAAACACAATCGTGTTGAGCAGCACATGTATTTTTCATTTTTGCCTCATAAGGCCACGGTCACGCCGCTGCAATCATATCACAAGACGAAATGAATCCGAAGAGCTGGCTGTGTCTCTGCGCCTTCCTCCTCCCTAGCAGGAGAATTAAACTGCAGAGTGCAGCTCTGGCAAGAGTGAAAATCATCCCCATTAAACGTGATAATAAGCTGTGTGATAAAAGCATGTTTGCAGAAATTTGCAGTACATGTGTCATTTAACATGATGTATTAGTTCAGGTAGCAGTTTGCCTTGGCAAGTCGGTTCTAATGGGTTTTTTGAGGTTTTGACATTTGGAGGCAAATGTGCATTAGAACGGGCTGCATGAGCTCCGAACTGGGACGTAAGTGAGTTTCAATGTTTTCCTGGGCATTAATGGCAGGAGAAACGCAAAATGCATTATCTGATAAACAGGAAGTGGGCTGCGTCTTCAGCTCCGCTGGCAACAGCCTGCGTTGCTGTTTGAAGAAACGTTGAGAATTTTTTTCAGACCTTTTGGCAAAAACAACAACAAGAAAATCCGCTGCAATTTAGGAGCCGAATGTTTCCCACAAATGAGCGAACGAATCATCAGACGACGACCTCCGTGTGCGCTCTTCGTTTCTGTTTCGTTTTAAATTGTCCGATACGCACGCAGCAATGACAGTCATCTGAGAATGTCATCTGAGCGAACAATTAACAGAGCAGCAAAAAAGTGAGGTCAGATATAATTAACATATGTGCTGCTCAGCTATAATTGCTGAAGTCTAAAGCAAGTAATTAAATCATTCAAAGTGAAGCAGGAAAACTGACTGGTGGAGGGTTTTCGTGCCGTCTGGCGCCGCTACACTGCAAAAACACTAAATCTTACTATTTTTGGTCTGGTTCCAAGTGCACACATATTAGTACACAAGAAAACTACATTTCAGCAAGAGATAGGAGCTTGTTTTGAGGCAATAATTTCTTAAAGTGGCCCTAGTACGCTTCCTTTAAACAGGTTAGGGTAGGTCAGTGGACTAATCAAAACGTGTTCATTACATTTTCTGCTCAAAATCATTCTTAGATAATGAGATTTTTAGTCTGCTCTGCTCTGCCTATTTACAGCTCCTTCCAGAATGAGCTGTCACTTTAAATCCAAACACGCTGTTTCTGGCCACGCCCCCCGACTCAACAGTTATACTCACATGTGAAAGTAGATGCACGATTATACAACTGAACATCTTTGAAAAGCAGAAATGGCGCCTCCTACGCAACCAATAAGAATGCAGTCAGTGGTTTCTGGGTGGTAAGTCAACAACAAATGCTTGTGTTTTCCAGCAGCTATTGGACAACGAGCGCATAAAGCAGCAAAACCAGCTGACCAAACATGCTGGCAGCTCAGCTTGGGTTGCTAGGTAACGGGTGGAGCGCCGCTGCAGTTACTAGGTAACAATTTAAGCGTCACTAGGATTGCTAAGTGAGCATCTGTCGATTTGTAAATTAACAAGAACCAAAAAACATGAACTTATTGGCAAAACGTCCTCCTGTCTTTTTAAGCTCTTTGTTTCTGGTAGGAAGGAACTGATTCTTTTTTTACACTTGTGATAATGATCCAGATGTCTGAGGTTCAGAAGATATCGATCAGTAATTATAAGTGAAATAATCTGGCAGAGGAAGAAGACATTTTGGCTCATAATTCTGGTAAAATACTTAGTAGGAGTTTGTTTTTGTCGCAATGCACTAAACAAAATCTTACCAAGTATTTTTGGTTTTGTTTCTCGTGCAAATATCTTCATCCATTTGAAGTAAGACAAAACTAACTTACTGCAAATTTTTAAGCAAGATATAGCAGCTTGTTTTAGGTAAATAATTCCTTCATATTGATGAAAATGAACAAGTTTCACTGGCAGATTATTTCACTCATAAGACATTTTTCCCATGTTATAAGTTAAATAATCTGCAAGTGGAACCAACACTTGTAAAAATCTATATTCAGGAATTACTGACTTAAAATAAGTTAGTTTTGTTGTATGTCAAGTGTACAGAGATATTTGCACTAGAAACTAGACAAAAATACTCTTCCAAAACGAAGCAGTAACGACGCCCTGTAAAACGGCGATCCAAGGACAAACAAGTCCTCACTCCTCATCTCGTCTTTTATTCTCAAGAGTCAGAGAAGTTCGGTGGCGTGTTTTAGGTGCTGCTAACTGACAGCGGCGGGATCCTCTCATTATGATACATGCGTCGGGCCCGGCCTGTCAGACCCAAAGAGGTGGAGGGCCGCTGCATTAAGCAAGTGGCAGGAGCATTATCAGTCTATATTTCACAGGTGTCAGCGGAGACTTGTCCCCGTTTTGTCCTCTGGGTGTCATTTATTAAATGAAGGAATGAAAGGGATGTTTAAGGTAGAAATACAGGCCTGCTTGGACAAGGGATTATACGTTGTCACAGGAAGAAAAATTGCATTTGAACCACGGATGCTAAGTCGAGGCTCTGGGGAATTTCATTAATGTATTGTCCTAACAGCTATTCAAAGTCATATATAGCGAACGTGCTTTAGGTGAAGACGGACCGGCGCTCCGGGTTGAGGGCTTATTCACAGCACGCTGCACAACACTTCCGTTTTTGAATACATTAAACTAATTTTCATTAGGAAATGCTGCTGTCAGTGCATTTCCTGGGCTCGCTAGGCGTTCGCGCCGAGGTCGACTCCTGACATGAATCCGTGCGCTTCACCAGTTGCAAACCATTTGACACTTCCGACCTTTCAGGGAAGGAACAGAACAAGAGATTCCAAAATAGACGAATCTATTATTTCAGCTGCTTGGATATCAAAGAGCTAAATTAAATCACAAAACATGCCTTTTTTTTTTCTCTGCCCTCTATGTTGACAAAAGTATATATTCCCTGCTCAGATGTGGACGTGTTTAAGAGGGTCACATTAGGTCTGAGGTTGGATTTCTACCCCTTTAATTCTGTGTTTCATAGATTTTATTTGAACATATAAAGTCGTCCTCTATTCCTGAACTTTCTAAAACACTCTGTTTTCTGTGGGGACGTTTCTATCTTTACCTAAAAGGCTTTACAGCAGAAAGTATTTGCATAATGTTCTGCTTTTAGCTAATTTGGCAGACAAACAAAGCCTCATTTTTAGCCATTATTGACAAACTCAAGCAGACGCGTCTTCTGGGAGGTGGAGCCAAAAACATCTGATGCAAAAAATACAGATTAGGACATCAGTGTCTGGCACTTAAACATTTAAGAGATAAACACACAAAGTAAATATAGAAATATACAAAACAAAAGGCTGTGAGAGCAGAGCGAAAGCCGGACTTCTGGAGTTAATTTCCAGCAGTATTTGGGAGGAGAAGCAGACCTTTAAATCGTCACTGTTGTGCTTAAAAAACGCGTTTGAACTTGAGTATTCTGTTCATGGCGAGGCTGTGAAAACCTACTCTAAGCTCCCAGGCGGAACATCGACACTGATACCGCTCTCTTGCTGCTCGGAAAAATACTATACACAGCATGATAGAAATCTCAGAGAAAAACTTCCATGCAGGCCGTTTCTGCAGCGATTCAGAGGGAAAACAAAGTGTTTCTCCTCACATTGTAACATGTTTATTGTGTCTTTGTCTGAAAACAGGAAATGTGTAAATGTACAGAATGACTGATGTGGGCTTTAGTGTTTCTTTGAGTCTAGAATGACTTGAATTTTAAGTTGAACCTGCTTCTTTTGGGGATTTCGCTTTGATAGCAATGTAAAATAAACCCCAGTACCAACAGAGTGCTAATGTGGGTCATAGGGATGAAAATATATTCAGGGTTCTTAAGCATCATATTGGGGATGAGCACTAAATCGATGATGTCAACTGAATTTTAAGTTTTAAATGTTTAATCTTTGGAAAGCCTGAATTTTTTTTACCAATCCATTCTTCAGGGTTTCATAGTTCAGAGTGATGTCAGCGCGGCCACCATCTTGTTTTCCTAAAAACAAGCTATTTTATCCCTAAAATCTTTTATAGTATTTGGTTTTGTGGGTGGAGTTCATACAAAAAGCAGAATCATCTGTGTTAAGTAAAACACAAACCACAGTATGTTCTTGCAGAATATAATCTAAAATATAAATCATTCTAATGCTATTTTTAAAAAGAAATTGTAACAGACAGAGTAACAACACTAACAGTAAACTAAAGTAATCTATAAACGTTTATGAAGAAGGGAACGCAACATGGCCGCCCTCAAAACTACGAACTCTGGTCCACCTGAAAACCTGTGTCTTAGTTGTCTAACTGTTGTTTTCTGCTTTTGCGTTGTTACTTCCAGTAGTTCTCAACGCAGCGCCCCCACAGGTGAGGAGGGGAACAGCTTGCTCAGTAGGTTTGAACTGTTGGGACGGAGAACCACAGCAGCTGAAAATGTTGGAGTTTTTGTCCCAAACTGAACCGAGTCTATCGGACTATCAAGTGCGAAAACACCCTAAAAGTGCCTAGCAATTACTCACCAAGTACCCTCTAGGCAGCCAGATGGTACCTTATAAGTACTTTTTAATTACACTGTAAACTTCCAGATGTACTCCCTCATTGCTGCCCTGCAAATCCAGTAATTACCCTGTAAGCAGTGCTGAGACATAAGCAACAGATACCCCAAAGGTAAGTGCCTCCATAGAAACCCCTTTAGTGCTCTTCAAGCACCCTACAGAAACCACATAATCATTATTAGGTACGCGCCTTTACACCCTGCAGGCATCAGAGGGACTCTAGTGGCAACCTTGTAAACAAACCCTTTAAGTAACCACTAATTAGCCTGTATGCAGCCCGTAGGAACCTTGGTATGTACCCAATAGGTACTGGTTAGTAATAAGAGAGGGAAGTGGTAGATTACACTCAACTCCAGCATCAGCAGGACTTCATTTAACATCATTTAGACCAAATATGATAGCTTCTGTGTTTACTTCTGGTTTCAGAAGCTCAGACGCCGTCCATTAAGCATTAACACAAACCCATTCATGAATTTGTGGAAGTAGGAGTCCTTGTGTTTGGGCAGAGAGGGGAAGCGGTGGCATCAGGACGGTGTAAATCCTCCACAGAGGAAGGAGGAGGAGTCCTTCCTGAGGATTTGTTTCTGTCAAATGAAGAAAGGCACTGGCATCTTCTGACATGATGTCCCCAGCGGAGAAGGGATGAGGTCAGAGGCAGTACATCATGTTTCCTTTTTAACTTTTTCCACTGGCAAAACTTAGCTGCAGAGTAACGGCAATAAAAGAATACGCTTTCAACCTGTGTGACCCAAGGATTGATGGCTTCCAGTCGAAATTCAAAACACTTTGCACGTTCTCTGTTCTTGACATTTAAAACCATATGAAAATGAAAACGGACCCCAATTAGAGCTGTGGGAAGCAGGGGCCCTCTTGGTTCTCTTAGCAACTAGCAGGTTTTTACATCACCCCCCCAACAAAACGCCTTGAAAATTGACCTTCTCATCCAGGGAGCGCAGATAAAAGCAGCCTTGAGTGGCCTCAGATCAGGCTATTTTGATCATCGTCTGAAGGAGGATGAAAATGGGGAAGTAAAAATAAAGGAGGACAAAAGAGAGAATAATGGCACGGCATGTAACTGCAGAGGCAGCGTGTTGAATTTAATGTCCTACATTCTCCCAATAAAGAAACATGACATTAACTACCAGGTATTAATGTAAATCACAGCAGTGGAGGACAGTAATAGCCACTTTACGACAGGTGATTATTATTGAAGCGGCTGTCAGAGGGACTGACACTGCGCTGGATAAAATCTAAAAATATTCAATAATTTGAGTGCATCCTGCAGAGCTGCTGGCAAACAAGCTGCGTCTTAAACAGAGGAATGCAGGGGTGTCCAAAGTGAGGCTCGGGGGGCCGTTTGTGGCCCTTGGATTCATTTGGTGTGGCCCCTGACTGCAATTCAAGAACGACATGAATGTTGCCTTCAGACACTTTTTGCAATTTTTACTGGATGAAATTTTCAGTGGCAACTTCTTAACATAGCATAAGAGTTTTATTTATTTATTCGTAAAATTTTTATCTTATGATAAGTCATGTCAAAACATCGAGTGAATGCTGATGGGCACATCTATCCATTGCATTTGACTAATTACTGCAACATTTGTAGAAACAAATTCTTATCTTGGTTACCGGGAATAAAATAAAAACATTTTTTAGACTTAAGAAATGGAAAACAATAATCTAAAGGTTAAATGACCTCAAACTTTAAGGCAAATGTAAAATGTTACATGTTTTATTTATTGTTATGAAGGTAAAACAGAAAAAAAATTGACATTTTTAATTGGTTGGAACATTTTTAATTTCGGCCCCTGAATACTTTCATCCTGGTGTCTAAAGTGCGGCCCGGCGCCCAATTGTGGCCCTCGGATTTATTTTGCGTGGCCCCTGACTGAAATTCAAGATTGGCATGAATGTAACTTTTTTAGGAAGAAATTTTTGGTGGAAATTTTCAGCCTCTAAACTGAAAACAATAAGAACAAGACAAAATCTTTCTTTAAACTTTTTCTAAACTTTTTAAATGTAATAAGTCATGTCACAAACATCTAGCAAGTTTTTACTCCGATGCAGACTTAAAATATTACATGTTTTATTCAAAACAGGAAAAAGAGAAATAATTTAGAATAATATTTTGGGGTTTTAACTGGTTGAAGATTTTCAACATGGTGTCCAACATGAGGCCTGCGGGCTGTTTGTGGCAAGTTGATATCTTCTTAAACTAAAGATAATAAGTAAACATCAAGCGAGTTTTTACTCAAATAGAGATTTGGTTAAAGTCTTTGTTGCTGGGAATAAATTAAAAACCATTTTATAGATTTAAAAATGAGAAACAATAAGTCCAAAAAGTGAAATGCCTTTAAGTGCAAATTCAAACATAAAATATTACATGTTTTGTTTATTGTTGTGCAGGTAAAAAAAGAAAGAATTCACAACAATATCTTTGGGTTTTGGCTCCTGAAAGCTTCCAAAGCAGGGATTTTGGCACTTGGTGCAAAAAGACGAGACACCAGAGAGAAGGTGGCGCCGAAGAGGGATGAACTCAGAGAGGAAGAGAGGCGAGGGTGTCACCTGTTGAAGAGCATTCATCTGAGCAGCAGGGTTAAAGGTCAGCATCCGTGCTGGAGCTGTGAGTGGCAGGCGGGGGATCTGGGCGACGAGGCGGCGGCCCAGCGGAGCGGCCGGCGGTGGCGTGTGGTTTGGCCGGGCCACGTTTCTGACTCGGTGCTGACTAACTGAGTGTGTCTGCTGACAGAGTGTCTGACTGATAGGACGGCCCCGGGAGGCTCTTCCAGGGGCCCGTTACAAAGTGTCTCTGATAGGCCGGGCCCGTAGCACCGCCGCCGGGGCCCGCCGACAAATTAAATTTAAGCCCCGCTAATGCACAGCGTAATCACAGAGTGAGGTGGCGATAAATGTTTCAGAGAGGTTAGCATGGGCGCAGCAGAGGAGGAACTCTGCACAGAATCTGAGATTGTGACAGCAGCAGAGGGAAAAATAGCAGAGTGTGACCTCAGCTCTGTGCTGGAGAGAAAAAATAAAAAAAATAAATAAATAACCCTCTGCTCAGAAGCCAAGGACTCGTATGAAAGAACAACAATAACACACCATTATGAGATGTAACATTTTTGCGACGACCTGCGTTTCCAGGGGGAAATTTGAAAGAAAAGCAATTTCACATTAAACTATCTGACACAAAGCAGGTCTGCGGATGGAGGACGGGGTGTGGAGACAGATACCAACCTGTGTGTGTGTGTGTGTGTGTGAATGGTTAGAGGGGTGGCGGTCGTGGAGCTTCCTAACAGCCATCGGCCAACTGGAGCGAGACACACACATCCCCTCCGCCAAGTTAAAAGGGATGGAGAGGATGAAATTTCAAAGCCTCCCCTGCAGACACACACTCCGCTTTGCACACATCAGCACCGAGATGTTCAAATATTCCACCGCGCCGTTCCAGCTTGGTTTCCTCCGCCGCACGCCCGTATCAGACATGCTCCTCTGATTAATGAGGAACCCAAAGAAAACCGCTCCACACACACGCGTGTGCGAGCGCGCAGAGCGAGCCGGAGCTGCTGCCTTCTTCTCCCACCATGCTAAAAACTGTCCTTAATTAAAAAACGCCATCTCTGAGTCATATTTCTCATGATTACTTGCTGCAGGCAGTGCAAGTGAAAGTCACTGTGAGATAAGACGCCAAGTGGCACACATTCACCTATTAAACTCCATTCACTTATTATGGCCAACAATGCCGCTCTGATTAGCTGGAACACTGACAGTATTAGCAGACACATTCCAGAAGCGGAGCACAAAGAGTAACTCTGCTGCCCTTGTACAGACAATACACCCACCCCCACCACCCCCCGTCCTCCGCTTTTACATCCCTGACATGACACGCTGGATTTGACCCCCTCATCTCTCCGTCTGCGTGCCGGGAGGACAGAACCAGCAGCCCAATCTGGAAGCTGAACAATCGCCGGTTCCTTCTTGTTTTCTTTGTTTCTTCCTCTGTTTTTTTTCATGATGTCAACATTTTTGTTGCTAAGCAGTCGTTGCTGTGGTGATCCTGCACAGCACTTCCCACTGATCGCGAGTCAGTCAAGAAGAGTGTCCGGCACCACCGGCGTGTTTCTTTAAAAACTCACCGAGGTCCAGAAAAGATCCAAAAAGAATCTTTTGACCAACAGGCATCTTCACATTTTCACCACTAACAATCTGCACATATGAGATATCGGCAAAAACAAAAGCTTACCAAGTATTTTTATCCAGTTTTAGTGCAAATATCACTTAAGATAAGAGAAAACTAACTTACTTTTCAGTAAGTAACTTTTCAGGAATTTATAAAGTTTGTTTTAAGGCAGTAAGTCCTTAAATGTTGAATTTAAAGTTCTAGTTACTCTAGCAGATTATTTCAGTTACAACATGGGACAAATGTTTAGTTATAGGTGAAATAACCTTTAGTGCCTATAGCTCGTTAAAAAGTTACTTTTAAGTTTGCTTTGTCCTATTTTAATTTTACTAAGACATTTGCAGTGGAAACTGGATAAAATCCTTGGAGAGATTTTGTATTTTTGCAGTGTGAGGTCCAGGGACTGAAAAAGTAAAAGTCCAACTCCTGACCTCTACGGTCTTGGTTCACATCTTCACTGTAAATTTGCACTTTATAGTAAACACCAAGATATTTTACCATATTTAAAAGTAGTTCCAGGGAAATTTTACACTGCAAGTACTTTTGATCTAGTTTTTAGTGCAAACATCTTAGAACACTTGACATAAGACAAAACTTACAGTTTAACTTTTCAGCGACACAGAGGAGCTTGTTCCAGCGTTGCAATTCAGATTATTAAACTTATAACACAGGAAGTGTCCAAACAGCTGAAATAATCTACCAGTGTAACTAATCCTTTCTTTTTAATAAATTATTGACCTAACAGAAGCTCCTATGTGTCGCTGAAAATGTAACTGCAAGTTACATTATTTGCACAACAAACTAAACCAAAATACTTTATTTCAGATTAAACAGAAAGTTCAACATAACTAACAGCCCTTTTTCTCTTAATGTGAAACCTAAACTATTGAAGGTTTACACTTTAAATGAGAATAATTAACATCCAAACTGATGATTTTGATGAGGGTTTTTGACAGACTGTAATGTGATTTGCTTGTTTCGTGGTTGGTGACGGTTTTTATGGAGTGACCTGCCCCGTTGCTGAAATGTGCTACACAAATAATCTTCATGTAAGTTAACATCAAAAACAAAAACAAAATGTACACACAGGTTTAAAAATGTGGCTAGCTTTAAAAGTAGCTTCAAGTAAAATGGCTCATCATGTTGTGAGAGCAGTAAATAAAACTCTCTGTTTTAGTGAGCAACATTGGGTTCGGGTCCAAACTGAGCCATCACGCGGTCCGGACTGGGACCCAGCGCCGCCCTTAGAGGATGAATGGGTGAAACTTTGACGGGTCGCTTTGCCCACAGATGTCTAACAGAGTCGGGTTCACCTATCGACTGGTCCACCAGCAGCCGCCCCCAGTCCTTTACTGGTGTATGCAGTCAGACACACCTCCAGAATCAGTGTCAGCCTCCCTGAGTAATTACAGCGATTAATGCGCAGGCTGCGCTCGCCTCTGGCTCTGGACACTTTATCAAGGCGTGCGTGGTAATGGATGAACGTACTTTCTTAATAGAGAATCCATAGTGTCTCAACTTAAGACAGAAAAAAAAGACACATGGCCTTACTTTACCCACAATCTCCAGGAGGAGATCGTTTACCAGCACACAACGAGAGAGAAAGCGGTCGGGTTCGGCTGCCCTTGTCGTCGTGCTCGCTCTGACCTCTAAAAATGGACAACAAAGATCATATCACGAAACCAATACTAGCAGCGACGGCCTCTGCACAAATTGATTTACCCACCCAGAACTCACTCTCTTCTCAATGAGGTGCCAGGATGCTCGCAGCATATATCACTGTCACACAAGCACCCTCTAGTGAAATGTGATTTTTATCTTTATGAGCTTTTTTCTCCCCTCTTCTCGCTGCAGCATGTAGCGGCTTGTGATAAGTGACGAGAAATAAAAGCGTTGGCACGTTTTCTTAATGCAGGTGCTCTCTCCGCACATATGGGTGCCATCACACACGGAGCGCGTCACCGCTGTGGTCCTGCACGGCTTCGGAAAGCGGCTGGCGAGGCAGCAGGGGGTCTGCGGCTATACGGCTCATAGATCACTAATGTGTGGGTGAGAGTTGTCACCACCAGCCAGCGCCTGGCTGCGAAGCGCAACGTAGTTTATGGCACCGAATCTCCAGACATAAGCATGAATCGTGGCCCAGGCAACAACGAGGAAAAGCAAACTAAAAATAGATGATAAGCCTTTTCCGCTCGCCCCAGAAACAATGGCTCCTGGTTTTGATTTTTTTTTTTTTCAAACTGTGGTGCGAAAGGATAGAGGGAGGCAGCAGATAATGCCGGACTGGCCCTGGAGTAAAAAGATCTGGAGGAATACGACCGAGAGGCCCACGCTAACCTGAAACGCACCTCGCTGAAAGCTGGAGAGACACGATAAACGTTGCACTTTCAAGTGTGTTAAATGCACTAAGATAGTCGGGCCTTTCTCCCTTTCCAGCTGACAACCTCTGTTACACAGTTAATTACAGCCAACTGCAACACAGTGCAGTGTCAATTATCATGTGCTTTCTCTCGCTCTCCCTCTCCCAGTGGATATTTTTACTGCCTGGGCTTCACTGCTAAACTTTCTACCTTATTTTATTGCTATTCTGCCCAGGACTCAAGGCTGAATTACATTTGCCAGACAGAGCTGTAAAAACAGAAGGGATTTAAGGATTCAGATTGGTGGAGGGTAACCTAATCTTCCCTAATTGGGGGAATGGTTCTCATTTATATCAGCCTGCTTTCCAAAGCAAGCTCATCGACAGGCCGGCATTTTTACTCTGACGACTCGCCATCACGAAGGAGGGAGGACGCACACATTAAACCTAATCGACATTAATCAAAGCGCTACTCGGACTTATTAGGCCGTGGAAACGAACAGGCGACAGAGAAAGATTCCCCAACGTGGCGGTTTTGTTGCGGGGCTGCAGTGCTGCTGGAGTGCTGTGAAATAACACATTCTGGGCTGAAAATGGAACTAAAATGGTAATCCTCTGCCAGGCGAAGCGTTCTCGCCTCGCCAGATGCTTAGTTCTGAAATTTGCCTAATTGCCATGCTCAGATCAATCCTTTTCACTCTGCCAAATGAATCTGCCAAAGTGTGTTTGTGAGCGTTTTGTTGGCCCAATATGCTGCTGCTGCTTCTTCTTCTTCTTCTCGCAAAGATTTCCAAAATGTATTTATTTATTTTTTGTGAAGGACACGGAGAAGGGACTCAACCGGATGTGCTTGCACCCCTGCCGACCCGAGTGCCCATTAGCCACGGTGTAGCAGTCAGGGAGCGGGGCCTATCCATCTCACCCCCACACATAAAGCACACCCACTCCTCATATGGCTCACACACTGCCGTGGGCGGACTAAATTAGGCTCTTTGATCAAAGGGGAGCAAGCAGGAATGGACGCTGACTTTCTGACCTCACACAAAGACACACACTGTGAATCTATATATATACAGAGAGAGATTCATGTTTACACACACAGGCAAACAGTGAAGTCATTACTGTTTACATCTGGGAGCTCAAAGAAGCACAGGTGACTGAAGCAACCGTCTACCTTTCATCATCAACGCAGAAAAGTCGGCGAAACGAGGAGAGACGGGATTCAAGGCGCGGATTAATGAATCAGAAGTTTAGTGAACGTGGAGGAGCGGGTGAATCCCGCTGCCCGGCTGCCTGATGAGCCACTCCATGCTTGTCAACAACATCCCCTATCATTCTCACACAGCTATCTACTCACAAAACCAAGACCCGCCCCCTACATCCCTCCAGCAATTCCACCATCCTCCAGGAGAAACACCTCCGAAAGCAGAACGGGTTGCTCGCAGCGACAGCAGCAACCATCTCCGTCCCTCCCCTCCCCTCGTCTCTCCATTTCTGTGCATGCTCTCTCTCGTTTCTTTTTGTCTACACTTCTTCTACCTTCCCGCGCTGCTGCTGCTGCTGCCGCTGCTGCGTTTGGCGCGTCGGATGAGAACATAAAAGAGGCAAAAAATGAAAAAAAAGGAAAAAAAAGAAAGCGAGGGGGAAGAAACAGACAAACGGATGTAAGGGGAGGCTGGAGAAGAAGAATTAGCATGAGAATACTCACAGTGTTGTTGTTGTTGTTGGAGGAGCGCGAGGATGGGAGCGCGGCACCGGTTCCTCCGTCAGATACAACCTGCACAAGATTGAAGAGGGAGAAAAAAAAGAAAACTAGGCTGTGAGAGCGGCAAAGCGAGAGCGGAGAGGAGGAGGAGGAGAGAAGAGCAGGACAAGGAGGAGGAGGAGAAGAAGAAGAGGGAGGAGGAGGGAGCCGAGCATCTAATGCGTGCACCAACAGGAGCTCAAATAAAGAAATAAAGGAATCCTCGAGCAATGTGTGTGTTAGTGGGAGCTGGTGTGGAAAAGCAGGGAGGTGGGACGCTTTTTGGGGAATTCAAAACAGAAAAAAGATGCGGGACGCACTTGGACTCACAGTCACTTGTGACAAGTCGGATCTGTGGTCCACCTACCTCCTTATCGCCGCCTCACTCTGTTCTCACACACACACACAGTTTGTCTCACTCTCGGCTGCTCACACTGATGCCAGAGATTCGGTGGCTGCCGGGGCGCGATCGCCCTCGGAGCCGTACGTTACCCAGAGAGGGAGGGCACTACCGGCTCTCCCGCACGCCCACGCCGCGCCGTTCGGCCCAACCTCCCAGCTCCCAAAACTCCATCTCCACCTTCAGCGTACAGCGAGAGAGAATGCTCTGATTGAATGAAAGCAATCCCACTGGCATTCAGGCAATTATTGAGGCTGCTGGCGCCGTTTTGGGATATTTTTTTCCTTGTCCTTGCCTCCTTTTACCCGTTCGTCCCCTCCTGGGTTGACGGAGCGACTGTTTCCTCTCGCTTTCAGCTTTTCTGGACTGCAGACATATGCCACTAATAATGTAACTTCTGTCACTTCAGCTGTTTTCCTCACCCCGATGTCCAAAGTCAATTTCGCTTCCCTTTCTCGCCCCTAAAACTGGGCTTCTGCAGATTTCACCAAGAACATTATGATGGAATTTAAGAGCTAAATCACAACAGAAAAGTACAAATTCTGTCTGACCAACGATAGATTTGTGTACATTAGCAGTGAGTTAGCCGTAACTTCAACCATTGATCCTCTCCTGGGTCGACTCTTTCCTCTCTTTCAGTTTTCTTTTCTCCAAACTTTATGCCATCAATATTGTAACTTCTGTCCCTTCAGCTGTTTACAGCCCTGATGTCCAAAGCCAATTGTGCCTCCATTTATCGCAGGGAGAGCAACAGCGGATCAGCAGCAGGGATTCACAAACTCTAAATTAAAGACTTTTAAAGACCTTTTTCAGACCACTACGAAAGAAATTCAAGGACTGAAATGTATCAACTTTTTCCAGCCAACTGGCAACAAATTTGCACCTTCTCATCATAGATGAAAAAAGCTAGCTAACTAGCAAAGGTAGGCTAGCAGTGAGCTACTGGTAGCATCGATCGTCTCGACTGACAGAAAAGTTCTGCAAGAAAAATATGCATTGAACATGAGACTAAATAATCCAGTGAAAAGACAATCATTAAGATGTGTGCTTCACAGATTAAAGGTTAACTTACTTTGTTAAAAAAATGAATTTAAGACATTTTAAGCCTCCCACAGTCCACAGAAGGCCGAGTGGACCCTGCATGAACTTCTTGGCGTGTGCGCGGTCCCAGTGGGGTTGAACTGACCCTGTGTGCGCTTTCATGAGGGATGTTTTTTTTCTTCATTGTTTTCATGAAAAGGTGTACTGACAGCAAACCCTCATCGCTTCTCCACTATCCAAAAATGACATCTGCCGCACTCCTGAGTGTGAAACTAGAACTATGGGGGGTTAAGACCTTAATTTGAGCTACATGAATTTAAGGATGCTTGGATGCCCTTTAAAAGGCTCCATGAAATCCAACTTTTTAAATTCCACTGTGAGCTGCTAAGAGGAGAAAGTATATCAAATCGCCTCACCTTATTGGGTCTAGAAATGAGCAGAACACAAACGCCTCAGGGGAAACTTTAATAACGGTCTTAGATTTCAGCTTTTTTTGATGCACACTCCTGTTCGCTCCATCCTCCATACTTTAAAAAATCTATCGTCATCAAACAGAGAGCTGCAAGTCAAACACCTAAGCCTCTAATCAGGTAACCCTCCCTCCCGCCTCCCTCCACCCCCACACGCTGCATCCCTGCAGCCACTACTGCACTTTATCTCCCCTCAATTAACATCTTCTGAGCGAGCCTCTATTATCTTAACCACACAGAGCAGAGAGGTCCTCCGAGGAGACGCCGTGGAGGACGGCTGAGCCGTGGACAGAGGGCTCCCAGGCCTGCTGCTGCCGCTTCAATTCGCAGGCCTAATTAAAGCCCCAGTCAGACATGACAAACTGCAGGGAGAGGTGCTGCAGAAACAAACAGGCAGGAGTGTTGCCTGCGCGGGTGCATGTAGCCCGGAGGATTCTCTTTGTGAGGATTATCTGCCAGAAAACAGCCACGTTCATGTCAGCGTCATAACAACATCATCTAAATCTCTTTTGACAGTTTGCTCAGTTTGATTGTGTTTATTTTCTTTGCTGTATAGGCATCACAGTGTCACAGCATCCAAGATAAATCATTCTCTGTGTGAAGGAGAGACTCGGTGAGACAATGCCAGCTTCAAACAGCTCAAGGATTCCAATAAAGCGCAAATATCCAGGCCAGCCATGCGCCGAGCATGCAGCTAATTTCTCTCTCTGTATAACGCCCCAGTCTGGCCCGTTTCATCTGTTTGGTTGCCCTCAACAAGTTCAATTTCACCCTATGAAGCCATCAAACCACCCATTAAGCCATCAACTTGCCCTCTTTGTCCTTGCTCCCGCCTGACACCAACAGTGTGAGGTGCTGCCGCCGCGCCCCCTCCCGGCACTCCCACCGCCATCGAACTGGGGCCGTCCCCGCACGCCGTGGACTCTGGCTCGGGCCGCACCATTAGGAGTATTCTATTACCGTTAGGTTAACCTGTCACGCTTGGATGTGGTTCTGTTTATTGTCTGGCTGCAGTGAAAGGGCAGGGGATAAAACTCAATCAGCAGGACAAACGACCAAGCAGCCATCCATTCGTCAGGACTCCTCCCCTGGAGGACGCCGGCTCCTGCGGCCTCCACTACCTACTTACCTCAGTTGGTTGAAACGAATCCCAAGATGTCGGTTTTTATGTCTGGCTGGCAGAACAACGTCTCTTACCTTCGTTTTGAAGATTCCTTACAAATATGTGGTGAGTTAGTTATTAGGAAAGTGTTTATTGTTTGAGTAAAGTTTTGTTTTTGACCTCACCATCATTAAACTGAGTTGCTTTTGAACCATAAGAAAAAAAAAACATTAACACAGGCAGGGACCTATAGGGAGGGTTCTGGGGGGGCCGGGCCGGATGGGGGTCCGGGTCTGGAGGTGCCAGGGAGGGAGAAATGGTTTCAGGTCGCTTAAATGTCTATTTATAGGTGGAGAAAGTCACCCTCGCGTGTTGAGAAATGTGTATTTAATGTTAAAGTTACCTTCCCCAATGGAATATATACTAGTCAGTCCCAGTGGCTGTTTCACTCACGGTTTAGCCAAAATGCTTCCTGGGTAAAAATCAAGACAAACGTGGCACTACCCCCCCACCCCCACTCAACAGTTTCAGTTTTAGTCCCCCCCCCCCCCCCCCCCCCCCCCCCCCCCCCCCCCCCCCCCCCGCACCCTCCTCAAAAGTTTCCAGTAGCGCAGTTGATGCATGTAAGGGGCCCGGTGATTCGTTGCGGCCCGTAATTGGCCCCGCCCCCCGGCCCGACGCTGACTTGTTTCGCTAGTGCATTAACATATTTGATGTGTATAAATGTTGGTATTGTTTGTTCAATTGCTTTTTTTTTTATAACTTTATAATTGTGTTTTATGATATATAGCACTTTGAACTACCTTGGTGCTGAAATGTGCTATAAAAATAAACCTGATTGATTGATTGATTGATTGATCATTGGAGCCATGATGAGAAGAAACAGGACAAACAACGAACCAGCGACAGCCGAGGGTCATCGCCCTTCACCTTCTTCAAATTTATTAAAATCAGTGTCAAACGTTTGTGCCACTACCATTCAAAGATATTAATAATTGTTTCCAGAGGTCATCAAAGGTCAACCTCCCCCTGCATATGTGCAAAATAAAACAGAAAATGGTGTCAATCAACATTTCCAAAAAGAAAAAAAATCATTTCTGCAGTTATAATTTTTAGGATAAAAAAAAAAATAAAACGTTTTGCCCTTCTTTAACAAAAAACTAAATTATTATGAATTTATTTCAGTAATTCTTTGAAGTACAGTTGACTGACTCAAAATGTGTTTCATTTTGTAGAAATGGGAAGGTCGGATCAAAATGCCCAATCATTCTGAACACCATAATAAATAGATAATAAAGAGGTCAAAGGTCAATCGGCTCCCAAACAAAATCAAACTAAATGTGGTGTGAAGCAGCTATGCTACATTTGTGCAACAGAAGTTTAAGTTTCTGCAGCTACAACTTTTAAATATTCTTCAGAAAAGTTTCCAGAGGTCATCAGAGGTCAACATGCCCTCACCCCAACATTAATAAAATCAAACTAAATGTTTTTTCTAATGTTTTTCCTGGTTTGTGCAGCTGATGTTTTCGTTTGACTTTGTTCATGTGGGGAGCTGGAGGACAAGTTGGTCTCTGGTGACCTGTGGAAACTTCTTTTGTTTCTTAAATCTTACCATTTACAACTGAAAAAAGGGAAAAAAATGTTGCACAAAAGTAGCAGAGTTGATTGACGCCACATTTAGTTTGATTCTGTGAATTCTACGGTGGCTGGTTGACCTTTGATGATCTCTGTAAATATTTATTAATATCTTTAAAATGGTACAAACTAAACTTTTTGCTGGACCAACAGCTGTGGTGTGCTGAGTTTTCGGACACAAGTTTCTCCCTCCGTCAAGACTTGAAGGGAGACGGATCGTCTGGACTGAGATCAGGCCTTACAGATGATGTGGAAGTGATTAAGGAAGCCAGTGATCAGCGGATGACAGGGGTCAATCCCTGTTGGGCAGTTTGGTCGAGCCTTGGGCTAGGCACTTAGCCTAACACGGCAGCTCCACGCTCAGCTGTGAGAGCGCATAAAATGTCACATCCAACTTCACCCTGCGCCAAAGTTCAAAGCCAGACGATGACAGTGAACGCTTTGGTTATTAAAAAATTTCATATCGTAATGAAGCAGCCGTGTTCCGTCTTCACGCACATCACCCCCTCCAGCAAACACGCCGTTCCTTTTTTCATGCGATCCATCAAGGGAGGGCCACAATTAAGTGACTAATTTGATTAGGAGATAATGTGAGTCCCACTTAATGGAAAGGACAGCCTTCACAACACAGGCAGATTAGTTTGGTGGATGCCTGCTTATTAATTAAGACAGCCCTCCATGCCCATATTAAGGCAAATGCACAGATGCAGTTTTAATGGGTCAGAGCATGTAAGACGAATCAATATGTGCAGGACGAAGATGCAGAAAAACTGTTGTGATGACAAAGCACGTCCAACTTCAAACCCTGGAAACTGTCTGAGAAAGTTTGGTGATGTTACTGTGATAATTATCCAATAAGGTGCAACAGTTGCTGGAGCAATCTCAGAGTTCACTGTTGGTGTTTCCACCGCTTGTCATTGCAAAGCAGAGCAAGAGGAAGTTATAGTTGTTTAAAATACATCCCTAGACGTTGGTTTTTATGTCTGATTTCTCATTCTGGGAGCCTTCAAATCTCCGGCTTTCCTCTGCTGTTATCATCTGGAAGCTGAACGGCGGCTCCTACCTTCGTTTGAAGATTTCTTACAAATATGTGGTGAATTATTTATTAGGAAAGTCTTTATTGTTTGAATAAATGGAAGTATTTCTTCTTTTTAACACCGCTGCAGCCTGATAAGAAGAAAGTTCCTCCACTGTCAATTATAGGATATAACAACTATTCGGTTTTTAAAAGGTTCTGAAATTATTCAAATATAAACTCAGTTCTCGAAAAACACAGCTGATTTCACATCGTCATCATTTGTTAAACCAAGATGGAAAAGGTGTTTGTGTAGAACTAAGTACACCCTCCCTATTTCAATTACATTAAGTTTATTCCAATAAACGGGAATTAAATGTTGTCATAACTCATAATATTCATGTATCTGTATTAGATGGTGGTACTGAATGAAGAAGCTCCAGTAGCAGTCAGTATTGCAATGATTCTGGAGAGGCCTCTGACTGAAGACTGTTGCTGTATGACTCATGTCCGTCATGACAGTCATGACATGCTATTAGCTCAATTTCCAGTCAGCAGAAACGATATTATCATCTGTCTCAGATGACGCTCATCTGTTGGAAAGAACTGCTAATCCACCTCGTTTGCTTTTTGTCTCTGGTTAGAAAACCGAACAGAGACGATGGAGTCTCGGATACGATCCTCATTCTGAGGTCGTAGTTCAGGTGATATTTGAGCTTTTCAGATCCTAACCAGCTGCGGCCAGTTAAAAATACAATCGCTTGTTGCCACGGTTACAGTTTGAAAGTAAAAAGTGAGCTGCACAAAATCCAAAACCAGAGGGAATATCCATGCAATGCCTCAACTCAATAAAGATTTCCAAAGGATGAGAGTGAATGAGAATGCGAGCTCCTCTGAAGACGCAGGAGTTTTGGTAGTTTGCTGCTTTGGAGCAGAACGATGTGAGCAGCCACAACGCCAAGATGGACAGACATCAGGAATGGCCCCTGCGAAGGAACTGGCCATCATCCCGGGACGGGATGTAAAACGATTCCCTAAAATAAGAAGTGGAGCGCAGCACAGGGCATTCTGGGTAAAAACAACCAAACCAAACATGCTAGTCTAGCCTAACATGAGAAATGGATTGTGTTTTTTTGTTAAATACAAAAGAGAAAAACTACAACATTAAAATCTGATGCCTCTCCATTTTGTTTAAATTTAGTGAAGGAGGAAGTTGCACTCTTTTCCTCTTCAGAGGTTTTCGCATCATTTCCTTCAGCAGTTCATGGTGCAGCGCCACCACAGGCGAGGAGGGGAACAGACTGCTCATAAAGTTTGGTTTGTTAGATACAGTGCAGCTGAAATTTAACAAAAGCCACAAATTCTTGTCAAAACTGCATATAATGTTCACTTCAAGTGTGGAGAAATGGATGTCTGCAATCTTTAATGAACTAAAGCAAAATTGGACAGTACAATGGGTCAAAACTCATCAAGCAGACAGAAACGAAAAACAAACATTACAGAGTTATTGGTAAATGATGTTCTATCAACTGGAGGATTAGAGCATAAACGTATCTTTCACGAAGACATCTTTAATAAATAACGATAGTATGGAGTCTGTTGTATTTGTCCATTTCTGCAGTAATTATATTTAAATAATTGTAGAACACCTTAAAGTCCAGATTCTTTTTATGTTCTGATTCGTAAAACCATAAAATTGAAAAAGAGGTGCACTTTATTTTTCTCTATTAGTGACTGTAGTGAATTATTTATTAACAATTTACTGTTAAAGTCTAAATAAATGGCAGTATTCCTGCTTCTCAAAACTATTAAGCCTGACTTCTTGTCTTGTTTGGGCGGCTTTATAAATGACCCGGCACAGAAAATGGAGTCCCTGAGAGAACAGCTTTTACTTTGTGCCATTTCGGGAGACATTTTTTCTTCCAAACTCCAACTGATTTGTTTGTAACTCATGTCCCACATGCCTTAACCGTTGCCCATCGTGCAATGACAATAAGCCAGATAGATCTGAGCTGCGACAATTTCTGAGTCCCCGTAGGAAAAAGATAAAAACCACAAACGAAAGCAAGAGAGATTACTGTATTTGCAGCAGTCCTTGAGTTTGCACTCCTGCGTCTGGCTGGCATGTTCAGCTACTGCAGTGCTCTGTCATTCCGGGCACACAGCACACTCCCAAGCGCTCTATTTACGGTGGCCGAATCCCCGCTGCGTGGAGCAGGAAGAGTATAATCTCCCAGCGGTATTCGTGGTGGTGAATCTGCCAGTGGTGTCTGTGCATACCAATGGCAACCTCACCTCTGTCTAAGGAGTTATGATGTAGAAAGAAAAAGGGAAAAACACTGCAAGCCGGAGACTGAATGTAAGAAAGGGAAATGGCGGCATCTGGAAACCCCCGACCCCCAGAGAAATGTATTCATCCCAATTTCCTCCAGCACTGCTACCACTTTGGTAACTGCTAGTTCACCACCTGCATCTGCAGTCACACTGCGCTGGATCCAGTCAAGCAGCTGCATTTATGTACGTCGCCACCTGCTGAAACGTTTCTCATTCTGAATGTAATGATCATCTCCGTAAACAACCATTCCAAGGAATTTCATCTGAAGAGACAAAGCTTCAGCGAAAGATGTAGGTTAAACTGCTGGGAGACGTATTGTCTTTGGATTACACGAGGAAGGAACAACGCCCCAGGAGAGAACAACTGCAAAAAATGGGAGTGTGATGAAGTGTGTGAGTGAGGGCTTTTACAAAGCCACGCAATGGGAAGTGTCTGCAAAGTTAGGCTTTCCTTTGGAGTGTTTGCAGGTCTCATTGGTATGTGGTGCATGACAAGGCGCTGGGTCCTTCCTGATTATGATGTCTGCTGAGAACAGGGTTGGCCCAGGGTGAGAGGCAAGCAGACAACGCAGCGATGGAGGGAAGATTCGCAGAGCCTCTGTTCTCTCACCAGGGATCCCCCACATCATTTAGCGCCTCATGCAGATCGCTGCTAGTGGCAACACAGCCCTCTGGGCCCGGGGAATTAATGTAGCAAGCAATGGCAGAAGTGATTTATTAAAATAACACAGCCTGATGAGAGAGGGGCCAGGGTTGCTCCTCCTCAGCTCATCCCCATCTGCCGCTGAGGGAGGAAATAGAGGCATATAGATGCTACACCGACGAGCCACAGAGAGGAAAGTGGACAGCCACTACACAAATTGTGCAACAGTCCTCGCTGTCATTGCTTATTTATTTACCCTCTTTCCATTTGAGTCGGGCCTTGTATTAAATTGATCCCTCCTGCCGCGTTTTGCCTTGTTGAACAAGCGCAAAGCCCCGTTAAGTGTCTGTGAAAGGCTGGTGATTGTGTTTGCGGTGCCCCGGGTGTGCTGCGGCCGTCCGCTCCCCTCTATCTCCTCCGGACAGACGGGATTAGAGACTGAAAGAGGGGCTGAATGACCCTCTTGGGTGGGTGGGAGGAGGGCAGGAGACAGGCAGGCGGTGAGCAGCTTGGTTTAGAGCTAAAACGCAGTGACAAACACAAGCCTGTGCAGCCTCGTGCACACACATTCCCCCAGACACGCATGCACAAAGACTTTAAACTTAGCTTGCCCCCCCCGACAGATGCCCAGCCTTCCATGGGCTTGGCCATGGGCAAAGCATGCACTGGACCATGAGCTCCAAACTGTACACGGAGGGAGCGACTGTATGAGTCCTCACACTGCTTCTGATAGAAATGCATCTGCTGTGCTGTTTAACATCTGCTGTTTATGATTTTACATTTCAGCGCGGATATTCCTGATTCATTTAGCTAAATGATAATTCGTGCTGATTGCAGTCCTAATGGCTGTAGAGAGACGCTGAGGAGAGAGGCACGGTGCAGACTCAATGACAGGTGGGGAAGGTGCTCCCTAATAGAACAGCGACAGACAAACTACGCCACATACGAACATTAACCAGACTGATTGTGTAGAAAAGTCTGCATGGGTCCATCAGCACAGAAGGCAACCCAGAAGGCACAAGCATACTGCTACCGATCGTTTGAGTTGTTTCTGACCACGACTTGCCCTTTATCACCCATGAAACCCTTTTTCTTAAATCGTATTCCTTCTTATAGACATTTGCAACATTTTGTCCAAAAGTGAGGCAGAAAAACTCGAGTCATTTCTGGCCAGGACGAAACAAATCGAGCTTGTGCAGCATCAAAACTACAACTCACTGCTTGTGAGTTGTAGTATTTGATTGCAATATTGTGAGTTGTAGTATTTGATTGCAATATTTGATTGTAAACCATCATAAAATGATCACCTGGATATCAATAAATGCTTCGCCAGTTAGATGGACTCTAAATAGACCAAATGCATATTTTTCATGTCCTAGATACTAAAACTAAAAATAGAGAAAAGGAAATAGCTATGAAAAATGGTGTGACAGCTACAGTGGACCTGTCAGGAACCACAGCTGCCCCAAGTAGTTTTGGTCTAGTTTCTAGTACAAATATCTTCATACGTTTGAAATATGATACAAATTAATTCACAAGTAACTTTTCAGTAGGCTTTAGGAGCTTAATTTAAGTCAATAATTCCTTAATATTGATAACAAAAAGTTCTAGTTGGCAAATTATTTCACTCTCAAGACATTTTTCCCATGCTATAAGTGAAATAATCTGCCAGTGAATCATGAATTTTCTCATCAACTATTAAGAAGTTATTGACTTGAAACAACCTCATGTCTTTAAAAGGCAACACAGCAAACTGAAAAAGTTCAAAACATGAGACATGAGAGTTTACTTATGTGACAATTGTTTTATAAAATGTCCAAGAAGTAGAAGATTACGCCTCCATGTTTCCATGGTGCTGCTGAGCTGACGAGTTGTCGGCTCGACGTTAGCCTGACGTGCTAATCTCTGCTTCAAATCCTTAATAACAGCCACACTGAAAAACTGCAGCCAGCCACAGTAAAAAAAACACAATTATTTTCCCGTGGAGCTTCATGCATGTTCAAAATAGGCTTCACACATTATGGAGAGCGCATTGCTTTCTTATTCACCCATCACACTGATGCCTATCTGCCTTGCATACCAATGCCACAGTAAGCCATCTTGGGTCAATATTGCTCCAGTATTGGCTTCCTGTGCATTTTCCACTGTAACATAATTAGATTACCAGGTAAGGATTTTTAGGACATGACTGCAGCAGCTTTTATACTCCATATGCTAGTCTACTGCACATGTACGCAAAAGTAACTTTAATTAACCGACTGGGACTAAAATATAATAGCACTGACCTGATAAAAACTGAACTAAATTGCATTTAACACAATGCAAACACGTTGTGTGCGCTGATGAAGATTCCCGTACTTCATGAGGCTTGAAAACCAAAAACTGACGGTATGACTTAGTTTTCTTAAATAAATAAAAAAAACATCTCAACACTGATTTCTACACGTACAACAAGGAAGTAATCAGAAGTGACAGATATATTTTAAAACTTATTTCTTATTTTATATTTCCACCGTGATAACATTCTTTTTTCTTTTACATTCTTTTTTTTAAAATACACAGCAGCTCTAGTAAGCTCCAGCAGAGACCATCATCTGATTTTATGCATCGTTTTACTGCCTTTACACGTTGCAAGAGAGTGGAGGAATACATCATCTGATGAGAGTACTGGAGCTGCTAAAGATTTATGTTTTACATTAGGAGTCGTTCCCGATTTATGTCTACTTATGTTCAATTTAAAGTAGTGGACAGAGAGGGTCAGATCGTTAGTAGAAAACAGGTTATATAAACTTAATCTGTTTTTATACATGGCAACCAGAAGTGTCCCAATGTAGATATAAAGGCTGTTGTTCTCCAAACCATCTGCTGTTTCTTTTGTTTGCATCCATATACTGACGTACATTTACAGGTTTAGGTCCCTTTATACTCACGAGCCAGGGTCACATTCTGCCTTTTGAACATTATCATACATTTACATGCTTAATATCAGGTGGCCGCTCGCTCAGAGTGGACTTATTTCCAACAACTGAATATCAAACACTTCAAGAATCTAAGTGCAAAGGCTAAATTAAGACAGGCTGGAAGGCAGAATAAAATAGAAAAAGGTTGCTGCATATCTTTTTAAAATAAATTCAGCCAGAAAAGGAATCCAAGTAAAGGGGATTTTTTGGGGCTGCCTGTAAACTCAGGAACATATTTAGCCCGACTGAAGCCAGAATCTGGGATTGAAGTGTTCCTCCTTGCGGGGGGAAAAAATGGATGCCCAGAAAAATAACCTTACATCTCAGCTGAGAATCTGCGGTGCACATCTCCCAGCATGCTCTGTCTATCTGATCCACAGATCTCCCCCCGGGGACGTGGCAGTACAGCTCCCCCCGTCAAAGCAATGGAGCAGCACTCACTCGCATAAAGAAGCACGCTTTGAATCAATTCAGATCGGATAATTGCGTTGCCGGGCACCTTCCTTGGCGGGGCAGATAAGTGGAGAGGCTCCAGTCGACATTTACATCTCACACACCTCATCAAATACTGGTTCTTTGTCGTCATGCGTTACATTTGAATAAAGCAAAGTTTGAATTTTTAAGCAGCGTGAAAATTCATCAAACCTTTCCGTCCAGCAAGGGCCTTGTCTCTCCGAGCAAATAACTCTTGGTTACCTTATTCAAACTGAAAGTGGCAGGGCTCAAATCAAATCAAGTCAAATCAAATTGTGCTCGGATGAGAAAGTGAGGAATCGAGAGGGACGGAGGGGAAAAGGGCTTGAAAACAGTCACATTTTGTCACAGTTCAACCGCTTTCTACCCTTTGAGAACTCAGAGAAGCAATTTACAAAATAATGCAGATGAATTCACTCCGAGCTTTAAAAATGCAACTGTTTCACTGGAGTGAAAGTCAAGTACAGATTGAGGAAGTAGAGACTTGAATTATTTTAATCACATTGGTTATAGTTAACACTGGGACTTTCAGTTAGAAATTTGTTTCCTTTTAAATCAATTGGATTCAAAAAATACTTTATTAATCCCACAGAGAAATTAAATGTCTTAACTCAAAGTGAGCCGTTATGGAGATCATTCCCTCGCAGCAGAGACAATATTTAGTACAAGTCCTGGATGACGCCATCAGCTGTTAGCAAACGCTGCTAATCCACCTCATTTGCTTTTACTGCTCCACTTTAAATTCATGAGGCTTTGGAGTTGTTGACATATATAGTCCTTCCCTTTTGTGATTGATGGAAGAGTTGAACTTCCTTCTCTCTCTGTTCTTTAAAGTGAACCTTAAAGTGCAAAACAATAAATATTTTATCCAAAGTTGCATTCAGTCCGCTTTAATCCAACTCTGGTTTGTTTGTCTGGAAAGTCCAGTTCGTTTAAGGAGTTGTGAAAGAACAAGTGAACTCTGGTCTGTCTACAATTTTCAGTCTCCAACCATTTGAGTCTCTTGTTTGTCATCAGGGACACATCCAAGCCAAAGGACATTGTAACTATTGTCAAGCATGGCAGTGGTAGCATCATGCTAGGAGCCTGTTACTGGTGCATTATGGCAGTGGTAGCATCATGCTAGGAGCCTGTTACTGGTGCATTATGGCAGTGGTAGCATCAAGCTAGGATTGCCTGTTTACTGGTGCATTATGGCAGTGGTAGCATCATGCTAGGAGCCTGTTACTGGTGCATTATGGCAGTGGTAGCATCATGCTAGGAGCCTGTTACTGGTCCATCATGGCAGTGGTAGCATCATGCTAGGAGCCTGTTACTGGTCCATCATGGCAGTGGTAGCATCATGCTGGGAGCCTGTTACTGGTGCATCATTTCAAACCAACAGTTTGATTGGTGACATTAAGAGACGGTTGCTGACGGTTGCTAAAACATCTGGTTTTAAAACTTGTAACTAATGTTTTTAAAGCTAAATCTGTGGAATGAAAGCAACCACTTCAATTCTGTTCAAATACTGAAACACACACAAAAAGCCAGTTGAACTTATGGGAGACGTAAAACAAAATATTACAGAGTATGTATAAATTCACATTTATGCTCCAACTCTTGTTTTTACAAATGACTGCAGTTGCATTTTGCATAATGATTCCACCCTGGAGAAAGAACAGCTCAAACCTTTAAACGCCCTGAATCACTGAAACATTTATGGCCAAGTAAACTTCAGACGGCAACAGAACATGAATGTTAAAAGAGCTGAAAGGAGATAAAGACGGAGTGGCGAGGCAAGACGGCGAGACGAGTTCGTGGCGGGTTCCTCTACCTTCAGCTGAACTTGTGTAAAGATGAGGCACAATAACAATGGGTTACCATAGCAATAACACTGGCGTGTGTGTGTGTGTCTTCAGTAGGGTTGGGTGGGGGGAGTGGATAAAACTTTTATCCATCAGCTGCATTGCTCCATCATCAAAGCTCTTCTCCACTTTCAGGGCCAAGTCTGAGACACCTGTGGATCATTAGTCTCCAGTCATTTATCCACATTTCTTCTTCTCCTTCTTAAAAGTTGAGGAGTGAAAGAAGGTTTTGTAGAAAAGAGAGAAAGAAGGGGGAAATCTTTTTTTTTTCCCCCCAGCAAGTCAATTTCTCTGGGCGCCAGCCAGCACGGCTCCCTCTGGGCTACCTGTGCAGGTATCACGCCTGCGGTCTGAGGCTTCCCTCTTTGAGAAGCACTGGCCCTTTGCAGCACATCAATACGCTGAACTTTTCCTGCCGAGTACCTGAGCTCTCCTGCATGACCCGCTCCTCCTATATCTATTCTGTTTAAAGATACCGGTAGCAGGAGGAGCCTGATTACCTCCTGGGACGCCCCCGCTCCTCTTCAAGTTTGCCAAGTGAGAAAGTCCTCAGAAGTTTGTTGACAGATCTCTGCTGCGGCAGCAGGGAGAGATGGACGCCGTAACCTTGGCTCTCTAAAGGACAAATGGAGAGTTTTGAAAAGATCAAGTGAGATGGATTTTGTTTATAGAGGAGACAGACAGGAACAGGATGGAACAGCGAGCGGAGGTTTGCGCTGCGAGAGGAAAACAATGCGCCACAGAGGCGGCGCCACATGCTGGACTGAGCCGTGATAAACATAAAACATCATCACAAGAATCCTTTTTATGTGACGACAAATACAAATGAGAGCCTAGAGGAAAGAAAGTGTGGGAAGCACAACTAAAGAAATTTAAATGCATTAAATACAAGATTTTGTTGCTTTGCTGTTTTCATATATGAATAAACAGCGTCGGGACGCGCCGTCCAACAAAGTAGCAGGAAGGTTCAGAAAACAAAGAGAAGTCGTGTTATGCGACTTCTCGTCACACATTAACAATCTTTTGGGTGGTGTGAAGCTTCCTTTGCTTTTTCTATAATTGTGTTAACTGGTGATTTCTAAGGGGATAAAAGACTTACCTGCTCAGCAATAAAAACATTGTTTTGCTGGCGTTTCTAATTTCTACCTCATGTTGGCTGGATTTAAACTTTTTTTCTACACGAAACGCTTTTTATTTTATTTCCAATTAAAATGTTCTGGTGAACACCAACTGGATGTTAAAGTAGCTGAAGAGATAAAACTTTAGGAGTAGCAAGCCAAAAGCTATGAAGGTGAATTTCTAACATCTAGATGACGAAGCATCTTGGAACTGCTCTTTCTGAAACTAAAGCATTTTATAGACAAACAAAGAGCAAAACATTTTATTCAAGGTTTCTAACCTGACTTAGAGAACATTAGAGACCAGAAAATGAACCTTTCCTGACGCACAGCGGGAGAAATCAGCTGTAACAGGAGGAAATACAGTCAGTTTCACACAAAGTATAAAAATAATAGGGATGCAACTACCAGTTATCTATTCTGATCATTAATTAAGTAAAAACAAAAAAATCACATTCCACCACTTTATTTAAGCACTAAAGCTTGTTATGCAATATTAGAAATACATTAAGATGAAACATTTTATTTCCTAAAATACAATAACTGCACTCCATCTGAACATTTATAGCAAACAATTTATCTGCAACTAAAAAAAAATTCTAACAAGTGAAAAGCTCAACTTTTCACGTTATTAATCTGATTAACAGATTAATAATCGGACAGCCAAAGATGATTAGTAGGAGATTTCAATCTAAAATTGCTACTTTAGGAGTTTTGGGTAGAAAATATTTACAGGTAAAGCTTTTTTTTCCTCCATCTAAAATGCAAAATGTACAGTATATATTTTTTGTAAAGTTTTGGCTCAATTGATTCTCCAGATATCTTCCTCTTTCAGCAAACTGACTTTTTTACAGTCTATTTACAAAACAAATTGATAACGTTTTTAATAATTGATTCATCAATTAATGATGCTCAAAAATGCATAAGAAAAATGCATAAGAAAACTAAAGACTAAGATTCTGTACATTAAGCATAGAATTACAACTTTAAATACCGTGCAGTTACGAGAAGGTTTACCCAGACCCAAGGAATATGCAACGAACTGTGTTATATATATATATATATATATATATATAAATTGCAGATATATTTCTGCAATAAAAGGCAAAAGACTATTTACAAAAAGTGAAAAAAAAAATGTAAACAACACAGAAGAGCAAATACCAGCATAAATGTTATTTAAAATGAGTAAAAAGTCAAACACCAGCTGGGATGTACGCCGACTGAGTTTGTAGGGATTAGTTTCAGTCTGACAGTAGCTGGGAGGAAGGATCTATGATCACGCTTCTTTGTGCACTAAGGATGCACAGAAGGAGTTCTCCAGGCCAGCAACAGATTCATGCATGGAGTGGGAGACATTTAGGGGACTAAACGATGTTTCCAATGCGAAACAGTTTAGATTCTGACGTGCTAAACGAAGGAAACCGAGGTGAAAATCAGTACCAACCAGAAAACTTTGAGTTTTGATACGAACGTTAGAATGGATTCTGAATGAGGAAATGGGTCTGAGCATTTTCTACTTGTTCATTATGCCCCACTTTAAGATCCTCCATAAATCATATTCTTAAATTATACAACAGGAGAGACTTACAACGTGTCTCTCTTGTCTCCCAGTCTTAGAAATAACATTTCCAGACTCACAGATGGAAAAGGTTATATATATTTTAGATTTATTTGGGATTATGTGTCACTTTTTTGAGGAAGTTCAGGTGTCAAAGAGGCTATATTTAAATTATGTATTCAATTTTCATGTCAGATAATAATCAGTTGAGCTCAGTTTGGTAAAAATTTGTATTTAAGTTGGATATATTAAAATTTTACAAAAGGTGCAACTCTTTACATTGCACCACATTGATTTGGGCAGCTTATCCCTTATGCCTTTGTCTCATGTTATCTTTATAATTTACTTTTATTCTAATTTATTTACTGGTGGCAAAAAAAAGCAAAAACAGAATAAATCTGTAAGGAGGCAAAAATCATTTTAATGTGGACAAATGTGTGTTTTTCTGGTTTGGACTGGAGTTTAGATTTTTTTTGCTGGCTGGAACCTTTTGAAGCTTTTCAGTCATTTCTGCTAAATAATTCACAAATGGCTCATTCTTCAAAGCTCTGGATGCTGAAGCTGGGATTTCTGCTTAAATCCATTATTAACATTCTGTGTTATATTTTTAATCGCAGAGTAAATCTAAGCATGGCTCTGGTATTTGTGTTGTCATGCCAACACAAGGCAAAGTCGTTTTAAAACTCTTTCACTAGAATATCTTAGAAGTGTGGCAGGCATCTGCATTCAGTCCCATGTCATTAATCTGAATAATTTAAAGATTTAGTAGTTCAGTTGGACTGGATGGAGAGCTCCTCGGAGCACAACGAGTTTTACCACTGAATATCAGTCGGATTCAAGTCTGGACTTTGACTAGCCCATTCTGATGAACAACATTTTCCATCTTTCATCAACTTTGACCAGGATGTGCTGAGTTAGTTTTCTTTCACACATTTAAATTTACACACAATCCAAAATATTTTTAAATCAGTTTCCTCTTTTTAGAGCTAAAGATCTAATCACAGGAAGTCTTGGAGGCAGATTTCTCCCCGACCCGTTGGCCATTTCTTGTTCTTTATGATGCAACACTTCCGATTTTGTAAAACTTTGATAACCATTTTTTTCCACTTCAAAGATATGCCCTATTATCTGTATTTATTTTGCACCAAAATCTGCTAAAATGCAGAGTGTAATTAAGTGGAGCTATATCTTGGTAATTTAAATATTTTTCTTGGGCACCTAAAATACTCATTAATAACAGAAACTTAATCTTGGACCTGCAGATGCACTGGCTGAGTATCTGTCTGAGAGGAATTATTTTATCTTTTTAAATCAGTTTAATCTTTTAACCTTTTCTCAGATTTTAATCAAAGCTTTGATGTTTTATTAGTTTTAAGAAAAATAAACAAGTAAAGCAGTTTTCTTTCAGACTAATCCTCAACATTTGATGGAAAGCAGTTCTCTCAGTCGCCGTGTGTCGTTAAATGAACCCGGCCAGTGTTGTAAATGAGATAATCTGATTTGTTTTTATTTTTTTATATTGCTGACTGCAGAGTATGTGGACAAGATGATAAATATACCGAACATGTAGTCCTGCCGGTGTAATGGATTCATGCGTCAGGGCGAGACTTGGAGGTGTTTCCTGAGGAGCGCCGTGTGTTTCCAGGCCTTTATGATGGCTGGCTGCTTGTAAAAGGTGTGTGTGTGTGTGTGTGTGTTTGTGTGTGTGTCTTTGTAGCTGCTGGTCTCCACAGGTACACAGGCCATCGATCACATAGTGGGACCATTACACACAGGCAGGGGTGGAGGTGGATAATGCTCCCACCGCTGCCACCAGCGGGGCCTCGGCTGCTTGAGGGTCAAGCGTTTGGCTGGCCAACGGTAATCAAGCCGACAGCGGGCTGCCTGTCTGCATGACGGATAACGTCACCAACGCTCATCTATACAGCAAACACTCACCCGCTCTGCACCACTTTCTTTGTACAGCAACAAAAGGGCTGCAGGAGGAAGAGAATTAAGAGAGAAACTGTAACATTAACCGGCCTGTTTAACCGCAGAGAACACCTGACGGCTGCTGCAGAGAGAGAAGGGAAACGCTTCAGATTTGGGTGGACAAATCAACAAATAAAGTCCTACCGAAGAAAAATTTACATCTGCTTGTGATTCTTAAATGTAACTGTGATGCTCTGCATTACAAGATGTCCAAATATGGAGCTAGAAAACGTATGACTCTGATCTGCAGAGCTGCACGCTTCCACAACTTCACTACAACTCAGATGCAAACTTTATTTTCAGCTGTGTTACTGAAATCACCAAAAATCTTCAACATCTTTAGAAGATAACAAGGATCCAACCTCAGTCATTATAAAGATTTAAATCCAGCGGCTGATCGATGTCATTCTGCAGTTTTGCTAAACACCAAAAACAAAAATCACAGAGATGCTACATGGTACAGTATCACCAAATGCTTCAGCATTAGCATCTACGTTAGCATCCATCAGGCTAGCACTCACAGCTGCTCAAACAATGAAGGAAAGGAGCTAAACATTTTTAACACCACTTTTTAATCCGAAGAAATATAATTGAAATCTATTATTTATTTTTACTTCATTCAAATAAATGTTAAAAAGTAAATACTAGAAAAAAAAAATCACTATTTTTACAGTCATGTTCATTAATTAGAAAATATGTTCTGATGAACCTAATTTGTCAGACTAAAATACCTTTTGAAAATATTCTTTAAGCACCTATTAAGTAAACTTTTCATTAAGCTAATTATCAGAAAGGGTGTTTTCTTATGTTCTGGTGAAATATTAACATTTTAAATGTCATGTTTTTAATAAACTAAGTGTAAAATGATCATGAATAACAAAAATAAAGGCTGGAAAGCATCCATGTTTGTCATTATATAATATGAGTAATACAGTTATTCAAATAAATTGACTTTTCAATAATTGGTCCCCAATCAGTTCGATTTGCACTGAGTCAAACAACCAAACAAAAACCTGTTCCCCTCCTCACCTGTGGGGGCGCTGCACCAACAGTCACTGAAGGCAACAGCACAAAAACCTCAGACGACACTGAGCGCAACTTCCTTCTTTACAGCGTGTAAACCAAACTGGAGTGGCATCAGGTTTTAGTATTGGAGGATTTCTGCAAAAAAAAAAAAAAAAACAAACAAACACAATCGATTTCTCCTGTCCTGTTAAATTTAGTTTGTTTTGATTGTTTTTACCCAGAATGCCCTGCGCTGTCCACTTCCTGCTTTTGGCATAATCTCCAGTCAGGATAAGCCACAACAATGTTGTGCAGAACCAAGTTAAACCTAAAGAATCATTCACCAAACAATGCTTTAGGTGTTTTACTCTTTGGTGATCAGCTGGATGAACTCTGGATCTACTCACACAAAACCCAAAGAACAGAAGCTGATAAATGCGTCAACTGTTGCAGATGCAAGAATTATTCCTCTCCTTTATGTTCCCAAAAGGATAATCCAGTCAAACCTTTGCTAAAAAGACAAAGAAGCTCTTCCTAGCAGTAAAAGAATCCAAGCAACATTTATGCCATGTAGATACTTCAGCTCCATTTCAACCTTTTAGGAACCTTTTAGAGACGCTGGACTTTAAAACATAACAAGTGCTGAGTTAAATACCACTGCTCTGGGAGACGATGCAGTTTCCTGACAGGCTGGTAATCTGCTGGAAGGTTCTGGAGAATCCCAGCCCCACCATCCTGTTGTGCCACACCGACCCGTTCATGATCCTTCTCTGAGGTCCTCCTCTTCCTCTCCTCCTCCTCCTCCTCCTCACTGGCAGCTCCATATTCAGCACCGTTCCCCAACGTCTCCTCCATCCGAATCTGCACATGTCCAAACCGTCCAACTGTCCCTCTGATTTATAATCGCGCCCAAACATGTAGCAATGTTAGGCTTTAAACAATTGGTTCATTTTTGGTGAAATTGTATTTTGAAGGATTTTTGCTGGTAATTGGATCAGTTTCCCACCCTAAAGTATTAACTACACGCAGTGGCGCAAAAAGTGGGTATGCAACACATAGGGGCGCAGCTCCAGAGGGGGCGCAAAAACCCCGTCTGAAGGGGGCGACGCGCCTATAATGTTTTCCCAAACACTTCAGCGCCTTTGGCTCCTTCACCTCGCGCACATAACGAGGTAAAGGTAGCGAGTTTTACCCTTCACGTATGGTCGCCTCGGGGGAGGGGGGGAGGGAAAAGAGAAGAAGATTATCTCAACTTCACCCTGATGTTCCCAGGGGGAGGGAGGGATGGGGGGGGGCAATTTATGTTTTTGCATCCACCTGAAAAATGTGTAGTTGCGCCACTTACTACATGCTTTACAGCTACGTTTTTTTCTAGTTTTCTGCCCTTTAGAATATAATTTAAAACACATGAAATGATCTCACTGAAATGTAAAACTGAACTTTGAATGTAGTGCAAGTAGAAAAGACAAAAACCTTTCGAATGTTTCCTTTGAATTCAGCTGAAAACTCATTTAGTTGCCGAGATCCTTTTCGTCTCATTTCACTTTCACACCTGAATGTTTCTTTTGGACAGCAGAGAAAATCCCTTTTCCATTCAACTCAAAGCTGCAAATCGTGGATTTTCAGACAGTTCTAATTTTGGAGTAAATTTTATTTTTCATTAAGATGAAATTCATGAAATGTGACGCAAAACTCAGCAGCTCTGGACATTCACCCACTCATTTCTACAGGGAATATTTTCCAATAAACATTTTACGGAAATTGCACAGAAACATATCTTATCAAAGCTGCTGGTCATTCTTAAATCAAATCCTGAACATTATGAGGATAATGAAGATAAAATAAATGCATGTTTGGTTTTCTTGAAAAATGTTTTTGAAGATAAAGTTGTTACATTATTCTGTTGAACTCCACATAACATATCTTTGGAATTAAAAACAAATTAAATTATTTTACTGAACTGTGAAGCTGAACTTTACATGGATCGGATAAAAAAAAAAGTTTCCAATAAATTCAGCTGAAAACTCATCTGGTTTCCAAAACTTTTGCACCTGAATGTTTCTTTTGCATTTCAGGGAAAATCCTTCACTCAATTTGGTTTTTCTGCTCAAATCGTTGATTTTCAGACATTTCTGGTTTTGGAATAAACTTTCTTTTTCATTGGGATGAAATCTCATGAAACGTGACAAAACAAACCTCTGGACCCATTTTCAGATAAGCTGTCAACTTTTCCTGGAAACTGCAACAAAACATATCTGAGGAAAATCCAAACTGAAACGCCATGAGGATGTGGTCTGGTGGTTTGGGTTGCAGCTACAAGTTTATACTGATAACATAAATGCCTATTTTGCTTTCTTGAAAGATGTTTTTGAAGACAAAGTTGCTACATTATCCTGTTTAGCTCTACATGAGATATTTGTGCAATTATATCGCAGCCTAATTAACTGGAAACTTGAGAATGAGGTAAAACAGGAGGAATATTCCAGCTCTTGTAGCAGCAACCAAGGGTGAGTTAAATATAAAACCGCTTCCGTTAGCCGTGAGCCTCCGGAGATTCGCCGCTGCTCCCGTCAGTGACAGCTCCACCTGTTTAACACCTCCATGGCTCAGAGAGACACCAGAGACCGCGAGATGTGCAGAAATGCTGAGCACCGACCGCTCTGCCTCATTCTGCTGGATAAATCTCAATCAGTGCTTACATCCAGCTGCTTTCTGTTTAAGTCAACACATAAAAGTGACACTGAGAAGACATCCGTTGTCCAATTAGGCTGGGGAAAAAGGGAAAAAGCGGGAAAGACAAGCAACATGCTTTGCTTAATTTCATCCAGACTGTTTGTGCTTAATTTCTAATTTGGTAAAGTGCTGAACATCCAGGCAGTGTACTTAAAGTCAAAACATCTGCTTTTTTTTGAGCCTCCAAATGGCAGGTGGAGGGAAGCGGGTGAGCCACAGATGGGAAAGGAGACGGAAAAGAAACGAAGACAGAAATAGAGGAGAGCAGATAAAGAGGGGAGAGGATGCGGCGAGGAAGCGGAGCGTAGTGGAGCCGGCCGCTGGGACTGTGAGGAATGAGCTGGCTGTGCTATAGGAGGCCTTAATGAGCATTCTCTCTAAACCCTGGAGAGTCTCTCTCCTCAGCTCTCGGCCAATCTCTGTCTTTCCTCCCAGCTAGCAAACGTACAGCCTCACAAAAGCTGCTCGCATGGCGCCGCATGCACAGATGCATGCTGAACGCCACCGAAGGCAAACATGAACACGCGCCCGGCTCTCGCTGGAGAGTGTAAATTTGTCCAGTTATAATTCACTGTCACCTCTGCAGGGCACACAGTCGTTTAAATCCGCTCTCATAATGAAACAACATTAACAGGCTACGTGACACGATTCTCTGTGCTCCTGCAGACAACGCTAATATCTTGCTCTATTTCAATTCCATTGCATTAAATTGGTACAGTGAAGTCAGCGTGGATCCTAATAAACCAATAAACACCTCGGAACCAAAGGGAGAAGTGTGGCAGCCGCGCTCGGATAATAGCCACTTTATGCATTAGCAGGAACCTGTGGTAATAATGGCTTCCTACTGTAGGTCTGTTTGCTTCAGAGACTAATGTGTCCTTGATTCTCTCTTGACTTATCACTTCTTGCAGCTGTATTTATGGATGTTGGGGCGCGTCAGATGTGTTTCATCCCCCCACCTTCCCAAAGAGACACTCTGTATATTTCTCTCCAGGAAAAGGCTGAATGACGAGGTATCTGGAAGTCCTGAGTTATGGTGCGGCGCGCGAAGGCCTGAAAAATGGGAAGATGATGAACAACGGGAGGGAAAAATTCAGACGGAACCAGTTGCAGAGGTGACAGCGGCGGCTGTAAATCTGGTTCTGGGACATGGGCGAGGTGAGTAGGTGTGTCTTTTGTGTTTGTTTTATGTCCTATTGTGTGCATAGCTATCTGCAGAGGAGGAAGAGGAGGAGAGCTTTATTTAACAAAACGATTAGACCTCTGTGTTCCAGCCTGCAGTGGCTCCGAGGCGGCTGTCCCTGAGCAGGCCCGGAGCTGGATCGCTTCCAGAACGACTCGCTCTCATTAACTATTAACCAGTGACTCAGGCCTTAAATCATCTTGGTGGTCCCCAGCCTGCTGACCCTGCTGCGGCTGGTGGAGGCAGCAGCAGCGGAGCGGCGTTTCATCAGCGCTGGCTCACTGGACACCCCGCTGATTTAATGGGCTACAATTACGCTGCTTCTGACACAATGTATGGCAAACATTTATAGATTTCCTTCCCCTTCAGCTCCACAGCCGGCAGCAGTGTTGCCTTTTCTTCCCACTTTACCAAGCTGCTCCTGGAGCAGCGATCGGATGACTAAATTACATGTTGTGAGTTCGGCTCAGCGCTGACCTACAGGCTGGTGAATATGTTAAATGCTCCGTTGCCGGAGGCACTGTGCAGCATCGCATGTTTCTGACGCATCTGCATGTGCGAAATGTGTGCAAACCCAAGTAATGGAACGAGATGCGGAGTCTCTGAGAAAGGTTGAGAGAGCAAACAGCTTTCCTCTTGGCGCTACCAACGAGGATCAGGGCCACTGGAGACAACAAAAAAAAAACATTTTTAAGGATTAAGGTCAGAATTCTGACTTTAATCTCAGAGTTCTGACTAAAATATTCTGAGACAAAAGGTCAGAATTCTCAGATTATGGCCATAATTCTAAGAAAAAAAAGGTCAGGATCAAAATCCTGACCTTTTTTCTGAGATCAAAAGTCTTTTGTTTCATCTTTCAATGCAGAGGAAGTGACATCACCCCTCTGCACGAATGTTTACTAGATTTATTTTTGTAGTTAAAACCACAGCAAAAACTGTAACATTTGTTTTGTAACAAACCAAGTGGAAAAAATACCATCTGCTGAAGGTTAGTAATGATGAAGGAACGTCTGTATGCTCCAGGTAACAATTTATCACTAAATTTGTTGATAATTGTTTCAATAATCATTACAATCATTACAACTGATCTGATGAATTGTTTCAATTGTCAATATTTAATCGGATCAATGCGTTTTAGCAGCTGTAGGTATTTATTTTTAAACATTTCTCCAAGATGATTCCTCCAGTCAGATTTGCTGTCAGTTTCTCAGCGGCGGGTCGTCAAGTCTGGATGTGAAACTCTTTGTTTTAAGGAAGTGATTCTTCATCATCATCTCTGCTTCCATCTGCAGGACTCGATGGGAAGGTTTCAGTCTGGAATAATAGTTGTTTTATATGAGATTTCCACAACTTTGTGAATATCTCTTTTACTGTATGATACGGCTTCTTTTTATGTTTTATTTTGTTTGTAAATCCTACAGGAGGAGGCCTGCATGCAGCTCCAGCAGTGAGGAACTGGTGGAACCATATGGCTGACCTGCTATTTATGTACAACTGGTCTGATTAAGTCAGGTCTGGGGCCCTGGAGTACAGCGCTTAGTTGATGGTGACTGGAATGGGCCACTAGGACGCCGCCACGCCCATCCTGTACAATAGAGAAGAATTAGACGACGCTCCCCGGGGACCTGCGCCTCGTTTCTGTACCTTCGTTAAAGAAGCCACGCTAATATATGTTCCTACTATAAGCGGATCGCAACCGAGATACGTCCAAGGAGCTCTGGGTCTTCATCAATCATACCTCGGATGTTTATCGATTCTCCCCGGAGTCGTTATGACATCCAATAGGTGCCATTCGACCTCGCTTGCTTACACTCTGAAAGTGACTATTTAGATCTCAACTTAAACGATTTAAAAAAGGCGTAAAGCAAAAAGATTCCTCCAGCTACTAAAGCCAAATTCCTGCCCCTGAACTCTGACACCGACGACAACCCGCTGTCCTTTAATTATGCTAATCCTGGCATGTCACCAGCTTTTCTTTGAAGGTCAGTTCAGTAAAATGAAAGTCTCCGGGGGCGAGACGGCAGACACGGCTTTGGCTCATCATCAATATTTCTTTCAGAGGGAAGAGAAGCAGAAGGAGGAAGTAATCAGCCCGATAATGGCCATTTTGTTATGACTCCGTGTTCATTTTTGTTGTTATCCGCTCGGGATGGGCTGTTGTCGAAACGTTTCTGCTTCCGAGGAACATTTATCTTAATGACGGCAATACGTGCGCCTTTTCTAGCATGACAATAGAGCATGCATGTTGGAAGGAAGGCCTGGGGGCATAGCACCAGACCTATTTCAATTAATGAAAAAAGCAGAGATGTGGATGATGGTTCAGAGGTCACAGCCAGGCTAAGAAATAATCCCATTAGCTGAGGGGAGAAAAAAACCATAGAAGCAGAAGCTGGAAACCTCATTTAAGAAAATACCCTTAAGCCCAGGCGGGAATGGAGGAAGAGAAATGAAGCTGTCTTACAAATTTACCACCTTTTTTTTGGTGAAAATGGCAAAATTACGCTCTGCCCATTAAAGTTCAACTAAACTACCGACATTACAGTCGCTGACTGTGTGAAAAGTATTTATTTCTTTCTGAGTGGATTATTTCGCAGGTAAAAAAAACTGGAATCTGTCAGATTACTTTCTGACAACTCGAGGAAGGGAGCTTAGCAGGCGGAAAAAAAGTGAGCCAGAGGAAGTCCAATCTCAGCAACATGAGCAGAGCAAATTTCTGACAAAAAGTGACAGTGACCTCTGTGTTCTGCGTTCGCCAGATTTATCTCTGACACCGCGGAAAAGCCTCGGTAACAGTTAATGACTCAGACCAGGATCCTTGTGGGAGGAAACCTGCTGAGTAAAAAAAAGAGAGCAAAAAACAAAAAAAAAAAAAAGAGAGAGAAATCCGGCCTGTAGGAGATGGCCTCCAGGCACGTAGGAGGCCTTTGTGCCAAACACAAGGCCTGAATCCACAACGCCACCGCACTGTGACAGGAAGAGGGAAGCAGATGAGATGCCAGGCCTGTCCTCCTACTCTGTACTTCCTGAGATGAGTGTGCGCTCGCAAATCCGTAGAGAAAACACATACAGTATCCGTCTACTGTAAACAGAATGCCCCTGTGTGGTGTAACGTTACTCTCTCTCTCGCTCTCCGGGTTTCACTCGGTGGGCAGCGAGGACGCTTCGGGAGCGGAGTGGTGTGGAGGCAACCATGGAGCCGGAGTGGCCTTTGGACCAGACCAGCAGTGTGGGCCTGATGCACTTCACAGCTCCCCCCACCACACACACACTCACACACACGGAGCAGAAAAGAGTCCAACTTGGCCCTTGATTTAGCGCTGTGGGTGGCAGAAGCCAGAAGACAGGAATCTTAAAGGAATAGAAAATGGTCTGACCTGTCTGTCATTTTCTGCCTTACAGATTTTTTTTCTTCTCTCTCTACGAACCCTTCAGCTACACAGAGTATGAAACCACTGCATTACATCCCGCAACACATTCTCATTCCCAGCTCATCACACACCGACACTTGGTCAGGAGCCCTTGGCATCAAATTTTAACACACTGGTTTCCATTTATCAGTGCTCAGCATGCAGAGCAGTGATGTACATTAACATTTTTCTGGGTGAGGATCGACACCAAATCCAACAAAACGTCTCGATTTAAAGGACGTTCAACAACAGAAATATTTGGTACCAGTACCGGGCCTTTGTGTATTTACAGAGGCGGGTAGAGCACCCAGAAATTTTACCCAATTTTCTCTATTAAATATAAAAACGATCCACTCATTTCGCCACATCAACAATAGCTGTTGATGTGCCAGTTGAGAATTACTAGCAAGCAAAGTCTTGATATAACAAACAGCAGTTCTCACTAATTTATACTAGCAAAAGAATCACGGTTCTAATGAACATAAATTTTCTTGACTTCTTCCGATCATAAAAGTATTCCTAGTGATATTTTTTAGGATTTTCTTTTCAGTGACCCACTTTTAAAACACAATCGATTGGTAAGCTAGCTTTCAGCTGACGTCACAGTAAATAGACGGTGGTTTACATGCGGACCACTAGGGGCGCCCACGATCCCCAGTTTAAAAAAGACTGGTATAGAAGGTGCAGGTAAAGAGTCTTGGATCAGAGTCAGATTGGAAGCTAATGTTTTTTGTTGGCACTTCTCCCCGCATCTCCTGCACACATTTGTAAAACAATTAAAATCCCAAAACCCAGGAAAACATACACAGATCGTTAGAAAGCTGCATTTCCAGAACACAAAGCCAACAAAGATACTTTGGCACCAAGAGATTCACCTGATGGAATGCAAAAATTCTCCTGCAGCTCAGCTGAATCTATTTTGTCTGTGCCTAGCATGTTAAGCAGAGTTCTTATGTCGTCTTTGGTTGTGATTCTGGACGGCTGGCAAAGATGAAGCAGCATTTTCTTTCCCAAAGTGATGAAAATGAACAGAATACTGGAGAAGTGAGGTGTAGCCACACACACCTTCACCTGTAAAATTTCACCACTTCTCAGTGGTGACCAACTCTACTTGTTATATAGACTCCCTGCTCCACCTTTTCGCTTTGGATCAGGACTGTTAATGCAATTATTGCAGCTAACCTTAGTTACCATTCAGCCAAGCAGTGTCAGCCGTTAAACTGACTGGTGACCAATGAACCTTCTTCACTGGTCTGTACGGTACCAAAAACACCCAAATCAAACTTTCCCCTCTGATTCTGCAGGTACTGACAATTAGCAACAAGAATGTATTTGAAAAATGTATTTATTCATAAATTCTTGCTTTGACATTTTTCATTCTATCGACACTTTGCAACTGCGCCACTTCATCATTTGAGGCGCCGTGATGGACGTCAGAAATGAGGATCGGGAGTATTGAACCGAGCGACTGAAATTGTCTTCCCAAGTTCTTCTTGCCAGTTTATTCATGGCTCCCATTTGTTTGAGTCAAGGTCATTTGTCTGTGAACGCAACACACCTGGTTGGGGCTCAGAGGCGGCGGTATGTCCAGAAGTTTGACATAGCTAGCTCAGAAACCGACCCATACTTCCTCCCTTCTGAGGTGTTGATCAAGTTACCGACTTTTCCATGAATTCACACCATATGATTTAAGTCACGATGTCATGAACAGCAGGGTTTCCCCTTTACATCGGAGCAGCCATAAAAACGCACAAAAGACGAGATGCTAACCAGTTTTTTCCAAACATGCTAGGCTACATGATGCTGTGGGATTGTCTCCATGGTTACTGATGGTTAGACACATTCCTTCCCTATCATGCGATATTTAATATCTTACTACTCATGCTTACTTATAAAGTATATGAAAGTTAATCTTCTTACCTTGTAAAAAGTGTTTGCAGCAAATCCGCGTTTACACCGAGGGTTGCCAGTCATTATGATTAACAGCTGCTGTCCATTACCACCAGATCTTTCCTCATTAAAAGTTCTAAAATAAAGCAACAAGTTTGGTTCCCATCCTTGTCTGTTTTTGCAACTAGTGGCCATTTGTAGAGTGAAATCCACTAAAGAAAAGCAATTTTAGGCTACCGGCTGCTTATGGCACATGGCAGAGTGTGCGGATTTCCGAAGAGTGTGATGTCACGTGCAAAGGGTCAATAGAAAGTAAAACAGAATAAATGCTAACTGGTTAAAAATGATTGACAGCAGCACTGCCCCAATAAAGTCCTGGTTTCAAATCCCAGGAGTGCATCCATGAGTTCTCCCTGGGTACTCTGGCTTCCTCCCACCGTCCCAAAGCAAAACATTTTGGTTAATTGGTCCCTCTATATTCTCTTGAAGTGTGAGTGTGTGATTGTGTCTGAGCTGACCAGTGTTAAGAATCATATTTTCGAGGCAGTACAGCTACAGGGATTTTAGGGAATTATGTAACTTTGTGAGAAAAACAAGTTGGATTCTGTTTCCAATCTCAAAATGTTCAGTGACCTTTTGAGCAGAAACGCTAAGAGAAACAGCAAGTCTCCTATTAAGAATGCACCAACTTTCTCCATCACCTGACATATTGCAGAGGTACAGGCCATGACAACACACACGCACGCACGCACGCACACACACACACACACAAACCATCTGGCGGGACTGCTTGAACCGCCTCCGTTCTTTTCTCCTCCCTCTGACAGCTGGCCTGAAAAGACAATTTCAAAGCCTGAATATTAAAGGTTCGGAAAGTCACTTTAATCTGATTACCTATCGGCCACAAATCACCACGAGGGAAACTGTATCGACCCGGGAGATGGGGGGAAAAGAGGGTAAAATACATTGAGTGCACATCTTTTTGACAAATGCAATGATGAATGGAAGTTAACCGGTAGACAGAAAATAAGTGTAGCTGTCTTCTTTAGATGGAGGAAAAAATGTTTCTATGGGCGATATTAACACTATCCATCACTTATGTGTCACCGTTGCTCATGCATGATCCATCAGTCAGATTAGTTATCATACAGCTTCTATAATAATGTTTACTGATGGTGCTCCCAACAGAAGAAACATATTACTATGCTTTATCAAAGGCATTAAAAAAAGTACAGATGCTGCAGAAAAAGAAAAGATGGAGAGATGGAGCCTGGATGGTTTTACTCTGTAGCTCGTCATCCTGCACGGCTGTGATCAATCATCAGCAATATGACATCCGCTTCTGTCATTTATACGTTTTTCTCAGGATGTGAAAGCAGAACACAAGCTGCAGTACTTGGATCCAAAGAATGGCATAACTGTTGTTATGCCATTCTTGTATGTTGTGCTTTTGCATGCATGAGTTTTTCTCCAGTTCCTCTGGCTTCATGCATGTTAGATTAATTAGTGGTTTCTGCAGCACCACTATGAAGACGTTCATTTTCTTCCTTGGGTGCAACATGCAGAGATAAAGTACACTTTGCGAGTCCTCAGCCTCCACTTGTCGCCTCCACTCTCTCTGCCTGCAGCTAATGCCAAATCGGTTCACTTGTAGCTGGATGTTTGGCATCTCAAGAACATTCTGCTGTGTTTGTTTTACTGGAGATGAGCAGATTTATGGAACGGCTGCAGTCAAGTCTTGGAAAATGAAGGTGTTGTAACACTTGAACAGCCAAGGTGTCAATCGTACCTCTTGATTGTTTTTAATGCGTTTCAGGACTTTGTCCCCCCTTCAATTATAATGTGCTGGCAACAAAAACGATCATTAAAACAAAACTAAAAATATTTTTTGGTAGTTTGACAGGATTAGTCACAATGACATGATTTGATTTTTGACACCAAATGTTTAATTTCACCAATCACGTCATTCAGGGTTTTTTCTTAACCACATTTATTCTCCACTTTCCTTCCAGTTTTTAAATAAGCGTCGACGAATCTCAACTCAGTTCAACAGTTTCTGCTTCTCCTTAGACATTTCCTCTACTTGATGCCAATGATTTGACCTTCAACATACCAACATGTTTCCACAACCACAGGTTTTCTCTTTCCAATGGGAAGCAACTAATTGCATCAGTTGAGGTTAAATTTGAGTTGAATTCAGGTGTTGATTTTTCTCTTTTGCTTTAATTGTATCATTTTTGATCTGTTTAATGCTGAAACACATAAAAACCTATTATGAACCATCATCTCTCTGGATAGTCCAGCTTCCTCCCACAGACCAAAAGAGCAACTGCATCATTTGGTCTAAATTCCTTTATTTTCAATTCAGGAACTTGTAGTTTGATGGGAAATCTAGTGAGAAGTTGGAGAAGGACGGCGTTCAGATGAAAAGGTAAATCTGCATACACTCCACATGTTGGGAAGGCAGCTGTTTGTAGCAACAGCTGAGCGGGGCAGGTGGTTATTTTAGTCAGAAAACACTTTGAAACAGTCGGCTGGTCCGAGCGCGGATCTGGGCGCCTGGCGAGACATCAGCCTGCTCCGTAACTCATTAGTGGAGGTGCGCGAGCCAAACAGCTGTGGAACATTTTAATCTCGGCCTCAAATCAGAGACTTGGACCTGAGCTGTTGATTTCAATGACCTCCTGCCGAAAGATAACACGACTGAAGCAAATAATTCGGCCCTTCCTTCCCTTCGCAGTCGCTCCGTTATTCCAGCAGCAGCAGCAGCAGCAGCAGCTACTTCCAAAGCCTGAGGCCACAGTGTTGATATTGCTTACCCAAGTCTCAATGAGCTAATTAAGGGGGCTGTTTCTGAAGTGCTCTTGCATTTTGTTTATTTGTGTATCACCAAAGCCTTGCAAATTACACAGACCAAAGGCTTGTCTGAACTTTTAATCTAATCACGCCTACCGCGAGCCCCTGTTTCCTGGTGTCAGTTTGCCTTAATGAGGCCTGGTCTGAGCCACGGCCATTAGTGGAGCTCAGCGGTGAAACAGCACCGCGACCAGACAGCCTCGCCGCGTTTCCTGCCACAGAGTCTAATCCGCCGCCGTTCCCAGCAGACCCGCGGCCGAAGAGCGAGCTGCAAACCCCCCTCCCCAGCTGTGCAGAACATGGATGACATTTTAAAAACACACAGTATCCGGGTGGCAAATTAAGAGATGAATGCATTAAGAGCAGCACTTAAAACGGCGGGAAAAGGAGCGGCAGGTGTGCTGCGAATAGATTATTGAACAATTCCCCGCGACACCAACGCTCTGGGTTCAGACAATGTCAGCTGTTAAGTGCACAAACTTTCATGCATAATGGGCGTATTAATGTAGCCGTGTTTATTATCACTAACAGCATGATGGTTTAATGCCGCTTACCTTTTATATCAGCTTGCATTTTTATGAACCGGCGGTGTTTTGCCTTGGACAGCGGCACTAACATCCCCGTTAGTACAATAATCACACAGAGAGGGTCCCCACTCTATTCATTTTCCATGTAACTTTCATTAATTCAAATTCCGAGAGAATTTAGTGCACTTTCCCCATTTCCAATCTGAAGTGCTTTGAATTCTGCTCACTGCACCCGTTTCTGTGTCATCAGCCCACTCAGAGCCTGAATAATTCATAACAATATTTATTAGCACTCTGAGGTACAATTAGATGAATTGGGATTAAGAATTGGCTCGTCTGTGGAAAGAGAAAGTGGAGCAGCTCTGCCGACGGATTTGGGCAGGCGTAGCTCTAAAACATTATCAAAATAAAGCCAAGCGGATTAATTCCCTTTCTCTACAGTTTTTTCCCCCCTCTTGTGTTTAAAAGAACATACTTAATATTCCATCTGCAAGAGTAAATCAGAGATGACAAGTTAAAACAAGGCCTGTGCAGCGGACTGACATTTATTTCAACAAAACGTATACTGGGAGGAAGGATGTTTTTTATTTAACGGCTGATTTTCACGACTTTAGTTAAGGTTAATTTTGATGGATATCCCGGAACGTCAGAGCAGCAGGTATTCAGGATGGCTGCTTTCCAAAATCGAAGTCCTGCTGTTATGTATTCTGATTAAATTTAATTCCCTCTTTACTACATATGCTTAGCAGCGGATCAAAAGTCTGAAAAAATGAAAGAATGAAAAAGTCTGAATGAGGTGTGAGTATGACAAAATAATGGTGAAATATAGTTGGTATATTAGAAAAAAATAAACAGCAAAAACAAAAGCATAAAACATATTTTATAGTAGGCAAAAAGAAGAAACTGAAGCTCAAACGTTTACTTACAGATCATTCTCCTTCGTTTATTTAATCTATTAATTGTGGTGCACATTTTACATAAAGTAGATCAGAAAACTAAAGTTAAACTCTCTTGTACTTCTGTTAAAAAAAATCATCATTCAAACTAAACGTCACACTGAAGACAATGAAGAATGTTTTTATACTTAAAAATCCACTAAGTCTGGAAGTTCAGTAAAAGTCTGCAAATCCTGCAAAAACAAAATAGCATATATTTTTTTGAACTAATTTAAATCTGAAAAGTGTGGTGTGTATTTACATTTAGCCTCTGGATCTTTTTCTTTTACTGCAATTAAAGTTCCAAGATTTCTAGAGACGAAGAAATCTTTCAAAAAATATATCTGAGGTTCTGGCGTTACAACCAGAAATTGGACAGACAATTTTATTTAAAAGAATCAAAGTAAAGGAGGATGTATATAAATGCACACCACACTTTTCAGTTGTTTAATTGATAAAAAAATATCACTAGGAACAAACATTTACTCCTAGAACAGACATATCACTGCTCTGTTTACAAGATGTCTCATAAATATTACAGGGTTTGTTTTTTTTTGAGGTTGTAGCACTAAAAGTTTATTGGTGAAATAAATTTTAAAACATTCTGCAAAGTTAAAGTTCAAACCCACCTTTCAAATTCAACTGATGTTTCTATTTTTTCACACTTTCATCATTAAATTTGAATTTTGTTTTCATACCAGTCTATTTTTATAAAGTGTCACCAGGGTGTTTGTATTTTAAGTCCCAAGGTGAACTACTGACCCGTTGCCACAGCAGCTCTTTGTTATATTGTCTGTTTACAAAAGCATCAAATGAAAGATAAATCATTAACACAGGCTTAGAGTGCAAACTCTGGTTTAATTTGATGGCTTTTCAGAGGCTTAAATGGTAATAGCCATCTAAGTAAAGCATTTTTTTGATTCGACATTTGTAGACTCCTAATTCATTACTTTACTGAGTCATAACATTGAAAGATCTGAAGCTGGTTTGGAATGTGCCAGTTTCATTTAAAATGTTTGTCTGATCTCAGAATAAGATTTGAAAGTCTTTCTGCAAGCAAAAACAAAACTAATTCCTCCAGAAATCAGTATGAACAGCAGGAATGAGCAAATATTCCTCCTATGCAAAGAGAACTGAGAATTTGATCCATCCGTAAATGACGTTAGAAGAATGATTGTATGATCCAAGCTTTTACACGCCTTAAAAAAGGAAATTTACTGGGTGAAAGAAAGTCGAGCAGCAAGCTCAGCAACCAGAGGGAATGATTCGATTTGGAGGTAATTTGGCTCACATTCAGACCAAAGGGTGGAGTATTCGCAAAGAGATGTCAGGTTTCAAGCAGGAAACAGAAGGTGAATCAGTCGTCATGCAGCGCGTGATCAGAAAAACCGCAGACTGAGGATGCGTGGGAATCAATGATCATATTCCAGTATCTTTAAAGCTCTTCAGATCAAGATCAACTTTTAATTTTCACTTTGTTTCCATGTTTTATGACTGTCAAAGGAAAGTCACCAGTAGCCACAGATGAAATGTTTTCCTTACAGACTCAGTAAGTGTCAGTGCTGAAACGGTTCAGCTACTTCAGCTTTTGCTTGAATCTCAGTTTGTTTTTTTAGGCTGATTGAAAGTTGTTTTTAATTAGAGGAAATTTTACTACATGTTGTTTTAAAAAAATGTCTGAGAACTCCTGTCTCTATGTTACATAAGATATACAACTTACTTTCTCTGAACTGCTATGTCTTTTATAACAATGTGTTGTAACAGTTTTTTCTCTCTGCATGCTGCGAGTCTTGGAAATGTCACTCTTGTAAAAGAAATCTTTTAATCTCAGACTAGATTAAATAAAGTTTATTATCACTCATAATAATATTATTAACTTTTCTAAGAAGCTAACTTCTAAGATCCAGGAACTTCAGTTGAAAGTAGAGTTTGAAAAACTAAACAACATATTCCAGGAAATATTGGGGTTTAAAATGAAACTGTGACATCTAAATTCCTCAAAAGTAATGATCTGTCCCATAAAAGTAATCTTCAAGTTCAATAAAAACACTTTGTACAATCTAGAAAAGTACTCCAAGTTCTGTTGCAGTTTTTTTAAATAAAACATCAAAGTCAAACAAAAAAACTATCAGAAGAAAGGGACAATGAAAGTAGCATAAATCCCAGATTATGTTGCTTCTAACGCTAAAGGTATCTAGTTCCTGAATGTATTTGATTTGTATTGCAATAATGTCAAAGTAACCTGCAAGTAAAGCTTTGTTCCGTCATACAGTCTTAAGGTGACCCTGTCCCAAAAAACACATTCAAGTTAAAAATAAGTTTTGGTTTTTAGAGACCCAACTTTCTGATTCCAAAAGTTTACAATTCAATAGAATAAAAGATACAAAGAAATGCATAAGAAAAGCACAATTTTACTTTTCTACGTCTAAACAGCTGGATAAATCCATATATGCATGATATACATGATGAATTGTGAACAAAAACATTCAGTTTTAGACCAAATGATGATTTTTCCCCTAGAAACAGACGCCTGCATCTAAAATGCATCAGCAAGAAGAACCGGCAGTAGAATTTTATGCAGTTATTTTTCAAACTTACTATGCAGCCACTTTGACAAATGCACTTTTAGATAAATGGGAAAAATCTAGAGATGCAATCAAACCAATCTTTGCTGGTATTGATCCATACTCGTGTTGATTGGATCTGGCTCTCTGGCTGCGTGATGGCAAGAAATGCTCTGATAGGACAATAAATTCCCAAAAGACTCGCAGACTTCCTCAGTCCGCTCGTCCATCCTCAGGTCAGAGCGACGTCCACGTTCTTAGCCGGAGTAATTTCCACGGGTAACACATTGTGAAAATATCTTATTTTAAACTGAGGAGGAAATTAAGAATATATGAGTAATGGCTCCAACTCTAAAACTCATTATCTCATTGCGCGCAAATGGAAAATGAAGCTGTGACAAAGTTAATCACGCTGTGCGAGAGAGAGGGGATCAGAGGTTTCCATGAAAAATGTTGACCTTAATGCGTGACCCATCTATTGAGCTCAATTGTATTTTTCTTCTTCGTTTTTTCCCCTCATCCCCAATTAAAAGAGCTTCCGTCTGCCCGTCTCCATAACGGATGGAGCCAGCAGTTCTTGAACTCAGCGTTAATTAAACATAAGTGCATGTCTCACAATGACTTATGGTGGTTCAGAGTCCCTCCCCAATCCAGATAATATCCTTAACCCCTCTGGGTCATCACGTATCCACATGTCATGCAAACAAGGACTAATCCCAGACTGTTTATCAGGGGAAAAAATGCTTTAAGGATGTACCTGGAAGCTCTTACACAACACTCAAAGCTCTACGGAGGCAAGGGCCAATTTATTTGATGCATGATGGGTGCGTGAGGGTGTGTGTGTGTGTGTTCGTGTGTGTGCGAGCAACAAGCCGCCTGCGCTGTCAATTAAACATTCCCGAGTTCATCTTGGGAGTTCAGCTCATTAGGATTCATGCAGAGCCAACTTTTATCCCTTATTTTTAGAGGCTGGGGATATTAACCTGTGTGCATCAGTGGAGGCTGTCAGGATCGACTGTAATACATGCATGTAGCCATCTAAAACACCTTAATGCAGTCGAAAAACCCAGACATTTTGCAGCAAATTATCACCAGTCCTTCATCTTTAGACACTCACAGGAAGTTAAAATACATTTTTATCCATTAAATGGTTCTATTCCAAACTTCCTGGCGTGACAGAGATTCTTTTTTCCAAGCATCTGAGAGTTTAGTGTGAAGATAAAACACAAGAGGGACATCAGTAACTTGCATTTTTAACTTTTGATTTTCTCTTGAACTAACACTGGAATCAACTGCTAGAAAATAAAAGGTTGACTTTCACTTACATGTTGAAATTAAAAGCATTTTACGATGTTACTTTGATCTGTGCAGTTTGATGTCACAAGGGGAAAAAAATCTTAAATAAATATTTAGAATGCATAAGTAAGAAAAGCATTGCATTAACAGCTAAACCAGGATAAATATCATGTGAAGTTAAAAGCTCCTTAACTTCATCTAGTTAAGTACTTGTTAAATTAAGAGATTATTTCAGCGTTTTGAGAAGTACGAAGTGTCTGCCTTTCTTCTTGATAACATTATAACTTTCTACCATCTAGGAGCTCTCAAGGCTCAGCGGTGTGAATTTAACTCACTATAGCAGTCTGCGAGGGGCTACATGTTCAAATATTCTGTCACTTATCCCACAAAATGAGACTTACATAGATTCATCACACAAAGAGAATTATTTTCTGCCTTTTTTTTCCCTGTATGTTTGATGATCATGACTAAGAAATAAAAACCTAAAATTCAGTGAAAATCTGAAATGTTGCATTTGATCGATGAAAAATTATATCCTAAAACAGAAATGTCAGACAAGTATGTTTGTTTTTATGCACTCAGTACTTGATCTGAATTCATTTTACATAAATTATTGCATCAGTGCAGCATAGCATGGAGGAGATCAGCCTTTTGTTCTACTGAGCTGTGCAGCTGAGTGCATTACAAAGTCACATATGTAAATAAATCACCCAATATGTTGAATGATCTGCTGACTTCTATTCAGTGTGGTGGTTTTATTGGAACTGTTTTGTTTTTCAATATTTAAGACTTTTTTTTGCTTTTGTTAGGCAACACAATTATGTCTACAAATAGTTTGGAGACAAAAAACTCCACAAATCAAAAGGGAATTATCCTTATTTGTGTTAGTGTTCGAATAATAATGTAGCTAAAGGTTGGAATGTGTCTGAAACACAACCAGACCTGTTGTTGCCGACAGCCCATGTTGTGATTGTATGTAACTGTGATCTGATCCAGATGGATTTCAGCAGCAGGAGTGAGTTTCTGGACGATAAGTCAAGAACAAAACACTTGTCTTTTCCAGCAGTAATTGTACAGCGCATACAACTCAGAAACGGGGCAGTGTTGTTCACTGTGACGTAATAATTGGGAGGATTTTGAAACAGCTCATTTTCCAGACACCACATAATGTCAACTTATTGCCAGAAAATGGATTGACATTTTTTAGCTCTTGGATGGCTTATAGACGTAGTACAGACGCGAATGGGAGTACAAAAAGATGCAAAAAGTGAATTTTGTACAATAGTTCCCCTTTGAACAGTTTTACCTTCTTTGATCACATTACATTTTTTAGCTGGACACTTTCCCAGAAACAGTAAACAGCAATAGTGTAAAATGCCCAAGAAAGCTATTAACTTGTGTGTTCTCACAAGCTAACCACATGTCAGGTCTGTTTTATGAAAACCCAGAAGACCTTGCAGGCTTATTTGGAGCTTTTGCAGGCCCTGGAGGTAAGGGGTTCTTTGTTATCCGTGGAACAGTGGTGGGTAAACACAAGATAAAGAGGCTGACTGAGACTCTGCCATGTCTGTTTTCCCATCTTGTCAGTTAGAATGACTCAAGCCATTAAGGCAGTTACCACAACATGCTGACAACATGTACGGATGCCACCTGGACCCAGATGTGCCTCAGCGGTGGGTAAATGGAGAGAATGATGGAGAGGAAGTTTAGCGGCCATGTCTGCGCCAGCATATGCCCCAACCTGTACGTCCTATTACTCTTCCTCTCAGGGTCCCCGATGTGTGACAGAGACAATAAGCCATTGTTATGCTTTATAAAGAGGACACAAAAGCCACGGTGAGAAGGAGAAAGGTGGGATTTGTGTAAAGTTCTCAGCAACTCAACTACATTTCTACTACATTGTACTTTATCTGTGATGTGAATTGAAAAAGGCCAAGGTATTGCTGACAATTGCCCTTTCCCATGCCTGAATACAAGAATACATATTTTCGCACAGTGTCCGTGGTTCAATGGGAGCGACCACTTGGGAGCGAGGTTTTGTTTCTGCAGACAATCACGGCTTCTGTTTAGAACAGACTTGGGACGTTGGGATCATAAAGAGCGGACCAGCGATGAGCAAGGAGACAACAAAAGCCCCCCTTGCACGCTCATCCCTTTTATTTCAAATAAAACAATGAAGGAACAGGCTGATTGGTGCATCCGGCTGCATCATCTGGAATATCTGACTCCATGTCACTCCATCTCATCAGTGAATATCACAGATGAGACTCTTTCTCTTGTACTAAAGCTGGAGGGTATCAAGCAATTACAGAGCAAGGTCTCCTATCAGTTGGGGATTCTCTCCTGCAGTAAAGTTTTGCTACAAAGACTAATGGTGACCTTCTCGAGGTCACAGAATTGGAAAAAAGGGTTCCGGTCTCTTGTTTGAATAATAGACACCCTTTATTGCCTGACACAGTTTCTGCAATGTCAGCCAAAAATATCAAACTCTGGCAAAAAAGAAAGTACAAGAACTGTGTTTGAAGGAGCGCCCTAAAGAATTACTGCACCCCTCGTAATGATGAGCAAAAGTCCTTCGAATAGCTTCGTCTAACACTGAATCACCATAATCTAGGGAAGACGGGTCTTGGCCACCAAAACAAGAGAAAATGCAATTCAAGTGAGGCAGTGTTGATATCCATACATGAAGAAATGGCTACATGACTATAGCTATCAGCCTTAGAGAGAGGGTATGTATCTCATCACCTAGGTCATTGAGGAGAAACAAACTGGAGGGCCAAATATCTACTACCGTATTTTCCGCACTATAAGGCGCACCTAAAAACCTTAAATTTCCTCAAAAGCCGACAGTGCGCCTTATAACCCGGTGCGCCTAATATATGGACCAGTATTGAGCCACAACAGGTCTAGCAACTACGGTAAGCAGCCGCCGACTTCATTTTCCCGGTAGAAGAAGCGCGCAGTGCATGCTGGGATTGTTGTCAAAAAACTGGTTTGTTAATAAAGTTTGACTGACCTATCTACCCATAGACATGTCTATGTATCTACCTACCCACCTAATAATCATGTCGTCTGCAGGTCATCTAGCATCACGTTCTCCACCAACATGTTGTGCGCGTACGGAGAAGGGTGACCATCGTCCGGCCCAGACGCCCCATCCCAGTTGCAGAAGGCTCTCCTCGCGACCGGAATCGGACTGTTTTGTTGACATTCTTTATGTCAAAAAAGTAGCTTTAGACATTTATCCGGGAGCTTCGGCTAGAGTTACCAAGGGACCAGCACCTATACATTTAAAGCCGTGGGGGTCGGTGGAAGAGAGACAGAGGCTGCGGCGGCAGCGTGTCGGTTGGTCTATGCTAACCAGAAAGCAGTTGGGCACAATTTCGCAACGCCAAAGCCGTGAGTGAAACAATGACTGGTGCAGACTGCTATATATAGAACTCAGGACCAATTGTTTATTATTATACATCCGTATTTGTAGTGAACGAAACAAATCATGTCCCGTTCAATACCAGACGAGTGGCAACCGTAAGCCTAGCATCTATTCTATGCGCCTTATAATGCGGTGCGCCTTATATATGAAAAAAGTTTTAAAATAGGCCAATCATTGAAGATGCGCCTTATAATCCGGTGCGCCTTATAGTGCGAAAAATAAGGTGAGTTTCCCATTGGACAGCTGTAAAAGAAAATCTATATTTCAGGATCACAAAGTTTCCAGAAGCTTCATTCGATGTCATCTACATGCAAACATTGTTTGGGAATATATATATACCTTATCTACATTTTTGTTCTTCAAGTCACTACCCAGAGACTGCAACCATAGACGAGGAAGAATGTACTTCGACCGAAAAATCAGTCGCCAATCGGCCTATCGATTTCCTGCTCTATGCGTCTTTCATTCTTTTACAAGACCGAAGCCTGAACCATTAAATTAAAAGAAGGATTTTTCTAAATTGTTAATTTGGAGATGATGCGATTGCAGTTAAGCTTTTTACACACCTAGGTTTAAGAGGCATGGCAAGATATTTATGAAGACTTTTCCTGTAAAATATTTCTCCTTACATTTAAAAGTGATTTCCTAAATAATTTGTAAAAGCAACACGAAGCTGTGGTTTATATATGAACTTGTGTTTGTGTCCTCAGAGTCCTTATTGCCATTGCTAGAGACACATCTACTTCTGACTGTCATGATGCCACTGCACTTAAAAAAGGTTTAGAGAACAAATCAATCACCAAACTCTGACAAATGAAAAGTATCACAAACTTCGACTTTTAATCTGCCAAACAATCTGGGCTAGGTCACCCCTCTGATTTGGAGAAGATTTTCTCACTTTTTTCTTCCAATCCACCCAACAGGCCATCTTAACCACTCAAATATAAGGCCAGTGGGGGCTTGTATCCCTAGCGCGAGGCCACCCTGGGGAAATGTAATTCCCTTCCTGTGGTCCGTCAGAGGAGTGAGGCCTCCATGAAGCAGAGATGGCGGCCGGCTCTCTGATTGGGAACTGGCGATGCGACTGGCTTCTTGCCAGCGCGGTTTCACACCCCAGTGTGCATGTTTAAGGTGATCAGAAAGGCCGCCGCAGCTCTCACGACGCGCAACATAAAGCAAAACAAATGAGCAGCTGTGAATCATGAGCAAGGTGGGGCGAGCAACAAACACGCCGGCGGCGTGGCGCTCCCGCCCTCTGCCGCGCCTTCCTGCTGCGGAGTGTGTGTATGATGAAGAAGGTAGGTTAGGGAACAGGGACACATCTTTGTCCATTACTCAAAAAGGTCCTGGTGTTTCCAATCCACATTCACAATAGGCTTTTTGAGTGATCACACACCAACCTTCATGATCACACACTGAACTGATTATGGCGCTCTGGGAGGGGGCCTGGCTGGGGGGCAAACTCCTCTGCCATAACCTTTAGCTGTACAGGTCCTGCTCCCTCACACTGCAGGAGGACAACACCATTAGTGGCCGACTTGTGAATCTTCACTCGTACCTTCGGGTGACAATCGGAGCTTTTCTCCATTTCTCTTCTTTGGGTCTCCATTTCCGCTAAGCCCACTACAGAATTAGGCTTCACCATCGCTCTGCCTTTACCTTTATAGTTCTGGTCATCACTCCTACTGTTAATAACACACTACACCACTCCATCCCCTGGCCTGACATGAGCTTTGGGGTAAAAGTAGAGAATGATACCAGCAAAATTACTTTCCTGCAATTGAATTCACTCATGATAGGGTTGGGAGTTCTGACTTTGTCATGATCCAATACTCTTTGCACCTAAAGCTAAACACTGAGGCAGCTGGGGCCTCTGGCAAGAGATCATTTGTTGGGATTTTAAATGCACTAACCATGATCCCTCACCCAGCAGAAGTAGATGAAACCTGAGAGGAATTATTTTATTAGAAACACATTGCAAAATTAGATTGGTTTGATGACTTTACAACTCCGTCTATTGAAAGGTGGTGAAATTACTTAGATTCTCAGTCACATTTTCTATTCCAGATCTGATGCTTATTTTAATGAATACTGTTTAAAACCAGTGGAGTTTTCCACTTGATATTGTGTCACTACAAACATGCAGGTTTGACTGTTTACCATACATAGAGCAAGATTTGTCTTGTTAAGACTTCAAATAAATACATTTATCTAGTTTATCCTGTTTTAAGAATCTTTAGGTTGTGAAGTGTTTTTAATGCCACTTGACCTCTCACACACGTCACAAAAAAAACAAACCACAAAAATACATGAGATATTAAGCTTCCAGTGCAAAACATGATTGAATACGACTGATTTCTTTAGTTTAGATGATTTATAAGTTTGGAAAGCAATGCTCTAAACTTCATGTATATTAGAGACCAAAACGTCATGTGCAGTTAAAGCACCTTTCATGGATATTGTTCAATATAATTAAATCAATTAAGTTTGTTTCATTTCAAAGTTTTTTCATTTAAATTTCTTACAGTTACATCCAAAATAACTCCATATTCAGTTTAACATTTTATAAGAATTCCATAATATTTCAGAATCTAAATGCTGAAAAGATGAAACAGTGGAGCTGCATTGATTCACCTTCACGATAACTTTTAGGTAAACAACAAAAGAATTAGACAAAGAGTTTTAATTTTTTAGGGATTTTTAAAAGCACTCTGTTGAGCGTCAACCATTTGATGAAACATGTTGTTGCACATGTACAAGGTCTCAGTATTGTTTAACAATGCCACATTTCACTTTCAAACTGTTTTCAGATGGTGTTTGTCTGAAAACAGGACATGAGTCTGCTAATAATGAAACTTGGGAATTTAGATGTGATATTGTAGAGATTGTTTGTGCTGTTTTGCTTTTTTTGGCCCAGTGAAGTTTACTGACTTCATTAATTTATCTATTGTCTATTTGTCTTATTTGAAGCTACACTGTGACTACAGCAACAGCTTTTCCAGATAGACTTAAGCTGCATTCTTATAAAACTATCCCCAACAAAGAAAGGCCACGAGTTGTTAAGCACACCTACAATTACCTGCACTTAGCCTACAAGTGGTCGTGTAATTTAGGAGCTTCTAAATGAACGGGTCTAAATTGGCTTTTTGACTCTTCAGGCAGCAATTCTCTTGCTATTTCCTTGCAACACTGAACATCGGATTTCCTTTGTTCTCCTTTCCATTTTTTCGCCACGTGCAAAAGCATTCAAATTACAACCAGAGCAGGGCTATTCAGAAAGCCATTCTTGAAAGCAAGCAATGAATGAGTGTTTTTTGGCTCTGGGGTTTCAACCATAATCAATACTCCTGCTAGAAGTTATGGCATATGAATGACAATAAATTATAGACTAAAATTTCACCCAAACTGTAAAAAAACAATTTTTCCACAAAGCATCTCTGCCTTCTTACTGATGTGTTTTTAAAGCATCCTCCCTGCAAGTGAACGTGTCTCTTTGGATAACAGTCCCTCTGCGAGTCTCTCCCCGATTAATCCAGCACATTCTGCTTTAATATCCAGTGGCACCGGCACATTTTAATGCAACCTGAGATCCAGAGATGAGACCTGTCCTTAAAAACTCCCTCTCCCTCCAGGCTTAAAGGGATGCCTGTCCTCTTTGGGCGTAATTGAAAAAGATGGATCTCACCAAGTGTTTCACCAACGCAGCGGGCAGGAATTGGATTGGGAAATGTGTTCCGTATCATATTGCTATGTATGTGTTCGCCAGAGGCTCGCACACAGTTGGTGAGTGCAACATGCTCATGCTGCCCATACTGAAAGGCAGGAAAACAGAAGGGAGACATTTGCAATTTTATTACTACTTTAATGGGTTTCTCTATCATTCAGGAATTGCACTTTCTAATGCATTGGGCCTATAAATACAAGGTTCAATAGACAGCCGCTCTGCTCTTCTCATTATTCATACATTCATACAAATTAGAACAGAAGGTTGAATAAAATATGCTGTCCATTTCCATTGTGACACCATCAGAACTTGATCATGCATACAATCTAATCGGTGGTCCAATATTAAATGTATTGTCTAAAAGTTGCACGTGGAATCACTACAGATGTATCTACAAATATTAATCATGTGAAAAGTAACCCAAACACACCTAAGCGGCTGGCTGTATGCGTCTCAGGTGAAAATTGATCTGGCTCCGTCAAAGAGAAAATGTGCCACAAACAGCAAGAAAACTGAAATATCAACAAGATAGCTGAGAAAACGCATCAACACATTATGCAGCCTGAGTTTACTTTCCTGTTTAAGACGCTACGTTTTATTAATGATAATGCCTGACAAAGGATCGCGCAGAAATTAACATTTATAAACATTACAGATAACAATATTTCAATTCGAAGAAATTTCAATAAAACCAAGTTGTACATTAATTTTTCTCAAGTGTTTGCTTGCGTTTCTTGTTTTTACTGCAGTGAGCTGACATTTAATTAGCATAAGCATCATCCATAGTCAACAGTGTAGCCTAGCTATTACTTAAACATTATATTCTCTGTACTCTGTGCAAATACATCAAACATCTTGGTGTGTTGAATAAAACAGCTGCAGACATTTAGTATGTGTCTCATGTATTACATTGGCTGGAAAATAACTTCAAACTCTTTCTGAGACTTACATTTTTAATCCAATTAATTACAAGATTTGTGAATAGTTAACTGCAATTACATTTTAATTAAAAACTTTGGTAACTAAGGGACAAACGAATATAGAACAGTACGTTTTGATACTAACTGTATGCTGTAGAGATTAAAAACCAGAGGACCTAAAATCCAGCCTTGTGGAACACCAGTATATGAGTCATAACTAGTGGTGGGATTAAAAACTTTCAATCCAATTCATTGTAGGCTCTGTTATCAATTAATTCACAATCAGTTGCATTAAACAACAAAATAAGCAACATCTTAAATCCCAAAAGCCCTTTTGCTGCTAAGTAATTGAATAAAGAGACATGTGAGCTCAACAACAAATATTTATTGTTTTAATCTGTTATTTAGGTCCTTCAACCATCAGACTGGAGCAAAGTTCAACTTTCCAGTGTTTCAAGAACCCATCATCCTTTCTGTAACTTCTTTAGAAATGAATGCTGACATTAGCATCAACTGCTACATGTTTAGCATTAAGATGCTATTTTAGACTTGAGTAGCTTCAGTGATGGGCTACCTACTTTTTGCACAACTTGAACACAACAGTTTCTTCAGCGTCCCATCAGATCGGTTTTAGAAGTAAAAATTAACCCCTAGTCGGCCAAAAGCAGCAGCTTTCTCACTGTTGTTGTGCATCAGATTTATGCACGTATGAGAAACGCACGAGTATAAAGGTTCCAGCCAGAACAAATTTGTTTTAAAGAATTTTAATGTATTAAAGTCTATCAAAATAATGTGATAAAATCCTGGTACTATTTAAAACAAATATCACAAACAGACAGTATTGTCTTTAAAATAAACTAGAATAAATTAACCACTAAAGCTAAAAGTGAGAAGATGCTAGGGCTTTCAAAGCAATCACAAAATGCCCAAATAAAAGTTTATATAAAAAATAAATGTTGCTGATTAAAGGAAAGCCTGAACCTGATTGGTGGACCTGCTCCCACCTGACCTGGGGTTGGCTCCCCAGGTCAGGTGAAGCTTTCTGTGGAGCAGAGATTCAAGGATTCGTCGCTCCATCGTCCAGCATGATTCATTTATTTATGTTATTCTCAGCATTGTACATTCAACCCGTCTCCATTTCATCTCTCTGAACAGATCTCAGATTTTAAAGCTTCATGAAGGTTAACATGAATGGCAGGTACGACCCAAGACCAACCTAGAGGCTGCAGCAGCCCATTGTACGCACACGGTCTAAAAGGATTAGAAGATATAACTAATACTATGGGAAGCATGACCTACTTTGAGGCACATGAGTATTTCAGTGTGAAGAAAGCCAGAATGAAATATTATTAACTTAAACAAACTTCAAAGAGAAAGAATGAATGCTTAAAATTAAGCACTGCTTAATCAAAATTGTGAAAAAGAATTGAGTACACTTTATTTAAATTTTTTTAAAAAGGACAATTGTAAAATTTAAAGTCAAGATGCAGATACGTTTTGATCCATTTGTCTGGATTTACTTAACAAGAAAAACATTTTTTTCAAGCAGGCCCAAATTCTGGTCCAAGTCTTTATTCTGCTTCTCTGTGAAGGAGACAATCAGCAGCTTTTGGGATGCCAAGCCAAGAGCCTGACGCTCAAATTCACAAGCAGTATATAAAAGGAAGTCTGACCCAGCGGTCAGCGGAGCCCCCCACTCCTCCCCACCCCTGAAACTCCAACCTCAGTCTCGCCTTTCAAGTCTAAACTGTTTTCATATCAAGCGAAGCTTTATGGCTAGCCAACTGGAAGGAAGATGGATGTCATGACTACAAAAATAAAGATGTGGTGATAAAAGGGAGAAAGATCAAGTGTGGATAAAAGAGATCAGCTCATCCTTCTGACTAAAATCGAGTGACAGTCAAAGACGGACGATATGAGGAGAGGAAGAGTGGAAGACAACAAAAAACGGGACCATGTGTTGATGATAACTTGAACAACTTTGCTGGAAGAAAATATAGGAAATGGGTTTTCTTCGGAGTTTAGATTTTATCAGGTTTTTAATTTGCCGGGGAGAACGTGGCGTATCGTATGTATATGATTGTTCACATTCCTCCTGCACTTTGAAGATTGAAAAAGCATTATTAGTATGATTGATGAGTCTGGAGACCGAAGCACCGCGCCATTCCCACATGAATCCACCGGCTCAACGCCGCACAACATAAAGCTCAGGTATAAACTACAGCAGCCACTATCATTAGACAGTGAGTGTCATGGGGAGCCTGGAAATGGAGTGCATCTAATCAGGGCAGAGGAAAGCGTCCCTTCCTCCAGCCTCCCGGAGGATGCAGCTGTTCCCAGGCCCTCCACCACTTGTTCATTAATTACTGTGAATTAATGCTTTCCTGCCGCAGAGAATAAATAAAAAGATTGCGGCAAGGCCCCACTAATCAAAAGTGGCTTTTATTAAACACTGTGAAAATGTCAGCTGGTCGTGGCTCGATTGGAAGGGGACAATCTGATCCGGCTCCTCTCTAATCAAACATCATGTCTCGCTGGTCAGACCCAGATTGCCGGCACCTGTTTCAAGAGGCCTCAACGTGTATCGCCTTTGCCCAAAGAGAGTGGAGAGCGCAGGTTTATTTCCACAGCCAGCTTCGCCGAGGCAGCAAGTTAGTTCAGCCTCAGAGGAATCCACATCAAATAAGAATATTGACTTCTAGCACTTCCAATGTTCCACAAGAGGAGCCCTTTGTTTGGCCAGTTTCGTCTGTCGCCGTCTAATCCGAGATGCCCGAGACTCAGTCAACCTGAGGCCCAGCCTATCAATACATCGCTATGAAATGTGATTCTGCAAATAGTGATGAGCTGCGCTATTGATCCGTCTTTTGATTATCTTTGCAATTATGTTTAGACTGCACAACATGAAAAGAATAGTTTCCTGGAATACAAAGGCCATCATAAAAAAAAAGAGAGGGCTGGTAGATTCCAATAATCTTCCTCTGTAAAATAAAGTTTAAGTAAAAAGAGCCGTGTTCTGCTGGAGCAGCGGTTCAGAACCTGAGATATTAAATGTTTCTAATCAGAAAACAGAGATTTTTGCATCGGAGAGGCTTTAATTGGCCAACGTTCTTCATTTTTTCTTCACGATTGGTGTGCTACACTTTCAACTAGTATATCGATGTAATAAAATGTTTCTAAAAGTACCCAAGTTGAGGTTTAAGATGTCTATTCAATTAATTATTTCTCCAAACATACCTACAAGTCTCTACTGAGAAACAATAATTTAAACACTGTCTTACAGGGAACCTGCAGTATATTTTCTTTAACAGCTGTAACCTTTAGTTGTTCTCAAATTAGTTTTAGAAAAAAACAGTTGACTTTTACTTAATCTAGGAAATGCTTGATCTAAATATACCATTTTGACAAATTACAAAGATTTTAACAAATTACAAATTAAAATTATTTTTTGTTCCAGAACCTTTATAAACCTGACACCAATCACATTGCGTCAATCTGAAGGTTGAAGAACCTAAATAATAGATTAAAACAATAAATATCTTTGTCTCTTTATTCAACAATTTAGCAGCTAAAAGGCTTTTTAATTTTTGATCAAAATGTTTTTTATTGTGATCAATTACAGAGTCTGAAATTAATTGGACTGAAAGTTTTAATTGAGTCCCACCTCTAGATCTGATTGGTGTTCCACAAGGCTGGATTTTAAGTCCTCTGGTTTTTAATCTCTACATGACACAGTTAGCTGGTATAAAGATGCACGTTGATGACACACAGTCCTTTGTCTCTTAATGACCAGATGATGCACATGTAACTGTATCACAGATAAATTAAACAAAATAAAGTCATTTGTTTTTCAAAACATCACAATTTTTTCCATAGAAATATTTTAATCCTCTGAAGAAATTTACCAGAATTTGTTCCTTTCTCTCAGTCCAATGCAAGTTCTCATGAAACCCATTTTTGAGTTTTTGCATTGGCTATCTGTGTGTTTCTAAATTTTATTGATTTTTAAAATGAAAAATGGCTTTAGGCTAACGTTTTGATTTTACCTCAAGCCCCTGCAGACCCCGCAGGTCTTCTGAGAAACGTCCACTGTTCATACCTTGGGCTAAAACTGAAACCTGCAGTGAGGAATCATACATTTCTCATGGCGTTCAGCTTTGAAACAAACCTGAGAGCACCTGGGAATGTAATTTAAAGAACATTAAACATATTTCTTAGACTTTTCTGTTTATATATATTTAATTTTATGTTCCATTTTAAAGTAGAGTATGTTATCTATTGTTTAAAGATTGAACATATTTTAAATCTATTTCGGCAGTTTCCTATTTACAAACCTAGCTAATAATGCTTTTATTCATGTTAGGAGTTTATTGTTGTTTACCTGCCTGCTCTATTGTTTATACATCATTTTTACTCTATTAATCTCATTAAACTCTGAAAAAGCGGTGTTACAATACAAACTCATAATTATACATTTGTAGTCAGTTTCATGTCTGAAATTCATCACATGCACAGGATGAAATTCCTCGACACATATTTAAAACTGCGTTATTTCAGTAACTGTAAATGTTTTGTGTTATTTTTACATTCCAGACTTTAATGAGGCACTCTTTCCATTTAATTTGCACCAAGAGGAGAAGGACTACTAACAAATAGCACTGAGCTATAAAATCCTAAATGTGTTTAAATGCTCATCTCCAACATGGAGGTGAACAAGTTTCCTGACAGTTTAATAATTTGTAAAGAGACGGTGTTATTTTTTTATTTCCTTTCAGATGTTACACAGCAGTTTGCATTAAAAAGGATCAGTCTGAAACCTTGAGTTTTTTTTTGGTCTAATTATCCAATTTAAAATTCCAAACAGCTAGAAAAAAAAAGAGCATGAAGACAAGAGATGGATGGGCATAAATCAGACAGCAGCTCAGCTGATGAGAACAAATAAGGAGCCTGGTGATTCAATGTGAGAATGACACATCCAAACAGTCTATAACACAGAGCCGCTTCAAACAGATGGGAGAGAAAACAGCTGCGACTTTTAATTGGTCACACATGCGATATCAAGCACGCAGCACATCGAAAAAACTCCAAGAATGCTTCCTTTAGCTCAGCTTTCCTCCAAAATGATTTGGAAGGATTCTTCACCACAAGGACACAAACAGAACCTCACTTGGCTTTTTTCCGGTGGTTTTGTTTTTGATGCGCTCTCAGAGAACAATCCCCCTCCTCTTCATGTTTTGGCCTGCTGAAGAATCTGCTTTTGTTGCAGGAAGAGCAGATTTAAAGCAACTCTGTTATGCTGAGTTGGAGTTTATGACAGAAGAGGCTACTGGAAATATAAAAGAATCAAAACACATCATCTAGTGTAAGCAGCGCAGGGTATAAGTAAAAACAGATCAAACAGACTGAAGGAGTTGAATGTTAGAGCAGGATTTTTTATTCTTTGAAACTCAGACTCGGGGCTTTTCTCCATTTCTAGAATGGTCATTTCTGCTGTCCTGCTTCACCGACTCACAACATAAAGTCTTGATCCCGTCGCACAGAAGAGCTGGACCTCAGATAAGTGTGACCCCTCCTACAGGAAAACGGTGTGGTCCATGGCTACAAAAGGACCACAAAATGAACCCTTTCTCACATGTCTGCACAACGTCACGGCTGGCGAAGCCACAGAGGACCAGAGCCGCAGGCCGGCATGAGGCTGGCCGGCCGGCCGGCTGGCAGAGAGCAAACGTAGCCAAGCAAACCGGTGTCAATCATTTTATGATTGTGTGTTTGCAACAGCAGTAAGAAGACATGCCTGGTTCCCCACAGCCAGGTCAGACACACATGAATACTGCACAGACCTATGACTGGAAAAACACTACAGGACAGCAGCTGGTTTTACTGGTTGTTCCGCTCAAACAGGTCCTGTATGATGGCAGGAATAATACAGAGTAAAAAGATGTTTAGACAAATTTAAAGTTTCTAAAGAGACAGAGGCCAAAGTCATATTTATTACATTTTTAGAATAACTGAAGGAAAAAGTTACTTGACTCTTACGATGCTCAAAGACATTGTTTTCAATTTATTATAAGCTTTACTTTCCATAATCAAACACCACTTTTAATTCGCTTAGTTTATAGTTGAGGTGCTCCATGTAGCAATAGGTTTAAATCCAATCCTACACAGTGTATTGTTACTACTGTTAACGCAATGGGCGGCCATATTGAAATGCAAAATCCGCCTTACAAGGCGGATTTTGCCTGGCTTTCCCACTCAGCTCCTCCAGACTAGCAGCAGCAGCAATGATCAAACACCTGTTGGAAGGTGAGCCCCATTGGACCAGAACTACTTCCTGGTCCAATCCTCCTAATGGTTGTAAACGGCATAATGAGAAGTATTTTTGTGATGACATGCTGAAGGTGGAGTGTCTGCTAGAGAAGGAGGTTCTTAAAGAGACAGAGACCCACTTTCAAGGCATCAAATTTCATTTCAGTCATGTTTGATATACTGCATTTCTGTAACAACTAAAGGTAACAGCGACTTGATTGTGACATAAAAAGGCACTGTGTGCCTGCAAATACATAATAGCACCTCTTTAAGATTTACCTAACATTTTAATTTGAGAAAAAATGTCAGTGAAGTGTTGAGATTACCTACATATGCCTGTCTCCAACAGTCACTGGTGGAGAAGCAGGGTGCAAAGTAAGGTGCAAAGGTAAGTAATGCCCCTTTTCCACCGACCCGGCCGGCCCGGCTCCGCACGCTTTGCTTGCGTTTCCACCGACCTTTTAAACCGGGCTGGCGCTGCTTTTTTAGGTCCTGCTTCAGAGCAGAGCCAGCAGAGCCAGCCCGGCCAGCACTGGTGACGTAAGCTTCGCTGCTGTTCACTGATTGGCTGAGGGCGGGGACAGAACAGCAAGGCAAGAGAGAAGAAAAATGAAGGCGCAACGTTTGAAACTCGCCGCAACACGGAAGTGATGGAAGATACAAACAAGCCCTGAACTAAAAAATGCAGCTTTTTTTCTTTGCTTCGGATTTCAATATTCAGCAGCAGCTGATGGAGCCGTGAGGAATGAGTCGTTTTTGTCACCATAGTGGAGAGAATGAAAAGCCTCGTTAGCCGCTTTGGAGCCGATGGAGCCTCACGGTGAAAACCGACCAGACGCCGCTGACGCCGCTGCTGCTCTCAGCCAGGTGAGCAGTTTGTAGATATATCTGTCTAGTTTTTACTACATTTATGGTGGACGACATTTAAAACACAGCCTGCTGTATTTTTATTGCTCAAACACAACATGCGCATTTTCTGAAGACACGTTGTACATTATAAATAACTCAATATTGTTCAGCATTTTACCGTCATTTGTTTATCTTTGTGTGAATCTATGAGCTTCCATTGTTTCTCATTTTGCTGTTTCATCCGAGTTTCCCCCATTGTGAGATAATAAAACATGTTATATGACATTCTATTGTAAAATAGCTAGATATCAGTTCTCTAATCAAATTGTTATGAATTATTAATTGTAGAATGAGCAATAAACCTGAAGAAAACGATAGTGGTATTATATCCATGGCTGTAAACCTGCATAGGTCTAAAACTTAAAAGTAATTAGATTTTGTCTTTAATTTAGACAACTATTCCAGTTATTTATAATCTGTATGGCTGGATGGTAAAAGTGTTGTGTGTGTGTGTGTGTGTGTGTGTAAATATATACATGTGTGTGTGTGTGTGTGTGTACATATAGTAACATGCCTGTTTTAAATAATTCCTTATGTCTATGTAACATCCACATTAGTGACTCTGTTATTTATCTACATTTATGTGCTATAATTTATAACATCTTATTACCAGGGAGCAGAAGGAGCAACATGGCTGACATGATGGACCATCTGAACACCTGGATCTCCTTCAGCAGGAAGCAGCTACCAGCAGAGATGGCAGAGCAACAAGGAGAGTTGAGACAAAAAATAAAAATAAAAGTTGTTGTGTCTCAGTGACCAAAGTCTCTTTATTTCTGCTCACTCCACACATTATTGTACTTACTGTAGATCAAGGTCCTAATACAATCCTCCCAAAATGTGAGGAGCTTAAGCCAGAGTGAAAATATTATATTATATACATATTTCATTGAACTTAACAGTGTAGATTATCAATGAAGCCATTCAAAACTGAAAACATTATTCAACAAACCAAACATTTTGACATTATTATCAGGGCAGCTATTAACAAGAGCCCTAAATACAAATCATGTTTGTTAGTTTCTAGTTTATACAAAATCATTCTATTCACTCACTGTTTATCTGTCTTCCTGCAGAATCTTCAATGTAAGAAAGAAAATGTGTCCAACCGGTAAACTTAATTAGTGATAATTAAGACTGAGTTTAAACTTTTAATTCTTAGTGTCCAAAATGTGAAAACATAGAAGAGGAACCAGTCAGATTAGAGGGAATAAAGCTTTATTTGTTCAAAGTATAACTTGGACATCAGGTGAAACATAAACGTATTGAAAAGTTAAAAACAACAGACTGTTAATGCACTTCAACTCCGTCAGAATATCAGACACGTTTTTTTAAATCAGAAATATTTCATCAGCATATTGGGGTCATGTGATTCCTGCTCCAGAAAGGTGAAGGTCTGGACATCCTGAAGGTCAATACGACCAGCAGGAAGACGGACACTGATGAGATCCTCCAACCCAAAGAAGCACGAAGAACCACGATGGTCTGCGACGGCAGTTTGCCAACATGAAAACATATTGGAACATATTAGGAATTTATTCTGACATTTTTAAGTTATTTGCAACACCGTGACTAACATTAGCTCATGTATATTCGGCACGATTACAAGTTTTATCGTAGTTTAAAAATCATCGTTATCTCACCTGAACCGTCTGAACCTCCTGCTTTCCTCCTGCAGGGCGGAGATCAGCTCCTCCTCACCACATCCAGCTTTTCCTCCCACTGTCACATTTTCTTGAAGTCTCAGAAAAATTTCAATCAGGCTGTAAAAAACAGCTCAGCTCTCTCTTCTTCTTTTGTATCAGAAAAACAACAACTCGCGTTAGGTCGCATGTAACGAAGCTCAGCACGAAGCTCCTGGAGGCGGGGCGCTACACCCCCCCACCGCTCCCCCGCCACCAGGAGGCGGTACCTGCTACAGAGCCGAGAAGAGCCGGTGGAAACGCGGTCACTCCGAAACAGAGCCGAGCCGAGCCGAGCCGGGCGGGCCGGTGGAAAAGAGGCATAATATATACCTAAGGATAATTAGGCTGGAGTATCTGGAGAGAACACCAGCATGTACAGGGAGAACATTAAAACTGTGTAGCACCTATACATGCTTTTCCTTACTGAAAAGGTTCCAAGTGTTTCCTTCTACATTTACCCAAACCTGTAATATAAAAACTAAAATGTGTTTCAAATCTTCAGAAAAAACCTACAGTCCTGAAGTTTAAATTAAAGTTGACTAAAAAAAGAGTATGTATATAAAACATATAGATGACCCAATCGTATTTGAGTTGAGTGTGTGCAGGTACGATGTGTGAAAGCAGGTTGCTCCACAGACTGGGCGCCACCACTATGAAACTCGGTTCTGACCGGATGGGTGCTACAGTTCAGCCAAATATGTTGATGCCAAACTACCAACACTGATTGTCTTTCTGTTATATTTGAGCTGATATTTATCTGGTAAATCTTCCTCTGAGTCAATTATGGTGTGCAAAGTTTTCAAACATCCCCATGGTTGTGATTCCCAACAAAATAAACAATGTAACGGAGAGACTTAGTCTTATGAATCCATCATGCATCATACAGAGGAAATGTCCCTCAATATTGTAAAACAATTTTCTCACACGACAGTCGAGGTTAAGATGATCCATCTGTTCTATGCAAAATGAAATGCTGAATAAATTAATACGAATGATGCAGTTAACAAACTGTCTGCAGCTGAGCCAGCAGGAAGTGCAGGAGCTGCCAAGTCAACAGGTTTACTTGGCCAACATTTGGCAGGTAATTTTTACCCTCAAAATAAGTCAATACCAACTCCGTGGAAGCAACCGTAAAAGCTCTGGTAGAATATTGGCATATTAAGTATTACCAGTGTTAAAGGGAATAAATCAGTTTAAAGCAAATTAATTTTAATAGGCTGAGATGGATAATAGAAAAAAAAAAACATATTTTTCCAACTTTATATTCTCCAGCTTCATAGGTAATAATTACTATATTTCCAAGACTTTAAATTGGTTTCTTCAGTGTTTGGCTGCTCCTGAAACTTTTAGTGAGGTGCAAACTGATGGTGATGTCAATGGTGAGACATGATGGATGGAGCATGCCAGTCCTCCAAGGCTGCATGTCCTGCATGTTCCAGATGTTTCCAAAGTTAACAGATCATTCACACCAGCCCTGTTTAGTCTTCTTTAACTGAACTGTAGTTCACTTCTCTAAAAGGTCCAGTGAACTACAGCGCAGGGCATTCTGGGTCAATAGAACAAAAATAAATATGTGAAACAAAGAAGAAATCCTCCAACTGCTAAAGTCTGACAATACTCATTTTTGTTTACATTTTGTGAAAAAGAAAGTTGCGTTGTTCTTCAGAGGTTTGTGTTTCCTTCCGTGGTTCTTGGTGCAGCGCCTCCACAGGCATGTAGGGGAAATTGATATTTTGGTCCTCAATCAAGCCGATTCTACTGGACAATCAGGTGTGAAAACATCCCAAATGACTTCTGCACACCTTCATGATGAAATGCAATGTTTTGATTTCAGCATGTCTCTCTACCAAAATGGTCCAGTCAAAGTCCAGACCAAAATCTAAATGAGAATCTGTGCCCAAAAAATGAATGTTGTGGGTGTGACGTCCACGCTGCCCTTCTCACTTCACTTTCGTGCACTAATGGTGTTGATGTCTCACATAACATCTTTAGAAAATACATAAAAATTTATGGTTGGAAGAAAATAAACGTGCAACAAAGCAAGGCACTAAGTCAAGCAGATCATGATGAACTGTTTTAATATTGGTGCTGTTTGGTGATACATTTTGTTCGCTGAACCTTTCAGCTTTTATGGAGATACTTCAGCAGTAACTGGTGATACCTGGACAAAAATCACTTTGAAGTAGCCTTGGTTACTTTGACAGTTTGGTTGGCTGATGGTAAATTGCTTAAAGCTCTCCGCAAACAAAGCATTATGCAAAACGCATGCAATTAATCATGGAGAGGGCGGTTCATATTTTTTATGATTATTAATGGCCTTTGCCATGCTGTAGGGTCATCTCACCTCCCTGAAATATTTACATCATAAACAGCATGAATAATGCGGGTTGCGGGAAGGGCGCCGCTTTAAAATACAGTTTCCTTTATTTTCATCAGCTGGGGCGGTCGGAAGCTAGCCAAGCGCAGAGCTCTGGATGGAAATGAGACGCCACCTCGGGTCATGTGACCGCTGAAGGACATCGTTAGGATCCCACTCTGCTGTTGGTCAGCTGGGAAAAGTGAAGGAAGTAGCTTCCAGCTCATTAGCCACAGTGTGAGATTGATATGGTAATGCTGCAGAAAGTGAGCGAGATAAAACTCAAACCAAAGAGATTTCACGGAGTTGTGAATTTCTGGTAACTTCTGACCTCTTGCAACAAGAAAACATTCAGAAAAATGAAGGAAAATTTTCAAATCGGTGTCAAGAGTTTAACTTCCTTCAGGCTACAAGATGGAAGAGGAAAAAGCTGAATTATTATTATTCTCATCTCGGCTTTGTTGAGCATCAGGAACTTTAGAGAAAAGTTTATAAAGTTGTCAAAACTTAGATTAGTGTACGCAGCAGGTCAGGGTGAGTATGATGACTAACTTCAGCTCCCACAGGGAGGAGATCCCCATGCTGGAGGGACGACGTGTCCTTTCCTGTCTGGGAACGCCGGGTGATCCCCAACCAGATGGACAGTGGCACTGAGGACAATCCAAAAACTTTCCTCCAATTTCCAGTTTAAGACAAGAAGTCAGAAAGAAAAACACAAAACGTAAGCTGACTAGAACTTCCTAAACTTCTTATCAAAGGTTTAGTTTACTCTAAGAAAAACATGACTTGGAAAAATACATCAGATAAAAACTAATTTTCTAAAATCTCTGATCTTCTGTAACCAACTGGAGTAAATTTTGCATTAAAGCAAATACATTTCTGGTTTATTCAAACAACTCAATTAAAGTTTAAAGATAGATTTTTTTTTTAAATTCCTAAAATGTGAACTCTTAGCATACACTCAGGGAAATATGACAGTTTCAGAGCTGGTGTGGATAAAAGAAAAACATAATGTGACATTTGAGGAGTAAATTTACAAAGAAAAAAATTTTAATTTTACAAATTTACTAGAAGAAAACTTAAATCGGCTACAATAGGTGATGCAGTTGGTAGCGCCACTGTGTTTTCTGCAGACACTCCGCCTTCCTCCTACAGTCCGCAGCCAGAAAAAAGGTCATGTTTTCATGCTTGAAGGCATCGATTTACAACAATAATGAAACATTCTCACATTATAAAGTCAGTAATTTCCTTAAAAAAAACTCCTTAAGATTATTTGAATCAAACATTTGCGATAAAAATACCAGACGCCATCAAAGTTTGAAGTGATAAATTTAGAAGATGCACATCTGGCTGTTTTTCAATGTATAGATATAGATCTGGGGTCTTAACATCTGCAAATATTGTTATTTTTATGATAATTTCTGGCAAAAACGCATTCCTTTAATATATACTTTTTTCCCTTGCTGCATATGTAAAATTCAGAAAATGTTCTCCGTGGCCACATTACTATTATTCTATCATCGATAGTCCCCATAATACTAATCCATTGCAGAAAATCCTAATATTCTACAGGAAGTTACTTTTTTTTCTCATCTTATTACTGTTTTAGTTGTTGAAACACACACAAAGGCCACCATATCAGGTACACCAGTTTAAATGTGTATTAGCACAGCATTCTGGCAGCCAATCAATGCATTTAAGTATCTAGATGAAGTGAAGAGAACTGGCTGACGTTCAAATTGAGCATCAGAATGAGGAAGAAATGGGATTTAAATGACTTTGAACGTGGCGTGGTTGTTGGTGCCAGATGGGACGGTCCGAGTATTTTACCAACTGCGGATCTGATGGGATTTTCACTCACAAACTCCTCTTCGGTTTACAGAGAAAGGAGTCCAAATAAGGTAAAACATCCTGTTGGACAAAAATACCTTGTTGATGTCAGAGGGGAACAGGTAGACTACTTTGAGGTGACAGAAAGAGGACAGCAGCTAAAATAACTGCTGCTTACATACAAAGGTATGCAGAACACATCAAACGCTGAAACAGATGAGCTACAGCAGCAGAGGACCATGCCTCAGCAGAAAGTGACAAATCATTCCTTCAGGGAATGCTTTATTTTTAAGGACGTAAACCTCCTATATACAACTGGATTGGAAATCATTTACCTGTTGTGTGTCACAGATGAACCATTGCATCCAGCGAGTTGGGAAAATCACACAATCGCTCAAAGAATCTGAAAAAAGGATGTAGTGCTTTGCTATTAATTGGCAACAATCACAACAACTAGATAAGAAGGTTAAACTGTTCAGTGAAATAGTACTGAGCAGTTTAGTACAATGTTTTACAGTACAAACTATGAAAAACATGACCAGGAAGTAGGAAGTAAGTCAGTTATGCTAGCTTGACTTTGAAAACGTAAACCTGAGCTGTTTTCACACAGTTTGGTGTGAAAACATAAAACTGTAACGAACTGAATGTTCTGTTCTTTGTGGGTAATGTTTGCATTGGTGTTGATGTTCCTAATACGCTTGAATGTAATCTCTGCTCTGTTGGCTAGAGGAGCTGTTGTCAGTCGGTTGCTATGGCAACGGGTGTGTAGGCAGATTACAGCCTACACAGAGAAAAACGGAAGGATCCGAGTGATTCTGAGTTGCTTTTCTGCATTATTTTCTCTTTGTGGTGGTGCACTGCAGCTGCAGGAAGTTCAAAGATAAAAACCAAACTAATTGCCTCGTTGATGCAAGGAACGTTGGGATATTCAGAACAGTCATCGAATAGGATAAAAGTATTTAACAAACTCCTAAAGCAGCAGTTATGTAAAAAAAAATATATATGAATGAATAAATGCAATATGAAGGATACATTTATTTAGTCCTCTCTTGCATCATGACGCAACTGAAAGGAACCAAACTGTTTATTGATTTATATATAGGGAGGATAACTATTTTACACATCAAAGACTGTAGTTTTCTTGGCTTTAATTTAAAACATTTTATAGATACCAGTTTTATAATTAAGTCCCTACTTTTCTTTTTCTTTTTTTTTACTTTGTATTGTCATTAGTGTATAAGGTCGCTACGACCATTTTTGTGACAGATTTCTGCTCATCCCACATCAGAACCGTCTGGTTTTGTTGACATGACTGAGTGCGTAGCAGTGGCGCCTGCAGGTGTGCGTCACTAGCTGTAGAGGTTAAACAGTGATATCCAAACTAGTAACACATAAATACCTCCTATCAGATCATATGGCAATATTAAGTATGAGATGTAATAATGAAATTGAACAGAATATGTAGTTTCTGCAAACGGTTGGCCTATCAGTGCTTTGACCACATAAAGCCTCCATTTTATTACTTTGTAACTCATCTGCATCCAAACACAAATACATTTTAATTAGTCTGGATGTAATTCTTCACAATATGAATAAAGCAAATCAAACCTGTTCCCTCGTTCCCTTTTTGTTCTATTCTTTTCCTTTGGATGCTCTAAACGCTGCTACTGCTGCTGCTGCTGTGTAAAAACAGCAGCCAGTTTTAGAGAAGGGAAATCGTCCTTGGAGCTGATCATCAGGAGAGAGAAAGAGCGAGGTTGCCTCCCTCTGCCCGCTGTTGTTTGTCTGGGATGCCAAGCTCACGCTCGGCATGCCAGCCCCATGCGGGCGCCCAGGCCGGCCGGAAAAGACAGAGCTCTTGGAAGACTCGGGTCCGGTCAGAGCCAACATGATCCCCGTGCCAGGCGGAGCAACTGTGGCCAGCGTCTGCTAGTGCATCTCTCTCTTGTAGTCGTCGGTGTACGGCGGACCTCAGGAGAAAGGATGCAACCACCAGGGGACCGCTAGTCCATCCGGGCCGAGCTAGAGGACAGACCCCATGTGGTGGCGAGTGGGCGGTTTGGAGCCGTTACTCCGGGAACAGCTATCAGCCTGGTATCTTGGTTCAGTTTCTCACTGTTGATGTCTGATTTAAGCCAAAGCTTCCCTAAGGCCTGTAAAGTGCTATAGTGGGCATTTTTCACTAAAACAGGCCGCAATAAAGAGCAATTAATTGCACTCTTTGCAGAGGTAGAAAATTAAGGTCACATTTCCTGCAACTCCCAGCGCCTCCTGTCAAGTGAAAGATATTGCTTATTAAGTTCCCCCTTAGCGGATGCAGTGTTTATGTTTTCATTGACTGAAGGAGATGCATTAGATTTGGCACCATCTGCTGATTTCAAGTCAATACTGTAACCTTTATACATGTCCTGATAATGGCCGTCCAAGGAACGCTGCGGCACATCAGAGGAGCTGAGTTTTCTGAAACAACTAGCAGCAGTATGAATAAAAAACAATATTTCCTGATACTACCTTGAACTAAAAACCCACCTACTCAGCAAAAACATCAAATCTTATGTGTTTTTGGTCTAGAATCTTGTTCAAATGTCTTGGCACACTTGGAATAAGACTCGACTTGTAAGCAACTTTTCAGCACAAAACTTTTAAAGAAAACTGCAAACCAGCTGAAACACTGAGTTTTTTCAAATCAAGGATGAAAACCCACCTGTTAAGAGTTTATTAGCTGTTACTGTAAAACTGATCAACATATTTGATGTTTGTTTGATGATGCCATTTGACAAAGTGTAATGTTTATAGTTTGACTCATAATCGATGACTATGATGTTTTATGATGTAATGTAATGCACAATCTTGCATTTTGTGAGTATTTTTTGGTTTAACTTTTTAAAAAAGGCAGGTATATTTTAAATAATTGCAAATAAAGGTACAAATGACTCATAAGATCCTCTGAGACTCAAATGCTTTTTTTATACCAACTACATGTCAGTTTGTGGACAGCCTTCAGTCCTTCAGGAAGGTCATTCTTGCTTTAATGTTTGTCACAGATTAATTCAGACATCCCACATCAGTGACGGTTGTCTCGTCTCTGTGAAACATGAAAGGTTTTTCTCCTCAGATCTACAAAACCTTCTGTTTAAACTTCCTGGCGGTTTAAACTTTCTCCCGTCTGTTCTTTGTTGTTCAACATCTGCGATCGCTTTTCCTGGACTTGTCTGGGATTTGGGTTGTTGTCCTGGGCATTAGCTGTGGCTGAGTTGGGCTAACAGTCTCACCAACATGGTAACCCGTCATACAACATGTTTAGAGAGAACTACCAGAAATCATCTGAGCAAATGCAGCATCTGAACCAATTTTGAAGAAACACATTTAAAGATTCTGCAACAAAATTTGTACACTTTGCATGTTTACTGCACCGCTAACACATCTGTATTGATGCTACATCTGCATAAGACTTTGTTAACATAAGCCCTTCAAAACCAAATGACTAAGGTAGTCAGGAGTCTATAAAGTAACATCATCTTAACCAATTTAAATTGTTGATTCTTTTGTTTTACTGCTCAACTTTTATTGTATTTAATTAAAAAATACTTGGTTTTTATCTATCCCAAAGAAAATCAAATGCCATAACGTACATCATCCCAGTACCTGCATATGGTTGTTGAGGCTGGTAACGGTGTGAGCAGGAAAGATTTCCAGTAGCTGTCAGTCTCGCAATCAATCTAAAGAGGCCTCTGACTGAAGAATGTATGTTGCAATGTGCAGTGAGTGTCATTACTAACAACTCCATGTGAAATATTTCACAGTAACATGTTCTCCGTGACGGGCTGCACAGTGGCACAGAGCTGCTGCCTTGCAGCAAAAAGGTTCTGTGTTCGATTCCCGGCCCCAGTCTTTCTGCATGAAGTCTCCATGTTCTCCCTGTCCATGGTGGGTTTTCTCCAGGTACTCTGGTTTCCTCCCACAGCCCAAAAACATGACTGTCAGGTTAATTGGCCTCTCCAAATTGTCCCTAGGTGTGAGTGTGTGTGTGCATGGTTGTGTGTCTCTGTGTGTTTCTGTGTAGCCCTGGACAGGATGGCGACCTGTCCAGGGTGGCCCCGCCTCTCGCCCTGAACGTTAGCTGGAGAGACGCCAGCAACCCTCCCGATTCCACGAAGGGACAAGGGTGTTAAGACAATGGATGGATGGATGGATGGATGTTGGAAACTCTGCTAATCCACCTCATTTGCTTTTGCCACTCCTCTTCAAATCTACTGTGTGACGTCAAAGTTCTTCTGCGCGAGCGGGTCGCTTTGGGGTCGTAAATCGCTGACACAGAAGTGTGATTGCGGTCACATTTAATTAGTAGTCTGAATGACCAATCAAAAAAAAAAGAAAAAAGAAGAAATTAAAAGCAAAAATAAAAAATAAGATGTTTGATTCCTCTGCACCACCACCAAGTCTTTGCGTGTCCTTGGGGCTATTAACCTCAAATTGCCCACTGATCTGCTTACACACATTCATACACCGTGTGAGTCATTCTGAGTGTGGCTGAGTGAACGAGACTTGTTTTATCAATGAGGTATAATTGTTTGAGAGGACTAGAAAAGCGCTGTTGCTGTTCAGTCAATTTAACACTTAATAAAAGAAATAAAGTACACAAGTGCACTTCCTCTTCTGCATCAGAGTGCTAATCGCTTGCAGTTAAGGTATTGTCTGACTCAGGGTTTGTACACTTTTCACAGTAAATTCAAGCACTTTTCAAGCATTTCCAAGGTAAGTTTTCAAACTTTTCCAGCGCCACACTTTGGAGATTAAAAAGCAATACAAATGAACTAAAACGTCTTGTGATAGCTTTCAATAGCAGGGACAAAGTAACCTAAAATATTACAACATACTGAAATGTTTTGAAATGTCTCTCTTACATCCATCCTATACAGCTGCTTGGTCTGAAAAATTAGTAAAAAATCTCTCCAGAGATATTTTTTGAAATTTAGCAAAAAGAAAAATGTGGGTAATTCTAACTGACCTAAAACAAGAGAAATTTGGTCTGATTCAACTTCAGACAGTGAAAAAAAATTGTTTGTCCTTTTATTATCTTTAAATATCTGGTTTTAACTGTTATGAAATGCTAGGTTAAACTTCATTACAAAACTGTGAAGTTAGGACTTGACACGGAGACTTAATTTAAATTAAAGTATTTTCAGGGATTTTGAGCACCTGTGGGAGCCCTGCTGGTTTTATGCACCGGAATGTGAAATCTGCTCTTTGACATGAATATTTCTATAAGTATCCTGAAAAAGAATTGCAGTAAATTATATACACTTAGACTGATGTCAGTCTTTACTTCTGGAGAACCAGGCAGTTGGTTAATTATTTCTGCGTTTTGTTTTAAATTATTGCCTCCATCTGGCTGGTCAGACGAGCCGTTCGCCTCTGACTCAGTGACAGGACATCCAACACGGATCAGGTTGCCACATTGGTTTTAAACGATAATACTGCAGAATCATGTTCCAGACTGATTCATTCTCAAGGAAAGGGGGAATATTATTTTTTATTGATCGCATTCTCTTTATAAACAAAGATGATATATAGGCCCAGTAATAGCAGCGTTAAATTACATGGCCTGAAAATAAGCCCGATCAATAAAAACAAAGTCATTTGGCTCAATTCAGTTCAATTTGTTTAAGGAATCCTGTGTTTGTGAGGCAGCAGGTGAGGCCAAGAGCAGCAGACGGGCCTGAACCTTCGCTCCAGGCTTTCCCTATTTCCACATTTTTTACATCACCTTCCCCTTTCCACGCTATCAATGTAATCCAACGCGCAAAGTTTGTGGAGTTTAAGCGGTTCACTGAAAAGCACCGATGCTGCAGTAATGTTAGATCACTCCAACAGTTGCAGCTGTTGATGAAACCCTCACATCATCAAGTTCCAAGAGAGTGGGAGGACTGGAATTAACACAACGGATGAAACAGATTCTCCACACACTAACCAGTGTGTGTGTGTGAACGCCGCAGCGACGTCGAGTCCCCCACCCCATCCCACCCCACCCGCCTCCATCAGCAGCGCTCAACCAAATGCCGCGGCTCTCATTTGGGGTGTTTGTTTGCCTCTGCGAAAAATAATGGCTGCAGGAGCAGGTGGAATATTGCTTTGGTGGCTAACCCATATGGATCCGAAAAGCCGAGTGCCAAGTCCAAACTCCACTTTTACAGGCACATCTGGATCCGAATCTCCATATTAATTGCCAGTTGATGTGTTTACACACAACAAGGATTAATCCCTGAGAGAAGTTGGTTGACCCGGGTCACGCAGTCAGTGGGAGGGTTGTGTTTTTGGGTTGAAGAGCAGTGTGAGGAGGAATCAAGCCAAATACGTGGATGGACAAAGGCAAATAGAAAATATAATTATGTTCCTGCTGAAAGCCATCTGTCATGTTGCATTTCTGCTACGCTGAGAGCATTCAAGTCAATATTCTTTGATGGCTGCAAACAGCTAAACAGCAGGAGAAAGTTCACAGGTTTACTGTGGCTCCACCACATGAGAGCCTCTGTGTAACACACCTGCATTTTTATTGTTTATTTTGGATGTTTGGTCATTGCAGATGGAGGCTGGTGGAGGTGTGAGGGGGGAGTAACAGGATTTATGGGCTTCAGAGCTGAACAGAGCCAGAATCATGAAAGAATAAACGGGGTATTCATGTCATCCTGCAGAACCAAAACGTAGAAACAAACATATAAATAAAAAAAAAACTTACTGATTTTTTACTTCTAGTCCTTTTTGGCTCTTTAGTTAAACAATAGACTAATCTCTGAATTAGTTTATCTTCCTTTACTGGTTTGCATGACCAATTAAAAATCCACAAATGATAATGAAGTTACTTTTTGGTCAAAATGTTTTAAAATCAAACTATTAATATATATTTTGCTCAAAACCTACAATACATTTTCAGATTTTGTTTTACTGTTTCAATATAAATCTTAATTTAACTGGATAAAATGTGCATTTCCCTGTATTTTGCAGTGCCTGAAATAAATATGCTACTTTGAGTAAATAACACTGCATAATACATAACTGGATCACCAGAAAAGCCAGGGTGCAACAGAGTATTTGGACATGACAAATACTCTAAAAACATGTTATGAAAGTTTGAATTGACTCACCTCAGGATGACGGGTGCTTGGAAAATACATACATTAGTTGTGTCCTGCCACAACATTTAAAATTGTTCACATATTTGTAATGAATTTAAGATATTTTAAGGCATTAACTTTATTTAAGTGAATTTAAGAATTTGTAAGAACACCCTGCAGAAAATTCAGCCAATGTCTACTTTCGCTTATTTTTGTAAGGATATACATGTTTTTATTATTATTATTATTATTATTATTTATAATACCTTAATTGACCTTAACAGACAAAAGGTGATAAAAAAGGTGCTGAGAAATACTTTAGAAAATAAATGACACTAGTTGTGTCTCCATTGACCATATAATTTAGTAATTTGACATTTCAAACATAAATTTGCTTAATGGAAACCTGCCAACTTAAAAAAAAAACTCTTGTTTGTTGATAAAATGTCTTGGTGCTAAGATGAAATGATTTATTGTCCATAGAGAAAGAGGTTTATTTCAGAAAACTGCAATGGAAACATTTCTTCTTTTTTTGCATCACACGAGTCACACGATCAACAACCAGATGTTACTAATGGTGCAAACCATGAAGAAGATGACAGGAAGATTGAGCTGCATGGTCTTTAGTGACTTAATGCATAAAAAGAAATTATTCATGTGTGATTGTAATTGAATTTTTCATTTATTGGAAACACTTCAATTGTGAGTTGCCCTGCGACAGACTGGCGACCTGTCCAGGGCGAACCCCGCCTCTCGCCCGGAACGCCAGCTGGAGATAGGCACCAGCACCTCCCGACCCCATTAAGGGACAAGGGTGTAGGAAAATGGATGGATGGATGGACTTCAATTGTGACATCACAGGAATGTTGACAAAGTTTTGCACAGGTTTGTAATAAAAATGCAGCTAAAGTTTTGCAACACTTTTTGTTGGTTTATCACATGAAATCCTAATGAAACAGGTGGTAGTTTGTGGTTATGTGGCACATGAATAGTTTTGCATGACAATGTGCCATTACATCCTCATGTGAAGAGTTTCTCTGACAGCATTTCTTACCTATGGAGGCCTAATCCTGACAGCAGCATCCAGCAACACCTGAGCCATCATCCCTGCCTCCCTCCTCTGACAGATAGCCCCGAGTCTCTTCGGGTTTGCTTTGGAGCGACCTCCTAATGAGAGATTTACTGTATGGAGATAATTATGGAGGAAGGCGACATCTCGCCGCGGCCTAATGAGTAAGATAAGAGCACTTCAGTGGATTTTCAAGCAGCAGCACCCTCCTCCTTCCTGTCGCCACACCAGGGTTCCAGTGGTTGCAGACAATCAGCTAGAAAAACACCGGGGCCGTGCCTATATGCATGGCAAACGCAGGCACTTGTCAACAGAGCAACCCGGGCGCATACATTAGCTTCCAACTCGGTGATGAAAAATGGAAGCAGGAAGGACGGAAAACAAAGCGTCGCGCTCCTCGATATCGCTGCCATTTTATAAATCAGCCACCTGGGCGATTAAGGGGAAAATGAGTGAACAGAATCAGAATGGTGTGCTCTTGTTTATTGCTTTAGAGAGTTAGCTGGCAAGGAGGCAGCCATCGTGTGATGATGAGAGTGGCCCCTCTGGAGACGGCCGCTCACACTGGCAGAGGAGCTAATACAGACTTTCATTAGGATGCACACTTCAACACACTGTCATAGTATTTACAGTCTCACACTGGGGAAACAAATAAACTGCGTGATTAACAAGTTTTCCTGATGCCTGGTGCTTCACTGTGCGCGCATTCGAGTGCCACCTCGCCGACTTAATGATTCTTAATGGTTTCTTAATGACTTCTTAATGACTTCATCAGGAAGATCCTGCAACAGCATATTCTGACATGCGGGAGCCTCCCCCTGAGACCTGGGATCACACCATGGCAGTCACCCCTCTTCAGTTTTCTGCTCAAATAACACACACTTTAAATCTGCTTATCTGAGACTGCATCTCTGACTGGGACGCCACAAGCTTTTGATCCGTGGGCAACCGCGGGGAGATGTGATGTAATGCGATGTGAAAGCGTGCGAGTCCATGTGTGGGAAAACGCACTAAAAGGCGGACGGGGATGTCCACCTCGTTTGTGGGCAAATGCAGTCACATCAAACTAATCTCGGTACATTGGAGTGACATCTAGTGTTGTGTAACAAGAATTAAACGGCGTTGTGTGAGGCTATCTAGGAAAGCCGCTCGGTGCAGAGCTGGAGGAGCGTGATGCAAAGGGGAAACAAAAGAATCGGGAAATTCTCCCAATTACAGGAAGAACCAGTCGGATGTTGAGGTTTATTACAGCAGAAGGCAGAAAGAGATGACAGGCGAGCGTCCGGCTGCAGATGAAACGCAGCATGTCGTTGAGGTGGGAACAAAGCTTTTAATGACATGGATTTTTCCGGGTCACCTCAATGTCACTTTCAGCCAAAGAAAAGCAGTTATTCCGCCAAATTACCGCCGTGTCACTCAGCTCAGCACTGCTCGCTCTTTCATCCATCCTCCAAATGATTAAAAACTTCTGATTACTTTAAACAAACACTGAATAAAAGCAAAGTTAATGGCCAACAAACCGGCATAAAAGCTGCAGATTTTGACAGTTCCTGATAGAAATGTAATATTAAAAAAAAAAGCAGACATGAAACCAATCACCAGGCATTCAGGAGCACAAACACGCTCACATGTAACAACTGGTTAACAAATTGTATTAGCAAAGAAGCGTGACTGCATGGCAAATTACACTTTGTCTGATGGATGTCCTCTTTACTGGCTGCTGTGGAACCAGGCTGGAGAGGACGTGGCTTCGGCCAAGCGTTCGGAAAATGATGCATCCCCGGCCATGTGTCACTTCCTGGCAGAGGCGGGCAAGCGGGGTGTGTCGCCCAGATATCGATGGCCAAAAACGCAGAGAGACATGTGCTCCACTATATCCCTGGCATGGAGAAGGAAGTGGGATTCAAAATGTCCCGTTTCCACGTCGACGGCGCACACGTCAGCACTGTTTAACTACACTTCACTCGCATTGTAGGAATTAGCTATGGAGATACTTGTTAAACTTTTGTAATTAAAGCCTGAATCAATAACACAAACAAGCAAATTAGACAGAAAATTAGAAGCTGACTGAATGTGAAAAAGTGCATTTAAAACGTCCCTGAAAAAGAGAAGTTATGCCACAAATTAAACACATTATTTATTTATTCCATTCCTGAATCAGAACACATCCATCCATGTCTCTGAGTTTTTTCCAGTCTCACGCCATGTTTGTTGGTGGGTTTTGATGATTACGACAGAACAAACACAATACTTAGTGTGTTGGACAATTGGAATATTCTGAAAAAGTTGAGTGGAAGGAAAAAGTGTGGTGGCACAAGGGAATAATGGCTGGAGTTTAAAAGATAAAGTCACTATGCTCAGACAGATCCTGCACATTGGCTACGACGGCTTTATGTCTGTTAAATGTGCTAAAAGTTGTTTTAATCAACACCAAGTGTCCTGACCTGACCCCCAGGCTATGCTGCATTAATGCATGTAGAAAAATGTAGAAAAAAAAATACAATTTTCAGAATATTTTTTAATTGATCTTAGTTAAAATTCTAATTTTCTGAGACACTGAATTTTGCTCTTTCATTCTCTGTGAGCTGTAATCATCAAAACCACATGAAATAAAGCCTAGAAATGTTTCATTCAGTGTTTGATGATTTTTATATAAAAGCTCCACTGTTTCAATAACACAAAATGTTAAACTTTCCGAGCCTTTCTGAGGTCAGCTTAGAAGTTTGTATAATTGAAAAATGTTATAGAAAATGAAGGCAAACAAACTCTTTCAATTTAACACGTTCTTTTCCAAAAATTTTATTGCATATCAGATAATGTTTAATGATTACATTTTTTACTTCCTGTGATATTTATCCTGATTTTGCAGTTGATATGTTTTTTTTTTACTTATATATCCTGAATATTTATTCAGGGTTTTTTCTCTGCTGTACTAAACTGGACACATTAAAGCAAATTAATAAAACGTTGAATTACATCTTGGGAAGCTCATTTCATCTGGATACATTTTAATTTTAAATCATTCTGAAAACATTAATATTCTTCCGATCGACAATCAGATTTCATTTGGTGTTAAAAACAGATTGATGTTTGTGGTTTTAGTGAAACAAAACGAAGAGGCGGTATGAACACTGTCACTGGAGATGTCTAACTTTAATATCAACATTTAAAGGGGCGGTTTTTTGGAGTTTGCAGGCACTTATTGCCATTTAAAAGCACAGTCAGGTCACTATGTTAACTTCAGTTGTTAAAAAATAAGTTTGACACCTTGAAACTGGGTGTCTGTCTCTTTAAAAAGCTCTTAACCTTTCCTACTCTCCGCTTTGAGGAGGTCAACACAACAATGCTCCTCCATTGTGCCGTTTACAGGCGTTCTCATGAGGGAACGACAACAATAAAGCTCAGAAAAGTTGATTTAACATCATAAGCCCTCTTTTAACAATAGTAAAAAAAAATTACTAAGTTGGAATCCCATATCACAAACTAGAAACATCGCACAACTAGAGGCTAAGATGGTCAAAACAAGTCTCTTTTGGTAAATAATTGTCAGTTTTATGTAAGGTGACCTTCGCCTGGAGACATGGATGGATCCACACATGAATTTCATTTAAAAAAATATTTAAAAAAGCATCAGAAACAGGGAAGAGGGAGGTGGGGGGTGTACTGCCGGTGGGAAACACTTCTTGTTCCAATTTGCAGGGGGATTACTAATTTTTTCATCATTCCCGTCTTTATTTATTCCATTTCCAAATTCATTTCTACTTCACCTGAAGGAAAACAAAATATGACGCCAAAAACGCATAAATAGTGTCAGAGTGAATAGATGATGACAGCGGGTCAAGTTGCGAGTGAGTCACGTCTTCGCTCATGGAAGGAAATGATTACTGTAACACAGAGCTGACAATCACGACCCAAGATAATCCCATTTCTCACATGGAGCTCAAATTGTATTATGTCACATTGTATTTCACATACACTATCAAAAACTGGATTTAGATATGCAAACTATGTGGGGAAAAAGTGAAATCCAGGAGAAGAAAAGAGAGGCAGGAGGAAGAAAACACGCAGCCGCAGGGTTGGCATGCAGGCGTGTCACTTTGTCAAGCTTCTGAGAGAGCTTGATGGTCTATAAGGGAGGTGGGAAAAAGTGTCGCAAAGGCATACTCTTCTCCAAGATGAACAGATGGCACAGCCTAAGTGTAGAGATTTGTTTTATGTCTCCATCCCATGTTGTGGTGCAGAAAATGCAGGCATCTGTTTTTATTTCATTCATTTTCCCTTCCTTCAAACGTTATCTTGCAGGATAACGGACACACGCGACGTCTGCGCTAATGAGGAGTGGGCGTTTCTTTGTTTTGCTCTTTATTTCTTTTCCCCCTCTCTTCCACCGACACATCCTCCTGCTTTCTATTCTCCCTCAAACCCACGCTTGGAGCAGAAACCTATATGCCACACAATTATGCAACACAATTGGGGGTGCTGCTCGCAGCCTGGGTGGCTGTCTAAAAGATACAGCCGGCTGTGAAATCCAAGCCAAGCTATGATGTGCAGGAGAAGTCAGGGAAGATCATGAAGCAGCAGATCATCTGAGGGCAGATTTCTGCACAAAGGGAAGTTACAAACAAGAGTTCAGGGTTTTGCTCCAACAGTCGGCTGAGTGCTGGGATTCACCGACCGCAGGGAGAATCATCTAAAAGCTGCTGGCTGGAGTCAAAAGGCTCCGTATCCACTGGATCTAAATGTCTGTGCCTCTCTGCATGTCCAGCGCCGGACAGGTGACTGCAGTTAACAGATCCAGCATGAAACAATAAACCAGACTAATTAAGAATCCACTACCAAAATACTCAACAAATGTAGTAATTCGGAGTATTAAAAATGGCCATTTGCTGAAAACAAGAAAACAACAATCAGAGCAGTAATGAAGCCAAACTGTGGAAAACATACACAGTCCAGTCACATTAATGTGACCATCTGTCAAAAGCCAGAATAACCACCTTTCGCAGAGCGAACTGCTACGAGACGTGCAGGAAGAGAGTCACTTAGGTCCCTGAAGGTCTTCTCTGGGATGTTGAGCCATGCCGACTCTAATGCCGTGGCCAGCTGCGCTAGATTACGCGGTTGAGGATCCATGGCGCGAACAACTCGATCGAGATGGTCCCACAGATGCTCGATTGGGTTTAAGTCAGGTGAGTTTGCTGGCCAGGGGAGGACGGTAAACTCATCCTGGTGCTCTTCGAACCACGCACGTACACTGGCAGCTGTATGGCACCTCGCATTGTCCTGCTGGAAGATGCCATCATCCTGAGGAAAAACAATGCGCATGTAGGGGTGGACATGGTCCGCAAGGACAGATGCGTACTTGTATTGATCCATCGTGCCTTCCACAATAATCAGTGAACCCAGAGAATGCCAGGAAAACATTCCCCAGACCATAATGCTCCCGCCTCCAGCTTGGACCGTTCCTGCAATGGTTGCAGGGTGGTTCCTTTCAGAGGTTTCACGCCTTATACGCCAACGTCCATCTGTCCGATGGAGCATAAAACGCGATTCATCTGAAAACGCTACCTGTCGCCACTCAGTGGACGTCCAGCTGCTGTACTGGTGTGCAAATTCTAGCCTTCGTCGTCGATGAACACCAGTCAGCATAGGTGCACGAACCAGGCGTCCGCTTCGGAGGCCCAGACGCAGCAATGTTCGCTGAATAGTGGTTTGGGAGACACTTGTGGTAGCCCCTTGGTTCATTTTAGTGGTCAGTTGCTCAACGGTAGCCCGTCTATCTGCCCGAACGCATCTCCGCAACCGTCGTTCGCCTCTGTCATCTATGGCCCGTGGTGCACCACATTTGCCACGTCGTTGATTTTGGACAGTCCCATTTTGCCATGCACGGTACACTTTTACCACGGCGGCACGCGAACAGTTCACAAACTCAGCCGTTTCGGAAATGCTTCCACCCTTGGCCCGAAAGCCAATGATCATGCCCTTTTGGACGTCGGATAAATCGCTTCGTTTCTGCATTACGCCAACGATTGAAATGTTTTCCGAAGCCCACACACACCCTTTATATACGCTCAACTGCACTGTGCTGCCACCTGCCTTCTGTGATTGGTTATTTAACTCTGAAGTGGGAAGTACGTGGTGGTCACATTAATGTGACTGGACTGTGTATATATACATTTTGATTTTAAGATAAAAACACCTTTATGTGTAAATCTGTTTTACCCCACTGGTTTTAGTTTCTACAGTCAGTGGCATCCAAAACATATACTTAAAAAAAAGTCATAGAAACAATTTTATTTAAAACTATTTTTATCTGCTCAACAGTGAAGAAAAAAACTAAAAAAAAAAGAATAAATAATTATTTTGATTGTTTTTTTAATTTTCTTGGTCAAACATAAAACTTAAGTAGATTCTCAGCAACAAAAGCAAATATTTTTTTCTTTGTTAAATCTAACTAATTAGTGGTTTTCTAACCTTTGTCCTGGTCTGTTCTGTAAAAGCTGATGGATTTTTGGATCGTTTCTACAATAATGTTAAAAAGAAAACAAATCATAGGCCTGTTGCATGTTTCTCTCTCTCAGGATGGATGTAATTTATCAGTGAAAACATTTTGAAATAATTTGCTGGCAGACCAAACCTGTCGGATCCTTGAACAGCAGTCAGGGACTGCACCAGTTTAATGATGATTTTCAGCCTGGTGCCTCAAAAAAAGCACTTCATATCTTCAGATTGAAAAACGAAAACACACTGCAAGAGGATCAGAAGTTTAAATGAAATGTAAGTGCTAGGGATGTGCCGATCAGGTTTTTTCTCCCGATACCGATCACCCGAGGGCCGATCGCTGATTCCGATCCCCGATACAGATCACATAGTTATGATTTTTTTTAATTAAAAACAGGCATTGTGCAAATTGAACTGCTATCAATAAATACTATCTTTAACAGACTGATAACATATGAGGCTCTGAAGAGGCTAAATAATGCAAAGAGCCAAAATAAAACCTCTCAACATTGCCAAAAAATTCAAGTATAAAACTTAACATTCAAAGGCAAAAACAGGATCCATTACAATAAACAATCCAGAGTTACTGAATGAAAACTTCCTGTTAGCATAGCGGCTAGGTGGTTACTGCTAGTTCTGATTGGCTGTTTCTGACTGAGCGGAGTAACAGGGAGGAGATCGATTATTTTTTTAGAGATTATCTGTCTCATGTTAGGACAGAGAAAGTTTTAATACTATGTAAAATGTATTTTTTAGGTTAGATGCTGCAGCTTTAAACAGGTTCGCTGTGTGAGTCTCTACCAGGTGGAGCAGAAGCGGCTCCGTGTCAAATATTACTAAATATTAAATATTACTACCTGTAGCGGAGCAGCGGTTCAACAGGAGAACCAGAGTCTTACATCGCAGCTCCAAGACTTAAATAATTTAGCGGGTTATTAGTTTAGCTTCCTGACCGTCATGCTAATCCAGTGAGTGTTTGTAGCTGTCCTGCTTTACCTGCTGTCTGATCCTCCGTGTCTTTTTTACTGCATGAGCCTCGATGTAGCCAAACTCCGTCATTGTTTTTATGTCTATTAGCTTCGTTGTGTTGATGCATTTTAACCTGCTTCAATTTTCCGCCGCAACACGCAAACGTCCTCATTCACTCAGTGCGTTATAGTTACACATCACTTAGCATTTGTTGCTGCGCGTTTGCGCCGTGTGAAGGAAAGACGAGACCAGCTGGACAGACAGGCTGGGAAATGAGATGCAGGTGAATCGGTATCGGTAACAGAGCCAATGATCGCCGATCCCGATCATCACCGATTTCACAGAAATCGGCCGATTATGATCGGTGACCAATCGATCGGCACACCTCTAGTAAGTGCTTCTACACTCAAAACTGCATTTTAAAATTCAGTAGAAGAAGTCTGAAGTCTATTTGTGCATTTTTTAAAATATGTTTTAGTCTTGATAAGGTATGAGGTTGCAGTTGGAGCACATTTCGAAACAAAAGCAATATGCTGACAGAGTCAAAGATGCACGATGAAAAACGCCCACCAGTGACTATAGATAGGTGAAGCAACATGCTGCAGATACAAAAACCACCTGCCTGTAGAGAAGACTGTTTCTAAAGTTAGAGCTATGTGATGGGGAATGCCAAACTGGAACTGTATGGGTGTTTCTCACAGAGGCGTTTTTCAAAAGGCAACAGAATTCCCACTTTTATCCACCTGAGACTTCTCTTTGTTTGCAGCTTCAGCTATCTGCTCTATAAGACATTCTTTACCTTGAACGTTTCGCCCCCTCAGCATTTTGTTTTAGAAATGTGAAAACTAAGGTGTCCAGATCCTAATGCGTTATCAGACACTACAATTTTTCAACCTGCTTTACAGGGTTGCAAAAAGCGTTCATGTATAAAAAGTATTTATTTTACTTACTTGTTGAAACTATGTCGTGACCAAATGGTTTGAGAGAATCTGTGAAAAAAATTGTGTTTGTCTGCCTTCTCCTGGTGCCAAGTAGAAACAACCAATCAGAGCCAGGAGGCGGGTCTTAGCGCTGTCAATCAGGCTCTCTGCTACGCTGCACCAAGCAGTCTGTCATGAATGCTAAAGCTCGTTAGCATGGACATCAATAAACAGTCTGTAACAACACGTTGTTTCTCCACCATTTGTTAATTGAGCAGCAAATACACACGCTTGATTGACAGCGCTAAGACCCACCTCCAGGCTCTGATTGGTTGTTTTCGGTTTTAAACTTTCCATGTCTTCAGGTAACAGTAGGAGCTCAGGGAGGAGGAGGAGAATGATCTTTTCTGTCTCAAACTGTCATGACTTTCTGAAAGTTTTTAGAAATATGTATATATAAAAAAGACAAAGTTAAATATTGCAGCTTTAAAAACTGGGGACATAAAATATTTAGAAGACATATGAGAGAAATGTAGATAAAGCTTAAAGCCAGTATTCATGAAAAAAAACTAATGTGACGTTCTCGCCAGTTTTTTCCACATGTGCTTATTAGAATAATTGCATGCGTTTGAGTTTTTTTTTTTTGTTTTGTGGTTTTTTTCTGGACTAATCCAATGTTCTGTAGCTTCAAGTTAAATGATGGAGGTCTTACAGTAACAGGCAATCATGGGTCAGACTGAGATCCACAGAAACTGTACATTCATTCCCCTTAGCGAACGCCTCGTCAATCACAACCAATATCCACTTAAAGGCACACGCTGCTTTATTGTCTATTTAACTTTAAATGGGAGAATATTTCACAATTTGGACATTAGGCCAGCTCAGATAAGACATCAAGCAGTCATTACAGCCAGAAAATCAGAGCAAGAACATTTACAACGGGCTCAGAACCGGCCCAGTTTCTGTGTTTTCTTTGTTCAACCACAGAAAATCCTCACTGGTTCCATGGAGGCCAGGTTTTTAATTCTTATACAGTTTATACTTTTAATCAATCATATCTGAGCAGACTTTGGCTGCAGGCACATCATCATCCTGTGAGCAGAACTAGATGCTAAATTAAAATCAAATCCCAGTCACCTGATAACATTTCAGGCATTTATCTGCTTTATAGAAACACACCAGAATTCAAATGTAACTAGTTATCTGTTGCTCAGAAAGACACTATGTTGCACAACACATCTCAGAAAAATATGATATTTTAATCGTTCCATGGCTGACATCTCGTCAAACGAAGCCAACATGTTCAATCTGTCAAGACATGTTGACCATAGTTAAACATTAACAAGAAACTGATTAGCAAATGTGATATAAATCATAATTAAATCATGTCCATATCATCAAACATGAAAATAAGAATGATTTATCTCCTGACAAGTGAACTTTTTCCACCGTCCGAGTTTGACAAAGCAATTAAACGACAATGACTTTTTAATTTGGCCCCATCTTTTCCCGTAACGACGTGTCACATATTTCTACATGGAAACACAACGTAACATGAACTTTACCATCGTCTGAGTTCTGTTAAATATCAGGCTTAAGCAAATATGCATTGCACCATAATGCTACTCGTGGGTAAATCACTGTCTTCCAATGTTAAATTTGACCCAGAGGCCAAGAAAGAGCATCCAGAACATTGCTCCATGATTTATATGGAGTGGAAAATTAAGCGCTTTTTCTCCTCTAGCAGAGCAGTTGCCACCCTAAAGGGTGTAGAAAGCAGGATCAGCCTATACAGCTTTAAAATCCATATTTATAATCCCAAAGTTGGTTCCACTGTTAGTCTGTTTAATTTAAAACACAAGCTTCAAAATAAAGAAATGTCACATTTGCTTTAGAATAGCAGGATCTTGTCACCCTGGGTCATTTTTATTTTGGGTTTATCGAATCCATGTCAATAAACTAAAGCTTCACAAACTGCAGTGTTCAGCTGAATTTATAAAATCAAGTTTATTTGTAAAGCGTATTCCAAAAGCAAGGCAGTTCAAAGTGTTAATACCATGAAAACAAACAGATCAGATAGTCAGCTATTGTGAAAACCAGTAACAGACATTGTTTTTCTCAAGTGCTTCAAATCACCATTACACATCAAATATGTTGATCAATGTTCCAGTTATTATGATTCCACAGCAACTCAAAGCAGCTGAGCTGTTGAGTGATTTATACACTAACAGCAGCATGTTAGAGTCGACCTGTAAAGACACTGCTCCGGTAGTCATATGCATGAAGATAAACACATAGATGAGTCCTTCAGGTGATAGAAGGCCGACTTTGTAACTGTCTTTATGTGGCTCTGAAGGTTCATGTCTGAGTCCATCAGGTTTCATCCTGATCTCTAGTTTCCAGCTGTAATAGCTGAAGCTTTGTGGACTCTAGATTGTCCATCTTTAGGTCCAAAGATAATAACTTCAGCTCTGTTTCTGTTCAGCCTATAAACGCCGTTTAAAACTGATGTTTATAAATTAAGCAGCTGGCATCTATAGATCCTCTGTGTGCAACTCCTGTTTTCAGCAATCTTTATAAAAACCAATGAGAGAGAGAGAGAAAATGCTGAAATACTGATTTCCTTTAAAAGAAGGCTAAAAGCCCACCACTTTACAGATAACTCTTATTTATAACAACTGGAACACTAATCAATATATCTGCTTAAAGATGACAAAATGTAATGTTTATTGCTTGTTTCATAATTGGTTTAGTTGGTTACTGGATTATGTTGTTAAAATGTGCTAAACAAACATACTTGACAGCCTTCCTACACAGTAATTAAAATGCTAAAACAGGAAGTAGTGTACAGAGAGGCTACAGTTATGGTGGAGGACAACCTTTAACTGAAACCAGTACAGAGCAAAAACTTGGAAATACTTCAGATCTCCACTAAAAACATTTCAAGTGCCTAAATTAGGACTTAAAACTCAAATCAGTTAAAATGCTTTAATACACAACGTAGAAACCATCTTAGCACTGCCAGCGAAGCTAACCTCTACAGTCTCCACCCATATAAATCTCCGACAGAAATGTCTGATTTTCTGATTAAAATGGGAGAAAACTGACAAAAATGAAGCATTTATGGTCAATAAAATCAGTGGAAAAATGCATTAATATTTCTGCATATGTTTACGTTTTTGCAGGAGTTCTGAGATTTAAATTTTGCTCACCTATCTTCTGTCCACAGCTGCTGAAAGCACAAACAGATCCGAGCTAAACGGGGATAAGGTGTGCTGGGATTCAAAAAATGGTTCTTGTTCAGAAAAGATTAAATAATAAATGTACATATTAAATGTTGGCATGTTAACACCCCTTACGGTCGCATTCATTTCAGAGCAAAGCTTAGCTTGATGAAAGTTCAGGCAATTCTGACAATCTTTGCTAAGCTCAGCAAGCCGAGTTTGACAAGCAGTAAATGCCCCTCAGACAGAGGATAAACCCTTTTGATTTAGGTAACGGCATGTTTTTCCTCCTTACCCCACTGTTAATGGGGATCAGAGGATTTAATCCATTTAATCATTCTGTTTAATGAGCACTCTCTGTGCAGGTAAAAAGGGACCAAAGCTATCTTCACTTAACATGTTTATTTGCCAAGTGAGGAAAAAAAAATTGAAAAGTGACCCATTTCTGTAGAAACATCATCTGCACCTTCCTCCTCTGCACGGTGCACGACTTACACTGAGAAAAACAACCTCCTGCTTTCATTCTTATCCTTTCAGAAGGAATCTGCAGCCTCCTTCAAGGTTGAACCTGAAAAGCTTCCTGAATGAAAAGAGGAAAACTAAATCTATCCGCAACCGTCCGTCAGCTCAGGGCATTCAGACTGGGAATGTTGGGAGCAATTTAATCAAACGGAGAGCCGAATCCTTTAGTGTGCTCCGTTTGGCCGAGGGAGAATGTCAGAAACCGACGTCTAATGCCGTTTACGATATACTTGGAAAATAAAAACTTTAGTTCGCTTCCAGAGACGACTGGATGACACGTGGACTCAGCTTCTGCTTTGTGTGTTAAAGACTGGAGACAGACCAGAGCTCAGCACAAATAACACGAGACGCGCCGTGTTTTGACTCCTTGTCTGCCACCAAAGTCTCTGTCCTGCCAGAATGACAAAACACAGCTTCTCACATTTCTAACAGGGAAAAATAAATACGTTCAGACTGCACTGTGCCACATAACTTCCAGGCTTAGAACAGTTTTGAGTTTTATTGGGATTTTTTTCTTTTTCAGTTAGCTTTTAGAACGTGTCTGCTAGTTTTTTTTGTTAGATGTTTTTTAGTTTTTATTCGTCAAAGTAGTAGTTTTAGTTTTTTTCATTCTTTTGTGCCCTTTTCGGTGAAGAATTCAAAAAGGTCAAAGTATTGTGATGATGTAGACATTAAGTATATGATGAATATTGATTCATTATTGTTGAATAACCAACCAACTGGAGTTTTCTCCTGTCATTTGCAGTCGGTATTTTATGGACTAACAAGGAGGACTAGCAGGAGCATCTGCTACAGCTGACGTAAACTTACTTGTGTTGGAGAATAAATTCAATGTCACATGAATTTGAAAGGCTAATATAACGATTCAAACAAGAAAACAAAGGATGTTTTTGTTTTAATTGGTTTCATAAATGCATGATATGCTTCCAGTTAGAGTTTTCCCCCATTAATTACTTTTTAACGAAAATGTTTTCTCAATTTCAGTGTCTGTTATTTGGCTAGAATAATCTTGGTTTATCCCACTTCGACTCAGACCAAAGCAGAAAGCCTTGCCGTTGGGCCTTTAGCGGAGGAAGAATACCCTGCAGCCCCGGAGTGACCAGTGACCAGCCTCGCTAATGGACGCCACGGCTGTTGTTTACTGAAGACTCCCTGCAGAGGAGACTACCTGACCCATGTCTGCAACCAGTGAGTGGTACAAATGGCAAACATCTTTTGGAGTCATTATTTATGCAGGAATGCCCTTGGGAGTCTTTGCACTTGTTTACACAGTCACGGCACAGTCCATTCATGACGGCTCCGAGTAAATGAGCCGCTTGCGACCAATTTGTCCTGGACGACGAAGCTTTGGGCAGTTGCTTTGTGTGCGTGGTGGGTTGGGGGGTAAAGAAAGGAGGTTAACGCAGCACTGCAGCAGCGTCGGGAAGCGACCTGGAACTACGGACACACGAGTCCCAAGGGTGTTAGGAAGCACAGTGTCACATTCGGAAATAAATGAGCACATTTTTTTTCCACGAGCAAAGCCGCGGACTTTCACCTTTGAAATGGGCTGTTTGTTTGCCGGAGGACGAGGACGGTGGTCAAAGTTACCGAGCGCTGCCTTTCGCATAAAACCAAAACCAAGACGGGAGTTTTATGGAGGTGAAAGTGAAAGGCAGAAGGGAAGAAGAAGAAGAAGTTTATCTGGCATCTGTACCAAGGAATCAGAGCAACAAGGGAAGCAAAGTCAACAAGAACTGAAGTTCATGGAAGTTTGGTCAAAAAGTTGTTTGAAGTTATTTTTACATAAAACAATGCAAAACAATCAATAACTAGTTAGATTCACGACTGTTAGAGCAGCTTAAGTGTCTAAGGTGATCAAATCAATAACACTTGACATATTTGGTCAAATACAAAAAAAGGATGTTTATATGTTTTATAAACATCTTAATTCCTGTGGAATAAATTTATTTTTTCCCCACTAAATTATGGAACATTTTAGTTCCAAACTATTTCAGGCTCATAACAGCTTTCTGAGCTTGAATTTAAGGGCATTTCTGTAATTTTTTGCTTTGTCACAACTTTTTGTCCATTAAACCTCAAAGCAGAAAAGCATCAGCTTAAGATTATATGGTGTTAAAGGAAACAAACTTCACATGATTTAGGGATGTTTTGGCCTAAACTACAAATTCTTAATGTTCTTTTCAATTTTATGCCACTAATGCTGATGTTGCTGCCATCTACTGGACCAAGAACAGCATTACAGTGTCTGTGTTTGTTTTTAATGAGATTCACAGGAAGCATGCAGACAGTTTTCTGTATTTACCAAATTAAGGTCTACTGAGTTAATCCGAGTTTGCTTACATTTTATTTGCCTAATTTGAGGAAAGGTGACCATTTAAATACAAGCCTATTGGACAACTTTCTCACTGGTTTACTTCACTTTGTCCAGTTTGTTGTTTTGTGTGCAAACATGTTAACAGCTACGATTTTCAGCCCGATTTATGAAGATTGTCCAATAAGATGCCTTCTTTAATTTCCTTCTGCAGAATAAGTAATGTTAGAAAACAAAAAAATACTCAACATTTCACAACAAAAAAGACTTATATTGGCTTTTATAGGTAATGTGTTTCTCTGGGTTTAATATGAGCCGAAAATCAGCAGAAATCCACATATAAGCTGAAACAAACTGGATTCTGCTGCTGTTTTAATATAAAACAACTTGACCAGATAAATGATAAAAAGTTTCACACAAGGATTTAGAAAAACATCCAAGAAACGTCTGAATTCATTTAAAGGTTAATTTGACAACAAATACAAGAAAATGAGGCAAACAGCATTAAGGAACCTTCATACTTAATTAAAGTTTTTGTTTAAATAGTCAAGATTCCAACATAAAGACATCAAGTGGAGTTTTCATTTTCTTATTTTACTTTTAAATCTTCCAGGAATTAATTCAAAGCTGCCCTCATCTGGTGGTTTTTGGCATTTTTTGCATTCCTTTACAGCTAAAGTAAGTTTATAAAAGTGTTCTCTGTTTAAGTTTTCATCTGACTTCTGATTTAAAGGAGGCGTAAAAAGCAGCGGACTTCAGCGGTTTTTGCAGGTTTTGATCGAGTGGAGCAGTAAAAAATGTTCAGAAATGTGGTTAAAAGAGGCAGAGAAGGAAGAAAGGAAGGAAGGAGAGAGAGAATAATTTAACAAGCTCCCTCTTAAAGTACTCCAGAACCTCCAGAGTTTAATTGCTGGGAGGCAGCATTATCCCTAGCAACACCGCTCTGGTCTCTTGGCCGGGATTCGGTGGGTACCTGCAGTATCCACTCCCCACAATATACAGCACCCACTGAGCCATATAATCCTCTCAGGCCCTCCTCTTCTGGAGAACCACATTCAATCCCTTTGTGACACAGGGAAAAATCTCCTCTACGTTTTTTTTTCTTCTTCTTTTGGTCAGGGTACGTACTTCAAATAAGGCCAATCAGTAGGTGCTGTTATGGGTGCACGATGCTACAGGGAGCCACGAAGAAAGGGGAAACGCAGACGAAGAGTTAAATAAAAGGCCCGTTTGATTTGCGGCTGTGAAATTTGGGGCTGATTTCCATTCCTCCGCATATCTCCCTGGAGCGGCCATATTTCTGTTTATGTTTAAATGCGAATCCGTCAGATGGGCGGTTAGGTTCCTGCTGAATCATCCCACTCTCCCTTCAGAAAGCGCGAGGTTACTTTTGAAGCAGCTGCCTCGTAGGAGAAAACAAGGAACTAATGCTTCTTTCTTGCCGACTTCTCTTTCAAGTTGCCCTTGAAAAGAAAATTACAACAGCGGCTTTGATGCAACTCTGACATGCTTCAAGATATTCTCCATAAGTGCAGACACATACTAGATTATCATTCCAATGAGCCTGCGTCGACGTCTTTTAGCTGTCTGAACACAGAAACCGTTCCGGCGCTCGGCGGAGGGACGAGGAAACTGTGGCTCATTGCACCAAATGGCAAAAGAAGAAAAACGATGGCTTCTTTGTTGTCCATTGGTTTGTAACTTAAGTCAATAAAGCATTTAGAACCCTGCTGAGACATCTTTTAATTAAAAGATGAGCTTAATAATGAGAAATGACAGAGGCGGTGTACTGAGGACAATTACTTGGATTTTATGCTTTGTGTGGTTCTCTGTGTGCAAAGGAACTTCTTCTGCCTCATGTTCGGTGCAAGAATGAAAATACCAACTGTGCACATTTTTTCCCTCCTTTTGTTTTACACTTTCTTCACAGCTTGCCAATTATGTCTGCAGCAATGTGCTTGGTGACATTCTGTTGCCAGTAATGTGTCTTGTTCTACTGTACATAAACCACCCACAACAGGACAGTCTGTGTCCTACCTGTTGGGAGGCTCTAGGAGTTGGAAATCAGTTGTCACTGCAGAGGTCCGAGTCCCGGGTCAGCAGGGTCGCTGTGAGGAAAGCAACATAAACATAAAGAGAATGTGAAGATTAAAAAGGGATAAAAGTTTCAATCGGAGTAAAACTGCACCAAATTCAGAGCTTAATTGAAGTCAAATTTTAAAAAAATGTAACCAGCTACATGCATAAAACTATAAAACATTAGGTGAACCACATATTTACATTCAAGTTTTCAAATCTACAAACTTTACACTTTTAATGACAGACATATTTTGTCCTCCAGGATGGCTCTGCATGAAACCTCCAACCATCTTCAACAACCTTGGCGTCCCTGCTCAGCGTCTCCGACATGCCTGCTGGAGTCTTCTACTTGTTTGCAGTGTTGTCTAAATATTTGTTAGCATCAAACACATGGTTCCTTGTCTCCTACACTGCTGCTAGTGTCGGCTACATGCTTGCTAGAGTCTACTACTTTTTTGCGCTGTTTGCTAGTGTTTCCTACATTCTTGCTAGGATGTCCCATGTCTGTTTTGTCTTTACATGCTAACTCCTGTCTCTTACATGCTTGCTTCCTTCCAGTCCAACACTGAACATGTCAATCCGCTCTCCTCCTGACATTTTTAGGTTGCAATGTGATAAAACTTTCAAAAGTTCATGGAGTGTAAATACGATTACAAGCCGCTCTGCGTAATCAATAAAAGGATCATTCTTTATTTTTAATTTGACAATAATGCTAATGTTGCCTTAAGCAAAGTGATAAACTGAACAGAAAACTTCTTGACTTAAACCTCAAATCATCAGTTTCACCTTCCTGAACTTCTGTAAATAAAAAGACAGATTAGGACATTGAAGTTTTTTATTTACTGTGGCAGTTCTTATGTGAAAAGTTTTAGTTTCCTGAAAAACAAACAAAATAAACTGATGTTTTTATGTAATTCCCAATGAAGAGACTATTGACTGAGTTTCAATCAGGTAGTTCTTCCACGTACGAGCATCTCCTGTTTTTAAACACGGCACGTTGTCATCAAGACAAGATATTTGCAAAGAGTGACTGTTGGGAGATTTCTGCCTTCAGGGCTTTTCTGGCTGAAAGGTTTCTGGAATCAGACGAGTTTGTGTACGATAAAACAAAAGTCACAGTAAAGACCAAGCTGTAGTAGCTGGAGAGATGAAATCATTCACCAGTGATCTGAACGACTCAATGCACCATTTTTATTGTTTCCCTTTTCTGTTTCAGTGCGACACATTGAATGCCTCTCTGTAAATGTCAATAATTCCTCAAAAAGTACGAGATTTTCTAGATTTGAATGCATTTGTGTCGTTTTATAATTTACATCCAGTGCAAAAACTTTTCATTTGTTAAATAATGAGTAAAAAAGCTCCAACTTCCCTTCTGCTTTTCCTCCTCAGGGCTAAACCTCAAGCTGTAAATCTTTAAAAACTGCTGACAAATTCATAGTTTCATCTTTTTAATTATTTCTTAATATATCCAAGGACTGTTTTTGGATCCGTGCTGTAGGAGAGGGAATATCCACAGCTGTGAAATAATCCCCTCTTGGTGCTGCACAGAGTTTTCCAGAAGGACAGAGTTAAAATAAACCACAATATGTGTTTTACAGTTTTTGGACAACAACAATTCCCCGGGATCCAACAGCGTGCGATGGATCCGGCTGCTCAGCTCGAGGTTGGTGAAGAAACTCTCTGACTAAATAATGCAGAAAAATATTCGATCTGGAAAACTTTGCAGACAGAATACCTGCTCTGAGTTCAGCAAAGCTTTAATGTGGCTGCTCACATATTTAAAGAGATCTTTCCGAGCCAACTCTGCTCCAGGAGAGAAGATGCTGAGGTGGAAGGTCGGCTCGTAATCCATAACAGATAGCTGAGATTTGCCACGCTGGCATCGAATCCTTATGAAAGTTGTAACGGGCCTTGGCTCCAGTACAGAAGCCAACAAATCCAAACTGTGAGGCTTCTCCAGTCAGGCCGCGAAGGTCGTTTCTAATTTCTGTGGTTGGCTGTTACATGCTGCTTTATGCTACTGCAGAAACGTTAGCAGGAAGACGGCCGCGGTGCGAAGTCAGAGCGATCCAAATAACACGAGATTAAATAAAAAGACGTTAATGACGAAGCAGAGATCGAAAAAGGTCGAGCATTAAAGCTGCAGTAAGAAACTGTTATTCAAAGTTTTTTAGGTAGTTTTTCAAACTTTTTGTCATGACATTATAGCAAGAAAGATAATCAGTGATTAAAATAAAGCTCCTCTGCCTTTTCCCAGGGCTGTAAACAACCAATCAGAGCCAGGGGGAGGGGCTTAGTGCTGTCATTCAAGCCCGTGTATGTAGTTCTGTCACAATAACAAATTAAGTTATTGCAATAAACAATAATGTTGTTTATTGCAATAGCAGAATAATGCAAGAACATATTCTCAAAGATCAAGAAACTTTAAACCCTAATGAACATTTACCACTAAAACTGGAAGATGTTTAAGTATCAAAAATAAAAAAAACAGAAAAAACTAATAAAATTAATTATGAAGTCTCTCAACAAAATTGTCCTTCAAAAAAAGGCAAGTTGAGACCAAAGAAGCAGACTGAGGACTTTTATCATTCAGTTTATAATAGAAAGAGAAAAGTGATTAATCATGCAAATGAAAATTATTGAGCTCGTTTTAATTAATTATGCGATTAATTGATTTCGTGTTCATTGCGACAGGCTCTCTCCTTCTTGCCCTCTGCTATGATGCAGCTTCTCTCCGTCAGCAAAGCCTGTTGTGAATGCTAAAGCTAGTTAGCACAGCCACCGATGGCAGCAGATAAACAGCTGTAAAGGTGAGCTGTTTCTCTGCCAACAGCACATTCAGCAGCGTGTTCTTGTGGCTGATTGGCAGCACTAAGATCCTCCTCCTGGCTCTGACTGGTTGTTTTTGGTTGCATTTCTTCAGATGGAAATAAAACCTCAGGAAGGAGATAGAGGAGATGGATCTATTCACAGATTATCGGCCTCATTGTCACAACTTGCTGACAGCTTATACAAATATCTGTAAAAACCATTTTTATAAAAGTCACATACTGCAGCTTTAAATCTGAAAAAAGCATCATGAGTTCAATTTTACAGCCTGAACATGATCAGGTACATGGAAAGTGACAAGTTAAGGTGTGTGAGGGCGGCGGACTCGTTGCAGAGGTCGCACACAAACACAACAACGGCACACAGACGGAGCCGACAGGAGGAGAGGAGGATGACTCCACAAGCACTGCACAATGTATGAAGAAATAGATGTAAGGGTCATTTTACTGAGCAGCACCATTAACATTGCTGCCCTTGTCTGGAATGAAGCTGGGATCAGTCTCACACACACTCACACACACACTCAACACGCAGGAGAAAATCCTCCTCTTTTTACATTTCTCCTCTTTTCGCCCTCGGAGACGGAGAGGTCGACATTTTAACTGCAGCGGTGAGGAGATGGCTTCCTTTCACCTTGACGGGCATATAATGAACATTTTTCATTTTGAGCTTAGCTTCACTTACCGAGTCAGTCAGCTATTTTCTCTTTGAACCTTTTTTTCCTCCTCCCTCTCCCCCATTCTGACATTTCCCTCTGTGGTTTTGCCAGGATGATCTTCACAGTAAATTTGTGCCCCTTTTAAAGAAATAGGTTACATTTGTGTTGATTTTTTTTTTTTTTTCAAAGCACTCATTTCCATAAAGGTCCCCGTCTAACACAAACAGGCCTACGGTGCAGCGCGAAACACAAACAATATGCTAATCACACCTGTTTCAATTAAAGCTGGAGTGTCCATGAAATCCATATCATTACTCATTGTTCTGCATTTTGGATGAACAAAGAAAAGCTGCACTTTGAAGTAGCAGGACCAAATATGTGACGGATGGCTGAAAGAATTTAAAATAAAACAGAATTACATAAAATATAATGAACAAGAATTAGAGAAAATAAAGATCTATTACACCTAATTAAGTTTCTGTTTGCTGACAAATGATTGTAGTTAAAATGGATCAGTGTTGCAGATGGAGGTCAGGAAGAAAAACTGCAAAAGCACAAAATCTGACCAGGTATTTTTGTCCAGTTTATAGAGCAAGTATCCCAGTTCACTTGAAATAAGACAAAACTAACTTGCAAAGTAACTTTGTAGCAAGAAATACGAGCTTGTTTTAGGTCAAAAATTCCTTAATACTAGTGAAAATGACTTGTTCCTTTATAAAATGAGAAAATGTGTTATAAGTGGAAAAAATCTGACAACATGTTGTTCTAAAGGATTTTTTACGTCAGTATTAAGAAAAACAATCTTATAAAATAAATGAATACTTCTATGATATTTTAATCTAATGAGGTAAATCCAAATGCAGCTTGATGCACTTGGTCCTCAGGGACGTCTGACCTTCATATTTCAGATTATTTCCAGAATCACAAAATTAGGTCAGAACTTGTTGACATGCTAAAGCAGCGAAACCCCTCGTCTGAATCACCTGAGCTGGAACAGGAAACTGGAGTTGAACGCCGTGGATCGAAGGGATGCAGGAAAGAAAAAAGCTGGAGACATTTTTGTGTGAGCGGTTAAAGCGCAGCAGCATCAACGTTTTTTTTTTTCTTTAAATGTGTTTCCATTAAACGACAGCAGTGGCTGAAAAAAAAAGGACCAAACGGGACACCAATCGGGACACCAATCTAGCAGGAAATGGACTACAACACAAGGCATTGTGGGTAATCAAACAAAACAGTCTGTGGCTCTTGGTCACTTGAGGGTTTCTCATCTAAAGACTCACAAGAACAAGGAAGTTTTCAAGCTAATTTGTAGGAAAATGGAGACAGTGGAGGAAAAGAACCGCACTAATAATACAACAAATACAGAAAATACTTGGAAGAAATGTCAGTTTGGGAGGTAAAGAGGTTCAGATTATGTGGAACAAAGAATCAAATTTCATTTGGTTCATTTGGCAAACTGTCTTCAGAAAGCAAAGTTGTACCAACGCGATGTAGAAAATTACATTATAAAACTCTGGTGGACTCTGGTCAAACCAAGATCTGGGTTCAGTTGAAGTTTATTCTGGTGCAGTTTGAATGCCAAGTGGACCGAATACCACTCCAAAAGCAGGAAGTGGACTACAGTGCAGGGAATTCTGGGTAGCACAACCAAAACAGTCCTTCTCCAAAGACTAAAAAGAAATCCTACAATCACTAAAAAAAACAATTATGTACATTTTATGAAGAAGGAAGTTGTAAACAGTGTTTTCTTCAGAGGTTATCATGTTATTTCCTTCGGTATCCTTGTTGCAGCGCCCCCACAGGTGGGGAGGGGAACATATAACTCAAAGGGTTTGAGATTCATTTGGCACAATGCAGTGTGAAATTGAATCGCGTCAGCTGAAGCAGAGTTTATTGAGTACGACCTGTGAAAACACCTTCAGAAAAATAACTTTATTCACAAGAGAAACATAGAGCTGGGCTATAATTCCACCCTGTAACCACTATAAAATATTTAATGTTAATTTCTGTCAAAAATCTCTGGGACCAGAATTAAAATCCCCGTTTATGACAAAAAAGACCCAAACATGTCTGAGTCCACTGAGTCTCGAGGCTCAGTGGTTTGCAGCAGACACTTTGAACCATGAGTTTTTGATTTTTTTATACCTGGAACAGTTTTGCTGCTGATGCAGTCCACACTCAGTGGTACATTGCTTTCCTATGCTGCAGGCGGGGGTCTGCTACCCCTTTTACCCTCAAAGCCTGAAGGTAACAAGCAGCTGGCTGTTTAATCTGCAGAATAAATGTATGAAAACCTCTGCAGTCTGTGCAGCAAAACACCCGCGGATGAAAAAAATAAATAAAAAAATCAGGCATAAACAAAATGCCTACAAACAACACAGCTTATATATTATTACTGAGCGTTGAAGAGGATTACGGTTTGTTGAGGTGGAGATAAGCACTGTAGGTAGTCTGCCCACTACTGGCAGAAAAAATACTTCTATGTGGGTTTTCTTTCCCTCCTGGGATCCTCAGATTTTTTGGTTCAGTGAAATTGTTCAGTTGGATTTGGAGGGGAATGTGCACAAAGAGTACAGCAATGATTAATTATCCTTAAACCCTAACCCAAAATGTTCAACCGGCATAGAAAGCATCAAACTTTAAGAAATGTTTAATTCCAAGAGTGCATGACATGTATTCAAAATGCAAAGCAGGACCACATCCGCTGAGAGAAATGACCGTGCCCACATTTGGCCACACAGGGGGGGCTGGCAGGGTGCGATCCAAGACAGCTGGTGGAAACCGGGCGCGCTCTGGCTGCTTGGAGCAGCAGATTCAGGTGGCATCTGTGCCTCCTGTTGCAGTGCAATAGGAAAAACACTAAAAGTGAATTACAACATTAATGATAGGCCTCTGCAAGCTGTCGTTCCGTATTACACATCCATTATTCCTTGCATGGGTACTCAGAGGCATCGTGAAGGAATAGCCTTCGCCCCCAATGCCGCCGCCCTAAAACAAAAAACGAAGGAGAGCAACACTTTCCACCAGTATACCATGTCACCACATGGCAGAGTGCTGCTGCCTGGATGACTGATTCCCTTTCTCTCCATTTCCATCCTAACTTCATCTTTCAAGCGAGCAACCTCCCACCTCTGACCCCCCATCCCTCTCCTCTTCCTTGCGCTAAGGCTGCTATTCCAAACAACATTTGTTTGATCTTGCCGCCCTCTACAGCTGAATGAAATCAATCTGGCAGAGATGTCATGTGTGAGGAGAGATGATTGGCTGAAAGAATAACATGTATTTGAGAGCGTGGGGCCCGTGCCCTCCGTCTGCCGGCCTCACAAACACAGCAGCCGAGTGGCCGGCGCAGGTCTGATAGGCATCGCACAGGCATCTCCGAGCTGTCACCCTTCTCTACACTTTCAATAACTTCAAATCCCCCCGAAAACTTGGAGAATAAAGGCAGAGTCGATCACTCATAGCTCCCTTCACTTGGCTCTTCTCTTCGGGGAAATAACAGCCGAAGGAGAAAAACAAAGTCAGGATCCCATCCTGTTCCGCAGAGAAGCCCCGGCATCCCCGGAGGACGAGCGGAGAACACTCCTTTCATCACTCCGGTTAAGACACAATAACAAAAAAATTTCATTTATGATGCTGGGACATAAATAGAAGGCAGGTATAAACCGAGTCTGAAGGAGGATCAATGCTAATCAACGGGGGGATTTTTAGGAATAAGGAGTGAGTGTGTGACGGCCCCGAGGAGCAGCAGACAAGATTGGACAAAAAAGCTACAACAAATGCAAAAAGGCACCGAGTTTCAAAACAGAAACATTTCCTCAGACATGAGAGAGAAAATGTTTAACTGAGCAACCAAGAAAAACAAGAATCAAACACAAAAATAGCATAAAAAACACTTCTAAACTGCAACAGGAACCATAAAAAGCTAAACTGTTAAAAGAAAAGCAAGAAAAAGAATATGAAAAATCCAATATTCAAATAAAAATAATCAAAATACAGTCAAAAAACAAAACAGAGAAGGCAAAGGTGTGGAGAAACATAAACTAAATTATTTATTATTTTGTATTTGATAGCCAAATTATGAGGCACAAAACACATGATTTTACAGGAAAACTGAAAAAAAGTTTCAAACAAAACTTGAATTTGAAAAAAAAATCCATCTTTAAACTAAAACTAGAGACAAACAGATAATTAACTAAACACCATGAATAAAGAAAACATTTCCTTATGAAGTTTAATTTTCCCTTTTTTTCCATGAGCTGCCTTTTCCTCACAACTTTCTTCCATTTTTAACTTGATTGTTTCACCTGGAGGTTTAATCAGATAATAATCCCAAAACTCCTCAAACCAAACATCAATTAAATGCTTAACAGTTAATAAAAATCACACTGAGATCAAATTTATGCATGAAACATCTCTTGGTACAGTGTTTCTATTTTTACTTGAATAAACTGTTGAATAACGAAAAATACCAGAAAATATAAAATACAAAAAAAAAGGTGCTGGTCATTTTTAACCCTTTGCTGTTTTAAATCTTTGCAGTTTGGGTTGAAAATAGTGCATGGATGAAGTGATGCATGGATGAAGTGATGCAGGGATGAAGTGATCCATGGATGAAGTGATGCAGGGATGAAGTGATGCATGTATGAAGTGATGCTTTTCCTCCCAACATCCAGACAGTTTGCTCTGAGGACGCACCAAGCCACCAGCAGCAGCCACGTTGGCTGATTTTGGTTTGCCCGAGGTCATTAATCGTTCGTATTTAACCAGAGTCAATTAGCAAAGTCAGTAAATGAAAACTGGATGGAATAAAAGCTTCCAGAAAATAATGAGCAATTAAAATAAAACGCGAGAGATTTTAGCATTTTGGAGATATGACACTACATAATTTGGGCTGAAACTCAAAGATAAACAGACATGGAATCGGTTTAGGGAGGCGTTGGTCATTTTAGGCCCGTCTGCAGTTTTGGTTGCAATGTTGGTTTGTTCATGTCCAGTGGAAAAACTAATGATTTAAAGTCACTTTCTATATTTTCTTCATAGTTTACTGTAAAGAGCTGTGTTTAAATGACTGCAATAAACATTTTTTTACCAGCAGAAGGTAATTTACCGCCATCTTGGTTTGATCTGTCAGGATCCATATTATTTGTTGTTTTATAAACTTTAGATATTTGAAATATCTTCCAGTTCCAGTGTTAAATGTTCATTCTAATTTAAAATGTATTTATCTTAGAGATGAGGGTTATGATCCTGTTAACATTACACTGCTTGAAAATTGTATGAAAACAACTATATCATTATTTATTCCAACAACTTCTGAGACAATTTATCGTCCAGCAAAACTTGTTACCTTGACATTTCTAATCTGGAGCCATTTTAGACTCCAAAAGGGTAAAAGACGAAAACTAAACAGGAATAAAGTGCAATACAAAGTTTTCACAAATGCATAAGTGATAGTTTAATCCTATGGATCCAAAATGGTTTGTTTACTTGTAGGAAACGGAGGTAGACTGGGACAATGAAATGCATCTCCTGAGTTCCTCTTTTGTTTTGTTTGCTTACCGTTTGTTTGTGTGCTTATGTTGTTGCATTCTTTGATTCCATTGTGTTATTTTGCATCACACATTCTGAAACATTGTGGTTTTTGTTTGTTTTTGGCGACATGTCAAGAGGAGAACATGCAGGATATTGTGCTTCAGTTTGATGCCAGCCCACACATTCCTATAGAAGCCGGCGTGTAATTCAGATTTGTGCGATGTTGGGATGCTTGACGAGCGTTCCCTCTGCGGTTCCCCCTCCTCGCGCACGTCGAGCTGCAGATCTCTGCTGCAGACTGACTGATTTCCTCATTCAGGAGAGAGTGCCACAAAATGTGTCGTACTCGAGTGTTTCGCAATTACCAGCTGATTATATCTGCCGCATTACCATATTAAAAGGAAGACTACTTGAACACACTGATAATGTCTTAAGTGTTGCAAATAATTTCCCCAGTCATTATCGACGGCAGGCGGCGAGATCAGGAGAAGGGGAGCGTCGATAAATATCCCTAAACCTTTACAGTGTAAACAACAACAATTAGAGAAATTAGATCAGGCAGCGCAGCTGAGAAAAAGGAGATGATTCTAATTAAAAACTTTCAAATGTCTGAGCAAGAAAGGATAAAGAAAGCCACTGTTTTCTGTAGGAGACAACTTGAAAGACTTCAATAAAATGACATAAAAATGTCATTAGAACATGTGGCAGTGATGTGGGTCTACAATCTTAATGGGAATTCAACCTTTGACTTTTAATAGTGAGGCAAGTTATGTGCTAATACACATAACCTGCACATTTGTGTGTCCTCAATCAGGAGGCGCACTACAACACAGGGCATTCTGGGTAAATCCAACCAAAACAAATGCACTAGTCCAGCAGCAGTGAGAGAAATGGCTCATCATCTTTTACCAAAAACAAAAGAGAAATTTTATAACCACTAAAATCTAACAACACTCCATTTCTGCTGACATTTCAGAGGTTTTCTTGTTTCCTTCTGTGGTTTTCGGCGCAGGCGAGGAGGGGAACACATTTTTAGAGGGTTTGGTTTGTTTGATGCAGTGCAGCGTGAAAGAGAACTGCAGCAGCTTAAAAACGTAACATAAGTTGTGATTTTGGTCCCTAATCGAATCAGGTGTGAAAACACTCTGACTTGCTGCACATCCGCCACTCACTTTTCACCATTACCGTTGATCCCTCCGACTCAAAAGTGCGTTCAAACCAATCTTAAAGGTGTGAAAACACCCGAAATTGACAAAATAAGTAACGAACAGCCCAAACTTTCCTTTCCCATTCCAAATGCATCATGTTGAAGCTAGTTCAGTTAATCAAACGCACTATTTTAGTGTAAAAAAAAAACCTCTTTAAAAGCAGAAAACCAATTTATCTTTCCACCTTTAAATGGAATTATCCGAACTGAACTTAAAAAAACCAAGATTTGCTGTTCATCAATCTGGGAAGGATTAAAAAGCCATTTTCATATTGTTTAAGGCAGAGGTTCCCAAACTGTGGGCGCGCCCCCAGGGAGGGCGTCGTGCCATTGCAGGGGGGGCGCGGGAAGTCATCTGGATGAAAAAAACAAAACCTGAACGCTGTATGCGCTGGGTTTTTACCTTAGAATGGCCAACTCTCTGTTATTCTTATGTCAATTTGATACAGTAGGGGCTTCACTTTCCATATATGTGTCCTCTGTCACTTTTATCAGCAGTTAAAACTGTTTAATCGCTTGTTAACCTGTTTTTCCAAGCCATCTTTAAACGCAACCTGAGTGTTACGACACTCGCGCTGGGTTTACACCTGTGTGGCAGTGAAGGAGACCTGCTGCTGCTGTGCAGAGATACACAGGTGTTGGAGTCATGGCAGCAAACCAGCAAAGAACTTTTCAGTTTTTCCTCCAAACTAACCGACTGAGTTGAGTACAGCTGTTGGATACAGGTAAAGTAGCTAAAAGATGACTAGCTAATATCAATACATCACCTTAAGCTTAACAAGTAGCCTGTAGGCTACCGATGTTGTCTATGTTCAGCTACGGACATTCATTTTTTGCCCCAAAAAAGTCATTCTTACAACCTAAAACACCTCACATCAACTGTAGAGCACGGTGGAGGCGGGATGATGACTTGGGTTTGTTGTTTTGAAGTAAGAACTACCAACATCTTCTAATGTGAAGCGATGTGTCCAACAGCTGGAGCCCAAACAGAACCAACCCAACGCAGAGCGAAGGAGGAAGGAATCAAGGTGACACCAACCAGAACTCAACCTGATTGAAATGCTGTGCTGCCAAATTGTTTCACAGATATTTTTTCTGGCCCTTTATTGCTTTTCTGGTATGAATAAAACCCTTGAAGGGCAGCAATCTCTGCTCCAGGCTTAAAATAATCAGGCCTTAAACATCTCTAAGTGTCTATCCTGACCCCACTGTAGATATTGGACGGTCGTTTTCACGCCATTGAAGTGTTGTGATGCCTTCAGGTGCTGTGAAATCATTTGTTTGACAACGTTGGGTAGATTTCACCCTTGTTTTCTTCCCCCTCTCTTGAATTCCACCACTGGCTCCGTTAATCAATACACACTTTCCTCGCCCTTTTTTCTCCTCTGTACACGTATCTCCCCGTCTGACCAAACTGGCAAATTTGTGCTCTTAATCAGCTTGCCTGCCTCGTCTCCTCACTCCAGGCTGGCGACACGCTTCCCTTCCCCTTTAATTCCCTCGCTCTCAACAGACAGGCGCGCTGATTAACATGCACGCCCAGGTAGGAGCTCCCTCCAACACAACCCCGCTGCCCACCAGGTCCGCACACCATTATCCCCGCTACTCAATAGCACCCATCTCGCCACACATCTGTCCAACTGCTGCATCCACACTCCTTAATTAGCTTTACAACTTTCCCCCCCACTTCTGGGTGGAAAATAAGGGAGGAATTTGTGGTCAGTACACGGACAGGGTAGGAAAAAAAAGGGAGACAAAGAGAGGGAGGACATACTCCGAATGCGTAATCTGAAGGATGTGTGTCACATTGTGACCCAGCATCACCAGGAAGGGCCGTCCATCCCAGTTCTGTGGCGTAAAGCCCCAGCAGCATGCGTTTTATCTCACCAATCCCCTTTATTTCTGCACTTCTCAGTAGCTCCACTACTTCAAAGGTATCCGGACTTCTTTCCTTCCTTCTGCCCCCCCCACCCCCCACTTCCCTGAGATGAAGGTGGCATTTTTTACGTTTGCGACGCCGCTGTGGCTAATGCTAATCCGCTCCACTCCCCGTTATTCCGCCGCAGCACATTTGTCAGCAGCTCCCAAACAAACCGAGAGAAGACTGCGAGAAAGAAGGGGCATCCAATTAATACGAAATTGTCTCCAGAAGTCAATAAGGTTTTAGTTCCACTTGAGCGTGTCTAAATGCGCGGAGTAAGGCTAATTATAATCCCATGGAGTATTTATACTATTTATGCTTTGCTCCTGTCATTACTACAAGCTGTAATCCTGCAGACCTGTGTTGTCTGTGTGTGCTGATGAAAGCGAGATATTTTATGAGCTAACAATGCTAGATTCATCACCGTTTCTATGGCGATGAGCATTGAACAATATCACAATCAGCGCTGCCATCGAGACTGTGGATTCGATCCGGAGAGGGGGGGGCAAAGGTTGCAATGGAGGGAAGAACAATGAGCTATTTTAGTCTAACTGCTGTTTTACATACATGGCAGCTTCATTAGAACTTCCCACTGTGCACATAACCTTCTGCAGGCCTCCAACCAATCGTCTCCCATATTAGAAATACTAATCTCCGATGTGGATTTCACCCTCCATCCTTCCTTCCATCCAGCAATTATGCCCCCTGCCATCAAAAGCCATCAAAACAGTAATTTCACTTTCTCACAGCCAGGCTTTTCATATTTCCTCCCGTGAAAGGCCTGAATCTTCCCCTTATCTCCATGGCTATTACACAGTGTGCATGAGAGTGAAAACAATGGGTCTGGCGTGATGAGATCACGGCACTTCATTTCTCCGAGGCCACTCCGGTAGACAGAGACAATCTAGCAGCGGCGAGGACGGCGAGGGACGGCGGCGGCAGCGGCTGCAGGATTTCTCAGTCACTGCGCCTGCAGGGCTGCGAGGCGGGTCATCCCCCGTAATAAGAGAGGGAAGGAGACGGAGACGAGGATGTAATGGCAGCAGCGGTGAAGGGTCTCAGCCTCGGTGGAGGCCTTGGAGGAAACCGAGGTCAGTGACTGGAACTCAAACTTGGATCCTTTATTCCTGCTTGTGTACAGAAGCCCTTGGAGAATTGAACAGAGCCGCTGCCGTGTGAGCTGTGTGCTGCTCGTGAGGCGGTTTGGTCAGCGCCGTGCAGAGACACAGAGAGTGGAAGGGAGTGCTTGACTGAAGAGGATATGGCAGAGTGAAGTGACAGGCCTTGGGAGGAAGAGGCAGGGGCTGCTCACAAGTGACTAAAACAACAGGTCTGGGATTCAAAGCGTCTTCCTTCACTCCGTTTCTTCTGCCTGTAGCCATCTCAATTTCTCACTTTCCTCTCAGTCAGTCAGCTTTCGAGACTGGGATGTTTTTTTCTCCTTTTCAGGGTTTTTCCATCAAAACGACTCTGAAAGGTTTTTTTTTTTTTTTGCACCATCTTCCTCTACTGTGAGAAAAACAGACCAAGAATGTTTCAAAAATGTCAGATAATTTAGGACTGAAACAAATAGTCGTATTAATCACGATGAAATAATCGTCAACTAATTAAGTAGTCGATATTTAACAGACGTATTCATTCTACATTTTGCATGCAAGATGAAAAACCTGCCTGCAAAAATGCTTTGCTCAGAATCCAAGCGTCAGTTTTAGCTAAATTCTGTAAAAGAAAAAGAGAAAACTCAATGCAAAAACGCAAAATCTCAACATGTATTTTTGTCTGGTTTTTAGATATACACAGTCCAGTCACATTAATGTGACCATCTGTCAAAAGCCAGAATAACCACCTTTCGCAGAGCGAACTGCTACGAGACGTGCAGGAAGAGAGTCACTTAGGTCCCTGAAGGTCTTCTCTGGGATGTTGAGCCATGCCGACTCTAATGCCGTGGCCAGCTGCGCTAGATTACGCGGTTGAGGATCCATGGCGCGAACAACTCGATCGAGATGGTCCCACAGATGCTCGATTGGGTTTAAGTCAGGTGAGTTTGCTGGCCAGGGGAGGACGGTAAACTCATCCTGGTGCTCTTCGAACCACGCACGTACACTGGCAGCTGTATGGCACCTCGCATTGTCCTGCTGGAAGATGCCATCATCCTGAGGAAAAACAATGCGCATGTAGGGGTGGACATGGTCCGCAAGGACAGATGCGTACTTGTATTGATCCATCGTGCCTTCCACAATAATCAGTGAACCCAGAGAATGCCAGGAAAACATTCCCCAGACCATAATGCTCCCGCCTCCAGCTTGGACCGTTCCTGCAATGGTTGCAGGGTGGTTCCTTTCAGAGGTTTCACGCCTTATACGCCAACGTCCATCTGTCCGATGGAGCATAAAACGCGATTCATCTGAAAACGCTACCTGTCGCCACTCAGTGGACGTCCAGCTGCTGTACTGGCGTGCAAATTCTAGCCTTCGTCGTCGATGAACACCAGTCAGCATAGGTGCACGAACCAGGCGTCCGCTTCGGAGGCCCAGACGCAGCAATGTTCGCTGAATAGTGGTTTGGGAGACACTTGTGGTAGCCCCTTGGTTCATTTTAGTGGTCAGTTGCTCAACGGTAGCCCGTCTATCTGCCCGAACGCATCTCCGCAACCGTCGTTCGCCTCTGTCATCTATGGCCCGTGGTGCACCACATTTGCCACGTCGTTGATTTTGGACAGTCCCATTTTGCCATGCACGGTACACTTTTACCACGGCGGCACGCGAACAGTTCACAAACTCAGCCGTTTCGGAAATGCTTCCACCCTTGGCCCGAAAGCCAATGATCATGCCCTTTTGGACGTCGGATAAATCGCTTCGTTTCTGCATTACGCCAACGATTGAAATGTTTTCCGAAGCCCACACACACCCTTTATATACGCTCAACTGCACTGTGCTGCCACCTGCCTTCTGTGATTGGTTATTTAACTCTGAAGTGGAAAGTACGTGGTGGTCACATTAATGTGACTGGACTGTGTATTAGCACAATTATATTATATAAAACTAACTCATATGTACCTATGTAAGTTTTCAGAAAACTATACGAGCTTGATTTAAGTCAATTTCGCACTAGAAACTAGACAAACATAATCATTAAGATTTTGTTTTTGCAGTGCTCCTACTAAGCACTTTTTGTTATCTGTTTATTAGTTGTTTTATCAAAATAACAGATTAAATAAAGCTTTTCATGTGCTGATGCTAAAAGTATATCTTCACCTGCAGATACATCCTTTGTTATCACTTTGTGTGGTCGTTTTTCAACTCTAATATACGCACAACTAAAACATTAGATTTAAATGAATTTACAATATTCAGAGTGACAGTTTCCATGTTTTTGATAGTTCCTCTTCCTCCAGTGAATGTGATGCACCATCGGCATGTTAAACTGTATTGATGCTGACTGGATCATCATGGTGAGTGCTCTCCATTGGCTTTCCCATTAATGCGCATACAATATTACAATCCATAAGACACTTGCTTGAGTTGTTAAATATTCACAGCACAGATCGAGTCTTTACTCACTGTCATGTGAGCTGCAGGACGACTGAGGACTGAGGTGGTGGTGGACATCAGAAGCACACATTCCTGTGAAAATATTTACACATTGTGTCCTAAATGCCTTCATGAAAAGAGGAACAGATGAGATGTAATGTTGGGCGGTTGGACAAATTTATTGATTATTGACGACACATGTCTTTTAAGGGCTTTTGTTTTTGTGGCCTATGAGTTATTCTCTTTTTTACAACAATGTGTGATTAATTGGAGCTGGTAGATATTTGAAATATCCAAAGTAACAAAGTGACCAATAAATTAAACAGAAATAAATATTTCCACACCATCAAAACCGTAAATGAAATGGAATATAAAGTTTTGATAAACAAAACTGCACTTCAGAAAATGCTTATCATAGCAGAAATTATTTTAATTTATCATGCAATCAATTGATTTATTGATTTACTGTGTGCTGCGAATGGTTTGGTCATGTTTGAGTCCTTGTTCCTGAAACTGCAGATGACCTAGATTTTTTTTTTTTTTTATTTTTGGCAACTAATTCCTCCATTTTAGGACTTTTGTGTTACAAACTGGAATGTCTACATGTCTCACCCACAAAAAAGTCACCGCTCGATTTTTTTTACCCAGTCAGTTGTTAGAATGACAAACATCGTTTGGGAAAATGTTAAACATCGCACCATCTAAAAACTCCAGGAACAAACAGACAATTTGTAGACATTTGCTGCACATCTACTGCTGCCGTCCTGCAGGATTTAAACCAAGTGGGCCTCCTCCTCAACGTCACGTACTTATGAGGTACAATCTGATTTACTGATGCATCTCCCACTTCCATTACCGAGTCCCGTTTCTGTGTCTTTAACTCTGCATTTGTCTGTTTAGTGCAGCACACACACACACACACACACAAAAAAAGACACACGTGCACACTTCCTCCATCTCCCACTCCATCTCTCTTCCTCTTTTTCTCATTGGAAAGGGGGAAGCGGGTGGGGTGGAATGATCGTGTTAGGGGGTTCACAGAAGACTGACTGTTTATTATTGTCTTCGGCCCACTTAACTCTGACAGTAACAGAATGAGATGGGGAGAGAAGCGAGTGCCATTAATCACGGTGTCGGGAGGGCCTGAGCCGAGCGGAGACGCATCCATATCGCATGTGGCTGGGAGAGGAACACAAAGTGATTTTCAGGCCAGCCGGCCTCGTAGCGCCGCTGTGCAGCTCCAAGTTGAGGCTGCTGGCGGATGGAGAGCGGTGGTGGGGTACGAGGAGGGGGAGCGGCGGCTATTCACACTCAATCTTCTTCAAATCTTCTGACAGCCACCCCTGTTTCTAGCTAACCTAAACAGGAATCTGTGAGATTTAAAAAAAAAAAAACCCTGGAATACGGACAGAGGAGAAAAGACAGTGCACCCTCTTCCTGCAGGGTCAAATATTACTTAAACTAGCAAAATGGTTGTCTTATTAATCAACCTTGAAGTAAAACGGAAAGCGGTGTGCAAAACAGAAGTTCACCTCAAACTGACCAACGTATCACGATATTAACATTTCATATTAGTGACTATTGATTAGTGTTTTATGTTAAATATCTCAAACACAGACAAACTTTATATTTTAAGCAGTTATACGGCCTGGTAGAAAAACCTCAAACTGCTGCTCCGCCAGTTACTTAACCAGTTGTTGCTAGGTAACCTCAAGTTACTCTACAGGTTGTTGCTAGGTAACCAAAGAGTGAATTAGTCAGTCGATGCCACTAATCTTATCTAGCTGTGAGGGGTTGAGCAGCTGAAGCCTTTCCTCTGCCTACATCTCCCAGAATGCTGTTCTGTGGATCGCAGTTCAGTGAATATTCTATTTACTGATTATTGAATCAGGTGTTTTATCTATTAATATTGATCAGATTTCTATTGTGATATATGTTATTATTTATCCTAATCAAATGTCAGTATTTAGCAACTTTGGACTTGTTTGGGTTTTGGGCTGGGATTACTACGGAGCGCCATTAGTGTCAGTTTAGTATTGCTAATGTTATTGCTTTATTATTAGTTTTTTCTTCATTTGTAGTATTGCTGTTTTCATTATTATAGCCTATGTAATTTTTCCCCCTTTTTATGTAATGTTTTATTATTTTTAATTTATTTTCTTTATCTATCATATCAGGAAACCTGAAAGGAACCTGAGAGTAGTGATGGACTCAGACATGAACCTTCAGAGTCACATAAAGACAGTTAAAGTTGGCCTCCTATCACCAGAAGAACATTTCCAGGATTAGAGGATTAATGTCACAACAAGATCTAGAGAAACTCAACGTTGTGTTTATCTTTAGTCGCATTAATTATTCAAACAGTGTGTTCACACTTCTGCCTAAAAAACCAAAAACAAAAGTCGTTCTGGCTAAAACCAGGAAGACAGAGAACACCCCAGTCCTTCCACTGAGAGCCTTTAAAATACGGTTAGTTTATAAATGTCTGAACGGCTTAAAGAGCTGATGTTGCTGTATGAACCTCCCAGACCTCTCAGGTCTTCTGGTCCTGCATCCCCAGAACCAAACATGGAGAAGCAGCATTCAGCTTCTATGTACCACAAATCTGGAACAAACTTCCAGGAAACTGAAAAACAGTTGAAACACTGAGTTCCACCTGTTTAGGCTTGTTTTTGACTTATAACAACTGGAACATTGATCAACTTACTTGATGTATATTGATGATTTTAGAGATGATTCATAAATTCAATGTGACAGGTTTATGTTTTAATGTTTTCATGATGTAAAGAACTTTGAACTGCCTTGTTGCTGAAATGTGCTTTACGAATAAACTTGACTGGTTGTGTTTAATCACAGTAGATGAAGATGGAGTTTAGAGAAGCTGAGCTGCTGTATTTTTGACTACGCTCCACTTGCTGCTGCTGCTGCTGGAAGTATTCTGGTGCCAAAAACAGTGCATGCAGCCCAGACATCAATGGCAGTCTCAGTCTGTCAGCCGTCAGTCGTCCCGCCACAGAGGGACACTATGACGCCTCGGCGCCGATGACACCCAGCTGATTGACAGCTGTGTCTCTTAAGTCTCCTTCCTCCATAGCAACGCCCGCCGCACACCTTCCCTGGATATCAGTGACACCCAGATGTGCTGCAGCAGCTGTCTCCCAGATTATTCCTGCGCGTCTCCGAGCCACCATCCACACAGACAGCCATCTAAATATTTAATCGTGCCAGAAGGCGCTGCTGCGTCTCGCACTCGAGCCGAGGAAGTACAGTATCTCCCGGCGAAAAGACAGACTGTGAGAGATGAAAGGCGAGTGTAGCGAAAGAGAGGTGAAGGGCTGGTGGGGCATGGGGGGGTCAAGACTGGGCCTGGCTGAGCCGAGCTGCAGGTAAGAACCAAAGATGACAGAATATGCCACCAATTTTTGGACTGATGACAGCAAAGAGGGGAAGGATGACGGGTTATGTTTTGGATATACCCTGAGGACAACCTCGCCAGACATCAAATGTCTAACAAGCCAGACAAGACCATTCTGATTTCATGCCATACCTTCAGGGAGAAACACAACCTCCCCCCCCCCAAAAAAAAAAACCCTTAAATGTGACATTGCTAACCATGATGCAAAAATTACATTGTGTATATGTGGATCCGTCTGCCTGACGTTTTATTTTTTTGCCGCTTTATTTCCGTGTGCATGTTCATCAGAGTGTGTCATCACTGACAGCTGATCAGAAAATACACAGCGCCTGAGGTACTTTCTGTAATTTTGACTTTTTTTCCTCCCTCCCCCCCAGCCTCTCCACCCTCCGCCCCAATCCTTGGCTCATTCCCAAGCAACAGATTGCTGCTGTCGCTGGAGTTGCGCCTCACAGATGGAGCAGCATCACTTCCTGAGGAGCCTGACAGGATCAATCCAGGAGCTCATTCGCTCACAGTCAATTAAGCCATGTTAGTTTTGACAGGAGCCACGGGCAAAATAACAGCCGTCACTGTCTGGAAGGGAAATAGTGTGACCGCGCACACAAACACAGGAATACATTTGTTTACTGCAGGGTGGACTGCTGGTGCAGGAGCTGCAGCCGACGTGACGGAGAGCAACACTTTAATGTTCGCACTTTGCGTGCGAACATTAAAGCTCCTCAGGTGACTTGATGAACTCCAGAACCAGGCCTCGTCCTGACCTTCATCGATCCCGATGGCATGTGCATCCCACACCTTCGCCTTCGTCATTTCCGCCGCTGCATTTTTGATTCCACGTCCCCTTCTGATTCCGTAATAATCCTGATGATGCTGCAGCGAATAATGGAGCAACGCAGGAAAAGTGAAACAAGGCAGAAATCTTTGCACGCCACCCACCGAGAGAAGAGGTGGAGCCGGTCTCTTTGAACCCATTGGAAGGAGAGTGAAGCTCTTTGATTAGGACATGTAGGTAGGTAGCTGTGGGCGATGGACTGAAAACACTTGGCATCTGCTTGCAAGTCTCCACACACCCGAGGTGAGGGACACACACATCACCACACACACACTTTCTGAGGCTGAGCCTGGCTTTACCCTGGGCATCATTACAGACACTACACATCCCTCCTTTGAAGGGTTATCAAGGCTCCTCATTAAAGATGTCCCTGGCTTTCTTAGTGATGTGGGTCTCCACAGGGCGTAATATACCCCCTTTAATTAGTTTGCAAACTCATTAGTGTGTGCTGGGCAATTAAATGTCCTTCCTTCAGAATAGTTTACAGCAGGACAAAGGAATCCCAGGGGCCGTCAAGGAAGTAGGGCTCATAGCGGAGAACAACTGTCCCCTCTGCAGGGGACCATCATTAGGGAGCTGCAGCCCCTCGATCATTCCCGGTCCACTCCGCAGTGCTCAGGGACAACCTGCTTCTTCTGTCTGTTTAATGGTGTCGGTTACAGAAATGAGCAATTTTACAGTCCTCTAATCAAACGTTCGAATCGCGGCGGCGTTAAAGAGCGCCTTAACATTTTAATCTGAAACGTATGCTTTTCTACGCGCACCTTTGGCTGACATGTTTGGTCCTGATGAGAGAAACTTCAGCACGCAGGATTCAGGAGCGCTGCAGGCTCCTTGCATCAGACCAACACAGACTCATGTCATGAGTGAGGATTAAGATGGGGGCAAAAATGAAGATCTGCAGTTTTGGGAACTGAAAATAAGAATGAAAAGTCCTTGTAGTGACATGACACCCAGGAAGAGAACCAGAACAGAAACGTCGAGGCTTGTCTGAGGCACAGTTCACTGCAAAAACTAAATATTACTAAGTATTTTTGGTCTAGTTTTAGTGGAAATATCACAATACACTTAAAATAAGCCAAAACTAACTTTTCAACAGGTTAGCTGAATTTTAAAAAAAAAAATTAAAACTTGATTTTAAATATTATTGTTCAAGTTTTTGAAAATTGTCACTGAACAGACTAAGAAAACTCAGAAATCTCAAATTGTGTTTTAAAGAGTATTTTGTCTGAATTTCTCCACTTTTGAATTTTGAACATAATTCAATGCGGTCCAGACTCGCTAATGAAACAAATGTAAAACGTGAAACATTCCTGTAATGTAGCACTGTCTGAAAACTACAAAAACAGTCATTGGCTTTTGCTTTACTAAACTCTGTTTATGTGATGTTTCAGAAATAAATTGCATAACAGCAAAAATAAAATCACAATTGGCACTGGAGACCATGTGCATGCTGACCTGGGCATAACAGGTCTGCAGGAGGCTGTGAAGCTGTGTGAACTTTCTGATCTAGACGTGTGTTTTTGTGGCCTTTCATTGTGCAGAGTTGATCTGGGAACTTCGCTTATAGCAGGAAAATTCTGATTCTTTCCTTGGGCAAATCTAAAATATTCAGCAGAAAATTATTCCGACACCGAAATATCTCGATACAATGCTACCTAGAAACCTAATGGCTAAAATTATTTAAATTTGCATGACTTATTTGAATTATGGTCGACCTGGAACAAATAATCTTTAGAGCAGTTTTCTAAGTGTTACTCAGACTTATTTCTACCTTTGGTTTCACCTGATCAGTTTTCAGGTCCTCATATTGCAGAATATTTGTAATCTTCTATAATTTGTCACTGGGCAGAAAACGTAAAGCTAAAATTGTGATAATTAAGACCAGTAAATTGACCTGCAGCAAAAAGCTGAACATCTGCTGTGTGGAAACTCACTTTTCCTAAAGTTGAAGGTAGTAATTACATTTTTAAATAATACAGCCAAGTTTTTCATGAAAACAGAAACAAAATTATCTACTACTGTTTTTAGCAACAGGAGCAGGAGAAATATCTAATTAATGTGTAAATAAAAACAACAAGGCATCTATTTCACAGATGCAGTCGCCTATTTTGTAGAAATTCAAATCAAGTTGAAGCAAAAAAATGTAAATACATATTTCCCAGATAACTCATATGATTCCTCTGATGTATATTATTGTTTGGCATTTTTAAAATTTTTCTATATTTGTAGCATTTATCTATTCCAGTTTATCTCCATCCAGGCTGCCCTGCGTGTTTTTCACATGCCTCTGCTCCAACATACTCCATTCAAAGGAATGAATTACCTCCTCAGCAGGTCATCCAGTTCTGCAGCAGCTCGTTAATGACTCATCAATTCAAACCAGGGAAACATCTAAAAGATGCAGGGCGCCGTGCCCCAGAGAGCAGGACGAGGGAAACGTCGGCCTTTTCATCAGCAGCCGAGTCGCCGCTGGCTCAAGGCGTCCACCTCCGCTGATCCGTCATGAATCCCAGCAGGTTTCACAACTTCTGACTCCATCTCACTCAAACACTTTATTAATACACAATTGGAGAAGTTCGTTTTTTTCCCATAAAATACCATTCTGGTCAAAAATGTAAAACTTTCAAATGCAGAAAGTTAGAGAGCCAGGTATGTTTAAAGTTTTGTATAATTATAAAGTGTAACGGTGGTTTAACTATTGTTATGGTTAATTTAACATAAGAAAACCAAATCCAGCTTTTCATGGCTACCTGAGCGGCTCAAATCCAAAGTTTTCATCTGATTGGTGACACTTTCATATCTGAGAACTATCAGATATGTATCTGATTTAGTACCAAACCATCGGTTTGTTATGTATTTCACAAAGATTTATAGATCAAGCTTGCATTTGTTGCAGTAGCTCCTGCATATTCTTGATAAACAATTCTGGGGAAAAAAATCTGAATTTTTAGATTGAAGTCAGAATTCGAAAAAAATAATAATTTGAGGAAAAATTAATTCTGAGAAAAACAGTCAGGATTTTGAGATTAAAAGAATTCTGAGGAAAAAACTCAAAATTCTGAGATTAAAGTCAGACTAGATTTTTTTTAGTGGCCTTAATCCTCTTCAGTAGAACTGGTCTGCTTAGCACTGACGTTTATTAAAATGAATTAGATTATTGTGCCTGTAACTTAATAACTGGACGCATTCGCCTTGTTTTGACCCCGCAGTAGGAATAGTTTCGTAATTAAATGCGAAAATATTTTACATAGGAAACTAAGCCGTGATTCTAAAGATTGATTTTACGGCGTTTTTTAAAGCAAGCTGCAGCAGAGGTAGGATACCTGCAATAAACACCCAGATATGATGAACATGGAGGCAGGGAGGGAAGGCTGCTCCCATGTGAGAGTCACATTAAAATGATGAGCCTCTATTTTGAGGAATGTAAAATATATTTTTCCCTCTCTTTTTATGGATTTATACTTGGTTTATCATCTGAGGTTCACAGCTCTGCAGCCGCTCTGAGACTGGCCCCGGAGGAGCCCGAGGCACATTTCACTGCACTGTGACTCTCTATAAATCCAGCTAGCATGAAATCTCAAGGAGCCAACGCTGTGAAGAGAGCCAATCTGCCTGTTTACACCATCTCATCTTACACTGAAGCCTTGGCGCCTGCCCTGCCAGACCCCCCCCTCCGCTCCAACCCCTACATGTTTGCAGAAGTGTTCATGCTGAACAAAGTGATTGTATCATCTGGGCCCGCTCTTCCATTTGTGTTGCTGCTTCTCCCGAAACCTGTTTCAAGCTGTGTCACCCCCAACTCAGGCGAAGTTTGAAAAATGGAAGAAGGGAACCATGCAAAGTGGACACATTCTCCAGCCTGCCGTAAAATAACCGGAGGATGGACCATTAGCCATTTGCTGCTACCGACCGGGCTGCAGATCCTGTATCTGCACAAACAGAAGGTCACATAAAATTTAAGACCGACTCACAGAGGAAGCGTTGCAGCATTTAAAAGCAGATACTGGGAGAAAACTCCCCTCTTCCCCCCACCCCAACACAATCTGACGTCAGACATCTGCGGTCCAGGCATGTTCCTCCACTTTTCCCAGACAAAAACCAGTCAATTTGTCATCCAGTGACGAGGTTGAACCTTTAATTAAAAGGGAGGGCTGCCATCATCAGCGCCCAGCTAAATGCCACATGATAAATAACGGCAGAAGATCTCCAAAGCTCCCTTGGAGTTTGTTTCACTCGAGGGGATAAAAGGCCACACGCGTTCCAGGGCAACTGCATATCAATATGTTAAAGAGGTGCAATTGTATAAATTGATTAAATGACCCAGATGCAAACTAAGCGAGCTTCAGAGGCCTTGTTGGCGTGTCGGCCGCGTCACGTCGGCCTGCCTGGTATTAATGGAAAGCAAGCGGAGAGAAGTGACATTATTAAGGTAGATGATGGGTTTCTGAGCAGATCATTCACTGAATGCAATCGATAGCTCTGCGTCGAAACGCTCAGGCAGAAATTACACTTCAAGGCAAACTGGCCGGGGGAAAATGACATCGCCATGAAATGCGTTGCTACGGACACCATTAGAAACGATTGGCTAATTACAGCCATGAGAAATCCTGATTCCTTATTGGTCCTTTAAATTTACCATGACGACACGGCGGCGTGCCAAAGCCCCTGCTATGATGTGTGCATAAACACACTCACCGGCCACTTTATTAGGTACACCTTGCACGGAGACGGTTTGACGTGATGATGTCACACATTTGATGAATTTGTCAGCTGGACACCCTTGACAGTTATTCCACCTGACCTTTGTGACATGTAGCCTCACTCCACACTGCAAAAACACAAAATATTACCAAGTATTTTTGATTTCAACCAGTGGTTCCAATATTTTTCTCCTGCGCCCCCCATGGAATACAAATAGCTGTCTGGTTGAACGACGTTTGTGACGGGAGGAAGAGGATTCTTAGAGACTCCCGGTCTCTAAGAATGAGCGGGGTGGGGGGAAATCGACTTCTTTTGGGGGCAAAATGAATGTAGCCGGACATAGACAACATCGGTAGCCTACAGGCTATTTGTTAAGCTTAAGGTGCTGTATTGATATTAGCTAGTCATCCCTTAGCTAACATTACCTGCATCCAACAGCTTTACTCATCTCAGTCGGTTAGTTTGGGGGAAAAACTGTGAAAAGTTCTTTGCGTTTTGCTGCCATGATTCTAACACACCTGCGTATCTCTGCACAGCAGCAGGTCTCCTTCGCTGCCTCACAGGTGTAAACCCAGCGAGTGTCGTAGCGCTCATGTTGCGTTTAAAGACGGCTCGAAAAAACAGGTTACCACATGTTAACAACTGATTAAACAGTTTTAACTGCTGATAAAAGTGACAGAGGACACAGATATGGGAAGTGTGGGAGCCCCTACTGTATCAAATTTGCATAGGAATAACAGGGAGTTGGTCGTTCTAAGGTAAAACCCAGGGCACACAGCGTTCATGGGTTGTTTTTTTCATCCAGACGGCTTCCCGTGCAGCACCTGCAATGGCACGGCGACCCCCTAGGGGGCGTGCCCCACAGTTTGGGAACCTCTGCCTTAAAGTAAGAGAACTAACAATAAGCAGCAGTTCAGCAAGACATAAAAGTTTGTTTTAAGTCTATAATCTTTAACATTGATGAAAAACATGGAAAACTACAATGTTAAAAGTAAAATTATTCACCAGTAGAACTAATACTTTTTCAATTTCAATGTTAAGGAATTATTGAATTAAAATAAGCTCCTATTATTTCAATTGTACGAAATCTTTTGGCACTAGAAACTTGTAAGTACACATTACAACTCGCAATAAATCAATTGATTCTCTCTTTAATAATTTAATAACTTCTCTTTTCTCTCTTTCTGTCAAAAACTGGATGACAAAAGTCCTCAGTGTGGTGCTTTTGGTCTCAACTTTTTTGAAGGACAATCTTGTTTACAGAGGCGTCATAATTCATCTTATTTGTGGTTTTCATTATTTATTTTTGTATATTTAAAATGTCTTATAGTTCCAGTGTTAAGTGTTCATTAGAATTTAAAATGTATTGATTTTTGAGAACGTGTTCTCGAATTATTATGCCACTTCCATAGTTGAATATGGTCTCAAAACAAGACATTATACTGTAGTTTATCGCAATAAGTTCTGGGTCAGTTTTCGGTCCAGCAAAATCTGTTACTTGTAAGTTAGTCCACTTGAAATAAGACAAAACTAAGATATAGAAACTAGAACAAAAATACTTGGTAAGATTTTGTGTTTTTGCAGTTTGAACATTCATACATCGTTATGAATGTAGGCGGCTACTCTTCCTGCTGAGCCACACTTACCCAGACCGATGACCTTCATCGTCCTTAAAGGAGTCAGAAGAGGTGACATTTGGATCTAATCAGGATTCCTGATTCCCACTAAGTTCCCCAGAATGAGCTGGATATGTGGATGTCTAAGTAAAAGCAACAGGTGTACCTATTAAAGTGGCCTGTAAGCGTGCAGCGCTGCAGACGGCGAACGCTCCTACCTTTTGTCTCATATCGGGTCATCCATCGGACACTCTGACACCCCCGTCATCCCCGCAGCCTTCACACCACGCCGCATCAGCACATCTCTTCAGAATTGGTTCATTTCACTCTCCTCATAATCAGACAGCTTAATCTTGACCTCCCAAATCTGGAAAATTATCGCCCTGTCTCCCGTCTCCTCTTCCTCTCAGAAACCCTCGAACATGCTGTCAATTCCACTAAATTCCTCTCATCTTTCTGCACTTGATCCCCTAATCTTGCTTTTGTGTCACTCACTCGATAGAAACTCTTTTCTCTGCAACTCGGTGCTTAAGACACAACCTCCACTACCTGCTTTAATCATGCTGCGCCGCTCCGTACAGGAGTCGACATGAACTGCAGATTATTGTGCTTCTTTGATCACTTGACAAGTGATTTATAGCCAAAATAATGCATGAAATTTGAAATGTCATTCCTTCTGCAGGGCTGTGCAAGTCATTAATCAATCTAGCAGCTTTAACAATCACTGTCTTTGCACATCTATGCATGCTGAAATAATAAAATGCATTTTAGCGCCAGTATGAATCGACTGTCAGATGTATTTTTCCACCAGGTTCTGCACTTTGCTATGTTCATTATGTAAATGTGTCTGCTAACTTTTGAAGTATGCATGCTCAGTTTCTGAAAAATGTTAAGCAGAAGCAGCACATTTATTTCACTCACTCAACATCTGCTCATGAAAACCGAGGAATCATTCTTCACTTATTTTAATGTCTCATGGCTGTCAGCTTAGGCAATTCAAAGCTCTTTGTTATGATTAAGGAAGGATCTTTATCTTGATTAAGATATTTTTACGAGTTATTGTTGATAAAAGTTTGGCTCCAACTTTTGAAGAGTGAAAGAAAAACATCCTGGTAATACTGACTAATGATGCTTCTGATTGGCTGTAAGTTTTCTCTGATTTGTGGCTTCCTTATTTATCATCTAATTTGCACCAACTACTAAAAATACATAAGAATATGCATTTAAAGCATATTTTTATGAATGCATAGTATCTTTGCTCAGCGTGAATTCTGCAGCACAATGATGTTCTAACGGATTATGGAACAAATGCCAGTCCTGAAGTGTCAACAACCTCTGTGACTTTAGGTTCCTGCACGCAAAATGCAGCAGAGCACATCAATTCGCCAATGACTAGGAAAAACAATCCTGTTCACAGAAACAATAAAGAGCAGAGCTGCTACCAAAGTCGACCTTTAGAGTTGGAGGTTGTTGCAGGTTTGGATCGAGACAGAACTTCCCCAGCAGTGCTTTGGATTTCTAACGTCACATGTCATCATCGTTTACATCGTGGGCACGCGCACGACGCAAGAAGGACTATCCTTTTACACGCCATCCACTGCTTCACTGCTGTGGTAGAACGTTTCTGTTAACAAAATGAAACTTGGAGATGTAGCTATTATAAATTTAGTGCGGTGCCCCACAGCAAAGGGAAAAATAATGCAGACAAACTGTTGAACAACTCAAAACTACTCACATTGTTATTTTTTCCTCACTCTCACGCACACGACTCGTTGCCATAGCAACCGACACCACCACCACTTTATGTTTCATGATTCAACAGCACAGAAACACTCAAACATTTCCCACACAGAGAACAGAACATTCAGTCTGTTCCAGTTTATTCAGGGTTGATGTTTATTTTGAGATTATTAATAAGTGATCACTGTAACAGATTAGCTACCACTGCTAACCTAGCACAGCGGCGGTTAATTAGCTAATTTACACACCTGCTCTACCGATCATCTGTCAGGGATTGATAGATTCACACAGAGACATGAAAAAACAAAGACATGATACACAACAGCAAATGAAATCCAAGAGTTGGAGTGTGAGTCTTTTTAACTACATCAAAACACACCGAATTCCACAGCACATCTAAATGTTAAGGTTGTCATAGTCAAGCTCCTTCCCACTCCCTCGCTTAAAGACTTTTTCCTGACTTTGTTATCTAGTTATTAGGTTGACAATTAGCAGCAAAGCACTGCGTCCTCGTGTCTGTCATATATCACCGATGCATTTATGATTTAGCGCGTTATGCTAGCAACTTGACAGCTAAAACCAATGGTAGCCATTGTAGAGCTGTTTTTTGCCCTCCTGGGAGCTGGAGGGCGTGAAATCATGTTGTAACTGAACTGCACCTAATTATAATGGAGAAAGTATTCGCAGCGCTTCACTTTTTCCATTTTGTTATGTTGTAGCCATATTCCAAACTGTATTCAATTAATCTCTCTTCTTCAAATGCAGCAAAAAACTCAGCAATTTGTAATAAGGTTGCAACATAATAAAATGTAGAAATAGTGAAGCGTTGTGAAAACGTTACAGATGAACTACAGAAAAGGTAAAAGATTTTTCATCTGGATTAGAGGACCACAAAAAGAAAAATATTGCTGTAAAATCACAGAGATAAGACACAACCACTCAGATGGGGAGCATGGATGAAAAGAAAACTAAAGTGGTTTTCTGTGTTGTCAGATTTGATCATTTAATCTTTTCCAGCCTTTTACAGAACATTTTCCTGTAATGCTCCAGGTGAGATTCAGAGAGCAAACCGTCTAACTGGAGCCTGAAAATAAAAACACAGGTAGTCCAGATCAGTGGCTCCCAAACTCTCCAACATCAAAGTCAAACAGGAAAAACAAAACACAACAGCCAAAATATCAGGCAAATGTCAGGATTGTTAAATAAATTAGTCCAAAAATGATTCATTTACAGGCGAGAAATGGAAACTACAGTGAACTGATCTGAAACCAAGCTCAAAGCAGTTCCAACCAACTACTGGACTAATCCAAGAGGGATAATTTTTTTCTACATCTTCTTTCATCGGATCAAATTGATCTTTACTACCTTTAGGTTTTTCCTTCAGAACAGACGATGTAAGAATGCCTGTTGCATGTTTTGTAAATTCTCCATTATGTTTACTAATGTTCTGAGAGTTTGCAATACTTTTTCTGTGGTGCGTGTTTTTCCTGAACTCCTGGTTATTCCTACATTTCTTGTTGTCAAATATGGTGAAATAATTCATCCATAAAATGCAAAGAAATCTCTTCAGTTTGATGAAAGAAAGTGTTTTTCCCAAACATCTGCTGCAGTCTCTCTGTAGATGCAGCGGTTCTGCTGCCGTTGCTCTAGGTGATGTGAGAAAGTCAAACATCTGGAGTTGCTGCTAGTAACGGGGAATAAATGTGAAACTCGTCTGAAATGTTTTGAAGGCTCAAGCGATAAATAGAAGAGAAACATCATCGCTGGCAGATGTTACATTTTTGGGAACATTTTTATTCATTTGCTGCATGAACATTCCCATGCATCAAGTATGTAAAACTCTACCTTTAATTACATCGTCATCTGTTCTCTTTTCATACAACATCCCAATCAACCGATACAAATACTGTTAATAATTCAAGCCTCATTGGTGTACTTAATCTACCTCATTTTCTAATCTTCCTAATAATTCATTTGTTCAGTGATTAATTAGAGTCATTTATGTCATGTGGAAACAACATTTGTTTTTAATTGTGCATGTCAAAAGAATTTTCCAGTCATCCCATTTAGGCTCGGCGGAGAGCAGTCGGAGCTTTGGCCACCGCAGGGTTCCCCGCGCTCGCTTCTTCTCTCCGACTTCTCCGCATCCGCCAGCGATCAGACTTTCCACCAAGGCGCCATATGTGGCATCACAGTTAATTACTCAAGAGAAATTGGCTGAAGACGAGGCACAACAGCAGGTGAGGCGCTCCAGCCCAGAGCTAAACCAACACTAACTGGTCAAGCTCAGCTGCCCTCGCTCCTCCAAAGGCTGAGACACGCAGGATGGGCCCAATCACGCTGTTTGGCCTTCATTACAGATCAGGGAAGGTGCAATTAGTAGGATCCCCCCCCCACCACCAGTTTATAATTACCTTAAGACAGCCACTTAAACAGAGAATGTTATAAATCAGTTCCTGTTGCCCGTCGGAGCCCCCAATGCTACATTATGGCAACAGATGTCGGCTGCAGCCGTGGACAGGCCCCTCGGTGGCAGCGACAGCCAGCAGCACCGCCGGCTCGTCTAATGACTAGGAAGAGCCTGCAGGTTGGAGTCTGCAGGGCTCCTTTGCTTCAGGATTATGACTTTACATGTCGCGAGTTGAGAAAAGAAACGCACGAGGCTCCCGAGAAAGAATTAAAGGTCAATTAGGAGTTGGTGCAATGCAACAGAAAACCGCTCAACTGGTGCTGAGATACAGTTATGCAGCAAAACGCACAGAGACAACGGCGAGACGGAAAAACACAAACGTTTTGGTGGGTTTTGGACTCCCGTTGCCATGGTAACTGGCCGGACCAGACCCAAAAAAGAAGAAATTCGATGCGGATCATGTCTATGTAAACGTTTAGAAACAATAGCATCAGTCTGATCATCATCAAGCTGAGTTTTCACCTTCGTACAGCAAAAATGGCCGTCAATCTGAAGTCTCTGGCGTCTTCAGATTACTTAGAAAAAATCTGTCCAGTGAGGAACGTTCATGCCGCCAGCAGAGTCTCGGATTACCTGCTCACGTACAAAACCCGCCTCTGTATCAGAAGGTTTACAAAGTTTCACCGCGTCCTACAGGACTGGCATGCACACAAGTCATTTCCAGCACTATTTATACTACTTCTTACCAAGTGTCGTTTTGTAGATTTTTACCATCTGTCTAAACCAGACGTCTGCAACCTTAAGACATAAAATAACACATAATTAGAGCTGTAAATGTTACATCACCTTATAATTTTTGAGAAATATTTAGTTCAGAAATAAATTCTCATTTTTAAACTCCATTTTATTTCTGTTTTAAAGTTACAAAAAAGGAAAACAAAAAAAATTGCATAAGAAGGAATATGGATACATTTCCATCTGTTGAAATTTATAGACATTTTTTAAATCTATATACATCTTTTTATTGTGTTTTAATGTGAAGGTGGAACTTTTTCTTTCTGTTTTTTTATTTTTGGTAACAAAAAATCCCATTTCACTTCATAATATCAGTTAATAATGAATTTCTGGAATTTCTACAATTAAAATCTTTTAATTGTAACCTCAAGGTTTGAAAAACCTTTCACCTTTAAACCTTAGGAGTTTGCAGAGTTTGCATGCATGAAACCATCATGTCAAGGAAGAAAGATCACCTCAATCACCAATGACCTCATCGGGTTTGTATGGTCATTTTCAAACTATTTCAACTCATTCTGCAGAAATCAAGAGATTATTGACATGTAGGAAAACTTTCTATGAAATCAGAAAAAGACTGAGCCGGGGTGGCTTGTTTGGAAGCATTGGAGGAAAAAGAAACGGCATCACAACTCAGCATAAACATCACTGACAGAGTTATCGCTGCTGGTTTATTATTTTTACTCATTTTACATTTAAAAACAGTTCAGGGGCTGCTTCAGATTCAAAGGTTTTGTTCCTGCTCTTAGTGGAAGCACCTCCACATGCAGAGAGACTAAAATATTATTTACAGACGGGGAATCTTCATTGGACACCTGCTGTTTCTCAGTTATGTTGAAGTATTTTGGGTTTAGGGTGTTAGGGAAAAGAAACACAAAAACAAACAAAGTATCATGCTGACAAATCCTCCAGAAGAGCCCCATAAACAAAGCGCAGATTTGGCGTGTTTTCTAAGGGTAGAGCTTTTGTTTATCAGCAGCTTTTCCTAACGAGGAAAGAAGATCCTCTGCAACCCAAACGTTGGCTCAGACTATCAGCTTCCCTTTGTTCCTGCTCCTCTGTTGCTTCAGCCTGGTATAGCCATCACTTGTTCAGTAATTTGAGAACAGTTTATAAAAATAACAAAGCACTAATTAATTTTGCTTAAACACGGTTGGCTGAAAAAGAGAAAGCCAACAAAAGTTTATATTTACAAGGCTGTGAATAGCCTGGAAACGCAGCAGGAGATATGAATACCAATGATACGCTTAAAATGGCTCTGACACAGAAATACGAGTTGTGCAGAGATGACATTCCTGTCCCTGAATTTTTAAAAACGCCCGTGTAGAGGAGCCCACCTCTAACCTCGTCTCCCTTGTGTTTGCTAGCAGGAAACATATTGCTTCGGTACAATCAGCGGCGGCAGAATAAAAACCCTTCAGGCCGGGCGGAAAAAATCAACAGTTATAACCATGAATCTCTCCCTCTAAAAATAAACCTGAATGAGTCTCAGAGCTTTAATGAACAGCGATCATGTGGAGGGGATTTATCTTACTGGAAGAGACGAATACACTTTCGAAGGGAGCCACACTGACGAGAAATAAATGTCTCTTCAAACAGAGAACAGGCTTGGCATCTTTAATTCTGTGAAATTTATTAGAAAAAATTAGCTTTGCTGTCTCAGTTTCATGTTTTAGCACAAGAAGTGGATTAAAAAGAAAAAAAACGAAGCAACAATGGCTGCATGAGGATGCAATGCAGGGAGCTCTGCTGCAGAGTTACAGCTCAGTGCAAAACTGCTTGTCGCTTCTGGACTGGTGATTGATTGTGTTTACATTTTTTAATACATATTCAGACTCGTTTCAGTGGATTGCAGAATAAAAAAAAAGGAAAAATAAAAAAGAAGAATTGAAGCAAGCCGAGAGTTAATATGCAGGGCTTTAAAATATATTCTTGCACAATCTGGGTTTATTTTATTATTCACTTTAAACCTTAATAATGTCATAGTTGTATATTTTAATACATCTACTACCACACGTTTTTGCTGGCTGCAGCAGTAAAGTAAAAAAATAAATAAATAAAAATATGATCCATTTTATGCTTAAAAGTGGGATTTTTTGGAACTGCTGTGACAAAATTTAAGAGAGAAAAAGTTGATTTCAGACCAAAAAAAAAAATCTAAAACAATATCCTTAAAGACCTAATATGTCAAAATTAAGGACGCACAGTGACTTTAAAAAAAGTTACTGTGCATCCCTTACACTAAAATCTTTCTCAGTAAATAACCGATAATAATGAATAACATAACTGGAAACAAAACCAAACAAGCTCTAAAACAGTTGATTCTTTAAAGGTAGATATGAAATTTTGACAAGAAAAACTATTTAGCCAAAATATACCAACAGAAATAATCTATTTTAATATGACGCATTACTTATTGGTGTAAAAAAAGTTCTAGAATTGATCAGGAATTTAAAGTGAAAAACATGAAAAAGAAAATGCTCTGACAAGTTAGGTTCAAAGTACATGTTTTTATATTATTAATGTATAATGGGTATTTATAACCCTTATGTGAATCCATATCTTATCCATATGTGAATATGGCCAGTGGAGGGCAGCATTACGTATAATGACAGCAGGAGACGGTCATGTCATTAAGAGAAGTTCAAGAAGGAGAGATCAGCAATTCATCAGCCAGACCAGAACCTGACGTAGCAACAATTTGGGTTTTTTGGCATCTTTTTTTGGAAATATGGAGGAAGGACCAGGGCTTGGTTTGCAGTAATGAGGCTTTGCTGAAGAGTTGGACCCTGAATTTCTTGGTTCATTGTCCCTCCAACACGTCTACAGTGATGGGAAACGGACTGTAAACGAAAGCAGCAGATCTTTCTCCCCAGGGTGCCGGAGCTCAGCCGCTGATCGGGGAACAAGCTCCACCATCTTTGAGGAGCGCCATCATCTTCAGAGGATTTGGCAGCCAGATCCCCTGATCCAGCGGGGCAGATCCAGAACTTTCCTGGGGGAATATGCATCGCATTTGGTCTGAGCCACTTTTCTCAAGTTCCCCAAAACGTATTTTGTATTGAAATGAAGCTAAACAGAGCTCCAGGGCAGAGAAGAATCCACAGCCTAATAATCTTCTTGCTCCTTAAGAAAAACCCAGTGGCATTTAGGTTCTGGGTGCCACTGATAAAAAAGAAAAAAGACCCTTAAATGTTTATGCTAAAATCTGAAAAGCTCAGCAGACATTACCTAGTTCTTAAACCAGCTCTAAGTGTCAGCTTGCAGCTCTCATAGCAAAGTTTTAAGAACCCAAAACCACTGAAATCTTTCATCAGAAGTTCAAATGTTTGATCTGAATAAGGTGGCAGAAAAAGTGCTGAGTTGTCCAGAGCAAACGGTGGCCTTCCTGTTCCCCACATGTTGCTACAACCTGTCAGTCAGGCTACGTCTGAAAACGCAAGCAGAAAGTTATGGCTTGGAAAACAATCAAGCACCAATCACCCTCCTACTGGATGGATAAGGAATAAGTAACCGACTCCTTAGTAAGGAAAGCAGCTAACTGACCATCCTGAGATTTCCTAACCGATGTCATCTCCCAACTAGGGTAAACATTTTTAATTACTTGCTGTACACTCCCAAGCGAACTATGAGAATGTACCGTGATTTGACACCTGATGGTACGTTAGATTTGGTTCCACCGCGGAACAAATGTATAACTTTTGTTACATTTCCAGATGGTGTGGTTCACTTTCACACTGCACTGAGTCAAATGCAGCAAACGCTTTGAAAAGCCTGTTCCCGTTCTCGCTTGAGAGTGCGCTGCACCAAGAAACACTGACAGAAATGACACAGAAACATCTGAACAAGACATGAACGCAACTTTCATGTTCATAAAATGTAAAAAAAAAAAAAAAAAAAAGTCTCATCAGAATTTAGTGATTATAGGATTTTCCTTTAGTCTTCAGCAAAGGTCCATGAATCATTTCGCCATCATTTCTCGAGCTTGCACGTCTGTTTTGTTGTATTTACCCAGAATGCCCTGTGCTGTAGTCCACTTCCTGCTTTTTGGGGCAACCTCGTTCACATATGAATTCAAACTTCAACAGATTTCACCTCACTTCACTTCACTTCAACTAAACCCAGACCGAAGTTTGTAGACGGACCAGAGTTCACCATTTGGTTTGCATCAGAGTTCGATTACGCATCCACACATCCTCAAACCAATTGGACTCTGTAGGAAAATGGATTGAAGTTGGATTAAAGAGGATTAAACAGGTCTGGTGTGAATGCATGCTTATAGTAGGATGGTTCTTTTAGGTCACTTCTCCTGGTCCCAAAAAAAACAAAGGAGGATCATCATTCCTCACAAGCACATGGCTAAACATGCAAATTATCTGCTGATGTCTTCCAGAAACTTTCAGCCAATTTCCATGGAATCAATGTTAAGATTTTCTCCAGTACTCCAGTATTTCCTCTCCAGCATGTATTGGAGAACCAGAAACCAGCTAACCTGTTGAGCTTCAACACTACAGTACTGAGTAAAACATGGCTGCATTGCGTCTGATTCATCCTTTTCATCCAAGTGTTCCTCGAAAAGAAAAGCAGCCATTTTCAGTGGTGGAAACTGCAGCATGGTTGGTTGGAGAGCGTAAAATTACTGAAACACTAAAAAATCTAAATAGACCCCGACAGCATGATGAATTGGTATTTCAGTATTTCTACTAATTACAACAGCCAAGCAAGCAAAACCTGGGACTAATTGTTTTAAAATTACAGGTTTTACTGCAAAGATGAACTAATGGAAAAATAAGATTTGGAAGAATTTTTTCCTCATTTATCAAGTGTTGTATAATGTTACGCTTACAGTAACAGCCTAGGGTGTCTAAACAGAACAAAGGAATATTAAATAAGCCAGCCATGACTAAATGACAAGCTTCATCCTGTCGTCTTCATCCTAGCATTGTATATTCAAAGTATGTGACACCGTGGGCTGTCACCATGCTTGTGAGCTCCTGTGAAAAAAAAAAAAGCCATTAACCACTGCGCCGTTTGACCCCCCTGTCATCAGACACGTAAAATCCATCAGGCTGTCGGTGCAGAAAGAGAGCGCGATCCTGTCATTTGTGTAACGTCTGCACCGCAGTGTGAAGTTTGCCATCCTGCCCGCTTCCCTTCCCTTTGAGAGAGCCGTGAGTGATTTCTATCAAATATGCTGCTTTGCAGCCCTCAAAGTAATGACAGAGACATAAACAGCGTTTTCTATTCATGGTTTAGCCTCTATGTATGGCTTTTATTTGGCCTTGGTGGCAAATGTCGCGCTGATAAATGCTTCAGCGAGAGGACATGCAGTGAGCTGGTTAAGCTGCTTGTTGAACGCAAGATGAAATATAAAAAATCCTGCTTTCCGTTGACCAAATTCAGAGGTTTTCTTTGTGATTTCTGGAATCTTTTCGGCAGTAATTAATCCCAGGAGGCTGAGTTTGCTTTAGATTTGTAGCCACTGGGAATAAAAGTCATTGTTTTTTTGGGGGGGGTGTCTGTCCATGCAGGAGTTCGTGCTGTTATTTTTTTCTCGCTTGGAGGCATAGGCAGCCTTATCTGGAACGCTGTTTGTGGGGTATGATTGTGGCCGGTTCATCTGTCACAGTTACCACAGCTGGACACGTTTGGAGGTCAGCGAGAGGTAAAGTCTTTACCCTCGCGTTGATTCCCAGTGACACCCGGTGGAGCCCTGCGTGTCCCTCTGACAGAGGCTGCAGCAAACTATTACACACACACCCGCTACCCTTTAGCCTAAAATGTATCTGCAAAATACCAATTTACTCTTCCCCCCCATCAGCCGTCATTGTATAATTATTTAGGGTTGACATGAAGCACTCAACTTCCATTAGCAGGTTTCATTTTTGTCAGGTTAAGATCTGTCAGATAAAATAATGGAGTTTAGCAACGTGACTGTCAGCCTCAACAAGCCCTCAGCCTCTCATTAAGCTCCACTGTTTGCACCTGATCTGAAACCTCTAATATCGCCACCAGCTTCAAAGAAATGAGTTCAGCTTTAGTCAAGCCTCACTTCCACCTCATATCAACATCATTTGTCATCTCTCTTTTTTTTAATAATTCGCTCAATATTAACAAATTAAATGAGGTTTTTTTCCTTTCCTTTGTATCCCCTCGCAAACTTTTCTGAGAAATTATAGGTTTCTATGGTTGACGGGACAAAGCGGGACAAATAAATCAATACGAGGAAAATGAAAGCAAATTGAATCTATTAAAGGAAAATTACTGGGAGAACAGAAACGAAACGCGGTGGAAACCAGAGTCACGGCTGCGGACAATTAATGACAGTGAGAGCAAAAGGTGCTGGCTCATTAAGCCGGGCCAGGCCAAAAGCAGACCAGAACAAACCGTCTGAGGAAGACTTCCCCTCTTACCTGCGCCCTCCCTTCCCTTACCTGAGGAGTGCCGAGCAGCGGGGTGCAGCGGGGGACCTTCAGATCAATGTGAGCCAGTGAGGGGGGCTCTCCCGGGCAGAAATGAGTAATTAGCACTAATTAGTGGCAGTGATTAACCACACAGGGGAACGTGGGGGCCGGAAGGGAGCAGATTGATAGAGCTGGCCCTCCTAACCCATAGAGACTCTACTGCATCTTAAGCAGGGCGTTGTGGGGGGTGCGCCTGGCTGTGGCTGCCAGCCAGATGCTAAAACGGCCATAAATAAAAAGGTGGAGCGTGAGTCAAGGGTGCCTTGAAGACGTTTTGACAAAAAGAGGCTGAGGATTGCTGCTACAAATCAGAAATTGTCAATTCTTCCCCCCAAAGGCAAAGGGATTGAACTTGGACTTGAAGCCAAAAGTCCTTTCAAGGAGATAATTTGACCAATTCTGAGCTGCTAAGTGGAAGGAGAATTGAACAGGAAGTGTCCACCTGGCATGAAGGTGGCCGAGCTCAACCATGTGTCCACCAACAGTCAGGGTGGCAGAGTGTGAGAAAACAAAACTCAAATCTTGAATCAAACTTTTCCAGAATTAAACTAAAGTCAGTTTTTAGCACAAAAAAGCAATTCCAATGAATTCATGTCGACTGTGGTCAAAACACTAAGAGAGATGAGGAAGATGGGTGGACTGATGCATGAAGGACAGAGAAGACACTGGATGGATTGAACGATGGACACGCAATGACTGACGGATGGATGAACGTCAGTAGACAAGCTGACAAATGGATGGATCGATGGGCAAGTGGATGGACAGATGGATGAACAATCGGATGATGGACAGATTGATGGATAAATAAGTACATAAAGGGATAGATTAATATAATGTTCAAACATGCATATGGATGAATGGACACATGGATGAACAAACTCACAGATGGATGCATGAATGGTTGGACGTCAGCCTAGCAGATGGATGGACAGATGAATAGACAAACAAGAAGATGGACAGACAAATGAACAAGCGAATGGGTGGAAAGATGGATGAATGGATGGATGGACAAATGGACATATGAACAAACTCTTGTTCGTGTATTGATGGATGGCTGACAATCAAGCAGCTGGTTGGATGAATAAAGAATAAGAGGAGGGATGGACGAATGCACAAACAGGACAGATGGATGGACAAACATGCAGGTGGATGGATGGAAAGATGAATGAACATGCAGATGGACAGATGGATGAAGGATGTGAAAGCAGATTGTCGGATGGATAGAAAATTAGATGGACAGACAATCAGATGTATGAGAGACAAATGGACAAACAAGTCCACCCATATGTCCACAGATGAATGGGCAGATGGATGAAAAAAGCAGATGGACAATCCAATGAAGCATGATGGAGACAACTTTTGGACAAAAGTGTAGAAACCCTGACAGGTGAAAACTGGAAACACAATAACATATTCAGACTTTTAAGAAAACATCTTATTTTTCGGAAGAAATTCAATTTATTTGTCCTGCTCCCACACTCCTGGTGTTTGAGTATGTACACACACATAAACACACTTCATATTGCCTTCTTCAGCTCCACTTTCTTTTACTTGTTTACCGTAGGAAACTGAATGGTAATGGACCCTGTTCTGCTCTGCCTCGCTGCCTCGCAACAGAAACAAGCTCCATTGTTGCTGAAAAATCTATTAAATCTAATCAGTGAACCACAACGTCCCAAGCTGAGCAATACTCACTCCTCAAGCGAGATGACCGACCCTCTGACCACCTCGAAAAATTGGGTGGTCCAGGACAAAAACAGGAGAAGAAAGTGAAATCCTGCGAACATGTCTGTACACGGCCAGAGCTGTTCGACCTCGGAGGGACGGAGAAGCGACATCTACAGACCAACAGAGCGGAGTGAATAAAGGCCACTCATTATTGCATTTACAGCAGCGGTTCTACTGGAGAGGGTCTAACCAGAAACGGGTCATCAGCCGGGATTCCAGAGACTCAGAAAAACTCCAGTTTTATTTCTTAAAGTGAAACAGGAAGAGGTGAATCTCCTTTATCAACAATAACTTTTAATTAGAACAAGGTTTTTTTAATCACATTAAAACATGATTTCTTCACTGTTGACATGTGAAGGTCATCAGAACTGACTGGGTGGAGAAAATGGGGATAAGCAACATTAATAAACAAATCCCTTCCCTGGGTAAATGGCGCTCATACAACGCTTTTGAAAAGGAGTCACCCCCTCAGGTGTTTTACCCTTTTCAGTGCTTTTACAAATTAATCATGATCAATAAAATTTGGCCTTTATGACAGAAATGAATAAAAACTCTTTAATGTTAAAGTGAAAAAACAAAATAATGAAGTACATAAGTGAATAAGTGACCCTGACTTAATCTTAGGAATGTTCTTCAGGTGATAGAAGGTCGACTTTGTAATTGTCTTTTTGTGTTGCTGAAGGTTCAAGTGTAGGTGTAACAACTGGATGTAAAGAGGAATAACCAGGAGTCAGCACAGAGATTCAGTTTTGCTTCTGTTCATCTGAAGAACGTTATGGCTCCTTCAGACATTGATTTGTTCTAGCATCTGTTTGGTGCTTGATGGCTTTGTAAAGTTATGCACAATACTGTAGATCATCAGCATTGTTCTTGTGTTTGTTATAATAAGTGCTAGAAAGAGCATATAGATATTAAACAACAGGGGTCCACAGATTTAACCTTGGGGTACGAGACTTTTGTCCACTCCAATGAAAAGTCGCCTATTGACATGAGATGTCTCTGTTCTTTAGGTTGGATTCAAACCAGTCAAGTACTGGACCAGAGACTGACCCAGTTCTTCAGCCATCTAATCAGAATAAAGTAAAATGCCAGAATATAACCACCATTCAGGCTCTGGTCAAATAAAGCTTTATAGCCACCATTAATTTTACATCCATAATTATTCTCATCTTTTAATTATCCTGCTCTGGTTTTGTTTTCTGATGAAGACAGAAAAAAAGGCAAATAAGATCCTCACCTTGAATCAGTACAAAAACTCTTCATAAATGCAGCTTTAAAAAGAAAGATTTTCAGGCTCCGCTGGCTCAGTCGTTTGACATTTAGGGTTTAAAAAGCACTTACTTCCAAATCTAAACCCTTTCACCTTTAGCAGCGTGGTGCAGAGCTTAAAAGTCACATTTATTTAAGGTACTTAAGGTCAACGGTATGCAGGAATATATCCCCTTTAAATAATAGTTGAGGTGTCATGTGGTAATTTTAGGTTATTAGAAAATAACAATGGTATATGAAGGAAAAAAATCCCTCAAACAGGATGATAGTGACTTGTTTAAAGCAACTATTTTAGGATCTGCAGAGGGACTGATGCATGCTGAAGCTAAAACTCACTTACTTTGTGCTTTGTTCCTAATGTCCTTCAAAAATCTGACAGTAAAGACTCTTAAGGATGTTAACATTAATGGAATGATTGAATAAAAACAGACAATCTGTGAATTACGCAAGTCAAACAACTAAAACTTGAGCATGTTAGCTTTTGTTATAGGAAAAAGGAAGCCAAGCAAACAGAAACCTCAAGAATTTAACTGTATAAAAGAATAAATAAAAAGAAAGTAACTGATGCATAAAGACAGACATGCTGCTGCTTTTCTAGTTCAAAGCAGACATAAATCTTTAGTGGAAAGTATTGAAGTTCAGTTGAAGATGAGAACACAATCACAAGCAAAGCTCTGGGTAAAAGTTAGGCATAATAATCATTTAAAACACCTTTGAACCAAAGTAGGGTTGGAAACTGATAGAAATCTACGTTTTGCTAGGTGAATTTCTACCCCAGATGTCGTCTAGAGCAGATGGACTAATTATCGCATCGTTTACTTTGAGCCCAGTCATATTTTTAGAACTAGCTATATCTCCAATAAAGGCTAGTGATAGAGTGTGGACTACAGTCAACCACAGATAGCTAAATTCTGCGACTTGAAACACATTTTAACACCAAATATATTCATTAATACGGACAGTGGAAAGAGCCTTAGCGCTACGGTAGAAGATAATGTGGAAAGTCTTTCTTATTTCTGCTCTTGTGGGTTCAGCCAATCATGGCCAAGGGAAAAAATGGCACTCTTGGATTGGCTTTCTCTGCGAACACCAGCCAATAATGCATCGCATAGCAAAGTGCATAAAATATTTTAGATTTCCTCCATGAGAAAATATAATAGGCAAATTTTCTGTAACCAATTTGAAGTTACATTTCACAGATAAATTTGTAAATACTGAACTGTGAATATGCGACGGTCCATTGTAGATTAAAGACTAAAGATTTCCAACGTGGTAGGTAATGTGGCAGCAACAAAACACCACACATGTATCCGTCCGTCATCTACACCAAGATCACTGGAGAAAAGTGCATCCGGAACAGGTTGACCAGTCCATGCCAGAACACTACGGCACATAATGCTTGAATATTATAATTATATATATATATAATATATATATATATATATATATATAAACAGAAAACAACTTTCATGGTGAAACATTTATACTTGCCAAACTTTTCTCCAACTTTCCAAAACCTTTTTTTTCCCAACTTGCCTTTAGGTTTATTTCAACCCTGTTTTCTTTAAAAACTTTTAAATAAATAATACATGAGAGCAAATTTAAGGGCTTTAAAATCCTCCAATGCTTGTTTCCAGCTAATTTCCAAAGCAAAAGGTATTTAATAATTTTCAAACCACTAACTCAAAGCTTTTCAGGAAATATTTTCCAAATTGCTTTGCTGATTTTTAGTCCACTACAGTTGTAAAAATATGAACATTTCTTTGCTGGAAATACATTTCGACTATAGTCTTGTTTGGCAACTGTATTTTTCTCGATACTGAGTCTCAGTTTCTGAGTGAAGAAAAAAAGTGTGTTATATCTTATTATTTAGAAACGTTTGAGTTAATATCTTGGCAGAAATGTTGCTTTTTCAAAATATAACAGATTTGTTGACATGAGCTCTGAGCCGTTTTTATTTATTAAAAGCATAATCAGAAAAGGCCAATGAAGATAAATATGTGGGAACATCAAACCTCTAGCTTGCAGAAACTTGTGCAGTTTCCTGATGACCAACTGCCAAACACATCCCAACCGAACCGAGACCATTATGTGCCCTCCTGTACCGATTAGATGTGGAAACCTGTTCCAGCTTGTCCTCCCTCTGCAAACCAAAAATACCTAACACAGCAGCTTCTCTGGCAACACTGTCAAATTGCTCTAAACTTATGAGACCAAACAGGCTTCTGATTATAAATGTGTAGGGTGGACAGGTCAGAGTGGAGCCCAGTGGCCTGTAGTGGCTGGTTTATCCACTGATCAATTTCAAATATCAAGAAAAGTCCAGCAAAAGTTAGAAACTGTACAAACTAAGTCAAAGATGTTTGTAGTCTGAAGTCTGAAACTTTGGTTTTCTTATTAATTTAAGGTAGGAAAGGTATTCAGAAACGCTTCAAACACAGACTCCCTGTTTTGACCGGCAGCCATGATTGTTCAGGGAAGCTGCTGCAGGATTTAGGAACAGCTAAACGGCCGTGTCGGCAGGACTGCTGTGGCAAAGGCTCACTGTTTTGGTTTTGACCCAATGAGAATTGTAAAGTTATTTTTTCACAGCGTATAAATTTTGTAACCAACTGAAATAAGAGCTTTGTAAATATGAATTTACTCACTTGAGCCAGTTAAACATGGAAGATGCTTATTAAGAGTCGTTCTTTTATTAGAAAGTGAAATTAAACGAAGACTCCTGGTTTGAGTATCACACTCCTCCAACAGCAAATGAAAGCTGAAATTGAAATGTAAAAATCTGAAGCGGAGCTGAAGGTGTTGTTTTTAATGAAGTGACTCGCATGCGCTCGTTCCTCCACCAGGCTTGAAAACAAATGACATGATAACCGCACGACGGGACCGGCTCACCAGCTCCACCAGCTTTTGTGACAAAACAAGCGGGACGCTTGATTTTAAACATCAATGACTTTAATTAGTGTCATTCCACAATCTCCAATAATAGTTGCGAATGGCGGGTCTGAGAGTCCCTGACAGCCGTTGAGATCTGTGGCAAAGCAGAAATGTGTGTGTGTGTGTGTGTGTGTGTGTGTGCGTGTGCATGCGTGCGTGTGTGCGCGTGGGGGGCTCTTAACAAGATAAGCCCTGAAATCAGCGAGCCCAAAGGAACGGCACCTGAACAAGAGTGCTGATGAAAATGACGGCGGTGTCGACCTGCTTGGAAACAACTGGAGTGTTGTTCACACGTCTTATCGTGAGAAGAGCCAACAACACCAGGAGCAACACGGCAGATAATTCCTGTCACTAGTACAGCAGGAAAACAGGGATCTTCCTTTTGTTTGGAAATGATTCAACAGAATCTGTGGATCTCCAGGAAAGATCCAGAGAAAAACATTCAAACACAGAAACAGATGAAACAGACAAGCTGATGCTTTTTACAGAATAAAAGGTGGACTGATTGCTTTTTACTTTTAATAATGTTTCTATTTTTTTCTAATCATTTTCAAAATCTCTGTCTATTTTTGTTTTCATTTAAATTTTTTATTTTAAATTGTGTAAAGCACTTTGAAATGCCTTGCTGCTGAAATGTGCTATACAAATAAAATGTGATGATTGATTGATTAATGTATTTTATTTTCCATGCTCTGGAAAATCTTAAGTTTTTTTGTTTTTTCACTTTGTAGTTTCTGCTATAACTTGAACATCTATGTACAAAAACAAATGTTTAATACCTACAAGTGAAAAGCATATTCGATTCTACATTTCTAAGCAAGCAGAAATGTGGTAAATCCCTGAATTACTAAGGGAATAATAAATGTATCCAAATCCAAAAAAATGACAAGATGTTTCTGAAACGAGGAACAAATGGTAAATAGTTTGTACTTGTCAGACTTGTCAAGTCCAGAGAACTCCAAACCACTTCTTATGAGCTTTATGTCCAATTAATCATCAAATAATCAATAAAACAATTAATGTTCACATATAATGTAGAAAGTACTATGTCACTGATTTTAAAAAATTTCATTACCACTGATTATTGTGGGATGTTCAATAGTTTTAATTCATTGACATTTACATTAATGAAGAGTCTGTAGAACAATACATTTGACTGTTAATGGTGAAATGCATTAAGCCACATGGCCTGTACATGTTTGAATTTGAGTTTTTCTTAGATTGGACACATCAACTTCTTTGCAGTAAAACCATTTTAGCACTAAAATGATCTGGTTTAAAGCTTATTTATAATCATTTTTCTCAAAAACATGAAAATTTCCCACAGTTAAACCCTTCCTATACACTCTGGAAGTGACTGGGAAGACATGAAAAACTGAAACATCATTCAGATGATAGTAACGTTGGAGTCATTTATTCTAGTCTGTTGACACCAACGCAGAATAAATCTTTATACCTTATCTGAGCCCACTTGGACTTAGATGTGACACATATTTCTTCAAAACATGCAGTGCAGAATGGCAGCATGTTTGTACGGCAAAAAATTCAGAAGATTTAACTTACAAAAAGGCGACTATAAAGGTCTGATTTGAAACAGTATTTCTGAGGTTAAGAAAACTTTAAACTGGGCCAAAATAGCTGCATAAGTTAGCAGGAAATTAATTGGAATAATTTCTGAACATTAATGAAAAACAATTGTATTCAAATGCTAAATTGGTTTGATTTTCACTTTAACGTCTGAAATTGATTAAACTTTTGGACAGAACTGAAGCTCTGAGGGAGGAAAGAAATATCCAAGCCCACAGAAAATGTTTGATAGTTATTGGAGTTTTTATGGGATTTGTTGACAATAAGAAAAATACAGACTCTCACAAGAGTCATCCATAAAAGAGATACTTCAAGCCAAACAATGGAATGACCTTGGCTGAAAACCCACTTTGCGGAGGACAAACAGAACAAATGGAGAGGCTTTTATGTTTGGAAGCAGACGACAGTGTTCCTACAACGCCTGAAAGACCGACTGGTTTCAATTTCCTCCATCCTGACAGCCTCACAACTTTGAATCAAGGTGGCTTTTACAATAGCTGCACATTCAGCTTCAGATCATATGTTCCCCACAAACGGAGATCCTATAAAAACACCAAGATAACGTGATGTACTGCATTAGAACAATCGCCAGAGAAAAAGGCCTAAAGTGATTTAAACACAACAGAAGTTAAGTCAGTCTGGTTAGTATGAGCACAGTTGGTGGAAGAGATGAAGGAAACGTTCAAGAGCAGTTGTGACACTCATTGAATTACATGTTGACAGCTCTGTGTTAGCGAAGAGATGAAAGCAAAATGAGATTTTCAAAAGTGAATATGGAAAATGATGGTATTGCTTTCTCCACATTGTCAAAGCTGACAGTGCTATTACCATCACTGTAACGTCAGGTGGTGGCGTATAGTATCCAGTTAGAAGAAAATCAGCAAACGGATTTTGAATATTGATTGTGTTTCGGGGATGAAAAAGGCGAAACTGGGGAAAAATCCTGTAATTAGAGTGGGAGAGGAGTGAAAACGTTCAAAACATGGAGGATTGGTTCAATAAACCTGATGATAAAGTTAAGCAAGCATCATCAGTGGTGGCATTGTGAGATGTACGTGAGAGGGAATGAAAGTCAGAATATACAGGATGTCTCATAAGTTATGTTTCCATTGACTGTAAAATGATACAAATTGGAATTATGAAAATAAATGTACTTAATGGATAATTTTGAAAGTCAAATTGAAATTTGTGTATTTCACAAGTCTGCAATTTAAACATGTGATCAACAACTGGATGTTACTACTGGCAGAAACAACAAAGAAGACAATAAGAAGTGGTAAGAGGATGATGTTGCGGTCTGTTTTTTAATGACCTATCACATGAACAAAATTATTCACATATGATTTTAATCATGGTTTTTATTTGGGATATTGTGCTTTTTTGACATTTAGCAGAATATCAACAAAATTTTGCCCACATTTTAAAAGTTGTCCTGCAACCTCAATCAAATTAATGAATTACTTCCTTTGTATGCACTCGAGGTGTGTATCCAAATCCAAATAAGTAAAATGCACTGCAAATAAAAAACAAAATATGATTTTTAATTGGTGATCTAATTCATTACAGGAAAAAGTGACCAAACCAACCTGGTGAAAGTAAACTCCATCATGGTGTCAAGTTAGGAATTACTTGACTGATCCATATGTTTTCTTCGCATCCCAACTCTCACTACTACCCAACAAGCAGAATAAGAAATCATCTAAATACACCCTGTTTTAGAACAGGGTGTAAAGTCGACTAAAAAAATCACAAAAAGCAAGAAATTATTTCATATTTTAGAGGACTTCAATAAAAGATGAGAGAAACCATTGATGCCCATCAGTCTGGAAGAAAAACTTGATAAGTATTTTCATTCTTATTAAGAAAATCATATTTTGGTTAATTTAACTACTAGCATCATGAGAGAATTTCCATTCCAGTTAAACAAGCTTTCTATAAAATAAAAATACATTTTATTAATTACTTTTTTTTTGGTAAATAGTCTCGTAGATTACTTTTCCACTCTTTAAATGAGGATACCAATCACAGTCAAAGAACCAACCTAAGTATTGTAATGAATGGCCCCAGACTCAAGGACATTATATATTCCATTACTGGAACAATTACCATTTTTAATTCACATTTTTAAAAAGGACAAAATGTCACATCATACCCTTTAAAAATGCATTTAACAATTGCTTTTAATGATGTCCATACTTTTTATAAATTTTAAATAAATGCCTAAATTGGGTTTTGTTTTAGCTTTCATTACAGTATTACAGAGGTTTAGGAAAGACGTAAGAATTTAAATGTGTAAAACAAAAATTTGATCACTGTGTTTTCTTTAAATTATTACATTATAAAAAATAGAAAACAAATATTGCCTTGATGGCTTAATAGAATAATCTTCAGTGGATGCAGGGAAGCCAAGGGCAGTAAATGAGCTTAATGTGCCTTAAAATGGATTAATCTTCTATAACTAAATGAAAACCAAGAGTACTTCATCATTAATGCATGCAAGGAATAGCAAGTAAAAAGAAAACTTATTAAAACTTAGGCTGAAACTTCTGTAAGTGAGTCGATACTTTTAAAGTGCAAGAGGGAAGAAAAAAAAAGTCACTCAAGACAAAAGAACAAATGACACAGTAGTCTTATTATTCCAGGACTGTGTGGTAATATATTATCTCTTCATTAAACATTTGTGTTGGATCTCTGCTCTAATTAGTTGGCTTACTTGTCTCTTTACGCTGGAAGTTGTGTCACTTTCAGGTAGAGCCGTCAATGAGCCTGAGAGGGGATTTCAGAATGAATTTGTCGCCACATTCGGTTTGACATTTCTCTCTTCGCTTGCTACAGACGAGGCATACGTCGACATTTAGGACGCCCAAACTGTTCACATGGTGTAATGTCTGCCAGCCTGACAAACATCAGCTCACTCAGCCAATAAAACGAACAGGAGAACATCCAGGCTCTGCTGTCAGCTGCCTGGATATCAGCATATTGAGCGTTTCCTGCTCTGCCTTCAATATTCCAGTAAACAAAGACACTGGGAAGGATTGTCCCAGCCTTGTCCTGTCAAACAATCCAACACCGTTGGATCAGCATATTGAGTGTTGGATTGTTTGATGGTTTTATTAGGTACCGGCAACCAATTTTTTTCCTTTATATTTTTTGTACTCTCAATGCATTTTTCTATTAAGTGTATTACCAGAAAGGAGCAGAAAAAATTTCAGACCATTATCTCTAACGGTCTCCGAGATTTGGGGCGTTTGTGTACCTTGCCACAAACCCACCTTTGAGTAGAAAAAGATGGGGTTTTTGAAAGCCGATTAATTTAAACATAAATACATTTGACACTTATTTGTAATGACATCCTTTAAATATATATAAATCATATTGAAAAAATGAATATGTACAGTATAAATAGCTTCTTTTAAAATGAAGGTTCTTTAAAATATGTAATTTTTAAAAATAAAACAAATTTCAATATTTACCCTGACAGCAGAGATGGCATGTTTGGGATACGATATTAAAAAATATAAGTTGAAACCAAGCTCATAAAGTTATTTTTCCCATCCTGCTCTGTGGTCTTAACATGCTCAATTTTTTGTAGGAGTCTGGGACTGTTCAATAAAAATTTATTAGACCGCAAAACTGCTTCCCTAGCAAATTTGACCGACGGAAAAAAATTTCAAAAAATTGACAAAATTAAGTATTTTTCAACCACTCCCCAAACTTTTATTTTTCATCCGATTTCAATAAATCTTCTCTACTACAGATACATAAGGCTGGTGAATAACATAAAGGCATCCATTTTTGGCTATCTTTAATAGTTTCCTTGATATTGCTGATAGGAAAAGGGATTTATTTTTTGTTTTTTTAAAAAAATCTAATTTTAGAGAATTTTGGACTTGATCAAAATGTTTATTTTTTTTGCATCTCATTGAAACTTCCTTCCTAAGTGTCAATTAGGCTACAGCATCATATGAAAACAATTATCTTATGGCTATCTTTAGTAGTTTTTTCTATATTGTTAGCAGAAAATAGAGATTGTTTTTAGATTTCTTTCTTTATGGAAAATTCCCTACTACTGACGATCTGAAAAAGTCCCAAAGAAAGTACAGTTTTTCATAAAAAGTGTCTAGAATTTATTATTTAAGTATAGATACAGTCACTTCATCATGCCGCCAACCACATGATGATGCCCTGGGCGGTTGCCCAGGCCTCCCATATCAGAAACCGCCACTGAGCCCGTCTGCTAACGGCTTCATGTCCTTGTTGCACAAATCACACAAAATCAGCACAAACCTAAACCACACAAATACAGGTCATCATGCATATTTCCCGTGGCCCATAAAAACAGCGGATCTAATCCGCTTTTTTATTATTAGGGTTTTTATTATTTATTATAAGGACAGGGAAGCAAAGCAAACCTGTGGAAGAGAAGGATGAATAACCCCACGTTCAGGTGAGGAGGTGAAGGGACTATGTTTGCTTACTTTTCTCCTCTTTTATAAAAGTTTAACCTAGATTTAACTTTAGATTTAACTCCTGCCACAGTCTTTGTGCGGCGCTCAGATTGCGTTAGATCGCCGTGGAGCTCAGCGTAGCGCGGTGGATGTTATGATCAACCAGCCGGGCTGATGCTGACATCCTGCACGGTCCGCTTTTCAGTTTGCAAAATCACAAAAACGTTTGTTAAACCAGTGTCCCCGGTAGAACCGTGCATACAATAAAAAGCTCAGGAGGGATTCACTCGATCCGCTCTTACCGGAAACTTAAACTCCGGTTCTTCGTTTTTAGCTTCACCACGTAGCTACATTTAGCTGACAGAAGGAACGAAAAGCAGGAAGTTGCGACTCAGCGGAGGTCGTTCGTGTTTTAATATGCGTGGGGCGTCACGCACATTGATTCTACAAGTGTGGATCCAGTATTATATTAAAGCTGACACATTGATCTTTACTTTTATACCCATTTTGTCAGGTTTATTTTTTAGATTTCGTTCATTATTTGACAAAGTTTTGATTTATAATTTACAAAAAAACTTTTAAAAAAAACTTTGCCGAACCGGGTATGTATAGAAAGCCTATAGTTTCGGTTTAATATGATATCACTTTTGGCTCATTTGGTCATATGTTCGCACGCACTTCCTCGGCAAATGGAATGGAGTTTGATCACAGCGGACTAAAAAGCACCTGTGTGAATGCAGCCTTAGATTACCTGATAGTATGGGAATTTGGAGATTACATTGGTGTCATTAATTTGTCACTCTTCTGTGTGGACTCATCAACGCTAGGCACAAAAGCTTCAAGAGGAGATACTCAAGAAGAAAACATTTTCAGAATATCTTTTGGTTTTTTCAACCGGATCTCACCTGCTGCTACCTAAATGGCTTAGTTTTCATTTAAACCACCAAAGGTTGGGATGTCATTCCATCATATTCTTAAAAAAAGAACAATTTCTTCCAGTAAATGTTTGATTTTGCACCTGTAATATTCAGAGTTTCTATGGAGGGTAACTCTTTATTCTTACAAAATGATGTCATAATATTTCTGCTCCAATATGCTTTTTTTAAAGTTCACTAACGTGAACTTTAAATGGCATCACTGACCATTAACTAGTGATAAATGCAGGGTTTATAAACAGTGTGATTCATTGCCGTACAGCTAATACATATTAAAAACATTCAGACAAACTGCTTGTTCTTTTATTATTTACGATCAGAGTTTTCATCCATTTAAATTTTATCTATTTTTAACCTTATTTTTATGTTTAACTTAAACATAAACTCAGACTGGAGATTGTCGGCAGGCTCCTTGAACTTATTTTGGCAGGCTGGCTGCTTCCAGATGACAAAAGTCTCTCTTTCCTCGTCTTCAGCGAAAAGTTGCCAAGTAGAAACTTTATTTTTTGATGCTGGAGTTTTTGCTTTGGCAGCAGAAATGAAAAGTCGTCGTGTTTTTCTACCAGCATGCTGAAGGAAAACCCTTAGAAGGTAAACTGTAGTCTGAATTAATTTAACAAATAGATATTTTTAATTATGGCCATTAAAATGGAGAAATTAAATTAATTCATTTTGGAATTTATTATAAATGTAGTTGATTCAGTTATTTCTTCTGTAGTGTTGATAATATAAAATATTAAATATTTGTTTAGTGCTACCAAGTAGAGGTTAATTTTAACATAAAATTTCATTAAGCAATTATTTATTGGAACAAATTTAGATATAAATTCTCGTCCCAGTCTGTCTTGCAACACCTTGAATATGTTTACGACATTAAATCTGGAACATATTACATCATAAATCCATAACACAGAACGTACTGCTGCTTGTTTTGAAGGTGATGTTTGTCAGATAAAATCCCAATCCCATTTTGGCACCTTTAAAATGTAGCATGCTTAGGATGCCAACTTCTTTATTTATTCCAAGACGTATTAATATATGCAACCGTTAGCGTGCTGGAAATGATCCATCGAGTAGCAATAATTAAACTCTCCGTCTCCCTGATAAAGATCTGCCATGGCTGTTGAATCATCAAGCAAAACCAGCGATCAGCTAAATGTCAAAACAGACAGTTGTGTCCACGGACTCTGGGTTAATAGCGGCTTATCTTGCGAGCATTTGGTCAACGCCGCTGTGAGCTGCAGAGGTATGCGGTTCTGTAACCCGCCGTGAGGAGGTAAACAGTCAAATTGCCAACATTAGCACGAGAATATCTGCAACAAATTGCTCCTGGCAAGGAGCTCAGCCCATTATCTGATCAGATTTGACCACACATTTTTCAGTCCATCCAGCTGACAAACACAGCACAAGTGGGTAATGTGCCAGGCTGGCTGACCTCGGGCTGTCAGAGCGAGCAGAGAGGTTTCCAGCACTCGGAGGCTCCTCTTTCTCCCACTTTGGAGTTCTCAATCAGGTTCACGGTGGAGACTTCATGAATAAGCCTTAATGTGACAGAGAAATTGGGGATTGCTTTCTGCGTCTGGCTCTGCCAACAGTGTGATGATATCGACGACTAGATGGCGTGAACGCAGAGACTCCAAAGAGCGGATTAGAGAGGGGAGATAAGGCTATCCACTGTAATTAAGCCCTATCTCTGTACAGCCACTGAAGAAATAAATCACCCTTCAGAGCTTGCCAGTGTTGAAATGCATGAACAATTATTCAGTAATTAATCGTTATACATACAGGCTCCAAACACTAATAGGACAAATTTTAACTACAGCATTATAGTACTGCTAAATTAAATTAAATCTGAATGCATTTAAGATCAATGTAATAGATCACCTATTCAACCTTTTTTAATCACTCCAATGTAATTGCATTAGCTCCGTTATCAAGCATTTTATGATGTTCCCCGTGTTAATTTCCAATTGCAGACATGTATAATTGAAAATGGAAATGCATAGGGTGTGGCAGCCGACAAACACGTCCCCTTCTGCTGCGTCCACAAGACTCAGAGAACGAGTGGCTTTGATTAAACTACAACACTAAGGATTGAACTTTCCAGTTTAACTGAATGTTTCTACTATTAAGTCACGTATTTGTTTTATTTCATTTAATAAATAGGTTATTTGCAAGAGCATCGACGCATCAAGTGATTTGATAAAAGCTCTGGTCAAATTTACATACTGCAGTAATGTGCATAGATGCCATTAAGTTGCGGTTTTTAAATGATGTATGAACTGTTCGTTTTTTACAGTGTGGGATGACTACACACCATAAAACTTCAATTACACCAAAATAGAGATGTGAATCTTTCAGTGTCTAGCGATCCGATTCATTTCAGAAACCAATTTTTCTATTCAAACGGTCTACAGATTCTGCCCAAAGTATGAGACTGACGAGAGGAACAGACAGTGTAAACAAACGTAACATTTATTAAAAACAATCCTATGAGGTTCCACAGTGTTTTAAATTACAACAGCTTATATTTAAACAAAATTAGGTTTGTACATTTTTAGCTTAGCTTAGCTGTATGGCTTTTTTTTTAAATAAAAAAACATTAAAGAATTATTCAAAAATAAATACAGTGGACGATGGATTCCTGAGCATTTTGAATTTATTCAGAAATCCTCTATGTTTTCCTCTATAGAATACATGTATTTTTGCACCTTTATTTTTGTTCCAATAACGTGATTTTATAAAAAACTATTACTGTATTTTCCGCACTATAAGGCGCACCTAAAAACCTTAAATGTCCTCAAAAGCCAACAGTGCGCCTTACAATCTGGTGCGCCTTATATATGGACCAATATTGAGCCACAACAAGTCTAGCAACTATGGTAAGCAGCCGCCGACTTCATTTTCCCACGGTGCATGCTGGGATAGTTGTCAGAACGCTGGTTTGTTTAATAAAGTTTGATAATACATTTAAACCCGGGGGGGGAGCGGCGGGGGGAGAGAGACAGAGGCTGCGGCGGCAGCGTGTCGGTTGGTCTGTGTTACCCAGAAAGCAGTTGGGCACAATATCGCAACACTGAGTGAAACAAGACTGGGGCAGACGACTATATAAAGTACTTGGGGACCTCTTCTTTATTGTGGGTGTGTAATACTAGAGTATAGAACAAATTGGCAACCCAAACTGAAGTGTCTATTCTATGCGCCTTATAATGCGGTGCGCCTTATATATGAAAAAAGTTTTAAAACAGGCCATTTGTTGAGGGTTAGCCATTAATTTAATGTCTGAAATGTTCTTTTTTCACTTCCTAAATATTAAATAGCTCTAAAAACACATGGATTGGGTGCATACAGTTGAATGTGCACTGATCCTACACCTATTGACTTCAGCATTCATAGATTTTACCATTAGATTAGACTTTGGGCGAAAAACTCGAGACTGAAAGCTTTGAGATTTGTCTTGGAAACGACTCCAACGTGTCTGAAAAATAAACTCATTATTGCAAGTCCGAATATGAAGTCCTTCTCTAGGAAAAATAAAAGACCCAAATTCTTTCTGCCAACTTTTACTGTTCAAAGAAACTTTAAACTTCTTCCTTTTTCTCACCGTTGGACCCTTGCTGGTCACATTCTAATTATAAGGCCATTTTTAAAAAGGCGCCAAACTTCTTAAATGTATTTTTACTTTCTGGGCACCTGGAAGAACAAGCAGAACAGAATCATCTTTCACTTCTTTTCACCCTTTAATTTCACACTTCTTTTCTTCCAGCTGTTTTAGCAGGTTTTAGCAGATAGTGTTCCAACGTTATTTGATCATTTTAGACCAGATCTTTCTCTCATAATGAGGATCTCACACACCAATACATCCTGACTTTAAATACAGCCCGAATTAATTAACATATATTTGTGTGTAGCTATAGAAACAGAATCAGTTCTGACTTGATTACTGCAACAAGTGCAGCATGTTTTGGGATATTAACATGAAAACCAATTTTTAAAACAAGTTCCAAAAGGACAAAGGTTATACTTTCCTATTTTATAGAGGAAAAACACTTACTAGCTTCATCCAAACTGATTTTTCCAAACATCTAATCAATGTGTAGGAATGAAAAGCAGTAAAGAGCAACAAGAAGTCTTTTTAATCAACGATAAGAGCTTATCTCTGGCGAGGCACCGATCAGAAATCGTATCTGCAGATTTTATTTTTTCTTGTGTTGGAATAATAAAATATGCCATTCCTAAGAGAACATAAAAGGAATCAAAAGCTTATTCCCTTTTATGAATCAAAACATTGGATCAGCTGTTATATGATGCAGTTATGGACTGCAAATGGGAATTCTTTGTTTTAAAACATTTAATTAGAGCTGAGTCCTATTTTGAATTGCGATATCAATGTATGCAGCGGACAGCTTGGATGCAGTAATTGGCAGCAAACCATATTTCACGTGTCCTGCATTCACGCTCCGCATATCAATGATGCATTCTGCCAACTGTCCTTAATGGCCGAGATCAAAGAGTCTGGAGGGGACATGGTAAGGAAAGAAAAGTCAGGAAAATGTGGGTTAATCAAAGTTAATATTGCATTATTTTCTTTTAGTGTTACAGCTATAAAACACAGGAAAAAAAACTTACAAAGTCACTATTTTGATCACCAGTCAGACTCTGATCAAAGAAGATTTACCCAGTGCAAACATTTTGTTACATCAGTATGAACCAATATACGTTTACTTGTTCATATCTTTAATAATAATAATAATTAATAATGATCAAAATGAATGCAAATCTGCTTATAAATTACCCTTATACTAAATTAAATAAATGATTTAAAGTATTCATTGAAACAAACATTTCTACCAGAAGTTCTCCATTATGATCACAGGGGCATAAAGTAAATGTGCAACCGTATAAATTAATTTGGCATTGAAAGCAAAGCTGTGATAAGCAGAGAAGAGGTAAAATGCCTTACATACATCAACCTATTATAAAATTAGGAATATTGTTAAATTAGAACAGCTGCTTCCTTATGCAATTAGCAAGAGAGCGCTGGTATGACTGTACATAAAAATTAATGTAATCAACAAAATGGACAACGGTTTGCAGAGGGATTAAAATTAGCTAATGAGACTATAATGACATGTGGGAAAAGTGGGAAAATGTACATTATTGCACTAATTATTGTAATTTACGTTTGCATATATTACACATGTAGCACTCCTAATAAAGGATCCAACTCAGTTAAAAATGTTACTATCACAGACATTCCTTTAATGTCTCCTATATTCCACACACTAATTTTACCATTAGCATGTGTTGTTCACTTGAAACCAGACAGTTCTAGATTATTTCTCCACTGTTCAGGTAAAAGTTTGAAAGAGGAGCCACCTGAAGATTCTCCACTGTTTAAAACTGATGTTGCTCAAAGCAAAAACCAACAGCAGTTATCTATAAAATTACCAACAAAGTTCAAAAGGCGCCACAAAAACACCTCTATTTCTCAGCTGCATATCTGGCAACACATTAACAACTTCGCCAACAAGGCTTTGGTTAAATGGATTAGATTTTCTTCAGTTTGACTTTGTCAAAACAAGAAAATCCCTCTGATTTGCTTGTTGCCATTTGGAGTGTTTAAATCTCCCCCTATTGTGAGCTAGATGTAATGATTTCACCCAATCTTGACTGAGTTGAGAACAATAACACAGAAAAACAATCAAAGAACAACTCAAAACAGCTTCTTCCTCCCTTTCTGTGTCGGCTATGCTATACACATATTCGTTGCCATAGCAACCAACAACAATGTCACTACACGTTTCAGGATTCAACATCAAAATACACTCAAACATTTCCAGCCGAAAGAGCAGAAAATTCAATCCATTACAGTTTTATGTTTTTAGGTTTAATGTTTATTTTGTGATTATTAATAAGTGATCGTAGATTAGCTACCGCTGCTATTAGCCAAGCTAACAAAGCAGTGTTAGATGAGCTAATTCAACCTGCTCCACTGATGATCTGTCAGTGGTTTGTCGATCGCCTCTTTATTTTATAACTGAACCAAAAAAACAACAAATTCCGCATCATATCTACGTGTAAAGGTTATCAAAGCTAGCATCCCTGACCTACTTCCTTTTTCTTTAACAGAGCAGGCATCCATTTAAGATTTAGTGTGTATAGTTTGAACTTAGCTAACACCAGTGGTAGTCATCATCAGCAAGCAGCTTTTTGCTCTCCATCTGGAAGACGTGTGGCTGAAACGTGTCCACATAAAACACCCGGGGCTGGAAGACTGTCAGATTCAGAAAAAGCATGTAAGACTCCATGACCAACCCAAAGTGATGAAAATCTGCTCCACTTTCATCCACGGCCTGAACGAAAGCCACCCCACTTCCTGGAGTCCAGAACTAAACTTCTCCAGGTATCTTTAAGGTGTGTGATCGCTGGGTACCTGAACATGTCCCCCGGTCTCCTTTCTTTAACACCTGAAGCGTCTCTCTGCAGAGCTGACTTTGCCATCTGGTTTTGGTCCATTTTTAAAGAGAAGCCACTTTGCTTGGAAGCTACAGTTTCATTCCAGTTCATGGGTTCTCAGAGAAACTCAGATATTTACTCTCCATTTGACTCTAAACCGCAAACATTCATTGTTACAAGTTGGACAGGAAAATCTTTTGAAGGTCAGCATGTTACATTGAACTGATCCGGGGAAAAAAATGAAAAACAAACTGAACTATTCAACAATCTGCTAGCCTTGATTACATTCTCCAACGGCTCAAACATCTATTCCCCAACTTTTTCCTTTTTTTTTGTTTTCACCTTCTTTCCACCTTACCCTGAGGCAGTTGCTGAGTTTGGTAGAAAGAAGGACAGACAAGCATTTTGCCAGGAGCACAGAATCGCTAGATTTAAGTCTGTAACTGCTCGTCTCCTCTAGAGAATGACAATCACAAGGAAACAAAGACGGCGTGATGGTTTGACTGACAGCCTTTTATGTCTGTTCACTACAAGGTCAGATGTACCCCAAATAGAAAATGCATGCGAGTGATCCTGAGTTTCTTCAAAGGGTGTCCTTCGTTCGGCTTGAATGTTGTATGTTTTGTTAAAATGGAGAGTGTGACTTATGAGTGGCAGCGAGGAGAACCAATCTAAAGTGTCGACATCAAACAAGAAGCCAAGCGGCATCAGAGTCCAATAATCTAAATATAATTTCGTGACTTCCACGACGCCAACTTCAACCTTGTCTCATAAATGTCATAAGGAGGGAATGTTCCGAGGTTAATTTCATCATATTATCAAGAGAATAAGGCAATTACCAACAAATGACAAAAAAGGGCAATTGAGAAGCAATTCTGCGGATAACTGACCGCGATATGTCCTCTCGGCAGGTGGCTATTCATAATACAGCAGGTGATTCATATGAATTATTTCCTACCTGTCATTCACTTTGCTCTGCAGCCAGAGTAATTGTAGTCCTGGAGATCTCACTCTGGCACCTACAGCGGGAGTCTTGGCTGACCTTCCTGGGTGATTCTTTCCAAGCAATTATCTGCAGACATTTTGGGAAAGAAAAGAGCGTAAATATTCCATAAGGAACCGCAAAACAAATATCCTTCAATACAACAGGCTTGTAAAAGCAACAGGAAGCCAAACGTGGTTATAGTTGGGATTATTGGGGGAAAGGAGGTTAGAATCCCCCCCCCTGTAAAGACAACAGGTGATGAAGGGAGTAGATTTTGAAATATTCCATTTTACCAACAATAAATTATGCACAGAGGACTATAAAACTGACATAACTGGTTCTAAACTTTGCCGCTACTCAACATTTAATTATTTTTGACCATAAATTGAAGCTTCAAGTTGAAAACCAACATTAATATTCATGCTAAAAGGTCAAGCAGCAACAAATGGGACACTGGACTTTCTGCAGGTCTGCTGCAGTTTGGTGCTGACGGTTTGTTGCTTTATAGGTCATGTTGATAAATTAAAACAAGCTCAATAATTTCCATTGCTATGATTCATCGTTTTTCTTGTTCTACTAAACACTGGATGACTAAAATCTCCTTTTTTTGTCTCAACTACCCCTTTGTTTTCAAATAGTTCATAATTAATTGTATTTGTTGTTTCTGTTGTTTTGTTTATTTAAAATGTCTTCCCGTTCCATGTTAAATCTTCCTGCAATATTGTATTACCTTCAAATTGTCTCAAAACGACAATATTATCATTTATCGCAATAACTTCTGGGATAATTTATTGTACAGCAAAGGTCTACATGTGGCTCCAGAAACTTTATTGGTGACACCTCAATACCAACGCTAATAGGGGAATAAATTAGATTTATTTTACATAAATTCAAACAAAATGCAGAAGAAGAAAGAGTATGAGGCACAACTGAAACCGTGTGTGCCTATACAATTTGCACCTTCAATGTCTGATAACTAATTTGAAGAAACATTTTGCTTTATGACATGTTGTACTACAGAGCCAGGATTATTCTTTTTGTAAAATATCACCTTACAGCCAATTACTTGTGGCACTAACTTCCACACGCTGCTTCCACCTGATAAAATTGTGCAGTTCCTCTGGCATTATACTTCTCGTTATCCCCCGGCCCCCAAGAATCGCATGAACACATCAATCTGCTTTCATTCTGAGTGTTGCTGTTCCTCGTTCTGGTATTTCCCTGCATATGCTTATTCAATATCCAGGCGATAAAAACCAGCAAGACCTCAATTTGCCTTGGAACGTTTAATCTCCAAAAGAAAACACGTCCACACAAAGCAGCGAGAAGCTAAGTAACGGCACAGGGTCATTTGGCGCCAATGAAGTATTGGTAAAAATGGGTTTCCATGGAGACTAATATGCTCTCTGCTGAAGACAGAGTGGCGTTCAGGAAGGACTGGAGGGAGCTGTGGGGCACGAAGATAAGTTCGCACAAAGAGACGCGACGTCAACACACCTGTAATTAACATGTAGAGTTAAACTCACAGCGAGCTGCGTTGGGAATATTTCAATAAGCGCTCTTTGAAGTAAAACAAGGAACAAATTCAACATGGAAATATCAGAAGGTGGACTGATGTTTGAGAAATAACCAACAAACATTTGTTCATAAAATTAAAGCTTCCTGCATTGTTTGCCTTTTTCACACTAAAACATGCTAAGTGTTATGATGGCATGGTGCACCACCCTTATTAAAAACCCACTTTCCTTCTGTTTTGGGTTCTAAGGGAGCCGGTTTATAGCTAATTTTACAGAAAAAAAGCCCCAGGATCGTTCATTGGCTCTGCCCAGTAAAACCAAGCACCTGCTGTTTTGCATAATTTAAAAATTTAAATAGCTCATAAAGAGATTTTTTGTTTCTTTTTTTTTCCTTTACTGCAGCATTTAAGTTTTGGGCATGCAAAAGTTTTCAATGTTACACAGCCCCTAGTTCCTACTAAAGGATTTTATTCCCCTCCACAGAACACAGGCCTCCTCAACAACCCCATACGTCTTGTTTCTAGTTGTTTAATAGTCGCCATGTCACCAACAATCAAACAACTCTGAATTATAGCTGGGACAAGAATGATTAGAGGATTCCAAAAGTGTTCAGATCTCTTGATTTTGGATTTCAGGGAAGCAGATGGATGAATTTTGAAAAATATTTAAAACCAACTTGAACAATGTGGCATGCCTTTGTATTTCGCCTCATTTAGCTCACAACTCAGACAACTATTAATGTGAAAAAACTAGGGATGTCCCGATCAGGTTTTTTTCTGCCAATACCGATACCGATCACCCCTGAGGGACAATCGCCGATTCCGATCCCCGATACCGATCACATAATTATTAATTTATTTTGTTATCATAAACACTACAGTTACATTATGTGGAAAAAGGAACCATGAATTCACCTTAATTTAGATAAAAACTTGTTTTTAATAACTTTTTCCAAGAAGAAAACAAAACAGGCATTGTGCAAATTAAACTGCTATCAATAATACTATCTTTAACAGACTGATAACATATGAGGCTCTGAAGAGGATAAATAATGCAAAGAGCCAAAACAAAACCTCTCAACATTGACAAAAAGTTCAAATATAAAACTTAACATTCAAAGGCAAAAACAGGATCCATTACAATAAACAAGTTACTGAATGAAAACTTCCCGTTAGCATGGCGGCTAGCTGGTTACTGCTAGTTCTGATTGGCTGTTTTTAACTGAGAGGAGTAATTATGCAGAACAGGGAGATCGATTATTTTTTAGAGATTATCTGTCTCATGTTAGGACAGAGAAAGTTTTAATACGTATGTAAAATGTATTTTTTAAGTTAGAAGCTGCAGCTTTAAACAGGTTCGGTGTGAGAGTCACTACCAGGTGGAGCAGAAGCGGCTCCGTCTGTCAAATATTACTAAATATTAAATATTACTACCTGTAGCGGAGCAGCAGTTCAACAGCAGAACCAGCGTCTTACATCGCAGCTCCAAGACTTAAATCATTTTCCAGGTTATTAGTTTATCTTTCTGACCGTCATGCTAATCCAGTGAGTGTTTGTAGCTGCGCTGCTTTACCTGCTGTCTGATCCTCCATGTCTTTTTTACTGCACTGAGCCTCGATGTAGCCAAACTCCGTCAAGAACGGCTACATTGTTTTATCCCATATTAGCTTCTCGTATTGATGCATTTTGACCTGCTTCAATTTTCCGCCGCAACACGCAAACGTCCTCATTCACTCAGTGGTTATAGTTACATATCACTTAGCATTTGTTGCTGCGCGTTTGCGCAGTGAAGGAAAGACGAGACCAGCTGGACAGACAGGCTGAGAAATGAGATGCAGCTGATCGGTATCGGTAACCGAGCCAATGATCGCCGATCACCAATCAGGCACTTTTTCACGAAAATCGGCCGATTGTGATCGGTGACCGATCAATCAGCACACCTCTAGAAAAAACTGCTGAAAACCAAAGTGAGTAAACCTCTAAGGTTTACAGACTATCTAAAATAACTGTTACATGGTGTCACTTGTGAATGGAGAGAAAAAAATAAATAATAATAATTATTATATACACATATAGCATGGCAGAAGTTACACTGAGCAGAATGTTAATTAATCTGTCATAATTTTCACAGCAGAGTGAGGATTTACACCACAAAACATGATTCAACATATGAAATTTGGATGTTGTTACCCTTTAATCCGGCATTTCTCAATCCTGACCTCCCACACTGCATATTCTGCATGTTTCTCCTCTCCAGCAGACCTGATTCAAATGGATGGATCATTATCGGACTTCTGCAGAGCCTGATTAAAAGCCCAAGAGATGACCCATTTATTTGAATTAGGTGTGTTGAAGCAGGAAAACATGTAAAACATGCAGAGCAGGAAGGGGCTCAAGGACCACGGAGCACAAAACATTGCACTAATTAAAAGCTGAGAGATGGGACTTAAATTCAAGTTTTTGTGGTAAACAGTGAAACACAAAATTATGTTGGTGCCCAAATAGTTTTACAGTTCACAAAAATTGAATATGACACTCACTTCCTGTGCATATTATATTATGCAAAGAGCCTGGCAGTAACAAACAAAAAACACGATTTTCTTCCTGGAGGCTAGTGACTAGTAGGGCTGTATAATAATATCGATATCGCGATATATATCAATATTTTCTTTCCTAGAAAAAAATCGATATTCATCTGCAAGTATCGTAACATCCAACTGTCACCTTGTTCACTCACTGCTTGCTTCACCAGGTCATCAGGCTTAGAGTGATTCCTTCAGATGTTCAGGTTAAAAAGGTATCAAACTATTCAGAGCAGGAACTTGGTTCACTTTATTTACTTTACTATTGCATGTCAGCTACAGTTTGGACTGTTTCAACTAAAAGAAACATGTTTTCTCTCCACTTCTTTGATTCATTTTGTCCAGCTCTCCACTTTAAGTCTGTGTCCAACCAGAACCAGGTATTGTGTAGTTGGTGCTTTTAATCAGTTTCTGTTAAATTAATTCAATCCAACTTTATAACAGTCACAAAATAACACCAAATTCACTCTGTCCCTCTAAAATCTTTCAGAAAATCGCAAAAGTGTATTGAATTGTATTGTTTTCTGAATATCACGATATATATCGTATCGTGGGAAGAATATTGTGTATCGTGAGATTATTGTATCACTACAGCCCTAGTGACTAGCATGCCTGCGCTGATTTTCTTTAGATAAGACTTGAATGTTTAAAACTTACACAAATTATATGCACTGACACTTGCTTCTTTGACAGAATTTACTGTAATCCAAAATGACAAGCATTAATATTAATCTATATAAAATAGTATTGTGAAGCTGATGACCTATTTGTGACGGACAGTTTTTTTTCAGTGGCAGAAATTCACTTTTGTAGGTTTTCACGTTATCACAATGTACAAAAACATATTCTACACCGTTAAACAGGATAAGCATGTCTGTTATAAACAAAAATGTACCATTTTAGTCTCGACATGCCCTCACCGCGCAAGTCTGTCCAGAACAGAAAGGTGACGTTCAAAATGGCCGCTACAAATTAGCATAGATTTAGCTAACCGAATTCAAATCAGGGAGCCCTAAACCTTTCATTAGCCAAATATATTTGGTAAAAACCGCACTGTGACGATTTAAAAATATTTTTTTAGCATATATTCCGACAGACATGGAATACGTATGTTAAATGAACGAAAATATCCGTAATATAATGCCGCAACAATCTTACTCTCATGCAGTTAGCGTTGAGGGGGGATGGTGACGCAACAGAACAGAGAGCGGCACACTTCCGGTTTTTCAAAATAAAATACAAAAACGATAACGTTGAAAGGGAAATTAAACACTACAACGCCATTTTGAATTACACATGTGCTAACTGAGTTAGCCTCTGTGTTAGTTCTTTTCTCTTCTTTACTGCTAGATAGCAGTAAATAAACGACTTTTTCTTTTATTCTACATTGTAGTTATTCGGTCATTCTTGCACATACCAAACACAAAACATAATTAGCTGTTATGTAAGGGAATTCAATCAATGTTGTGGATATGGAATTAGAACAATGTATATTACTATCTGCAGGTGTATTTGATAAATATTTTTTCATGATTGGTTTCATCATTTCACTTTGGGTATCAAGGTATTTTTAATTTCATTCAAAATAATTTAAACTCTACCTTTTTAATTACTAGACATTTATTCTGAGCTGATCATGTCAGGTTATCCATGCCACTTATTTATCTTGATAAAGTGTTCTTAAAGCAACAAGATTGATCAATAATTCAATATTTTTCAGCACTTTTTGTGAAAAAATAAGACTCATTAAGTCAACAGATAACTGGGATTTAAAAAGAGTTACATGTAACAATGTGCAGTATAATACAAAGTAGGATTCATTATACAAACTGCAAATACATGAGGAGTTGCTACTTTCAAATGCTGTACTTGTTTGATGCATTCCCCTAAAAACAAAATAAATAAAACTTTACAATGGAGATTGACCCATATATTCATGGCAGATGTTTTCTTGAGTAAGATGAATTAGGAGAAGTCTGTTGAAATTAGAAAATCCCAAAGTCTGCAGAATTTTTTCACATTAAAGTAAAAAAAAAGCTTTTTTGGGTTAACAGACTGCAACACTGCTGTTTAAAGTAAGTCAGTGTTGAAGCAGGACAGATGAAAAAGGCTGAATATGGATCAACAACTATTCTATTCCAATATTTGAAAGTGTTATTGTCTGTCAGTAGTTGTGATATTCTTTCTTAAAATCCTATTTAAACCTATATATGTTCTGAGTTTAGGAGTGTTGAACCTTAGCATTTAGAAACCCTGCACAGCTGCCAGAGAAACAGACACAAAGCCATTAAGTGCTGCTTAGAGGTGACCTTTAATTTGAAAAGCTGATGGAGGGATTTGGAAAGCTGTGAAATAGTCAGCATCAATGCTTCAGAAATATATTTATGCGGCTGGACCTGGAGGTCAACAGGGTTTCAAGAGCAACAGGAATGATTGTAAGGAAAACAGATGCTGCACACAGCAATAAATGACGAAGCATGCTCTGTGGAAAAACTCCCAGTGAGCCAACAAAACCACTGTCATTGGTTACAAGGTTAGACACCTACGTGCTCCTGAGCAAAGTATCGATGTGATCGGGTTGGGATTTTTGCTTATCACTTCGATATCAAGTCACCTTGTTCTTTTATTTTTTTTTCCTCTAATCAAATGTCAACAGCATTGCTATCTAACCCTGATATGAAGCCAATTAAACCTCATCTCAATCCAGCTGGCGGTGGTCTGCATCCTAATGTGTCGTCACTTCAGCTGTTGGTGTCTCCAAGGATCGTGTCATCAGCTAAATAAGCGCCAAACACAACAGCAACAACAACATAACACCCAGAGATGAAAATATGAGCATGCAGGGAGGTTTAGCGGTGAACCTGGCGGAGGTTTAGTACAGAGAGCCTCTGTTTTATCGCAGGGTTGAAGGGAGAGGTTGAAGCTATTGACACACAGAGGTACGGCTAAGCCACTTCACATCCCAATCGATCACAGGCCCACTCCACTACAAGTGGCATTCCCCTTCTACACAGAGACTTTCCCACCTGCCTGCCTGCCTGCCTGCGCTGGCTTTCAGAAGCCGGACACCTGGCTGGGTTCTGGTCCAACAGGAGCTTCAGTGACAGAGCTGCGCAGCCCTTTCGGTCCTCCTTTGTTCCTCGATCAAAACTCAGTTTGAGAATGTTTTGTTGCTCGGTGTTTGGCTGCTGCAGAAGCAGGAAACAGATGGCTGGCTATTTATGGACGGTGCTGCAGAATCCAGCTCAAATGAAATGTTCTTTCAAAGGAATTCTGGCTTTTTTTAACGCCTGCTCAGGGAACTTCATAAAGCTTTGGACCAAGAACCTGTAAATGGCCCGTGACAATGAGATTATAAAAGATAGGCTTTAAAGTATGTGACATTATCAGACTGAATTTAATGCCTCCCTCTTTACCTTCTTTAACTCCTGCTAATCTCTCCCAGGAGGACACCTATTAACCTGGACCAACGCTCTGCCCTGTGGAAGACCGACCTCGTCTTCATCACTCAATCGACCCGTAATTTCACTGCAAAAATACAATCTTAACAGTATTTTTGTCTACTTTCTTGTTCAAATATCTTAGTACCCTTGAAATAAGCCAAAAATGCCTTACAAGTAACTTTTCTCCAGGATGAAGGAGCTTGTTTGAAATGGGACGTTTTATGCTAAATTCACATTTTTGTACATGCATTTGGGTTTCTGCTGCATTTAAAAACAGCCAAAGTGCTTCAAATAAAACAAAAAACAAAACATGGCAATAAGTTCATGTTTTTGGGTGTCCGGAAAATAACGGCTTCAAAAACCTCCAGAACGTAACATCATAAATCAGCAGGCACTGCCCTTCACCTAGTAACCCCAGAAAAGCCCAGTCGGTTACCTAGCAACCAGAATGGAACTCTGCCCGTTACTTAGCAACCCAAACCGAGCTCCAGCATGTTTGGTAAGCTTACATGTGAGTGTAAAGGCTAAATTGGTGACAGAAGCCATAAAAATGTGATGAACATGTTTTGAATAAACCTATAAAAATCTGTTCAAGGAAGAATATTAGTTAATAATACTTTATTAATTTAAATAAAAAGATACTAGTTCTGCTAGCAGATTATTTTCCTTAAAGCCTGACATTTTTCCCATGTTGTAAGTGAAATAATCTGCGGGTGGAAATAACATTTGATCAATATTAATAAATTATTGACTCAAAACAAGTTTCCATCTCTTGCTGAAAAGTTACTTGTAAGCTAGTTTGGTCGAATATCACCAGAAACTAGACCAAAAATACTTGGTAAGATAAGATTTTTGCAGTGCACCAAATGACCTCACAGGAAACATGGCTGATATTTGCTGCATTGTAAGCAAACATTAAACACATGCGGATCTGCCCAGCGTTAATAAGGCTCCTTTAAACACTGAGGATGGTTACCATGGAGCCATGTTTATGGAGAGGACCTGAATAAACTGGGCTGTTTATGCTGCTGGATGTAAATAAAAATCAGGCCACGACGATAAGCCGTTCATGACATCCCGTCTGGCAGGAGGTGACAGTTTGAAATTACATTAATCCTTATCTATTCATTATGAAATTTGAGCGTCCGCATGTAGGTGCGGCAACGCCTTATCGCTGCGAGAAGCCTCAGCTGAATTCAAATTGATTTCTATCTTTGTGGAATCTATTGCAAATTCCTCTCATGGCCGGCGACGCAGAAGGCAGTGACTGCTGCTCACAGGTCAAGTCAGATTAATCTCAGGCTATCTGATCAGCCCATCCCAGAGCTGGCGCTATGTGGGAGAAATATAGCACATTTTAGATTACAGCACTCCCTCTAAAAGCCTTTAGCTGTAGCGCATGTCTTTCAATAGTTTGGAACAGAGCATTCATTTCATCTCTGGGCTCTTCTTTTAAAGGCTGTCCCACTAGGTGCTATCACTAGGAGGTTCAAGGGCAAAATAAATCAGTGATGACACATCACATCGTTGTTATGTAGGGCGCAGAGGTCTCCTGTCTGCAGGTGGGGGAAAAAAAGCCCAGGTTGAGAGAACACCTTTGTGTCTGGATCACATTAACAGCCTGACTCATTACATTAATAGCTGTGGCACCACAACACGAATAATGCCGTTCCTTCTGTGAAGGGGTTGCAAAGCCGCCTGACAGCGGAAAAAGCAGCAAACCGTGATTAACCAGAAATCCATAAATGACACAAACGCATATGCATGGCTGAGAGGGGCGACGGCGGGGTTACTCCAGAAAACCATCAACTGTAAACACAGGGCAAGAAAAAAGACTTTAGGTTACCATCTACCACTACAGTTTGTCAATAGTTCCTGCTGGACAGGTGGAGATCTGGACTTTGATTGGACCATTCTGATGTAATCTCCTGCTGTGTTTAGAACAGGAATCTCAAACTGCATTATTCGATCCTGCAACTTTTAGAGCCTGCATACCTGAACTAAATGGTGAAACTGCACTTAAAAAACACAAAATCTTACTTTTGATCTAGTTTCCAGTGCAAATTTCTTCAAATAAGACAAAACTAACTTAGAAGTAACTTTTATAGTAAGTTATAGGAGCTTGTCTTCAGTTCTTGCTCCACTGGTAGATTATTTCTCTTATGGTAAAAATGTCTTGTTGTAAGTGAAATAATGGAGCAAGAACATTTTCATCAATATTAAGGAATTAATTATTAAAAATCATCTCCTCTATCTTGGGAATCTTCTCTGAATATCTGCTGCCCAGATATTCAGCTGTTAGCATGTCAGTCATCAGACTCTCTTCAGTCAGAGGCCTCTTCAGATTCGCTGCGAGACAAACTGCTACCACGACGACTTGGGGAAAATTTAATTACAGCAAAATTTAACGTCCCTTTCTAACAATGTGTTTTACTTTTTGATATAAGATGCTTGTGCTGAGCGTGACGGACCAACTTCTCTGCTTTGGTTTCATCCGACTAAAGAATATTGATCCAGATTTCTTGCGGTTCATTCAGATCCAGCTTTACCTACGTTGCACCAGTTGATGTGGAAAAAAGGAGCTAATTTGCATTATGTCTCATATCAGTGATGGCCGTTCTTTTCTTTCCATGACTAAACAAAAAGAAAAAGTTGCAATAAAAAGTTCTACAAGGGACTTTCTGCCAAATTTGCTTTCAAAGCAGAAATGACAGCAATAATCTTCAGAAAGCGTCGGGGCTTCCGTCGCCGTCCTGCCTCCTTCCTTTTTTGTTATGAATCACAGGAGAGCATGTGGCCGGCCGCTTCTCCCGGATCAGCACAACGTGGAAATTCTTCAAAAGCCCGGTCTCTCTCTAACCTCGCCCACCTCCCAAGCACTTTCCACCTTCCTCAGCACCGGGGGATCCGTCACAAATCAAGAATGGGAAGGTCAATAAAAGCAAACCATGCCCGACTCCCTGACTGACACATCAAAAGCTGCCACAGCGGTGCTAAACGCGCCGCCTTCTCTCCCATCCGACCAATTTAGCAGCGTCCGAGGGGAGCCCGCTAATCCATGGCTCTGAAAGAGCGCCTAATCAACCTCTGATTAAGAGCGAGCACGTCAAGGTGTCCAGCAGCATCCCCGCCGCCCTCACCTGCACCCTGAAGCCAGTCACAACAAGGAAATTGGATTTATTTGTACTCGCAGCCTTCCATCCCCCATGCTTCCTCTCGGATGCCTCAAGTCTCCTTGGTCTTGTTTTGGGCCCTTCATTCATTACACACTTGCCAATAGCAAATGCAGAGCAAACATTTAATTCTAACATCTTTCTTCCCTTTTACTCCCCCTCTCTTCCCTTTTGTCTTCTTTTTTTTGGTGGTTGTTGTTACGAGTGTCCCCCGGGCGTCTGGGAATGAATTAAACATCAGTAGGCTGGTAGGAAGGGCACAGCTTCCCCTGAAACGATTGAATGCAGAGTGCTGTTTGAGGAGAGAGAAACAGTGGAGGTGACAGGGGAGGCTTTGCTCAGCACGAGGACGTGGAACCATCAGGGAACCACTCTGACCTCTAACATCAAACCACCTTCATGCATAGTCAGTTTTTACCCTCAAGTCTCTCCAAGTAATTGGGATATCCCAAACTAATGAACAATGTGGAGGATGTTTATCTTTGGAGTTAGGGAACAATCTACTGCACTTAAACTTGAGGGAGATTTGTCAACTTCATTTTTAAACACACAGATATGACTTGGAGCACATAAAACCTTACAAAGCGTTATATAACACCTTCGACGTTAGGTTGCAGAGGCTATGATGCAGCACTGCAGGTAAAAAAAATGGCATCTGCACTTCTCAAAGTCCTTTAAAAGACTCCTGCACACACATAGTTAGCAGTTCTGTGGAAATCTTAGAAGCAGAAAATATCCAAGCTGGAATAGAGACATAAGTTATCTAAACAACTTTATTAGCTAATAGCAAAGCAGTCAAAACAACGGCTGCTTTTTCGGCAAAAACATTGGATTTAAGTGTCTGCTGCCTCAGCCTGACTTGATGTCTAGTTATATATATATATATATATATATATATATATACACAGTCCAGTCACATTAATGTGACCATCTGTCAAAAGCCAGAATAACCACCTTTCACAGAGCGAACTGCTACGAGACGTGCAGGAAGAGAGTCACTTAGGTCCCTGAAGGTCTTCTCTGGGATGTTGAGCCATGCCGACTCTAATGCCGTGGCCAGCTGCGCTAGATTACGCGGTTGAGGATCCATGGCGCGAACAACTCGATCGAGATGGTCCCACAGATGCTCGATTGGGTTTAAGTCAGGTGAGTTTGCTGGCCAGGGGAGGACGGTAAACTCATCCTGGTGCTCTTCGAACCACGCACGTACACTGGCAGCTGTATGGCACCTCGCATTGTCCTGCTGGAAGATGCCATCATCCTGAGGAAAAACAATGCGCATGTAGGGGTGGACATGGTCCGCAAGGACAGATGCGTACTTGTATTGATCCATCGTGCCTTCCACAATAATCAGTGAACCCAGAGAATGCCAGGAAAACATTCCCCAGACCATAATGCTCCCGCCTCCAGCTTGGACCGTTCCTGCAATGGTTGCAGGGTGGTTCCTTTCAGAGGTTTCACGCCTTATACGCCAACGTCCATCTGTCCGATGGAGCATAAAACGCGATTCATCTGAAAACGCTACCTGTCGCCACTCAGTGGACGTCCAGCTGCTGTACTGGCGTGCAAATTCTAGCCTTCGTCGTCGATGAACACCAGTCAGCATAGGTGCACGAACCAGGCGTCTGCTTCGGAGGCCCAGACGCAGCAATGTTCGCTGAATAGTGGTTTGGGAGACACTTGTGGTAGCCCCTTGGTTCATTTTAGTGGTCAGTTGCTCAACGGTAGCCCGTCTATCTGCCCGAACGCATCTCCGCAACCGTCGTTCGCCTCTGTCATCTATGGCCCGTGGTGCACCACATTTGCCACGTCGTTGATTTTGGACAGTCCCATTTTGCCATGCACGGTACACTTTTACCACGGCGGCACGCGAACAGTTCACAAACTCAGCCGTTTCGGAAATGCTTCCACCCTTGGCCCGAAAGCCAATGATCATGCCCTTTTGGACGTCGGATAAATCGCTTCGTTTCTGCATTACGCCAACGATTGAAATGTTTTCCGAAGCCCACACACACCCTTTATATACGCTCAACTGCACTGTGCTGCCACCTGCCTTCTGTGATTGGTTATTTAACTCTGAAGTGGAAAGTACGTGGTGGTCACATTAATGTGACTGGACTGTGTATATATATATATTAATACAATGAGAAACAAGAAGTCAAATTTAACATCATAAATTAGCGCAAATATTGTAAAAATTTACTAAAATATTTCTAAATTAGCACCAAAAATCTGTGATTTTCATAACAATGAAACACAAAAACAATAACAAAATCCGGTAGGGACTTAAACAGTTTAGTGGGTTTTATAATAACATTCTGGCACAACCAGCACTTAGATTTTTGATAAATAGCCCAGAATGACACTGAGTTTGACAGAAAGCACAACGTAGTGATGAGAAGTGACCCCAAGCGACGCCAAGCGGCTCGTTGTCGGACGCTGCGATTCAGGAAGACGTACAGAACCGTCTCTGATGCGTTTTATGAAGTTGTCCCACATTGCTGGTGATTGATTATCATTCTTGAAAGAGGATGCTCAGTTAGGCAGGCAAAAACTGGCCAAAACAAAACCAATATAATCCATCTGCTGTCAGCTCAAAAACTATGTTTTAATTAATATAAGCTTTGATGTATATTTATTCATTTTCCTGCTGGCACACGCAGACAGAAGCAGCGCTGCAGACGTTCAGCTGTTATTTCATTTGTTTTCTTTTGGTCTTGTATAATCAGAGGGTTGAGTGTGGCACGTTTAAAGATCCTGCAGGCGAGTTATGAAGCATTTCAAGGTGAAGTATCAGACTTTTTTTACCCCGCAAGTTGATCATCCCGGAGAAATGAGTCTCATATTTCAAGGTAGAGTTCAGCGAACTGTGGTCATGTGATTAATACCCTTCTCCAAGTCTTTGTCAGAGACCTAATGCTTGGATTTTGGTTTACAACATCAGAAACATGCTGTGTGTGTGTGTGTATGGTCAAAACAAGAACAAAAAGTCAAAGGCTTTTCCAGAGGGAGAACAGACTTGGTAGGAGTGTGGGTTAAAAACGGAGCATCCATCTCCTCAGTCCAACTCCTCTGTCAGATATCGCTGCTATTTCTGAGCGACTTTCATCAACAAAGTACTGTTCTCGTCCAAGGCAACACCCACACAAACACACAGCTGAGGTTGTGTAATCTCTTTTGCATTACACATAAGTGACGACTCTTCCACTTCTTTGGCACTTAGCAACAAGAAAACAAAGGCTCTGCTGCTGCTGCCCAGAAGAAACCAATCTCTGCAATGTGATGCAGTTCTGCCATTTCTGAACGCTGCAACATGAGCCGAAGGTTGAAATCCTACCGAGAAGGCAAACGCTTCACCGAGAAGGCAGCTGCAGCCTTGGCACACCCACACAGAAAGGGGGAAATAGTTTAATTAGACGCAAATATTAGCTCCACCTGAGCTGGATTACAGGGTTGGTTCATCTCAACCTCCAGAACAGGCAGGCTAATTATTACGTAACATTCCAACTGTTTTATGCAGGAGCATCAATTCCTCCTAATCTGTTGTTTTACCATTAGCCCACCTATGGACCTCCTGCAGCGCAGCGTCACGTGTGAAAGATCCGCCTCCATCTCTCTGCTGGAAGGCAAAAGCTGCTCACCAAACATGACCAGCATTGGTTTTGTCCATCATCAATATAAACGCAAAATCTTAAATCCAAAGATTTAAAAGGGATGCAGTGCTTTGCTGCTAATTGTCAAAACTACGACAACTAGAAAACAAGGTCAAGAAAAAGTTTTAAAGAAAACAATAACATGCAAACAGTCAATATCCGACTTTTACACGACCCAATATGGGGATTTCCCGATCAAGTTGTTTTGCCACTAATTCCAAATCAAAGGTTGTCCATCTTAAATTACCAGCCAACACCAAGTCTCAATCGGATACTTCAAAAATGCATTAAAAAATATCTTCCTTCCAGTTGTCTCCAGTTAATAAAGATTAAAACAAAAGTGATTAAAATGTGTCAAAAAGACCCAAACTTTGACATGTTGACTGTCGTTGAGCCAACAAACTGGGATCAGCTCCAGTCATGATGAAGTTGTCACTAAAAAAGATCTAAAACTGCCAAATAATTTCAGTGAGTCCAAGTTAAAAAGCAGGAACCTTAAACTAAATAACCCAGAAACAGACTGAAGGCTCCACAGGTTGTGCAGCTGAAGCCTGGACTGTGTGAATGTGTAAGTTAATAAGCTGATCAATACCGCTGCCACATCATTACAGCACCAGTGGATCTCAGTATAATTACATCTGGGCTTTTTGTTCAATTAAGTGTGCAGCTGGGGGATGCGGGTGAGTTTTGGCCTCATTTCTGAAGCAATCTTGGCCATTTTAAATGACCTTTGTACCGAGCAAATATACAGAGAGCAATCAGTCATAACACTGTGACCATGTAATGACAGAACAAACATTTACAGCTCATTATTTTAGGCTTTTTCTATTTCTGCTGCCTTCTCAAGCCAAAAATATATATTTAACAAACAAAAATTAGGATCAAGTCAGTGACAAAGCGTCCAAACATTTGATTTGCACTCAAACTATCTATAACTAACATTATATTTAGCTATAATCTTCAGTTTTACTGAAGATCTAAGGTTGATCTAAAAATCTTCCATCTAACTAAAGGACATAAGTTTAATATTTATTACTTTTTGATTTACTGTCACATAAATTAAACAAATATTGCAAGTTTTATTTGTTCAAAATGAAGTAATTAAATACTTCCAAGCAACGATGGGAATCTTGTCTCTGAAGTATTTTTTGACTCTTCTTGATCTAAATAGCTAAAACAGAAGATTGTTTGTACAACTTCATCTGAAGAATATGATGCTTCTTCCAGCTGATTATTTTATCTGTTTACATTTTGATCAAATGAGACAGAAAACCACCTTCACTGACAAAAGGTCTTGAAATTATGAAAGCAAAAAGCATCAAAACAAAAGAAAAAGTCTGTTTTTATCTGGCAGAGGTTAAATAAAAAGATTATTCATAAACAGATATATATGAATGATAAATAGATAAATAGGTGATAAATAAACAGGTGACCTGTCGGGTCAGAACCAGGTGGGTGTTTTACACCTCAGGGTTAAATGCACCAGGTTTCTCACCTTCTAAGCCTCTTCGCAGCGTTTGCTAAATAATTGGGAAAAGTTCTGAATTACACTGCATCTCAGAGACACTTTGCAGAATTATACCGCTCTCTGAATCAGGAGGAACAATCCATGGAGTTTAATTAGAGAAGGCCTCAGATCCCTGTGTCCTGCAGGCTTTAAGAGTGTGCACATTATTTAAATTCAGGAAAAGCACTTTGCACCTTGGTCTGCAGCGGTTCAGCCCGGCATCACCTTCCACTGCTCAGCCTTCGCTGCTCGTCTCTCCTTTCTATCAATTTGTTTTTTTGCATGTCAAGTCGAAAGGAGGATGTCAGTGGAGACAGCTTGCTTGTCTCACACACATGGCTGAGATAGCTGCGATTTATAACAGCAGTCAGAGCGACAGACTTCACTTATCTCAGACCAGCTCCTCTGCTCCTGCCCTTTCACTCCACCAATGAGAATGAAGGTTGCAGGTTGGGTTATTTTGTCAAAAGCAGAGGAACCATTACAAATCTACACAATCCATCCTTCTGTAGGGCATGGAGCCGCTCCCCTGGCGCCGCGCTGCTGCAGACCTGACTCTCCTCAAAGCTGCCAGTCCATCTTTTTCACGCCTGGGAACCTCATGGGGGGGTTGTTATCACAAAGGGCCAATTTGTTATCCTGGTTTCACTCCATCACAGGAGGCATTATTTGGGACTTTTATCTATCAAGAAAAAGCCCTTAATGTGAGCTGGAAAGTGTGCGCTCAGTCATTATGCCACAGAAGCTATCGACTTTGTCTTTTAGCGACGGAAGCTGAATAAACCCGAGCAATTTCTGCGGCAACAGAAAACCGGCAACGGCAGGGACGGAAACTACCTTGAATCTTCCAACGTGAAAATGGAAACACCAAACCTGAAAACGTCAAGAAGACAAAAAAAGATTTTTAAAAAAGATGAAAAAAGATGAAAAAAGATAAAAAAAGATGAGTCCTTTCACACGTTAATCTAGAATCTGTACAGCACAATAAATATTGCTGGACAATAAATTGTCCCAGAAGTTATTCCGACAAACGGTAATATTGTTGTCTTCAGACCATTTTTAAGTAGCACTGATGACATAAAAGTGCAGACACACAGTCTCAAAGCTCAATAAACTTTAATTTCTAGTGAACATTTAACACTGGCATGCATTGGAAAACATTTTAAATATCCAAAAAAATAAACAAAACAACAGAAATATTATAAAATGAATTATGAAATCTCTGGTAACAAATTTATCCTTTAAATCACCAAACTGGAGACTTTCTCATCCAGTTCTTGGTAGAAAGAGAGAAAAACTATGCAAAAAGGACATTCAGTGCTATACAGCTTAGCTATAAAACCAGCGTACACACCGTCCTATACCCAACATATTCAAATTAATATGCAACAAATCATAAAGGGCTCATTAAATTAATGCTATTTCATGGAATTTTGAGCAATAAATTGTTTATTTTCTCATTTAAAGGGAATTGCAATTTGTATATTTTAATGGATTTCAAATATTACATAAAAATGTTAAATGAAAAATCTGCAGAATTTGTTAATTTTAAAAAATCAGATTCAGAGATTATCTTCCGAATATCCAATAGAGTAATTGATCACTAAAATAATTGATAGTTGTCACTCTGACAGAACGTCCATGAGCCACAATCTAACAGGCTTGGAGTTTTTCCAAAAGAGAATTTCCAAAAGTTTCCAAGTTAAGATATGCAATTATGATGCTTCTGTTCAAAAAGACAGAGTTCAATAATTCAAATACACCAAGAAAACCTTTTGAAATGAAAAACTGGTGTAAAATCCAGGCATTTTAACATCTTCTTCTGGACCACCAACTACTCTGCAACAGCACGCCTGCAGGATGGCCAATATTTCATAAACCTGAGAGCAAAACCATGATTTATCGTGTTCACTTATGACTGGAGACGCTGGGATGATCGATCGGTTTACCCTCCAACATGAAGTTGTGTGTAAATAAATCAGGTTGGGAAAAAAGATAATTACTACCTTGGCAGTTTGGAGGGAAGATATTTTCTGGAAGCCAACCTTCCTGCAACGACCTTGTGCCCCTCCAGTCTGCACTTTGACCATCATCACCATCATCATCGCACTCAACTCACCTGCCTTTGTGAAGCTTCCTCATCTGTCTAAGAGCCCATTAACAGCGGCACTGAGATGTTTCCATGCATTCATCATGGCCCAAACTGGACTTCATTCAATCTGAGCCAGTCTGTGAGAGAAGAACCAAAACAACTTCAGTGTTGACCTTTGGTTCCAAGGTTCAACAGCCAATCACTGAGTGTGGTCGGGTCCATAAAAGCTTCGATCAGCTTCACCGTTCACCTCAAACCAGTTTTCTGTCACATGGATGGAATCAAAGCTGAACAGGATTCTGAGCAAAATGGACAAAACAAAACACCTCAAGAGTTTCTAACCAGCTGAGAGGAAATTCTGCATCAAGTTCTCTGATTATAACTCCTTACCTTGCAGGATTCAAGGCTCAGCTCCAGGTTCACTATACACAATAACAATGCCAGTGTTGAATTAACACCCAATAGTGTCTGTACGTGTCCAAGTCAGCTGGTGTTAAATTCAACACTACAGAGTGTCACATTAACATTTACAACAGTGTTAGTGTTAAAATATATTAAAAGTAACACCAGTGTAGTGTTGATCACAAAACATAATGTTAAAAAGTAAATAATTGACCCACAAGGTGTCAATATCAATCAAATCCAGTGGAAAATAATCAAAACACATAGAAATGGAAAGTTTAACTTTTCTTAAACCCATTTCAGTATTATAGACCAATGTTAATTTAACAAAAATATGGGTGTCAATCTTTTAACACTTTCAAAGTGTTACTTTAACACCTGCTGACTTGGACACATATAGACACTTTTGGGTGTTAATTCAACACTGGCATTTTTACTGAGTAGCTTATCTTTAACTGATTCTACATTCTGACATTTTTTGTCCTTTTCTGTTATTTTCTACCACATCTAAGCCAAAGACATCAAACTGTAGCTTTTAAATCAGACCAGAGGGATCAATGATTGGGTCTCCAATAACTTTAATTACCAATAAGACCTTTGCTTCCAAGATTCTTGACTTTACATGAAGGTGATTGAATGATCTGAAACAATCAATGAGTGATCCAGGCTTTGGTCTACCACAGGATCTACTGGGAGACCACAATCACCGAAACAGACCAAGAGCTCATGGCTGACAATACGATACGAGTGAGAAACACATTCAGAGAAACATTTCATAGTCCAGTGATTGAGACGTTTGACCACAATGGCATCAAGTGTGATTGGAGGGACCAAGGCAAGTCTGTCAGACCTAAAAACTGTTTAATAATTCAGTTCCTTTCAATACAAAACATAAAGTAACAAAAACTGCAGGTTTGTGTGAGATAAATGTTTGGTTAAACATGTTTGTTTGTCATTCAGCGAAGTTACACAGAGGGTAGAGCGTCCAGAAAATGTCTCAAGTAAGAGAACCGGTCCTTCATAAAAACATTACTCTAGTAAAAGTGCAATGTAGTAAAAATACTCCTAAAAGTAATTGTTTTCCCTAAAGGTTACTCAAGTAAATGTGAAAACAGAGAGCAGATCCATTTCTGTGGCTCTCTAAACGTCAGAAAGCCACAAAAATACAAGTTCATGACAACTTGTTCTTAAATAATCTCTTATCAATCAAATCTCATCAGTTTTTATTTCTCTAAGGCCAAATTACATAAATGTGAAAATATGTTAAATATAATTTACAAACTGAATCCAGAGAAATCTATATTTTGGTTTATTAATAGCGAGTTTTATCTACATCTGCCACAACTGACCCTTTGAGGACAATCATGATCTAAATGTGGCACAAAATAAAAATGAGTTTGACACACTGGATATAAATCCTAACAGGTTCAGTTTATTTACATCCATGTCCAAGTTTAGTGGGTAAAAACATCTGATGGAAACGTTTAATGTTGTAGCAGACATGAGGAAAAACATTCGATTAGAAAAAGAGATTCTCTCAGTGAGAATATCTCCCCTCCTCCCCTGAAATGAGATCCGGTGGCGTTCACAGCTGGGATGCTGCAGCGTTTTTCTGTGAAACATCTATTTGCCTTCCTGACATCCCGGAGTCGGTCCCAGTCCGGCCCAATCACCTGTCACCGTCCTAAAACGGGCCGCTGCCCCCTCCGCCACTCCCCCCCCCCCACCCTTCACTACTCATCATTACACCACAAGCTGTCAAATTAAAAACTTTCAGGCTGCGTGAATGCCTCCTCGGAACTTTCCCTTTTTCCCAGCAACATATTGCAGAGATAATTGAGGATATTAGCAGCCAGACTGTTACCAAGAGATGAAAGGCGAGGAGGGAGCGGTGACAGCTCCTCTCGCTTGTGGCGGTAACGAGGGACTGTCAAAAGTCTCTCTGTGTTTATCTCGGATCATCTAGGGGGATTTAAAACCCTTACCTTCACAATTCCATTCTTTATGGCGCGTCCTTTATCCACAGTGATTTACGGGGCTAAAGCCCTGCGCCGTGTGATGAATGAGGACTCTTCACAAGGTGTCAGGGCCAGGCGGCGGTGGGCGCCGCCGACACCCCCTCCCACCCACCACCACTTCATCTTTCCTTTGGTTTTCTCCTCTCATCCTTCCCTCCATCCCCGTCTTCAAATTGGACTGATTAGATGCTGACATATTAAGTGGATTTGTCAGAAATTGTGAGTTGGCAGAAATAGATTTTTTCAGCCATGACAGTTGGATGAGATTTGATTTAAAGAGACGGCACAAAAAAAGGGATAGATCCTTCTGCAGGAGCCGAGAAACAACTCCAAGATTTTAGGAACCTGATGGTCAACGTTTTCTAATTAGGATTTTACTCTGCAAAAACAAAATCTTAAGGTTTTTTAGTGTAGTTTCTTGTGCACTTGAAATAATATCAAGGCTAACGTACAAGTAACTTTTCAGATTTGTAAATATATAAAAGTTTTATGATGAATTTGTGCTAGCTATAGTGTTTGTCTCTCTTTTATTCCAGACTACACTGCAAAAACACAAAACCTCACCAACAATTTCTGATCGAGTTTCTAGAGCACTTATCTCAGTACACTTGAAATCAGACAAAACTGATTTAAAAGTAACTTTTCAGAAAGATACAGGAGCTTAATTTAAGTCAGTCATTACTTAATATTGATGAAGAGTTCCAGTTCAGATTATTGAAGTAATCTGCAAATGGAAAAAGTTTCATCTTGTTTTAAATGAACTGTGATAACTGCACTAGAAAGAAAAAACCTGCAATTTTCAATATTATTAAAAATTAAAAGTTACAATGTTTGAAATAGAAAACTGCACTGTCATCAAGAAAAAAAAAACATTTTTACATAATTAACCAATTCATTATTGGCAGTAAAAGACAAAACTGGCAAAACGGAATAAAAACAGCTTCTTTTCCAGATCTGGAATGAAATAAAATAGAAAGCTTTGGCACATCACCAACAGCCTCCAAGTCTCTAAAAAGTTTTCCCGCCCTTTCCAGAAACATAAATAAGTTGTACAACATTAAACGTGGCAGTTCTCCAGGGTCGCTGTCCTACCAGGCGTAATTACTCTCATTATTGATTCAGGTGTGTTAAAGCAGAGCAGCTTCTTCAAGGGGCCCCTGAGGGCCCGATTTACTGTAAAAACGTCACGGCTCACATGTGGCTCATTTTAAAAACTTTTCTTCTTATTAGAAATATAAAGGGAGTCTCATAGAAGTTGGTGCAGCGATAAAGGACCAAAACAAGCTGCAGTAAAGCTCTGATTTAATTAACCCCGTCTCCTTCACACTCACACCTGCCGTGTGTGTGTGTGTGTGTGTGTGCGTGTGTGTGTGTGTGTGTGTGTGTGTGTGTGTGTGTGTGTGTGTGTGTCTCCCAGTGAAAACCACCAACACTCGTCAGCGCTGCCAACATGTTGCTGCAACTGCTGGACCTGATTGGAGGCAGAGCTTCAGATTCTCTGCTACTCGTTAGCAGCAGCTGCTGCAGCTGCTCTGTGCTGGCAGCCGACACAAGCTAAGCTGCTAACCTGCCACAGATTTTTTTACCACTTTCTGCAGCAGAGTTCATTAACACAACTGACACAGTTAGCAGAGGCAGGCTGGAACAATGCCCCCAGTCCCTGTCGCTGACTTGCAGGGAAGGAGTTGTGCTCATTTTTACAAATTAAGCCCAATGCTTATGACAAACTCCCTTGTCTTTCCATCTCATTAAAAAGTAAGGGGCTTCACCTGGTGGCACAAGCAGGTAATACAGAAAAGTATGTGGCTGCAGAGGAATCCTGCAGGAGGCATCTGCTGCTAAATGTCACCAAGCTGACTGGAGGAAACCCAGGGGAACAACGGCTTATTAGGGCCACTGTAGTTGGGAAAAAAGGAGAACATTTTGGCCAAAAAACCCAGACTTTTTTAGATTAATCTGAAATTTTCTAGAAAAAAAAAACACTGGGGAATTTCTGAGCTCAAAGTCAAAAAATTTGCAAGAGAAAATCTGAAGTTTTGGGATTAATTTCAGAAATTTTCTAGAACGAAACTTGGAAATTTCTGAGCTCACAGTCAAAGATTTGTGAGGAAAAAACTCCAATTTTTTTAGATAATTTCTGAAATTTTTGAGCTGAAAAAGTTGTAAATTTCCAAGAGAAGAGTCAGAAGTTTTTTAATATCAATCTCAGAAAATTTGTTAGAAAAATATTGGAAATTTCAGAGCTTGAAAATTTGAAAATGTTTGAGGGGAAAAAAATATTTTAGCCTAATCTCAGAAATTGCACATTTCTGAGCTCAGGCAAAAAAAATAGATCAAAGATATTAAATTCTCTAAGATCAATAAGATAAGATCAATTCTCTAAGATAAGATTTTTAGTCATAAATTTGATTAAAAAATCTAATTTTGAGATTAATCTCAAATTGTCTAGAAAAAACTTGGACATTTCTGAGCTCAAATTTCTGAGAAAAACCCCCCAAAATTTTGAGATTGAGCTCAGAAATAAAATACACAGTCCAGTCACATTAATGTGACCATCTGTCAAAAGCCAGAATAACCACCTTTCGCAGAGCGAACTGCTACGAGACGTGCAGGAAGAGAGTCACTTAGGTCCCTGAAGGTCTTCTCTGGGATGTTGAGCCATGCCGACTCTAATGCCGTGGCCAGCTGCGCTAGATTACGCGGTTGAGGATCCATGGCGCGAACAACTCGATCGAGATGGTCCCACAGATGCTCGATTGGGTTTAAGTCAGGTGAGTTTGCTGGCCAGGGGAGGACGGTAAACTCATCCTGGTGCTCTTCGAACCACGCACGTACACTGGCAGCTGTATGGCACCTCGCATTGTCCTGCTGGAAGATGCCATCATCCTGAGGAAAAACAATGCGCATGTAGGGGTGGACATGGTCCGCAAGGACAGATGCGTACTTGTATTGATCCATCGTGCCTTCCACAATAATCAGTGAACCCAGAGAATGCCAGGAAAACATTCCCCAGACCATAATGCTCCCGCCTCCAGCTTGGACCGTTCCTGCAATGGTTGCAGGGTGGTTCCTTTCAGAGGTTTCACGCCTTATACGCCAACGTCCATCTGTCCGATGGAGCATAAAACGCGATTCATCTGAAAACGCTACCTGTCGCCACTCAGTGGACGTCCAGCTGCTGTACTGGCGTGCAAATTCTAGCCTTCGTCGTCGATGAACACCAGTCAGCATAGGTGCACGAACCAGGCGTCCACTTCGGAGGCCCAGACGCAGCAATGTTCGCTGAATAGTGGTTTGGGAGACACTTGTGGTAGCCCCTTGGTTCATTTTAGTGGTCAGTTGCTCAACGGTAGCCCGTCTATCTGCCCGAACGCATCTCCGCAACCGTCGTTCGCCTCTGTCATCTATGGCCCGTGGTGCACCACATTTGCCACGTCGTTGATTTTGGACAGTCCCATTTTGCCATGCACGGTACACTTTTACCACGGCGGCACGCGAACAGTTCACAAACTCAGCCGTTTCGGAAATGCTTCCACCCTTGGCCCGAAAGCCAATGATCATGCCCTTTTGGACCTCGGATAAATCGCTTCGTTTCTGCATTACGCCAACGATTGAAATGTTTTCCGAAGCCCACACACACCCTTTATATACGCTCAACTGCACTGTGCTGCCACCTGCCTTCTGTGATTGGTTATTTAACTCTGAAGTGGAAAGTACGTGGTGGTCACATTAATGTGACTGGACTGTGTAAATAAATAAAAATAAGAAATTCTATGAGCTAAAAAGGAAAAAACTCAGAAACTGAACTTGGAAATGTTTGACCTCCAAAATTCTCCATTTGCCATCGTCAAAATGTCTGATTTACTGCTGGATTATTGCTTGTTCAGTTGAGAGAAATTATCTCTAACATGTTATGAAATGATTAACATCCAATCTGTTCAACCATTTGATTAATAACTGGAAACAATAAAAACATTATCAGCCGTTTCAAATAAATATCGACCAATCATGAACATTCCTAAAGTTTAAAACCGACCAATCAGAGAACGATTGAAGCTGATAATTATGCTAATGAGATGCATTTACATTCAAGCTGCTGACCTGACAGTAACATGACTGTAGTCCATAAATGGAAGTGACTTCTTGCGTTGTTTTTTTAATAAACGGCCTTTTCTTGTGATTTTTGGCCGCTGCAGAACTTCTCCTCTTATCTGCAGAGTGTAAGTTTTTGTTGGATGATCTGAGTGTCCTGTAGTTTTACTTGACTGCAGCTGTGGCTCATTTCAGTGCCTCGCCTGTATTAATTTCATGGTCCACAGAATCTGACAACCACCAGGCTGCTGGGAAAATCACGTGATTCAGCGAAAAAAACTCATGATTCAATTATGGTTATTTGCCATTGAGGGGTGCAGTAATTAACTCGATCCCGCCACCCCGCCAATTGATTTTCAACCGGGTCATCAGGATGCAAGTAACCAGCACATAATCACCCTCCATCTTGGTTTCTGCAGCAGACGACGAGCAGGAACGGCGACTAGTCAGAGGCTCACAAACACAATTAAAATGATTCATAAAATAACCCTGCGCTGTGATTTCAGCAAACATTTAAACAGAAACTTTTCACAATGAGTCGGGCTGCATTAGCATTTTTCAGTTCATACATTTTCATTTGTTTTAGGGCAGCTGTCAGGCTGATTGTAGAAACTGTGTCACAGATTGTGATGGGCTGAGTGAGGTGGGGGATCTGAAAGCCTTTTCTGTGGGGAGGAAGGAAACGTGCCTTCCTGACACAAAGTGAAGTGTCATTTTATTGACATTGTTATGCTGACAACACGTTAAGATTTGTTTTAAGAGTTCAGAAATCCAGTCTAAGATCCTCTGGGAGTCGGCTCGTGACTTTGCATAAATATCACGTAATTAGCATTCAAGGGCGAGAGCAGATTCTTGCTGACAAGTCATGGCTCAATCATTTTAAAAACAGCAGGCCCTTTGTGTTTGTGCTGCTGCGAGTTTGGCAGGTTAGTCCATTAAGCAGAGTCGGGCTATGAATGAGGGGAGCGTACAATACGGCACAAACACAATGAAACACATTACGGCGTGGCGGGGAGAAGCCGCGCATCAAGGTTACTTTAGCTTCACGTTTCCATCAGTTCTGCTTCCCGTCAGAATTTGATTTTACCTCCAGTTCTCTTTTAGATTCCCTTATTTAAATTAGCGTCTACCTTCGGCTTGGTTTCAATTTGGAGACAAAATGGTAATCATCAGCCGCACGGGGGAATCTCGTTTAGCATTCACTCGCGCGTTTCTTAAGGTAGATTATTTCACATAATCGAATGAGTGGCCCTGATGCACAAAGTTGCCTCTCTGTTCTTTTTGCACCGCTTGCAGCTTTACTGAGGGATGATGTCCCAGTCTGCTGGCTAGCAACACGCGCTAGCTCCACCGCTGTTAGCCGTACCTTCAGACTTTCTGTTGCTTTTATGTCCTTTAACTTTTCTTCTGTTTGGAGACGCAAACAAAGAATCAACACAAGTCCTCACTCTCCCATATTGATCTCTGCAGAGGAGAACAAAGAATAATAGAAACAGACATTAGAAGCATTCAGAAGTGGCTTGACATTGCAGGCTGCTAATGAATCAGAATGTAATTGTTCAGCCGTCTCAAGGGCACCTGTTAGGTGATTTTCTGGTTTTGTGGAGAGAGCTCTCTGCCTTGCTGAGGAGAAACATTCAGTCTGCTCGCTTTCTTTCCTTTGTTTGAATTCCAGAGCAATTTTCTGCCGCTTAATAGATGTCTGGGCTTAAAAAGTAATTATGTTTGTGTCTTTAGGACGTGAAAACAAAAAAGGAACAAATTGCTGCTCGGAAATATTTGTCCTTAAATGAAACAAATCATTTAAATGACTGAAATTTAGAAATATTTGCCAAATGCGTCATCAGATTTAGCTCTTAATTAAACAAACTATCAAGAAAACTTTTTCCTAAACGTCCCTGGAAGCTCAAGAGGAAATGAGAATCATTCCTCTATAAAGCAGTGACAGTAATGCCTCGGTGTGAGTGAATGTGTAAGTTTACAGGTTCCTGGTGTCACACAGGCAGAGATGATCTAAACCCAGCTCTACATCGACTTCCTGTCCTCTGAAACACTTCCTGGTTTACTGACCGCAGATGTTTCCAAGCTGCCACTCCGACCGAGATGTCTGACACAAACCTAACATCATGCCAAACCAGATCCACCTCACAGCATCCAAAGGGTTTAAACTACCAGCAATTAAAAGATTATTTGAGGTAGAAACTAAAATCTGGTGATAAAATGACATCAAGTTACAAATAAAAGTCATATTAGCTTCTAGAATAAGAGTTTGCAAACTTTATAATCCAAAGAGACATTTTGGATTAAGTTTGTTTATAACTGCAAAATGTTACAGGAAAGAAAAACGGATCAGTTTCTAGAAATGTTTTGTTATCTTTACAGTCTCTGCAGAAACACTATTTTCCAATTACTTTTGGTTTAGATTTTAGTGCAAATATCTCAGCATATTTGAAATAAAACAAAACAAACACATAAGTAACTTTTCTGCATGCTTGTTTTTAAGTTATTAGCTATTAGTTTAGTTTACAACAGAGACTGATGGTAGCAGCATAATGCTGAGGGGCTACGTTTCTTCACAACACAGATGCACACCACACTTTTCAGATTCTACCGAAAACTTAACAAAATTGCAATTTTTTCCTCGACTTCATGGCGGAAAAACTCTAAACAAAAACGTGAAAAGCGTAAAGAGGTGTGAATGTTTCCGCAGCAGCTCCTCATCTGCATGAAGGTGAAGACGCGGCGCTGCATATTTTTCTGATGAGCCAGGTGTATCGGCGTATTGACAGCAGCCAGAGCGACTTTTCTCTCTGCACAGCACTTTCAGGACGCGCAGCAGGACAGAAACACAGCTGACAGTTCAGCTGACGGCCGTAGACCGGCTGTAACTACATTAACGTCTGTCTGTGTTTTTAACACGCCGAGCGAAAATCAATTCTCTGTTAATGTGATTGCAGCGCGAACGAACCGAAGACGTTTCACTGCAAATCAGGATTTATTTACTCTGATATGTACAGTGTGTTATACATAGTGTGTACACCTGATTTTTTTTATCTAATTCTTCATTCCACGTCTGCTCTGAAATAAAAGGGAAAAAAGAGACATTTTTCAATGTTTATTCTAAAGGAAAAAAATATAAAAATAAAGGTTGAATGCAAATACATGAATTGTGAAATCAGAAATAAGCTAGAAAATGTTTTCAAAACTTTTTACCTTTCCAGAGCAACATTAAATAATTAAGCGCTGGAGTCCTGGTGTCCATCGGGATGAAAAGTACACACTCTATTTTATGTTTTCTCACAAACAGAAGAAAGTCTAGAGTGTTAATACTAAAAAAAAAACCACATAAATGAAATAAAAGTAATTAATTGTGAAATAATAAATAAGTTATGAAATGCTTCAAGGTATTTCTTTCTAAATAATTAAGCATTGGTTAAATATCCCAACTCTTGATGGACTTTCATCTTTTAAAAACAATCCTGCAATTTAAAGATGCAGTATGTAACTTTTATCAAACTAAAAATATGTTTGTAACATATTTGTTAAAACTGTCACCATGTTGTCACAGTATAATATCAGACGGCCGTCAACGTTTGCTCGTTGCTAAATGTGGCAGACAAACAACTTATTATTCCAGGAAAACTGTTTTTCCAACGTCATCGGAGGCCATGCTAACCAGCATTAGCATTCATGACATGCAGCTGTTGCATAGCAGAGAGAAGGCGTGCACGAGGTGATTGACAGCGCTAAGACCCGCCTTCTGCATTAATGACAGAAAATATCTTAAAATTATACTGAGCAATTTTATTAGGCTGCAATGAACTTAAATGTATATCTTAGATGGAAAATAGACACACACTCCTCCAAAGCTTTGTCAATAAGAAACAGTAACAAGAATCATTCAAATGACAAAATCCTATTTTTAATTTAAATTATACTACTGGTTCAAACCCAGAAATGCTCCATGTTCAGTCCAGAGGAAACAAGTGTTAAACAGACCAAAACAAACAAGTTGTCTGGTTCCAAAGTCACAACAACACAACCAAACGGATCGATCCGCAGCGCTCTCCTTCAGGGGTAAAACCGTTGAAACCGCACCGCCGCCCTGAAAGCAGAGTATTTTTAGGCGGCTCCGCTTCACAGCAGTAGCCGACATTAACAAGGCTTCCAGTTGGTGTTCCTGTCTGCGCCTCCAAACTGAGAGAGAGTCCACAACCGCTTGAAGATAAATTTAGAAACCATTTATCTCTTTTAAGGCTGTGCTGTCTTTGCTAACAAAGTGCTTTAATTAACGGAAGTCCATGCAAAAAAAATCCCAAAACCCAGAAATGCAAACATATGGTGTCGGTCTGCTCTGAAGCTGGTGGCACAGCAGGTTCTCATGGACAAACAACATCAGAAAGCAGAACTCCAAAGGAACCGAGAGGTATGATGGGGAGAAGACGGCTTTCTACTGCAACAGGACCACTGAACACCGTTTGCTCACAACTTCAACAAAAACGAGCCGTCCCCACGGAAACGTCTTCAACTAATAATGAATAAAATCTATTTAACATGTTGGATCCACTGCATTCTGGGTGTTGACCTAACAGTTGGGATGCTAACGCTGGCATAAAACTGAAATTTGAGTAATTTATAATCAACATTATCATAAAAATACTCAACAAAATCACTTTTAGTTTTCCTGAACTCATATAGATCTGACTTAATGTTTTTTGTAAAAAGGTGTGCTAAAAATCACATAAATACTATGTTCATAAATGTAATTACAACATTAATTTACCCCAAGTACAAAGCAGAAACCATCCTGGAAGGCATGATGCTGCCACCACCGTGCTTCACTGTGAGGATCCAAAAAGTTCAGCTTCAGTCTAGTCTGAGCAGAAAACCTGGCAGATTATTTGGCTTGTAATATGGCAAATGTGTCTTGTTATAAGTGAAATAATCTGCCAGTGGAAGTAGCACTTTTTATCATATATTGTAGAATTATTTACTGAAAACAAGCTCCTACTGAAAAGTTTAACAGTAAGATAGTTTTAGTTAATTTCTGTTGAAATTAGACGTGAAATGGAGTTAAAATGTTAAAGTTTTGTGTTTTTGCAGTGCAGGTGTCATAATAACGGGATCTGTCCGACGTGTCTGCAGCCTCCATCATGTAGTTAAAGCTGCCAACAGCGTGATTAAATATAGAAGTTCCTCTGAAGAGAAAATGTTGGAAAAGTGAGTGACTTCATTCACTTCAAAAACATAAAATCTCACTAAGTATTTTTGGTCTAGTTTCTAGTTCAACTTAGTCAAGGAAAATCATCAATACTTTATAATAATAGTAAAAAAATGCAGTGAAGTAAAAACATACCAGGGTATTTTTCCCAAAAAGCTTCTATTATTTTCAGCAAGATATAGAAACTTGTTCTAAGTCAATAATTAATAATAATCTAGGATTTCTTCATAAATATTAAGAAATTATTGACTTAAAACAAGCTCAGGCAGCTTTCTGAAAAGTTCATTTTGTCTTCAATTTGCACTAGAAACTGAAAATACTTGGTAAGACTTTGTGTTTCTGCAGGATTTCTGCCTTTAAAAAATGTTTTCCACTCTTCCTGAACGTTGTAATTCCAGAGGATCGGCTCAGAACCTGCTCAGGGATTCCTGCTTCCTCCAGAGAGGCAGCACCGCCACAGAAAACCCCAAGCGTCAAACAACACTCACATACAGTCTGCAGCTTTTATTCACAAGTATGCAGCTTTAATAACACGATGTAACAAGATTCCTGTGAAGATTTATGGGATCACATTACAAGATAACTAATGCTTATTGAAGGGACCTTTAGATGAAGTGCTGCTGTTTGACTCTCACTTCTGGAGGCTGATGGCTTCCGAGTTCGGCCAAGTGACAGCTAATTTCCTATGAGACTGGAGGTAATGACCAGGCTGTGGCGAGGCTGTGTTTAATCTAAATTTATGACAAACGGAGAAAAAAAAAAAATCCTACAAGAAGATAGAAGGATTTTTTAAACTAACAAGCACCGGCTGCTGGAACCAAAATGGGATTTCTGATATTAAAGTAAAACAGGAATTTGCAGAATGATGTACATCAGAGCAACGAAGCTTCGTTCTGCGGCACTTTTTGTGGAACATGTGCGACCCCCGAGTGCTTTCCAGGGCTAAATAAAGTAATTAAGCAGGTTTATTATTCCAGAAATACGCAGCAACTCGTTTAAATCCACTAAGAAACCCCAGAGAAGGGAGCAGAGGAGGAAACGCTGGTTTGTTTTCAAGAAACAAAAAGTAAAGAGGGGAGAAAATAACAGAATCAAAAGGCTAAAGTAGTAAAATCAAACATAAATCATCCATCCACACATTACTGTGTTAAGTAAAACCAAATGAATGTAAGAACTTTTTTAACTTTTTCACAGTATTTTTCTTAAATCTGAAATTGTTTGGAGTAAAATCTACTTATTCTAGTTAAATAAAATGCAAAGTTTCAGTTTTACTAAATCACTTCAGATGTTTCATACTCATTAGACTTGCATTTATAAGCTGACATGTTGGCTTTATTTATTTATTATTATTTACTTACATCAGTAACATGTAATTAGATTTAATTATTTGTATTAATTTTAAACCTAATTTGTTTAAATTACACTTTATTCATATTTTCTAATTGAATGTAGTTAAATTAAATTACTGAACATACTAAATAATATTTGATGTACACTGTAAAAACACAAAATCACTTGAAATAAGACAAAATTAACATATAAGTAACTTTTCAGAGCTTGTTTTAGGTCAATAATTAAATAATATTAATGTAAAAGTACTAGTTTAATCGGCAGATTAACTTAACAAGGGTAAAAATTATTAGTGAAAAAAATCAGCCTATGAAATTAATCATTTTTATTATTATGATTCAATAATCAAATTTAAAAAAGCCCCTAAAAAGTTACTTATGAGTTACTTTTGTCAGATTTCAAGTGTATTCAAATATTTGCACTAGAAACTTGTTAAATACTTGGTAAGATTTTGTGTTTTTGCAGTGTAATGTGTTGCCTTAATATTATTGAGTAGATTTGGGGTATTTTTTTTTTTTTTACAGTTTATGAAAAGTTGTTTTAGATTTTACTTTAAGCTTTTTAAGCTGTTGTCCTACTTTGGAACATCAGCTGTGAAGACTTAATTAGTTAACATAAGTTATTGATTTTCAGTGAAGTTTTTTATGGTGGCAGGAATGTTTAAAATATTTAGTCAAGAGTAGCAATACAATAAAAGTAAAAATAAAAAGACACCTAAAAGTGCATTTTAACCAAAATGTTACTCAAGTAAATGTAACTAATTGCTGCCAACCTGTGAAACCAAATGGTGCTAAATGTGGTGGATGGTGTTGAAGAACATGGTGAGATAAAGATATGATCATAAATAAAGGTAAAAAAAAAAGGTTAATGTAAAACATATAAAAATGACAAGAAACTCAAAATATGGATTCAAAGTCATTTGAACCAAACAAACAGAAACATAATATTCAGTTAAATTGTGAATAATGATAAAATAGAGATCTGTGGATCTCCAAAGAAAGCTCTCATTTCTTTCTCTTTGTGTTTTAAATATCGTATATCACTTTTCATATCTTTTTCCCCCAGTTCTTTCAGGGCTCTTTCATCACCAGCAGATTTCACAGATTTACATCTGAACCAATCAAGTTGTGAGTTTTGATATTTTTGTCTTTTTATGAGTATTTCTAAGACTCCAGGAGGAGAAGAGAGCTGAAAATGTTATTAAACATGAAAGAAAAAACTGGAAGAAACAGAATGAATAATAAAAGATGCTCTTCAACCATTTTCTATGATTTCCTAATCAGCTGGAATTTAAATCAAAAACAAAGTTTCCAATTTGGACACTTAAAAAGATGGGAGCTGTTGTGGTTTTTTTGGGTTTTTTTTTTTGGTAATTTAATTTTAATCGCTGACTCTTTCTGCAGTGCAGTGCAGTGAAAAGTCTCGCCCACATTACTGTAACATGATTTGATGTTATGTGACACGACATTATGTCACGTAACATTACAAGACCTGTCTCCTAATAAACAACATCATGCTTGATTTTGTCATTTCCCCTGCCGTCACCGCCGTCCTCCTGAACATTCCCCGTCGCTCCCCGCCATCCGGGGAAAGACATACGAGTTCGTCCGCCAATCCATCTTCCTCCTTTACGGTTTCTCTCGCCGTCGCATGTCGGGACGGCGGCTGTGAAGACATCACGGGACGCGGACGGGGAGGTCAGCGCGCCATTAAATCAGCGGCCTCTTAAAGCGAGCCAACGCCCTCACAGGGTGACAGACGGAGTTTCCTCACCGCCGCAAGACGCCGTATGACAGCTGTCATGAAGTGCAATTCGGTAAATTATGACACTTTTAATACAAAGTTGACATTATTCAAAACGTCTTTGATATGACAACTTGATATCAACCAAGAAATCAATACTGTTTAAACTTTAGCTGTAATAACATAAAGTTACTTAATTTTTAAAGTGCAACCACACCATACCAAACCAACTTTATTTATAAAGCACTTTAAAAACAACCACAGCTGATACAAAGTGCTGTACATTAAAACACAACATAACAATAAAAAATAAATAAATAAAAAGTAATACTTTTTAGTATACCAGTAATACTTTTAAAACAAATTTATATCAGTAATGATTTTTTGGTTAATGTCAAGTTGTCATGACAAAGACATTTTAAGTAATGTCAACTTTGTATTAAAAGTGTCATAATTTACCGAATGACGCTTTATGACAACAGTCATAAATATTCATGAAGACTTTATTCATGTTCATGACAGGTGTTATATCATGTTTATGACAGTGTTATGACAGCCTTATTCACCCCTCTTCAAATAAAGTGTTACCGAAAAATGTTAATAAGCAATAATCAAAGGAGGGTAGAAACTGGTTACAATTAATGAAATTTAAAATTTTTGGATTGATTACCCAAAGAGTAACTTCAGTTACTACGAAAGAGGATTAGGGCCACTGAGAAACATAGAAAAACATTCTGATTTCAGAATCACAAATATTCAGGACAAGTTTCTATAAGGTCTCATTAGGGCTAGTGTAGAATAACAAAAAAGAAAAGCTAGAGTAAATTTACGCCAAAAAACTATAAAATATTTAAATGAATCTCAGAAATTTTCTAGAAAAGCAGAGAAACGTACAGAGCTTAGAAAGTCGTAGCTTTTCTTTTAGAAAAAAACTCAAATTTAAAGATTAATTTCACAATTGAGGAAAAAGGTGAAAATTTCAAAGTTAAAAATTTGCGAAAACCCTGAAATTTTCAGATTAATCTTTGAATTTTTTTTAAAAAAATTATACATTTCTGAGCTTAAAACCTTTTTCAGAAAGGTTTTTATTTTTGCAATTCTGTATGTTTTCAACATTTTTTAACTCAAAATTGTCCAGTTTTTGTCCACAAAAACTGGACAATCTGGACAATATTTACAGCAGATAATCTACATTTATCTGCTGTAAATGTAGATTTAAAACTCAAACTTACCAAATACATTTTCAAGTGGCTTCCAGTGTGGAAAAAGTTCACTTTTACAAATCGTATAACAGGGAAGAAATAGTTATCTGTTTATTTTTATATGCTAATAACATAGCTGACATGCACCAAAGAATGTTTGTTTTTTGTTTGTAGTGGCCCTAATGTTCTTCCATACATCTACAGCTTACTTAAGGACTTGTTGTTGTTGTGCACTTGCTTTGTTTTTTGTAATGCATTTTCTACTTGCTGAGACATTTGGCATTAGAAGTATTTCCCCCTCTTCTAGCATACAATATATTTTCATCAACTGTATTCATACACAGTAAAAATGCCAGTGTTGAATTAACACTCAAAAGTGTCTATGTGTCCAAGTCAGCCGGTGTTAAATTCAACACTACAGAGTGTCACATTAACATTTACAATGGTGCTGGTGTTAAAATATATTAAAAGTAACACCAGTGTAGTGTTGATCACAAAATATAATGTGGTGTTAAAAAGTAAATAATTGACCCACAAGGTGTCAATATCAATCAAACCCAGTTTACAATCAATATGCAAATCAATAACCCAATATGCAAAGAAATGGAAAAGTTTAACGTTTCTTAAACCAATTTTAGTATTATAACCAATGTTAATTTAACAAAAAAATGGGTCTCAATCTTTTAACACTTTCAAAGTGTTACTTTAACACCAGCTGACTTGGACACATATAGACACTTTTGGGTGTTAATTCAACACTGGCATTTTTACTGTGTGGTGTAGCTTTAGTCTGTTATTTAGTTGAAGGATTTTTTCGCCTTACCAGAACTTGGACATAACTTTACATTTCTGGCTGTAAAGTTAAATCATGTTAAATCAGACGCTCTGATCACTTTTTCCCTCTTACTCGAGTAATTTCTCGGACAGTAACGTTTTACTTCTACTTGAGTAAAAACGCTGCTGCTCTGGCACTAATCAGACGTCTGCGACGCTTTGAGATGCAGTTTTCTTACAGCGTGCAGCAGGTGGTTGACGTGACAACAGTCTGCTGCGTGGCAGATTAACGCTCCTCCAACAGTAAACACACTCAGTAGGGTTTGATGCTTTAAACTGGGATAATGATGCAAAGAATTAGTGTTATATTAAAATATATGCAAAGAGTCCATTTAGCAAAATGAAGTGAATCAGCAATGAGAATCACAAAGCCATCTGCCCTCCAGTGCTTAGCTTGGTTGCTAAGTTGCTGTTGAAATACGTCTTGTTTAAACGCCCCCCTCCCTCCTGTACCGTAATCGTGCCTTTAGAGCGCCAGACTGTTGCCGTGCATTAAGATAAAAGCGCTAAAACGGCGTTTGTGCGGCATCCCAAATGGTTGCTGCTAAGTGAAGCGGCGTGCTGCTCCAGGAGTGGAGGGATGATGCTCGAGTGGGAACGCTTTGCCCGGCGGGGGTTTGCACCGCTCCCACGGCAACGCCGCCTCATATATCTCCCCCCCCCGGTCGTCATTCTTAATGCACGCAAAGTTAATTTATCACATTTGCTCATTTAGTTCGTATTTAGCAGCACAGCTCCATTACTATTCATGACATGATTTGTACATTTTGGGCTGACTTTATTTTTGCAGACAAATGACTTTGAACACTTTGAGTCAAAGACTTTTTTATGGAGAACTGATGGCAACAGGAAGGGGACTAAAAACAGTCTCAGTTACAATAAAGGGCCGCAACTAACGATCAGTAATCAATTAATCAATTATTATGACAATTAATGAGAAATTAATTTCTCATACAATTAATTGTATGAGAAAATTAGCTCATTCTGCAGATTTAAGCCTTTTAACTAGAAATACATTAAGAAATGCAGGTAAATAAATAACTCAATTTATTTAGCAGATAAGAAATGACTTAAAAAGCAAAAACAGCCTTAGTCTCTCTAGTGTTTCCTGTTTCTAATCAATCTAAAATGCTGAATATTTATACTTTTGTACAGTTCATGTTTAATCGACGCTCTGACTCTGTTGTTCTGGTGGAACTGGAACTTTTTTAATCAATATTCAAGAATTACAAACTCAAACCACACGGTATATCTCACTGAAGTTACTTTTGTCTTCTTTTAAGATATTTGCATTAGAAACTAAAAAAAAACACTTTTAGATTTTGTGTGTACATATAATAAAAGCAAAAGCATCAAAATAGGCAGGAATATAAAAAGGCGCATCCGAGACCTTAGAGGAGTTGGAGCAGAAACTACTGTTCCCATAATCCAGTAAGTCACACCTTCAGCTGGAGAGAATGCTGAGAAAGACTATCAGCTTTACACCCTAATTCATCTTCCATAGACTCTTTTTCATCCCGAGAAGCTTAAAATGGATTAAGCTCACAGGCTCCGAGATGAAAAATAACACAAAGGTGCATTTCGCCACAAAGCCATCAATCTGCTTCATGTTAAATGACAGAGCTAATTACCTTGAGAGCTTGTTTGCCGGCGACACTGAAAGATAAACACGGCTCTGCGAAGCTGAAGGCAGATGCCAAGAGATGGGCGCCGTTTGCTCCCTGAATCTGTGATTTAACACCCGACCTGCCGCCGAACGCCCGGCGCAGACCCCCGATCGCCTCACAAACACATCCCTGTAAAACCCAGAGGGAAAATAAATGTGTTTGGCTGTTTACAAGTCTGCAGCGCTCAGGGCGTTGGAGCCTTGCATAATGTGGGGATGGGAGAGGGACCTTGGCCCCTCTTCTTTCACTCAAACGCAGACGTTCACTGAGCCCCATAATGAGAATCCACCTCACCAAATCTTTCAATTCAAGGACTTGCTTAGATTGACTGTAATGCCTAAGTAATCAGCCTGTTCTGACCCACCTTGTCCTCGGCCGGGATTTATAGCAACCAATTACTGATCTCTATTACCCAGCGCGCCACTAGGATGGAAATGAGACGGGTGGACGGACAGACGGCGGGACGGGCGGCGCTGTCCGCGCGGCCCGGGTGATGAGACGCTGGCCTCCACCACTTCCTGCTTTCCGCTCATGTTTCATACGCCGATACAAGGCCAGAGGCCAGGAGGCAGATCTTTATCGTCTCTCAGGTGGTAAAAACTTTTTCATTGCTCGGGTTGAACTGCCTTGATGCTGTGGGGGGGTTTTACAGCACCACTCACACTTTCTGGTAGCTCCAGTAAAAAGTCGTAAAACTTTAAAACTGCAACATGTAACTTTAACAAGATTATGTTTTTTAAAACCATCACCATGTTTCTACAGTTTGTTACGAGGTAGATAATATGTGAAAAGATCAACCTCCTCCACTTCCTACCTGAGCTGCTATCTGAAGAAACGTCCAGTCAGAGTCAGGAGGAGGGCTTAGTGCTGTCAATCAACCTCATGTGATTGATAATGGTGAAGAATACCATTTCCACTGAAAAGGCCACCAACTTTCTATTTCAGGTTTATTCCATTTATTTTTATGAGTTTAAATTGCCATTAACTGCAACAGGCCCACAGCATCACAGATCCTCCACCGTACCTAACAGAGTGCTTTGTAACATATTTAACCAGATGTAACCAGATCATTTGTTGTTTCTACTTTTGGGCAAAATTCTTTGTTTATCTTTGTGATGGTAGGTCAAACTGTTGGCTTACCCATAAATGGCCAAATATCACCATTTTAATTCATATTATTTTACTGTTATTTCCAGTAATTCTCCTTATTCAGTTGCTTTCTAACGGGGCTTTGCAGAAACCCCTCACCGGACCCCGGCATGATCCTCTGTGGTGCAGCTTTCTAACATTTTAACCTGCAGAAATGGGCAGGAGATCAGTTCTGTTAACAGTTTCCTGACTCCTTTTACTGGATCAAAGTGATTTTAATTGTATTCCCACTGGATAAATATTCTCAAACCAAAAGCTGCAGCTTTAATCAAAGATGAGTTTATTTAAGGCTCTTCATGCATCTCTACCAGACTTATGACAAAGAAAAACAACTTTTTCCTGTTATTCTTTTTTAACTTTTACCACCAACTGAGAGCACTGCTTCTGTTTTCTTTAATTTTGTATTTCCCTGCATAAATTTTCCCATTAGTCAGCCTTGCGAGTGAAATTAAATCAAACCCGTTGCTTAATTTAACGATTCAGGAAGCCTTTTTTCACAATCAGCCTCGGGCTGTTTATATTCCAACACGCTTTTGTCTTTCGTGATTTAGAAAATTACCACAACGGACTAATCTTCCCCTCCAAACCGACAAGCTGGGTCTTCCAGCGCTGCTGTAAGTTATAGGAGGCATTAGGAATAAAACAAGGTCAAAGGTCAACGTCGCTCTTAATCATTTTAAGGAGTTTTTTTCCCACACTTTCTGCAGCAGTTACAGTTTCTTCCATCTTATCAAAACAAAGAGAAGTAAAGCCTTATATATTGTCCTAGGCAGAAGCGTGTAGGTTGTGAAAGTAAATGCCGATGTGCGGCTGCATACTCATCGTCGATTAGTTCTTTGCTGAAATATGCGAAACAAGAACAACCAGAGATGTTTTTGTGTGTAAAACAGCAAACGTGCCGTTTCTGTGCTTCCCTTTAACTTGGAGACAGAAGCATTGTTGATTCTCTTTAGAGATGCCTCCGCAGAGTGAAAACAAGCTCCTCTCTGACAACATGTGAGAAACCAACTGTGACATTCACAATGAGAGTCTCAGAGATGAACAGTGCAGCTGTGGGAAAAGCTTTACTCTGTCGCAACGTTTCATAAGTTTTAGATTGGATTACAGGTTTCATTAAACAGCGCGGCGGCAGCGGTTAGACATTCATCATGGCCGGTGGTGGGAATAAAAGCAGGTTGTCTTCATATTGAGGTAAACATCTCGGTGCAGCTGACAGTCAACAGGAACAACAAGTTTCTGAGGATTATTACCTTTAAGGAAAACAAGTTAAATTGACTCCAGCTCCCATAAGATGATTAATTTATTTCCTATAAATGAGAAGCTACAGGAGCCTGTCCTTATTTCCATCTGCAGCAGTGAGATGACAGTCACCGCCGCTGACGATCCCGGGAGGTTAATCACATTTTAATCGAAAAATATTGACCAAATATTATTAGCACTTTCTGAGCTCAACAAAGATATTTGTTGCTTTTAATCTGTTATTCAACCATCAGATTGGAGCAAAGCTCAGCTTTCAGGAACCCTGATCATTCATGGAGCTTCTTCAGAAATGTGAAGGCTAACATTAGCATTAGCATAGCGCCTGTGCTGCTGCTCCAAGTTTAGCATTGAGATGCTATGCTAGAATAGCTTTGATGATAGGCTAACTCCTTTTAGCACAATTTGACCACAGCAGCAGTCTTTCTATATCAGATCATTTTTGAAGCTGAAATTAACCCTCAGTGGGCCAAAACGGCTGCTGTTTGCAATGTGTACATTAGATTTACACATTTTAAGAAACAAAAGTTCAGGATGGAAATGTGTATAAAAAAAACAAAGATTTTTTTAAAGCATTTAGTCAAAGTTATTAAATGTGTTGAAATATTTGAGGTGTTAAAATCAATGTAATTAATTAATAAAAATGTATGTGTTGAAGTCCCGGCCCTGCTTTAAATATAACTGACAAAAGTGACAGTAGCTGCATTTCAATTACAAATGTCCACAAAACCTTGTAAATACTAAAATAAAATAAAACAATTTCACAATTCTGGTGCTTCCATTTAATAAGAGATGTAATAAAAATCACACATGGACACATCTGTTCCGGCGTTAAGTCTTTAAAAAACACTCCATCATCCTCCTGTTTGTCATTTCAGCCAGTAGAAACATCCGGTTGTTGATCACATGACTGGTGTGATACAAAAAAAAGTGTTTCCATCGTAATTTTGTGAAATTAATACATTTCGATGCAGCAAAAAATATTTCTTTCTAGTGCAAAACAAAAGTTCTTTCAACATTACTGTTTCCAAAAAGAAAATTTATTTTTGAAATTTCAATTTGTGCAATTTTAAGGTCAATGAAAACCCATCTAAAGGAAACAGTGGAGCTCTAGTACCTGAGGTGACCCATCCAAAGGACAAAGCAGTGAGCAACAGAGGAAATGGAGCCAAACGAGTTAAAGGAGACCAAGGTCAGGGATGATCTGCAGGAATCAGTTTTTCTTTCACATCCTGGTGCAACTTAGAGGGCCAGGAATGTGTCATGGCGTTTAGTTTGGCGATGGCTTTTCCTCATTATTCTCCACTGTCAGCGGCGCTGTAAGTGCTTTATGTAACTCGTCCTTGGAAAGAGTCAGTGTAAGCAACAGTAGGTGATGTGAAGACGCTCCAAAGTTTCACCTTTCAATTTGCTGCTTTGTCTTCATACAAGAAATCTGAAATGACTGTTGATTCAAAGGCATTTTAAAAGCTGCTAGATATCACCTGACCTCCGCATGAACCCGCTGACATTTCACGTTCTCAGTCGTGAATCCAGCGCAGACTTTCTTCCCACAGGCAGCTTTCAAACTGGATTTGTTGCCGTCTCCGGCGTTCATTGAACTTTCCTTCATTATTTTCAGTGCAGAAGGCTGCAATTAACAGAGGAACTGTATACATATCACCCATTTCACTCCACTGAGACATCAAAACTGCAGAAATATAAATCATTAAACCACATCTGAGTGTGGCTGTCATGTTTTGTTCTGCAGCGTCGATATGCACCTTTTTCCAACAGTCAAAGCAAACAGGCAGAACGAAGGAGAAAACAGAGATACCTGATAATCGTATCCTATGTTGTCGTGTTTTTCATCAATACTCCAAAGGAAATCACAATAGCAGTGCAACATGTTATGTGTAACATCATTCCTCTTCCTGTGTTGCTGCAGAAAGGAAACTGGAGGAACATAAATGGTCGCTGGTGACAGGAAGCGACTGAAACTTTATCTTCATTGACTGGTTGATGCTTAAAAAAAAACTGCACAGCCATTAAAAACATTTCCGCTCCCACAAATGGAGGCGTTCCCGTCACATTCCAGCCATGAAATCAAACAAGCATCTTCCATTTGTTTTACCTGTTTGAGAAACAAATCTGCAGACATCAGATGTGCATTAGCGTGCCAACATTTATTACCGTTCCTCAGGACTTCCTCCCGCCACGCAGACGATGGCGTTCTCAACTATTAGAGTTACATTTCAAAGAAGAAGGAACTCCTACAGCTACATCTGCCTCATATTCACACTTTTTCTTGCTGAGGAAAACATAAACTCAGCCCACCACAGCTTTTCATGTGGTCCTCTAAACTGCAGATACAACCTTTAGGATAACAGTTTTGTGCTTAAATATCATTTTATCAGTCGAATCAAAGGAGTTTTAATCTGCATACAGTCAAATTACATCGACTAGTCCATCCAGTTTTTCATGATTTCACTATCGTGGAAATAAGTGATTGTACTGAAACGTTTTTGCCACAATGGTGATAAACATTGGGTTTAAGCGATGCCAACTCCCACCTGCAGGTGGCAGTATTTCTTACTTCTACCCAAAAATACTGAAGTTCAATTAAAAGTTCTTTCAACAAAGATTTACCAGAACATTTCCCAGTTGATGGAGCTCATCTCTGTCCACTGCAAAAACACAAAATCTATTTATTGTCTGAGTACATTTAAAATAAGACGAACTAAGTAGCTTTTCAGAAAGGTAAATCAGCTTGTTTCAGGCAAATTTTTCAATTCAGAAAAAGAAGCATTAGTCCCACTGGCCGGTTTTTACACTTCTATCACTTGTAATTTTAAATCAATATTAAAGAATTATTGACTTAAAACAGGCTCCTATATATTGGAATCCTATATATTGCTGAAAAGTTATTTTTAAGTTAGTTTTGTCATATTTTAAATGTACTCAGATATTCGCAGTAGAAACTAAGCAAAAACACTTGGTAAGATTTTGCATTTTTGCAGCGTTTTGATGATGCCTCCAGCCTGAAGTAGGTCGCTGCTGAACACTTTTCTCTGAAAAATCAAAAGCTAGACGTAGGAAATTATAACCCTTCAGTTGGAAACATCCAGAAAAGGAGCAACAGGCAAATATTAACCAACTCTTCCTCCTTTTTCTATTTCCTGTGATTGAAAAGTACTTCCACACTTATTCCAACCTCTATAAACTGTATTGTCAGATGCATTCATCACCACAGCTATTAATACACACCTCAAGCATGCATATCTGTCAGAAACCAATTTCAGCCTTTATAATTACTCCCAACTTCTCCCCGTTTAAGCAGAAGGTCATGCAGGAACAGTTTGAATCGAAATGCAGGGAAGTTGATTGGATTAAACATTGATGGCACCGAACAGATAGAGGAAACATATTGACACAACAGGAGAGCTATAGCTTTCCTGCCAGACAGCGCGGAGGTGTTAAAGCCGAACACATAAAAAAAATCATTAATTACAGTACCCTTCATAAGCGCAACGCCGACTATAGGCAGCTTCCTGTGAGCACAGGATTCGGTGGTGAGACAGGAAATACGTGTTTTAGGTGTGTTAGGTTTAAAATATGACCTACAACATGTATTTTAGTAACTCAGTCCAAAATCCAGAAGCCTTACACGACATAGTTTCAAGGCCATGATTGAAAGATCTTCATCCAAGCGCATTTCCCAGAAAGTTGAGTGGAAGGAAAAAGTGTGACGTGAAAATGTGAAGGTATAAAATTCTGAATGCAGAATCCAAGCAGCACGAGGTTCACTGAACTTTTCACAGCTGGTGGTCATCTTAACAGAAAATGTTGCAAAAACAAAATCTTAAACCTTTTTTTTCTAGTTTCTAATGCAAATAACTTGATTCACTTAACATAAAAAACTACCCTACGACTCACTTTCCAGGAAGATATAGTTGCTTGTTTTAACTCAATACTTTCTTTAATATTGACTAGTTTCACTGGCAGATTATTTCACTAATCATTTTAAATCAATATTGAGGAATTATTGACTTAAAACAAGCTTCTATCCTGCTGAAAAGTTACTTCTAAGTTATTTTGTCTTATTTCAAGTGTAATAAGGTGTCTGCATTAGAACCGACCTGGTAGGATTTTGTGTTTTTGCAGTGCGTCAGAAGCAGCAGCACCTACATGCACTGACAGAAGCAGAAGTCGGCCCGGTCCGTTTGCTTCCTTCAGGCTTCAACACACTCCGGGCTTTCATTAGACCTTCCTTATAAACACCAATCAAAGCTTCAGTAACACATCTGGACAATCTCCTGCTCCATTTTTGACGACTGAATTCAGCTCTGGACTGATTGAGCATCTGTTGGGGTAACAACACTGAAATTACTTCCTCCAGATCGTATTCAGAATCAGAAATAAACTACCTTAATGCCATGGTGTGGATAGTTTTATAGTAGCAACGTGGTGCAACTCTGCAGAATTTATTTTCTGAGCAGAAATGGAAGCATAGCTTTGGCTTCAGTGAAATCCTCCACATCCGATGAAGTTTGATTCTCCTAAAACAAACCTGGCATTTAGGCTCCACACACTGCAAAACACAAATGTTACCAAGTATTTCTGTCTAGTTTCTACTGCAAATATCTTAATACACTTGAAATAATAACTTAACATAGAGGAAACCTTTCAGCAACACATCTGAGCTTGTTTTAATCGATAAGAGATAAAGAGTACTAGCTCCACTGGCAGACTATTTTACGTATAAGAAGATATTTTTCTATATTGTGATTGTATTTACCCAGAATGCAGTGCGCTATGGTTCACTTCCTGCTTTTGGAGCGGTCTCCGGTTCGTTCAACATTCACATTCAACTGAACAAAAGTTCATTTCAACCGAACCGAGACCAGAGTTTGATTATGCATTCACGCATCCCATTAAAATAAAACCATTTATTTCAATAATTCACATTGTTCAACAAAAACCTTTCAGCTTTTCCAAGTGAAGATGAAACTTCAACTAACGCTACCTTTGATTTTTTGTTACAAAAATGAATTCAGGGCATCTGGACTCGCAGCTGCGTCTCTTCTCAGAACAGTTTTGCATGTTTTGCATGAATGCAGCAGGGATCCGAGTGGAATCCATACCGTATCGGATTCATATTTTCAGCACAAACCTCCCTGGAAAATAGTTCTCTGAAGCTCTTCTGATAAAGCCAATAATACGAGGACAGGTGAAGGTGTTCAGTCAGGCCTTGCAGCAGTAACACAAGCATTTAAAGGCTTCATCTGCACAGACATGATGTTCCTGCTAAAGCTGCAGCTGCACAACGGACTGGAAACCAGAGATAAGTTGAAAAAAATCCACACAAAGCGCCTCACAAAACTATCAACACTGAACATTTTCACATTTTGTCTCACTGAAAGCACTGTGGGACTTTACTGGGAGTCATAAATCAATGATGAATTTGGCTGAACTAATTATTTAAGCTGAAAGCTGGAAGTTATGGTTGCATGACACAGTTAATTCCACTTAGATGAGATTTATTATGATAGAAAAGCTTTGTTATCTGCTGTCATAGAAGCACCAGCAGGAATGAAAGTGTAGCGGCGTGAGAGAATCTAAATCTGATCACTTAGATCATTAAAACCTGGGTCACCCTTCCAGCATCAGCTGGACCATGAAGGGAGGAACAGTTAACACCTTCTCCTGCAGCCCATTAGATGTTCTTAGAGTCTGCACTGACACAGAGAACAAACATCTGCCTCCTTAACAAGCCTTCCTGACAAGCATCTGTGTTTATGCAGTGTGAGAAATGTTCTAAATAATTGGGGAGTTGACGCTGTGAATTCCTCAAGCATTAATCAGGCCTCTGAATTCCACAATATTAGCTTCGCATGAATCATTGTTAATTCCCACGAATCCATTACTGTTCCATGTGCAACTAAAAATAGCGTCCTGATAAATCAATGGGGACACTCGAGAGTGAAGACGGAAGGGTGGGGGAATGGGGGGGGTGCTTTGCTTCTGAAGCGTCTCTTCTCAGTCCAGCATAATGCCCTTGGCTCTCATCAATAATTATTCTCCATAATTCACTCATGGATTTCTGTGTTACAACCGACGGGCAGAACACAACAGACCTTGAAGAGAACGTTTCAGCCCAATCCTCCCTTAATAAACCCGCAGATCTGGACCTCGTCTGGCTGTTTGGAAGAACGCAATGGTTTAATTTTTCACACTAAACCAGCGTTGGTCGTGGCTGAATGTGGATTCACACCAGCCCTGTTTAATCTGCTTCAATCAGGCCCCTGTTAGAAAGTCCAGTCCGTTTGGGGAGGTGTGAATGTTAAACTCTGGTCCGCCTGAAAACCTCGGTCTGATTTGGTTGAAGTGAACTCTGGTGCGGTTTGAATTCATATATGAACAGCAAGTGGACCAGAGAACGCTCCAGAAGCACAAAGCGGACTGTGGTGCAGGGCATTCTGGGTAAATACAACCAAAATAAACGGGCTAGTCCTTCGTTAGCAAAAGAAATTTTATAACCATTAAAGTCTGACGCCAATCCATTTTCGTTTACATTTTGTGAAGAAGTTGCGCCCTCTCTCCTCTCTCTTCTTCAGAGGTTTTTCTGTCATTTCCTTCAGTAGTTCTTGGTACAGCGCCCCCACAGGCGAGAAGGGGAACAGGTTAACTGTTCGGTTTGTTTGCTGTAGTGAACAGCACCAATTGGAAATTAAGCAAATGTTGCAATTTCCGTCCCTAGTTAACCAAGTTGAACTACCGGGTGTGAAAACAACCTTAGGATGAATTCATGCCAGTCCTGTTTGGCCTCATTTAAACAAAGTCCAGTTCATTTGGTTAGTGATCTGTGGTCTGCCTACAAACCTCTGTCTCGGTTCAGTTGAAGTGAACTCTGCGGTGTTTGCTTATGAAAGTGGACCGTAGACCGCTCCAAAACAAGGAAGCAGATTATTTTGCATGACATTGTGTGTAAATACAATCAGAACAAACCCGCATGTCTTGTGCTATTGGAAGAAATGGCTCATGGACTTCCACCAAAGAGAAATGCTTCAACTGCCAAATCTGATGGCAGATTTGGCATCTATTTCGCGAAAAAATAGATTTCACTCATTTCTTCTTTGGAAGTTTTTGTGTCTTTCTGAAGAAAATGGTGCAGCGACAAAACAGGAGTCTGAACAGAATTTCCAAATGGTTTGGATCGCTTGATGCGACGCCGCATGAATGTGAACCGCACCAGCTGAAAATCGAACAAATGTTACAATCTTGTCCCCAGTTGAACCGAGTCTACCGGACTATCAGGTGTGAAAACGGCCTTAAATATTCCTGTAATGACTGCGGCCTATTCCTTCCGTATGCCATCAATGGCCGCGGTTTTCTTGCCAATTTTCCCACTATCTGTGTTGGGAGGAGGTCTAATCCATCTGAAATGGCGTGGCGATCTCCGGTACTGATTGCGTTGGTCACAGCCGGGCAGCCGTGCTGCGGCGCGTGCAGACAGCGGGCCCCGGACGAGCCCCCCATCTGCTCTGCCGATGGGCATCGCATGGCCTCACTCATGCACCGGGTGCAAGGCCAGACTGGTTCATCTGCACGCAATCACGACGGACAGTCGCATCCCATTCCAATTGCATTTCTGCTCACAGGGGGGAGAAAAAGTCCCGTGGTGCATATTACTGTGGCTGAGACAAATTTAGCTGGAATGGAAGGCGAGATGGAAAAGGCTCACCTCTTACACTAATCTGGGCAAACGACAGACTGCCGGCTTCCTGCAACAACCCCCAGGAAAAACGTTTTTTAGATGAAAGAGCTGCCCTGCCCGTCTCTGACAGAAGACAGTGAATTAATTAAGATAATAAATTGCACATGTCATATTTGTCATCTTTTCAATCTTTACTTAATGAGGTGAAACACGTGCAGCAGTGTGTTTGGGAGGAAAACTCGTCTCGGCTAAAGATGATGCACCTTGAGAAGGAAACACTCAAGCCTAAGAAACTGTGTGATAGTCAATGCCGACTGATATTTAATATATGTCATGTATACATTCATGCTTCCCCGTCCTGAGTGGATACACACAGACTCTCATGAATGCAAATGAGGCCGAGAAAAGGGAATGAGAGTGAGAGACGAAGGAAAGACTCAGAAGACTGCATATCTGATAGGAAAGCGCCCTGATTAGAATTTTGTCATGCCACAATTTACAAATTAAAATGAATTAGATCTTCCATGGCCTGACCTCCATTAAAGCAGTTCTTTGTTGATGAGCCATGATAGCATCTGCTATTGATTGGAGGAGAATCACTATGGCCAATCCTGTCTCTTTACGAGCAGGTCATCCAAAGCAATTTAGGCATATTGAAAGATTGATCAGGCCTACGGAGCTGCCACTTGGGCCCACTCAAAGCACAGAAGACTGAGGTGTGACGCAGCCACTCCCTGCTGCTCTGTAGGGGAAGAGTCTCAAATCTAAATGCTAATGGTTTCTTTAAGAGCCTGGCTGCCCTTTAACCACTACAGTCAGACATGAGGGATGGCTCTCAGTGTTTCGACAGCTCTGTCTTGTTTTGAACCCACCACCAACAGCACCAAGCTATTCTCTGGATTCAATAGTGAGCGAGAGGGAAATAACTGAGCACCAGCAAGGTAATACAATGGCCTCTACTTGATGCATCACCAGTCGCCACTTGCCAAATCCTGCCTCAGCTATAGCGGACCCTGACAGGAATATCACTCTTAGCTCCAACTTTAACAAAAAAAAGATTTTCTCTACCTTATATTAAAATACCGGCAGGTGTATCCGAGTTAATTGGTACATTACTGCAAAAAGAATTTAGTAATTATATAAAAAAGTATTAAAATGCCTCAAATTAACAGCAAAAACAAAACAAAGGAACCATTTCTTGTAAAAGTATTTAGAGATGACCAGAAGACCTTTATTTTGCAACAAGTACCTGGATGTAGCAGAAAACAATCTGCTACATCCAGACACAAAAGACACAAAAGAGTCCAGGCTGGAATGGAAGCTAAGCAAGTTTATCATGGCTTTTAGCATCATTGACGTAGCATTTTGTTGTTGCATCCTATAGTGTTTCCATTGCTGCTCTTGTTGTGTTTATTGTGTTTTGTTGACCCTTCTGAGCCACCGTAGGTTCTGAACAAAGAGCAAACACAACTGAGATGCATGTTGTCATTCGAGCTGTTCTCTATCTCATTTCCTGTGATCCAAATGTGACGGTTTCCCAGTAGATCTGAACTAAACTAACTGGTTTCAAGTTAACAGCAGCTATTTTTGCTCCCTGTCTTGTTTTCATTTAAATGAATTTCACTTCATCACATTCAAAGTTCATTTCTGTTTCTGAAACAAGCAAAGACTACACTCAGCTTTCCATTCACACCACTGTGTTTGCCTGTTGTGCTTATTAAAGGCATGAAGGTCTCCCTCTAGTTAAGGGCTGCTTCTAATTAGCAGCAAAACAGAATAAAGGCCTTTGAGAAGTTATTTATCTACTATTATACAGGGAAAAAAACATTTTTAAAACAATTTTTAACTTTCTGACTATGGCGAGTGGAACAATAAATTATCCACTGAAAGGAAATAAGCTTCCAAATTTAACCTTCCACTCCAGTTTGTGCTTAGAGAGATAGTGCAGGCCGTTTCTGCTCAGGTCTAATTAAAATCCTCTTCACCGTTGGTAATGTGAAGTAGCTTATAGGAAATTGTGCGTTATTAGGAGGAAATATGGAAGGAGTTCCTTTACATCAGCAGTAAGCCGTGTATCATGTTGGCAGCTTTTCTTATTTTCTGTTCACTTAAGCAGGTTTTGTACATCCCATGATCCTGCAGCCTGCAGCGGCTGAATTAACGGCTGCATCCAGCAGCCATGCATTCAGTATGCGCTCAGCATTCACACTGCCAGAGGTGGTCAGATGAGGATGATACTTAAAGTTGTTCAAGCATGAGCCGCCGGTGCTGGCTCGTGTTTATCACCAGGGATAAAAAAAAGTTGGACAGATACCGAAAAACTGCAGAGGGAGATTAAGATTTTCTTTCTTCCTCTCCCTTTTAACCTCCATCTTAAGCAGCTCTGCAGTTCCTGCCATACCTGCATGGAGTGCATCACATTACAGCCACACCGCTCCACAGCTAGGATGAGCATGTCTGTTGGGCCTGAATTCACAACACTGCGCGCTTCACCATGGAAACTGAGATCAGAAGGCAAAGGTCGAGCAAAGCGTTGGTAGCGGCGCTGCTTGGCAGGGGCAGGATGGGGGCGGAAAAACCTCCACACGGGCCTTTTTCCATACACTGAGCACGCTCATAATCTCTTGTCCTCCAGCAGCACCCTGCAAGGTTAGTGAGAGTCAATAAGCCTTCCACAAAGGTTAAGGAGACCTATAAGAAAGATAACATGCAAACCGTGAGCTCTCCGGATCCATAAATAGAGAGGCATAACTGTCTTTGTCTATTTTTTTTCATGTGAAAGTGAATCACAGAAAGGTGCTCCGTTTTCCTGTCTCATGAATTCAATATGAGCCATCTATACACAAAGTACTTTATGAATACAAAAGCTGAAGGAGCGTATCAAATGGCTCCAACTGCCAGTTCTACAAAGAACAGTCATTACATGTCGGCACACGCTGAATGAAATCTGGATTTTCCTCAGATTTTTACATTTCCTTTTCATTAACCTGCGAATCACCAGTTACTCTATCTGCCACCGTCACTCCTGTCTTCAAAGATCCTTTGATTCATTATTTACTCGCTAAGTAGCAAGAGATGTGTTCCCCAACTTTGTGAGTTTCTCTCATGTTTTATGATTTGTGACAGTAACTGTGGACAGAAATATATAAAAGGCTGTTTTAGAACAAAACACTTTGAGAGCGCTCAACATTTTGTCCCACACGACTGAAAACATGTCAGTAGACGAATTATATTTCTGTGCAATAATATTTAACAATTCTCACCTTAGTTTTTACAAATCTGAAAAGTGTGGTGTGCAATTCTACCAAATGCATTTTAATCCAATATCTCTTAAATAAAATACAACACTAGTTACCCAATTAGTAACCAGAGTCCAGCCCTTCAGCTGCAGTTACAACAACTTTATCAAACTATTTAAACTCTGGCATGATGGCATTTCCATAAACGGTTGGATTAACTGGATCTAATTTGCTCTTTTGTTGTTAAAAATCAAAAATACTTGCAGCCAAAACTGAAGGTTATTATTTTTAGATGATTACATATTTATGATGTGGTAACACTTGATTGCATTTGTAAAAACCCCGAAAATAATCATTTAAATGTTTCTGGTTTTTTGGTCTGAGATGTTTTGGAGTTAAATTAATTCTTTTAAATTAGAGTCCAGAGTTACACCTTACTGGATCTTAAAGTGGCAGATCTGATGACTCAAATGTAAAATATCAACATTGTGACGTTCCGACTCCATTACTTTGGAAAGATGAAGATAATAAAATAATATTACAGCTCCAGCTTTACAAGAACACAGATTTATCTCATCTTATTCTGACATACGGACTGCAGACGATCAGAGCTTATTTGAACTTTTAGTCATGTGCCAGTGACACTGCGAAATAAAAACGTGAACTGTGAGAGCAGAGGAGACGCCTGCCAGGTTGTCCACAACTGTTTCATCTGCTCCACACGCCAACTCAACACTGATTATAAAGGTCTGATTTTCTGTTTTCATTAAAAGTTCCCCTAATTAGTACCATGATGTTTACTTAGAAAAACAACAAGACAGCAAACGCTGACCTGAGCTGACAGTTTTAACGCTAAAACATTTCAGAATTAATAATTTGGTCACAGAAAGGAGTTCTTCTGAAGCTTTGCTGTCTTTCTAGGTGTTGATTTATCTTGTTGAAAGTGGGAACATTTCTTTGTTTTGGTAAGAAAAACTATTTATATGAGCTCAGGTGTTATTGGCTAAAATAAATAATATCCTCCCCTGAAATAGGAGGCTCTGCTGATTAAAATCTCCTGGTTAACAGATTATTATCAGTTTGAAAACTTCTATAAAAGCTGTAAATTTTGCTGTTTGGTGGAACATCATCTGGGATGTGTTTATGAGATCATTTCTAAATAACGAGGATGATAATGTGATCATTAGTATGATGAAACCTCATCATCACCTTTACTATGAACACAAGTAATTAAAACATGAGTAAATACATAAAACAGAAATCACAAATATAACTCACAGATTTACAAAAAGGCTAAAACGCCGATTATTCCACATTGTGGACGTAAACCAGAGTTTTACAAAACGCTAGTGAACCCGTGACATATCCTCTGGATATTAGCCAGCAAAGCAAAGTTAGCCCAGCTTTACGGGATGTAATGAAAACTTCTCTTCACTGTTTTATCATATTGGTTTTTAAGTCCAATAATTTCCAACCATCAAAGTTTCTGTATGTGTGATCAATGAAGTTAAAAGCCAATTCCATACTATCAAGATGGCGGCAGAGCAACCGAATGTAAAACACACAGAAAAATAAATAAATCAAGGTGAACGAATTTTAATCTGACAGAGCAAACACAAACGACCTGACGCTAGAAAGACGAGACAAAATGACTGAATCATGGAGAGGATTAGACATCGACTGTGTTTAATACGGTCAGATAATTAGAAAAATGTTTTTTTCCCACAAGTATAATCAGTAGTTCTATCACAGAAGATACAAGTGGTTTCTTCTTCTTGTTTTTTTTTTTACAGATTACATGTAGATTTCAGGTGCTGAGGCACTGGAGATAATCCAGAGAAACTTTGAGTGGAAAAACCTTTTTCCTTTCTTTAATGCTCTCCATATCTCTGTGATAAAATTATGTGTCCTGAAATTAAAGTGCAAATTCGAATCAAACCTCTAAGCGAGATCTGTGGGTTCTTGGCAGCAAAGGGAGAACACAACAGGATTCTCACACATATGCCATGCACATCGGCGAAAAAGCACAGCGGGCTGCCAACACCAAAGTGTTCATCACTCTCCTCCCACTCCTTTTCAGAGCACAGAAGAGAAAAAGAGCCCACAGTACCAGAACGGGGCCGACCAATCAGCGACGAAGATCAAAAAGCAGATGTTCAAGGAGAATGAAATGCCCCCATTGATTGGCCGCAGCGCTTTGGTCCCCCCAGCGCAGTCCTCTAATCGATACGTGGGAGATAAGCAGCAGTCAGCCGCTGACATTGGTGATGTATAACTGCCACGGTGGAACGGAAGCTGATGACTTTTTGCCGTCTTGGTCAAGACTCAGCGGAGCAGACCGGACGGACACGTTGGAACCGGCCAGCCCAAATTCTGATCCTTCCGATCAAAGCCTGATAATCCAGAGAGGCCCTCGTTCACGTCCTGTTCGCCACTTTCAGGGTAGAATACGGCTCGACAAAGCAACAAGGATAAATTACCTGAAAAGGAACCGCTGTTATCGCCCCCGTTTGTGTTTCAAAAGGCAATAATGAAATAAATAAATGAGAAAAAAAAATGGCTGAGAGAAAATGAAATGATGGCGCGGCTGTGTTTTGTGAAATTGTGCTGTCAAACGTTTCTCCTTTCTAATTTCCTGGAGCGCAGATGATGGAGCATGTGTGCTGACAGCCGAATCAGATAAAAACTAAAAAAAAATACATACTTCCCTGTTTCCACATCACAAGCACTTTTATGCGACATTCATAAATATAATAACACAATAATTAGTGTTTGGGAAATGACACTTGACAGATACTATGACCTTGTCTGCTCTGTCAATTTATTTTTACGTGGTCATTCGTTAAAGTGTCGAGGCTGACGGACAAGAACGTAAATAGAAAATAATGGGACTGAGGCGCTGAAGAACAAAGCTCAAACTAATATTTATTCACCCAGAATCAATCGTTGAAAGGCTGTTTACCTAAATCTGAGCAGCTTCTGAAGATATTCTAATTAAATAAAAACTAATGAAGGGATTCTGGTTGCTTTTATTGCTTCAATAACTACTAAAGTGGAGTTACTTATGAACACCTTAGATTGGGTAACATGAACCCAACACAAGAGCTTTTCCCAGAAAAGGTCTCATTTCAAAGGCAACAATAATGCTGCTTACATATAATAACTCATATTTTAATATAATCAATGCTAAAAAAAAGTATATTTTTAAAAGATACTTATGTCTAAATACAAACTGACACATTGACGTTTGCCTGGACTGCAGCATTTCCTTGGGCAGCAGCGCTACAACAGCAGGGATGGAGAATTCTTTAAATTGGCAAATATATTCAGAAACAAAATGCTACCTGGGCTAATGCTACAAGCTAACACTGCGACACTGATGTTGGAAAGCAATTTCACATTTCAAGAACAAATTTTCTGAATGGAAACATTTATCGACAGGTTTGGCTTTTTTTCACATCATACAAGTCACATGACCAACAACCGGATGTTGCCACTGACACAAACCACAAAGAAGAAGACAGGAAGTAGTTGGAGGACGATGGTGCACCATGTTTTTTATCATGTGAACAAGCTTATTCACATGTGATTTTTATTAGTTCCTTATTTAATGGAAGAACCGCATTTGTATAATTGCATTTCTCCCAACATTGGCCGAATATCGACAAAGTAAACGCAGCTATAAAATGTCATGTCTGGAAAATGCATGACACCGCCCCTTTAACTCCTCTAGAGGAGTCAGAGCTAACTACCAACTGTTAACTGGTGCCTGCAAAACATCCAGGTCTGTACCGGAGGATGCCACCAGAGTACCACCAGTGGTACATGCACCTCAGGTTGGGAACCCTGACCTTAGAGCAGCCAGCCTGCTCAGTGTGTGTCACTTTGACAGGACAGTCCCAGCACAACTGTCACTTCACTCCCCCGTTACAGGTGGTCCACACAGGGGAGCTGGCAGCTCTGACGGACGCCTCCTCCAAGGGATTTATGGGAAATGACAGCTCAGGCTACATAAAGCCGGCGTCGTCTGGGGAAGGAAGACAACACAAGTTCCATAGCATGAATGCATGGGGGCTGACACGAGCTGAAATGCACTTCCTCTGGCCTGGCAGCCGGCTTTGGTTGGAAATGTGCTGTTCATATATTGTGGCATAGACGGAGTGGGAGGCAGTCAGAGCCACACCTTTAATCTACTCCCTCTGTTTGTGGTAATGGTCTGCAAGCCTTTCTGCCAGCAGGGGGAAAAGAGAGAGAGAGAAAGAAAATCACATTTCTTACATGGCTGCCTCTTGATGAATTATTTCACATTTCACTTACTTACCGTACCTTAGCAAAAAAAGTTAATCTACATCAGCGACGTTAAAGAAAAATTTCACAGCGAGGAAATGAACAGCTCCCCTTGTTCAAACTCGAAAGGTGTGGAGCGTGCAGCTCCTTTAAAAAAAAAAAAAAAGTCCATTTCAAACTTCATCATTTCAACGTCTGACAGCACATGTGAATGCACACGGGCCGGGCCAGCCCTCTGATTCTCTCTGTATTTAAATATGGACCGTCTTTAATTGAGCAGAAAGTGCTGGGGAGAACAGTGCTGAACTAATACAGAGGCCGAAATATCATTACGCTGATGGAAGCCGGGCTCTCTGACTTTTATTGGCAGCTTGCGAGCTAAATGTGTGGTTCAATTCTGAGGCGGCCATAGCTGCAGAGGCAAAGTAATCGACTTTGGGACAAAATGGTGTGGAAAATGACATGTAGGCCTTTGCCTAAAGCCAACCTGGCGCTGGCAGAAATCTATCAGTCAGGTGCACACCAACATTGGCATTTACACAAATGTGATTTAGTCGACGATACTGGAGAGCTGATGTGCTGGACCAGTGCTTTTACTGAAAGAAAACTACTATTTCAAGCCATGCAATCTGCTGCTCCTGCTGGCTGGAAATGCCTGAGCGGCTGGTTTCAGTTAAAACGCCGTCATGTTCTAAGAAAACTCCGTTTCACATTTAGATCCTCGCCGCATCCTCAGCAGATTCAGGTGATAATACCCTGAACTTTATAAGTTTTAGAGTTTTAAGTCTCTGCGCTCGCATCGTTTTGTTTTGCTGCAGAGGTGAGAGGTTCTGGATCAGTGCTGCCAAAGTTTGTACACAGACATTTGAAAGTGTTTTGCATGGGAGTGAAAGGAAAGGGTGAAGACCTCTCCACCCCGTGGTAATATGAAACACTTTAAAAAATAAATCACGATTTATGCTTACTGTAAAAGAAACAAAAACAAAGAAACTATGAATTTCACCTTTCCAGGAAGTTAATAAATGCATTTAATAATGAGATTTGTTCTTTTTTTAAGGTTTTAAGGATTAATACGTAAAGAATACATTTTTAAATTCTAGCAGTTCACTAAAATTGTTACTAAAAATACCAACAGTTAAATAAAATATGATGACATGAACCACAAATAATCCCATATTGTCTACTACTATACATCAGCAAAATTAACAAAGATATTTGTCGTTTTTAATCTATAATTTAGGTCATTCAACATTCAGATCGCTGCAATTATACAACCATACATCTTTGAAAAGCAGAAGTGGAGCCTCCTGCACAACCAACAAGAATGCTGCAAGTGGTTTCTAGACGGTAAGTCAACGGCAAAATGCTAATCTTTTCCAGCAGCCATTGTACAGCGCATACAGCCCTGGAGCTCATCTTGGGTTGCTAGGTAACGGGCTGGGCTAGGCTGGGGCCTGCTGATTTGTGAGGTTATATTCTGAGTTTTTTTGAAAGGGCTTATTTTCCAGACACCAAAAAGCATTAACTTATTGCCAACATTTGGGTATTTTATTTTGTTTTTTAAAACGCTTGGGCTGTTTTTAGATGCAGCAGAAACCCAAATGGAAGAACAAAAATATGAAAAATTAGCATTTAAAATGTTTCGTCCAATTTAAAGAATGTGAAGGATAGGTTGTAGGTAAAAGAACTTTGTGTGAATAGTGGTCACAGGAGACATGTAAACATGCATGAAAGAACAAAATCAACCATTTTGAATCGTACCCCTCCTTTAACTTTACAGCAGGCTCTCATTCTAAGCATGCATGTAGTGACAGTGGAGAGGAAAACTCCCCTTTAACATGAAGAACCAGAACCAGCAGTCATCTGACTCCTACTGTCCCCCAGAAGCCCCAAAGCGCCTCGACCATGAAAGAAAATGCTAAAAAGCAAAAGAAGACAATTAAACACGAATAATCTGACAGAGATTTTTGCTTCCTGCTTCGGAAACGTCTCAACTCCAAGTATTACATCAGCTTCTAAACCTCAGAGCTCCCAGCAGCAAGCCTACAGTCACACCCACACACACACACACACACACACACACACACTTGCTGAACCACAAAGCAGATCAAGTGTGCATGGAGAGCTCTATAGAGAGGCCAGTTTTCCTCATTAGACTGCCTGTGCACCGCTCTCCAAAAAACCCCTCGCTCTAATCACTGTCACCAGACCTCAGCTGAAAAACAGATAATTAATGTTGGGCCCTGCCTCAATCAGCCTCCATGCTAAACAGCTCGCTGTACACGTGTGCGTGTGTGTGTGTGTGTGTGGGTGTCTGCATTAGTCTATTTGGAGTCTGTCAATGTAGGCGCCCCCCTCCTCCTCCTCTACACCCCTGGGGAACATGGATGCTCAAGCCGTCCACAACAACGATTTCTCTCCGGCTCGCATTAGCTCACAAACAGCACATGTAACGTACAACTGCAGACTTTACAGGAGGAACATTCCTCTCAGACTACAAAAAAAAAAAATCTGCTTTTATTCCAGGGCTTCTTCTTCTCTGACTCAATTGTTTCGCCCTTTTTGCTCCACGGCTGCCCTTATAGCTCCCCTTCACCCATTTATTACATGGAATGGACTTCTTAATCGAATGCTTTGCGGAGCAGATTTATTTATGTTCTCTTTTCCCTTCCTAAAGGCAGTTATTAATATTTTATAAATATTTGATGATACTTTGTGTGACCCTGCAGAGAATGACAGAGAGGAAGTGAAGGTTAATGCTGGGGGTACCGGCTGATTAAATGGAGACCAAGTGGCTAAAGCCGATGGAAGGCTGCCATAAAGTTTCTAATAAAACGAACTGAATAAACACGGTTCGCGGGAGAATTTGGCTGTAGGACTTTAACAAGGTAATTTACAAAAACATATTTCCCTTCTTGCCCTTTGATGATAACAAAACGTGAAAACAGTTTGGGTTTATTTGCCCTGGTTTCATATTTCTGTCTGAGGGATTACGGCTCACAAACTCACTCTGTGGAGGAGAAACAAGCAGCATCAGAAAAACAAAAGCATTTCCTTTCAAAATGTTATAAATACATTCCTTCCTTTTTGTTCTCTTGATTGATTCAATATGTTTTGCATAAAGAAATATAAAAATATATAGTTATGTAAAAATAAAGACAGAGCACCCTCTTTATATTCAAGGGTTTTATGTACAAGAACACAAAATGCTCCAGGTTAAACAATTATTTAAGTCACAAATAAAGTTTAGAAATAAACGCAGCAGTGTTGTAATGTAACAAATTATTCATTAAACAAAAGTAAGCACAATCTTGTTGTACCAATAGAAATTAAGATTTGTTAAATATATAAAATAATCAGCAATGATTGGACAGAAACTGTTTCCTGTCCACCAAACTAGGATAGTTTCCTTCCTTTCAAAACAAAACATTTCATTTATTACTTATTTATTAAAAAAAAAAACAATATTCTATACAAATTTTATTTTGTGGCATCAGGGGCAAAAGTGTCTCTTGAATTGCAGAGTCTGCTGACCCTTAAGTGACCCCTGTTGTGGTTTGTGGTCTTACAAAAGGGAAGTTTTTCCTCTCCACTGTCACCCTGTGCTTGCTGAGAGAGAGAAATAGCCTCCAGTTTAAATACTGGCTTTAAATAACACTATAACAGTTCAATTTTAAACAGAAATAAAGTACAAATCTTGACTTTCCTTCTGGTGTTTTACCTAAAGTTTGAACACAGTGGTTCAGCATTTGAATGCTATTTGGTATGAAATGTATGTCAGCGCCCCCTACAGGGTCACAAAGTAACAACTTGCCATGTGTAAAGATGTGTTTCATTAATTCTCAGAGGACTAAAAAACAGTAAGTAAAATGTCCTCTTCAATGTCTACAACATGTAGTTTTTGTAGAAAATGCAAACTAGAACATGATTTACATTGTATCTCATATTAAATCATTTTCATAAATCGTCACAGAACAATTTAAAAATATTATATTTTCATCCTGCATCTAAAACACGAGCATCAAACTCATGTTCATCACATCAAGTTCATGAATGTTGTCAAATGGTAAACTGTTAATACGTATATTACAGTTTCTCAGTCAGTACTTCTTAAAATGTAAAAAATTTTAACATCCTCTCACATTTATGTAATTTGGTCCTGTACAAATGAAAATGGATTTGACCCATAATATTTGAGCCCACAATCTTAAAGTTAAACTTGTGGCCCTACAGAGCCCAGAAGGCCACATAAATGGTCAAGGTGGGCCGGATTTGGCCCGGGAGCCTCGGGTTTGATCCCTGTGATCTAAACGGTTGAACCTTTCTGGACATTTTCCGTATCGAATCCTTAGAAAACTTTTTATAGTGGAACATTTTAAAAACAGAAACTAATTGAAATTAAATACTTGCTAGAAGTTCTAATTAAAATCATAATTGATCACATTAATAGCTTAGATGAAAGCAGCAGAAACTAATAACAGATTTCCATAAACCCAAAATCAGAAAGTAGTTTCTGTAATGCATTGCTCTGAGCTTTTCTTCAAAGTTTTTCATTAAACTATTTAGATCTAAGCAGAACTTAAAGACGCATGTAAAGAGAAGAGAGGCCAGATCTGGTTTATTTTGAATCCTGATGTTTTTCTTCATGGTAGAAAACACCAGGAGTGACAAGCGGTCAACAGGAAGGCTCCACATTTCCACCTTAACACTGCAGAGTGCCAATTAAAGGCTCAACAACATGGATGGCGTTCCATATATAACAAGGCCTAAGAAGCAATCCTGTCAACTTGCAGGGTGGGACATGTCAAAGCTGGAAATCAAGAGGAAGCCGCGCCGTCCGCGGTGCTGACAAGAGCAAAGCTCCACGTTACTGAAATCATCTGGCGAGGAGAAGCAGCCTGCGTTTCTGCTGCTCATTGTGAGAGTAGGCAGCCCTCACTACCTCAAGACTCGGTGATTACCACACTGCTGACAAACACAAATATATTTTTAGTGCAACACAATGCGCTAAAAATATGCACCTGGTCTATTTTTGACTAAAGCTGTGCCAATCTGCAAAGAGTCCGACACGGTTTCATGCACAGCATCGCTCTAAAGAATACAGTCAGTCTGCATAATGAAACACACAATGAAAAGACACAAAGTATTCCTGAGTGTTTTTGTCTTTTTTTTTTCTGCAAATATCATAGTACACTTAAAGTATGACAACCGACTTACAGGTAACTTTTCATCAATGCATTGAAGCTTGTTTTAAGTCGACAATTCCCCATTATTGATAAAAAAAGAACTTATGCTGAGATTTTTTTTTATGTTAAGAGTTAAATAATAGTTTATGATAATAATTTATGTTCATATCACCATATCCCATCCAGATGTTCACTTACTACAGCACTCCACACCAAATTAATGCAAGAACATCTGCTGGTGAGGGGATGTCTGAGCATCACAACCCACCTGGATCCACACTGCAGAAAAAACAGTCAAAGTCTTTATATGGACTCCTTGCCGTGTGACGTCACATAGGAAAGATCCCACCCACATCCCCAAAAAAAGCGGCTAGCTGACAATGACTAGCTGGTTTCAGCTGTTAAGTTATCAACATAAATCCTAAACGTATGACTCATCAGATCGTCTCGACAAGTGAAGTGCTGCACAATATCCAGGGCTTTACAGATGTAATAACTGGGAATGCATGGGGCCAGAGCCGTGCAGCTGAGGCATTAGGGCCAATGGGAGCTCTTTAAAAATGGACGCAGAGCTTTGCTGCTAATTGTCAACTAGATAACAAGGTCAAGAAAAAGTTTAACTAAGAAGAAAATACTGAAGGAGAGGGAAATAGTTCAGTTATTCTTACTTGACTTTAACATATAGATGTGAGGAGGAATAATTTGCGTTTTGGTTGAGTTAAAAGATAAAAATGGCAACCTAAACACCAACTCTGACAGGTCATCAGCTAGAGCAGGTGTTTAAAGGCGCTAATAGCAGCGACAGCTAATCTACACACAGCGATCACTTATCAATAATCGCAAAATGAACGTCGAGCCTAAAATCATGAAACTGTAACGGACTCAGTGTTCTGCTCTTTGTGTGCGAATATTTGAACGTTTTTCGGAGTTAAATCCGGAAACAATGCAGTGGCATTGTTGGCAGTTGCTGTGGCAACGGGTCTGCGCATAGCACAGCCGACAGAGACGTAGAAAACAGTCGTTTTGAGTTGTTCTTCAACGGTTTTCTTCTTATTTCTCCCTTTGCTTTGAGGCACTTCTCTAAATTAACAACACCTGCATCTCCAGGTTTCATTAGTTAACGGATCGTTCCACCGCAGCAGCGCGGCTACAATGTAAAAGAATCGTCTTTTTGCCACAGAGCGTCACGCACAAGCACAAAATTTCCGGATGTAAACAATAACCTGTAAAGGGTCCAAAGGGCACGTGGTGGATATTTCATCTCCAGTTTTTATTTTGCACAAATGATGTCTGTAGCTGCTCTGTTTGTGTTTGTACAAAAAAAACATAAAAAAACATGAATCTTGAGTCAGACTACAACTCTTCAGCATTTTATCAATGAGTCTTCAACCCTGCAATTACTTTTTCTTGCATACTTCTGTAAAGCAAGGCTATCCCTCTCAAGCTGTCAGCAAATCAACTTTTTTTCTGGCTTCTCTTTGACAGGAAAAGAAAAAAAGTGTTTTAAATATTTGCACCACATGTCCTTCATCAGTGGATTGTTGCTATTCATGACTTTTTAAGCAGGCTGTTGAATGCAGCGTGAGACAATAAGAAAGGAAACAACCTCACAAAGCATGAAAAGCAGCATTGACCTCCACACTTTGCAAAAGCAGCAGCACCACAAGTGTCAGAAGTGGAAGCAATGCGGCCGGTTTGCATCTGTAGCCAGATTTAAGCAAATTAGTGAAATTCAATTTCTCATTATTCAAGATGTGCAGTTAGTGGATTCCAATATCAATAAGCTAGCTGGAGATTTTCAGGGCAAAAAGAGAAGAAAATGAGGAAAACACCCAGGAGCTGCTGAAGCCCAGCTTCCAGAGGATATAATTTAATCAGAAACAAAATCTGATTAAAATGTTTAAAAAGCAGCAGCATGCAACATTTATTGACTCCCTGAAAGTGTCTTTCTTTATACATTCAGACACGTCTGAATAAATGATTTAAAGCTGACATATATAATTCGACCTTGTCAGGAGCCCCCACCCGCTTCCTGCTGCATGCTGTGTAATTGAGCCTTCAGGGAGACTGGGAAGACTATCTGGTCCCCACTTTGTAGGGATGTGTATCGATGGTCAAGACTGGTAACCAACTATCTAATCAATAAGTGCATAAACACACACGCTGATGGAAGTAAATATGGGGTGACAGGAGCTTATCTGGCTTTTACAAGCCGTCTAATAACTGCACAGCTCAGAGTAAAGTTAACAGCACCTCTGGGGTACCACTGAACGATATGTGTAATTAAATATGTTTCCTTGCATAAAAGGCTATTAACTTTTTCCTCAATACATTTCAGCACAATGACACAACGAGGAAAAGCTCCATTTAAATTGGTCAGCGACTCCGTCAACGCAGACGGGCTCTCTGCATTTAAATTACATACAATTCACATGAAGGCCACAGGCAACTCGGAAATGAGAGTTGCATTAATTGAGGGAGTTTAAATTACTTTTTGTGATGTGGCTTTTGTAATCTTCCTCCGCTCCAATTTTATCCAAAGTTTCTGTTGCAATGTTAAAGTCTGAGCTGATCACCTGTTTGTTCATTGCAAAAACACAAAAAGTCTTTGTCTAGTTTCAAGAGAAAATATCCAAAAATAAGGCAAAACTAACTTATAAGTAACTTTTCAATGAGAAATAGGAGCTCATTTTTAGCCAGACATTGCTTAACATTCATAAAATAGAACAAGTTTCCAGTGTATGTTTGCAGTGCAAACTCAACTTGGTGATATTTTGTGTTTTTTGTAGTGTAGCAGGTAAATACTCTAATCAAGTTACATTTACTCAGAGTAACTAAGTAACTTGCGATGTTCAAACCTGTAGCAATGTAAAACACAAAACAAGAATTATAATAATACAAAGAAAATCAATCAGTCACTTGTTTAAATAAAAGATAGCACAGCTTGATGAGACAGGAACGTAGAAAAGCTTAACATTTCTATCGACAATTGCATATAACATAAACCTTTAGGCAAACATACATGGGAAAGTGGAATAATCTTTCAGTAGAACTAGAACTTAAGTAATTACTGACTTAAAACAAGCTACATCTTGTAGAAAAATTACTTTTAAGTTGGTTTTGCCTCATTTCAAGACATTTGATTAGAAAGCAGACCAAAAATACTTGGTAAGATTTTGGGTTTTTGCAGTGTTGAAGAGAATCGGGAGCAACCAGAGGAGGAAAGGACACGTAATTGTCTTGTTTACCTTGATTTAATGGAGTGTGCTCTTGTTTTAAACCACCAGGGTTCAGAAAACCTGCCAAGGCCGGGCAGACCGGGATGTCAATCTCGGTCTTTTTATTCTGTTTTGCTGACACATCTGCAACCGGAGGCTCACCGGGTCCCGAGAGCCGCCGCATGTTTCTAACGCTCCAAATCAATCCCTCATTTAGATTCAGCAACTCGGAAAACATGAAAAATATCACCTATGGCGGCGGAACATGCCAGAAAATCATTAGAATTAGAAACGACAAGACATGTAATTGCAAACAGCAAACCTTGGCGTACTTGTGATTGAGTTTTAAACATAGATGTGAGGAGGGGGGAAAGCAATCCACGCTGAGCCACATCATAAAAATGCAAATGCTTCATCTCTCACTTCAGGAGTTTGGAGCTCAGCAGCAAATCTAATATACTGCCGGGTGTTTAACATATATGTGTTTTCATTTTCTACATTTGCTCATCAGACCGTCTCGACAAGTGAAGTGCTGCACAATATCCAAGGCTTTACAGATGTAATAACTGGGAATGCATGGGGCCAGAGCCGTGCAGCTGAGGCATTAGGGCCAATGGGAGCTCTTTAAATCAGAGAGCGGCCGTAAACACGCCGTCTGCGTCGCTCCCCGCGCCGGCATTACCGGCCAAGCTGATGACAAGTGCCGAGCAGCCCCTCCAGTGCCTTTAATACAGCAAAGCGTTCTCCGGAGGGAATGCAATCTGTGTCCTCTGCACAGAGCCACTGTCTGCACTTCCCCGCGTGTGTTTGAGCTCCTATTATGCTCCTCTCTCAAAATGGGAGAAGGAAATAGGAAAATCGCCTCAGCCAGAGATGAACTAGGAGAATAATCAGAAAATAGTGTGACGCAAACGGAGCATTTCAGCCCCCCTTCCCCATGCCACCAATCCCCATCACCCCCGGCTGAGAGCTAAATAATAAGCAGCGGGGACGGTGCCATTGAGAAGAAAGTACGCCCCTTTCTATTGGTTACAGCAGCTTATACGTTTAGGACGGGAGATAAAAACAGCCTCGCTTCCCCTCATGTGGTGATCCCACATTCCTTTATTGCCAATAAAATAAAAACACGAGAGGTGCTCAGACAAAAGCAGCTCCACACATCCAGACCTTCTGTTTTAATGTGAGAAACAAAGACAGATTCAAACACAAGTGTCCAAAAAGTAGACAGCAGACTTCTTCTGGACTGTTTATGCTTGTGTTTGGTTCTGACTACGGTATCAGCTGCAGGAACACAGAAATAAACACGCTTCAACACATTAAGAGAGAGAGAGAGAAAAAAAAAATGCAGTTCTTTTGATTTCTATTTTTGCCCGCCTGGAAAAGACAAAGACACTTGAGCAGAGGATGGATGGCGAGCGCGTGGAGTGAAGTCAGTGGAGTGTTTGAAGTGAAAGCGCCAGACACGTGTGTGTGTGTGTGACACAAAGTGTGTGTGACAGCGTTAAGCCTGAGTGAGAGGTGAAAGGACCGCTGTACTCACAGTTGTGCTCTTGTTTCCCTGTGGTCTGCCGGCGTGTCAGAGTTTCATCCTCTCAGCGTCTCTCCCTGGGCTGGGCTTCCTCTTCCTCTTCTGACCAAAAGGTGTGAGGAGGAGGAGGAGGAGGAAGAGGAGGAGGGGATACACGAGCAGAGCGCTAAGGAATGAAGCTGAATAGAGAGGGAGAGAGAGGGAGAGAGATAGAGAGAGCGAAAGAGAGAGAGAGAGAGAGAGAGAGAGAGAGGGATTCAGAGGCAGGGCGAACGGTGGCTTGCGATTGGCCTGTCAGTCCGGGAGAGGGAGCGTCGGTCTCGGCGGTGCCTGCATCCCAGTCCGTCTGCTCCGATTCAAACACCTCTAACGCCGAGTTCTGCAGAAACACAACACACTCGCCGTGAACACACACACACACACGCAGACAGACAGAGGAAGGGAGGGTTGATAGAGAGAGGCAGATGTGTTCAGAGGGCCGATGACAGCTCCAAGCTGAAGCTTCTCCTTGGCTCCTCATCAATGACAGGTACTGAGGATCAGGAGGCAGAGGGAGGCTCTCACACACACACACACACACACACACACACACACACACGCTCCTCACCTCCCCATCTCAATTACCATAGCGGCCGTAGATGTATTGGGCTTGTCAGCTCTCACGTACGGCTGATGAGGAGATGTGGGCTAACTTATCTGATCTAATTTAACCCAGCTGTAATCAGACAACACTGAGCTCATTTATGGTCAGACTGGACAGACATCATGGGCACCTATCAGACTCTCACTGAAAAATATCTTATTCATGCTAAAATAATCTAACGTACATTTTTTATTTTGATAGCTTCAGTCCCACTCAATACTGCAAAAACACAAAATCTTCTAGTGAAAATCCATTAGTATATTTGAGATTAAACAAAACCTACTTACAAATAACCTTTCTGCAAGGAGCTTGATATAAGTCAATAATTATTTACTATAGATCTTTTAAAAAGTTCTAGTTCAACCAGCAGATTATTTAATTTATAAAAAGTCTCATTAAAAGTGAAATAATGTGTCTCTATATTACTTCAGGAGTTATTGACCTGAATCCTCTTCCTGCTGAAACATTACTTGCACAATAGTTTTGTCTTATTTTAAGTGTGCTTAGATACGTGAACTAGAAATTAGACAAAAATACTTGGTCAGATTTTGTAGAGTAGTATTTACCTCCTTTGATGTTTTTCCACATCACATTAAACCCCAAGCTGCAGTGCATTGTGTTGGGTTTTATGAGGAAAGTATCAATATTTTTAACTCATCTCAACACAGCTAATAAAAATGTAGCTTCTGAACATATTTTTGGGCTTTTTGACTCTTTTAAAACCTTTGGTATACCTTGAAAACGATAGCTGGCAGGGTAGCCTGGAAACGGCATTTCAAGAAGGGAGGTTTGAGGAAGACCGGCCGAGGGCGTAGAGACCGAGACAAACTCCAATTAGCTCTGCCCGGGTCAGAGAGCAGCAGGTTAAAGTTTCACAGTGCACCAAAAAATGGCTGGAGAAAGGAAAAAAAAACACTCAGGGCATCTGCAGAGATCAGAACGTTCAGAATGAATCCAGAATATAACTGGGATTCATGACACTGTGGACAGAATCTGACCGATTCCACACCCAAAATACCTCAAAAACAAGATGCAGTCCAAACAAGAACCACTGTCAAGGATATTAAGCCTGACATTTCTGCAGAAGACGCCCAGTTTGCAGCCGAATGTCAAGCGGCGGGATTTTTTCCCCTCATTAAGTGTTGCGCCCGGTCAACAGCAGACCGGCTCCAATCGGCTCCACACAATGTCCCATGAATCCCATCTCCGTCCTCTTCACTCCACCAAATTCAATTAAAAAGAGAAATTGGCAATTAGATCACTGTTATGATCCTGTAACAATGATCTAATCTGTAATTCATTGGCTGCTGTTCCCGTGGGGTGGGAGGGGGCCGCTGCTTGATGGAGTGGCTCGGAGACTTCTTGGCATTCACCTCGGCTTGGGCGGCACGCGATGCAGCGGGCGGGAGGGCGGGGGGGCGGTGGGGACGCAGCGCTCCGGTGCAAACAGAGGCCTCAGTAGTGTCACCTCCGGGGCCTCGGTTTGCCCGCGGCAAGAACGCAACCTGTGACACACACTCGTTTGTTTTGCTCTCGTAGGCATGAGAGCTCATTTAGCAGGTTGCACGTGTAATCCAAGTGCGTGCATGAGGACGCGGAGAGTCACAGCTGGTGTGCAAAAGGCAGAAATGTACACAAACACTTTCTCCTCTCTTGGGGAGGGAATTTTTTTGCTCGTTAATTGAATTATGTCAATTCCATGTGGTTAATGAAGGGTATGGGGGTAGTTTGCCCTTTCTGGGGCTTCAGGCTAACAGTCACATTGAGGCAAGGTGGGTGGAGGAGGTTGAAGAAGCTTGAGGTTGCAATGTTTAGACTGGAACCAGTGTCTTGTTACCACCTTTCTAACTGGAGTCAAGCTATCACATGTGGACTGTCTGCAACATTTAGAATCACCGCAATGACCTGCGGCCATGCTGGGGATTTGTTATGTAAAGGGCTTGTTACCTGGCAACATTTAAAAACATTTTCGGCTTTTTCATCTTATCTCATCATAGTGATTATATTTAGACCCCAGATAAATGCAGCGTCCTTTACTGGAGACACGCACACCCACTCAGAGTCGGCAGGAAAGCCAACTCACTATCATATAAAGGAGGGTGTGGGCTCGCGACACGCACACACACCAACACACACACATCCAGGAACAGTGTGATTGCTCTGCTTCGCTCGTTTAGCACTTCTAAGGCAGAGATCCCCAGAGGCCAGCCATCACATCCAGTTACTGTGGCGCACAGACACGACCGAGCCCCACCTGGCTGCTCTCACCTCAATCTGTAGGAGGTAGGAGGCAGCCGCACCGTGTCGCTCGCTTTCTCACTTACTCACACACATCATTCACCACAGATCAAAGATGTGGTCTCACACACACACACACACACACACATGCTGATATCTTACGCCAAAGATCAAGAGGACTTTTGACTATGCAGACTTTCACCAACACACCTTTACCTGCAGTCCAACCAATCTCCTCTTGGTCCAACATCACATTGTTGAAACTGCCTGTGGTGACTGGCTGATACCTGGTAAAGGTGTGTAAAAAGCCTTCAAACCAACGTCTGTTTTTATAGTAGCATCCAATTATTTTGCATTCTGCGTAATCCAGACAAGAAGGAGATCCCTACCTGTGGTTGGCACAACCTGAGCAGATCGCCAGTCTATCACACGTCAACACAGAGACACAAAGGGCCATGCACAAACAAGGACAGTCCAAACAACTTAAGGGTTAGATTGGACTCTTTCAAAGGCAGATATAATTTAAGGCTAATGCTGTAGCATTAGCTTCAGCTGAAATCTGTATAGTTGTAGTAATTTAGCATTAGCAGAACTAACTTCCCGTGAGGCGATGTCCATCTCTAGTTTTAATATCCCTCTGATTATATCTGTATTAACATCAGTTTGATGATCTGAAACATGCCAGTGTGACAAAAAACAGCCAAACATTAAATCTGTAGGTTAGGAGATACTACAAAGCAACACCCTATTAATGACAACACAGACAACTGCTGCCTCCTGGTTTTATTTCATATTTTCAGATAATTTTTTTGACACATTGTCTGATTTCACAATACTGTTAAACTGATTCTTTTGAAAACTTTGCCATCTGTCTCAGTTGGATTTATGTGCATAATTAAAGGTGAAATATAAGATTTATTCATTTACCAGTGACTTGGAACCAGAATATCTTGTGAGAACCATTAGAAGCAGCCTAAATACCAGATGGAGAACCGTGGATCTGTCTGTCTCCTTGGTTCTTCCTGGGAGGTGTGAAGGAGCTCATGAATCCCCAGCTACTGAGCCTGGAAGAGTGGAGGGAAAATTATTTCATCCCCCCACTAACTTTAACAAATTTGCTGTAATTAACATTAAATGAGTAAAATGTGTCAGCGACAGAGCGCCGGTGAGACTAACAGATGGTATACTTGGGAAATTGCTTCATTAACAGACACTCCTTAAGAACAGGACTAATGAGACAGAGCTGCTTTGACTGCAGAGTCATGCTGATGGCATCAGGTGCTGAGAGGAGGATGTAATGGCTTGCTCAGGGGTGCTACCCCAACAGATGCAAACAACAGATCTCTTGATTGGGAGTGTGTTCCTTTTGTGTGAAAGTGTGGACGGGTAAGAATCGAGGGCTGAGTGTTGGGAGGGGGGTAAAAGATATGGAGGAGGTCTGGCCGGTGATTAGTGAGCTCCCTTGCTGGTTGAGCCTGACTTGTCACAGGTTGACATGGGATGCAATTATAGAAGGGAAGTTTCCCAGCCCCTCAGGCATGTGCCAGGCATGCTGTCAACGCCGGCTGATGTGTGGGCTCTTGGCACTGCCAAAGGTGTCGCAGGCGCTTATGTGTGCACAAAACTGCTGCACACCCATAAAAACTGACCTCAGCTTTTCCACGTTCACGCAGCGATGTGTGCTCCGGAGCCAGCGCACACGCCTTACCTTTTGTTTGAGTATTACGTGCAGTTAAACCCTACTCCACTCCCAGCCGTCCGTACATCTCACTCTTTATTTCCTCTGAAGCTATAAGTAAAAGCCAAAACACTCTGCTGGCTCCTCACGCTGTTCCCACATCTTCTCCTTTTCCCATATCAGCCTGCGTATGACTCTGCCAGCAGCGAAAGTAAGCTCTATAAGACCCAAGGCAAATTACCACAGCGGGACACTGCGTTTCTGTTCCACATGCTTCCTCTTCCTCTTCTCTTTCTCCCCTCCCGTCTCCCTGCATGTCACAAATCAAAGTGTGTACCTCGACACTGGCTGCACGTCATGAATTCAGCGTCCTCCGCTGGTAGAGTCCCGTCTTTCATTGAGCGTACTGCAAAGGAAAGGATCCATGACGTAAAAAAAGAGGGATCACACCAAAGAGAAGTGATGGCCATCTGAACTTTTGTCCAACCTCTCCTTTTATTTTATCAAAAGTACCTTTTCTTTACTTCAGAAAATTGATTGCACAAAGACTCCCATACTACCATCTAGTGGCTTAAAAGCCATGCTAGTGGGCCATCAGGTGTGATTTTCCACTTCAGACAATTTTTTTAGGGAGCGAAATGGCCTGAAATTGGATCCTTTGGCAGCTTGCAGTTCCTCTTAACTAGCCTTGGGCAACAAAATACTGAGGCAGCGCTCCCCTGCTATCATTTCCAGAAAGTTCTAAAGATGGTGCCCTAATCCTCATCGAGGGGGCGGGGAGGCAGTTCTTGGTCTGAGCAAACAGCCAGCCGTACTCACATACAAATATATTGTAAAACATGTTTACAGGGCAGTAAACAGGGTCAAGCCATGGAAAGTGTGATAGCAGCGAGTTAGCGGGCCTTTAGAAGTCAGGGAGGTCTGCAGCAGTGGCCTGCTGGTGTTGTTAGCAATAAGCCAACAGGACGCGTCCCTATGTCCTCTACTTGCACCCCGCTGTGATCGCGCAGCAGGCGAGCATATGATGCCTTCCTGCCCTGAACAGTTCAGACCTGCACCGACACAAAGAACAAGAGCTAATTAAAGAGGATCTTAACGGCGAGTAAATTATTTAACGCTGCCCACATGTCTTCGTGACTTCTTCCTTTTGTTGCTTCTGCCCCGCTCTTTCACCTCGCCTTTTCTTCTGGGCTGTTTTACAACATTTGCACGACTGCTCTTTCATCTCTTAAATGGTGCCATTCAGCAGCCACGCCACGGTCGTCAAACAGTCACAGGGACAAACGCGGAGCCGGTGAAAGATAACACTGCTTTAACTTGAGACAAGGAGAGAAGCACCGACAGCCTTTCAAATCAATGTGGACGGGTGACAGAGCTCTAGATACCGCCAGCATCCGGTTGGACCCCCTACTTGCCTTTAGAACAGCCTTAATTCTTTGTGACAACAAAGTCATTCAAAAAGCTGCCAGAAGCACTCATGGGAAGCTTTGGTCTGTATTGACATGATATCCTCACACAGTTGCCTCATATTTTTAAGCTTAATATGAATAACCTCTGGTTCCACCCCATCCCTAAGGAGCTCTGGTGACTGTGGAGGTCAATGGAGATCAACAAACTCATTGCCGTCTTCAAGAAATCGGGGATGACCTGATCAACAACAGCACTCAGGTCGGCTGTGGGTGTTTAAATAATTAGCTAGGAGCCTAAAGAATGCCAAGAAAATATCTCACACCATTACATTACCAGTAGTGGTTTGAACAGTTGATTTAAGGCATGATGGGTCCGTGCTCTCATGGAAATGGAGACATTTCGATACAGGCGTTCTGGTTGGCGCTGAATGCGTACCAAACAGAAAATAAGTGGTTTTAAGGCGGGTTATTAAGAAAATGTAACTTTTTGAGTTTTATACCACGTTGTTATTCCCTCATTAGAAGCTTACCTGGAGTTTTGCTTCGATTCTTTCATCCAAGTTTGAGGAACCATTGAATATCTGGTGGAAACCATTGAATATCTGGTGGAAACCAGATATTCAATGGTTGCTCTCACCAAGCGGTGCCCATTTCCACAAAGTTTCTTCTGGGAGCTGCAGTTTCTAGTCAACCCTCTGCCTCACTTAGCTCCTCCAGACTAGCAGCAGCAACAATTAGCTAACGCCTCTTAAGAGGTGCACTGATGTTTGACATGCTGAGGACAGTGTCAGAAAGAGTAGGAGCTTCTTAAGGAGACAGAGGCCCAACTTCAATGTGTCAAACTGTGAAGTAAATTTTTTTTATTAAGTCATGTTTGATATGCGGCTGCACAGTGGCGCAGTTGGTAGAGGTGTTGCCTTGCAGTAAGAAGATCATGGGTTCGATTCCCAGCCCAGGTTTTTCTGCATGGGGTTTGCATGTTCTCCCTGTACATGCGTGGGTTTTCTCCAGGTACTCCGGTTTCCTCCAACAGTCCAAAAACATGACTGTTAGGTTAATTGGCCTCTCCAAATTGCCCGTGTGTGTGGTGTGTGTGTGTCTGGTTGATTGTCCTGTGTGTCTCTGTGTTGCCCTGCGACAGACTGGCGACCTGTCCTGTGACCCTGCCTCTCGCCCGGAACGTTAGCTGGAGAGACACCAGCACCTCCTGTCCCCATTAAGGGACAAGGCTGTTAAGAAAATGGATGGATGCTTGATATGTAACCTGAGAGTAACACAGTTCCTTGACTGTGGAAAATACATAATATTGTCCTTCTAAACAAATGTGTCTTATTCTACACATAAATATATTTTTTGAATGTTTGTATTTCTTGAAAAATATCCAAAATGTGCCAGTCTGATTTTGAAATCGGTGCATAAAGAAGATGATTTTTCTGTTCTGAGCAGAGCCTCTTAAAGTTGCAGCTGAACTTGAGACTCATCAGATGAGTCAGCATATTTCTGTTATTGTCCAGTATGGTGAAGTGTTTTTCTGTGTGACTTGGTGGTGATTAAAGAACAGATGTACCTAATAAAATGGATAATGAATATATTTTCCCAAAACAAAATAGTAAATTTTCTGTTGTAAAACAGAATCTTTTGGTTTGTTTGTGCTTCATTTTCAAGCTTCACCCACATTCTGTGTGTTTTGAAATGAAGAAAGCCGTCCCTTTAAGAAAGCTTTTTGCTGATGCCGTGCTTCAAGGTGCATGACCAAAGGTTCACAGGGAAACTTGTGCATTCATTCACCCAGCAGGGGATGGCATTTTCCATTTCTTCTCTTCTGCTTGTGCTCCTTTTTCCTGACAGCAGTGCTCTCTCTGGGCCAATTTCAGACTTTCTGATCACCCAGTGCACCAAGCACATCTTTCAATGGCTGAAGGCGACTTGCTGCTAAACCAGCCTGGAGTAAATCAGTGACCCTCGTCAGGTGAGACAGAGCTCCAATGTCTTGTAAGCAAAAAATTATGAACTAAAATCTTGTTCTCACACAACAATTAACCTGAAGATGAGCTTTGAACTATCTCAGTGCAACAAGAGCAACAAAACAAACTGGATGAATGAAATATTTAACTAATTGTTGCTCCACTATAAGCTTTAGCTTGCAGTGCAAACACTTGTCCCATCAACATTATCAGAACTTTGAACTGATGAGAATTGTTCAGCTGACTGAGTCTCCCTGTGGCAACATCAAACAGCCTTCAGAAGGTTTTTCTGCAGGAAATCATGCTGCTTCACACAGGAAATAGGCACCAGTATCTTTATTTTGATGCATTTGTGCCATGAATGTCATATCAATATGTGTTTCGTTACAAAAGCACGTAAAACTTTGTCGATATTCTGCTAACTTCACAATTGCAGTGTTTCCATTAAGTAAGAAACAATTAAAATCACAGGTGAATATGTTTGTTTAAGCTGATAAGTCATTAAAAAACATGCTGTGCTATCACTGTCCACCTACTTCCTGTTGCCTTCTTCGTCTTTTCTGGCAGTAGTAACATCACATGACTCATGATGTGAAGACATGGTTTCAATTACACTTTTGCGAAATACCACCTCATCCTACTGCAAAAATTAAAAAAGCATGAGTTCTCTCAAAATTGACGTGTTTCCATGAACCAAATCTGTTTGTGCAATTATATGGTCAATGGAAACACAGCTACAGTTATTTGTGCAGCTGTCTCCATTTCCCACTCTAACCTTTTTACTTTATGTGTTTTCATTTGGTTAAATAAAATAGGGCTGCAACTAACGATTATTTTAGTAATCAATCATTCTGACAATTAACCGATTTTAAAAACTGGTATTCTGAACATTTCATATTCGACCATTAAAGCAGTTTTTGTAAAATATTTGAAATATGTTAAAAAATGCTTTTTTAAATAAGTAAAACATTTGATTATAGCAGCATTCCTTTAGTAAATGATCATGCAAAGGAGCTGTTTTGTTGCCGGTGGCAACACTGAGCAGATGTAAGAAAAAACAAATTCATCGTAACTAAAACTCTTTTACAGTTGAGTGTTTCATCAGAAAACACAACCAAGCTGATTTGGGGTTGAATTGAGAAGATCAATATGAGGTTTCCAGAGCATATTAAGACAAAGATTTATGCTGAGTGACCAGGAAGGCAAGGTACGGAGGTCTAACAGTGCCAAAAGGCAGTGGAAGCTTCGCTGGAGGTTTATGTTTGGCAACAAAACCAATGAGTAGATTGTTTCTCAAATTTTGAACTTAAATCCAATGTTCACTATGCTGAAAGCTTGGCTGATGCAGAGAAGCCAACCAACAAGACAATGAAGTCTGAAACAAATTCAGACTAGTTCATTCGATTCCAGCTTCTATAATTATTCCACCCTGGAAAGAAAATGGTTAATATAAATCAGTAAAAAGTCCCAAACGAAAATAAAATTAATTCCCCTGATGAGTATATACATATCCAGGACCAACTTGATTGGAAATTTCCAGATTTCAAATACTGTGTGATGAAGCAATTAGCATGTTGATTAACAAGTGACAGCATCTTGCAGCGGACTTCGTCTCATTAAAACCGATAAACAAACATAAACCGCTCCATGTTTGGGCTGTGAATTCAGATCCAAATTTTAGTCAAAGATCAACTAAATTAGCTGAGAGGATTGAATAGCTCAACGCTGCATAAACAAAATATTTTTCTGCATGTCCGTTTGAAAAATGGTCATCCTCTGAATATTTAGAACAAGAAGAGTTAAGATATGGAAGAACATGGAGGCTTCTCGAATGTCTGCAGAGGATGCTTGTGTAAAACACCAGTGGGGGAGGGGTCAGCGTTCAGCATCATCTACTTCAGGCATTTTCTAATTATTGGAGTTAATGGTTTCAGTGCAGCTGAGCTCTGTGGGTGGGTGAGGGTATTCTGCACAGAAACAATGACCACTGTTCCACACCAAGGTGTATCTCTGTCACTTGTAAGATTCGCAGGACCAGAGGAGCGCTCCATGTCACTGACTGGTATCAGTATCGCGGGGTGCCGCAGGGACTTGGGGTCTACTTTGCATGCTTTCACTTGACAGCATACATGCTCCGGTATAAAGGCTACATGGCTTCTTGGCGCTGCAAGTTCTTCATACTTGTCTGAGCACTGAAACCTGCATATCTTATGGCTTTTCAGGCCTTGAAATATATTTTTATATATATTTTTTCCTGGTTTGTTTTATTGAAGGAATGACAAATTTGGAGATTTGAAAAGTTAGAGGTCCAAGATTTGCAGATTAGCAATGCCAGCTGTGACTTTCCATTTTCAAATTTATTATAAAAATGTTATCATGGTCAAAAGGAAGTTTTCCGACTGCAGTATTCAAAATCAGAATAAAAGTAATGTTGGCATGGAAACAAAGGCCAGAAACAGTCCAGGGACATGCAACTGTTTTTGTTCTTGTGTTTTATCTGAGAGCTCAGGTTAACAGTGAAGATTGAGAAAACAAAAATTGTTTAGTTGTTAATTAAATGATCTATTAACAGCTGAAATGGACAATAAACACATTTTAAAATCTAATCAGAATTTGCAAGTCATGGACATTTTAGCTATTTCATTAATAATTAATTTAAAAACACGGCTTTGCTCCCGTTTGCTGCTTTAACTGGAAATTTAATCCAACTTGTTCTGATGACGTTTCAGCCAGAACCACAGGTCAGGTCCGGGTGAGGCTGCCTGGGTCCAAACCTGTCCATTCACTCTGCTGAATCTACACCATTCACAATAACAATAAATCAATGATAAATTAATTTTCATGTGAACAACAAGGAGATTCTCCGTCTTAATACCACTGAAAAGCCGTCATTTAAAAAATGCTGCAAATATTTGATGCCCGGTACGAAGCAGTTAGTTTACCCTGTTGCCTGTTTTCTGTGCCAAAGCTGAATTATGAATAATTTTTGAAATGCAATTTTGGTTCTAGAAGCTTCATAATCCATTTTAATTATTGTTATGTTTGTTATTCTGGAGACTAAAGTGTTTTTCAGTTCCAGTGTTACGCATTCTTTAGAAATGTAAGATTTTTTGTAGATTTGATTAGGTATACTTGCATTTATATGCCACTATTATTATAATTCTATTACATGAAATAGGTCTGGAAATGACAATATCATTTATTGCAATAATTACAAAAATATGTTATTGTGACAGGCCTATCCATGGATCTTTAAATAAATTACTAAAATAAATAAAGTTTTCCTGTGTAAGCTACCATATATTGGATAGTTAGACACTGTAATCATTTCACAAATAATTTCTGCAAATATTCAAATTTAGCTTCATCCCTACAGATAGACCTGCCACAATACATTTCGCTGGATGATAAATCGTCCCAAAAATTGTTGCAATAAACAGTAATATTGTCATGTTGAGACCATTTTCAAGTAAAATCTCCAAAATAAAAAACAGTTATTAAAATGGATTATGAGGTGTGTGAAGTAAAACTGCATTTAAAAATATAAACCATTGACAGAAAACAGGCAAAGTGGCCATGAGGACTTTTGAAAACAAACCAACTCTTACTGGGTGTCAAATGTTTGCAGCATCTTTCAAAATGGCTGCTTTTCATCGATATTGTCAGGGAGCATCTCTTTAACGATTGTTGTCCAACTGGAAATTATTGAGCTCATTTTAATTCATCATGATTGATTATTGTTTTCAGTGACAGGCCTTACTGCAGATAAACTGTCTCTATCCCCGAGAGACGATGCTGCACTGAAAAAACCCAGAAAGTTGGGGGGTTTTTTAGACTCCATTAGGAAATAAATGCCAGAGCATTCTAGCGTGCTTTGCTCACTGCACAGGTTATGTTGTGTCTGAATAATCTGGGGCATATTCATTACGAAAACAACACTTTACTCCGGTGACAAAATGATGTTGACCTTTAGTGAAATCGAATACTTGCAAAGCGTGCATCATTGTTCAAAGATAATAGCTGGGGCAGCGTCTCCTGCGAGGCAGATGATGCTGCTGGCAAACGGTGCGCCAGCCTCGCAGTCGGTGGGTGTTGGACCTGTGATGACTCATTCCTCATCGGCGTACGGAGGAACCGGGCGACAGGCTTCTGTTACAGCTGCCCATGTGAACGCGCTTCCTGTTGCTGGTCATTTTTACCTCACTTAGATAAATGCCAGCGGCTGAATCTTTTTGTCTTCGCAACACCTGGCTGAGTTAACCTCGGCTGGGTGTTGCAGAATAAGGAGCAGGCGAAAGCGTTTGTGAGAGAAAGACAGCAGGCAGCCACCCTAAAGGAGCTTTGTTCATTTCCAGGGAAATTGCATCACGTATTGATCGGTGCTCCCTCAATCTAATGGACACAGGGGGGGAATTGCTCCAGGCAATTGGGAAATAGGGTTGAGAATAACAAGGAGTCATTAAGGCATAAAACCCAGGTTAGTCACCTGAGGACCTTTCACCTGCCTTCACATGCCTCTGGAAGCAGCCGGCAACAGCAGGCAGATCGGCGGAGGAGCGCCGGGTTCACAGACTCAGACAAGCATTTGTCTCCATTACAACCCTCACACCGGCAAATAAACAGGGGAGACAGACAATCATTCTACATTACATCCATGACTATAGCACTTTACATTTTCTCTCAGCGTAACAGACTCCCTGGGCCATCTCACAATCCTCACATCCATTTTTTACACATCCTGCCACTGCGTGTGCACAGCCAGGGATTTCCACCGCCGCCGCAGCGTTTGTGTCCCTTTCTCCAAGGCAGAAACAGCGAGATCAAAACAAGGTCTGCATCCTAACCCAAATCTGTCACGCCATCATTGGTGTCGTACGACTTCAAAACGAAGCCGAGCGCCAAGCGCAGCCGGCGCCGTCTCCTTCACAGGGCTCGGTCCACTGAAAGGGCAGCAGAGACGATTTTTCAGCCTCTGCTGGAGCGAGGCCACATTTCAAAAACAGGTAAAGATTGGTGATAATCAGAGTGGAAGGAAGTGGGAGGATCTCAGAGGATTTATCCTGTGGGTCTCACAGCTTGGTGAAATGATGAACACAAGACAGAATAAGATGTTCAGCCTCTTCCTCATACATTTGGAAAACAACAGAATTTCATCAATATATTACAGAACTGCAGCTTGTTGCTTATGCTCATATCTAATACTGTTACATCCTGGATATTAGTCTAGACCTTTCATTTAAACCAGAGTTTTAAACTATAAAGACAATCAAACCTCTGATACATTTATGTGTAGAAAAATATATATTTTACTGCAGATATTAAAATATTCAGACATGAAGATGGAAAAAACAAGATGGATGGATGGATTTATGATTGTATGGATGGGTGGACAAATGGATGAACAGATGGATGGATGAACGGCTGGATGGATGAACAGATGGATGAACAGCTGGATGGATGAACAGCTGGATGGAAGAACAGATGATGGATGAACAGCTGGATGGAAGAACAGATGATGGATGAACAGCTGGATGTATGAACAGCTGGATGTATGAACAGATGGATGAACAGCTGATGGATGAACAGATGGATGAACAGCTGATGATGAACAGCTGGATGAACAGCTGGATGAGAACAGATATGGATGAACAGCTGGATGGATGAACAGATATGGATGAACAGCTGGATGTATGAACAGCTGGATGTATGAACAGATGGATGAACAGCTGATGGATGAACAGATGGAGTGAACAGATGGATGGATGAACAGCTGGATGAACAGCTGGATGTATGAACAGATGGATGAACAGCTGATGTATGAACAGATGGATAAACAGCTGGATGAACAGCTGGATGGATGAACAGCTGGATGTGATGAACAGCTGGATGGTATGAACAGCTGATGATGAACAATGGATGAACAGCTGGATGGATGAACAGCTGGATGGATGAACAGCTGGATGGATGAACACAGGATGTGGATGAACAGCTGGATGTATGAACAGCTGGATGGACAGCTGTCTCTTTAAGGGAACAGGACATTTTGCCGGTCCGTTCCCAGGTTTCCGTCTCTTCTTCTCTGCCTCAGATGTTTGATGCGACTCCAGGCTGTGGATGAACTCTGATGTTCCTCAACATCATCACAGAAAAACCCACAGCAGCATTTCAATTTGGTTTTAATCAATTTGCATGGATCTTTTCATCTAATAACCAACAATCTGCAATTCAATTCTAATTCCTCTCCATTATTCTTAAAGCCAAGCAGACCATTTCACACATATCAGCCACTTATGTGCATGTAAATTATTGATCACCTCTCAAGCCCTTCTCAAATGAATTGACTTTGTGCATGTAAATAAGGCGCCACACTTTGCTGAGCTGTTTCCAGCGGCTGGCTGGTTGGCAGGCAGGCTGGGGTTTTGATTTGGTGCCATTTGGATATTAAGTGCAGTGGAGGCTGAGTGCTATTACAGCCGGGGAAAGGCAGCACATCAATCTCTGTCAGAGGAGGGAAAATCGCTCTCCAGACAGGAGCAGCAGGCAAAGGAAGGGCTGCAGAAAAGAAGGAAAACCTCATGAGTGCTGCACAAACTAGTTTACTATAATGAACTGTATACAAAGTAAACCGCAGCATCTCATCTGGGCTCTGTGTAATAACCTGCAGGCTGATCTATAGCATCAGTCCTACCCATCTGCAACACTGTAAAAACACTAAACTTACCAAGTAGTTTGGTCTGGTTTCTACTCCAAATATATTAGCACACTCAAAATAAGACAAAACTAAATTATAAGTAACTTTTCAGTTTATTCTAAGTCAATAAAAGTACTAGTTCCACTGGCAGATTATTTCACTTATAGAAAAACCTTTTTTCCATGTTGTAAGTGGAATAATATTCCAATGGAACTTGTATTTTCTACAATACTAAATAAATTATTCACTTAGAAAAAGCTCCTGCATCTTGCGAAAAAGTCCTAAGTTCTTTGGAGATGACAATGCAATGAAGGATCCTTCATAAAAAAATAAAATCTGAACAACCCTGATCATTCTTTCATGAGACAAAACAGAGTCTTCAGTCAGAGGCTTCTTCAAATTCACTGTCACACAAACAGACACAGAGGGATAAATAAAGTACTTTTAAATGTGTTTTATTTCAGAGGGATTTATTTATTTGTATTAGAAACCAGACAAAAATACCTGCTAAGATTTTGTGTTTTTGCAGTGCAGTGGTGTCAAACTCATTTTCACCAAGTGTGGCTCAAAACTTTCCCATTTACAAATTGCTACATTATTAATAAAGAAGATCTCTTCACGTTGACCAGTCTCTGCCGGATTTCACGTTTCTTTTTGTGATTTCCTGGAGTTGATTTAGAAATATTTCCGCTTTAGAATGACATTAAATGTGACATTATTGTAACTGAATTTTTTTGTTGTAAATCACAGACTATAACCTGACATGAAAAAAGGCAGAGGCAGCAGCGGAGGAGAAGGAAGAAACACTGCCACCTGCAGGTGGGAGTTGGCATCACTTAAAGTCGATGTTTTAGCAGAAAATGTCCCACACTCACTGGTGATGCACTGACGCAAAAAAATGTGATCTGTTAATTTGGCTTGAAAACCTGGAGGTACTTGTCAATCATAATTTGGCTTTGATTTATTTGATTCAGTAACATCTGAGCTGTTATCTTGACGGCTAACAGGTTCTGAGGGCCACATCAGGAGCTTTGGCGGGCCGGATTTGGCACACATGAAGCAAACAAACGTTTCTTGCAGCTCTACAACGCTCTGCTGCTCCTCTTGCAGCCCAGGTTTGGGCTTTGAGGCGCCTCTCACGGGACGCTCCCCTAAAAAGTTACCTGATGAGCCACCGTTCTCACAGGAGGGATGAGACGAAGGGGTGAAGGGGAAAGAAACAGAGACAGAGAGAAAGAGAAAGCTCTCATTATTTCTCTCTAATTGCCCACGAGCGACCCTCCTGATCCCCCCTCTCTCTTCCCTTCTTGCAACCAGGTAGTGTGCCTCATTACAGGCAGCCTCCTCGGTTTTCCCAGGAGAAAGCCATGAAAAGGCCATGAAAGGCCTCGTCTGACAGAGGCCAGCAGACTGGACCAATTAACAGGGTTTTTCTGTGCTCTGACTTGCCACACTGCAGTTTGCAACTCATCTACAGCGTTAGACTTGCAGATATCCGAGGTCAGGCTGGGACAGTTTATTCAAAAAGCAGAAGGTTTAAAGTCCAATCTGCGCTCCAGAGCCGCAACGACGCTCAGCGGTGGAATATGAAATACACAGAGTTGAGCAGTAACTACTTAGTTACTTTAGTAACTTTTCGGAAACACTGCAAACATAAACTCTTAGTATTTTGGTATAATTTATAGTGTCAATATCACTTGAAATCAGAAAAAACTAACTTACGAGTAACTTTTCAGCCAGAAATAGGAGCTTATGTTCAGTAAACAATTGTTAATATTGATTAAAAGCAAAAGTACTAATTCCGATTGATTTAATAACATTGATTTAATAAAATGTCTTGTATAAGTGAAATAATCTGTTAGTAAAGCTAGTATTTATTTCTAAATCTATATTAAGGTATTGTTTACTAAAACCAAACTCCTATTTTGTTGAAAAGTTACTTTTAAGTAAGTTATTTTTATTTTAATCCTTGCTCAGACTTTATGTTTTAGCAGTGTACTCTTAGGAGTATTTGCTTTAGTTTTCTCGCTCTAGAACATCTGGATGCTCTAAAAACTGAGGAACTTCACTGCTTGTTTAAACCTGAAATTCACCAGACAGACACCTGCAGTTTCGTAGGTAAAATATTTTCTAATCAAGTTATTTATGTGAATTATTTTCATTATGGTCTTTAAAATACCTTCGTTTTTGACCCGTTTAATAATTTAAATTTTTGAATACCAAATAACTGATGTTGAGTCACCTTCTTTCTTCTTACTCTTGAGCAGCTTCCTGGGCAGCTACTTTTTACTTTTACTTGAGTAAAGATAAGTTGAAGTTGTGCTACTTGTGTATAATTTTTGGCTACTCCACTTACAACCAAATGTCATCCTGGCGTCTGAGGCGGTTGTGCCGACTGGTCTGCTTGGATGAATTATGCATCAAGCTGTAATTGCAACAGGTTTTCTCGACACGACAACCTGCAACCTGCCTGCAGCTGTTTTTGTTTTCTCATTTTTAAAGCCACACCAGTAAATGCGAAAACATGCAGCGCTTTAACGTCGTGTCACTTTAACATCCGACTGGGACGTTCCAGGTCTGAGCTGCAGACATAATCTGCAGAAGCATAAATGCTCCGACATGCAGTCAGCGCCATCCGGCCCAGTTAAAGCACTCCTCACTCGACTTTCACAGAGACCAACTTAAAAGGATTTTCTACAATTTGGATTAGCTTTGAGAGAAAAGAAAGTGACCTAATTAAAGTTTGAAAAGTTAAACATAGTGTTTCCAAGTGTCTGTAAATCATGTTTAAGACTTTTTAAAACCTTTTAAAGGCAATTATGATTTAATTCTTTTTTAAATTAGAAAAAAGTAAAAAAGTTAGCACTTCATGTAAGTTTGATAAATAATTTCAACATGGACTTGTCAAGGATAAAATGTCCTAAGGCCTTTGTAATCAACATCCAACTACTGAAGTCACCATTTTCCAATGTGACCTTTCTTATTTTAAGTTACTGACAATTGTTCAAACTTCCAGGTGAAACTTTGCTGAAGCAAAGATGTAAAAAGTAAATCAGCAAACTTACAAATCTATACGTCAACCAACCCTTAAGCTTTTCGTCTCCAGCTAATCATCTAGTTTCTATGCTGCAGTCTAAATAAACCAAAATTATTCATACCCCCAGTAGAGTTTGGCTCAAAATGATAATTATCCAACCAAGACGTTTCTTTTAAATTTGAAGTAACATTCCCATTTCAACAGTTGATAAAACAATCAGTATTCTTGTTTTAAATAATAATAGCCTGGTGGCCCGCCAGGCTAATAATACACTGAGATTAGAGTAAATAAGAGGTGACAGGAATCCATTATAGTTATTGGTTTCCATTTAGCTTCAAAAGTCTCCATCTTAAGTTGTATTTCTTTTCAGAATCGTTCATAAAAGCATGAGGACTGATTGAAGTGCAGCTGTTTTCCGGCGCCGTTGCTCCATGAAGGCTGAAAGTGTCCGGCCCTCGGCCTCCCGGCGCCAGGTGACTTCAGTGTGTGTCTGAATAAATGACCCAGTCAAGGTGAGCTCCATGTGTCAAACCAAGAGCATCAAAGACAAACCACACAACCTTGCCAGAGGGCCTGCTTTCCTTTCACCTGGAGAACCGCGACTTGCACTCGCCGAGGCTTGATGCATTTGAGCCCATCCTGATCTTTGTAATGACTGGTCAAAAAAAAATTTAAAAAAATAAAAAGTTCAGACAGCCTCCTGTCTCGTGGCATGAAAGACAAGACTTTCAAAGAGCCTCTCCTTCCTCTTCGGGTTTAAAAGATGCACGCATTTCCGTCAAGGTCACATTTCTGCAAGAGTGATTCAAGGCAAAAATCACCAGAATGTAAACAGCGCTGACTGATAGAGTGGAGGACAATGATGGGGCCCATGACAACGATACCACTCAGAAACAGAGTCGATGACAGTTGCGGCGGAGGTGTATCTGGGCCCAGGGAAAAGGGAACGAGACAAAGAGGAAGGGTTAGGAGAGGTTGGGCTGGATGGAAGGGGGTACTGATTGGTTTGCCGTCTCATGGGGTGCGTGTTTGCCTGCAGGGAAAGGTCACGGGAGGGAATAGGAGTAACGAGGTGTGAAGGGAAGGCACTGTCCTCGGTTCCCAGGCCCTTGGAGACGGCCACGGCAAGGTGTTAATGCAGATGCTCCGCAGCTTCCCAGGTTCTGTTTATTACACCTTTCGAGGGGAGCCAGCCGAGAGTCTCACCATCAGTCAATACAGCTGAGAACATGCTAATCAGAAGCACAAGCTGGCAGCAGAGCCAACTCCCAGGGCCGCAGACGGATAAAAAGGAAACGTAGAGAAGCTCAGCTGCTGATTTTATCCTAAACGCTGAGGAAAAAACGCCACACTGACATGAGCTGCCAAACGGCAACCACTTCTGAAGACAAACAATTTTGTTTCTGTCAGTAAATAAACAGAATATTTCTGTTAAACTGACTAGTTAAACTCCTAACTGGTGTGAATTTAAAGGGGCGGTTTTATGTATTATTCAAACACAGAGTGTCATTTTATAGCACAACTTTAGATGTTAGAAAAATATGTCCATATCAAATGTGACTTAAAAGAAATTTGACTTGGTAACCTAAGGCCTTTAATTTGGGTCTCTGTCACTTTAAGAAGCTCCTGCTCTTTCTGACACTCCACCTTCAGCACATCATTACAATAACGACTCTCAATTTTGCAGTTTATGCAGATTTAGGAACGTTTGTACAAAAAACATCTTTCAACAAGGCCTGTGCTTCAAATCTTTAATTGTTTTTTAAAGTTATTATTGTCAATTTGTTCACATTTCATTTATTTATATTGTCTATTATTTCTGTCTACTTGTCTTGGCTATTATGTTGTGTGCGGGTGCCTTTCTTGATCAGGTAAAGTTAAAGGTTTAGTAAAATAATAACACGACTGTCCTTAGACACAATGGACTGAGAAAAGTTCATAAGATGAACTCTGCAATTCCACTAGGGGTTTGCTTATTGCTGCCGCTAGTCTGGAGGAGCTAATAAGTTGATATAAATCTAAAAAAATAAAATAAAATAAAATGGGAAACAGTAACAGTGGGAAAATGCACAACTATGTCTTCCCCTCTTGTCTATACCGCCCACTTCCTGTCGGTTGGCTATCAATTCATCCTCTGGTGCTGACATTAATTAAGTCATGATTAATAAAAACAAAAGTCTCCTCTGATTCTGTTGATGCTTCCTTAAAAATACCTAAATAAAACATCCAGGTCCCAGTGATGGATGATTTTTATGTTTTTTCCGCTCGACAATCCAGACAGAATTTGGCAACTTTTGTTGGCCCAAAAATTCAGCTTCACGGCTTCAAAATAGCAGCAAACAAAGAAGTGGGTGGAATCCAGGTGGCTACATTCAATTTTTATATGCAGTGAAGTTTCCCCAGCTGTCTGAGCACACTAACAACTGCAGCTGGATCAATGCACACCGGTCCACTAATGACCACAGGAGCTTCGGCCAAGGTTGACTTGTTGCTAGTTAACTCCTTTCAAACACACAAACGCTGGGAACCACATCACACATACCAACAAAACAAAGACACTGACGCCGGAAGCAACGTGGCCAACAATCACAGCGCTGATGACTGAAACAACTCATTTCATATTTTGAACTGAACATCAAAGGAATCATGTCGATAACTTGCTGCAGCCGCAACCTGCTGTCCATAGGAGCGATTTAAAGGCAGGAGAACGACGTGGCAGAAACATTCAGTCCACAGAGCAGTGGCAGCAGGTGAAAACAAATTCCTGGAGGGGTTGATGTGTGAATAGGTTTATACGACGGTGTACGAGGGCCAACGTAGATAGAAAACCAAACAACGAGTACATTTCTTCCAAAAACCTCAAGAAATGTTGAGATTAGTCTCAGAAATTTTCTAGAAAAAAAAAACAAGTAGGTTTGTGAGCTTGAAAAGTCATGAATTTGCTAGAAAAAAACTTGGAAATTTCTGAGATTAATCCTTAAATATCTGAGGGGTTTTTTTGCAAATTTTTGACTCAGAAATGTTTTTCCTAGAAAATTGCTTAATTTCTTCTCAAAATTTTAGATTTTTAGATAAATGAACAGTAGAAAATTACTACAATTCTATAATTTTTTAAAAAAAAATTCATACTTTAACATAACATGAGGGATTAGATTAGCTAAAAGTAAATTGACTGTTAAGTAACTTGAAATATATACAGAATTTAATAATTAAATCATTCAAAAATATTGGAAAAATACCAAACTGATGTATAAGTTTAATAGGCTTAATTCTATTAAATTGAATAAAGTCAGGCCACGCCTTTATACCTAAAAGAAGTCAAATCCACTGGTATAGGATGAAATGATCATGATCAGTGGATTTAATCCAGGAATCCAAAAGTCTAATCCACGTTTTGCTAGAACCACAACATCAAGCAACGCCAGAGATTTTTCTGACAATCAGGAGATCAGCAAATTACGGAAGAGGATTAGGGCCACCGACAAAAAAAAGAATTCTGACTTTAAAGTCAAAATTCTGACTTTAATCTCAGAATTCTGAGATTTAAAGTCAGATTTTTTTTTGGTGGCCCTAATCCTCTTCCGTAGCAAATCTAACAGAACTGAAGGTTCATAAATCTGACTTACCAAACAAGACTTCAGCTCCTCCTTGTCCAACGCCACAGCTGGGCGGCCATCTTGAACCAAACATTAACATTATAATAGCAGCAGACACTCAAAGAAGGCAACAAGAGAATCATCATTATTAATACAAAAGATAAATCAAACCAACATATTTATCCAGAGCAGCGTTAGCATTATGCTAACCAAATCAACATAAGCATCAAATAAACCGGAAACGTTCATAACTGATTATGAGCAAAAAATAAATTACATCAGCTGATGATAAAAAATAAAAATAACAATAAAGGAAGAAAAAGAGCAAAACAACATGGCGGCTAAAGCTAACAAAACATGCTGAGAAATAAAAGTTGTAGCTAACTTGTCATTCCAGGTGGGGATTCGGTCTGAGCTAACCTGTCCATCGACTGCCGCCATTTTCAACTTTATCACCACTTCCCGAAACTTTACAAGTGAGATCCTGGGCGCCCCAAAGACATTAAATTCATCGATGCTGATTGGAAAATGTGTATTATTTTTCCCTAGCAACCGCATACTATTGGCTATTTAGCTTCACTTCCAGCGGCACAGACGGTAACTGACAGGAGTCTAACACGGCTGTGTTGCCAGATTGGCTTTTTAATACTTTGGCCTGGGAACCTCCCGCCCCCACACAAAGTTAAATTTGGGCTGCTTTTCACATCATTTGGCGGGTTTTTAGAAAGTCTTCATAGGAAAGCTCTTTCAAAATAGTCATCATTGTGAGGCAGAAAAGCACAAAACTTTATAAAATGCAGTGTTATTGCACTTGTGTCTCTTGTGTTTGGGCTGGAAACAATCAGATCTGGCAACCCTTGAATTCCTTGTTGAATAAAATGTTGGTGGAAATGTTGTGTAAATAATTCAGATTACATTAGGCACACATTATTAAGGAAAACTGGTTAATACAGTTTTAATAAATGTTTAAAAAGCGTTTATAGGTTATTTTAAGATATTTTCTCCCTCCATATTAGGAAGAGAGAAAACATGGATGCCTCAGATTAATTTAACGGCATACAGGACATGATTCAGTGATAAAAACGTTTGATTGTCCATAAAATTTGGTATGGTAAAATAACAGCTAAAAAAAATACACCGAAAGATTCTTCAAAATGATTCAGTTGGCAGAAAGTTGCCAATTTCTCCCTCGACCGCTTTCATACATAAAAAGAAATTAAAGGAACCCAACAGGAGAGAAAACAATCTAAAGTCACAATCCGACTTTAAAAAATGGATTACCAGGGATTTTATTGTCTCGCTTGCCTCTCAGGGCTTCTGTGCAATAAACTGCATGCAGGCTGTTATGTATCATTATGTTTTAATGTCATTTATGCCTGCAACGAGACCATTCCCTCCAATCTCCAGCTTTATTCCGTTGAAATCATAAAAATAACCTGAACTCAACGTAAAATGTTAAACCCCCCTTTTTTTTTTTTTGTTTCCAGAAACTACCGTCTCTCCAACCTGAGAGTGGACCATGTGGGAAATCCACTCTCATTATGTATAAAATACTATTAATTAACTTTATTGAATGTGTCACAGTATGGTTCCCACCACATGGTTCCCTCAGGGTCTCTTGTCCAAGACCCAACCTTGTCCCGTTCGGATCCAGTGAGCCAGCATCCTTCACGTCCGAGGTGACTCCCCCCTCCTTCCTGTCATTGCTTAGAAAGCTGCCAGTAATTTATAATGCTGTGACAGTCAAATAAACAGGGCGGCTGCTTGCTGGAGTGAAAAGTCCTGTATTAAAGGGAATCAAAACAGCTCCAAATGGTGCCTTGAATGGAAATAATCTCGCCGTAAGATCTGCTCTGGGCTGGCTAATTTAAATTTGTTCAGGGTGACAGCTTACTGGAAGAGGGACATAATGAAGTCCATTATCATCAGTGGTGCAAATTCTAAAGAACGATAACTCTCATTATCAGCGCTTTTCTGTATACGAAGGAAATATGTTCATCCATTATGAAATGTGCTGAGAATGACAACATGGAGCAAACATGAGACGCCGGCGAGACACTGGACACGTCTTTATTATTTCTACAACACCCCAACTTGCTTTATTTATGGATGAGGTTATGGGGATTTTTTTATGGCCTGCAGGAAGAAGAAAATGCTCTGGATTTAAACTGTAATAGTTTGATCAGTCTGATATTTCTGCATTTCTGCATGCAGAAAGCTTGTGCTTTTATTTACAGCGCCTTTCTCTGTGGGTAATCTAACATCTGCTCCAACAGGCCAGACCTTGAACGCTGGATTATCTCATAAAAACAGGCTTCTATTAAACAGGCGCCGGAATTAACAATGAGTCATTTTGAACAGAATTAGGTGATAAATAGGGAAATAAAGAAGGTCTCCAGATCTGTAACCCACGATAACCACGGTACGAATAAACTTAGGAGGTTTGGAAAATAGATTCACTTCAGAGAGTAAAAAAATATGTTTGTTGCCAGAATTATCATCAAAAGTAGGTTTGGTGCCAACAGAAATGTTGCTGCTGAATGAGGTGAAGTGGAAGAGACGGGGAGCCAGGTGTGTGGGGATTCACACACACATACTAATAAGCCAGTTAAAGTCAAGTGCACACATTCAGGGAGGAAAAGCCACACAAATCAATCCTCCATCTATTAAAAAACATTGATTTTAAACATTGTTTGCACTGTCTAAAGCAATAGAAGATAACAGGTATATGTTGTGATATGTAATAACTCCAAATTGTGACCTTTTTCAGGCAAAATGGGCAGAAATGTGGGAGGGCGTTATTTATATTGTTTGTTCCTATTTCTGGAGCAGAAATGAGTAAAGAATCAAATTTCAAAATGGAGGAGAAGCACATTGAGGACGTCACGTCGAATTTCAAACCACAGCTACAGCATGAGCTCCTTCATCTGCAGAAACTGTGACAAAGTGGAAGTCAGAAGGAATGTTTTTTATAAACCGGCAACCTGAATAGATATTTAAAAGCTCTCTGTGATGAACTTGGTCCACTTGTAATCAAACGTATTGAGAGTATTCAGGCACACTCCATCCAACTCAGGAAGTATTCCTGAAACGGTGCTGCCAAGGTTTTCCTCTCAACTGTCAACTATTGTCGCTACTATTGCTGGGTTTGTCAGTTTTGGCACTAAAGTGAGTGTTTTTTGTGTGTGCATCACAAGAGTCACATGATCAACAACTGGATGCTCCTACTGGTGGACAAAGAAGCTTTTTTGACGGCTACGGTGGCCGACAGCTGCAAACGCACAGCAAACACAAAACCTGCTGCAAACAGGTGCAAAAAAACACGCAAACATAAAAAACTTTTAAACATTTGTTCAACTCCCAACTTCCTTTTGACAGAGCGAGTTTGCAGCTGTTAGCCACCGTGGATTAGTCATTTAAAAACTGTCTTTGTCCACCAGGAGGAGCTCTCAGGTGTTAATCAAGTGTGAGGCATAAATTTATTTGTGATTAGAGAATTTTTTGTTTGCATTTTTTGTGTTTGCATCATCATACACCTGCTTCTGTGTGGTTGGAGTTGTCGGCCACCGTACTTATCATGTGAACATACATATTCATGTGTGACTTCAATTGTGTTTCTTTTTAAATGGAAACGCCACAATACTTCTAGTATCTTCCATTGAGTTTTTATTTTGATCTTTGCAGAATATCGACATTTTGGATCCATCTGTACCGCCATGCTAACAGTTTTAGGCAGGAATGTATGAACATCTCTCCCAAACAACAATCAGTCAAGGCATCTCCTCCAGTAACATTAGAAAAGCTTTCAACAGGCTGGTTTGATGACCTCAAAGCGGTGCTGAGGAAACTGTAAGGAGCTTCTATTGTCTTCGTTGTGAACATCAGATGCATGAAGTGTCTTTAAGGCCAAGAAAAACACACATCAAAGAAGCCTGTCCTCTAAAAGCGCTCGGCGCATTCAGGCCCTGTTCCATCCAGGAGGGATCTCCATATCCTCTTTGCACCCAGTCCTTCAGGTCAATATTAGCACAAGGAGCCCCAGCTACTTGATGTACCCGAATCAAATTTACAAAACACTGTTTGACTCATGCTATTAAATCTGAAGATGAAAGAATCACCAAGGGCAAACGGCTCCCAAGGCTATATACCAAATACCCAGGCTCACATAACACTGAGGCGCAATTAAGAATTTAAATGGACTCTGCATAAAATGGGCCTCTGCTGTGAAAATGACCGACTTTGAAAATGTCATAATTAGCCGAGCCGACATTGTGCAACGTGTAAAGTCCAGCTACAGTTTATCCACTGATCTACTGCGCTGATAAGTTCATCTTTGTGATGACATTGTGAAACCTGGAAATATGACACCAAATGTACCCAAGAAAGGAGATAATTAGGCGAGCAGCTGTAAAACGAGTGTTCCTGGAGGGGCTCATCCGCTTCCCCTCAACTCTATTTACCTTCAGCATATAATTCCAGCTCTATTACAGGAGATGGAGAAGGACAAACACAACACAGAAATGTGCGGGATAAAAAGAAAGGCAGGAGGAGGAGGGGGCAGCTGGGAGAGAGAGGCCAAGAAGAGGATGATAAGAAATCAGAGATAAATTGTCCAGGGTGCAGACGTGTTCCAGAGAGGAGTGACCAATCGAGATAGAGGCAAAGACGGGGTAAAATAGTGATAAGCGTGATGACAGAGTGTAAAATGACTCAGTCAGCCCTGGCAGTGGCATTGGCTCTGACCTCCCATTCCTCATCCCAGGTCCATGAGGGTCGGGACCAGAGGTCGGCCTGCAATGTTTCCTTCATCATTTTTACTAACCGTGTCAAACTTTTTACCAGTCAGTTTTTAAAATGACAATAATTATGTTCAGCTGCATTTCAGTTTCATTCTGTGTAATTAATATTCAACATGTGGAAGAGATAATTCTTATTTTATCATCAAGCTGAATAAATTAAACTTTTTCTCAGAAGTGATGAAGTTTTGAAATCGGGTAACATTTCACCAGCTGAAAGCATCAGAAGTCTTGACTTCTATGACTTTTATTCTGAAATTAAAGTCAGCTTATGACTTTAAACCCAGAATTCTGATATTTTCTGAATTTAAACTCTGAATTCTGACTTTTGATCTCAACAGGTTGAAGTCAGAATTTATTCCAAGGGCAGATTTTTTTCACGTCATAAAATTTTTCCCATTTTAGAAATTAAATAATCTAGTAGTTTTTCATCAATATTCCATTATTATTGACTTTAAACAATCTTGCTAAAATGTCACATAGAAGTTAATTTTTGTCTTATTTCTAGTGTGCAAAGATATTTGCACTAGAAATGAGACAAAACCACAGAAATATCTAGTGTTTGCAGTGCTGGATGATAAATTTCTCAGTAACTTTACTAAGTTCCTGAGCTTTATGGTTTTACTCTAGATGCTTTTTTCAAAAGCAGAAAGCATTTCTAGGCAGGTCGTAAAAAGACTGAAAATTTAACATCATCCAACATTCAGACATTTGTGGAGACAATAGGACTGTCTTGACAGAGACCTTGTCTGGAGACAAACTCTTTTGTTGTGATCACATCTGATGGATCCGGATTGTCTTAAAGTGACAACTACGCTGCTAAACGAGACATTTCAGCATCAACTGTTACATACAATCCTATTGTTTCAATATTTTCATATCTGAAACACAAACTACTTAGTTAATGATGATGAAAATGCTGCCAATAACAAGGAAATAAACTGGATGAAAACCTCTGCAAATCATTATTAAACCATTTTAATTACTTTGGAAGGTTAAAAATCATGCTATTTTAGCAAATTGTTCATGAAAGTTGTGTGTTTCATTTGCTTGTATCTTAAGGTGGGGCTCGATATGAAAACGTGGCATAATATTGCAGTTTTATTTTTTCTGTGCACCTTTCTGCGGGTTAGATTGCAGAGAAGGGAGTTTTTATTGCAAGTTTGAGACACATCCGTCGCTGCGTCTGGAAAATCAGATCTTCAGCCGTATCATCTGAAATGAAACTGTAGCAGGACCCTCGCTCCGCAGCTCCAAGTCAAATCAGATAACAACGGCAGAAAAAAGGAAAAGTTGATCACAACATGTCATCTCATCACGGCGTAAACCGTCTGGACACTAATCTTTTCTTATAAACACACGGCGCAACAAGCAATATACAGGGATGCATAGGCTGCAGAACAACAGAGAGTGGGCGGGATGTCAGCAGCCGTATTTCGCAGCATCCACAGGGTGACATGTTGAAGCCACTTAAATGGATCTCTGAGACAAACTGCAAATGAGGAGGTGCCTTCCTGCTATCTCCAGCTCCAGTTGAAACAATGAAGATAAGTGAAACTGTAAAACAAGATATTACTCGTCCAAGAGGTTAGCAAACACTTTCCATGCAGTTGTTTTTAAATGTAAAGACATTGTCCCCATTGTCTTTCAGCATTAGACTTTTGAATTTTGTTGAAAAGTTAATGATTCAATTTGAAAGGTTAGACTCATATTGTACTAATTAATAAATAAACCTAATCTTACATATGATTGATAAAAGAAATTTTGATACAGAAAAATAAATAATTGACTTGCCAGAGTGCTACATCCAATCATATTTAAGGAAAGTTGAGTGGCAGGAAAACAGTCAGAACAGCTGCATAAACAACCACAGACAGCCACAGTCTTGGAAGGAAAATTAGTTGGGTGGAAGAACTGTGTGATATAGAAAATGTGCCACAAACAGCAGAGATAGCAGATTATGATGCAAAGTTTTCTCAAGAGTTTGGGGAGATTTAAAGGTGCAACCTGTGGATGGGGTGAGAACCATAACACACTGCAACAACACAAAATCTTACCAAATAGTTTCAAATATCTTGAAATAAACAAAACTTATAAGTAAAACTTATAAGTAACTTATAAGTAACTTTTCATAAATATATAGGTAGCTTATTTAAAGCAAATACTGTCCTAATATTGATGAAAAATGCAAATTATTTCTCTTATAACATAAGCAAAATGTGTATTTAGAAAGGTTAAATAATTTGCCAATATTTACAGTAGGAAAGGTTTTGTGTTTTTGCAGAGCATCATGGAGCTTCAGCCTTCCTAACAGGCTTAAAGAGAAGAAACAGTCCAACCCGGCGTGCACGTCCCACGACGCTGCATCACTTTCAAACAGTTAAACCTTGTGCAGCATTTCTCGCTTTCATAAGGAGGAAACCATACCCTCTCTTCTTCCAGCATCATAAATTTTCACAAGCGGTAGCTGCAGTGGGGGCAGATTTTGTTTTCTGAACAGTTGACACTTGCAAAATGCACACATATTGACAGTGATTAGAATCCACGAGGGCCGATGAATATTCAGGAGCACCTGTCTGCAGCTCAGTGCACACTGACTGCATTCAGATGGAGAACCGCTACATTCTGTAAAATGAGGAACAGCACGCACGTTTCAGGTTATTGGTTAGCATGCACTGAATGCTAATGTATATTTTTTTGTATACATGTTTGTTTTACATCTTGCCTACAGTACATGATGTGCTTCTGAACAAATGGCTTCTTCCTACCTGAGCAGCTTTTCAGGACATGTTAGTACAGAGTTTGCTTCACTGTTGATGATGCTCTTTCTCTCCAGCTTAACCCAGCATCTTCAAAAAATTTGTAGAATTTTTTTCTGGGTTTAATTAAAAATGTTCACACCAAACCTTGTTTTGCATCTACTAATTTGAATAGATGAACGTGGAATCCTCAGGTGTGCAGAGAATGGAGTGAAGGAGGAACCAGAGTTCCACTATTCTCCTCCTGATATGCGCAGTTATATTTATACTGATGTTTAGCTAGACCAGCAAAATGGAGTTTGATTAAAGGAGATAAACAGTGAATGCACTCTTAGTATTGAATAATGCAAAACTAAATATTAATCCTAGCTGACTGAAAACTGTAAAATCTCTGTGTAATTTAATCCCAGACTCTTTTCTTTTACACGTGTAGAAACGTGTTTACATGAGAAAACAGGCATGATAATGTGAAAACACCAAACTAAAGGATGTCAGAGAGGAATCCTCACCCAGAGCTCCTCCATCGTCTGCAGTTGGCCAGTTTAATAATCCCATCCAGTTAGAGACGGCACAGTTTGTCCAAATGTGCTGCACCTCCAGGGGCCTCGCAGTCCTCCAGTAGCAGCTCTGGTGCCAACAGCAATATCAACCTTCTGTGTGATGAATTCATTCACAGCACAAATATTACACAGGCAGAAATTTAGTTATTTCAGACAAAGGTGAATGTTAAAATGAGAGTTTTTTTTCCTTCATAGAGTCTGTATTAAGGCTCACCAACACGTGGCGGGTATCCGGCTGCTTAAATGAGGCAGCTTTGTTCATTTTTCACTGCGTACTTGTTGCCCACACAACTGACAAATCAATGAGGTAAATATTTAATTTTCTTCGGCTGCAGTTTTGCTGACTTTTCCTGCTGAGAGCTGCTGGTAATGAAACAAGAGCCGCACTGTGTGTAGTTATAAAACCAGGCCGGGACTCCTGGAGGTCCAACCTACAACAGCTGTTTCCACATTTCAACAGCAGACTGAGGATTCCTCTGCAACGAACCTGTTCACATGCAATATTAAGCAGGATGGGGGTCAACAAGGGATGAGGTGTCAAACATTTGACTAGTACTCTACATTCTCCTGACATGGAGGTCACGACACGGTGAGGATGGAGGATGATGCTCCGCACTTCGCTTCTGCACTGTTGGTATTGATGCCACATTAATATGCAACACAGACACTCGCAGGAAACAACCGGTAGCAGTAAAAATAGAGGATGAGAGTGGAATATGACATGACTATTGGTTATTCTGATTATTAATCGAATAAAAAATGGCATACTATGCAGGATTTTCAGTTTTTGCACATTTTTATGCTTCAATTTGGGTGTTGACTGCTTCAAAAAATGCATAATTTTTTACACATAAAACATAAACATGCATGTTTATGTTTTTATGTGTCTCAAAAACCTCCCAAATGTTAAGTTGCAAACCGTTACTTAGCAACCCCAGCAGAGTTCCACCACGCTACCTAGCAACCCAAGCTGAGCTCCAGAACAATTGGTCAGCTGGCTTTAGAACTGTATGCGCTGTACAAAGGCTGCTGAAAAACGACAAGTGTTTTGTTGTTGACTTACCTTCCAGAAAACACTTGCTGTGGTTGTGCAGGAGGCTCCACTTCTGCTTCTCAAAGATGTACAGTTGTATAATTGTGAATCCGTTTGTCAAATCTCATTATCCAAGAATGATTTTGTGCAAAAAAAATATCTAGCAATACCAAAAACATTGTAAAAAAAAAAAAAGCTGTAATTTCTTTTTATTTAATACAGTACATCAAGTTTATTATGTTTCAAATATTTATTTATTCAAATGCAAAATAATATTATGGCTGTCATTTATCCTCCTGTTTCAGTTATTGTGGATTAGCCTCTAAAAATAAAGAGCAGTGACAGAATATCGTGTTTATCCTGGGAGTCAATTTCTGAATAAATCAGAAGAGTGACAGTAAATATATCGTCTTTTATTTCATTGTCGCAAAAAGACTCAATTTACATGCATATTTTTTGATTATAAAGTCATGTTTTGCTATAATTTAGTAACACAATTAATTTACTGTAATTTACCATAATGTGCCAAATTAAATGCCAGCAGCTTGTTGAAACCTTGTGATGGTTTCCGACACAAAAACCACGAGCTGGAAGTAAACACGACCCCCGTCTCCAAGGTCACCTGGTCAGGTCACAGTCTGTTGACACAGCCAGTCACCCGCACTCTGTACGCCACATCATATTCACCTTTTCCTTTCACACACTCCTGCCATATTTTACATGTCTATAAGAAGTCATTTCCAGGTAAATATGAGGCATTTTGGGTTTTTAGAAAGGTGACAGGATGTTCTCGGAGAGGAAATGGTCTTTCGTTTCTGATGCTTCTGTCTTTCAGGGTAAATTGAACAAGAACATTGCAGTCACTCTGGAAATGCGCCTTTATTTAGTCGCAGGTATTCTTTGTCTTTTCCCTGCTGAAGTTTGAGCTCCTGTCATGCCGGCACACCAATTAACCTTTCATCCTTTTGTTTAACGCAAAGGCAGACCGTCTGCTTTTCCGTCTGTATTAAAACGTGGGACATTTTCGATCCAGGCAAATTTTTTCAGGTTCGTTCTGCCACTTTAAGTTAGGACATGTTTTAACTGCTAGATGAAACGTTTTACATTTTAAAATATCATCTGGATTTAAAGTGTGACCTGATTCAAAAAGTGTCCCAGTCAAAGTATCTTTGCACACTTTTAGGTCATGCAGCTGCACTTTTATTTGTGCAGCTGCATGACCTGCATGACCCCCTGCAGTTTGTGACAAACAGGCCAGAGATGAAACGATTAATCAAATTAATTTATAATAAACTCATTTAGTAATCTATTCATGTTGTTCATTCTTTGATGAAATGACATACGCACAGCAGTAATTAATCCAAAACTCTACAAAAATACAATGCTTTTAAAAATCAGCTTTTGCTAACCAATTACAAATCAATTATTTAAAAAATAATCAACTGATCAGCCTTACACTGTATTGATATTAAATGAAGCAGGAAATACTGAACGTTTTACATGTTTTAGCTGTAGATGAATCCTTTGCTATAAATGAAATTTAAAAAAAGCTATTGCATTGTTGGAAACAAAAAATTTTTAAAAATATTATTAATTTGTACTTTTTATGTGTTTTTAATATTGTAATGAGTTTAAGTGGTTTAAATGAAAAATCTGCAGAATGTTGCAAATTTTAAAACAATCGATGAATCGTCAGAATAATAAACAGATTCCTTGATTATTATCAAATAACATGAACGCTGCCTCTCAGCAAGAAGGCTGCAGGTTCGAATCCCAGCCTGAGGCGCTTGGAGTCGCCATGTTAGTTGGTTTCTCTAACTTGCAGCTGGATGTTGGACTTTCCAGAAATCCACCTGCACAGTTTTTGATCCGCTGTAAATCTTTCCGCCACATTTTACATCAAACCTACCAGTAAATGCTTGTTTTTCAGCATAATTTTGAGACAGGACAAAATGTAGCGATATTAAACACATTTAAGAATGCTGCTGTAGAGAAGTTCATTTAATTAGAGAAGCTGTTTTCACTGCAAAGTATTTTCGGCTGATTTAACCCCAACCTGACCACCGAGGATCGTCTTTCCTCCGACAAATGTTTCACTGAAGCAGAAAAACTCCTCCGTGGCTTAAAAGCTAAATGAATCCTAATTATTGTGAATAAAAAAAGTTAATATCTGGTCCCTTTTCCATGGCTGAACTGTTTGCAGTAGCTAATGAGCTCGGTGTGGCATCACTCAGGGTTATAGCCGGCAGCTCCGCGGCTTAATGTGTCACAGTTTCCCTCGCTTTCCAGAGAGTCTGTCTTACTGAACTTTCACAAACTTCTGCTGAAACTGTGGTAATGTCAGTAATGATCTCCGAGTAAACTCAGCTAAAATAGCACAGTGACCTCATTATTGTTTCCATAGTTACAGAATGGCAGCTTTACTCTTCCTATCTATAGCTGCATTTCGCTTCACACGGGGAAAAAAACGTGCGTTTTGACGGCTGATGGAGAATAACAGGTAAAGCGCCGCGGCTCGGATTCAGCTGTGCGGCAGCGCAAATTCCCAAACGGTGATCAAATCCTGCAACCTCTGCTTCGACAAATTGAGTATCGGATGCAAATGACTGCGTAGTGCTTTTTGATTAGAGCGCACGTCGGTGTTTGGTGTCTTGTTTGTCGAGTGTTATCAGTGTAATACGAGTCAAATTGCACAAATAATATCAAGTCCATATCCTGTAACAGCTTCAGTACCACCCGCCCACCTATTGGAGTCTGTGTGCGCCAGGCAGAGCATCGCAGTTTAAACCGAACCAGCTGGCTCCGTCAGGCATCCGTCCAAAATACGGATCTATATTTACAAGCTTATATCGCTGTACATGAGTTAACTAAAACAAAATGAAGCCCAGGTAATAGTAGCAGACGTCAGCGGCTCCCAGGCCTGCAGGGCGTGTTTTGTGCAGGTCTGAAGGAAACCCGATGCTTCGGTGTGAGGAGACGGACGGCTGGATCACATCCCGCCGCTCGACGTCTCGCTTGTTCCTGATTTGGTCTCCGGTGACTCAGCTGCACCAAAGGCGGAGGAGATTCACAGCTAGAGATGTGTCATCAAAACTTTGACAGATTAGTGCCAAGAATAAAAAAAATGATTGCTTCTTTCCTGTTTTTTCACAGTCTTAGTATTTTATTTTATTTTTTCACAGCCTTACTTGTGCATTTAGAGCCTCTTTTGCTCCTGACTGAGCCAGGTGCTTGATGTTGCTACCAGCAGGCATAGATGTGCTCTCATTTAACCTCAACATTTTTATATTTGTAAGGCAGTCGTATCTGTCTCTGGTTCATAGCAAAGGTGTGGGATCAGATCGAGTTCAGGCCTGTGAGCAGGTGAGGAAAATATTACAGTAGCAAACCAGAGAGAGAGAGAGATTTTATATCTCTAACACAAACCGAGGCTCAGTTTCCATTACAAATGTGTGCAAAACTAATGTAAAAAAACACACAAGTGAACATGTTTAACACAATAAGGAAAAAAACCCAACATGCTTTCATTGTCCTCAAACTACTTCCTGTCATCTTCTTTGTCTTTTCCACCAGTAGTAACATCACAACATAATATTACTACATGAGAAACAAATGAAAAAATGATGCTTCATTTTAGAGTTTACCAGAAACAGACAGACTGAGTCCATGTTAAAAAATTATTTTCTAGAAAGAAATTGTCATGATGTGGTTTTGATGAGGTGAGTAGAACGCAGGCAGGTCAGGATGAATGTGAAAATGATGGTTTTAATGCAAAATAATCCAATGAATGGAGGCACAGGGAAAACAGACGGCAACAGGAAACAGACTGGTCAACACAAGGTAACACGATGTAAGTTTGATGAGGATCCAACAGACAAAGACAACAGGTGGACTTAAATACACAGGGAGGGTAATCAAGAAACTAGACACAGCTGGGATCAATAAACAGGGAGGACAGGACAGACTCACAGGGAAACAGGACTAAACACAGAAAATCTCAAAATAACTACAGAAAAACACCGATCACAACAGAAATAGAAAAATCCACAACACTCTTTGTCTTGTTAGTCAACCACAAAGACATGTTGGCTCATAATTCAGGCGGAGGACGAGATTAACCCACCAAAAACATGAAGCCTCTTCTCATAGGATTGAATAAATATGAGGGTTGATGTTGACCCCAAATACTCTTATATATTTTTGGGTTTCTATTTGGAGTGATAGTTTGTGAAATCTACTGCAAGCTGTTCAGGAAGCAGAAAGCATCGCTATAACAACCAACACACGCCATCTATAGCACCTGAAACGTTGAACTGCAAACCATGCAGAGTTGAAGCTCCATCAATACAATCAATAATGTGCAGAATGAAGGTCTTTTAACTGCATAAATCTAATCATATTTCTCAATCCAAGCATTTATTGAACTGGTAAATCACTGGTTGTCAATGTTTTAGTTGTTGCTAGGTTACGCCTTTCAACATTAGCAGTAAGGTCGCTGCCCACTTAAGGATTAAAACACAGTGAAGTAATGAGACGTAGTTATTTGCTACTGTTTCTGAACTAAAATGAATAAAAAAAATAATAGTTCTAACATCTATCTTTATATTTAACTGCAGTAAATCTCTTCCACTGACTGGTTGCTCAGCATTTCCAGGGGTTGCAGGTAAAAGGTACGTTAACCTTTTTGCATTTTAATAACCTGTATGAAGTTCATGTTGTCAAAGCAGAGATGGATGAATCAAAACAGGCTTTAAAGAATTGTTTGAAATAAAAAAAAATTAAGCTAAGTTAGTTTTCAAGTTCAAATCAAGTTGTGTTATTTAGTCAAACAGTTTTATAAAATGTCAGATTCCATCCAGTTTTTCTCTGAGTTCTGAGTTAAAAACGGCCTGAAACTTTAACAGAAGTCCCTTTGAGAAGATATTTTAAAGGTAATTGGATCTACCATCTGTTTGCTGATTCCACGTAGGCATGAAGGAGGGAGCAACTATTTAACACCACATTATGCAGAAGTGTCAGGTAATGTGTTAAATTTAACAGGCAGCGCCATGGAAACGATGCTACGGTCACCAGAGGAAACATTTTTAAGCTCAAATTGAAATGCAGAAATCTCCACCCACCAGATGAAATTTAAAAAATGTTTCAAAAGTGTGTTATCTTCAGTTATCTGACACATTCCTTTGTTGCCAGTGGTTTATAATTGTTTTAAATGTGACATTTTGTTTTTATGACTCGGTTGCAGCTGTAAAGTCATTTTGCTTTTACAGGTTCAAATAAAGTCCTAATCTTATCACTCAGTGATTGGATGTCTGACCTTTGGTGGCGTCGTCACCTCCTCCTGGTGTCAGACCAATTATCCTGATGCGGATCGTCACTTTGTCTGAAATCAGGCTCATCTTAACGCCTTTCTGAAGAAAAGCTTCATCTGGCGTTTCAAGAGACAGGAAGCAAATCAAAGACCCAGAAAAACTGAAACTTAGTCAAAAATTGATTATAAAACCCAGAATTCAGATAAAGATACTTAAAGTTGAACACATCATGTGCCAGAACAAACAGGTCAATTAGTTAAATTAGTTTATTTGTTTTACACTGCAAAACACAAAATCTTACCAAGTATTTTTGTCTAGTTTCTATTGCAAATGTCTTAGCATAAATAAAACAAAAATAACTTATAAGTAACTGTTGAACACAATAACAGAGCTTTAAAGCCAATAATTCCTTAAAATTGATGAAAAATACAGATTAAAATAATCTGTCTTGTTATATTCCAATCTACGAGTGGAATAAGTACTTTTTAATCAATATTGAGGAATTATTGACTTAAAACTATCTGAAACATTACTTATAAATTATTATCCTTAGAGCATGAGAAAACTAAAATATTTACACTTAACTAGACAAAAAATACTTAGTAAGATTTTGGGTTTTTGCAGTGTAATTTCAAGCACTTTAACGTTTCTATATTTAGACCATGCAGGTCTCCAGACGGGCCTTTAACTTCATAAAGTAACCAACAGAACCAGTCTTCTTTCTCAGGTTATTTATTTTGAAATCAGCCTATAAGAAAAACAAAAAGTGTGCAGTAAGTGAAAACGTTCAGACATCTGGATATTTTTATCTGTTTCTATTCTGTAAATCTGCCTGGTTCTGTTGGAGCCGTTGGGTTTTGTGTTCATCTCTGCAGGCTTTGGGTTTTAAACAAGAACAAATTCATCAAAAATCCTCATCAGTTTCTGTTTTTCTTCTAGATCGTTTAAAGGGATTTCTTGTCTTCCCAGCAGGGAATCCACTTTGTTTATTTTTGCTTCCAGTTTGTCTCCCTCCTTAAAAACCAGGCAACTTTATAAAACAGGACGAATATATGAAAAAAGATGTTTTTACCATAATTTTTGCATTTTGACTGGAAGTCAGCAGTGTCCACAAAAGGGAAACAAACATTACACCACAGCTATTGTAAATTGGACATTTGTAGTTTGACAGTTCTGTTCTTTCAGCATTTTTCAACAACAAAGAAAATACTTTTTCTTTATTTTTATTTTAGTTTCATCAAGTCGGCGGAACGCAGTGAAGTTTTTTTCTTCCCACAGTAAACAAATCTTATCACAACAGCTTCTGAGGAGTTTCCTTCTGGCACCAACGCTTGAGGCAGACACTCGCAGCTTTATTCTATTTGTTGTGTCGTGATATACTGCCCAAAATACCTCATTAGCAAAAGTAGCGGATGATAAATGAGAGTAAAAACCAGGCAGAGCAAAGCAGAAATCTATCTTTGAGGGCCAACTCTGTGAGAAGAGCAGCAAAGAAAGTGGATTCCTTTCGCCTTTACCGACAGAAAACGCCTGAAAAATCTGCAACTGCCGTCAAAACAAACAAAGTTTATTAAAAACCGGACCACATGGAAACTATTTAATTCTGTCAACTTTTCCCCATCTATCCATTATCGTTATCTCTTCTCACCTCGTCTCTACGGCTACGATTCAAGCAAATGCAACACAAATCTGTCATATATCCACTGCAGTCTGAACGACCCAACTGAGATCTTTTCATCCTCCAAATACATCCGATCTGATGGCTCATGCTTCATTTTATCTGACTTTTACGTACGTCATTAACATGAGACATGTGTCATTATTCGGCACCAGAAGAACCAGATTCTGTCAATCAGGATGTAAACAATGGCTGAAAATAATAATTATGACATTATGAAGGACGTTTGTGTCGACACTGCAAAAAAAAATAAAAATAAATGAGCATTAAATAAATTAAAGTTTTGTTATTGGTAAAATAATCTGCCAGTTGATACTTTTTAATAAATATTACAAAATAACTGACTCAAAACAAGCTACCATATCTTGCTTAAAAGTTACTTGAAAATTAGTTTAGTTTCATTTCAAGTGAACTAAGATATTTGCACTTGAAACAAGACCAAAAATACTTTGTAAGATTTTGTGTTTTTGCAGTTTTCTGCGTAAAATGTTCAAATAAAGTCCATGACAATGTAAAGAGTAACATGATGGGCTGGATGGCCAATCAAAGAGGGAGAAGCCATGACTCAGAGAACAACAATAAAAACTGAAACGACTTTAATTTTGTTCAGTTCTCTGGTCTGATGAAATGAAACATCTAAATTTATGAGCAAAAAATATTGTTACATTTGGAGGAACAAGGTGGAAGCTTGAAAAACCAAAAAAACAAAAACAAAACCTGACTCTGAAGTACGGAAGTGGAAGCATCATGAGACTCCAAACCTCACAGTCCAGCAGTTAAAAGGCAATTTCACTAAATCTTCTTTCTCTGCTTTAATTAAATAGAAATTATTTTATAATCCTAACTGATAGAAAAACACTATTATTACTCTTCTGATGCGAAGCATGTAAATATTCGTATTTTGTGTCAGAGCTGTGAGCTTTATCCAGGTCAGGTTTTAATCCAGATCAGGTTTTTCTCCAGATCAGGTTTTTATCCAGATCAGATTCAATCCAGATCAGGTTTTTATCCAGATCAAGTTCTAATCCAGATCAGGTTTTTATCCAGATCAGGTTTTAATCCAGGTCAGATTTTACCAGATCAGGTTTTAATCCAGATCAGGTTTTTATCCAGATCAGGTTTTAATCCAGGTCAGATTTTTACCCAGATCAGGTTTTAATCCATATCAGATTCAATCCAGATCAGGTTTTATCCAGATCAAGTTTTAATCCAGATCAGGTTTTAAGCCAGATCAGGTTTTAATCCAGGTCAGATTTTTACCCAGATCAGGTTTTAATCCAGATCAGGTTTTTATTTTAATCCAGATCAGATTTTAAACCAGGCCAATTTTAATCCAGATCATTATCCAATCAGGTTTTAATCCAGGTCAGCTTTAACAATCAGGTTATCAATCAGTTTAATGCAGATCAGATTTAATCCAGATCAGGATTTTATCAAGATCAGGTTTTAATCAAGGTCAGGTTTTAATTCAGATCAGATTTTAATCCAGGTCAGGTTTTTATCCAGGTCAGATTTTAATCCATATCAGATTTTAATCCAGATCAGATTTTAATTCAGATCAGGTTTTAATCCATATCAGGATTTTATCCAGGTCAGATTTTAATCCAGGTCAGATTTTAATCCTTACCAGGTTTTTATCCAGGTCAGATTTTAATCCAGGTCAGGTTTTAATCCAGATCAGATTTTTGAAGCTGGATTCCGACTTGAATGTATATCTGAGACTTAAATTTCCAGGTTTGATCAGAACAGAGCAGAACTGTCCAGTTTTAGACTCTCCATTTCTGGTCCAATCTGCTGAGTTTTTCTGTCTCTCCCTCCATAAAAGCTTCAACATTTTCTTGCTATTAAAATAATAATTTAGGGTCTAATTTGGCTGAATTCTATTATCCATAGAAATCTATTCTTTACGGTTACACATGCTCTCCAGTTTCATATTTTTGACTTATTTTAATAATTTTTTAGACTCATTAAAATACCAGCTGTATGATGAATCATTTATGAGATTTCACAGACAGATCAGGAAAGCCTGGTTAATCTCTGCCAAGAAAAAAACTCTCCATCTTGTTTCGGTTCTCCTAAATCGATCGATTTTTATCAGAATAACATCTAAACATTTCAAAATAAAAACGCACGTTGACTCTCATCAACGGGAGCGTCGTTCCTCGCGCTTGGAAATCATCCATCTTTTGTTCGGGAGAGATTACGACTTCACAGTTTGCACACATCCTCCTGCGTCCGTGTGAACGCCGCTGTAACGGCTCCGTCTTTAACCGTTTGTACCCTGGTAATGACTCCAACATGCTGTGTTCACCAGATCGAAGAGGAAGAGAAGACGGGGGAGAAGTAAGAGGGGAGGCTTATTGCACAGTTAAGCTGCAGCTGCAGTTTCCATAACAACTACCTGCTAAAACCCGGATCCCTCGACCATCATTAGAATAACATTTTTACTCGTCAAATAGGCATTAGCGGAATCTACATGAGCAATGAGATGGGAGTGACACACACACACACACACCACACACACACACACACACACACACACACACACACACACACACACACACACACACACACACACACAGAAAAAAGCCTGACAGTACCAGCTGAGGTAATATCTGAAGCAGAGAATCTTCTCCTCCTGAAGGTATAATTACAGGATATAGTGGTAGTGAGGCTCTTTCTGCAGGAGTAATGTGGGAGACATGCAGAGGTTTGCTGTGCAGCAGTTTACCGACGCAAATTATTTACACACAGGCTCGTTTCTACGGAGGCCCTGAAGAGCAAACCACTCCAACAGACCGCCGAGCACAACTACGACTTTAAAGGATCAACAAATTCAAAACACATTTAAAGAAAACGTGACAAAGTTATCGACGCAGAATTATAAATAAAAAACACTAAGCTCAAATAAAAAATTAAAAACATTTAAAATAATGACAACAAAAAAAACAAGTTAAGTACATGAAAAAAGCACAATAAATTAGAAAACATAAATGACACACGACTGTTTAATTATTGTTTGTATTTCCATTTAAGTAACGTAAAGCACTTTGAACTGCCTTGTTGCTGAAAATGTGCCATATAAATAAATATATCTAACTTAGAAACACGTCAACTGAGCACACAGCAAATTTAAAAAACAACATTTACTGAGAAAAACTACAAATTAAGAGAACACGACATTAACCAATTACAAATTAAAAAAAATGATTATGTTGAAGCTCCTCTGCTTTCTCCCAGCCTGGAAACAACCAATCAGAGGCAGGAGGCGGGTCTTAGTGCTGCTGTGAATACCCATGCTCGTTAGCATAGCCACACAGGATAAGCGGTTTCTCTGCCATTAGCACATTTAGCAGCACATCCACAAGGATGACTGACTGCGCTAAGACCGTCCTCCTGCCTCTGATTGGTTGTTTTTGGTCGGCAGTAAAAACATATTTCAGTAAAAGATGCATACTGCAGCTTTAGCTAAGCACAAATACCAATTTAAAATCAACATATTCCAATCAACAAAAACAACGGCATTAACTAAGCATGTTTTCAAATAAAATTATTGATCTATTGCTATCGTACTTGGTTAAAGTTGTGTTTTTTAATATGTTGTTGTGTTAAATCTGTATTTGTGTTTAGTAATTCGGGTTTGTGCTTCAGGCCCACCGTACATTTCCCAGCTGAAAAGCCAAAAAAACATCCTGTGCACAGAGAGGCGGCGCCTTGATCATAACCTCTCCTTTCTTCTTCCCAGCAGGAGCTCCGGCGCCCGACGCAAGGAGAAACGCGTCTCTGCCGCTCAGCCTCCCTTCTGATCAGGCGTCACGCCATCAGCTTCAAGAGGACGATAATCAAGAGTTTAAAGAAAGAGCGAAAGGAGAGGGGAACACATTAAGTGGCGGCTAGCGCGGGGTATCATTTAAAATCAGCGCTGATGGCTTCATCGCTGCCAGGCTGTAACCTTGAGCGAGGCGGGCTGGTGGGGCCCTGGTGGCCGGCGAGGGGCGCGGGGGGCGCGGGGGGGGATCGGCTCTTTCTGCATTCACATTCTGCTCAGCAGGCACCCGGGGGCTATAACCCTGAGAATCCGTATTAGGTGAGCCAAAGTCACCATTAATATAGAGCACTGGGCCATACTATAACCTTACACTTCACATCTCTGGGGTGTCCTGAACTGAGGAAAAAATGGCGCTTTCCAACAATCACTTGGGGGGAACTTTCAAAAGTGACCTCTTACCAAAGTCAATCCGTTTGCTTTTCTCTGTTTTACTCATTTTATCTGTGTTTGCCGCTCCGGCTCAGGCGCCGCTATCTCTGGCCGGCGCGGCGCGGCGCGGCGCGGCGCGGCGCGGCGCCACGGACGCGCACGTCAGCGAGCCCGATCCTCCGCCACCGGATGCAATTACAGATTAAAGCTAAAACACAGGTTGAGGCGCCGCCGCTGCCTCGCCTCACACTCCCAGGAATAAAACCGCACTGCAAAAACACAAAGTCTTACCAAGTATTTTGACTTAGGTTCTACTGAAAATATCTTAGCACACCTGAAATAAGACAAAACGATGTGGATATGATGTGGGAGATTATTTTAGCTCAATACTGATAAAAACAAAAACAAAAAACAGTAGTCATTTCACCAGCGGATTGTTTCACTCCTAAAATGGGAAAAATATCTTGTTATAAGTGAAATAATAAGAAATGGTGTTTCTCTTCCATTAGCACATTTAGCAGCATGTACATTAGGATGATTGACAGCGCTAAGACCCTCCTCCTGGCTCTGATTGGTTGTTTTTGGTTGGGAGCGATTTGTTTCTTCAGAAGACAATATCAGCTGAAGGAAAAGGTGGAGCAGATGAATGTATTCAGTTTATCTCATGCACAAATATGTAAAAAACATTTATTTTATTTTTATGAAAGTTACGTACTGCACCTTTAAAGCGACAGGAGTCACGTTTAGGAAGCAGCTTGTTCCCACAATGTTTCCGAAAGACTTCTGACTCTAAAGGTGCAGAAACAAACTGACCAAAACCAAAACCACTGACCTTTTTAAAGGTCATCTAATGCTATAAACCACAAAAATAGAGGCAGCTAAATTCTCTACAGCCAAACAGAAATATGCTTTTTGTATAAGATACTGCCGAAAATAAGACAAGTAAAATACCACAAATACCAGAAATGTCTGTTTTTTCCAGTCAGGTATCTGATTACCGACAATCTTTTCTTCCTTTTCTTGGTTTTCAGATGCAGCTGAAATGTTGAAATACTGAGCAACGTTTCTCTCTTTACTGCTCAGTTTTCACAGATTTTTATCTCAGTCGCTGTTGCACTCTCCTTCTGCAAGAACGAAGAGTTTAAAAGAGCAAATGAAGCAACAAACATGGAAATAATTACAGACTTATGAGGTATGCAAACCTGTTTAATACTCAATTTTTAGACTATATCAGTGATGCACCAACCCAGTTCTGATCGCTCACAGGTCAAATACTGAATAATACAACATTTTTTATTCATTAAATGCATCAAAACTAAAAACTCCCACTGACTTCGGTCCATAAATACATCAACTAACAGCCTAATACTCAGCTAAAGGTTAGTAAAGGGGCTTTCATGCATAAATGGAGATTATCTTGTAATTTCCTGTCCCACTAAAAACTGCTACAGCCAAAATGTGAAGAACATTTTCTCTTTTTTTTATGTCTTTTGAGAGAATAAAACCCCGAATAAGTCAGAATCAGACCGTTTGTGAACAGATCTCAGTTCACTTTGAAGGGAGCCATGGTGCGGTTAGAATGCATACTGAACGCCAAGCGGACCGGAGGCCGCTCCAAAAGCAGGAAGTGGAGTGGAGCGCAGGGAATCCTGGGTAATTACAACCAAAACAAACGTGCTAGGCTACCGCTAGCAGGCGAAAAGAGAAATCCTGCAACTGCTAAAAGCTGATGCGACTGTTTTTGTTAGCATTTTTTGAAGATGGGAGTTGCGCTCATGTCTTCTTCAGAGGTTATTGTGTCGTTTCATTCAGTAATAGTTGGTGTAGCGCCTCCACAGGCAGGGAGGGAAAATGCAGCAGTGTGAAAATATAACAAAGATTGCAGTTTTGGTCGCCAATCGAACTGATATACAGGACAATCGCGTGTGAAAACAACTTAAAATGCAAAAGCGAAGGTGAACTGTTATATAGCATGAAGGATTTCACTGAAAAGATGATGCTTAAAATAAGCAAAAATATTTAATTAATGGTAGAAATCCTGAATTGGTTGAAATACTCTCTTAGCTCTGCCTGTTAAAACATCTTTCTACGTGACATTCATTCGTCTCTGTGCAGCAACATTCATCTGAGTTACCAACAAACATCTTTTTAAAACAATGGCTGAAACTGACAATTACTGGAGAGTAAATAGCATAAAAAATATCACATTTTCCTCAGAATTACATGTCATATAAACATAAGCAGTCATATAATCATGTAGGTGCTGCAGTGGTGGATAAAAGCAGCTGAAAATCTCACTTTTTCTACATGTTTAATCTTGTTGCAAAGCCAGCTAATACTCCAGAGAATCAAGTTAAAGTATCACAGCTGTCAGTCAGAGAGATGCGTTTCATCCTTTACCTCCTCTGCATCATCAGGGTTGCATCACCGTTTTAAATTCTGCAAGGCCTCATCGAGATTTTTCTACAGAAATACAGTTCCAAAAAAAAACTGGAGGTAAATAAAACAGCAGCGGATGGGATCAGTCAGAAACGGTGGAGTAAATTCAGACAGAAAGCAGATATTCAGCCGCAGCTCAATAGTCGTTAATCAAAGTTTTCTCTCATTTATTTGGCTCAGACGCTGAGAAAAACAAGTCATAGCTGCAGCTAATTATAGTAAGTAAAACCGAGGAGGAGGACGGTCGGTTTGGACGGCGCTGCTGTTTATTTATTTAAAACCAGACTCTGTTGGATTCCTTTGAAAAGTGGATCATGTGAGGAATTAACGGGCCGCCGCTGCCGGGGTTAAAGTGAGGGCAGCGGTTTACACCTCACAGTATCTCGGATGCGTTTTGAGGTCGGACCTGCGCAGATTTCTGCTGTGAAACGTGGCAGAGACGCAGCCGGAGGGGAACGGCGACAAGACAACTGCATGTTCAGCTGCGTGTGTGAACAGATGTTCACGAAGGACACGCAACGATTTTATCCTCTCTCTCCTCTTTCCATATTTTGTGGTTCTACAAGCACAAATTTCAGTTTTATTGACTTAGACGTTTCAGATAGACACAAATAACCTGAATAAATACAAAGTTCTGTTTTTTTTACATCATTAAATCTAAGACATACTGTATTTCCTCTGTTGTTGACATTACGCCAAACTGGAGCATTGTTGAGCATAAGGGACCTGCTTAGTCAGACTTTGACTAGGCCAAGGGTCTGCAACCTGCAGCGTATAGAAACCTTCACTAAAGCTGATGGAAAACAAACTCCGCGCTATATAATTTTTTTCATAGAGTAATTTCATTTAATTCTCACAAAATAATGACACTAAAATTGCTAGTTGTTTTTATTCAGATCTGTTTTTCTTGGTTTTTGGTTGCAAACTTTGTGCAGATATAATCTTTGGACCCAAAGTACCCGTCATCTTTTTGAGACGGTTCTGTTTTAAATCATAAAATTAGGATTAAATTCTTTAAAAAATACAGCAGATTTCAAACCAACGAGACGAAATGGCTCGGTGGTATTTAAAGTTGCAGATCCATGGACTAATTTAGAAAGTTCAAAGGGTGTAAATACGTTTGGCTAATGGTGCATGTATGTTTAATTTTGGTTTATTTCATGCAATATTCTGAATTCAAAAAGTAAAAAAAGTTCTACCATGGAAACTCTGAAATGCCAATGTTTCTTCTGGAAAATTTCTGAATTTTTTTTCTAGCAAATCGTTGAATTTTGGAGCTCAGAAATTTCCAAATTTTATTTTAAAAAAAAGGAGCAATTTTCTGAATTAAACAAATAAAAATAAAAAATTTTCAATGTTTGAATCTCAGATATTTCTGTATTTTTTTCTAGAAATCTTTCTAAAATTAATCTACAAAAATTCAGAGTTTTTTTCTTGCAAATTGTTGACTTTTGGAGCTCAGAAATTTCAAAGTTTTATTCTAAAAAATGTCGTTTGTCATAAATTTACTCAATTTTTCTACCTACAATGGCTAATAGACCTTAATAGATATTGAAACCTGAAGTACAAACAAATGCAGAAAGAGAATTTTGCATAATAGGTGCTGTTTACAGATCACCCATCATCCTGTCGTTTTTTTATGCTTGGACATTATTAATGGAAATGTTGCCATCACTCCCTGTAATCCCTCAAAAAGCTTTGATTTCATGCACAGGCAGAATGGCCCAGAAAGATATTTGTTCCCTGAAAACAACATTCATTCTTCAGGTTATTATATTCAGGGGTCTGGTGACTGCAGCAAACAACAGCTGGTGAAACTTTGTAGTTTCCTGCATGTAAATCAGAGCAGAAAGAGTCAGATCACAGCGATATACAGCCCTGGGTTTTCTTCTTCTGCTGCTGCTGCTTTTTGGTTTCAAAGTTTTTGCATCTTATTTTGAGGAAAATTGGCTCTGCATGCTGCTTAAAACTGGGCCGGAGAAAAACAACCAAACCTTTTAGTGTTTCTCGTCATAGCAGATGGAGGAAGGATCTGGGGGAAAACACCTCCAACATGTTTATTTTCCTCGGTAAAATCGAAGAGAACGTTTGTCCCAGGGGAGGTGGAGGAGAGCGGCCTGTTTGTGGGAAGGAAATTGTGTGTATGGATAAATCAGCGTTTGGGGAAGGACTTGTAGCGGTGTGTGTGAAAGATGTGATTTCCAGTAATTAAAGTAATGTATCAATCTGGATTTTACAATGACATGATGATGGGAAAACAAATAAAGAGCGAGAGCAAATTGAAAAGCCAAGTGCTGAGCAGCTCCAGGCTGTTTTATCTGCTCGCCTGTAACTCCACAAAAATGTTTTCATTTCAGGATTATGACCAGCTAACCTCAACACAACTCATATTTCATTCAGTTGGCCCGATAAATTATTTTCATTCAGAGAAGATTACATTAAAGGAAAACAATCACTTTACAGCAGAACATAGATTCCTTTCATATGTGACGTGTGAAGTATAAACATAAAACATATGAAGGTCGGCCCTGGCAGCAGGGAATGCATGAATATATAAATACGTGAACAGTCCAGCGTGGCGCAGATGTAATATATTTTTAAATTCACTTTTAATAAAAGAGAGAAAACAGGTTGTGGTGTGTTCGCTCTGGATTTGCACAGATTTTTCATTCTATGTTGTGGATGTTTAATATTTGACGAGTCCACCGTCTTCTTAACACACACACACACGCACGCACGCACGCACACTTGTTTGGATTGTGAAGTTACACAGTTGACCTCAACAAAACTGCAAATTAAATCAAATAATTGTCATGCTTTGTTTTTGATATAGCAATTTCTATTTTGGAGATTTCTGATGAATTTGCAGCAGCAGATTTCTTAAAGTTGATTCTTTAACATGTTTAAAATTATTTCCAATTTGAAAAATAATTCATCCTATTTGTTCCATACTTTACAAATAGCTGCCATGTACGCGAGACGACTTTTCACTTTTTGCACAACAAAGTCAAAAAAGGAAAAGATTCAGCTTTCACCTAGAGGGATCTGCCATTAACTTCTCCTGAAGATAAAAATGCATATGTGTGTTTTACTGTAAACATCTTTGTATTATTGATGCTCCAACAGCAGGACAGATGTTCAGTTCAGTCTGATCATCAGACCATTAACTTCCTCCGCACTGATTTCTGCTCCAGGGTTAATTTATGATCATCAATGTTTTATTATTTTATAATCTTTTTAATAAAACAACTTTGCATGAACCAAAGATTGTTGCCTTTTTGATTAAGCCAGTTTTCCTTACAGCTATAATTACGTTCAGCAGCAGCAGCAGCGTATTGCACAGAGGGAGACAGACTGAGAGCGGCGCTCCATGGGGAGAAGCAAACGCTGCTGTTCCCCGATTTTTTTAAGAACTATTTCAGAAAAATGCTTTAATATTTACAAGTGGTGAGACTGCAGGGTCTGTAATTAATTAATCGCGTTTTAATAGAAAACTGTAAATAAGCAACATTTTTAATTCACAAACTCTCTTTGCTTTAGCTCATTAACGGACATGTTTATTGTTTTCCAGGGTTTCAGGAACTCCTCATCGTCCTTTAGAAACTCCATGTAGCAGCTAATGACATTAGCATTAGCATGAGCTGCGACATGTTTATCATTGAAATGCTTGTTTAGGTTTGAACAGCTTCGCCAACCACTTCTAGCACAACTAGAATAGTTTTTCCAGCATTCAGTCAGATTGGATAGAAGAATAAATGAACTCCAAGTGGATTATGAAGTCCCTAAATAACACTGAACTTTGAAAAATGTTATGTTTAGTTGCTTTTTGCAACAGGCTTACTTAAGAACAACAAAAAAATCTCCTAAGTAAAAAAACATTTGATTCGGAAACTTTCTGTTTCTCAGTTTCTCAAATTTTAATGGACTGTTCAGGTTAAGGGTTTTTTAAAAGGGTTTTTTCTTCTGAAGTTGTCCTGATGAAAATCACGGCTCTCTGGGAAACTCTAACAATGAAAGAAAAGTTTGAGTTAAGCTCTGATCCATCCAGGTTTATGATTCAGCTTTTGACGCTCTGCTCTTTTGTATTTGGTTCCTCCGACTTGATTTTAATGAGCACGTCTACAGCAGGGTTTAAATCATTAAAACATCTTGATGAAACTGTTGGCTTCAAATGCTAAAAGGTAAATCTCTGCCCTGAGTAACGCTGACTTTATCAGTTCAGAGTCCTGGATCCGTCTCTGAGCGTAAACGGGTCACGTTGCGCTTCTCCAGGTCTCCTCTCTGTCAGCAAACCACAGCCTTGTTCTGCAGGTAAAAGGTCTGCAGAGTTACAAAGTCAGAAGTCAGAGCCGAAGGGATTTCTTCTTTCCCTGCAGAATATTCGGCTCCTGAACTCTCTGAAATGCCTCGTTTGAAGTCCAAGGCTTTTATTTTCCACGTCGCCATGGAAAACCGCCGCATAATGCCTGCCTGTTGGCAACTTTGCGAAAACTCAAAGAGAAGTCCAGCAGCGATTTAAAGTAGCTATAAAACTGCCTGACTCTGTTCCTCGGGCTTTTATTACACTCGAATATATATGAACATAAACAGCAAACTCATTTTCCTAAATATTCCAGGTTTTCTCTCTTGATTGTAATTCGTTTGTGTCAAGCTGAAAGAAACAAACAGTGGAGGAAAATTACATGAAACAATTAAATATAATTAAGTAAAATAACTCAGCAGTGTTGCTATGGTTTGTTTTGTCTGGAGACTTCATGGAAGGACCAACAGCCTATACATTTTCTAAGGCTATACAGAGAAAGGATTGGTTGTTGTTTGCTGCCGCTGGCGAAATATATGTGTTTAATTATTTGCACTGATTGCTGCTTCTCCTTCAGCAGCCTCAGCATTCACTTGATTTTCTCTCCAACTGAGGCAGCAGCCTCCTGAAAAAATCACGTGAAGCTCAATATTTGATTGTCCTCACCTCCATTCTGGATGCAACGCAGGAGAAAATACACCGGAATAAACCAAACTGCTCCAGAGGTTTTCCATCAAGGCTCCTAATGGACAGAACTTTATTTCAAGAGAGCCAAGAAGTTATCTGCAAAAAAAAAAAAAAAAAAAACTAAACTCAAGGCTTTCCGTGCCCAACAGGATGGAAACATTTAGTGATACTGACTTTATTATCTATTATCTAATCGATCCTCATTGAGTTAGGAAATAAGCCGTGCTGTATTCGATTCAAACTAAACCAAACCTGGTGTAAAAAAATAACATTTTAATATGAAATGCAGCTTTTTGCACAGCAGCAATAACTGAAGAATGAAAACAACCTCAGAGAATGAAGAATTCTCTGAGGTTGATTTACTGTTATCTTCACTGGCTAAACGCGTGAGAGCGCCTCAGTCTGGAAGTTATCCTCAACTACAGCCAAGAAATTAGAATATTAATGAAAAGTTTGTGTACTTCAGTAACTCAGCTTCACTCAGTTAAAAGCTACAACATGTGTAGATTCATCTCACAAACCTTCAAGATGAAGATAGACAGAAAAGGTGGAATAAATGTCCACCAAAAAACTCAGAAGTTTTTAGATTAATCTTAGAAATTTTCTAGAAAAAACATGGAAATATCTGAGCTCCGAACGTTTAAAATATTCAACAGAATTTTTTTTTTTAAAATTTTGAGATTACTCTTGGAAATTTTCTAGGAAAACTGGAGACACTGCTGAGTTTCAAACTTGAGAATTTTCAGAAAACTCTCAAAATTTTCTAGAAAATGAAGGACATTTCTAAGATACAAAAGCAGAAAATATCCATCCATCCATCCATTTTCCTACACCCTTGTCCCTTAATGGGGTCGGGAGGTGCTGGTGCCTATCTCCAGCTGGCGTTCCGGGCGAGAGGCGGGGTTCACCCTGGACAGGTCGCCAGTCTGTCGCAGGGCAACACAGAGACACACACAGGACAAACAACCATGCACACACACACTCACACCTAGGGGCAATTTAGACAGACCAATTAACCTGACAGTCATGTTTTTGGACTGTGGGAGGAAACCGGAGTACCCGGAGAAAACCCACCATGCACAGGGAGAACATGCAAACTCAAGCTGAAAATATGAAAAAAGAAATTTTCTAGGAAAAACAGAAAATTTCCGGAAAACGATCATACAAGTTTGCAGAGCATTCCGACCAGTGGAATCGCTACAAGTAATTAAACTACATAGAACTGGTTCTTCTAGATGAGAAACCAGTTCTGTATTTCCAACTATCTGTTATCCATGATCTTCCACTTAGTTGTGATTTTATGAAGTAAATCTGTCAGTAGTGTCCATAAAATTAAGCTCTTTCTTTAAACCAAATGCCAAAACTTAAGTTATTTATAAACAAGAATCTAACAGGAGCTTTTTCACAAATCACAAAAAGTGGTGAATCGGTTCAAACTACATCCAGATGTTTGACTAACCAGGACCTAAAATAGTTTGATCAGAAGCAATTGTAACTTCCCTTCCAGTCTCACTGACATCATATTAAACTACCTTGACAAGCAAAATATAATTAAAGCGCAAATTTACTCACATTTAGCTTAATTTGCCAGATTCACTCATTGTTCAGGAACGTCGCAGGAGCAAACAAACGTCTGGAAAAAGCAACATGGCCGCCTGCGGGCTTTCATTAAAGGTGAGGCTGCCTTTGGCGCCGGCTGCCCTGATTTGATCTCAGGTTCAATTTGATTTCTGTCTCGCTGTCATTGGTTTAACACTGAGCAGTCCGGTGGGGAGAGCAATGAAGTTAGTAATTCATCTCAGAAAAGGGCAAAGGCAGAGCCAGTCACTCGCTAAATATAATGTGCAGCGGCCAATTCATGGCATCTGGGAACCAGGCTGACCTCTGACCTTTGGCCTTTTTAAAACAATCAACCTTTGCCAGATGACACGTTTGAATCCCCACATCACCAGGAACGTGTCTGCTGCGAATATGTGGGGGAAAAAACCCACCAAGCTGACGTATTTTGTCGGGAGTAGAAGTGGACGTTTTCTACAAATAGAAATGTTAAAAGTGTGGCGTGCAAATCAATTCAATACCCCCAGAGTCGGTTCTTTGCGTTTATTATTTCAAGCTGGAAGGAGAACTTCCACCATGTTTCAGATGTTTTGACTGTCAAAATGTTGAAGGACATCCACATAAACAGAGACTGTAGAAGAACCATGGAGCTGGTTCTGTTGGACGTCAGAGCAACTTTTGACCCTGCTGGCCTTTAGATATTATCAAAGCAACTGGAGAGATGGTCAACTACTCAATTGGTTTTAAACTTACATAAAGATCAGGGACTTCTTCATGTCAATAAGTAACTCCTCAATGGAGCGGACAGGAATCACGTGTGGGGTACCACAAGGTCCAATCTTCGGACCCCTCTTATTCAAGCTCAGATTATCACCAGTAATCGCATCAGTTACCATAGCGATGCAGATGATACACATCACCAGGTGACTCTGAACCCATTCAGTCACTGAACAGATGCTTAACTTTAACCAGCTCAACAGAAACAAAACTAAAGTTAGGAGATCGAATGCCAACAAACTGTTTCAGTTATTACAGCTGGACACTAAAAATCTGGCTGAAATCTGACCTGAACCTTCAGAGCCACATGGAGACAGTTACAAAGTCGGCCTTCTATCGCCTGAAGAACATCTCCAGGACTAGAGGACTGATGTCCCACCGCGATCTAGAGAAACTCATCCATTCCTGCACCGGTGTCTTCTGTGAGCTTTTAGGCAGACCTGAGAATAGACTCTAAAATATTCCTGTTAGTTTATAAATCACTGAACGGATTAAAAACAAAATGCATTAAAGATCTGCTGTTGTTGAATCAACCTTCCAGACCTCTCAGGTTCTGGTTCTGCATCACCAGAACCAGGACCAAACATGGAGAAGCAACTTTCAGCTTCTATGCACCACAGATCTGGAACAAACTTATGAAACTGTTCCTTTGAGTCATGGCTAAAAGCCAGTTTGTTCAGAGTCGACTTTGATTAATAATAACTGGAACATTTATCAATATATTCCGTCTATATTTGCTTGATGATTTTTATGATGGCATTTGATAACATGTGATGTTTATTGCTCGTTTCATAATTGGTTATGTTTTTATGGCGTAAAGCACTTTGAACTGCCTTCTTACTGAAACTTGCTAAACAAATAAACTTAAGTAATCAGCTTCACCGGTTCCTCCTGTTATGTTCTGGTTTCTTCCCGGTACATGAAGTCTGCAACTTTCCCCCAAACCTGTTGTGTTTGTTGGTTTCATGGTCAGAAACACAACATCTGCTTTTAGACTAAACACAGATGGAATCCAGTAACTTCTGGCAGGAATCCGTCACAGCTAAATCTAAAATAACGGTTATATCAGGACAAAATGTGCTGAAGTTTGAGACGACGCTGCAGATTAGAGATGCAAAAAAAAAAAGCTCTATAAAGATTTGCAATTTCCAGTCCTGGGAATTCTGAACTGATTCAAAATGCTCAAAATCCATAATGTGCTGTACATTTTTGTGAGTATTACACATCCACTCAGCTTCCGTATGTATTTTCAATCAATTGAATTATTTATGGAGCATATTTCAGCAACAAGGCAGTTCACAGTATTTTACATCATAAAATAGAAAAATACAAAGTAAAAAATTAAGAAAACCAATAAATATTTGACACGTCACATCAAAATGTTTGGTCAATAATATATTTCATTTAATTTGTTTTAAAAGCAACTCTACACAGGTGAGTTTTTAGTCTGGTCTGAATAAGTCTGTTTAAGAATTTTATGCACAAACCTATTTTTTAATATAAACTGACTTAAATAAATGTTCTACTTGTTCACACTGTCCTTTCCTGTTGTCAGCTGAATAATTTAAAATGAATCTCTAGCCTAACCATCGTTGAGTCAAATCGTGACCCTAAAAATTGGAAATAAATAATCGCCAGACACCAAAAGATTCGAATCTCTACAATAACTCTTCCTGTTTCCTTCTGTTAAAATAATTTGAGTTATTTTGCACCAAAGATGTTTTCCAGAAGCCGAAGTGGAGCAGAACCGTCGTCGTGTTTGTTAGGGTCAAATAATTTGTCTCATCTATCAAAACTCTTCTCCTGCTGGGAAGGCGGCGAGCAGCCTGGGGCTCGGCGTGGAGACGGCGATGAGGACTGAGGCGGGGATGGAGGCTTGATTGGAGTGATTGGCACCTGTGAAAGAGGGCTTGGGCAAGTGCAGGGACCATATCAAAGAGGATCAGCTGGGGCACACAGTGACCTGACTGTTATTAGGTGCCAAAATGAAATGGCCGCTCCCCTAGCCCTTCAAGAAATCATTTAACCAGTCACAGCCGGCTGAAATAGCTGCACACTCACTGAAAGCCACATGGATACACACTTTTACAGTAAATGCCAAAGGTTGATGGTATACATGCTGAGAAACCAGCAGCTGAGTTTCCATTGGCCGTCTGATTGCACATGTTGGCATGTCGAGAATAAATTACGCCAATTTCGATAAAAAGTTTTGCTGCAAAGATGAGGTGGGTTTTCAAATACCCCAATAAAAACACTTTTTTACACGAGTCACATGATCAACTGGATGTTGCTACTGGTGGAAACCACAAAGGCAATGATGACAGGAAGTAGATGGAGGATTCACCAATACATGTGATTTTGGTCACAAACCAGTAAAGTTTGCTACTGGTTTCTCGAATATGATTTTTATTTTTGTGTTTTTATGATATAAAGCACTTTGAACTGCTTGTTGCTGAAATTTGAAATACAAATAAGATTGATTGATTGAATACTTGTTCCGTGAACAAACTTATTCATGTGTGATTTTAATTGAGTTTAATTGAGTATTTTAGAAACATCGCAATTGTGAAATTGTGTTTTTTGAGTTTTTGCCGATCGATGGTGCAAATCTGCGTCATTAATGTCGCAGTTTTTATCCACTGATGTTTGAATGTTTGAGCTCCCATCTGGATTTCCGTGTTCAGATGGTCCGAAGCAAACCGAACCTCTCACCTTTGCTGGCCTGACGACACGGATCAGCCGGTTGTTCCTCGGCGTGTTATCATCAAACTTTAATGAGCTCTTCGCCTCGTTAGCTGGCGTCCAGTGAGAGCGGGGAGGCTGCGACTGGCTGGAAGGACAGGCACACAAAGCACTAATCAGACTTTAATGCAGTCGGAGCTGAAGCCCTGTCGAGGTTTTAAATTAAACGGATAATAAACAGCGATGTGAAATGCTGCAGCCCGCTGACAGGTCGGAGAGAATCCAGGAAACATAACAGCAACCTTTAGGGACGGACTCTAAAGAAGATAATAAAAAAAACAAAATTCTTTCTCAGAAAATTTTAAAATCCCGTCAGACTGATGGAAAAATGATTTTTTTAATCCAAAAAAGAGAGAAAAAAAACAAGAAGAATGCTTCCATGTTGTGTACATAACCTCCTCTCTATTTAGTCCGAAGTCCTTATGCATGAATTACTGCATTAATGCGGCGCAGCATGGAGGAGGTTCTACTGAGGACTTCCTTAGGTCATCTCCATTGTTGGTTCTCTCATCTTTTTCTTGACAACGGATCACAGATCATGTGGTTTGTTTGCTGGTGTTACCATGGCAATAAAAGTAGGTATGAAATCAGCTTCTCCATAAAGTTTGTCAGGACTTTGGATCACCGAGCAAAAATCTAGTTCTGGTTCTACAAGCAGCGTTTTTTTTCTAACTAATAACGTTTGGAAAAGTATGCCATTAAGTGTGCGTTCACACCAGTTCTGTTTAGTCCGTGTTGAGGAAATATAATCATTGTTTAGTGTTTTGTTGAATTCAATTACAGTATATAACCATTTCTAGTGCTTTAGTTTAGTGAATCTTTTACTAATATAATCATTTTTTAGTGTTTGAGTTGGCTCCATCGTTTACTTAAAGTCAGGAGTTTTGTGTCACTGAGGTCGTAAAACCACAGGAGGCAAGCAATCTTATCTGTGTGAAGATCATCTAAAAAACAGGGCCACATTTGGTCTCAGGAAATAAGGAATCTCCAGTGGACATCTGGCGTGGTGAACTATTGACCTGCAGTTTACTATGTTTAAAAGCTCATAAAAGGTGCTTTTATTTGTTTGAGTTGAGGCAGGGAATTCCAAATACGTTTCTTTGATCTTCGAGCAGAGTGAGGGGAGGTGCCGTTTTCAGGGGTGCTCGGAGGCGGCTTCTAATTGGTCGAGAGGTGTTGCCCCCTATTTGAATAGAACACACCTACTAGTATAAAACCTCTTGCACAAAGAAAATGAGGCAGAAATGGCCAATTTTAGCACCATGGGCTGACTATTTCTCCGAAGACGTCTTCGACGTATTCGTATTTTCCTCTATCTGTCCTATTTTCTCAGGTGACTAATGTGTGACTGTGTTCCTTTAATTTCTCTGTCTTGTGTTATACTTTCTTCTGATTGGATTAAATTCTGAACTTCTGTGACGCCAACACGCTGCATACGCCTCTTTTTGTTCTCGCGAGGGTTCTCAGACTGCGGCCAAGAATCCGGGACAGAGGAAGAAGGAAAGAACCGAAATTGCAGTTTTTTACAGTTTACTTAATATTCCTTTTCTTGACATCCGCTTTAATCGAACTCCAGTCCATTTGTCCAGAAAGTCCAGTTTGTTTGGGGAGGTGTGAACAAATTCTGATGCGAAACAAAAGAGCAAACTCTGGTCAGCCTAAAAACCTCAGAGTTAATTTGGTTGAAGTGAGCTCTATGTGGTGTGAATGCAGATGTGAACACCAAGTGAACCGGAGACCGCACCCAAAGCAGGAAGTGGACTGCAGCGCAGGGCATTCTGGGTAAATACAACCAACATTCAACCTTTGTCTTCAGGCTTGTCAACATGGATGTTGAAATTATTATTAAACAGTCATAATCAGTTCATATAAGTGATAACGCTCATAAAGTGAGTGTCAGAGTTGGTTTATGGGGGGAGGTTGAGACGGACCAGGTGATGTTTTCTCAGTTTGTTTCTGATGCGGCTGCATCCTAATCAGGCGTCCGTCAGCCTGTCCTTCTGAAGCGGCGATCACATTGTTGTTGATAAAATGAAAAGGTTTGATCCAGATCTTAATGTAACTGGTGGATGTGTACCGTGGAAACTGGCAAAACTGGTTAATGATACATTTGAGCTTATTTAAAGCTGCTTTATAACAACGCTGTAAATCCATTCTCCTCTCTCAATTCCAAATTTTAGGATATAGCAGCATTTCTTTCAGCCAAATTTATAATAAAACAATGAATTAATTGGATTTCAGGGAATTCATGTTTCACAGAAAGACATGCAAACTACAACTAAGGACTGCCTGGGCATTTTTGGCTCCTGAACTCGCTTTGAAATTGATTATTAGACATTATAATTATGTCAAATGTTGGTGCTTTCACATTAAATCTTAAAAATAATAAACATTTTGGTCCAGACTTGGGGTTTTTTATCCGGCAGATGGAACAGCTTCATCCTCAGTGAGGCGTGAGCTGAAAATAAGGCAAAACTTTGACATCCAAGACGGATTTTTGTGGGCAGAATTATTGACCAAATGGTGCAGAAAGCTGCAAAACTTTTCCAAAACTCCTCTGCTTTGTGCGGCCAGTCAGGAAATCTAAAAATGGAGCCGTTTAATTTGTTCCACCAACAAAAACTTTCACTGTAGAACTTCCAAAACAATTTCTCTGCAGCAGAAGGAAGACGTGATTTTTAAATTTTAGAGACTGCAATAATAAGAGAAGAAGAAGAATGTGCGGCTGTGCTGTGTGCTCCATCTGCAGCTCATCTGCCGCGTCTCTCTGAGCGTTTCCTCATTTGTTGTGTCACCACGTCGGCCCCCTGGAGGGAACGCTTCACTCATGACTTCCATTGTTGTGTCTCGGCGGTCTTTTGCCCTTTGCACAAACATATCGATCCCTCCACCCCTCCCCCCGCCCGTTTCCTCACCTTTTCTGTCCTGGGCTAAAAATACATTTTCACAACCAATTCGTGTCACCGATGACCACCCCCAATCTTCCCTCCTTCATCCTCTGACCCTCCTTCTCCAGCTTTAATCCGTTTGATATTTCTGTCTGAAATGTTTGTTTCTCCAGAAATCCATGTTGTGACCTCGAGGCTCGCGAATCAGCCCGAAGATATCATTGTTTTTATTTCGAGGTCAGATGAGCTCTTATGCTCAGTGAAAACCCACAAATGTGCCATCTTAAAATAAATGCTGATTGCTGCGTTATTGGTTTCCTTTAGCTCATAAAAACACGACAGCCTCTAGATGTTTACAGAGCCGGCCACTTTACAGGGGTCAATAAAAGGAAATTGCTGCTCTAAGAAGCTCTGGGAATGTGACTTAAAGACATACACCTCAAACAATGAGCTAATCTAAACAGCAAATAAACAGCCTCACAGCATTCCGCTGCAGAACAGGGCAACCAAATCAGGCTTGTTCAGCATGCAGAGCCAACGTAAAACCAAAGGAACCAGAGTCTCACAGGCTCTAAAAGGGTTAAAATATAGAGTTTATTAATATTATTTTGCTGTTCATTAAACCAAAATAAACAGTAAAAAAAACAACTAAATACACCATGAAATAACAGCTTTTTCTGTCTGATTTGATCAGTTTTTCACATCATTGTGGGGGAATTTTAGCACTGCTGAAAGCTCTGTTTTTTTCCCCTTATTCTGACCATTTCTCATTTTCTGCAAAAATACAAAATGTTTGCTTAGGATTTCAGAGACATGTCAGTAATTCATAAAATAAAAGAAAATTTTTCATTTTATTTATATATGCCTATAAAAAGTAAAACCAGAGAAACCAATAATTTTAAGTGTCTCTTAAGCTGCAACCTTTAAGTCAAGTTTATTTACACAACACATTTCAGTAACAAAGCAGTTCAAAGTGCTTTACACCATAAAAACATACAAATTATGAAACAAGCAATAAACATTTACTTTATCAAATTCCATTATCAAGTAAATGTAGTGATCAATGTTCCAGTTATTATGAATCAATCTGCAAACAGGTGGATTTCTAACCATAATTTAAAGGAACTCAGTGTTTCAGCAGTTTTTTAAAGTCGTTTTTTAAGTCTATTCTCTGAGTTTTTAGACAGAACTGTTTCAGTAATTAAATAAAATCCATAGATGAGTTTCTCTAGACCTTCCTCAGACATTAGTCCTTTAATCCTGGAAATGTTCTCCAGGTGATAGAAGGCCGACTTTATAACTATCTTTATGTGACTCTGGAGGTTCAGGTCAGAGTTCAACTGCTGCCAGATTTCATCCTGATCTATAGTTTCCAGCTGTAATAACTGAAACTGTGTATTGATTCCAGATTGTTCCTCTTTAGGTAGAAAGATAAAAACTTCTGTTTTGTTTCTGTTCAGCTAGAGGACATTATAGCACCTCCACACATTTATCTGTTCTAAGCATCTGTTCAGTTTTTGGATGGTGACAAACAAATCCAGAGTTTTGAGACATTAACGTAATTATGGAAACTAATCCTATTACTTGCACTGCAAAAAATACCAAATCTGACCAAGTATTTCTGTTTAGTTTCTAGTGCAATTATCTTATTACACATGAAATAAGACAAAACAAACTTACAAGTTCTAAGTTTTAAGTCAATAATTCCTTGATTTTGATGAAAAGGTTCTAGTTCCTGTCCAGGGTGTATCCGGCTTCTCGGCCGTTGACAGCTGGAGAGGCACCAGCGCACCTCCAGATCCCGATGGGACAAGGCTGTAAGAGGATGGATGGATGGATGGGTCCACTGGCAGATACATTTGCTTATAACAAGACAATTTCCCCATGATATAAGTGAAATAATTTGCCAATGGAACTAGAACTTTTCACCAAAATCAAAGAATTATTTACTGAAAACAAGCTTCTATATCTATCTGATAAGCTACTAATACTAATAAACATACTAATGTTAGTTTGGTCTTAATTTGATATTTGTACTACAAACTAGATACAAAAAAATCTTGTGATATTGCAGTGTGAGTTATTAGGAGAATATAAATATTTAATAAAAAAGGGTCCCAGGACTGAACCTTGTGGTACTCCAAACGTCTGCTGGGAATGGAGCAACTAAAACGCCTTTCATTCAGATGTAGCTTTGGCTTAGCCTCTCCAGATAGAGTTTGATCTTTTTCTAACTGTCGTGTCATGAACTTTAACCTTTAATCTGCTAACTGAGACATGTAGAGACTGAGGGCGCCTGGTTGTTTCTCTGGTGCTTCACAGTTTGACCTCAGGATAAATCTGCTGGGACGTCCACTCTGGGAAGACTGACAGCTGTCTGGACACCTTTTCCTCTTGGGAATAATCGGCTGTGGGATACTGGACTTCAGATAAACTTGATCTGTAGAACTCGCCTTGTTTTCCATCCTAATGCTGCCTTTTCCTTGTAAAGCAGCATTTGCTTGTTCTGCTTTTTAATCTTGTTACAGATTTTCTACACTTTCACACATTTAATAACCTGGTAAAGTCCAGATCTTTAGTATTTATCCTGGTATTTAGGGTTTGTGGCCTCAATGTTTAGTCTCAACTCAGGAAAATTAAAACATACCTTAATTCTCTGCAGTTTATTACGTCCTTTATATGCATAAAAAAATGATATAAATAAACTGCAAAATTAACTTTGACTGGTGTATTTTGCTAACAGACATATCGTTGGATACACGTGGAGACAGATGCGCCGTCAATCATTCCCGTTAGTGAGAAAAGTAAACCAAACAAATATCCAAAAAACGCTTAGTGATCAAATGATCAAAGGTTAAAGGTTACATTTGTTGCCGATGTGGGATGGGTTTTCATTTTATGTTTTTTGTCCTGCTAACTCGTTTTGAAATTTGTGTTTCTAAAATCTGTTTATCATAAACTCTGCTTTAGTGTTTGCTTCATGAATGTCGCATGTGAATGAATGAACAGCCTGTTGCCATGGCAATGAATGACTGAATCCAGATCTGTTTATTCAGATTCAGCACTCGAAATCTGTATTTTATTTATTTTTCATTAATGTACAGAGGACTGCTGTTTTAATTGATTTACAGTTTTTTAAGATTTTGGGATTTTTAGAGCAGGTGTGTCCAAACCTTTTGTAATGTTTCTACTCCACAATAAACTAAATATGCTGTAATAAAACAAATAAAGTAGCCAGATATTTCGTTGTTGAAAAGGAATTTTTAAATTATTATAAATCTAAAACTTAAAAAAGGGTTTTGCAGGTTTGCATTACTAAAAGACGTTTTGCAAATTTTCCAGTTATCAATTGGGAAAATTAGTACTAAATTTAGTCAATATGGCTAATAAAATCAGGACTTCTTTCTTTTAAAAGCTTTCTGCATTTGCCAAATTTATAAAGTTATGGCAGCAGGAAAGTCAACTTTTGAATAAAAGTCATCAGATGTATTCAGAGAATGTAACGTATGATTATGTAACGACAAATAATTCATGGGTTTACCAACATTTTTCAATGTAAGATTTTACTTTTCCCTTTTTAAAAATAGAAAGTCTCATTTAGTTCAAGCAGCTGTGCTGTGCAGCATCACTCTTGAATTAACGTCAAAGGCCACACAGAATCAGTCCAGGTGCAGCACCTGGCCCTCGCGCCGCACTTTGGACACACCTGATCTGAAGGGTTAAGGAATCTCTGGTAACACTTTATTTAGAAGGGTGTGCAAAAGACTGACATGACATATAACACCAGTCATGAATATGAAGGAGACTTCAGGAATGTTTATAAATCACTGAACAGTTTAGCACCACAATACCTTAAAGATCTGTTATTGCTGTACCAACCGTCTAGACCCGTCAGATCTTCTGGTTCTGCTCTGCATCCCCAGAACCAGAACAAAACGTGAAGCAGCATTCAGCTTCTACGCACCACAGATCTGGAACAAACTTCCAGAAAACTGTAAAACAGCTGAAACACTGAGAGCCTTTAAATCTCAACTTAAAACCTGTTTAGAGTTGCGTATGGCTAAATTGCGGGTTTTGATGTCTTTGATGTTTTTTAATGTTTTTATCTTTACTTTTCATCTATTAACTTCTTTTTATCTCTCTTTCACACTGTCCATGTAAAGCCCCCCTGGACAATGTCCCAGTTAGACAAATCAATGCATTTTAACAGAATTTTAACCATTTAACAGAATCCCTGTTAAATGGTGTTTTAATTAAAACTCTGAGGTGTGAGATGTTTAACTGAAGTCTACAAAGGATGCGGGTTTTAATGTTTTTATCTTTTTTTTCTTTTTCCATTTTCTTTTTAAAAAATTATCTTTGTCTTTCTGTTTATTCACTGTCACATACTGTTTATATTTTAATTAGGTAAAGCACTTTGAAAGGCCTTGCTGCTGAAATGAGCTATACAAATAAAATTTGATTGATTTGATTGATTGATTGATAATGACATTTTAGTGTCATCATTTACTGAATGACCTGTTTTTAACGGGTTTTAGGTCACATTTATGTCATTTTTATGCACTCTTCTTCAAATAAAGTGTTAGTTTAATATACTCGAGGACCCCAAACAGCATCTCGCTTGGGGCCCTCACAAAGCTAGAAACGGCCCTGCTAATATGCAGAAGCATGAAAAAAGGTGCTCTTCCCATTTCCTGTGATCTAAAAAAAAGAAGTGTTTTATAAGTCTGCTCAGGTTCCCTCTCTGCAACAAAATGATTCCTGTGATCCTCTTATCTCTTTGACAAGACTCACAAAAACAAGTGAGAAGGTCACCCCAAAGACGCCACTTTACTCCTGATAGAGCAACTTTCATTTGTCTCAAGTGCCACAAATAATGTTTAGATCAGCAGCCGCCGCGTGGCGCCGCCGTGCCAGAGGCGTTTGGTAGGTTACGACTTCAGGGCCGCAGCTGAAGCGCCGCAGTCCGAGGTGAGCGGCGCCTGATGGCCGCTGCCGTTTGTTACTTAACCCTGGATGAGCGGCTAATGAAGGAAACCATCCACAATATCTAAATAAGATGATCCTGCTACACGCTGATGAGTCAGAGGAGGAAAGTACGGATCGTTATTGTTTTAGTGTAACTAAAGATGTTAACGTGTCATCAAGTGATGGACCCAAAAACTGTACTAAAGTAAGAGCAGCACAACTTTAACATGTTTTTACTCAAATAAAAGTAAAAAGTAGCCAAACTGCCAAGAAATTACTAAAATAAGAGTAAAATAGTTTTTGGTATTTCAAGCACTGAGTAGCATGTCAAATTATCAATCATTTAAAATTACATAATTGGACTGACCAAATATAAAATAAGTGATAATTTTGGTATTTTAAGTACCTACATGACAACATTACGTACAAGTAAGAAAAAATAAATTTAGGCAAAAAATGTTTTTCCAAATCAGTTTCTTTCAATATAAAACTTATAAAACTTTTAACAAAAACTGCAGGTGTGTGTCATGTTTGTTTTCAGAGAATCTAGAAAGCATAATGCAGTAAAAAGTCATTTTTTCAGAAACGTTACTGAAGTAAATGTAAGTAGTTACTACCTCCTGTCTTTGACGATGTGCTGAAGGCCGAGCTCAGCAGTGACAGCCGCCAATGTAGAAACTGGGGAAAACATTCAGTTAAAAAGTCGACAACATATTAAATCTGATCGCGCTGTAACGAAAAGTGAGTCGTGATAATAATAAGCTCTGATGGGGCCACTCTTATGGCCCATCGATTTCCAATAGCTGAGATCATAGAAAGCTGGGGGGGTAATTACACTGTGCAAGCAGAGGTCGTCCTGAGCAAATATCATTATCATCAGATTAGAATGAAAGGCTGGCGCGGGTCGAGCGCACGCGGGTGAAGGAGACCCAGAGGAGACGCTTCTCAGCACACATTTCTGACCCTTCATCTGTCTCAATGTCCCCGGCTCGCTCACAGCTCCCCGGGTCAGCCCTACATCACACTGACATAAACAAGAGGGGGGTGGCAGGTCAGCAAGGCGCGCCCATTAATCAGCCCGAGACAAGGCATATGATGAGAGTGATACCTCAGAGTAGCAAACAGATAAACAAGGTGACAACGCTGAGAGGAGAGCGGCGGCGTCTCTGAAGCAGAACCCGGCCAGCGCCGGCTCGGGAAACAAAAAGAAATTATTCAGAAACGAGAATGAAATGTCACCGAATATGAAAACGTTATTCTATTCAATTCAATTTGACAGTTTTCTATGTGTTTGGAAAGGAGTATCAGGTAAATAAAGTTAAATTAGTTGAACTGGTGTTTGGTTATTAAATATACGAGAAGCATTTGATCTGCTACTCTAAACAATAATGTTAATAAATAAAACTAGGATTAGATTCAATCACCCGGAAATGAGGGTTAAGTTGCTTCATTTCCCAACTCTCCTCTGAACAAATTATAACTTTAAAGAGGATCTATTTTTCTTAAAAATCCCAAACAGCCTGTTTTTTGACAATAATTTAGGTTTTTTTGGGTGACTGGAAAATGAGCCAATTGTTAAGTTATTTGGCACATTTGGCACTGTGCCATTACCTAGCAACCAGAGCTGAGCTCCAGCATGTTTGGTCAGCTGGTTTTACCTATGTATGCACTGTACAATGGCTGCTGGAAAAGATAAGTGTTTTGTTGTTGACTTATTGTCCAGAAACCACTTCAACCAATCAATCAAGTCTATTTGTACAGCACATTTCAGCAACATGGCAGCTCAAAGCGATTTGGCTGTATTGGCGACCAAAACTGTAACATTTGTTACAATTTTTAACGGCTGTAGGATTTCTCTTTTGTCGTTTGTGAAAGACCATAAGTCATTTCTACCGTTTGTGCTAGATTTTCGCATTTGTTTTGGTTTTGTCTACCCAGAATGCCCTGCGTTGTAGTCCACTTCCTTGTTTTGGAGCACATCCGTTCACTTCAAACTAATCGAGACTTAAGTTTCCAGGTGAACCAGAGTTCGCTTTTCAGGTTTGCATCAGAGTTGGATTACACACTCACATCTCCCCAAACCAACCAGAAAAACAAAGTAGAGTTGGATTGAAGTGGACCGAACAGTTCTTGTGTGAACGCACTTAGAGGGGACTCTGGGTTCCCCGTGAACTTTCACTTGGTACAAGAGGTCAGAAGTGCCACAGTGATGAGTCCCTGATGTCTCTATCTGTGCAGCTCAGCGTGGGAGCTGGCCCGAGCCCCCTGCATTAACATAAACAAGGCGGACTGCTGGGGTCCGCCTGTCAGACACTGTCACTGTGGAGGACAGAGGAGAGACGCCTCTGCATTAACCTCCAGGCTTATCTCACTCTCTGTGCGTTCCACAAAAAAGTGGGGATTAGTGCTCAGTCAGGAATTGCTTTTGGGTCCTTGTCACTCCGGCACGATTACTGAACTCCCTCTTCTATACTCACACTATTATTTTCATCTCCCTCTTCCACTCTTCCCAAACGGAGGGAATCCCTGAGGCTTTAGCATGGCAACCCAGCGGGTCTGAGCTGCTTTGATTTTTGGTGTCACCTTCGGTGAGAAGGAGTTCTCCCTGCTGTGATTTTTACCTTTCCTTCAGCCATTTTAATACATCTGTGCAGTACGATGACACAAAAGGCTAAATTGATGCTTTTTGGTGCGAGAACATCAGACTCTTTGGAATAAGGACAAACACACTGAGGCCTCTTTGCTGGCCTGAAATAGATTTAACCGGAACCATAAAGATTCATTTTATGCAATAAGAAAAAGAAATAAATTCATCTTTCAGTCACTGCTCACTGCAAAAACACAAAATGTCACCAAGTATTTGTGTAAATATTTCTAGTGCAAATATCTTAGTACACTTGAAATAAGACAAAACTAACTTACTAACTCAGCAAGATACAGGATTTTGTTTTAAGTCAGTAATTCCTTAATATTGATGAAAAAGTTCCACTGCCAGATTATTTTACTTATAACGACATTTTTCCTGTGCTGTAAGTGAACTCTGCAAATTGAACTAGAACCTTTTCATCAAAATTAAGAAATTATTGACTTAAAACAAGCTCATATTTGTTGCTGAAAAGTTATTTTGTCTTATTTCAAATTAACAAATTTATTTGCAGTAGGAACTAGACAAAAATACTTGGTAAGATTTTGTGTTTTTGCAGTGCATAGATCATACGTGACAATACGAACGAAGACATTTAAAATGTTCAGTTTTTACACATATAACATGATTTCACTTTATTCCAGCTTCTGTAATATTTCCAAATAACATCACATAATGTGAAAATGGAACAGTTTAGAAACGGTTTACATTTTGTTTCCCTTTTAGTTGAACAGAATAGAAAATAATAAAAACAGCTTTTATTGTCACAGAGGGGAAATCTATGTGCAGGAACAGCAACAGGTAGATATGTTAACACAAAAAAAGTTCTTAAAAGTGTTAAAAACAATATATGAAAAGCAAGATTAATAATAATAACATTTATTATAATAATGTTAATAATGTGCAGTTATTGCAATAAAAATATCAGACTCGCTATCCAAGGGAACTGCAATGAACATTGAAAAAGACATCTTTTACAATTGTTATAAAAAAATAGTTATGAATCTGCTGCGTGTTCTGATGATTTTGGGGCTTTAAATAATTGTCTTTAATCTTAATTTTAAAAAACCTAGAGGTATAATTGAACCTGAAACACAGCAGACATCAGATCTATGTAACAAGAAAGCATTTCAACTTTGAACAAAGAGCTGGACGTAGAAACGCAGCTGCTATAGAGAAACTATAGAAACTGAAAGCTGAGAGGATTCAGATTGACTTTTAGAAAAACATAAAGAAAAGATTTTTCATTTCATTCCAAGGTTGAAAGCTTGTTATTAAACTTTGCATTTTAGAAGACGTATTGATTCTCAGTTGGTCTAAAATTAAATGGGAACGACGGAACGTGACCTCGTTCCTGAACCTTTTCTCCGGCTGCAGCGGCAGAAGGACTCTCTTTCTCCTGCCGTTACTGTATTTGCTGAGCGTATTCTTGTATTCTGACATCTCGGCCTTGGTGATGTCCAACACAAAGGAGGCGCACACTCCGCCGCTCCCAACAAGGATACAGCGTGAAAAAGAAAGCCGCTTCGCTTTGTGAGCCGAGGGCTGTCTAGCTAACTGACAAAAAACTTAAGATGGTCGATTTCTGCTGCTTTCTGGACTCAGTTTGCATCCAAACTTAACATCCAGCAGTGATGTTCAATAACACATATTTCATCTGCGGTTCAATACTGAGTGAATTTAAAGCTGGTATTGATGATAATGATCTAATACTCAAAAACACTTCATGTGTCTGGAAAATCTAAAAACAAATGGACCTTATTCTAAGTCACATATTTTGAAGTGAGATATTATCCTCATTCACTGACAGAGGACAATCATACAAACTTTAAAAAAAAGAAAATAAATGAAGTAATAACCCGACTGAAATGAATCCTTGTTTTATTATTAAAAACTACTATAAAATTAAAGCTTGCATTATAATAGTCATTACAAAAATATACTAATTTGAAAATATTGACCATAATTGAAGCTTTTCATAATTTACAGTTCTGGTTTTGCCTTCTAACTGAAATCAGCCAATCAGAGCCAAGAGGCGGGTCTTAGCGCTGTCAATCACACACTGGCGTAGCACTGATCATTCCCCATCCTCTAGAGAGTTAGCAAATATTAACTAGTGCTCTAGATAGTTAGCATGAGCACCAATGATAATATACATGTGAGTTCATGAGGTGATTGACAGCACTAAGACCCGCCTCCTGACTCTGATTGGTTGTTTTTGGTGCAATTCTTCAGATAGCAATATTAGCTCAACGAGGACGTGAAGGAGCTTGATCTTTTCACAGATTATCTCTCATAAACTAAACTGTCACAAAATGCAGACATTTTTAACAAATATATACAATATAAACTGCAGCTTTAAGAAACAGTGGCATATTTGCTATTTTCCAAAAAGATACATTATCCCAAATGACTGAAGAATATAAAGTATTGCTACTGTAACTTCACAATCGATTTTAAAGCATAAAGATCTGGTATCAGAGGTTTTGATATTTCAGTATCATTCCGCGGATCACCAGCTTCCAGAGCTGCAGACAAAATCCATACGGCAGGACCTGAAGGCCTAATCAAACTCAGAGCTAGAGGGGAGCCAATAACTGCTTAATTACTAATGAGAATAATGACAATAATAATCAGACGGCTCTGCAGTCAGCGTGGCGGAGAGGCAGAGGCACACCGAGGGAGATCTGCCTTCAAGCAAGGCAGCAATTAGGGAGAAGCTGAGGAGGCAGCTAGTGGCAAAGACTTGAGATGAGCTGCAAACACCGACTCAGAGTTGTCCAACACCTCTTCCTCCGCAGCATCATCATCATCAGCTGCTGCTGACAGCACCGCCTTTCATTATGGGAGTCCTGCATGTGTGGAGATCTGGGGAAACTCGCATGAAAACCCGTCGACTCGCTGCACAACAAAGCTTTCTGAACGGCTGCCGCCTCGGACTGTTTTCAGCCAACTGATGAAATATTTCTTTTACAATTTTAGGATTTAGTAGAAATCACAACAGTACAAAGCCTATTCTTTCCTAGATGTCTACAAATTTGGTTTGAAATTAAAGAAGTAAACTATGAATCAAAGTTATTTTAGGTAATTAAAATGAATGAAATAGAAACTTGAAAAATTGAGAAAACATATTGTCAATAACTGAAATAAATAAAAACAGTAATTAATGGAGAAAAACAATAACTAAGAGGAACTATATTGTGCTTTTATAAACTAAAACATACTGAAATTATAGACTAGTATTCTTGGTTTTTGTCTTTTGTTTTTATAAATATTAGCTTTCAAACTGAAATTAGCTTTTCAAAATTGATTTTTCCCCCCACACAGTTTACATCAGTGGTCACAAGTTGGGATAAAATGCCAGAATCAGTTGGTTGTTCAACTCTAAGTAATTTTTCAATTACTCTGTTGAGTATTAATTACCTAATCAATGCAAACATAATGTCAATAAAATACATACCTTTTTCAACTAAACTGCTAGTATAACTAAACAAGATTATAATAACTAATAACTAATTAAAACTACCAAACTCACAATAAAAACTGATTAAAATTAACTGAATTAAAAAAACAAAAAGTCACAACAAAATAAAACTAAGAACTATAATGAAAATTAGTTAATTATTTTTTCATTATAATCCTGCTATAAATTAAGAGATGAGAATGTCAGGACAAATATTAAAAACAATTGTACTTCAGTATTTGTGAGAGATTGTGAGGAGTTAAAAGTTTTTAAATTCAAAAACATATAAATGGATGGATGGATGGATGAAATTCAAAAACATAAAAATCCGTTGAAAAACAAATACAAAGAGGTTTAATTATGATTTCTTTCCAGATTTGGCTGGAATTCCTTGAAATTGTTTTCAAAAATATTGACCTTTGCAACTACTTCACTTAAAATCATTGGAGGCCCCATGATGGGCGTCAAAAGTGACGCACGTCATTCAACACAGCAACAGAAATGACTAAGAACTATAATGTAAAATTGTACAAAAACCGAGATGCTAACCAATTGTTTCCATACATGCTAGGCTACATGATGGTGGTGCGGCACGGCACTGTCTCCATGGTTACCTGCGTACCTTCTCCAATAATATATATATATTTTATTTCTTTGTATTCATACTTACATATGGACGTTAATCTTTTTACCTTGTAAAAAGTATTTGCAGCAAATCCACGGTTACACCGAGGGCTGCTGGTCATTATGATTGACGGCTGCTGACCTTCACCACCGGATCTTTCCTCATTTAAACTTATAAAATAAAATGATACGTTTGGTTTTCATTGTTGTCTGTTTATGGAGCCATAAACGTCCTATTAATATTTTAAAAGTGAACTCAACTGAACAGAAGCGATATTAGGTTACAGATGTCTGTTTTTACATTGGCTGTTTAAATGTATGTAAAATGGCGGAATGGGCGGAGTTCTGACGAGCGTGACGTCACGTGCAAACCATCAATAAAAATGATTTATGTGCAAGAAAGTGAAGATATAGTAAGCTGTGTGTTTTTGCCATTGACAGGAATTCAAATATTGTGTATCTATTTCTGTACTAGTTTCAGTGTTGAGTTTTTTTAAAACATTTTTTTACTTGTGTATGGAAAGGTTAAAAATGACAGAAAAATAAATAAATATTGAAATTGTGGCTTCACGTCACTGGCGGCTGCCATGTTTACTGACCCTCCTCCTCGTCTTCCTCCTCCTGGATCCAGCTCTCAGTCAGCGCAGCGTCAAACGTGGGGAAACACTCAATTTCTGTAATAGCTTGAAATGGAGTAAATATCACTCACCCCCCTGCATTTGTTACTCATTCAGCCCCGTTATCACTTGCTGCCTAATTTCCTGGTGCTCTGACAAAGGCAGAAGGCGTTTCCATGGAGAGGAAACCCTTGCGGTTTTTCGTGCTCCTCTCAGCTTGGCGCTCTGTTCATTTCACAGCAATTATCCTGAGTCATTCCACACATTCTGCCACAGAAACTCAAAGGGAAGGACCTTTCAGCTAATTGCTTTCTAATGGAAATAAAAAAAATAATAATCACACGGCTACTTTGTCAAAATGACTCTTGGTATGCAGCGTTTGGTTGTGGAAATTGATGTGGGATTCCTTTTAATGTCCCATTTACAACGGATGACTCTCTATTTTCAGATAAAAACATTTTGGGGTGAAGTCCTGACACTGTAAACCCTCATGCTTTAGCTAAGTACTTACTTTAACCTCCACAGGTCTATTTTTGTTCGAGCAGGAGTGGGACTGTGCTGTGAAATTATGTTTTGAATGGATATAAATGCTGCTATTCATTACAGAATTAATATTTAATGTGTGTTTCAGTTGGTTCTGTCTTCACACACTCACACACTCATTTATCATCTGGGTTATGTGACTTTTTACTCCAGTCAGGAAGTAAAAATAGAGCTTACAGTAATTAAAAAGGAGCCGAGTGTAGGAACAAACAATCCGTCATGAATTATCCGACATCTTGAGCTCAAATGTTGGAGAAACACACATTATTGGAAGTGGGAAAAGCTTTAAAAATGTAGAAATATGGCTGCAGGTGGGGAGATTGGGTAATGATGCCCTGGAGCTGCAGAGACAGAAGTTTTACGCAGCAGATAGATGAGCTGCAGACGGCGGAGGTCTTCTCTAAACGTCTTTATAGAGCTGCTGAGAGTTGAGGAGAGCTACTGCAGAAACCAGTAACTTCCCCCCAGAGCTGGAACCAAGCCATCATTTTATATAGGTGAGTTGCAAGAATTTTCACTTCAGTCTTGAGTTAAGATGTAAAATTACAAAAAATCCTGAACATGTTTGGAGTAATTTGATCAAACAGAAGAGCAGAAAGTAGAGAAAATCATGTTTCATCAATATAAGAAGCACGCATATTGACACTAACTTAAATGACACAAAAACAGACACAAACACTTCAAAATGACCAAATTCTACCGTTATTTTTGTCTCGTTATAAAGGCATATATCTTCATGTAATGGTGGAAAAACAACTTACCGTAACAGATCTATCTAGCATCACTGGTGGCCATGCTAACTAGCTTTAGCATTCATAGCAAGCTATGGGATGGTGAACCAGCTGTAGCTTAGCAAACAGCAATGGGGAGTGGGTGAGCATGAGAGTGATTGACAGCGCTAAGACCCTCCTCCTGGCTCTGATTGGTTGCTTCTGACTGAGTGATTTATTACTGCAGTAAACACTGGGAAAAGGCAGAGGAGCTACATTTTACCACATATAATCTGACATATTAATGTAAACACATATGTAAAAAATACATATTTACTTTTACAAAAGTTACTGCAGCTTTAAAGATCTGCTGCTGTTGGATCAACCTTCCAGATCTCTCAGGTCTCCTGGTTCTGGTTCTGCTCTGCATCCCTAGAACCAGGACCAAAAGTGGAGAAGCAGCTTTCAACTTCTATGCACCATGAATCTGGAACAAACTTCCAGAAAACAGCCAAAACACTGAGTTTCTTTAAATCAAAGCTAATAACCCAGCTGTTTAGAGCTGCTTTTGATTAATAATAACTGGAACATCAAGTTTTTCTATATTTCAACTTGTTTCACTGATATTTTATGTTTCCAACATTCTGAATTGTCTTATTACTAAGTTGCATAATTGTTTACAGGACATCATTGCTACCTTTTATTCTCAGTGAAGAGGTCAGTCTGAGCTGTTTTTGTACAGTTGCAACTTTTCCGACAGAAAGTGCTGCGGACTTGGAGTTAGTGAAAGTAGTGTTTTTCACCCACTTTAAGCTGCAGGAGTCTCTGCAGGTTGGTGTCCTCGTGTCAGGGGAGGAAGCACCATCTTTTTGCTGCAGAACCGAAGTGGCGAGAAAGTCTGCCAAACAGCCAGGAATTACGGCTGTCACAGTTACAGATGATGAGCAGTCACAGATGATGAGCTCAAAAAAGGCAGTCTGAAAAATGCTAACTGTCAGAGAAAATGAGTCTCACTGCTTCAAGAAGCTGTCAGGAGAGAGTGTGGGTCTGTGACTGATAAACACAATACACAAACGATGCCTTTTAAGCATTCTCACGTTTCATGTTTCACTTAGAGAAGAGAAAAAACTTTAAATGATGAGGACAGTGTCATGCTTGGATTAATGGCAACTCAGGAAAAGTCTGGAGTTCACGACGGATACGGAAAGTTTTCAAATGCTTTTAAAGTTTCCCCACTTTGTTAAATTTCAGACTTGGTTCATTTTCTGTTTGTTTTTGTGTTTATATTCTCCAGTCGTGTCAAAGATAACAGTAATAGCAGCAGGTTTTGGTTGAAGTTCAGGAAATGTCTCTGACAAAAGTTTCATGCTTATAGAAAATAAACTGTGGCCCAAAAGTGTTCAAAAGTTGTGATCCAGACCTCATTTATTTGCAAGATTTCGTCATCTTGTAGTCTAATTAGAACATCTACAGGATTTCTGAGGCTTTTTCTATGTTTTTAAGGCGTAAACTACTTTTCTACTTATTTCCAGTTTGTGTTTTTAACCCAGGAGCGTCAAATATCCCTTAAAGGGGATATTTTCTGCAAAATTCACATTTTATATGCTTCCATTTGATTTTTTGTTTTAAAAACTTCTAAAAAACGTTATATGTTGATGTTTGAAACCAGCAGTTTCAAAAACCTCCTGAATGTTTAGTCACATTCCACAGGCACTGCACTGTTGCCAAGCAACCACAGCAGAGCCCAGCCCGTTCCCTAGCAACCCCAGCAGAGTTCCACCCGTTACCTAGCAACCCAACACAAAACTCCAAGCATTTTTAAAGAAATAACAGTATAATAAAGTAAAAATAAATACTACCCTTTTGCATGAAGCTCATTCGGTACATTTTTGATTGAAACAGCGTTTCCCTACTCCAACATTTTATGGTGAAACTAAGAAGCAGATGCAGCAGTTTGAGTGAAACATGTAAAAACTATGTTCACAGAAACAAACAGCGAGATACAAGGTAGATTAAACTGTCTGAAGGAACATCGCGCTCATCTTTTCTCCCAGATTTGTGACACGATTCAAGAGGAAAGTTCTGTTTAATGGATGTTCACACAAAAGAGTGCTTGCCAACAGATCAGTGAGTGCTGGACTTTTATCTTTCATTATGGAGTCCCAGCTGTGATAAACCCTCCTGTCTTTTCAAGCTGATTCACAGTGAGAGAACATTTTCCAGAAGGATGATGACAAGGTGGTTTTGGACCCTCAAACTGTGAAAACATGGAACATTTATCAAAATAAAAGGAACTATATTGGAGCTTAAACATGTTTGTGTGTTTATTCACTTCAACATCTGTGAGTAAAAGTTACATAAATACCAAACATATATTTTTTTAATCTATCAGTGATGTTTATGACATTTTCTTTCTATCCAAGTCAAGTTTTGCAGTATGTTAAGAATCCATTTGACCTTTGACCTAAATTATTACATGAACATCCGATATTTGTTATTAAAGCAAATATGTCTTTATCTATTAAAATGGAAGTTAGCATACAAAAAACTGAAAGGCTGATGTATGTAATTTCTAAAATTGATAAAAAGTATTTACATAGTCAAAAAAGAAAGCAATTTGTTTCATCTTCTAACAAAAAACGTCTGAATTCTGAGATTAAAGTCCAAATTCTGGGAAAAACAATATTCTTTTTTCCCAGTGACACTCATCTTTCTCCGTAGCATTAGCATTCAAACAGCCGCTGAACGTGAACAGTTTATAAAACCTCTTCTATGTTTTTTATGGTTTTTCAGTCCCTACACAATTATCTGTCACTTCAAAGTAATTAGGTCAAAATGCAATAAATTATTCAAGCTTTCCCTGCATTTCTCAAATATTTATTTATCTGGTCATGTATGCAGGAACAGCACCAGCGTTTTGTAAGAGGCTAAATTTGGTGCTAAACCAAGTTAAGAGCAGCAGGTCTGGATTTTTAACTACAGCAGAGAGGCTGATGGTGGGAGGTGAGAAGAGGCAGCTGATGTTCCTCTCCAGGAGAGGAAGGCCTCTTCTGGAGAGGATGAGTGGAAAGATCTCTGAGTCAGAGCGAGTGGGGAGGCGTCAGGATATTATTAGGGAGGTGTTCCTGCTGCCTCCTGTTGGAGCTGAAGTAAACCAGAAGACCCACCTGTAATTCCCAACAGATTATAGACCCGGTGACACTTTCGATTGTTGACAAAGGCATGGAGATAAAATGGGGACATAAAGTTTGTTCAAAAGGAAAAGAAAAAATGTAACTGAAGAAAAAATACCCCACAACATTCTGAAACTGAAAAAAATCTATCTAGAAAAATGTGAAACTGATTTTTTTTTTTTACAAAAACAGTGAAACTGAATAATAAAATAATCTTGAATCTCAAAAAAAGTTTGACATTGATACAATTATTTTGAGACTGAAACAAAATAAATCAAACTAAGTAATTTTTGAAACTTTTTCTTGTTTCAGATTTCTGCAATCTGAAATGTAAAATAACAGTTTTCAATCGGAAAAGCAGTTTTAGTCTTTTTTTTAGTCTCAATATAGTTTTTCAGATTGAATTTCTACTTTCAGTTAGAAACTTTATTTTAAATTCCTGTTTCAAAATTATTGTTCAATTTAAATTTTTCTTTTGTTGAACAAACTTTGACATTATTTAGCTCCATAGTACGACAAGCAAGCAAGAGAGCAGACAGTTGCTATGGAGTTGCTATGACATTAATAGACAAGATTAGTATGTAACTTATAAACAATTACATTACAACTATTACTGGATTATAGTTTTTGAGTACTCTACACACCTCTGTGGAATACTAAGGTAAATATCAGTGATATTTGCTGTAGAACGTACTGCTAAATTAGCAAAACTAGCTTAGCTAATGTAGCTTTTAGCTGCTAGCTAAGATGGAGATGTAGCCTACTTGTCCCTACATGTATTTACTCTGCCAGCCACCAGAGCCTCGATGTTCATGAGAAGAGTTTGTACTACGTCCTTTACAAATACTTTTAACAACTGATTGTATGAGGGATTTCAGCTCATATGGGGCCAACATCAAATGTTCGTTCATTCTCACAGCAGTTATGGTTTGTCTGATTCTTTTGGTCTTTTTCTTGTTAAAAACTTTTCCACTTCTTGCTTGCAACACTAGCTAGAGGAGCAAAACAAATGAGAATAAAAAATGTAATTTAAATTAATTATTTTAATTTATATTTTATTTTTAAAAAGCTTTAATAGCAGTTTAAAAACAAAAATTATGATTATATATATATATATATATATATATATATATATATATATATATATATATATATATAGAGAGAGAGAGAGAAGATAAAGCTTTAATTTTTCTTTTTTAAGGTTTTAAGTTTAAAAAATTTATGGGATTAATTTTTTTCAATTTTTGCAACTTTTTGAGTACAATTTTTGCAACTTTCACGTCAGCGCCCCGTTGTGGCCCCTTTTGGAAAAAAAACCCTGAATTAGCCCATCACTGTTTCCTCAGGTACGTTAGTTACCTGAAAGAAAGACTGACAATCTTCTGCAGAACAATAAAAGAAACCCAACTGAGGAGCTGCTTTGTTATTCCGCGGCTCTACAGACTCCGTTTTATCTTAAGTGAAACAGCCACAGTGTGTTTAATCTCCGGTTTAAATGCACTTTAAGAAATGATGGAAAGTGAAGCAGAGAGACGAAAATGTCACTGATGAACACCTTTTTTTAAGCTTTGTGCAAAACATAAAGGCTGAGCGAAACTGTTAATGAATTGTCCTCGGAGTGGAAGATCAGACCAGCCAAACGAATTTCATATCACACCTAAAGACCTGGCATTTAATTAAAGTGGCCTGAAAAATGGCTGCTTGGTTGGCTGACAACAGTTTCTCTTGAAGCAAATTAAAGAAATCAATTACTGCCGTGTGAAAGTGTAATGCCAGCGCACCGGAGCCCCACAGCGCCACAGTGAGACACCAGGCCAATGAGAACAAGGAGGAGAAAGAGGAGGAGGAGGAAGAGGAGGCGCCACATGCGATGGGCTCGGCTGTAGAGTTTATCACGTCAACCTGCTACCGGGCCCAAACGGGCCCACGCGCTGGAACCGAGCCGCAAATCAGCCGGGCTGCCTCCACAAGCCCGAGCCTCCTCCACTCCTTCGCTCCTTCTTACTCATCCTCCTCACCTTCTCTGTGGCTCACACACATTCACAGCAAACACATATGCTGCGCAGGTCCGGCCTGTTCAACATTAATAATAGCCGTCAGATTCCCTCATACATAAACACTGCCCACCACAAACATGTAAGGACACTTCAAGCCGGGTTGTTGTTGTAAAGTTTGGAGACGTGTGATCAGCCATGACAGAAAGTTTTCCTGCAGATTTTTACCAGAACCGACCAGAAGGTGACCAGGATTCAGAGTTAGTCTGGGAGAAACAGCAGCTCAGTCACAGGTGGCACAAATTTCCTGAAACTTGTTGGAAAGTAGCTGATACTTTTATGTAAGTTACCAACATTAGTGGAGAAAGTACTCAAATACAGAACTTAAAGGGACATGTGGAAAATCCACTTTTTAATCCCTTTAATACATTTTTTGTGTTTTTTTGTACAAATGTTAATCAGAACATAAAGCCTTACATCGTCTAACTGAACAGCTGAAGACATTTTAACATTTTTCTCTGCGGGGTCTTTGTGCAAAATCCTTCCTTCATGAATCAAACCCAACATGAACCCTGACCTGAAAACAACCCTGCTGAACGTTACATAACACCGTCTTTAATTTACTTGGAGAAAACTTCAGCTCTTTTAATGAACAAGCTTTTAGTGAACAAGATAAAGGAAGAATGTTTGGGTTAATTTGCATTTTATTGTGCGGCAGCTTGTTGAAGCAGCTGGCTTTGACAGCCTCTTTGTTTCTTGATGCCTCAGCTACTTTTGTCTGCAGCCCATTTAATTTTCGGACCCCTAATTAAGAACAATTAAAGACATTTTATAAGTTTTGAAGGCTTTTATCAGAAAATACATCAAATTTCTATGAAAATTCTGTATTTCAAGCATTCTTCATAACTTCTGTTGTTCTTTCTGGTCATGTTAGAGACAAAAACTTCTCTAGGAATCGATTAATTGTGAATTGGAGTGTGCAAGCTGAAACAACAGCACACTCTGAGCAATAGTTAAGCCAAAACTACTAAAATATAATAAAAAAATTTGCGTTGAAGATAAAAAAAAACAAACAAAACACAAATATTTGTCTATACATATGTTTTACCTCTCAACTTTTTAAGTTAATAAATACAAAATATATTCAAATATCAGCCTCAGTCTGTTTTGATGTCAAATTTTTAGCAGAAAGAGCTTTTTAAATCTATCATTCATGTATCAATATGAAGATGTTCGTCCTCTCAGATGCTACAAAGCTCTTCTTTCAAAGCTGCAGCTTTTCTCTGCAGCTAACTGTCTGAATCACTAGAAAACAATGATTTCATCACATCGTCTCATTGTTTGTACCAACAGTCCGCTGAAGAGCTTGATGGAGTGATTTCAGCTGCAATCTCCCGCAGGTTCACCTGAGATGATGACATGTCCTCCCTGACATGAAGCTAGCAGATTATTTTTGGGCCAAAATGCAGACAGAATACAAACTGAAGCTTGAAAACAAGATTTGTGCCTCTTGCTCCACTTATGTGTGGACAGCAGCAAATTGATTAAATCAGTGAATGTTAAGCATTTTGAACTTTATGAATCCAGTAACTGGTTCAGTGGTTCCACTGTATCAGGGTGTCCAAAGTGTGGGACGGGGGCCCTGTTTTGCCCGTGGGCTGATTCTCTGAGGATCTCCAAGCCTTTTGTCGTTTTTCTTTAGATTTGAAGTAAACAAACTACATCCATCCAGTGACTCTCACTCAAAAGCAGACCTTCCTGCACCTAAATCTGTTTTTAATTCATTTATTAAACTTTACTAAATTGAGCAAGGTATTTTAAAATAAAGAGTCATCCAAACCCTGGTTCTGTTGATGAGAATAGATCAATTGTTTTGATTTCAAACCCTATAGAATAGAAAACAGGAAGCTTTTCTAAACGTCTAAAACCCCTTTTTAAGTTTTGGATCATTTCTTCAGTTACGAGACATTTTTCTCACTTTACAGGTGAAATAATGTCAATGTACATTTTCAAAAATATTTAAAAAGTTACTTGTAAGTTAGTTTTGTCTTATTTCAAGTGTAGTAAGATATTTGCACTAAAGACTAGTGAGAAATACTTGGTAGGATTTCATGTTTTGTGCAGTGAAGTGACCCATTATGGCCACAGAAAGCTTTATTAATAACAGGTATCAGACCTGAAGAGTCTGAATCATCTGGATTCCTCACATAAGGCTGTCAGAGATCATTTTTCTATCTAAAGCAAACACATTTTCTTCATACAAAGAGAAAAACATTTATGTGCGTCTGATTGGTCTAGAGAGTCAGAATAACGAGAAGCAGGGAGGTAAAAGTACATTATGAACATTAGTTTTAGTTGATCATTGACCAGAAGTCTGATTATTTTCCAGTAACTCCAGGTCAAACTGAAGACGGAGCTCCACTGAACAGATAATAATTACATGCTACAGCTGCAACCTGTTGAAGGAAAAGCTGCTATAATATGGAAATATTTGTTGTCACTTTCCTGCCGCTCAGTTTTAATAATGTATGTTGTGTGTGCTGCGCTGTGCACTTCAGGTGGAAACGACTGCAGCCTCTCTATATGTTAATCTCACTGTTATCAAATCAATGTCAGCGCACATTACAGCAGCCGTATTCACTGTGAGGCTTTGTTCAGCCACAGACAGACGCTCAAGGTCAGCGTTGGTTTGACGAAGCGCTGACACGGCCGTTCATGTTCGCCGTGCAAACCAGCAGCGACTTGAATGGCAGGGATGGTTTTTATTTAAAGGACGGGGAATCTTCTGCTCTCTGCTGTCATCACATGTTTACAGTATGTAGGAACAGAGCTGACACCGGGAGCCACGCTGGGATGTCTGCAGGTATGAATGTGCGACAGGCGAGAAGAGTCCGGTCCCTATGGCAACACGGGGTCAGCAGCATCCATCACCTTTTACATTCAGGAGTGTCAAACTCATTTTCATCTTGGGCCAAATCAAGATCATAGATGTTTTTACAGCTGGAAGCTAGAGATCAAGCTGAAAACCGACCTAAACATTCAGAGTCACATAAAGACAGTCACAAAGTCGACCTTCTATCACCTGAAGAACATTTCCAGGATTAGACTAATGTCCCAACAAGATCTAGAGAAACATATCCATACATTTATCTTTAATCGCATTGATTACTGCAACAGGTCTGCCTAAAAAAACCAATCCTCCGGCTGCAGTTGATCCAGAATGCTGCTGCTGGAGTTCTGACTAAAACTAGGAAGACAGAGCAGATCACACTGAGAGAATTTTTTAAAATACTGCAGTTAGTTTACAAATCACTAAACGGTTTGGTTACCGTGCAAAAATTAAATAACAAAAATTTGAAACTCAATATCTTACAATAACTTACTGATACCGATACTGACTTGGTATCAATATTTTCAGTATCATGTAATTAGGATGTTGCTACTACCTAATCTGCATATCTTGATTTATCAATTTACCTGCTTAATCATCTATCTATGTAACTACATTTATTTATTTATCTGGGTAACTATTTATGTTCATATATCTTTCTATTTATTTCTTTATCGGTGTACTTACTTACCTATTGACATATACATTTGTTTGGGAAACAGCTGAAGTAAAACCAAACATTTGGTCTTCATATATTCATTCTCCTTTTTTGGCTTCAACATCTTTTTATAAACTAGCAAAGAATCTCAAAAATACATTCCAGCCACAAACCCAACCCAGTTTCTCCTGCTTTTCTTATTTCTGAATGCTGCCTGTTTTGACCTCGGTTTCATAAATAAATATATTTTCTTCATATTTTGGCAGCCCGGAGCAGTCAAAGTTTACTGGAGTAAAACAGCTTCATGATGGCGCTTGATAGAGGGAAGCTGCACATTTTATTCATTATCTGAAAGCTCGTTTACTTTCACAGCATTGCATTGTTTTCATGCCGTCATATGAAAAATTACTTCTAATTAACCAATATGACAATAATTGTTTCTCCTCTGTTCTTCCCATCTCTCCCCATATGTCCTTGTACTTGCTAAAGGTGGAGCAGTTGTTACCAATTAGTGTGAGTTAACACCCCAGCCAGATAAAAGGAACAAGAGACCATTGATCCGTGGAAATAATGCAAAAACCCATGAAGGAGTTTCTAAATTAAGAACCTAAACGCCACTGAAAAAATAATACTAACGACTGATTTAAATACCTGTTCTTTAGTTTTGAGTTATAAGTCTTAATACATTTATGGAAATCCAGAAAAAAACAAGAATTCAGTTCTATGGTTAATCTGATTTTACTTTAGCTTTTATGTGAAAACAGCACAAAAGAAACAAGACCTGAATAAGGTGGATGATTGTTATATTAAACGGTGGAATCTGATTTAATGTCAGACCAAGTGAAAAATGTGTTTTTAACGTTTAATCAAATAAAATGGTAGAAATTGTAAATTTTCTACAATAAACATACAGAAAAAAAAATCTAAATTTTAAAAATGCTAAACATGTTAATCGCTAATGTAAGATGCTTGTCTGTGAGTGAAATCTGGAGCGGTTTGAATGCTCCAGCCTGCTCCAAAAGCAGGAAATGGACTACAGCACCGGGCATTCTGGGTAAATACAACCAAAACAACCTAGCGCTAGCGGAAGAAGCTTTGGTTTTTAGCAAAGAAAAATGAAAATTCCTCAATTGCTAAAATCTGATGCCGCTACGTTTTTGTTTAATTTTTGTGTCATGCTCAGTGTCTTCTTCATGTTGTTTCCTTCAGTGGTTCTTGGTGCAGCGCCACCACAGGTGAGGAGGGGAATTGCATCCATCCATTTTGGGTGCACCCTTGCTCGTTGGTCGGGTCTGGGGGTGCTGGTGTATCTCCGCTGATGTTCTGGGCGGGGGGCGGGGTCACCCTGGGCGGGGCGCCAGTCTGACGCACACAAGGACGGACAGGACAAACAACCATGCACACGCACACTCTCACACCTGGGGGCAATTTGGAGAGGCCAATCAACCTGACAGTCATGTTTTTGGACTGGGGGAGGGAGCCCACCATGCACGGGGGAGCATGCAGGCTCCATGCAGGGGGACTGGGGCCGGGAATTGAACCCAGGCCTTCTTGCTGCAGGGCAACAACTCTACCCACTGCACCACTGTGCAGCCCCTATTATTATTATATTATTATTATCATCAGTGTTCTGCCTGTTTTAACCATGTCACGTTTTCTCCACCATGTCAGCTGCTAAACGAACCGCTACAAGCTCGTCCTGCCTGATTTCTGCGACACATTTCGGTTTGTGTTTACGATCCCACAGATGGTTCTGACTTTATTTCCCCCCTTTTCATTGAACGCAGCCAAACAAGGTAGAACTGCACAGTGGGTTTCTACAGCATGACGGCGATTAAGTATGTCGAACAGCCCCGTTAAAATGCTGCATTTGTAGCGGTTATTTACTACACGTGCACTTCCAGTCGAGTTTCCCTGCGGTTTGGAGGTTTACACTTGGACCTGCATGCACATAATCTGATAAAAAGCCATTCATGCATTAAAAGTTTGTTTGCACACAATTCAAAACGCATCGATCACAGCACGCTGGCATGAACTTGATGGTCTACTTCCAGCCACAGCGGGGAGCAAAGCAGCCTCCATTCAAACTCCAAAGTGAGCTGAATACAGATGCAGCAAGGATTTGTTTTCATCCTGCAGAGGTGTGGTTGTGTTTATGTATTTTAAATTTGGATCTCACTCGTCTTTCATCAGCAATTCTGATTCAAGATTAGGCGTGTGGGAAAGTCTGCTGGTTTCTCAGGCGAATTGGAGAGTGAGGTGCAACCTGACAACATCCACCAGACTCCTCAGACTTTAAAATGTGGTTTATTTAAACTTCTGGAGAAAAAAAATGTTGTTTTTTTTTTGGTTTGTTTTAAAAGCTTGATTTTAAACATTTTGGTGACATTTAGCTCCTTTGTGTAAAGATTAGAGTAAATCCTTGCATCCAGAAGGCATTAAAGATGAAACACAGCAAACATTTTATTTCCAAAAATGCAGTTCAGAGCTGCGTCTGGAGCAACTAAAAAGGCTTTAACAGGATTAGACAAAAACATATTTCCTTCGTATTCATCTTTTCATCTCGGTTTGAAAGGTCTAATCTTCTAAGATTTATGTCATCAAATAGAAAATACCGTTTGGAGGCTGAGACAGTAAACTGTGTTTGCCCTCTTACAGATTTCTTCTTCTGCTTTCTGCTTCAACCTTTCCTAACAAGAAATAATTCTTCTAACTGCTCTGTTATGAACTTTAACCTTTGACCTGCTAACTGAGCTCTGTTTTGGGTTTTTGGAGTGATTGCTGCCAATAGTTGCATTTCCATTGAGCACATTGACATTTTGAAAACAAATTTGCTTAACAGAAAAACGAGCAATTAAAAAAAAGTTTTTTTAAAAAAAAACTTAAAAAATAACCATCAGCCAATAACCATAGGTTATTTTAAATCTGAATTGATGTTTTCCTTGATTCTTTGAGAAATATGAGCTCATAATACAAACTACTTCTCAGTCCATGTCTCCTAAGACCAGCTGTAAACGGCATAATGAGGAGCACTATTGTGAAGACGTGCTGAGGCAGAGCTTCTTAAAAAGACAGAGGCAAAATTTCAAGGCGTCAAATTACAAAGTGAAGTTTAACATATACAGAGTTTTTAAAAGAATTGATAGTTACATGATTATGCTGTAAAGTGAGATTTTGTGCCTGGGATATTAATGGGATATTGGGATATTAATGTTTTCCACTTTGTGTTATGACAATATTTGGATAAAAAGTCCTTTTCAAATTGATGGACAGCAACAGCTACCTCTCTGAAGTCACTGCTGGTTTCCTTCCAGATGCAACTTGATAGATGCAACTAAAGCCAGAAAGGTTTTCACGTCTGCCTCAGTCCTTTCCTCTCCTTGACTGCAAGGCAATTAAGAGTGGATTTAGACACTTTGCTGAAATATGCAACAGTATGAGCAACGCAGAGTCCTAATTTATGCACTGCCTCTACACTTCACACTCTCGCAGACTGCAGTGCTGTTTTTACCGGATGTTTGTGTGGGAAAGGTGTTCCTCAGCAGGGAGAGCTAAAGGCAAAAGAGAAGAAGAAAAATCACATTTTCTTGAAGGAGAAAATGTGAGAATCCCGCAGGAAATCCTGCGCAGGACTGAGCGGGTCAGATAAAGTTTGCTTGCCCCACAAGTTCTGAGTGTGTGTGTTTGATAAAGTTCTCATCGCAGAGATCTGAGCCTTCACGGGTCTCAGCAGTCCAAAACACTTCACCAAATCTTGCTGACAGTGGACGACGGGCGGATAGAGTTAATATGAGAAAGCTGTTGAATATGAATGAGGTAAATGAAAGCTGATGAATGTTATCCCTTATCTCCATAAAGATTAGACTATTCCCTTGAACTTCTGTCAAGGACGAACACAATAAAGAACAAATTTGAAGAGTTGGCTTGTCCAGCAACTTGATGGACATTGATAAGGTTACCTAAGAATGCGGTGATATTGAGAATACCGATCTGATATGAAACATTTTCCAAAATAGTTTCGGTCCCGCTGCCTCTCAAGAATCCAAACAACATCCAGAGGTATTAAAACAAATAGGTCTATTAGGGATCTTTGCTTCCCGAGGGACCACTGATACTTGATGACGAGATATATACTCTCATTCGCTTCATTTTCCTGATGTCAGATCAATCATACACCATCCCAACTCAAGGTGAAAGCCATCAAAGTGTAGTTCCCCCATTGTCGGAAACACAGAGACACAGACGGGCAGAAAGGCGGCATCAACAACCGAGTTAGAGGAGAAGCAGGCAACATGCCTGGAGAGATTAATCTGCTTTACTGCCAGTACTCAACACTCAAACGACTGGGAATGAAGGAGAGGGGGGAACGAGGGATTCACAGTGAAAACAAGTCCCAGTCATAAAACCGCCTCATAAACCTCATCAGGCCCAAAGCTGAAGGAGCAGAGATAAAGTCCATCTAATCAATACGATAAGATAAGTCGGGGAAACTTTGTTCAGAACTTGGGGCTTTCAGAGAACTGAAAAGAGGCGGGACTTCCTGTGAGTTTAAGCCTCAGCCGAAGGTCGGGGTCAGTCCAGATCTGCGAGGAGTTCGTCATGCTGCGGGCTGCGAGTCTCTGCGTCCTCCTGGCCTGTTTGGTCCTCGGAGTCCCGGTGGCCAAAGAGAAGCAGAAGGTGCTGCTCATCTCCTTCGACGGTTTCCGATGGGACTACGACCGCGATGTGGACACGCCAAACCTGGACCAGATGGCCAAAGATGGAGTCAAGGCCCAGTATGTCACTCCTCCGTATCTCACCATCACCAGTCCGACGCACTTCACCCTCCTGACAGGTAAAACACTTCGCTTTCTGCAACAACTGTGACCAGTGAGGTCCCTGACTTTAATCTGACTTTTCTGTTTCTTATTAGGGCAAAAGTTTAACAGTGTAAAATCACCTTACAGTAGGAAATGTTGGCAACACCATCAATTATTGGCCTTTAAACAGCCATACCTTTTGCATTCTCATGCAAAAGGTATGGTACAAAGACAGAAATAAAAACCTTTTTTTTTTGGATTAATAAGCATTTTTTAATTTAATTGAATTTTAGTGAAAGCTGACTTTGCTGCACCCTAATCAGTTTTAACTAACTTACTAAACTTGCCTAGAAAGATTACATGCTTGGTTTGTTGTTGAGATGGTAAAATAACCTGTTTTTGGCCTACAGATAGATGCCTACATTTGATGATTGATAGAAAGGATGTCCTCTTTGTTGTTGAGATGGTAAAATAAACTGTTTGGCCTAAGATAGATGCCTACATTTGATGATTGAAGAAAGATGTCCTCTCTTTGTTAATTTGACTCCAATTAGCAGTTCCTACTCAAGAAATGTAACTTCTTATAAATTAATCTCCAAACTTGGCTGTAGGACGTGTCCAGCAGACGTTTGGTGCTGTGAATAATGAGTGCAAGTCATCTAATGAAGGTTCTGTTCTGCAGGCCGCTACATTGAGAACCACGGTGTGATCCACAACATGTGGTTCAACACCATCACGAGTGAGAAGAAGGGCTACTATCAGACCCAGTTTGTGAACGACTGGTGGGACAACGGCACGCTGCCGATCTGGATCACAGCACAGCGACAGGTTTGAGACGCCATTAAATAAACTCAGAGAGTCCTCCCAGTTTCAGCTGCAAATTTTTCTAAAGGTTCAGCTGCCTGTGGAGGAAAATGCATTTATATAAAGATAGATTGGATTTCCTGACCCACCAGAGGCAGTTTTTATGCAAAATTCATCTTTTGGACATTTTCAGACTTCCATTTGGGTTTCCACTGCTTCTGAAAATGCACCAAAATAAAGAAAGAAACACACAAATGAGTATTTTTTGGCAATAAGTTTATGTTTTTTGGTGTCCGGAAAAAGAGCCATTTTGAGGCTGGGCTTGGTTGGTGTTGCTAGGCAAAGGCGCAGTTCCACACAATGTGACTTAAGAAGCAGGAAGTTTTTCAAATGACTAATTTTCCAGGCACCAACAAATATAAACTTACTGCCAGAAAATGGTTGTGTAGGTTTTTTTTAAGCACTTGGTTTGTTTTTAGAAGCATTAAGACCAAAATGGAAATACAAAAACTGAATGTCCATAATACGTCTCCTGTAAAAGTTCAGATTGAGACTGGGATGACTGGGATGGGGCCTTTAGAACCAACTTTATGAGCTGATGTCTCAGACATGTCATATCCATGCTTTGTGTTTTACCTTCCAGGGCCTGAAAGCGGGCTCTCTCCACTTTCCCGGCACAGCTTCCAGTTACCAGGGAGAGGTTGCTATGGTGCGCGAAGTGGAGCCAAACCTCTACGACTACAGTAACGAGGCCTCCTGGTATGAGAATACGGACAAGGTGATGAGCTGGTTCAGAGATCAGGATCTGGACTTTGTGTCTTTGTACTTCGGCGAACCAGACATGACGGGCCACAAATACGGGCCCGACTCACCGGAACGCAGAGAGATGGTGAAGCAAGTGGACAGAGCCGTTGGCTACATCCGAAACTCGGCAGAAAAACACGGGCTGACCAAACAGCTGAACATCATCATGACCGCCGACCACGGCATGACCACCATCTTTCGTGGTCCAGATGTGGAGGAAATCGTCCTGTCCAAGATCCCTGGCTTTTCCTCAGCGACGTGTCCTTCCAGCTGCTGGACTACGGCCCTTCTGGGATGCTGCTGCCCAAGCCCGGAAAGCTGGAAACCATTTACAACGCCCTGAAGGGGGCGCACCCAAACCTGCACGTGTACAAGAAGGAGGAGATGCCAGAGCACCTTCACTTCTCAAACAACGACCGCATCCTGCCCATCGTTTTATGGACCGACCCCGGATTCGTCCTCAATGGGGTGCGTATGGTTCTGCTTTTATAATCAACTGAAAACGTAACAAATATTCCATCTTTGGTTCCCAATCGAACCGAGTCTATTGGACTAAAAGGCCTGAAAAGTCTCTAATCATTCTGGGCTTCTTGATCCCCTGAACAGGAAGCAGTCTTCTCCATGCCACGCCGCATTGATGCAATAATTCATGCAAAAAGAGTCCAGACAGATCTCAGACGCTCTGCAGAACAGAGACAAACCTTTCAGTCAGTCCACATTTCTGCATAAAAATATTTGTTTTCTGGTCTGATGTAATTTTGGGCAACTACCATCAAAACCAACAAAAAGATTGAAATGCTCTAAATGTATCACTCTGTGTGAGATGATTTTCCAATTTACTGAACCTCACCTGAACCTGCAGCAGTAAAAACCCAGCTCTCATGTTTCAACTTCTATCCGGCTTGACTTGCAACATGAAGGACAGTTTAAAGCTGAAGTGACAGCTTCTGTGACAGTTCTCTGCCCACAGCAAGTCCTATTGATTTACCCTTTAAAGGGTAAAATAAATTGCCATTTGTGCCAAATCCAGGATGCCCCATTTGAACCTGCTTGCATCTCAATAACAGTCCTGTTAATATATTAACAGCTGCCAGTAAAGTTGTGATTATGATCAGATTGATTTAGACGCACATTTATGGCCTATAACTGATAGGAGCGCCATCATGTTCACTCCAGGAACATCCTCCCGTCTTGACCTCAGGCGTAATTAAATTAGCCCCAGAATTTGCTCTCTGGAAGTTGTGAAACTGAGCTCTTTTCAATCAGAAACAGGAGTGAAATTTTAATCTTGGCACATTACAGTTTTAATCAAGTGCATTTGCACGGATAATCCAGGCCTGGCTGATGACATGCAGAGCTCTCGAATGCTCTGCGAAGCTTTTCATGCCTCGAAATTCAAAATTAGCATTTTCATTTGGCTCTGCACTCAACTCAGCTGAATGCTGTCGGTCCAAACTGTGAAGCGCCACATCGGGGCTGAAGTGGCAGAAAGGGCTGAGGACGTTTGAAGAAACAGAAGAGTCGGTGGAGGTGGGTTATCTGACGTCTCGGGATGCGAGCAGCAGCGATCAGGACATTAGCCGACTCTTTGTTCTCTCCCTTCATGGCTTCCAGCCGATTTGAGTTGATCCTACAGAAAGATAAGCGCATCAAAACTGTTATGCAATTACTTAGATAACTGGCTGTTCTATTATTTTTGACTTATAGCCCTAATATAACACAAGTAATTATCATGTGTTTGATGTTAAAAATAGAAGATAGATGAAAATAATCTGTTATTAAACAGGGTCAAGAGTTGAGAGTGAGCATAAAGGCAGAAAAGGCATCACAGCATGAAACCAAGTCTTTTTCTTAGCCAATACCTCCCTCTGCTGGAAGCAGGCCAGGCTGGGAAGTCCTTATTAAAGTGACTGTTTAATGAAAGTTAAATTCTGATTGAACCTCCTAAAATGGGCCATCACTGTTACATCATCCGCTTCCTGTCCTTGCAGTATTTCCCCGTTCAGTTCAACAAAGGAGAGCACGGCTTTGACAACCAGGAGATGGACATGAAGCCCTTCTTCAGGGCCGTGGGTCCGGCCTTCCACCAGAACCTGGAGGTGGGGCCCTTCGAGACGGTCAACATCTACCCGCTGATGTGCCACATTCTGGGTATCCAGCCCGAGGTCAACGACGGCCAGCTGAGCGTCACTCAGCACATGCTGGCGACCAGCGATCGGACGACTCAACCTGAAGGTATGTTTCACTTTTCAGGTGTGAAAATATTACATTTTTCTTCATTAGTTAACTATGGGACTCAACTTTCAGGGCAATCAAAGGACATGCCGCCAGGGGGCGATAGAGGGAGCTTAGAAAGATGGAGGGAAGAAGAGAAAAAATACAGAAAAGAAATACATTTTTAAAAATATTAGCAAATGCAATCTGTTGTTCACTACAAAGTATTAATAATAATTAATAATATTATTCCAGTAAATGTTAAAATATGGTGTAATAAATTTAATCTTTAAATAACATTTTCCCCAAACATTATTGGAATAAATGAGAGTGAGTAAACGTAATGATCATTATTTATGTTAAACAAAATGAGTCAAGTCGATAAAGAATGAATTATTCTGTGTAAAGGACGCCATTTCAAAATGCCCTAATATCAAAGTGTCTTTAGAAACTTTAGAAATAATGCAGGAAAAGCCCTTCATTCAGTATAAAAATGTTTTTTCTTCTTCTTTCAGGTGAAACTCGGAACTTCTGGAAAAACGGCTTCATTGGACTGGCGGCAGTCGCTGGATTTCTAATCCTAGTTTTCATTGTATCAACAACACGGAAAATCATCAACAGAAAACGACAGAATAAAAAGTAAGACTAAATATCAGATTATATTTTTGTAAAATTAGGATTGTTTTTATCGCTCTGTATCTCTGTTGCAGGTTGGACACTTCGCCAGAAGAAGAGAAGTCAAAACAAACTTCACTGTGATCATAACACAAAGAAAACTTTTATTCCCTCATCATCTTGCATAGAGAAATATCTACCATAGGGAAATGTGTCCATCGTCCCATATCCTGCACAAAGGAGCTCCAATGTACTGTGTTATGCATTTTTATTTTGGATAACAATGCAGCATTTTACCATGACAGAGAAATTCTGAGTTCCATGCTGTGAAATAAAATTGTAATTAAATATCAGCTTTGTTCAAAAAGAAAAAAAAATATTTTCTTTATATATACATTTGTTTTAAAATATTTATTTGTAGAGAATAAACAATATTTGTGTCAATGAAACTACGGCAGCTGCTGAGTGTCATATTTCCACAATCACGTTCTGATTTACCCGCCTGTCTCCGTGTTCACCAGTCAATATGCATCAAGAAGGATGGCACTTCCTGTTAGACTTTCAAAATTAAAGAAGTTTCACAAAAAAAAATCCATAAACTTCTCCAAACGTTACCCTAATTTATGTCGTCGGTATATTATATTAGCCAACTCTAAATGTTTGTGCACATATTTGATCAGCTTGATGTTTTACATATTTAACACTTATTAATACAGGGATGTTTAATTTAAATTTTAACATCAAATATAAAGCTAAATTAATGTTTTTCATTCATAAAGTTTGTTGATTTTTTGGGTTCAACCACTCAGATTTATTTCAAAATGAAGTTATATATCTCAAAGAGAAATTCTATTTTGTTGTAACTCACATCCTCCAAACTCACCAAGGATAATTATGCTGTGGGAAAGAAGGATCTCCAGTAGCAGCTCATCTTGCAACAAAGCTGAAGAGGCCTCTGACTGAAGACTTGCTGTATGTCACAACATGCTAACGGCTCAATTTCCAGACAGCAGAGACGATATTTCACAGCAGCACGCCCTGGATAAAACCATCAGTTGTTGGAAAGCTCTGCTAATCCACCTCATTTGCTTTTGCTGCTCCTTTTTTAATCTCTGTATCATTCTTGTGATGACTGGAAAAGCTGTTTTTCTTTCAGTTATGTTGACCTGGCCTTCATCCATGAAGCCTCCTTTTCAACCCCTCTGGGATTTAAGGCTCTAGTTCAGGTATTATTTGAGCTTTTGAGACGCCAGCCAGCTGCACCCAGTTGTAAAAACAAAGCCTCGCTACCATGGTTACGCATCATAACTAAAAAAAAGATGTCTAAACATGTAAGAACTCAACCAAAAAAAGTTTAAAGTTTAAAAAAAGAACAAATCAGAAGTAAAGTAACAGAATTTCTCTGCCATGCGTGGCACAATAAACCCACATACGGGTTAAATTAGGATGCGTCACAGTTGGTGGTGGCACACATGCCCCCCCACCCCCCATGTCTTAGGGATAAATGATTTTCCAGATGTCTCAGACAATCAACTAAAAGATGAATCTGATCCATTCTGCAGCAGATTTTGTTTCTTCCTGCAGAATCTCTGTTTATTTGCCACTGAAATGTTTTCTTCCCTATGAACTGTTAGAAACGTTTGAGCTTTTTGGAGCATCTTGAACGTCCTGAAACAATCTTCTGTGCAGCTCAACTTCTCACTTTGAAGTTATTCTAGTTACTAACCTCGCAGCAGCAAGTTCCTTGCAGTCTGAAATTCCTGAAATTCCTTAGGAGTAAACCATGGTCAAGACAAGACAACTGCAGCTGAACTGAAGATCTGCCTAGTAACGTTTTACACTAATAAAGCTCTTTGTAATTAATAGACAAACACCTGATCTCACACAGCTGAGGCTACAAGGTTTGCAAAATATCATATATTTTATTATATATTCATCATATACAGTATATGAGGTTCAATATATTCGTGACTGCATTCCGTCTCTTGTGGACATTTTTTTCTTAAATTTATGTATGTATTTATTCATTTATATATTTATTTATTTCCTTCAGTTCCCAATATTCATTCTACTATGCACATTTTTTTCAGATTTATATGCTTCATAGTTCAACAATGTTTCTAAATGCTCCTCATTACCCTAACCCTCATATTTATCCATGTTTTGCCAATTAAAAACAATAGTTTAGATGGAAAACTACCTAATCCAGTGGTTCCCAAACTTTTTCTCCTGCGCCCCCCCAGTGGTGTACAAACATTTTCTGTGCCCCCCTATGGATTACAAATAGCTGTCTGGTTGAACCACTTGTGTTAGTGAAGGGAGGGGTGACTCTAAGAATGGGGGGATGGGGGGGTGGATCAACTTTGTTGGGGACAAATGAATGTAAGTAGCTGAACATAGACAACAACATCGGTAGCTTACAGGCTACTTGTTAAGCTTAAGGTGCTGTATTGATATTAGCTAGTCGTCTTTTAGCTACTTTACTTGCTTCCAGCTGCTTTACTCAACTCAGTCAGTTAGTTTGTGGGGAAAACTGTGAAAAGTTCTTTGCGTTTTGCTGGTTTGCTGCCATGATCCTAACACAAACCAGCTCCCAGCCGAGCATCGTAGCGCTCATGTTGCGTTTAAAGGCGGCTCGGAAAAACACGTTACCACATACTAACAACGGATTAAACAGTTTTAACTGCTGATAAAAGTGACAGAGGACACAGATATGGGAAGTGCGGAAGGCCCTATTGTGTTGAATTGACATAGGAATAACAGAGTTGGCCATTCTAAGGTAAAAACCCAGCGCATACAGCGCTCATGTTTTGTTTTCTTTTCATCCAGACGGCTTCCCGCGCCCTCCCTAGGGGGCGCGCCCCACAGTTTGGCAACCTCTGATCTAAACTATTGCTTCAGCTTCTTTTCTTCTGTTTCACTTTTTTTAATTGTATTTTTTTTTGTATAAATTACTTTCATCCTGGCTGCACAGTGGCGCAGTTGGTAGAGCTGTTGCCTTGCAGCAAGAAGGTTCTGGGTTCGATTCCCGGCCCCGGCCTTTCTGCATGGAGTCTCCATGTTCTCCCTGTGCATGGTGGGTTTTCTCCGGGTACTCCGGTTTCCTCCCACAGTCCAAAAACATGACTGTCAGGTTAATTGGTCTCTCCAAATTGTCCTAGGTGTGTATGGTTGTTTGTCCTGTGTGTCTCTGTGTTGCCCTGTGACAGACTGGCGACCCGTCCAGAGTGACCCCGCCTCTCGCCCGGAACGTCAGCTGGAGAGGAACCAGCAACCCTCCCGACCCCACCAAGGGACAAGGGTGTCAGAAAATGGATGGATACTTTCATCCTCATCTTCATTTCACGTTTTTTCTGTGTGCCAGATTTCGTTACTTACAATAATACATCTACCCGCATCTTTTCAATTCTTCTGCTCCATTTACCGATAAAAAACCCCCAGACGCGACCAGCGCTTTTATTTTGAAGGCCTTCCTTGCAAACATCCGGCGCGGTCCCATCGCGGCTCTGATTGGCTGCTGAGGAAGCCTCGTTTTCGGGGTGAAGGCGATCATGGAGGAGCTGAGCGCCGTGGGAGAGCAGGTTTTTGATGCCGAGTGCATTTTGAACAAGCGGCTCAGAAAGGTGGGGCTTCAGAAACGCTTTTTCCCTCCTCGTTCCGCGGGTTTCCGTCCCTCCTCCGGCGGCTTGTCGCTAACCAAACCGCCGCCGTGTCTCTGCGCTCTTGTTTCAGGGAAAGTTGGAGTTTCTGGTGAAGTGGAGGGGATGGTCGTCCAAGTAAGTGCTGCTCAGCCCGAACAATGAAAACAACAACAGCGTGTCTGATGGGACGGAACCCGCTGCCGTCCTCCAGAACCGAACCTGGCTCCGTTCACCCGGTCCAGAACCAGAAGGAAACCCGCAGCTCCTGGGAACCGTTTCCACCTTTATCTGGAACCTCTATAGTTGCTTCTTTTGTTCACAAATCCGGAATTTTCTTTGGAACTTGGTGCAAATGTGTCCCTGCGTCGTTAAACTGATTTAGTAGTTGGATTTCAGCTCATTCAGACGGTTAAAAATATTAACTTGGCTGCATTTTTAACAGGTTTTCTGCACATAAATAGTCAAAATTTGCAATAGTTTGGAAAAAACAACAAATAATCCTACTTTATTAATCTTTATATTGTTTTTTGACTGAAAATGTGAGGTTTTATCCATGTTGCTGCTCCAAGGTTTTCTGTTGGAACCACATCCTTTGTGTTGGCCGAGGTGGGGGTGGATTATTTTCCTCACTGCTGATCAGAATAAGCTGTTCACTTCCACTGATGAAGCGAAAGCTTATTACAGATCAGATCAATCCTGTTTTGCATTTATTTTTTATTTTTTCTGCACTATAATCAGGTTGTTTGACGTATAATAAGGTTCAGAAATGCAGTGGGGATCAGGCAGGGAGCCTGCAGGTGCTTTAAAAATTGATGCACCAAAGAAAAGTGCAGTTAGAGATTTAAATCGGCTTATTTCCACTTAATCTAATATGTAAATGGAAAAAATAATCTCATTTAGTTTCTCTAAATTCACTAAAGCCAAGAACTGCCAACATTTTAGTCTTCAAATATATCAAAACTGGCTTATATTTAAAACTCCTTTTAATTTCAGCAACATTTTTGCTTTTAATTATTTAATTTGGCTTTAAAAACCAACTTTTGGCTCTTTAATCATTGTTGGTTGTCATTTTCTATTTATTTCAGACACAACAGCTGGGAGCCGCAGGAAAACATTCTGGACCCGAGACTGTTGGCAGCTTTCAATAAGAAGTGGGTGTCCCTGGGTGTCCTGTGCAGTTTGTGGTGTTTTGACTCATTGATTGATTTAATACATTTAGTTACATTACAGAATAGTCAATTATTATTACAAGAAAAAATTAAAGAAAACCTTAAATCTAGTTTAAAAAAAACTTTATTGCTATCTTTTCTGTACCGGAGTCAGAATACAAGATTTTTTTTTAAATTATGAGGATAAAAAGTTGTAATATTCCAAGATTATAGTAATTTTAATAGAATAAAATGCATCTCAGCATGGTTCTTCAAAGTGGATGCTAAAATGATAATTTTATGTAGTTGTAACTGAATTTCCTTATTTGTTAAATAGATTCCAAAGTATACCTTCGCAAGATGCTCAACCGTCGTCATTTTAATTTTTTATTATGTCGTGTAGGAGTTCCAATAAAATTACAACTGTCGTGCAACTTTATCTTGTTTTATGACTATCATTTAAGAAATAACCCTAATATTCCGTTGTAGTGTTTAAGGTTATTGAATTAAAGTTGCCCAAGGACACGGCCTTGAGGATCCACGCATGTGATTGCTGGATTTTGTTCCGATTTAATGACACCGAAAGGTTTCTGAACCAGTAGTGGTTGATCTCACAGCAGACTGCAAAGTTTTAATCAAGAAGTTAATTTGTTCATTAATTAATTTGTCAATAAACTTTGCCAGAATGCACAGGAGTCAGAAGCTTCCAAAGGTAGTGTCACTTGCTGCTTGTTTTATCCTCTCAATGCAAAATGTTTTTCCCGTCAGAGAACAAGAAAAAGAGCTTCTGATACTTAAAAGACGCAAACGACCCAGAGGACGACCCAGAAAGATCATAGTAAGTACCGACCACAGCAGAACCGTCTGCTTTCTGGACCAACAATGAACCGCTAAACAATTCCTCTTAAAATTGTAGGAGAATATACCGGAACCCCAAAAGTCGAGCACCTCCTCATCCGCTTCATCCTCCTCGTCCTCCGACTCCTCATCCTCCTGCTCCTCTTCGTCTTCGTCATCAGAAGATGAAGATGAGGGCGACGACAGCCGCGCCAAACAGGCGAGCCCGACCGTCAGGCTGCATCCCGTCCCTCAGAAGAAGGCGCAGATCGTCATGGCGAAGCAGGAGCCGCCGAGGAAGCGAAGCAGGAAGCCCCTCCCTCCGGAGGCGAAGGAGTTCCAGCAGAACAAGGGTCCGCGCAAAGTCCTGAAGACCCCCAAAGAGACGGATCTTCCAGGGGCGATCAAGAAGCCGGTTCATCCGGCGAGCTTCACCTTCATGGGTTTCCACCGCAGCTCAGCCAAAGATGCGGCGGCTGGTCCGTACAGGAGCCCGCTGACCCAGGGCGGGGCGGTCAAACCCGCCATCAGCTCACCTGGATCTGGCCGATCTTCAGTCCAAACCGCGACTCTGGCCTTGAGCAAATCCAACCAGAGCAGAAATGCAAGCGAGGGGAAGCTGTCCATCGGGAACAGCGGAGGAAGTCTGGATTTGAAAACAGCTGCTTGTAAATCCAAAGGAGTAGCTGCTCTGAACGTGAACACCACCAAACATCCAGTTCAAGGAACCACTCCGCACACTCTGAGCCCACCCGGCGGCCCAAAGAAGCCCCAGTCCACCGGGTCCGCAGTGCTGCGGGTAGCCGGTACTAAAGCAGGGGCTTCCCAGTGTCCTAAGAACACCTCCTCCGGTCAAGGCCATCAGCCACTCAACCTTCAGAACAAGCAGTCCCAAAGCGGCGACACTCCAGGAAGCGGAACCACCGCGGCGTCGGGTCTGAGAAGTCCAGTCATCCCTGCGAGAAAACCCACAGTGGCCCACAATCTGGAGGCAAACGCCAATAAAAGTCCGGTTTCCTCTGGAAGACCGCCAGCCAGGAAACCGCAGGCCGGTGGAGACAAGCTGAGAGAGATGAAGGAATTCCAGAAGGTCCAGGGCCGGTTGGACAAGTCCTGCTCCGAGATCCAGAACCCGCCGGCAAGAACGGCCACTAAAGGCAGCAAGAAAGCCAAAATGACCGACATGAGCACGGGCGAAGAGGAGAGCAGCTCGGACTCGGACCACGACTCTTCGTACGCTGGACAGGGTCACCCGGTGGCGGGCCAGAACCAGGACTGGAAGCCCACGCGCAGCCTGATCGAACACGTGTTTGTGACCGACGTCACGGCCAACCTGGTCACCGTCACGGTGAAAGAGTCACCAACCAGCGTGGGCTTCTTCAGCATTCGCAACTACTGACAGTCGACCTGGGCGGGTCTGCAGGGTTCACTAGTTCCTCTGATAGTAGTCGAGACATATTTTAGATAAAAACAATAATAATAGAGTCAGTTAATGATTGTAATTATTTATTTTGTCATATGTATTAAAGTGCATTTTGGACGCAGAGAAATAAACGTTTGTCCTCGTTTGTCGTGTTATGAGAGAAACAACCTGCTGGTTGGATTCAGCTACAGGGTCATGTGATCATTAGTCCCAGTCTTAAAGGGACGGTTCACTTTAGTTTCATTTTAATCTTAAATTCAGAGCTTATTAACAGTAGTATTTGAATTGGTATCAAGTTTCAGGTAGATTTAGCCAATTAGAACAAGGCTGAGCCAAAAACGTATTTTAAAACTCTTACCAGCACAAAGAAACTCAGAAAGCTGGATTATGTATTGTTAAATATCAGTACATCAAGCTAAATATTTAGCTTTGAGATATTGGCTCAGTGTTAGTTAAATTAACTATTTAGCTCATTTAGTTGAAATGCACCAGTTTATCAGTTTTACTATAAAGGTGATCAGAACGTAATAATCAGAAATAATTAGCAGTGGTTATAAACAGGAGCGAGATTATTTTAATTATTACCGATCCATCTTCCCTGACGCAGTTTTAGTCAACATCAATTCTTACATGTGTTTTGTAACTTATCAGTTTATTTCTGCAGAGACAGACGTGTCTTCAGCTCTGGGCTAATCCATCACTGGGGCCTCAGCTGAGCTCTGACTGGGCTGGGCTGAACCGTTTGCAGCGTCATCACAGGTTCTGTTAACCTGCAGGTAGTCAGATACAGTATCTGACCACAGAGTCTCTGAAGTGAAGGTCAAACGTCTGACTGGAGGATTAATACGCCTCTGTCCTTTTCTGCAGAGTTTTAACACATGCAGACGGGATAATGAGCAGGAAAACATGTTGAAAATTTAATTTGACCAAAAGAAAATTCATTTTTTCAAATGTATATAAAAACAGTTTAAGACAGCAGTATAAGATGTCCTGTATGGTCAACCAGCTGTGTTTCCATGACAAAAATATTCTGCTATTGTTGAAAAAACACACTTGGTGTGAATAAGTTCGTTCACATGGTGTTTCATTGCTGTTATCTTGCTACTTCCTGTCGTCTTCCACATCTTTTCCATCAGTAGTAACATCCGGTTCATCGCAATGTGTGATGTGAAAAAAAGGGTTTCCATTGCAGTTTTGCAAAATACATTTTTCAATCAATCAATCAAATTTTATTTGTATAGCTCATTTCAGCAGCAAGGCATTTCAAAGTGCTTCACATAATTAAAATAAAAACAGCATGTGACAGTGAATAAACAGTGAGAAAGACAGACAATTTTTTAAAAAGAAAAAAAGATAAAAAAAAAAAAATTAAAACCCGCACCCTTTGTAGGACATCAGTTAAACATGTCACACCTCAGAGTTTTAGTTAAAACGCCAATTAACAGGGATTCTCACACCTCAGAGTTTTAGTTAAAACGCATTGATTCGTCTAGCTGGGACGTTTTCCAGGGGGGCTTTACATGGACAGTGTGAAAGAGAAATAAAAAGAATAAATAGATGAGAAGTAAAGGTACAAACATTAAAACATTTTTAAAAAACCATCAAAGACATCAAAACCTGCAATTTAGCCATAAGCAACTCTAAACAGGTGGGTTTTGAGTTGAGATTTAAAGGCACCTAACGTTTCAGCTGTTATACAGTTTTCTGGAAGTTTGCTTCAAATTTGTAGTGCATGATTTTGATCCAAATGATTAGGATGTATTAGCTTCAAAATTTAAGACGTCCAAGTTTTTAGATTAATCTAAATATTTGATGTTTTTTAGAAAATGCTTGACTTTTCAAACTCAGAAATTTCCTTGATTTTTCTAGAAATGTTTTGTTGGAAATGTACTTTGTTTTCGGTGCATCTCTAGTTCTAAAACGGTTCTAGTTTTATTCCACCCTGACGCAGGTGTTTCAGGCCAGAGGGAGGAAAACAGAATCTGGGTCTTTATCTGATGTAAAGGGAAAGAAACGGCAGCCGTGTGCGCCGCTTTCTGCTCCCGGGGGAGGAGTTGAGCAACAAAGCAGCGACTCAACTCGCCTGCAGACTGAGCCGCTCGTTCTTTTACCCTAAAGATAGCTGCGGTTTCAGGTAGCTGAATGCAGGGAGGACCCCAGAGCATTGCATAGAGCTGAAACCTGTTTGATTTTCTTATTTGTACTCCTGTAACGTGAGGGAGGCGGTCCTGCTGGGAGAAACAAATGTTGCACGCCTGATTGAAAGCATTTGAATGGTTTAGTTCTGCTTTATTCTTTCATTTAGAGCCAAGCTATGATGTTATTCCACTAGCTGGGCGGATGATGCAACTCCCTTTTTTACTTTTCTGGCATCTCCTTTTTTACAGATAGAAACACCAAGCCATGAACTGCCACATATCCATCTAGATGGTGTTCGTTTTCTGTTTGTGACACATTTATTTCACCATCAAGCCTTATGAAACTTGACTAATAAACATAACAAATGACCTCAGTTTGTGTTTATTTGTATTGATTCACAACAAGGAGATTCCTTTCTTTAACTAAATGGGTTTTTAGCACTTTGAGAGAGAATTTCTCTCTCAAACTGATTATTGCACTAGAAAGGAAGAAATATTTTTCTAGAAGCCCTATTCCAGAATAGAAACCTTTGTGTGTGTGTGTGTATATATATATATATATAATGCCCTGAAGCATCGTTTCCGGCGTCTGCCAAAAACTACAGTAATATTGAATAAAATTAGAATATCTGATTAGGATCATTTATCAGATTAAAAGAAAGATTTCAAAACATTTAACCATTTTGTATGAGATCCACGTTTGGATTATTTTTTTATTGTTTTGATATTAAATGCCATGTTTTCTTTAGATGTAATCAAGAAATAATAATGAACAAATAAAAGTAATCTGAACTTTTATGTGACCCGGTGGAGACTTTTTACTGATGAATAAAGTATTCATCTGGAATGAGCATGGTTTTTGCTTTCTTGGGTATTTGAGTAAATATCCATCAACTTATTCTGAAAATCTGAATTTTTCTTCATTTTCTGAAGAAATAGTGAACAAAATCTTAATGTTGCTAAGAATAGACAAGAATTTAACTAATTCAACTCAAAAAAGTGTAAAAACATTTTGAGTGTAAAAACTTACCTTTATAATTTGATAAATTTACCTGTGGATTTACTGTATATTGTCAAATATAAACCCACAATTTAAATGTTCACTAAATGGCCACTAGATGGCGCCCTTACACTTGATGCTGCAGACAGAAAAAAACACAATATACACAATTTAGATGTGATGTTACATTGTAGACTACATGTAGTGCTTCCCTACAAAATAAGATAAAACAATTTTATTGAGAACAGTCTAATGGAAAATATGAAAAAGGTTTTTCTTTCACATAATTTGAATGTTAATCCCTCCAAACATTTCAGAAGGAATATAAACTTATGATTCTCTAGACAACTCAGAAAATTTAAACAAGCCTAATTTTCTTCCCTTCAGGCCTTCATGTGATTTGATTGTGCAGTTTCCAACTGATTACCATAGAAGTGACCACAGATTAATATTAACAATAAATCATTTAAAATCAACCTGTTGAACAAGTTAAAAATCTTTAAGCTACAAGTTTTAAGACCAGTTTCTATCTGCTTATTCTCCTTAAAATCAGATACTTTTCTGCTCTTACCTTCATCAGTGAAGTGTTCTGCTGCTAATTATAGCAGCTGGTGTCCACTGTTTTCAAACTGCCCCATTGGTAAAATAGCCTTCTTGTCCTTAGATCCATCCATCCATCCATCCATTTTCTTCCGCTTATCCGGGATCGGGTCGCGGGGGCAGCAGCTTCAGAAGGGAGGCCCAGACTTCCCTCTCCCCAGCCACTTCTTCCAGCTCCTCCGGGGGAACCCCAAGGCGTTCCCAGGCCAGCCGAGAGACATAGTCCCTCCAGCGTGTCCTGGGTCTTCCTCGGGGCCTCCTCCCGGTGGGACGTGCCCGGAACACCTCACCAGGGAGGCGTCCAGGAGGCATCCTGACCAGATGCCCGAGCCACCTCAACTGGCTCCTCTCGACGTGGAGGAGCAGCGGCTCTACTTTGAGTCCCTCCCGGATGACCGAGCTTCTCACCCTATCTCTAAGGGAGAGCCCGGCCACCCTGCGGAGGAAACCCATTTCGGCCGCTTGTATCCGTGATCTCGTTCTTTCGGTCATGACCCAAAGCTCATGACCATAGATGAGGGTGGGAACGTAGATCGACCGGTAAATCGAGAGCTTCGCCTTTTGACTCAGCTCTCTCTTCACCACGACGGACCGGTACAGCGCCCGCTTCACGGCAGACGCCGCCCCAATCCGCCTGTCGATCTCCCGCTCCCTTCTTCCCTCATTCGTGAACAAGATCCCCAGATACTTAAACTCCTCCACTTGAGGCAGAACGACCCCCCTGACCCGGAGAAGGCACTCTACCCTTTTCCGGCTCAAGACCATGGCCTCGGATTTGGAGGCACTGAGCCTCATCCCGGCCGCTTCACACTCGGCCGCGAACCGTTTCAGCGAGAGCCGCAGATCACGATCTGATGAAGCCATCAGGACCACATCATCCGCAAAAAGCAGAGATGCGATCCTAAGGCCACCAAAACGGATCCCCTCAACACCTCGGCTGCGCCTAGAAATTCTGTCCATGAAAGTAATGAACAGAATCGGTGACAAAGGGCAGCCTTGGCGGAGTCCAACTCTCACCGGAAACGAGCCCGACTTACTGCCGGCAATGCGGACCAGACTCTGACACCGGTCATACAGGGACCTGACAGCCCGTATCAAAGGGCCCGGTACCCCATACTCCCGGAGAACCCCCCACAAGGCCCCCCGAGGGACACGGTCGAACGCCTTCTCCAAGTCCACAAAACACATGTAGACTGGTTGGGCGAACTCCCATGCACCCTCCAGGACCCTGCTGAGGGTGTAGAGCTGGTCCAGTGTTCCACGACCAGGACGAAAACCACACTGCTCTTCCTGAATCCGAGGTTCGACTATCCGACGGACCCTCCTCTCCAGGACCCCTGAATAGACCTTTCCAGGGAGGCTTAAGAGTGTGACCCCTCTGTAATTGGAGCACACCCTCCGGTCCCCCTTTTTAAACAGGGGGACCACCACCCCGGTCTGCCAATCCAGAGGAACTGCCCCCGATGCCCATGCGATATTGCAGAGTCGTGTGAGCCAACACAACCCTACAACATCCAGAGCCTTAAGGAACTCCGGGCGGATCTCATCCACCCCCGGGGCCCTGCCACCGAGTAGTTTTTTGACCACCTCGGAGACTTCGTCCCCAGAGATTGGAGAGCCCAACCCAGGGTCCACAGGCTCAGCTTCTTCAACAGAAGGCATGTTGGTGGGATTGAGGAGGTCTTCGAAGTATTCCGCCCACCGACCCACAACATCCCCAGTCGAGGTCAGCAGCACACCATCCCCACTGTAAACAGTGTTGGTGCTGCACTGCTTCCCCCTCCTGAGACGCCGGATGGTGGACCAGAATCGCCTCGAAGCCGTGCGGAAGTCTTTCTCCATGGCCTCGCCAAACTCCTCCCACGCCCGAGTTTTGGCCTCAGCGACCACCCGAGCCGCATGCCGCTTCGCCCGCCGGTACCCATCAGCTGCTTCTGGAGTCCCACAGGCCAAGAAGACCCCATAGGACTCCTTCTTCAGCTTGACAGCATCCCTCACCGAAGGTGTCCACCATCGGGTTCGGGGGTTGCCGCCACGACAGGCACCAACGACCTTGCAGCCACAGCTCCGATAAGCCGCCTCGGCCATGGAGGCACGGAACATGGTCCACTCAGACTCCATGTTCCCCGCCTCCCCCGGAACGTGTTCGAAGTTCTGCCGGAGGTGGGAGTTGAAGCTCCGTCTCACAGGGGACTCCGCCAGACGTTCCCAGCAGACCCTCACTACACGTTTGGGCCTGCCAGGTCTGACCGGCTTCCTCCCCCACCACCGGAGCCAACTCACCACCAGGTAGTGGTCAGTGGACAGCTCCGCCCCTCTCTTCACCCGAGTGTCCAAGACATACGGCCGCAGATCCGATGAAACGACGACAAAATCGATCATCGAACTGCGGCCTAGGGTGTCCTGGTGCCAAGTGCACGTATGGACACCCTTATGCTTGAACATGGTGTTCGTGATGGACAGACCGTGACGAGCACAGAAGTCCAACAACAGAACACCACTCGAGTTCAGATCAGGGGGGCCGTTCCTCCCAACCACGCCCCTCCAGGTCTCACTGTCATTGCCCACGTGAGCGTTGAAGTCCCCCAGCAGAACAAGGGAGTCCCCAGGAGGGGCACTCTCCAGTACCCTCTCTAAGGACTCCAAGAAGGGTGGGTAATCTGAACTGTTGTTCGGCCCGTAAGCACAGACAACAGTCAGAACCCGTCCCCCCACCCGTAGGCGGAGGGAGGCTACCCTCTCGTTCACCGGGGTAAACCCCAACGTGCAGGCGCCAAGATGGGGGGCAACAAGTATGCCCACTCCTGCCCGGCGCCTCTCGCCGTGGGCAACTCCAGAGTGGAAGTACGTCCAGCCCCTCTCAAGGAGACTGGTTCCGGAACCAGAGCCATGCGTCGAGGTGAGGCCGACTATTTCTAGCCGAAACCTCTCAGCCTCGCACACTAGCTCCGGCTCCTTCCCCACCAGAGAGGTGACGTTCCACGTCCCAAGAGCCAGCTTCTGCAGCCGGGGATCAGACCGCCAGGGTCCCCTCCCTCGGCCACCGCCCGTAACACATTGCACCCGACCCCTTTGGCCCCTCCGACAGGTGGTGAGCCCATTGGAAGGGGAATCCACGTCTCCTCTTCGGGCTGAGCCCGGCCGGGCTCCGTGGTTAAAAGCCCGGCCACCAGGCGCTCGCCATCGTGCCCCACCTCCAGGCCTGGCTCCAGAGTGGGACCCCGGTGACCCGCGTCCGGGCAAGGGAACGCGAGATTCAAAGTTCGTTTCCATCATAAGGGTCTTCAGGCTGCGCTTTGTCTGGTTCCTCACCTAGGACCTGTCTGCCTTGGGTGACCCTACCAGGGGCATAAAGCCCCAGACAGCATAGCTCCCAGGATCATTGGGACACACAAACCCCTCCACCACGATAAGGTGGCAGCCCAACTTTTAACCTAAACATGTCCTTAGATGTTTAGGTTAAAAGTTGAGCTACTTCACTGTAAAATGTTCAGTTTATTCCAAAGACCAAAACAGAGCCAAAGTCTTTTAGCTGCCCTCAAGTAATTAGTCTACTTCATTCATGACCTCTGACCTTTTTAAAAACTTTATAGTTACAGAAATATAAAGTTGTCTCATCAGTGTACATGTTACACATCTTCTACTATCTCACAATTTCAGTCGAATCTCCTCTAATAATGACAAATTCAACTAAAAATCATTTATTTCAGGAACTTTATCACTAGGTGAAACAAATTATATAGATTCATTTGACAGCCTTATTTTATGTTAACTAAATTTATTTTCCATTTACAAGTGGCCAGAGAACGGAGCCGTGAGGAACCTCACATCTGATTTTTGTTTATCTAAGTGTGACACAAACAGTTTCCCAATCGATCGATGTGTTGTGATCAGCTTCCAGTGAAACCAAATGAGTCAGCATTAAAACGTTTCTAAAAGATTTTGCAGCGTAATTTGGTGAAAAAGAAAGAGGCTGAATTAAACATAATGACAGAGTTTGGCTTTCGAGCATTAACTACAGGGTTTTGTGTTAAAATGTTGAACTTTCCCTCCATGCAGACAAAACGATGGGAATGTCATAGATAATCTGGAATAACAGAAGAGCAGATTAGTCCTGCATTGTTTCCTCCTTGGCTCCGGAGGAAACCGTGCAGCACCTTTCAGGCCACAGACGCCCCTTTCCCTCTTTCACCACCGCAGTATTTACACACTCCTAACAACACTGTCACACAGCCTGAGGACCTGACAGAAGTTATCATTACACAAAGCGCTCTGTTCCATAATTTATAGAGATCCCTGTCCCAGTCATGTGCAGCTCTCCCGAAATAAATTCAGGTAAACACTTACGCGACAAAGAGGCACTCACAGTGGCCTGGTAAGCATAAACAGTATGAACAGTGTGACAGTGTAATGCACCCCCGACCCCCAAACCCAACACACACACACACACACACACACACACGAAGGCCAACAGGCCAGCCCTCACTAGAAATGACCCTAAAACCCAACCTCATCAATGCACCATCAACCCCTGATCCACCTGGGTGAATAAACCAGACAAATCCATCCTCAATCGTACCAAAGCAAATCTAAAACTTGTTGCAGATTTCTTCATCAAGAGAAACTTTGTTTAAAAGTTTTATTTTCCTTCTGGAACGTCTTTTTGTTTGACAGAGTCCTGGAGACGGTGATGCATTTATAAGAAGGATGAGAAAACAGCCAAATACATCAACATGAAGGCAGTTTGATCCAATGACTGGCGGTCAGGTCTAAAAGAAAGTACACCCCGCTCAGAGCCAGGATGACACCAAGCTCTACAAACTGACCTGGAGAATACATGAGGTTCCACTGTGTCGGGATTTTAATATATGGGTAGATATGTGGAGAAGGAGGCGTTACAAAGACAGAGAGACAGAAACAAAGAGAGAGGGAAAGACAGAATTAGAGAGATATAGAGGAAGACAAAGCCAGAGATATAAAGAAACAGACACAGAAAGCACTTAGTTATGTTAAGATGTGGACTTTGACTAGGCCATAGATTCATTTCTTTGTTGTAGATGAGCTGCTTTGTCTGGAGTAACTGTGCTGTTGAAGATACAGTTTGGACTGAACTCCTGCTGTTGTATAGAAGGACTCAGACTGCAGTTTGTAGTCGACTCCATGACCAAGTTGTCCACGTGGCTGTGAAACCAGCCCGCAGCATGACTCCTTTGCCACCGTGCTTCCATTCCTCCAGGAGCCGTTCTTCGTTCAGATGGAGCTTTGGGAACCTGATCAGTTTTAATTCTTCCAGATGAGATCATCTCTAATTGTTCCGTCATTAGTTTGAATGTTTTAACAGTCTATGAGGAGCTTGTGAGGAGTTTCATCACTTTTCTCAGCGCTTTGAAAATGACCTCATAACCCAGATTGATGGGCAGCAACAGTTGCTTCTCCATTGGTGACGTCTTTCAGTCTTTGCGTCAAACTGTCCACACTTACTGGACTTGCAGATGATTTTTAGCAGCAGACTCGACCTTTCCCCTCTAAATACTCCAGAAGTAGGGAGGATGAAGTTTGTTTTCCAGACTCTGCTCGACAATTATGGTGTTATGTTAAAATAACGCGAGTATTATCACTGCACCTTTATCTCGTTTGTCTGACTCCTTCCTCTTCCAATCACTGTAACCAAACTGTTTGGTTTCAAACAGCAGAAATAGTTGCTATTCGATTTCAAAGGGAATGTTTGGAAACCCGAGCCGGCCCTCCAGCGAACATACCTTACACCCGCGTCTCCCTCACCCTCCTTCTAAATCACTCCACTGGAGCAGAGTAAACAAACTCCAGTTTGCTCTCTGATATTGAGAGGTTCAGACAAGCGGCAGTCCTCCGCTATGACAACACGGCCTCAGACAGACGATGTCATCCATCTTACCTCACTCTCCATCCATCACCGCGCCGGAGTCGACATGTCTGACAGTCCCACTCTCACTTTTCTCACTGGCACGAGTGTCCACATCTGTCACTTTTTCCCCCCAGATTTCTTTTATTACGCCAGACGGACTCCGCCTCCTTCGCTCCGAAATGCGCCGACACCTGAAGGACAACCAGGCAGAGAGAGGACTTATTGATTGGTCACGGTGTCTGATGTCATCCAGGCGCAGGAGCCGTTTCCTGCCATCGTTGAACTACCTGGAAACCGGAACGAGAGTCAAACGTTTATGCTTGTATCACCTTCTGAGGAGTTCTAGCCACATTTGACACAAATCATCCAGATTGTACCATGAAGCAAAGGTTTTCTGAAAATAAACCTTCCAAGGTTTATTTTTAAAAGTCTGAAGAAGCTAATAAGTGACTTTTGGGATCTCAGCTTCAATCAGTCCAGAAAAAGACAGATTTCAGAGATTTAGATGTTTTGTAGCAAACACATCATCTGTTCTGACTGAATGGCTCGAAATGATGATTAACAGTGGGAGGAAATTAAAAAATAAAGTCTACAAAGATTCTTTGATGTAAAACATTTCAACCATGATTAATCTGTTGTAGAATGTCTTATTCAGATCCAGCATTCAGTCTTTTCATTGGTCGGAGAGCATCAGGCATCTTTACTCTGGTGATTCAACAAAATATCAAATTTAGTTCTGGGCTTTAAATAGGCCAACAAAACTTCAGATGTCCTCTATTGATTCAATACATTTTCAGTAAATTTACATTAAACTTTCCCTGGAAAAGAAGCTGCTAAACAAATGGCACCCAATCCTTCAAGCTTTGTAGGAATAATAAAAACACATCTCAAGAATATAAAATATTTTCTGTCTTGGACGAAATCAAATTAGCATTTATATAAAAGAAACCTAGCAGGTTATCAGCATTTGCTTGTTCTAAATCAGATTTTTACCTGTAAATTCTCACATAAACAGGAAGAGAAAGAGTCAACAGTGTGAGGAGTTATTGAACAAAGCAGCTTCTGACATGAAAGCCATTTTCTCTCCCACCGAGGAGTTTCTTTTCACACCCACGGGGCAGGAATCAGGACGTTTCTGCCTCTGCTGTGAAGCTGTGGTAACAAAGTCAAACTGTATCTTCCAGACTTAGGGGGCCAGCGGGAAGTTTGGCCTTCTGATCCTCGTATAATCTGCCCTGGGGAAGACACAGCTCCTCTCCTTACCTCCATCAAAGGCGCCAAGCCTCGACTTTCAGCCTCGCATCCTGATCTGATTGAGGTGGAGAGAAAATATTGACTAATTCACCAGACAAAGCAGAGTCAATATTTGGAGCCGTTTCCATGATGCTCGATGGGATAAAACCGGGAATGTGACCCAAACTGCTCTATTTGCATCTTAATAGCAGGAAGTGAGACAAAAGTCAACTTTATTTACATCATTCTAACGCTGAGCTTCCACAAAAGCTTGATTATTTTCTCCAGAGTCTGGGGAGCTTTACTCAACCCACGGAAACGTCCCGTAAAGCCCGTGGCACCAGGAGAGGCGCTCGGATAAATCAGCAGCAGGCTGTGAACAAGGCCCGGAGCCGGAGGACCTGTGTGCAACAGGACAGCTCTATCGCTGAATTTCACAGGTCATTACTCTGGCTCCAGCCATCGCTGCCTCCAGTGGCTCTGGAGACGGGCAGCTTTTTCTCAGAGACAACAGCTTACTGGGCTTTGTGCCGGCTAAACAAGCGTGTCTGTCTCACAGCAGTAGATTAATGTCCAGATAGAGCTTTTCACTCCTCAGGGAGACCTGCAGAGGAGCCATCCATCAACCTTTGGAGACCATTACACAATAACAGAATAACAAAATCAGGGAGACGGGTTCACTGACAGAACCGCGTCTGCTGGGTTTACAGTGGGAGAGGCGGACAAAGGAGGACGGTTCTCAATTAGGTCCTCACAAGCAAACAGGAAGGTCGGATTTCCTGAAAAACCAAAGGAACTCTGGGAATCCGTCCATAAAACATAACTTTCGTTTTCCCGGTGAACGAAGGTGAGTTCAGGGCAAAAAGTACTGTTTTATGGAGTCATTTAAATAAAATTAAATGCAGATACTTAACTCTATAAAACGACTTATAAAATGCATAAGTAAACATGAAAAGCAAGTGCGAATTGAATGTATTTATCAAAGTAATTTGATGTTTTATTAGCTGCAAGCAGGTTAACCAATCAGATGTTAGGCTCTAATAAATAATTTACAAAAAAATACACTTAATGACTAGTTTAGTATTTTTAACATTTAAAAAGTAATAAATACTGATTAAAAATAAGAAACCCGTTTTCAGTTGGATGGTGGCACTTTCTGCCCTCCATACAAAAGTTAACAAAACTTTTTTTGTTTTTGATCAAGAAAAGCGAAAAATAACTGCACAATTTTAATGACAAATCTGAAGTTAAATTTAACCTAAGTTGATTTTATTCAGTGCATTATTTTTGTGATATTGCAGTTAAAATGCACAGAAAAGCTAAGACAAGCTAAAAACATTTTAAAAATTCCAAAAATTTGTCAGCTTAACTCAAAATGCACGTTTCTTGAACCAACCTCTCTAAACGAATACAAATTAAGAGGAGCAGCTTTGTTCTTTTTTGCATTCTTCCGACTCACTGCAGCTTTTTTAATGAATCTATTCAAACCTTTAACTTCTAGATGTTTTTTAGACATTGTTTTAAATGAAACATAAAGCAGAAACATTTCTATTCAAGATGCTCCTGGGTTTTTGGTTCTTTTTGGAGAATGATTGATGACTCCATGCTGCTCTGCACCGGTGGCGTCTCCGTTCTACAGGAGCTTCTTCTTTTTCTTCTTCTCTGATTGTCACGTGTGTGCTAAACACACAAACCCTCAGACCTCCACATGAATGACAGTAAACAACACAAGAGCTCTGGTTGCCTCCCCCCACCATGCTACTCCCACCCTGAGGAGAGAGGGGTCACACAAACAGCATCTGACTGGCTCTTAATTTGTTTAAAGCGGCCCGTTCAAACAGGACACCCAGCAGGGCGAAAAGCTCGTTTCCAGGGCCGGAGCTGCGTTGTTCAGGAAGGAGATCAGGCTGCTGCTGCAGAGGCGCCGGCTTCTAATTAACACACTGCAGATTACGTTTACAGGACCAACACGGCCTGAATGAGTTTTATGATGGCTGCCATTGTAGCTCTGAAGACACAGCCTCTCTGTTTGGGTCCTGGGCGAGAACAGCTGACAGGGAAAGTTTCAACCTGAGCAGGAATCCTCAGGATTCCCGCTGATTCCTGATGCATCTCCTGCGTTGAGCCGCGCTGCATAATTCACCCCTGCTCTCACGTCCTGCAGCATTCCTTCACTTGCTCCCAGTCCTGCTGCTGCTTTAACTTCACACACCAGATGATTTCTTTTTACCGCAGTTTCTTGTTCCACCTTTCCATCAGAAGTAACCGCTGCTGCTCATCAATCTGCAAATATTCCCAAACTCTATGGCTGTTTTCACACCTGATATTCTGGTAAGCTCAGTTTATTTCTGGACATTTTCCCTCCTCACCTGTGGGGGCGCTGCAACAAAACCCACTGAAGGAAACAACACAAGAACCTCTGAAGAAGACACTGAGCGCAACCTCCTTTTTTATGAAATGGAAATAAAAATGGAGTTTTAAATGTTTGTTTTGATTTCTCTTCTGTCAAGCTGTTACTTCTGTTGCATTTACCCAGAATACCTTGCACTGTAGTCCACTTCCTGCTGTTGGAGTGGTGTCTGGTCTGCTTGGTGTTCACATACGCCTCCAAACCGAACCAAAATTCATGCTCAAAAAAGTTGAGCTTTAAAACAGATGAGCTCCAGCAGTAGACAGCCTCGCCTGTTGGATATATCCAACAAACTCATAAAATGAATTTTTGATCTAGTTTCTACTGCAAATATTTCAAACAGGTTTTTAAGAACAAGAAAACAAGCAATCAGTAGGACAGAGAAAACGCGTAGTTACATAACCAAGAACAAAATCATTTGTTTTCCACAACTTCTCTGTCAGAAAAGGAGCAGAAGGAAGTGAAAAACTTATCTAAATTAAATGAAATATATTACTTAAAGACTCAATAGTTATTAAAAATTTGTAATTAAAACCATGTTATAATATTCATATGCCTGCTAAAAATCCTGTAGAGCAAACTCATGCATTATATTACATACAATAAAACTTGCTGAACAGTTATTTGAAAGTTTGTTTTGTTTTATTTCATACCAACATGTTTAACTGTTAAGATTTTATGTTTAGATTTCAGCTGCAGCATTTAAACAGCAGTAAGATATGAATCCATCCCAGACTCGTATTTTATCTCAGAGTTAAAATTTCGAAATAAGCTGAACATGAGCTGTGTGAACGTCTTCCAGCAGATCTGATCTCAGATTGGGAGGCATGGAAGAAGCTGGCCATGTGGAAAACAAAAGCCCTGCTCCTCCATCCATCTTCCCAAACCTGTGTGTCTAAAGCACTTCACAGTGAATTAGGCTGAAGTGGAAACCCACTCTCCAGACTTGCAGCCCTTCTTTCCAGGTGATAAATCTCCCGTTCTCCAGCGCCGCGCTGCTTCAGCTCTCCCCGAGAGTCTGACCCGAGACGCAGAAGCTTCAAACGGCGACACCAGACACACGGCGGCGCAAATTCAAGCCACATATTTAGTGAAAAGCAGCAACACGTTTCCCTGTAGTTTGGGTTGAACTCCTGTTAATCAAAGGCTGCATGTCCCATAGGTTGAATATACAGAAGAGAAGAAAAAGAGGAGTAATTCTCTCTAATTAACACGTTGCAGCTTGTTTGTAATTCATATGCAAACAGAAACATAAAACCAACAATTTGTGGTTTTAGGAGGAGCAGCGTACTCAAACTATTATGAAAAACAATGACTGAAAATATATTTGACATTAATCTTAATTCCTGATTGGGAGCTTGACCCCAAACCGTCAGAACGTCCGGTTCTTGTTTTGAATGGCTGAGAAAAGCTGGAAATTCATCCCAGATATTAGCTTTAATTCTGCATCACGGTGTTTATGTGGCGTGTTTGTGCAGCACCTTGACAGAATGCAATTACGTGACAGAACCACAGCGCTCAGTCAGCAGCAGGCAGACGCCAGCCTGGTTCTGCCGCAGGGCTTTTCCTCCCGGTAACCTTCCACCCTGCGGAGCGCCGGATCTGGATGAGGCTCCTGCTTCTCTGATTCTTCTCTACTCAACGCTTCTCATTTAACTTCTGATTAGACTTCACTGGTTTCCAGATGCCTGTGAGAGGCATCTGGAAAGTTATATTTCATGGGCAACATTCAGGTAAAGCTGCAGAGTGTGACTTTTATAAAATACAATTTTAAAATCGTTGCGTTGAGATAATCTGTCTCCTCTGCCTACGAAGGCTAAAAAAACAACCAATCGGGTTCTAGCGCTGGCAATCAAGCTCATGTACTCTACTTTGTTCACCATAATGGAGTCAGCCCTGAATGCTCATGCTAGTTAGCTTAGCCACCGATAACAGCGGATAAACTGTTTCCCTGGGGGAGTTGTTGATTAGAGAAATAATCATCAAATGTCCTGGATAATTTCATATCAACTTGTCTTGTTTGTTTTACATCTAAATAAAAATGAAAGCTGAGAATGACTCACTCGAAAAGGATTTCTGATTTTATGGGACTTTCACTTGTTAGGCATGTTTTATGGTTCTTGAGCAAACACAGAGGAATGTTGAGTCTATTTTTGTTATTCTTACTAGAAAAAGGAAGCAAATCTGGAATCAATTTGCAGATATCTTGCAATCGGCCTGGGAATCCCTCAGACCTCAAGGAACCTCGTCTTCAGCTTCTTACCGTCCGATCAAAGCTGAAGGAACGGAGTGGATTAATAATGAAGAGCCAGGCCTGCATGGCACGCAGCGAAGAGCAGATAAACCTGAACACCCTGGAGGTGCCACGGGTCCGGACGGCGGCGGCGGGGGTTTGGGGGGGATTTATTACAGAGGGACACGCTGGAAGTGAGTGATTGATGACTCACAAGTCGCTCGTTGGGCACAGACTGGAGCGGGAAGCTGCCAGCTGAGCCGAGCCGAGCCCAGGCAGAACAAAGGCCCGGCTCGGAGCGCCGGCCTGCCGCTGGAGCCCCGCAGCTCCATATTTACATACGACGATCAGGAGGTAATTGCAGTGAATTCCTGTAGAAGGTGCAAACAGGGGCTGTTTCTTTATCTCTCACAACAAAACACACCAACAGGAACAAAACTGCAAAGACTCACCAGGTAGGTTTGGTTTAGTTTTTACTGTAAATACTTGAAATAAGACAAAACTAACTCATAACTCACCGTACATCTTGGTGAGCAGTTTGTTTTAAGTCAATCATTTCTCAATATTATATTATTGATTATTTCACTGATAGCAGGGAAAAATGTCCGTTTTAAGTGAAATAATCTACCAATGGAACAAAAACTTTACAACATTAATTTCTTAAACTTTGCTGGAAAGTTCCTTCTAAGTTAGTTTTGCCTTATTTAGAGGGAACTAAGATATTTGCATTAGGAACTAAGTAAAAATACTCTGTAATATTTTGTGTTTTTGCAGGGTAAAGATGCAGAAGGGCACACTACCAAAACAAAATATTAATTAATACTGAATTAAAACAAGTAAAAAGTAAATAAAATCAATTAATTGCATAAAAAAACTGACCTTTCTATTTATCTATTTTATCTTGTAGTTATCTGTGTCTCCTTTATTTGTCTCTTGGGGATAAATAACATTTGTTTTAATTGAATTGTGCAGATCATTTCACTGATAAAGTGGTAAAATGTTGTGTTTCAGATGAAGTAATTTGCCAGTGCAACTTTTTCATCCATATTAAGAAATTATTGACTTAAAACATGATCGCAGATCTCACTGAAAAGTTTTGACTTACTTTCAGTGTGGAAAATAAAAGTTCAGCTTCTCAATCCAAATAATAAACAGATTAACTGCTGCTTGTTTACTGGGATTAGGAAGAAAGGTTCCCATGACACCAACAAACAGAAGAAATAATTAGCATTAAAAATCAGTTTCTGTGAAACTCTTGTACATCATGGAGCCACCAGTATCTACCCTGTCGTTCACAGTAGTTGATGGGCAAAAGCCAAAACGTGTCAGGGTTGCTAGGGTTCGTGAATTTAAGTAAACGAGCTACGCCCTCGCTGCTCTCCACTTGGCAGGGCCGCCCCATGCACATCAAAGTAAGGTCTGACCTTGCATACCAGATGAGGTTTCGATTAATGAGGTCTGAACATCAAACACTGAGATTCCTCCCCTACAAATCAAAGAAATTTACAGCCTGAAAAGAAAGAAATACCTGAAATAAGAAAGGAAAAGGACTCCATGTCAGTGTCTCCGTTTGAACATCAGCAGCAGGGAGAGGATTCAAAAAGCCTCCGATTATCTGATGAGTGGGAAGCCGCAACTTTCACCAAGCAAATAAAACTTCTTACAGGATGTTTAAGTTTCAACCAAACAGCTAAACCAGGAAAACAACAAACACGACGCCTTCACCTCAACAGCAACTGGAACGACTTAGGATTCCTCTGAACAAATGGCAAAAGTCTGAAAAAGAAACAAAATCAAATCATTGGTGCAGAGAGATGTTAGAGGTGATGGCGATAAGTTGTTGACTACATTATAAAACAGTTTCATAAAGAAGGGAAGAAGTAAAACGGTGTTCAGTGGATAACTACAGATATTTGGACCTTAAAGTTATGAGATGTTGAAATTAAAAAGTCCCCGAAATCAAATTTAATTATCAAACATGATTAGTTGGAGAAACAAAGTAAAGAAAACATCTTTTATTGATATTAGAGGCCTGAGTGAATTCTGAAATTAACTCAGGAACAATTCCAGAAACTAATTGGCACAAACCTTAAAGGGGAAAAATTATAAAATTCACATTTTGTGCATCATTGTGCTTCCATCTGGTTCTCAAATGTTTCTAAAAAAACAACCCATGATTAATAAACACTTGGCTCTTCTTGGTGATAAGTTGATGCGCTGCAAAGTTACCTAGCAACCACCGTCGAGCTCCAGCACGTTTTGTCAGCAGGTTTTCCGTTGTATTCGCTGTACAATGGCTGCTGCAAAAGACAAGAGTTGACTTACTATGTAGAAACCACTTGCTGCATTCTTGCTGGTTGTGCAGGAGGCTCCACGCCTGCTTTCCAAAGATGGACAGTTGTGTAACTGCGCAGCCATTTTCAGGTTAAAGTGTAAATGTTGAGTTGGGGGCGTGGCCAGCAGCAGCTTAATTGGCTTTAAAGTGACAGAGGCCTTAAAACTATTTAATTCTCTACATTTCAGTGGCATTAATTTCTCAGTTTTACTCATGTTCTCTTTGATGCAATATCTTTTAACACTGATCCACTCACATTTTACTGAACAGAAATCTGCTAAAAGTTTACACTCCTAATGGTCTTTAATGCAACTTTTAGTGCAATTTTGCATTAAAAGTGTCATTATTTAACAAATGACACCACATTACAGTCATAAACATTGATGAAGACTTTCATTTTCACAACAGGTGTTATGATGTCATGTTTATGTCAGTCTTACACACACTCCTTCACATAAAGTGTTACCAATTTGAAAAATGTTTAGAAATCCCCCAAATAAAACAGCAAAACAGAACAAACACCTCAAACAACGATCCAACACGGTGGTGTAGGAGTCATCATATGGACTTGATTTGCAGCTGCTGAGAAAGAAACAGCAAATCTGAGCAGAAATGATCATGTTAGAAGAGAAAGAGAGAAAAAAACATTCAAAGTTTTCTGGAAGAAGCAGCTTGTGAGCAAAGTAAAGATTCACCACTCAGAAAAATGGGTCAGACTTTCCTTCAGAGGACCAGGCAGACAGAAAGTTTAAAATGAGGGACGGGTTCATATGGGAGGCGTGTTAACAGCAGAGACAGCTGCTCGCCGTCCCCCTGAGACACAACACCTGTCTCCATTCAGATGGACATCTGGACGTCCTTAGATTTGATCCTACTGACAGATGGACAGTCATTAGAGGAGTCCGGTTTTAGTGAAGAGGAGCTTTTAGTAACAGATGAGTTTGTAGAATCTGCTGGTTACTGTAAAATAAAACTATAATTCTAATTTCCATTAAAAAAAAAGATATGTGGGGTTTAAAGTATCAGATTAAATGCAAAACGACATAAAACAAAACTTTTTGTTTAAAATATCAGGTTTCAGAAATCAGAAAATCTTTTGGAGTTTGTCTCCACCTTCAGACTGAATGTTTACGCTTCCTCCTCTGGAAAACAGCTGAAGCTCAGCCAGAGTAAATGGAGTGGAATAATCTACCAGTGGAACTAAAAATTAAGAAATGATTTACTGAAAGCCATCTCCTACATCATGCTGAAAAGTTACTTTAAAGTTAGTGTCGTCTTATTTTGAAGGCAAGTCGAAGTTTATTTAAATAGTAGCTAAAAAAATGCTTCACAAAAGTCATAACCTCTGTTTTAAACTGAATTTAAATCAGAAAATAAAAGAAAGTTTGGTAAAAAAATAAATAAATAATGAAACTGGCAGAAAATACTAAAAACTAGTGCCAAAAAGAGTGGAAGATATGCACAGACTTTTCTTTGGGGTATCTTTTTAAAAGTCTTACGATAAATTTAATAATCTGCCTATGGAACTTTTAAAATCTTATAAATTCATTTGGTCTTTTTTTAAGTGTACTGATATATTTGCACCAGTAACTAGACAAAAATACTTGGTAAAATTGTGTATTTTTGCAGTGTAATCAGTCACTGCTTCTCAATAATGCAAATGATTAAATTGTTGGATTCCGGTATTAGAACTACATCAGTAATAACATCTAAAAGAATAATTAGAATGAGTGCTAGAGCTACTGTTTTAACATGAGACCTGGTTTTCTCCTGGACAGTCCAGTCGCTCAGGTGGATGCAGGTCGAACTCTGCAGAGCAGAAACTCGTCTTTGAACTTCTCACTCAGCTCAGTTGGGTTATATTTAGAGTTTAAGGGATATATCTGATATGAGAAACGTCTCATAATGGCACCGTTTCTGTTTGCCAGCCGATACCGTCTCTGAGCTTCCAGCTTTATCAAGATCAAAGAGAATTTCTTCTCTTTCATCACCGCAGAAAAGCACAAAACTCTGCATCATTTTATTACAGAGGCGCAGTCAGAAAGGAGGAGTGAGTTTGTGTTTGAAGCCTTCAAACCTGATCGTTACGGGACATCCTTTCATGTCCCGCTTAGGAGGATTATTTGCAATTTGTCATTTCTCCTGAATAAACATCACTTTTCTGCCTGGCTTTGCAAACTGAGGAAAAACAGCAGAGAAAGCAAACCTCCGACTCATTAATGAGCAGGTCAGACTTATTTAAACCACTTTTATCATCCGTATAACTCCTGTTTTAATCATTGGCTAAACCAGCAGGGAGAGGTTTGCTTTGATCAGGAGAGTATCTAAATTTAATCAGAAATCAGGTTCTGGCTTCAGAATATCTGCAAAGAGCAAACGGCTGATTAGGGAGGAGGGAGGAAAACATCAGCGGGAAAAGCTCAAACACCGAGGCCTCGTTAAGGTAATGGATGGCTGCTGATTGAAGATTGTTGGGTTTGTGAGACTTCAGGACATTTAGAGATGAAATATGATGAACGGAGTGAAGAAGCATCCAGAACTTCATGGACTAATCTGTTAGTCTTAACTCCACCTGCAGCTCGGTTCCCTTAACATTTTATCATCCTACAGATGATCCATGTCGACTCTTCAAGATGCATCTGGATCTGAATATCAAAACTTATGTCATGTAATCTCCATGTGCATACAAGGAGCTTCAGTTATAAAAATGCGGTACATAAGCATGATTTAAAAGAAATGTGATGCTTTTAAATTGGGCCTCTGTCTCTTTAAGAAGCTCTGACTCTTTCAGAGACACATGTCAACATTGCTCCTCGTTATGCTGTTTAATCGTTCTTAGGAGTGTTGCACTGAGAAGTAATTTGCATTATAAGCTCAGCGGACTTCCAGTTCCAGCAGGTGTTTCCTAATTGCTGCTGCCGCAAGTCTGGAGGGGCTGAGTGGTGCAGGGATGTTCACTGTAGATGAGTTTGTGAAAATAGGCATTTCTTAGTTTTTTTCAAGCATTTATTTCAATTAACTCTGGTTTATGGCTTTAAAAAGTAGATTTTTGGAAATTAAGTTAGTAAAAACATGGGGAAGACTACAATCATGGCAGCAATTCAGCTGGCACCCAAGTAAAGTAAAGCTTAGTGGAAGGAAAAGAGGTTGTGGGAAAAAAAAACCTGGGTTTTCATCAAGTCCAAACTCAGAGCAGCCAGGATGTTTTAGAGCCTCCATGCTGCTGACAGGACTTGGTCCAGGAAACACTGTCAAAACTACCAATACCTGCGGCAATCACCATGGCAACAGCATAAACTGTGGTCCAGAGAACCAGCAGTTGACATCTAACAAAGCAAACTGAACACCTGAGCAGAACCGCAGGCTGCTCTGCTCCATGCTGCGCTGCACTGGAGCCCAGCAAAAGGAGCCCAGACCAAAAACTGGGAGCAGAAACTGAATAAACACAGTTTTTATAAACTGCTAGCTAAATTACTGAAACGGATAAAGTTTTGTATTGAAATGAAAGTGATGGATGAACCACCAGAACCTGACCTCCATTTACTTATTTATCATGTTTATTTGTAACTGAAGGAGCCGTTTTGGCCTCAGTGAAATTTGTTTAGAGCTGCAGATGCAACATATTTGAAAAAGAAGAAACAAAAACTGCTTGTAATTTCTTCTACTGCAGAAAATATGTCCTTCCACTTATTACTTCTGCTGCAAGCTTTTAACACAAAGAAAGAAGTTTTTTCAATAAAGAGGCTGGATGCATTTTCTTCTGTGGGATGTTGATATTTTTCAAAAATGCTATTAAAAAACCTGCCAAAGTTTATATATTTATAATTAATTTATAATTTGAGAGTGATTGAAATTGAAGTAGAAATTCTTCTGAACTGCAAAAACAAAATATTACCAAGTACTTTTGTTTTAGTTTCTAGTTCAAATATCTTAGTAAATTTGAAATAAGACAAAACTAACTTGCAACTAGCATTTCCACAAGACGCAGAGCTTGTTTTAAGTTAAGAATTTCTTAAAATTTATAAAAAATTCAGATTTTTCCACTTACGACAAAAGACGAAAGACTCGTCATAGATGAAATAATCTGTCAGAGGATCTAATACTTCTTAAAATCAATATTCAGAAATGACTGGTCTAAACCAAGCTTTTATTTCTTGTTGAAAAGTTACTTGTAAATTAATTTTGTCTAATTTCAAGTGTACTGAGATTTCCACAAGAAAATTACTTTGTAAGATTTTGCAATATGCAATTTCTTCATAAAAAAATCTGAAAAGCTGCTAAAACATGCATTTAATATTATATCTTTCTCTATTTATATTAGTAAGCTCTTTATTATTCAGCCAAAGTCGTTTAGAGCCGCCTGTGGCTCCGGAGCCGCAGGTTGAAGACCCTTGTTTTAAGCCAAAAGGTAATTTTGCTCTCAATGTCAATTTATGAAAATAAGCAGAAACATCAGAGTTCATCTGCCGTTAGTTTCTACATTTTGTTTGTTTGGGCTTCACTGTACCGACCTTCAGCTTTACGTTACAATCCGGTGACGAGTTCAGGGATCTGTCAGCTGTGCGCATTCGTGCAGAGCCGCCTCTGAGGTTAAGGAGCATCATTACGGACTAAACACAACTAAAACAAAACACAGGCTCCCTGGTGCCCCACAGTCTGCCCGACTAAAACCCTGGAAGGACGGCAGGGAGGGGCCCGACTCAGAGACGGAGACCCGACTGCACACCGCCCAGGAGACAATACGGAGCTTTATTTACACTCACACGGCAGGACCTTTTGTTTGTGTGCAGAGATCTAGAGCAGTGGTTTTAAATGTGAGACAGTAAGATGTTTTTTTGCTCTTTAAGCGATGAGAAAACCCAGACAGCTGTGACCCAAACCCAGCAGCAGGACTGAAGCTGGGGGAGGATTTCAGTTTTCACTCTGAAACGGTTTCAGCAGAAGAAAATGATCCGAGAACCGAACCTGACAGAAAGTCACCTGGCGACAGGCGACGGGACAACGGATCTCCAGAGTACACCTGGGGAACGTTTCCATGGCAACGGGAGGCTGGATGCTGACACAATGCCCTGTAAAAACACAATCTTACCAAGTATTTTTGTCTGGTTTCAAGTGTAAATATCAAAACTGACTTACAGCAAGAGAGATAAGTGAAACAAGTTCCTATATCTTAATGAAAGTCATTTTAAATTATTATTTTTTTTTTATTTGCAGATTTTGTGTTTTTACACTGAGAATGATGGATGACATTAAATCAAAATGTTGCACTTATCCAGCTGGGTTTTCATTTTATTTCAGTTTAGAGTTTTATAGTTTTAATGCCACATTGATGGGAAACATTTGGAAATCATTGATCATGGTTATGTAATTTGGATGCATTAATGTTAAATATAATCCGAAACCTAAATGAAATGCAAGAAATAAAGGGATTCACGATCCAGCATTCGCTTGTTCTAAATCAGATTTAGATTTAAAACCCAGCAAACGATACAAGCAAAACGATTATAGTTTTGCTTGTATGTGTGGTTTTTATTTCATTTTTGGTCATTTTGTTTATTTACTTTAGTTATTTAAAATATCTTGCAGCTCCAGTGTTAAGTGATTTTAAAACTAATTTTAATTTATTGATCTTTGTGAGGATGCTATCCCATTTTCATCATCACATTACTTGGAAATGATCTCAAAATAATAATGATATCGTTTATTACCATCATTTCTGGGACAACTGATCATCCATGTGATGCTGCGGGATCATTTTTCACAGTCTCTTCCTGTGTGAGGAGGAAGCAGCTTTGCTCCAGCTGTTCACCGGATGAGGGTTTGTGATGAATCACATGGAGACTTCAGAGCAGCTGTTGCCAGGTGATCCGCCTGTAAGGTGCCTGATACAGTAACTGACCGCATTGTTGATAATTTGATGAAACGATTTAATGGGAAGCAAAACAGGAAAAAACCAGAATTATACCGGAGCTACGCAAAGCTGCGCAAAGTGAGTGTAAAGTTGGCGCTATCCTTGTGCGCAGAGGGCTGCGTGATTCCAATCAGTCTGCATGGAGAAAAATGAAGGAAAAGTCATTTTATAATCATGTCTGTGTCGTTTTATTGTAAGAATATAAAGAATAAATAGTACATTTCCCAAATTTACAGGATAAAACATGACTGCATCAATAATCAATAGTTCAACTCTGAGGTTGATCCGCTTTGTCCAAAACAAAGTCCGTGCGTTCCTCTGTGCGCCACTTCTCCATAAATACAAAATATATAAAAGCAATATTCTGCACAATAAAGTAGACTCTGGTTACAAATAATACTGACTTTGTACAGGAAGTTGGCCACGCATGTACAGAAATACATTCTTACACTCGTAGTGCAGGTGGGGGAGAAAGAGGATAAAATGACGGAGCTTATAAGTTAGAGTTCCCAGCAGTCCTAGCTGGAGCAGGAGCACTTGCAGTCCGTGATGACCGGGTACTGGACCGGGATCCAGGCGCACTTCAGTCCGCTCTTCCGCTGCACGCAGCGCCAGCGCAGCACCGTCAGGTGGGTCGAGTTCGCGGGTCTACAGACCATCCCCTCCGGAACGGAACACGACCTTTTGCTGACGCAGCCGCCGACCCGGACGTACCGAGGCCAGAACCTGCAGCCGAGGTCGGTCCAGGTGTGGACCACCGGGCAGAAGTGTAGGCCCACAGCCACTGCTGCAGCCGCCGCTTCAGCTTCTTGCTCGGCTTGTGCTTCTTGCCGATCTGCACGTCGAAGTCCATCGACCGGATCTCCTTCGGCAGAACCCCGCCCGCCTTCAGGATGTCGAAGTGATCCGACTCGTCGGAGCCGGACTGTTTGTCCTCCACGGGGAGCGACACGGACAGCAGGCGGCCGTCAAAGTCCCCCAGGATGCTCCGGAGCTCGGTCTCGTTAAGGTCCCGCTCCTTGGGGTCAAAGGCCGGATCCGGGTCCTCCTTTAAATCCACCACCGGCAGACTGTCACTGGGGATGGGGCGCAGAAGGAAGAAGTGCTGACAGATCGCTCTGTCCGTCAGGAGTCCAAGAGACAGCATCAGCAGACACACGGCAGCGCACTGCTGAGGCTGATCCATGGCGAGCCGCGGGGTCGGCGCGCAACGGAGCGGAGAGGAGCGGAGAGGAGGCAACTTTACGCGTCTCCAAAACTGCGTGTCCAGAATCCCTCAAAAATCACTTTTCCATCATGAAACTCCTTGTGAGCAGGAAAACATCAGTGTGAGCGGATTGGATCGATCAGCTGAGTCCCTGCGCTCCGCGCGTCGCGGCTCGGCATGATGCTCCGCCGGCGTCCGCTGCAGAAAAGCGCCGAACCGAAGTCGCCGCCTCCGTTTTATCCTCCGCACGCAGCGTGAGGTAATCCCTGCGCCTCGCTTTCAATGTGGGTTTGTTGTCTAGGAGGAGATCCCCAATACCTCCTCCTCCTCCTCGTCCTCCTCCCATCGCGCCGGAACGCGAGAGGAGACGCCCCCTGTCGGTTCTCCGCTACATTAAATCAGACTTTCATTCTTTACTGCTGTAGGTCTGATGAGCCGATACTCCCGGGAGTTTCTGAAGAAACCAAATACTCAACAAAAACAAAACCAAAGGACGAAACGTTCACATTCTTGACAGTTTATCAAGCTGCATCCGCAAACTTTATGGAAATTGTTGGAGATTTTTAGACTGAAACTGATACAAGTCGTTTAAAGGACTCGCTCTACAATAATATATTTATTAAAAGTAATGGTGACACAAAAGCAACATGGGCAGTCATAAACAGTGTTTTTACAAAGCATAAAATAAAATCTGGTACTTCAAAACACTTTTTAAAAGAAAATACAGAAATTTATGATCGGAATGAAATAGCAAACGAATTCAATCATTATTACGTAAATGTTGGTACAAGACTTGCTGCTCAGGTACCAAAAGATGATAGCGACGTGACTCAAACAATTGGGAATTGTTCAAACAGCATCTTTCTTGGAAAAACGGATGAGGAAGAAATAATGAGTATTGTAAATAAAATTGTGGATAAAAAAATCAAAAGATTGGGTAGACATGGACATGACCTTTGTGAAGGAAATCATGTCTTATGTAATTAAACCATTTACCTATATCTGTAATTTGTCATTTTCATCAGGAAAATTTCCAGACACTATGAAAATAGCAAAGGTAATTCCCATTTACAAAAATGGTGATAAATGTTTGTTTAGTAATTATAGACCTATATCGTTGTTACCACAGTTCTCCAAAATTTTGGAGAAGTTATTTGTAATCAGATTAGATACATTTATTGACAAAACTAATATTTTAAGTAGCAGTCAATATGGATTTAGAGCCAACAACTCGACATCAATGGCTCTTATGGAACTGATAGAACAAATAACAAATGCTATTGATCAAAAACAATATTGCGTCAGTATTTACGTTGATCTAAAGAAAGCATTCGACACGATTGACCATAACATTTTACTTAAAAAACTTATTAAATATGGGATTAGAGGGCCGGCATTACAGTGGATCTCGAGTTATTTGGAAAAAGAAAACAGTTTGTACAAGTACATGATACTAGATCCGAATTTTGTGAAATTACATGTGGAGTTCCACAGGGCTCAGTACTTGGACCAAAGTTGTTCATCCTATATGTTAATGACTTGGTTAATGTGTCAGGGTTTTTCAAATGTGTTCTATTTGCGGATGACACCACTTTTTTTTGTCTAGGTCAAGATATAGAATGGATGTTAGAAAAAATGCAAACAGAATTTATGTAAATACAAAATTTTTTTAAACTTAATAAATTATCTTTAAATTTGGATAAAACAAATTATATGTTGTTTACAAAGAGACAAAGAATTGTTAATATTCCTTTTAAAGTTGATGGTGTTGAGATTTGTAGAGTTAGTGAGGTAAAGTTCTTGGGTGTGATTATTGACGAGGGATTAACATGGAAATCCCATTTGAATTATTTAAGAACAAAAATAGCCAAATCAATTGCATTGCTTTATAAAGTAAGGGATTTTCTGAATGATCATGCAATGTATATGTTGTATAATGTAATAATTGTTCCACACTTGGTCTATTGTGTTGAGGTATGGGGAAAGGCATGCAATACAAGTACAAGATCTGTTTTTGTTTTGCAAAAAAGGGCTATAAGAGTTATCTCCCGAAAACATGGCAAATATTCATCCAATATATTGTTTTGTAAATTGAGGTTATTGAAATTCTATGATTTAGTTGATTATAATATTTTGTTAGTTATGTATAAGGCACACCAAAACACATTACCCTCAAACATCCAAAAACTCTTTGCTAAGAGAGAGAGCTGTTACAATCTTAAGGGGACACAGATTTTTAAGAAACCCAAATTCAGAACCAGTTTGAAAGAACGATGTACCTCAATTCAAGGAGTCAAGTTGTGGAACGACCTACAAAATGATGTTAAAAATGCTAAATCATTGTACATGTTTAAGAGATTGTTAAAGATTGGATTCTTGAAGAAGTATGAATCAGTATAAAGTGAGCTCATATTAATGTTGTTTAATTGAGATAGACGACTGACTTTGCTTTTTGTTGCAGAAGATAACCATTTTTTTTCCTTGTTTTGATTCAGAGTTGAGAAAAAGGGGCAGATATTATAAGATTTTTTTCTTCTTTCTGCTGCCTTTCATTTCATTTTGTTTTAAAATTTTGAAATACATATGGGTTGAGATGTATTTGTTATTTTTCAGTATATCAAAAACATGTAAGGTTGTTTTTTTATATATATACAATGAAATGAATGAATGAATAAAAATAAAAATAAAAAAAAAAATTGTATAAGCCGTTACAATAACCACTAGGTTAACCAAATAAAACAAGATAAAACACAAAGGGGCAGTAGAAGTAAAAAGATCATTAAAAATATTAAAGAAATTTGCTCAGACGAGGCCAAACTCTGAAACGAATAGAAACATCCCTATGGTGAAACATGGTGGTGGCAGCATCATGCTGTGTCCAAGAAATTGGGGAATTCAGTTTGCAGATGTGCAAAACTCCAAAATATCTCCAGCTGGAATCACAGCCAAATGTGTTTCTACAGAGTAATGATTCAAAGGAGCTGAAAACAAATCCACACCTTTCAGATCATTATCAGCTAAAAAAGTGAAAGTCTTAAATTGTTTTCCTTTAACCTCATAGTAAACACTAAGCTGCTTTGATAAAATCCCAACCAGTTCCTTTAGAGCTAAACAGAGCAGATGTGAAATAAAAATATTTTCTCTTGGATTATTAAACCAGATTAGTGGAATGAGATAAACTGAAGTTAAAGTCACTTAAAATAATGTTTGTTTTACGATTAATCATTTAAGGAAAAAACTAAAACATTACATCATCATCCTCCAAGCACTTCCTGTGCCAGTGGTAACTTCCTGTTTTTGATCACATGACCACCTGATGCAAAAAAAGTTTTTCCATTGCAGTTTTGTAAAATACACTAATTGTGATTCAGCTGAATGTAAGACATGCTGGTGTTTTTTAAAGTTACTCAAAAATCTCAGAAATTTCCAAATTTTTACAAGAAAATTAGTTTCAAAAGTCAGAAATTTGCAAAAATAAAACTCATATTTGATGATTTATCAAGAAATTTTCTAGAGAAAAATGAAATTTGTGTTTCAAAAGTCAAACATTTTCAACTTTTGAAAAAAAATTTCTAGCATATTCCATGTTTGAAATTCAGACTATTTTTTTTCTAGAAAATTTCTGAGACTAATTTCTTCCCATGTTTGATCTTTTAAAACAGAAAAATCTAAAGATTTTGCATTTTCTAGCAATATTTCTGAGCATTTTGTTTTCTAACAAAGTTTTCTAAAAAAATAAATAAATCTAATTTTTTAGAAAAAACAACCAAGGACATAGTTTTACGCAGCTAATGTCACTTCAAATCATAAAGAGGGGAAAAGCCGTATGTATCCAGGTGAAGTGGTTCTGCCAGCTCCAGTTTTCGCAGCGTATTTACTGTTTGTGTCCAGCTCAAGTGGGACAACATTTCTGGCAGCAGGAGCCACTTTTCAATAAAGCTGCTCAAACAAGCAGCAGCAGCGGAAAGTATCACAATTTGTGAACCTGTCCAAGCCCGAGTCGCAGTCTGAGAATCATTCCTTGAAAAATAATTTAATGGAAGAACTTAGCCAGCTGCTACATCAGCCATAAACCATGCACTCTAGATAAATGCATCTCTGTTTCATTTTCAATGAGCTAATTCACACGAGCATCTGAGCACACGACTCATTTAGTTTACGGTCAGATGATGGTGAAAAGTCTGGAAAATGTCAGCCATATATTTATTCATCTGAGCAGCTCGTATCATAAACCATGGGTCCTGAAAGCGGCTGACAGATAGGCTCAATCCGGAGCATTCACCACACCGGGACGCGGCGGGTAAACAGCCGACACAAACAGCCTCAGACTCCAGCGCTAAGTCTCATTCTCAATTACACGTTTCACAGATTCTAAAAGTGCTGTGCAAAGATATTTCATGTTTTAATGCTTCAAATTAAACCCCATAAATGTTCCTTCAATTAAAAGTTTCGCATAAAGTGGTTTAACTCAGCCATATAGAGAGTTTAAAGGAAACACGGCTGGTCTAGGTCAAATATAAGGCCAGACTTTGACTAGGCCACCCCTCTCAACCTCATCTTTTTTTGATCCATTCAAAGATGTGATACTTGAACTGTGTTAAAACTTAATTTGCCTCTCAATCCAAATATTTTGATTTTGGTGGGTTGTGAAAAAATAAAGTTTAGATCAGCCTGAAGACCCTTATGATGGAAACGAACTTTGAATCTCGCGTTCCCTTGCCCGGACGCGGGTCACCGGGGTCCCACTCTGGAGCCAGGCCTGGAGGTGGGGCACGATGGCGAGCGCCTGGTGGCCGGGCTTTTACCCACGGAGCCAGCCGGGCTCAGCCCGAAGAGGAGACGTGGATTCCCCTTCCAATGGGCTCACCACCTGTCGGAGGGGCCAAAGGGGTCGGGTGCAATGTGTTACGGGCGGTGGCCGAGGGAGGGGACCCTGGCGGTCTGATCCCCGGCTGCAGAAGCTGGCTCTTGGGACGTGGAACGTCACCTCTCTGGTGGGGAAGGAGCCGGAGCTAGTGTGCGAGGCTGAGAGGTTTCGGCTAGAAATAGTCGGCCTCACCTCGACGCATGGCTCTGGTTCCGGAACCAGTCTCCTTGAGAGGGGCTGGACGTACTTCCACTCTGGAGTTGCCCACGGCGAGAGGCGCCGGGCAGGAGTGGGCATACTTGTTGCCCCCCATCTTGGCGCCTGCACGTTGGGGTTTACCCCGGTGAACGAGAGGGTAGCCTCCCTCCGCCTACGGGTGGGGGGACGGGTTCTGACTGTTGTCTGTGCTTACGGGCCGAACAACAGTTCAGATTACCCACCCTTCTTGGAGTCCTTAGAGGGGGTACTGGAGAGTGCCCCTCCTGGGGACTCCCTTGTTCTGCTGGGGGACTTCAACGCTCACGTGGGCAATGACAGTGAGACCTGGAGGGGCGTGGTTGGGAGGAACGGCCCCCCTGATCTGAACTCGAGTGGTGTTCTGTTGTTGGACTTCTGTGCTCGTCACGGTCTGTCCATCACGAACACCATGTTCAAGCATAAGGGTGTCCATACGTGCACTTGGCACCAGGACACCCTAGGCCGCAGTTCGATGATCGATTTTGTCGTCGTTTCATCGGATCTGCGGCCGTATGTCTTGGACACTCGGGTGAAGAGAGGGGCGGAGCTGTCCACTGACCACTACCTGGTGGTGAGTTGGCTCCGGTGGTGGGGGAGGAAGCCGGTCAGACCTGGCAGGCCCAAACGTGTAGTGAGGGTCTGCTGGGAACGTCTGGCGGAGTCCCCTGTGAGACGGAGCTTCAACTCCCACCTCCGGCAGAACTTCGAACACGTTCCGGGGGAGGTGGGGACATTGAGTCTGAGTGGACCATGTTCCGTGCCTCCATGGCCGAGGCGGCTTATCGGAGCTGTGGCTGCAAGGTCGTTGGTGCCTGTCGTGGCGGCAAACCCCGAACCCGTTGGTGGACACCTTCAGTGAGGGATGCTGTCAAGCTGAAGAAGGAGTCCTATGGGGTCTTTTTGGCCTGTGGGACTCCAGAAGCAGCTGATGGGTACCGGCGGGCGAAGCGGCATGCGGCTCGGGTGGTCGCTGAGGCCAAAACTCGGGCGTGGGAGGAGTTTGGCGAGGCCATGGAGAAAGACTTCCGCACGGCTTCGAGGCGATTCTGGTCCACCATCCGGCGTCTCAGGAGGGGGAAGCAGTGCAGCACCAACACTGTTTACAGTGGGGATGGTGTGCTGCTGACCTCGACTGGGGATGTTGTGGGTCGGTGGGCGGAATACTTCGAAGACCTCCTCAATCCCACCAACATGCCTTCTGTTGAAGAAGCTGAGCCTGTGGACCCTGGGTCGGGCTCTCCAATCTCTGGGGACGAAGTCTCCGAGGTGGTCAAAAAACTACTCGGTGGCAGGGCCCCGAGGGTGGATGAGATCCGCCCGGAGTTCCTTAAGGCTCTGGATGTTGTAGGGTTGTGTTGGCTCACACGACTCTGCAATATCGCATGGACATCGGGGGCAGTTCCTCTGGATTGGCAGACCGGGGTGGTGGTCCCCCTGTTTAAAAAGGGGGACCGGAGGGTGTGCTCCAATTACAGAGGGGTCACACTCTTAAGCCTCCCTGGAAAGGTCTATTCAGGGGTCCTGGAGAGGAGGGTCCGTCGGATAGTCGAACCTCGGATTCAGGAAGAGCAGTGTGGTTTTCGTCCTGGTCGTGGAACACTGGACCAGCTCTACACCCTCAGCAGGGTCTGGAGGGTGCATGGGAGTTCGCCCAACCAGTCTACATGTGTTTTGTGGACTTGGAGAAGGCGTTCGACCGTGTCCCTCGGGGGGCCTTGTGGGGGGTTCTCCGGGAGTATGGGGTACCGGGCCCTTTGATACGGGCTGTCAGGTCCCTGTATGACCGGTGTCAGAGTCTGGTCCGCATTGCCGGCAGTAAGTCAGGCTCGTTTCCGGTGAGAGTTGGACTCCGCCAAGGCTGCCCTTTGTCACCGATTCTGTTTATTACTTTCATGGACAGAATTTCTAGGCGCAGCCGAGGTGTTGAGGGGATCCGTTTTGGTGGCCTTAGGATCGCATCTCTGCTTTTTGCGGATGATGTGGTCCTGATGGCTTCATCAGATCGTGATCTGCGGCTCTCGCTGAAACGGTTCGCGGCCGAGTGTGAAGCGGCCGGGATGAGGCTCAGTGCCTCCAAATCCGAGGCCATGGTCTTGAGCCGGAAAAGGGTAGAGTGCCTTCTCCGGGTCAGGGGGTCGTCCTGCTTCAAGTGGAGGAGTTTAAGTATCTGGGGATCTTGTTCACGAATGAGGGAAGAAGGGAGCGGGAGATCGACAGGCGGATTGGGGCGGCGTCTGCCGTGAAGCGGGCGCTGTACCGGTCCGTCGTGGTGAAGAGAGAGCTGAGTCAAAAGGCGAAGCTCTCGATTTACCGGTCGATCTACGTTCCCACCCTCATCTATGGTCATGAGCTTTGGGTCATGACCGAAAGAACGAGATCACGGATACAAGCGGCCGAAATGGGTTTCCTCCTCAGGGTGGCCGGGCTCTCCCTTAGAGATAGGGTGAGAAGCTCGGTCATCCGGGAGGGACTCAAAGTAGAGCCGCTGCTCCTCCACGTCGAGAGGAGCCAGTTGAGGTGGCTCGGGCATCTGGTCAGGATGCCTCCTGGACGCCTCCCTGGTGAGGTGTTCCGGGCACGTCCCACCGGGAGGAGGCCCCGAGGAAGACCCAGGACACGCTGGAGGGACTATGTCTCTCGGCTGGCCTGGGAACGCCTTGGGGTTCCCCGGAGGAGCTGGAAGAAGTGGCTGGGGAGAGGGAAGTCTGGGCCTCCCTTCTGAAGCTGCTGCCCCCGCGACCCGATCCCGGATAAGCGGAAGAAAATGGATGGATGGATGGATAGATCTGCCTTCCGCACTCCTTCAACGGGAAAAAAGTTTTAAAAATGTCTAAATAATGGAAAAATTAAAACCTTCAAGAATTCATCCCGTCATCGCCAGTTTGGCTGGACATAATTATTGCCTGTCTTTTGTTGATTATAAATATATTTATTTTTATTTACCAACAACACTGTGGAAAATCTGAGACAACATATTTTAAACAGCTTTTGAGTACATTACTTGTTCTTTTGTTCTTACTACAGTTTGCTGTATTGGGAGGACAAACATTTATAGAATAAACATTTTTTTAAAAATAAAATAAAATGTACCAAGTTCAGAGTGTCGGTAAGAGTAGGAGCTTCTTAAAGAGACAGAGGCCCAATTTCAAAGTGTCAAATATTTCTATATCAAATTTCTTTTTAGCTATGTTTGACAACATTTTTATAACAACGGGAGGTAACATGTTGATTGTGCTTTAAAATGCCACAATATGCTTAGATATTAAATCCTGCCTCTTTAATGCACGTCGTCCAGCCCCAGACCACCATCATGTTTCTCTGCAGGTGTAATATTATAATTCTGTTTCTCTGAAATGTTTTACTTGTCAGTCCAGCCTTTCCAAAAAGTTCAACGTTTGTCTCATCCGTCCCTGGAGAATTTCTGTTAATGTCTTTGGTGTCGTCAGATTTTATTTGTAAACTGAACTTTACGGTTTTTGGGGGTCAGCAGTCATTCTGGACTTCCAAGAGGAAGTGAAGCCTGTATGCTGGCTTCACACTTTATACTTTAAACTTGTCAATTTTCAAAACATGACAGACTGCAAATATGACAATAGAAAAAAATCTGGGGTATAACAGGTTTTTTTTAGCCACATGGCAGAAGAAACACGCTACACACAAAAACTGATCTCACCCACCAACACTCAGAAAATCTCACAAAAGCTCAGCGTGAACAAACATGGCCGACAGGAAAAGAGTGGCAATAGTTTGTGGACAAGTCAGAGAAACCAATTAACCTGACAGTCATGTTTTTGGACGGCGGGAGGAAGCCGGGGTACCCAGAGAGAGCCCACCATGCACAGGGAGAACATGCAGAAAGACCCCGGGCCGGGAATCGAACCCTAAACCTTCTTGCTGCATGGAAACGGTGCTACCAAATGCACCACTGTGCAGCCCTACAGAGACACATTTCTACTAATATTTTAACAGTTTCTTAATGGGTTTTATTAATAAATTCTTCTTTTGATATGACCTGTCAGTTCTGTCATCATCTACTGAAGCAGATTGTTTAATATACGTCTACATTTCTGCATTTATTCAAGTTCTTCTTAGTGACTAAAATATGCTTGTGGATCTAAAAATTTTAAGAGGAACATGAAAGCATAAAATGAAAGCAAAAATCGTTAAGAGAACACAGTTTATATTCCAACACTTGCCTGAGATCCAAAGTAAAGCTGAAATGACGTTCCACACGGCGGAGCGCTTCGTTTGTGACGCGTCTGCCTGGGAGAAGTCCCAACGTGGTTCTCATTAGGAGTCATCGGGAGCGCCAGGCTCATTTAACGCCGAGTTGTTTTGGTTTCTTTTAATCCCTTCCTACTGTTTAACCACAGGAACACTCAGATAGAGGATCATTCCTCCTTAAAGCGCCAGCCCACTTGAGACAGACGCCTGCTTAATTGAGGACTTTTTTCCACTCTTAAGTTAAGCAAACATGGTTCTTTGGGCTAATAAATTGCCCGATGTAATGAGCTCTTTGTTAAATGGAGGTCTGGTTCCTGAAGAGTTTAGGATTCAGAATTAATCTCCATGTTTGAGGCTGGCGCAGGTCACCGTGGCCCCCGCTGCTGGTTTCTCATTTACTGAGGAAAAACAGACTTGGGTCTTGGCAGCCATCTTGACAACAGAGAGCAGCCGGCCGCTCAGGTAGCTTTCAAACCTGCATGCTTAGCATCTGAGGAGGGATTTTCTGCAGAGAGCGGTCGGATCCGTCCCTTCTGCAGCTTTATCTCGCAGGCGTAGCGCGCCGTTTCACACCGCTCAGCCAAGCTGAATACACAGACACGAAGTGGGTGCCTCTCTGTTTACTCTGGCACTTGGGAGGTGTGCAAATTGCTAGTTTGTTTCACACTCTTTTCCATTCGTCTGCAATCCAAAAGCACACAATCCCAATAATCACTCCTGCTGGGAGCTTAATTAAAATTAATGGCTGCTGCTGACTGCTGACCATGAGTCAGATGATGGATCGTTTTCTTGCGTGTCACACTCCTCCTGTCCTATTTATCAACGCAAAGTACCAACATGTACAGCCAGAATATGTTTACCTAAACCAAGGAAATATGCAATTCATCTTTTTATTTATGCTGAGCGCTAGACAGAACCTGAATTCACATGAAAAACTGTTATATTAGGTAAAAATGTTCAATAATATCTTTCAAAAGTTTCTAGAATTAAAAAAAATAGAAAAGCACTGACAGCCCCAGTTGCACATATATTTCTGCACAGATTGGATCAGACTTTTTTAATCCCAGATATTCCAGAATAAATTCCTGGAGGGAACATCCTCATCTTGGATCTCCTCTGAGGGATTTAATGTCTTCAGATTTTCAATCCTGTTTAGTTTGGAGGATCACCGCATCACAGACACCACTGCACCGCTTTATAAAAACCCAGTGTGAGAAAATAAATCCATTTCTAAACTGTCTGATGTTGGCCTGAATCCGCTGGGATTTCAGCAGATTCAACAAAAAACCCGGGAGATGCGTCTAAAAGCAGCAACAATCAAGTGGTAAAGAAACCAAATCGTCTATTTCTCTCAATAACTAACAAGGCTGCAGCTAATGATCAGCTTAGTCATCGATTATTGTCCCATTCTGCAGACTTTTTATTAACTGTTGAAAACTATTTTACATATGAAAGCTAACAAACAATTTAGTTTTTTCTAAGGAAAACATTTTATTGATCAAACTGCAAAAACTTTCCCTTAATGTAGCAACATTTGACCAAGTGAAGCCAAAACCGGCACTTTAATTCTGAGCCGAACATAAAAAATAAATTTTTTTATTGTAACTGAAAAAAGCTTTTTTTTGTACAGTTTTGACTTGATTAGACTTTACTGTCATTACACAAAGACACGGCAGTGAATTGAGCAACCAGACACCAAAATAAAAATAATGCTGACAAATTGCAGGTGTGACTGAATATCCATCCATCCATCCATCCATTTTCTTCCGCTTATCCGGGATCGGGTCGCGGGGGCAGCAGCTTCAGAAGGGAGGCCCAGACTTCACTCTCCCCAGCCTCTTCTTCCAGCTCCTCTGGGGGAACCCCAAGGCGTTCCCAGGCCAGCCGAGAAACATAGTCCCTCCAGCGTGTCCTGGGTCTTCCTCGGGGCCTCCTCCCGGTGGGACGTGCCCGGAACACCTCACCAGGGAGGCGTCCAGGAGGCATCCTGACCAGATGCCCGAGCCACCTCAACTGGCTCCTCTCGACGTGGAGGAGCAGCGGCTCTACTTTGAGTCCCTCCCGGATGACCGAGCTTCTCACCCTATCTCTAAGGGAGAGCCTGGCCACCCTGCGGAGGAAACCCATTTCGGCCGCTTGTATCCGTGATCTCGTTCTTTCGGTCATGACCCAAAGCTCATGACCATAGATGAGGGTGGGAACGTAGATCGACCGGTAAATCGAGAGCTTCGCCTTTTGACTCAGCTCTCTCTTCACCACGACGGACCGGTACAGCGCCCGCTTCATGGCAGACGCCGCCCCAATCCGCCTGTCGATCTCCCGCTCCCTTCTTCCCTCATTCGTGAACAGGATCCCCAGATACTTAAACTCCTCCACTTGAGGCAGGACGACCCCCTGACCCGGAGAAGGCACTCTACCCTTTTCCGGCTCAAGACCATGGCCTCGGATTTGGAGGCACTGAGCCTCATCCCGGCCGCTTCACACTCGGCCGCGAACCGTTTCAGCGAGAGCCGCAGATCACGATCTGATGAAGCCATCAGGACCACATCATCTGCAAAAAGCAGAGATGCGATCCTAAGGCCACCAAAACGGATCCCCTCAACACCTCGGCTGCGCCTAGAAATTCTGTCCATGAAAGTAATGAACAGAATCGGTGACAAAGGGCAGCCTTGGCGGAGTCCAACTCTCACCGGAAACGAGCCCGACTTACTGCCGGCAATGCGGACCAGACTCTGACACCGGTCATACAGGGACCTGACAGCCCGTATCAAAGGGCCCGGTACCCCATACTCCCGGAGAACCCCCCACAAAGGCCCCCCGAGGGACACGGTCGAACGCCTTCTCCAAGTCCACAAAACACATGTAGACTGGTTGGGCGAACTCCCAGAACCCTCCAGGACCTGCTGAGGGTGTAGAGCTGGTCCAGTGTTCCACGACCAGGACGAAAACCACACTGCTCTTCCTGAATCCGAGGTTCGACTATCCGACGGACCCTCCTCTCCAGGACCCCTGAATAGACCTTTCCAGGGAGGCTTAAGAGTGTGACCCCTCTGTAATTGGAGCACACCCTCCGGTCCCCCTTTTTAAACAGGGGGACCACCACCCCGGTCTGCCAATCCAGAGGAACTGCCCCCAATGTCCATGCGATATTGCAGAGTCGTGTGAGCCAACACAACCCTACAACATCCAGAGCCTTAAGGAACTCCGGGCGGATCTCATCCACCCCCGGGGCCCTGCCACCGAGTAGTTTTTTGACCACCTCGGAGACTTCGTCCCCAGAGATTTAACAATATATAAAAGTGTTACTTGTACAGGCAAGAAGAGAAAAGTAATTATTGAATGTAATGTGTAATTTCTTCACTAAATGGCTTTTTTGGCATCTATGCACTCCAGCTAATCAATTAATAAATTATTTTATAGTTTCAACAATCAATTCATCATAATTAACCTGATTAATCACTTCAGCCCTAAAAACTAATACATTATCACAAAGAACAGATTCTCAGAATTATTAAGGGTTAAATGAAATATGAACTCCAGTTTGCTAATTTATAACTTCCTAAATGAGAAACTTCTGGAGAAATGACCTTTGAACCGATGATTTGTTTCCATAACAAGCCAAAGCATGGAGGTGGAGCAGTCATGATATGGGCTTCTCCACATAAAGTATTTGTCGAATGTGGGTCCATGAAACTGAAGCTTGATCCAAACTGGTTCATCAACAGAGGAGACAGAGACACACGCTTCATAAAACGCACTTTACTAAACGTTTTGCTTTTACTTCTGTTTTAGTGATTTCATGACACTGTAGTTGTTTTAGGTCTATTTTTTTTGTCCTTTTCATATTTTGAATGTTGATTGATTTGACGTATTGGTACTTAAAGGTGGTTGTATCAGCTGTCGAATTATGGGATGTCCCCCCATCCACCAACACACACAACTTTTCCATTTTTGGCTCCGTCTGGGTTTAATGAGTTCATGAAATGTGACTGTGTGAAATATGTTGTAAATGCTCCATGCAGAAATCAAAGAATAAACGACCTGAATTCAGCAGACTGTACGCAGATTACAGCAGTTAAATTAAATAGTTTTACAAGGAGGCATGAAGACCCAGAAATCTGTGGCTCCTGTTTATGACCATGAAAGTCTGAGGCTAAAGCTGCTCCTGTACCAAGTGAGAAAGTATTAAAGTTTCTGGTTTTCTGCTCAAAGGGTCAGACAGGCGCTCCAAATGCAAATCAATCTCATAAATTAAGCAAATTCCCCTCATTTCCTTCGCAGAACAAACTTTTGAGGTGAAAATGGTGCAAAACCACTGGTGGAAAACAAATAAGGATTTCTAAAGTCAAATAATTAATTACCATTTATTTCTTTAATTTGAGTTCTCTAGACTTTGACTTTTTTCCAACTTATTCTTCTATTTCTTTCAGCACATATAGGTAACAATTATTAGAATAGACTAGAATAGAAAGATGACTTTGAGAAATTAGAAAAGTGTCTTGTTTTCATACATCTCTTATGAAAACACAAACCTGCAGCTTTAAACAAGCAGTTTTAATGAGCAAATTCTGTGCAATTATTTGCAGAGTTGATAAACAACCCAAAACCTGATGCAAGTCAGTTTTCCTTCCATTCCTCCATAAAACTTTCACAGACAGAAAAGCCGGCATCCAAACATGGTCGTTAAAAAGCAAAATGCAGAACAAAGTGCTCAGTGATTAACCAGACGCCTGGGTTTATAAAGCCGGCTGACAGGAAAAAAAGGGTACAAACTTAATCAGAATCATAAACTAAACAGAAAAACAACAGAGTTCCTCAGCTCTGAGTTTCCAGTTGGAGGAGAGGCTTCGATTGTGTCAGCGCTAAAACAGAAATAAAATCCTTACATATTTAGGCAACTTTTGCAAACTTTCCTCATTTGAAAAGCTGAGATTACGTAAATAAAATCATGATGGATAAAATGTTTCTGTGCAACATGCAATGAAAACCAAAGTGAAAACATGGGAGTATGAGAACATAGCCTTGGGGAACGCCAAGGTTAAAGGGCAACAAAAGGCAGGCATTAAGCGCCTAATGGACCTGGTTACATGCATTTTATATAAATGTATTTATTGTTATCAAGGCTGCTGGTGTGGAAACAGTGCCGTCTTTGCATTAGAAAAGTTCAATAGAAACAGAAAAAAATTCAAAATAATTTCCAGGAAAAAACATTCAGGCTCACTGGAGGTGGTCTTTGGCATTTCTGAAACTTGATCTGGCTCTAGAGTTGCTAAATAAGTTCTGATGTAGCGAACATTTAAACATTCTGTGAATTGAAATAGGCCTCATTCGCATCTTCTTTTTTTTAATTTTTGCTAAATATTACAAGTTTGCTCAAAATTTGCAATAATTGGACGGAAACGTCGTTATCAACTTTTCAGAAGACGGCCGACCCAGCAGTGACTGGACTTCCTGCAGAAAAACCAGAACCACAGCAGCAGCTGCAGGTCATTATTCAGTCCATCATGTGCCGATTGACTACTGGAGCATTTATCTCCAATAAATGGTTTATAGGTGATAATATCTATTACTTTCTAAAATAATAGACAAACAAGCTGCTATTTAAACTAGTTTAAAAAAGCCAGCATGCCTCATACACATTACAGTGGCTTCCAATAGAAATCATTTCAGCAAGTTATTGATAAGATCAATAAACTTTAGATTAACTCACTAATCTGCTAATAATTAATTGCAGATTAATAGGTCAACTGTCCTTCAATAACAAAGGCATAAAGTTTTCATAATATGCTGCCTAAAACATAAATAAGCACATTATTTTATTTTATATTTTAGCTGTATTAAATACTGACTGAATAAACATAAATATATTATTAAAAGGTGAAACTTAAGGATTTTGTGTTTATATTTAAAACAGAACCGCATAAAATGCATTTTGCATCCCAAATCAAACTCTGCTTGGACTATTTCTCTCTCCTGATCTGGGATGACTCCGCCATAATTATTTCAGCGCTAACTGGCTGCGCTTAAAGACGACCAGCGGCGCCCTCTTCTGGATGGCAGCCAAACTACAACACTGAAAAAACGGTGTAAGCTTTTGAGATTTTATCGATGACACTTGACAAAATGTAATGTTTGTTGTTGGCCTTCACAACTGTTGACTACAAGAAGTATTTATGTTTTCATGTTTTCATAAACAGACGTTATTAGTTAATTGATTGAATAATCGAAGTCGACTAAATGTTTGCACCCGTTCAACAAAAAGCAACAAACTGTCATGCACATGCATATCTGCTGAATCTTCTGGATAAATATTTTTTTGCTTTCTTCAATCTAAAACTCTAAAAATTAGTTTAAAGCAAACAGCTTTGCATCTTCAGTTACATCTGCCCCAAAAGTGATGATGCATCTATAAGTTGCAGGACTGAACTTGGGCGGATAGGAAAGTCTAGTCAAAGTCAAAATCAAAACTGAAAACTGATGTTTACAGATGTTTTTCACCCAATCTGAGCTTGAGATGTTTTGTAAAGTAGAATACATCTGGTTATTACAAAAACACCTGTCCTTATTTATGCACCTTTGTGTTTGTCACATAAAACACCAATAAAATGTAACAAAATGTGCTGTTAAGCAACAAAATGAGTAAACGCTTAAAGGGTATTAATACTGCACACTGTATGCACCAGAGTAGTGGTGAGTTGCGGCTTTTGGGCAACCGGCCGTCTGGTCAGCAGGTTTACATTGGCACACACTCCTTGTTGGCTTAGAGGAGAATGAGGGCCAGCAGCTTTAGATGAGCCTTTACATTACTGGGATCTGAGCAAACAGTGCAGCTCCTGATGGATGGAGCAGCACTCCATCAACCTGCCCTGGGATTCAAATGAAGCCTGACGACCAGCAGGAGTTCAGCGCGTTGATCTCCATGCAGAGATCTGGCTGCTTCGCTGCTGTGGACCGAGGGAGCAGGGCAGGAAGAGGCGGTGCGCTACGACAGGCCCACTGTACACACAGTTTCATATTTTGAGAAAAAAAGTCAAAATAATGTTAGATAAATTCAGAGAATTACAAGAATAAAGTCTACAATAATAAAGCTGAAATAATACAAGAATATTAGAAGTGTGAGAAGTCAAAATGAGAAAAAAAAACATTGTATTCTGGGAATAAATTCTTAAAATTTTGAGAGTAAAGTAGTAATACATGACAAAGTTAGAATATTTCAGGAAGCCATTATAATAAAAGTCAAAGTAATAGAGTAAATTCATAGTATTACGAGAATAAAGTAAAATGACTTGACTTTTCTAATTTTATTGTTTCTTTTTATAACTTTCTCAGCGTGACCCTGACACTCCGTCATTAACCAGTTTCAGGAATCTGTTAAGTCAGACTAGAAGCGGATTTTATGTGAAACTGGCCTGCCGTAGAGCTGCTGCAGCCGCCTCTCCTGCAGTTGGTGGCGGCGGCGGCGGTTCACGGGGGAATGACGGGAGGTTGCCGCCGTGTCTCCAGCCTCTAAAAAACACAGACGGCTGTTTGTGCGGCGCAACCTCCGCCTCCCCACCGAACCCTACCTTGGTCTCCAACTCTCAGCTCCTAATTCACACTTCATAAATCAAGATGACCTGTCCCGGTGTGAATTCATCCCTCTCTGCGCCGGATAATAGTGGCCCTATTGTTCCCCGACACAAGGATTCATTTCAGGGGGGACAGACCCTCGTCGAGTCTGACGGGGCTCTTTGATAGCTGCAGCGGCTCCTGCGTGTCCGGGGCCCCGGCCCCGCAGCGCCCCGCGTCAGCCTGCGTCTGCTTGGTAGATTTTCAGCGGCTCTGGCAGCTCCTGCAGCTCCAAAAATAAGAACGCTAATTGGCCCGTGTTTATTTCTGCATGGGAGACATAAGTGTTTTTAGCAGGTTGTTTGTGGCACGACGCTTTAACAGTCGCGGCTCTCTGGGAGGTAACTGCACGGAAAAAAGAGCCGACTTTCCCCATTTTTAATAAATAAGCTCTTTTATAAAACATTCTGGTACTACAGTATAGTTGTGTGTGAGGCTGGCATGGCAGAGCGTGACATCATGAGCGTTGACTCATGAGCAGATGAGTGATGCACACTGAGCTTTTTGCCTCGTATTTAGTGGCACATAAACAGCAGTAAAGCCTCACTCTGCTCCTGTCTGTCTCCCTGCAGCTAACGGGAGGGGGGCAGCAATGAAGCAAGTGTTTCTATGGGGTGAGGGGGCTCTGAGCTCTGCACACAGCAGACCTCTGTCACCTGTTGCCACCAGCGGGAGGCTCAGGCGACGGGCGGGGGGCCAAGCCTGGCGGCCAGCGGCAGGACCCTGGCTCCACCTATAGACAGCTCGGTGGGGTGATTTACTCCCCCCGTCCCGAACGCCTCCATGGTGGGATGGTTTGGGTACACGGTGTGTTACAGAAGCAGTGGCGAGCAACCAAGTTTGCATTTCTAATAATGCACCAAACTGCTTTCCCCAGATCCTGGAGGAAGCTTCGATGCTAATAATCGAAGGGAAACCCTGCAGACCTAATCCCAATCTAAGGCAAAGACTTTCTCTCCAAGCCAGGCTGGGTTAGACTTTCAGAGAAATTCATGAGAACTCCTACTGTGTTTGTTACACACATTATGTCACTGGATAAACTGGGATAATGAAGAGCAGTGCATTCACACTGCTTTAATCCAACTCCAGTCCATTTGTCTAGAAAGTCCGGTTCGTTTGGGGAGATCTGAATGTGTGATTTAACTCTGATCCACCTAAAAACCTCGGTCTCATTTCAGTTGAAGTGAACTCTGGTGCGGTTCAAATGCATATGTGAACACCAATCAGACCAGGAACCACTTAGAAAGCAGCAAGCAGATGACAGTGCAGGGCATTCTGGGTAAGTACAACCAAAACAAATATGAGAGTCTAGTACTAGCAGGAGAAATGGCAAAAAATCTTCTAAAATCTGAAACTACCATATTTTCCACACTATAAAGCGCAGCTAAAAACCTTCAATTTCCTCAAAAGCTGACAGTGCGGCTTATAACCCCGTGCGCCTAATATATGGACCAATATCGAGCCACAACAGGTCTAACAACTACGGTAAGCAGCCGCTGACTTCATTTTTGCCCATAGAAGAAGAAGCACGCGGCGTATGCTGGGATAGTTGTCAGAACGCTGGTTTGTTAATAAAGTTTGACTGACCTATCTACCTACCGACCGTCTAGAATCAGGTCGTCTGCAGGTCATCTAGCATCACGTTCTCCACCAACATGCTGTGCGCGAACGGAGAAGGGTGACCATCGTCCGGCCCAGACGCCCCGGCCCAGGAAGGCTCTCCTTGCCGACCCGAGTCGGACTGTTTTGTTGACATTCTTTTGAGTGCAGCTCCATCTAGTGGATGCATAACGTAACTCCAGCCTCTACAGTAGCGCCTATTCTACACGCCTTATAATCCGGTGCGACTTATAGAGAGGAAAATACGGCACTCCATTTTCACACAGGAGGAAGTTGCACTCATATAAAGAAGTTTTGGGATCCTAGGTTGTTGAGTCATTTTGGTAGTTTGATTTGATTGTAGTTTCATTATGTGTTTTTATTTTGGTTAGATCTGTTTCTGTTGCCACTTTCTCTCTCCTCAGTCTCCCTTCACTCACTCCTGCAGTCAGTTAGCTCATCAGCTCAGGTCTTTTGTGCAGCATTCAACCTCCCCAGTATTTAAGGCTCTCATTCTCAGTCACTCCTCTCCAGATTCTCCTGTCTACTCCCTCCAGTCACCATTTTTGTTCTTCCTTTTATTAATAAAACTCCACTTCAGTCTCTGAAGCCTGAAGCTGTTGGGTCCATCAGATCACACCGTCACAAGACGGTTTCCGTGTTGTTTCCTTCAATAAGTTCCAAGAACTACAACCATGAGGCACGAAAACCTCTGAAGAAGAGATGAACACAACTTAATTCTTCACAAAATGTAAACAAAAATGATGCGGCGTCAAATTTTAGTGATTGTAGGATTTCTCTTTATTCAGGACTTTCATAAGCAATCAACTGATAATTAATATTTTGTGTTATTGTGATGTGAACAAACATTTCCATCCCAACAAATTCTGTCTTACACTGAGCAACAGGCTAGTGGAGATAACCACAGGAGAAATATACTAAAATACTTAAAAGGAGCATCATGGAGACCCTGGAGGAGCTGCAGAAATCCACAACTCAGGTGGGGGAATCTGTCCACAGAACAATTATTGGTGATGAAAAACCGCATCCATTGTTGAAAGAAAACCATAATGAGTTTTGTAAGAAGTTTGTTAAAGACAAAATTAACATGATCCCAGTTGCTGGCAAGATAAACGGAGCCAAATATACTTTTACTGCCTTTAATTTGGTCTCGATGTGAAAACTACCCTAAACAATAGCTGTAAATATGGCAAGAAAAGGTTTTAAAAGTATTAATGGTTGTTTATTGGTTGGCTGAGCAGGCAGCATCAGGTCACATGGGACAGATTAACCTATTACTACAAACACCAGTCACTCAGTTAGGCCAATTATTTGCTGAAGAGACTTGTTTTTTTTGGCTTGGCTCCTTTCTTCTAATTTGTTTTCGTGTTTATTATCATTAAACTCAGTTTTAATTATAGAAACAGTCTGACTTTTATGTCCTTTGAGCCACTGGTAACTCAAAGACTGCAACAGGTATGAAGAGAAAGGCGGGTCCGGCTGACTTTAGGCATTGTGGTGTAAAAATATTTCAACCTCCAAGTATTGGTTGGTTTAAAGGGGATCTATGATGCAAATTCACTTTTTGGATGTTTTCATACTTTCATTTGGGTTTATTCTGCTTATAAAAACAATCCAAGTGCTTAAAAAACATCCAGATCATTTTTGGTTTCTGGAAAATGAGCCATTTCCAAAACCAACTGATTGTTGACTCACACTGTGCTGTTACCTAGCAACCCCAAAACGTTACCTAGCAACTAAAGCTGAGCTCCAGCCTGTTTTTTCTGCTGGTTTTCCCACTGTATGCAAGTGGGACAAGGACAAGTGTTTTGTTGTTGACTCACCATCTTGCCATCCAGAAACTACTTGCTGCATTCTTGTTGTTTGTGCAAAAGGCTCAACTTCTGCTGGTTGTATAGTTGTGCATCTGTTTGAAGCCATTTTCACGGGGAGTGTAAACATTGAATGGGAGGCGTGGCCAGCAGCAGTGTTTTTGGATAGAGACAAAATGAATGCCAAAACTGAGCAGACTAAAATCTCATTATCTAAGAACGATTTTGTGAAAAAAAAGAAGAGAGCATGTTTTGCACAGCCAACAAACATAACGTGTTCAAGGAAGCTTAATAGGCCATCTTTAAGGGAACTAAACTAATGTTTGGTGAAATTCAAACTGTCCTACAAACACATTTATATTCACCAGGTAAAAAAACAGAAAACATTGCATGTTCCAACTTTGGTTTACACACAACTGTCAGACCACAAAGTGTCAGCTTTACTGACTGGTCAACAAACAGAAAAGCTGAATGGATGGAAGCCGTGACGCTTCTCAGGCGAGCCTGTCGGCCCGAGCCGAGGAAGGAAGGGAGCCGCAGCGGCTCGGGCCGAAATGAAGACTGACAGCGAGAGGAATGAGACCTGCACCAGAAGAAGAGGGAGGGCAGGGCCAGTCCTCGTCGGTAGCTGCAGCAGGCCTCCGTCCTGCTGTGGAAAGGGTTAACACGAGACAGTAAAGTGAATCCAGATGTGCTGTTATTATTAATATCTGTGGCTGATGAATGGGAAGGTAAAATTACAGGCGCCAGCCAGGGAGGCCCCCGTGCGTTGCCCTGCCACCCAGGAGCTCCCAGCTCCCTCCTCAGGCTCTCACAGCAGCGGCGTGGGATGAGATGGCCAGCTGAGCGAGAGCCGGCGTGGCTTCAATGAGTCCAACAAGCAGGGGGGCAAAGAGCAGGCTGGCAGACAAGTCTTCACTTTCACCGACCGCCGTCTTCAGACTCAACCTCAGACCTTAAATTCAGCTCCGCTGCTGCTCTGCATCTCTTCAGTCATTTCATTCCAGCTTCTGACTAAAAGCAAACCACAGATCAGATCCTTCACACAGGAGCTCCATGACTGTGAGGCTACAACACTCTTAATGCTCTCCACAAACATTTTCTGCACCAAAATGAAGGAATTTCCCTTTATAAATGGGAGGTTTCTACACCCCACCATCAGTTTCAACCTTGATGTAACAAAAACTGAATTATCTTCTCAGGAGCTGTAGGGATTGTTGGTAAAATGTTTTTTTTTATAAATATATATATAAAATCCTGTTCAAGAACATCAACTTAGCATAGTTCTTCTGGTGGGTGCAGTTAGAAGAGATGCTTTCTGGACCCTAAAGTCTCCCACACACTTCCACTTACAGCACGGATTCTGTGAGCCGCCCAACGTTGTTCACAGGACCACAAATGGCCCCGAGCCACACTTTGAACACTCCTGGTCTATAGCCTAGACCAGGGTTGAGCAATGCAACGTAAACACTTTTATTTTAGGGGTAAAGATGCAGTTGGCCAGCGTGGGGCGCAGCAGTGCTCAGCACAGCTGCAGACCTGCATGCCGGCACCATGCAGCGCATTGTAAAGGTGCTGAAAGCAAACTCACCCTGAGAAACTTTCCCTCTGTATCTTCAGATTTCATTTTGAGTGACCCAGTTTTAAGCTATTTATCTTTTACTATGTTTAGCAAATTAATAAAAGACGTGACGTAATAAGCTAACTTTATGACATCACGGTATGCAGTACCTTGCGGCTCACTAGGTGGCACCCAGGGACCACAGTTTGGTCTAAACCTGGATGGATGGAGGCTCTTAAAGCTCCCGACTGAAGCGATAAAGCGGAGCAGACAGAAACCAACAAGCCGAGTGAAGCTCACTCCGGCACATCTGTGGACTGATAGGAAGGAGCTCATAATCACTTTAGTGCCTCTATAAGCTCCTCACACCCTGCAGGTCTCACCTCAGCCAGCCTCCTGTGGAGGTTCAATAAAGTCACACCGGTGTTTATGCCTCTTGCAGACATGGAGACAGACCGTTTTTAATTCAACTACTGTTCTCTCTTTTCACCTCTCGTCATAAAACACGACACCAAGCTGGCCCGGTTTGTGTGCTCCAATATTAAAGAGTTGTTCTGTTGTTTTTGCACCAAACCCTGGTGCTCAAGGAGGTGGCAGGAGGTTTTTCTGCACTTTCCCCATAAGCTGTTATTGCACAGTCCAAAATATACACTAACACAGAATTACTGTCAGTAAAGTCGAGGTTGTCTTAGAAACACAAGCATAAGCACTCACTGCACATTTTTAACAGTTCTGCCGTCATAAAATCAAAACAAGTCCAAGTGGCTTAAATGCAGTTCTGGTTAAAACTAAAACTCAGCTGGATTTTTACAATGTTTCCCTGAAAAGGGACATTTTCTTGGCTGAAATTGGTCCAAGAATCAGAAAAACATGCATGTTTTTGTAATTTTTTTTTACAAAAGCTATATAGTCCTGAACTTTGCATAATAGCCCCTTTATAAAGGTGAGCTATTATGATTTTTTAAATAGGTTAGGATAGGTCTATGGCCTACCCAAAACATGCTCATTACATTTTTTTTGCACAAAATCATTTTTAGATTTGTCTGATCATTTCATACTATTTTTAGGGTCTCTGTTACTTTTACTCCAAATGAGCTGCTGCTGGCCACGCCCCCAACTCATCATTTACGCTCACACATGAAAATGGATGCAAACAGACATGCATTTATACAGTGGTACATCTTTGAAAAGCAGACATGGAGCCTCCTGTACAACTAACAAGAATGCAGCAAGTGGTTTCTGTATGGTAAGTCAACAACAAAACTTTCGTCTTCACCAGCAGCCACTGTACAGCGAATACAAGCTGAACAAACATGCTGGAGTTCTGCTTGGGTTGCTAGGCAACAGGCGGAACTCTGCTGGGGTCGCTAGGTAACAGCCGAGGTTGATACGTGACGCGATTCGTTTAATTACATTCCGGAGGCTTTTGAAACGGCTCATTTTTCACCAAAAAACATAAACTTAATGCCAAAACAACGGCCGGCTGGTTTTATTAAGCACTGGGGCTGCTTTTAGAAGCAGTAGAAAACCAAAAGGGAAGTACAAAATGTGAAAAAATGTGAATTTTACATATTATGCCCCCTTTAAACCTTTATTACTAGGGATTTAGGAAACGCAGCAGGACCAGGAGCATATTATAATTTTCCAGTAAACAGGAGTATTTGTCAAAAAGCAGAGTTGTAGTTCATACGTGAAATGTTTCTGAAATTCCTGACCACATCTCTACAGTGCTTAGATTTTGTGGTTCACCTTTACTGATGCAGCAGATAAGAAAAGGAATACAGTTCCTAGAAACCGCAGGATGCAGCAGAGAGAGACCAGGAAAGAAGAAAGGAGCGTAAATCCAGTAGTGGGGAGTCCGGAGGCCGGCCGGCCACAGGAGCTGTTCTTTTAACCGTCCGCCTGCAGGGAACGGGGGGGCTGATCGTCGGGAGGAGGAGAACGGGGGTGTGGAGGCGTCCCGCCCGCTCGGGTTGCTGCTGTTCCCATGCAGTCCTGTGGGAGCCGAGCCAGCCGCTGTGTCGCTGTCTGCCCCCCCCAGCCTCACCTTCAACATGACAGCTCAGAAGAAGAACTCATGCTGGCTTTACTCGCCCTCCTTTGTGCCTTTTCAGCAGTGGGATACCAGACAAATTATGCTTAATGACTAGTGGAGGTTGCCAGAGCAATAGCCGCTTTGTTGCTACTGCCAAGTGTGTAAATGTTAAGGGTGCAACTCTGAGAGCTGCAGAGCAGATGCACTTCCTGCTGCTGGAATAAACACGACCAGGTCTCTGGGGTTCGCTCTAGAGATGGACCCAAACACATGGACCGGCTCCGGGACCAGAAACACGACCAGGTCTCTGGGGTTCGCTCTAGAGATGGACCCAAACACATGGACCGGCTCCGGGACCAGAAACACGACCAGGTCTCTGGGGTTCGCTCTAGACATGGACCCAAACACATGGACCGGCTCCGGGACCAGAAACAGCAGAAATGAGCAGCTGCTGTCGAGTCCCTACATCACCAGCTCTCCACCGCCATGCTTCACTGCGAAAAACTAAATCTTACCAAATATTTCTGTATAGTTTCTTGTGCAAATATCTTAGTACATTTGAAATAAAACAAAACTAACTTACAAGTAACTTTTTTCCTTAATATTAATGAAAATGTAATGAAACTGGTGCTTATTCCATCAACATTAAAGAATTAACTTAAAACAAACTGCTGAAAAGTTACTTTTAAGTTAGTTCTCTCTGATTTAAAGTGCTGGAAGATGTTTGAAACTAGACGAAAATACTTTTGCAGTTCCTGTGTTTGCAGTGTTGACAGTTGGTTTGAGGCATTTGTGCTAAAATGTTGGATTTTGTTCTTATTTTACTAAAACATTGTTTATGAGTCCATCTGTCACGTCCGCCAAAATAAAATAATTACATCACATCCTCAGCATTAGTCCTGAATAAAATAAAATAAAGCTGCTAATTGGGTGTAAAAAGGGAGGCTGTGGAACAGGAAGTCAGGTCTGTAGGTCTTGCTTATAATAGTTCAGGTTGAAGCAATGACAGTTCAGAGCTTTATTGGTGCCCTCTAGTGGTCAGTTAAATATTAGTTGAAATAAAGTATACAATGTCTTAAAGCTGCAGTGTGTAATTTTTATTAAAAAACATTGTTTCACATATTTGTTTAAACTGTCATGACAGTAAAGTATGAGAAAGAATCTGTGAAAACAACAGAAACAAGCTGACAACTAGCGTCAATCAGCTTGTGTATGTGCTGCTCAGCCCCCTTGCTCTGTGCTACTTTGAAGTTTCTTCCCAATAGTCTGCCATGAATGCTAATGATAAACATGTCCACACATCATGGGAGATAAACAGTTTTTCTGTAACAATAGGTTGTTTCTTTAGGGTGTGCACGAGGTTGATTGACAGCGCTATGACCCGCCTCCTGGCTCTGATTGGTTGTTTTTGATCAGTAGCGGTAAATTTCTGCAGACAGAAATAATAGCTTAGGCAGAAGGTGGAGGAGATCAAGCTTTTCACAGAATATCACAACATAAAAAAACAATTATATATTATATATATATTATTATATATATATATATATATATATATATTATATTATATAAAAGTTACACACTGCAGCTTTAAAGTGAAGTTTCATTCTTTGTTTGAAGAATTGCCAATCCCTTGGGCTGAACTTTCTGTCCAGTCCGTCTAAGATGTTTTCCTTGTGAATAATCTCGGTCTTATCATAATCTACCAGGTTAATGTGCAGCTGCTTTTGGTCATTGCTGATGTTTTTCAGACTGGGTGTTGTATTAACTCAGACCTGGAGGCTCCAGAGCATCGAAACGGAGCAATGGTTTGATTTTTCAGGCATGATCACCCGACGCCACAATATTCGGAAAGCGGCCAACTCCACCATGATGGACGCCAGAACAACCTAGAGCTTATCAGAACAGAGGCAGTGGCCTAACGCTGCTTTTATTTTGTTGATTTCATAACATTTTGATTAATTGGTCTCTAAATTGCCTTCTGGTGTCTGTGTGTCTCTGATGGACTGGAGACAAGCAATTTCCAATTAATCAATTGTGTGGCACATTCCACATTTCTGCCAGGATTTACTGCAGCATCTGCACAGGATTCACACCAATCAATATACCTGACTGATCCAGATTAGATAAGATACTCAGTCAACATGGGTATTTAACTCTAAAACATAGCACGGCTTTCATTATTATGCAGATGATGTTCAGGTTTTTGCTGCACATTAAATCAGTCATGAATTTTAGCTCCAGTGGATTCTTAAAGATAATTTATCTATGTTTTTTAATCCAGGTGGAGCTGCAGCCTCAGAATGGTTTTATTTTTAAGTATTTTTGGTCAATTCTGTTGAATATTACTGGATTTATCAACTGAACATTTCCCACATTAGTAAATACGTAATTTTCACTTTTTTGTTTTGTTTATTCCCATTATAAAAAGCCAGATCAGAGATGTCGCCATGGAGAGATTTATCCTCACTGAGGTTGAATTACAAAGCAAAGCAGGGAAACGTTAATTGATTCCTAATCGTTGTAACTTTAGTGGGTGGGTAGAGCAAATGTTACAAGCTTGGATTTCCACCGATTGGAGGACTGAAAAATGAGGAGCGGTGCAGAGAGGAGACTTTCTAAAAAACCTGGAGTCGCTCTGATTGCTCCCCAGGGAGACATTTCCACCCCAGTGTCCCACAAATGACATGTTTCCATGTAACATAATCTGCTTTCTTTAAGAGGGGACGCTCCAGTCGGAGTCGCATTCTTCCCAGCAGCCCTGCAGTCAGACCCTGAAAATGTGCCGCTTTCTTTTTCTGCTCCATTTTTCTTCTGAAACATTTGGGAGCTCATATCGTGGACTAATGGACATAATTCAGGATTGTAAGGAAGTCTCTTAAACCCGATATCTGTCAGCTCTTCGTAGGGAAAGAGAAGCAAACTTTACAGCCCTGAGAAATCCTTTGCTTTGCACACAGAAAATTAACAGGCAATTTGTAGCAAAGAGATGTGTTGTAGTTTGGATTAGACATTCACATAAACGAAGAGTTTTCCACTGCTGCACGCTGAGAGACGTTTGTTTTCCAAAGAGTTTTTCTCACACTGAGACACAATACAAAGGCCTCCTCAGAGTGGAGCTTTCAGCACAGCTTCAGTTAGACGGAGACGACAGAAACCTGTCTGGACATTCAGCAAAAATTTACCTAAAGGCAAGAAAAGCAATTAAATCTGAAAAGGTGAAAAAAAAAATCTGAAGATTTTCCTGATGATCACCAGAGCAGGAGAAGAAGAAACAGAAACGTCTGCAGGGATTCGACCAAAGGATCCCAAATGTTTCCACAGATTACGCTACAAATGTGTAAAGAAACATGAACTTTAATGATGCTTTTATTCTTCACATTTACTCATTATTGATCACTTGTTACATTTGCTTAGAATAAATACTGCTTCACACTTTCTGGACGGCTCCTTCGATCTTTTTCTTGATGCAAACTTTTCCATCTCATGCTTGTTTTGATATCAGTTTTAGAACCAAACTAATAAAAAAATGTGAAAGTAAAATAACAAGAATAAAGTCATATGATGAGAATAAAGTCAATATTTCTAGAATAATGTTACAAGAATAAAGTTATATGGGGAATGAAAGTTATAATATTCCAAGAATAAAGTCGTACAGGTGCAAAAATCAAAACATGAGAATTAACTCATAATATTAAGAAAATAAAAAGTTATGACTATCAACACAGCGTCGTCCAATCAGAAAGACGAGCATAGCAAACATCTCAAGCTACTTTAGCCAATATTTTATAACAAGGATGGAAAAAACTGATTTAAATCTAAACATATTTAAATTTAAATCTATTAGATTCCACTTTATTTTGCATCTCATATTTGTTCAACTTTCTGCTGCCATCTTTAAAAAAAATCATTCAACATGTCCTTAGAGTGGGAAACGGCATAATGGAGGAGCGTCATGATGGTGTTCAGAGGAAGAGGGCCGGACAGAGCAGGAGCTTCTTAAAGAGACAGTGACCCCATTTCAAGGTGTCAGAGCAGGAGCTTCTTAAAGAGACAGTGACCCCATTTCAAGGTGTCAGAGCAGGAGCTTCTTAAAGAGACAGTGACCCCATTTCAAGGTGTCAGAGCAGGAGCTTCTTAAAGATGACAGTGTGACACCCATCTTTCAAGGTGTCAGAGCAGGAGCTTCTTAAAGAGACAGTGACCCCATTTCAAGGGGTGAGAGCAGGAGCTTCTTAAAGAGACAGTGACCCCATTTCAAGGTGTCAGAGCAGGAGCTTCTTAAAGAGACAGTGACCCCATTTCAAGGTGTCAGAGCAGGAGCTTCTTAAAGAGACAGTGACCCCATTTCAAGGTGTCAAATTTCCCTTAAAGTATACGTCTTTTTTTAACTTCATTTTTATAACTGCAGGTTTTGATTTTGTTTAAAAAATGGCACCAAATGTGTGGAAAATAATACCGCCTCTTAAAATGAACATCTCTTTTTGATATTTAAAGGTGAAGTTGCTTTGTTTATAAACTAAATCAGACTAAAACATACAGAAACTGAAACTATTTCATTTTAATTACTCCTTTCCTAAGACATTCGAATAAAGTTAAGTTTTATTGGTCAGTTTGTCGTTTCCTTGCTAGTTTTTCGAGGATCAAAGAGTCAAACTTCTACACTCTTCACCACTATAAACTGATACTGGATTGTAATGCAAAAAGTGCTTGAGTGTTTACATTTAAGACTTCAAATTCTTGATTTTAAATCAGATGGACCCAAGTTTTGGTCTTTCTATAAACAGGAGAGCGTCCAGGAACCGGCGACAGTAGCCGAGCTGAAGGTGGGCCACAAATGGACGAGTGCTGCAGGGAACGTTTCTTTAGTTTGTCACGGCAATTTGCAGCATTTCAGATCCGCAGCAGAGAAATCCGGATTGATTAATGAGCCGCCATGTTGTGACACAGCAATTTGGCACGGAGCGCAGCGCCGTCATTATGGGCCAGCGATCAAAGCAGCCACAGGGGTCAGAGGGAGAGTCTTCACACCGTCCAGGCTCTGCGTGTTCCTCCATCCGATCCCCTGCTGTGCCTGGAACATGGCCGCTCTGTGGTCCAAAAGTTTGGTTTCTAATTTTCACACTAAAGTCAGAAATTAGACAAAAATGGTTTTGTCTTTTTGTGAACTCCATGTTCCAAAGGTGCAGCTTTATTACAAATCAAAACCTATTTTTGGTTGCCACCAAGTCAATCAGAGAGGAAAATACACATTGTTCACACAAAATTTCATTTTTCAAATCAAAAGTTTCAACGTTTCTGCAAAATATCCACAACTTTCAGCTGATGGTTGATGTCCTCAAAGGTATCAATCACATGTTTCAATATTATTTATGTTTATTTCATGAGCGATCATATCAGTTTCAGGTTTTGTAAATGAAAATCTGAAATGTGCGGCGTGCTTTTACATCCAGCCCTGTGAGTCTATTCATTGTAGAACCACATTTTACTCAGGATTTTATTATTATAACAGCTCAGAATGGAATACATGAACCCTAATGGAGAAGAGCACAACACAGCATGATGCTGCCACCCCATGTTTCACCATCGGGATGATGTCTACAACCAATATTTTGCATTCAAACATTTCACATATTTTTTAAACTGATATTCTGATTACAATTCAGTCCAATCACTGTACTCAATCAAACATTGTGTTGATTGGCTCTTATGGATTAATTTGTGCTTCACCTTTTTTTTTAATCATTTGTGGGATTAAAAAGCATAATCTTCTACTTTCAATCATTCCTCACTGAGATTACTGGAAACAAAATAAATTAAGGTACATTTAAAAAAAGAAAATAAAGTACGTCATGGTCAGTTTTACTGGACAATATATCTCCCAGAAGTTATTGTGATAAATGATAAGTTATTTTCAAGCATTTTTAATGGTAATGGCAAAATAAAAATGCTAGAACAGATTCTCAAAGATCACTAAACTTTAAATCTAATGGACATTTAACACTGGAACTGGAAGACTTAATATACAAAATGAACAAACAATGGAAACAAATAAATATTATGAAACAAAATTACCTTTAAAAGATGTCTAGCTGAGACCCAAACTCCAGACTGAAGATTTTTTCTTTTTGTAGAAAACAATAAGTCATGCAACAGGAAATTGTTGAACTTGTTTTAACTTCATTGATTTGATCACTGAAGTGTTGCTTGTGTCATTTAATTTCCTCTAATGGAAAGTCTTAAATGTGTGTATTTGAGAGGAAGAAGTCTGCATTAAGTTGTCTTTTAGCTCAGATCAACATCTGATAAATCGTCTCACGTTTTTTCCATTTTCCTAGTGGCTTCTGCTCTGCAGCAGGTTGGTGGAGACTTACGTTTTCTGGTCAGTCAGTCAGTTTAATGGAAAAACTGGAGTGATTTCAGAGAAGAGTTGATGCAGCTTCCTGATAAATATGACATCTTCCTCCCTCCAGTAGCTGCATCTGGTTTTACACTCAAACCCTGATCTCCAGTCCAGCTGCTCCCATCATGTCCTCTATGAACATTTATTGCTTCAAATCAGCTTCCCAGACACTGCACTGCAAAAAATACCAAATCTTAGCAAGTACTGATGTCTAGTTTCTAGTGCTAACTTAAAAGTAACTTTTTAAAATGATATAAGAGGTGAATAATTCCTTAATGTTGGTGAAAAAGTACGAGACATTTTTCTCATGCTATAAGTAAAATAATTTGCCAGACAAACTTGAACTTTTTCAATCAATATTAGTGAGAAATTGACTTAAAATAAGCTCCTATATTTTGCTAAAAAGTTACTTGTAAGTTAGTTTTGTCATATTTAAAGAGTACCAAGATATTTTGCACTAGAAAGTGGACAAAAATACTTCTTTTCTTGTTTTTGCAGGGTGGAGCACGGCATCCAACCCTGGGAATGACTGTTTCAATCCTTTATTTCCTCTCCCTTCTTAAAGTTTCACTGACGCCAGCTGATGTCTGCAACAAGGGCAGACGGACATGCTGCAACAATTAATTAGGAGACATTCAGGAAAGCTGCTCTGATAATAGAAAATTAAATCAGACCACCCACCTGAAGGGGGCAGAGGATCTGGAAATTATACTCAGTAAGAGCAGAAATACTTCAACATATTCAAGTAAAAGTAAAAAGCAACCATCCAAGAAATTACTCAAGAGTAAAAAAGTATTTGGTAAGAAGTCAAATTAATAATTTAATATTAAAAATTACATCATCAGAAGAACCAAAATATAAAGTTAAGTTCAAATTTTGGCTTTTTAGGGACAACAGTGACAATAATTCATAAGTATTAAAGAAATAACAAAATTGGGCAAAAAAATCATTTTCCATATCAGTTTTATTTTCATTGTAAAACTTAAACTTAAATAAAAACTGCAGGTTGAAACATGTTTTTTATTCAGTGGGAAAAGAATCCAGACATTTTACTTTAAAGTCAGAGGAGGAATACTTATCAATATCAAGTAAAAGTAAATAATAGAAAGTGACTCAAGTGACTAGTTAGTACCAAACTCTGCCACCCACATTTTGTTTTGAATAAAATAGTAGGAGAATGAACGCAAAGCTAAAATCCAGGAGAACTGATTCTATTTTTATTCAATATTTTGTGAAGTTTGAGGAAAAAAAAAGATTTCAAGTAAATCATTTGAACTGATATCTGTGCTTAAAGCCGATAATCTCTGTGGAGTTTCTCTCAACAATGAGCTGGAGCAGAAAGATTAGAGAGTCGCAGTGACTGACAGCAGGTCCACATCCTGCAGCTCCGCACAGCTGATTTATTTTACAGTTTTAACCCTTTTTAGAGAATTCCCAGCATGAAAAAACAAGACGGAGCTGGTGAGGACAGACAGGAGAGTGTTGACGGTGGAAGCTGAGGAGTCTGCGGTCGGCTCGGTTTTATTGTCTCTCCCTCCCAGCCTGGCAGGGAGCCCGGTCCTGCTCCGCTCTGGGCTGGTTTCTATGGGGACGATTCAGTTTCCTCTGAACTGTGACACACATTATAGAGCTTAAGGGGGGATTCACACCCGCTTTAATCCAACTCCAGCCCGTTTAGGTCCGGGTTGCTTGGGGAGATATGAATGCGTAATCGAACTCTGATGTGGCCCAAAAGAGCAAACTTGGACCAAAAGAGTAGCAATAAGTTTTTACTCCAGTAAAAGTAAAAAAGTAGAAAAACAAGAAATGACACAAGTTAGAGGAAAATGTATTTGGTCAGATTAATCATCTAACAGTTGAAAATTACACAGACAGACCAAAATATAAAGTTAAGTGGAAACTTTGTATATTTTACGGAAGAGTACGGAAGAGGATTAGGGCCACCAAAAAAAGGTCAAAATTCTGACTTTAATCTCAGAGTTCTGAGATTAAAGTCAGAATTCTGGGAAAAAAAGTCAGAATTCTGAAATTAAAGTCAGAAAAAAATAAAACAATTCTGACTTTATTCTCAGAATTCTGAGAAAAAAGTCAGAATTCTGAGAATAAAGTCAGATGTTTTTTTTTTCCTTTTTCCAGTGGCCCTAATCCTCTTCCATAATTTTAAGGACCAAAATGACAATAATTTATACAAATAATGAAAAAAAAAAATCAGGCAAAATGCATGTTTCCAAATCAGTTTCTTTCAATAAAGAAACTTAACAAAAACCGCAGGTGTGACTGTTTCTAGTGAATTAATGGTTTGTTTTTCATTCAGTGGACAGAAACCAGAAATTTTACTCAAGTAAGAGTAGAGATACTTCATAAAATTACTGAAGTAGAAGTAAAAAACACAGCATAGTAGAAATACTATGCTGTAAAAGTACTTTTTTCCCCAAGTAAATCTAATTGAGTAACTAATTACTACCCAACTTTGGTTTGGTTAAAATGGGATCTGGTGTGGTTCAAAATCATCACCAAAAGGACAAGAGGTAGCCTTAAAAGCAGGAAGTGAACTACAGCGCAGGGCATTCTGGGTAAATACAACCAAACCAAGCCACATTAGTCTAGCGGGAGAAACAGCTAGCGGTCTTCTGCCAAAGACAAAACAGAAATCTGACCTTCAATCCTTTGCTTACATTTTGTGAAGTAGTAAGTTTTGCTGCGTTTCCATTGTCAATGCAAATAGCACAAATTTACATTAAAAAGTAACATTTTCTAAAAAATAAATAAAATAAAAGCAAACTAAACCCTCATGTTTTTATGTTTTAGGACAAGGAGTTTTTTCAGCTCTATTGAATTTTAAGTATTTCACAAAACTGCAATGGAAACCTTTCATATCACATAAGTTAAGTGATCAACATCCAGGCGATGGCATAAAACACAAAGACGACGCCTGGATCGTGTTTTTTAATGACTTGTCGCAAATGTCCTCATTTAATCGGAAACACCACAATTACAAAATTTTGTTTATTTGATTAATAGACAGTTTTTGCATATTTGGGGAGAAACGCAGCTAGTATCCTCAGAGGTTCTTGTGCTGTTTTTTTCAGTGGGTTTGGTGCAGCGCCCCCACAGGCCAAAAGGGGAACAGTTTGCAGATGGTCTTCCCGAATTAAATAGAATATTGGAACCATTTTAGTCCCATAATAAATAAAATTATGATTCCAAAACAACTTTTTCTATTTGCTCAGGTTTTCTGTTCTGATCTTAAAATCGGATGATCTGAAACAATAAAATTGATACAAAAAAGAAAATCGGTAAAACATCAGAGCAATAACCTGAGATTAATTTAGAATAAGAGCTAAATAAGCAGACAGACTTCAGAAGTCCGCGGCAGCAGTGACTGATGGGCTGCGTCTCTAAAGACGCTGAGGTCAGACTAAACAAAGACCCGGTCCGCTCTGGAGTCTCTGGGGTGGCAGAGGGCAACGCTGCGCCTCTTCTGCCCCTTTGAGTCCAGCCGCAGCTCCTGGCGCTCAGATGAACTACTTAGATTTCAAAAGATGCTCCACTAAAACAAACACTGGCAATGCATGGAGATCAGATAAACGCTAAGAAAATCAAATAACTAAACCGTGACTGCTGCACTGATCACTTGATTTAACGAATTTCTTCAATCCGCAAACACATTTATCACATTTACTATACATGAGAGAAAAGGGGCGTCTTCTTCCTGCTTCCTGTTCACTAATGTAGAAAATTATGGAGATGAATGTGTTTGTGAATTCATCAAATCTGTACTAGAAATTAAAACAAATACTTGGTAAGACTGTTTTTGCAGTGAAATCTGGCATAAACCTGCCCTTCTCTCAATAATTACAAAATCAGTTTTCATGGCCATATACATTAATTCAAGTTGAAAACATTATATCATTAAATTAAAACAAGCTAGCTCTGTCTTGCAGAAAGTTACTTGTAAGTTTACACATTTGAACTAACATAAAACTAAGTTATTTCTCAGGTAAAAGTAGTTTTGCTTCTGAATCACTAGAATAACTTTAAGGCTTATTGGCAATAATCTCTACCTTCTTCTGTGTCTGCCAGACTTTAGCTCTGTTGATCTGTGGTGGAATGGAAAAAAAGGTTGCAAAGTAAACAAGAAAAAAACCTCAGGAATATTATTAAACTGAGTCCTTTATTCCCGAGGAGAGGAGGAATGGTGCCAGCAGCTGTTTTCTGGCTCTGCACCAGGTTTTAGGGAGACTGACAGCTCAACAAACTACAACATGGGAGAATCATCCCACTTAAGTACCACGGCACCAGCCTCATCCAGTAAAGAGCAAACAGCAGAAACACTGTGTGAGAATTCAGGCTGCAGCTTGAATTCCTTCCAGCACTTGAGAGACGGCTTAATAACTGCAGAATTAAACTAATTACAAACACAGCATCGGCGGCGGCGGCAGAACCGATCCGCGCCAAGCTCACGAAACCCCTAAGAGTCTGGATCGCAGCCTATCTTCTGCTTCCAAAAACACACCAATAAAATAACCAAATTAAAGCGAGGTAGATTGAATAATTTATGTACACAAGTCTCAGTTTGTTCCCTCTGTTCTGTTTGTGGATGGAGGAGGTTCTGCTCGTCTGATAAGCCAGCATGGAAACCAACGAGGAAAACACAAAGGATTTCACTCTGTTTTGACAAAAAGACTCAAACTCTGGATGAATCAGGAGAGTTTCTGTTGCTACGGCTGCAGCCAGGCAGCACTTTCAATTTGTGTTCAGGTCCAAAGCTGTAATGAACAGAGGCAGGAGCGATGCCCGGGTTCTGCAGCCAACCAGGTGCAGCTGCCAGCCACTCTGCAAAAACACAAAATCTTACCAAGTATGTTCAGCTAGTTTCCACCTTAACGGATGCACTTAAATAAGACTAACTTTTAAGTAACTTTTCAGCAAGATATAAGCTAGTTTTTCTTGAATATTGATTAAAGCTGAAGTTCCCAAATTGTGGGGCGCGCCCCCTAGGGGGGGCGCCATGCCATTGCAGGGGGGACGCGGGAAACCGCCTGATGAAAAAAATTTTTAAAAAACATGAACGTTGTATGCGCTCGGTTTTTACGTTAGAATGGTCAACTCTCTGTTATTCCTATGTCAATTTAATACAATATGGCCTTCCACACTTCCCATATCTGTCACTTTTATCAAAAGTTAAAACTGTTTAATCCGTTGTTAACACGTGGTAACCTGTGTTTTCCGAGCCGCCTTTAAACGCAACATGAGCGCTACGACCATAGACATAATATAAGAGTAGACGCCGCATTGGCTGCTCCGGCGCAGGAAATATGGCGGCCATCTTGGAGCGGTAGTCCCTCCTACTTTGCTCAATCAAAACAACAGAAGATGCCTCAGCACGGAGGGATATTGTTGTTCGTATCGATGGACTATTGATGTGAGGCTCCACAGACAACATTTCACAAGTAAGATGGACATATTATTGTGTATATATTGTGATTGGAATATTACTGTATTTATGTCCACTGGCGAGATACCAGCTAATATTAGCTACAGTGCTTGGTGTAATACGGTATTCAGCCCCGATATGAAGGATAATTGTGATTTCATAAATGTAAAAAAAAAATTACTCTCTAACATTGACTTAGATTATCTGACACAAGAGCTTATTTTAGAAATGAAACAATGTAACATATATTATAAAACTTATATTATGTGTTATAACATTCACCAGCAAAGTTTACACCGTGGTAAAAACTATTTATATGTAATTCTTTCACTAGTAAGATACATCCCAAATCCTCTGTTTTTGTTTTAAAAGTTTCATAAAGACACGATGTGAAGAAGAAGAGGGAAATATCTTTAAATAAAAAGACGGATTCACTGCAGCAGGATGAATCTCACATCGGATTTTGGACTCAATCTCTGAAGCTAGAACTCGTCGGCTCAAAAAAAAAAAAAAAAAAAAAAAAATATATATATATATATATATATATATATATATACCAATCATAATTTATTTGTGTTTGTATAGTTGTACACCACTGGGGGGGGCGCAGGAGAAAAAGTTTGGGAACCACTGGATTAAAGTAAGAAGTACTAGTCGACTGGCAGATTATTTCACCTACAACAAGAGATTATCTGCCAGTGTAACTTGTACTTTTTTAATCAATGTTGCTGAAAACAAGCCATTATCTTACAGACAAGTTTTTTTTGTTTTATTTCAAGTTAAACATATTTTCTCTGTGAACAACACCATTACATTTTTTTGTATTGTTTTATTAAGGTATGTAAATTTTACGGTAAAACACAAAATTCTGGCAGATGTTTTTGCCAAAATTCCACCATGAAATTACGGAAAAGTGTTGATTTTACAGTTAAGAATGGTGCTGAAGTCAATGTTTTACTGCAATAAGAAAATTTTAAGAAAGAATATTTTTTGTTCCTGAAATGAACATGAAAAGAATAAATAAAATAAAATTAATCTAGAAATGTGAATTATACAAACTCACCAATTTATGGATTTTTCCTCTCACAATTTTACCATTTATCACCACTAAATATATAGAATGTTTTTACAGTGTAGACAACACACACTAGGTAGGATTGTGTGTTTTTGAATTGAGCCAACAGATCAGAATTCGATCACATCTGAGGGCATCAGAGGAAATCAGGGAGAGGATTCACAGTCGTTACTGCAGAGGTGGAAGAAACCGTCGCAGATTCTTCTTCTTGTGAGGATAATGAGTTAAAGAGCAACTAGGCAGCAGGTAGTCGCATCCATACGGTGAACTGCGGTGTGACAGCAGCAGAACCAGAATTGCGCTGGTTCTGCAGCAGATTCTGCTGCAGATTCTGCTGCAGCAGGTTCTGCAGCAGAATCTGCTGCAGACTGCTTGCAGTCTCCTGCAAGCAGGTCTTGCAGGAGACGCAAGACTGCTTGCAGGTCTCCTTAAGACCTGCAAGCAGGTCTTAGAGGAGAGTTAAAGAAGTTCTGGTCATTAAACCAACTGAATGATGCCCAGAACCCAAACTCAGCTCAGTTCACCACCAATCATCCACCTTTCTGGATGATAAACCTCCTAAAGGGGCAGTTTTGTCTTTTCCATGCACAAAGTGAAATTTCATAGCACAATCAAACAACTATGTTGCACAACTTAAAGAAACTTGGCTTTGCAATTTGATGCCTTGAAATTTCTTCTCTGTCTCTTTAAGAAACTCCAACACTTCGTCTTTGGCACATCGTCACAACAATGCTCCTCATTATGCCGTTTGCAGACGTTCACAGGAGAGTTGTATGATGAGCTCAGAAGATGTGCCGTTCCACCAAGTGTTGGCTAACTGCTGCTGCCACTAGTCTGGAGGAGCTTGGTGGAAATAAGCAGCGTTTCCTGATTCAGTGATTCTTCAAACATGCATGAAATAATCAAACCAAACTACAATTAATGAGGAAACCTAACAAGAAATAAAACTCAGCTGATTTTATGTAATATTGCCTCTTTGAAACTGGATTTTAATCGTTAGGGTTGGATTTAGACTTTTTAAACTGGTAGACATCAGTGTGAGATTAAACAATTCCTTCTCCAATCAGCTGCATCCATCTGTTTCACAACAGTTTTGCTCTCGCTGAAATTCTCAGTTCCTCCAGGGTTTTGTCATGTTTTATCATAACTGTTGTGCCCTTAAAATACAGATTTTGTGGCACATTTTTTCTAAAAGTTCAGATTTTTTAAGCTTAAAAGCTACACAGAACCTTTCCAGGACTATTTCAAGGGCAAATAACATTTTCAAGCAACTTTTTGAAATGGCAACATTAATACAAATAAAATCAGAAATAAACAAACAACTTCATATTGGTGGTTCAAGTTGAAATGAACTGTGTACCCAAATCATACAGAACATCTCAAAATGGAGGGTGTATTCTTTAGCATTATATGCTTTCATTTTGTTGGTTTGGATTTCCAGATATGTTGTGAAACAGGAAATTAAATTAGATTCAAGATGCTGTAATTGGTCAGAATAGACGGAGATATAAAAACGTGAAGGTGATTGGTCAGACTTGCAGAGAAAAATCCCGACGTCTGGTGAAAAGTGCAGCAACGTGTAAAATTTCAAAATGGTGATTTAATTTGAATTAACATTTACAATCACAACTTCCTGAAAGGAACAGTCTTCCGTAGTGACAACCGTGGTAGAGAGGCCAAAAGGCTTTTCATCAACACAAATGTGACTTTTTTCTCCATTACAACCTTTCAATCCCCCTCAAAACAATAAACTGTAACTTTTGAAAATGTCTGTAGTTTGAATGCATTTTGTCCAACTGAAGTGAGACATGCGTCATAATTCTGCAGCAGATGAAGCCAGACGAGGTAAATCTGGACGTAAACAATGGCAAGTTAAAACCAAGAGGAAAAGAACATGATGTTTACCTTCTGCTCCTTAAATGACACCGTCCTCCCATCAGCTTATACATGGTTACAGCTAATTACTTAACTTAAGCAGAGAGATTATAGCAGTCTGAGTAATGAGTGTGTCTGTATTGCAAACAGAAAAAGTTATTGTTTAGTATTTGTTTTATCAGTCATTTTTTTTTGCTGCTTTTTTCCAGGCTGACTCTGGGTCTGGTCGGCTGATTGCACAGATAGACATGCAGGAATCTGGAGCCGGCTGCCAGAAACCACAGAAAGAGAAAAAACACGGAGAGGAGCCCCAGTCTGCTGCAGGGAGAGTAACTGACTGATATGTAGAGCTGCAGGAGGAGGAGGAACCGACTGTCCAGAGACGGTTACTACTAATGACCCATCAGCTGCCATTAGAGGCAAGGAGAGCTTAAAACTGAAATAAACCAAATAAAACCTTTTTATATTCCTCCTTTATGGAACAGATGAAAACTTTCACTTTTAAAACTTTCCTAAAGTAGCAGGGAAACATTCTCATGCACTCAGAGTTGGAACTTATGCGTCTCTACTTTTGGCCTGGGTCAGAACTTTAAAAGGTTAATGTTTAATAATTACATAGACTTTAACGCAGCTTATAATTATTTTTTAACATACAAATTCCTGAACCGGAACCTGTGTCTTGTGTTTCTGGTACAGCCATAAATCTGACGCACAAGCTAAATACAAGGAAAATTAAAACATTAGAATAAATTTGTACTCAGCCCCCTTAACTTTGGAGATCCTTAATAAAATCTAGTAAGGAGAAGTGACAGTTTTTAAGAAGCCAAATGTGGAGTTGGAGATCATTTCCATCAAAATTAGAATATTTAGAAAAAGGACAAAGGGAAGAACTAAAAAGGCCAATTATCAACTGCAAAATAACTGCAGATTCCAAGGTGGACCTTTTCTTTTTAAAAGTCTTTTATGTCTATGTTTTGATTTTTTTTAATACAACAAAGAAAGTTTTCAAAATGGCTACTTGCTAAGCTGATGTGCATTCACTGACCTAAATTTAAAACATTATTGCAGAGCAAGCCACTGATTTATTTTGCTATTTTTTACCTGGATCCCAAAGGGTTTTTTCCTGCATAAACATTTTTTCAACATAATGTAAAAAAAGAAAATCTTCACTCTAATCAAATTAGGCCACGAGGAAAAAAAAAAACAACAAAACAAACTAACTTAAATCAGACGTCAAATTTTAAATGTTCAGCATCACCTGAGCATTTAAGCAACAGTGTTCAAAGAATTTTAGCATTAAAAAACAACCGGGTTTGTTAAAAATGCCTTAACCCGTAAACCTCAGCAATGTGGGTTATTTTTTTTAAACAAACACATTAGGTCCAATCTGACGCTGGAGTTGAATTCCAGTTATTTCATGAACACACAGATGGTATCTAAACTACGCCGCCTGAAGGCGTCTTCATCTCTCACAGGAAGCTGGTCATGTGAGCGCGCACTCAAGCAAAGTACAGTTAGATAAAATATCATTCGCCGAGGTACAGTTGACCCCAAAATGCAGCTTACGCAACCAAAAGTTGGCAGAAGAAACGGCGGCGTAGAGGGCAAGAAGAGCGCATTATGAGCCTCTCAGCCTGGAGGTGAACATTATCAGCCTATATATCTGATTTGTGGCTTTTCTGCTTGTAAAAATAACTCTTTATTCAAATCAGCACTTATCCATGGGCAGTCCGTAAATATTATTTTAAACTTTTACAGCCAGCGTTGGAGGTGGATGGGGCCGACACGTTCTGAAGCCCAGAACTGAGCCAGAACCGTCATTAATAGAGTCGGGCCTCCAGCGCCTCGGTTTAATACTCTGTAACTGAAGTCTAAAGGTGAAGCTTTTACAAGCTTTAGGCAGAAATGCAAACATATTTCAATATGCAGAAGCACTCCTGCCACTCCCCAGCCGTGTGTAAACGCATTATTGTCTGCTCCCGAAACACTGACACCAAACTAAAGAATAAAATTCATCTTTAAAGGGGATTTTTTTAAATGAAAGATTCACATTTTGCATGTTTTTTTTGTACTTCCATTTGGGTTTCTACTGCTTCTAAAAACAGCTTATGTGCTTAAAAAACCCATCCATCCACCCGTTCCCTAGCAACCCAGGCAGAGTTCCGCCAGTTACCTAGCAACCCAAACTGAGCTCCAGCACATTTGGTTAGCTTGTTTTACTGCAGTACAATGGCTGCTGGAAAAGACAAGTGTTTTGTTGCTGACTTGCAGTCGAGAAACCACTTGCTGCATTCTTGTTGATTGTGCAGGAGGCTCCATTTCTGCTTTTCAAAGATGTGAGGTTGTATAATTGCTCATGTTTATAGCCATTTTTTTTATGTACGAGTATAAACATGGAGTTGAGGCATGTGGACAGCACCAGCTTGTTTGGATTTAAAGAGACAGCTCTGCTGAAAGGACCCAAAAAAGGTCCTTCCAGGATGAATAGAAGACAATCATTCAAGAAAGATTTTGTGCAAAAATGTTCTGAACACATTTTGTAAAGCCCACAAACCTACCCGAACATGTTCAAGGAAGCATAATAGATCACCTTTAATCTATTTCAGCCAAAGAAATAACAATAAATACACCTTTGCATACTTGAAACATTTCATAAAGTTTTCATAGGCCTTCCCAAGTTCAAAAATCCCCTCAGGTGACCAATATCTCCAACAATAATCTGCTAAATCACAACAAGACAACTCTGAAAAATTAGCTTCCAACTGGAGCCATTATTTTGTTAGCTCTGGCAGACTGCGAGGCACCTGGGAAATCTGAGCTGAGGTTAAGGAGGCTGCAGCAATCCAAGATGACTTTCTAGAGCTAATTAGCGCTGTATATTAGCAATCAAAAGAACCCCACTCTGACACACAGCGGGCAGCCAAGAAACATATTTTCCTCCATGTGCGAGACTAGCAGCAGAATGTTGATCCAGGAGATACGGGGTTATGATAAAGTCACGTCTAAGCATCTGATGATGGTCCGTTCCTCACAGACGAACCGGTGCCAAGAAGGGAAGACATCAGAAGATGTTTACGCTGAATAAAAGACTGTTCCAGGAGCAGCAGCTCCACTCTGAGCTTCTCACCACATCAAGAAATGCCTTATGAAAACTATGGAGTCGCATCTAAACAAAGAAACAAACCGTTGTTGGAATATTTCCTGGAACACAAAAAAAACAGAAACCTGGTGGTTCTGTGAAACATGGATAAAAACTGAAGACATGGAAGTTAGCATATGTTGTCAGGGTTGCCATGGCAACATGCGGATCAGATGCAGATATTAAAACATGAATATAAAACCACTGAGTAAAATGAGCTCCTCAGTTAATTTCCTCTCATGAAAAAAATTTTTGAGGACATTTTCTTTTCCGTACACATTCAACACATATCTGTCCAGCTTCTCACCTACATAAAAATAAAAGGTTTTTTTTATATTTTAATCATTTGCATCTTCAGAGCTTTATGTTTTCCCAATGGGGAAAACAGAAAACGTGCAAAAATGTCCAAAAAATAAGATGCAAAAGGGAATATTTCATACCAACATTGATTTTGAGTAATTAATAGTTTGTTCAGGGGAAAAAAATTAAAGGTTCGATTGGACACTAACAAACTGGATTCATTTATCTAATTTTGAAACATTAACTACATTAAATTTGAGCAACAGTTTCTGGAGCAGCTCCAGTCAGTGTGTCCGTTTAACCAGCAGGAGGCGCAACAACATCAGAGATAACAGCGCTGTCAGGCACTTGTTGCTCAATAATTCAGGACTTGCTTAAAAAAAATATTATTCAAGGGAAAAGATTTTTATTTACAACCCAGAGTTGTTTTTAATGTACGACTTGTAAACATCATTCCATTTTTAAATTGTTTTAAATCTAATAAAAACCTGTTTTTTATGTTTTCTGACTATTTTATGAGACACTGATGAAGAGTCTGAGGGAACTACAAGTATGACTTTTAAATAAAACTAAAATAATAATAATAAAAAACATCCATTAAAGATTTTTAAGACTTTAAAAGATCTTTAACCTGTTATAAAAGTTTTTAATTTCCTCTCTCTAGTTTTAAAAAACAAAAAACTAACATCTGCACTCATGCTAAGTCAGCTAGCTGCTTTGTGTTTCTCCGTGAAACTATCAAAATTTTGTATTTAATTCCATCTAAACCATCACTTTTTAGCTTTACGGGACAATAAACCAATAAAAACATATATACAATAGACAACAATAGAAAGGTAATCAATATAAACAGACAGTTCAGTGAATATTCTTAATATTGAATATTCTCAGATGTATTGAGATCCAGAACCGCACAGCATTCTGGGAGACGTAGGCAGAGGAAACATTTCAGCCACTCAACCTCACACAGCTAGCTAAGGAAGTTGGGTGGCATCAACTCACTCACTCTTTGGTTACCTAGCAACAACCCGTTGAGCAGCTAATAGTTACATAGCAACAACCCGCTGAGCAACTTGTGCTGAACTTTCAGGTCTTCCCACCTCATTTAGTTTAAAAATAAACAGCATGGAGTGAAAAAGAGTGTCACACTTTGTAACTAACTATTTCAGATAGCATCCATCTATAGATGACAGTAAAGTGAATGATATTCCTGCTTTAGCTCCCACCAACCTTATGAAAGTCTGGTTTTTCTGGAGAAGACGTACAACATGGAGCGAAGCCACTTCGCTTTCCACAGGAATTGGAAGTTTTTGGATTTTCTGGAGGAGAACAGAAAAACAGCACAATCAAATCAGCAGGTTTTTCTTGACATGTGACACTAAGAGCTTCTGGTGCTGCTTTCATCTTTTAAATAATACAAAGTGAGATAATGAAAATAAAATTTCCAAAAATATAAGTCATATACAGGCAATTTTTCTGTTAAATCGAGCTGAAAGCATAAGGGGAATAAACCAGAGCAATGATTTATAACTGCAGCACATCTTCCCGATTTCTTGGATTTAAAGTTTAAAGGATGTCATGCTGAATTTTCGTCCCTTTTCTTTAAACCTAGATGGGAAAAATATGTCCAAGATTTGCACAAATAATAAAGCACAATATTAACATTGTGTGACAGATTTTTAACCATTTGGTATTAAGATATTTGAAATTATATGTAATATACATCTGAATCTAAAGAACCATTCGTGTTTGAATGTGTCACGTGTCAGACAGGACCAACCTGAACCGCCCACCTGGTTTACGGAGCCGTTAGGAATCGTCCGCCCGCCGCGCCGGTTGATAAATGGAGCGCACCCCGCTTCCTCATCCCTCTGATCAGAAACAGGCAGGTAATCAGCAGCAAACCTCTTCAACATCCAGAGTTAGTTTTCTCCCTGAAGACAAGCTTGTCCCGTTTGTGAAACATTTAGCTTCCAGAGTGGATTCTTAATTTCTGCAGCTTTTCCATTTTCAGGGAGTGAGCAGCTATTTGGACTCAGTCCGTGGTTCCGTTGTTCCCTCCAGAAACCACGACACCCGCCTCCAATTAGCGCTGCTCGTTAACAGAACGTAGTTCTTGGTCAACTATTGAAGATTAATCCAATGCGCATGCGTGATTGAAACCACCTGAAACCACCTTGAGAGATGAATAAAGGCAAATTTATATGTAGTTATTGTCTTTGTTGATACGTATGTAAAGGGAAAAGGTTATTAATTTATTTAGTAATTAGATATAAAATTTGGTTTAAAAACAATAAATCTGTTTTTTGCCGCGATTAGGCAGCAAACTGCTGGAATTCATAAGTAATAAATTGTTGTAATTGTTAATTAACGGATATTAAAGGGACACGAGACTAAAATGGATTTATAAACAGAACCGGAAACCTTTGTGTCCATTTTAAGCCGCCATCTTGTGAGTGTAAAAGCAAAGCAAAATTAAAGGGAGATTGAGAATCTGTTGTCCAAAAAAACTATTGATTCTAACTAGTTATTTTTCAAAATAATGTTTATCTTCACTTCTGCACGGCATTAAGTAGCTGTTTTGAACAGAAATTATTGATTTTAATTAGCTTAGAGATATTCCATATTCTCCTTTTATTCTTATATCTTTTGGTGGAAACTAATCTGATTTAAATAATTTCTAAATTCCTCTTAAATAAACTTGTTTTTGTAACATTCAGCGTAACTGAACTGATTAATTTAGTTTTCATTATTCTTTCATTTTTATTAAGTAGGAGTATTACTAGCTCAGGCAGTTTGTTGATTAACTTGTAAAAATGTAAAACTAAACTTATTTTCGTATTATAGATGTTTTATCCTTTTTTATACTTTATTTGGGGAAGAAAACACATTTTTGTTTTTCTACCGTTTCTGTTTTTGGCGGTTAGATGTTTTTGTGGATAAACGTTTTCCAAATGATCATGATTTTAACAAAACAATTCAAATGAAAAATCATAAAAACACCAAAACATCAGATGTTTGATGATACAAACATAAACAATAAAAAAAATGATCTGTGTCACCAACTCTGTATTTACTTGGTATTGGATTGATACCAAAACTTCATAACATATAAATTATGTAATTTTAATTTGATTTTAGCTAAGAGAATAAACAAGCAGCCTCTGTGAATTAAAATGAATTCATCTGCATTGACACAGCTAGGCTCCATTCACCAGGACAAAAGGAGATGATCCAGAAATGATCCAGCATCCATATGCAGAAGTTCTGATATTTTACTGAACATCCCAATTTAGTAAAATATATTGCATCTCCCTCAATCAACACAAACAGTAAACAAGACAAGGTCATAAAATCCCGTGCAAAAAGATTGTTTCGGTAAATACAGCCTGAAGGAATGATTGACATCTTCAAATCATCTAAATGAAAATATCCCCTGAAAAGAGAGGAGTAGAGCAGCAACTGGGAACACAATCAATTCACAGCAGCCTTTCAATTCATGGCCAAGTAAACAGGAAGAGCTGCAAAAAACAACGCACCACATGCACCCTGAACACAACCCCATAGCCGCCAAACGCACCACCGACCCAAACGGAAAACAGAGCAGCAAGAAAACTCTTCAGCGTGACCATCAGCACAGCAAAAACAGAAAACTCACCAAGTTACTTCAGTTTCTAGTGTGAATATCTCAGTACACTTGGAATTAAACTAAAACAGGGGTGTCCAAAGTCGGTCCTGGAGGGCCGGCATCCTGCATGTTTTAGTTCTATCCCTGGTTTTACACACCTGCATCAAATGATGGGTCATTAGAGGCCTAAGCAGAACGTTGACTTGCTGAGGAGGTTGTTACAATCACTAGATCAGTGGTTCTTAACCTTTGAGGTACCGAACCCCGTTTCAAATGCGCATTCACCGAACCCTTCTTAGTCGTCCTCCCCCCCTCGACACACAAAATACTGCGGTATCCTGATTTAGCAAAGTAATTATATTAGCTGTGTTACCACCCCACGCCACCAGAGGCAGTACCAACCCCGAAAAGATGCGACTAAGGAGCAGATTTAGACTATAGAATTTGGTAAAAACTGTGAGCATTGCTGAAGTAATTAAAGACACAAGTTCAAATCCCTGCTGAGAGTGGAGCTCCTCCAATCAGAGCTCATCCACAGCTCTGATTGGCTAAGCAATGTAACGTGATCCTCTGCAGCAAGTGATGGCAAAGCGCGGCGTCATCACGACTTTACACAAGTGAGTCTTTACCTCTGCGGCAGCAGAGGCTCCACCGAACCCCTGAGACCGACTCACCGAACCGCTGGGGTTCGACCGAATCCAGGTCAAGAACCACTGTACTAGGGAGAGAACTAAAACATGCAGGATGCTGACCCCTCCAGGACCGACTTTGGACACTCCTGAACTAAAATGACTTTGAGGTAACTTCTCAGCAAGATATAAGAGCTTGTTTAAATTTTTTAATGTTGGCGAAAAAGAAATAGTTCCACTGGGATTTCACTTAGAACCCAGAAAAAATGTCTTGATACAAGTAAAATAATCTGGCAATTGTTCCTATATCTTGCTGAAACATTTCTTGGAAGTTATTTTAAGTATAACAAGATATTTGCACTTGAAACTAGACAAAAACACTTGGTGAGATTTCATGTTTTTTCCAGTGAGCTGCTCTCATTTCTTCTCGCAGTATGTCTTGTACTTGTCACAGGCCTTCTGCAGATCTTTAATGAAGCTTGGGACCCCGCTCTGGAAGAAGTAAAAAACAAAAACACACACATTAGTTCAAAGACCCAACTAGAAGGGAAACCAATGACGTCAGTCTACAACACACCAGTAAACAAAACACCCAGCAGAATCGTAAAGCAAGTGGAGAAATGAAGAGTCCCACGGAGTCGGCAGTAAAAAACAAATGTCTGAACATGCAGATAGTTGCAGAGATGTGTGAACTAATTTACTTTCATTTATAAAATTCTGGAACAATGCTCTAATTAAAGCAACTGAAGGGGGAAAAAACCCCAAACACACCTGGTGAGTCGTCTCCAGAAACAACACATCTCATTTTGCAGGTTTTCAACATAATTTCTGCGCTTTGTTTAGACCGTTTTGAACATGACTGCCCTCCTCACCTTCGCTGCCCAGTTCACCAGCCAGGTCGGGATCATACCGCCAGGATTATCAAAGTAGTTCATGAACACTGAAACACAGCACAAGATTAGTCCTCACATGAGGGTTTCAGCTGCTAACGGCTAAAACATTAAGCTGATCACACCAAGAAAAGAAATTTAACCCTCCAACAGTCAGAAGGTGGTTTCCAGTGAACTGAAACTAGTGGAGGTGCTGATCTCTCTCTTGGAGCAAAGACGTTGTGCTTTCCAGCTAACATCAGGTTATTACGGTAGTTTCACCCCCGCCGTAGCAGGAAATTCATCTGAGGGATTCTTTTAATAGACGATAAATTGTGAAAATAACTTGCTATGTATTGAAAGTTCCAGTTGTTATGGATAAATGGGCTGATATATATTTACTCACTGGACATTTAAAATAATTAAAACGAGCAAAAATATCCAGGTGGAGATTTTAAATTTAGAATATAAAGGATTAAATATAAGTGGCCTCAGAAACAAGCCTTGTGGAACACCGGGAATCATTTTTGTTTTAGATTTTCTTTCTTGTAGAATAGATTTTATTAATTATAAGGGGCCCGAGAAAGCAGCCTGGGGGAACTCCAGAAGTAATTATTGCTTACTTATATTATCTCTTGTAAAGTATCACGGTTTTTTCCTCTATAATTAATCATATTATTAATCCAGAATCAGATTTTCATTGGCTTTGTTGCATATTATTCAGCTGTTGGTCACCTTTAGTGCCGCCGGCTCCGTTGCTCTCCATGGCGACGCTCTGCTTGTAGTCGGTCACCCTCAGAGCGGAGCTCGTCTCTGGACATGCCGTCTCCGGCGAGCTTCTGGCCAGGATCACAAAGATCTTTCTGCCGTTCATGTCCAGGTCTCTCCGCTCCCTTACGTAAACATACTGAGGTCGGAGCAGTCAGGGAACATGGACGTTAAGATTGCATGAAATCATCATAAATATAAAGTAACGAATAAAAATGGAAAGGAAGTCGTCTGTTTTTGAGAACTAAAGGATACATCTCTGTTTTTCAGAGGAAACGGGTATTTCACTTCCAGTAAATCGCTGTTTGTCCATCGAAATCCTTCTCATAGAGCTCTGAAGAAACAAAAATAACAAGCAGCTTCATAAAGCAGCACTGAAAGCAATAATTTCCCAGCAGCAGTTTAATTTATATCTTTTTCTCAAGAATATTTTGTTTCCATGACATTCCATTTTATCTTCCTCTGTAAGTCAACTATTTCATTTTCATGTAACAAACTATATCAGTTTACTTGTATTAACCATTAATAATGTAATACTGGAAGCGGTTGAGTAATTTTGCAGTTTTTTAATTATTTTTTGCAATTTGTGGTATATAAAAAGCAACATCCTCAAACATTTGTTAAAGTGCTAAACATTCGGCCTTGATGTTGGAGTTTCGCTTCCCAAATTGACCCAAATATTCAGCTGAATCTTCCTGTTAGTCATGGAGGCTCAAATAAACACAGCTGCTTATTTTGCAGACACAACTTTAACCTTCTGATGGGATTTACTGCAACACATAAAACAAGACACATCTCAAAACTACGACATGAACACATCGACTTTAAAAGTGTTTTTTAAACGCTGTTAAACAAGAATAAAGAAAGCAAAACTAATCTAATTATTTCTAATATTTCAAACAGTAAGCAGTTGCTGTGCAGAAGGAATGATGATGTTTGGATGGAATCTGAGACATTCTCTGTGTCCTCTAGGACTGAAACGATTAATCCCATTAATCATGATAAATCGATTATTCAAACAGTAACCAATTAATTGTTAACTGGAGTATTCAGATTAAAAAAAGATCAACAGACTCACAGCAGTGAGAACAAAAATAAACACATTTTGCATTTAAGATAAAAGAAAATTCTTTAGCTGTAAATATTTGTACCAGTGACAGTTTTGGCTTCACCTGGTCCAAATTCCTAAAAATATCCTTTTAAGCACATTTTGCCCTCAATTTATTAGTTATTAATGCAAAAAATTAAACAAATTATGTTATTGCATTGTTTATTTGCAACTTTTGATGCATTTCTAAATAGAAATGCACAGATTCTATTTTACCGTCTGTATCAGTCCATGTTTGACCAAGCCTGTGGAGTTACTGGAGTATTTAAATGAGCTGTACTGTGCAGAGTTATCAAATAAATTTGGCATTCAGTTAATTCATGTCTGTGTTTAAAAACCCCACAAGTTTTAAGTCAATTCAGAACTATTTTTCTGTATTGCATCAGTATCAGTCGATACTAAACCTCAGATATCGATACAGGTATCGGAAGTGAAAAAGTGGATGGTGTATTCCTAAAATATGAAAAATCTGCAGAATGCAGCTATTTTTTTTAGCTGATTAATCATCAGAATAACTGACCCAGTTTCTATATCTGATATGTTTCTGCGTGTTTTAACCGCTTTGCCTCATCGCCGGTCTGCAGCTCAACCAAACTACAGCCACACTGACTGGACCATTCCTTCCTTTCTGGATGGAACCGGCCACTACCAGCTGCAGCGAACATGTTACCTGCTTGGTGCTGCAGCTGTGCATGAAACCCAAAACAAAAATCTGAGTTTTCCAAAGACATTCTAAAATAACAAAGGCGTGTGAACCTGTCTTTTTACCTTTCACATAACTATCCCATTGTTTCCGATACATCAGGTCCATGTAGACGTCTGCACAGAGTTCTGGGTCGCAGCTGTCCAGCGCTCCATAAACTTTGTACTCATAAAGTCCAGTTTCCTGCAAACAGCAAAAGGAAGGTGCATCTTCACTCCTTCTCTCTCCCGCAGCGGCAGAGTTGTTGGATTTACTTCAACAGTTTTTAATAAACTTTACTATAGAATAAATAATACTTCCCTGTTAACGCCTTGAAATTGAGCCTCTGTCTCTTTAAACACTCCTGCTCTGTCTGAAACTCTTTCAGGAAGTTATCACATATATTAACCATTTAGAGCACAGGTGTCGAAGTCCAGTCCTCTGCTGTCCTGCAGTTTTTAGATGTGCCACAGGTACAAAACACTGGAATGAAATCCTCCTTGTGTAGATCAGTTAGTCCTGCTAATGACCTAATTATTCTATTCAGGTGTGATGCAGCAGAGGCACGTCTAAAAGTTGCAGGACAGAAACCCTTGAGGACTGGAGCTCAACATCCCTGGTTTAGAAACATTTTTACTGGGGTTGCACTGAGAAGTAGCTCATATAATGAGCTCAGCAGATCCGCTGATATTTGCTAATTGAGGTTTGCTAATTACTGCTGGCTAGTCTGAAGGAGCTGAGTGGCCAGCAGGAGGTTCACCCAGGCGTCTTGGACAGTTGAATGGTTGCCTTGGGACCATTCAGCAACAGTCCAGCATGTTTTTTTGATGAGGGAATAACATTATACCTTGGTATAAAGCTTAAAAAAGGGTTGATTTTTACAGCCTTTTAAATTGTTTCATTTTTCCATGCTTAGTTTCTGTTACCCATGACCTGCTTTTCTAGTTCTGGTCTCCTGAAGGCTGCAGAGAACCTGCTGAGGTGGTTTCTGAGTAAATCAGCAAACTGTCGCTCAGTTCCGGATTCTTCCGCCTCTGGCCGCTAGGACATCCCAGATGAAGTATTATTAATAAAACAAAATAACATAAAAATCTATTTGCGCTTCAAGAGGCCAGGGCTGAGCGGTATTCATGTGCGTTAATTACACACCTGCTGCAGGTTCTGCAGAGGTTCTGTTCAGTCGGACCGGCTCGGTTCTGCCTACCTGGTCGTAACGCCGGTGGATCTGGACCCCCATCGCCTCGGTGAAAAGTTCCCATCCGTCCAGCTGCGGCTCGTCCAGCTCCTGCCAGGCGCTCTGGAAATCCTCATCCCCGAACCGCAGCGACATGACGGCGGCCGCCAGCTGACCGAGCTGCCTGGCCGGACGCAAACTCACAGCTTCCGCTTAGAAATACCAAAATAAAAGACTGGACACGGCCACGCCTCTGCGCCAAGTTTGTATGGTGAAAAGTCAAGTACTGAGTAACTGATCAAATGATCAATCAGTTCATATTTACAAATGACATCATCAGACGAACCAAAATATTAAGTTAAGAGGAAGTTTTGGTATTTTAAGGACCAAAATGACAATAATTCATATAGGTAACAAACATTAAGAAAACAGACAAAATACAGTTTCTTTCAAAATAAAACTTATGAAACACGTGTGTGTTTGTGTCTGGTGAATTACTGGTTAAAACGTGTTTGTTTGTCATTCAGTGGGTAGAAAATCCAGAAATTTTACTCATGTAAGAGTAGAGATACTTTATAATAAAATTATTCAAGTAAAAGTTAAAAGCACAGTCCTAAATGTACATCTTTTTTTTTAAATGATTTAAGTAAATGTAAATTAGTACATGTAACTTGTTACTGCCCAACACTGGACACTATGATTGCTTTTGTTTTTAATTTATTCAGTAATTTACACGAGGTGAATATAAACATATTATGCACAGCAATATATTGATATTTCAGAGTAATATTTTTCTAAAGAAATGAAGATAAAACTAGGAAATTAGTAAATAAGAATTTATATGGAAAGTCTGCTTACTTGTCAGTCGCTGACATGTTCTATAAAAGACAAATAAAGAAATAATAACAACAATAATAATATTTGCTAAAGAATCTGTGTCCCGCATTCTAGTCCTAAGGAAAGTTGAGTGGAAGGAAGAAATGTTGTAAAAACAAACAAATAAATGGTTTATAAGAAAAAAGGAATACTTTAGATATATTTTAATTAAATTGAATCAGTTTTAATCGTCAACATTTTCTTTCTTTTTTGAAACTCAATTTATCAAGAATCTCGGAGTTCCAGTTCAGAACAAAGTGTCCAAAAATCTAACTAAACGTAATATATTTGTGCTGCCTTTTGTTTTAGTTAAGCTGGATCAGCAAGGTTTCGAAAACCGCACTAGAGCGCCCCCTGGTGGATATTTTTGTTATGCTGCCATCGCAACAACCTAACAGCTCGTGAAGTAACTGATTGTCTTTATTCGTTGTGTCTTAGACAAGATTTGTTTGTATGTATTGTGGTGAAAATAATAACTTTCTTTGTTTTATGTAACGCTGGTGTCAGTAATTTGTATGGAATGTGGCAGGGACAGACATTGGCTCTGTGGGTAGAGTAGTCGTCTTGCAATCGGAAGGTTGTGGGTTGGATTCCAGCTTCCTCCTGCCACATGTTGATGTGCCCCTGGGCAAGGCACTTAACCCCAAATTGCCTACCGAGCTGTGTATCGGTGTATAAATGTGTGAGTGCTTGTGAGTGTGAATGAGTGAATGTGGCTCTAGTGTAAAGCGCTTTGAGTGGTCAAAAAATGATCGGATAAATCGCTAAAGTTCAGTCCATTTACCATTTAACAGCAGTACATCCAGGTCCACTGCCTGCTCCAGCTGAGATCTTTGAAGCTGATAAAGATGATGGCGGGGAGACTCAGGATAGTACAAACGTCTCAGTTGTTTGTAAGTGCACAGAAGTCTGTGGTGATGTAGATATCCCACATTCATGTTCAAAAATAAGTCCTGTGTTAGTCTATCCAGAAGGAAAAAGAGAACAGGCAAGAAAGATGTACGCATTGCTTGGCGAACAAAGTAACAAGTCTCTAGCTAAGTCTCAGTTTTTTGAGATCTTTAATATTGAGACACGTTCAGACATGTACAAGCTCAGGACATGCTGATAATCCGATAATGTTGGCAGAACAGCATTAAACTTTACGACTGAGTCAATAGATGGTAGAGTAAAGCTCCCACTTCCAAACATCATTGAGTGTGACATGATGGAACAATCTCGTTTTGAAAGATTCTCTCATTGGATGAGTGGATGAGATTGTGTTGCACTATTGCATCACTGAAACGTGTGATGCGTATCAAGAAAACAGATACAGAAAGTAAAAGTTGGAAGTGTTTCAGTAACGGTAACACTGCAGAAGTAGTATCCAAAGCAGCCAAGTTTATCATTCACACAGTACAAAGTGAAACATTCAAAGAGGAGCTCAGGTGCATAAAAGCCAAAACAGAGTTGTCTCCAAAAGCTGAACTCTGTTATTGATGAAGAAGGACATCTCAGACTAGGAGGAGATCTCCTAGTCTGAGATGTCCTCCTAGTCTAACAAAAGAGGAGAAACATCCTGTCATCATTCCAAGGTCTCATCACATATATATCCTTCTTATCAGATACTATCATGAGAAAGTAGCGCATCGGGGCGTCACATAACAGAAGGAGCAATCAAAGGAGCTGGATTTTGGATTATTGGTGGTAAACGGCTTATTTCTTCCATCATTCACAAATGTGTCTTTTGTCGAAAACTTAAGAGGATAAATGCAAACTCAAAAGATGGCAGATTTACCCCTCAACAGACTGTCAACCATGCCACCATTCACTAGTGTAGGACTGGATGTCTTTGGTCCCTGGACAGTCACCACACGTCGCACCAGAGCAGGAAGTGCAGACAGCAAACGTTGGGCTGTACTTTTCACCTGCATGTCCACAAGAGCTCTGCATATTGAGCTCATTGAATCAATGTCAACATCAAGCTTCATTAATGCACTAAGAAGATTCTTCTGCATCCGTGGACCTGCTCAAATACTCCGCTCTGACAGAGGGACAAATTTTATTGGAGCATGCAATGAACTGCAAATGGATAATAAAGACACAGAACTGAATTCTTACCTGCTGGGGAAAAGATGCGCATGGCTGTTCAACCAACCTTGTAGAAACGAAGACGATGGACCGACGATAAACCCAACATTAAAGTTGGTGACATTGTGTTATTGAAAGACACTCTCACTCACAGAAACTACTGGTCCGTGGGAAAAGTTGTGAGAACATTTGAGAGTAAGGACAACAAGGTTCGGAAACCAGAAGTACAACCTGTAAAAGATGGAAACAAAAAGGTGTTTTTGAGACCCATTTCTGATATGGTTTTGCTTTTATCAGATGAAAATTAAAATGTATAGCTGAAAACAGTTCAAAATGTTTATCGGAAAAGATTGTTTGTAGTGGCAAATCGTATTGTGCCAGGCGGGGAGTGTGCTGCCTTTTGTTTAGTTAAGCTGGATCAGCAAGGTTTCGAAAACCGCACTAGAGCGCCCCCTGGTGGACATTTTGTTATGTTGCCATCGCAACAACCTAAGCTCGTGAAGTAACTGACTGTCTTTATTCGTTGTGTCTTAGAAAATAAATATGAAAATAATAACTTTCTTTGTTTTATGTATGCTGGTGTCAGTTATTTGTATGCTTTAGTAATTTAGGAAAATGTTTTTCGTTTTAGTTCTCAGTAAGAATGGCTGTTTTGTTATGTTAACTAATAGTAAGCCTTGTATGTTTCAGTTTACGATGGCCAAAGTGATGGTAGTGGTCAGAGGCCTCTCTTCAATAAACAACTACAAAGAAAGAAAGAAGTTTGGTTATTGGAGCGTCGTTGTCTGGCTGTCTAGCGGCTGAAAAGATCGAAAACTCAGGGCGAGGACAGCACATATTTATTTAGATCAAATTAATTTGATTACTTGTAAACAATGTATCTCAATTTTTTTAAAGTTGTTTTTTTTCCAAACAACTTAACGGCAAAGTAATTTTACACTTTTGTACTTTAATAATATGATAAGAAATAGCTAACCTTAAACATCAGATTTAATTTCAAGACGTATGACTTACAAATCGAACAGATATAACTAAATCAATTTTTTTTCTTTTTCCTTTTACATTTTGGCTTTTTTAGATGTGCCTGCGATTTATCTTATTTTGAAAAACTCAACAGGAAGTGTCCCCTTTTCCCTGATCACCGTGAACTTGACGCAGTCCTCGATACTTGACCCGGTCCGCCTCGGTGAGGATGGCAGTTCGGGCCCCGGGCTTCTTTACTCAGGACTACAGGAGAGTCGGACCGCAGCCCGAACCGAACCGAACCGAACCAGCCAGAACACTTTAGGACCCACTTTGCTTCCGAAACAAGCGACTTTTATTGCAGCGGTTGGGAAACTTGGTGTTGGAATAACTCATGAGGTAACAGATACTTTTAATTTTTCTAATTTCAACTAATTTAATTAATCATGAAATGATTTTATTCCGCCTTTAGTAGATTTAATTTCTATTTTCTGTATTTAATTTGGTGGATTTATTTAGATGTTTCTGAATGTTATCTATTTATTTGGTAAACCTTTAGTTGCTTTTATTGCGCATTGTCGCTGTGTAAATAAAGGAAGCTGAATTTGTAAGTTAATCTATGGTATAATAAAGGTTTAAGTCATTTCAGGTCCCTTGTTGCTACATTATTTTAACCCGATTTAATCTTCAGAAAATTTTCTTTTTGATTTCTTTGATTTTGGCTTGGATGGTAACAAATCACACTAAATAATTAACTCTACAAATGTACAAATGTATTCAAGGAAATATAAATGTTTGGTTTTTACTTCTGCAGCAAACTTAACCACCAGCAGCAGTTTTACTATATAAAAACAAAAGACGCCTGTTTGTTCCTCACATAAGTAAAATAACATACCAGCTTGCAGAGTTTCAGAGGATTTTATGAGATTTCTTTTAACTGAAGTTTTTAATGTTTAATTTCTTTAAGATCTGAAATTTAAACAGTCTGCTATGCACACAATTTCCAACAGTCATAACAAATAGTTTTTAATATCTTATCTATTCAATTAATGCACCTTGTTGCCGTTTTAATATTTCTAGAAATGACTTGAGAACACCAGGAACATTCATTTATTGTTTACAACATTCCAGCAAACAAGAAATAAATCTATGCAACATTTTACAAGTGGAAAAACATCTTAGAAATTAAGTTTTCAGTTATCTGATCAAATAACTTCATTTCCTCACGACATTTCACAGGAAGGAAGTTGATTTTGTTTCTGCTGAACAATTTGTTGATTTTGTCTGCATGTTTTATCCTCGTTCTACTGAAAGACCGAACAGTGAAACACTTTTAAGTTTCTTCCACCTCCAGATTTTTATTTTAAGAAATGTTCACGTTTGTGATGGTCGGTAAGAAATGGGATGTGCTGGTTTCCATCAAAGCTGCTAAAATGTCTAATTTTTAACATGATGTTTAAAGTATTTTTAATCAGGTAATACATCGGTTGTCTGAGGAAGTGATATTGATGTGTGATTTCAGACATGAACCTTCAGAGACACATAAAGACAGTTACAAATTCAGCCTTTTAACACCTGAAGAACATTTCTAGGATTAAAGGACTTTGTCCAGGCAAGATAAACTAGATCATGTGTTTATCTTCAGTTGTATTGGTTACTGCAGCTGTGTTTTTACAGGTCTGTCTAAAAAATCCTCCAGCTGCAGCTGATCCAGAATGCTGCTGCTGGAGTTCTGACTAAAACCAGTAAGATAGAGCCGATAGACTTTAACATACTGCATACGGCATAGCACCACAATACATTAAAGATCTGCTGCTGTTGTATCAACATTTCAGGCCTCTCAGGTCTTCTGGTTCTGCTCTGGATGCCCAGAACCAGAACCAAACATGGAGAAGCAGCATTCAGCTTCTATGCACAACAAATCTGTAAAACAGCTGAATCACTGAATTCCTTTAGATAAATGCTAAAACTCCACTGGTTTAGAGTTTCCTTTCATTTACAACTGGAATTATCAGTATATTTGATGTATATTTGCTTGATAATTTTGACAAAATGTAATGTTTATTACTTCCCATAATTGGAGACTGTATTATGCTTTTATGATGTAAATCACTTTAAACTGCCTTGTTGCTAAAATGTGCTGTACAAATAAACATGACAGGATGTCATGTTTCAGTATGGCCTCTCCTCACATCAACAACAGCATGCTATGATGGAAACATGTTTGTTTTTTTAATAAATACAAACAATAAAAACAACTAAAGACTGAAATCTAAAATTAGACAGCTCACATGTAAAATCTGCAACTCTAAACTGAAGAAATTAAAAGTGGAAAGTGAAGCTTAAACAACATTCATAAGATGAACAATGTTTACAGGCGTTGCCATGGTGAAATCCTGACTTCTCTGGCTTCCCTGTCCCAATACTTTAACTTCTACTGGTTCCTTCATTAAAAAGCAAATTTCCACTGAAGGATTTGATTGTACAGTGTGGACCAATTCTCCAAAGTGTTCTTAGATCTGTGTATTACCCACAATTCATTGCTGCATGTGACGTAATTTAAAGGCAGAAATATGGCAATGTTCTGTAACAAAAAAATTTTCAAATTTATTAAGTGTTAAAATAATTTGGTTTCACTAGGACTGGATGATAAATCAATAAAAATAAATAAATTGCAATAGACACATGATGAATATCGACTGATCTGATAAAATGTTCAATAATTTCACTGAACTCTGCCCCTGAACCGCACTGCATTCTGGGGGATGTAGGCGATGAAAAGGCTTTTAGTCGCTCGACCTCTCAGCCGGCTAGGTTGGATTACACTAACTCACTCACCTAGCAACTCACTCATTCTTTGGTTACCTAGCAACTCATTCCTTGGTTTCCTAGCAACAACTTGTTGAGCCACTTGTGCGGCAGCAGTTTCAGGTTTCGCCACCGTACCAAAAAAAATCAGCAGCATGAACTGAAAACTGTTGATAAAACAGGAAAGATCACGCCACCAATTTGGCAAAACTTCTGATATTTAAAGCAAAAATAAATGAATAATTATCTATATTGACTGATAAGAAATGCTTATGTTGTCATGCATATCGTTCAGCCTAAGAGGACTTACGTTTGGGATTTGATGAGAAAATAAAAATTCAGACAGCTGACACTTGACCTCATCTTGGTCTTGTGACACTTTCTGCTTCTGAGTTGTTTTACTTTCATGAACAAATTAAGTCCTTATTACCGATTTTCTGTTCCCTCTGTGTCCCTCCCTCTTCAATGGGATGCTTACTACTAACAAACAGAAATCTGTCACCTAGTATACACAAAAATCAAACATTTCAGCCACATGCTGGAGGAACTTCAGCTTCAACCCAAAGACTGACGCTGAACCTGAGCAGTGAAAAAACAAACCTCCAGGAAACCTTCCTACATGCAGTGACTGTTCTGCGATAAGAAAGATGAACTCCAGCAGCGTCTGGCTGTGATGAAGCAACTTGTTTGTCCCTCAGCGTCTGAATCCCGGCTTCGCGTTGGGAAAACACACAGGCGGGAGGAAGGAGGGGACGGTTGTGAAACTGCTTGTGATTTCAGAGCTTCTTGCGTTTCAGCGAGCGCTCCGTATCCCGCGCTCTCCAGGGAATGTCTCAGCTCGTGTCGGGCTGAGCGGACCTGCGTCATTCTCCCCTGACTGGGCTGAGAGGCGGCCTGGATTGTGCAAAGAGGTTACATTGGTTTATTGAAGCAGCGTGTGGTGGTCTGAGTGGGCTGGCCAATTGTGAAATATGATGTAGAAATCAAACCAGAAACATCTGCTTCGGTCTCGTTTCTTCTGCGTTGAGCAACTAAAGTTGACCTTTTGACCAGGGCTGAAACGATTTATCCAATTAATCATGATTATAGAAATAATTGTCAACTAACTTAATAATTGTTCAATGAAGATACAGACTAAATAATTAAATTTCCTGAAAGAACAATAAGCACCCTTTGCTATCTATATATTATCCAAAAATATAAACAGATTAGTCTCAGTATTTGTTTTTAGCTGCAGATGCATCCTTTGCTGCAAATGATCTAGCATACACAAAAGAATTGCTATTATTATGTCAGGCAATAACAGTTTTATTTTTTTATTTCGAGAAGTTAAATTATTTTCTTATTTGCATCTTTTAGTATATTTCTAATATTGTGTTAAACAAAATAACTGGAAATCCTTCAGAAAATGCTAATTTTTTAGCCAATTAATCACTGCAATAACCATTACTGGGTATGCATGATGTCCCCTGCATGTGGGTGCTGTGGTAGTGGGGGCGCCAAAACAAAGGCATAAAAATGACTTTGTTCTGTCTGTGTGTTTGAAAATGAAGTGATCTGGCGGTTGCATTCACACCAGACATGTTTAGTTCACTTTAATGGAACTGAAATTCATTTGCCTTGGAAGCTCGGCTTTTCTGGTGAGGTGTGAATACATGAACTTTTGTTTACAGTTTGTGAAGCAGCAAGTTGCGCTCAGTGTCCTCTTTAGAGATTTTTGTGCCATTTCCTTCTATGGTTCTTGGTGCAGCGCCCCCAGAGGCGAGGAGGTTAACAGGTTTTTCAATTAGTTTGGGTCATTTGACTCTGTGAAAAGGTGAAAGTGAATCACAGCAGCTGAAAATGTAGCAAATGTTGCAATTCTGGTCTCCAGGCTAAGGAAGCCTATCAGACTATCGGATGTGAAAAAACCCTAAAACAGAGTCACACCCAGCGTCCACACACAACCCAGAAAGCATAAAGTTGCGCCCTGATATGATGGATATTTTCGATTGATTTTGGATGAATCCAAACCTCTGCTGGTTTGCTTACTGGTTGGTTTGTCTCTCCTCAGACTGGGAGCCCCAGAGCGCCGCAGTGAGGAGCCAACTGTAGTCGGTTCATCCTAATCCTGCGATGCCAGACGAACTCAACAAGGACACAATGAAGACGCCAGCGACCTCCGAGAAGCCCAAAGCCACCGAGCAACCACCAGTCGCCATGACGACATTGAACATCCCCCTGGTGAACGAGGTCCAGCTGGCGGCAGCCACCGGCGGCGCGGAGCTCTCCTGCTACCGCTGCACCGTCCCGTTCGGCGTGGTGGTCCTCATCGCCGGCATCGTGGTCACCGCCGTGGCGTACAGCTTCAACTCGCACGGATCCACCATCTCCTACTTCGGGTTGGTGCTGCTGTCGGCCGGGCTGGTGCTGCTGGCGTCCAGCGCCGTCTGCTGGAAGGTGCGGCTGGAGCGGAAGAAGGAGAGGAGGCGGGAGAGTCAAACCGCCCTGGTCATCAACCGGAGGAGCATTTTCACATGAACCCGCCAAACTCTCTGGGACGTTATCAGGCATCATCGCAGCGTTTCCGACCTGCTAAAGCTCGACGCTGCGGGCTTTGAAGACACTGGCAGGGCTTTATTTGTCAAACAGACGACGAGCATCTGGAGAGCTGGGAACGCAGCCAGGAGGAACGAATCCCAATTAAACTGAATTACCACTGTGCACAGCGGTGGAGAGGAAGTCCTGCATTAATCCGCTGCTGCGTGTGGCGGCTGATTGCTACAGGAAGGATTGTGGGAAAAAGAAAAAACTGCTCAGGATGGAGGACGGAAACGGGAAAATCCAGAATCATAATAATGTACATGATATTCTGGAGAAAATGATTTAACCTTTCATGTATTTTCTCCTGAAGAACTTTAATCCTCCACATCGTTTTTGATAATAAACTTTATGTAGCAAAGTTTGAACTTTTCTTCATGGTCTACTGTGTAAACTCTTGAAGTTTCTGCATGTATAACAAGATGAGTTTCAATAAAGCCACTGATTCTCCAACATGGTACAGACTTTAGGAACAACTGATAGAAATAATGATGATCATGGAAGATTTCTTTGATGGAAAATAGTAATAAAATTGACCTAAAATGGTAAAATCATACAGTTCAAACATAAATGTCACCACTTGATGAGATGAACCTTGACAGGTCATAAAAATGTATATGCAAGACAATAATAAAACAAAAAGGATTGTTTTCTAGTCACAGAAAAACACTTGATCACTGGCACACACACACACACACATGTGTAATATATCTTAACTGTTTTGTTTTGCTAACAAATAATTTGATTCAACAAGCTATAGAAGTTTGTTTTGAGTCAACAATAATTGAATATTGATCAAAAAATGATAATTACATTGGCTTATTTTTTTCACTCCTAAGACATTTTCCCAGAAGTGAAATAATCTGCAAGTGGAGCTTGTAATTTTACATAAATATTAAGGATAGTTAAGTTAATAATACTAACTTAACTACTTGTAAGTTAGTTGTGTCTTATTTCAAGTGTACCAAGATATTTGTACTAGAAACTAGATCAAAAATACTTGCTCAGTGTTGTTTATTGATTTTGAGAGGGAAAACTTGCATTGTTCTGCCATTATCTTGTCTCATAACAACATTATTATTGTTTATCACAATAGATATTTGGACATTTTATGGAAAGATTTTTTGTTGCCATCAGTGCAACAGATGATGGCAGAAACAAGTCCACCCTCATCTCCTCAATCTCCTCCTCTTCTTCTTCCGTGATGGAAACAGTGTCTAATTCAAGTCTGTTTCTTAACATCCACAACCAAATTCTTTTTCCCATGTAATCTGCCAATGGTACAAATTCTTTTTTGTCAATATCAGGGAATTATTGACTTTAAAAAGCTTCAAAATCTTTCTGAAGAGTCCGTTTTGTCCAATATTTGCACTAGAAACTGGAACAATTCTTGGTATGATTTTGTGTTTTTGCAGTGAACCCTTTATGTCTTGCATAACACTATTTGCTGACTCATTGCTTTCCCTTTGCAGAAGTTTATTCGTTTACAGTTTCTTGCTTTATTTTGTCTCCAACACTGAAAGGAAGCTGAAACTCTTCGGTTTGACCCGATTGGTTTTAAAATAGCCCGGACAGGGAAGTATATTTATAGGCAGCATTTGCGTTGCTATGCATCCAAGTGACACCAGACACTACAACTGAAAGGTTTCCTTGCGTCAGAGGAGATCCTACAACACACAGTGTCACTTCTGGGAGCTCACCACCCCTCCGGCGCGCGGATCGCTAACACATTTATGGGACACGCGATGCTTGGAGGGCGTCTGCTGCCCGGCTGCTCGGGTTCAGAGGAAGCCAGCCCGAAGCTGGAAAAATGGAGAGACTTGATACGAGGTTTGACAGCTGCTCGCCGTCAGCGTCTTTAGCCTCATTACGCGGGGCTCTTGCAGGGTCTGCGTGCGTCACTTTTTGTGCCTCACATGGTTGTGATTCCAGCCAGGGCCGCGCTGCCGGCTGGAGGAGTTCATCAACAAACAGGAGGGAATCTGGAGGAGGAAAGTCCCCACAACGGAACATATCCACTTACTAATGAAGCACGTTTGATGCATGCAGATCAGGGGCGTCAAACTCGTTTTCACTTTGGGCCACATTAAGATCACAAATGTTCGATTGTGCCAGAATGAATCGATAAAGCAGACGTGTCAAACTCAAGGGCCAAATCCTATTTCTTATTTAACGAAATTGCAAAATTGTGTTTCTTTTGACATCAGTGGAATATTAGCTGCATTTGCATTACAAGTGTACATATGCTGATATTCTGCTAATGTCATAAAAAATAACAATTTCACAATTCCAGAGTTGCCATTAAATAAAAATAAACTTGAGTAAGTTTGTTCCAGCAGTGAGTAATTAAAGAGCATGATGCTACATCACTACCACGTCTTTTTCTCTTTAACCAGCAGGTTCTTCATCAAGTTTCCATTGCACTTTTGCAAAACCGATTTCGAAATGCCAAAGGAAAAACATCTCATCATTGCACAAAAAACTTTTAATCAAAAAACAAGTTTTTCTTTTTTCCAGAAATGGTATGTTTCTATTAAGCAAATTCATTTTTGAAGTGTCAAATTGTGCATATATATGGTTAGTGGAAATGCAGTTACTGACAAAGTTTTGCACACATTTTAATGAAAACACAACTAGATGTTATGCAGAAGATTCTGCTAATGAACTTTTCACCAAACATTCAAATTTACAAACAATTCATGTATGTTTCATGCATGTTTTTTGGATGAAAATTCACATTTAGTTTCAGTCTGGTTCTATTTTTCAACCAGTAATTCTAGTGTTGAAATCTGACAGAATAATGATTAAAACAAGACCAGCAGAAAATGGCAAAAATGTATAAACACATGTTCACTACACCGGTCTCCAGCTTTTTGACCTTTTCTCTATAAAATTAGCATCACAAAACAACAAAAACAAAATGCTGACTGCACAAAGATCTATGCTCCATATGTATGTCTACAAGGACTGAAACTGTCACGTTTCTGCAAGGGATATAAATAATACACTTCAGGGTTGCACAGAACCTTCATCTGCAAACAGCCGTGTGAAACTCCAGCCTGCAGCACAGCCGACTGCACATTGCTGAACTTCTCCACAATTAAACATAATGAGCTGAGCTCTGGCATGAAACAGCTGTGCAGTCTGGAGATAAAGCGGGTCAAACGGACCTGATCCGATGGCTCCCCGACCAGCTGGCAGAACCGGCGGAACCCAGACGACGGTCCGGCTGATAAAGGTTCTGACTGAACTGATCCACAAATGATAAACAACTGAGAGACATTCAGCATCATTTCAGGCTTTACTTCCTGCATTCAGCAGAAAATGACTTTACTTTTATTTTAACTATTTGCCATTTGTCCAATTTCTGGTGGAAATATCTTTAAATATTTCAAAATTAACTTAAAATGAACATTTCAGTGAGATATAGAAGCTTGTTTTATGTCTTAATCCTCAATACTGATTAAAAAGTTGTTTCATTTATATTTTCTCATGTTATATGTGAAATAATCTACCAATGGAAATAATATTTCTTCCTCACTCGTAAGTAATTATTAACTAAAACAAGCGTTTCCAGCTGAAAAGTTGCTTGTAAATTAGTTTTCTCTTATTTTAAGTCTACCAAGATATTTACACTAGAAACTAAACCAAAAATTCTTGGTAAGGTTTTGTGTTTTGCTGTGCAGCTGATGTTGATGTTTGGGGTAATAACATTCAACCCCAAGACACATGAGGACAAGAATTATGCCACAAAATGTCAATTCACATGAGATTCCCTTTTAAAATGTCCCAAAAATGATTTAAAAACACAAAAAATAAAACAAATGTACTGTCAGAATCCATTTTGCAGCTGTGGTTCTTTTAATAAAAATGTTCTCAGTGTTTGAAATGATGTAACTGTTTATTGAATCAGATCTTAGATTTCATTCATGGCTGTTTTATCAAAGTCCGGTTTGTTTGATGTGGACCAAACAAAGCGAACTCTGGCCACCTAACCTAGATCTGGTTTGGTTGAAATGGACTCTGGTGCTGTTTGAATACGGAGACGGCTCCAAAAGCAGGAATTGGACTACAGCAGGGCATTCTGGGTAAATACAACCAAAATAAACGTGCTATTCCAGCGCTGGCTGGAGAAATGGCTTATGATCTCTTACCAAGCACAAAAAACACTTCTGTTATCATTTTAAAACTTTTTTTTTGCATTACTTCAGTTTTAGCGTTGAAGTGCTTTTGTTAACTGTGACGTCAGGCTCTTAATTATAATAATCACACAGCATCTGCTGCATTTCCCTCATCTGAACTCTGATTTGACATGACGCCGCCCAGCAAGAGGAAGTCCAGAATCAGAGGAGGCCATAAAATTGAGCCAAACCGAGTCTTTAAACTCTCCTCCGTGTCACGCAGCAGCTCAACTCCTTCCTGCAGGGAGAGAGAGGTGTGTCCGCCCCGCCAGCCTTGGGTTTGTTAGGATTGCAGCAAAGATTTTATGAACTGAAGAGTCTCAGGCAGAGAGAGAAAACTTCTGCTGAGTAATGAGATGCACATTTTAAGTTTTGCTTCAAGACGGGCCAAGAGGGGGAAAAGTCAAAAGCTCGAGTGGACCTTTGTTCTAATTTTCCAGAAACGTTATGCGTACTTCGACGCTAAAATATCTGCGGGTCACAAAAGGTGTGAGAAGCAGAGCAGCACACATACTTTTTCTGGTCCTTTCATGTGCTGCCAGAGGTTCCTGGAGTGGCTGCTGTGCTGGTTGTTCAAAGTCCCAGAGGTTCTGCTAAAACCCCCGTTTCACCACATGATGAAGACGAAGCTCTTCCAGACTCTTTCCTCCCTTTTTAATGATGAGTCCCACTTCAACAAGACAACTGTCACAAATTCAAATCCTCTTTGTTTTACTCTGCAAAGGCTCCAACCAAACTGGACAAAACGTCTCAGATTTACAGCAGATGACTTTGAAAATTATTAAATAGATTATAAAAACGCGAGAGAAAGGAAAACATATATGGTGAATAAATGAGCAGACTGCAAAAAACCAAAGTATTACCAAGAAGTTTTGGTAGAGATTCTAGTTTCTCTGAAAGATTATTTCACTTATAACATGGGAAGATGTCACATTATAAGTGGAAATAAAAACTAGTTGATCTGGTAATTTAATCTATATTCAAGAAGTATTTACTTAAAACAAGATCTTTTACCACAGTCCAAGAAATTACTCAAGTAAAATAGTATTTGATAAAATTTGTAAAATGTAAAGTTAAAAGTTGAAATTTTAGTATTTAAAGGACCAAAATGAAAAAAATTCTTATAACTAACAAAAAATTAACAAAATTAGGCAAATTATTATTTTTTTCAAAATCAGTTTTTTAATTGAAAAAACTTTAAGAAAAACTGCAGGTGTGTGTCTGTGTCTGGTGAATTTCTGGTTGAAACATGTTTGTTTTTCAGAGAATCCAGAAATTTAATCAAAAATTTAATCAAAAATAAAAAGTAAAAAGTACTTTTTACTTTTTACAAAGTAAAAAGTACAACATTGTAAAAATATTCATAAAAGCAATCCCCCCCAAAAAAGAGAAAAAGATACTTAAGTAAATGTAACTGTGCTTTAGATTACAGATGTGACTGTTTATAGTGAACCTAACAGGAGAGGTGAGACAAAAACAGATACTTGTTAATCTAACCGACAACAGAAATCATGTGAAACTCACAGAGAAATGACCTACATGTGCAAACCTGTAAAAACTGCTTTGATGCATGTTTATGAAGGTTTGGCAGCTTTTGAACCTTTTCTTTCCGTTCTGACTCTTCTCCCTGGAAGCAGGACTGAATCACGTTCAGCCTTTCTGGCTGGCAGATGGACGCTCTGAATGCTGAACAACATCTGAATCATCTTTGTGGAGTTTGAGTTTGTGGGAAGCCACAGACCCTGATTCTCTCCTCCAGGGGAACGAAAAAAGAACAAACGGAAAACTGACACCCAGATTTCAGCCTCACGATGCATCAAAGTTTATTACATCCGTATGTTTCTGCAGTAAATATTGGAAAACATTCTTTAACTTTTCTGTCTTCATGTGTTTGGTTTCTGTTCTTCGTCTGCACTCTTTCTGTCACAATAAACAGAAATCAATTAATCGCATGATAAATTAAAACAAGCTCAATAATTTCAATTTGTTGTTTTTTTTTCTCTTCCTGCCAAAAAGTGGATGACAAACGTCTTCGGTTTGGTGCTTTGATCTCATCGAGCCCTTTGTTATCATTCACTATATTTGTTGTTTCTATTTTGTTAGTTTTATTTTGGATATTTAAAATGTCTTTCAGTTCCAGTGTTAAATGTTCATCAAGATGTAAAGTTTAAGGATATTTGAGAATGCATTCTTTCATTATAATGTCATTATATTACTTGAAAATTATCTAAAAAACAACAATATTGTTTATTGCAATAATTACTGGGACAAAACTTGTCATTGTGAGGGCTAATTGTGACATTTTAAAGGTTTTGCCTTATTTGATGGTAAATAAGATAAAACCACTGAGATAAAACCAATCAGATGTTAAAAGAACCAGTTATATTGTCCATGTTAGTGAAGCTTCAGAAGCCAATTAAACATAAAGTACACATTACATTACTTCTTCTTTGGTGTTGGCAGTTTTGCAGCTCCACTTTGCATATTTAATGAAGGAATTTCTAGAAAGTTTGCATTCACCTACAGCACCAAAATGTCACAAATGTCACATAAAATTTATATCAAAGAAGAGAGAATCCTGCTGTTAAACATTCTGTTGTTTCTGTGATTTATTACAAACATTCCTGGATTAGTAAATAACCAGCATTATGTGAACGGCCCTGGAGGAAATAAAAAGGTGTGTCTGATTCACCCGGAGGTCATCTGACAGAGTGATGTCATGGGAGGGAACTTCTTCTTTTCCTTTTCATCCGAACAACTCGTGAAGTTTCCACAGACCCTCTGCCCCTCAGCCATTACTCAGGTCACACATAAAACCGAAACGTGAAGGAAAACTTTCCAAAGAGCTTTTAGACAAACACTTTCACAAAATCAGTTCAGATCTGAACAATAAACCACTTTGTTTTTCATCTCATGTCCCAGTTTGATGCATTCACACCAGCTATGTTTAGTCCGCTTTAATCAAACTCTTTCTCGTTTGTCTAGAAAACCCAGTTCGTTTGTGGAGGTGCGAATGCGTAACTCTGATGTGGGCCAAAAGAAACGCCTAAAATCCAAGCAGAGGAGCAGAAAACGCCCCAAAAGCAGGAAGAGGACTACAGCGCAGGGCATTCTGGGTAAATACAACCAAAACAAACGTGCTAGCTTAGCGCTAGCAGGAGACTACAGACAAAAGAGATAAAAGAGATTTACAAATTTATATTTCATGAAGGAGGAAGATGCGCTCATTTCTTCTTCCTCCTGTGGTTCTCGCTGCAGCGCCCTCACTGGACAGGAGAGGAACAGGTTTCTCAATTACTTTGGATGGTTTCATACATTGTAGTATGAAAGAAAACCGCAGAAGCTGAAAATGGAAGAAATGTTGCAGTTTTGGTTCCCAACTGAACCTTATGAAACTGCCTTCACCTCCCATAAGAACTGAGAGAAAGACAATAAAGGCTGGAGGAAAATACTGATGAAAATAATATTGAGAAACAACACAAGCAGAAGTCTACTACTGGGAAAGATATGACAATATTGTTTATAGCATATTCAGGTTGTGGGTCTTTTTGTTGTTGAAAAAGTCGCTGTAATTATTATAGCAAATAATTCAGAAAATAAGTAAAAGTGTTCTTTCATTATTTATGCCATTACAATTTGTGAAAATGGTCACAAACAACAGTATTTTAGTTTATCACCATAACTCCTGGGACATTTTATTGTGCAGCAGATGTTATGGTGACAGGCTGATTTCCAGTAACATCACCAACATTCTGCACCAGTAACTGTGCAGGGATTGTGATCACTCAGCTTTGGTTGTACAAAGATCACAGTAACGTCTCTCCTCAAACTGCTGTGGAGGAAACTGTCCCAAACTTTCTCCACATCCACAGAACAAAACATGAGCCTCATTACATCATCAGAGGGTAACGATCTCCACCAAAGCCACTCCTAGACATGAATTCCCTTGATTCTTCAGTCAGTAAGTGGATGAAATCACGCCACCCTGCGTCACTGTGGGCTGGAAAGTAATAAAAAGTGAGAAACATCCATCTGGAAATCACAACCAAGCCAGATGATCATAAATGTTTGATTGATGGAGCATCTTTGGTGAGAAACTAATTTGTGTGCAGCAGACCACCCTGACTAACGCCACCACCTCCACCCTCATCCTCCTCGTCTTCTTCCTCAGTGAAGACTAACAGTCAGTGGGAATACCAGCAGAGGAGACGTGTTTGGATGAAGTCTGGGGTTTTATCAGCTCTGGACATTCCTGCCGGGCGAAGAGCAAACAGGCTGTGGGAACGATGTTCTCGCCGATTCCGGCTGCGGCTGGCGTCATGACGTGAAAATGAAGCAGTCAGGGATCAATCAATGAGATTTACGATAACAGACTCGTGGAAGGAGGAGGAGAAGTCTCACTCTCTCCTTATGCTGTAGCTTTGATTTAATGCAGCCATAAAATAACATAAAATATTTCAGTTTACATTCATGTCAACAGTTTTTGTGGCACTGATCACAAACATTCTGCACAAAAACAGAATCCACCCACAGATGGATGTTAAAGGGGACGTTTTATGCAAAAATAAAAATTCACATTTTGAACGTTTTGTTTTTCCATTCGGGTTTCAACCGGTTCTGAAAACAGCCGAAGCATGTTATAAGTGAAATATTCTGGTACTTTTTCATCAATATTAAGGAATTGTTGACTTAAAATAAACTCCTACATCTAAGTAAAAAGATCCTTGTAATTTGGTTTTGTCTTGTTCCAAGTGTACGAAGATTTTTGCACCGGAAACCAGACAAAAAATACTTGGCAGGATTTTATGTTTTTGCAGTGCAGATTCATCTGTAAGTAATTATAAATATAGAAATCATATTTATGACAAATAAAACAAATGGATCTGCATCAGTTCAGTGCCAACTGCTGGCACACAAACTCCATCTGCAAACCAAATACAAAACAACATCTTTGTCTCTGCTGATTGAATTTAGGTAAAAATGAGATTTTCTTGTTTTTTATTGTCTGAGTGACACCACCCAGTCTGGTTGGTGGCGAGTCCTTAGCAAGAGGAAACCAGGAACTCTGGGAGGAGCAGCTTCCCACACCCAGAAGAAGAGACGCACATCGCTCTAAAACAAACAGTCCTCCACTCAGGAAGGAAAGGACTCTTTTTTTGGGACTTTATCAGATCTGCAAGATCCTCGGTCTGTCTCTCATCCACTGCTGACTTGTAGTGTGACAGCAGCTCATTTGGCTTTTACAAAATTGAAAAAAAAGAAAACTCACATTTCAGTTTGAGATTCTCATCTTTCCTCAGGATCACAGATTCAGAACCAATTTATTAAAATAAGCTTGTTTTATTATGGATTCTTCAGAACAACTGGGACACATCATCATGAATAAACCTCCTTTAATCTGTTTCAAATTAAAGGGAACATATGTGAACTGTTCCTTGTAGAAAAACCGCACCACTAAAACATGATTAATGTCCTCATAAAATGATGAAAATAAATATCTTTATGTGCGTCTTGTTTCATTTTTTTAATTTCACAGTGTTTGCACTGAAGAATAAGGAAGACAGAGTTGGAGAACAGAACTCAAAACCACACTCTGGTCTCCGCTGGACAGCTGCTGGTTTGCTACAGATTCAGGACGCCCCATCTTCACTGAAAATCAAGCATGAAGCTCCATGGCTGCTAGTTCTCACAAAATACGTTCATCTCTTCGACTTTAACGGCTGTCCTACCACATTGCAGTAGAATGTTTCCACAAAATCAACAGAATTTCCTTAAAAACAAAGGAGGTTTCTGCACCAACTAGGAAACACGTCAGCAATTTTTATCATCTTATGAGCAGTATCACAGGATGTAGCCAGAGCCTGTTACCTACCAACCCCAGCAGAGTTCCGCCCGTTACCTAGCAACCGAGCTCCAGAACATTTGGTCAGCTGTATTTTTCTTTTACTGCTGTATGCACTGTACACTGTAAAACGTATAAGCAGCATTTAGTTGTGTCTGCTACATTCTTCTCGTTAAGTCAAATAAATTTTGATTTTGAACTTAAATGTGAGTTTGTGAATGATAAACTTACAGCACTAAGTTGTGTTAACTTTTTATTAATTTGATCAAACCTCTAAGAGTTGAATAAACTAGAGTTTGTAGGTTAGCAATTAAAAACACTGAAAGAAGAAAAAGACAGGAGTGGGAAATATTTCCCAGAGTCCTTAGCGGCATGTTGTCATATCCTGAGATGGAAGTGTGTTACATTGATCTGACTTTTGTGTTTTATAAAGGCAAATGTTTATTTTAATGCAACTTGTTCAAAATCATTTAGTGTGAACGGGACATTATCCTGAAGCTTTGCAGAATTCATTGTGATGTTTAATCAAATTCATTATCAGATCAGAAATTTTGTTCATGTGATTTGGTACAAGAATTTAAATTATTCCAAAGTAAAATAGTTATTTTAACTTGATATTGAGTAAAATAATATAGACATGTGGCTTTTTAACTTGGAGAGGGTCAGGGGTTTTTTATGCATGCATGGATGCTGCATTCTTGTTGGTTGAGCAGGAGGCTCTACTTTTGCTTTTCAAGCACATCTATTTGCAGCCATTTTCAGGCGCGAATGTAAACTTGGAGTTGAGGGACCAGTAGCAGCTTATTTGGATTTAAAGCAACAAGATGTCCTAAAACAACTCAAAATAGGAAGAACTAAGAATTGTTTTGTGCAGAAAATGCATTCAGTGATTTCACACTGATTTTCTGTTTCCCTCTCTGTTCTGGATTTCTTCAAAATGGACTCGATTCATGTAAAGTGTCTAACAGGAAATGCTGAAAGAGTTGAATGAATGAGAGGACCTCTTGCACAATGCCAGTTATTATGCGAGAGCGGTGTTTTGAGAGGTCAGCGCAGCAGGAGTTTCCCTCAGCTGTCTCCTGGTTGCGCAACTGCAGCTCCTTGCTGACCTCATGGAGCGTCTTGGCAGGAACTGCGGCTGAGGAGGAGCAGGATCACGTTCACCTCCTCATCTGCACCCTCTGCCCCAATAACCAATGCAGGCTTAGGGAAATATCTCCCTCTCACCCAGAGAAAGAGCTTTAAAAACACACACTGTCATGTGTTTTCTGATAATCCTGAAGCGTTATTGTGCAGCACAAATTTATCCACTTAAGTCTGTTAAGACCAAGAAAGAATTTATTTAATCTAAGGCGAATATCTTGAAATCTGTATCTGGATAAATGAGACAGAAATGGATAAAGTGCCTAAAACTAATTCAACACATTTTTACTAAAGTAAGTAAAAATTCCAAGATCTTACTTTTATTAGAGTAAAAACGTACTGAGTACACTGCAAAAACAAAATCTTACTAAGTATTTTTAGTTTTGTTTCTAGTGCAAATATCAAAGTATATTTAAAATAAGAGAAAATCAACTGTTTCTTCTTTTTACAAGATATAGTAGTTGATTTTAAAGAGCAGTAATTCCTTGAGCAGATTGTTTCACTTATAATACTTAAAAATGTCTTGTTATAAAGTGGAACTGCTAGTTTTTATCAATATGAAAGGAATTATTGACTTAAACAGGCTCCCATATCTTGTTGAAAAGTGACTTATTTCAAGAGCAATGAGACATTTTACTAAAGCAGAATTACTTCATGAGGTTTTGTGTTTTTGCAGTGTGCCTATGATCTAAACAAGAGAAGCAGGAAACAGTTCCTGCAGACAATTAGAGTAAATTTATTTTGTCAAATGAAAACCTTTTGTTTGACTTGGAGGCATTTATGGGCCTTTTACTCCACTTTTATGAGGCACAAACTCTCCCACACTCTCCTGTTTCAGTGTTAGCTCACACTGTGAGGTCAGGAGAACCTGCTGGGATTCTCCCTCCTCATTTGTTCTGCCGACGATCAATGGTGGGAGAGCGAGACTGAGGTCACAAACAAGTCGGATCAAAGGGAGGACCACCGCTGGGAGAAACAGCCAAACAACCGCATGGAGAGAAAACAAGACAAGTCCTGAAGTCGTGGGTTCACAGAGACAAACAGCTAAAGTTCCTTCTCATCTGTCCCTGCTGGACGTCCCAGCGGGACGGCTGGACTCCCTGGCACCAGAGCCTGGCGTTGGGGGAGATGTCGCTCTCAGATAGGGGCAGGAGAAGCTCCACCCAGCAGGACTGGAGCAAACTCAGCCAAACCTGAGAAGCAAAACACCCCAGGACAGAAAGCGAAGCATTCCTCTGATTCACATCATGCTTTTCGGTTCTGAACCCACAGCACACAGCAGAACCTCAGAGGAAAGTTCTGCCAGAACATTATGGGGCGCCGTTTGTAATGCTACAGCCTATTAATGGGTTAATTACGTTTTCTAAAGAAACAAAAAAATGCAGCTTCATTGGCAAAAGTCATATTTTCTCTATGTTATTCATTATTAATTTAGATGCCATAATTTCAAACTAAATAATTAACAAACTAATTATTTAGTTCACCAACTAAATATCTAGATCCAAACTAGATATTCAGATACCAAGCTAAACATTTAGCCTCAAACCAAATATTTACTTAGCAAGCTAATTATTTAGCAAATTGGTCACATGCCAATTTACTTGCCAGTAAGTGGAAATGGACCACCAAAATAAAAACTGGGTCTAGTGATGCTCTTTAGTTTAAACTAAAAATTTGGTTCGGAGTTTAATATTTAGTGTCCAAACTAAATATTTAGTTCACAAACTAACTTTTATCGCAGATCTGAACATTTACGTAATATGCTGATCTTCTGGCTGATAAGCGGAAGTAGACTACCAAAATAAAAGTTGGGTCTCATAAACCTCTTTAGTTTGGAACTACATATTTAGTTTTAGCAAATGTTTTCTATTAGCACACAGTTGCAGATATTAACATTTACACTCCTGCTGCCTCTTTGAAGAAATAAAAACATGAATAAACGAATTTTAAGTTTTAAACTAATGTGAGTTTTCCATGAAGTCAGACAAATTAAAACTGAATTGTTTTAATCCTGTTACGGTCTTTGGCTTTAACTTTAAAAGAGGAACTCAGAGAACCTTTTCTTTTATTATGTAAACTAATCTAATATGGTTGATCTACATCTCAGATGACAGCTGCACTGCAATCTCTGTTTTTAGTGAGAACAAGATGCAGGAACATGAAAACGTTCCTCGCTGTAACCAAAACCCTCGCAGCTCTGACTCCTTCCAGATGCCAACTTCTGCAGCAGGATCTGTGACGCACAGAGGTCATTGTTGTTCGCCGACAGATGATTCCTCAGCTCCCATCCTGATGAGCCGGGTGGAAGTCACGCAGGATCGGGGTCAAGCCTTTTGACCCTGACATCAGTTTCCTGAACACATAGGCCGGGACCCTGAGAGGAGAGTGAGGTCATCCAGCTGACTCGGTTTAGAGCTGCAGCAGATCAGCAGCTGATTTTATGCTGCTCATGTTTATGTGCTGTTTGTTCTGTGAGGAAAAACTCTGGTTGGTTTCCTGCCATGTTTCTGCAGCTGGATGAGTTTCAAGTGTTTGTGTCTCATTAGCAAAGAAACAACTGCTGGAGTTGTAAAAACTAACTGCATATCGTTTTGATTTTTCTGTTTGATGTTAACTTGGTTGCTGTGGTTACTGCTTTGCTTATGACACAGACTGGGATTGCTGGAAAATTACCATTAAGGTGTCTAATACTCAGAGTCGTGGCTGATGCTGAAGCACCAACGGCTTTGCAGCTGTTGACCACAGCGAGGGTCCTGCACTGCAAAAACACAAAACCTAACCAAGTCCCTCTGGTCTAATTTCTAGTGCATTGAAATAAAACAAAACTAACTTACAGGCAGAGTTGAGTAGTAACTAGTTACTCAGTTACATTTACTTGAGTAACTTTTGAAAAAATTTACTTTTAGAAATATTCTTACTATCCTGCACTTTTCATTTTTACCTGAGTAAAACTACCGCCCCTTTAACTCAGGTTAATTTTCTCATGGTAAAATTTGCTGATGCTCTACTAAGATGTTTCTGATACATTTAAATTAAACTGAACCATCAGAAACAGGTGAGCAACAATTTTAACACCAAAAGGAAATGGAGCAGTGATGGCATGTTGGGATTTAGTTTTCAGAACCGGCACTAGAGGGCAGAAAATGAGACGAGAAATGTGTTGTCATGCAGTTTTACTACATCAAACTTTTACTTATACTTAGTTAATATACTATTAATGTTATTTTGGAATAATGCTGCTCCTTCTATTTTAACATGTCAGTATCACCTGACTGTATGAACCAGAAGTTTCTAACCAAACAAACGCAAATAACCATAAAGTTTCTAGCAAAGTGAAACTTTATTTACTTTATTACTGTACTATTGCTAAAAAATACATAAATTGCTTTCTGTATTTGATCCCTTCAGAACCGTAATGTTGTATTTTGTGTATTTGTCCTGCCTTACATTTTAATTTTGAAGTAATTATTACAATTTTATCCTTTTCAAAATACAATAATTTTCACAATTAATTATGTTACAATTAATTGTTTCAGAAATCTACCGCTTTTCACTTTTAAAGTTACTCTTAGTTGTTCTACCATTCTCTCACATGTAGTTCTTACGCCCTCTAGTGGATGTTCAAGGCATTTCAACACATATTATTAACAGTTTCAATATGGCCGGGACTCCAAAGCTTTAATTTTGTTTATTTAATTTTAACCCGTTAAAATTTAACGCAATTAATCACTTTTTTTTAAATGTAGAAAACTTCCGAGGCGGAACCTTTGGACTCATATTTCTGGTACACCCATAAAGCTGACGCACAAGCAATGTCCGCAAAAACAACGCAATGAATTGAAGTCGCTTCTCTTGACCTGCTGGGGATTCATTTCTGCCACAAACAAATTATCTGATGATCGATTATGGAGCCATCACAGACATAATATAAGAGTCTTATATTATCCTTATATCCTTATATTATGTCTATGGGAGCCATGACCATCCTGCAGTTTCGGAAGTTGTCTTGACTTCCTGTCTGAAGCAGCCAATCAGACGAAACGATCTCAGCCGCCTAATTTTAATGTGTACATTATTGACTAATCATGAATGATGTGCTTCAGCAATAATATGAAATCATTAATTTAAAAAAATAATAGTTATATTTATTTTTATATATATAGCAAGATGTTTATTCGAGGCACATATAATAAATTTGATATATGATCAATGTAATTCCTTTGAGGATAAATGAATAACACGTTCATTTTATGAGTTATTTATTTATTCATTGTAATTTGGCACTTTTCACTCTCCATAAAACAGGAAGTTGCGACGATAGCTCTGGCGATGACGTCCTGCAGAAACGTCAAGCCGACGGGTTTGACTGTAAACTGTTTTATGGTTTGATATTTCTGAACTTTGTCTAAAAAAGACAGTAGTTGTTAATCCGGATGTTGTTCAAACATTGATGATGACACTTTATCAGTCACAGTACCGATCTTTTGAAAACTGCTGCCCTCTGCTGCCATTTAGCAGAACTACACATCAATACTTATTTACGTTACAAATGTGTTAATATTATGCTAATTTAAAAAAAAAACACAATTTTGCAATTAACGAGTTCCCATTAAATAAGAATCACAATTAAAATAACTTGTGAATTAGTTTAGGCATGTGATAAAAAAAAAAACTTGCACTTCAAAAACAAATTATGGTGAAACACATGACAGGATACAAAACTAACTGAAAAAGAACTTTTCAGCAAAGAAAATAACAGCTTGTATAAGTAAATAATTCTTTATTTTTGACCAAAAAATACTTGTTGCATTAGGAGATTAATTTACTTATAACATGGGAAAAATGTCTTGTCATAAATTAATTAATCTGCCAATGGAACTATCACTTTTTAATCCATATTTAATAATTATTGACTTTAAACAAGCTCCTATATTTGGCTGAAAAGTTGGTTGCAAGTTTGTTCTGTCTGATTTCAGGTGAACTATGATATTGTCTTTAGTAACTGTCCAAAACGGTTGGTGAGGTTTTGTGTTTTTGGTTTTTTAAATCAAAAAACAAGTTTGTTTTCCAAAATTGGTGTTTACTTTAAGCTATTTTATTCTCAAAATGTCAAATTATGCGATTATATGGTCAATGGAAACACAACTGACTTTTACACAACACATACATTCCGTACATAATGCATAATCTCTTCTCCGATTCCCCAGACAATGGTCGCTGTAATCTGCTGGGATTACAACTTCAACAAAATAATCTGCAGGACACATTTCATGAGGAAATTGATTTCTGCTGAGCTGATTCTGTGAACATTTTCTGAATAGCTATTTAGTGTTTAGCCAGATGGCTTCCTCTGTCAATCCTTTCTCACAGCCAAGATTAGGATTACGTACACAAACACGCACACACACGCACAACACACACACACACACACACACACACACACACACACACACACACACACACACACACACACACACACACACACACACACACACACACACACACACACACACACACACACACACATTTGCGCAGCTATCTTTGTGGGGACTTTCTATTGACTTCCATTCATTTCTATAGCCTAAACCTGACCTTTACCCTTTTGCTAACCATCACATACCTAACCCTAACCAAAACTCAATTCACACCTTAGTCCCAACTCTGACCCCTGACCCTAAAACAGGGTTTCCCCTTGTGGGGGCCAGGCTTCGGTCCCCACAAGGAGCAATTGGTCCCCAAAACGTAGTATGTGTCAGGAAAATCGTCCCCACAAGGTATCATAAACAAACGCACGCACACACACAAACACACACACACCGGTTTGTCCTCAAATACGCCTGTTGCTAAATGTTTGCTTGTTGGCAGATGATGGCGACACAATGCAGAGTCTGATGAGTTGCAAGTGCAGCTTAAGTTATTAAACGGGGAACTGAAATTACAGGTTAGAGGAGCGGGACGGATTAAAGTATTTTTACCGCAAAGCCACAGAGCAAAGGCTCTGATCTGAAACGGAGAGGTTGGAGACGGAGGGAGGGCGAGGATGAGAGGACAGATTGAGGAGGATCTAGTGGCAGAGACCTGCTGCCTTGTCCTCCAGATCTCCGCGGCCTGTGTGCCAGCATGAAGCAGCCACCATGGGCTTTCTGGAAAACTACCAGGAGATCGACCCCGTCACTTTGAACCTTTGCATCCTCATCGCCAGCTACGTTATCTTGCTTCTGGTTTTCCTCATATCCTGTATCATGTATGACTGCCGGGGCAAAGATCCCACCAAGGAGTACGCTCCGGACCCGCAGCCCACCCAGTCCCCCATCAGGCTGGTGGTGATGCAGAGCTCCTCGGCGCCGATGGGCCGGTGGGACACGGCCAACATGATCACCACCTACCACGAACCGTCGCACTCGGACTTCAGGGAGAAGAAAAGCACGATGGTGTGAAGGACACAGCGCTGATAAACTCTGTACATACCTCACCTCTTTTTTTTTTTCTTTTTTTGCTGTACATATTCGTTTGCTTTTCCATGTTGCTGTTTTGTGCCGGGACAATGTTTGGATTTAACCTGCACAGGACCAGACTCGGAAGGTAAGAGGGAGTGACGTAGGTGTTTAAGTGATACTGCTGGGTATTAGGGCCGCTGAAGGTTTAAGAAAAGAAAAAAAGAAGAAGGAAGAATATATTTAAACAAAAACTGCACAAAAAAAGTGTGGAGATTAATTTCAAAATGTTTTAAGAAAGAAGTCGGACATTTCTGAGTTTGAAAAATAGAACATTTGCAAGAAGAAACTCGGATCTAAAAAAAAATTCTAAAAATTTAACATGAACATTTCTGAGTTTCAAAAGTTGAAAAATTTAGACTTTCGGAAATTTTTTGAGTTATAAAATAATAACAAAAAAAGACTTTTGAACCCCAGGAAATTCCATGGTTTTTCTGGAAATTTTCTGACATTAATCTCAAAATTTCTGAGTTTGTTCTTTAAAATTTCTAAGGTTTTTGGTGGATATTTAATCCTTTTTCTCTCAACAGTGACTCTAATACCCCGTAGTAAAACGTAAACTGCAAAAGCACAAAATCTTACAGAGTATTTTTGGTCTATTTCTTAGCACACTTGAAATCAGACAAACAACTTACAAGAAATAAATATGAGCTTGTTTTAAGTCAATAATTATTGAATATTGATAGATATTGAAATAGTCTCTCTTGCAGATTATTTCACTCATATTAACCTTTACAACAAAAACATATTCCATTAGTGCAGTAACAAAAAAGTTAGTAAGTTAGTTTTGTCTTATTTCACGTGTGCCAACATGTTTGCACTAGAAACTAGACAAAACACTTGATAACAGTTTGTGCTTTTACAGTGTGTGTGTGTGTGTGTGTGTGTGTGTGTGTGTGTGTGTGTGTGTGTGTGTGTGTGTGTGTGTGTGTGTGTGTGTGGTGTGTGTGTGTGTGTGTGTGTGTGTGTGTGTGTGTGTGTGTGTCCGGTAAAATCCCTCTTTATCTCATGGGTCCCAATACAAAGCCGTCTGTCTGCTCTGGAGGGGAAATGTCACAACTAATAAAGCAGGAGGAATAAAGGCAGGATGGTGGGCGTTTGGGTCAATGGAACCAAGGAAGGGTTGGAGATTAAGGTCAATGTTGGAAAAGATGCAGGTGAGAATCTATTTCCCCTCAAATCCACTGAACTTTGCACTTCTCACTCCAGACGGTGATAAAAGTAATAAAATCCTGAACAAAGTTCAGGTGAAACCTCAGAGTAGAACTTCTTTCAGCATATTTATCCTCAAGTCGAAATAAAAAGTAACTATTCAAGAAATGACTGAATTATACTGTAGTAAAGAAGAATCTGGTAAAAAGGCGACTCAAGTATCGAGGAAATGATCAGAACATCTGATTTAAAATCTATAAATGCAAAAATGTAAAGTTACATCCCAATTCTGGCGTTTTGAGGACTAAAACAAAATAAATAACATGATTGTAAAATAAAAGATTCAAGCTTCACTTTTACAAATCACAAAAAACAAATAACATAGTAAATAATGCATAATGTATGTTAGAACTGGGTGAAATAAAGAAAAGGGTTAAGTTAATAAATGAAACTTATAGATTAATTGATTACTAAAATATTTGCTAGCTGCAGTCCTAATTTCTTTTAAGTCATGTTTTATATATTCTACATTTTTACAACTGATGGCAGCAGCTACTTGATTGTGCTATAAAATGATTCTATGTGCCAGGAAATTACAAAACACCGTCCCTTTAAATGATATCTTTATAGGATATTGGATACAACTGATCAGACTGATCAGAAACATAACAACAGAGATGTAGTTTTATATTGATAAATATATTTAAACTCAAGTTACCACTGGCCAAGATGTATAATTTATCAGTTTTATGAAAAATAAGCGATTACTGTCCAAAGATCAAAATAACAACAAAACTTTCCTTTAATTTTCTGGTAAATAAAAACAGGACAACAATCGTTTTAGTAGCAACTTACGCAAATATTTACACACTTCCTCCTGATAACTTACCAGCTGTTTTTTAATCCCTGTCACTTTTTTATCTCTTGTCCTTTTGAGCGTTTTGTGACTTTTTATGAAATGCTGTTAGTTTTATGTCAAATTTACACCTTCTGAAAAGATTCATAACAATGTTTTTGGTAAATATGAAACATTTTTGTGTTGTTTCTTGCTTTTAAAAGACGCTTTCCCCCCCCACTCAGCCTATTTTTCTTATTGTTGAAGCATGACCTCTGACCTCAACTGAGAGTTTTGATGTTGTGATGAGTGGTTGATGAGTAACTCTGGAGATAAGCCAGTTTTGGGAAGGTTCTCCCTGCGGTTCTCTGGGGTCCCACAACCTTAGAAATGGTTCCGGACCGACAGATATCTACAACTTTGCCTGTCATATATTGAAGTATTTGTTTTTGTCTACTTCCTGTAGTCAGACAGGTTCTAAAAGGGTCATTTTTAACTCTGCAGGTCTGGCAGTAATCCGATGTCAATGTGACAAAATTAAAAAAAATCATCTTTTTCATCATTGAGACGTCCTGTTTGGAAGATTGTAAGTTGCGTCACTCATATCGTCCATTTGCATGAAGCAATGTAACCCCATTTATTATCAGTTCACATAACAAGGACATTGCATGTCAGTAGATAACCTTTGTGTTTAATGTGTAACCAGAAGCCAGCTGACATACACAATGCAAAAACACAACATGTTACTGGAATATTTCTGTCCACTTTCAAGTGCAAATGTCTTTTTAATAAGACAAAACCAACTTAAAAGTAACATTTCAGCCAGATATTTTATATCATTCCAATTTTAGGCAATTATGTAAATAGTGCCTTAAAATTGATTATATAAACATACTAGTTCCACTTGAGGATTGCTTCCACTTTTTTAAAAGACATGTTTCCTTGTGAAAGAATTATGGAACTAATACTTCTGTGATAAATCAAATAATCAGCCAGTGGAAATAGAGCTTTTTCATCAATATTCAGACATTATTGACTTAAAACAAGCTCCTATATGTTGTTGAAAAGTTACATGTAAGTTAGGGTTATTAAAAAGTCTAAAAAGATATTTGCATTAGAAAATGGACAAAAATAGATGGTAAGACTTGGTGTTTTTTATCAGTAGTTCTTGGTGCAGCGCCACCACAGGTGAGGAGGGGAACAGCTTTTTCAAAGGTTTGGTTTGTTTGACACGTTGCAAAGAAAGCAAACTACTTATAAGTCTGACATAAAAAAATGTGTTCAGCATTTCACATGTACAAGCTGAAACAAGAGAAAGACTGAGCTGTTGGACAGCAAGAATATTATCCTGCAAAATACATCCTGACTTTGACATATGTCTGCTACAAAGAAACAATGTTTTATTTTTACGTCCCGGTGTTCAGCTTGTGTTGCTAAAGCTGAACAGAAATAGATGTGAGAAAGCCGCCTAGACTCAGGGTTGGTGCTCCGAGTAATCCTCACACTTCTAGGAAATAAATGGATTTCATTCATAAAACAGAACTTCTGTGATCTGACTGCAGACTGGAAACACATGATTAATAAATTTGTTTTTAAATTACATTGGTTTTAGCAGATTATGGTAGCAGGGTTCTGTTAAACCAGAGTTTTATTGCAGATTATGGCGATGAATGGAAACACAGATTAAATCAAACAGATGTTACTGAGGCAGATAAACTAGGAGCAGGAAAGCAGCCATGATCTTCAGCCTGAAGATCATGGCTGCAAAATTATTTAGACAACATGAGGCAAACTCTCTGGCATTTAATCTGGCAGATATATGTGAGATTATTAGAGAAGCTCCAGTGCCAATCCAGTGTGTATCTATCTGTCCGAGGTGGTATTGGTGAGATGACAGATTAACTCCAGCTGTAACAGCCAGCAGCGGTTTGCACACAAAGATACTCAAACTCAGTTAACAGCAAAAATACCACAAGAAGAAAATTTGAAAATGCATGAAAAAAAGGAATTTGATAAATCAATTAAAAGTGGAGTTGGATAGAAACTAGTTACATTTATTTGAATAACTGTTTGAAAAAATAATAATTGTAGGAGTTTTTATGTTCTACGTTTGACCAAACATTCACCAGACACACATCTGCAGTTTTTGTTCAAATTTATTAAGTTTTACTGTGAAATAAATTGATTTGGGGGAAAAAAAATCTCTTTTGCTTGATTTTGATGCTTTGTAATTATATAATTTATATTAATTATATTCACTTTGATCTTTAAACACTTTGGTCTTTAAACTCTAAAAGTTCCATGCAGCTGTATATTTAGTTTCTTTTGTTTCTGTAATTTATAAATATTAAATGATCAGTACTTTAGTAGACTTTTTACCAAGTACCTTTTTACTCTTAATTGAGTAATTTCTTGATAGTGATACTCTGCCATCGAACGTGCACCAGAAAAAATACAATATGACTAATTTACACAGCAGGCCTCAATGCTCAATTCCAATTTTTTTGATTGAATCAAATTTATTTATTTATTTATTCATTTATTTAATTGTGAGGTCATTCATACTACTAATTTGACCACAATCAGACTTCTGTGAGAACGGTTTACAAAGCGTGCAGCATGCGCAGAAGAAGACCGTTGACGTCACAGAGCAGCGCATTGTTTATGGAAATAACAATGGACGCCACCGTCGACTTTGAACAAGTGGAGCCGACATTATTATCATAAAATCGTGACAAAATGATTTTCACTAACCCTGCTTTCAGTGAAGCTTTGAAAGCTATAAAATATGTATCTGATTTAGTTCCTCATTTAGGCTCAGATCACAATTTTTGGGTGAAAAGTCTTTGTATTAGTACCAGTCCTACTTTAATGTTGACTTTTGTACTTTATTATTCCATTGCATCCCTGGAGATGATAGGAGCCATTAGAGATGATTCAAGATAACATCTGGGATTGATGAGATCCACCTGAATCCCTTCAACACACAAAATCTTCCTTTAAAAAATGACCATTAAATATATTTTTAAATGAAATTTACTGCCACATAAACATCAATATTTATCTATTTTCTGAATTTATTAAGCACGTTTTAGTGATTATTATTCAAACTATCATTTTGTGTGATGGTGAGGCAGGTTATGCAATCCAGAGTGGTGAAATGCAAGAAAGAAATTTGTTCAAAATTAACAGAAAACATAGAAATCCAACTGCAGAGTTAATGTGTTTATTCATTTTAAATGGGATTCAATGGCAGGAACCGTAGAGAAGGAACACTAAAGGCTCTGTTTGGTATGAAAAGGCTTAAAAAAAGACTACTTTTTTTTTTGGCTACATTTTATGCTATTTACTTCAACACAGACAAACTTCAACAAAATTAACTCAAAAGGAGAGATTAAAAACTAAAAACTCACTCAGTTTTAGGCTTGGACCTTCACACTGTGGTTGAGATGTTAGAACACCATGACTGGATGTGACCAATACACCCTGTCCAGGAAAGTGTAAACCAATTAGAAAGCTATTTAACTTGCTGCCACGTGTGGACACAAAGCCTCTTTAAGTCAAGTCGCTCTCCTGCTTGGACATTTTTCACAGCAGACTCTTAGAAGTAGTTCTGCTAAAACCCAAATATGCTCTCTGGGGTGTCAGTACTGGTTCTTATTTGGTTCTAAACATGTACAAGTGACATTTACATGCAAGATCAGTTTTATACTCAAACGTTCATATAGTTCATGTACCTTTAAGAATCTGAAAGATAACATTTAGGAGAAGCAAACCTTTAAAAAACAAGAAGAAGTCACTTCTATGTGAGAAACATGTGAAGAACAGACTGAAGTTCTGCAGAAAACTCAAGGATATAAAGCAAAAACACTCGGGTCAATCTTTGTTTCACTCATAAACCAGACCTAACACAAGGTAGAGAGAAAAACAATCAAAGAATCATTATGGATTTGCAGGAAATATCTCCAGTAGCAGTCAGTCCTGCAACAAACCTGAAGAGACTTCTGACTGCAGACTGTTGTTATATGATGGTCTCATAACTATCATGAAATGCTAGCAGCTCCATATCCAGGCAGAAGAGACACTATTCCTCAGTAACACCATCAGCTGTTGCCAAGCACTGCTAATCCACCACATTTGCTTTTGCCACTCTCCTGCCTGTCCGTATGTTTAGAAACTCGATCAAAGAGACGATGGAGTCGGACATGAATCTGCATTCGTTAAGCAATCAGGAATTAAAAACATAAAAGCTGTAAACCAGAGTAGAGAAGATTTAATCTTACACAGAATGACGAGTCGAAGCTAATAAAGACGGTAAAATGTGGTTAAGAGCTTAAAATGTAAGTTTGAGGTTTTTTGGCTCACTAATTTGATCATGAAATCTAAAAATGTTCTAATTTAGATGGAAACATCCAAACAATTACAGATTAGCTTTTAAATAAGAGGCTCTGCTCTAATCGATTTCCTTTGATTATCACAGCAAATCATTGATTCTGCACAACTGAACAATTCAGTTTGTTTGTCTTAATGATATGATGTTACTCACATAATATTGAAAAAGCAGATGAACATGTTACTCTGTTTATTATTGATCAGTTTTCTTGTCTTTTTCTCAATTTATTGGATGATTTGCTTCTTTCTATTGATGCTTTAAAAATAAACAGAATAGGTAAAATTATCTTTTAATAATATTTTAGAAGTACAATAATGATTATTACTTTGGGATTAAATAAAATATTTAGTCAAAATACTTGTTTAGGTCTTGAAATTTAAAGTTAAAGACTTGGACTCAACTTTACCAGAGAAGAACTGAAATGACTAACAAAATTTTGTAAGTTTATTAAGATAATTGTTTTAAAAAAGTCCTGTGTTCCTTCATGTCAGCCTTTTTACTTTTAATGTCACTGTTTCTTTAAAAAATATTTAAATTACCGACGAGCATGTGATGAAAATGTCACCATTTTTATTTTAGTGTCTGTTTCCCTAATTAGAAGTAGAAAATTACTTTAGATAATACAAAACTTTCCTCATCCACCTTGTGTTGGTGGAAAAAGAACATTATTTATTCAGCAGACACTCAGGAAGAAGCTGGAAATGTTTGAGAAAATTAACTGCTACTGGGAATAATTAAACAGTACAAACATTGTGAATGCATTTTATCTGATATAAAGGCAGAGAAGACGATGTCTGCTGAACCGAAAGACAGACAGGAGAACTGGAGGCAGGTTTCAGGAACCAGAGCCTGTTATCAAAGTAGGACAGTCTGACTCATAAAATAGCTAATAATAAAGCTCACATAAAGGAGAAATGATGAATTTTTACTAGTGTGTTTTTTTTCCTTTTGACTTGCCAATGGAAAAATTTAAAAGAAACTGACAGAAAAAGGTTCATTATTGTACAATTTACGATAATAGGAACACGTGACAAATCTTTATTCATCCATGTGATATTTTATCTTAAATCTAAATTTAAAAATCTCCCTGCTCAGAAACATCAACATCTACGGCTCGTCTGCATGTCAAGTGTTTTTGCAGCAGGAGTCTTATTATTAGTAAATAGACAAATAAAAACAAAACAACTAACAACTAAATTTAAGGTTCGTTATTGTACAATGTGTAGATTTGAAGCAAAATTTAGTCAGTTTTAATATTCTTTTACTTAAGATCTTACAATGAATATTTCAAATGAGTTTTTATTGTTTTTACATGTTTTTACACTTTGAGATTTACATGTGGAGTGTATTATAAATTACATTTTATTATTATTATTTTGAATACAGTTTTTAATATATACCTTCTTAGGAGAAAATTTTACCTGCATTGTGCCATATTTGATCCTTTTGTATTTATCAAGTCTCATATAAAATCAAACTTCTGACCTTTAGGTGTTTTTTTTATTATCTTCTCAAACCTTGGACAGAATTTGGAAAAGTTTACAGCTGTCTACAAAATTTTTTAATAACATATTAACATGATTTGTGTGCAAAATAAAAAATATAATTTGAGATTAAATCAAAGCAAAGTTTGTTTTGAGGCAGAGTTGAGAAACTACAAGACAAAAATAAAACTAAAACACAACATTACTAAATGAAATCCACCCGTTAGTCTGTGCATATATTTCCAGTTGTCTGTTTAGACGTGAAGATGCTTTAACCAGGTGGAAATTCCACGTGTAATCAGGTTAAACGGCAGAGGAACCTCATGAGAAAGTGATTAGTGGAAGTCAGACAAACACTCAGATCAGTTACATCCAGGCCTGGCAGCCATGATGAGCGGCTGCCGAGCTGCAGCACTGCGACGCCTGTAGCGGTGTGAGCAAAACCAGGGAGCGCAAAAACATTTTATATGCAGCTGCTAAGAAAGGAGGCAGAAACACCAGAGAGGTTTATTTTTGAGGTGGAGTACAGAGCGAACTTTACTAAGCCCTCTGTGTTCTTACATAAACACTCCTTTACATCTAAACAGCACTAAAAGAGTCACAGCGCTGTTATGTAACCAGGCTTTACCAGCTTGACATGGCAGCTCACTGTCTGGATTCATGGCACAAAATCTGTCTGAAGGTTTTTACTCAGATTAAGTGTTTGAATCAGAAGATGTTTATCACAAAACAAAACCATAAAACAAAAACAGTGGTCTGTCATTAGTCTTATAATCATATCATTATTATTATAAGACTAATAAGACTTTATATGATAGTCTATGTGTCGTGCTTCTTTATTTTCTAAATATCTAGACAGACAGACAGACAGACAGATAGATAGATCATGTTAATCTTTCTATTCAGTTGTTTTAATTAATTAATTAGTTAATTAAGCATGTTTCATTTTATTGTGTATTTATTACATGATTAACACAGTTATATTTAAATACATATCTTATTATTTATAGTAGTTTTTTATGTTTAAATATTGATTTGATTGATAAATTATTTGTTGAACTATAATACCTTTGGCTCAGGTGTATAAACAATTTATGAACGTTAATATTTATAATGTTACCGCCCACCTCAAATCTGATTGGCCCGTGTTCCAGAAGCGTCTCCTCTGATTGGCTCAGCCCGCTGCCAGTCAACTAACTGAACACCGGTAGAACACAGCGGGATTCCGTTTTTATTTACTGTCCGGGCAGCTCGGTTTTCGGGGCGCTATGGGTTTCCACCTGTGAGACGCTGCTGCTTATGGACTTTTCCATCTTCCAGATGAGGCGCTGATTCGGGGTTTCCATCATAATGGTGTTGAGAAAAAGGCTAAAATGGAGCTTTAGCGGTGGGCGGGGTGATACCGACGGTGCCTTGTAGCTACAGTTAGCTTGTAGCCTGCTACAGTTAGCTTGTAGCCCGCTACAGTTAGCTTGTAGCCCGCTACAGTTAGCTTGTAGCCCGCTACAGTTAGCTTGTAGCCCGCTAGCTGGATGTTCGGCCTTGTAGCTACAGTTAGCTTGTAGCCCGCTAGCTGGATGTTCGGCCTTGTAGCTACAGTTAGCTTGTAGCCCGCTAGCTGGATGTTCGGCCTTGTAGCTACAGTTAGCTTGTAGCCCGCTAGCTGGATGTTCGGCCTTGTAGCTACAGTTAGCTTGTAGCCCGCTAGCTGGATGTTCGGCCTTGTAGCTACAGTTAGCTTGTAGCCCGCTAGCTGGATGTTCGGCCTTTCGATTTCTGTGGCTCCTCTGGCGGGTTTATGGTTTTATTCCTCCTCAAGAACAAAAGGTCTTTATTGTTTTCACCTGTGGAATACAAAAGGAGCAGCTATGAAGGGTGTTTATAGTTTTCACAGGTAAGTGAAGGCAGTTTTGGCTCTTTTTAGAGAATAAAAATCAGATTTTTTTTTTTGTTGCGTCAATAATAAAGTTTATGTAAATTATACGATGATTTCCAGAAATGCAAAGTTTTAACAACGGACCAATTCAAGGCTGCAGTTGTGATAAAAACAATTGATAATTTTGACAGACTTCCTGGACGCCTGTTGATGTATGAAAATCAGTTTTTCTCAATAAGATGGGGAAAATTCACTTCCGGTCTCTTTGTCTTTCGATGTGAAATCAGTGTTAATCATTATTTATATTAATCATATGTTTTGGCCAAATAATACACTTTTTAATATTTAAATTGTTAAATCAAGTAATTCTCATTTTGTTAAGATTTTTTATTGCATAGAACAATAAAAAAATATAGTTTTCACCACGTGAATATGCTTAAGCACTGAAATTATAAAGCATACCAACATTGTAGTATGCAGATGTTAGTATGCATACAGATGTTTACTGACATATGTAGTATACTACAGATGTATACATGTATGACGGATACTACAGATGCCAGTTCACTTACCAGAATCCAGTGTTAAAATCGTAATTTTAACACCAGAAGAGATTTTAAATGTACAAAATACATAAGAAAAAAACAGAACTGTTTCATTATTACTCTATCATGCACCTGTTCAAATAATGGTGAACTGCATTAAGCAACATTTTAGCTAATTCTGCTATCAGTTTGATCAGTTATATCGTGACAGTTGGACAAACAGGTTGGTTGAAGCCATGATTGCATCAGGGATCAGCTCAGAGCCAACAGATTCATAGGTCTGTTGCAATAAGCAGTAAATCAATTAATCACATGTTAAATTAAAACAAGCTCAGTAGTTTCCGTTTGCATGATTTATCATTTTCTTGTTTTTCTCTTTCTACCAAGAACTGGATACAAACGTCTTCACTCTGGTTTGGCTTCAACTAGCCATGCTAGTAGTTTTTTTCTTCATAATTGATTTTATTTCTTTTGTTTATTTATTTTTGGATATTTAAAATATCTTCCGGTGTTAATTGTTCTTTAGAATTTTAACATTTATTTTGAAAGTGATCCCCAAACAATAATATTATCGTTTATCGCAATAACTTCTGGGACAATTAATTAAAATGTGTTGTCATGACAGGCCTGTATATTTAGCTTCATTTGAATGTTTGGAGGTGACGCTCACCAGAATAGGCCTGATGGTGTCCATAAGTCATTGAGACAAAAGATAATGTTCTTTTGAGACCATTTTCAAGTAACATAGTGGTAATTCTCAAAGTTCAATAAACTCTAAATTTTAATGAACCTTTTAACACTGGAGCAGAAGAAATTTTAAATGTATAAAATAAAAAAAACAACAGAACAAATAAAATGATTTGTAAAGTCTCTGTGAAACAAAAGTTTTCTTCAAAAAATGAGCTACTTGAGACCAAAAGACTGAAGACTTTAGTATAAATCTGTCTGGTAGAAAGAGAAAAGATAATTCATCCATCCATTTATCCATTTTCTGCCTCGGGTCGCGGGGTCAGCAGCTTCATTAGGGAGGTCCAGACTTCCTTCCCCTCCCACGTCTTCCAGCTCCTCCAGGAACCCCAAGGCGTCCCAGGCCAGCTGAGACATCGTCCCTCCAGGTGTCCTGGTCTCCCCTCCTCCCTGTGGGACCTGAACTCCTCAACAGGGAGGCGTCCGCACTGCCGGCAGTAAGTCCGGCTCGTTTCCAGTGAGAGTTGGACTCCGCCAAGGCTGCCCTTTGTCACCGATTCTGTTCTGAAGATAAATCATGCAAATGGAAATTATTGCATTGCTTACTGTGACAAAAAAACACAAACCTGGTTTTATGTTTCAGCCTGTTGTTTTTTTTTTTTTTTTGTTGAGTTTTTGACTCAAAAGTTGAACTTTTCTGGTTTCAGGTTCATGAACCGACGGGCTTCTGCTAACTGCCGCTACCAGCCCACCGTCTATGAACACGCTGCCAACTGCTACACTCACGCAGTGAGTCCCGTCTGTCTGAGCGCCTCCGACCCGCTCCGCTCCGGTCCGGGAATGTCCGCTGACGGCCGTGTGTTTGCCATCGTCTCCGCAGCTCCTCATCGTCCCGGCCTTCGTGGGAATGACGCTGTTGCACTGCTTGTCCGACAACAACTGGGAGCGAGTGACGGCCTGGGTGTACGGACTGGGCCTGTGCGCCCTGTTCGTGGTCTCCACCGTGTTTCACATCGTCACCTGGAAGAAGAGCCACATGAGGTGAGAGGCTTTCATTCATGTCCTGTTCAGTAATCAGGCTGTGTGAACCACAGCTGTGGTCTGACTCAGCATCTCCACCCGGAACCAGTTCAACCAGTTGGTGTGTTTTACAGGTCAGTGGAGCAGTGCTTCCACATGTGTGACCGAGTCGTCATCTACTTCTTCATCGCTGCCTCTTACACACCTTGGTGAGCGTCGGGCTGAGAGCAGAACACACACACACAACTGGTGTGTGTGTGTTCACAGAAGCCTCACTCTGGGTGGGTTCTGTTCTTGTCTCGGTCCAGGTTGAACCTGCGGGAGCTCGGACCGTTAGCGGCTCACATGCGCTGGTTTGTGTGGCTCATGGCTGCAGCCGGGACCATTTATGTCTTCAACTATCATGAAAAGTGAGTTTCTGCTCAAACTAGAGCCAAACTGAGGCCTGTGGGTTTCATCTTGCACGTCTGTCTTCTCAGGTACAAACTGGTGGAGTTGGCCTTCTACTTGACTATGGGCTTTTTTCCTGCATCAGTCGTGACATCAATGGTAAGATGATCCTGACATTTTACCAGATTACGTTAAGGTCCGTCATTAATTAAACTTTATTTGCAAAATAAGCACATTTTCAAGTCAAAAACCCATTTTTTCTGTTTAATTGTTGAATGAATAAACATATGAGCTCAACATGCTAACATTGAATAAACATATGAGCTCAACATGCTAACATTGAATAAACATATGAGCTCAACATGCTAACATTGAATAAACATATGAGCTCAACATGCTAACATTGAATAAACATATGAGCTCAACATGCTAACATTGAATAAACATGAGCTCAACATGCTAACATTGAATAAACATATGAGCTCAACATGCTAACATTGGTGACATTTGCTGCTGCATCATGTTTAGCACTGAGATGCTACTTTAAGCTACAATAGGTTCGCTGACAGGCTAACTCCTTTTAGCGTAACTTAGCATCAGATCATCTTTAGAAGCAGACATTAATTGTCAAGTGAAGCAGCTTTGTTGTCCATCACTGTTAGCGGATGTTGCTTGAGCGTCAGGTTTACAGGCCTGACAGAAACCTTTGAGTAGCTGGAACCTTTGTTTGTTAAAAAACTAAAAATGCGGTTAATTGGGTACCAACTAGTTACATTTATACTATTAAATACTATTAAACATTTATACTATTAAATTTACTTGAGCAACCTTTTGGAAAGAAATGACTTTTATGAGTATTTTTACTGCTCTGTGCTTTCTTTAGTTATTTTATGTTGAAGTATTTCTACTCTTGAATGAGTAAATGTCTGGATTTTAATCAAAAATTCACCAGACAGACACACACCTGCAGTTTTTGTTGACGTTTCATAAGTTTTTTTATTTAAATAAACTGATTTGGAGAAAAAAAAATTGTATAGATTTTTTATCTTGAAATTTTTTGTCCTTAAAATACCAACATTTCCACTTAACTTTATGTTTTGCTCCATTTAATTATGTAATATTTAAATATTAATAATTTGATCTTGAGTAGACGTTTCACTGTTACTAGAGTAAACATATGTGGAAGTAGTGCTACTCTTACTCTAGTACAATGTTTCATAACCTTTTTTGAGGTACAGAACCCACCCATCCATCCATCCATCCACGCATCCATCCATCCATCCATCCATCCATCCATCCATCCATCCATCCATCTACCATCCATCCATCCATCCATCCATCCATCCATCCATCCACCCCCATCCATCCATCCATCCATCCATCCACGCATTCATCCATCCATCCATCCATCCACGCATCCATCCATCCATCCATCCATCCATCCATCCATCTACCCATCCATCCATCCACCCACGCATCCATCCATCCATCCATCCATCCATCCATCCACCCATCCATCCACCCATCCATCCATCCATCCATCCATCCATCCACCATCCATCCATCCATCCACCATCATCATCCACCCACGCATCCATCCATCTACCCATCCATCCATCCATCCATCCATCCATCCATCCATCTACCATCCATCCATCCACCCACGCATCCATCCATCTACCCATCCATCCATCCATCCATCCATCCATCCATCCACCCATCCATCCACCCATCCATCCATCCATCCATCCATCCATCCATCCATCCACCCATCCATCCATCCATCTACCCATCCATCCATCCACCCACGCATCCATCCATCTACCCATCCATCCATCCATCCACCCATCCATCCATCCATCCATCCACCCATCCATCCATCCATCCACTTTTATCTTTCCTTCCCTCCTCCCCCGACACACAAAATACTTTGCGGTATTCTGATTTAGTAATGTAATTATATTAGTTGTGTTACCACCCCTCACCACTAGAGGCAGCACCAACCCCGAAAAGATGCGACTAAGGAGCAGATTTAGAAGAACACAGGAAGCTACAGAATTTGGTAAAAACTGTGAGCTTTGCTGAAGTAAATAAAGACACAAGTTCATATCCCTGCTGAGAGTCTAGCTCCTCCAATCAGGGCTCCTCCTCAGCTCTGATTGGCTAAGCAATGTAACGGGATCCTCTGCAGTAGTGATGGCAAAGTGCGGCGTCATCACGACTTTACACAAGTGAGTCTTTACCTCCGCGGCAGCAGAGGCTCCGCCGAACCCCTGGGGTTCATCCAACCCAGGTTAAGAATCACTGGTCTAGTATAATGTTTGGTTACTCTGCCCACCTCTGGTAAAACCTAAATTAACAAGTTTAAGTCCCGCCCCTAATCAGAATTTAATGCAAGTATAAGAGTATTTGCGTTTTTTTCTCTCTGCTGCCCTCTTGTGGTTATAATGAATATCGCGCCTTTGAGTTTCAGTGCAGCTTCTAGGAAGAAATTTTGCTCTGTTTTTGTTTTTCCAGAGCAACACGGACGGCCTGCAGGAGCTGGCGTGTGGAGGACTCATCTACTGCCTCGGCGTGTTGTTCTTCAAGAGCGACGGCGTCATCCCCTTCGCTCACGCCATCTGGCACGTGTTTGTGGCTCTGGCCGCCGCCGTGCACTACTACGCCATCTGGAAGTACCTGTACAACGCGCCCAGCTCCGAATCCCTCCTCCAGTCCTGACCAGCTCTCCGCCCAGCCGCCCCCCCCACTGCCCAGCCACGCTGCAACAGTAAAGGTTTACGACCTTAACTTGTTTACTGTTTTGTAACCAGGAGGAAAGCAGGTTCGTAACCATCCTCTGATGAAATCAAGTGTTTTTGTAAGAGAAGAACTTTGTGACGTTTCATAGCGTCTTTTTAAAACCACTGAGTCACATTCCTCTTTAAGGGTCGATCCGTTTCATCCGGAGAAAATCGAGCAAGGTGCTAAAAATCAGCAGCTCTCATTATTTCTACTGAAAGAAACCAAAGCTCCAAATAAAGGCAGCATAACAAAAACCTCAACGTTTTAAAAATAATAATAATTGGTAAATAAAGTGTTGAGGTTATTCTCATATCTGAACCAAAAATGTTGTATAAATCATGTTTTCTTCTATTTATACCTGTTCAGCTTATGCTCTCTGTCTGTTTCTGCTGGAAGATGTTGGCGCCCTCTGGTGGCAGCTGGGTAACATTCCTCAGTATTTTATAATGTAGAGGAGAAACGGGAGATCTGGGTGTTAATGAGCCAAATGAGGAGACTCCCAATTAAAAGCAGTTTGATTTACCTGTTTTTTTAAATAATGTGAATATTGTGTGAGCTGTTGTGTGGTGTAATATTTCCTGTTGTGTGTCTTGTGATTTTTGCACACCGATGTTAAACAGTGTTTCATATCATGAGGACATTATGACTTTTTTTTTGTACGTTTGCTTCCTGTTTTGTTTTTCCTTCCTAGCAACGTCTGAAACCAAATCATGGCTCGTGTTTTAATAATCATGACTCTTGTCTGTTTTCTATGTTGATTCTGATGATCCTGGCCTTTTTGCAGAGAATAATTGCTTTTGTTTTGTCTCTTTCACTGGCTGATGATGGTTCTTAGTGAAATCTGAACGTTCCACTGTACTGAAAATCACCTTGGTAATGTGACAATAAAGACGGTATCTGCAGCTCGGTGTCTGGACTCGGTTCATTTTGCTTTCAGTAAACTGCAGTTCAAGAGTTATACATTTTAATAAGGGGGGAAATTATTACTGACAATTTTATTACAGTGGAAAATATTAAATATAACACAAAATATCTCTTTTTACAACCAAACCTGTATACACAGAACTACTTTTATCCAGACTTTTACTGAAAGACTGACTTTACCCAAATCAGCTTTTATTTAATTTACTAAATAGTACATTTGGATTTTATTTGTTCAACTGAGCCTATAGAGGTTAGAAATATAAACATTTCTTTTGACAGCTAGCTAACATCTGGAAAATAATCCAGTCCTTGCTGGTATTTTGGTTTTATTTGGAGCTATTTTTCTATTAGGTTCTTTGTAAAACTAACAACAACATACAGCAAATTTTAAGACTGGCTCTACCATGAGTAACATGCCTTTCTTCAAAAATCAACAATAATCGGACTACATTAACATTTTCTCTTTTTTTCCCCACTTTTTACGCCACGATTTTGGCCCATATGACAAACTACTACAGCGCAAGGTATTCTGGGAAAGAAAAAAAGCGACCAAAAAAACGTGTGTCTGCGTTAGTGGAATTAAGTGTCTTTTTGTTGTTTTTTGTTGTAAAATCTGACGCAGAATTTATACACACAGCCATGTGTGTATAAATTATACACACATGGCTGTGTGTATAATTTATTATAATACATATTTATGTAACTATACAAACACAGATAAATAATGATTAATTAATAATGGCACAAATAAATAATGATTAATACTGAATAATATATATTGGATGTATGTGTATATACATATATTCTTTTAATGAAATTTGTGCAAATTAATTGTATGCAAGTGTAATTCTATAAAACAAATTAGATGTTAACTGACAGTTGTGGAGTGAAATATTTGTCTTGGTCTTTGTTTGCAATCTAAGAATTTTTTTATATAGGCTATATATATATATATATATATATATAAAATATTATATAATTTAACATGCATCCAATATATATTATTCAGTATTAATCATTATTTATTTGTGATTGTATAGTTGTATAATAGAATAGAAGTACTTTATTCATCCCAACCGGAAATTACTGTGCAGTAGCAGCAAACACAAACACGGAGATGAAGTTACCAATAAAAATAAAATTACTATAAAAATGTAGAATGTAAGATGTAAGGTTCAGAAAATAATAATAAATAATAATCTATATGTTAATAATATATACAATATGTACAATAGTGCTATGTGAACAATCTGTGTAATGGTGACCAACTATTGTTATATAAAGTGATGGCCTGTGGCAGGAAAGATTTCCTGTATCTGTCCTTACGAAACGGAGCTGAAGCCTCTGTGTGAGAAGCTGCTCTGCTGTCTGTCCACTGTGTGGTAGAGAGGCTGCAGCTCGTTGACCATGATAAAACAGCTTCTTCAATGTCCTCCTCTCCACCACATTCTCCAGTGTCTCCAGTTTCAGTCCAAGTACAGAGCAGCTTTCCTGATGACCCTGTTCAGTCTGTTAGAGTCGCTGGATCTGATGCTGCTTCCCCAACACACAACAGCAAAGAAAATGGCACCGGCAACAACGCTGTGGTAGAATATCTCCAACATCTTGCTGCACACATTGAAGGATCTCAGCTTCCTCAGAAAGTAGAGTCTCTCATCCCCTTCTTGTACACAGCGTCAATGTTGGATGTCCAGTCTAGTCTGTTGCGATCACCACTCCCAGATATTTGTAATCCACCTCCTCCCCCTTAATCTTCAGTGGCTGTGAAGGCGTCTTCCTCCTCCTGAAGTCGATCACCATCTCTCTGGTCTTACTAATGTTGAGCCTCAGGTGATTCTGTTCAGACCACTCCACAAATCCGTCCACCAGTGTCCTGTACTCCCCCTCACCTCCATCTCTCACACACCCGACAATCGCCGAGTCATCAGAAAACTTCTGTCGATGACATGACTCAGAGTTGTACTGAAAATCATTGGTGTACAAGGTAAAGAGAAAAGGAGAGAGCACAGTTCCACTAACTATGTATTATTATAATAAATTATACACACAGCAGTTCACAATAAATTATCCACGGCTGTGTGCCTTGTAATATGCTTATCATACATCGATATCAGAATATTCCATTCCTATTCTATTGTTATAGCCACTAATCATATTTAAAAATGCTGAACTATGTATTAAAAACATACTTAAATAATACAATTATTTATAAATGTAGCTTTGATAGATGTCTGAATATAGTTTCCAGTAACAAAAAAGCGTGTTATGATCGATTAAATGCGCTGATATGTCATTTTGCCCGCTAAACACATAATGCTAAGTGTTGTGGTCTACCGCTCCAAGATGGCCGCCCTAAATCTCGTCAGCGACAATAGGCGAGAGCGGAGCATGAGGGTCTATCCTTACATTATGTCTATGGCCCGAACGCCCAGTTGGAACCCGCAATGAATGATGGGATATCATGGGCCGTGAAGGACACACCGGACCCATCCTTCAAATCTGGGGAAAAGAAGGACGCATTGAAGGACGCATTGAAGGAGTCTTTGAATTCGGACAGGCCTCGTCGCCACGCTATGACGTAATCGGCCTTCAAATACGTCCTTCGAAGGATGAAGACCCTGAATTCGGACCCATAGTTCTGTTCTCTCAGCATCGTTGAAGCCGAACGCGTGTTGTCATGGTGATTCTTCATTAGGAGAGCTCTACCGCCACCTGGTGACGAAGTAGAGACACGTCACTTAAAAACGATCAAAACCAGAATATTGATGACAATATTCCCTAATATTCTCATCAATACTAGGGAATTATTTACTTAAAATGAGCTCATATTTCTTGTTAAAATTTATTTATAAGTTATTTTAATTTTTTTGAGTGTAATAAGATATTTCCACAAGAAACTGCACAGAAATACGAGGTAATATTTTGTGTTTTTCTCTAATATTTGTTTTATAGGATTTCTCCAACCAGAATGGAATTACAAATTAACTCCAACCAAAGCAGGAAGGTGTTGCTATCAATTTTTGTTTTATTATTTTTAATTGACATTATTTATTGTTTTTGTTTTGTTGCTTCTTCAAAAGACATTATATCATTTGAAGGTTTGTTTGTTACACTTGAAAATCTACAAAAATGTAAATTGTGACAATAAAGTCCCTGCAGATCTGGTTTGAATTTAAGTTTGTCAATTGTTCTTGGAGCCTTTTGAAAACCTTCATGGATAATGCATCAGATAAACCATCTGACGTTCCTCTGTTACCGTTTCTAACCTCGTATTCATCATCAGGGATCTTTGGGCTGCACTTGGTCTGGTTCCTCACCTGGACCGTCTGCATGGGGGATGAAGCCCCAGCAGCACAACTAGGATCACTGGGACACTGAAACCCCACCACCACGATAAGGTGGCAGCCATGGAGGGGATGTGTGTGTGTGTGTGTGTGTGTGTGTGTGTGTGTGTGTGTGTATTTATTGTAACCTATTATGTAAGAGAGAAAATGAGAGAGATGAGAATGAAGTAGTTTAGTAACATGAGGAGGTGAATTAGACGTTTCTTGGCTCCTTTTTCTTCTCTTTTCTAGCAGCAGACGACTCATAAGCTCAACAACACAAAAGCTTTATATTTATGACAAAGTATTCATCTAAGAATCCATTTCTTCCTGAAATAGAAATGATTTCTCATTAAATTCTCTGCTTTCATACTTTGATGGATTGTTCTTCTTTTTTCCCTTTCCTACAGTTTTTTATGTTAAATTGGACTTTTTTGCTAAGTTTGTTATTCTGTCTTGAATCAGTTATTCTAAATAAAGACCAACACAAAGATCACACTGTAACTTTTATCTTTGATAAAACCTGTTTGCTTCTTATAACAAGCAAACCAGATATAACAAGTTTGGGCTTCTTCAGGGTTCGGACTGAAAAGGTCCAAAAGTGTTAAATCAGCTTTTGTTTGGTATAAAAACAGGATTTATCAAAGAAAAAAGGTAAATGGACTGAACTTATGAAGAGCCTTGCTGGTCAGGTTGACCACTCAAAGCTCTTCACACTACAGTCACATTTACACCACTGAGCCACAACTGCACTAAAAAAGCCACTGCATGATCCTCATATTAATCTGTATTAAAATACAGATTTAAACTGAATAACAAGCTGCAATTCAGTGCAATTCAATACAAAAAGTGAGTAGAAAAGGCAAAACTAAAGGACAAACCATAAAAGCACAAGTACAGTGAAAATAAACAGAAATCATCAAAATTAAAAGAAGAATTTAAATTCTTAAATCAATACTTTGGCATAAACATTGAGCTGAGTGTCGTTGTGACATCGAACCGTCTGCTGCTAGAACAGCGAAGAGAAAAGGGCCAAACGGTTCGTTCAATCTGGAGTTTCTTTTGGGGGCAATTTAAAGTGACCAACTGACCTGACCGGCATGTTTTGGGGGATGTGGGGAAACCGGAGTACCCGGAGAAAACCCACGCAAACACGGGGAGAACATGAAGCTCCACTTGGGGAGGCTCTGTGCAGGCGCAGCGCTAACCGCTGCACCACCGCGCTGCCCATGTTTTTTACAATTGGGTGGGAAGGGATCGTTTTTCTACTTTGTCAGTCGTGGAGGAACTTTGACTTTTCAGATGTCGTCCTGACGGAGCGTCGCTCGGCGCCACGTTCACAATCAAAGTCCTTCTTAGGCCTGATCTTGACTCTCTTCTCTCTATTGTTGTCTTTTTGATTTCTTAAATCTGAGGAAATTTCTGACTCGTTTCCAAACAGAATTTTTGGACTTTTTCTTTAATCCATCCTGGAGGGTTTCATGGATTATCCAACTCCTCCAGGATGGTCTCTGCAGGGATCTTGGTTTCTTCTGCAGGTTCCAGGTCTGAGGAACAACCTGGAAAGGTTTCTGCTGATATTTCCTCCTCTTGGAAATCTTCATTTTGGGCTCTCATAGTTTCAGGGATCAGGTCTTCTGTTGCTCTTTCCATCTCTTCCACACAAATGATCTCCTGCTTGTCAGCTGTTTCCCAGCAGTGACCTCAGATTCATATTGGCTCATCAGCTCCTGGTACAAAACTTTGATCATCTCCAACTCAGCCTGAGTCTCTTGTTCCTTCTCCTGCAGGAATCGAATCTCTTTGGCTGAGTTGGTGAGGAGGACGGCGTTCGTTGTTCTCATGCTGTCGATCAGAGCCTCGTCCTCCTCCGACTTCTGCAGAAACGCTCTTCTCTGCTGACTGACCTGGAGCTCCAGGTTTTCGATTTGCTGCTGCATCGTATTAGAAAACCTTTGGTGTAACTCATTAACAAGCTTCTGTTTCGTTTCTTTGTCTGTAAGAGCCGTTTCCTGCTTCTTGAGCTTCTGCATCAATGTCTCCAGCTGCTGCTGTAAACTCATGATGTACTTACTTTGTAGCTCAGCTGTGTGAAACATGAAGCTTATCAAGGTCACTTAGCAGCATCTTCATCTTTTGATTAGCTGTGAGCTCTCTCGACAGTTTTTGGGACAGCTCCTCCTTCTCAGCTCTTACTTGTTCAATGAGCTGAAGGTTTTCATTCGTTGTTTTTTGGTTGGCTTCTTTCTCATCATCCACCTTCTGCCGATATGTTTCTTCTCTCTTTGCAGTCTAGAAACCTGGCTGTCATACTTGCAAACAAGATCATTTTGTGAAAGTTTGCTCTGCTCCAGTTCTTCTTCCAAATGTTTCTCCCGGTCCTGCAGGACAACGATCTTTTCGGACATTTTTTGAATCATGTCCTCCTTTTCCGCTGTCATATTCTCCAGGAGCTGTTTTTGCTCACTGAGCTTCTCTTCATGAATTTTTTGCGTCTCGGCCTCCTTCCTCAAAAGAGAAACGTCAGCTTCATACCTGGAGTGCAGCTCGTTGTAGGAAGTCTTTACTCCGTCCAGTTCTTCTTGGAGCGTCTCTCTTTTCTTCCTCTCAGCCAGTATTTCAGCTGTCATAATCTCCAGTTGCTCTAGATGTTGCTCACTGAGCTTCTCTTCCCGAATCTTTTGTGTCTCTGCCTCCTGCTTCAGAAGAGAAACCTCAGCTTCATACCTGGAGTGCAGCTCCTTGTAGGAAGTCTTTACTTTGTCCAGTTCTTCTCGGAGCATCTCACTTTTCTTCCTCTCAGCCAGTATTTCAGCTGTAAACGATTCCTGGCTGAGGATGTGGGCCACCTTTAGCTCCACATAGTCTTGTTGCAAGAACTTCTTCTTCTTGCACTTGACATCGTTGGTAACCTTTGACGCAATGGCCGCAGCGTTAAGGGCTGCTGGGTCACTGAACTTTTCTACTCTCTCAAGTTCCCTCATTGCCTCTTTGTTCTTGTTGATGAACGTTTCCTTGAGAGATTTCTGCCTCTTCAACTGGACTTTTGTCTCCTCCAGTTCTGCCTCCAGGTAGGCCAGTTTCTGGTGGTCTTCATTCCTCCCGGCTCTCTCCATCTCCAGAAGGGAGCGAAGTCGTTGGATTTCCCCATGAAAGGCATTCGGGTCCACAGGAGGGAACCGACCTTGGGGGTTTGACTGGGCTCCCCTTCTCGTGGAGTGATGGGGCCCCATCACTCCACTCTGGTATCTCGGTGTACGATTTGACATTTTCTCCGAAATGCAATCAATAAAATCGATGCTTCCTAAACTTCCTGAACGGTCGCTTCGAAAGGGCTTTGCGAATGTCTGAACGGGTCAGTGATATTGCAAGCAATGAAAAATATGCAGATTTGTGTTCCGTACAATTCTGCAGTTGATGAGATCATAGACTTAATCGCCAGTGACATCACAGAGTCTTTCCTTTGCTGGTGTTGTGGCATCGTTCCAAATATCTCACTCTTTAGTCTCGTTTACATTCAAAATTGTTCATGGTTCACTTGCTTTTTATCCCATATTTCAGGGGCTTCAAACTCATTTCTATTTTGGGCCATTAGATCAAAAATCTAAAGTTCTTAGAAATTTTCAATTTCAGCAAATAAATCAAAGTAAAACTAAGCTGTTTTGTATAACTTTAAACCACAGAGTCCTTCCATTTTCACTCATCGATAAGACAAAGTTTAACTTAAAGCGATTTCAGAAAAACTTTAAAATGCCTTCAGAAAGTTACCATTACCTATCAATATCTCTTTTAAACACATCAAGACTTTACTGTTTAGAGTCTAAATGTGAAAAAAAATTAAGATCTTTGCACGTTGTTTAAAATGTTTTTAAATACCTTTTATCACTAATATGATCATTTAGCTTTCAGAAATACATTACCAACTACACAAACAGATAAACGATATTATCATACAACATATGGACACTAATTATGCAAAACAAAAAATACAGGGATCATGTATTTTTTAAATTCTTTATGTAGTAGCAGAAACAGAGACTACCAGCATTATTATTATTATTATTACTTTTATTATTTAACTAGGGGAGTTATTAAAATAGACTCTTATTGACAATGACAAACAAGCTACACTTTTCTATTTCTGCTCTATCAACTTTTGCTTTTATGAAAGTTTTCATGGTGAAAATTTTGCCAACAAAATGAAAAACAATTGTCTATTTTTATTTTAATACAGCAACAGTCCAAAGATCTTTGTTTGGATCATTAGATTTCATAAAAATGTTGTTAATTGTTGAGAAACTAAAATAAACAAACTAAAAAATTCACAAACTAATTTTGCATTTTTAACATAATGAATTTTGTGGCTGACCTGCAGTTGCCCCTAGGACAAAAAGTGATAACAAAGGGTTAACTAACTATTAAAGATTCCTCAGGCAAAAGGTTTGTCATTTCTGAAACCCAGAAATTTCCTTCCTGGAAAATTTCTGAAGCGAATCTCAAAATTTCTGAATTTATTCTTTCAATTTTTTACTTTTCATGTTCAGAAAATTAAAACTTTTTTCTACAAACTTTTTGAGATTCATAAAAAAATGATTTAATTCTTTGCAGAAAATTACTTTTGTACAATTATTTTCAGTGGCCGTGGTAGACGACTCCTTGCACATTTGAATAGTTTTGAACTATTTCAAATGTACAAACTTACAATTTTCACCAAATATCATTTATTCACCTATGTCTGTCCATTATTAAACAAAAATTGTTGGACAAGTGGTTATTATTCGGTTTTATATTGTATAGAAAACACAGTTGTACTTTTAAAAAAGATAAAATAAAGAATATATTTTCTTTGAGACTTTTTTTTTTTTAGCGTGGCCTGGATGTAGGTCATAAAAATATGATTTGTGACAAAAAGACACGGAATGAAGAGATGCTCACCCTGATGCTCCGTTTCCTCCAGAGGCTGCAGCCATAGACATTAATATGTATTGATGTCTTTGCTCTGGATTAACCTGTTCTTGGTCATGAGACTCGGATCATGACTGAAGGAACCCGGATGTCACTGCTTTGGGATCTCGCTTCGCCACTTGCGCCCTCTGGCGGCCATTTTAGAGCAGTTCTGGCAAATGAACCATCAAGTTAGCATGGGACCGTTTTGTTTTGGTTTCATTGAGAAAATAGCTCAATGATCAACCGTTCACTCTGGTTTTGATTGCTATGTAGATGGACTGGTACTTTTGGCACTTTGCTCATTTAAGACGCGTAACCATAGCAACAGGGAGCAGCTGATGAACATTGGAAAAGAAAAACCAGAATAATATAACTGAAACCACAAGCTAAAACTTAAAGATTAGAGACACCAGAACCATCAATGGACGTAATTTGAAGGCTGTCATCAATTCAACCTGGACTTCCAGAACCTCATCAGAAGCAGAAGGTTCTGTGGTTGAGGCAGTACTTCATCCAAAAGAAGCCCAAACCAAATATTAAGAAATTAATATACCTTTCAGAAAACTAACATCCTTGATTAATCAGATGCACTATTCTAATTTTCTTTTGAGTTTTCGTCATCTGTGAGCCACAATTTTAGATATTACACCACGTAATATTTTACTTTGTGATAAATCTATACATTCAAGTCGCTAGAAATATTAGGCATTTCTAGCAATATTTAGAATGTTTAGAAATATTAAACTTTTTCACAATATTCTAATATTTTGACATCTACATCTATGTGCAGAGAATGAAAACACATGGGAAAATAAGTGTGATTTTTATTAGACACTAGAAATTACAGACAGAGAGGCAGAGGGCTGAACAACATGTAATACTCCTTTATGCTGCACTTTAAACACTCTTGAAACAGTCTGTTGGTGTTGCCATGAATACCATGGTTACAAATCTGCTGCAGTGTTTGAAATAAAATGAAGGTTCAGGAAATCTTTCGGCGCCAATCTGGAGCCATCAGGGCGGTGCTGTATGGGACCAAAACACTGGAAACAGTAGGTGAATTAAAGGCACTGGAACAAACTCACGATTATTATGGTTAATATTTCCAGGTGAGGTAGAGAGATCACTCCACACGAAGTACGTTTGGGATTTCACGGATCATTACTGGCTTTTTCCTGCTTGATTCTAATAAAAAACAAAGACGCTCTGGAAGCTTTGGAGCCTCAAAAGTGATGAAAACTCTGGGTAACAAAATGGCGGCCTAATATCGCTCACACCTGTGGACCAGATCAAAAACGCTCCGAAAAGTCTCGGTGGAATGTGACAGTTTTGTTTTACAGGGGCAGAGGTTCCAGGATTTATTTCATTTCACTTTTACAATCTTTAAATGAACCAAATTCAAAAGATCTAAATGAGCACAACCTCAGGAGACAAATATGGAAGTCCAGAGATGCCAAAAACTTAATTGAAATTAATGAGCAACTAGAAAATCCTGATGAGTATGTTAAAAGTTAAATTATTACAGAGTTTCTCCCCACTTGTGTTCAAGTATGTAGTGTTGCTTAAACTTGATGAAAAAGTTTTGGCAGGAATGGAAACGTCTAAACTTTTGCAGAATATCAAATTTTCAAGAGGAAAGTACCAGCTAAAAACAGCAACCGTCATTAAAAACCATGATGGTTAAAATTTTATGTGATATTTTAGGAGCCTTTTAATAAAATAAAATGCAATCTTTTCAAAACTGAATGAATAAAGCACTTATGGCAAAAATATTTAAAAAATAATTTTTGCCATTAACCAGAGGTCGAATTGAGCAGAGCTGCTTTATTTGAATAAAATCTTTAGTATGCAGATTTGTGTTGTTGATTGGGAATAATTGCTTCCAAAACAATCTTTGGTACGTGTAGGTTATGCGACACCTGGCATTAGTGGCCTCTTCTACTGTAGTGAGATGGCGTTTGAGGTAAATCTTTCTAGAACGGGTTACGTTTTGCACAATTAGAGCAAACAGCAAATATTTGCATTTAATAATCTTTAGAATTTTCATGCATATACAAAAAGATGCCATCATTTTGGCACCTCTGGTCTTTCATACTTGCCAGGATCTGCCTTGTGAAACAACATGTCCTCTGATGGGTGTCTAAACATGACTCATAACTCCAGCTTTAATCTAGACACTGCAGTTAAAAACAAAACAGCAAAAACAACAAAAGACGTCTTCCAAGGTTCATCACTCGGGTTCAGGGACTCGCTACAACTGAGGAAAACAATCGCAGAGCAGCAGGAAGAACCAGCTAGTTTCCCTGCCGTCATAGTAACGCCATCCTATGTTTTTAAAGCATTAAGTACATTAAGGAGTGTTGAAATCATATTTTATAATTACGATAATGCCCCCGATAATTTGGTTTCCTTCCCATTCCCTCAAATAGAATATCAAAATACCTCTTTATTTATTCATTTATTTTATTAAACACATTTTTAATATTTCTCTGGACCTGTTGTGCCTTTAAAATACACAATTCACCAATTTTTTATATATTTATATATATTGGAAAAATACTGTACAAAAAAGGAACAACGTATAGATTTCTAGAAACATCTCTGGTTTGGTCTGCAGGAAACTGACGGGGTGAACCACAGTATTGGACAACACCATCCAACCTTTTTTCTCTTTTACATTCATACAGCCATCTTTGAAAAGACGGCAAACAGACGCCACCGACGAGACATCTGCACCGAGTCCTAAAAGAAAGAAAGAAACAAAACAAAAACACTCGGACTAGTCATGCCAAGTCAAACAGAATCCAAAGAATCAACAACTAGTCCAAAAAAAAACAGAAATCATGCTTAAACCTGAAGAGAAGGAGGCTAAACAACCACAGCTTTCAGAGGAGTAAGAATACTAACAATTATATCAACAGAATATATATATATATATTTATTTATAGATATAAAAACAACAATCTTCCATCTGAGAAATAAAAGGGAGATAAATAGGAGGAATTTTCTTGAACCGGATCTGAATGTGAGACGCTAGTTAGTGGTTTTCTAATACAACATGCTAACATTGAATAAACATATGAGCTCAACATGCTAACATTGAATAAACATGAGCTCAACATGCTAACATTGAATAAACATATGAGCTCAACATGCTAACATTGAATAAACATGAGCTCAACATGCTAACATTGAATAAACATATGAGCTCAACATGCTAACATTGGTGACATTTGCTGCTGCATCATGTTTAGCACTGAGATGCTACTTTAAGCTACAATAGGTTCGCTGACAGGCTAACTCCTTTTAGCGTAACTTAGCATCAGATCATCTTTAGAAGCAGACATTAATTGCCAAGTGAAGCAGCTTTGTTGTCCATCACTGTTAGCGGATGTTGCTTGAGCGTCAGGTTTACAGGCCTGACAGAAACCTTTGAGTAGCTGGAACCTTTGTTTGTTAAAAAACTAAAAATGCGGTTAATTGGGTACCAACTAGTTACATTTATACTATTAAATACTATTAAACATTTATACTATTAAATTTACTTGAGCAACCTTTTGGAAAGAAATGACTTTTAGGAGTATTTTTACTGCTCTGTGCTTTCTTTAGTTATTTTATGTTGAAGTATTTCTACTCTTGAATGAGTAAATGTCTGGATTTTAATCAAAAATTCACCAGACAGACACACACCTGCAGTTTTTGTTGACGTTTCATAAGTTTTTTTTATTTAAATAAACTGATTTGGAGAAAAAAAAATTGTATAGATTTTTTATCTTGAAATTTTTTGTCCTTAAAATACCAACATTTCCACTTAACTTTATGTTTTGCTCCATTTAATTATGTAATATTTAAATATTAATAATTTGATCTTGAGTAGACGTTTCACTGTTACTAGAGTAAACATATGTGGAAGTAGTGCTACTCTTACTCTAGTACAATGTTTCATAACCTTTTTTGAGGTACAGAACCCACCCATCCATCCATCCATCCACGCATCCATCCATCCATCCATCCACCCATCCATCCATCCATCCATCCATCTACCCATCCATCCATCCATCCATCCATCCATCCATCCATCCATCCATCCATCCATCCATCTACCCATCCATCCATCCACCCACGCATCCATCCATCCATCCACGCATTCATCCATCCATCCATCCATCCACGCATCCATCCATCCATCCATCCATCCATCCATCCATCCACGCATCCATCCATCTACCCATCCATCCATCCATCCATCCATCCACCCATCCATCCACCCATCCATCCATCCATCCATCCATCCATCCATCCATCCATCCATCCATCCACCCATCCATCCATCCATCCATCCATCCACCCATCCATCCATCCATCCACTTTTATCTTTCCTTCCCTCCTCCCCCGACACACAAAATACTTTGAGGTATTCTGATTTAGTAATGTAATTATATTAGTTGTGTTACCACCCCTCACCACTAGAGGCAGCACCAACCCCGAAAAGATGCGACTAAGGAGCAGATTTAGAAGAACACAGGAAGCTACAGAATTTGGTAAAAACTGTGAGCTTTGCTGAAGTAAATAAAGACACAAGTTCATATCCCTGCTGAGAGTCTAGCTCCTCCAATCAGGGCTCCTCCTCAGCTCTGATTGGCTAAGCAATGTAACATGATCCTCTGATTGGCTAAGCAATGTAACGGGATCCTCTGCAGTAGTGATGGCAAAGTGCGGCGTCATCACGACTTTACACAAGTGAGTCTTTACCTCCGCGGCAGCAGAGGCTCCGCCGAACCCCTGGGGTTCATCCAACCCAGGTTAAGAATCACTGGTCTAGTATAATGTTTGGTTACTCTGCCCACCTCAGGTAAAACCTAAATTAACAAGTTTAAGTCCCGCCCCTAATCAGAATTTAATGCAAGTATAAGAGTATTTGCGTTTTTTTCTCTCTGCTGCCCTCTTGTGGTTATAATGAATATCGCGCCTTTGAGTTTCAGTGCAGCTTCTAGGAAGAAATTTTGCTCTGTTTTTGTTTTTCCAGAGCAACACGGACGGCCTGCAGGAGCTGGCGTGTGGAGGACTCATCTACTGCCTCGGCGTGTTGTTCTTCAAGAGCGACGGCGTCATCCCCTTCGCTCACGCCATCTGGCACGTGTTTGTGGCTCTGGCCGCCGCCGTGCACTACTACGCCATCTGGAAGTACCTGTACAACGCGCCCAGCTCCGAATCCCTCCTCCAGTCCTGACCAGCTCTCCGCCCAGCCGCCCCCCCCCACTGCCCAGCCACGCTGCAACAGTAAAGGTTTACGACCTTAACTTGTTTACTGTTTTGTAACCAGGAGGAAAGCAGGTTCGTAACCATCCTCTGATGAAATCAAGTGTTTTTGTAAGAGAAGAACTTTGTGACGTTTCATAGCGTCTTTTTAAAACCACTGAGTCACATTCCTCTTTAAGGGTCGATCCGTTTCATCCGGAGAAAATCGAGCAAGGTGCTAAAAATCAGCAGCTCTCATTATTTCTACTGAAAGAAACCAAAGCTCCAAATAAAGGCAGCATAACAAAAACCTCAACGTTTTAAAAATAATAATAATTGGTAAATAAAGTGTTGAGGTTATTCTCATATCTGAACCAAAAATGTTGTATAAATCATGTTTTCTTCTATTTATACCTGTTCAGCTTATGCTCTCTGTCTGTTTCTGCTGGAAGATGTTGGCGCCCTCTGGTGGCAGCTGGGTAACATTCCTCAGTATTTTATAATGTAGAGGAGAAACGGGAGATCTGGGTGTTAATGAGCCAAATGAGGAGACTCCCAATTAAAAGCAGTTTGATTTACCTGTTTTTTTAAATAATGTGAATATTGTGTGAGCTGTTGTGTGGTGTAATATTTCCTGTTGTGTGTCTTGTGATTTTTGCACACCGATGTTAAACAGTGTTTCATATCATGAGGACATTATGACTTTTTTTTTGTACGTTTGCTTCCTGTTTTGTTTTTCCTTCCTAGCAACGTCTGAAACCAAATCATGGCTCGTGTTTTAATAATCATGACTCTTGTCTGTTTTCTATGTTGATTCTGATGATCCTGGCCTTTTTGCAGAGAATAATTGCTTTTGTTTCGTCTCTTTCACTAGCTGATGATGGTTCTTAGTGAAATCTGAACGTTCCACTGTACTGAAAATCACCTTGGTAATGTGACAATAAAGACGGTATCTGCAGCTCGGTGTCTGGACTCGGTTCATTTTGCTTTCAGTAAACTGCAGTTCAAGAGTTATACATTTTAATAAGGGGGGAAATTATTACTGACAATTTTATTACAGTGGAAAATATTAAATATAACACAAAATATCTCTTTTTACAACCAAACCTGTACACACAGAACTACTTTTATCCAGACTTTTACTGAAAGACTGACTTTACCCAAATCAGCTTTTATTTAATTTACTAAATAGTACATTTGGATTTTATTTGTTCAACTGAGCCTATAGAGGTTAGAAATATAAACATTTCTTTTGACAGCTAGCTAACATCTGGAAAATAATCCAGTCCTTGCTGGTATTTTGGTTTTATTTGGAGCTATTTTTCTATTAGGTTCTTTGTAAAACTAACAACAACATACAGCAAATTTTAAGACTGGCTCTACCATGAGTAACATGCCTTTCCTTCAAAAATCAACAATAATCGGACTACATTAACATTTTCTCTTTTTTTCCCCACTTTTTACGCCACGATTTTGGCCCATATGACAAACTACTACAGCGCAAGGTATTCTGGGAAAGAAAAAAAGCGACCAAAAAAACGTGTGTCTAGCGTTAGTGGAATTAAGTGTCTTTTTGTTGTTGTTTTTTGTTGTAAAATCTGACGCCAGAATTTATACACACAGCCATGTGTGTATAAATTATACACACATGGCTGTGTGTATAATTTATTATAATACATATTTATGTAACTATACAAACACAGATAAATAATGATTAATTAATAATGGCACAAATAAATAATGATTAATACTGAATAATATATATTGGATGTATGTGTATATACATATATTCTTTTAATGAAATTTGTGCAAATTAATTGTATGCAAGTGTAATTCTATAAAACAAATTAGATGTTAACTGACAGTTGTGGAGTGAAATATTTGTCTTGGTCTTTGTTTGCAATCTAAGAATTTTTTTATATAGGCTATATATATATATAATATATATATATATATATATATATATATATATATATATAAATTAACATGCATCCAATATACACAGTCCAGTCACATTAATGTGACCATCTGTCAAAAGCCAGAATAACCACCTTTCGCAGAGCGAACTGCTACGAGACGTGCAGGAAGAGAGTCACTTAGGTCCCTGAAGGTCTTCTCTGGGATGTTGAGCCATGCCGACTCTAATGCCGTGGCCAGCTGCGCTAGATTACGCGGTTGAGGATCCATGGCGCGAACAACTCGATCGAGATGGTCCCACAGATGCTCGATTGGGTTTAAGTCAGGTGAGTTTGCTGGCCAGGGGAGGACGGTAAACTCATCCTGGTGCTCTTCGAACCACGCACGTACACTGGCAGCTGTATGGCACCTCGCATTGTCCTGCTGGAAGATGCCATCATCCTGAGGAAAAACAATGCGCATGTAGGGGTGGACATGGTCCGCAAGGACAGATGCGTACTTGTATTGATCCATCGTGCCTTCCACAATAATCAGTGAACCCAGAGAATGCCAGGAAAACATTCCCCAGACCATAATGCTCCCGCCTCCAGCTTGGACCGTTCCTGCAATGGTTGCAGGGTGGTTCCTTTCAGAGGTTTCACGCCTTATACGCCAACGTCCATCTGTCCGATGGAGCATAAAACGCGATTCATCTGAAAACGCTACCTGTCGCCACTCAGTGGACGTCCAGCTGCTGTACTGGCGTGCAAATTCTAGCCTTCGTCGTCGATGAACACCAGTCAGCATAGGTGCACGAACCAGGCGTCTGCTTCGGAGGCCCAGACGCAGCAATGTTCGCTGAATAGTGGTTTGGGAGACACTTGTGGTAGCCCCTTGGTTCATTTTAGTGGTCAGTTGCTCAACGGTAGCCCGTCTATCTGCCCGAACGCATCTCCGCAACCGTCGTTCGCCTCTGTCATCTATGGCCCGTGGTGCACCACATTTGCCACGTCGTTGATTTTGGACAGTCCCATTTTGCCATGCACGGTACACTTTTACCACGGCGGCACGCGAACAGTTCACAAACTCAGCCGTTTCGGAAATGCTTCCACCCTTGGCCCGAAAGCCAATGATCATGCCCTTTTGGACGTCGGATAAATCGCTCCGTTTCTGCATTACGCCAACGATTGAAATGTTTTCCGAAGCCCACACACACCCTTTATATACGCTCAACTGCACTGTGCTGCCACCTGCCTTCTGTGATTGGTTATTTAACTCTGAAGTGGAAAGTACGTGGTGGTCACATTAATGTGACTGGACTGTGTATATTATTCAGTATTAATCATTATTTATTTGTGATTGTATAGTTGTATAATAGAATAGAAGTACTTTATTCATCCCAACCCGGAAATTACTGTGCAGTAGCAGCAAACACAAACACGGAGATGAAGTTACCAATAAAAATAAAATTACTATAAAAATGTAGAATGTAAGATGTAAGGTTCAGAAAATAATAATAAATAATAATCTATATGTTAATAATATATACAATATGTACAATAGTGCTATGTGAACAATCTGTGTAATGGTGACCAACTATTGTTATATAAAGTGATGGCCTGTGGCAGGAAAGATTTCCTGTATCTGTCCTTACGACAACGGAGCTGAAGCCTCTGTGTGAGAAGCTGCTCTGCTGTCTGTCCACTGTGTGGTAGAGAGGCTGCAGCTCGTTGACCATGATAAACAGCTTCTTCAATGTCCTCCTCTCCACCACATTCTCCAGTGTCTCCAGTTTCAGTCCAAGTACAGAGCAGCTTTCCTGATGACCCTGTTCAGTCTGTTAGAGTCGCTGGATCTGATGCTGCTTCCCCAACACACAACAGCAAAGAAAATGGCACCGGCAACAACGCTGTGGTAGAATATCTCCAACATCTTGCTGCACACATTGAAGGATCTCAGCTTCCTCAGAAAGTAGAGTCTCTCATCCCCTTCTTGTACACAGCGTCAATGTTGGATGTCCAGTCTAGTCTGTTGCTGATCACCACTCCCAGATATTTGTAATCCACCTCCTCCCCCTTAATCTTCAGTGGCTGTGAAGGCGTCTTCCTCCTCCTGAAGTCGATCACCATCTCTCTGGTCTTACTAATGTTGAGCCTCAGGTGATTCTGTTCAGACCACTCCACAAATCCGTCCACCAGTGTCCTGTACTCCCCCTCACCTCCATCTCTCACACACCCGACAATCGCCGAGTCATCAGAAAACTTCTGTCGATGACATGACTCAGAGTTGTACTGAAAATCATTGGTGTACAAGGTAAAGAGAAAAGGAGAGAGCACAGTTCCACTAACTATGTATTATTATAATAAATTATACACACAGCAGTTCACAATAAATTATCCACGGCTGTGTGCCTTGTAATATGCTTATCATACATCGATATCAGAATATTCCATTCCTATTCTATTGTTATAGCCACTAATCATATTTAAAAATGCTGAACTATGTATTAAAAACATACTTAAATAATACAATTATTTATAAATGTAGCTTTGATAGATGTCTGAATATAGTTTCCAGTAACAAAAAAGCGTGTTATGATCGATTAAATGCGCTGATATGTCATTTTGCCCGCTAAACACATAATGCTAAGTGTTGTGGTCTACCGCTCCAAGATGGCCGCCCTAAATCTCGTCAGCGACAATAGGCGAGAGCGGAGCATGAGGGTCTATCCTTACATTATGTCTATGGCCCGAACGCCCAGTTGGAACCCGCAATGAATGATGGGATATCATGGGCCGTGAAGGACACACCGGACCCATCCTTCAAATCTGGGGAAAAGAAGGACGCATTGAAGGACGCATTGAAGGAGTCTTTGAATTCGGACAGGCCTCGTCGCCACGCTATGACGTAATCGGCCTTCAAATACGTCCTTCGAAGGATGAAGACCCTGAATTCGGACCCATAGTTCTGTTCTCTCAGCATCGTTGAAGCCGAACGCGTGTTGTCATGGTGATTCTTCATTAGGAGAGCTCTACCGCCACCTGGTGACGAAGTAGAGACACGTCACTTAAAAACGATCAAAACCAGAATATTGATGACAATATTCCCTAATATTCTCATCAATACTAGGGAATTATTTACTTAAAATGAGCTCATATTTCTTGTTAAAATTTATTTATAAGTTATTTTAATTTTTTTGAGTGTAATAAGATATTTCCACAAGAAACTGCACAGAAATACGAGGTAATATTTTGTGTTTTTCTCTAATATTTGTTTTATAGGATTTCTCCAACCAGAATGGAATTACAAATTAACTCCAACCAAAGCAGGAAGGTGTTGCTATCAATTTTTGTTTTATTATTTTTAATTGACATTATTTATTGTTTTTGTTTTGTTGCTTCTTCAAAAGACATTATATCATTTGAAGGTTTGTTTGTTACACTTGAAAATCTACAAAAATGTAAATTGTGACAATAAAGTCCCTGCAGATCTGGTTTGAATTTAAGTTTGTCAATTGTTCTTGGAGCCTTTTGAAAACCTTCATGGATAATGCATCAGATAAACCATCTGACGTTCCTCTGTTACCGTTTCTAACCTCGTATTCATCATCAGGGATGTTTGGGCTGCACTTGGTCTGGTTCCTCACCTGGACCGTCTGCATGGGGGATGAAGCCCCAGCAGCACAACTAGGATCACTGGGACACTGAAACCCCACCACCACGATAAGGTGGCAGCCATGGAGGGGATGTGTGTGTGTGTGTGTGTGTGTGTGTGTGTGTGTGTGTGTGTGTGTGTGTGTGTATTTAGTAACCTATTATGTAAGAGAGAAAATGAGAGAGATGAGAATGAAGTAGTTTAGTAACATGAGGAGGTGAATTAGACGTTTCTTGGCTCCTTTTTCTTCTCTTTTCTAGCAGCAGGCGACTCATAAGCTCAACAACACAAAAGCTTTATATTTATGACAAAGTATTCATCTAAGAATCCATTTCTTCCTGAAATAGAAATGATTTCTCATTAAATTCTCTGCTTTCATACTTTGATGGATTGTTCTTCTTTTTTCCCTTTCCTACAGTTTTTTATGTTAAATTGCACTTTTTTGCTAAGTTTGTTATTCTGTCTTGAATCAGTTATTCTAAATAAAGACCAACACAAAGATCACACTGTAACTTTTATCTTTGATAAAACCTGTTTGCTTCTTATAACAAGCAAACCAGATATAACAAGTTTGGGCTTCTTCAGGGTTCGGACTGAAAAGGTCCAAAAGTGTTAAATCAGCTTTTGTTTGGTATAAAAACAGGATTTATCAAAGAAAAAAGGTAAATGGACTGAACTTATGAAGAGCCTTGCTGGTCAGGTTGACCACTCAAAGCTCTTCACACTACAGTCACATTTACACCACTGAGCCACAACTGCACTAAAAAAGCCACTGCATGATCCTCATATTAATCTGTATTAAAATACAGATTTAAACTGAATAACAAGCTGCAATTCAGTGCAATTCAATACAAAAAGTGAGTAGAAAAGGCAAAACTAAAGGACAAACCATAAAAGCACAAGTACAGTGAAAATAAACAGAAATCATCAAAATTAAAAGAAGAATTTAAATTCTTAAATCAATACTTTGGCATAAACATTGAGCTGAGTGTCGTTGTGACATCGAACCGTCTGCTGCTAGAACAGCGAAGAGAAAAGGGCCAAACGGTTCGTTCAATCTGGAGTTTCTTTTGGGGCAATTTAAAGTGACCAACTGACCTGACCGGCATGTTTTGGGGGATGTGGGGAAACCGGAGTACCCGGAGAAAACCCACGCAAACACAGAGAGAACATGAAGCTCCACACGGGGAGGCTCTGTGCAGGCGCAGCGCTAACCGCTGCACCACCGCGCTGCCCATGTTTTTTACAATTGGGTGGGAAGGGATCGTTTTTCTACTTTGTCAGTCGTGGAGGAACTTTGACTTTTCAGATGTCGTCCTGACGGAGCGTCGCTCGGCGCCACGTTCACAATCAAAGTCCTTCTTAGGCCTGATCTTGACTCTCTTCTCTCTATTGTTGTCTTTTTGATTTCTTAAATCTGAGGAAATTTCTGACTCGTTTCCAAACAGAATTTTTGGACTTTTTCTTTAATCCATCCTGGAGGGTTTCATGATTATCCAACTCCTCCAGGATGGTCTCTGCAGGGATCTTGGTTTCTTCTGCAGGTTCCAGGTCTGAGGAACAACCTGGAAAGGTTTCTGCTGATATTTCCTCCTCTTGGAAATCTTCATTTTGGGCTCTCATAGTTTCAGGGATCAGGTCTTCTGTTGCTCTTTCCATCTCTTCCACACAAATGATCTCCTGCTTGTCAGCCTGTTTCCCAGCAGTGACCTCAGATTCATATTGGCTCATCAGCTCCTGGTACAAAACTTTGATCATCTCCAACTCAGCCTGAGTCTCTTGTTCCTTCTCCTGCAGGAATCGAATCTCTTTGGCTGAGTTGGTGAGGAGGACGGCGTTCGTTGTTCTCATGCTGTCGATCAGAGCCTCGTCCTCCTCCGACTTCTGCAGAAACGCTCTTCTCTGCTGACTGACCTGGAGCTCCAGGTTTTCGATTTGCTGCTGCATCGTATTAGAACCCCTTTGGTGTAACTCATTAACAAGCTTCTGTTTCGTTTCTTTGTCTGTAAGAGCCGTTTCCTGCTTCTTGAGCTTCTGCATCGATGTCTCCAGCTGCTGCTGTAAACTCATGATGTACTTACTTTGTAGCTCACTGTGTGAAACATGAAGCTTATCAAGGTCACTTAGCAGCATCTTCATCTTTTGATTAGCTGTGAGCTCTCTCGACAGTTTTTGGGACAGCTCCTCCTTCTCAGCTCTTACTTGTTCAATGAGCTGAAGGTTTTCATTCGTTGTTTTTTGGTTGGCTTCTTTCTCATCATCCACCTTCTGCCGATATGTTTCTGTCTCTCTTTGCAGTCTAGAAACCTGGCTGTCATACTTGCAAACAAGATCATTTTGTGAAAGTTTGCTCTGCTCCAGTTCTTCTTCCAAATGTTTCTCCCGGTCCTGCAGGACAACGATCTTTTCGGACATTTTTTGAATCATGTCCTCCTTTTCCGCTGTCATATTCTCCAGGAGCTGTTTTTGCTCACTGAGCTTCTCTTCATGAATTTTTTGCGTCTCGGCCTCCATCCTCAAAAGAGAAACGTCAGCTTCATACCTGGAGTGCAGCTCGTTGTAGGAAGTCTTTACTCCGTCCAGTTCTTCTTGGAGCGTCTCTCTTTTCTTCCTCTCAGCCAGTATTTCAGCTGTCATATTCTCCAGTTGCTCCAGTTGTTGCTCACTGAGCTTCTCTTCACAAATCTTTTGGGTCTCGGCCTCCTGCCTAAGAAGAGAAACGTCAGCTTCATACCTGGAGTGCAGCTCCTTGTAGGAAGTCTTTACTCCGTCCAGTTCTTCTTGGAGCGTCTCACTTTTCTTCCTCTCAGCCAGTATTTCAGCTGTAAACGATTCCTGGCTGAGGATGTGGGCCACCTTTAGCTCCACATAGTCTTGTTGCAAGAACTTCTTCTTCTTGCACTTGACATCGTTGGTAACCTTTGACGCAATGGCCGCAGCGTTAAGGGCTGCTGGGTCACTGAACTTTTCTACTCTCTCAAGTTCCCTCATTGCCTCTTTGTTCTTGTTGATGAACGTTTCCTTGAGAGATTTCTGCCTCTTCAACTGGACTTTTGTCTCCTCCAGTTCTGCCTCCAGGTAGGCCAGTTTCTGGTGGTCTTCATTCCTCCCGGCTCTCTCCATCTCCAGAAGGGAGCGAAGTCGTTGGATTTCCCCATGAAAGGCATTCGGGTCCACAGGAGGGAACCGACCTTGGGGGTTTGACTGGGCTCCCCTTCTCGTGGAGTGATGGGGCCCCATCACTCCACTCTGGTATCTCGGTGTACGATTTGACATTTTCTCCGAAATACAATCAATAAAATCGATGCTTCGTAAACTTCCTGAACGGTCGCTTCGAAAGGGCTTTGCGAATGTCTGAACGGGTCAGTGATATTGCAAGCAATGAAAAATATGCAGATTTGTGTTCCGTACAATTCTGCAGTTGATGAGATCATAGACTTAATCGCCAGTGACATCACAGAGTCTTTCCTTTGCTGGTGTTGTGGCATCGTTCCAAATATCTCACTCTTTAGTCTTGTTTACATTCAAAATTGTTCATGGTTCACTTGCTTTTTATCCCATATTTCAGGGGCATCAAACTCATTTCTATTTTGGGCCATTAGATCAAAAATCTAAAGTTCTGAGAAATTTTCAATTTCAGCAAATAAATCAAAGTAAAACTAAGCTGTTTTGTATAACTTTAAACCACAGAGTCCTTTCATTTTCACACATCGATAAGACAAAGTGTAACTTAAAGCAATTTCAGAAAAACTTTAAAATGCCTTCAGAAAGTTACCATTACCTATCAATATCTCTTTTAAACACATCAAGACTTTACTGTTTAGTCTAAATGTGAAAAAAAAATCAAGATCTTTGCACGTTGATTAAAATGTTTTTAAATACCTTTTATCACTAATATGATCATTTAGCTTTCAGAAATACATTACCAACTACACAAACAGATAAACGATATATTATCATACAACATATGGACACTAATTATGCAAAACAAAAAATACAGGGATTATGTATTTTTTAAATTATGTAGTAGCAGAAACAGAGACTACCAGCAATATTATTATTATTGCTATTATTATTTAACTAGGGGAGTTATTAAAATAGACTCTTATTGACAATGACAAACAAGCTACGCTTTTCTATTTCTGCTCTATCAACTTTTGCTTTTATGAAAGTTTTCATGGTGAAAATTTGGCCAACAAAATGAAAAACAATTGTCTATTTTTATTTTAATACAGCAACAGTCCAAAGATCTTTGTTTGGATCATTAGATTTCATAAAAATGTTGTCAATTGTTGAGAAACTAAAATAAACTAACTAAAAAATTCACAAACTAATTTTGCATTTTTAACATAATGAATTTTGTGGCTGACCTGCAGTTGCCTCTAGGACAAAAAGTGATAGCAAAGGGTTAACTAACTATTAAAGTTTCCTCAGGCAAAAGGTTTGTCATGTCTGAAACCCAGAAATTTCCTTCCTGGAAAATTTCTTAAGCGAATCTCAAAATTTCTGAATTTATTCTTTCAATATTTTACTTTTCATGTTCAGAAAATTAAAACTTTTTTCTACAAACTTTTTGAGATTCATAAAAAAATGTTTTAATTCTTTGCAGAAAATTACTTTTGTACAATTATTTTCAGTGGCCGTGGTAGATGACTCCTTGCACATTGGAATAGTTTTGAACTATTTCAGATGTACAAACTTACAATTTTCACCAAATATCATATATTCACCTATTTCTGTCCATTATTAATGTCCATTATTAAACAAAAATTGTTGGACAAGAGATTATTCGGTTTTATATTGTATAGAAAACACAGTTGTACTTTTAAAAAAGATAAAATAAAGAATATATTTTCTTTGAGACTTTTTTTTTTAGCGTGGCCTGGATGTAGGTCATAAAAATATGATTTGTGACAAAAAGACACAGAATGAAGAGATGCTCACCCTGATGCTCCGTTTCCTCCAGAGGCTGCAGCCATAGACATTAATATGTATTGATGTCTTTGCTCTGGATTAACCTGTTCTTGGTCATGAGACTCGGATCATGACTGAAGGAACCCGGATGTCACTGCTTTGGGATCTCGCTTCGCCACTTGCGCCCTCTGGCGGCCATTTTAGAGCAGTTCTGGCAAATGAACCATCAAGTTAGCATGGGACCGTTTTGTTTTGGTTTCATTGAGAAAAAAGCTCAATGATCAACCGTTCACTCTGGTTTTGATTGCTATGTAGATGGACTGGTACTTTTGGCACTTTGTTCATTTAAGACGCGTAACCATAGCAACAGGGAGCAGCTGATGAACATTGGAAAAGAAAAACCAGAATAATATAACTGAAACCACAAGCTAAAACTTAAAGATTAGAGACACCAGAACCATCAATGGACGTAATTTTAAGGCTGTCATCAATTCAACCTGGACTTCCAGAACCTCATCAGAAGCAGAAGGTTCTGTGGTTGAGGCAGTACTTCATCCAAAAGAAGCCCAAACCAAATATTAAGAATATACCTTTCAGAAAACTAACATACTTGATTAATCAGATGCACTATTCTAATTTTCTTTTGAGTTTTCGTCATCTTTGAGCCACAATTTTAGATATTACAACACGTAATATTTTACTTTGTGATAAATCTATACATTCAAGTCGCTAGAAATATTAGGTATTTCTAGCAATATTTAGAATGTTTAGAAATATTAAACTTTTTCATAATATTCTAATATTTTGACATCTACATCTATGTGCAGAGAATGAAAACACATGGGAAAATAAGTGTGATTTTTATTAGACACTAGAAATTACAGACAGAGAGGCAGAGGGCTGAACAACATGTAATACTCCTTTATGCTGCACTTTAAACACTCTTGAAACAGTCTGTTGGTGTTGCCATGAATACCATGGTTACAAATCTGCTGCAATGTTTGAAATAAAATGAAGGTTCAGGAAATCTTTCGGCGCCAATCTGGAGCCATCAGGGCGGCGCTGTATGGGACCAAAACACTGGAAACAGTAGGTGAATTAAAGGCACTGGAACAAACTCACGATTATTATGGTTAATATTTCCAGGTGAGGTAGAGAGATCACTCCACACGAGGTACGTTTGGGATTTCACGGATCATTACTGGCTTTTTCCTGCTTGATTCTAATAAAAAACAAAGACGCTCTGGAAGCTTTGGAGCCTCAAAAGTGATGAAAACTCTGGGTAACAAAATGGCGGCCTAATATCGCTCACACCTGTGGACCAGATCAAAAACGCTCCGAAAAGTCTCGGTGGAATGTGACAGTTTTGTTTTACAGGGGCAGAGGTTCCAGGATTTATTTCATTTCACTTTTACAATCTTTAAATGAACCAAATTCAAAAGATCCAAATGAGCACAACCTCAGGAGACAAATATGGAAGTCCAGAGATGCCAAAAACTTAATTGAAATTAATGAGCAACTAGAAAATCCTGATGAGTATGTTAAAAGTTAAATTATTACAGAGTTTCTCCCCACTTGTGTTCAAGTATGTAGTGTTGCTTTAACTTGATGAAAAATTTTTGGCAGGAATGGAAACTTCTAAACTTCTGCAGAATATCAAATTTTCAAGAGGAAAGTACCAGCTAAAAACAGCAACAGTCATTAAAAACCATGATGGTTAAAATTTTATCTGATATTTTAGGAGCCTTTTAATAAAATAAAATGCAATCTTTTCAAAACTGAATGAATAAAGCACTTATGGCAAAAATATTTAAAAAATAATTTTTGCCATTAACCAGAGGTCGAATTGAGCAGAGCTGCTTTATTTGAATAAAATCATTAGTATGCAAATTTGTGTTGTTCATTGGGAATAATTGCTTCCAAAACAATCTTTGGTATGTGTAGGTTATGCGACACCTGGCATTAGTGGCCTCTTCTACTGTAGTGAGATGGCGTTTGAGGTAAATCTTTCTAGAACGGGTTACGTTTTGCACAATTAGAGCAAACAGCAAATATTTGCATTTAATAATCTTTAGAATTTTCATGCATATACAAAAAGATGCCATCATTTTGGCACCTCTGGTCTTTCATACTTGCCAGGATCTGCCTTGTGAAACAACATGTCCTCTGATGGGTGTCTAAACATGACTCATAACTCCAGCTTTAATCTAGACACTGCAGTTAAAAACAAAACAGCAAAAGACGTCTTCCAAGGTTCATCACTCGGGTTCAGGGACTCGCTACAACTGAGGAAAACAATCGCAGAGCAGCAGGAAGAACCAGCTAGTTTCCCTGCCGTCATAGTAACGCCATCCTATGTTTTTAAAGCATTAAGTACATTAAGGAGTGTTGAAATCATATTTTATAATTACGATAATGCCCCCGATAATTTGGTTTCCTTCCCATTCCCTCAAATAGAATATCAAAATACCTCTTTATTTATTCATTTATTTTATTAAACACATTTTTAATATTTCTCTGGACCTGTTGTGCCTTTAAAATACACAATTCACCAATTTTTTATATATATTTATATATATTGGAAAAATACTGTACAAAAAAGGAACAACGTATAGATTTCTAGAAACATCTCTGGTTTGGTCTGCAGGAAACAAACTGACGGGGTGAACCACAGCATTGGACAACACCATCCAACCTTTTTTCTCTTTTACATTCATACAGCCATCTTTGAAAAGACGGCAAACAGACGCCACCGACGAGACATCTGCACCGAGTCCTAAAAGAAAGAAAGAAACAAAACAAAAACACTCGGACTAGTCATGCCAAGTCAAACAGAATCCAAAGAATCAACAACTAGTCCAAAAAAAAACAGAAATCATGCTTAAACCTGAAGAGAAGGAGGCTAAACAACCACAGCTTTCAGAGGAGTAAGAATACTAACAATTATATCAACAGATATATATATATATATATATATATATATATTTTATTTATAGATATAAAAACAACAATCTTCCATCTGAGAAATAAAAGGGAGATAAATAGGAGGAATTTTCTTGAACCGGATCTGATTGTGAGACGCTAGTTAGTGCAGACCGGGAGCAGGAGGTGAAGACATATTTAAAATTATTGCTCAAGAAATTAAAACATAATACTAACAGAGAGCAAAATATTCCTGGACTGGACAGGAAATACTAAGTGGCTAAAAACGACGAAATAAAGAGGATTTTAGTCCTGATCTGATGCAGAGAAGGAGGCGACTGGAACTCCTCAGTGGGAAGGACGCACATGGAAATATATTTATATCTATTTATTCAAACCGTGTGGAGAAATCAAAGGAGGAGCAGACGAGATGAAGCTTAATAAAATACCAGAATCATACAGGTGGGGGTGCCGCCACATTGTCCTTCAAACAGGTGGGCAAACTGGAGGTTCTGGGAGCAGAGGTGGGCCGCCGGAGGGGCTCACAGGGGCCCGTGTCGCGCCTCGTATTTAGCCAGAATGTTCTTGCAGCGGCCCAGCTCCTTCCTCAGGTCGGCCACCTCGACGCGCAGCGCGGCGTTCTCCTTCTCCAGGAAGCCGGCGCGGATGGCGATCTGGTTCTCCTTGAGGCGCCGCGCGTCCCGCGAGCGCTTCGCCGCCACGTTGTTCTTTCTGCGCCGCGCCCAGTACTTATCGTCCTGCAGGGAGCAGCAGAGGGCTCAGTCAGCAAAACAACGGGCAATGAAATACTGAAAATCAATTATGCTTTTATTTTGAAGGTGAATCCTGTCACTAACGATTAATCGTATAAAAAGGCTGGAACATTCTGCTGATTTTTCATTTAACCACTTAAGTTTAATTTATACAATATTAGAAAAACATTAAAAATGAATTGAACTATTTGTTTTTTGTTATTTTTTAACAAGAAAATGAACATTTTATTGCCTAAAATGCATTGACAGCAGTGCTTTAGTGAATGCCTGATGATTCCAGCAAAACATGCATCTGCATAAACATCTGAAAAGATCGGCTGTTTCTGTCTGACTTAAGAGTGTAGGAAAGAAGGAAGCAAGGAAGGAAGAGAAAGAGGGAAAAAGAGAAAAAGGTACAAAATAAAGAAAGAAAAAGCAGAAGAAAAGATTTCAAGTTAATATTTTATAGTTAAAATCTAAATCTGCTGAAATGAAAAGATAAAGATTTTATTTCCCATGTTTTGGTCCTGAGTTCTGGTTCTGGTCTGACCCACAGACTCATGACTCTTCCTCACCTTCAGGTCCTCGGGGATGAAGACTTTCCGGGCTTTCTTGATCATGGGCTGCGGCTTCAGCTCCTCGGCGGAGAACTTGCGCTTCCTGGGGTCGAACATCTCCTGACCCGGAACGCTGGACAGCGCCAGGTCGGCCGGGTCCGGATCGTACGTCACCGGGACCTGGATGGACTCCGGGTCGATGGGGCTGGGTGTGTCTCTGGCTGCAGACCGGACAGAGGAGACAAACGGAACATCAGAACCCGGAGGCCATGTTTGTTCCCTGTGAAGCTTCCAGTTCTGCTTTAGGCAGTAATACCTCCACCGACCAGCAGGTGGTGCTGCCACACAGCGGTTACACAAACCCTCAACCAGCTGCTGACCTGGAAGCAGCAGGTTCTGATTTTTGTTGCTATAATCTGATATTTTTTTGCCACTAATTAAACCCGACTGCGTGAACGAATTGACCAGAAACCACAGAATAAGAACGCAGGCGTCACACAGCAGCACATCGTTTACAGAAGTAATAATACATCAGGTTTATTAATATCATGTTTATTAATCAATTGCAACATTTATTCAGCAATGTGAGCGCTAATTCAGACACAGTGGAGGTTTTAAAGCAGCAGTTTTGTGTTTTCCTTCTAATAGCACAATTGAGCAATTAAATAATCAAATATGACTTTAAAAGACTTTGACATTGTAATTTAACATCTCTTTAAAACCTCCTGCTCTTTCTGATCCATATGTGCAGCTCCATCAAATGTTTGCTAATTGCTGCTGGCTAGTCTGAAGGAGCCAAGCGGGACAGGGCTGCTCTGTGAGGCCAAAGTTTTGTAGCTCTTAGGAGGAGCTTCGTCATCCAAGGCGGGGCTAAGCCCACCCAGGCATTTTGCCCAGGTGAATGGTTGCCATGGCGATTAAAGGATTTCTCAAACATGCATGAAAGAATCAAAGCAAAACTCCAGGTTTGTTTTTGTTGGGGGTTGTAAAGTTAAGAAATGTGGATCCCTTTAAATTAAGTTTTTATCAACAGATAAGTAATTTGATTTTTTTTAAGTCAGCCATTGTTTTCATCTGAAGAATTGTTCACATATTTCATTGTACAATGTTTCATTGTTACACTAATAATCTATTCTATTCAGTGCAGATCATAAGCAGAAAGCTAATAAAAAGAAATCAGAACTAATAGTAAATGTTGACAGTTTGCATGTGTAGTCAGAAGAGTGGAGGAACTGTCAGACTTCTTTTATCATTTAATAATGATCATTTTCAGCCATTGTTTCTTGATTTACAGCATCTGGCTTCTTCTGGTGCCAAATTATGACTCACTTCTTATTAATAGCGTAAAAGTCAGATAAAATTAACATTCAGACAGGTATAGAAACAATCAGATACGATGTAGCCTCAGACATGGAAGAGGCACAAATCGGATGTTTTAAGGAGGTGAAAAGATCGAAATTGGTCCGTTCAAACTGCAGGGAAAAATCTTAATTCGCCTGCTGTGTGACCGTTTCAGGAGCTCTGAAACTCCTGACTTCCTGTCCCGAACAACTCCAGGCGCTACATGCATTTTCACCGGCCGCTGATCCGCTGGCAGCTCGAACATCATGACCCACATTAACGAGGTCGGAGCAGCTGCCCTGCTCTGCTGGAACAAACGGATCTAGATCTGAAAACCCAAAGCTATCTGACATCTACCATCAGGTATTCTGCTGCATGGTTCTGATTCAGGCATACGGGAGACTTTCCTACCAAAAACACTCTATCCTATCAAGTATCTTTGGTTAAGTTTCTAGTGGAAATATCTCAGAACTCTTAACATAAGGTAAAATGAACATACTTATTTTGAGTAAATAATTCCTTAATGTTGATTTTGAAAGTGGCAGATCATTTCACTTATAGCAAAACATTTTTCACATGCTAATGAAATGATCTGCTAGTGGAACTAGCACTTTTTCACCAATATTAAGAAATTATTGACTTTAAACAAACTCCTATATCTTGTTAAAAAGTTAGTTATAAGTTAGTTTGATCTTAATTCATATTTGCAGTAGGAATTGGACAAAAGTTCTGGCTTAATTCTGCTCTGATCGTATTATTGTTTCAGTAAATGATTTTTTTTGAGTCGGTAGACTCTGGTTAATGACTGCTGTGATTATTTGAATAATCGATTAATTGTGATTAATCGTTTCAGATCTAGTTTGCCGTGTGTTTCTCTGCCGTTCCAGACAGATAGATGTCTCAGACTTTGTTTCTCATCTGTTCTTTCATTTCTAAACCAGAGACCAGATTAAAGGTAATCCGTCTTTAAGAGGCGACACAAATAGTCCGACCTGACCTCTGCGAGGTGAGCGCAGGTAACCCGGGCAGAACCGGTCCGAATAGGAACGTCTAAACTCAACGCCCCGGTTCTGACCAGACCCAAGAGGAGGAACGAACTGAGATTAATCAGCAACCTGCGGAGGACGACCTGATGGGTTTCCATGGAAACCTCTAAACAAAATTCAATAACGTTTTGTTTTTTTATACTGCAGTATAGATTTATTGATTTTACAGATCATCATCTGGATCTAGCTTGACGTCACGCTCAGCAATCGTATCGGGCGTTTTTATGATTTTATGAGCGCTGTCGTCATGACGACCAGCCGTATCTGTGAACTGTTGAACTCAGAGTCGGGTGGAAGAACGGGAGGGTAAATTCTGTTTGCTGTAAATACTCTCAAAGGAAGATCAATTCAGGTCGTTAAGGTTCTTCATTTCACCTCAGAAAACCTTCCAGCTGCAACGTTGAGCCTCAGGTGATGAAATATACCAGAGAGAGAACAGCGGTTCGCCATCAACTGGCTGGTTTCCCATCACTCTGCTGGTTAATTGGTGAAAAACCTGCATTTTCTTCTCTGTAAATTCATTAAAATTGAAAATTGCATCTTCTGCAGTTTCAGCTGGTTTCAAGTTTAGCAGAAATCAGATGAAGGTTAGTGATCCATCATTTGAGGCATGAATGGGGCGGACTGTGCAACAGATGCAATAGAAAAATTTAAAAGATTTGCAAAGGAAGTTTTATTTTTTTTATGTTTGTCGTACCTTTTAATATTATTTTACCCTATTTTATTGATAACAGATAATGTAATTATAGAATATATTTTTAAAGTCACTTTATATAACAAAATCATAGTAAAATATTAATTCTTTAGAAAAAATAATGATCAACTTTGTGAGAATTAACTTATTTTCTGATATTTATGTTCTAAATCTTTCAAAGCTTCATCCTGATGTTTTCAATCTTACTGCAGCTCTGGTTAAAACTGAGATGGATACATTAGATGCATCAGATTCTGAAGAAAAATATAAATATCACTTTCTAGAGATGAACCAATGAAATTATCAGTTGTCCAGAAACGATTTCAGTTCATTTTAAGGTTTAAAATAAAGTCATCTTAAACTGCAACACTTTGTAGTTTAGCGCACGGCATTCTGGGTAAATACAACTAAAACAAACCCATTAGTCTAGCGCTAGCAAAAGAAATGGATCACGGTCTTTTGCCAAAAACGAGAGAAATTCTCCAGCCGCTAAAATCTGACGCCTCTCCATGTTTGTTTACATTTAGTGAAGCAAGAAGCTGCGCTCGGCATCTTCTTCAAAGGTTTATGTGTCGTTTCCTTCTGCTGTTTTTGCTTCAGCGCCACCACAGGCGTGAAGGGGAACAGATTTCTCAAACAATTTGGATCGTTTGACACAATGCAGTCCGAAAGCAAACTGCAGCAGCTGAAAGTAATAGATGTTGCAATTTTGGTCGCAAATTGGACCAAATCTACCGAACTGAAAAATATGAAACTGAAAAACCCTTATAAAATGGGTTATCTGAATTTTACTCAAATTAAATAAAGTTCAGCAAAGAAACTGCTGTTGAAGCTTAAAAATACATATATTTTCTTTAGTTTTTCACCTTCTGATCGAAGCCAACCAAAGAAATATTGGTTGGTTCTGACCTGACGTCAGAAACTAGATGGAAAAGTTCTGATTTAAATCCCCGTTTGTCTCGAGACAGAGATGATTTCTTCCTTCAGGAGTTGAATAACTGGAATCAGGTGCAGCTCGACCTGCGACCCGATCCGGCCACTGAGGGGTCGATGTCCTGAATGCGACCTTTGACCTGTGAAGGCCGTAGCAGCGGCACACCCAGGATGTTATCTGCCAGCTGCAGGTCCAGCGACGCTGCGGTGGAGGCCGCAGAGCTGGTTAAACGAGACCAGACGCACTGAGCTGGAACAATGTGGAGCCCACGTGACCGGAGCACGCCCGAGTCCATGTGACCTCTGCAGGGTACAGCGTGTGCTCTGAGTCTGGGCCGGGTCCTGGGGAGGGGTGGGACAGGAAGCAGAGCGGGTGGAGTGGATGTGGGGGGGAGAGAAAGTGAGAAAAGAAAAGGAGGGGGCTTCGGTTTGCAGCTCGGCGTTGCACACGGCTGCAAGCATGCGCCCGTCACATGGCGCCGCACGCCGGAGGAAACCCCATCCTGGCTTCACGTGAGAGCTGAATGGGAACTACTAGACGGACCCAAACAGAACCCAAACCTAACCCGGACACATGAATGTCAAACAGAGCAGGAGTTCCTCTAAGATCTGAGCTGAAGGTGTGGCCTGAAAAATCCTTAAACGCCTGAAAGTATGGAGCCAGCCTGACTGCATGTCTGAAGAAAATACGGAGGATCAAACCAGCCATAATTATTTAAATAAATCACTGAATGATTTTTTTCCCTATTAATTCAGTCACATTCTAAATAAGTGGTTCAGTCATGTCACATTTTAAATTCATTGAAATGTGAATAATAAAAATATTTACCTAATTTCCAAAAAACTGAAATTATTTTGTGCAGTAAGTGGGCGGGGAAAATTTAGTAGTAGCATATTTAACAAAGCACATTAACTTTTTTTTATAATGCATTTATTTATTTCTTCTTCCTACTATTAACATTTATTCATTTATTTTTTATTAAATTATTTTTTTTCTTTTATTGTAATTATTGTTAGAATTATTACCATTATCAATAATTTTTCTGATAATATAAAACTAAACAAAATGTTTAAATATTCCATCAATTTAAATTGTAACACACATTAGGAAGTGCGAGGAAAAATTTGCAAATATTAATTTTTCTTGAATGTTTTTCACAATCTGATAAATTTGATGAGAAATAGGAACAGTAAAATTGTTTTAAGAGTAAAACGAAGCTGATTTAATTTCCCATGCATTTGTTTTCATCCCTGCATTTTGTTGCTATACTACGATTTATCACCTAATTTGAGAAGATTATGAGATTTTATTGAACAAAATGTGGAACAACAATAATAATCCGCCTCCCCGGCAATGGACCTTACCGAGTTCCGCCCAGAAACGCCCCTCGAAAGTCCCACGTGGCTCCATGTCTAACATTAGCAGCTTAGCCCTATGTCTAAACATGGCATTTTTCATTTCGACTGACTCTCTGCAGAGTATTTCTGAGTCGATTAGTTTAGCATTTCTGCCGGATTTTCACAAAATATCAGCCATGACATGGACAGGGGAACCAACAAGTTCATTTCATCTTTTTTGGACGACATCAAGGTGTTTGAGCCACTCGATGCCTCCAACATTGTGCGAGTCACAGCTAAATGCTACCAGACGATGAGGAACACAGCAGATCCTCAGCATAAATATAGCTGTGGACAAGATCACTGATGCCTATTGTTCTTGCAAGGCTGGGTAAGTCGGACATTCATGGTTTAGAGGGTTCGAATGTGCCTAAGCCTGATACACGGTACTCTGTGGCTAACACAATTAGCATGGCTAACGCGGTTAGCATGGCTAACACGATTACAGTTTAGTAAAAAGCCTTTTCAGGTGAAATAAAATCTTTAATGTATGTCAGATACAGTACACATTGAATATTGATCTGTTCAGCTAACATAAGACTGTAACAAACAGGCTTCAGGATGTAGACGTATCAGTGCTGCAATGCTGTACTTGGCTAAAAGGTTTTCATAATGGATGCGTTTATCATTGACTTTATTTTTTCATTCACTAAACACAAAGAAAGCAAAGCAATAATACTTACACCAGCAGACAATCCTTTGTTCTTATTGATTCTACGACGGTTGAGCTGCAAATGTCGTGAACAAGCTTTGATCCAATCAAGGCTTTCCATTTCAGATTTTGGAAATCTGTGAATTTTAGTTCCACAAACACGATCAGGATACCTGACATCACCTGTACAGATTCCCCACTGACGGTGGAGAACCATTCTTTTAGAGTCCTGACGCAAAAACTTCCTGTCGGTCTGCTAGTCCACAATGTACATTAGCATGTGTTTACTACTTTAGCTTGTGTTTGTGAGACGGTCAAGCACGTGGTAGCTGCGCTGTGACGTAAAATGGGCATTAGCCAATGAAACGCAGCCCCTGTGGTAAGGTCCATGCATTCAGCACATTAAAGATGAGGAAAGACCTGTTTACAGAACCTCCAGCCGGGTTCTTCCTTCCTGACCGAGGAAACGTTTGGGAGGAGACGGACCTCCAGCACCAAACATATCCAACTAAACCAGACTCAGCAGCTGGAATCAGACCGATCCGTAATCGTTTGATTAACCTGAAAACATCTGACTCACTGGGTCAGTGAGGCCCTCCGACAGGCACAAGAGGCCCCTCACTGGGACCCCGCCCCTTCAGGTAAACACCATCTCCATCTGTTTATCTTCCATGATCTGATCCGCTGCCAGCAGCCAGTCAGAGTCTGGAAGGGAACCGGTCCCCGGATCAGGCAGGAAAAGCAGCCGCTGCCTCCTGGATGTCAGCTCGTTACGTAACCGCTTCCTTAACGAGAAGTTTTCTGCGGTGACCAAAACGCCAGGCAGATTCAAAACCGTGTGAATCTGAAAGTTTCCTCCTTGTGGAATCGGGTGAAGTGAGTTTATGTGGTTCAGCAAGTTCAAGCCTGAGGCACAGCTTTAAAAAAACCAAACAATGTGGAGTAAACAAAAACAATGAGGGGGCGGGGCTTCTTTCAGCCAATCGGAGCTCAATGAGAGCCGCCCTGCCGCATACTTCATCAGCCCGCAGCATTACTAACAGATTGAATCATTTTCATCCCAACCTGAAACAGGTTTTAGCAAGTCAAATTTAAGACACTTTTTTAAAGCCACTTTAAATGGTATTGAAGGCCAAAACAAATACAAATATAGGAAATTCTTGGGGGACTCTACTGTGTCAAACATAAGACGTTTTTTTCCCTTTTTTGCACAAACTGCACCTAGTCTTGCATTTACCTGGTAACAGAAGTGCCAACTAAGCATTAATTTGCCTTTACTCTTAATGAAAAAACATTAGCGAGCTATCAAAGGTATATTAGCAATTACTTACTGGCAGTATCAACTGCCTGAATTTAGAGAACATAATGAAGATGTCCCGCTGGAAAAAATAGAGTACATAGAATATAGAAGACAATATTCTTCTATTGTCTGCCATGACAAACTTTAAGACCTGTGACTAATGCATTTAAAACCAACTTAACATTTTTCTAATGACATCCATCCATCCATTTTCCTACACCCTTGTCCCTTAGTGGGGTCAGGAGGTCCTGGTGCCTCTCCAGCTAACGTTCCGAGCAAGAGGCGGGGTATATTTAGTTAGATGAATGTAATTAATAAAGCCTTGTCTTCAGATACACAAACTTAAGACTTTTTAAGATCTTAACTTTAGATACATTAATTAAAGACTTCATAACCCTTGTCTTAACAGGAATTTAAGACATTTTAGAGAACTTAACTATGTGTACATGAATTTAAGTCTTTTAAGACCTACATTTTAAATACATTTAAGTCTTATTAAGGATGCGCAGACACCATCGAAGGACATGTGGAGGACATTTGAGGAGCCAGGTGTGTGACTGAGCAGGTGTGCCTCAGCATGCTTCCTACCTACGGCGGTGGGGCTATGCAGGCAGGTCTGAGGCGGCATGGCTGTGTGAACGGAGGTGGTGGCCCGGCTGCTGAGGTCCACCACTGAGGGGGTGGGTGGCTTGGGTGGCGGAACCTGCTGCAGTGCTGCCTGGGACGGCTGCGCCGCCTGCGGGGCCTGCTCGCTCTGGGCCGTGTTGGCTGGGATGCCGTTTTCCGACAGGAACTCCTCCAGGTCCATGTACTCCAGCTGGAAGTTGTCGCCGTCGTACGGCAGGGTCTTGTCCCAGAGGGTGGGCCCGAGGAAGGCTGACTGGGGGTGGCTGGCTGTGCTGCTCTCATCTTCCACTTTTTCTCTTTCTCCTTATCCTTCCCGAATCCTGAAAAAAGAAAACAAATCCCATCAGATTTCATCCAGGACTCATCTAGTAGGAATCAGCGTCACTTCAGTCTGATCAGGACCAGAATCTGTGGTCAAAACAAAACCACAGCTGATTTAACAACACCAATTAGTAGGTGTAAATAAATCAATTAAACGCATGATAAATTAAAACTAACTCAATCATTTCCATTTGCATCATTTAAAGTTTTTCCTCTTATCTCTTTCCAAAATCTGGCTGGCAAAAGAATTGGCCTCAACTAGCCCTTAGACTGAAGCAGTTTTATTTATAGAGATTTCATAAACCATTTTATTTGTTGTTTCCGTTTTGTTTATTAAATTTGGATATGTAAAATGTCTCCCAGTTCCTGTGAAAAGTGTTCATTAGAATTTAAAGTTATTTATCTTTGATATCGTGTTCTCAAAACAACAGTAACAAAAACTGGGATAATTTATCACCCAGCAACACTTGTTTTTGTTTTAGGCCCACCAATTAGGTATGAAGGTTATCAATTAATGATCGTCTTTCCATAACATGAAGGGCTAAATTTAAACATCATTAAATTTTAATATTACTTTCTGTCAGCTCTATGAAATATTGTCTGAATAAACAGAAAAATGCTCGTCACATTATTAAACTTTATTTCTAAAATACAACACAGGATCCTCTCAAGTTGCAAAACAGAAAATAGAGAAATTCATACAGAAACCGCATGTACTTGCTCTCGATATAATATTAAAACTTCAGTCCATGAAGCGCTTTAACTCACAACAATCTCCAAAAATCAAACTTGCTTTTTAGCGCCATGTTTTTTCCATCGTGTTATAATTGCGTGTTATAATTTTTCACTGTTTTTCTGTCGTCACATTGTCCTCACCTTCGTATCAGTAGTATTCAGTTTAGAAAGATGGCGGCTCCGTTATGCAGCTCGGCGGAACGACGACCGCCATTAAGGTGAAACTTAAGGAGCTTGTCGAGTGTTTGTTATTCAAAACAAACAGAAGAAAATGCATTTTGCTAGGTCTTAAAAAATGACCTAGAAGCAAATTTTTATATATATATATATATATATATATATATATGTATATATATATATACATATATATATATATATATATATTAGATACATTTTTTATTTTATCCTATTTATTTTAGATAAAGAGGAAAACAGATTATTCACATTAGGACTGAATCACCCTGCATTACATATTTACTCTTTCAACTTTAACACTTTTAATCTGTTTGTGTTATCTTTTAAAAAGCCATTTTTGTACATTTTGTTGTTAAAATCCCAAAAGTAAAAGTTTAGGCATTATGATAGTTGTGAAATTATTATTTTTTATTTAATTTATTAACTGCTTACAATGTTTTTACATTATAAAGGAATGCATAAATTATAACAAGTTTTGTACTCATTTGTGGTTCAAGCTAAATAACCTAAAATTCCTGATATTGATAGCAACTGATAGCTGGAAAATATTGCTCAATTTTCTTTTCACACTTATCCAGACGAGGAAATTGATTTAAAAGCGAACTTCCTCATTCATTTTTAAGAATGCGCAGGAGTCCATAAACCTTATCGCCTACCTTCCTGTTAGGTCGGAAGTGGGACTTTAATTTTTGAGGTTTCCCCATAATGACAACCTCCAAATCCATCATGGCGGCTTGTCTTATATATTCATAGATTGTAATATCAGGTACTTTTTGTATTTTGGTTCAAAAAGTGAAACTAAAGTCTAATCAGTTACACAGTTATTGTTTTTATCCATGTCCAATATTTTTATGTTCCAGTTGATAAAATCCAAAATGTAGTTTCTTAGACCAATTAGAGAAAAGGGTAGGCCTACTAAACAATATGCCTATGTGAATTCAATAATCTTTTGTGGCAACAATCTTGAATATCTACAATTCACTTAAGTCTGTTGTTATCCATGTTCCATGTTATCCATCCTTTTTCCACCACACATTTTCCCTCCACTTAACTTTCCATTAAAACTCAGATACAGGAGCTTCTTTTGTTGTTCACCTCCACAACATCTACATAGCAAAGCAATTCTGTATTAAAAATGCTTTTTTATTCTTATTATTGATCTGATAATATTAAAATTTTATGAGAAAATGAATGTTTGATCTTCTTTAGGTGTAAACCATAATCACTTAAATATATAAATATATGAAATATATGAAATATAAACAACTGTACTGAAATAAATTACGTTTTCAATTATATTCTGATGTGTTGAATTGAGCACGCAGGTGTTTTTTAAAATGCTTATGGTCCTTTGTAAACAAGTCTACCCATCTCTCTCTCTGTTATCTGACTGGAAGAAACACTAGAAGCTGTAGAAAGTTTCTCTAAACCGTGAGAAATGTTGTATTTGAGAAGCCTGGCCCTTTAAAGGTAAACATTATCCGCCATTCATATCAGCGAACATCCATTTAACACGTCCTAAGAGGCTTCAACATGGAAAACGCCCTCTATCGACAGGTATCGGTACTGCTAATGAGTCCCACTGAAGCCAGCGGGATTTAAATGTTATAAACAGAACTTTACGCTATTAACAGCGCAGACACAACAGCGGCGCAGTTAAATCTGGACTCTTATGTGTTCATTGAGAAAATAACTTCATGTTTAAATCACTTACTGACTGAATTTGACGCCAAATCTGCCAGTTATAAACATTAAACCCGAATAACACAGCATTCTAATTTCTCTACCTTTGCCGCTCCCTGGCAAATCAGATCACGGTTTAATTTTTAACAAAGATCGTAAACTACACAGACGCGCCACTTTTAGGTGATTTGGTTGACCTGTGTCCTTTTAGTTCGTCATATCTGTCAGATCAAAGAAGTGCGCCAACAAGCAGTCCTACGTGCACCTGTGTGCGCAGTAAGTTTTGCACATTTTGTTTAAAGGACAGCGTACCTTCATCGTGGTGAAACGGGAGTTTCAGCGGGTTTTCCAGCAGGGATTTCAGGACTCCATGAGTCGGCGGCAGGAAAGTTGGGTTTAGAGGTCTGGCCATTTTCTCCATTTCACTTGAAGGGCAGCAGGAGTAAAAAAAAGATTAAATGTCCCCAAACCTGGTTAGTAATTAATACAAAAATACAAATAAAAAATAAAAAATAAAAAAAAACCTCGCTGTCCGGCTTGTGGAGAAACCCACGCAGGTGGAAAAAAGGAGACCACACTCCGCTCAGCGGCAGGACGGTGAGCGGCTGGATGGCTGTCTGTCGTCGGGGCTCAGTGGCGGAGAGGGAGGCGGAGGAGGCGGAGGAGGAGGGGAGGTGGGGGGAGCCGCTGCTTCACTCCCCGGTGCATGTGAGGAGACGGGCGCCAGTGACGTCAAAGCACCCGGGAGGGCGGGGACTGTACGTTCAGGGACGTCAGGTAAAGCCCCATGTCCGTGCTGCCTTTACGGACAGCTGGGTGCGACAGCGGATCAGGCCCAGATGGGAAAAGAAGGAAAGAGAAGAATATGTTTCTGCCAAAAAAAAAAATAATAAAAATCTCTAGACAATTTGCTAAGTAAAATAAAACAAACTCAGAAAATTTCTGGAAAAAAAACATGAAAATTTCAGATTTTCATAAGTTGAAAACTTGCTTTAAAAAATTCTGAAATTTTGAGAGTTATGACGGTAAGTTTTGGGAAAATATGAGTTTCAAACATTGATTTTTTTTTTTACATTTTTGACACTCAGAAATATCCATGATTTTTCTAGATAATTGAAATAAGTTTTTTTTTTAGGAAAAAAATCGAATTCCGTGATTTTTCTATAAATTTCATTAAATTAAACTCAAAACTTTAAAATTCAAAAAAATTTCAGCTGACATTGTACAACCATAAAAATGTCAGTTACAAAACTCAAAAATGTTCAGAATTTATTTTCATTTAGAAAAGTTTTTTAGAGTTTTTTTTTTCGATCTTATTACACTTAAAATAAGACAACACTAACTTAAAAGTAACTTTTCAGCACGATATATTGGCTTTTTTCCCAGTAAATAATTCTTGAATATTGATTTTAAAAGTACTTGTTCCACTGGTGATTTTTTATTTATAACAAGGCATTTTGTCAATGTTACAAGTGAAACACAAGTGTAATAAGATATTTGCACTAGAAAGTAAACTAAAATACTTGGTAAGATTCTGTGATTTGTAGTGTTGACAAAAAGCGAACTACCCCTTTAAGTGATAAAAGAATGTGGAAGAAAAACATGGAAAAGTCAGTAAAAATGCCCCTTTAAAACGTTGTAGACGATAATACAGATGTTTTTATTCCAAATATGCAAACCTTTGTGTTTTATGCACACAGGAAATCTCTCTGCTCTTTTTTTATGAGTGTTGCACACAGCTAGGCCAAAAACCCCAAAGCAAACAGTAACCACCCTGGTCCAGCTCCTATTGTGGTCTCATGATGTTTCATATAATAAACTGACTGCGTCACTCCTGTTTACTCACACAGACACTGTCGTCGTGTTTTCTGCTGGGTGTGAGCCGATGCTGTAACCTATTTCTAAACACTTTCATGGTTCCCTGGCTTTCGTGCAACTGTCTTACATTTGCAAAATTATGCAAAGTATTCAGAGCCATGTTGGCGTTTACAGGCTGAATCTCCTCAGCTATGCTGCGCTCACACGCCAGCTCCGGCAGCTTGTTCAGTGCAGCCAGAAGCATTTCAGAAATGTTCACAGTGAGAAAACAACTTTGTGAGGCTTTTATGATTTGCCTGGACATCACTTTAATCTGGAACGAGGCGCAAATACACTACAAATACAAGTATTTGTTTTATAGTTTTGGGTGCAAATATCTTTGTACGCTTAAAATAAGACAAAGTTGACTTATAAGTATGTTTTCAGCAAGATATAATAGCTTGTTTTTAGTGAATGATTCCTTAAATATTTGTTCCACTGGCAGATTATTTCACTCATAACAAGACATTTTTCTTGCTCCGATATCTTGTTGAAAACTTACCAAATAAATTAAATTAGAAAAACATGTTTCCCTCCTCGCCTGTGATGGCGCTGCACCAAAAACTAAACACGGCAAATATTACCAGGTGTTTTTGTTCAGTTTCTAGTGCAAATATCTTTGTAAACTTTCCAATAAAACTGACTTACAAGTAACTTTTCAGCAAGATATAGGAGTTTGGTTTGAGTCGATAATTTCTTAATGTTGATGAAAACGTATTGGTTCCTAGTAAATATACTAATTTCAGATTTCTTTTCACTTATAAACATGGAAAAATGTCTTATTAAAAAAAATCTTCCACTTGGAACTAGTATGTTTTTTAAAATCAATTTTAAGGAATTTTTGATTTAAAATTACCATATGTTGCTGGAAAGTCACTTCTAAGTTTTGTCTTACTTCAAAGACATTTGCCTTAAAAACTAGACAAAATACTTGGTAAGATTTTGTTTTGTCAATGTATTTTCTCAATTTGAAATGTTGAATTTGTGCCCATTTTATTAAGTTGAGGCCAATAAGTCACTAAACATTTGAGACACATCAAGTTTTAAACCTGTTAACGAAGCTCAGGTGCCTGAATATCTTCTAATTTAATCTAAATACTAGAACTTTTCACATATTTGCCACCTGAGTAAATACAAAAGCAGTTTTTAAATCAAAATTTAAATCATTAAGATAAAAAACCTCTTCAAACCAATATGTGAGGAACTAATATGTTGCATTCATGATAACTGAAGATGAGTTTGTTTAGGAGCTTTGACTCAATCTGCTTAAATTCAACAACATTGGGAGGATTTCCCAGTTGAGCTGCACCAATTTAACTGGTTTGAAGTTTGCGCCATTCCAGGACTCTAAACCAGTTTTTGTACTGGTTGACCAGCACAAATAGTATGGATGCACGTTTTCACATTTAACATGTCAGTTTTTCCAGGTTGACATGTTTTAAAATCACTCTCCATATTGACATAAGTTTCTTAATTTAAAGCAAAACTGTACAAAAAAAATTACCATCAGAATTTTTTTCAGATCTGAAAGTGTAACAAATGCTACAATTTTGGTCCAGACTAGGAAATACCCTTAGATTTTGTTTTTTTCAGCTCTCTTAACATATTTTGTTTAGTAAATTCTGTGATTTCTGATGCGGCAACGTTAGCGTATAATCTAAACCAAACAATCACATTTCAACCTTTTCTGTCTATTAATTAAATCTATTCTATTTTGAACTGGTCCAGATAAATTCCGAATCGGTGCATCTTTAATTATCAGCCCAAAAGGTTGAGGAGGTGTAAATACGTTGTGGAGCAGCATCTCTGCTCTATCTTTTCCTTTCTAGTGACAGTGACTGATCTGGAGCCGAACTGCTGCACCGTCTCCACCGTTGTGTGCATGTATCGCCTGTTGAAACTGTGGCAGTCAGCGCTCCGCGTCGCCGCAGCGATCTGCTGTAAATCAGAGGAAAGAGGAAGTAATCCGCCGCGTTCTCACATCCAGAGATGACGTGAATCTTTGACCTATTTTCAGCCAATGGGTGTTGTCTGGCTGCTGCTCTGTGTGACACATGGAGGCTCATGCTGTCCGGTGTAGTAGTGGCTGAGTCATAGTTTAAGGCTCCTCGCTTGGCTCGGCCGTTTGCTTGTTGTTAATAATTACCCTACGTCATTAAAAGAACATATGTGACCCTAAAATTAGAAACAAGCCAAAAAAAGACTCACTCTATGAACAGTTTGAGGATAACCAGACTTTGGAAAATTATGTTATCTAGTTCTCATTTAAACCCAAAAGGGAAAAAAGGCAAATATCTTCTTGTTCTCTAGAGTTTGATGGTTTGTTTTCACAGCTTTTAGTCCAGTGGAAAAACAAAACTGCAACAACTGTTACATTTTCAGCTTCTGTCAGTTCACTTTTATCTTGCACTGTCAAACAAATCAAAAACATTTAAGCAACCTGTTCTCCTCCTCGCCTGTGGGGGCGCTGCACTAATAAACATTGAAGGAGACACTGAGCACAACTTCCTTCTTCACAACTTGTAAACAAAAATAGCATCCAATTTAAGCAGTCATAGGATTTCTCTTGTGTCTTTGGCTAGAGACCAAGAGCCATTTCTCCTTTTAGCACAACGTACACAAAGTTACCATCAGATCGCTTTTTAAAGCCAAAATTAAACTCAAGTGCACCAGAAACATCTGAAAGATAAAACCATATTAAAAATGCGATTAATTATGTTAATTTTTTTATTAAAATTTCATTAATCCAAATTAAAGAGTTAAAGTCCTACCCAGTTCTTTTTGTCGCTTAAAAGGGACAACAATGATGGGTGGGTGGTTTTAATGTTTTGCATGTTTTCGTACATCCGTATTTTATATACAGGATGGATTTCACCAGGTCATAACATCATGTGTTCATCGTGAATAAAGAGTCATACATTCCTCAATCCTCTGGATATTCCCCCAAACTTTACCGTCTGTGGTTTGCTTTCATGTTTTGCCTCAATCTGATTAAACTTCATTCTCATTTTCTGTGGAAGTCTGGACATGCACTTAAAAATATTACAGTTTAAGGTTGTGTCGTGTAGCTGTCCTACTTTCCAGCATCCAACTTCATCATGTATGAGGCTTACTTTATAACAAGCCTCAGGATTGTTTCCAAACATCCATCTAAGAGCTGCAAAAAATACCCAGAGTAGACCCCAGACTTGTGAAATTTCATTCAAACAACCAAGAAAAACTAAACATTTCCATTGCTTTCTGTAGGACTAAACAATGTTGGCACATTCTCTTCTTGTTGTTGCAAACAGAAGTCCAGCTGAATGGCCTTGATCGCCCTTTTATCAAACCAAGAAATCTCTGATTCCATACAAAACTCCTGCAATCACATTTTCACAGAAGTGATGTTCCTTGAATTTGTCTATTTTCCCCTCTCTGTCCTTGACTAACTCAGTGATTCAGGAGTTTGCTGCTCTGTTCAGCTGACTGCTTTCATACAATACAGGTTTTGTTCAGCTTACACGTCACTAATTTTCCTCCTGCAGAGGTTAACCACACATACTGGACTAGGAGGGGGATCTCAGAGATTCTGAGGACATTTTTAACAATGTGTAAGACAGCACACATCACTCATTAGAACAGCAAGAGTGGCCTGACTGGACATTTGTTTTACAAAATAGGACAATCCTGATAGTAAAGCAAACACAAGATAATTCAGCGTAATCAGACGTTTCTTCAGTGGTGAAACTTAAGTTTCAGTCAAGGTTGGCAGATCACAAAGAGTTTGAGCAAAAGGGACTCAGACATGTAGACCTTCACTGCAAAAACACAAAATCTTACCAATTATTTTACTTTGCTTTCTAGTGCAAATATCTTAAAATTGGAAACTTCAGCTCTGAGGAGGAGCTGCGCCTTGAAATGAAAGGATTTCTCAAACATGAATGAAAAACCAAGGCAATGCTCCAGGTGTGTTTTTAATGAGGGAATAATTTCTTCATAAACATTAAAAAACATAAAAACTTAATTTGTGTCAACGTTTTTGACATAAAGCTCAAAAAGGTGATTTTACATAACTGCACCTTCACCATTAGGAGCTGCAGTATTTAGCTTGTGAGCTCTTCTGTCTACAAACATGGATTATCTGGTAAATCTCCAACATTAGGAAAGTCTAACTTTGCTAATTTTGCCTAAAGCACTCCTGGAATGTGTTTATAGTATCTCCTACAGTACGAGTTAAGAGACATGAACATGTGCTGACTAGAATACAATCTAAAACAGTTTCCAGCCTGATCTGATGTAATAATCTGGTCAAGATGAGTGTTTCTCCACAAGAGCTGTATGAATTAATCCAGCAGCAGAGACTCTAAGCCATCTGGAGCTTCTGCTAAAAATGATCCTGATTTGTCAACAAAATGTTATGCAACACTTTGTAAGTCAGTTGCACGGATCGCGGCGGTTATCCTGCTCTAATCACAGTAGTGTGCTTCGACTGTACTGACACAGACCAACCAGGACTCGATATTCCAGCCAGGAAAGGACGTCCGCTCATATAGAGGGAGGTTTATACGAAAACCCTGGATAAATCTGAGCTTTAACGTGTTTAATCCAACAGATTTGCTCATATAGTTTTATTATTTTCTAGTAAGAAGTGATGCCACACTTTTCTGACTACACTGAGTTAAAAAGAGGAGATTGAGATCTTCTTGAAATAAATGGAAAATAACCTGAATTTGTTTTGACCCGACCGTTTTTACAGTGAAATCGGCTAAATAAAAGCGACATGAGGCGACCAACGGCAGAGTTGTTGTAACATCCGTTTTTGAAGTCGTCACGTCTTTCTGAAGTTCATGAAGTTACGTGCAAAGAGCCAATAGTCGTTCAAAATGGCAACATGCCGTTTACTGGATGAACCGTTTGCTACTTCAGTCAAACTTACCGTCTTCCTCCATAGGAGAATTTACACACTTAGAAAGAACTCAAAAGAACAGACTGAAAAGACCCAATTCTTCAAAATACCAAGACATTTTGGACAATTTATTGCTTGCAACTTGGAGGGTGAATGACTGCAGGCTGTGAGGTCGACCAGAGTGGAAGATCCCGGCTGCTCTGAGCTCCTTTTGGGTCATTTAGAGATTTCTACAGCTGCATTTCCATTGCAAACTCAAAACTTTGATCGATATTCCCAATTCCGCAATTCCTCAGTTTCCATTAAATAAGAAATGCAATTAAAATCACACATGAATAAGCTGGTTCAAACAGTAAGTCACTGAAAAACATGCAGAGCTATGATCCTTCAACTACTTCCTGTTTTCTTCTTTGTGGTTTATGTCAGTGTCAACATTCAGTTGTTGATCGTCTTACTTGTGTGATACAGAAGAAAAACGTTTCCATTGCCGTTTTGCAAAATAAATACATTTTGATACGACCAAAACATAAAATCCACCTGATCCGAGTGCATAGGTGTCAAACTCGAGGCCCGTGGGCCAAATCCAGTCTACCGTATGTGGCCCTCTAGATTCTAACTGGGTTATATTATGTTATCAATCAAATCAATGTGATTTTTAATCTGTTTACTGCCATATTATATCAATTAGTCCCTCCATATTTTTGAGAATCATCATGGAAATTCATGCAAAATCATCAAATCCTCACACATTTTGCACATATATTGGAAATTTACTGCACATTTTTCTCAAAAATTGAACTTATGTCAGATCATAGTCCATAATCTATACAGCAAGTCATAAAAAGTTACATTTACCATCATAAATAAGTGCAAATATCCAAATATTTCCAAATTAGAAACACAAACACTTAGATTTTTATTGCCAAAAAAAAAATCACAAAAAGAATCATGAGTCCTGGAGGGACTAAATAAATGTTCAATTATATTTTATTTTAAGAATCCATTGATATTTTAACATTTTGTGAAAATGTTTTGTGAATGCATTCTGGCACACCGGCCCTTTAAGAGAATTCATGATTTTGAATTGGCCCAAAGCGAAAATTAGTTTTACATCCCCGTAGAGTCAAAAAGAGTTTTTTTAATTGTTATGTTTCCATATTCCCAGAGTAAATTTTCTCTCGAAATATCAAATTGTGCAATGATATGCTCAATGGAAATGAAGCTTCTGAGTTTTTCAGTTTGCAGTTTCGATGCTACATTTACAAACTGACTTGTTGACGTTTGTAATCTGTCTGGACATCTCTCTCGAGAATCAACTGCATTTCAATGTGGGTTACCAAGCATTATAACATTTAAACTCATTTTCACAAGGTCTGGTTTGTTGTTTATATTTCTGTTTGTCTGTTGCTTACACTGTTGTCCTTACAGCTGGGCTAATCTCAGACCCCTGAAGCCCAAAATGCCCTTTGGTCTTGTAAGCTTGTGTTACGGCTGTGCTGCCGGTAATAAGCTTACGTTTGGAGCCAAGATTGGAGCAAACAAACTTTCAGCACAGGTTAATCCATCCCTTGTACTTTTCCTGTGTATTTTTGGTTTAGGAAAGGCTAATGCCTCCATGAAGACATTCCAGCTCCATGTGGGTGTAGGAAACAGCGTCTGAGATGCAGGCAGTGACATTTCTCTCCAGACGTAGCACTACGTTCAGCTCAGACAGATCAGAAATGAATAATTCATGTTCAATGTCACAGAAGACTCAGACAATAACTGGGGAGGGATTCAGCCTTTCTGGGTACAACTACTCTAAGACTTATGTCCTCAAATTTTCTAGGCGAAGAAACAAAGTTGTCATCTGCATAGAAAGAAAGTTAAGTGTGATTAAGATGCTAAATCGCCAACAAACTTTGGAGGTTTTTCATGAAAACAGAACTTTCCTTATGGATCTTTATTTTGTGCATTTATCACCAGCAGAGTTGCGTAGTAACTATTACATTTACTTGAGTATTTTTTTGTTCTTCTATGATAATTTTTACAATGCAAAACTTTTTACTTTTACTCACAACTCTAACATGAGTAAAATTTCTCTTCCCGCTCTAAGTAACTCCACTTGATGAAGAACAAACTTGTTTTAACCAAACAAAGGAATATCTTACCAAGCTCTAATTTCAGGGGAAATTTCTCAACAACTTGATTCAGAAAACAAGCTAATCCTGATGCAGACAGATGTCAGGGTCGGGTTTTTTCTCGCTTCATGAGTTGCTGAAGCGTCTAGATAACGACTAACATTTGAGTGAAGATAATGAGTTTTGCAGTCTGGAGAAAAGTGGCGGCGCTGTCGCATTTCCCGCTGACTCCCCACCCACCCGCTCATCATCTCCACTAGCAGGTGAGAGATGCCGAGGTTTCGGGTTGTTCATCTTCCCTTCCCACACACTGCATTAAAATCACTCCCGCATTCCCCCTCACTCGCCGCCACACACTCCAGTGCCCACACACACGTCGAGAGGGCCCGGGGTGAAACAAGTGGCTGACGGCTGCGGAGTATTTCTGGATCCTTTAATGTGCTGCGGTCCATTTAGAGAGGAAAAAGAGACGCATGGCTGTTGAGATGCAGCGGCGCAGATTCAATCAGAGAGATTTAAATGATTTCTGCTGGAGGGAACTGGACAAAATGTTGGTAAAACTATTAATTTTCAGAAAGCAAAGAGTGTGAAACTCGATTTTAGCACCAAGAAAATAAGCATTTCACACGTTTTGCTAATTAATCCCAACGGTTTGGGGAAAGCATCATGCAGCTAAGCTGTTAAAATGAGTTTGGATTGTTGCCTGTTTACTTATGGAAAACAACAATAAAAAAGAGGCTGGAAATATCTATCCACCAGTTGTCTTCCCATCAGGTCGTCACGGTAACACATCTGGGAGGAAAACCCAGACATTCCTGTTCCCAAAGAGAATCCAGCTCATTTCTGGAGATCCCAAAGCAAACCAAAACTAGGAGAAAAAAACTAACAAAGCGGTAAAAACCACATTAGCTCACCAAGCTGAGACTTGAGCTGAATGTGAACCTGCACTGAGGATAGTTTGGTTCTGATTCTGTTCCGTAGAATGGTGAGTACAGGGGATCTGTGATGCAAAATTCAGTTTTTTCACATCCATTTAAGTCTGAACTGCTTCTAGAAAAAGCCCAAAGACTTGGGCTGTTTCTGGAAATAAGTTCAAGTCTTTTGCTATTCGGAAAATGAGCCATTTCAAAAAATCTCTCTTTTGTTGGGTCACTGGGTTGTTACCTAGCAACCTAAGCTAAGGTCCAGCACATTTGGTAAGCTGTATGCTCTGTACAATGGTTGCTGGAAAAGACAAGTACTTTGTTAATTCTGCTTTCTTACTGGTTGTGCAGCAGGCTCCACTTTTGCTTTTCAAAGATGCACAATTATATAATTTTGGATTTATTCGCAGCCATTTTCATGTGTGAGTGTAAACGCCGAGTTGTGTTTGTTTGGATTTAAAGAGACAGACGCTCATTGTGAACTGAGCAGACTGAAATCTCATTATCTAAGAAAGATTTTGGGCACAAAAATGAAATGAACATGCTTTGTATAGACCATAAATCTATCCTAACCTGTTCACGGATTCTAATAGGTCACCTTTAGTTCACCTACTCTCTGTCTTTTCTGTGGTCATATAATACTCCCTGCTGTGTGAGTCAGTGTGCAGGTTTAAGGAAAGCCAAAACATCAGCCTGCAGACATCAAGTAAATGGCCAAGATTGTCTCCTCTGATTGGGTGGATACAAGTTACCCAGTTTGATTTCATTCTGGGTGAATTTCATCCTCACTGCTCATGGTTCTGTCTGCAGAGGATTGGGCATAAAAGGGCAGACAGACAAAAACACACGCTCTCCCGTACTGCTGCTGTCTGCTCAGTCACATGCTGTCAGCGTGGACCGACACGTTTCCCCACACATGAGCTCTGCCTCCAAACCTATCTTGTTTTTCTCTCTCTTCTCGATTTTTAGATTCTCTGTTTTGACGTTCCGCCTGCTGTTTATTCTTTTCCCTTTTTGTGTTGGTGTTGTGGTTCCCTGTGTTTCCACTTCCATGCCTCTTGCAGGGAGACATGGGCATCTGCGCGGCCCGAGCACAGACGTTTAATTTGGGCCTCATTTTTTCCATGACATGGAGTGTAAACAATCTGGACGCCGCTTAACGCCCGGTAAAGGGTGAAGCTGCTGCTGCTGCAACGAGTTGTTCCTCAGTGGAGGTATGACTGGGATGTGAAGGTAACAAGAGGAAGCATCCATCCATCTGTCCATCCATCCTACACTTTAGCAGCAGGAGGATCTGGAATAAATCTGAGCAGAATGGAGATAAAGATGAAGCTGCAGAGCTGAAAATATCTAATAATTTATTAGGACAGTGCACATTAACCAACCACAATTCATGAGTAATAAATATTTAGCTTCAAACTAAATTTTTAGCTTTCTATGAACTGCAGGTATTAAACATGGAGAATTGTGTCACTTTACACTTTATTTGCTCGTAGCGTTTAGCTCCACGTTGCTGTTCTAAACTCAGATTTTGTTTCCAGCTGGGGTCCAACTCGTCTCGTATGTTTCTGACCTGCAGAACACAGAAAAACTTGATCAAAAGTGAGAATTTCCATTTCAGGTTTTGGAATTTTTACGGCCTGGTTGTGATTCAAGCCTGACTGGATGCAGCTCAGACGTGAAACTGAAACCGTGTTGTTCTGGTGATTATGAAGCTCATTTATTCATCAAAATGACAGGCCACATTTTCAGACTTGCCAACTCAAGGATCTTATTTCAATCCCACACATCGACTTCTGGTTGAGCTGGAATTAAATTAACAGTTTTGGATCAAACTCGTGTTTGGAGTTACTTAGAAGTAATCAAGTGAAGCTGACTGATCATGACAGAAAAGCCCAGTTTAAAAACATTCCTACTTGTATAAAGGAAGCTTTCTGTGTCTCTCTGCTCCTCTCACCAGGGATCTACACCTTTTACGAAGGGAAATGAGAGGGACGTGGCAGCGCTAACTGGAGCGTCACACTCTGTCCTCCTGACCGAAATTATACACACCAGGGGACGCACCATTATGTAGTCCATGTTCTCCATTAATGGCCAACATTATGTCAGAGAGAAATTTGAACGAAGAAGCCAGAACTGCCATGATGCAGGTGAGAAAAACAGACAGTAAGAGACCAGAATCAGGGCCGGTCCAAGTCTTTTTGGGGCCCTAAGCAGGTTTTCATTTGGGACCCCCTACCAAAATGTCAACACCAGATTCTGTGTGCAGCATACCTGCTATCATTAGCATCATTTGTAATTAGCTGACATCATACCAGTGTAATTATGGCTGTTGATTTTAACATTAAAGGAACTAAAAATATACGTTTTTATTTTATTATTTTAAATTAGCATCAGCTAATAAATACAAAATTTGCAGCAATGGCAGCAGGAAGAAATCAGTGTATTATTTGTGGAACAGCTATAAAAATAACATGTAAATTGCTTTTCCATATGTAACAGTATTTTGTTTGCGCTATTCTCTGGTATTTTAAGTATATTTATCTTGCTAGCTTTGTGCTCAAGTTAAGCAGCCACTTAACTTGCATTTGCTTTGGGCCGACTCAGAACTGAATTATTACTAAATAATACAACTAGTTCATGCAGTTGCATCTTTGCAAACTGCAATAATCCTTCAGCGTTTTGCCTGCTTTGCCTCTCAGGTCTCTGATTGGACAGATCATCAGAGGTTACACAATCATTCTCCACTGTTGTCCACTCATATCCAGAGGAGCGAACCTTGTGTGATGCTGCGAAACGTAATGAATGAACACTAAAGATTAACCGTGTTTGCATGCTCTCACTAATCCGACCGCTGGCAGAACTCCAGTTTGAGTCCATGAAGTTTCCATGCTGCAGGCTCTGATATAATGTGAATGCGGGCCAAGTATCCTAACTGGGTTTCCCTAATTGGATCTATTCATTCACAGAAAACAGAGAATCCAGTTTATTCAGCTAAGTTTAGTGCAGCACAGGCCGCTCTCTGTGACTGAAAACAGCATCTGTTGCTATGACTATAAAATCAGCCCCGCCGTTACCAGAGCCTGAACGGGTTTTGAGATCAATCTCAGAAATTTTCTAGATAAAATAAGGACATTTCTAGGTTTGAAATGTCAAAAATTTGCAAGAAAAATTTAGATATTTTGAAATTAATCTCCAAAATTGTCTAGAAAAAGAACAAGGACATTTGAAAAGTTGAAAAGACTAGTCTAGAATATTTGCTAGAAAAAATATTGACAATTTCTGAGTTTGAAAAGTTGAAAACATTTGGAAATCTGCACAGCGCTTTAAAGGTCGAAAACCAGAGATGTTCAAAGATGCTGTTTTTACTCCCCCATACCTATAGGTGGCGCTAAATATGAAGTTGCTACATGAGGTTAGTGGTAAATGCAACAAGAAAACAAGAACGGTGAATAATAAACGCGAGTATTCTCTTATGTGACAACATAGTTCAGATTCTTCGTGATGGACTGTAAAACTGGTCGGCCATTTTTGATATGCGTGACGCATTTGAGGTTTTAGTTCAAGTTCCAGGTTTAGCTAATGCATGAGCGTTAGCCAAAGAAACCAGAACGAAATCATTTTCATTCTGAAAATTGTCCATTAAAAACTGATTTTGTGTGAATGCAAAGCAAAAAAGGTCAACAGCTTAAAAAACAACAACCCATTCATCCATCCATTTTCTTCCTCTTATCTGGGGTCGGGTCTCGGGGGCAGCAGCTTCAGTAGGGAGGCCCAGACTTCCCTCCCCAGCCACTTCTTCCAGCTCCTCCAGGAACCCCAAGGCGTTTCCAGGCCAGCAGAGACATCGTCCCTCCAGCGTGTCCTGGGTCTCCCCTCCTCCTGGTGGGACCTGAACTCCTCACCAGGGAGGCGTCCAGGAGGCATCCTGACCAGATGCCCGAGCCTCAACTGGCTCCTCTGGACGTGGAGGAGCAGCGGCTCGACTCTGAGTCCCTCCTGATGACCGAGCTTCTCTCTCTAAGGGAGCCCAGCCACCCTGCGAGGAAACCCATTTCGGCCGCTTGTATCCGGGATCTTGTTCTTTCAGTCATGACCCAAAGCTCATGACCATAGAAAAACAACAACAACAACAAAAAACAATATTTCTGTGTGAGAGAGGCCAGACTCAGTAGACTGGTTGTAGTTAGTTTGACGAGCTGATTGGAGGATTACTCAGTGAATCCCTGGGAAATGAGCATGTCAGAGGTTTCTGTAGGTCAATAAAACTACAAAGTTCACAAAGAGTCACACGAATAAAGTCATGAATTTGGTTTTGAGTTTCGGTTTGGTTTTCACAGCAGAGTGACAGCTGGTTCTACGTTAGGATTAGGAAATGTTTCCGTTACCTCACCGGACGCAAAAACCACGACAGACACACGTGACCCGATCCGCTCAAAACATCATGTGAACTTTCAACAGAAGCAGCTGCATATTAATCTAAACATCCAGAGATTCTTCCAAGGCTTCTACCTCCTGTCTGTGACTCAGATTTAAACTATTAATACTATAGATTTTAAATCAATTTATGCAAATTAAAACAGAGTTAAAGGCAAAAAGTTTCACCTGAGGAATCATTTTAAAACGACAGTGTTCAAATCTTCCAAATTTTAACCTTTTTTATTCAATAATTGGTTAACTTTAAAGTAAGTAGCTTTTAAAAAGATGTGATTAAAAATAACTAAGTACAGTCAATAAAATATCTATAAAAGTTATTGATACTGTTGTAAATCTGTGCAGTGACGAATAGAATCTAATTAATAATTACAGATAGACAGTATAATGAAACTAAATAAGTAAAAAACACAACAGATTATTATAACACAACAAAATACGAAATTAGATGTTTTTACTAAAAAAAATAAAAAACGAGCCTGAGAAGTCCAAAAGGTTTGACCTTTGAAACTCAAAGGTCTGGAACATTTCTGATTTTAATCTAAAAATCTCTGTTTTTTCAAGCAATTTTTCAACTTTTGAAACTTACAAATTTCAATGTTTTCTCTAAAAAAAATTCTGAGATTAAACTCAAAATTTCAGAGTTTTTTTCTTGCACATTTTGAACTTTTGAACCTCAGAAATGTCCTTGCTCTTTGCAAAAAAAAAAAGAGTTTATTTTAATCTCAATATTTCTGAATTTTTTTCTTGCAAATATTTGAATTCTGAAACTCAGAAATTTTCACGTTTTTCGGTCAACTACAATGACCTTAATGCTGTCATGTCATTGCATGTGAAGCTAAAATAATGTGAGACAAGGATGATATTCAGGAGATCGGGTCAAGACGAGAGGAAACACAAAGACGAGCAGATCAGAGTTTCATGCTGAGGATTTATTTGTCACACTCATCACATTTAAAGCCGCAGAGAGACGTGATGTTTTTCTGTTTCTAAGCAACATCGCCTCTGCTGATTTCCCAGGATCAGAAGGAAGTTCATTCTGCAGCTTGAACGTCTTCTGGTCGACGCGACCCAGTTTCAATCAGACGCCTCTGAGTCAGTCACCTCTTAATTAGGTGGCAGCTTACCTCGCTCTGGCTGCTCTCTGTCTGCTTCCTGCAGGATAAATTAACAACAAACGAGTTTTCACCCAGCAGCTTTTCTCAAGCGGCTCGGTCAGCTCCACTTTAATAAAACGACTATTTTTGTCTTTTCCAGTGATGCTACATTCAATGTGGGAGGATTTTGTTCAGCAGGAAACGGAGGAGTGTGTCTGAAATAAAATGTATTCCATCAGGAAATCTTTGTGTCTTCTCTCATCTTCTTACATAAATGTAAAATTTGCTGAAAGTCATTCAAAATAAAAAGAAAGGAAAATGGCCTTCGTGGGATTTATTAGTTGCAAAAACAGGAAATGAACATGTAAAACACATGAATGACCGTATAAGCAAAGAATCAGATTTAAATGGAAACTTTTTTAACAAGGACAATATATTTAGTTGGATTAAAATTATTTTTACAATAGAAAATATTGGCAACAACACAAATTATTTGTTTTTAGCTAAACAGACATTTTTCTTTCTCCTGCAAGATCCACGTCTATTCTGTTACTTCGCCGCAATCAAGTCGTGAATTTGCCAAACGTGGATAAATACAGGAAGCATTTTCAAATAAAGACCAAATCTGTTTCTTTTTTCAGTCGATACCTAAATAAATGTGAAAACTGATTTAGTGCCAGCGAGAGAAATGTCTCGTGTTTTTTTTTGCCAAAAACAAAACAGAAATCCGATAACTACTAAAAACTAACAGCTCATTTTGTTGAGTATTACAAAAAAGAACTACTAAATGTGAACTCTGCCCCGGTTGCTTGGAGACGGGCTGAGCTCGGTTGCTAGGCAACCGTCATAATAGTGGTCCGTATTTTGAAGGTTTTTTCCAGACACCAAAAAAAACCCAAAAAAAACACTGCATGTTTTTTTAAAGAGTTGGATTGTTTCTAGAAGCAGCAGAGACGCAAATAGAAGAATAAAAGATGTAAGAAGTGAATATTAAAGCTAAAGTTCAAGTTTATTTGTATACTTTAAAACAGAAACAAAGTGGCAGTTGGGGACATCATTCAGTCACCAAGAAACATTGCATTTCAAGGATCAATCAGTCATCAGTAGTCTGATTACGTTTTCAAGGTAATCATGGTAACAGAGGAGGTTTATGTGTTTATGAGCCAGTCTTACCCAGTTTAACCAGTAATGAGAGGAATGGGCCCAAACCCCAGCAAACTCTGGTGGGAAGAAAATCCCTCAAAAAATGTAAGTTTAACTCAAGAAGTTTACATTGTAACTGTATCAAACTCTAAATAAATGCATGTAAGCCACTAGTTAGACTTTAAAACATTATTCTGGTATTTTACTAATTCTAGCTGGTCTGATTTAATGTATTACGACATCTATATGCAAAATAAAAACAGGTTAAATGTCAAAATATACAAAGTAAAAAGAAACTACAAAGACATTGAATTAGAATATAATGTTTGTGTTTGAGAGAAGATGGCTTGAATCCTCCTCTGTGGATTCAAACCCTAATGAATCAGAAACAGTCTCTCCTGAGCAGAGCCAGTGTGACAGAGCCGCCGCTCTGCGGGACGCCGTGGATGATTTCCTGTTGTTCCCCGCAGAGAACAAGACAGAGAACAGAAGCTGTTACAACCTCAGCTGTGAGCCGAGCGTCTCAGGATGAAGGGCGCGTGGGCCGAATGTTCCCGCTGAAAACACCTGAGCTCCTGCTGCTGCTGCTGCCAAGAAGCAGCCGGAGCCTTAAAGGGACGGTGCTGTTCCAGCTTTACATCATGTTATAATCTTATTCCTTCATCAAAAACATACTCAAAATGTTGTTTTGATTCTTTCATGCATGTTTGAGGGTCATTTATTCTCCATGGCAACATTTGAACACTTGCTCACATAAAGCTCCGCCTACTTCCATTCAGCTCCTCTAGACTAGTGGCAGCAAACACCTGCATAATGAGGCGCATTGCTGTGACGATGTGCTAAAGGGTAGGAGCTTCTTAAAGAAACATAAACCCAATTTCAATTGTGAACTCAAATGTATTTTAAGTCATTTTAAAGCAGCTGAAGGTAACAGTTACTTAATAGCATTATAAAATGTTATTTTCTGCCTGGAAAATACACAATACCGCCCCTTTAAATGACTTAACAAGCTAAATGTTGTTTTGCTTGTTCAAATTTGACAAAGTGCTGTAAAAATGTGGAGAAATTTGTTGGTTTTGAATCTCTTTCCTTCAGATTTTGAAGATAAACGTCTTCCTGCTTTGGGAAGAATAACAGGTCAGGGTTTGTTTCTATGCCATTAAGAGACAAAATACATCAGAAAAATAGTTTTTATGTCTCATCAGAACTCTTGCTGCAAGATGTTTGGATAATCTGGAGGCTAGTATTAAAGAATTAAATCATTTCTGCCTTAAAGTAACAAATGCATGAGACCAAACAATTAATGTTTTTTTTTCTTTCAATCTCAGCTAAAAACCTGAAGTTATGAGCTTCGTCATGTTTTATTTGCATTTCTCTGTGACACACCTGAACCTGTTGGGTGAGCCGTTTCACTTCAGGTTAAAAATAAAACCAGCAGCTCGACGTGTTTTTTTCTCTAGATCCACAGGTTGTTACTCTGCCTTTATTTTAATCATTTTTAAAAGTCAGGAAATAAGAAAGTTTGAGGCTAAAAGAGAGCCAGATGAAGTCCTGCCTGGGATTGTCTGTAATCTCCTAACGAGGAAATGAAAAGGTCATCAGGATCGCAGCAGGAAGCAGCTTCACATCAGCAGACATTTTCTATTTTCTGCAGCTGCTGGAAAAAATAATTCCCATCTTGAAGAAGGAAGGAGACTGAATGTACCTTTCATTCTGCATGTTAGTGAAGCGTTTTGATTGGGCTCCCAATTGCAGTCAAACATGTTTCTGTTTAATTTGACTATTTTTAACTGAAGTGGCTCGTTGTTTTACAGTGCAGTGGTTTATAGGAGGTTTCTATGGGGTTCAGAAAGGAACTTATAACATTTTTCTAAGTGATGATGCGGGAATCAGGAAATATTCAATCATTCAGTTTGTATCTTCACTTCATAAAGATACTCTAAGATTATTTACTTTACAAGAGTGAAAAGGGAGAAAAATATTCTATAAACCTGCTCTTTTCTATAGAGCTACAAATTGGCCAAATTCATTAAATTAATTTACAGTATGAGAATTTATCATTTTTCTTTTCTTCACCCAGATTGCTCTAAATTGTTAGTACAATAATTAAATATTAAAAATAAGTTTGACTTATTATTTCTACAGTTTGTGAAGAACATCTGTGAACATCACCTCAGATTCCCAGTTAAACACTTTTCTGATATTTGTAATAAATGTTCTTAACTACATGTCCTTTTTCTTCTGCTTTGATTTGTTGCTCAGATCTGCTATTAAGTCGGACAAAAGGTGAACATGTAAAGCATGTGAATACTTAAAGTTGTGGAAAAAACAGAATATGGAATATTCTGCAATGCGAGCCCCACCTTGACTGGAACTGGAATTACGGTCTTTCAACTGGGGCTATTTTGAGCTCAACAGATTGGACAAAGTTCCACAGAAGAGCCAACAAACACAAAAAGCTATGTAATTATCCTGGGGGTTAGTCCCCAGGATACAGCTTTATAAATGTCTATAACTGAGAGGAAAACTTTAGTTTTGCACTTCTTGTTTTGTGAAAGCTTTGTCCAAAAGTTCACGTCGTTTCTTTGAATAAAACCTTCAGATTTGTTGCATCTTCCTGCAGATGACGGCAACCCAACGTCGTCCATCAGCAGAAACAGAACCAGACAATCAGAAGTGACCAAGTTGGAGCAGAACCAGACATTTTGAACATTTCTATGTATCTATTTCATATCAATAACCTAATGCGGACTTGGGTATGGAAGAAAATTAGTGCCACTTGGGGAAAAAAAAACTGACTTTAATCTCAGATTTCTGACTTTAAAGCTGATGGGAGGAACCAGCTTCAACGACCAAGATGCGAATCGTGTAGGAGGACAACAAACTCTCTGGAGGAACATGCTGAATTTAAGTGAGTTTTTGGCCAGAGGCAGCTTTTGTCATGTCATGACATCACAGAGCTCATCTGCTATTAAGTCAGGATTTTGAGAAAATAGTCAGAAACATGAAGTTAAAGTCTAAATGCTGAGATTAGTCAGTATTCTGAGAAAAAAATCTGAAATTTGAAATTAAAGCCAGAATGCTGAGATAAAAATTTGAATTCCCCCCCCAGTATTTTTCTTCTGCTACACACAATACACAAAAAAAAAATTCAGAAGGGATTTTTTTTTTGTCCAGAGTAGAACCAAATTGGATTAATTTCCCAGATATGATTGTGATACGCGTTTCTAAACTTTTAATTTATTCCTAATTTTTGTGTAAAGTTCCTGTAAAGTTTGTTCTTGTTTTTTCCTCCACGCCTCCGTTGAGCTCAACGCCAGTCAGACTTTTTTATGGGCGAGTGATTGGATCCAAATATCAACCGGGCCGGAGGAACCAGCCGCTCCTTATATGGAGAAATATATTTAGGTCCTTCAAACTAAATTTCAGACTGATTACAATATTGGTTATTTCCATGGATTATTGCAGCTCAGTGAATACGCAGATACATTTAAATAGATTTTTCTCTCTGAATTTAGGAAACCAAGCAGAGTTTCAGGTGTTTTTCTGCAGCAGCAGCAGGAGGCTGGAGTTGCCTTTTCTCCCACTCATTCTTTGTTGATGACATCCCAGTCAGAATGTGGTTTCACGTCGTTTTCTTGAGAAAACAGAGTTGATGGAGATCCACACTGCAAAAACACACAATCTTAAGTATATTTGTCCAGTTTCTTGTTCAAATGTCTTATTACACTAGAAATAAGTCAAACTAACCTACAAGTCGATAATTTCTTGACGTGGATTTAAAAGTACTAGTTCCACTGGCAGATTATTTCACTTAAACATGATACTTTTTCTGCATTATAAATGAACTACCATTTTTTTATTCTAGCAATATTAAGGATTTATTTATGCAAAACAAGCTCCTGGAAAGTTACTTCCGAGTTATTTTTGTCTTATTTCAAGTGAACTAAGATTTTTGCACTGTTGGAATTATTGACTTAAAATAAAGTCTCATTTCTTGCTGAAAGGTTACTTGTGAGTTACTTTTTTGTTTTATGATGTGTAAAAGATGTTTACACTAGAAACTAGACACATACTTGGTAAGATTCAGTGTTTTTGCAGAATACTTAAAATATCTAATAATGTTATATTTTCTCAACTTGAAATTGAAATTTTGTGCCAATTTTATAACGTCGAGGCCAATAAATCACTAAAAAAAAGCAGAGTTGTAAATTAGTTTTGTCTTACTTATAGTGTATCCATTTATTTGCACTAAAAATTAGACCAAAAATACTTGGCAATATTTGGTGTTTTTGCAGACAAAGCTGCATATTGTGTCCTTTTTGGAATAAATAAGTGGAATCAAAGCAACAGGATGAAAAGTGCATTACTAAGGGGTCATTAAAAGTCCTCTGGGTTATGCAACAGCCCTACATTCCAGGTACGGATCCCGGCCTGGACTTAACATGAATTCAGTCGGATCAAAAGCAGAGGGCAGGTATTCTGGACCTACACAGTCAGACTGAACTCAGCATTTGTTCACCTCTGCAGTGGTTAAGCCTTTCATGACCCCAGACGTGCACTCTGACACCTTCTGCTTCTGTTTCTGCACCGACCGCCTCTGTTTGTCAGGCACTGAGGTTGCAGTTGAGGTATGAGGAAGCCGAGCTGAAGGGGAAAATCCTCTCTCCTTTCCATGGCAGACATGAAGAGGGTTTGGGCAGGGCGTCGAGCTGCTGCCTGGCTGCCTGCATGTCACCAGGATCACAGTCAAGAGCCCTCACTGCACAATCATTCCAGTTGCTGAATAATACAAAGCAAACAGTGACCTACTTTCAAAGTAGGGAACAAGCTGGAGAGAAAACCCGGAGCAGGATTCAGCTGGGAAGCGGAGCGGAGCCGGATAAACAGGCGGATGAGCAGGAGAGTCACATTTTCTACTTCACACAGCACAGATACTTGTATGAAAAAAAACTCTTGTAAACGTACATGTTGAACTCTTTTACAAAAGTAGACGTAAAAAGTACAAGTTTTGATATATCTTTAGGTACAAAATGTATAATTTACACTGTGAAAACGCTAAATCTTAAGTATATTTGGTCTGGTTTCTAGTGCAAATATCTTATTATATTTTAAATAAAACAAACTAACTTTCAGGTAACTTTTCAGCAAGATTTTGTAGTGTAATGTTCACCTGCAAAAATACAAAATGAGTTTAGATAAGTCTAAAATACTTAAAAAGTTCTAGTCATAAAAATTAATTACTTTTTTCAATAGAAATGTTTTAAAATCCTGATACGGTGAGTTTTCCTTCAAACCAAAGTCAGATTGCACCAAACTCAGCGTTTTAGTCACTAATCAAAGTTTGAGCTGACATCATGGAAGGATTTTTAAAATGGAGAATGTTTGAACGTGTTCCTCTGTTGTTTGTGACGTTACTCAGGTTAAAGCAGGTGTGGGCAGTCCTGGTCCTCAATAGCCAGTGCCCTGCAACTCTTAGATGTCTCCCTGGTCCAACACGCTTGAATCCAACAGTTGAATTACCTCCTATGTGCAATCATCTAAAAGTTGCAGGAGGCCAGCCCTCGAGGCCTGGAGTTGCCCACCCCTGGGTTAAAGTATCCATCCATGTTGTTTTTCTCATGCCGCAGTCTGTTCTTCTTCTGCTGCTGCTTTGCTTTGGTTGCATCCAACTATAAAACACTTTTTGTGCAAACTGTGGATTTTTTCCTTCAGCATTTTTTCATCATGGATGTAACAAAGCATTTGTGAAAATGTAAGGTCCAGAAAGTACAGCTATTTCTCTTAAAACATCCTCAGAAAGATAAATACCTGAGTACTTTTACATTTTTACTCTACACCTCTGGCAAAAGCTCCAAAGATTTCAACTCCACCAGATCGATTGGAATGTGAGCAACTAGAGGCCCTGCCATATGAGAGCCAGAATCCCATCCGGGAATTCCTGTAATCCAGCTCCGTGGCTTGCAGCCTCCGTTAAATGTGATTAAATCAGTCAGGCAGGGATACAGCAGCAGCCCCCATGCTGGAGGCCTCCTGCACCAGGAATGCAGTTCAGGGTATCAGGGCATGTGTCACACTATCAACCCGAGCAACGCCGCACACCTTTTGGCTCCGGATTCCTCCTCATTCAGCCCCCAACATGTTTCTCTGGAGCTCACCTCTCCGCCGGAGGGAACAGAATCACACCTGATAGTCCAGGAGATTCAGGTCCATTGGGGATCAAAGTTGTAATATTTGTTACATTTCCAGCTGTTGTGGTTCACTTTTAAGCATCTGGCCCAAGTTGTGTTTGAGTTATGTCGCTGTTTAAGGCCCCCCCACAAATGAAAAAGTAATTTCCATATTTTTTTTTAGCTGTTACACAAATAGGTCAATATCTTGGTGTTGTTTGCTGCAGCCGCTGATGTGGAAATAAGGCGCAAAAAGGTTTGGACCTGGCCTGGCACCCAGTCAAACCAACCAAAACCTTTGAAGAACCAGTTCCCCCTCCTCACCTGTGGGGGCGCTGCAATAAAGGAAATGATCTGGAGAAGACACCGAATGCAACTTCCTTCTTCACAAAACTTAAAAAATGGAGAAGCGTCAAATTTTAGCGGTTGGAGGAATTCTCCTGCTAGCGCTAAACAAACGTTTGTTCTGGTTGTTTTTACCCAGAATCATAGTCAAGTCGTAGCTAGTTACATTTACTTTATTAACATTTTGAAAATATGTACTTTTAAGAGTATTTTTACTCATTAAATATTTTATTTTAGTAATTTTATTATAAAATAAGCAGAAGTTTTTCTTCTCAAAGTCTCAGAATAACATTCAAATTGATTTAAATCTGTCCGATTATTTAAACTGTCCAGTTGAATACTTTTTTTATATAATATCTAGTAAAGGTATAATTATGTACCTCAGCAATTCCTGTATAAGTGGAACACATGAAGCAGGAGCCTAAACTTGACATTTTGTAATCAATGTTTGGGTTTTAGACACTTTGTCCTCCTTAATCAGCCTCATTAGTCGCTGATCTCTCTGTGGGGAGTCGCCTCCTCCGATGGAACGCCGTGGTGATGTCATCCATCTTGGTTGCGTAAGTCACCTTTAACAAAGCCGGACGTGATTTCCTCTGACAACCTGACAGAAAGTCAAGAAAAAGATCCTGGGAGAGTTTATCAAAAAGATTTCGGTTATATATTCCAAAAGAACGAAATCTTTTTGATAAGAAACTTGGCACTCTGCCCAGGGTGTCATGGATATGGAAGACGGGGACGACCAAAAAAATCTTTTTAGTACAACTTTTGGTTTTTAAATTATTTTTAAATACAAGTGTAGTTGAAATTCCTTGTATCCATCAATTCACCCATGAATGGATAATTGTCCATCTATCCATCCATTGATCCATCCATCCATCCATCCAGTTCCAGGTGATCCTTCAGTGAAGTTCAGATTTAATTTGTTTTTGGAGGCAGTGTGTGTGTGTGTGTGTGTGTGTGTGTGTGTGTGTGTGTGTGTGTGTGCTTGAAGGAGGGTTGTGATGTTTTTTCTGGATGTGAAATCAAATTCACTGGGAGGAAGCAGCTTGCTGTCGGGGTCTGGGTTATGAAAGTTCAGCAGCAGGTTTCCAGGTGCTCCTTCCTCTCATCAACACCAGCAGGCTAGTGTGTTACAAAAGCCTCATCATCAGAGAGTCAGTAGCCGTGGAGATGTGATGCAACAGGTCAGCGTTATAAAATGGAAACATGCTGGTGAGGTGTGATATTCAACTGAAAAGTCTTTTCTGAAGTGGTTTGCAAAGCCAAAACCAGCATCTCTGCAGCAGTCTGGGTGAAAACCGCTTTGCTGTTTCCTTGGGAACAAAGACGAGTGCTGGGCGAAAGTGACACTGACCAATTAAGAGGTGAGAAAGGCAGCGGCGCTTTGCCTCTCACGTCGCCTCGGTGAATTATCATGAAGAGCTTTTTCTGAGTCACTTAGAGAGGAATGTCATTAAAACAGAACAGGCAGCAGAACTCTGAATGATTCAAGGACTTCAGAAACTTTTTACATAATTCTTTTAAAACATCAGGAGGCATTTAAAACTCCAGTTCTGTATAATAACTGAAGAGCAATCAGTGTTGGTTTCTATAATGAGTGTTTTAAGCCTCAGAGATGATGAATATCATCTAGATCAGCCATCCAAATAACTCAACTGTCTTCCTATAGAACATAGTTGTCTCATCTGTTTTCTAAATATCGTTAATTTTGGATAATTTATTGGAATCACTAAGGAATGATTTTACACCAATCAACCACTAAACCTTTTCTCTACTTAACGTGGTTGAATGTATCTTCTCAGCTTCTTATTCTTAGACTGGTTTCACATCAGCCATGTTTAATCAAAGTCCAGTCCGTTTGCCTAGAAGGTCCGGTTTGTTTGGGAAGACCAGAGTTCGACCAAAAGGCAAACTCGGTCTTTATTCAGTTTAAGTGAACTCTGGTGCGGTTTAAAGTCATATCTGAACGTCAAGCGGACCAGCGCCACACCAAAAGGAGAAAGTGGACTACTGTGCAAGGTATTCTGGGTAAATACAACCTGAACAAACATGCTAGCAGCGGAAATTGTTATCAAGAAGCTCATAAACTTCAGTTATTACAGGTAGAAGCTGCGAGGTTCAGGTCTTTGCTCAGACCTGAAACTTCAGAATCAAATAAAGACAGTTACAAAGTTGGTCTTCTGATTCTGTCATCATCACTCAAATACAGTTTTTCATCTGCAGAAACAGAACCAGAACCAAACATAGAAAAGCAACATTCAGCTCCTCTGTGTTCAGAAGTTTTCTGTAACAAACTCCCAGAAAACTGCAAAACAGCCAAAAACACTGATTTCTTAAAAAAACACTAACCCCCCCCCTCACCCTGCTTATAGTTGCCTTTGATTAGTAGTAAGTGAAACATTGATCAGTATTTAATTGGTGATGATTTCTGACAAAATGTGATGTTTTTAGCTTGTTTCTTGATTGGTGACTGAGTGATGTAAAGTTCTTTAAACATCCTTCTATACCAAGAAACTTGACTTGTCAGTACTTAAGTAAAGGCCAGGTCATTTGTACCAGGACTGAATGTGTGAAATGTCTGTTGAACCATTTGTTTTGACATGGCGGACACCAACATATGGTGAAAAGGCCAGATGATCTCTCTCTCTGCCCGACTGGACAGATAAACTCACCGCTCTCCCTCTGAGGCGCCTCTCTTCTCATGTGATGTTTCTGAAACGTCTTCATGAACTGGAGACGTAGCCTGACCCTCTGACTCCTGGTTCAAGACGACAGATATCCCAACAGGAGAAGGAAGCACATCTAAGAAGCTTGAGAAATAGCATAATTAATGAAGTCAGGAGTTATAGCATAATTTTCTAGTGAAGTTGCAAAGTTTCAGCTCACGCCATCTTTATTAAAGCCAAATAGTGTGATGCTAAACAACCGAGGTAAAGGGAAAACAAAATAAATATATTCCAGCTTTTATTTTTAAGTACATCAGTTTCGATCCTCCATTGCAGACCACTGTAGGTCTAAAATGTCACGTAAATGTTCCTTTCTCATCTCAGTTATCCTTTGTGTTGTTCTATGAAGTCTTCTTGAGGCAGACAGATGAAAAGCTGCTAATATTTTATAGCTCAGTTGTTTCTGAATCCCATTAACATGTAGAGATCAGCGGGCGTCTGAGTGCTCTCAGCATCCATTTGCAGCTAGAGAGGCTTTTAAGCAGACAGATGGAGGACTGGATGTTTGGGATCTGCTGTAGGCCAGGTGTGGAAATGCTCCACCAGCGCTCAGATCATCCTGCAATCCGTCAAGAGCAACAAACACCCACACAGCCTCCTGGAGCCGAACATCTTTTCCTCTCCACCGCCTACGTCTCCTGCTCCCTGCCTCTCTTCCACCGGTTCCCGCCTCCGCTCTCGGATGTTTGGGTGCAGATCAGAGGCCGGGACAGCTTTTGCAGAGGTGGCACCTCTGCTGGAGTTGCAACAGTCCTAATCTAGTCCACGAGTAAGACTTTATTCTGTCGGTGGAAGCTAAATGTGCTGCTCTGTGCTCCCACCATGTGGTCAGGAGTAAACACTGCGCCAACTTCAACCGTCAGGTTGTTGGGATGCTCTGAAAAAAGTGTGTGATGTATTTTAACACCAAAAGCAAAACTTTATTTTATTAATTAATGATCTATAAAATCAATAGATGGATGAATGTATTGATCTGATGTTTTGATGTGCATTGAAATCAGAAAAAGAATCGAGTGGTATTTGAACGGCTACACAGTAAAAAAGTAACACCTATAATTTGTTTTATTTAGCCTTTAAAAACTTAACACCGATATTTTTCAAAGTCATATTTTCACCAAGTTAGTCTTACATTTATGTCAAAGTTTTAAACTAAATATTGAATTTGAAAGCTAAATATTTAGTTTCTAACTAAATATTTAGGTCAAAATATTTGACAAATATTTGAGCTGCAAATATAAGTTTGCAGCTCAAATTTTGCTTTCTATTTGTTTTTGCTTCAAATTAAATATTTATTTTCCAAACTAAATATTTAGCAACCAAGCTAAAGTTATACTTATTTTAACTAATGTTAATTTATTGTAACTATTTAAAAACTTTTTATTAAAAAAATGATTTGATTTTCTTTTTTAGTCTCGCAATTTCCGTCAAACTTTTCTGGTCTCTCTAGTGCCTCCTAGTGGCCTCCACTTTTAATAACAGCTACACAAAAGTATTGATTGAACTAAGAGAGAAAAAAGAAACAGGAACTATTATCAGCAATAGCTCTGCACTTTTGAATTAATTATCGTGTTTATACAGACGATGAAAGAATTAGAATGCAAAATAAATGTTGACAATCTTAAGTTTCAGTTTCTCACATTTTGGGCTGCAACTTGTCAATTAATCTATCAATAATTCCACTGATTAATCAGATTTAAAAAAGACATTTTCATGCAGATAGATTAAAAGAGAAGTTCTATGTAGAACATATTTACAGAAAAAGGTTTCATTTATCTTAAATGCAAAATGTTTTGTGCAGTTTTGGCTTAAATACTGTTTTGGGTGTATTGTTCTTTAAGTCACTAACCTTTTTTGAGTCTGTATATTCCAGCTAATGATCTAATGATTACTAAATTAGTTGACAATTATTTCAATTACAGATTAATCACGATTAATTTGATTAATCATTCCAGTTTAATTTGTCATATTGCATATTTCTGTGTGTTTTGTCCTTTTGATCACAGACTGAATCGTAGGAGTAAACCTGAAGGAGATTCTGTCTTTAAAAACATCAGGCAGAATGAAGTGAGTGAAATTAAGTGCAGCTCCCAGGCACTTTTTCTGCTCCATGTCCTCCCAGAGCTGATACCAGATTTAGATTCTGCCACGCTGAAAAACACCAAAATGTCCAAACAGAAAATAGGTTTTAAGGACAAATGAATGAAAAATAAAATTTGTGCGAAAGCCTTTCCTCTTACGTCCCCTGTTGCACAGAGATGCATTTCTCATTAGGGAGATGCAGATGATATGAGAGGGGAAAAAAAAGAAACTAGCTAATAAAATAATAAAGTTGTAGCTTTATTTGAAAAGAGAAACCAGCTTTGAGGGCAATCGTCTCTCAATACTCCATACTGATCTGTGTTGCAGTCTGCTCTGGTTTCTATGGAGAGTCCGCCTACACAGCCAGCAGTGAAGGCAACACAAACGCGCTCATAATGCCAATCTTCACCCACTCGGCATCCGCAGCTTTAAATGCCGCTGCCTCCCGTCTCCTGTTCCCCTGTGTCTGCAGCGCTGAATATCTCCTCACCCTTCCAGTCTGGAGCTGCTGATTTTATGTAACCAGAAATGTTTGAAAGAGAGTAGGCAGTTTCTACTGGAGGAGGAAAATGGCTTCCATCTTCCTGTGATTCTGTCAGAATCAGCTCATAATCAACTAACCATTACAGGAAAGCTAACTGAGCTACTGGAGCCATTAGCTCTGCATCCTGTTAGCCTTTAGCATAGGTCAGGGCTTGTATGGGATATTTTCTCATTCTTATCACAGATGTGTTCTCTGATTCTGCTGGAGATATTTTCAATTAAAAATGGTTGGTCCTTTCCACCATTGCCCTGTGCTTGCTCAGTAGGAAAGATGGATGCAAAGTCAGAGACTCAAAGTAATAGATATTTAATTACCAAACACATATTTTATAAATTTGACAATGTTATTGAAATGAATACATTCTATTAATCTGGACTAAATTTATTCAGGATAATATGGATTCTACTTGACCTGTCAAACTGCCTTGAGATTAAATTTGATGTTGCAAAAACACAATTTCTAAGAGCTGTATGAACACACCTTTATCACTAAAATGCAACAAGTAAGGTTTTAAAAGGTTAATAAAACTGTTCATTTTTTTCAATCTTTTAATGTTAAATTGTCATTTTGATTATAGTAAATTTTATTTCGCAAGCAAATGAAACACTGTTGATGGTGTGAGAGATTCAGTATTTTGAGGAAAAAGTAGATTGCTTATTTCTTGGCTACACACACCACCTCTCACACACATCGTATAATTTAATTCCACACAAACTGATGTTTCACGTCTATTTCTGTTATGATTTTATGCCTCCTAGCAAATTAAAATATATTAAAGATTAGTATGTTACATCAGACAAATACAAAATACATTTTCTTATGCACAAATGTCAACCTCAAGAGTATGTTTAATGTGTCTAGATGTCTGATGCAAAATCTTAATCCTAAAAGTCACAAATATATATATATAAAATTATATATATATATATATATATATATATATATATATATATATATATAGTTTTTTTTTTTTTTCATTTCTGTTTTTGGTTCCCATGGCGAATTTGACACTCACAATATGGCGGACGCGCATCCGCATTAGTTCCACACGACAAAAAGGGGCGGGGGTTTTGTTGTAGATTGATTCCAGCACAGCTCCGGTAGATGCGCCTACTGTGGTCGGGTTCTCTTGAGCTAATTCGGTGTAGCATCTACAATAGTATATCTGTCGTCATTACGTAATGTTAGCTCTTGTTTTGAAGCCACAATTCTGAAAGTCTGAGGCTACTTCCGGTTACCTCCAGCTAGCATCAGAAACATCACGATGGCAGCTGAGTCCGAGTGAGTTTGCCGTCAATATTTCTGATATTTGTTCACAGATTACAAACGACAGAGGTAGACCCTGTTTCACCTTTTCCAGCTCCAAACTGGTCGTTGTTTCCATGGAAATACCTGGAAATATGCCGCAGCCTCCAGCTAACGCGAAGCTAACCGGTTAGCTTTACTGTTAACAAAACGGCAAACAAGCTGAAAGTTTGTTTGTGTTGACAGGGTTCAGTCTGAGATCGAGGTGCTGCAGTCCATCTACCTGGAGGAGCTGCAGGTGGACAGGAGGGAGGACGGGTGAGGAAGCAGCAGTCCTGCTGGGAAAATAATGCCTTTTATGGATACAACTGTTGTAAAAGAAAAGGCTAAAATAACCTAGAATATTATTAACCATTCATAAATATGACCTGAAACAGCAAGTGCATCAGGAAAATGTTGGAGTTCAGGTCAAAGTTCATTCGCAGCAGAACTTGAAATCTTTACTGCTTCAGTATGTGAGCTGCTGTTTGCAAAGAGCTGAACAGGGATATAATTTTATGACGGTATTTTCCAGGTCATAAATATCAGAAAACATAATATTGGTTTTTCCAGTCGTTATGATGCATTAAATGGTGTGAAGGTTGTAGCGTTCAGCCTGTGTCTTGTTTGTGCTGCTGCAGGGGCTGGCAGGTGAGTCTGGTTCTGTATCCATCCACTGCAGAGGACTCCGTCTCCCAGTTTGTCCGACTCACTCTGACTCTGACCCTTGACCTGCAGGTACGTCGACCTCCCACCTGGCTGAGCCGCTCCTGAATTTACCCCCCATCTCTCTTTTCTCTGTGCCTCCAATCTCAGTTTGTTTTTGCTGTCAATCACATGTGAAAATTGCAGCCACTTTAGTGTAAATTTGGGTATTATGGCACCTAAGGAACAACACAAACTCTTCAAACTCACTATGTTGATTATTTTATTGTTTTTGAACCACAGTAGGGTTTTAAATGCAGCTAAATAAGAAAAAATGCGGCACTTTTCCATGAGTTCATAGCATGTTTTTTGCTATATGAGAATGAGTTTTAAAAATGTATTGTGTTTTTGAACAATTGGTTTTCATCCTGCAGTGTTTAATATCATGATAAATATTGGAAGATACAACTACGGTACTATAAGCTTTTTCTCAGTTGCACAGTCATAAAACATGCACAGAATTATTTCTACATTTCTTGATAATGATATTACTCATTACTTATTTGTAGAGTGTCACTACAAAGCACCATTCCGTCTAAAGAATTGCAAAATCTGCTTTATGATTAATGTTTACCGAGTTCAACCAGCAAATCTGGTCGCCCTGCTGCACTTTCATTAAAATGTAGTTCACACATCGACCACTAGATGACATCAAAGCACTTCTAATAGTCTGAACAATAATTTGTAGTCTATTTCCCCCATTTGACTCCATTACAATCTGAAATGTATGAAGCTAATTAGCGTCATTAGTAGGGCTGTAGTGATACAATAATCTCACGATACATGATATTCTGCACATCATACAATATATATTGCGATATTCAGCCAAAGATAGAATTCAATACACTTTTGCGATTTTCTGAACGATTTTAGAGGGACAGTGATTTTGGTGACATTTTGTGACTGTTGTAAAGTTGGACTGAATTAATTTAACTAGTTTCTCATTAGTCCAGAAAGGGTTAAAGGTGATTAACAGCTTTTCTTTCTTCCATTTCTTCAGTATCCCTCGTCACCTCCGGTCATCTCCATCCATAACCCACGCGGGCTCTCCGACGATAAACTGAGCAGGTAAAAACTTTCCTGCGCCGCCGCCTCTGCAGCCCAGAGACTCGGTCTTTAATAATCTGTGATTGTTTCTGCGCAGCGTCCAGAAGTGTCTCCAGGCGGAGGCAGAGTCTTGGCTCGGCTCTCCAGTGCTCTATCAACTCATCGAGGTCAGAACACAACGGCTTTAAATAAAACTCAGATTATTGGAGACATTTTGTCATCTCTGTGAACTCTGCTTTGCTTTTATATCTACACAGAAAGCTAAAGAAATCCTGACTGAAAGCAATATTCCTCATGGGAACTGTGTCATATGCCTTTATGGTTTCAAGGTGAGGTGTTTCTATCTCTGAAGGTTAGATCTGGTCATCAACCCGATGTCTTAAATTTGCTCGATTAGGCCGTCACAATAAGTCAGTCAATCACATAATCAGTTAAAATAAGCTCAATAAATTCCATTTTTAGGATTTATTGTTATTCTCTTTTCTCTCTACCAAAAACCGGATGACAAAAGTACGGTTTTTTAAGGGATAATTTTGTTTACAAAGATTTCACTGCTCATTTTGTTGTTTATTTTGAATATTTAAACTGTCTTCCAGTTTTAGTCTTGAAACTAAAACTGGACACAGTTTAAAATTTATTGATTTGAGAATATGCTCTTGCATTATTTTGCCATTAAAGTGGCCTCAAAGCAACAATATTGTTGTTTAACATGATAACTTTTGGGGAAATGTTATCGTGACAGGCCTATTCTCTGCAAAAAACACTAAGCAGGTACTTTTGGTCTACTTTACAACACACCTGAAATCAGACAAAACTAAATTACAAGTGACTTTTCAGCATGATATGAGCTTGCAGAAAAGTTACTGGTCGCTTTCGTCTTATTTCAAGTGTACAAATATATTTCTACTAGAAGCTAGACCAAAGAGATTTAGTGTTTTTGCAGTTCTGATGTGTTTATTCCTGTTTTTGGTTCTCAGGAGGGAGAGACCTTCACCAAGACGAGCTGCTACCACTACTTCCACTCCCACTGCCTCGGCCGCTACGTGGTCCACTCAGAGCGGGAGCTGCGGCAGAGGGAGAAGGAGCTGGAGGAGGATAAAACCAGAGATGGAAGCAGCGTTCAGGTCAGATACCTGCAGCTGGATGGAAAAAACTCAGTTTAATGAAAGTCCTCCTAAATCTGGACTCTCCTCCGACAGGAGCTGACGGTGGTGTGTCCGGTCTGCAGAGACCCTCTCACATACGACAGAAACCAGCTTCTGGAATCTCCTGCACCAGAGCTGCCCGAGGTAAACACAGCTAGCATGAAGCTAATCAGGAGCATTGGGGTTATTGTAGGTAAAAGACACTAAATATTTGGCAACAGACGATTAAATTTTAGCCAGAAAACGTGGACATTTTTTAATGTTGAAAAGTTGGAAATTTGTATGAAAAACTTTATAGGTGACCTATTAGGCAAAAGTCACATTTTGCACTTACATTTGGGTTACAACTGCTTCCAGAAACACTTAAAAAAAACACCCAACTGGTTTTGGTTATAAAATTAATTACATCTCCTAGATTTATCACTTGAGTCTTAAAGAACTTCCTGCAAATTTGTCACAACACAATCTTAGAAATTATCCTAGTTTTCCGTTTGGAGATGTAAGCCTTTCTTTGTGGAAATGTTCTCCTGTTTGTCTGCGTATTTCTGTGCTGACCGTAGCGGTCAGGAGTCTAACGGTCGTTTCCCGTCAGCTCGATCAGGCGGCGATCGGCTCCGACTTTCAGAGGAAGTGGGGTCAGCTCCAGAAGATTCTGGAGAGGCAGAGGTGCAACGGCGGGATCATCGACCCGGAGGAGGAATCCAACAGATTCCTGATCCACATCCAGGAGGTAGGGGGCGACGTTCAGCCACATGATTAATTCACCAAGTCTCATTAAAACTCAGTCACCACATATTTACACACAACCCATTTTTTCCCCACGGTTTGGAACGTTAATCACTAAAAAAAAAGTCATCCTGTTTCAGGTCAGTTAGATTTAATATTTTCATTGGCTACATATCAGAATAATTGCCAGTTCTTAAAATCAAAATGATTAAAATTCATAAATTTACATACAAATAGCTGACTATGTTCTTTGGCAAAAAAACAGCCAAAGCAAAACTGTTGCCTTATAAGATTCAGTTATTTCTTCAACATTTGGGATTTTCAGTTCAAACATCTTTCTGTCTTTACCTCCTATGACCAGGTGATGAGAATTAGCAAAGCAGCTATAACACTAAGAAACAGTACAAATGCCAGGCATTTGTATGTCCATAACTATATAAAACAATAAACAAGCCATGCGTCAGCCTGGGCTGAAATGCCTCTCAGAAGAAGCCGCCGCCACAACAAAGGCAACATGAAAAGATATTAGCCGCCATTTTCTGGAGGTTTGTCCTCTGAAGATGAAATGATTTAACTTTGATGAAACGTCCATCCATCCATCCATTTTCCTACACCCTTGTCCCTTAATGGGGTCGGGAGGTTTTGATGAAACGTAAACATTCATATTAGAAGATTTAAAGAAGTCAGAAAACTCTCCAGTTTTTCTGCCGTTTAGCTAATCTGAACTATCCTGAGCAAAAGTAAGTCATCAGATTTAGTCATTTTCAACTGTAGATGAGATTGATAACAGAATTGATTATATTGTTAATTTGTGTGGCTGATGCCTTCAGCTGGTTTTTTAGCGACGCCTCTTGTTCTGTGAAGCTCCTCTGTTTGGCTGGAACAGTCAGAATGTGTGAAATGGATTTCTGAAGGTGTGAAGCTGCTGAGAAAAAAAAGCTCTAATTTACAGTGCAGTCAATTGACTGCATTGTAAATGAAAAACAATGATTTATCATTTTTCTCTCTTTCTCCAAAAACCAGAGGACAGAAATCTTAACTTTTATTTTGCATATTTCCAGGGTTAAATGTCCATTAGAATTTAAAGCTTCGATATCTGAAAGAGTTTTTTGTGTTTATGGCATTGAATATTGTACTACTTCAAAACAATATTGTTTACTGCAATAACTTCTGGGACAGTTTGTAAACGGGCCTAATCTGAGTCGCCTGTGGTTCTGGTTGCATTTTTCCCTGCAGGCGCCTCCAGTGGCTGAAAACATAAACCCGGAGGTCGATGCTTCCCCCGCCCCCCCGGTTTCCTCCTCCTCTGATGAAGCCGGCGTCCGATCGGAGCGGTTTGTTCCCGGATTGTCCCAGCGGCACCAGAACCAGGCCAGAGGGCCGAGAAGAGGAGGAAGACCCAAACCCCATCCTGGGCAGGGGCCCCCCATCGCAGAGCACCTGGAGCGCCTCGCTCTGTCAGACAGCACCGACCAATCACAGATGATCCTGGGGGACGGTGGCCGACAGATGCGATGCCGGACTGAGTCGGGGGAAGAACCAGAGAAACGGGTTCCCCCGACTGATTTGGACTCTGAGGGCCCAAAAGATGGAGCCAGGGGTCACAGAGGGCGAAGAAGGGGCCCCTACCGGCCTACCCCGCACCACATCGGGGCCCCTGGGCCCCCGCAGCAGCACCGGGACAGCCGGCCCAGAAGTCGGGGCGGCGGCAGCGGGTCCCCGGCGCGGCCATTACGGCCGGGGCCTCCAACACAAGGTGGTGGAGCGGGAAGAGAGGAGGTGGTATGACAAAGGGCGACCGGAGGGTGGAGGAACGCTAGAACGCAAGCCTCCATCAGATTAAAACGCTGCGACAGAAAGGACTCTGGACGCCGCCGCCTCCTGTCCAACTGTCTCCAACGCACTTTCGTCTTCGCTCCAGTTGTGTCCAGCTGGTCGCTGCTTTGTGACTGATGCCAAACGGCTTAAAGAACTATAAATTAAATCTATTCTGGGTGTCAGTTTGGTGCAGTAGTCTCTTTCTATTGGTTCAGTGTATTCAATTTAAAAGTAGTGTTTTTGAAAAATATATAAAGTTATTATGGATGTCGACTAATGGTTTATTAGATTAACATTAGGTGATGCAGGGTGTCAAACTCCGGACCTGGAGGGCCTCTGCCCTGCAACTTTTAGATGAGCCTCTGCTGCACCACCTGAATAAAATAATTAGGTTGTTAGCTGGACTCTGGAGACCTGATCTACACAAGGAAGTAATGAAGCCACTTCATTCCAGTGTTTTGTACCTGTGGAACATCTACAAACTGCAGGACAGCAGAGGACTGGACTTTGATACCTGTGGATTACAGCTTCTTTTACTGTTGTAGTTTGGCCATCATCCAGCAGGGGGCACCACTGGTCATCCTTAAGCAGATCCATGAAACAAAGATGGCGCCCTTACCAGAACAGGCTAGAGAAACGGACCGAACAGAGTCCGATGCAGGATGTAAAATGCACTTTATGCAGTTCTGTTCTGAACAAGCAGAGGATCCTCCATCAGATTAAAACGCTGCGACAGAATCGACTATGGTGGTTTATTCTCATTTTCCTCAGACTGACATTGTACAATCAAAATTAGAAAGTTTCATTACATTTAGGGACAAACTAGAATGAGTAACATATGAATGGATAGAATTGTATTTACTGCCAATGTTTTGTTATCCGTTTTCTTCCTCCCATTGGAGCTTCATCTCGTCTGGCCTTTGATTGGCTGTGGTTCCTTCCTGCAGGAGGGCATTGGCTGGCATGATGCTGCCATCACCTAACCGTTCTCCTGCTCCTGTCGACGTTCCACTTGCATGAATGTAGAAAGTTTTCCTGACCAGCTGACCTGTTGTCTCTGCTCGGTCTGCTCTCAGCTCCAGTCGGTCGTGGCAGATGGCTGCTGGGTCGGAGCCCGGTTCTGGTTCTGCTGGAGGTTTCTTCCTGTTAGGGGGGAGTCTTCCTGTCAACTGTCACTGCATGCATGCTCGGCCTGAGGGATTGCTGTAAGGTCAACGACTCAACATGATCGATTTGCTGTCGCCCCCTGCTGGACAGGAGGAGTGACTGCTGTAAGTCAATGACTCCATGCAGTTGGCTGGGTTTCCTTGGGTTCAAACTACTTTAATAAACCAAACTTGATGCTTTATAACTAGGATCAATTGGAATCTATTAAAATTACTTTCTAAAATGCCTTGATGACACTGCTGTGAAATGAACACTACAGATACAAGTTAATTTATTTTGATGTTTAATTTCTGTTTTGTGTTTTGATTTTTGAGGAGTTTTCACGCGATTTTGAGTTTGCACGTGATTTTGGAGTTTTGCACGGGATTTTGGGAGTTTTGCACGCGATTTTGGGAGTTTTGCACGGGATTTTGGGAGTTTTGCACGCGATTTTGGGAGTTTTGCACGGATTTGGGATTTTGCACGCGGATTTTGGGAGTTGTTCAAGTGCTTGATTTTATATAGTGCCAACTCACAACAAAAGTCATCTTAATGCACTTTGAAATAATTATAGTTTAACCACATATATTCCAATTGTAATTAGTTAACAGTACAATAATGTCAGTTAATTATTAAAGTAGTTTAAACAGTTTGAACCCAAGGAAACCCAGCCAACTGCATGGAGTCATTGACTTACAGCAGTCACTCCTCCTGTCCAGCAGGGGGCGACAGCAAATCGATCATGTTGAGTCGTTGACCTTACAGCAATCCCTCAGGCTGAGCATGCATGCAGCGACAGTTGACAGGAAGGACTCCCCCTAACAGGAAGAAACCTCCAGCAGAACCAGAACCGGGCTCCGACCCAGCAGCCATCTGCCACGACCGACTGGAGCTGAGAGCAAGACAGAGCAGAGACAACAGGTCAGCTGGTCAGGAGAACTTTCTACATTCATGCAAGTGGAATGTCGACAGGAGCAGGAGAACCTGTCTGCTCTGCAGTATCAGATGCAGATCATGATCGCCTCATGTATGCCTCATGATACGCCATGATGCAGTATCTGCGCCATGCCTCCTGCAGGAAGGAACCACAGCCAATCAGAAGGCCAGACGAGTGGAGCTCCAATGGAGAGGAAAACAGAAAACAAAAGGTTAACTATTGAAATACACAAGTAAAAAAAAAAATAGGAAAATGACAGATTTGTTCTAACCCTACAGCTGCATAATTACACCAGAGCAGGATAATCTAAACCAGTCCAAGATCAATAAATTACAACATTCAATACTGAAACGCTTAAAATATGTACAACAAATAAAATGAATTGCAAATCTCTAAACAAAATTGTCCTTCAATTTCACTGAAGATTTATCCAGTTTTTTTGTAGAAAAAGAAAAACTGAGCTTAAATGTTTCAAGTTCTGTCATTTTCTTTCCATCCACGGGAGGCGATGAAGGTCCATTGGTGAAGGTCCAGGAGGATTCCTGAAAGAAAACAGACGGGTGCAGATTTCATGTCAAACCCTTTAACTCCCCAGTGTTCAAAAACATTCTGAGTTAAGTGTGATGCCAATACCTGTTGCATTTCTTGAGGAAGACTGCAGATCTCGATGTGGTAGGGTCACTGAGGTCATCCATCAGTGGGAGAGAGGGAGGTGATCAAGGTCGTCTCCCGTCCGTTGGCGGCCACGAAGAGGTCGTCTCCCGTCCGTTGGCGGCCACGAAGAGGTCGTTCTCTCCCGTCCGTTGGCGGCCACGAAGAGGTCCAGGATGAGCCAGGAGAGTTCCTGCAGGACGACAGACGGGTTCAGATTTCATGTCAAACGTTAACAACTCAATGTTCAAAAATATTCTGAGTTAAGTGTGATGCCAATACCTGTTGCATTTCTTGGGGAAGACTGCAGATCTCGATGTGGTAGGGTCACTGAGGTCATCCATCAGCGGTGGGGAAAGGAAGGTGATTAAGGCCCTTTCCGTTGGTCAATGGGGGGGTGACAAGAGGTGAAATTGGAAACGAAAACAAGATGAAGCAGAAGGATTCCTGAAGGATGAGACCACTGCAGGTTTTAAGTCAAACCCTTTAACAACTCAGAATGAAAATCACTCAAAACCTCAGGCGTAAATATCACTTAAACAGCAGCAAAAAAAAAACTGCAGGATGTGAGGAAGACTGCAGAGAAGGTTTCAAGTCAAAATGGAGAAGTGGATTAGGAAACATCTGCCTTACCTGCTCACCTGGGAACACTTCCAGGGTTTCCTCCAGAAAACATGCTGAACGTGGTGTTAGGGTCACTGAGGTCATCCATCAGCGGGGCGATTAAGGCCTTTCCATCCTTCAGAGAGAGGGAGTGATTAAGGATGAAATCAGATGAAAAGATGACCAGGGTGGATTCCTGTAGGACAACAGGAAAGGAAGACAACAGGTGTAGGATTCAGGTCAAACCCTTTGACTTTGCAAATCCCTTTTTAAAAACTTGCACATGTAAAAATCACGTCAGCCAAATACCTGCAGCATTTCTTTTAGACTGCCAAGCCGATGGAAGGGTCACCGAGGTCATCCATCAGCAGCAGGCGATGAAGGCCTTTTCCATCTATCAATGTTGGGTACAGTCGTAAAGGCGGCCAAATGCACCCGAGGGTACGTGGTGCAATGTTGACCCGAGGGTCAGCATTGCACCAATTATTTAAATTGGTTGAAATTTAAGCTAAAGCAGTGCCTAAAGCAAGGCCTTAAATTTTCAACCATGAGCTCAAAACTGTTCTCCATCTCCATACCAAGGATGCATGAGGACAATGAAGAAAAACTTCCCTTAAGAGGAAGACTTTGAGGTAAGTATTGCACCAATTATTTAAATTGGTTGAAATTTAAGCTAAAGCAGAGCCTCATATTGAGGATGCATGTAGTGACAGTGGAGAGGAAAACTTCCCTTTAACAGGAAGAACCCTCCAACAGAACCAGAAGGTGGTTCTGGATGAAAGGACATCTGTCACTACCCCCGGGGGCTTTGACAGGACAGAAGAAAAAAGGACAGAAGGCAAAAAGGACAGAAGAAAAAGATGATGTTTCAGGAGCATTTCTGTAGGAGAAGATGGAGTTAGTTGCAGTTGAAGCTCCTTTTTGGTGGCTTCATATCTGAAAGAAACGGCTTAACTGATTTTAAAGGCTGGGGAATGGGGGGGGGAGAAACAGTTAGGTGCAACAAAAGGTCAACCGTTCGCTTAGTCTAGGAGAGAAACTGGGTTTAAAACATACACTTAAATACATTGAAACAGCTCCCAGTGTTTCTAGAAGAAAAACGGAGTTAATTTCAGCTGAAAACCTGTGAAGAGAGATTGATTAGACAGCGAGAACATTAACTCTGTGACTTCTGACCTGCAGCTCCAGTAGATCTCTCCGCTGGTCGTCATCGTCCAGAAGAAATGAAATTCAAGATGAAATCGCAAGAGGCCGCGCAAAAATGAAAGCGGTTTTCACGTTTTTTAAAATTAACGTAAATAAAATTTGTTTGATTTATTGAATTATTAAAGTATGAACCCTGACTTTGAAATATTTAGATGAAATTTGAAGCTAAATATTTAGTAGCTAAAAAAAAAATAAAGGTATGTAGAAATGTAAAAGACCTTATTTTCACCCAAAAATATTTGATAATATTCATCGATAGGATGAATATCATCTTAAAGCACCTATGCTAATAGGTCAACATAGCCACATTAAATATGTAGGTATGTTATCGAGGTTTCTTCATGAGATTTATTATGCCTTTACTTATTATGGTCATTTATTAAATCACTTCCTGCTGCCTCTAAACTGTACTTGCCAAATCCATGGCAGCCATCTTTCTTTCACATCACAACTGACTTTTAACCATCAAGTTAAGATCCCAACCACTAATTCCACTTAAACCTCCACAGGTCAACATGATCACAGCAGTTGTTTCAAAAACTGCAGTATAAAAACCCAAACAGGAAGATTTAAACCAGCAGAATCCTTCACAGGTCACAAACTCGGCAGAGGACCAAACCAAAGCAGCAGAGCAAGAGGCCTAGCGTTGGCCTTCAACCAGCAGCAAAACCAGCAGCTCCTACCCTGAGATGTCTTCTGGACCCGCCATCGAACAGTTGCTTGACCTAACCAACCTTTGATGGGTCGGGCGGATCCCCCAGGCAGCTTGAAGCGATCCTCAATCATCCATTATCCATCTGCTGACAATTCCGGGATGCCAGCAATCAAATTGCTGCTGAGGCGCCATTGCCGGGTCGCTCCTCCTCTGGTGCTGCTTTAAACACAGAAAACGGCTTGAACATCATCATGGACACAGCCAACAATTTCTAATAACGTGTCCTAAAAATAACTTACCGAATAAAAACGCAGCGACTTCAATCATGGCGTTCCTAGTGGCGTCCACTCTAGCAGGTGGTCGCCAAATTGGGAGGCCCATTCAACAAGGAGACCATTTCAGGTCCGTCCACAAAAGTTCAGTTATTTAAGATGGGCGTCCACTCGGATTCAGTGTCTTGGAAGATCAGAAAAGTCCATTTTTAATCCGGGTTCCACATTCCCAAGCCGTCTAAGGTCCTCCGACGTCTTCAGACTCCCCATCTTGACAAAAACTGTTGATCGGCTTCTACATCTTCAGTCCATATTCTTTGTGGTGTTGACAAGGCCTTAAATTTTCAGCCATGAGCTCAAAACTGTTCTCCATCTCCATACCAAGGATGCATGAGGACAATGAAGAAAAACTTCCCTTAAGAGGAAGACTTTGAGGCAAGTATTGCACCAATTATTTAAATTGGTTGAAATTTAAGCTAAAGCAGAGCCTCATATTGAGGATGCATGTAGTGACAGTGGAGAGGAAAACTTCCCTTTAACAGGAAGAACCCTCCAGCAGAACCAGAAGGTGGTTCTGGATGGAAGGACATCTGTCACTACCCCCGGGGGCTTTGACAGGACAGAAGAAAAAAGGACAGAAGAAAAAGATGTTTCAGGAGCATTTCTGTAGGAGAAGATGGAGTTAGTTGCAGTTGAAGCTCCTTTTTGGTGGCTTCATATCTGAAAGAAACGGCTTAACTGTGATTTTAAAGGCTTGAGAAGGTGGGGGGGAAACAGTTAGGTGCAACAAAAGGTCAACCGTTCGCTTAGTCTAGGAGAGAAACTGGGTTTAAAACATACACTTAAAAAACACTGAAACAGCTCCCAGTGTCTCTAGAAGAAAAACAGTTAATTTCAGCTGAAAACCTGTGAAGAGAGATTGATTAGACAGCGAGAACATTACCTCTGTGACCTCTGACCTGCAGCTCCAGTAGATCTCTCTGCTGGTCGTCATCGTCCAGAAGAAATGAAATTCCAAGATGAAATCGCAAAAAATGCAGACGCGCAAAAATAAAAGCGGTTTTCACGTTTTTTATTTTGTGACGCTAAATAAAATTTTTCATTTATTGAATTATTCAAGTATGAACCCTGACTCTGAAATATTTAGATGAAATTTGAAACTAAATATTTAGTAGCTAGAAAAAGTAAAAATGTAGAAATGTAAAAGACCTTATTTTCACCCAAAAATATTTAATATTCATCGATAATATGAATATCATCTTAAAGCACCTATGCTAATAGGTCAACATAGCCACATTAAATATGTAGGTATGTTATCGAGGTTTATTCATGAGATTTATTATGCCTTTACTTATTATGGTTATTTATTAAATCACTTCCTGCAGCCTCTAAACTGTACTTGCCAAATCCATGGCAGCCATCTTTCTTTCACATCGCAACTGACTTTTAACCATCAAGTTAAGATCCCAACCACTAATTCCACTTAAACCTCCACAGGTCAACATGACCACAGCAGTTGTTTCAAAAAACTGCAGTATAAAAACCCAAACAGGAAGATTTAAACCAGCAGAATCCTTCACAGGTCACAAACTCGGCAGAGGACCAAACCAAAGCAGCAGAGCAAGAGGCCTAGCGTTGGCCTTCAACCAGCAGCAAAACCAGCAGCTCCTACCCTGAGATGTCTTCTGGACCCGCCATCGAACAGTTGCTTGACCTAACCAACCTTTGATGGGTCGGGCGGATCCCCCAGGCAGCTGAAGCGATCCTCAATCATCCATTATCCATCTGCTGACAATTCCAGACGCCATTTTTCTTCTTCAGATATTTACGGGATACCAGCATCAATCAAATTGCTGCTGAGGCGCCATTGCCGGGTCGCTCCTCCTCTGGTGCTGCTTTAAACACAGAAAAGGCTTGAACATCTTCATCATGGACGAAGCAAACAATTCATAAAGGTGTCCTAAAAATAACTTACCGAATAAAAACGCAGCGGCTTCAATCATGGCGTTCCTAGTGGCGTCCACTCTAGCAGGTGGTCGCCAAATTGGGAGGCCGATTCAACAAGGAGACCATTTCAGGTCCGTCCACAAAAGTTCAGTTATTTAAGATGGGCGTCCACTCGGATTCAGTGTCTTGGAAGATCAGAAAAGTCTTTTTTAATCCGGGTTCCACATTCCCAAGCCGTCTAAGGTCCTCCGACGTCTTCAGACTCCCCATCTTGACAAAAACTGTTGATCGGCTTCTACATCTTCAGTCCATATTCTTTGTGGTGTTGACAAGGCCTTAAATTTTCAACCATGAGCTCAAAACTGTTCTCCATCATCCATACCAAGGATGCATGAGGACAATGAAGAAAAACTTCCCTTAAGAGGAAGACTTTGAGGCAAGTATTGCACCAATTATTTAAATTGGTTGAAATTTAAGCTAAAGCAGAGCCTCATATTGAGGATGCATGTAGTGACAGTGGAGAGGAAAACTTCCCTTTAACAGGAAGAACCCTCCAGCAGAACCAGAAGGTGGTTCTGGATGGGAAAGGACATCTGTCACTACCCCCGGGGGGGACTATGGACAGACAGGAAGAAGAAAAAGGACAGAAGAAAAGATGATGTTTCAGGAGCATTTCTGTAGGAGAAGATGGAGTTAGTTGCAGTTGAAGCTCCTTTTTGGTGGCTTCATATCTGAAAGAAACGGCTTAACTGTAATTTTAAAGGCTGGAGAAGGAGGGGGGGAACCAGTTAGGTGCAACAAAAGGTCAACCATTCGCTTAGTCTAGGAGAGAAACTGGGTTTAAAACATACACTTAAATAAAACTGAAACAGCTCCCAGTGTTCTAGAAGAAAAACTGAGTTAATTTCAGCTGAAAACCTGTGAAGAGAGATTGATTAGACAGCGAGAACATTACCTCTGTGACCTCTGACCTGCAGCTCCAGTAGATCTCTCGCTGGTGTCATCGTCCAGAAGAAATGAAATTCCAAGATGAAATCGCAAGATGCCGCGCAAAAATAGAAGCGGTTTTCACGTTTTTTATTTTTTGACGTAAATAAAATTTTTCATTTATTGAATTATTAAAGTATGAACCCTGACTCTGAAATATTTAGATGAAATTTGAAACTAAATATTTACTAGCTACAAAAAGTAAAAAGGTATGTAGAAATGTAAAAGACCTTATTTTCACCCAAAAATATTTAATATTCATCGATAAGATGAATATCATCTTAAAGCACCTATGCTAATAGGTCAACATAGCCACATTAAATATGTAGGTATGTTATCGAGGTTTATTCATGAGATTTATTATGCCTTTACTTATTATGGTTATTTATTAAATCACTTCCTGCAGCCTCTAAACTGTACTTGCCAAATCCATGGCAGCCATCTTTCTTCCACATCGCAACTGACTTTAACCATCAAGTTAAGATCCCAACCACTAATTCCACTTAAACCTCCACAGGTCAACATGACCACAGCAGTTGTTTCAAAAAACTGCAGTATAAAAACCCAAACAGGAAGATTTAAACCAGCAGAATCCTTCACAGGTCATAAACTCGGCAGAGGACCAAACCAAAGCAGCAGAGCAAGAGGCCTAGCGTTGGCCTTCAACCAGCAGCAAAACCAGCAGCTCCTACCCTGAGATGTCTTCTGGACCCGCCATCGAACAGTTGCTTGACCTAACCAACCTTTGATGGGTCGGGCGGATCCCCCAGGCAGCTCGAAGCGATCCTCAATCATCCATTATCCATCTGCTGACAATTCCGGGATGCCAGCAATCAAATTGCTGCTGAGGCGCCATTGCCGGGTCGCTCCTCCTCCGGTGCTGCTTTAAACACAGAAAACGGCTTGAACATCATCATGGACGAAGCCAACAATTTCCAATAAGGTGTCCTAAAAATAATTTACCGAATAAAAACGCAGCGGCTTCAATCATGGCGTACCTAGTGGCGTCCACTCTAGCAGGTGGTCGCCAAATTGGGAGGCCCATTCAACAAGGAGACCATTTCAGGTCCGTCCACAGAAGTTCAGTTATTTAAGTTGGGCGTCCACTTGGATTCAGTGTCTTGGAAGCTCAGAAAAGTCCATTTTTAATCCGGGTTCCAGAATCTATGTATATCAGCAGGATGGTTTCATGTCTTCTGCCGCCAGGTGCGAACCGCGTCTTCATTAAATGCTCTCGTTGCGTCATTAAGTTATCTAGCGCATGCGCATCACGCTCATTAATAGCCGTTCAGTGGGGTTTCCCTTTAATCTGCCCAGTTGCCCCCTACAGTATCAGGGTTTTTTAAAATAAAGTTAAAAATGGGGAACGTCTTCTTCTGTTCTTTGTGAAGTTACGGAGGCTAAATTCTCCATCAATGTTGTTTTGCTCATGTCACAGTTTGTTTTGCTTTGCTTTGGCTGCATCCAACTGAATGGAGAATTACTGACACTGTTACACTTTTTGTGTGAGATGTGGATTTTTTATGTTGATTTGACTCCTCATAATTATTTTTTTATTATGGAAGTAACAAACCATAAATGAAAATGTAAGGAGAAAATACAGATAAAATACAGATATTTCTCTTAAAAGTAAAAAATCATCAGAAAAATAAATATTCAAATAAAGTACAATAAGGAAGTACTTTTACGTTTTTTACTTTAAAACTACTTATCTGATGCTGGACCAGACCAGTGTGGCTGACTAGTGCTCCCTCTAGTGGACGAAGAGCAAAACTCACATCGACAACTCATTTTATTGACCCCTTGCATTTAAGTTTTAAAACAAAATCTACATGATACATTGTAAATGCTAATTATTGAATATTTTGATTTATGGTTATTAAAATGTGCATTAAAAACATCAACAGATAAGAAAATGTACAAATCAGATTAAAAAAACATTCAACAATATCTTAAAAGTTCCTCCTTCTATTTATAAGTGGAAACTACCACTGTATAAACACGCCTGCATTTTATCAGAATAAAAATATGAATGTGTTAAGTTGTATTTAATTTTCTATTACTTTAATAGATGTCTATTACTTTAATTTTCTATTAAAGCAATAGAAAATTAAACACAACTTAACACATTCATATTTTTATTCTGATAAAATGCAAAACCAAACGAGGTGTGAATTTAGCTGGACCTTTTCCAAAGGTCCTCCAAATCAAAATCAGATTTTCCACTGGGAAACTGGGAGCAACTGGTTATGTCTTCTGAGGCCCTCCGCATTTCAATAAAACTGCTCCTTGCATTCGCAGCAGTAGGAAGTGTTGGAAGCATGTTTATTTACAAGACACAGACTGCATCTAAAAGTAAAGCTTAAGATTATGTTAGTAACCAAACAATGTCTCACCATGTTGAGATTCCGACTTTTAACTACGACGCTGCTAAGATGTCTGTTGGTTCCTTAAAGATGAGAATCTCCTCTGTTGCTGCTGACAGTTTGGTTAGTTTGGTTCTAGTAATGGATCATTTCCTTGTTTATTTATGTTTGTTAGATTTTGCATCATTTAATTTATTTCTCTGCACTCATTATTGCTCCAAAGGTATTTCCATAACAGTTTAATTCCTTTGTGTTTGGTTTCTAAGGCTGCATTCACACCAGCCCAGTTTAGTCCGCTTTAATCTAAATTCATTCCGTTTGTTTGGGGAGATATGAATGAACTGTGGTCCACCTGAAAACCCAGGACTCGGTTCGGCTGAAGTTAACTCTGGTGTGGTTCAGATGCATTATGTAAACAAGACCGCTCCAAAAGCAGGAAGTGGATTGTAGCGTAGGGCATTCTGGGTAAATTCCACCAAAAAAACCCACAAGTCTAGCTAGCTCTAGCGGAAAAAAATCACTCTTATTCTTTCAAAAAAAGACTAAAGAGAAATCCTGCAACTGCTAAAAACGGATGTTAATCCATTTTTGTTTCCATTTTGTGACGTTGGGCTCGTTGTCTTCCTTAGAGGTTTTTGTGTGTTTTTTTTCTGTGGTTCTTGCTGCAGCTCCACCGTAGGCAAGGAGGGGAACTGTTTTTTAGGGTTTGGTTAGTTTGACCCAATGCAGTGAGAAAGAGAACTGCAGCAACTGAAAATGTAACAAATCTTGTGATTCATTAGACTGACAGGCATGAAAACACTCTTACTTTATTCTTTTGTCAGGCCATTCTTATTGGTTTTCAGTTTCTTTTCAGTTTTACTTCAAGTTCAGCTGTTATGTTACTTAATCTCACTCCCTCATTTCTTCTTTTTCTGATTGTTGCTGCACGTAAAATCCTAAACATGACATGAATAATAATGAAGCTGAATATGATGCAGAAGAGACGGATGACAGAGCAGAGAAGACACCAGGTTGGATTCATCATTTCTTCTTGCTTCTGCATAGACAGATCCTCCAAAGCACCAGTCTGAGGTTTGATGCCAAGTGGTTCTGGTAGAGGTTTGTGTTTTAGTTCTCAAAAAAAAATGACACTAACTAAACCCAGGTCACGTCAGACCGGAGGGAAAAAATGATTAGCAGGGAACTGATGAGCATGTGGCTTCCTGTGTGTGTGTGTGTTTCTGTGTGCATGTCTACGAAGACACACTACCTGACCTCTCATGTTTCAGTCAGAGAGGCAAAGCTGAAGACGGCAGATGTACCCAGAGAGAGGAAGACGAGCTGGAAAACAGACCGATAGGTGACCGTCCTGCCGGGAATCGGATGTTTACCGGATTTATTTTGGAAAAAGCAGAAGGTAAGCTTGAATCAAGTGTTTGAGACGGAAGAGAGGTGTGATATGAACTGTGTGTGTGTGTGTATGGAGCATGCAGAGCTGAGATTACACAGTGGGGTCAAACCTTGATCTGTTGGATGGGTTTTCGATGATTGTGGTTTCTAAAAACAGCTTCTCCACTGCTCCAAGTGGCACTTTCATCCAGAAACCTCTCTGATTTACATCTTGTCTTAATTCAAATCACTTGTTTTCCACATGAACTGATTGTTATGTTTGCATTTTTCTAAAGTGAAAATAGAAGCACATCCTTGGAGGTTTTGTTTTTAAACTGGTTCTGGTTGACTCAATTAAAAACTTCTCAAAATAAGAAGGAAAATGTAAGGAGTAAGTTTTATTTTGCTCTTAATTTGGTTCTGGGGCAAATTTAACTGTTACACAACATGGAAAAAAACGTTTGTTTTACTTTAAACTGAAGGGGAACCCAAGAACCAGAGCTATGTGCTTTCGTTGACTTGCAGGAGTTAAAGAGACACATTTTGTACTGTAGCAGTGAGAGAGACACCTGATGAAATCCAGTCAAACGAGAGGTACAGTAATCCAGGCGTGAGGTGATAAAAGCATGGATCAGTGTCTCTCTGTGGCGTCTAGACAGGACTGAAGGCAAGCGGACTGGACCGCAGCGTTGACAAGTGAGTCAACTTTTAGGCTGGGATCCATTTTTACACCAAAGTTAGTGATGTTGGGTTTTTATGCAGGACTAAATCAAAAGAAGAGATACATCTGTTGAAAATAAAGAAGGTTTCCCCCAGGAAACTTGCTAAGCCTGAAGGCAGGAGATGTTTATTGTGTTTTTGAGTTAAATATGTTTAAAATTGACAGTAACTTTGGAAATACAAAATAAAATAATAAAAAACCCTAAAATAAATAAACAATTCTTACCCTGATGATTACTTTAACTCAGATAAAAGTAGCAATACTGTAACATATTTTTATTCAAGTGAAAGTAAAAAGTAGACATACAAGAAATGACTGAAGTAAGAGTGAAAACGTTTTTGCTAAGAAGTCTGCTCACGTACTGAGTAACTGATCAAACTATTAATCATTTAATATTTGAAAATTACATGGACCAAAATATAAAGATAAGTGGAAATTAATACAATTAGGCAAAATATTATAAATAAATCAGTTTGTGTCATTTAAAAATTATGAAACTTTAACAGAAACTGCAGGTGTGTGTCTGTGTCTGGTGAATTTTTATTTAAAACATGTTCGTTTTTAATTCACTGGGTAGAAAATCTAAAAATTTTACTCAGGTCAGAGTAGAAATATTTCAAAATAAAACTACTCAAGTAAAAATTAAAAGTATTTGGTAAAACATCAAATGCTGATAACTGATCAAATCATTCAATATTTAAAAATTATATATTAGACAGACCAAAATATAAAGTTGAGTGGAAATTTTGTCATTTTTAGTACCAAAATGACAATAATTCATAACAAAAAATAATTAAATTGGGAAAAAGATTACTATTATTTATTTTATTTTTCAAAAATGTTCATATCAAATTCTGGAACTTTAATAAAAACTGCAGGTGTGTGTGTCTGGTGAATTTTTGGCTGAAACGTGTTTGTTTTTCATTCAGTGGGTCGAAAAATCCAGAAACTTTACTCAAGTAAGAGTAAAGATATTTATAATAAAATAACTTAAGTAAAAATAAAAAGTACAGCTTAGTGAAAATACTCCTAAAAGTACATAACAAAGTTATGTCAGTAAACGTAAGTAGTTACTGCCCTAGAACTGAGCCCTGAGGTTCTCCCTGGGGTGAAGAAACAGGACCAGGAAGCTGAAGGGAGAAGAGAAACAGTGTTTTTCTGGCTGTCTGCTGGTCAGAGCAGCAGCTTGGATCCCATCAGCAGCGCCGGCCCACTCAGATGGTTCTGGGTCCGACGTGTGAAGCAACATCAGCAGGACGATCCCGTGACAGTAAACCTAAGACCGCAGCAGGGAGCTACGCTCTGCCACATTATCCATCACTAAATATGACTCAGACTTTTAATAGTTTAAGGAGCCGCTTGATGATGAGGATGGTGATCATTATGAGCTTCAGGTTCAGTTTTGTGCAACACAGTCCGGTTCAGGGTTAGCATAAACTAGCAGAAGGTATTTATGGGTCGGTCTGTGTCCAACCTACCGATCAGAGATCAGATATTAACAACTGCTGCCACCAACAACTGCTGGGGTTTAAATTAGCTCAGTGAGGCTGTGGCCCGGCTAACCGCTAACTGAACAGGGTCACGCTGAAAGGTCAACCATCTGCCAGAGGAAGCAGCAGTTAGCCGGTCAGATTAGCACGGCAGGCTTTGCATTGGCATGCGATGTAAGCTAGGAGATGAGCTCACATCTTCTTCCTCGGGAAACTTTCAATCTGGGCAAATTATCGCGCAGGTCGGGTTGCTGCAGCTGCACCACACAGGTGAGCCCTGAGGGACAGAGCGGTCAGCAGGTCGAGTCTCAAGCTGCACTGCAAAACATTCAATATTATCAAGTCTTTTTAGTCCAGCTTCTAGTGCAAATATCGCAGTACAATTGAAATCAGACAGAGCAACTTCAAAGTAACTTTTCAGTAAGAAATAGCAGCTTGTTTTAAGTCAATTAAATGGTTAATTGGCAGATTAATTAATTTATAATGTGGGATAAATGCTTTGTTAAAAGTGAAATAATCTGCCAGTGCACCTAGTACTTTTAAAAATTAATATTAAGAAATTATTCGCTTTAAACAAGCTACCAATTTTTATTGAAAAGTTACATGTAAATTATTTTGTCTTATTTTAAGTGCTGTAAAATATTTGCAGCAGAAGTAAACTAAAATACTTGGTAAGATTTTGTGATGTTACAATGTAGTTAAGACCATGGCAACAGACTGAAGCCTTTAGTCATCCAGTTTTTGGCAAAAAGAAAAAAAAAAAACAAGAAAATGATCAAGTTTGTTTAAACTGATAATTCAATAAATTTATTGAAGACTTAGTTTAATGCATTCTGATTTAAAACAAAGCAGTGAACCTAGAGTAATATTAATATTCATAATGAGTAGGGTTGGGAGTACAAAATGTACAAAATGAATGGGATGCAAATCAATCAACATGAATTGGTCAGCTTCACCAAAACATTTGGATCTCCATCACCGATCCTCTGCAAAATATGTGGATGGAAATAAACTGAAGAGAAACAATAACCAGTAATTCAGCTGGAGAAAATGGCTGCAATCTGCAAGAAAACATAAAGATTTTACAAACTGCAGCGCGAATGAGTCCAGATTTACCTTCTTCCTGAGTGACCGGCACCTCAGGGTAAGAAGGCCTGGTGTCTACTGCAGCTGTTCAGGTCAAAGTTCATCTGCATTATGAGGTCAGCAGCACTACTTCAACGTAGTTTCACTCAAGTAACAGAAAAAACCAGCCATCCAAGAAATTACTGGTAAAAAGTTATTCAAGTACAGAGTCACTGACCAAATTATCAATCATTTCATATTTAAAATTACATCATCAAATGACCAAAATATAAAGTTCTGTGGAAGTTTTGGTATTTTAAAATGTCAATAAGTCATATAATCAACAAAAAGTGATAAAATATTTTTCCCAAATCAGTTTCTTTCAATAAAAAAAGTGAAACTTTAACAGAAACTGCAGGTGTGTCTCTGTGTTTGTGGAGTTTAGGTTAAAACATGTTTATTTTTCATTCATGGAAGAAAATCCAGAAAGTTTACTCCAGTAAAATTTCATGAACTATCACTAATGAAATTTTTACTAATTTCATAGTGAACTTAGTAAAGATACTCCTAAAAGTACATCGTTTTTGAAAAACGCTACACAAGGAAATGTAGTTGAGTAAAGTTGGGTAGTAAATTGAGTTACTAACCAACGTTGGACGCAGCAATGTTGCAAGATGACAAAACAAGGATTCATAGGACTGAAAATACAAAACAAGATCTTAGTGAAAAATTAAGGGAAATATGGAAATAAATTTGGTGATTTTTCATAAATTTATTGAAAAGTCCCAGCAACAGTGAAGAGTTTCTTCAGGATCAATATTTCCTCCACATTATTAAGTCAAAAAATCTCTTCATGCTTATTTTGATACTCTAGCAGCAGTTCTCTCCCCGACCACTAGGCGTCACTACTGAGAGGAGTAACAGTTCTCCACCACAGCAGGATAGAATAAGCAACAGAATAAGAAACCTACAGTCAGAATCAGAACCGTCATTTTTATCTGAAATAAAAAAGGCTTTTATGCAGAGTTGTGTAGTAACTAGTTACATTTACTTGAGTATTTTTTGGGGAAAAATGTACTTTTAGGAGTATTTTTGCAATGCTGCACTTTTAACTCTTAAGTAATTTTATTATGAAGTATTGCTTCCTCACAATTTATTGAAGTGAAATTTCAAACAAAAACTATTAGTTTCATAATTTTTCTAGAATTTTATTTTTCCACTTATTGAAGTTTTCTAAGTTTCAAAAGTAAAAGAAAAATTCTAGAAAATTTCTAATCTCGGTATTTCTGAACTTTCTCTGGCAGATATTACCTTTTTTTTGTCTATGTCCCTATACAGTCGTACAGCTGCAGTTTATACATTTTTATAAATATCATATTGAAAGAAACTGATTTGAAAAAATGTTACTTTGTCAGATCTCATCGTTTTGTAATTACGTTATTTAAATTAATTATTTTCATTTTAGCCCTTAAAATACCAACATTTCCACTGAATTGAAAAACTTTTCTACTTAAGTAATTTCTTGGACAGCTACTTTTCACTTTTACCTGAGTAAATGTATGTTTAAGTCGTGCTACTTTTACTTGAGTATAATTTTTGGATCTTCTTCCAATCTCTGATTTTAAGATACAAACAGCTTGAAACAGTAAATAATCTGAATAATGACTGAATTAACACAAGAAATAAACTAAGATGGCAAGAAATAAGTGAATAAGTGAATTAAACTAAGACTGTATCAGTTTCTATAACTGCTTCTCCACATTTCAACTTCTTTAGTTGCATTTTCTGATAAATATAATATTTCAGATCTTCTATAAAATAAAATCTGTGAATAGATTAATTTCCTGAAAATGGCTGTTGACTGAGTGTTACTTAATTTCTGTCTTATTAATATTGGCATTTAGCCTCATTTTAGAGACAAATAACGCTCTGATTTCCTTCCTGATGGTCCTGTAACGTTGGTAAACTTTTATTTTAACTGGATGTCACATTTCTAACTTCCTCAGAGTGATTTGAGAGTTCAGATAAAACGACAAATGTTTTCTGATTGTGTCTTCTTCCTGACCCGATCAGAGTTTGACTGGCATCTCTGGAGGTGTGTTTCTGGCTCAAGCCGTAAAACTTAGAGATTTATGAATTTTTCAAGCATTTTGCTTCAGAAGCAAAACCCAACTGGAGTCTCCGACACACGTGTGACGGCAGCACATATGCTTTAGGAGTTAGAAGTTTCTTGGCATCTGAATTGCAATGCGATCCTTTTGGAGTCTGCGTTGGTGTGAACGTGTGTGTGCGCGCGTGTGTGTCGCTGTTTGGCAGCAGCTCCACACCGCGGCTCGTTTCTGTCCGCAGAGATTTCCGAGGGAAACTGGAGAAACGGGCGTGGACTGTCACAGAGTTTGTCTCTCGCGACGACTCAATCAGAGGCGAACGCAGCAAAATCCAACACCAGCATTCAGGGCCGCCGCTCCAGAGAACACAACCCGGCTGCTGCATGCGTCTGTTCGCAGTCCATGCAGCTGTTTGATGCATGTGGTGCTGGATCAGTTCGGCACAAATACTTAGCCTGTTATTTAGTGGATGTCAGCCGACGCCTGCAGCCATTAGGCGAGAACTGAAGGGAGGGAAGGACATGTCTGAGGTTTTATCCTGACCTCATCAACCTGAAGGTGAAACTGCTGCTGGGGTCATTGAATCTGATTAACACATTCGGGTTTTCAATGGGATTAAAGTTGCTTTTTGTGTGAAAATGCATTTAATCGTCAAAAAGTGTATGAAAAAACATTAAATCTTACCGAGTGTAAGGATACACCTGTCGGGATAATAAATTTTGCTAGATGATAAATTGTCCCAGAATTTATTGCGATAAATGATGATGCTGTTGTTTTGAGACCATTTTTAAGTAATATAATACAGGAACACATTCTCAAAGATCAACAAGCTTTACATTCTACAAAAATGAAACTGGAAGACACTTTAAATACAAATAAATAAAAGAATAAATTATAAAGTCTCTTTAATCCTTCAAAAAGGGGCCAGTTGGAACCAAAACACCAGGCTGAAAACTGGAGTCACCCAGCTTTTGGTAGAAATGAGAAAAACAATCATGCAAATGCAAATTATTGAGTTCATCTTAATTTATCAGGCAATTAATTGATTTATTACAACATGCCTAGTGCAAACATCTTATTAGATCTGAAATAAGGCAAAACTAACGTACAAGTAACTTCCCAGAAACAAATAGATTGTTTTAAGACAATAATTCTTTAATATTGACAAAATATGTGTGTTCCTCTTGCAAATTATTTCACTTTTAACAAGACATTTTTCCTGTTATAAGTGGAATAATCTGCCAGAGGAACTGAAACTTTTTAATCAATAGAGAATTATTAATACAAGCTCATATCTCTTACTGAAAAGTTACTTGTATGTTATTTTTATGTTTTCTCATGTGTAATAAAGATGCAATAGAGGCAGAAAGAAACAGACTAAAACAGTTTCTAACCCAGAGTTTTGAATTTCACCAGGACAAATTCATCCAAACCCTAATCATTTTTTATTTTTATAACATTCTTCTGTATTTGCTATATTTGTTTACTTATATTTTGTATATATTTATTTACGTTTCTATTTTAATTTTCTTTATGCTTTCTTGCACAATAGCATTAAAGGAATCCTGATTGTAATAAGATATTTGCACTAGAAACGAGATAAAAACACTTGTTGATATTTATCCAAAACATTCGCCGGTCCTCTGCTGTTCTACCTTTACTCTGATTCAGAGGATTTGTTAAATTGTTGGGAAAATCTGCTGTAGTATTTAAAAAATGGTGTAAAAACCTTGACAGCCTAGTTCTACGGAACAGAAAACACGTCAACATTTTGTTCCAGATGAGCTGATCGAGGAGCGTTTACCTTTGACTCTGCAGCACTTCCTGTCCCAGACATCCAGGCATCGGCCCGTTTCAGACCCGCCTCGTCATGTAGATCTTTGACTTGCTCTCCTCTTCCTCACACCTCAGCTCCGTCGTCCACGCAGCCGTCCCAGTTTTACAAAGTGAGGTGGTGAGAGTTTGGTTCCAGGTTCTCCAGTTGCCGGCATCTGATGCGAGGCCTGAGCATCAGCAGCATTGGAGCTGAGCGGGAAGCTGCTGCTGGTGTTACGCCGCCTGCAGGGTCTAATGTCGTCTTCAAAACCCAGATGGAGACTTTGGGATCCTTTTTTATATTAATGACTATTACATGGATAAATGGGCTCGACACCATGTCTGATGGGGCAATGAATGAGTTCTTCCTGTTGCTGTGAAGGCATAAACAAAGTCATTAAACTGAGTAGATAAATTGTCTCTAAGCAGACATGTCATTAAGATATCAGCTGCAGGGAAACATTAAAGTTTTCCCAGTCGACTCTCTGGTGAGGCGTTCACTGTCACAGAGAGTGAAAAGGGTGAAAGAACAGAACCTTGTGGTACTCCAGAGCCGATACGCCTGAAGTCCAGTACATGTTTAAAGTATTTTTGAGAGGAAGAGGGATTCAGCGAGATCAGCTGAACAGTTATTAACATTTTGTTTAAATAGAAAACAGATGGAAAGCATAGAAAATAAGTCTAAATATGTTTTTAACTCTTCTTCATGAAACTTTACTGCTATATTATATCTGCTAAGATTGGAACAAGACTTTTTCAAGAGATTGTAATTTATCTCTGTGCAATCTGAGTCTCTCTCCTCTTTCCTATCTGTGTGATCAGGAGTCTAGTTACCTGCATAATGTTTGTAGGATGAGTTGTGATCTCATTCCAAACATCTTTGCAATAAAAAGCAAATAAACAGAAACACAAAAGTTAAAATGTTCCAGCTCCAGCGATGTGTGCAGAGATGAGATGATCCTGATTCCATCTTTAAGAAAAGAAAATCAAAAACACAACTATCAAAATGTTTAAGCTAATTACACTGAGATTATGCTTGTATTAACCAAAAGGTTACCAAGCAAAATCAGAAAATCTTACCAAGTATTTGAACTTACAAGTAACTTCTCAGGACAATATAGTCAATAATTCCTTAATTTTAACTAAAAAGTACAAGTTCCACCAGCAGATTATAAGGAAAAATGTCTCATTATCAGTGAAATAATCTCCCAGTCCTCAATATTGATGAAAAAAATAATCAATATTAAGAAATTATTGACTTAAAAAAAGCTCCTATATGTTGCTGAAAAGTTAATTGTAAGTTAATTTTGTCATATTTCTAGTGTACTGAGAAATTTGCACTAGAAGCTGAATACTTTCAGTCCTGCAGTGGACTGACCTGCGTGTTGTTTGTAAGTAAACATCCAGTGAATTGTTAAAGATATTTGGCTTTTTTGCCGTTTGGAGAACTCATCTTGAATTAGACTGCAGTTTATTTTGTCTCCACTTCTCCTCTGAGACTGTTTCAGTAAAGAAAACTTTAATTTTTACAAATCTTTGTTCTGTTGTTATCCAGATGTTTCAACTGAAGCTGCTGGATTTTGGATTTTAGTACAGACTGTTGCTTTTAATCAGCTTTATTAGTGCAGTGTACAAAGAGTTGTTGAACTTATTATTATTATTGACTGTAATGCAAAGAAAGCGACTAAAACTGAAAAAATAGGGTTTTTTTTCAATCAATAACAATTTGAAAAAGTGTGCAGTTAAACGGCGCCCCCTGCCTGCAGGAGGATTTTAATGGTCCATCATTGGCTTCCTGCTCAAACTCAGCAGCTGACTTTAGCGTGAAAATCCAACTGCAAGGGCGGAAATACCGGACGTTTCTGACCTCATCCAGCAGCGTTCAGCCGTCTACGGTTACACACACTCGCATGCACGAGTGTGTGGCTCTATTAGAAACAGGAAGACTTTTCTCTATCGGTGTGAAACAACATCCCAGAGAGCTGGAACAGCAGCCTGATAATGGCTCAGGGAGCATGACGGCGTTATCAGTATGTTCCCTCAGAGCGACGAGTGTCTCATGTCAGCAGGAATGAGCAGAAACCCGTTCAGATTGTTTCTTCTAAGTGGATGAAAGCTGCAGAGGTGACTTCTTGTTTCTGATTGTTTTTTCAAACATAACTGATCACAACTGCATGATTTAAAAACTGTTTCACTTAAGATAAAATGTTGTTAGAACATCGTTGCTTCAGACTGTAGGAAAACATCTAAACTGAGTCCTTGATGCTGCCAAGTCCTCACTCATAGGCAGAACGAAGATGTGTGTCTGTATCTGGTCAAAACGTGTTTATTCTTCATTCAGTGGGTAGAAAATCCAGAAATTTTATTCAAGTAAGAGTCGAAATACTTCATAATAAAATTACAGAAGTAAAAATAAAAAATAGTCTTTCAAGAAATTACTCAGGCAAAAGTAAAAAGGTATCTGGAGTAACTCCAGTACTGATCAAAACATTGATAATTTAATATTTAAAAATTACGTTATTTGATGGACCAACATATCAAGTTATGTGGAGATTCTAAAGATCAAAATCAAAGTAGTTCATATAAATAACACAATTTCAAAATAACAAGGCAAAATAAAAAAAAAATTCCAAATCAATTTCTTTCATGAAACTTTAGCAAAAACTGCAAATATTCAGTGAAGTTCCTCACAGAAGGTAGATGATCCAGAAATTTTACTCAATACTTTAACGTAAAATTACTCAAGTAAAAGTATAAAATACAACGCAGTTAAAATACTCTGTTACTACCCAACTATCACAGACTAACTGATTCTGCTTTAGCTGAACAACAGATGCTAACAGACATTTCTGAAAGTCCATAATGACTAAATGTTTTGGGGGCTGGGGTCAGATGATATTCAGGAAGTTGAAATAGTTGAACTTGAAACCGTAAATAGAAACTGTTTGCAGATGTGACGTCCCCATCTAGTGGCGAAACAGAGACGAGCAGGATGGGGATTAAAGCAGACTGGAGTTTGTGTGTGGCGCCGGTTATCAGCATGACAAGAGACTCGGTGACTTGTTGGTGACGGATGCACTCCAATCACACACACACACACACACCACACACACACACACACACACACACACACACACACACACACACACACACACACACACACACACACACACACACACACACACTGTAAGGCCTGTTAAATCAGTGGAGAAGATCACAGCAGCTGGAGGACTCTCAGGTTTCTTCATAAACGCGTTCACAGATGCACCTTAAATACGTCCATGCCCGTCTCGTATTCCTTGCGAGCGCTCCGGCTGTTTTGGGAAGTGATGTTGATGTTTGTGAGTGTGTGAATTTATCAACACCTTGCTGGGAACACCGGCGGTGAACATGATGAAATTATCTCCACCAAAAGAACTGCGTTGGAACCAGGAGTTGCGATGAGCTTCGTGTCGGATGTAGTTGCAGAAATGCAGCAAAAAGATAATGAGGGCATCTAATTAGTTGCCGTGGTAACTACATCTTTAGTAAGACACCACCAAAGGATCTCAAACCTCTCCACGTTCAGCTGAGTTGTTTATCCACATTCTCCTGAAGATGTTGTTTGTTTTGCTGCGTGTAAAGGTCTGACCTCCTCAGAGAAGCGACTAAAGGTCGTGACCCTGTGGTTTATTAGTGGTACAACATGGCTCCTGTAGACAGCTCCCCGAGTTGGGTCAAATCCAGGATTCCTTCCAGGCTTTTCTTCTCATCTGGATGAATCAGTTCAACTCTGGAGATGAAGATGTGTTGCAACATTTTGAGTCATAATTTTGTGCATTTAAAATTGTTTTTAGACATAGTTTTAAAAACCTGTCTCTAAAAACCATTTGCAAATACAGAAACCCGAGGCTGAGTTCATGAATAAGTAGAAAAAAATGCAGAATTTAATCACATTGTGTGTTTCTGGGTTTTATTTCTAGTAAAGTTGTTTAAAACTGCAACAAATAATTCTGAAGGGGCAGCACAAGGAATCATCCAGGTGGGATTTCTGTCCTCATATCTCCACAAACAAACTGTACCAAGGGAGGAAGAGAGCAGAGTTTATTTCAAATGGACTAAGGAGCTGCTGATTGGGAATTTAGCTCTCCGAAGTCCTTGGACTGACGAGGGTTGAACAATCTTCATCAGAAAATATGTGAAGGAATATTTCACACATCTGTGTAACTCAGACATTAAGCTCAGTTTAGTTTGAGGCTTCAGAGAAAGCATCAACAGATAAATCTGAGGACAGAGGGGAAGGAGGGAGGAACGGTGAAGAGGTCAGAGGAGGAGGAGGAGGTTAGCGGCTGATCATAGGGAGGTGAGGAGGAGCTGAAAGACAGCCATGTAGGAACACATGAAGGAATGAACTGTGTGTGTGTGTGTGTGTGTGTGTGTGTGTGTGTGTGTGTGTGTGTGTGTGTGTGTGTGTGTGTGTGTGTGTGTGTGTGTGTGTGTGTGTGTGTGTGTGTGTGTGTATTGGAATGAGCTGGGTCATCGTACTCCTTGTAATTTTACACCAGAAAGTAAAACTGATGACTCCCAACAGCTGCTGGTGCCATGGATACGAGAGGGCGGAGTAAAACCTGGAAATGAGGAGGAAACCAGAGACAGGGGGCCGAGTGTGAGAGATTTATACCGACTGAATCTGTCTCCACGATTACAGTTCTGCTCATCACAACACAACAATTTCTGATCAGACGCCCAACATCACACACTCCACAGACCCAGATCTGCGCATCTTAACTGCCTCCACCTTCAGGTACCAATGATGTTCAGCTCACGTCTTCTAGAAGTCACATCTGTAATGGAGGTCTTGAACACGGCTTATTCAGATTCCATGTGCTCTAATGAACAGAGGCCACCAACCGGTGATCACTGAACAGCCTTCATACAAGTATTTGAGATGAAACGCAACAAATCTGACAATACAGTTAAATCATCATCAACCTTTGGTCCAACGTTTCTTGGTACTAGTCCTCCTACTCCTGGTAGTAAAATGCCTGGTACTGCTGAACCTAGCTTTGGAGCAGAAGAGAACCCATCTTGACAAGTTTGTTTCCATATGGAGAGGAACCCAACTGTACCACACTGGTATAGCTCATCCTTTCAAGCAAATTCAATCTCCTTACTCAAGGTAGGTTGTTCAAGGATCCATCCTCAGTGGAGAGGTCAGATAAAGAAAGATTTGAAGACTTTGTGATTGCTCAACTTCATCCAGATTGGGACGATTGGGACACCCTCCTGAAGGCATGCATGGGAAGGAGCTTGCTTGTTGATGAGATCTTGGCTCCAGGGGTTCAGAAGGGCCAATTTATATTAAAAAAAAGCTTCAGGAAGCCATGTCCATGGGGGTCCAGTACCTACGGGAGCTAAGGGATTTCAGGGTCAGATGAGTTCGGGGACCTGGATGTGTCAATTCCCCTCATCATTTCATCATTTGGGTCTAGAGATATGAAATATCACCTCAGTAGTGGGTTAGGATCATTGCAGTCCTCGAACTCCTTCACCACATTAAGGTAGAGGGGTTTATTCACTGAGTGACGAAATGGTAACCTGCTTAGGTTGAATCTGGTCTTCAACATATTGGCATACACTGCAAATGAGTTTTCTTTGATATTAATTCTGCTTGGCAGTAAAAGTCCTTGCAGTTTATAGTGAGTAGTTTCTGATCAGAGGCTGTTAATGGGAGAATACACAACAGGAAGGCTCATTGTTGGTGAACATCTTCCGTTACAGATCAGAACAACTGAAACTCTGTCTTCTTGAACATTTGACCCTGCTGTCATTTCCTTCAAACTCCACATCCGGCTTCAAAATCAAAAATCTTACACCTAATCCTCACTGTGACTGCGAGCAAAGGCAAAGGGAGCTCTTATATTTACAAATGAAATGGAATTGGTTATCAGGTGTTATCAAGAAAGGAAAAGTCCGGAAGAGGTCAAACGAATCAGATTAAAAGCAAAAAGAAGAAACTTTTAGATTTAAAGGGGCAGAGATAGAGACGGTCAGTCAGGTAAACACATCCAGAAACAGGCAGATCCAGACAGAACCATGGTTACCAGGAAGAGAGAAACATTGTTTCATGAACTCTGGAGGAGTAACAAGGAGAGAGGAGCAGTTCTTATGAGACCAAACCAGCTGAGAACGGCCCACCTGTGAGTCTGATATTAACAAATATCTAAGGAAACACATGAGCATGAGAAGGGCAGTAAAAAACTTCATGTGGAATAACAGTACTCTATTCTCCTGTCAGGAAGATCTTCCTGATCGGTTCTGATCACGTTAAAGATGTTAAACATGTTGTTTACCTGTCACTTTTCTTATGCAGATTATTTTTCTGACATGTTTTTTTTTAGAAATAATTTATCTGTCTAAACCAAACCTCTCCAAAGTGAAGGCCAGTAAATGAATCAATGTGTAGAGGATGTATAAAGTAAACTTTTGATCCACAGCAGATGCTTGACTCAAGACCTTAATGGGCCAATGAAAGTGGAGACTAAATATTAAGGGTGGAGATAGATGAGACGAGAGAGAAACACCTGGAGTTTTCTATGTGGTTGATTTATTGCTAGCTCATCATCTTTCAAATGTAGCAACATCCTGAGATCTGACCAGAACCAGTATGACCACAACAGAACACAACCAACCCTGAACTTGACTGGCTTCATTTGAACTGGTCTGACCAATGCAAGACATGCCTGACCACACCAGAACTTAACTGATCAAAGCAAAACTGAACCAATAACACCAACACTCAGCTGACCCCGCTAATCACTGGACTGTGTATCTCAACCACACCAGAACTTTACCTGTCACTGGAAAACTGGTCTGACTGAACGAGAACTGGAATTTCCACTCCAAAACAGATCTACAATGAACTGGATGTGTTACAGTCATGAGCTCAGATGAATCAGGTGTTTGGTGTAATCTGGGATTCAGGTGACAAAGGATCGCAGTTGGCTTCTTGCTTTGATCAAAGCATCTCTTCCTATTGGCTGCTGGAGATTTGCTTCCTTCCTGTTTATATGTTTTTTCTTTTCTTTGTTGAATTGTGTGGAAAGACTTAGACTTTTTGTCTTCCTTTCGTCAGGAGGCGGTTGCTAGGCAGCACAGACGTTTGGGTGGTTCTCCAAAATGTCAATATGGCACCTCTGCTGCCCCCTGTTGATGCGGAGGTGTTTAGACGCTTCACACCAGCCTCACTGGAGGAAATTCAGCGAAAGCATGAAGCTGAAGAGAAGGAGCAGCAAATCAGAAAGGAGCAGAACATTGAGGTATTGATAACCTATTAGCTGTCAGTAACAAAATCAATCAGTACTACAATAACCAACCCTGATCTGATTGGTTATCCTCTTGCAGATAGCAGAGGAGGATCTTCCTAAACCAGCAAGTGACCTGGAAGCTGGGAAGCCCCTCCCCTTTATTTATGGAGATCCGCCCGCTGAGTTTCTCAACATCCCATTGGAGGAGCTGGATCCCTTCTACCAATCACAAAAGGTTTCACTCTCCACTGAAATTTGACTGTGCAACCTTCTAATCAGTAAATGTCACACTAAGTTGATCAATTTTCCATCAACAAAGTGAACTTCCAATTATCTGTTTGTTATCTGATCTTTATTTGACATCAGACATTTTTACATTGATGTTCAGTCTTGGTTAAAGACTCAGATAAAAAAAAAATATCAGGAAGTTCAGTTCAAGCTTAATTTGTGTGATTTTAAAGCTTTAGATATTATCAAACATAAAACTAACTGGAATAACTGGTATTTGGTATCTACAAATGAAAGTTATCATTTGAATTAGGATGTATAAAAATCAAACTGAAGGTAATAAATGTATTTGAGAAAATCAGTTTGACTCCATTCTTTCTGTTTGTCCTGTTTCTTTGCAGACCTTCATCGTTCTCAGTAAGGGAAATGTCATCTACAGGTTCAATGCTGAACCAGCCTGTTACGTGTTGAGTCCCTTCAGCCCACTGAGGATCTTCTCCATCAGGATCCTCATCCATTCATATCCTCTAACACTGTTTCTGCTGTCAAAGCTTTTCTGTAGAAACCAAAGGTCTTGAAAACATCTGGACTAAGACAGCAGTTTTTTCTGGCTCCTGACCTCCTGATCGTAGTTGCAGCCTTTTAAAATCCACAGTGTGCTGGAAGGTTACCCCAGAATGGTAATTTCCTGTTTGAAACTGAGGAACCTCTTCCATCAGGGGCTAAAATTGCTGAAATAAAACAAGAGTCAGTGTTGCATCTAGCCTGCTGCAAAAAAAGCAGCATTCCTATGATAATTGTGTGCAAAAGTTCATTCATATTCTCCGAATGTCAGAAAACCCAAATTTGCAATTGTGGTGTTTCCATTATATCAGACATGAATGAGTTTGTGCTTGTCATAAATGATTAAAACGTACTGGTTAGTTTTCCTTAAAACTAAAACTTTATTCAGCTTGTTCATCATGGTGACGATCCTGACTAACTGTGTGTTCATGACCATGAGCGATCCTCCACCGTGGAGCAAGACAGTGGAGTAAGCACACACACACACACACACACACACACACACACACACACACACACATGCCTGAGTTTATGGAAAAACGTTTTGTGCCACTGGTGAAACAAAAACAAAAACATAAGGTGCCACAATTTTGACTTTCACCTCCATAATCCATAGTTATAAAATGTCAAAAACTTGGCCTCAACATACAAACTCAAAATTAAGTGTTAAGTGATTCAGTGTTTCATCTTGCAAAACCGTAACTATTGAAAACAAAGTAAGAGTTCTGACTTATAATCACCAATTTGAGAATCAGTCCTAAGTGATAATGGCATTGATACTTTGTCGTCAATTCCAACCTTGAGATGCAAAGTTAAGGTTGAAATTCAATTTTGTTAAGAAAAACAAAAAATATAAAAATTGAGAAAATAAATAGCACTCTGAAACTTATATTCATGACATACTGTTCCTTTTTTGTTTCCTGCCTTCCAAAATTGCTGACCTTTGGTTATTTGATAGTGATATTGTGCAGGTTTTTTTTCACAGTGTGTAAAGGGTTGGAAAAATATATAATTTCGGCCCAAATTTTCAGTTCAGAAGAACATGTAAATAGGTAAGGGAAGGTAAGTTTATTGAAATGGCACATTTTCAGCAACAAGGCAATTCTAAGTGCCTTTCATGAATTAGAAGGAAATACAAACAAAACCAAAGAAAGACAAAAAGGTAAAAGTATAAAACTACATATTGGTTCCCCATGTTTAACAACATACTCAGTATGTTGGGTTCTCGTCTCAAATATGCCTTTGTGTTGTTGCACAGATACGTATTCACGGGCATCTACACGTTTGAGGCAACCATCAAAGTTTTATCCAGAGGGTTCTGCGTAGGAGACTTCACCTTCCTGAGAGATCCGTGGAACTGGCTGGACTTCATGGTCATCAGCATGGCGTAATAATAAAAAACTTCCTGGAGAGATTATATTTCATCAAACCTAGATTTGCTGAAATGAACTTTTCTCTGAGATGTCTTCAAATGAAGATAAATGTGAGGATAATGAGGAATATCTCTGTTTTACAGATACCTGACAGAGTTTGTTGACTTGGGAAACGTATCGGCACTGAGGACGTTCAGAGTTCTTCGAGCCCTGAAAACCATCACAGTAATCCCTGGTCAGTATGTACGTTTCATTGCGAAAAAGAGCCTGGTGGTTGGAGTTGTGATATTTTTGGGACTATTAGAACTTATGAGGAACTTGACAAACCAGATAAAAAATAACTTCATATCTATATCATGGGTTCTGATATGGATAAGACAGCAGTCTACATTATATTAGGACCGAAAGAGAAACTGATGTTTTCTGTAGGTTAAAAATTAAAAAAGTGGATAGTTTTCTTCAGTTACCCAGACTAAGAAACCATTTTGAGGTTCGTAAAGACAAAGAAACCCATTAGACAGTTCAGAAAGGAAGTTGTGGAGATGTTTATAGTAAGGTTAGGTTCTACAGCATCCCAAGTTTTGAACATGTCACAGAACTCTGTTCAAGCCATCATCTGAACATGGAGAGTGGAAGAACCAGCCCGCCAAAACATGGACATCCACCTAAACTGTCAGTGAGTAGAGCACTGATTAGAGATATATGGAAACTTTTAAAGAACTGCAGAGATCCAAAGCTCAGGTGGGACAATCTGCCCAAGGAACAATGAACAGCCTTTGACTCCAAACAACATAGAGAAAACAACAAAGTGAAATGGATTATAATGCAAATGTGGACAGTAGTGTGTAAAAGTAGCAGACTGCGGAAAATGGGTCAATATGTCCTAAGCCTATAGCAGCTGCAGTTTTATAACCTAAATCAGTCTAACTATAAAATGTTTACGAAAAGGGAAAGTTTTAAGCCTTGTCTTAACCGTAGACAGGATGTCTGCCTCATGGACGAAAACTGGGAGCTGGTTCCACAGGAGAGGAATCTTGACAATTCAATAATTACACTGTAAATGAATAATTGTGACACTGGCAGTTAAAGCTGACTCTGATATTTCTTTTGCAACCTTCTCTGCAGGTTTAAAGACGATTGTTGGAGCGCTCATCCAATCAGTGAAGAAGCTGCGTGATGCCATGATTCTGACTGTGTTTTGCCTCAGTGTCTTTGCTCTGATTGGTCTTCAGCTATTCATGGGAAACCTCAGGCAAAAATGCGTACTGATCCCACCGCTATTACGCAACGACACATCAGAGGGCGCTTTCAACATCAGTTTCCACGAAAACAACAGCAGTGACTTTGATTTCTACACACACATTAACAACCCAGGTAGCATGTTGAGTATTTTACCTCACAAATCATAATCATCCGCCTGCTCAAATGCAAACATCTACCTATCCTTGTGTCTCACAGATAATTATTACACCCTACCTGGTCAACTTGATGCTCTGCTGTGTGGAAACAGCTCTGATGCAGGGTAGCTTCAACATTACAATTATCATTAACATTATTGATTATGGTGATAATGATGATGATGATGGTGTATCCAGGACCTGTCCAGATGGATACATGTGTCTGAAGGCAGGGAGAAACCCAAACTATGGGTATACCAGCTACGACAGTTTTGGTTGGGCGTTTCTGTCTCTGTTCAGACTCATGACCCAGGACTTCTGGGAAAACCTCTTCCACCTGGTCAGTACCCTACAGCTCCCTAATGCTGAGGGTAGTCCTAGCATCATCTCACCTCTGTTTGTCTGCGTAGACGCTGCGAGCTGCAGGTAAAACCTACATGATCTTCTTCGTGGTCATCATCTTCCTTGGTTCCTTCTACCTCATTAATCTCATCCTGGCGGTGGTTGCCATGGCGTACGCTGAGCAGAATGAGGCTAACATTGCCGAGGCCAAACAACAAGAAGAGGAATATGCCCAGATTCTGGAGGCGCTGAAGCAGAGAGAAGAGGAGGTCAGATGTGATGAGGAGAAACCCCCCATGACATTTCAGGACAAAGCTGAATGTTTGTTTGTTTTTCATCTTTACAGCAAGCGGCCAAGAGGGCGGAGCTCTTGGAGAATCAAGACCCCGCATTACAAAGCCAAGAGGAGCATAAGAACATGGAAGGTACTCAGACACACTGAATATACTGGGGTTACTGACTCTGGTTCTACCACTCATAATAAGTCTTGAGGTTTCTTCTGGTATAGATGTCTGAATTTGAAGTACTCAAAAAAAATTGCACCATTCAGTTGAATTTACCTTACATGTTTCTGTAAGGATTCCCATACATAAAATTAACTGAATTTACAGATTAAGAAAAAAAAAACTAATTGGTGCTTAGTTACTCCAAACACGTACATTTCACCTTACTCAGCAGCTTTGTGTTTCAGATGACCAGAGACCATGTCCTCCATGCTGGTATGTGTTTGCTAACATCTTCCTGAAGTGGGACTGTTGCAGCTGTTGGCGATGGCTGAAAAAGCTTCTGTATACTATTGTCATGGATCCATTTGTGGACCTCGCCATCACCATCTGCATTGTCCTCAACACCGTCTTCATGGCCATGGAACATTATCCAATGACTGAGGAGTTTGAAGATCTTCTCAGCACTGGAAATTTGGTCAGTAACAGAGGAGAAACTGAGTCAAAGTCTACAGAGTAAGGTTGAGTCCAATGAATTAATATTGTATTTTGGTGTAACATTTGGTAGAAGGTTGGCTTAGATGTTCTGAGGTTGAGTAGCAGGGTATGCTAACAGGTTAGGCTGGTGTTTTTTAATGCTGGTTCTGAGTTCCCACTGCCTTGCATCAGCTGGTGATGTTACTCCTAAAGTAAATCATTTTTTGTCTGATGTCTGATCCCCAGGTCTTTACTGGGATCTTTACAGCTGAGATGGTTCTCAAACTTTTGGCGATGGATCCATATTATTACTTCCAGGTCAGGATTATATAGCAATTAAAGTGGAACAGTTTTTATGTTGAGCAACTGCTCAAATGGTTACAGTCTCTTGTTTTCTTGGTTACAGGTGGGCTGGAACATCTTTGATAGCATCATTGTCACCATGAGTTTGGTGGAGCTAGGACTGGCTAATGTTCAGGGTCTGTCAGTGTTGCGGTCCTTCAGATTGGTCCGTTCATCACTTTCTCACCATAATTAAGCTGTGACCCCAGTTCTGTATATTTCTGTCCTCATATGTCCATCTTACCATGTTATCTCCAGATGAGAGTGTTTAAGCTAGCCAAGTCGTGGCCGACTCTCAACATGTTGATAAAGATCATCGGCAACTCTGTGGGAGCCCTGGGGAACTTGACGCTGGTTCTCGCCATCATTGTCTTCATCTTCGCTGTCGTTGGGATGCAGTTGTTTGGAAAGAGCTACAAAGACTGTGTCTGCCGCATTTCAGTAGACTGTGAGCTTCCTCGCTGGCACATGAACGACTTCTTTCATGCCTTCCTCATCATCTTCAGAGTTCTGTGTGGCGAGTGGATTGAGACAATGTGGGACTGTATGCAAGTTGCAGGGGAAGCTATGTGTCTGATTGTCTTCATGATGGTACTGGTGATTGGAAACCTGGTGGTAAGTCTGTGCAGAAAACTCTTTCTGAGTTTGGTTGGTTTTTAAAAAGTTTCAAAACATGTTCCTGATCTTGTTTCAGGTCCTGAATCTGTTCCTGGCCTTGCTGCTGAGCTCATTCAGTGGGGACAATCTTGCAGTTACAGAAGATGAAGGAGAAAACAATCTCCAGATTGCGATAAACCGGATCAGCAGGGCTGTAGCCTGGACCAAAGCCGGGTTCCTGAAACACATCTGGACTTTGGTGGGAAAGAAAACAAATGTGAACTCAGACACGAATGGTGGGAGCAGACATTGTTTGTTAACATATAAATAGTCATATGAGGTTTGTTTTTTGTTCTTAATAGTTATTTTTGTCCTTGTACTTGAAATCAATGTTTTTAGCTGTACCCTGCGAAGACGGCGAAAAATCAAAGGAAGCTTTAGCTATGACGATCGTGAATTCTGAGCAGCCGACGGTTCCAGTTCCCAAAGTTGATCTGTCATTCCTGAGCAGCTACTACCATAACATCAGATGTCTGAAGGTCCCCATTGCTGAAGCCGAGTCTGATTTTGACATGCCTGAAAATGAAGACGATGAAGATGAAGATGAAGATAATGAGGAGGATGACATAGAAGAACAGCTTTCACAAGTAATCTTGGGTTTTGGGTTCTGTTGAGGAATTAGATTTTCCTGCAGTAGTCTACCTTTTTGTCACAGTGGATAAATTATGAAGTCATTTAAATGTTTTTAAAAATAACCTTTTAATGCTACGATCTGTCTATGCTCAGGGTGATGAGTCTTCGGTCTGCAGCACTGTGCAGAGAGCTCCTGAAGTCCAAAAAATAGAAGAGGTAGAAGAAACTCCAGAGGACTGCTTTACAGAAAGTAAGTGCACTGAGAAAATATAATGTGTTGTATCCATTTAATTTAGGTTGTACAGGACCTAGTGTGTCAGCTACAGAAGAATATTACGTTTTTAGCAACCAATGGCCCCTTCAAGGAAAGTTTCACAACTACACAGAACACCAGAAAGAAATGGAGAACAAAAAGATAAAAACTGAAATAATAGCAAAGAATGGAAAGTTCCTCTTTGCCCATCTACACTGCAGTCTTTTACATCAACTCCCCATGCTGCCAACTTCAGAAGTTCTCTGATGACTCTCCCATAGCTGGTTTCATCATAGATTCAGAGTACAGACATTGGACTGGTGTTACTGGAACCGCTTCCTCATCAATGCGGGGGAAATCCAAGCTGGTGGTGGACCTCCACAGGCGCAGACCCACCTAACTAACACCGATGAAAATCCAGAGAGTGGACATTGAGATAGCGGACTCTTATAAGTACCTAGGTGTTCGCCTGAACAGTTTTCTATAGCTGTGGCCATGTTTCACTTTGGGACTGCGGTTCTTTTGGTGATGCGTTATTTTTGGGCCAAACATACTTTTTGGATGACCCAGAAGCTTGAAGGCTGAAACTAAAAGGGTGTGAACAGTTATGATCAAACAAACTTGGTTGTTTTTCAGTTGACTTGTGTAAAGTAAATGCTCTGAAGTTATTTCAGCACATTTTGCATGAAAAACAGCTGGTAACAGGAGTGTGTAAACATCATACATCTGCTGTCCATTCAGTCCCTTGAACACTACTATGTTTGAACTGTATGGGTTTCTATTGCAGAGTGTTACAATCGCTGTCCCTGTCTGGATATAGACACGACCCAGAGCAAAGGAAAGATCTGGTTTAATTTCAGGAAAACTTGCTTCACCATCGTAGAGCACAACTACTTCGAGACATTCATCATCTTCATGATCCTGCTGAGCAGTGGAGCTCTGGTAAACTCTATCCCACAATATTTAACATAATATTACACTAACTCTAAGCATAATCCCTTGTTGATGTGTTGATCTTTTTGACATCTTAGGGTTTTACTCTGAGATATTTTATTGGTTGGTTCAATGGGGCTGAGCAGGTCTCAGCAAACTAATCTGATGGTTGGTGTGGCTATCTGTGGACTACAGCATGGCTGACAGTGTGACTACTAACATGACTGCTAAACATACACAGGTGAGATGATTTGACTTTATTAACCCCTTCAAAACAAAAAGTGTAATATGAATGACTAACAAAAGAACCTTGTTTGGTAACTGGAAGGTTGCAACTTTTACTCTGATTATTTGATAAAAGACTGAGTCCCATCTTATCCCATTTTCAAAATTATACAACATATTTTCTTAGTTTAGTCTTAAATTGTATGTTTTTGTTTTTAAACTGTAAGAGTTTTTTATTTTATTTTATTATGTTGTGTTTTAATGTACAGCACTTTGTATCAGCTGTGGTTTTTTAAAGTGCTTTATAAATAAATGTTGGTATATGGTAATGGTATGGTACTTTAAGCATTTTTTTCAAGCCTGGAGAGCTTTTGATAAAATTAAATTAAGTTACATATAAAAAATATTAGTGTCGGAAAAGTTTTTCCCATTTTTACCGATATTTTGACAGTTTATCATTGGTGATGAGCTCAGTGTTTAGAGGTTCAAAGGTCTCCTTGCCATCACCCTAATCTCACTGATTAGAGTGAAATATGTTGGTAAAATTATGATTACAGCAGAGACTGCCCATTTGCAATATCTTTGTTATTTTAGACCTAAGTTGCAAGAGTATGAACAATTTTGAGCCTAACTGTACTGATACATTTCAGAAGAGTCTTAATTTGTAACCTTGGCAAACAGAATAGGTCCAGATTATCTCTTAATTTAAGTTATTAATAATATTATCTGGGCTTCTCAACAGGGCTTGGTACCATTTTCCAGAACATTGGCCTGATAGTACATCCCCAACTCTGATATATCTACTGGATAATATTTATCCATTTCACAAACACCTCTGTCAGTACTAGATGAAGATTGTGAATATTAATTCATGACATATTAAATGATGAAGTTTTATCCATTAAAAACTCCAATATCTTAACAGGCCTTTGAGGACATCTACAGTGAGCAGCGCCGTGTAATCAAGATAATTCTGGAATATGCAGATCAGATTTTCACCTACGTGTTTGTGGTGGAGATGATTCTCAAGTGGGTCGCTTATGGATTCAAGACCTACTTCACCAACGCCTGGTGCTGGCTGGACTTCCTCATCGTAGATGTAAGAAACTGATTAATCCTGCATAAGTACTCCTTCGTATTTCCACCCAAAGTCTTCCTGTAAAGGTTTAGCTCATCTACACATGTTGTTTTTCAGGTGTCTCTGGTGTCACTGACAGCAAACATCCTGGGATACTCTGAGCTGGGAGCTATCAAGTCTCTGAGGACTCTGAGAGCATTAAGGCCCCTCAGAGCCTTGTCTCGCTTTGAGGGCATGAGGGTAAGACTGGCAGGTTAAACAGTGACAGATGGATAGGCAACTGTCTTGTTTTTGGTTGGTTTAGCATTTCACTCACTACTGTTGTATCTTTTGGCCTGTAGGTGGTGGTTAATGCACTGGTTGGTGCCATCCCCTCCATCTTCAACGTGCTACTGGTCTGTCTGATCTTCTGGCTCATCTTTAGCATCATGGGTGTGAACCTGTTTGCAGGGAAGTTTTATTACTGCTTCAACGAAACATCAGAGGAGTATTTCTTTCCTGAGGAAGTCAACAATAAAACCCAGTGTCTCGATCTGATTGAGAAAGGTTTCTCCGAGGTCCGTTGGAAGAACACAAAGATCAACTTTGACAATGTTGGGATGGGCTACCTGTCTCTGCTGCAAGTGGTCAGTCAGAAGGCCAACATTTTTTTGTTTTTTTTTACCAGTTAACATTCACATAGCTTTAAATTTGTAAAACAAATTGTGCGTTGTTTTCTTTAGGCCACATTTAAAGGTTGGATGGACATCATGTATGCAGCTGTGGACTCCAGAGAGGTCAGAACTTCTCATATTGTTACTGGTACAGTTCCTGGTCTTAGGAATTGAGTTTTTAATGGTGTTGATGCTGTAACCAGAAGCTTTCCTAGTCCCAGAACTGGGGAAAACTGTTGCTGTTATCCTGTGAGATGTAACTATGTTTTCTCTGCATACTGAGATTTCATCCTTCTTGGTTTAGGTGGAGTCCCAGCCAATGTATGAGGAGAACCTGTACATGTACATGTACTTTGTCTGCTTCATTATCTTTGGGTCCTTCTTCACCCTCAACCTCTTTATAGGAGTCATCATCGACAATTTTAACCAGCAGAAAGCAAAGATAAGTTTCTTGTCAATGACCCTATATTCAGTAACTTTCTCTTTTCCTCTATCAGCCATTTAATATTTATGTTTGGGTGTTTACCTCGGAGGAACAGACATATTTATGACAGAAGAACAGAAGAAATACTACAACGCCATGAAGAAACTGGGATCCAAGAAGCCTCAGAAGCCTGTTCCCCGGCCTACAGTATGTTCAAGAACCTTCTGGAGAACTTAAATAAACCAATCCTGTAAATATTAGTATGACAGATGTTGAGCAACTCTATTTCTGTTTCTGTCTAGAACAAGTTCCAGGGTCTAGTCTTCGATCTTGTGACCAAGCAGTTTTTTGATATCCTCATCATGGTGTTGATCTGTCTCAATATGGTGACGATGATGGTGGAAACAGATGAGCAGAGTCCTGAAAAGGAAAACATCCTGTACTGGGTCAACCTTGTCTTCATTGTCATCTTCAGCACGGAGTGCTGTCTCAAAATGATCGCTTTACGAAAGCACTACTTTAATGTCGGATGGAACATATTTGACTTTGTAGTGGTTATATTGTCCATTGTTGGTGAGGAGGAAGCAGATTAGATGGTTTTGTTATGTTTAACAGAACATTTTTAAAAACTTCCCCGTTTTTTCTTTCTCTCAGGCCTTCTTCTTGCTGATATCATTGAGAAGTACTTCGTTTCTCCCACTCTCTTCCGTGTGATCCGACTGGCTCGCATTGGGCGGATTCTTCGTCTCATTCGTGGAGCAAAAGGAATTCGAACACTGTTGTTTGCCTTAATGATGTCTCTTCCTGCCCTCTTCAACATTGGCCTCCTTCTCTTCCTCATCATGTTCATCTTCTCCATCTTTGGGATGTCTAATTTTGCTTACGTGAAGAAGGAGAGCATGATTGATGACATCTTTAACTTTGAGAGCTTTGGGAACAGTATGATCTGCCTGTTTATGATCACTACGTCAGCTGGATGGGATGGACTGCTGAATCCCATCATGAACACACCTCCAGACTGTGATCCAGAATTTGAAAACCCAGGCACATCTGTTAGAGGAAACTGCGGCAGCCCGGCAGTGGGCATTGTCTTCTTTACTTCATATATCATTATGTCTTTTCTGGTGGTGGTTAACATGTACATCGCCATTATCCTGGAGAACTTTAACGTCGCCACAGAGGAGAGCGCCGACCCACTTTCTGAGGATGACTTTGATATGTTCTATGAAACCTGGGAGAAGTTTGACCCTCGAGCTTCACAATTCATACACTACAGGTGAGACCCATCAGGTGAATGACCTCCTGTGAGACTTGGCTTCCTGTCCTGGTGAACCTGATTGCACTCTGATTTGTTTCGCAGTGAGCTGTCAGACCTGTGTGATGCTCTACAGGATCCAATGAGGATTCCCAAACCCAACACCATAAAACTGATACAAATGGACCTGCCTTTGGTTCCCGGAGACAAGATCCACTGTATGGACATCCTGCTGGCACTCACTGCAGAGGTAATATCACCCATATTATCTTTTTTCCTTGGAGACATATGTAGTGTTTCTCCACAAAAAGGATACTCTGTGTAGTTACGTTCCTGTGCCTTTGAATGTTGGTGTTTTGTAAAGAGCCCACATCTACTTCCATCCGTTGTAGGAACCAAGCATGCATTATCAACAGGGGGCATTACACAACACATAAAAAGAGCATAGTAGGAAAATCCACAAAGTGGAAAAAAGTGTTTCTATCTACATGCTTAGCTGAAGAAAGTTGCTTCGGGCATGTAAACTCCTCTTTTATTTTGGTTGATTACAAGTGAGACATGTTGAGAGATGTCAATCTCATTCTTTTGCAAACACAAGCGGCCAAAGTGAGTTTCCTCTGCAGAGCGTCTCGCCTCTCAGAAATAGGGTGATAAAGCTTGGTCATCTGGGAGCAACTCAGAGAAGAGCCACTACTTCTCCACACTGAAAGGAGCCAAATGAGGTGGCTCTGGCATCTGGACACCTCCCTGGTGAGGTGTTCTGGGCATGTCTCACCTGGAGGAGACCCTGAGAAAGACACAGGACACGTTGAGGGACTATGTTTCTTGGCTGGCCCAGGAATGGCGTTGGATTCCTCCGAAGGTGCTAGTCCAAGTGGCTGGAGAGAGGGAAGTCTTGTCCTCATTGGTTAGGCTGCTTCCTCCACAACTCAACACCAGATAAGTGGTACATAACAGATGGATAGATATGTTGATTTTAGTGTTATCTGAACCCAAACCTGCAGGGGCTTGTCATGCTGGGGTCTAGTTTTCGTACCCACATGCAAGGACACAATCAGGAGAAGCGTTTGATAAATGATAACTTTAATGAAATATTGAGGAAGTGAGGAGAAGGGGTTCGGGGAACAGGGAAGGAACCAGGTCTTCTGACTGTCAATGAAATGAAGGTGGTTAGTGGTGAGTTCAAGGCTGTGGGAATCAACGGCATGGGTGGCAGATAAGGTGTCTTACGGTTTGGAGGTCGCGGCAAGAGTTTTGGATGGTGTCATACAAGTGGTATACAGGCACCGGATGACTGAAGAGTCGGAGAACGTTGGAGGGCGGAACAGGTAAGGTCTGGCGGCGGACAACGGAGGTGCGATCCACAGGAAAGGCCAGAGACGCAGCCGTCGGGCTTAGTTGGATCCTGGTAGCTCCTGGGCTTCTGGAGATCTCTGGATCAGTGGTTCACCTACGCAGGGAAACACAACGAGCAATTACTCAAGAAAAGATAACTCGGAGGGCCTTCTAGGGAAACGTTTTACCATAATTAGTAAACACTCAGGCACTGGAGTGATGGCCAGCCGCCTCTTAAGTACTGCACAGCAGTCCTCTCTAAATAGCCAACAGGTGTGTCCAAAGTCGTCAAACACCTCTCTCCAGGGACCCAGGCACCCGGCGACACCTGGTGGAGAGGGGGGGAAGCAGCAGGCGCACCCAACACAAAACCCAAGAAGGAAAAAACAAAACAAACAAAGCTAGACCCTAACAGGGCTGGAGGGATGCAGATCAGTCCACCCAGGAGTTAGTAGTGGGTCTCTTGGTTCTCTTGTCATTCCAGGTATCTTCAAGTCATAAATGTGCCACTTCACCTTTACTGACACTCACAAAGTTGATCAAAGCTACTAGCTGATCTGCCTTGTCTGTCTCTGGGTTTTGAAGAAGTATTTGGTAAAACCAATTCTTTGGACAGATTAAAGACCTTTTCCACTTACGGTCATCCGTATCAAGTTTTAACTTCTATTTGGTCTGGATTTCTGGTTAAAACTCTCTCAACAACAGAATTAAACTACAGTAACAATTGGAGACCAAAATGTGTGAGAGATCTTTGAACACCTCTGTACAGATATTTTCTTTTAATATTTCCAGGTTTTGGGTGAATCTGAGGCAATGGACGCTCTAAAAGCCACAATAGAGGATAAGTTCATGGCCAACAACCCCACAAAGGTTTTATTCTTATTTTTATTTTATTTTTTTGTCATAGTCTAAGTCAGGGGTCTTCAATGTTTTATCAGCCCTAGTTATGGCCTAACAATGACACTGCCATTAACAAACTGTTATCAGAGCTAGAATGCGTGTGTCTATACATTATTTTGTGCCTTTGTTTATCAGTTTGTTTCATGTTGGATTCATGCGATGTATAACTTTGAATTAAAAAAAACAAAAAAATCTCAGTGCTCACTGAGGGCCCTGACCAACACATTGAAGACCCCTGAAAAAAATACCAATATAATCTATAAAACATAGCCCTTGTATAATGAAAGTAATTGCATTTAATGTTGTTATTCATTTTTGCAGAAGTTGTATGAACCAATCAGCAACACTTTGCGTAAGAAACACGAGGATCTGGCAGCAATAGTGATCCAGAGAGCCTACAGGAGACATCTTCTGCAGCGAGTGATCAAACTGGCGTCCTACAAGTTCAAAGAGAGGACAGGGGGACAGCGAGACGATCTGTCTCCACCAGAGACAGAAGGATTTCTCTGTAAACGAATTGACCAGCTGTATGGAGACAGTGAGACGGCTCTGGCTGCTCCAGCTGAGGACCAGACTGTCCAGATGGAACCGCAGAGGGACATTCTCCTCCACTCTGCTCCTCCGCACAGCGACTGCAACTTCCTACACGATGAGAGCCTGACAGAGACGATGATACAGCTGCAGACAAACTCAAATCAGGAATGTTTCCTGTCAAAGGAGCAGCAGACTGACTAACCCAGATGACTCTTCTCTGTTTAAAAGAGCTTTCTTCAGTTCAGTTTGACACGGAAACCCAGAAAGAAAGTGACTCTGGGTTATTAATGCCACAAAAGAAACAAATAATAATGTTTCCAAACAGCTCTTCACTTCACAGCCAAGACACCTGTTCTTATCCTTCCTTGTTTCTTTCTTCTGATTGGTGGATATTGATGTGATGAAAAGCTGAAGAAACCAATGTCTGCTAAAATTGAAGTAGCAAACAGCCATTCAGAAAGGTGTGGATCAGGTGAAGAAAGTGGTTATGTACCATTAACCAGCCAGTGGAGCATCAGATAGTTGGAGCTTTGGAGCATGGGCTGCATGAACGCCCACTTTCACCATGTCACTCATATTCATATAAGCAGGCGGCTTAATGCAGAACCTAAATGTCTTAAATTAACGAGTAATGTCAGTTAATCTGCTGGACAGCAGGAGATCCAGGCAGTGGGTTAATCAGCAGGTGTTCAGGATTTTGTTCCGGTTCAGTAACGATGAAATAAACAGAGTTGTGACAGCTGACACCTGGTTTAAGGTGAGGCACCTCCTTCCACCAGCAGACACCCAGCCCTGCATGAAGGAGGAAAACTCCTCCATCAGTCCGCAAGCTGTCACCCAGCAGACTGCAAACTGGAGGTGACAATAACTGACTGCGATGTCATCACAAGTGTAAAATGTGGGTCATTCGTAGCTGAATAAAGGTTAAACCAAAGAATTTTACTGTGAATGTTATAACAATGTTACTGCGCTTTATTCTTCGTTCCTTTCTTTCTTTCTTTCTTGCTTCAGTGCACGAATCTGTACTCAGATTAAACGTTTGTCCTTGTTCTGTAAAGGAATTCAACCTTTTTTTCCCCTTATGAAATAATGTTGCATCATGTGATTGTTAACTTTAACGGATGAATCGGTATATTTGAAAGATTTCACCTGCAATAACATCTATGCAATTAAAGCACCAGATTGTATTGAGCATGATTTCAGGAATTTTTGTTTAAATAGTTTTGTGTGCATCATGTACCATGGCATGGATGCTGAACCTGCATTTACTTTCTTCTCTGACCGGAACTCAAGTTTAAAATAATAGTTTTATTGCTGACTATAGGTAGTGTTAAATAAGATTCTGTCCAACACAAATGTGCCGGAGTTGGTCTGGTAAATCAGTGGAGGAGGTTATGTTCTTCTGGAGAAACACAATCTGTGAAGTAGCTGCAGACAAACTGTAGCTCCTGCAGGGGCAGTATTATGTATTTTCCAGGAACATAGTACCAGTACCATTTTATAGCACAATCAAGCAGCAATGATGCTTTTGGTTGAAATGTTATAAATTGTATGTCAAATATGAGTTGAAAGTAATTTAATTTTGCAACTTGATGCCTTAAAATTAGCCGACGTCTCCTTAAGAAGCTCCTCCTTCCAACACTTTAATACACAGCGCTACAACTGAAGAAACACACACTAGCCAGTGGCAGAGCCAGTTTGGAGCACAACATCCATATTTTCCAAATAATTTACAAATAAAATATTTTTTGGAAGTGAATAAATATGTGGCTGTATTTATGAATTCATGATAAGAACACAAACAACTCCCAGGTTGCATCAGACTGGAGGAAATAAAAGCTTTTAGTTGGGAACTGATAATTATGTGGCTTCCTGTGTGTGTGTGTGTGTGTGTGTGTGTGTGTGTGTGTGTGTGTGTGTGTGTGTGTGTGTGTGTGTGTGTGGTGTCTGAGAAGACACACTTGCTAACCTCTCATGTTCCAGTCAGAGAAGCAAAGCTGAAGACGGCAGACGGACCCAGAGAGATGAAGACAAGCTGGAAAACAGACCGATAGGTAACCGTTCTGCTGGGAAGCGGATGTTCACCGGATTTAGTTTGGAAAAAGCAGAAGAAGGTAAGCTTGAATCAAATGTTTCAGATGGAAGCGAGGCGTGATATGAACCCTGTGTTGTGTGTGTGTGTTGTGTGTGTGTGTGTGTGTGTGTGTGTGTGTGTGTGTGTGTGTGTGTGTGTGTGTGTCTGTATGTGTCTGTGTGTGTGTGGTGGAGCATGCAGAGCTGAGATTACACAGTGGAGTCAAACCTTGATCTGTTGGATGGGTTTTTGATGATTATGGTTTCTAAAACCAACTTCTCCACTTTCATCCGGAAACCTTCTCTCCGATTTACATCTCGTTTTAGGTCAAATCATTTGTTTTACGCAGGTATGGATTATTATATTTACATTTTCTTGAAGTGAAAGTAGAAAAGCATCCCTGGTTTTAAGACTAACCAGGAGGAACTAGTTCTGGTTCAGGTGTGCTCCTAATGAAAACTCCAATTTATGAAAGATGCGATTATATTTGGGCTTTATGTAAGATAATTTAACAGATTTAGTGCTCAAATGCAGCTGCTTAAGCACAAAAAATGAAGGACTCTTTTTGAACTGAAGCAGACAATCAGAAACAAGCAAGAAATCACACTGATAAAAAAAAATCTTACTAAAATGGATTCAAAATTACTGGGGAAGTTAGTGAAGGGATGCCGGGTCGCAACTACATATTACTTAGGTGGATGTGAAAACATAAATAAAGTTACTGCAGCTGAACTTAGATCCCTTATGCTGTGTCATGAGCTCATGGGTGGAGGAGGAGAGGGATGAACAGGAAGCAAGACGTTAACCGTTACCATAGAGTCTGATATCACAGGCATCCATCACTCCTTCCCACTGAAGCAGATGATACCGATAACCTCCCATGCCTAAAATAGAAAGCCCAGAGAGTATAAAGATTATGAGAAAGCGGAACCAGGCGTTCTTTGTTCCGCAGTGCTTGAGTCGGCAGCCGCATGAGGATGCTGAATCAACAGAGGACCGCACCCTGAAACCCAGGGAAGGCGAAGACTTCACTCTGCTCAGTAAGGAACCAGATCCGTTAGCCCACAACCCGGGTTTCTGATCAGACAGGTGTCCTACGCTCAACCCAAAGATCATCACCATGCCACTGCAGACTTAGAGAACAGACGGAGATCACAGAGAGATCAGGAACTGAGTCCACGGAGGACAGTCAGCAGTTCAACTTCGTTCTGTTCTAAAAAGCATCTTGCCACACCAGGACAGTATTTCAATTATAATTCCATTATTAATAGATGCTGTATGTCAATCTTCCCCTGCTAAAGCTTGCTAATAAAATATAAACATCTGATTGATGTGGACAATTAAATTACTTGAGTCAATTTATGAGTTACTTCCTCTGATTAAAGTAAAATCAGTGGCCATGATTCTGGAAATCAGGGTGCTTCAGACGTTTCTTTGGTGTCTACAAAATACTGACCTTGGGATTCATGCCGAGTCTCTAAAATATATCCATACTGTAACAAGTGCGTGTTGTTGAATGAGAGAGAGCAGGGCTACTCAACTGACTGTTTTTTTAACTGAAAAGGGTCATAGCTTCTGGACAGGAGGTAGTCAGAGTCTGGACGCAGCTCTCCCGACGCCAGCTTAAACAGATTGTTCTCTCCATACTTAGCTGGAGTAACACTCAGGAGTTAGAGACATTCTGGACCCGTTAGTTGGAAAGCTGGTCAGTAGTTAGTCAGTGAGGATGTAGGTGTGGTTAACTATTGCACAATAACTCATAATTTAGTGATTTTGAATTTAAAAAAAAATTAACAGAAGTCTCACAGCTGGAGTTATATTTGTTAAAAACAAAGAGTGAAACAGAAGAGGACCAAGAATTGATCCCAGAGGTATACCAAGGGAAAGTTTGTATCTGGAAACTGATGTCTGAAGAAAGAAAGGTGGTTTTTACTGACCAGAGACACAGACACAGAAACTCATAAGAAAAAACATTAGAAAATACAGCAACTAAAATGCTGCAGTCACAGAAAATAAAAGCAAAAACATACAACCAACATAAAAATCCCCCCAAAAAATATTTCAACTACTGCAAAAATGCAACCACAACAGATAGAAGCAAAAAGAAAAATGAAGAAACAAGAAAAAACAAGAGGAAGTATATAGCGATGCAAACTCGCTTTAAAAAACAGAATACCATATGTTTGCACCATTTACCCTCCATATAGTGCTAGACACAGATTTACTGCAGCCATTAATCACGATTCACTCCAACTCACTTATGCTGGTCAATTCAGTCTAATTGGTGTAATACAATTAATCAGGATGGAATTGTTCTGTTATCTCCACTATAACCTAAATGCAAAATATACAAATATGTTAAGAAGTGGACGTGCTTCTCAGCAGAAAGTTATCTGCTGACAAGATAATGAAACAAGATTTAATTTTTAAAAGAGGGGCTCCTGTTGAAGGGGAAAGTGATGCTCATCTGATACATGTGGATCTAGAACTAGTCTACATACTATAAGAGCTCAGATATTTTTAACAGTTTAGTTTTCAATTATTTTCCATTGACTGAACAAAACATTGTTAACTTTCCCAGAATAATTTGTGTGTTCCAATAAAAAGACAAACGTTTCCTGTCTGACTCTAACTTCTTCCTGTCCCAAGTGGAGGTTGAATAGAGTCTCAGAAGGTTTTTTTTGCTGCTTTTGCTCCAGCAGACCTAAAGTTTTATGCTTCAGAGGCAAAACTGATCTGGAGTCTCTCCAACACACATGTGATTGCAGCACATAGTCTGTGTGTATGAACGTGTGTGTGTGCTCTTGTTTGGCAGCAGTTCTACGCTGCGGATCGTTTTTCTCCACAGAGATGTCCCAGGGAAGCTGGGGAAACAGCCATGGACTGTCAGAGTGTTTGTCTCTCACGCCTCCTCGGAGCCAAATGCAGCAAAATCCAACTCCTGCATTTAGAGATGACAGCCCTCATGAGGACAAAATCTGCAGCTGTTTGATACACATGGTGTTGGGTCAGTTCACCACAAATTCTTTGCTTGGCTGTTTATACTGCAGATATTTGGCTTCAACAGAAGTAGAGAGAAGGAGTGTGAATCAATGGTTTTCTCCAGACCCCATCAAGCTGCAGGTTTGTTGAGAATCATTACCTCTGATTTCCAGATTGTTTGACTAGCATGAGCATAAAGTTGTTAAAAGGTTTAAAGGGGTAAAATGAATTTAATTGTCAAAAAGACAAAACAGCGGAGTCAAAGTTAAGTCCAGTCAAATCACTAAACTGGTCCACGCTTTGTCTGAATTGATAGGTTTTTATGTGACATGGTTATGTGATGTATCGTGACATGTGATCCATTCCGTATGGATCCAGGATGTTCTCCCTGTGCATGCATCCAGTTCTCTCTGGGAACTCCGGCTCCTTAGGTGTGAGTGTGTGCATCATGTATTGTAATCTGTCCTGGGTGTCTCAGTCATGGACTTTTAAGCTGTCTGAGGTCTGTGTCTCACCCAGTGACTGCTGGAGATAGGAAGTCCATGGGTTGCATCACCATGGAAACAAGTTGTACTGTAAAGACCAAGGCAGGAAATGCCAAACATTTCTGACCTCGTCTGCCAGCATTCTGCCGTTTATAATTACTCTCAGATGCATGAGTATGTGAAGCAACATCCCAGAGAAAAGGATCAGCGGGTCCCTGGAAGCATGTTGGTGTTATTAGCATGTTCCCTCAGAGTGATGAGGACTGAAAACTCCTGGGCCTTCTATTCAGCAAGCAAAAATCTTTTCAGATTGTTTCTTCCAACTGGATGAAAGCTGCAGAGGTAAAATATGTAAATATAATTTTTAATGTAGCCTCATGTTTTTGCAATTGGCACAGCCTCGGTCCCCCATTCCCCTCCATTGTGTGTGCGACTGATAGCTGTCCTCTGAATAATTTGATATTATGCAGGCAAAGTATTGCTAATATTAAGTTATTTTGGTAAGATTTTATTTGAAGGGGTGTGCATAAGACTGACATGACACTGTCATAAACATGACATAACATCTGTCATGAACATGAAGAAGTCTTTATGGATGTTTATGACAGTTGTCATGAAGTGTCATTCGGTAAATAATGACACTTTAATGCAAAGTTGCTGTAAAAGTTGCATTAAAAATCCATTAAAAGTGTCAACTTTGCATTAAATTATCATAATTTACAAAATCATGCACGTGCCGCCACAGTTTATTATTTTCTTGACGGTACCCCAACACACAATATCACACAAACCTGTCTGTCCATGGGGGGGCGCTAAGCTTGCAGCATTTACCAGGTAGTTATATTGCTTTGATATCAAATCATGTTTTCTCCACAAGTGAATATCACTAGAACTTATTTTGAACCCTAACGAGACGGTTGGGGGATGTTTTTGTCAGAGAAACCATCGACAGATTAAACTGAGGAAGGAAGGAGGGATGTTGAAGAGGTTAGAGGGAAGTGAGGGGAAGCTGCATGTCAGCCATGTAGGAACCCACTGAATCAAGGACTAAGGTGTGTGTATGGCCTTGTATTTGATACATTGTAAGGACAAGTTGTTCAACAAATACTTCGTTATGAGGAGCGACAGCTTTTTAAGGAGCCCAAAGCAGAGGTCCTGTTTTTTGGGGTTTGAATTAGGTTTAGGACAAATGTGTGATTTGAGGTTAGGTTTAAAGTTTTGACATTTGAACTTTAATATCTTCAAAACCAAAGTAGCACAAACAAAAAATATTGCTGCACAAACACCACCAATTTTGTCTGATTTGAAGAAGGTGGGGGGCCAAACTTCACTCAGGTGCCGCAGCCCCCACAACATTGTCAGGACTCAATACACTTCACATGTCAGTGCTATAAATCCGAGTGTAGAGATTAAAAAAAAAACAAACATGTGACTATCAGCTTTTGGAATCTACAGATGCTCTTCTGACATTTGGATAAAGCTGCTTTTGTTGAAGAAGAGGCCGCAGAGAGGGAGCAGAATGAGAAGAAGGAGTTATGGAGTCGTAGACCGAGGATCTTCCCACAACTCGTGTCCAAGTAGAAGGGTGGAAGAGAGATACGGCCAGAATAGATGGAAAGAAACTCCATATAAGGCAGCAGGAATAGGGATTGAGAAATCAGCATCCTGTATGTCAGCTCAGAGAGTCTGCCTTCAATTCTCATATTTCACTGTGATCCCTCCTTTATGTTAATCATGCATATTTACTCATATAAAAGCTTAGAAAACAAATGTTAGACAGACTTCTAGACCTGTTGACACTTTTTAAGGAGGTGGTTTTTAAGGACGTTCCTGGAATTGTAACCGTTTTTTTACTTTTGATAAATTTTCCTTCATTTTTCTTTGTATATCTACAAATCCTTGCATCTAGGAGTTTTGTTTGGTGAGTGTCCTCTGCGCTATAGTTAAAGGTTTAATCTGCACATGCACATTAAAGAGCATGTGCAGGGATGTTGAAGTGATTTATCTTAAACTCCTACTGGAATCAGTGCAGGCCTCAGCTGGGACTAAAGAAAAATGTCTAAAATGTTAAGTAAGAATAAAGGGGGGCAGACTAGGAGCTCCAGGATGAAAACTGCATCAAAAGATTCAGATGTCTGATGTAGTACATCCGAGAAAATCTCTGTCTTAATGTCTGAGCAAGATTATTTACCTTGATTTTGGACAAATCTAACTTGTAATGGAGCATGATAGGGTTTTGTTAAGCTACCATGGGGACAAAATTGGGTACATTTTACCAGAACTCAACCTAAGCATTTTTTTTTGATAAATTACTAATTCTGCTTTGAATGAATTAATTTATTTGAATGAATTTTATTTATTTTGAACATGATAGAAGTATAAAATCACACACGAGCAAGGAATGCAAAAAACCCCCCATATTTTTCTATTATAATAATCTTAACAAGCTTGAAAAGAAGCAGGAAGAAGTAAAACTTATGAGCTCCTATCCCATAAACTCACGCCATATTTTCAGATAGACCCTCATTATTAAATCAAAAAATAACAAACATAGGTTAATTAAGTTTCCATTTTATCTGCGTTTACAGTGTGTGGGTACATCCTTACCCCACCCCCCACTCATATGCGTTAGCCTCAATTCACACATTAGTGCCGCCCATATATATGTTTCTATATGTTTTGAAAATTACCTCTTATATTTCCTTTTAAACTGCATAAAATCTTTTACTTTGTTTTGACTCCTCATTTCACTTTTTACATAATTGTCCACCATGAATTGAAATACATCTGCATCAAAGGTCCTATAGCTGTTTCTGATCAGAAGCTGCTCCTGGGAGAAAACAGAGCAGGAAGGCTCATCGCTGGTGAACATCTGTTATAGATCAGAACAACTGAAACTTTGTCTTCTTGAACGTCCAACTCCCTTGTCATTTCCTGTTATTTCGAAACAGAAAGGATCTGCAGTGATTTCACAATCCACATCTGGCCAGAGAAACAAAATTCCTATTTTCCTCACTCACAGTCCTCACTGTGACATCTGGCAGAGACAAAGAGACCTCTATATATTCCCAAATCATATGAAATTCAACAATGTGCTCTGTGTCCCCAAGTGTTTTTATTCAAGTGGGTGCTGTGCTGTCATGAGACGCAAATTAACAAATCGCACCAAAACTGAACTGACCGTACAAGAACCGAGCTGCATATCAGACCAAACCCATCAGAACTGTACCTGTTACTCGAGTCCACTACACCAAAACTGAAACAACCAGTTGGCAGATCTCTAAGAACTGCATGTCTTAAATTACATGGCTAAACGAGAGTCATGTGATCAGATGAATCATGTGATCAGTGTTATCTGTGATTCAGGTGATGAAGGACCAAAGCATTGGCTGCAACAGCATCAATAAAGTTATCCAATTATGGGATATTCTAAACCCTTTCCATTCCTTTTGTCAGGAGGCGGTTGCTAGGCAGCACAGAAGTTCGGGTGGTACTCGAAAAATGTCAATATGGCCCCTCTGCTGCCCCCAGTTGGTACGGAGGTGTTTAGACGCTTCACACCAACCTCTTTGGAGGAAATTCAGCGAAAGCATGAAGCTGAAGTGAAGCAGCAGCAAATCAGAAAGGATAAGAACATCAAGGTATGGATAATCAATTGATCAGAGAACTATGTGACAGTAACAAACCCTAATCCTGATCTAACTGGTTTCTCTCTTACAGATAGCAAAGAAGTATCTTCCTAAACCAGCAGGTGATCTGGAGGATGGGAAGCCCCTCCCGTTGTTCTGTGGAGACCAGACCCAGGAGTTTATCAACATCCCATTGGAGGACATGGATCCCTTCTACCAATCACACAAGGTGGCACTCTCCACTGAAATTTTCTGAGAATTCAGAAAAAGTTCTCTTAGAAAAAATCTGAGCCGAATGTGGAGCAATTCCAAAATCTCAAAGTCCTAAATGTTCCAAACCTAACTGAGCATTTCTGCACTGAAGACTGATCATTATTGTGTGGCTTTGTAGTGTGTGACATCCTCTGACAGATAATAAAAGCACAAAACTCAATCTTTAGTTATTTTTATTTTCTGGCAACTGGAAAAAACAATGCTTTTTTTTCCTAAAACATAATTATTTTACAAAATCAATTACTGTCAGACAATATCGATGGTAACTTTAGGTGGTCCAACAAATTGAACTTCCAATTATCTGTCAAATCTGATCTTTTATATTTGACTTCTGCACTTTCTTACTTTCTGATCACAATGATGTTCAAAAGTTAAATTTACTGATTAAGAAACTTTGAAAAATTATCCACAGAGTCAATTTAAACTCACTTCATATGATTTTTAATACTGCAATCAAATTATCTGTGATGGTTTTCAGTCAGTCTGTATAAGGTTAACTTTCAAAGATGAAAATAACTGGTCTTGGTTTATACAAATAAATGATTTGAGTTGAATTAGGATGTAATTCTGTTTTTCCTCTGTGTCTTTGCAGACCTTTATCGTTCTCAGTAAAGACAAAATCATCTACAGGTTCAACGCGCAACGAGCTTGTTATCTGCTGAGTCCCTTCAACCCTCTGAGGATCTTCTCCATCAGGATCCTCATCCATTCATATCCTTTATATCTTTATCATGTAACTATGGCTCTTTCCTTGTTTTAATAAGTAAATAATTACATTTTAAAGAGCACTCGTACACTGAAAAACACAGAATCTTGCTGAGTAAAATTTGTCTAGTTTCCAGAGAAAATATCTTAATACACTTGAAATAAGACAAAACTAACTCACAGGTAGGAGATTGTTTTCAGTCAATAATTTCTAAATATTGATGAAAAAGTTCTAGTTACACTGGCAGATTATTTAACTTATAACAAGACATTTTTCCCATGTTATACGAGAAATAATCTGCCAATGGAACAGGAACATTTTCATCAATATTTAGAAATTATTGACTTTAAATAAGCTCCTATATATTGCTGAAATGTCACTTATAAGCTAGTTTTATCTTATTTCAAGTGTACTAAAATGTTTTCACTAAAAATTAGACCCAAAATACGTGGTAAGATTTGTGTTTTTGCAGTGCAGGTTGTTCCTGTGGAAAGAAACATGGTTTTGATTTCTGATTTTATCTGAGATAAATAGACATGCTGAAGAGCAAAGGAAATGGACAGAAGATGATATAATGAGCTCTAATGATCAGTTGACATATATTGTAAAAATTTTCCAAGGTAAATTCTGTTGTGATAGGAACGTCACATGAAACTGCAGATTTGGACCGCCGCATTTCAGGAGCATTTAACCGACTTTACCTCTAGAATGTTGGTCGTTACTGAAAGCCTTACGGAGACCATCTAAGTTTGTAGAGATGTGATATATTATTGTGCTCGATTGTGAAAAACATGAGCAGAGCCACAACAAATAACCCCTAAAAGATGGAGCCAAAACAGAACCAGGTAAGAGTAAGAACTAAACCACAACAGACCTTTAATGAACCACATTTGATTCACAAAATTAATCACTTGATTCACAAAGTCTCCTGTGACTTTGATTCACAAAGTCACAGGAGAATCAGGGGCAGAACTGGAAAGAACCAGAACCAAGAAACCTGAAAGAAATGACTAAATAAAAGCACCATGTGACTTGGAGTAACCAATCAGCATTCAGAACCCACTGAAAAAAGCAGAAGGGTTCTTGATGAGCTGAAAACTGATCCTTTTCCTTAAAACTAAAACTTTATTCAGTTTTTTCATCATGGCGACTATCCTGACTGACTGTGTGTTCCTGACCATGAGTGACCCTCCAGAATGGCACAAGACGGTGGAGTAAGCACACACACACACACACACACACACACACACACACACACACACACACACACACACACACACACACACACACACACACACACACACACACATAGGCTCAGTTTATGGAAGCTCATTTCTGCCATTATATCAGTTAATATTGGTTATCCTCCATAATATCAGTACTATCCGTACTGAAAGCCAAAGGTGACCTATGACCTATGCAGAACATGTAAACAGATGTTCAGTATGCTGAGGTCTTGTCTCAGATCATGTCTTCCTGTTGTTGGACAGAGATGTGGTCATGGTGATCTACACGTTTGAGGTAATCATCAAAGTTTTATCCAGAGGGTTCTGTGTGGGAAACTTCACCTTCCTCAGAAACCCGTGGAACTGGCTGGACTTCATGGTCATCAGCATGATGTAAGAATTAAAACATTCCTAGACACACTTAGTTACAATGCTGAAGATAAATGAGAAGATAATGAGGAATGTCTGTGTTTTACAGATACCTAGCAGAGTTTGTCCCCTCTGAAAATGCATCAGCACTGAGGCCATTCAGAGTTCTTCGAGTCCTGAAAATCATCACGGTATTCTCTGGTCAGTATGTCCGTTTCATTATAGAAACAAGCCTGGTTGTAGGAGTCATGAAGTTGTTGGGACTGACAGAATAAATGCTGCGTTCACAACGCATACAATCTGAGTGTCGGGGGGGTTTGATTTACATGCAAAGTCTATGTGGAGGCAGATCTACGGCTCGTCTCGCTGAGTGTTTTAAACATTTTATGCATCTAGCTTTGCGCACTTGAAGCATTTGAGTGGTCAACTACAAGACGGCCGACCCTCAGAACTTTTGCAGCTGGATTTGGAGTGTCAACCAAACAGAGAAACTCCACTATGTGGAGTAGCAGCCTGTAGGTGGTGTTTTTCCAGGAGATGTACACGGTTTACCAGATCATCATTAGCACTAAAAGCTACCCCTGTCAGAGCGCAGCGAGAAACTCACCGAATTCATAACACCCCTGAATTATCCAGTGAATTCAAACACCCCGCAGAGGAGCTCAACAACAACATTATCTTGCTTTCTGTAAATAATGCCAAGACATTTAGACCAGAACAGGCGTTTTGCAAAATGTTCACCAATTATCAATTTAGGGCAGCGTGTTTTCCAGAAGCCATCTAAACAAGCCGTCGATAAATTATATAATGTGGCTAAGCATATCATCACTGCTTTGTGCAGATCATTTTAGATTTTTTTATATACCTAGAAAAAATATATAATTCATAAACTAAACCCTACGTGATGAACTGACTAATTGTAACTAATTGTTCTGTAACTTTCTCTGCAGGCTTAACGACAACCTTTGGCGCCGTCATCCAATCAGTGAAGAAGCTGCGTGATGTCATGATTCTGATTGTCTTTTGCCTCAGTGTCTTTGCTCTGATTGGTCTTCAGCTTTTTATGGGAAACCTCAGACAAAAATGTGTTTTGACCCTATCAAGCAATAGCAACACATCAGAGGGCGCTTTCAACATCAGTTTCCACGAAAACAACAGCAGTGACTTTGATTTCTACACACACATTAACAACCCAGGTAGCATGTTGAGTATTTTACCTCACAAATCATAATCATCCGCCTGCTCAAATGCAAACATCTACCTATCCTTGTGTCTCACAGATAATTATTACACCCTACCTGGTCAACTTGATGCTCTGCTGTGTGGAAACAGCTCTGATGCAGGGTAGCTTCAAGTAAACATTACAATTATTATTAACATTATTGATTATGGTGATAATGATGATGATGATGGTGTATCCAGGACCTGTCCAGATGGATACATGTGTCTGAAGGCAGGGAGAAACCCAAACTATGGGTATACCAGCTACGACAGTTTTGGTTGGGCGTTTCTGTCTCTGTTCAGACTCATGACCCAGGACTTCTGGGAAAACCTCTTCCACCTGGTCAGTACCCTACAGCTCCCTAATGCTGAGGGTAGTCCTAGCATCATCTCACCTCTGTTTGTCTGCGTAGACGCTGCGAGCTGCAGGTAAAACCTACACCATCTTCTTCGTGGTCGTCATCTTCTTTGGATCCTTCTACCTCATTAATCTCATCCTGGCGGTGGTTGTCATGGCGTACGCTGAGCAAAACAGAGCTAACATCGCCAAGGCCAAACGGAGAGAAAAGGAGTATGCCCGCATCCTGAAGGAGTTAAAGAAGACAGAAGAGAAGGTACAATGTGATGGAGAGAAAGTTTACATCACGTTTCAGTACGAAGCTGAATGTTTGTTTGTTTTCTTTACATCAGACGGACAAGAGGGCGGCGCCCTTGGAGAAAAACGGCTCTGCATCTCAGAGCCATGAGGAAAATACTACCACAGATGGTACACAGATACTCTGATCATTTTGGTGTTGTGCAGCATTAGGTGTCTAGTTTTGGCTATAAATAACAATAATAATTGCTTAGGGCAATTATTTATAAATTAGTAATTTACATTTAAACTACTAAGACAGGGCAAGACCTCAACATCAGAAAAAAATATTAGCTAAATAATTAAGTCTTGGTTATTGTTGACTGATAAGTCATATATTTTAAAGTAATAGGTGATGGCATAATTATGCATAAGTACAAAAAACTTTTCTCAAATATACTAGAGTGATCATTAAATAAATTAAAAATCTACACAACCTGCATTCATAAGCTTCATTCTGCAGACTTCTGAGTTCAATAAAATACCTAATAAAGGACCCAAAGTTCCTGGGACATGCAGCGGCGTTTTCTCTGCTGGAAAGTTTTAAGGCAATGTACCTTCTCTCCAATGCTGCCCTCCCAAGCAATAAGTGAAAGAGAAAGATGTTTTTTGATTTTTCCCTGATATAAGTTTTCCTGACATCTATGAGATTCCTCTTCCTTTTGAACCTCCTGTCATTATTCCATTGCTGGAAGTCCAACACTGGACTTATTCTCTCTATTTCTGGGACTTGTATTAAGCCTTGTTCTGGTTCTGCAGGAGGTTTCTTCTTGTTAAAAGGAAAGAAGTCCACCCTACTTAAGCTTGGTCAAGATGGGGGAAATCTGAGAAATCAATCATTTGTCAACTGGCTTCTTCTCAATTACAAGTTCTTTAAAACTTAGCCATTAAGTTAGGTTTATCTTAGGTTTTCTGGAAAAATCCCAAAAATGAAATAAACAGAAAAGCAACAATAAACAGATTAAGAAAAAAAAGCTGTAGCTGGCGCTTAATTATTCTGAGCATGGGATGTAAACGTTAACTTACTCAGCAGCTTTGTGTTTCAGACCTTGAGGACAACCAGGAGCCACGTTCTTCACGCTGGCACGTCGTTGCTGGCACCTTCCTGAAGTGGGATTGTTGTGGCTGTTGGCGATGGTTGAAAAAGGTTCTGCATCCTATTGTCATGGATCCATTTGTGGACGTCGCCATCACCATGTGCATTGTCCTGTACACTATCTTGATAACAGAGCACTATCCAATGACTCCGGCGCATGACGACCTTATCATCATTACAAACCTGGTCAGTAACAGAGAGGAGAAACCGAGTCAGAGTGCATGTAGTGAGGCTAAGTCCAAACAAAGACTGATGTTAGATTTCGGTCATATTTAATGAAGTCATTTAGTTTTGTCTGCGACTTAGAACCAAATACTAACATAATAGGTTCAGACACTTTCACCAGCACGTATAAACTCAGGTCAAAGGTTAATCTATTGGGTTAAGGTGGGATGTTAGGGTAAGAGGAGAGTGGGTGATGGGGTGCTGGGTCCTGATAACAGACTTAAATAGTGGGTTTAGGTAACAGATTGTGATGGCAAGTTTGAGTTGCAGGTTTGGGTAGCAAGTTTAGGTAGGAGATAGAGCTGACATGTGGGGTTGATAGGTCAAGGTAACAGGGTAGCAGGTTCTGGCATTATGATTAAGGAAATAAATTGGGTAACACATTAGGCTAGCAAGCTTGTAATGTTAGTGTTGAAGAGGTAGAGAAATTATCTAACGTGATATTTGACCCCCAGGTGCTTACAGGGATCTTAATAGCTGAGATGGTTTTCAAAATTCTGGCAATGGATCCATATCATTACTTTCAGGTCAGGATTACATTTCAAAACTAATGGCACAGTTAGTTGTGATGGTGTGCGGAAACTCCCATGGTTACAGTCTCTTGTTGTCTTGGTTACAGGAAGGCTGGAATATCTTTGATAGCATCATCGTCACCATGAGTCTGGTGGATCTAGGACTGCTGGATGATCATAGACTAGTTGTGTGGCGGCCCCTCAGATTGGTCCGTTCATCATTTTCTCAGCATGATTAAAAAGTGTCTTTGCTTCTGTATTACTCTGTCCTAATATCTCTGTTTGCCTCCTTATGCCATGTCCAGATAAGAGTGTTTAAGCTAGCCAAGTCGTGGCCGGCTTTCAACATGTTGATAAAGATCATCCGCAACTCTTTGAGAGGCCTGGTGAACTTGACGCTGGTTCTCGCCATCATTGTCTTCCTCTTCACTGTATTTGGGATGCAGTTTTTTGCAAATAGCTACAAAGACAATGTCTGCCGCATTGCAGTAGACTGTGAGCTTCCTCGCTGGCACATGAACGACTTCTTTCATACCTTCCTCATCATCTTCAGGAGTCTGTGTGGCGAGTGGATCGAGACAATGTGGGACTGTATGGAAGTTGCAGGAAAGCCAATGTGTCTGATTTTCTACATGATGGTACTGGTGATTGGAAAACTAGTGGTAAGTCTAAGTCTCTTTCTAATCTGAGTTTGGTCAATTGTTAAACACTTTCAAGATATGAATATGTTTCTGACATTGTTTCAGGTCCTGAATCTGTTCCTGGCCTTGCTGCTAAGCTCATTCAGTGGGGATAATCTTGCAATTACAGAAGATGAAGGAGAAAACAATCTCCAGATTGTGATAAACCGGATCAGCAGGGGTACAGCAAGGACCAAGGCCTGGTTCTGGACTTTGGTGGGAAAGAAAAAAAACGTAAACTCAGATGTAAACGGTGGGAATAGATACTTGTTAAAGCAAAAACATTAGTTTAAGGTTTATCTTTTGGTCTTCAGTTATTTTTTCTTTGTATTTTATGATTTTAGATGTAACCTCTGAAGAAGGCGACAAATCAAAGGAAGTTTTATCTCTGACAATCGTGAATTCAAATCAGTCGGTGGTAAAAGTCCAAGACTCCACAGTAACCAAAACCGGCTCTGAAGTCAAGTCTGACTCTGAGATATCTAAAAATAAAGATGATGAAGATAATGAGGAGGATGACCAACATGAACAGTTTGCACAAGTAAAATTTGACGTTTTTGGTTCTGTTACCGACTTGATTGTGCAGCAGAGGTTTCCCTTTACATTCATAGAGAATAAATGCCTGTGGAGCCTTTTAAATGCATTCAGGAAGAACCTCTTAATAAATACTGTGTGATGTTCATGCTAAGGTCTATCTTTGCTTAGGGTGGCAAGTCTTTGGACTGCAGCGACACTGAGGGATTTCCTGTAATCTCGGTCATAAAAGAGGTAGAAGACACTCCTGATGATTGTTTCACAGAAAGTAAGTGCAATGACAGAAAAATGCCTTCTACCTTAGAATGTGATCATTGAATTTAAAATTAACTGGGCCTAGTGGATTATCTATAGAAAGAGAACATTAAGTTATTTGCAGAAATAGTTCAGACAATGCCCCATTGTATGGTCAGTCTGGTGGGCCATCAGGCTTTACCTGCTCCCTCAACAAATGAAGCATTGTTTGATTATAGTTGAGGCATTGAACTGGCCTGAGGCAGGTCCAGGAACACCAACTGCGTCGTCCCTGAACCTGCCTGTTGGCCGTAACATTTTTTAACACAAAAGCAGTGGACTGGTGGACTGCCATAGTGCCCCTACCACTGGCCTTGTGTGTGGACAGGTCCTCAGCTGGTATTTTAACAGCAGTGTGAAGACCCATTCTATCCAGTCGTTCAGCTCCATAAACAATAATATTTTTAAACTCTATGTTTTTATTTCAGAGTGTTACAGTTGCTGTCCATGCCTGGATATAGACACGTCCCAGAGCACAGGGAGGATCTGGTTATATACCAGGAAAATTTCCATCGCCATTGTAGAGTCCAAGTACTTTAAGTCATTTATCATCATTGTGATCCTGCTGAGCAGTGCAGTCCTGGTAAACTCCATCAGACAATGTTTAAGATAATGTTAGCTGATCTAATCCCTTGTTGTTGATGTGTTGATGTCTGTAACATCTCAGGGTTTTACTCTGAGGCTTGCTTTATTGGTTGGTTCAATGGGGCTGAGCAGGTTTTAGCAAACTAATCTGATGGTTGGCATGGCTAGCTGTGGACTACAAGCATGGCTGACAGTGTGACTACTAACATGGCTGCTAAACAGACACATGTGAGATGATTTGACTATTAACCCCTTCTAAAAAGGAGAATTTTATAAAAACAAATAACAGTAGACTAAGACCCTCTATTTTTCTGTGTACTAGAAACTCTCAAATTAAATGCTACGTGACTTTTTATTAGCTGGACTACATTAGGTCTAACTGTATTGTAGACCTAAATATGCCAGGGGTATGAATAGCTTTGGGCTTAACTGTATCAACAAATGTTCAGGATATTTTTTATTTCTTAGACTTGTAGGTTCATGGTTGGCTCTCAGGCCAGCCTTCCTTAAATGAAAAATCTTTAGGGATTTTCAAAAGGGGTACCAATTCTCAGAACCTGGGTCTGAAAGAACATCCTCACTCCAATGTGTCTTTCATTTAGCATCTATCTCTGACACTACTAGATGATGGTTGTGAATATCAAACCATAACAGATTAAATGAATGAGATTTATCCATTAAATGCACTAATTGTCCAGCTGGTAACACCAAATATCATTAACAGGCCTTTGAGGACATCTACATTGACCAACGCCGGGACATCAAGATAATTCTTGCCTATGCAGATCAGGTTTTCAACTTTGTGTTTGTGGTGGAGATAATTCTCAAGTTGTTTGCCTATGGGTGTAAAACCTTCTTCTCCAATGCCTGGTGCTGGCTGGACTTCCTCATTGCAGATGTAAGAACTGTGATTAATCCTTCTGTGAAGGCAAACATACTCCTTCATACCTTCGCCTTCCTCTAAAGGCTTAGCTCATCTACAGATGTTGTTTTTCAGGTGTCTCTGGTGTTGCTGTCAGCAAACATCCTGGGATACTCTGAGCTGGGAGCTATCAAGTCTCTGAGGACTCTGAGAGCAGTAAGGCCCCTGAAAGTCTTGTCTAGCTTTGAGGGCCTAAGGGTAAGACTGGCAGTTAAATAGTGATAGATAGATTACTGCCTGAATGATTTAGCATTTCACTCACTGCTGCTATATCTACTGGTCTGTAGGTGATGGTTAATGCACTGGTTGGTGCCATCCCCTCCATCTTCAACGTGCTGCTAATGTGTCTGGTCCTCTGGCTCATCTTTAGCATCATGGGTGTGAACCTGTTTGCAGGGAAGTTTTATTACTGCTTCAACGAAACATCAGAGGAGTATTTCGTTCCTGAGGAAGTCGACAATAAAACCCAGTGTTTCGATCTGATTGTGAACGCTTTCTCCGAGGTCCGTTGGAAGAACATGAAGATCAACTTTGACAATGTTGGGATGAGCTTGCTGTCTCTGCTGCAAGTGGTCAGTCAGAAGGCCAACATTAAGGGAAATATACTGGTTTACTGAACTCACATGGTTCGAAATTTGAAAAATTGCTGTTTTTGTTTTTCTTTAGGCCACATTTAAAGGCTGGATAGGCATCATGTATGCAGCGGTGGACTCCACACAGGTCAGAACTTCTTGTACTGGTGCTGGTACAGTTCCTGGTCTTGCTTAGCAATTCCACCAGTATATCATGAGCCTGTTGGACAATTTCCATATTATGAAGCCTGGTCATGTACCTGTAAATTTTGTAATGGATTATCCACGCCACTTTTCACTTAAAATCATTTGTTTGAAAGGTCCTCCTGTTGAGCAGGTTTGTACGTTTGCACCAACTTACGCATCAAGTATAAAATCGTGACTGGTTTACTTGGCTTCCGCGCAAGTAGTGGTCACACTTTGAGGTTCACGTTGAGAGCACAGTGAGACTAACGTAAGTGCATATACATATCTCACACGCTCACTGAATACATGTTCTGGCACACAATTAGCTCCATGTCTGTGTATGGAACCTGAAAAAGCTTATTCTATTTAATGAATTAATAAATTACTCTATTGATCCTAAAGGGATCTAAGATGTTGTTGTAACTCATTATTCAAAGTTCTTCAAGGAGTTGTTGTAGAGGCTGATAATGGTTGTGGTTGGTCAGGAAGGATCTCCTGAAGCAGTCTGAATTACTGAAGGCACCGTTATTTTACGCCTCATAAGGTCTCAGGGTTGTCATCATTTAAATGAGCACAAATAAGAGCTTTTCATCCAATCAGTGTATTAGTTGCAACTATAGCATTAGTTGCAACTATAGCAACTATATATAAAAGACAACCAATCACAATAAGCAAATTAAAATACTCCAACAAGGCAGACATATCTTAACAAATTTAAATAAATTTATTTTACTTTGAAATATCCCCAGCATTACATTGCTTGTTTTGCGATCCACTGGCTGATTAATTAATTAGGATTTGACATAAGTGTAAAAAAAACCCTATTTATATTAATTGTATTTTCTTTATGTCTTCCTGTTTGAAACTCTGTAGGTAATAATGATTTTTAATATTTTCCAACGACATAATTGCCTAGTCATATTCTCAAATTTCCCATCAGCTTTTAACAGTTTTCAACACAAACACACAGTGGGCCACTGTTGAACTGCCGTAGCACCACGGCAGGTTTAGCAAAGTTTCTGAGAGAAACCCTGTTACTCCACGTTTCACCAGGACTTGATGTATTGATGTTAATGCTATAGCTTTATTCACATTGGAATTGGTGTGGAACATGGTAAAACTGTTGAAGGTGTTCTAACTTCTATGTTGTCCCTGGCTACCGTGATTTAGGTGGAGTCCCAGCCAGCATATGAGCACAGCCTGTACATGTACATCTACTTTGTCTGCTTCGTCATCTTTGGCTCCTTCTTTCCCTTCTGCCTCTTCATCACCTCACTCATCAACTTCAACCAGCGTAAACCAAAGATAAGTTTCTTCTCTATGGGTGCTTCTCCACTAGAGCAGCTCCAACCGGTTCTGTCCCAGTCAGCCTTGACCAGATTCATCTCCATTAGCAGATCCCATGCAGCTGTGCAGCTGTTCTCCATTTTTCACACCCACTTAAGGGGCAGTACACGTCACTTAGAAGCGATTTAATTGACACAGATGACATTTGTTGATTGGTCCAAATAGAGGAACAGTGGACATGTCATTGACTGAAAGAAAGCGCCACAGTTTGGAGGAGTGAGTTTAATCTTTTAGATTCAATAACCGTGTAAGTAGCACAGCTCTCTAATGAACGACAGCAATGAAGAAGCAAGAAAGAAACTATACCGCTCTAGTCAGCAATCTGTTGACTAGAGTTACAATTTTGTGCTTATCGGTGTGAAAATCTCCAACTCCCTAATGTTAGTCTTCTGTGATGTGCATTTTATTCTTTGTTTAGAATTTTCCGTGAAATAAAGCTCAAGGAAAACTTTATTTCAAGTTTTCCTTGAACTTTATTTCAAGGAATAAAGTTCAAGGAAAAGCAACAGAGGAACTAAAGTCTACCATGGAGTGGAAGTTCATGGCCAACATTGCTTCAGAGGTTTTATCAAAATCTTATTTCCGTGCGTGGATATTGGTGCACATTTTTTGACTGCATCACCAAAATCCAAAAGGTTGAACATCTAAAAAATTAAATGCCACACTAGATAGATTTGTATGCATAGGAAAAATAATCAGTTGAACTGAATTATTGTCATTACATTTTGTTTCTATAAGACAAAATGAAATATCTAGGACTATTTGAGTTCATCAAACCACAAGCTTGAGGTTCTGCATTGCTAAGCGCTGCAACAAAAATCATCATTGGAGAGCCGACGATAACTGGTGCTTTCTCGCTGCCCACCCGAAACAGTGAGGCACACGCCCCTAATGGAGTCTGGGATAGAACTGACCGGAATAGTAAGCGGTTAGATCGAGACTTGGCAGTGGAGAAATGGCTAATGACCCAATAATGAATATTTTCTCTGTTTCCCTCTGTCAGTTATTTAATATTTATGTCTGTGTGTTTACCCTATAGAAATAGAACCTCCGATAAAATGGATCCCCAGAGAACCTCCTTCCCGACCAACAGTATGTTTACGGACCTTGAATAAAACTAAACTGTTAACATTGGTCAAATTTTGAACAACTTCTGTTTCTCTTTAGAACAAGTTTCAGGGTCTAGTCTTCGACCTTGTGACCAATCCATTTTTTGATATTCTCATGATGGTGTTGATTGGCCTTTATACGTTGACGATGATGGTGGAAACAGACGAGCAGAGTTATCAGGTGGAAGACATCCTGTTCTGGATGCACTTCGTTTTCATCATGATCTTCAGCATAGAGTGCTGTCTCAAAATGATCGCTCTACGAAAGCACTATTTTAATGTCGGATGGAACATATTTGACCTTGTGGTGATTCTACTGTCTATTGTTGGTAAGGAGGACGCACATTTCAAGATTTTGTTCAACTTTTGCTTCAATTACAGAAAAAACAATATATTTCCACCTTCCTTTCGTTTGTTCTTTCTCTTTCTCAGGCATTTTTATTGCTGATATCATCGAGACGTACTTTGTTTTTCCCACTCTCTTCCGTATGGCTCGCATTGGCCTGATTCTTCGTCTCATTCGCAGAGCGAAGGGAATTAGAAAGCTGTTCTTTGCGTTAAGGAAGTCTCTTCCTGCAGTTTTCAACCTATTCATCCTCCTCTTCATCATCATGTTTGTCTTCTCCATCTTTGGGATGTCTAATTTTGCTTATGTGAAGAAGGGGGCCATGATTGATGACATTGTTAACTTTGAGACCTTTGGGAACAGTATGATCTCCATGTTTACGATCACCACATTAGCTGGATGGGACGGTCTTCTCTATCCCATGTTGAACACACCTCCAGACTGTGATCCAGACTTTGAAAACCCAGGCACAACTGTCAGAGGGAACTGTGCCAGCCCTACAGCAGGCATTGTCTTCTTGACTTCGTATGTCATTGTGTCCTTTCTGGTGGTGATCAATATATACATCACCATCATCCTGGAGATATTTAATGTTGCCACAGAGGAGAGCGCCGACCCACTTTCTGAGGATGACTTTGATATGTTCTATAAAACCTGGGAAAGGTTTGACCCCCAAGCTTCACAATTCATACACTACAGGTGAGACCCATCAGGTGAATGACCTCCTGTGAGACTTGGCTTCTTGTCCTGGTGAACCTGATTGTAATCTGATGTGTTTCGCAGTGAGCTGTCAGACCTCTGTGATGCTCTACAGGATCCTCTCAGGATTCCCAAACCCAACACCATCAACCTGTTACAAATGGACTTACCTTTGGTTCAAGGAGACAGGGTCCACTGTCTGGACATCTTGATAGCTCTCACTGAAGAGGTAACATCACTATATATAATCTTTTATCTAGGAAACGGATTGTTCTTTTTCACACATTGTTTTTTTTTTCACATTGCAGCGTGAAAAAAAATTGCAGAGATTGAAAATTTAACTAATGTTGTAACTGAACCAGGTCTATCAGAAAATCAGGTGTGAAAACACTAGAGGTGGGAATCAAGCTACTTGGTTATGCTACAAAATGGCACTATGTGCCTGGGAAACACATACTGCTGCTCCTTTAAGACTGATCGGAGCTTAACATACCCATGCGAAACCTGTACTTCTGCAGGAAATGTAAGGGTATAACACTTGTGAGTGCTTCTATAGCTGGGATTTGCAGGACCTCTGACCTTTGCAGCAGTTAGAGATGGGTCTCTTAGTGACTGCGGTGTTGTGGGGCGTAGTATAATGTTGTGTAACATAGCGTAGTGCAATGCAATGTAGAGTAGCAATCCTTCAAAGCCCCACTGTTCTCCGCACTAGTTGATTTTCTTCTAGATTGTTCAAAGACCACATACCTTGTCCTTCAACAACTTTCTTGATCTTGGAGAAGTGATTGGTAAGCTGATTCTTTGGACACATGAAGTCAGGAATATCTTTCATTGACTGATTGATTGAGATAGATCTGTAATTTTACTGACTCCCAGGCAAAATCAATACAATTCTGGGAACTCTGTTTGATCAATATCAAGTTTTAACTTGAACTTGCAGTCGGTCTGAATTTGTGGTTAAAAATTTTGTGAAAATGGGGAGCTGTGGTGGCGCAGGGGCAAAGCACAACCCATGTACCGAGGCCTCAGTCCCCATGCCGGTGGTCATGGGCTCGATTCCCGGCCTGGCGACAGCCACCGCATGTCATCCCCCCTCTCATAACCCTCCTTCCTGTCAAACTACTTTCAAATAAAGGCCACTAGAGCCAACAAAACTTAAAAAAAAAAAAAAAAATCTTGTCACAATAAAATTACACTTCTGTAAAAATTGGGAACTAAAAAGTATGACAGATTGTTCTGTTAACATTCTTTTTGTAATAATTTCAGGTTTTTTGGTGAATCCCAGGCAACAGAGGAACTAAAGTCTACCATGGAGTGGAAGTTCATGGCCAACATTGCTTCAGAGGTTTTATCAAAATCTTATTTCCGTTTCACTCTTTACTTATCTAAGTTATTTTTCATAGAGTACATAATATTTAAAAAGTAATTTATGCAACTGCATTATATAGTTATTTCCTTTTTCAGGAGAGTTTAAGACCAATTGTCAGCACCTTTCGAAAGAAACACGAGGAGATGGCAGAGCCTACAGGAGACACATTCAGCAGCGAGTGAACAAGCAGGAGTCCTACCAGTAAAGAGAAAAGACAGAGGGACAAGCAGCCAGGGGGACAATCTGTCTCCACCAGAGAATGATATTTCAATAAGGCAGATATTGGTATATCACACTTAAATAAAATGAAAGCATTAGCAGTGATCTAATGACAAACACTCTTTCTTGTACCAATTCATTCACACAATTTTCTACAAATTCAAGAAACTTCAGCTCTCATCAACAATAATTCGAAGAAATATTGAAGATACTTGTCATATTGCGGTTTCACCTCTTACCACTAAAAATCACAAAATTAGAAGTTTTTTTTAGATTTAAATACATCAGCTCTAATATTGGTATTGGCCGATAGACATATCTGTATAAGCCTGATAAATAAAACTGCACCGATATTAATAACCAATATTTATTTCCATCTTGTTTTTGGAGGGGAAGTGGAGGAGGTTGGCCATGTAGTGTTTGTTTGGTCAGATAACAATCATAGTGATGCAGCAAAGGATTATAGGAAGTTTAATTGAAGTCAGCAGTGTGATCGTATTTTTTGTGTGAAATATATACAATAGTGGCGATATATCAGATATCGGTATCAACCCAAATTTTCATATATATTAAGAATAAAAGTTGAAGTATAGATTGTACTCCTTAACTTGAGTTAAAGTAAAAAAAAGTATAGCTTTTAAAAAGGTACTTAAGTACAAAAGTAAAAAAAAATATTTTCACCTCCAATGGCACAACAGGGCTTCAGAGGTCTAGTAAACTAAAAAAAAAAGTTATAAATATACAAAATACATTAGCTTTTATTTTTTGCTCACAACCTGTTAGATTTTTTAAATTACTGATACATTCCAGTTTTCCTTTAAGCCAAATTGAAATGCACATGTAACCAGCAGGATACTTTTAGAAAAATTTGATACTCCAAGAAAACTTGTATTTAACAGAAGCTGTGTCTGTTAAGACTGTGTTTTCAGTGTATTTCATTCTAGGTGTTTCTGTGCTTATTTAGTTTTGTTCCCCTGTGAGTCTCTGTGCCATCCTGTTGTGTATTGTTCCCAGGTTTGTCTCGTTCCTGTGATTACCCTCCTCCTGTATTTGAGTCCAGCTGTTGTCTTTGTTCATTGTCAAGTCCTTGTCTAATGTCAATATGTCCTCGGTGCATCCTGTGTTTCTGGATTCCTGTGCTGGATTAATCATTAAATATCTACTAAAATGTCAGCCTGGGCCTACGAGCGTCTCTCTCGCCGCCTACAACCCCACATCATAACAATATTGATTTAAACCACTTCTCCATTTTACCAAGAAGTTAGCACATTTTGATTAACATATAAACTTTATATCTGTTTTTTTTATATATAGAAAACTGTGTCGCTTTGTAACTGTGGATTGTTTTTTCAGATGTTTTTTGTTGAATGCAAGACAAATGACACAAAAAAACAAAGAATTGCATGATTTCTCACCAGATGAACCACCTTTGTAATGCCTTAATCAGTGGTTGTCTTGGACTTAAAGGACAGTATTTACCTATTCTTTTAGTTTATAACTTTACACCTTTAATTCATACACAGCTAATTGTGAACTAATCATGTGAAGCCATGGTAACTTGTTTGTTAATGGAATTCTGTTGTATTTAGCTATCTACCCTCCAATAATTAAGCAATTACATTGTAATAAATCCTTTATCAGTCTTTGATGTTTGCAGAAATGCATGTGGTTTTAACTTGTTATTGTAGTTATCCAATATTTTATGCATAATTTTGTCTACCATTATTTTTTCAGTAAGCATTAAACGCGTTTTTTTAAACCTTACCCAGATTTTGGATATTATTAGCACTTGTTCAACATGCAAACACAGACTGGAATATGTATGTATTAATAGTATTACGGCAATTAAGTCACAAAGTTATGAAAATTAAAAGTTATTGTACTTACACTGTAATTTTTAGTGAACTGCGGAAAGCTGTAATAGCTTTTACTGTGTTTTCTTATTAACAATCCTCTTCACGGCTAGGCACCGACATACAAACAAAGTAATAGTACTTAAGTAGTTAAGTGAACAGAAGTATTGTAAAATGTTAGTCTTAAAATTTTATAACATTTTCCCCGGTAAACCTTATAACTATCAGAATAGTGGCAACAAATTGAGTGTTATCAGAAACTAATTAGCTTTAGCTTAGTTTGACGGCTGCTACTGTTAACATTTCAAAACTATTATCAATGTTATAAAGTGAGCAACAGCACATGCTAAATTAGTTTTTATTACTAGGTACAAATACAAGCTTACCTTTATGAGTGTTTTTTATTTGTTTGTTTTTGTTTTTTAGTTTTGAACAAAATTCTTGAAGTCCAGAACCTGAGAGTTCTTAGCTAATGGTTTCCAACTGAATGGTTAACAATTTCTATGAGGCTGTGTTAGCGTCACAGCAGACGGAAAAACGGGGGGGCAAATACTCAACAAAAAAATCACAAATTTTGAGATTAATCTAAGAAAATTTCTGGAAAACATAAATTTCAAAAGTTGGAAGTTTTCAACTTTATTTGCTTAGTTTCAAGTCAAAAATGTTCAACTTTGAAACTCAGAAATTACAAAATGTGTGATTAAGCTCAAAATGTCAGATTATTTTTCTAGCAAAATTTTGACTTTTGAATCTCAGAAATTTAATTTTTTTTCCAAAAGGAAAGGAAAGAAAAATCTGACAATCTCAAGTATTTTTTTCAAGGAAATTTTCAATTTTTGAAACCCAAAAAATTTCCAAGATTAATCTAAAAAATTTATGACTTTGTGGCTGAAATGTACTCATTTTTTGGACAGTGGTCCTAATACACCAGAGTAGTTTTGCAGTTTGCATTGCATAATTGTTATTATTTATTATAATGTAAGTTAGTGCCATTTGCAAAAGGGAAAAAAAATAGAAAATACATTTATTTCTCTTGACATTGGAGGGAAAGTAAAAGGTCTTCAGAAAAATGAATACTCAAGTAAAGAGAAGATGTAGTAATATCTGCTTGCGCTGAAGTACTTTTACTCAATTAATCTTTCTAAGCTGCTCACCACTTTAAATCAAGCATGTCTACTTCTGTTGATTTTATTAAGACTTTAGATGTAAATTGGCCTGTAAGGGCATTGAACCTTGGCATTATTAGCACCATGCTCTCACTATAGATATAGATATGAGTATAATATAGATAGATAATAGATAGATAGATAGATAGATAGATAGATAGATAGATAGATAGATAGATAGATAGATAGATAGATAGATAGATAGATAGATAGATAGATAGATAGATAGATAGATAGATAGATAGATAGATAGATAGATAGATAGATAGATAGATAGATAGATAGATATGGGTATATATCTATTAGGACTGTATAAAAAATCGATTCGGTGATATATATCGATATTTTCCGCGCTCGGAAAGTATCGATTTTTCATCCGCTAGTATCGGTTTTTTAAACCATAGGGATCCATAGCCTTATATCTCTTATTAACATCTGGTTTGTTACGGCCTAGCAGCAAGACTCCGCCTCCCTCAGTCTCACTTTCAACTTGAGCTTAAAGGGCACATTATAAACTACACACCAGTTTTTAAATTGTGTTAATAGACCAAGTATAACCGGACTTATGCTAAAATTAGTAAACCATATTTTTCCGAATGTCAGAGAAATGTCAAAAGAGCCGCCATTCCCCGGTTTTCCCGGTTATGTGAGAGGGAATGAGCTTCCAAATGTACAAATCGAAACGAAACATTAGACTCCTGTGTTTTTGGAAATGTAAAATCTTCAATAAATAACGATGGGCTGTATTTTGTTGCTGAGAAACGAAGGAAAGTTGCGCAAGTAACCGAGAAAGAGAAGCGGCGCTGTGTTTTGAGCAGGAAGACGAAGAGGAAAAACCTGCAGCCGGAATCCGCGGCCCAGTGAGGATTTCCATGACAATAATGGCTGATCGATCATTCTTATTAGCAACAGACAAACGGTATCAGAGACTGAGAGAACGATGAGATCCTGGCGGTCTGAGAGGAGATACTCAGAGATCCAAGCAGGAGAATAGCGGCGCTGCGTAGCTGCAGGGAGTCGATCACTACGGGGTGAGGCGGAGCCACTACTTTAGCAGTTAGTAGTAAACAGCTTACAGCCACGGCTAACTCAGGGAGCCAAGCTAGAAAAGCCTTTATCCATATAGTCCAAAACACTGCATTTGTGGCTGCATTTTACTCCAAAATGCAGCCACAGTGTCCAAAAGAAAAAAACATAAGTTCAATCATTTGCATCTTGAGAGTCTACAGAGGCTGATAATCTCCCCACTCTGCTCCTGGATTACTGTTTAAATTTTTGAGTTTTATGTCAAGTCCATATGAATTAAATGACAGAAACTAATTTTCTCACTGCATCTTTTATTCATTTTGTCCAGCTGCAGACTGTTAGACTGTCCAATCAGAGTCAGGTATTGTGTAGTTGGTGCTTTTAATCAGTTTTCAGTTAACTAAATTCAAGTCTATGGAACACAAAATGTCACTAAAACCACTCTGTCCTTCTAAAATCTTTCAGAAAATCGTAAAAATGCACTGAAGCGTATCAAATCGTATCGCTCAACAAATATCGTGATACATATCATATCGTGACCAGAATATCGCATATTGTATCGTATCGTGAAATTATTGTATCACTTCACCCCTAATATCTATACTCATGAGAGTCAGTATCAGAGTCAGGATGAGGAGGCGCCGTGTTAGGAAGATGAAGTGGAAGCTGCAGGATCTTCAGAACAAACAGGTCATGATGCTGGGCTACTGATTATCCCTCTGTCTGGACACAGGCTCAATAGAACCAGTTTAAAAACTAAAATGAATGGTTATATACCAGACATGTAAAATTGATCCAGACGGACAAGATGGTAATGGCGAACCAACCGGACATTGTGGTGGTGGATAAAGAACAGAGGAAAGCCGTTGTGGTGGATGTAGCTATACCAAGTGACTACAACATCAGGAAAAAAGAGCATGAGAAACTGGAGAAATACCAGGGCCTCAGGGAGGAACTGGAAAAGAACTGGAAGGTGAAGACCACAGTGGTGCCTGTGGTCATCTGGGCCCTCGGGGCAGAAACCCCCAAACTGGAGCAGTGGCTAAAACAGATCCCAGGAACAACATCAGACATCTCAGTCCAGAAATGTGCAGTACTAGGCACAGCCAAGATACTGCGCAGAACCCTCAAGCTCCCAGGCCTCTGGTAGAGGACCCGAGTTCAGAGGATGAAAGAGACCACCGAGGAGGGTGAGAAGGGAATTTTTTTTTTTTTTTTTTAATATAATGCAGTCAAGAAAATGCATTCTTCTCATAACTGCCGCAGGAGTTTTCCCGGCACGCAAAAAGATCATCTTGTGTAATTTCCCATGATTTTCCGTGATCTCTCTAGTCGTCTTCAGCACAAGATCAGTCTGACTAAAGTGAATTATGTTATCTCAACATGATTACATTTCATATAAATTAAGTTGTTGAATTTCTTGTTTATCCAACATTATTTTTATCACGTTTTTGTTTGAAACATGAAATTATTGTTAATGTAATAACCCCCTAAGTTCAGTTTTTTGAGTGTTGGTCTGCTTTAACATGAAAACTCCTCCCTCAGTTCCTGAGTCATCACCCGGTTGACTGGAAACAATATGTCTCTTTCCACAGGCGATAATAACTACCTGTGACGCCACATCTTGACGTTTATTTTTTATTCTTTTTTATCTGAATGAAACAAGTTTAAGTCAAATCTTATCAAACACTCATTAAAAGTGATATTTTGTTGCATTTTAAGAACTAAATATGCCAGACATTCACACAGAATAAAACATTTGTTTTCTCTAAAGTTAAATCAGACTGAGTTTTTCTTGTTTTAATTCAGTTAAAATTCTTAGTAAATGCTAAAAAGCTTAGTGAGAAAATTTTTTACAGACTTTTTTGTATCGTTTTTCTGAAGTTTACATGCATTTGATAATATTAAGCAAGAATTATTGGCTTTGGGTAAACATTTTGGCTTTCCTTCCACAAATTTCTCACAATACTTTTCTGGAGTTCTGACCCATTCCAATTTATGATTAAGCAATAAATAAGATCAAAGTCTTTGTAAAATAGATAATTAGTTAATCTCTCACTTGTATATAGGTTCCAAAAATAAAAACAATAAGCGTAAGTTTTTTCTGAAGATGCATCAGAATCATAAATACCAGCACAGATCAAGTTTCAGCCACGACTTTCACATCTAAAATAAGACTAAAAAGTTGAACGTTTGTCTCCTTCACATGTTTTAATTCAAACATTATGAATGAAGTGAAGCAAGGAATCTGCTGCAGGACACAGATTCACATGTACAGGTGAACTAGACAGCATCGCCATGGAGACAGTGACAACATAAATATTTAAACTGAGATCAAGGCCACAATGTCTCTGTGATACACATATCATTAATAAACCAAGTGGCATTTAACACAATATGTTCATAAACAAGAGCAATGCAATGATTTTACTCTGACGAACAGGCGGATATAAAACCGTGACGTCGGACTCATCTGGACCCGACAACTAAGGATGTATAACTCAACTACACACTGAATTCACACAAAGTAACACGGTTAAATACGTAGAAACACACTGTAACACACACCTGTACACACACTGTAATTCAAAGTGAAATACTTTTTTTTGTCTGTTTTTACTGCATGCAATAACACATCACTGTAAAACACTAATTCATACAAACACACATTGCAACACACTAATTTACACAGTAACACACTGCAACACACACATTAACCAATCAAGCTTATTTGTGTAGCATATTTCAGGAACAATCAGTTCAAAGTGCTTTACATCGTAAAGATGTTAAAAAAAAATACAGTTGACTGTTAAGAAACCAGTGTCAAACATTACAGTTTGATCATAATCAAAAATCAAATATATTGGAAAAGTTTCCTTTTATTATGGTTCAAAAGCAACTCTAAAGATGGGACTTATCCTAGACTTAAAAGAAGTCAGTGTTTCTGGTGTTTTGCAGTTTGTTCCAGATTTGTGTGCATAGAAGCTGAATGCTGCTTCTCCATGTTTGGTTCTGGTTTTGGAATACAGATCAGACCAGAACCAGAAACCAGAACAATGTAGTAACACACTAATGGATCTAGTGACACACCAGTTCTCCCACTAACATCTGAATCAATCTATTCCAAAATAAACCTGAAGACGATAATAAACCAGTTTTCAGCGTTTGGCAGCTGATAGAATAAGACTTAATGAGCATTTCAGGCCTAAACCTGTAGAATCTGATTCTTTGTGCAACTGCAAAATGAAATCATGAATTTAGTGTCTGACGTGACACAACATCTCTGTGTTCCCACCAGGGCCTAATTGGGCAGTGTTCGGGTCGGCCCAGCAAGCCGGTTTCAGTGTGTGATTCTCTCCATTTCCTGTAGCACTGAATAAATTCAGAACCATGTGTGATGCAAGTCTGATCAACTGAACATCTGTGAATAAATTCACACATCTGAGGACGAAAACATCAAACATCCCAGATTAGCTCCGACCTCATGTTTTCCTGATTTTGTTTCACAAGCCAGAGCAGGAGAGACATTTACTGTTTCCTGACTTTTACTTTGACGATGTTTGGTTTCAATCAGAGGTGAGTAAAGTACCCAAAAATTGCACCCAAGTAAAAGTGTCACTACTTCAACATGTTTTTACTCAAGTGAAAGCAGAAAGTGTATTTTAAGGGCCACAACAGCAGTAAGTAGCAAAAAAATAACATCAGGCAAAAGAAAATGCTTCTGAGAAGACAGTGAAGAAGAAGAACGTCCTTCACAAAACATCAACAAAAGTTTAACTTTTGTTGACATTCGGCCTCAGATTTTAGGGGTTGTAGGATTTCTCTTTTGTCTTTGGTAAAAGACCACAAGTCATTTATTTCTCTCGCTAGCGCTAGATTCTTACATTTATTTTGGCTCTGTTTACCCAGAATGCTTTGTGCTTTTAGTTCGCTTCCTGCTTTTGGAGTGACCTCTGACCTAGCCCAGCTTCTGCCCCAGACTTCACAACCTGTCACAGTAGAATCAGAATCAGACTGAGCTATGACTCCTGTCACTTTGCAGATCACTGGAAGTCACCATTTGACCTTAGAGTCTGAAATCTAAAGTTTGGAGGTTTGAATCCACTTCTATGCTCCACAAATCTGGAACAAACGTCCAGAAAACTGCAAAGATGTTGGAACCCTGAGTTCTGGAACACTGATATAATATATTTGCTTGACAATTTTGATGATGGCCTTTGCTAAAATGTAATGGTTGTTGTTTGTTTCATAATTGTTTACTGTATTGTTTTCATGCTGTAAAGCACTTTGAACTGCCTTGTTACTGAAATGTGCTGTACTAATAAACATGGCTGATTAACTGATTTATTTTTTTGTCATCTTTCAGGAAGCTAAAAGAGATAGAGGATTTTACATGCAATTTGGAAATGACATACCACTGAAACATGCTAATTGCTTGAATAATTAATTACTATGAAAACCTACGTAAAAATACGACTTTATTACTTAGACGTTTTGGATGCTATTTGTACATTTCCATAAGTATTTGGAAATGTACAGATAGCAATGCATCAGTGTTTGTGAATATACTAGGAGATGTACTGTAAAAATATGGAACATTTCAGTTCACAATAACATAAAAAACTGTTGAATTACAGAAAAATTCTGACGGAAATTCTGTGAAAAAACAGAAAATGTTCTCGCAGAAAATTACAGAAACATTTTCTGTTTCTTTTTATTTTGTTTTTTTACTGTGTATCTATAAATTTGGGAGGTAAGTTGACACAGAAAGTTACAGGAGACAAACATTTCTATCCTGGAAATGTAGGAAAAATTCTAAATGCATCCTAAAAATGTGTTATATTTTAGCTTCACTGCATAAAAACAAGTTTGTAAGACTATAAAAGCCACTTCAACATCACCTGTTAGCATTTTAGTTGTCTGGATCATTTCCACTGATGCAAAGTCAACATCAAAACTTGTTCTGCCAAGTAAAGAGATTTCACATTTCTCTGTTCAGCGTGAAAGCAGGCACCTGAAACTCCACAACCCCGTTTCTACAGCACGGGTCGGTACAATACTTTATGGCCTGATGTGTTCAGGAGAGTATTTCCACTGCAGGTTGGACATGTGATATGGTCAAGAAATATAAATGAATACATGAAAAAGAACAAAATGTTTTTATTATTTCATCAGTGTGGTTTGTTCTTTAGTTTTATACAATGTAGCCGTCGAAATGTTGGAGGGTTTGGATGGAGCCGGAGCAGCTTGGAGAACATCGTGTCTGGAACCGGGTTTCCAGCTCCGACCTCCCTTTAATGCTGCATGAGGATCACTGGAAGGTGTCCATGTTAATGAGACCAACACAGGCCTGTTTGCTCGTTTCATGTTTCTGCTCATGAATTTAAGCATCAAACTTTCAGCTATAAAACCTGAAAACTCTGAGCTGGAACGTCAGAACGCCCAGCACCCCAACTGAGATCAGATCAAGCAGAACCACAACTGATCCCACATCAGCCATGGACCGAGGTAAGACCCGGACATTTTAAATGTATCAGGTTGCCGTGGAAACTCCGGTGATGGTGCCGCCGCTCACCTGTCTCACCTGTGTCTGTGTCCCAGCCATCCTCCTGCTGTCAGTCATGTTTCTGGGCGTCTCCTCTCAGCCAATCACAGACAGCCAGCGGCTGTTCTCCATCGCCGTCAGCAGAGTCCAGCACCTCCACCTGCTCGCTCAGAGGTTCTTCTCTGAATTTGTAAGTCTACGGAAGCTCTGAAGGACAAAAACTGCACCCATCAACGCAGTTACACTGCAAAAACACACAATCTTATCAACAAATATGGGCTTTTATTGTAACTATTTTTATATACTTGAAATAAGACAAAACTGACTTAAAGCGAGATTTAGGAATATTAGAACTTTGATACTGATGAAAAAGTTCGAGATCCATTTTTAGATTATTTCAGTTTCCCATGTTATAAGTGAATTAATTTAAAACTTTTTCATCAATATTAAAGAATTATTTACTTAAAACAAGCTCATATATCTTGCAGAAAAGTCACTTGTAAGTTAGTTTTGTCCTCCTTCCAGTGTACTGAGATATATGCTGTAGAAACCAGGATAACACTTTATTTGAAGGGTTGTACATAAGACTGACATGACACTGTCATAAACATGACATAACATCTGTTATGAACATGAAGGAGTTTTCATGAATGTTTATGACTGTTGTCATAAGATCTCAATAGGTAAATAATGGTGGTTTTAGTGCAAAGTTGCACTAAAAGTCCATTAAAAACTTTTAATAATGATACTTTTAATGCAAACGTCCATTAAAAGTTGCACTAAAAGTCTAATAAAGGTGCCATTATTTACTGAATAATACAAAGTTTGTAATTTTAATTAACTTTAATACAACTTTCAGTGCAGTTTTGCATGATCAGTGTCATTATTTAACAAATGACAACAGCCTCAGTCTTCTGCACACCGCTGCAAATAAAGTGGCTAACCCTAACCAAAAATACTTGGTAAGATTTTGTGTTTTTGCAGTGTACAGTGTCTATGGCTGTGACTGATGTGTACCTCTGTGTACTTCTGTGTACTTCTCTGTATCAGGAGAGTTCCCTGCAGACGGAGGAGCAGCGGCAACTCAACAAGATCTTCCTGCAGGATTTCTGCAACTCGGATTACATCATCAGCCCCATCGACAAGCATGAGACACAGCGCAGCTCCGTCAGTACACATCGCAGTACTACACAGTACTACAGAGTACCACACTTCACTACAGGGAATCACAGTTCTACACAGTTCCAAAAAGAACAACAGAGTTCTACACAGAAATATACAGTACTACATTTGAATAGGACGACACAAAATTACACAATACTACACAATACAATGGAGTGCTGCACAGTTTCATCAGTGCTACATAGTTCCAAATATTAGAACAGAGTACTACAGAAATATAGAATTGTACACTTAAATAGCACTACACAGTACAACAGAGTATGACTTATTTGTATACAGTACTACTAAAAATAATAGGATACTACCAAGTGTGGCTTACTACAATGCAGTACTAGACAAAACTACAGAGATTCATACAGAACTGCACAGTTTCAAACAGTACCTGATAGAACTACAAAATACTATGGTGTACTACGCTAAACCTCACCATGTGATAGAGTACTACACAATACTACAAATAATTATAGAGTGCTAAATAATATAACACTGTACTATACAGAACTACATAATAAATACCATGCAGAACTACAGAGTATTATGCTGTACTATGGAAACACATGGCAAAATACTACGCATAACTACAGAGCTCTACTCAGTACCACACAGTACTATAAAGGGCTGCACAGTATCAAAGAGTACTACATAGTTCCAAACAACAGAACAAAGTACCACACTTGCTAAGTATTGCACAGTATTACACAGTAAAACGGAGTATGGCTACTTCTACAATAAACTAAACTACAGAATAGTATTACACAATGACAAACAGTAGTAAAAGGAACTAAAAAAAATACTCTGATGGAATACACTATACTAAACAGTACTACAGATAATTATAGAGTACTACACAATATAGAATTGAACTACACATGCCTTCAAGACAACACACAGGGCAAACCTGACCCAGCTCCACGGGGGCCCGCCTGTCAGATACTGCGAAGGGCAAATTAACCCACGAGCGTGCATTACATTGTCAAAACTGATTGTTGTCAAATAAAATGAGGGGAAATAACATTTTGACCCCTGGATACTTTCAGTTTGGGGATTTTCAGCCCTTGGTGCAAAAACCTTCGACACCCTGATTTAAGAACCGCAGCTTGGGTCCATTACTAACGGTTCTGAATCTGGTGGTGGTTGGGTTGGTTCTGACTCCTGAATCCGTTGTGGATCTGCAGGTTCTGAAGTTGCTGTCCATCTCCTACCGCCTGGTGGAGTCCTGGGAGTTTCCGAGCCAATCTCTGTCCAGTGGTTCTGGTCCGAGGACCCAAATCTCCCCCAAACTGACGGAACTGAAGACGGGAATCATGCTGCTGATCAAGGTGAGAACCATCACGGCAAAAAAAAAGCAAAATATTAAAATTGATTTTGGTCTAGTTTACTGTACAAATACCTTATTACACGCAAAATAAGACAAAATAAACTTATAAGTAACTTTTCATCAAGATAAAACAGTTTGTTTTAAATTAATAATTCCTCGATATTGATGAGAAAGTATTTGTTCTTTTGGCAGATAACATGGAAAGTCTTGTTATAAGTGAAATAATTACTTTTACATCGATATTAAGGAATTAAAACAAGCTGCTATATCTTGCTGAAAAGTTACCTGTAAGTTTATTTTTTTCTAATTTCAAGTGTAATATATATTTGCAATATAAAAATAGTTGGTAAGATTTTGTATTTTTGCAGATATTAAAATTGTCAGACAAGTTTTAAAACCTGAGCCCCCCCAACATGATGATAAAAAGTGTCAGGTTAACCAATGTCACTCATGGAGACTGACATTTTTTTTCCTGTGAACCGGCTTAAAAAAAAGACCAATTTGTTCCAGATAATTTTATTCTTCATGACTGTCTTATGAACTTGGAGGAGTCATGTCCCACATGACGCATGTGTAGAACATGAGTCATGAGTTCCTCATGGAACAGAGTGACTTCAGTCAGAAGCTTCTTCAAATGCACTGTAATACAGACTGCTACAAGATATCTATTTTACCAACAGTCATCATTATTTATTAACTATTTGAGGAATTTGAATTAAAATGAGTTAAAGCAACATTTAGTTTTTCTTTGGGATAAATAAAGTATTTTTGAATGGAAATTGAATTTTAATTAGTTTTGCTCAGACTATAATTCTGATTTCAGAATTATTCAAACCTAATTTTTAGTTTGAGCAAAACTAAGAAAATTAGTTGTAAGAAGTTCGTCATTTTTAAAGTTGGTTCAAAGAAGCTTTTTTTTCAGTAAAGATTTTAAATGGGGAATCTTGTTTACTCTTTTGACGAGTAAACAAAAATGGCCACATGGGAAGAAGTAAGGCTGAAAGTTTTCAGACTATATTTAACAAAAAAAAATCTGATGTTCTGACATCATTCAAAGTGGAGCAGATGGCTTTTAACACCGAGATTATCTTAAAATGCTATTCCAATAATCGAGAGTACTTAAAGCTACAGTACTTTTATAAAAAATATATATATTTTAGATATTTGTTAAAACTGACATCATGTTCTGACAGGTATTTGTTTTCCTCTGCCTCCCCTCAGTGCAGGAATACGCCACTCGTTCTGAAATAACCAATCAGAACCAGGAGGAGGGTCTTAACGCTGTCAATCAAGCTCATATAAACACTCCTCAACCACTAGTTACAGCCAGCACAGCCTGTCATGAATGCTAAGGCTAGTTAGCATGACGACAGATAAATAGTTTTCCTGTAACTTTAAGTTGTTTCTCTGCCATTAGCAGTGCCTACATGAGCATAATTGCTAGCGCTAAGACCCGCCTCCTGGCTCTGATTGGTTGTTTTTGACAGAGTGCATTGTATTTGTGCAGATCGCTAAAATAGCTCAATGAGGTAGAGGAGCGCAACTTATTCAGATTTTCTCTCTCAGCATTCTGTCACGACAGAGACTTTCAAAATAAAAGTTAATACTGCATCTTTAAGATTGTCAGATGAAAATTGGCATGAAAATCTTGCATCAATCATCACTCCTCTCTCTGTGAACCTGTTACCTGAGAAACTGACCACCTGAGCTTACAGGCCAATCAGGACGTCCCAGAGATCTTTACTGACACCTCAACCCTCCAGTTGGCGCCTTACGGAAATTATTATCAGAGCCTGGAAGCTGACGAGTCGCTGCGGAGAACCTACGAACTGCTGGCGTGCTTCAAAAAGGACATGCACAAGGTAAACAAAGAGTTAAAGGAAAGTCACGTGATTTAACAATGACGCAATGGTGAAAGCGACAAGGAAATGATTGTTCTTTCAGGTGGAGACTTACCTGACCGTGGCAAAGTGTCGACTCTCTCCAGAGGCAAACTGCACTCTGTAGCCACGCCCTCCCTGACTAAGCCCCGCCCCTGTAGTAGCGTAGATTCTGCTTGGTGGTGTGTTGTTCCAGCTGAAGTTCTGACGTTGCTGTGATGGAAGCTGCCAACAGGAAGTGATGTCACAGCAGTCATAATATGTAAAATAAAGTGTTGTCTGTGTTGCATTTATCTCCTGTTGTTTTCTCTGACTTTTAAGGATCATAACGATGCCGGTGTTGAATCAACACCCAAAAGTGTCTATATGTGTCCAAGTCAGCTTGTGTTAAATTCAACACTACAGAGAGTTACATTAACATTTACAACGGTGTTAGTGATAAAATATATTAAAAGTAACACCAGTGTAGTGTTGATCACTAAACATAAAGTGGTGTTAAAAAAGTAAATAATTGACCCACAAGGTGTCAATATCAATCAAATCCAGTGGAAAATATTAAAAACCATAGACAGAAATGGAAAGTTTAGCTTTTCTTAAACCCATTTCAGTGTTATAGACCAATGTTAATTTAACAAAAAAAAATGGGTGTCAAACTTTTAACACTTTAAAAAGTGTTACTTTAACCCCTGCTGACTTGGACACATATAGACACTTTTGGGTGTTAATTCAACACTGGCATTTTTACTGATTTTACACAGATCACCTGAAAGAGAGCGCTCCTTCTCTGGTTTTAACAGAACTTACTCTTCGAATCCTGATTAATTATTAAAATCTGACTTATTATCTGCAAAATTCACATTTGAAAGAGCCATTTTGCCCTTAATTCAGCTAAATACCTCTGGTAACAATGCATAAATATATATATTTTAAAATGTCATCAGAATTTTTCTGTTTTTTAACAAGTGCATCTATATGAGTTGTTAGGTTGAACAGTGCAATAGCACTCAATGGCACTAAAAGTAGAAAGTATCCGTCCAAGAAATTACTCAAGTAATAGTAAAAAAATATCAAATTAATGATTTAATATTTAAAAATTACATCATCAGATGGACCAAAGTATAAAGTTAACTGGGAATTTTGGTATTTTAAGGAAGAAAATAAAAATTATTCAAGCAACAAAAAGTAACATTAGGCAACAGAAAATGTTTCCAAATCAGTTCCTGTCAATAAAAAACTTCTGGAACTTTAACAAAAACTGCAGGTGTATGTCTGTGTCTGGTGAATTTTTGTCTAAAACATGTTTGTTTTTCATTCAGAGGGAAGAAAATCCAGAAGTTTTAATGAAGTAAGACTAGAAACAATTCACCATAACATTACTTAGGAAAAGTAAAACGAACAGTGTAGTAAACATACTTCTAAAAATGTTACTCAAGTAAATGCAGCTGAGTTGCACCACCCAACTCTGAATATAAGTACAACAGGAAATACAAATCATGACACAAACTCCCTCTGCACAAGCCGTCATTCGATCCAGGACCATTCTGTTCTGAAGAGTCATAAACCTCAAAGCAGCTAACTCCGGTTTAACGTCCTTAGAGCAGCAGCAGCATCACGATTCAACGCTGTAATTCAAGATTTCAACACGCAGCTTAACTTCCCCTTTTCCTGTACGGATGAAAGGAGGGATAAAATAACATCTCCGCTGTTGGTCCAGAACTTTCTATCTTCTGGAATATAAGAGCTTCGTGTTGGTCTGCTGCTGGTGTTTGGCCCTGATTTAAGGACATATTCCACCACCACGTCTACCTGGGACAGGGTGTCCAAGTAGGTCTGGCATCTGGAGCAGCACACTTAAGGTCAGTCCAGATAGAGATGTTAAAAATGTAGATGACTTTTTGAAAAAATTTGCAAATCTTTGATAAATATCTACTGAAAAAATTCGTTCTCATGTTTGTTAGTTATTTTGTTTGTTTTTTGTGCTTTTTTTAGATTTAAAAAAACAAAGACAACATTCTTGCAATAAAATTGATGGATACATTTTCTTATATGTGATGTTTATATTTGTAAAATAAAATTATTTATTGTATTTCCTTTAAATTTTAGTGATATGTATTTTATGCTGTGAGCTTTGGAAATCTAAGTAAATTTGTTGCAGTTGTTCCATCGAAAACCAAAAAATGTTCAAAAAGGCATTTGCTATAATACCTATATTTAAAAACAAAGTTGTTTCTTTATTACCTTAATTGAAATGCTGTACAACTTCAGTTTTGAAACCATATGTTGTTGTTGTTTTTAACCTTTTGACATCTAATTTTGAAGCAAGAACATGCATGCATAAAGCATTTGTTGGCCATTTAATTTATTTAAGTTGCTAGTTCAACATTAAAGCCAGAAATGTTTTAAATTTAATTTTTATTCTCAGTGCAGTTAATTACGTATTTATTAATGTCTACTAAAATAAAATGAAACACTCTCTCCACACGCATTCAGACTTTGTTCGCATTTTAATTTCATTTCTGCAGCCTTAAGTACTCTGTGTATTTTTCTAAATCTAAAACCTAAATCTAAAATTATTTATATAAATAATTATTAATAAAAACATTGCATCCAGAAAAACAGTACGAAACTTGGAAAAATTGTGATTTGAGTAAACAAACAGCAAACAAAAAACACCAGGGGGCGACAACACAGATTTATTACCCACATTACCTAATTTGTCCGGCAGGCGGCGCAATCAACTGCTTCGGGTCTCTTCGGTATTCTTCGGCAGTGTTCGGCAGGTAACGGTCGGTACATTCAAATGTTCGGCCGGAGCTCCTCCAGAGAGTGAAGTGAAGAAAGAAACGGACGAACGGAGCAGATAGACGGCGTGCGGAAGCGGAATGACGGTGCTGCAGGAACCTGTCCAGGTAGGAACACCGTGTTCTAGTGCTGTCATGACCCGGGAGGGCAGAGTTCTGGAACCGGCCCGAGCGGCTGCATTAGTCCGCGCTCGGTGAGCTTCTCCCCGCACCAGGCCGCAGCTCGGCCCGGAGCTTTCCTGGTTGTTTCACCTGCTCATGTCCACATACTTCGGCTTCCTCAACGGTCAGTCTGGGGTTAACCCCGAACTGATCCTGTTACTATCTGCTCTGTGTTAACTGACCCAGGGGGCAGAGCCAGACTTCTTTAAGAAAATGTCTAATTTAAGATGTTCTTTGCGGCCAGGAATATAATCCATGTACTGGAGAGGATCTTCTGACCTTTCCTGACATGGATGGTTTGATATCTTTATTGGGGCCAGTTTTCATTTTTTTTAGTGCTTTTCCTTAATATGAGGAAATGTTCTGAACATATTGGTGCTGTGAAGAATCGGGCTGCTTGAGATTCTATACTGGAAGCCTCAGACTCCAAAACCTGTTTTAAAGTCCAGATTTAGACCAATCTCAGATGGTTTGGTTAACTGTGTGTTAGCCGAACCCTTCAGCAGACCCGGTGTCTTTTATATACTGAGATGTAATATTATTATTTTTCGATTTATGGGCATAATTTACATAGTATACAATATTTTAAACACAATTCTGATCATCAGCCTAGCTAGCCCTGCAGAGCTAACTGTTAGCTTGCTACTACCGGGTGTTAGCCTTCTCTAGCCGGCTTCAGGTTGCAGGATTTAGCCGGTAACGCTGTCAAAGACCCGGTTCTGTTCTTCTGAGGCAGCCCTTCCTGTTTCTTGGGTCTATTCTGAGCCCAGATCCTCCGCACGGAACCGAATTAGCCCGCAGCTGGCTAGCTGCAGCGGCTAACATCAGCTAGCTGAAACTGTTGCGGCGTACCTGGACAGGTGTGCTGGCGACAGAGCAGTCAGGATCCTGTTGGACAGACTGTTTATGATAAACAACAAACTAACTAGTTTAGTCGGAAGAAACGACAAGAACCCGGTGAAACAGTCGATTTGTGGATCTGCAGCAGGGTCCAGGTCTGGAGGACCCCCTGTGGTGAACACAAACAGAACCATGTTCTGGTTCTTCTCTGTAGCTTCCTGTGGGTCTGCAGTAAAGCAGTGGGGTAACTGGGCTGACTGGGATTGATTAGCACAGAATCACCTCTGTTTGGACCCAACCCTCCAAGAGGGGAGACTTTCTTGGTCCATCAGAACCTGTTAAAATTGTTGAATCCGGTTCTAGATCTTGAACCCAGGAACATGAAGATCCAGACCCAGTTTGTTCCCACTGTGATCAAACTACAGGCGATTTTCCTGTTGGTTAATTCGACTGGACCCGACTGGGATGTCCTAACTTCTTGTCACATGGGCCAAAAATCGACAATTCAAGAGTATTGAGGGACAATAAATGTATGAGATTAAATAAATAATAGAAAGATAAAATATAATCAAGGAATTAAATGTGTCTGTTTTTGTTATCCATAATGTTATTCATTGTACATCTAAGACATTAAAACAATTTTGCACATTTTCTGCATTAGAAGAAATGTCACTTAGTTTTCAAATTCTTTTGGGCTTGATTGAACAGAAACATTTGTCACTTTCTTTCAAAACAAAGCAAATTAGATAATAGGTGATTTAGGGACAGCAAATTCTGCTCAGTTGACACAAATGTGGTTCTGGTTTTTACAAAAGCTTGGTTATAAAAAGAAATGTACTTGACATTTTGTGTTGTAAAAAGATTATGTTTGTAATAATTTTACTCTGATGGTAACTTAAAAACTGAAGTTGGGGCCACACAAAATAACCTCCAAGGGCTACAAATGGCCCACAGGCTGCAGGTTGGACACCCTGGAATAGAAGGTTCTGCTGTTCTCAGGATGAACTGTCAGGTCCAGTCACTACCTGGTTCTGGTTCTGGTGGCTCGTATCGCTGCGTTTACGACCTCAAACTGAGTGAAATATTATAACTTTGATTGTAGCTTCGTCTCAGTAAATTAGAAAGTCTCATCAAATTGGTTAAAAATATATTTTAAGTACTTTTTTCATTTTCAGGCTCTCAGTAATTGGTCTGGGTTTTTTCTCAAAAACAATAATTACTGGGACAATTATTGTTCAGTAAAACATGTTACTGTGACAGGCTTAGTCTAAAAAGTCCTGGTGGACCTCAGAAAACCCAGTGCACCAGAACCGGCGGCTGCCATGGCGATCCAGATGATTTCTGACTTCATATTCAGCAAACGACTTCCATGTTCCTGGAAGTCCAGAAGGAAACTTCTGGAGTCTGGTTCTCTCCACTTTTTCTCCAGACTCTAGGAAGAGTGGAGCGGTTCTGGACCCTACAGATACTAGAACCTTGATCCATAAATGAAAAGCAGATGCTGAGCAACAGTCCGGTTTCAGAAATTCTGGTTCTGGAATGGTTTGATACGAGGACAAGGTGTGGGACTTGTCTGAGTTCAGTGGATCTTGATTTCCTGAGGTTGTTCCTGGTGGACTTCGTCCTTCCACTCAACTTTCTATGAACAAGCTGGGTCGCAGCATTCTATGCCTGACTTCTGCATGTCTGTCCAGTCAGCAGCCTTCACCTTGACAGCTTTGGTCTATAACAGGAACAAAATATCTGTAATTAAAAAAGCTTTTCTATTAAAAATCCAGGAGGCGCCACTGAGTTCAGTTTGAGTTCTCCCCCGTTTCCTCTCTGTTTTATTACCAGACAGTTGATCACTTACATCATGGCATTTATGTTCATAACGTTCAACTAAAAACGTCGTCCAGCAGCTGTTGCTGTGTCCAGTTTGGTGATCAGTTCAGATCTTAAATTGATTTTATCATTTTTTTTGAGACTGGCAATAAGCTGTAGAAAAATTGGGTTTGTTCAATGTCCTGCTGATCCTTCTTGGAAAATTGTTGCCTCGTCGTCCTGCATGTTGCTGAGCCAAAGTCACCTTTCCACTCAGGTGGACAATAAAGACTTCTTCTGTTCAATCTGATGGTTCTGGTTCTGTCTGTGTCCAGGCTGCGGTGTGGCAGGCTCTCAACCACTATGCCTACCTAGATGCTGTTTTCCTTGCAGAGAGACTCTACGCAGAAGGTAAAACCCGTCTGTCTGTCTGTCTTGTTAGATTTTCCGTCTCTGGTTAATAGAGGTATTCTGATCTGATATTGATATTGGAAATTGGTCTGATTTCAACCAAAAAAAAACGAGAATCGGATTATATCAACCTGCATCTAAAGACTCCAATAGAAGCACTCCTCCAGACTGCTAGCATGTTAGTCTGGGTAATTTTCCCATCTGCTTACCTGTCTCCATGGTTACCTGTCTGCCCCGCCCAGTGCGTTCAGAGGAGGCCCTCTACCTGTTGGCTACCTGTTATTACCGCTCTGGGAAACCGTACAAAGCTTACCGACTACTGAAGGCTCACAGCTGCTCCACGCCGCAGGTTCGATTCCTGCTGGCCAAGTGCTGCGTGGAACTCAGCAAGTAAGAACACACACAACACACACACACACACACACACACACACACACAATGGCTGTAGTGATACAATAATCTCACGATACGACATATTTTGCGATATTCAGCAAACGATGCAATTCAATACACTTTTGCGATTTTCTGAAAGGTTTCAGAGGGACAGAGTGATTTTGGTGACATTTTGTGACTGTTATAAAGTTGGACTGAATTAATTTAACTGAAAACTGATTAAAAGCTCCAACTACACAATACCTGGCTCTGGTTGGACACAGACTTAAAGTGGACAGCTGGACAAAATGAATCAAAGAAGTGGAGAGAAAACATGTTTCTTTTAGTTGAAACAGTCCAAACTGTAGCTGACATGCATTAGTAAAGTAAATAAAGTGAACCAAGTTCCTGCTCTGAATAGTTTGATACCTTTTAAACCTGAACATCTGAAGGAATCACTCTAAGCCTGATGACCTGGTGAAGCAAGCAGTGAGTGAAAAGGTGACAGTTGGATGTTACGATACTTAATGATGAATATCGATTTTTTTCTAGGAAAGAAAATATCAATATATATTGCGATATCAATATTATTATACAGCCCTAACACACACACACACACACACACACCTTCACACACAGTGATGTGACTGCCTGTCAACCCGTCTGCCTCCTAGGCTCGCTGAGGGAGAGCAGGTTCTGATTGGTGGAGTCCTGAACAAACAGAAGAGTCAGGATGACATCATCACTGAGTTCGGAGACTCCGCCTCCTTCACGCTGTCGTTACTGGGCCACATTTACTGGTAAGCAGCCGGTGCTCCCAGTGTCTCACTGGTGAGTGAGGCGCTCCAGCTGCTGACTCCTGTCCTGTTTCTGAGCAGCAAGACGGACCGAGCTGCTAAGGGTGCCGAGTGCTTCCAGAGGAGTTTAACCCTCAACCCGTTCCTCTGGTCGCCATTCCAGAACCTCTGTCATCTAGGTAACACACACACACACACACACACACACACACACACACACACACACACACACACACACTCTTGCTACATGTCATGCGACTGTGTGACTTCAGAAAACATTGTGGATTTTATTCCAGGAGAAAAGCCGGATCCAGATCAGGTTTTCAGGTTGTCGGCTTTGCAGAACTCCTCTTTAGCCCCGCCTCCTTCTCACATAAGCCCCGCCCAGAACCCGTCTCATCGCCTGGACACTGCACTGATGGAAACGCCGCAGGACACACTGGTACAAAAAAATGCACATTAATTACTTGATTTAAACTCGGATTACATCATGGTCAGGGATTCTTTTTCATACCAAATCTGATTTTAATTTTGTTTTTTCCTGCTATTTTTCTGAAAAAGAAACTACAAATGACAGAAAATGTTTTTCAGTCATACCTTTAGTTGAGTTTTGGGCCAGGCTATGAGAATTTATTGTAATTCAAAGATGTAATTTTATCAGCAGAAATGTCCTAAAAATCTGTAAAAACCTTTATAAAAGTATATCTTCACAAGATGCTAAACATTCCTGATTTACACTTGTTGTATTTCATGTTAGCGTTCTCATAAAATTACTATCTTACTGTGCTGATATTGCGTCAAATAAATAGAAGCTGTAAAATACGCTTGTCAAACAAGATGGCCGCCCTGCGTGTGGTGACATCACTCTGAGCTATGAAACATTGCATTGGCGATGCCAAAATTTGATAAATGAAAAAAATCGATTTATTTTCCAGACTATGTAATCTGATTATGTCCCAGTAATCAGATTACATGTGTCCCTAAATCTGTCCCTGTCCTCCAGGAGTTGAATCGTCTGAATCTGGAGTCGTCAAATGGGAAGCTGACGTCTGATTTGTCCATTTCGTACATTGACTCCTCCCTCATTTCCCCGGAAACCGGCTCGCTATTGGGCAACACGGTTTCCATGGCATCAGCTGGCACTCTGCTGGCTAAACAGAACAAACCCAAGAGTGGGCGGAGCTTACTGGGGGGTCCTGCCGGCCTCAGCCCCCTGACGCCAAGGTGAGTGGGCCGGAACAGGTGACACCTGCTTGGGTTTTAGCTCCTCCCCTATGCTTTGGTTTTTGCTTTCTGCACAGTTTCGGCATCCTGCCCCTGGAGCCCAGCCCCGGAGACCCCACGTATTTGCAGAACTATTCGGCTACCATGGAAACACAAACCACAGCTCCCAGCAAGAAGGTGAGAACTCACCTGAGACCAGGCTGCGATTCAGCAGGAGGTGTTTGACCTCACCTGTCTGCCTCGTCTCCAGGCCGTCTCCAGGATCAGTCAGTCCAAGTCCGTCTTCAGTCAGAGCGGGAACAGCAGAGACGTCCTTCCCATCCCCTTCAACCAATCGCAGACCTCAGCACCTCACACCAGGTAACTGCAGCAGCCAATCGCATCGCCCTGGCGCCCAGCGTCTTCAGTTTTTGTCCCAGAAGTTATTACGATAAATGATGATGCTGTATGCCTGAGAAATCCTTTAATCTCCTTGGCAACCACTCAGCTGTGCAGAACACCTGGGTGTCTGCACAGCCTCGCCTTTGTGGCGTAGCTCCTCCTCAGAGCTGCAGCTTCCAACCTTCAGAGCTTCACACTCAGTTCCTTCAGACTAGCTACCAGCAATTAGCAAACACCTGGTGGATCTCTTGAGCTCATAAAAACGTTAAAGGGTCAATAAAGGAGCCATGTTGTGATGACTTCCTGGAGGTGGAGTTTCAGAAAGATCAGGAGTTTTAAAGGGACAGAGACCCAATTTATGAAGTCTAATTTTTTTTAAGTCGTATTTGATCTATGCAACATTTTTAGAACAACTTGAGGTAATATAGCTTCTTGATTGTGCTATAAAATTACTCTTTGTACCTGGAAAACACATAAAACTTCCCCTTTAAACACCCCATTAACAACCAGTAAGACAGACACTATAAATACAAAAAAACTGGAAATGATCAACTAAATTTAATTTGTATGTAGTTAACTGGTTTATAGCTTATGGACGCCCGTCTGTCCCACAGTGGTTCTCCTCAGGTTCTCAGTCCCAGTATGTCTGGTCCTCCTAACGTTCAGCCCAGAAGAAGCTCCAGACTGTTTACCAGCGCCAGCTCCACTGCCAAGGTACGCGCCTCCCACCCACCGTCCCATTCCCAGTGTTCCCAGTCCAGTGGCTGCAGAGACCCGGTCAAGTGACGCCGGTTCTGTTTCTGCAGGAGAACAGCAAGAAGCTAAAGATGAAGTTTCCTACGAAGATTCCCAACCGGAAAACCAAATGTAAATCTGCGAAGACGGCGAACAGCAGCAACCTGAACGAGAGTCTGGACATCCTGAGGCTGGATCCCAGTTTGAACCTGCCAGACGCCAGGATGCCCCAGTACCAGAGGGCCGCTGCAGGTACCGCCAGAACCAACGGCTTCCTGTGGGCTGCAGGGTCCACACGGTGCTGGAAATCCTGGCAAATGTTTGGTCTGGAAAGTGATCCAGATTTTATCTGCATGGTTTTGTGTTAAAGTTTTAACAAACGTTTAGGAGAAACGTGACCTTGTAGGAAGTCAAGTGATTCAAGTGATTATTTGTTATGCGTTTAAGCATTTAATTTGAAGAATTAATTTCCTCAACACAAACTGATTTGTAAGTTACTGAAATTGGGGATTTTGTTTATTAGATTAGTGGGGGATCAATCAGACGTAAACACTGGAAAAAACATAATCTTACAATGTTTTTATTATTATAACTAGTTTCTAGTTACAATTATCTCAATTATCTTGGTACACCTAAAATAAGACAAAACTAACTTGTAATTAACTTTAAATAATTTTTTTTTTAATTTTAAATTTAATTTTGGCAGATTATTTTATTTATAAAATGGTAAAAAAAAAAATTCCATACGTGAAATAATTTGCTAGTGGAAAAAGTACTTTTTATCTATGTTAAACCAACTTAAGTCTTTTTTTAAAGGCAATAATTTCCTGCTATTCTTTTGGCAAATTATTTCACTCATACATTTCTCCCATTTTATAAATAAAATAATCTGCCAGTAAAACTAGTATTTTTTTATCAATACTAAGCAATTATCGTCTTAAAATAAGCTCCTATATCTTGCTGAAAAGTTATTTTATGTTAAATTTTTCATTTCAAGTGTACTGAGATATTTACACTACAAAACAGTCAGAGAGAAAGAAGGCATTAATATCAGTAATAAACATAACAGTGAATTGAAAATGTCGTCTTTAGTTCATGTTTATTTTTATCTCCAAAGTTACTTTGAAAACTTTCCTTTAAAAGCTTTTGAAGTTTACGAGGCCAGCTGATCTATCTGCACCCGAATAACTTAATATTTATATGTTAATATTTAACTTCCCTTTGTGTTCAATAAAGTACTTTTGAATTTTAATTAACTGAACTGGTTTTGGGCCAAACCTGAAGCCCAGGTCTGATGGTACCACACCGCGGTTTGTGTTCAGACAGCGTGATGGCGTTGCTACGGGAACTGGGGCGGGGCTACCAGGCGCTGTGCTCCTACAGCTGCAGAGAGGCCATCAACATCCTGACGTCGCTGCCCCCTCAGCACTACAACACGGGCTGGGTCCTGACGCACGTCGGCCGCGCCTACTTCGAGCTGGCCGAGTACATGCAGGTGAGTCGGTCCGACCCAAACCCAGCAGACTCTCAGGGTTCACACTGGAATCCTGGAAAATGCTTGAATTTCTGTTAGGCTTTTACAGAGTTAGGAAAGTAAGTGCCTGATATTCAAACTCTACAGTTTTGTAATAAAGTGGAATCTAATGTTTGATTAAAAGCATAAATTTGAACAATTTTATTTACATTTTCAACTTGAAGTTTTCATAAACCTAGTAAAAAATCTCATTGTCTGAAATTAAATCAAGAGTAAACCTTTAGTTAGAATTACCAAAATAATTTCCATTAACGAGAAAATTTTTTAGAATTTATTTGTCGCTTTCTTTGTATAATGTGTTTTAAGCATGTAGTTTGAGCAGGAAGATCATTTAACACAATCTGGACTGATTCAATGTATTGAGTATGCATTATTCTCAGTCACTCAATAACTAAAATAAGAGTTGTACATCAAACGACATTATTTAAATTTTTCTTTCTGGTCAGGTATTTATGGTGTGTAAGAGACGCATTTCAAAACATATTTGTTTTAATATTTTAGTTTATCACAGTACATTTTTAATAACAGTAACAAATTATGTCACATAATAGTGAATTAATTTCAAAGTGTGGCCCAGGAGAAGTTCGGAAATCTTCCTTGACAAGTGCTTTAATGTTATTGTGGGGGAAAAGTGTACGAACCCTTAATTTTGCTCCACCTGTGCTGCTTTGTCACCTGATCGCCATGGCGACCTGCGTTGCAGGCGGAGCGGCTGTTCAGTGAGGTGCGCAGGATCGAGTCGTACCGCGTTGAAGGCATGGAGATCTACTCCACCACGCTGTGGCACCTGCAGAAGGACGTGGCGCTGTCGGCGCTGGCCAAGGACCTGACGGACATGGACAAGAACTGTCCTGAGGTGAGCGGCACACCTGGACGCTCAGGTGAGCTCAGGTGAGCCGGCTGCTCAGGTAAACTCTGTGTGCGTCTCTGCAGGCCTGGTGCGTCGCAGGAAACTGTTTCAGCCTGCAGAGGGAGCACGACATCGCCATCAAGTTCTTCCAGAGGGCCATCCAGGTGAGCGGCTTCAAAACGGTTAATTCAAGTTTCAGTTTTTGAAGATGTCATCTTTGGAAAATCTGGATGCGACCATCTGAATTGACAAGCCTCTTTTACAGTTTCTATTTATTTGGACTTTGAATTAATATTAAAAAAACAACAGAAATCCAGGATAGGATTCTTCATATAACCAGAATAAAGCCATAACATTAGGAGAATGAAGCTGTAATTTTATGAGAGTTTTTCTTGCCATTTGGTTGGATGAACTTTGTGCGTTTCTGTGTAGATTCATAAATTCTGATATTTGAGTTGACGAAGCCTGCAGAAACCCCATGCAGATGTTCCCGAGCTGCCAGGTGCTTCTGTCACCTGCCTGCCTCTCTCACCCTCCCTCCTCAGGTGGACCCTGGGTTCGCGTACGCCTACACCCTGCTGGGTCACGAGTTCGTTCTGACTGAGGAGTTGGACCGAGCTCTGGCCTGTTTCAGGAACGCCATCAGAGTGAACAACCGACACTACAACGCCTGGTATGGTAACCATGGAAACATACAAGGGGTGGAATCACGCTGTGAGATATAAAGAGCGCTAAAGTGTGTGTGTGTGTGTGTGTGTGTTTTCAGGTATGGACTCGGCATGATTTACTATAAACAGGAGAAGTTCAACTTGGCAGAAATCCACTTCAAGAAAGCTCTGAGCATCAACCCTCAGAGCTCCGTGCTGCTCTGCCACATCGGAGTGGTACGTATATTCGCTTCACCTGCCCGCCTGCTTGCAGCCCGGCTCTAACTCTGTGTGTGTGTTCAGGTGCAGCATGCTCTGAAGAAGTCTGACGCTGCGTTAGAGACTCTGAACAGAGCCATTGGCATCGACCCCAAAAACCCGCTCTGCAAGTTCCACAGAGCCTCCATCTTGTTTGCCAACGATAAGTACAAGGTAAGCCAGACCCAATCAGTCGGCACAGAGACAGGAAGTCAGACTCCACTAGTTGATGTAGAGATTATCTTATCAGACCCAATCATTCGACACAGATTAGCTCATCAGACCATACCAGTCGACACAGATTAGCTCATCAGACCATACCAGTTGACAGATTAGCTCATCAGACCATACCAGTTGACAGATTAGCTCATCAGACCATACCAGACGACACAGATTAGCTCATCAGACCATACCAGTCGACACAGATTAGCTCATCAGACCCAATTATTCGACACAGATTAGCTCATCAGACCATACCAGTCAACAAAGAGATTACGTTGGCAGATTTGATCTGTCGATGCAGAAATGAGCGATCGGACACGATCAGTCGATGCAGAGACAACAGACCAGACCTCGTGAGTCGACATTAATTCCTGACCAGACCCGATCAGTCGACATGCAGACAATGATCCAGACTTGTTTAGCACAGCAGAGCCTACCTGGATCAGTGTGATCAGAACTGTCTCCCTGCAGGCGGCCCTTCAGGAGCTGGAGGAGTTGAAGCAGATTGTTCCCAAAGAGTCTCTGGTTTACTTCCTCATAGGAAAGGTAGGAGTCAGTTCTGCCAATCAGCTGCCTCTTCTGAACTCAGTCACGTTTTTGTTTCTTCCCGTATGACCGTTCTTCTCCTCAACAGGTGTATAAAAAACTGGGTCAGACACACCTGGCTCTGATGAACTTCAGCTGGGCCATGGATCTGGACCCTAAAGGAGCCAATAATCAGATAAAAGAAGCCATTGATAAGCGATACCTGCCTGAGGATGAAGGTACGCTTTGCTCCACCTGTCTCTCTCACTCGTCTGTCCCTCTGATCCGCCCCTCCCCTCCCTGTTTCTGCAGTGGCAGAGGTGGATGACAGTCAGGACAGCAGCTTCATGACGGACGCCGACGACACGCAGCTCCACACGCCAGACAGCGATGATGTTCTTTAGCCCCGCCTCCCTTGATTGCCCCGCCTCCTGCTTGTGCCCGCCTCCTCTAAGCGTCAGGAGGAGAGGCGTTGCTAGGCAACGTTCTGACAGACAGACAGGATTTACGTTTAGCTCCACCCAGTCCTCCCCTCCCCGTCCTCTGACTGGCTGAAACAGACTGCTGCTGACCTGAAGCCCCTCCCATTAACCCTGTGACATCACAGCTGTTTTTTTTTATGTTGTTTTTATCATCCTGACGGAAATAAATCAATAAAACAAGTAAACACTGCACACTGCTTCTCTGTCTTTGTTCCATTTCCTGTGGCAGTTGTAACGACATCGACTCGAGTTTGTTTAGCACATTTCAGCATCGAGGCACTTCAAAGTGCTTCAACATAATACAGAACCAATGCCATCTTCAAGAAATATTTATCAAATGTATTCATCAATGTCCAAGTTATTATTAGTCAAAGGCAACTCAACTAAATTAGGTTTTCAGTCTTGATTCAACTGTTTCTGCTGTTTTGAACTTTTCTCAGTGTTTTTGAGAAATGCTGCTTCTCCAGGTTTGGTTCTGGAGATGCTGAGTAGACTAGAAGCTGAAGACCTCACGTCCTTAATGTATTTTGGTGATTTATTAACTAACAGAAGGATTTTAAAGTCTTTTCTCCTGACATTTGAAGGACTTCAAGACTAGTAATGTGCTCTGTTTTAATAGTTTTAGTGAAAACGCTAGCAGCAGCTGCCTTTTTTAAATTATTTTTAGGCAGATCTGTGAGAGCACTGTTGCAGTAATCAAGGCAGCAAAAGATGGATATGGATTAGTTTCTGTAGAGCTTGCTGGGGTATTTTATTTTATAATCCTGAAAATATTTTCCATGTGATGGAAGACTAACTTTGCAACTGTCTTTGTGTCTCTGAAGGTTCAGCCCAGAGTCTCATCACTCACCCTGATTTCAGGCCTGATCTCTTGTTTCTAGCTGTAATAACTGAAGCTTTCTCTTGATAGCTCCTGTTTTGGTCCAAAGAAAAACTTTACTTTCTGTTCAGCTGAAGAACATTATTGTGTTGATTTGGAATCACCTGTTGACATCATAGTGTATCGTCTACGTAGCTATGATGGCTAATCTTAATAGCAGGAACATGTAGATATTACATAGGAGGGGTTCCAGGACTGAACCTTGGGGTACCTCAGGTGACTTTATCTGCTCCGATTAGTCCAGAGTAGTCCCTGTTCCACCACCAGGTGGCGCTTCCCCTCAACAAATCAACCACAGACTTTTTGAGCTAAGAGAAACTTTATTGTTCCAAAGCACTTGGACAGCTGACAGGCACAGACAGAGCAGCGGTTTGGCACCTGGTATCAAACGGCATTCTGGGTAATTCTTATGTGGGGGAGGGGCCAACTGCACAGTCACGTTCAAAACTGAGAGGATGGTAATTGGCTAAGGGAGATGACATCAGTGAGAGGTCGTCTGTGATTGGAGAGATTTTATCAGAGTCACCTGATTGGGAGGAGCAGATAATTTCTTGACACCAGCAGTGGTTCTTTTTAGGTATTAATCTCTGGTTTTCCTTCTTTTCATGGATGTTACCTTCATGATCTTTCGCTATAAAAGGGTCGGCTCTGAACATGTCTGAGGTCAATCTGATTTAAAAGCTAAATATGTTCCAGTTTCCATTAATTCATCCTAAAACATGGGGTAATTCCTCTCTGATCTTCTCTGTCTGACTCTGCTGAAGGTCTTCTTCATCATCTCCGTAATACCTCTGTTGGTTACCTGGGGTCTGGGTCATGAAGCATGCTTCAAACGAACACCCTAGGTGACACCTGAGGCAGTGGCAGGAACAGCTAAGACCAGGTGAAGATGGAGGGAACAGAGACTACCTGAGTCACCTGGCTGGCTGAACTCTGGCTGCTGTTCACTCTGATCAGAATGATTCATAAAGTCTCCCCAATCACAGCAAGTCTTTATAAGATGAAGTTAGAAACATTTTGTTTCTGCAGTCTGTTGGTTTCCTTGGTAACAAAGAAGGTGGGGGAGTTGCAGGCACAGAGCTGGTCCAATCACAGGCCTTGTTTGGCGAGAGATGCAGACACCTGGCAGGAGGAGGCTGGTTATTAACATATTAGCAGACTTTTAAAAGATTTCCGAAAAGGTGAGCCTCACCTGGTCAGCCAGGGTATCGAGGGGAGGAGCTTCATCAGCATTGACGCTTCCATGGGAGGAAGTGTTACTAAGGCGACGGGGGGAGGAGTCCTCCTGAACGACGATTTCAGCACCATGGTCAGTCCGAGCTTTAGCCTTCTCTCTGAACATCAGCTTGTGACTCTCAATCTGTGAGAAAACCCACCAGAACACATTCTGATCAGTTGAGAAAGTAGAAAATAGAGTTTTTTCAGTTCAGAGCTCATCTTTGGATCTCTGTGAGAAACTTGCTTCACTTGATCTTATGATGATATCTGGGAACAGGGCGGCCTGGGGTCTGTGGCCTTGGAAACTCACCTGATTGGTCTGGAAATTCACCAAAATGTTAGACCAGACCTACTGATGACAAGGACAAGTGGACTGGCTGAAGATTAAGCCAGGTAGAGTACTGTGCCAATTAAGATGCTACTAATTAAGTGCAACCGCAATGACACTGGTAAAGTCAGCAGTGCACTGTTTACAGAAGTAATAATGGATGCTGCCATCTATGGATCAATGTTTTTAACTTCTTGAGCGACTGGTATTGACAGTGTTGTCACAAAGTCGTGGCAAAATTTAAGACGTTAGGAAAAAGGAGAACACAAATAATATCTTTCGTCTTTTGTGAATCATTGATTGAAACTCTGAACCAGCAGTGACGTAAAAGTGAAAAAATTGGAATTGGGCAGATCAGACCGTGACAAAGCTGACATTTGTTTTGTATTTGATTGCCTTGTGAATTTGATAAACAGGCTAATTGGAGGGATAACCCTTGACCTTGATGACCTGCTCTGTATGTCCGGAGGCTTACTGGTTTTGCTACATCTTGCCTACTGGTCTTAAAAGACATCTTGTTGTCTAGTGGAACTTTTGAACTCCCACTAACTGAGTCTCGTGTTTTGCCTCTTACTTCAAAAACATTTAATAAAAGGATAAGCGGTATTTTAAAACAAGGAGATCACTAAATGTTATGAGTGTATTATTAGCATGATGCCAGAAATCACCTTCTTCTTCCCTCCTCCTGGAATGTGGGTGACATTTTCCAGAGAACCAACTTTGGACTGAACAGTTTTGAAATCCACCTTCTCAGTCTTGATCTCCACCCTCCCTCCACCTGAGGAGCAGAAAAGTTGTGGAGCTTCACAGTCTGTCACACACAGCATATTCTGAGATGTAACATTATACATATAAAGTTGATAAACAGGTGAGTTTAATGTTAATAATCCCTTTTAGAAAGTAATCTGTTCTTACATTTACGTTTACATGTTCTTACCTGGTTTGTGGTTGAGGTTATCCTTAGAGCCGCACTTTGATGTCACGTTACTTAAATCCAGCTTCTTGTGGACAATATAAACCTGCAGGCGGACAGTTGTGGGGGTCAGCCCTGACCAGGCTTTCAGAGATGCACATAGAAACAGGTGTTACCTTTCCCCCTCCCGGTGAGTGCTTCAGGTTCTCTGTGGATCCCACTTTGGACTTCACACTGCTAAGGTCAGGCATAGGATGGGAGGTGGGAGGTGTTCGGCCACGGGCAGAACCAGGAGACCTGGGAGGGGTCCGGACAACAGCCACCTGCAGGCAGCACCAATACAACCAGTTTAACCAAGTAGTAGAAACACCATAAACCAGTCCAGCATGGTAATTGTATAGCACTTTATTAAATCCAGAGGAGCACACAGTTCTATAGGTCATATCCATTCCTCTGTCAGAGACAAGTCTGTCATGTCAGGCTTGTTTCTGACAAGGAAAGGCATATGAAGTGTCTTGCCCAGGGACACAACTATTGAGGCGGGAGTTCAAACCGTCAAGCCACCAATGACGGGACCAACTCCTACCTCCTGAGCCACCATTAGCCACATGGTTTAAATCTATCTGAGAACCAATGAGACTAGATCACTACCAGATGGCGTTCAGTTCACAGCTCTGCCTCTTCCTTTATACAGTTGTCTGAGGATGCAATTACAACATAATCACTGACCATTGGTTCTTGGTACCAAGTACTTCCCTGCTACCCAGTTGGTCTTGTAGACCGCCTTGGGCTCAAACCTGGTGTTTGTTACCTCTCATAGAAGTCTAATAGCAAATCTTTGCTCAGATTGAGATCAAAAAAGTTGCTTCAATCACACCCCTCCTAATATCTACATCATTCAATGATGTTCCTCAAGGAGCACAGCAGGATCTTTAGATGCCACTCTTTCCAAGATATCATTCAGAAACTCCAGGAATTCTGGGTACACCATCCTTCTTGCTACTAGATGCCACAAAGAGATGACCCGTCTCAGTCACCTTTCCAAAGCCTAGCCGCCAAGCCTGCGAGGAGGAACAACTACATTAATAGGTACAAGTCTTTCATACTTTGGAGTATGAAAGAACCCAGACCCTGTCCAGGAGATATCAACTTTTTTCAGTTAAGATTAATAAACTCTAACCCTTTGATCCATCCCGATCTCTAAGGCTAATTTGCCATGGGACAATCTACCGTTGGTTGAAGACGCAAACAACATATGTGCCCAGGATCACAAAGACAATTAAACCCCTCTACGATGTTACAGCCGCCACTCAATAGGAGGTTTGTGTCAACCTGTTCTGGACTCATTGTCTTCTCCCAAAGCTTTGGCTCATTAAAGCAAAATCGGTCTAAACCAGTTTGGATGAGTCATATGTTCAGGTGCCCTGACCTTTTTCACATCTCGGTTGGGGGTGGATGATCTGCTGGCAGGTGAGCGACTTCCTGGACTGTTGACTCCGTCCATGGACTCTGACAGACAGGTGGTACACAGGCGGGTTTGTGCACTGGTTTTGCTGGTTTCACTAATTACGCTGGTTTAGTTAATGTGGTTTACCTGTACTCTTAGCTGAGATCATCTTTGCAGCTCTGCTGCCCCCTGCTGTCCTGGAGACCTGAAAACACCAGGAAGATATTAGCGGCGACAAATTTTACTCCCAGACTAGAGATTTAGTGTTTAGATCATTTACCTTCACAGCTTCATCAGCTGTCGCCTTCACAGCTGCTTTACCTGAAGAGAACAAAACGTCACCATCATCATCATTAATCCATCGGTTAAATATCTGCCACTGATTCTGATTGTTGAGGCTGTTTCCATGACGTGATCAATCTGTGTCACCTTCAGGGGGAGAGTCTGTCCAGAAGTCTGACACAGAGGAGGGAGGTGATGAGGGGGATGGGTGATAAGGAGGTGCAAGCAAGGCAGGTAAAAGGAGAGCAGGACTTGGGAAAACAGAAGAAGAAGGAGCAGGGGGCGCTGTAGCAAAAAGAAAGGTTGCAACAGCAAGAGGTGCAGCAGGGGGCGCTGCAGGACAGACCTTTGTTGAGAGGAGGAGGAACGCCTGATCTTCTGAGAGGAGAAGAGGAGGCCTTTGTGTTGCATTTTGGAAGAGCACCTGCTGGAGGCGCTGTGGTTTTAGAGGGAAGATCTCCAGGACGAGCATTTGTTTTGTTGGCAGGGAGCTCCTCGTCAGCTGTGGAAGGAGGTGCAGGAAGTTCTGGTTGGTTCTTTTGTTCAGGGAGGTCTGTGTTTCTTTCCTCTGCAGAAGGTTCTGGTTGGTTCTTCTCTTCAGGAGGTTCTGGATGGTTATTCTCTTCAGAAGGTTCTGGTTGGTTCTCCTCTGCAGGAGGTTCTGGATGGTTATTCTCTTCAGAAGGTTCTGGTTGGTTCTCCTCTTCAGGAGGTTCTGGTTGGTTATTATCTTCAGAAGGTTCTGGATGGCTCTCCTTTGCTGGAGGTTCTGGTTCCAAAGAGGCCCTTGTTTTAAGATTTGAGAGCTCTTTGGACTCCTCCTGCACCTTCACTGTTGACCGTACCACCTCACCTTCCAGTTGCTCCACATCTTTATCATCATCATCAAGTCCTGCTTCTCCTTTAGGGGATCTGGGGGAGGAACATGGACCCCCCTCTCCTGTCATCTTATTTTGTTGTTCTGCGTTCTCCTCCTCCTTTCCTGTGACTTCCTCATCCTGCTGTGGAGGAGACATGCTGGAGGAGGAAGGAAGCTGCTTCTCGATCTCCTCATCCTCAGTGTGGATAATGTCTCCCTCTTCTTTCTTCTCTACTTGGTTGCATGTTTTTGCATTTTCCTCCTGACCAGCTCCTTGTGGGCCTCCAGAAGGAGGCACTTCCTGTTTTCTCTTCATCCTCTCTCCTCCTCCCTCTTCCTGCAGCTCTGCGCTTCCATTTGGGAGTGTTTCCAGAAACCCGACAGATTCCAGGTCTGACAGAGGAGTAGGAGACGAGAGGGGGAGACAACAGGAGGTGAAAGACAACCAACAACATGACAGATGAGTCGAGTCACTCTGGTTTTTATCTATGTCTGTAGGGGGCGCTTCTCTCCCTCTGGAAACATTCTAGATTTACCTACAACCTGCAGCTGGATAAAAATTAGATTCCATACTGTTTTTGTCAGTTACATTGCAAAGCTTTTTTCATCCCTATAGCATCTTCCATTTTTGTTTTCTGTCTCTTTATCTTTATCTCCCTATCATCAGATGACAACACAATTCAAATGGAAGAAAAAAACCCAAATTGTTTTGGTGCTCCTTCCAGTACATCACCAATATAGTTAAAAACTCACTTTTTTCACCACTGGCGTTGGACATTCTGAGATGTGGAACTGTAGGAACTTCAAGAAATAGGAAAACCTTCATGTGGAAACTGTTGCTGCCTAATTTTTATTCAGTCTGTCTCACAGGAGTCAGATGGTTCTGATTCCGGTTCTGTCTAACTTGTAACTTCAAATGGTTGGACAGAACTTTAGGAATCTGTTCATGTTCATGAAACAGTTCTCGAAACATTGAGCTCAGTTTGATCTAAAATCTTCTGGTTCTCCTGATTGATTATTGTTCACAAACCTCCCATCGTGCTTCGCTGCTCTTTGGCGGGGCCATCATTGACGGTGGCGGAGTCTCCATCCATCTTCGCTACTGCAGAGAGCAGGTGAAAAACTATGAGGAACCCGCAGATATCAACAAACCGTATGAGGTTCCGTTTGTAAAGTTACACAGTAAAAAAACTTAACAGCAAAAGAAAAAAGGCCGGAAGAGACGATAAAGACGATAATTAAAATGAGGTCGATAAGTTTAATTTATCGTCCGATTAATTGATTTATCGTTTATCGCGCGACAGTGCTAATTCAGCATAGCACTACACAGAGATGGGTATAACACTCAAAAATAGTAATTGAGTAATATTTGTAATGTACTTATATTGTTTATAAGTACATTATATAGTACATTACAATTAGTTCCAGGCTTGTGGCTTATTGTTGCCATAGTAACATATATTATATATATATATATATATATATATATATATATATATATATATATATATATATATATATATATATATATGTTTTTTTAACTAAATATTTTGTTCCAAACTAAACATTTAATTTCTTATATAAGCATTTAATTTCCAAACTAAATATTTAACTTCCTAAGTAAATATTTAGGTTGCTAGGACAATATTTAGCTGTTATACAAATTAGCCTGCCGATAAGCGGAGGTGGAATATCAAAATAAAAGCTGGGTTTTACGACCTCTATCGAAATCCCGCTGCTGGCCACGCGGAATCGCTGCGGTCGTCGCTCCATTTCCGCGTTTTCTTATTGATTCTTTTATTCTTGACATGCCCAACTTGAAAGCTATGACGTGCCGTTTTAGGTGCTATCTAAATGTTTATTCATGTCTCCATAGCAACAGTTTCTGCATCAGCCAGAACACTTCCGGTTCATGTTGGTCACGTTTAGAAACAGCTGTTATGATTTTCCTTTCCCCTTCTCCGCAAGCTGCATATATTTAATATTCATAAGATATTTAGTTGCAAATTAAATGTTTACTTTAATTCCCCATTTAATTAGTTAGAGAATTAGATGTTTAGTTTGGAACTTTTATGTTTATAAATGCTTGAATATATGAGTTTTTTTTTCTCTATGACGGGCTAAATAAAAAAATATTGTTCTAAATTTCTTACTGTGTAACTGCAAAAAGCGCCCCATAAAACCACACGTCAGAACCACGTTTACGGCTGGATCTCTGACCCAGTTCGATCAGGGTCCAGTCGGAATCGGTCCATCGATTTCTCCGTCGATTTCAATTTGAATTTAGTCTCCAGAACTTCACAGAAATGATTTCCAACTGGACCGACCGTGTTTGATACCCTCCCCCCTCCAACACACAACAGAACCCTATTTTCATTCGGACTAAAGGGTCACGGTTCTGTTTCGTTCCGGACTTTCCGGTTTTCTGAGCTCGGTACCTGGTCCGTGTAACTGTAGGTAACAGTCACGTGATCCGATCCGATTACCCTATTGCCTGATTCAGCATAGTTACAACGAAGCACCGAGTTCAGAACCAGACGGTCTCAGACTCATAAGAATGAATCCGAACCGAACCAGCCCGGGCCGAGGACCAGGAGAACATGTGGAGGAGTTGATGGGCGGAGGAGGCCTCACTGAGCATGCTCACAACCGCTTCCATCATGATGCAGCAGTCAAACATAAAGTACGGTCCGGTCCGGTTCGGTTCGTTTCACCTTCTCAGTATCTCCTCAGCGGCTCCTCCTGTCTGCGCCTCTTTCCTGTGGCGCGCAGAGCCGCGAGGCTGCAGCAGCTGCGGAGCCGAGCACCGCTCCTCTGCTGCGGCCTGCGGAGCTCCGAACCTCCCGGAGGAAGAGGAGGAGGAGAAGGAGGAGGAGGAGGAGGAGGAGGAGGAGGAGGAGGAGGAGGAAGGAGAGATGGAGGAGAGAAGGAGGTGCGGGCCTTACCTCCTGCTGCTGCTGCGGCTGCTGCTGCGGTCCGTCTGCTGCTCCACCCTGCTGCCGCTCCAAGGAAGAAGGGAGGGGTCGCTGTTACCATGGCGACCACGCAGCATCACTAAGGCACATGTTTCCGAGGAAGTGATGTTATCTGAGGACCAATTCCATTTCCTCTGATACGTTTCTGTCCTGAGCGACTGTAGACGAGTTCAGACCAGGAACCCAAGAGACTGGAGAACCATCAGCTGATTGGAGAACCATCAGCTGATTGGAGAACCATCAGCTGACTGGAGAACCTTCAGCTGATTGGAGAACTTACTGCTGAGACCATCAGCTGATGGAGACTTCAGTGATTGAAACCTTCAGCTGATTGGAGAACCATCAGCCGATTGGAGAACCATCAGCCAATTGGAGAACCATCGGCCAATTGGAGAACCATCGGCCGATTGGAGAACCATCGGCCGATTGGAGAACCTTCAGCCGATTGGAGAACCATCAGCCAATTGGAGAACCATCGGCCAATTGGAGAACCATCGGCCGATTGGAGAACCTTCAGCCGATTGGAGAACCATCGGCCGATTGGAGAACCATCGGCCGATTGGAGAACCTTCGGCCGATTGGAGAACCATCGGGTGATTGGAGAACCTTCGGCTGATTGGAGAACCATCGGGTGATTGGAGAACCTTCAGCTGATTGGAGAACCATCGGGTGATTGGAGAACCATCGGCTGACTGGAAAACTATCAGTCGACATTCAAATCAATATTGACTGATGGTCTCCAGTCAACTGAATGTTGACTAGAGACCATGAAATAACTTTTTTGGAATATATTTCCTGATTATTTATTGTTTCTCCCTGCTGAATAGCTTTAGACTTTGAAGTCCAACCGGTCGCATCGTTATGGTAACCCGTCATCTGTCTGTTCTCCACTGTGACTTCTGAGACCCAGTAAAAAACAGAATAGAGACCGAGCTGCATTCTGATATTATCCACCAGGTGTCAGTGTTACGCTGAGGAACAGAGCCTCTGTATGAGATGTGGACTTACCTGATTTATTTCTTTCAGTAATTCTTACACTGACAAGAACACAGCATTTGACTAATTTGGATTATAAATTAGCCTCCAGTTTTAAATTTGAGATGAGATTGATTGTATCTATAGTAATGTTTCGTAGTCAGGAATTTGAATTAATACGAGTTAACTTTTAATTTCCCTCTGGGATCAATAAAGTGTTTTTTATATATATTTGAATGGTATTGTGGAAATTTAAACTGAATTAAGGTCTTGTAATTGGTTAGCTACCAGAGACCGAAGCTACACTGCAAAAACACAAAATCACAGGTTGTTTTTATGCAGTTTCTAGAATCAAGAGCAAATGTCTTGACTATTAAAATTAAGAGAAAATTAACGTACGTGTAGCTTTTTAGCAAGGTGAAGAATCTTGTTTTTAGTAAATAATTCCATAATATATATTTTAAAAAACTACTAGTTTCACTGGCAGATTATTTCAATTAGAGCAAGATTTTTTTTCCTTATTTTATAAGTGAAAAAACCTGCCAGTAAAACTAATACTTTTTAAGTCAATATTGACGTAAAATAAGATGAAAAGTAAGTTAGTTTTGTCTATTTTCAAGTGTAGATATTGGCACTAGAAACTATACTAAAAATACTTGGTAAGATTGTGTTTTTACAGTGTTCTTCATTGGCTGTTAATCCGAGACAATCTCAGATTAACGACCATGTTGTTTTAAAGTTTGCAAGTTCCACCTGAGCTGATTGTTGCTGCGGCAGGTGTACGAATCAAACACTGCTCAAACATCATTAGAAGGAGTTTAATCTGACATGAACACAAGGTTTATACAGTAAATGCAGCAGCTTTTATCAATCAATCATCAATCAATCAATCAGTCATTAGCTTGATAATCATTCACATTTTAGGCACAGGAACAGAGTTCAGAAAAAAGGAGGAAGAGAAGCAGTTTTCATCCTGAGTTTCTTTCTAGAGACCTACTGACTAAGGTTACTATGGTTACTACCAGTTTTCTCAGGACCGACCAAAACTGGGTCGGGTTAGTTTATCGACTAATTGACTCAACTGAGCCCAGGCGTGCAAAAATATCATACAGTTTATCAGAACCAAACAGGATGTAAACAGAATTGATGAACAAAGTGCAAAAACTATGATGGGCACGTAATCGTGTAAAGAGCTGGGTGGTTACATCAAAATACAGAATATCACAGCAATATTACTGTAATGATCAAGTAATATCGCTGTAATTACACATTATAAACGAAATAACACTCATATCTCTGTAATACCTCAGTAGTATCACTGTAATATCAATATTACTGCAAGGAAAACAAATCTAACCAGTTGAATAAAGTGCAAAAGGATCAGAAAATTCAACTCATGGTTATACTGTAAAACTGAAAATTACTATAATAACTGTGGACACTGAAGTAATGCTGCAACGTTACAATCGTAATACGGTACTATTACTGTTATGGGTGTAGTAACACTGCAATAATAATGATAATAGTGCATTCCACAGTGTGATGAAGGATTATTGGTACCAGAATATTCATCTCTGGATGAAGATTTGGGGACACAGGAAGTGCAGTGACATCACATCCTGCAGGACAAATAAGACAAGTAGATACAAAACCTGAGAGGGAATCTGAATCCGTAAAATCCTATTCCGACTGTCGGGTCAGTTCTGGTTCTGGACTAAAGGTTTGGCCTTGAGCCTCCAGCGTGGAGGTGCGGTGCTAAGCCTCCGTTTCCTGGTTCCAGCGGATCGTTCAGGTTCATGGAGATAAATCAAGAGGAACGCCCGTGTTAGCCGCGGCCCACCGGGTTCACGGGTCCGACAGCCAACGACCTTCTCCCCAGAGCTCTTCAGCGCCGGGACGGCGACAGGAAACAATGAAGAGCTGGATTTTATCAGCAGGAAACAGAGCGGTGAGGAGAAGAAGACCTGATTCTAGGTCAAGGGTGTTCAAAGTAGGGGCCGGGGGCCGTTTGTGTCCCCTGGACTGAATTTGTGTGGGCCGCCTGATCACGATTTTTTATTTTTATTTTTTCTTCAAACTATTCCTTTCCATTCAAGACTTCTGTGTGTGTTAAAATATGCCCATTTTAAACTGTAACGTAGATGAAATACAAATATATAATGAAAGAATAGATTTAATACAACTTTTTAATTAAAATCTACTTACAAAATAAATGCTAGATGCAACCCGTGTTTCTCCATGCTTTGTTGTCATGGTAACTAAGACATCTTCTCATGGACTTGTACTCTAACGTACACCAAACCTGGTTTAATTACTTTATTAAACTTGACTAAAAACATGTGTTTTAAAAGTTATCCCGTTTTTAATTGCTGATAAAATATGAATTATTTTTCCAGTTTTTTTCATTCTAGTCCAGAATACAAAGTTTTGGATCTACAATTCTATTCCCATTACAAAAACAAAAATCTGATTGTTAAATTAAAATAGTCGATGGTAAGTTACAGAATCTTTTTTTTGGTGATTCTAGTTTTTAAAAATGATATGAGTATTTTTGAGCTGACGATTTTGGCCCATGTGATGAAATGTTTGGACACACCTGTTCCAGATGTTCAGTTAGCTTTAGCCACAGTGTTTTGGGGTAAAATTCAAATGAAGAACATCTCCTTGTTTATGAATATATCAAGGTTGGAAACATGTTTGACCCCCAGAATGATTCCCGACCATCAGAACCTAGCAGAACCTTTAGAAGTTTGTGCTTTGATGTGGCAGAACAGAACCAAGCTCAGCATGATCCTCCATAGCAACACAAACCAAAGAACCAGGCTTCACATGTTCAGCAGCACCCCCTGCTGGCCCGCAGGAGGAAAAGCTGGTGATTACTATTATACACACACCTGATCAATAAATACACGAACATAGCTGCCTGGTGCGTCATGTGACCCGTTAAAAGCAGCTGAGTCATCGAGTCCAACGATTGGTCAGCTTGTGAGCCAATCAGAGTCTGGACTGACAGTTTTCCTTCTGATTGGCCTCACAGACGCATGTCCTGCGCTGTGATTGGTCCAATCCAGGTGACTGATTGGTGAGGGTTCACATCAGAGGCTGTGATTGGACGAGGCGGCGTGTCAGAGGTTGGAGGACTGTTTGATGCTGTGGAAGGACACCCTGCTGGGCGACGTGGGCAGCGACGTGGCGCGGACCGTCCGGCTGCGGATGGAGTGACGATCGTGCCAACGTATCCATCGCTTCTTCACTGTGGAGCGCACCTGGAAGCAGACAGACAGGTAAATCACACAATCTCACTCAGAACCACCTGATGCTCAACACGTAACTTCTGTCTGGGTTAGTTTCAGAATTTGGTAGTAGCTAGTTACTTTTACTTAATTACATCTATTGGGTAACTCAAAAAAAAAAGCAATAGTAATTTTATTAGGAGGTATTTTTATTCAAAATTTCTATATTTTCTACCCACTGAATGAAAAAGAAATTCAGAAGACACAGAGACACAGCTGCAGTTTCTGTTAAAGTTTCATGAGTTTTTTTATTCAAAGAAAGTGATTTGGGAACATTTTATTTTTCCTGATCAAGTTACTTTTACCAATGCGAATTGTCATTTTGGTCCTTAAAATACATGAATTTCCACTTAAATATATATTTTGTTTCCTCTGATGAAGTCATTTTTAAATATTAAATGATACTAGATAGTACTAGATAAATAGTACTAGAATAGAGCTTTTTACTCTTGAGTAAAATTTTGGGGTCCTCTACCCAGCTATGTTTAGTTTAATGTAAATTAAGCTGACGTTAACCAGCTTTAGAGTCATTCGGACTGATAATCCTCCCAACAACTCAGTCCTATTTTAAGATAAACCAGGGCTAAAATAATTAATTAATTTAGCTACTGATTAATCCAACTGTTTTTTTTCCCAGTTTGTTGCTTTTGCGGTCATTTACTTCCTTCTGCCTTGGTCTCTGGAATGAGTTTGTTTTCATTTGAGTTGGGAAAACTTCTGTGGGTGGAAAATGATCCTGAATTACCTCACTGTTGAGGAAACAGTAGAAGACGGAGACGAAGAAGCCCTGCAGAGACAGACAGAGGGACATTAGCTCAGATAAACAGACTTCTGTTGAGACAGAAACTGGTCATGATCTGACAGAAAACTATTCAACTTCATGCCTCTGAACGAAGGAGCTACCCAGCTCCACTTAACACCCCATTCCCTCTTAAACTCTGACCCAATCTGTTTGAAAGGCTCTGGAGAACTTCCAGATGTTGCTGCATCAGTTCATCCTGACCAGAACCAGGAATACGGACCGACACAGAAGAGGCTGCTTCCTGGAGGATGTTTGGCTGCAGCCTCAGATTTTGAATCGTTAAGAGGAAACTCAATGAACCTGGAAAGACTCCAGGATGGAGTTAAAGTAAATGAAGACGATCTGAGCCACTTCGTCTTCTCCTCCTGGATTCACAAAGAAAAGCATGTAGGTGATTCCCAGCAGAGGCAGCAGTACCAGTGTGGCCTTCACCGCCTTCCTGCAGGGGACAGGAGAAGACAACAGCATTCACTGAACATATTCAACTGCATTCACTAAAAATATGTTCACTACATTTTAGTTTCACTGAAAAAAATATATCAGGGCTCACTGGAAATGTGATACTGGTTTCACTAGAACAGTGGTTCTTAACCTTTTATGAGGTACCGAACCCACCATTTTCATATGCGCATTCACTGAACCCTTCTGTAGTGATAAATAAAATATGTTTTTTTTCATCCAAATTCAAGACATAGGGGTGGCCCAACTAGAATCTAGTTAGGTCACCAAGTCTTCTTAAAAGGTAGAGTCTCTGATAACAGTTCTTCAAAATATAGTCAGTGTTTTCAGCAAAGTTGATCTGACTGTCCAGGAACGACCCAAGGTATTTAAAATTTGCCAGTTTCAACAGGTTGACCATCGAGAGAAACTGGAACCACTTTAAGGTTTAGATCATTTAATTAGCTCTACATTCTTAAGAGAGTGAAAAATTAATAATAAATAATAAAGACTTTGTGATATTCTGATTTAGTAATATAATTATTAGTTGTGTTACTGCCCCGACGCCACTAGAGGCAGCACCAACCCCAAAAAGATGCGACTAAGGAGCAGATTTAGAAGAACACCGAAAGCTACAGAATTTGGTAAAAACTGTGAGCTTTGCTGAAGTAAATAAAGACACAAGTTCAAATCCCTGCTGAGAGTGAAGCTCCTCCAATCAGGGCTCCTCCTCAGCTCTGATTGGCTAAGCAATGTAACGTGTTCCTCTGATTGGCTAAGCAACATAACATGATCCTCTGATTGGCTAAGCAATGTAACGCAATCCTCTGGAGCAAGTGATGGCAAAGCGCAGCGTCATCACGACTTTACACAAGTGTGTCTTTACCTCCGTGGCAGAGGCTCCGCCGAACCCCTGAGACCGACTCACCGAACCTCTGTTGTTCGACGGAATCCAGGTTAAGAACCTCTGTACTAGAAATATTGTGATCTAATTGGAAATATTCTGCTGGTTTCACTGTCAATATTTAAGTTGACTGATTGGATACGTTCTACTGGACTTCTGGTTTCACTGGAAAGATTCTGTCATTCAATATATTCCACTGGAGCCACTGATGAGCCTCACCTGTATTGGATGGTCTCTGAGGTGGTCGACGCCCTCAGTTTGGTCATCAGAATCCGAACGATGTTAAACAGGAAGACGAAGTTAATCTGAAGAGAAACCAGGACGTTTGGACTTTATAGAAGATCCGCTGTAAAAATGAATCTGATCTGATATTTCTGTGTTTTTTTTGAGCCAGGCCTGGAGGTGAGGGACAGGTGAAGGTTCATAAACGTTTTGGGTTTAAGGTAGACTGGAAGGGTTAAAATGCACTGGCGCCAATTAAAAGAAGACTTACTGCTTAGGTTGGCTGAGTTTAAGGTAGACTGGAGATTAAAAGGGAATGTTGGTTGGGATTAAGGTGGACTGGGTTTGATCTTACCAGCAGGACCAGGATCATAGGACCTTGGTAGATGTAGTCTGTATAAACACCTGTCTTCTTCCCAAACCAGCACCTGGAATTCAATCAGGAGCCAATCAGATGAAGAAGATGCGGTCTTTAAGAAGGTGACATCATAACCCATTCATTTTTCTTTATGTTGGCTACATCTAATTAAAAACTGCTCTCAGCCTGACTGAAAAGTGTTTATTGTCATCACAAACAATCAAGCTGCGGTCATGTGACTTCAGACAGGTACAGGTGTGTTAAATCCACCTGAGGAGAGGCAGAAGATTAAAACAGTTGAGCGACTCACTTCTCGTTGTCGTAGTACAGCTTCCCAAAAGCCCACGCCACGATGATGGGAAACGGAATACCTGGAAGCAGGAAGACAGGTGGACAGGTGAGCTGAGAGGGCAGACAGGTGTAAAGTCTGACAGGTGTAGAGAGAGACAGGTACACAAGCAGTTGGACAAAAATGTGAAGAAGAGGTACACCTCATTCAGACAGACGGGTATACAGGCAGACAGTTAAACCGACCCCAGCCGATGCAGATGAACATCCACTTTCTGAGTTTGTCGGTGGAGTAGGTGAGCACCACAGCGGTGTGCAGGTAGCATCCTTCCCCAAACATCCAGAAGAAGTTGGTCACATGAAAGTAGTTGTAGGCTGCAGTCACCAACCTGCACCACACCTGAGGAGGATGAGGAAGATAAGGTTAGTTTCCATTTTCAAAATGGCTGCTATGGTTGTAGTGGAGGGTTTATGTTTACACTAAAATCGGCAGCAGCTATTAGCCACAGCCAACCAAAACGTTAGGTTTGCTAGCCGTTAATTTGCTCAGCAAGAATCTTAGCAGACGCTAACGCTAAGCATTAAGACGACTGTCTCTCTCTATTTGTGTCAAACATCTTCATCTTCTCCCAGTTGATGACTGGTGTGAGACTTGCAAACAACCAAGTCCTTAGTTTCAGTTTTGGCATCTGATTTTATAGCAATATTTTGGTTTGAAAGGCTCATAAACCGGCGGCCATCTTGAAAATTGGCCATCATCCTTTCATTCAAGTACTAAATGGGAAATATGAAGAACATCTGACAAGAGGGGAGAGCATACTTTTTTTATGCTTTCATCCACACTTTAAAGGTTTTTACAGAGTGGCTGTCACCTGGTTGCTCTCGGTAACCGATGGGTTCATGGTTAACTGGACGATGAACCAGGTGGCGTTCCTCAGGATGAAGGCTGAGATCAGATTCCAGTGAATGATGTTCCTCAGACAGCGGATGCTCCTGGAACAGACCATCAACCAATCAGCAAACATGCACCTCTGTCTTTAAAGAGGCAAAATTATGTGTTTTCCAGGCAAACGGTGTCACTTTAGAGCATAATCTTGTAACTTTTCTTAACTTCAGTTGGCATAAAAAATCTACATACTTTTACGTTCTAATTTAACAGCTTTAAATTGGTCCTGCCTCTTTAAAAACTCCTGCTTTTGATGAAACTCCGCCTTCAGGAAGTCATCACAACATGGCTCCTCTATTAACCCTTTAATAATGTTTTTGCACTGAGAAGTAGCTCCTATAATGAGCTCAGCAGGTACACAGTTCCACCAGGTGTTTGCTAATTGTTGCTGGCTAGTCTGAAGGAGATGAATGGTTGTCATGGAGATTAAGGAATTTCTCAAACATGAGAGAATCAAAGCAATACTCCAGGAATGCTTTAAAAGAGGGAATAACATTGTAGCATGATATAAAGCAGGATTTTCTATAATACTACCCCTTTAAAACAGCTGTATCCCCCTGAATATGTGGTTTCTGAAGGTTCTAGCAGCCGCTACCAGGTTACCAACGTAACCAACACGCTAACCTTGAGGTGTACAAACAGAGAAGTGAGTTACCTGAGTCTCATGAAGAGCATGAAGGCGAGCAGCAGAGCCGCCAGAGAGATGCAGTGACCCAGGTAGTTGATGATCACGGCCACATGATAGTGAACTTTACTCTTCCTCTGAAAACACAGAGACCGTCTTTAACACCAGAGCTGAGATCAGATCCTCAGGGTGACTTATCTGGATTTTCTGGTTCAGCTCAGATAAAACTGGGCCAAACTTACAGCTTCAGTCCAGCGCTATAATCGCTTTTTAAATTTTTATCATAGCTCAGTTTTATTTTGGTGTGAATTTTTGTTCACCAGCAGGAAGCTTCAGATCCGTCAGATCACATGACTCAGGTCACATGACATGGAAGATGACTCACTCAGGTAGGTAACAGGGACTCGGTGACCAGCTGTTCGAGTCTCTGACTTATTTCTTGATTAATCAGTAATTTGACTGGCAGGTTATGAATAAAACTGTCTTTGAATTAAACAATTAATTTGGTCGTTTTAATTAACCGGAGCAGATTAAGACATGAAGTTCTGTCAGAGCTCGTTAACAGAGCTTGAAGAAGAAGCTGCCTGACAGGATGTGACTGAAACGGATTTCCTCATTAAGTTAAAGGCTAATTACAACCGAGCGCCAAATGTAGTGGTTAAATTTCTTCCACTTCGTTTTCTTATTTTAAATAAACTGGATAATTGGGCGCTTTATCTTGCACTTTATCGTATCTCACTGAGAACTACAGAATTGTTTCTTGCACCCACTTCCTGCTCCAAACAGGAAGTCAGCCATTTTGACATTGTTTTTTGTCATTTCAAATGTTTCAGTGAGCTCCTCCTAAAAATGTATAATAAACAGAAGATCACAAGCTGGCCACATTTGTTTGCTTCAACAGATATTTTGTGTGTAACAGCTCATGAAAAATTTGACCCGAGTCATCAACCCAGCATGCATTGCACATGTGGAAAAATGGCGACCTCCAGAGGTGGAAAATACAATAAAGACATATAATTTTGAAACCAATAACTTTCAGGTTAGTAATTATTTGGGCCAACATGTTCAACTAGTCGTGTATCCCTTTAACTGAACGGCTCAGAAACGGCGACCTCAAACTGTTACACGTAGATTCTGCTAGAGAAACTGCTCAGATTAAAAGCTTCGAGGACCATCCAATGCTCCATGCAGCTTCAGTCGTCTTCATCAGAACTGATTAAAGATCTGGATACATGATGCTGGTGGATCAGTGTGAAGCATCGTCCCTTTTGTCTGCTTACTTGATTTGACATCAACAGAGAAACTGACTGAAGAACTTTTATACCAGAGAACCGGAAATCAACTGATCAATACTCAGAAGATACAGATCATTAGACATTAACCACAGATCAGTTCGAGGTCCCAAAGCCCTCAGACACATGGATGTCTCTGTGAAGTCTCTCCACTTTATTGCCACAGAGCTGTGATTGGCTGACAGCCAGCTCTGCCGTCCAATCAGAGGACAGCAGGAAAAAGGAAACAGATTGCCTCAGTGGGACAGAGAGACGACACATGGACCAATGGACACACCCCGACTGCTCTTTATGTGTCTGTGAGGACAAACTGCAGGTTGGGGTCCAGAGGTCGATCCACACCTGGAGTCCATGAAGGAGACGTTTTGGTCCCAGCGTAAGGAACGGATATGTCTTCACACACGCACGTACACACACACACACACACACACACACACACACACACACACACACACACACACACACACACACACACACACACACACACACACACACACACACACACACACACACACACACACACACACACACACACACACACACACACACACACACACACACACACACACACACACACACACACACACACACACTCTCTATAACACACTGAGTGAAGGTCCAGATGGTTTCCTCGTTCCCGCTGACATTTGGATCTCAGCTGCGTTGTCACACTCGTCTCTGATTGGCTCAGACCGTTTCCCCCTCTGTGGGTTTCTGGATCTGTGTGTGTTCAGATCTGTCTGACAGGATTTCTCCCAACAGAACCAAAAGGTTCTGACGTATTTAGTGACTTAAATTAGCAGATCCAGTTCCAGTCTATAACTGCATTTCTAATGACCTAAAATTCCAATTAACCTTGTGGAATTAGAATTTGTGCAATTCTGATCGTAAAAGCTGGAATTCCAAAAACACATTCCCTTAATGGAAACATTCCCTTAATGGTTTCCATTAAGGGAATGTGTTTCCCTTAACACATTTCCTTAATGGAATTCCACGAGTCACGAGTTTTCGTGACGTTTTGTCACGAAAAACGTGATAAAACTCACGTTTTTCGCTAAAAACTGTTTTTAAGCTGTTTACAAAGTAAATGCATTTCGCAAAAGTGCAGTGGAAACACTTTTTTCACATCATACAAGTCTTGTGATCAACAACCGGCTGTTACTACTGGCGGAAACAACAAAGAAGACGACAGGAAGTGGTAGGTGGATGATGACACGGCTTGTTTTTATTAACTCATCACGTGAGCAAACTCATTCACATGTGATTTTAACTGCATTTGTCATTTAATGGAAACACCTCAATTGTGAAATTGTTTTTTTTCGACATTAGTGAAATATCGACAAAGTTCTAGAAATGTTGCATTTGACCCGGGTTCTGAACTGGAACACTGGACCTGAACTGGACCCGTCTGTTCTTCCCAGGTTCAAACAGTGACCAAACACTCTCCATGTTTACCCAGAAATTCAATTCAGCTGCTTGTCCTTGTTTCCTTTCATTGAAATCAGTGAGTCACCATGGTAACCGGAGACAAAAACATGCCTCAGGATAATTTTTATCAGCATTATCAATGTGATTTTATTAATACAGATTTTCCACCAAGAAGAAGAATATCAGAACCGAACAGAGTTTGATCGGTAATGAAATAAAGTTTTTGTTTGCAAGGGTAGCCGACCTTAAGGTCACAAGCTGTCAAACAGAACAGCAAATGGTACCAAAGAAGCTCGGTTTTGTTTGGTTTCTCACTGCAGACTCTTCAACAAGAACAGCTGAAGGACGAGGATGGAAATCAGAAGAAGTCTTCCTCACTTCCTGGTTATTGGTCACTTTGTGATTGGTGTTTGTAGTGGTGAGTCTCACCAGGACGATGATCTCGGTGCACTGACTGTAGTTTCCTCGAGGCGCCCAGGTTCCGTTGGACTGGCACTCTCTGTAGACCCGATCTAAACACAAAACAGAACCGGTTCTAGTTCTCTTTCAGAATCAGTTGTAGTGCAAGCTCTCACCTCTAGGTGGAAGAAAGGCTCCATTCCCTTAGAAAATAGCGTTAAGTTTGCTGTTTGGTCTGAAACCGACATGGATGAGGATCAACGGTGCTACAACGGCGTATTAGGGGCATTGTAGTTAAAAAATAAACAAACATTTCCGCCCCAAAACAAAATCAGACATTTTGAAATTACCATCAGAAATTTTCTATAAAAAAACAAGAACATTTCTGAACTTGAAACTTCAAAAATCTGCTTGAAAGAACTCAGAAATTTCTGAGTTTGAAAATAACTTATAAGTGAAATAATCTTCCAGTGGAACTTTTTCCATCAATATCAAGAAATTGACTTAAAGCAAGATCCTATATCTTGCTAAAAAGTTACGTTTAAATTGATTTAGTCTTATTTCCAGTGAACTAAGATATACTGTATGAACTAAAAACCGACCTAAAATTACTCGGTGATATTTTGTGTTTTTGACGTTGCATCCTGGGTTCTGCTCTGCACTGTGGCTGTTTTTCTGAGTCCTGCATCCGTGAAGTTTTTTGGTTCTGGGTTCTATTCCTGGTTCCGATCCGGGTTTGTTGTTCTCCTCTGCTCCGCGTCCGGTGTTTTTGAAGTTTTTTTGTTCTCGCACATCGGCTCCTCACACTCACAGAAACACAGTTTGGTGTTAAACTCCCACACTCTGCTCTGACGAATCAACACACAGCCGTCTGTGTGCAGCTTCTGTAACCACGGCAACGCCAGAACCGTGCCTGACTGGTACCACCCTGATCCAGCCGAGTCGGGGATGGGGTATTGTTTCCGATAAACGATCGGCTGCCTGAATCAATAACGTGACACCTGAGGCAGCAACCAGTCAGAGACCAGCGGCTCGATGACATCAGAGTGGAGAGCTTGATAGAAAGAGGATGAGGACGGTGGTGGTGATGAAGATGGAGTGAGAACTCCAGCTGGGTTCGTTCGTACACACACACACACACACACACACACACACACACACACACACACACACACACACACACACACACACACACACACACACACACACACACACACACACACACACACACACACACACACACACACCACACACACACACACCACACACACACACACACACACACACACACAGATGAGTCATTCTTTAAAGTCAGATCAAGAAATAAACCACTAATTAGATGGGATATTCATGGCCACCCACTCATTAACACACACATTAACTCACACGTTAACACACATTAACACACACGCTGCTAACACGATGCACCTTCCCGCTGTGCTGATCTGTGAGGAGCCGGCTGGCAGGAAATAAGGAATTGGATCCTCCTCAGCCTAAGATGTTGGTCAGTGAAACCGTAGAGCTTCTGACTGAGGAAACATGGCGGCTTGTTCTCGCCGCTTCTCAGTCGGATCAAAGAGATCTACAAGAACTTCCTGCAAATCGACTCAGATTCTGATCAGAACCAGAACAACCACCAGCCCTGTTTAGTTCACTTTAATCGAATTCCAGTTTGTTTGCCTAGAAAGTCCGGTTCATTTGGGGAACCGTGAACCGGACCAAAAGGTGAACTCTGGTCCGCCTACAAACCTCGGTCTTTGTTTGGTTGACGTTAACGTTGGTTCGGTTTGAATGCATGTGTTAATGCCAAGCGGACCGGAGACCGCTCCAAAAGCAGGAAGCAAATGACAGCACAGGGCATTCTGGGTAAATACAACCAAAAAGAACAATGTTCATTTTACTCAAACATATACTTATAAAAAATAAAAATCAGGCAAACTGATCATTTTAAATGGTCTCTTAATTTTTCTAGAGCTTTATTTTTCATACAGCTTGTCTTAACGGCTTTGTTTATGTCGTTCTTTGACCTTTTTAGAGTCTGTACACTCCACTTAACTACCAATCTTTTACTAAATTAGTTGACGATAACTTGAACAATTGATTAATCACAATTAATTGAATGAATCGCTTCAGCTCTAGCCGTATCGTTTCAGTAAGGAACGACGTCGGACTGAAGGCGTTTCTCCAGGGAACTGCTGCAGCGGTTCTGTTTCCAGCCTTCCATTCGGGTCGGTTCTGATCTTTCTGCTGTTATTTTTACTCCACCTGGGGGTGAGCAGAAGTCTTCCTGCAGCGCTCGCAGGCGCTTCTCCCTGCAGCGACGTAGCAGTGGATCAAACTGCAGAACTCCGTGGGCGGATTCTGATGATCCGAGTGTTGGAGTTAGTCATTCATACCAGATTTCTTCATTCACTTCATTGGAATTGTTGTGTTCTGATTCTTGAATCTTCACCTAAAGTTTTAACATTTGTAGCACTTCTTGGTGAGGAATGTGTAGCTGTCGTCCTTTGAGGTAAACTCAGAGAGAAGAGTTCGCTGAAATATTTTTATGTTCTGATTTAATCCTCTGCACTCAATCAGACTCGGATGTAAAGATATTTTACGTGTAGTTCCGTAGTTTCTCACTGGAAGGTCAGTGCCAACACAGCACCGTTATCCCTAGCATGGGCGTATCACAGGGGTGGGTTTTGAGCCCCCTGTTTTACTCCCTCATACCACCTTCAAAAATGTAGCAAAAACAAGAAACCTGGAGAAAGAAAGCAAAAGATTTGTCTGTTTCCAACGTTATAGAATAGCAGCATGTTTCCGTAGATAATATTATGTACTGGGCTGCACAGTGGCGCTGGTTGAGCAGCATGAAGGTTCTGGGTTCGATTCCCGGCCCTGGTCTTTCTGCATGGAGTTTGCATGTTCTCCCTGTGCATGGTGGGTTTTCTCCGGGTTCTCCGGTTTCCTCCCACAGTCCAAAAACATGACTGTTAGGTTAATTGGTCTCTCCAAATTGTCCCTAGGTGTGAGTGTGTGTGTGCATGGTTGTTTGTCCTGTGTGTGTCTCTATGTTGCCCTGCGACAGACTGGCGACCTGTCCTGTCCTGTCTTGCACTTTATCGTATCTCACTGAGAACTACAGAATTGTAGTTCTCAGTGAGATACGAGAACAGCGGACGTTCTGCCTCTCGCCCGGAACGTCCGCTGGAGAGGCACCAGTAACCCTCCTGACCCCACTAAGGGACAAGGGTGTAAAGAAAATGGATGGATGGATGGATTTTTGTACTCTTGACTCCCCCTTGTGGTCTGGAGGATGTCCATTTTGTGGAGAAATTTTGCAACATTTTATAGTTGCTGTTATTTTTGTTATTTGTTTCCCTTTAGGTTCGCAGAGTTTTTCTGTTGCATTTCTTTTTTGTGTTTGTGTTTTCACTACAAATTAAGTATTTTTTGTTTAGTTTCTCATGCAAATATCTTAGTACACTTGGATTAAGACAAAACTAACTCACAAGTAACTTCTCAGCAAGATAGAGGAACTTGATTTAAATCACTAATTCTTGTTACAAGTGAAAAAGGTCTGCCTCTGAAATTAGCACTTTTTATCAATGTTTAAGAATCGTTTTAAAATAATCTTGCTGGAAAAATTACTTTTCAGTTAGTTTTGTGTACTAAGATATTTGCACTTGAAACTAAACAAATATAATTAGTAAGATTTTGTGCTCTTAGTGTTGTAGTTTGCATCATTAATGTTTACAGTGCATTTACCTGTTGCTCCCTGTAAGTTTATTGCTTGAATCTCAAGAGTCTCAGCTTTCAAATGAAGCATAGCGTGTTAACGTGCATATAAAATGTGCTGCAGTAGTATTATGAATCACACATGGTTTTCTTTGATCAGCCAGAAAATACTGAACCCCAGATGGAGTTTGGTAACCAGGATCCAACTGGTGTGGGTCAGAACTGACGGCGAGTCCGCAGAGAAAACAGAGGATGAAGGAGAATCTGAAGCGTTGCAGAAATTCCTGCTATTTCATCAGGAGTTGGACGGCAGAGGATGGAGGAAAAGAGAAACGGGTGCAGATGGGGGTGGTGGTGAAATGAATGTGTTTTAATGAGGAGGAGGAACAACGATCAGATGGAGGTGTTGTTAAGAAAATATATTTATAATGAGCTAGTTTTAAAACTTAACATGTTTTGATTGAAATAGCCTAATTATATATAATTTTACATTTTAAAACTATAGTTTTGGAATTTATAACTTATTCTAGCCTATTGATTTTTATTTTACCTGTAGTTAAGGCAGATTGTTTGCCAAGATCTCTGATCTGCCCTTTGTTTGGGAAACAATCAGTAGGAAGTTTCAGCTTTTCACACTGATCTGTGAAAACCATTAAACAGCAGGAGTTTGGAGAAGCTCTGCTTCCAACGTATTTAGACAATGGAGAAACCGGTGTTTGATCTTGTGAACAAATTGCAGGGAGTTTCAAACTTTAAAAAGGGTCAGAGACAGGTCCTTGTTGGATGAGCAAAGATACGTCTTATTTGAATAAATTAAAGAAAAGAAGATAAAACTGTCCACACAGAGTAACAAATCAGATTTTGCTCTTTGCAATTTCTCCAAGGATGTTCTTGCTTTCTGTTTGTCGTTTCCATCTTTTGTCTTTTCCTTTTCTCAGGTAAATTCATGTGTTTGTGCTCTGAGGTTTCTGATGTTTGTGCTTTTCAGGTGATAGTTTGCATCTGTCTTGAATAAATGCTGATTATTATGACGCTGTCATCTCTGAGTGGCTTTTGTTTCCACGCATGGAATCATTGAATCCAGGAGCATAAGATAATATAACGAGCCAGAAGTTAATGATTTTATTCTCTTAACAGTGTACAAATATATTTCAATACTGCTATTACTGTTAGAGAATGGAACGCAGACTCTCCTGTTTCTTGAGAATATTGAGTTACTAGCTGAGTTTCCATTGAGTATATAATTGCGCAATTTGACATCTTGAAAGTAAATGTAAACACGCCAATTTTGAAAAATCTTTTGTTTTACAATAAAAAGGACATTGCAGGTTTTGTTGGCTGTATCAAAATTGATTCATTGGAAAAACATAAAATCTTACCAGACATTTTTGGTGTAGTTTCTAGTGCAAATATTGTAGACCTCTTGAAATGCAACGATATTAACTTACAATCCAGGTTTCGGCAAGATATACAAGATTGTTTTAAGTCAATAATCCCTTAATATTGACAAAAAAAAGTTCTGGTTCCACTGGCAGATTTTTCACTTTTAACATGTTTCTATTGTAGTTTTGTGAAATAAACACTGCAAAAACACAAAATCTTACCAAGAATGTTTGGTTAATATTTCACTTTAAGACAAAACTAACTTCTAAGTAAGTTGATGAAAAAGTTCTAGTTCCATTAGCAAATTATTTCACTTGCAACGAAACATGTTTTTCATGTTGTAAGTGAAATAATCTGCCAATATTACTAGAACTTTCAATCAGTATTAAATAATTATTTACTTAATCCAAGCTCTTATGACTTGCTGTAAAGGTACTTATAAATTCATTTTGTTGCACTAGAAACTAAACCAAACATATTTGGTAAGATCTTTGCATTTTTGCAGTGCATAGAGTTCTATGTGCTACTCTGCTGGTCCTCTACTGGTACTTACTGGTGGTGTTGTAGTGGATGCCATTGAACTGCTCTGGACAGGGTCTGGAGATCAGCTCTCCAGCTGCGCTGCGAGGCCAGCAGGTCCCGATGCCGTCCACCGACAGGTCACAGTACACACCTGCAGACAGGTGACAGAGTCAGACCCCAACGGCTGAAAGCCTGTTCTGATCCAGTCTGAGGCGGCCGCCACGGTCGTCAAGGAAAATTTATTTTTGTACCGAATTTATCAGAGATTAACACTTAAGTGTGAAATTGTACATAGTTGGATTGATAGAAATCATATTTATTGAAACGTTTTTGATTTTTCAAAATGGCAACAATGATCGACGTTAATCTTTGTACTAAAATTGGTTACCCTTCACTAACCCTTTAGTGAATAAAATAAGAAAACAAAAAGGATTAAATTTCCACCCAAAAAAACTTAGACATTTTAATATTCATTTCAGAAACTTTATAAAAAATAAGGGAATTGCAGAGTTTGAAAAGTTAAAAAATTTGTTAGAATTTGTTTTTGAAATTTTTCAGAATCTAGAAATTTTATAGAAAAAATTTGGAAGTTTGTGAGTTTGAAAAGTTTAACATTTCCAATTTTTGTTAGAAAATGTCTGACATTACTATTAATTTTATTTATTTATTTTCTAGCCAAATGTTGAAGTGGCCACTAGGGGGCAGCAGACGGGCGATGTGTTCTGTTCACCAGCTGTGGTTTTGTGTTACCAACCCGAGGAGTTGCTGATGGTGAACGTCTGGTTGAGCAGCACCAACATCCTCGCTGAGAGACACACAGGAAGCAACAATTAGCCGTCAGCCTCAAATGGGACGGTTCTGATCCAGTGCAGTTCTCACCCTGGAACCAGAGAGGAAGCTACCTGTCAGGTTGGTGGACAGCAGGATCAACGTCTCACAGGTCAGTTCTAACGAGGAAACTTGTCCACTTAGCAGGAAACACACGCAGACCACCTGAAAATATGAACACAACAACATGAGAGCGAACCGGGTCAGGAAACTAAACCCGTCCTGATGCATCAGTTACCCTCAAAAGGCAAAACAAAACAAGGAGCTCCAGGTCCAGACAGCTGGACGGAACCGAACCATCAGTGGTCAGTAAGACAATAACAACCCATGTGAGATTTTGGATGGTAAACATCCTGATCAGAAGCTTTTTGCAGTTTTTCTGTGACATAGCATAAAAATAAAAATTCCTTTTGCATTAAAACAAGATAGTTGTGCACATAATATTTGAGTTGTTCTTAAAAAACACGAGGGGTAAATACTTTTAAACATCTAACTAATATTCTGTTGAAACACACCAGTTTGTTTTTATTTACCCTTTGTATCTGACTTCAGATTGTCTTTCATTGGCCAAAATTAGTTTATATAATCAGTGATTCTTGAGAATAGGGACAAAACAGGTCCTATGGATAAAGCACAAAATTTGAATAAAATATACAAATAATATAATTTTTTCAAATATCTAACTAAACTAACCTGGGTCATGTGAGCGCAACAATGTATATTTTTCAGGTATTTGCTGAATATTTTTTTATTTTAAACATTGTAGTCGGTGGATGATGCCTGTAAAAGCCTTTGTCCAGGAGCAGAACTCAGTACATTATAATAGTTTAAAACAATTAAAGAAATACTAAAATTATATATTATGACAATTAAGTATAAGTAGTCATATAAATAATTATAAAAGTATTGAAAAATTTAATTAAAAATCATTTTTATATATTTTCCAACTCCATTGAAATTTGTCCTTAGTTTTTGTCAACACCGTCAGAAATGAAAAGAATGTAAAAAAAAAATCAGGCATTATTGGGGGCAGCAGAACTTCTGAGGACCCCATGACCACTTTCTTTCTCTTCCTTTGCTAGGGCTAGTTAGCTCTGGTTAGCTTTTTTTTTAGAGTTTTTCTGACTCTTTCAATGAAATTGTTGTCAAATATCTCTTAAATGTGGAGTTAATTCATTTTAATGTATTTTTACATAAATTGCATTACTTCACATGTACCAAGTTTTTCATTTTACTCACTAGTTTGTCATCACCTTCAGTTTTGTGTCAACTCCGTCATACAGTGTCAACTCCGTCAGATGGATTTTTATGGTTTTTTTGTTTTAAATAATAATTATTTTGTTTCCTGAGAAGTATTTGTCTGCAAAATGAGTAAAAATATCACTAATAGGGTCATTAAAAATTATTTTTGATGTATTTTTGTCAGATGGTGATGACAACGTTCTAGGTCAGGTCGATTAAAAATGTAATTTTTAAAAAAAAATGTTGCAACTGGGAGCCTGTACCTCAGCATCTTTACATTTCCAAAACATTATTTTACATATTTGTATACATAAATTTGAGAAACAAAAAAAAAAAAATGGGAAAATTAAAACCCATTTTGTCCCTATTTTCAAGAATCACTGATATATTTATTTAATATTTTTATTGATGTGCATGTGCGATTTTTGTATATTTTTACATGTAGATATATTTTTTATTCTGGTGGCTATAAAGGAAAGTACAAAAAAAAAAAACGCCTAAAAGCAAAAGCAAAATGTGAAATATTGTGTGATTTGTTGATATAATTTTTTTAAAAGATGGTTCATGCCTAGTGAATGAAAACAGGGACAGTTATGTAATTTCCCTTTGGGATCACTGAAGTATTTTTGAATTCAATTTGTTTGTCTGCACTGCAAAAACAAACTCTTACCTAGTATTTCAATCAATCAATCAATCAATCAATCAATCAAATATTATTTGTATAGCACATTTCAGCAGCAAGGCATTTCAAAGTGCTTCACATAATTGAAATAAAAACAGCATGTGACATTGAATAAACAGTGAGAGAGAGAAAGAGATTTTAACAAAGCATTAAAAAGGAAACGAGAAAGAGAAAAATACATTAAAAAGTAAGATAAAAACATTAAAGAGATTTTATAATTTTCTGTCTTTTTTCTGTTTCAATATTCTAAACAATAAAAATATTTAACAAACATGGAACTCGTACTCATAATATTTATCTCATTTACTTATTTGCATTGTGTCCGTGACGTCACATAATCAGTCAACACGTTCAGAGGTCACGTGACAGGAGCAGACCCGCCTCCCTGATTGGATCAATCTGTCACCAATTAGCAGATGATTGATGATCAATCAGCCGCTGCTGGTTATTAACTGACGACTAAATCGTTCACGCAGCAGGACACACACACACACACACACACACACACACACACACACACACACACACACACACACACACACACACACACACACACACACACACATACACACACACACACACACACACACACCGAACCGAACCGAACCGAACCCAGTGATCTCGGAGATTTACTGCCGTGACTCTGCAGCTAAATTTAGCTCGCTGATCTGGAGAGGCGATCCGTCTTCTGGACGTGAATTTCGTGTTGGCAGCAGCTCAGAGGGACGAGCTGCAGCTGCTTCTAGTAGCTCTGACCAATCAGAAGAACAACACGGATAAGAAGAAGAAGGAAAAACGGACCATTTTAGACCAGCTGGACTGAAACTGGACCCTATAACATCACATTTCTGCATCAAGTGAAACAGTTTTAGAAATAACTGAAGATCTGAAGTGATTCAGCTTAGAGTGACTCCACGACCATAATTCATTAACAGATTAAGACAAAACTATGACCTTTAAATCAAAATCTACTTACAAAAATGTTAGATGCAGAGCAAAGTGATGATCTTTTCCAAGCTTTCCTGTTTCCTTCTAACTTCATGATGAATAAAACCAAATCTGACTTATTCTCTAAAATACAACAAATCTGCTTTAAACTGTTATATTAAAAGTTGTATAAATGCAGCAAATGTTTTCACATCAAGACTGACCTAGATCCTGTTTTCATTGATGAGGATAGACAAAATATTTTTTCAGTTTTACCAAAATAAAATGTGCTAAAAATATTTAAAATTTTGGGTAAATGATACCGATCCTACGAAAAAAAATCGAATTACTTTGTATAATTAATATAGTTCATATTTACTTTATTGAGTTGTTTTTGTTGATTTTAGTTTTTAAAAATAGTTTTTTGTCCCACTGAAGATTTTGGACCATGTTACAAAAACAGGTTTGATCTAAACCAGGGGTCCCCAAACATTTTCCTGTGTGGGCCACATAACTTTTCCCTTCTCTGGTGAGGTGGGGTGAGGTGAGGTGGGGGGGGGGGGGGGGGCAGAGTCAGTTTGTAACAGAAAAGGTGTGACAATTGCAGGAGAGCTTAAATGTAAAAATTTATTGTTTTCCAGAAAGCACAATCAAATAGCCCTCTCTGGGTTCCTCACAGAAAAAATCCAAGGATTATAGTCCGTATTTTCTTAACTATGAGCCCATGATGTGACTAAAAGCCACAACCCCAAAGTTTTTCTTTTAAACCAGTAAACATCCACATACAGTATAAGCCTCAGGTATCTCTGCCGCTCCAGGTTTTCCACAGCGATGCAGCAGAGGGGCGGACAGCCAACACTGAGTCATAACAGGTCAATTAAATATCACATTTATTACGGTTAAAAAAGAAAAAGTTGCCAAGTTTAGATTTAACTGAACTGATTAGGGTAGTTTCTGAATGGTAACAGTAAAAGTGCTGATCCTTCGTGTTGCTACTAGCATGTGCTAAATGAAAATTGGCTCTTTCTTCTTCTTCTTTAGATTTCAACAGCAGCTCACATCCATTATTGTTGCACTACTGCCATCTACTGGATCCTAATGTCTATACCTCAAATTCTCATAATGATCCCAGTATCATTTAAAAAACAGTTAAATATCATTTCCCCTCAATGCTGTTTCACTGATCAACAACATTCTCACATTTCAATTCCCTATTAAAGCCTAATTCCGTTTTAATGGGCGCTTTCTTCTTTTATTTTCTATTTTGACTTCCAATGATTCTCTTTGTAATGGTCTCGCTATGGTGTCTTGTACCAAAACTGACCATCAGCCAAACTCCTTTCACACGAGTCGGGATTAATTAGTTCTTCCTTTATTTCCATGTAGAATTTAGTGAAACTGTCAAAACACAAAAAACTCAGGATGAGCTGAGAGCAGCAAACAGAAGTGTTTTACATTCAGATACATTAGAAGTACAGCTGATACAACATCTACCTCGGAATGCTATGAGCTGCAATGCTACCTAACGACCTGAGAAATCTTAGCAGCCTGCTAGTTAGAAATGAGTAGCACATAATCAAATCACCCGCAGGTATTTCCAAAACTAATTCAATAAACAAGTTAATTCTTTTATCATATGTTAACATAAAGGCTCGTTTTGAAGTATCAGCTGCTACTTACAGGAATAACTCAACCTGGAATGCAGCGTTCATAACAGACACGTGTTCATCTGCTCTACCGCTAGCTAACAACCTACTGATTACATAGCATGAAAGTCAAACAGTTCCCTAAAAGTCCAACAGATGGCAGCAATACGCCATGCAAAACAAAAACACCCACAGTTTACAGGACACACTTCCTGCTAAAGATCCCCCTGGTGGTGTAAGAAAAATCCACATATAAGCGGCTTATAGTCCGGAAAATACATTATATGAAAAAAAATCTGAATGCTTCCTGGTATTGTTCAGAGGGCCGGATCTGGCTCGCGGGCCGTAGTTTGACGACCACTGATCTAAACCATCAACGCTGCTTGTTGGGCCCAACCAGCCAAATCTCTAACTAAATATTTAATTAGAAAAATGCAGAAACTGTTCATGTGATCGGTCAGATTTACGGAAAAGTTGCGAAAACTGCTGAAAATTGCTGAATGTCTGAATGTCACAACTCCCTGTTAGAACTTGAAAGCATCTGAATCCGACATTAAATTTCAGATTTCTGATTGTTGCTGAGGAATCTAGTGATTCCTCAGCAACAATTCAGAGAATTCTGGGTAATCAATGACCAGTGGGCGGAGCCTCAGAGCAGCTGCTGTTCTGAACCTGCAGCTGCTAACTGGACCAGAACCACAGAGCTGCTTCCAGCCTCTTCCTGACCCACTAACATTTAGACTGCAGAACCGTCCACCATCAGTCTGCAGCCGTTTTGCTGCGACTCGGATCAGTTTGGTGTCTGGATGTTTCAAAGCAACACGAAGATCTTGATGAACTGGTGTTTGAACTGTTCCAGTTCTCTCTGAAAGGAACTCGGATCAGAGGATGATTATAAGATGAGCTGCTGCTCTCAGATAATTACTGATGAACTCAGCGACGTGTGGAAACAGAGAGCATCTGCAACGCGGACTGCTTTGAAGACCAGATGATCTGGTGGGGTTTTGTTGGGCATCGCTGTGATAGCAGCTGTTAGGGTTGGAGGCGGTCTCAGAGGAGAGGAACTAACTCACACATTGGTAAAACCTGCAGAGAACCATCCAGCTGGCGCTAGCAGATGTTTTCCTCATGTTCCCTCCATGGAGCTCAGCTGATCTGACGAGAAGAAATGGATCAGAGTTTCTGCTGAGCGACTCTAAGAGGAGGGCAGGAAGGAGTTTAACTCTTCCAGAGGAAACGGGAACATGTAGGAGCGGCGGATGCAGGGAGGAGCTGCAAAGGTGGCAGCTCAAAATGAGTCCAACACACGGTTCAGCTGGGGGACAAGTGTTACATTTTCAGCTGCACTGTGTCAAACAAACCAAAATATTTGAGCAACCTGTTCCCCTCCTCACCTGTGGGGGCGCTGCACCAAGAACCACCAAAAGAAACGACACATAAACGTCTGAAGAAGACATGAGTGAAACTTCCTTCTTCATAAAACGTAAACAAAAATGTAGTAGCATCAGATTTTAGCAGTCAGGGATTTCTGTTAAGTCATTTTTCCTGCTAGTGTATTTGTTTTGATTGCATTTACCCAGAATGCACTGTGGTGTGGTCCACTTTCTGCTTTGTGAAATTCATACCATTCTCATAAAAATCTAATAAAATTATGACTCTATTCTGCTAATATTACCACTGAGCCTGGACCAAATATCCCATCGGAGAGAAAAAAAGGAATAAAAATGTTGAGATGAAAGTCAAACATATTCAGGAAAAAAAAGAAAATTTCTGAGATCAAAACATCAACTATTTTCAACTTTACTCTCTCAGAAAGTGTCCAAGTTTTTTCTAGAACAATTCTTAGATTAATCTGTTTCTCACAAGGTTTTGAGTTTAACTGTGAGATGATTATTTAGTTTCTAAAAATAAATATTTACAACCAGATTTAGTTATTTGGAACTAACTACCTGAATATTTCTTTAGCCAGCTAAATATTTACTTTGGAAAATATTTATTATTCTTTTAGTTGGGAACTAAATATATAGCTTCCTCACTAAATGTGAAAGCTAAATATTTTGTTTGTCAATGAAATATTTAGTTTGGAACTAAACATGGTGAAAGTATGACTTACCTAAAAATAAAGACATACATTTTTTCCCTCCAAGCTTGGTGTTATTTTTTCTTTTTTTTTGCTGTAATTTTACAAGAATTATTTCTCTCTGCTCATAATCCACAGAAACAAGTTTTATTTTGAAAATCTAGGCTTCCATCTCCTTTTATTTCTAAAAGATGGACCTGCAGGCTGCAGACCTGAGCTCACAGCTTCTCCCTGCAGCTTCATCCCAACACCAGGAAGCTGTTTCCATCACCTTCCAGTCGGCCACTTCCTGCTGTCAACAGGAAACCAAGGAAAGGCGGCTTCCTCCCGGCAAACAGAAACCAAGCTACATAAAGAACTACATTTTAAAATTAAAAATAACATATATCCTTCAAATTAGTTCTTAAGAGAGATATTTAATTTTGGTGTAGAGAATTGTGGTTTTTGTACAACTCATTTGGAAACAACTAAACATTTTTTTATGAATGTAAAGAAGTATTAAACTTATGGGATCAACTTCGTAACTTTCTGTCTTCTAAGAAAATACATTTGGATTTTGTTTCCTAACCAAACATTCAATTCGGCTTATCCATTAAAGAAAAAATCTGGAATTTTTAGTCAATGTTCTGATTATTGTAACAAAATATTATATCCATAAATGCCGTTATGCAAAATGCTCCGTCTCAATCAGTGCTCTTAAAAATTAGCTGTCTTTTTTTAAAGTTGTCTAAAAAAGATGCAGAATTTAAATGCAGTAAAATTGTATGAGTTAATGAAAATTTTTTAGTTTGTAGCCCCTTAACATGTCTTTTTTAATCCTTTTATTTCAAAATTTACTTGCCTTTCTTTTCATTCTTCTATTAATTTAGTCATTTTCAATAATTTTAGTTTTTTTCTTCTTGAGACATTTGTAAACTTTAGGAGCTGTGATCTGTATTTGTTTGTTTTTGATAAGTTGTTGTGAGTTTCTGTCATTGTTATTCTTATATACTAGTAAATAATAATAATAAAAAAAACAGAAACCAAGCTGAGCAGAACGACGACTAACCCAGACCCAGACTGAGCCCTGAACACATTAATGCCACATCAATTAGTGCAGCCATGAATGCAGACGCTGCTGCAGCTCTGCTGGTAACAACCTGTGGAGCTGAAGGTTTAACCAGTGATAACATTTAAACGCTCCCACAGCGGCTCAGTGTGTCAGAGACAATTAAACACCAAGACGACACCGATCTTTATTTAAGACGACTGAGAACTTCTAATTCACAGCAGAGAAAGCTCCGATCCGCCTAAAAACCTACATCTCCATTGAACAGTCTGGAAACGTCTCCAAAAGCAGGAAGTTAACTATACTGCAGGGACTTCTGGGTAAATGTAACCAAAACAAACAAAGCCTCACTGGCAGGAGAAATGGCAAAATAAAAAAAACTATCCCCCAACAGCTAATACTATGTTATTATTGTTTACTTTTTGTGAAGAAGGAAGTTGCGCTCGGTGTCTTCTTCAGAGGTCAAAGTGTCATTTCCTTCAGTCCTTCTTGAAGTAGCGCCCCTAGAGGCAAAGAGGGGAATAAATGCAGTAATTAAGCAAATCACACCGGCGGAAAATGTATCAAATGTCGCAATGTTGGTGCCCAATCAGACCTGATTGTCTGCTGGACAATCAGGTGAGAAAAAAAACATCCTTAAATAAACCCTAAAAAGAAAAACCAGTGCCAGCGTAAGTCTATGTCTCAGTGGGGCCACCAAAAACATAATTTCTGTCTTTTTCTCTTTAAATGTTTAAAAACTTGAGCACTTTTCAGGGTTTAAAGTCATCAAAGAACAGAGGGATATAAATCTGACAGTCATCTTCATTCAAATGGACACAGTCAGATGTTTTAATAGGAGTGAGACAAAGAGGAAGAGGCCTAGAACTGAGCCCTGTGGGCCACCACAAAACACAGCAGGACCCAAAACGGTCATTTCACCAAACAGAACCTGAACCACTGCAGCGGCGGCCACTTCTGGGTTTCAGTCTTTATTAATACATCCAAACATCTGCTTGAAATGTTTATCTAAACCGAACCGCTTCAGAACCAAACAGAACTCACACAGAATCTCCTGAAAGTTGCATCTAATCTGAGCCTGATTGGCTGCGGCGGGTCAGGTGGTCAGTATTCAGTCTGTGATTGGAGGACGACGAGCAGTTTCAGTTTCCACAGACAAATCGAAGAAGTTGGAAAATCTGAGCTGCTGAACACGAAGCAAACCTTCATCGCTCCTCCTCATCGTCACCTCAGTGAGGGGAGGAAGAGGATAGAGGGATGAAGGAGGCAGGAAGTGATGGATGAGAGCGCCTGTCGTCTCCTCAGCTGCTGCCAATCACCTGACCTCGTTAGTGCCGACACACACCTCGTGTTGCAGAGGCTGAGTTAGTGTGCATACAGCAGGAGGTGTGTGTGTGTGTGTGTGTGTGTGTGTGTGTGTGTGTGTGTGTGTGTGTGTGTGTGTGTGTGTGTGTGTGTGTGTGTGTGCGGGTATCTGTGTGTGTGTTTTCTAAAAATAGGCCAGGTTCCCTGAGGAAATGGATCCGCCTCCGTCTCAGAGTTTCTGAAAGTTTTACAGATCCAGTAGCAGGTAGCAGCGTTCTGGATTATGAATCATATTTCATTTCAAAGTTTTCCAGAGTTCTTCGTTCTTTAGATGAAAATAAAAACAAAAAGAGAAAAAGTTTATATATGGAACCGGCAGAAAAATGAAGCACCGAGGAAGGGGAGGAAGGAAGGAACTGAAGGAGGAAGGAGGGAGGAAGGAAGGAAAGAACGAAGGAAAGAAGGAAGGCAGGGAGGAAGGAAGAAAGAAGGGAAAGAAGGAAAGAAAGAAAGAAAAAAGAAAAATGAAAGGAAGGCAGGGAGGAAGGAAGGAAGAAAGGAAGGAAGGAAGGAAGGAAGGAAAGAAGGAAAAAAGAAAGAAAAAAGAAAGGAAGGAAGGAAAGAAGGAGGGCAGGGAGGAAGGAAGGAAGGAAAGAAGGAAGGATGAAATGAAGGCAGGGAGGAAGGAAGGAAGGGAGGAGGAGGGAAGGTAGGAGGAAGGAAGGAAGAAAGGAAGTGAGGGAGGGAGGTAGGAAGGCAGGAAGGAAGTGAGGGAAGAAAGCAGGGAGGAAGAAGAAGGAAGGAAGGAAGGAAGGAAGGAAGGAAGGAAAAAAGAAAGGAAGGAAGGAAAAAAGGCAGGGAGGAAAGAAGGAAGGAAGGATAATATTTGTTTACCATCTCTGTATTTTGGTAGATTCTTATTTTCTTTTTGAAACGTGAATCAAACTGAATCTGTTTGGAGCTGCTGCTCAATGCGACTCCCTGTAGACGGACCCAGAACCCGACCATCTGCTGCACACGCACACACACGCACGCACACACACACACACACACACACACACACACACACACACACACACACACACACACACACACACACACACACACACACACACACACACACACACACACACACACACCAATCCGGACTTCTTTTAACAGATAGGATTCTGAAAAGTGTGACAGGCCCAATAAATGTTTGTAACACAATCAGAACTTTTTCCCTTAATGAAAATCCCAGCATGTGGACGAAGCACCAGGTGGTGGCAGCATCATGCTGAGGGCAGCAGCAGAGATATTCTGGGATGGTTTAGATCAAAGCTGGGTCATGTGTTATAACGGTCTAGTCAAAGCCCAGATCAGAACCAGCTGATGGTTTGGATCTGGTTTCTAAAGTTATTCTGGTTTATCAGTTCACTGTCTGTGTTCTGCAGAACCAGAACCGATCTGGGTTGGGTCGGTCCGGGTTCCTGAAACAGAACTCTGTCCTGTTGATGCTCCATCAACCTGGACCGGGTTCACCAGAACCAGAGCCAAACTGGGCCCAGAAAGAACTCCAAACAACACCAGAACCTGAAAGGAACGGATCCGCTCAGTAGAAAAGAACGACACGGATCCAGCTGGACTACCTGCTGATGATGGGTACTGGTTCTGTTCGGATTGGGTCCAGTTCACCCAGTAAACATGAAAGCAGCCGATTTTTATCTGCAACACGAGCGCGTGCGTCTCTGCAGTGACTGGAACCGGATTCAGATTCTTCAGAACCGGGTTCTGGACCTCACAAGGTCAGACTACACAGCCACAGCAGCACGCACGCACGCGCGCTCACCGGCTGCGCGCTCCCGTCATACCTGACTCAGGACTTTTCGCTCCATCTCTTCATTCACGCGCACGGTCGGGGGCGCGCGCAACGGCACGCCGTGGTCCTGCGTTCACAGCCCTGTACGGTGCGCTCCGGTCCGGTTCGGTTCCCCGCACATGTCGGTCGGAACCGGGACAGAATGAGATCCAAGATGCGCAAAAGAGCGAGAGAAAAAAAGAAGAGGAGGAGGAAGAAGATCCGAACCGAACCCGGAAGGGTTCGACCGAACCGAGCTGGAAGAGACACAGAGGAGAGTCCAGTTCGTGTCTGTTCCGGTCGGGATCCTTGTAGGTTCTGGTCCGGGTCCGATGTGACTCCTGGATGCGCGCGGGTTCAACCTGGATCTGAAGAGGAGCAGCGCCTGCTGCGCGAGAGGAGAGAGGCAGCCAATCAGGGGAGAGAACGGGGGGGAGGGGGAGGGCACTGACCGGCCCAGCTCCCCAGCCCCTACCACACACACACACACACACACACACACACACACACACACACACACTACAGGCCGCTACTACAATACACACGCTGATCGCATTGATCACGTGACTTTAAATGAGCACCTGTGACCGCGCTCACCTGTCCACCTGTTTTCTACGGAAAGCCTTAAATGTCAGAATTATTACTGCGACTAACGATTATTTTAGGTACTAGTTAATTGATTTATTACTTTGATGATTAATCGGATAAGAGATTTTTTAAATTTAACTTCTTAAGCATTTTAAGAGATGCAAATAAACAATTCAATAAAAAAAATTTCAATAAGTAGATAAAGATTTTACTGCCTAAAATTCAATAGCAGTACTTTAGTGAACACTTGATCATTTGTGCCAAAGGAAATGAAAAAAATATTTCTAACATGCGAAAATCTGATGATTACTTCATAGATTAATCAATTAATTATTGGATGCAAACGGAAATTAATAGTTTTTATTTACATATTTACAGAAAATTATTTTTCTTTAACTTAAATTCATAATGTATGTTTTGTATATTTCTGTCTTAGTTCCTGCTCTGTTGTTCTTTCTGCAATGATGATTTTTCTGAGTCTTTTTACTCCAGCTATTGTTTAATCAGTTAGTAAATTAGTTCATTATGTAAATAATCGATTAATCATGACTAATCGTTTCAGTCTGAGTCCGAATTCCAGTTTCTAACACCGTCTGAACCAGTTCAGAACTAGTTCAGTTCACGCCAGCAGGACATGGTTCCCCCGGTCAGCAGTGATCTGCTCAGAGAACCATACATCCCAGTTGGACGGCGCCTCTCTGGGGATTCCACCAGAAACAGAATCTCATCTCAGATCATTTGTTTCAGCTTGAGGAAAATGGGTCAGCCTGAGGAGAACCGGGCATGAATCACGTCTGACCCAGTTCCTGTTCCAGGTGTGTGTTCCTGCTGCTCGTTGTGACTTTTATTAGGAACCATCTGTAAGGTGAACTCTGGGCCATCTGGGCCGGGCTGACTTCTGGGGGGTCCACCTGCCTGACCCCGGCCTGAACCTTTAACCTGATCACACACACATTCAGAACCGGGTCAGGGTGTCCCAGTTGTGTAATGATCACATTGATTATCGCAGCTGCTGCAGGGAACACACACACTTAAAAAAACAGAGTGTGTTGAGTTTTTCTGCAGCGATGTTTGTTTTGGATTAGAACAACCTTTTAATTTCTATTTTTAGGTTTAGAAACTTAAAAAATATATTTTTAAATTAAACTTTATTTTTGGAAAATTAATTTAAATCAAAAATACTTTATTTATCCCAAAGAAATTTAAAAGTTGTCATAACTCATATCATCCAATTATTTTCAAAAAATCGTAGTGGATGATGATGCTATGGGGAGGAAGGATCTCCAGTAGCAGTCAGTCTTCCAACAAATCTAAAGAAGCCTCTGACTGAAGACAGTCTAAGTCTAATGTTTATCATGACATGTTGAGAATCTGAGCAGCAGAGACGACATTCCACAGTAAAATGTACCAGATCACACAATCAGTTGTTCACAATCTCTGCTAGTCCATCTCATTTGCTTTTGCCACTCCTCTTTCTAACAGCATGGATAGAAAGATGCTGGAGTACGGGATATGACCTCCTCTTTTAGGTTGGTTGACTACCAAAAATTGTAATCAAGTTAGAGTATTTCTATTTCAACATATTTTTACTCAAAAGTAGCTAAGAGATTTATTAAGCAAGAACATAAAAAGTAAGAAAAAACATTAATCAAGTACTGAGTAACTAACACCAAAATATATAGCTGTGAGGAAATAATAACATAATTACAAAGTAACAGAATCAAACATTTTTCCAAATCAGTTTCTTTTAATATACCAGTTTCAGTTTTTGAAAGTTTGACAAAACACTGGAGGTTTGTTTCTGTCTGGGTGAAACAAGCTTGTTCCATCAGTGACATTAATCACAGTGGGTAGAGTATCCACAAAATGTATTCAAGTAAAAAATACAGCGTAGTAAAATATATATTTTCTTCCAAATACTTACCGAGATAAATAGTTACTACGCTACTCTGCCAATAATTAGTAACGGGTTGTAATATCTGCTGCCCTCTGCTGGACAGAACTTAAATAGCAGGACAATGTCTCTGATCCATTCCTTTGTTGTTCCTGATCTGGGGGCGCCAGGTCCGCAGCTTCTATCCTGCAGCTGTAAAAGGAGAGTTCAGGTGTGTTGGAGCAGGGATGCGTCTAAAGGGGGCAGGTAGAGGGTCCATTTATGCTCAATCCGCCCACCGCCAGTGGCTGCTTTTCACAATGACTGTATTTCGGGTTTTGTAGGAAACACAGAAAACAGTTTTAAAGTATTAGAAAACAAGACAATGAATCTTAACATTTTAAAATACTTCTATTAGTTTATAAATCACTGACCAGGTTGCCACCTGAATACATTAAAGATCTGCTGCTGTTCTGCTCTGCATCCAGAACCAGAACCAAACATGGAAAAGCAGCATTCAGCTTCTATGGGCCACAAACCAGAAAACTGCAAAACAGCCGAAACACTGAGTTCCTTTAAATCTAAACAACAACCAAAAAACCTGTTTAGAGTTTCTTTTGGTAAAACATTGATTATTTCATCTATATTTTGTTGATAATTTTGATGATGGCATTTGACAAAATGTAAAGTTATTTTTTTGTTTCATAATTATTTTATGGTGTAAAGCACTTTGAGATGCCTTGTTGTTCAAATAAACTTCACTTTGACTAAACACATTAGCTAAAGAAATATACTATAATGTGTCATAAAATAACACAACGTAGGTTTAAAATACTAATACTTAAGGTGAAAGGGTTTAAAACAAGTTAAAAGTGCACACATCATAAAACAATAGTATATTTTATTTATAATGCCCTCTATATCTTTAAATCTCAAAGGGCAAAAACAAAACAAGCAATAATGGATACAAATAATTAAATGAATTAATAAATAAGAGATTAAACCAATGTCTACAAAAATGAACCAAAAACAACACAGAGGACGTCCAATATTTAACGTAATTTTAACTCAGAATTACAGAGAAAGCGTCAGATTTAACTCTGACGTGGTTTTCATGTGCTGCAGTTGAAGTTTGGAGGAGGATTAACTCAGATGAATGCAGGAGACGCTTCGCTCCGGGATCAGGCCGCGTTCCTTCAGGATTCTGTTTCTGCCAAGGTGAGCCGACCTGCGGCTCCTCAGGACTCATCAGATGTCTCTAATGGAGGGACTGAGGCGATCTGCCGACACCTGCGCTGCTAAATGTCAGCCAGTCGCACGGCTGGGTGCCTCACACACCTCTCAGGTGTCTGAGCTGCTTAGAGCTCCTCTGTGTGTGTGAAACAAGCCTCTGCTCTGTTCTGAGTCGGGTTTTCCCGCTGAAACATCCTGCAGCTCATCGGCTCGTCTCCAGACACGAAGACACAGAAAAAGGTTTTCATTCAACAATCCGGGACAAACCGCAGACCTGGTCCTCAGAGAATCAGCTGCTCTGTCCTGTTTGCTGACATCCTGTCCACTTTTAGACTTTCCTTAAAGTTAGGCAGGCTGAGGTTATCCGGAGCTGTCTCTGTAGTCATGGTGCTACAGACGCAGATGTGAGGATTTCTTCCTCTCTTTGTTTAGCAGGTTAATAGAAATGCACTGCAAAAACATCAAATCTTACCAACTATTTACAGTATGTCTAGCTTAGTGCAAATATCTTAAATAAGACCAAACTAACTCACAAGTAACTTTACATCCAGATGTAGGAGCTTGTTTTAAACCAACAATTGCTTAACATTGATGACAAATTACTAGTTCCACTGGCAGATTATTTCACTTAAAGCATGAATTTTTACCAGTGAAACAATCTGCCACTAGAACTAATAATTTTTCATCATCGATGTTAAGAAATTAACTGAGTTAAAACGAACTTCAGTTTCTTGTTGAAAAGTTACTTTTAAGTTAGTTTTGTCTTATTCCAAGAGTACCAAGACATCAACGCTCAAAAATAGACCAAACAAAATTATTAAAAAAAAATTTCAGCAAGACATAGGAACTTGTTTTAAGTCAATAATACCTTAATATTATTTTTTGTAAAATTACTAGTTCTTATAAAATGTTCTCATGCTCTAAGTTGTTTTTCATCAACATTGAGTAATTATTAAATTAAAACAAGCTCCTATATTGATAAATGTTAGCTAGAAGTTTTCTTTCTTGCTTAATGTCAAGTCTACTAAGATAGTTTCGCTAAAAACTAAAGAAAATACTTGGTAAGATTTTGTGTTTGCAGTGAAACTCTAAGTAAATCTGATTAAAATTGAAAATTTTATTTTTTGTCATTTTTCAGTTTATTTTTGTTGCTGCTATTTATTCTATTATCCAGTTATTTATTTTGTATATAAGTACCTCTTTTTGTTAGTCTGTGTATCTGCAAGAATTGGTGAATGAAATAATATTAAAAATAAAACTGCTCCTCATCATGATGCTGCCTCTACCATGCTTTGCCTCTGGAGGATTTTGACAATGATCTGCAGTTAACACATGAACATGTGCAGCTTTTTTGGGTTTTTGGGGCTTTTTTTTTTTTATAAATCTTTTTAGATGTTTTATTTTGAAACTTTTCAGCTTCCTGTCCCAGAGGTCTTCTTCTCAAGTTTCTGAGGGTGAAGGTTGGAGTTAGAGTCAGATCCACCTGAGAACAAATGTCCGTTTTAACTACAGTGAAGATGTTTCAACAAATGGATTTTTTTTTCTCCTGACAGGTGAGACGTATCCAGGAACAACAAGTTACCTGTGTGATGACTCCGCCCACACCTGATGACTCCGCCCACAGCTGAGCCAACGCCACCCACATTAACTTTATAAAAGACAGAGACTCGCACTCTGGATGTAGGAGACGTCGTCAACGGCAGCAGCACACCTGGGATCCACCTCTCTGATGCCGACAGGTAAGATCTGAACCATCAGGACTTCAAGGTGTTTGAGATTTTGATCAAATAATGAGCTCTAAATCTGAAATATTTACCTGGACTGATAATACGGGAATTTTCACACCTAGTCCGGTAAATTCGGTCCAATTGGGGATCAAAATGGCAACATTTGTTACATTTTCAGCAGCTGATAAAAAACCAGTTCCCCTCCTGGCCTGTGGTGGCGCCTCACCAGGAACCACAGAAGGAAACAACACAAAACCTCTGAAGAAGATACTGAACACAACTTCCTTCTTCATGAAATGACAACAATGTGTTGTAGTCCACTTCCTGCGTTGCTTGGAGCGGTCTCCGGTCCGCTTGGCGTTCACATGTCCATTCAAACCGCACCAGAGTTCACTTCAACCGGACCGAGACCGAGATCTGTGGGTGGACCAGAGTTAGTTTTTATTACACATTCACACCTCTCCAACCGAACTGGACTTTCTCAAACAGACCAGAGTTTGATTAAACCGGATTAAACCGGTCTGGTGTGAACGCAGCCCTGGAGTTTCTCTGTAGACTCCCAGCCCACCTGGATCTCACCTGTTTTGTTCTGACCTGTCTTTGTTTCTCCCCTCAGATGATTGTGTTCAGCTGGTCCAGTCGCCACTGTGATGTTTGTTTCTCGTTGTCTCCGTCTCGTCCTGCGGGATGTCCTCTCCCAGTCCTGCCTGCATCACTTCCTGCTGGAGTTTGTAGGCACCACCCTCTTCCTGTCTGCCAGCCTATCAGCTGTTCTGATAAAGGCTGACCTGGGGTCGACAGGTCCGACCAATCACAGCCGTCCCCCTGCGGGTCCTCCACCCTCTGGGTTCGTGGCGTGTCCCCTGCAGGTCGTGTTCGTCTTTGGTCTATCCGTTGCCATGGCAGCGCTGTCCGTGGGTGGAGCAGTTCACCTGAACCCCGCAGTTTCCATAGCGATGGCTCTGACCCTGAGGCTCCGCCTGTGGAGGGCAGCGCTGTACGTGATTGGCCAGCTGCTGGGGGGCGTGGCCTCCGCTGCGCTGCTGCTGGTGCTGATGGGAGACGTGGCGCCTGCTGTGAACCAGGTGAGTGTTCCTCCATCAGCCAATCAGAGAGCATGATCCTCTCTGACTCGCCCCGTACGCGTCCAGGTGTCCTCCGGCATCCGGCTGCACCAGGCCGTCACCGTGGAAACGCTCATCACGCTGCAGCTGGTCCTGGTCGTCATGGCAACCACAGAGCTCCCTCTGCCAGAGGTGGCCACGCCCCTGTTGGTCGGTCTGACCGTCAGTCTGGGACACCTGGTGGCTGTAAGCCCCGCCCACCTGCCCGCTGGCCCTTTAAGCAGCCAATCAGCCAATCAGCTTCTGTTTCCTCTTTAGGTCGGCGCCACAGGATGCGGGATGAACCCAGCGCGGTCCTTTGGTCCCGCCGCCGTCACACTCGACTTCAGGAACCACTGGGTCAGAATACACACACACACACACACACACACACACACACACAACACTATGTTCTTTAAAACCTCAGCTGTAACACAAGAAGGCCGATACAGAAACTACAGCAGGACAGATTTGACTCCAGGGCCAATAAACAATTAATCAACACCAATAGTGTAATTTTTTACACTAACTCATCTCTGATTGGTCGCTTCCACCGCAGGTGTTCTGGGCGGGGCCTATCCTCGGGGCGTGTGTGGCCGCCCTCCTCAACGACCTGCTGCTGCGACCGCGCTGGCGTCGCCCTGGAGATTGGTGGGCGGAGCTAAATCAGCTGTATGTGCTGACAGACAAGCAGCAGCAGGGGGCGCTGACACAGCTGCCGTAACACACCTGAGCAGCCAGGAAGCAACAGGTCGTCCTCCTCATCGCCCACCATCATAATCCAGCTTTCTAAGGAGCTGGACTGAAAGTCATCCTGGTCTTCTCCCTAATCTAATCCAGACTTATTCTGATTTAATTACGCTAAAACATGAACCTCTTTACCTCACACATAAGGACATCAATCCAACTCCAGCAGATTCTTAAAGAAGCAGCAACGTCCAGTCCAGAACTTTGTGTTTATTATAATGTTTTCAGCATTTTATACAAATATGCTTATTTTGCAAAATACACATATATTATACACAAAATATATTATGTGTAAGGTGTGTGTCTGAACTTGATAATAACCATCAAATATCCAGAAGCTTGTTGTTGCAAATAGCAGGTGCTACATTTGATGAAATATTAGTGGATGTATTTTCTTCTATTTGAGCTTGTATGTATAATTTTTAACCTGTGTGGATCAAATCCTTAATAAATGTAAACCTGAGCACCCAGTTTTTGTTTAAAATTTTAACAGCTGTTGGTTTTTAAATTATTATTATTATTATCATGATACGAGGAAATCTGCTGCTTAAAACGGCCGACAAAACAGAGACTGAGAAATAAAATGGATTATTAACGAGTTCTTAGGGAGTTTAAAAGATCAACCGAGAATGTTTTACTTTCCAGGATGTTCCTGAACTCACCACCCACAGAAAACTGAACTCAGCAGATAAGTCAGCTTCTAGTTTTATTTTCTATCAGCAGGAAACAGCAGCTCAGAGCGTTAAACACACACCGCCAGCTGTCAGTCATCTGTCAGGACCAAAACACACACACACACACACACACACAGACACACACACACACACACAGAAAATGGTACTATAAAGGCGTGTTGAAGCATCTCTGGTTCAGTCTCCAGACAGGTGAGATGTGTGTGTCCAGGTGTGTGTGGTGCGCTGCTGTGTGTCACAACCAGTGTGTGTCTGAACCTGCTGGAAAAACCAGTGATGTTCAGAGGACCAGCAGGAAGTTTGTTTGGATTCTCCATCGACTTCCACTCCTTCAACAACACGTAAGTTCTTCACTGTTTACCTGAAACAAAGAATAAAATCTTCACCAGGTGAGTAACAACACCTGGAAAAACGTTCTCATCGTTCACTGAAGATCTTCTGAGGTTTGCCTCCACTGGACATCTTCCCCATTTTTATTCTTGTAACGAAATACATCACTAAAAACTCATTTATTAGTGTTGCCACGATTCTCGGTTTTATTTAGTTTTGGACTTTCACTAGGCCACTGCTTGATATATTTTGATCTGGAGCACATTGTAAGAAGTGGACCTCGATCCCAGTCGTCTGCGGCTTCCTACCGGTTTTCTCCAGGATTGTCCTGCGTTTAGTTTACTCTATATTCTAAGTTTTCACACTAATCTGCTCAGATTAGTGATGGTTTAATCTGAGCAGATCACATTCTTCTACATGTTTGCTGTGTTTCTTGCATGGCTTGAAGCAAATTGCAAACAGGACTTCGAAACTGGGTTCAGTTTTATCTTTTGTACAAACCTTATGTCCCCAATGTATCTTCATACTTCCGTTTCTTCTATAAATGCCTCATATTTCTGGACTTATTTGGTAATAATGGCGCCATCTAGAGGCTTTGCTGTGAAACTGTTGATGTGAAAACATAACTAGAGTCCAGATTAGGAACACTTAATACATCCTGATGAAAACACTTTCTTCTTGTTGTTGATATTGGGAGTTGGTTAAGTCAAATTTAGCTTTATTTGTGATATATTCCACATTTAACATTTTTAATGTTTTAGTTTAAAAACCATGTGGGTTTTTGTATAACTGTGTATGTTTTACCATAACTGTTTGCAGGACACCACCTCTGTTGCTGATTTTGCCTAACTGACCACGGGAGGGCTTTGGTCAGAAAGGATGAAGGACACAAATAGATTTTAAATGGTCTAGCAATGCATTCTGGGTAGAGAAAAAAATTAATGTGCTGCATGCATCAGGGGTGAAGAATGTGAGGAGAAGACAGGAAACAGTCTTAATTTTCTTCAAAATAAGGGCATGAATATAATCGGCTAACTACTTGAACATTCAATACCAAAACCTTCAACACAGATTTTGAACTTTATTCAGCTGAATGTTTACAAATCAACCAAGTAAATTAGCGCTTTAGAATTTGTCCAGAAATATTAATTCAGTGGAAGCTAAGCGCGCTAAATGTTTTCAACTTTAGCAAAAAAAAACAATAAAGTGCTAACTGAAGAATTAGCTCTGCTCTTAGCGCATGAGCTCTGGGTGTAGCTGTGATAGGACCAGATGTTTGTTTGGGTTTGGAGGGTGAATGAGACGAACAGAGAAGATGCAGATGTGCAAAACGCCGGTGCTCACATGGGGTCTTCAGGTCATTTACGGCTGGAAGGAGCTCAGATGTTTGGGGTTCTGCAGGTTCTTCGTTGTGATCGGAGCTCCCAAAGCCAACACCAGCCAACCAGGGGTGGCAGGGGGAGGGGGCGTGTTTCTCTGCACCTGGTCACCTGATGGAGCCTGTGACATCATCGACTTTGACCTGACAGGTGAGTTTATGATTTGTTCTGCCCAGAAATTCTGAATGCTTGGACCAGAAATGACCCATCTGATGTTTACACCTGATGTTGTGATGTTTCCTGTCGATCCCAGGTGATGAGGAGCACAACCTCTCAGGTCTCAGGTTTCACTCCTTTAAGAGCGGTCAATGGTTTGGAGCTTCTGTCCGCTCAGTCGGCAGCACACACCTGCTGGTGAGGGAACACTGGGTTCAAAACTTTTCCATATCATCACCCCCCCAACCGGCGTTAACTCCTGACAGACCACAAAATATGTACAAAAAACATTTAATTTTGCATTTATTTTCCCCACTTGTATTTACAATCCAGTAATTATTAATCTAATGTAGAGTCTATTTTTAGTTAGCAATGAGGTCTTAAGTGGAAATTTTTGTCAGATAATGAATGATGACTTTATTAATGTGCTTTTCTGTATATTACCAGTTAAAATTTCACAAATACCAATTTCTAACAGAATTGGTGTCAAACGTTTGTGGAACAAAAATGTTCATTTGTGCCGCTGTCAGATATTATTAGATATTTCAAGAGATTATAAAACGTCAACCAAACTCTTACCTTCTTCAAATCAGACAAAACTGGAGTCAACAACTCGACTACGTTTATGCAGCAAAAACCGTTCTTTGTGCTGCTTTTGCCTAGAAGATATTAATAAAAGTTTAAAGGTCAAAAGGTCAACCAGCTTCTCACACATCACCCAAATCCAAAACACTGGTGTCAATCAGCTCAACTATGTTTGTGCCGGTTTGTGCAGCCAAAAACATTTGTTAGTGCTGCTCTTATTTTGAAGATATTAATGAAAGTTTAAAGGTCAGAAGGTCAACCCGAACCCTCCGAGCATCACCCAAATCTAACAAAATTGGTGTCAAATTTCTGCCCTCCTTTGTGCAGAATTTTTTCTTTTGGTTTATTTTGAAGATTCTGATGATGGTATCTTTTTACCTCTGAAAACGATTTAAATAATATCTTTAAAATTGTATTTTTCCCCCTCGTTTTCTATCCAGTTTTCTGAAGAACCTTAGCGCCCTCTGGCGGCCTCACTTTGAAAAACATTGCACTTGAACATGCCTCAGACTCAGCAGGACTTGTGATTTATGATGTTTTAACGTAAATAAAGACTTCCTGTGTGTTTCTCCACCTCCAGGCGTGTGCGCCACTCTTTCATTGGAACGTCAAACAGAAAGAGGCAGAGTCAGGGAAAACACCTGTAGGAAATTGTCTCCTATTGGACCAAATGTCCAGGAGCGCCACACCTTTCTCTCCCTGCAGAGGGATTTTGATGGAGGACTACTACACACAAATGAAGAACAGTAAGACACACGGACGTCTGGAAGGAAAACCTTAACCCACCTAAAAGGCTGAAACCGTCTTTTGTTGTCTAGGAAACGATCAGCGCTACTGCCAGGTTGGCTTCAGCGCTGACATCACCAAGGTGACGCAGTCTTCCTGTTTCCTTTCCAGGATTCGGACTTGTGTAGTAACTATCAATAAATCAGCCAATCAAATTTTATTTGTATAGCACATTTCAGCAGCAAGGCATTTCAAGGTGCTTTACATAATTAAAGAAAAAATAAAAACGGCGTGTGACATTGAGTGAAGAGTAAAAAAGAGAAAGAGATTTAAAAAAAAGATTAAAAAAGATAAAAACGTACTTTTGTTACAGAATTTAAGCGCCTGTTGTCTCCGGACTCCACCGTCCGTTTAACACTGGTTTTATCCAGGCCCCGTCGCTAACAGGACAAGGTCTCCAGCCCACTCTAACCCTAATTTAGTCATAAGCAACTCTAAACAGGTTTTAATTTGAGATTTAAAGGCACCCAGTGTTTCAGCTGGATTTACAGTTTTCTGGAAGTTTGCTCCAAATTTGTGGTGCATAGAAGCTGAATGCTGCTTCTCCTCGTTTGGTTCTGGTTCTGGGGATGCAGAACCAGAAGATCTGAGGGGTCTAGACGGTTGGTACAGCAATAACAGATCTTTAAGGTATTGTGGTGTAAACCTTTATTTATAAACTAACAACAGTATTTTAAAATCTATCCTCTGAGCTACAGGGAGCCAGTGTAGAGACTTTAAAACTGGTGTTATGTCTCTATCTTCCTGGTTTTAGTCAGAACAGCAGCAGCAGCTTCTGGTTCAGCTGCAGTTGTTTGATTTGTTAGTCAGATCTGTGAAGGCGCTGTTGCAGTAATCAATGCGGCTAAAGATAAACACATGGATGAGTTTCTCTAGATCTAACTGAGACATAAGTCCTCTAATCCTGGAGATGTTCTTTAGGTGATAGAAAGCCGACTTTGTGACTGTCTTAATGTGGCTCTGAAGGTTCAGGTCAGAGTCCATCACTACTCCCAGGTTTCGGGCTGATCGCTGGTTTTTAGTTGTAATAATTGAAGCTGTGCATTGACTCTGGTTCATTCCTCTTTAGGTCCAAAGATAATAACTTCAGTTTTGTTTCTGTTCAGCTGGAGAAGGTTTTGGCACATCCACACATTGATCTGTTCTAAGCATCTATTCAGTGATTGGACGGGTTCAGAGTCACCTGGTGACATTGTGATGTAGAGCTGTGTATCATCTGCATAGTTATGGTAGCTGATCTTATTTCCTGTTATAACCTGAGCAGTGGGAGCATATAAATAATAAATAAAACTAGTTACATTTACTCAATTACATTTACTTGAGTAACCTTTTTGAAAAAACATTACTTTTAGGATTGTTTTTACTATGCTGCTGTTTTTACTTTTACCTTTGCAGTTTTATTATGAAATCTTTCTACTCTTACTTGAGTAAAAATTCTGGATTTTCTACAGACTGAATGAAGACAAACGTTTTTCATAAGTTTTTAGTTTTTTTTATTGAAAGTGATTTGGAAACGTTTTCTTTTGCCTGATTTTATATTTTGTTACTTAAATGAATTATTGTCATTTTTGTCCTTAAAATACCAAAATTTCCTTTTTACTTTATATTTTGATGATGTAATTTTAAATATTAAATAATTGTTAATTTGATTAGTTATTTGAGTATACTTTTTACTAAATACTTTTTACTTTTACTTGAGTAAAAATATGTTGAAGTAGTGGTAATTTTAGTTGAGTACAGCTTTTTGTTTCTCTTCCTACCTCTGATATTCATGTAATGTTAATTAAAGTTTCATACGTTTTTGAGGATTTCTGTAGGCTTTTCTTTGGATTTTAGTTGCTTTTCCTCTCATCTACTCTATGCTATTCATCTACTGGAAACAACGTTTTCCAAGGAATTTTAGAGATTTGTAACTTTAAAAGACAAAGAAAATGTTGCTTCCTAAGAATGAAGCTATAAAGAAACGGAGGATGTATCTAAACCTTTAAACAGGACTGACGATGCTAACTTTAGCCCTGTGTGTTTAGGACGGTCGGTTGGTGCTTGGAGCTCCAGGAAGCTTCTACTTCCAGGGTGAGAGAGACCTCTGCTGGCTAGTGATTGCAACTACACCAGTTTACAAATGGCATTGGGGAAAGTTTCCTGTTCAGGCTGAATGGTGTGACTAAGAATAATTAAATATCTACAGTAAATCCAGGAGTATATCCTCAAGAAGACCAGTTTAACAAAAATAACCAGTTATTTTAATCAGCTGGATGTGAGGGAACATGAATCATGGTGCAGAAATCCTGTTGTTAGAGTGACGCCTTTATGTGGAATAATTTTCTATAAGGTTTAACACTCACTGCTGATTTCAGGTCAGGTGATCACAGTGGGTGTCAGTGACATCATCAACAGTGGGCAGAGCGATAAACCCATCCAGTATGTGGCTGGAATCCACCAGTCAAATGAGCAGGGAGATTACGACCTTTACAGAGGTGAGTGACATATTATGCTGAAATCCTTTGAAAAGGGGCTTTTATTCTGAAAGGTACTTATCTTTCATTGGCTGGGCTTTGGTATTTAAATAGATGTTTTAGAAAAGGGATGTAAGATTGTTGATGAACTGTCAAAAGGTTCACAAAAGTATCATCAAAAACCTGAAATATACTGTATATCATGTGCAAAACTGTATTTTATGCAAATCTCCCACTTTTAAAAAGCAGAAAGAGACCAGTGTTTTGAAACTAGAACACAATGTTCTAGATAATCTTTAAAACTGCACAAAGCAATATCTGCAGCTGAGGGTTTTTAGCAGATGACAGTTTCTTCCGATGTCTTTATGGAAGCATAAAGTCATATGAGTCACATGTTGTTGTTTTTTTAGTTGTTTTATAAAAACAGATGAAATGTAATTTATTTCTACATATCTGTTTGTCAGGTTACTCAGTGGCCAGTGGTTTGTTGACTGGAGACAACATAACAGGTAAGTAAATCTAATCTAATAGAGTGAGATTTTTCTTTTCCTAACCTTTTTGTTTGTGTTCACCAGATTATGTGGTCGGGGTTCCGAATGACAGGAACACGGCAGGAACAGTAAGTTTTTTCTGGGTTGTTTGGGTTGTAGTGAACCGAGTCTGTGACTCTGATGAAGGCGATGCTCAATGAGACTCTAATGTTGGTCTGCTCTACCAGGTGAAGATCTATGACGGCAGGATGGCCGGCTCCCTGAGAGTTCACCACACCTTTCCTGGGACTCAGGTGAAAACTCAAACTGTTCTGCTCTGTTTGGAAGCTGACGAACTGGAGCTAAGATGTCTCTGACTCCTGCAGGTGGCTTCCTACTTTGGTCACAGCGTCGCCGTGGCGGACGTCAACAGTGATGGGTGAGAAGGAACACATCTGGCAGATTTGCTGTTTTTCTGAAAAGATGGAGGCTGGATCTACTTTCTGGTGTGACTTTGGTTGTGTTGTTGGTTTTTGGTGCAGTCTGGACGACGTGCTGATTGGAGCTCCTCTCTTCATGGACAGGGTGATGGGGCAGCTGCAGGAGAGAGGGCAGGTCTGAGTCCAAGTTTTCCTTAAGTCTCATGGTTCAGTTTTTTCGGTGTTTTTGCTGTTGTATTTCAAAATGATTCACAGACAATAGTCTTCGACCTCATTTGCATTGACTGGTTTGAAAAAAAATCCGTAGTTATGTCCTTTGGTCATCCATCCATCCACTCAGGGTAATGATACTCTCCAGGTCATTCTGGAGCATCCTGTTATTCTCATGTAGTCTGTCCAGAATCTTCTTTCTAACCCATGGTCCCTTTCCAGTGGGATGTGCTTGGAACATCCCCAAAACAATGCATTTGTTATTCTTGACCTTATCAACAGACATGTCGAATTTTAAGTGAATTTGTTTCAGGATAAACCATCAGTCTGAATGTTTCTCTGTTCAGGTCCTTTTATACCTGCAGAAGAAAAAGTCCCCCTTCTCCTCACAGCCTGACCAATCGCTGATCGGTCAGTCCATCTACGGCCGGTTTGGCTCCGCCCTCTCTGTGCTGGGTGACCTGGACATGGATGGTTACCAAGGTAACCAAGTATCCAGGTTTTCAACATCATAAACCTTCTAGCTTCAGGGCGCTAATGCAATGCTACCCCTCTCTGCTCAGATGTTGCTGTTGGGGCTCCATGGTCAGATGGAGGTGGTGGCCAGGTGTTTATCTACCTGGGCAACAGCAACGGCCTGTCAGCTGCGCCCTCGCAAATTATTAACAGCCCATTATTTAGCAGCAGGTCAGCGTTTGGATTTTCTCTCAGGTCAGGTGTGGATCTTGATGGGAACGGATACCCTGGTATGTTGAGGAGCTCCGGCTTATTGTTTAATAATTACTGATCAATAATCAGCTGCCTCTTGTGTGTTTGTAGATCTGCTGGTTGGAGCGTGGGGTGCAGACCAAGCCTTTCTCTACAGGTGATTCTTCAGTTTAAATTTTTTACAAAAGAACTTCATGTTTTAAACAGCTAACATCGAGTAAGGTTATTTAATAAGGCCATTATCAATAGTCCAATTTTGATTGGCTGATACGGGCCTCGTGTTTTCTCCTTCCCCTTAAGGAAAACTGCCTTCAGTGTTGCTACTTCACTCCAGCAAACTTTGGGTTTGTGTGTTCAGGTCTCAGGCTGTGATCCGGTCCAGAGTTTCTGTCTCACTGCTACCAGACTTCCTGAATCCAGATGTTAAACTGTGTCACCACAAAAACACATCAGTTTCATGGTAATTAAGCAACTATTCAAGAGTTTTCAATTACTTGAATTTTTAAACCAAGAACAACAAACTTTACTCAGTTTATTTAAAGTCAGGTGTTCCTGGTTTGAGGAAAAATTGTGATATTTCTGCTCAGTCAATTTTAAACCCCGACAGTTTAGTACAATCCAAGCCTTAAACTTTGCAAGTTTAAGGTTTTTAAATACCTTCTCATTACCCAATTCTGTTCCCAGTTTAGACTTGGTTTAATCTAATGATACAAAAGTCTTGGTTCAGAACAAGCCACATGAATTGCCAACTGAACATCTCTCAGCATACTTATGTGGGGACTTATCCAGCTCAGAGATCTCCATCCAATGTACATGTAGGTAATTTCAAACTCTTGGGGATAAGAAACAGATAAACCACCTCAAGAATCTTCTGGAAACCAGTTATATTACTTTAAGCACCAGTTCTATCAATGGTTAGATTCTCAGAATATCTGTTGAGGCCTTATTGTCTAAAGATCAATCTCTTTTTATGTTCCCTTAATTCATATAGTCAGTGTGTTCATGAAAAGAGGCATTTCTATACTCTAACCAGTGCTGACAAAGCTGAAACTTCTCTGAAACAAAAATGTAAACTCAGCTTCCCTGCAGTAGGTGATGGGAGGTTTATTCATGTATAAAGATGTTATATGAGTATCAGTACAATTATCTAAAATGCTCTTTGTGCAAAGATTTTTGGTATCTGAGCATCTTAATATGTTAGAATGAGCTTCAATATAAAGTCATACGTCATCTGCATATCGTTAAATGTCAGGATATTATTCTTTTTTGCAGAGAAGAAATATCTGATAAATATATCTGCGTTTCTGTTGGTGTATCTCCTCAGTTTTGCTGTCCGAATGTGCGTCCATGTCTCAGGTCACAGAATCCCTCAGCAGACAGGTAAATGTGTTTTTAGGGGTATTTCTGAATATGTTAATATCAGTAATCTAATTGTGTCTGTCTGCTGGCTGGTGGTGGCAGCTCTAAGGGTGGAGCTACACCTGGACACGATGAAGCAGCCAATGGCACGAAGAACTCTGCTGCTGTCAAACAATCACCCTCAGACGTCAATGGAGCTGCTTGTGGAGAGGCAGGTGGGCCTGGCCTGTACCAATCACACAGCATACCTGAGGGTGAGTGGACAAACTAATTACGCGAGCACAGTCACACCTGTATCTGCTGCATGTGGAATCAATGTTGTAGAGACCTGAGCTCTTTGAATTGTCACATCATGGAGACATGGTTGAGGTTTGATACTAATGTGGCTTTACACTGTTCTGTTTGTGTGTTTAGTCTGAAGAGGAAGTTCGGGATAAACTGAGTCCGATCTTCATCACTGCTGAGATCAGCCTCCTCAACTCTACCCAGAATGCTCTGCTGCATGGTCAGACACACTCAACAGTCCAGGTGAGCCAACCTGGCTCCTGCCAGCGGAGGAACTGAACCCAGGACCAGAGTTTCAGTGAACGTGAAGATAACCACGAGTGTCTGTTTGTTATAGAGCCGTTTGATTCTGGACTGCGGGGATGATAACATTTGCATTCCTGACCTGAAGCTGAACGCTAAACCGTGAGTCAACAAGATATCCATCCATCCATCCATCCATCCATTTTCTTAACACCCTTGTCCCTTAGTGGGATCGGGAGGGTTCCTGGTGACTCTCCAGCTAATGTTCCGGGCGAGAGGCGGGGTCACCCTGGACAGGTCACCAGTCTGGATGGATGGATGGGTTAAAGAACTGAAGTGCTGACATATTGTTTTGTGTGTCTCATGGTTTGTGATGTTAGTGTATCAGACAGCGTGTTGATCGGAGACGATCAGTCCCTGCTGTTGTTGGTATCAGCTACAAATGATGGCGAGGGCGCGTATGAGACTGAGCTGGTGGTCCAACTCCCTGAACACACACACTTCCAGAGCTGTCAGGTGAGATGGTCTCACACACGCTGATAAAAATGAACCGCTTAAACAACCAATAAGAACAGTCCTGTCGGTTTTTACTTTGCAGGGCGAAAACCGACTGGTGTGTGTTCAGAGGAAAGAAAACCAGACGGTTGTTGTCACCTGTGACCTCGGGAACCCAATGAAACACAGACAGAAAGTGAGTGAATCTCCAATTCCTCTAAAACAGAGGCGGGTCAGTCTCATCCTAAAAGTTGCAAGGTTTCAAACATCTGATTCAAATAATAAAATTATCTTCCAAATGTGGGAAACATCTAAAAAATGCAGAACTTCAGATATGGAGGTTTGGAGTTGCTAACGTCTGCTGTAAGCACTGAAGCACTCATGATGCTAGTAGAGTCTAATCTTCAGTCCAGAGGGATTGGAGTCAAACAAATGAGGAAATCATAGACGAAGAACAATCCTTTAGTGATTGTGGCTCCTTTACCCGCAGATCCAGACTGGTCTTCTCTTCAGCGTCGGCAACCTGGAGGAGGTGGAGAGTCACATCACCTTCAGCCTAAGAATACGAAGGTACAAACTCTGCCTGGTACCCTGGGTTTACTGCTGAAAGCTCATATCCTTTTATCTTACTCTCTGTCCGCCTTTCTGTACCAGTAAAAACTCCGTGAACTCCAGCAGTAACCATGTGACAGTGAAGGTTCAGGTGAAGGCCGAGGCCACGCTGGAGATCAGAGGGTATAACTCAAACTTTTCTGGATTTAAGACCAGATATCCAGGTTGACTGTAGTAAGGTTTTTGTGTCTCTGCAGGGGATCCATCCCTCCAGAAGTCCTCTTGCCCCACCCAGACTGGCAGCCTCTAGGTAACCCTGGAAGTCTGGAGGAAGTCGGGCCACTGATGGAGCACGTGTATGAGGTGAGATTAACGTCTGGTAATGAGAGATATCAACAGGACTTGGAAGAAACAAGACCAGCATTTGTCAGCTCATAAAACTGATTTGGTGGGAGGTTATCCAGCTCAGAGAATCAGGCCTAGTCAGATAGACGTCAGGTGAACATTTCTGCCATGTCTTGTTGAGAACCCACTGCTTGACTTGTCTTTGGAGGCATTAGGACCTGAACATGAGATAGAGCAGTAGGAGCTCTGCTGGTTTGCTGCTGTGGACTGGAAGTCCAGGTTCTTTTGGATCTGAACCTCCAGTCACCAGCTGGTGAAGGTCAACATGCTGTTCATCAACTTACATTGATGATATTGATGATTCTGGTTTGTAGATTAGGAATCAGGGCCCTAGTTCTGTCAATGCCCGACTGACTGTGGACTTCCCTTCTACCTGGCGACATCACTTCCTGCTCTACGTCATCTCCACCCCGTCAGAAGAGTCCTTGAGTTGTCAGACCCTGAACACATCAGAGGTGATGCCTTTAGAGGTAAAACAACATCATGTTACTTTTTATTAATAGAACTTAACCCTCACCTGTCTATAGCTCACCTGTCTTACTTTCATCTGTCTTTCTCTCGCCTGTCTGCAGCTCAAAGGTAACGCCAGTCTTGCTGCAGTTTCTCAGCCCATCCAGCAGGAGGAGACAAACTCACTCAGACAAACCATCCATGTGGTAAAAACAGTTTTGCTCCTTTATAGTCGCTTTATGAAAGTCACAAATGTGTGATAACTCTTTCCCCTGCACAGCTGAACACACCTTCAGGTTACTGAGAGATATTGCAGGTGTGTGTTTCTCTGATCTGAGGCTCAGTTACGTTTGTTTCAGAACTACAGCAGCAGTGAGACGGGGTGTGTCCGGTTTGAGTGTGATGTCATGGATTTGGGGCGGGGCTTTAGCGCCGTGGTAAAAATTTCAGCTCGGCTAAATTTGCAAGCACTCACACAGGTATGTCTGAACACACACACCCTCACCCATGCATGCACACACGCACGCGAGACACACACATGCAGGTGAGGGTTCTGTTGTCATTTTGTGTTTTGTCCTTCAGACCTCCTACCTGAACTATGACCTCGTTTCTTCTGCCTTTTATGATGTCATCAGCGCACCATCAAAGGTCCAACCACTGCTGCTTATGAGTGGACACACACAGGTAATCAATAAACATTAGATCGATAAATAATACCCAGCAGAACCCAGACGTGTGTGTGTGTGTGTGTGTGCGTGTGTGTGTGCAGGCTCAGCTCAGTGTGGTGTGGCGCCCTCCTGATGGAGAGAAACCCGTTCCTATTGGCTACATCATCCTGTCAATCTTCTTTGGACTCCTCCTCCTCTGCCTGCTCTGTATCATCTTCTGGAAGGTATCAATCAATCAATCAATCAATCAATCAGGTTCCCTTCTTAGGTTTAATTAATGGGTTTCTGGTTGAATCAGTGACATTTTGGTTTAATCTCAGTAATATCTGTTGCTGTGACCTTTGACCTTCTGTTCAACCTGAAGGTTTTGGTGCAGAGCTTGATGGAGTTGAAGCTACTCACACTATTGGTTTTAAGTTGTTGTCCACATGACAAGTAAACACCACTCCATCTTGTTAGTGTTTCCTCCATCTGTGTGTGTGTGTGTGTGTGTGTGTGTGTGTGTGTGTGTGTGTGTGTGTGTGTGTGTGTGTGTGTGTGTGTATAGCTGGGCTTCTTCAGGCGCACCAGACCCCCCACCGATGATGATGATGATGATGAAGACAATGGACAGCAGCAACTGGCTAAGGAGAGTCACATGACTGAGTAGCACGTCGTCGCCTGAAGCCCCAACCAGCTCTTCACAAAATGTTTCACTGTTGCTTTAAACGATCAGCCCTAAATAATCGAGTTCAGAGATCCGATTGGTCCAGATGCTCCGAGCAGAACCCCTCACTTTCTGACTCTTATTTTGTTTTTTTGGCATAATACACAATGCAACTGTGATTTAAGTGAAGGATATTACATTGCTTATGAAGTAAACTTTGAAAGTATATACTGTATTAAGACATATATTTTGTGTTTGCTTGTATCAGTTTAATTTGTAACCATTTTCTAACTTTATCATTTCTTTTGTTCATTAATTTTGAGAAAACACAAAAAACAAAAGTAAGACAGTTACAGCCACTCTTATATGTCTTATATGTTTTATGACATACAAATGAATAAAACTGGAATGAATGTGGTGTCATTTTTATTGACTGTATGAGCTGTATTCACTGATTTTAACCACTAGATGGCAGTGTTTTTCTCAAGATATCTATTGGTTTCTAATACATGTGTTGGGTCGGACTGAATAAATAACTATATTTATCTATGACAACTTTCTGAGTCACTTTAGTGTGTTTTTCAGAACAATTTGTAAAAACTGAAGAACCTGGTTGCCAACCTGCAAAGGTCTTTCCTGATCAAAACGGGCAGTTTTCTCCTCAAAGGAAAGTGTTTGTCAGTCATCAGAAAGAAAGAAAAGTCCTGACGATTGTTTTTATGAACAAATGTGTTTGTCATGGAAGTCAGATCTTGCAGACACAAGTTGAAATACTCAAAACAGAACTAATTACTAGTTATTCCAACGAGGACAAGACGTAAAATATGGATGCTTCACATTTTACTGCACATGATCTTTAAAGTTCTGATTTGCTCACAGTATTATTCAAAAGTAAAGTACAAATATATTGCACATTAGAAGTGGATCTGAACATACGGCATATGCAGTATTGTAAATCTTTACTTTGTCTTTGAGAACTTTGGACAGGTTTCCATATTCTTTCTGGTTCTCAGGATTCTCTGTCCTGCATGTTTAAGATGTCTGACCAGATGTGACTTGTCTTTTATTCAATACTAATTAATGTAAAATATCTAAAATTAGAGGTGTGCTGATCGATCGGTCACCGATCATAATCGTCCGATTTCCGTGAAATCGGTGATGATCGGGATCGGCCGATCATTGGCTCTGTTACCGATACCGATCACCTGCATCTCATTTCCCAGCCTGTCTGTCCAGCTGGTCTCGTCTTTCCTTCACTCTGCGCAAACGCGGAGCAACAAATGCTAAACGATGTGTAACTATAACCCACTGAGTGAATGAGGACGTTTGCGTGTTGAGACGGAAAATAGAAGCAGGTCAAAATGCATCAACACAACGAAGCTAATAGACATAAAATCAATGACGGAGTTTGGCTACATCGAGGCTCAGTGCAGTAAAAAGACATGGAGGATCAGACAGCAGGTAAAGCAGCACAGCTACAAACACTCACCGGATTAGCATGACGGTCAGAAAGATAAACTAATTACCTGTAAAATTATTTAAGTCTTTGAGCTGCGATGAAAGACGCTGGTTCTGCTGTTGAACCGCTGCTCCGCTACAGGTAGTAATATTTAATATTTGGTAATATTTGACACGGAGCCGCTTCTGCTCCACCTGGTAGTGACTCTCTCACCGAACCTGTTTAAAGCTGCAGCATCTAACTTAAAAAAATACATTTTACATACATATTAAAACTTTCTCTGTCCTAACATGAGACAGATAATCTCTAAAAAATAATCGATCTCCTCCCTGCTCTGCATAATTACTCCGCTCAGTCAGAAACAGTCAATCAGAACTAGCAGTAACCAGCTAGCCGCTATGCTAACAGGAAGTTTTCATTCAGTAACTCTGGATTGTTTATTGTAATGGATCCTGTTTTTGCCTTTGAATGTTAAGTTTTATACTTGAATTTTTTGGCAATGTTGAGAGGTTTTATTTTTGCTCTTTGCATTATTTATCCTCTTCAGAGCCTCATATGTTATCAGTCTTTTAAAGATAGTATTATTGATAGCAGTTCAATTTGCACAATGCCTGTTTTGTTTGGTTTTCTTCTTGGGAAAGTTATTAAAAACAATTTTTTGTCTAAATTAAGGTGAATTCATGGTTCCTTTTTCTACATAATGTAACAGTAGTGTTTATGATAAAAAATAAATAAATAATAATTATGTGATCGGTATCGGGGATCGGAATCGGCGATTGGCCCTCAGGGGTGATCGGTATCGGGAGAAAAAAACCTGATCGGCACATCCCTATCTAAAATAGTACCAAAATGTCTGATTAAAGTTGTGTTAAACTCCGCCTCCTTCAGTCGGACTGGGTGGTTGTACCCACAACGATGCATGTTCCTGTATAATTGGTGGAGCTGGTCGGAGTCCTCAGCCTGTCAGACAGTACTGAGGGAAGTAAAGCCCTGAAGGGAGGATGAGGAGGATTAGAGCAGATTACTGAGCAGTTTATAACAGCAGACAAGAGGAAGAAGAAACCACAAACACCAGTTAGGAGATAAATCCTGACCAACTGGGTACACTGGTCCAAACTGATGCAGTGAACTGGGACCAGCCTCTCAGAATAGACTCTAGAAGGAAGGTCAAACTGCTGTGAGCTGGTCAGAGGTCAGCAGGCGGCGTGGATGGACGGGTTCCAGGCGTACGGAGCGGGGAAGGCCGGCGGCGCCTTCGATCCCCTGACCTTCATCAGGCAGCCTCAGACCGTCATCAGGATCCTCTGCTGGGTGAGGCTCACGATGGTTTGGATCGGTTCCCAAGTTTACTGAGCGGCTAGTCCTGGCGGGATTTCATTGGTCAGTTATGGGAGGTCACACTCTGATTGGTTAGTTTGCCTCATCGTCAAACTAAAGCTAAGAGTTTTTGAACATCTGTAAACAAGTGTGGACTGCAGAACATCAGAAATGTTTAACTGAATTACTATCCAATCACAATGCATGATGGTTCCTGAAATGGATGGATGGATGGATGGATGGATGAAATGATTCTAAGAGGAACTATTTTTCTCTTTCAGATATCTTTTCATTTTAATTTTGCTGGTTGATAAACTGCCCCAGAATTTAATGTAATAAACAATAATATTGTTGTTTTGAGACCATTGTCAAGTAATATAATGGTAATAATGGTAAAAACACATTCTTAACGATTTCTGATAGATTTATCTAATAATGTGTTTGTACCGGATTTAACAATCACTGCTAATTGGAATAAGAACAGAAAAATATCAGGATGGATAAATAGCTTAAATTATGTGTTTTTTGTGAAATGTAAATATTTAAGAGTCTAGAAATTATAGAAAAAATAATTTAAAAATATAGATTAACAATTTGAAAAAATATTTTCTATGGTTGAGTTTACTGAACATATAAAATAATTCACAGTTGCACATAAATAAAATTTGTCATAAATAAAAACAAGAATAAAAGGAACACTAAAGTATATTTACACATTCACAGTAGTAGGTAGAAGTATAAACTTATTATTTCTCTCATCCCTCTTGCAGCAGCAGCAGCATCCAGTAAATTACTATTCACGTTAACTTGATAATGAATTTCTTAGTTCATATTTTCTACATTCACATTTATGGTGCAGTAGATTTATATTCATGTTCCCTTCTGTATTTTGCTAGTTTTGGTTCCAGTTCAGGTTGTGTCAATTACCTCTGCAGAACCAGAGGATTGGATGATTGCTGTGGTTCTGCAGGGCTGACTGCAGGTCCGTTCTGTGGTTCTGTTAGCTGCTCAGTTTCCTCAGCTTCAGTGTGACTCAGTCATGAGACCAGCTTTAACATTCCTGAGGCTCAGCACAAGACTTTTAGAACAAAAGCTCGTTGTCTCAGACTCTCTGTTTTGATGGACCGGGCCGGTTCTGATGCAGCAGAACTTTGATCGGATGCTGGAATATTTGCATAAACCGGTTCTTTGAGGTGGATTCAGGTTGGAAACTCCCAATCAGATCACTAATCAAAAATGATCTGATTTTGTTGAAAAGATGGAGTCATGTGCCTCCAAGCGCTACATTTAGAGAGAACATGACTGAGATCACATGATCACAGCAGAACTCCGGAAATATAACAGGAGAAGAAGAAGCCCTTTCTTTCTTTTTTTTTTTATTATTATTATATACACATACACTCAGCTCCATAAAGGTACCGTAAGATCACAGAACAAAGTCAACAGAGCCAGGCAACTGGGACATAGGAAAAGAAAATGAAAAAAAAACAACAAAAAAACCCCATAAATTACAGAAGAAAATGAAAGAAAAATAAATAAATAAAACATACAACAGGGCAGTATGTTAAAGTATGAAAGGTTTCAAAAAATTGGACAACTTAAATGCATGTTTTGACTTCACTAGACATAAAGATTTATAAAATAATTTTAAATCATTCATCCACTGTCTAAAGTTAGGAATGGTTTTAGAGAAGCGACATTTGTGTATATGAAATTTAGCTAACAATAAAACATTGTTTATTCCATAGTCAATGAGGTGATCACTGATGAAGATACCAAATTTAACATCTTGTAAGGTTATATCTGCTAATTGTAAACCATGGCTGAGAATAAACTGATGGAGATCTTGCCAAAAAGACTGAACCACTTCACACGTGAAAAACAGGTGATTTAAATCTTCAGTAACTTTTTCACAGAATCCACACTTATCCACATCCATTTTAAATCTGTGTCTCAGAAAGTTGTTAGTTGGATAGATTTTGTTTAAAATTTTAAATTGCATGAATTTTATTTTTGGCAGGAAGTGGAAAACATAAATATTTTGATCTAATCTTTTTAATTTGTTCTTTCTTGAAGTCTCTAAGAATATACTCTCTTTTAAGCACATAGGTGGCACAATAACTGGATAAACAGCTTCTTATAAACTTATTATTGCATTTGACATCACAAAAATCAACATTTTCAATCAAAAGAGTCCTTAGACGAGGACAAACCCTAGAATACAATAAATCTTGTCTGACCATGGATACAAGCTGACGAGGGAAGGCTTTGATGATTTTTTTGTATTTTGCCTGGGTACAATATAATTGAAATTTATCACAAAACTCAGATGCTGTAAAATGTGCATTTGCATCCAAAAAGTGAGCAACAGCCCACACACCTTTACGATAGAAAATGATTTTCTATTGATCAATATATATCTATTGTTCCAAATTGGAGTGTTATGTGGAGTGAAGTTGTGTTTAAAGATGAGCTTCCAATACAAAAGAGCCTGTTGATGAAAATCTGAAAGTTTAACAGGAAATCTTCTAATATCAAAATCACATCTTAACAGGAAATCAAGTCCACCCAAATTTTTAAAGACCATATTGGGAATAACAAACCAAATGGAATTTGGATTCTGCAAACACAATTTGAGCCATTTTATTTTTAACATTCCAGTCATAACATCAAAATCTATGGCATTGGCTCCACCATCTTCATATGATTTAATCAAATCCTGTTTTGCAATATAATGACATTTATTTCTCCAAATAAAGTTAAAATTGAAACTATTAATATTCTTAATTATTTTACTTGATAGAGAGAAAAAGCTCTTTCTGTTAATGTTAAGACTTTAATCTTGTAATATTAGGACTTTATATTTGAATAAAAAAGTAAACTCTAGGTTGCATTCACATAGCAGACGAATGTAACCCAATTCAAATCTTTTCAATCCCCTAAAGATCTGATTTGTGCATTTCCATGTGTGAAACTAAAAAAGTGTCAGCAGTCAGAACAGTCATGTTGCAACTTAATCCAACTTTTACGTCATTAATGTGAGACAAGCATCATAATTCTGCACCAGAAGAAGCCAGACTGGATGTAAACAATGGCTGAAAAAAATTGAATTATGAAATTATAAACGAAGTCTGTGTCAGTGAATTGCATCGCATCACAATCCCACCTCTCTCAGCTCAGACTCCACATCCAGACAGACGTCTCCACTGCAGTCGAAACTCCATTAAAGGTGGTTGCTGCTAGTTGTGTTTCTTTTTCTTATCTTCCTTCGTCTTGTTATGGTTTTGTGAAGATACTGTCAGCTTTCACTCCTGAATAAACGTTAAAATGATCCATGAACGTTAATGTAACATTAACGTTCTTCTTCGGTTGCTTTGGTCTGATTGTTTGGTGGCTGTTGAATAAAAAAATACAGAATCAAGACCTGCGGTGTGAACGTAGACATTGTCTTGCTCTTATTCTCCATCACTTGCATTTTTTGCCTCTGCTGCCATTTTCTTTTCTTGTCCTGTCACAAACTTCATCTGCTCTATGCTCCATTTGTACCGCAAAGCTATGTGGACTTTTTCTTCTACTGGGTTTAACTGGCAGCCTGTTGATTAATTTGAGCACTGCTGCCACCTAGTGACTGGAGGCACGTTAATCAGTTAAAGCAGCAAAATGTAACTTTTAATAAAATATTTCTTTTTACATAGTTAAAATTACCATTATTCTGTGACAGTTTAATGTAAGACAGATAATCGAGCTCCTCTGCCTTCTACCAGTGCTCCCAGTACTAACTACAGAAATACACCAGTCAGAAACAACCAATCAGAGCCAGGAGGAGGGTTTTAGTGCTGTCAATCACTCTCACTCTGTCCCATGCTCTTTGCTATGCTACAGCTAGTTCACCATAACACATGAATGCTATTGCTAGTTGGCTAGCAGATGCTAGCTAACTAGTAATATATCTCTTAGGCTACCAGCATTGATTGGCAGCACTAAGACCCGCCTCCTTGTTCTAATTGATTGTTTTTAACAGGAGCGGTGCATTTCTTCAATATGCACTGCTGTTGAGCAGATTGAGACCCCAGCCACTGTCCTCTACACCTAAATCAAATCAATTCCTCCTCAGCAGGCCCTGAGGAGACAAGTTGTTCATTTAATTTTGGAGTTCTGGTTCTGGGATGGTACCGGAGCTAACCGCCTCCTCCCTGCCTGCAGCTCTTCTCCATCGTGATCCTGGGATGTGTCGCCAACGAAGGTTACGTCAACCGTCCCGATGAGGTGGAGGAGTACTGCATCTTCAACCGCAACCAGAACGCCTGTAACTACGCCATTGCCATGGGAACGCTGGGTTTCCTCTGCAGCGCCGGTTTCCTGGCGCTGGACGTTTATTTCCCTCAGATAAGTGGCGTGAAGGACAGGAAAAAGGCCGTCATGCTGGACATCGGGGTGTCGGGTGAGACTCCACCTGGCTGGTTTTAGAACCTGAATGTTTCCGTGTTCATTTCTAAATGCAACATGCGTGTTTTCCTTCAGCTTTCTGGTCTCTCATCTGGTTTGTGGGTTTCTGCTTCCTGGCCAACCAGTGGCAATTTTCCAATCCTGAAGACAATCCTTTGAACGAAGGCGCAGACGCCGCCAGGGCTACCGTCATTTTCTGCTTCTTCTCCATCTTCACATGGGTACGTAGCAGAACAGTCTGTCTGCTGCCACCTGCTGGTCAGACAGTGGTAATACTGGTTCCACCTGAACCACCATGCCGGTGCCAGTTAACTACTACGATCCATTACTGTGGTTCTGTCCGTTTATTAATGTGATGGTGATAATCAACATCAATGTATCTGCAGGACCGTTGGCGACTTCAGCTTTATTCATGTGTTCATTCATGAATTGATTATTTAGATCAAATGTTTGAACTGATTCTTCTCCTTTTTCCTTGTTTTCTTCTGTTTGTTATCATGTTGCCTTTTATCTGGTCTTTTTGTCTGATGTTTCTAATAATGTCATGTTGATATGTTCCATCGTGTTGTTGCTGTTTTACTTTTCTCCATTCTGTGTTGCTCTTCCATGTGTTGCTGTCGTCGGGTCTTCATATTGTTGGTCTCTGTTGATGTTCCATGTTATTTTTCTGTTTTTGATTTTCTTTCATTTTGTGCTGTTAATCTGTGTCCATCTATCTGTGTTGCTGTTCCATCCTCTATGTTGTTCTGACTTGTGTTACTTTATGTTCCGTGTTTCTGATTATGTGTTTCTTGGTGTTACGTGTTGCTTTATGTTACTGTGTTTTGTTCTCATGTTTTCATGTTGTTTCTTGTTGTTTTATGCTGCTCTATTTTGCTCTTATGTTCTTCCATGCTGTTTCTTGTTGTTAAATCTTGCTTCTCATTGCTTCATGCTCCTACATGTTTCTTGTTGTGCTGCATCAATTCCTGTTGTTCCGTGTTATTTCTTGTTGTTACATGTTGTTTTATGTTGCTACGTTTCGTTTTCCCATTCCATGTGGTTCCATGTTTCTCGTTGCTCCATATTGTATCATGTTGCTACCTGTATCTTGCTTTTCCGTTTTGTTTCTTGTTTTGTTTCTTGCTGTTCCGTGTTGTTTTATGTTGCTATGTTTTGTTCTAATGTTCTTCCATGCCGTGTTGTTGTATGTTTCTTTTGTCTGTTTCTCGTTGCTTCTTGTCGTTTCTGTTTGCTACATGTATCTTGTTGTTCCGTGTTGTTTCTTGTTTTGTATCTTGCTGTTCCATGTTGTTTCTTGCTGTTCCGTGTTGTTTTATGTTGCTATGTTTTGTTCTAATGTTCTTCCATGCTGTGTTGCTGTATGTTTCTTTTATCCGTTTCTCGTTGCTCCTTGTTGTTTCTGTTACCTGTATCTTGTTGTTCCGTGTTGTTTCTTGTTTTGTTTCTTGCTGTTCTTCCATGTGCCTGCAGGGAGGCGCCACGCTGATGTCGTTGGAGCGTCTGAAGAGAGTCTCGTACGAAGAAGAATACAACAAACTCTTCACGCCTCCTCTCTCCTGAAACAAAGCCTCGCCTTTCTCTCTCTCAGCCAATCAGGGCCAAGCATCCTCCCCGGTTCATTACCTCAACTCAGTCTGAACTCTGATTTGTCGGTTTAAATTTCTGTCACACACAGTGCCTTCCTGTTGCCGTGGCAACAGAATGATGAGGCATGGACTCCGAATGTAAAGCAGGATGCTGAGTTTAACTGCAGACTGTCGCCCCCTGCTGGCTTTTAAAACAGGTATTTAGACCTGACGTTTGAACTACGCAGCAGGAACTTCATGGTGACAGAGACAGGTAAACTCAGCTTCATCAACCTGTCTCTGTCACTATGGCAACTAATGTTGGAAGCAGGTTCAGACCTCCACCATCTGTAAAATGTTGCTGATATGATTCTGTCATGCAAGTTGTGTTGTGAAATAATGATTAAACCGCTGACCAGTCAAAGCTTTTTCCTGCTGATGGGACACCTGTTAGTCATTTTAAGGTCTTATTTTCCAACCACCGGTAGGTGTCACTGTTTCACCATCGTTTTATCTTAGTTTGTTCTTCCTCCTGCTGCTGTTCTGCGCTGTCGGGACCTCATCCATCCAGCTTCTAGAGGTCCTTTAGTTAATTAGTTAATCACAATTAATCACATTTTATTCGAAAGCCCTTTATTTGGACAAAATCAGCAACATTTTCAATTCAAAACCCTAACCCCAATTCTGCTAAATTATTGAGTAAATAGGCATATGAGCTCAAGATATTTGTTATTCAGGTTCTTCAATGACCAGATTGGAGCAAAGTTCAGCTTCCCAGAGTTTCAGGAGCTCCTGGTCATTTATGAAGCTTCTTTAGAAATGTCTAGATCATCTGTGCTGCTATTACATGTTTAGCATTGAGATGCTATTTTAGCCTTGAACAGCTTCCTTGATAGGCTAACGCCTTTAAGAACAACTTGAGCACAACAATGGCCTTTTCCACCATCACATCAGATTGTTTTTTGAAGCAAAAATTAAGCCACAATGGGCCAAAAGAAGTGGTTTTATCATTCATTTCTGTTGCTTCCGGTTGTCGCTTCTGAGTCAGATATACCAACGGAATGGAAACATGACACAAAGTTTTCGGTCTGTGGACTTTGGTATGTAAAAAGGAAAAATGTGTTTAATTGCGCAAAAAAAGAGAAGAAATTAACAAGCTAAAATCTATGTAATAAATTAATCAAAATTAGCACTCGTCTACGTTTATTGGTTGCTGCTCCGTATTAAAACGTTCTTCTCATTTCAAATCATCTTTTACTATTTTCACTCTCTATGGCAGCAGGTCCTATCATTTTTCTGATATTTTTGTTCACCTGTAGTACTGTCATTGTTATTGCATACATCATCTGTGTCAAAACACCCGTGTCCTATTTGTTGCTGGTATGAAAGTGTTTCATGATCCACATGACCTAAATCAGTGGTCCCCAACCTTTTTATTACCGCGGACCGGTAAAGACTGCGGACCGGGGGGGAGGAGGGGGTTTGCGCGGGTATCCGTAACAGACTCTCCAAAGGCATCTGATCTGTTTCTTACTCATTTTGCTGCTTGTGGGCTCGGTGTTGGCGCGCAAGTAACCGAGAGCATCCGGTTAAAGGATTTTCAAAATAAAAGATCCTTCAGACATAAATAACACATAAAGCGGAAATATTTAATTATTTATTGCGCGGCCCGGTACCAATTGGTCCACGGACCGGTACCGGTCCACGGACCGGTGGTTGGGGACCACTGACCTAAATTATAAACCCTGCTTCTGGTTCCACTCATGACCTTGGCCAACAGGAAGTGCTGCCATGTTCTGGTCAGCTGTGAGAGTAAGCCACACCTGTAACATGTTGTCTGTGACATGCTAACCGTGTCTGTGTTGCTTTTAAACTTATTAATTTGCTTCATGTTTTTCTGATATGTTTCAGGTCTTCGTAAAGTCTTTGAGACATAAAAGGGGCTGCATTATTTAAATGCGACTTTTTTGAGCTTTTCATGATGTTGTAATGCTATTTCCTCATCCAAAATATATCTGAAGTGTTGCCTTGATTCTTTGATGTATGTCTGACAAATCATTTAATCTCCATGGGAACCATTCAGCAGTGCAAAACGCCTGGCTGGACGTAGCAGTTTCCAAGAGCTTCCGTTTCACAGAGCAGCCTTCTCCTAACCAGCTCCTTCAGACTAGCCAGGAGCAATTAGCAAACATCTGGTAGAACCGTGCTTTTGCCGAGCTCCTTAAAGGAGTCACCTCTCAGAGCAACGCTGATAAAAACGCTGAAGAGTTAACAGAAAAGCCATGTTGTGAGGAGTTTCAGAAAGAACAGGACTTTTTAAAGAGACAGAGACCCAATTTAAGGAGTTAAATTACAAAGCCAAATTTCTTTTAAGATATATTTGATATATACAACATTTTTAGAACAATTGAAGGTAACATGGTTACTTGACTGCTGAAAAATGGCACAAAATGCCTGGAAAATACAAATACTGCCCCTTTAATGTCCTGCATAATTATACCTTTTTAAATTTTCTTCCTAACATGTTAACATTCTTCACCTCCTGCATGCTTAGACATGTTAGCATGCTACATCCTCATGCTGTGATGTTTTGGTCACAATATTTCTCCTTTTTAATGTTCAATCATTTTATTCTGTTCTAGCATGTTTTCTCAACAGTAAAACATGCTAACGTGTTTAACTGTTGGCATCTGACAGTAAAACATGCTATGTATTGTGTTGTTTCTCAAATGTTCATTACTAATTACGGACATGCTAACATTTTCAGAGCTTTTAACAATTTGTCTGTTTTTCTGACATGTTTTCTTTCCGCGTTTCCTCTGATTTGTTCATACCTGACCCCGTGTCGCTCTGCAGGCGCTCCAGTCTCTGCTGGCAGTCCTCAGGTTCAAACAGGGAGCAGACACCGTCATCTTCAACCAGGACTACACCGATCCAGAGGTACAGGAGCCGGTGGAGGCTCCGCCACATACGAGTAAAGCTCCGCCCACACTCCACTGTGGAGGCGGGGCTTACATTTTGGAGGGAATTAATGTGAAATTCAGGAAATGTAGTCCTGATGCGTTTAGGGACGAGACTGTTTAGTTTGATGATGACACTCAGCTTGAAGGCGAGGCTTTCGTCTCCACAACCAATCAAAACCCAGAACAGTTAAATTCTGGTCTTTAAGTTTGTTCTTATAAAACTGTAAATCTGCAGGTATTTTACACCACATGTGGCCATGTGAGATCAATAAACACTGGAGATTATTGACCTCTTAGGTGGAAAATGTTAGTTTTCTTTTAGAAAATTAGGGTTTTGTTTTGCTTTGAAGAACCTTGAAAGAATAATGTGTTGAAATGTTTGGAGCATCTTCTTTGTGTAACCAAATATCTGTGAGGCACAGCGCCACCTGCTGGTCAGCGACTCATTTGTATTTTATGGTGCTGTATTCTGTTATAATAAACTGCTGTCAAATTATGAGGTTTGTGTTTAAGTTTTACAAGAGCTCAGTGTGCGGTTGGTGCAGTAAAACAGATTTATTGTTTACTCATCGTTTCCCTGAACATGCTGCGACCTGCAGCATTAAGAGAAGGAATACTTGATCTGCACCTATTTATGGATTTATTATTCTGTGACTCAGAGTCAGACTAACTGACCCAGTTAAAGCCTCCAGGCTGCAAAACTGAGTAAGATTTTATATAATACTCTCATTGACCCGTACCGGAGTTATTGTGTGGAAGTTTGGGGCAATATATACAAAAAAACATAGAAAAACAGACTACTACATCGAGTGGCTTATAAAGAACATACAAATTCAATAGACTTGAAAATCTGGGGCCTTGTAAAATTCTAAATTGTACAATTTATATATATTAAGTGAGGACCCACACAAAGTTACGCTTCGTTCACAAAGAAGGCGAATGCGATCTAAAATATTTTTTTCTCCCACCAATGTGACCTATATCTGCCTTAAAAAAACTGATTTGTGTCACTTCAACGTGTGGAAATAAATCAGAATTTGACTCATCTGCAGTCTGAAGGATCATGCCATGTTTTATAGTCAGGGATAGTAAATCTCATAAACAACAACTGAAACTTACAATTTTAGCTGCATGATTCACCTGATCTCCTTGATGGGGTCTAGGCTGAACTTGATGACTCAGCAGGAAGGTTTTCCCCAAAAGCAGTAGGAATGTGAATGAGTCGCTGCTGACTCAGACTGTTTACATTCTGATTGTTTGTTGTTTTATTAAAGAAAAAAGACAGAAGACACACTATTAGAAATGGGGAGAACATTTAATTTCCCTGTAACTCATATTGATTCAAGATTTGAATTTGATTCTAATTTTTCTTCACTGCTCAGTTCCGGCTTTCTCCCATTGAATGAGATTGTCTCCAGTGGAATTTCTCACCTGACCAATCAGCAAACAGAAGGAAAAGTTGTGAATGATGATGTTTTCTGCAGTGTTTTCAGCAAAGACAAATGAACAAAACCGTTCAGTCTGTGGTGGTCACACTTCCAAACACTGAATTAGCATTAACAACCATCTTGTTTGGCTTCGCACTTCTCTCTTCACAATGCAGGACGGTTGTTTACAACGCAGGCAATTTCTGGTAAGCTTCATAGCGTCAAACTGGCGCATTACTTTATAAATTATGGACTACTTTTTCTTAAACATGGGGAACTAATATGTAGTTTTTTACGTTTTCTTCTTTTGCTCTTTCCTTTGGTTTGTTATTTTTTTTGTATTTCCTTCTAAATCATGTAAAGCACTTTGAATTGTCTTGCTAAAAATATGCTATATAAATAAAATTACCTTGCCTTGCCTTACTTAACCAAACGTAGCGATTGGGTAAAATTTTAAACTTTAACAGAATTCAATCCTCAGTAGCTGAGACACTGTACGAAGTGAAGCGTAGAACAAGGAGTTGGTTATTTACCAGGCTAAAGACTGGTTGTTGATGGTAAAGTTAAAGTTTCTGGAACATGTCAGAGCCTGTATTTACAAGTTGTTGTTTTTCTTTACATGTATTTTAATGTATCGGGTTAAAAAAATGTTGAAAAGAGTATTTACGTTTGCCAAAAAAAGAGTTAAACCTTAAAAACTGAGATGGAAACACATTTGCAGAGTAGCAAACTTTCCCATTTGTAATAATAAACAATCCCATCTGACCTAAATGCATCTTGTTGTCCGAAAATTCCGATGTGCTGACGGCGCATCGGAATGAACGCTTCCTCCCTCACTTGCAGAGTCTTGCAGATTCTAGATCGCTTCAATTTGAGAGATGTTCCCTGATTTCAAAACTTTGGCTGCTGCTTCTAATTCCAGTCTCCAGCGAGGCTGCTATGTGTGGATTCAGCTTCCAGGTCGATTTCTGAACCCAGACCTTTTATAACACATCAAGGTAATCCATGTCCATGTATCGGTTAGATGTATGATTGCATCAGTGGAGGCCACAGTCGGTCCTGGAGGGCCATCCTGCATGTTTTAGTTCTTTCACTGGTTTATCCAATAATGGCTCAGAAGAAGCATAAGAAGAACACTGACCTGCTGAAAAGGTGGTTATTACCTCCAGGGAGAAAACTAAAACATGCTGGATGCCTGAATGTAGATTTTGATGAATTTTTCAAAATGTTTTCACAGACTCTGGGTGTGATGCTCTGATCCACTGGTGAGTTTTTGCCTTACCAGAGGCACGAACCTCAAAAGTTTCATGCCTCTGTCTTCTTTAGTTTTTTTTGTTGTGAGATTTTAAAACATTTGCATCATAACTGGATGGAAATCTTAGGAAGATTGAATCTGAGTCAGAAAATTTCTGATTACTTGACCCAATCGCCTTCATTTAACACGTCACTGATAAACACATCATTATCACCATCTGTCAAACATTAATGTTAACTCTTTATCCTCACTGAATGTAGCCTCAGTGAAACCTGGATTAGGGTTTGTTTATATTTATATAAAATGATTAATCATTATGTGATTTCTCCTCTAGGTGTGGCAAAATTTTCATAGTGCCCAAGAAATTTATCTAGGACGAGGACAGTCAGAAACGCGTCATATCTGGGTTCTGCTTGGTTAGTGGTTGACCACATTCCCGCTTCGTGATCTTTAATGAAAATACGCCTGTGCTTCAATGATGTGGCAGTGATGTTAATAAACCTCAGTGTTTCTCAGTGAACCACATTACCTCCACAGTTCTGACGAGTTAAACAGAGACGGTACTGCTGGATCTGAGCGCCATTGGTCAGAACATTCTGACTAATAGGTTGTATAGGTAATATTGGTGGGAATTTCTGCTGTCGACTTAAAATGAATCTTGTCAGGCAGATAGGGAGCTGTTAGTGACATTTGAAAAGCAAAATTGTGACCAAAGATCACATATGGGGTTTCTCAAAGCTTAGTCCTTGGCCCGCTTTCATTAAATATCAACAGGTCTCCTTTCCTCCAGTGGGTATGAGCTCGTTTACCAACGCAAACGTGGCAGCTGTTAATGGTAATTCAACATTTGGAGGCGTGGCCAATGGACTGAGCAGGTTTATTTATTTCTTCTGCTGCCATTACTAAAACTACAAGCAGATTACAAATTTAAAAAACGAGAGCATCGTTCACAACTTCTTCTTTTTGCTGATTGGCACCACCACACGGAGGGTGATTGCCAGCGCTAAGACCCGCCTCTCGGCTGATTGGTTGTTTATAATTAGCACTGGGAGAAAGCAGAGATCGATATTTTCACAGATCATCTGTCTCATACCAAACTGTCATGACATGGCGATAGTTTCAACAAATATGTAAAAAAATATTTTTTTTATTGAAGTTATACTATAAAAATAAATTGTATAAAATTTTACCATATACAGTAAAATTCTGGCAACAGCTACTGGTATTTTACCGTATTAGAGATGTTTTTTGTTTAACAGTGTACATACTGCAGCTTTAATTAAAAATTCATCACATTATTAATTAATCTGCAGTTTAAGTGCCGTATCAGGCCTGTTTTTTTTAACTGTGATTTTTACAGTAAAACAGAAACAATTTTTTTTCTTCTTTTTTGATGCTTTATTAAACAATTGAACAATATAAAATGTACAAATAACTTCTTTGGCATAATAATGTAAAATAAATAAATAAATTAACTTAAAATAAATTAACTTAAATAAATAATGTGACATAAAATATTAGAAAAATGTGTAAACAGAAATCAGTGAAGAAGGTTGGACTGCAGGTCTCTAGTGGGCTCTGGTCCAGTTGAAGCAGCTGTGGTGTTTGTGCAGCGCCAACTTCAGAACCTGAAGCAGATCGCTCCTCAGAATCTCCCAACCGCAAGCAGAACCGTCCTGCAGGAGACGCAGAAACCTTTTAGCTCAACAGTTCCAGAAAAATAACCCAAACTAACCAGAATCCTGTTCCAGAACCATCAGTTTCAGAACCATCTACCTGCAGCTGGCTACCAATTAGTTACATTTACTAGATTACATTTACTTGAGTAACCTTTGACCTGCTGTTTTTGTTAAGGTTTCCTAAGTTGTTTTTTTTTATTCAAAGAAACTGATTTGAAAATATTTTCTTTTGCTTTATTTTCTAATTTTTTGTTACTTATATGAATTATTTTCATTTTCATACTTAAAATAGAAAAATGTCCACTTAACTTTACATTTTACAAATCTAGAGTAATTTCTTGGAAGGCTCCTTTTTACTTATGTAACAATATGTTGAAGTATTGCTACTCTCACTTGAGTATAATTTTTGGGTCCTCTCCATCTGCCCCATTGCCAATTGGGTTAATGCTAATGCTAATTCCAGAATAATATCTTTTTATCAGTTTCAGAACCATCTACTTTAGTTCTAACTTCTCAGACCTCAGTTAAAGTTTGCCTCTAAATAATCGCAGAGAAACCAGACGTTTGCTCACCTGCTGCTCAACAACAGCTGTGACGTTTCGGAAAAATGGCGACAAAACCGCCGAAGCCTCCGTGGTGTTGAGCTGCAGACAGAAACCCAATTACTGATGAGTGAAGCTGAATCCCAGATCAGGTTTCCTTGGGTCCAGTCTGCACTGGTTCTGATACTTACACACTGATGTTTCTCCACCAGACGGTCCTGCAGGTTCTGGTAGGTTTCCAGTTTCTGCTCGGACCATGTGACTCCGCCCTCCCCTTCCGGTACGTCATACTCCGTGAAAATAAGATTCGCTTCTCGCAGACACTCGTACACCACCAGCGACGACCAGCGGCACTGCAGAGAACCAATCACGGTAAACGATCGTACCACCCCGCTCTGTGATTGGCTGGACGGCTGCGTGAGGTCATAGCTTTACCGTGCTGTGTTTGGTTGAGGCGACAGAAAGTACAGAGTCTGGCAAGTGGATGTCACTGCTCAGCTGGTGACACTGTGGCGGTAGCAGCGGCCCCTAGAGGACAGAAAGAAGGATTCATTTTTATTATTATTCATAATATAATAATAATAATAATAATAATGTTTTTATCAACAGAAAAGTTCTGATTTCTTTCATCCGGATCATCCTGGTTCAGTGGGGAAAGTTTTAACACTTTCTTCCCTGCAAAAACACAAAACCTTACCAAGTTATTTTTGCACACTTGAAATAAAACAGGGCAAACTTACAATTAACTTTTCAGCAAAATATTCCAGTTAATAATTCCTTAATATTGATAGAAAAGTAATAGCTCCACTTCCAGATCAGTTCACTTACAACATGGGATAGAAGTTTTGTTACAAGAGAAATAATCTGCCAGTGGAAGTAATACTTTTAAAATCGATTTTAAGGAATTATTTTCTCCAGTATCAGGTTGAAAAGTTACTTGTGACAAAGTAATATTTGCGCTAGAAACTAGATAAAAAATTTATCAGAGCATCCCTGCAGAATTTAAAGTGACATGCCCCTTTTTTAACCCATGGATATGAGAGATGTCCTCTAACTTAAAATGAAGTTCTGCTGATCTGAACCCAGAACCAGAACCCTGTGTTGGCGCTTTTGAACCTACCATGTTTTCAAGCAGGTCATGAGTTTGCCTGACTACGTTCCCCGGCAGCTTGCAGGTTGGCATGGAGACCAGCATCATCTGGAGGCAACACAGCTGCAGGAGGAAGAGGAGCACTGAGGTGGGTGACATGGTTCTGGTTCTGGTCCCGGTCTGCTGTGAAGAGTGTTCTGTGTGAGCCTCAGGTGAGTTCAGGTAACCTGGAAGAGAGAAATGTAGCTAATTGTCAGGATGTCAGGACCAATCAGACCCGAGTGAGTCAGAACGGCAGCGGCAGAAACCTGGACCGGGACCAGATTAGTCAGGTCGCCTCAGGGTCTAGACGAGGTTTTTTGTTGACAAGGAAGACTTTATTTACAGCTTGTTTTTAATTGATGCGAAAAAATTTTTATTTCAGTCTATATTTAACCTGGAATAACTGAAAATACTTCAGTTTGATTAATGTAATACATACTACAAACCAGAGGATCTTTTAAAACAAATAGATTTTCCATTAATAGACAATTCATCAAAAGCAATGATATAATACAAAATCAATCTAGAAAAGAAACAAAAAACTAAATAAATGACTACATTAAAGGTTGTCAGAATTTTTGAGAATTTTCTTTTTAATTTTTCACCAAAGGTGATTTTGACAAAAAAAAAAAAAAATCATAATTTTCACGCAAAATGATGAGTTTGGCAAAAAAAAAAAAAAATCACTTTTAACAAAAAATTATTTAGGCCATTATTTTAGGAAGGTGATAATATATGTAAATAAAATTAAAAATATGTTAAAATTAAAATTTTCAGAGTTGAATTGAAAAAATAAATTTCAAGGTCCATTAAAATTTTATCATAATTTATAATTTTCATAACTGAAAAAAAGTAAAGGAGAATCGTTTATGAGTTTTTCTGTTTATAAAAACAAGAGTCACTAACATCTACAAATTTGCACGCATCAACACGAAGATCGCGGCTTCTCCAGGAAGTGACATCACAGAGCCTGACCTATGTGACCTGCGAAGGGCATGACGCCGACGCCGCTCTGCTGCCGTAGGGCGTAAAAATGCGACTCTTGCCATGATCGCATTTCCACGGCAATGGCAGGCAGAAAGCGCCGGCGACGAGTTGGAAACATTCGTCATGACCGCGCGGCGGGTTTCAGAGCCGCCGCCGCCGCCGCCATCAGCTGGCGAGGCCCGAGTGGAAACTAATAAAGAAGGCCTGAAAGCGAGAAGGTGCGAGTGAGTCACTGAGATCATCACTGATTCCCAAACTGATCGGGTCGCGCTGAAATGAAACCTAAATCAGAGGCTCCTGCTGCTGAGCCTCGACTGGTGGAGGAACGTTTTTCCTCCGCAGAGTGGAAACCGATCCACTCACACTCCGGTCACCAGTTCATCATCCACTTTCCACTCCGTAAACTGGGAGGTAAACTGGGAGTTCATCAGTATTTTTGTGAGCTTGTTTGTTCTCTGAGATTGGTTACATCATAGTGAAACTTCACTGCAGCATGCTGAGCTGTTTGAACTAATTAGCATTTCAAGATCAGCTGAATCTGACTGCATGAAATTAGAAATCCACCTAACTGGACCTGGACCTTGTGTGTAGGGTCTGCAGATGATTTCTGATTGAACTGGGCCCAAACCAGCAAACAGACCTGCAATAAAATGAACCAAAAGTTCGAAGCAGCTCCACATTTTCTAAAAAATACGTTTTTTAAAACTGAACTTTTTGTTCTTTTACTGTAATGTTAAAAACTGAAGATGAGTAAAAGACGGGATCCAATCGGAGCAACGAAGCTGCCAAGATTTTAGAAAGCGTGGAAAAAATTTCGAAGGAGATCGACCTGATAAAAACTCTACCAGCAAATAGCTAGTCATTTTAAAACATCACTTATAAAGATGACAAAAAATTACAAGAAAAACTATGTTTACTTTTAGCTCTGTTTTCAATTAATAAATAAATTTATACAAAATAAAATGTAATTAAATTCTTTGTGATTCAAGTAGCTCAGTGATGCAGAATTAACAAATTTCTGTCACCATTTGGGATAAAATGTTAAATAATAAATAAATGAAGTTAAGGTTAAGATGATTGGAATCGGAGTCATTTATTGCACTAATTTATTGTTCTTTCCTCATTTTTAAAGTTACGTTTCTTAAAATCTCATCTTTGAAACAAACATTTGTTTCTGCTTTTTGAAATGAATTATTTTTATCTTAGCCGATAAAAACCCTAAAATAAAACTGTATGTGATGTTTATTTGCATGAAAAGTTCATTTTAAAATGCATGAAAAGAACTTACTGGTTCTGGAGAATGGACGGGCTCTGAAGGTTCTCGTCCTAAAAGATCTGGTTCTGTCTCTGGCAGCTTGCTGTTGTGGTTCTGATGATCGTCGCTGTCATCTTGTGGCTTAAATAAAGCTCCAGGCTGGAGTGGCAGAAAAAGAAACTAGCAGTAAAATTCGTCGAAATCTGGAAATTTCCCTTTCATGTCCCCTCTCTCCCTCTGAACCACAGACACCCGGCCCCCACTCAAACCACAGGCAGGTAGAGAGGCTTCCCCAGCGCTGCTGACTTAACAAAACGCAACAAAATACACCTAATAACGTCGAATCAGATGTTCCTGTGACGAACCATGAACTTAAAGTTAAACAGAAGAGACACAGTTATAGTAAAATAAAACCATATTTTAAAATAAAACCATATTCATTAAACTTATTCTATTTCTTACAATGCAAGTTTCACACTCATTTCACATATACTTTCTGCCAAGAAAGGTTCTTTCTAAATAAATGTTTAATAATAAACTGTTATTTTTCAGAGGAAAAATAATGTAAATACCACAAACTAAAAACAACACAAGTTAACGTTGTTTTCTTCTTTGAAATTATCTTTTTCAGATGTTTTCATTAGCTAAAATATGCTAATTTCCATTGTAATCCCTTTAGCAGTTGTTAAAACTAACCTAAAAATCATTAGAATCATTTTACAATTAGCAATAAAATGACAAGAAATAAAACATTTCATAAACAGAAAAAGCATCATATCATCTAAAAACTATGCAGGAGGAAAACAGTTTTTTCTCTCCTTTCTAAAAGTGATTTATTGTGTAAAATAAACTTTTTATTTTCTATATAATATAAAGTTCTTTCCTCATCGAAAGCATTCCTCACACGATACTTTCTTACATTACGATTGTTTTTGAGAGCCATTCCGCTGATTCTGCTGAATAAGTCACAGTATCATCGGCGTAGAAACTCATATTTGAAAAATTAAATCAGTTTTCACTGGATCTTGGAGTGTGTAGAAACTGTTTTAAATCTCACAGCCTTAAGTCAGTAAAACTGTGATATTTACAGCTAATATTAGCAACATTAATGCATTTTATCGATCCAAACACCACAGGACACATTTATTAAAGTGTTTCGGATGTCAGACGTTTTTTTTATGAGAATCAAACTGTCAGAAGTTCGTTTCTGTTGGCATCTACAACAACTGTCGTTAAAACTTATGTTAATTTTCCTTTCTGGAATTTCAACCTCATGGACGCTACAACTAATTTTTGAACTTTCAGTTTGGAAACCATGAGTCAGCATAAAACGCACAGTTTCCACTAGTTCCCAAGTCATATTTGAAGTTATTAAACATCATTAAGAAACAATTATAAAGAAAAAATAGGGTTGGGATTGAGCTTTTAAAACAGAAAAAAACTATTTTATTAACTATTTATTTGTTTTAAAAACTTATTGCTGAACCAGAGTCGTCAAATCAATCTACACGTCCAGGTTAACAAACACTAATAAGATAAAATATGAAATAAATTATGAAAATCAAGACTAAAATCTCTGTTTAGAGTTGCTTTTGAACAATAAATTAAACATATTTGATGTGTATGATGTTGGTAATGTCATTCATCAAAATGTAATGTTTGTTCAATTATTGACTGTATGATGTTTTCCTTATAACTTTGTAATTTTGTGTTTCTTTTATGTAAAGCACCTAGAACAGTGTTCTATATCAATACAAATTGATTGACTCATTGAATGAAAACAGGGAAATATTAAGGATAACCAAATAAATAATTAATTTTAAATGAAATATTTAAGAAAGTCTGGAAAAAAAACTGTAAGTTTAGAAATGATTGAACGTTTATTCAAGAAACTATCAAAACTTGATTATCGAGTTGTAAAAAAAAGCATTTTTTCTTAGGTTTGAAGTTTGATTCTATGTCCTTCAATTAAAAAAGTGATTTCTGCAGCAATTTATTGCTGATGTGACTTTTTTAAACTCTTGACATTTAGACATGTCATCCCGAAACATCAGGATGGGGGTATTAAATGAGCAATATGATTTTTTTAAAACCTTTTCAGAGTTTCCCACTACATGCTGCAGTCGTGCTGCTTGTTTCTGTCTTGCTGACGTGTTTGGTGAGTTTGCATCAGTGAAACACAGAAACAGGCTGGAAACGTTGAACTAAACCATCTCTGCGTAAATGTTTCCTCTCAGGCTCTGCGGACACGGCTGTCCACAGATAGTTAGGCCACAAACATGCAGGCTTTCACTCTGCATGTCTGTGAATCAGAATAAAACTGCGGTTCAACCCTCAGCCGCTTCAGTTTAGGTTTACAGAGAAGACGAGTCAACAAACAACAGGAAGTGAAGTCCCGACGCACATTTAGACAGAACAGAGAGAAGGCAGGAAGCTGCAGTTGTAGAGAAATGTGACAAGGAAAGTCCTCCTCAAGGCTAGTTTCCACTTCAGCTGCAACAGGAAGACTGAGGTGAAGTTTGGATCAGCTGATGCAGAAAGTTTCTGGATGAATCTGAGTTTAGTAGCCGTCAGCATCATGATTCTGCAGCTTGTCGTTTCCTAGAGAGAACAATCTGAACAGCCTACAGCTCATGCTTTAATGATTTACTCCAAACTCTGCCACCTACTGAGCATTCAGAGTAAGTCAACATCATCAGTACAGCAAAGTGTTTGTGCCGTTTTCAATAAAGAATGCATTGTTTCCAGTTCAAATTACAATAAATAAAAGGTCGTATACATCAGCATGCATGATCTGATTCATGGTGAGTTAATGACCAGTAGCTCCCTTTTACAGATACTGCAAGTGGAGAGAAGAGGATTATTATCCATGAGAACTCAAGGACAAAAGAAATGTTAAAGCTAAAAACGAACCAACTATTTTGTCAAAGAAGTTACATGAATGATCAGGAGTTCCTAAAAAACTTGAAACCTCAATGGTTAGAATTCCAATTTGTACCAATAAATTGATGGTTGAATAATCTAAAGATTAAAAATAATAAATATCTTTATTGTTGAGCTCATTATCTGTTTATTCAATAATTTTGAAGCTAAAAGGGGGTTTGAATGGAAAATGTTGCTGATTTTGTAGATGTATAGTCTTCAACTAAAATGACATTATTTGCTTTTAATTACAGACCCAGCAATTCACTTGATTATCTATCTATCTATCTATCTATCTATCTATCTATCTATCTATCTATCTATCTATCTATCTATCTATCTATCTATCTATCTATCTATCTATCTATCTATCTATCTATCTATCTGTCTGTCTGTCTGTCTGTCTGTCTGTTTGTCTATCTCAATGTTTTTCAACCTTTTTTGAGCCAAGGTACATTGTTTTAATTGAAAAAATTACGAGGCACACCACCAACCAAAAATATAAACAAAGATACTCTGTAGCCACCTATATTAAATATATAGTCATTCTTATCAAAGTGTCTTGGATAGGAATCAAATAAACACAAAAATTTATTTTTATCAAATTTTACATTTCTTATTTCAAATTGCACTTAACATGTCCACTTCAAAAATAAACCTGAACAGCCACAACACTGTCATGTGTGATGAGTGAATGTAGTAGCATTCACTAATTCTCTTGTTTCAATGTAAAATGCTCTGTACCTACTGCCATCTGGTGGTAATAAAATTACATGATTACGCCGCTAGTCACTACTACAGCAAAGACACTCAAAAATGGCATTATTTTCAGATAATTAATTCGTTTACATAAAAATCTTTTAAGACCAATTACCGTATTTTCTGGACTATGAGCGCACCATACTAACAGTACCTTCACATTTTTTGGAACCCCCCACCGCCGCCCCTGGAAACTTGCATATATTAGCCGCACTGGGCTACAAGCCGCTGGTATCTCTGCCGCTCTTGGTTTCCCATACCAGCCCAGCAGAGGGCAGCAGAGGGCTGCGTCCTAATAACTGCTGAATATATTAAGGACGTATCTCCATCTCCAAATCCAGTTTTATTCACGTGGATTTAAGTGCAGCGGCTTTATTTCCCTCCTGTACTGACAGATTGATACTCCTCAACTTAGAAGCTGCGTCATATGAGTTTGAAAACTTTTCTCCTTCGTGCCTGCTGCTAGCATGTGCTTGGCCGTTTCTCAATACTCAAGAACACAAGTACTTTCTTGAGTTTTGGCAAGTACGTACCCACAAGAACAGTTGAAAGTCCGTTCTTACCAAGTTCACAAGGACGCAGTACGCTAGTTCGCCAATTGGAACAGGGCGTACTTGATGACGTCACTCAACTTCCGTAAATTTCAATAAATTGTTCAGTTTAACGCAGGATAATTCCTGTTAAACTGAACAATTAGAAAACTGGAAAATTTTATAATTGGGACAAATATGAACAGATATTAAATATACATAACTACGGAAAAGTAATTTCTAAGTAGAAACACCTTCAAATTAACAGGATTGTTTTTTATTACTGATTGATAAAAGCTTAATAGAAAACAATGGATCACCTGAAATAACTTTTTCACATTTCTGTTACCAGTGAAGCTTGAGTTGTTTGCCACCTTCATCAGATGATTTGCTTATAAAATATTTATCTCAAATGACAAATCATAATAGAAGATGGTCAGCCTGTCATGCACTTAACTGATTTCTTCCTTATTCCCCAGGTTTGCCAGGGATTCATAAACAGGGAAAGTTAAAACAATTATTTCATATTTAATGTTTTACCAGCTGCACAGTGGCGCAGTTGGTAGAGCTGTTGCCTTGCAGCAAGAAGGTTCTGGGTTCGATTCCCGGCCCCGGCCTTTCTGCATGGAGTTTGCATGTTCTCCCTGTGCATGGTGGGTTTTCTCCGGGTACTCCGGTTTCCTCCCACAGTCCAAAAACATGACTGTCAGGTTAATTGGTCTGTCTAAATTGCCCTAGGTGTGAGTGTGTGTGTGCATGGTTGTTTGTCCTGTGTGTCTCTGTGTTGCCCTGTGACAGACTGGCGACCTGTCCAGGGCGAACCCTGCCTCTCGCCCGGAACGTTAGCTGGAGATAGGCACCAGCACCTCCCGACCCCATTAAGGGACAAGGGTGTAGGAAAATGGATGGATGGATGGATGTTTTACCAACCTGCATCTGGCCAGAGTTCCTATCACACAACTGGATGGTTATTTTATAATAACTACTAAACACATAACAAACTTATGTTTCCTTTGTTATTATAATCAAGTAAATTCTAGTAAGATACCAGCATAAAAAGACAAACACAATTTTGTAGGAATGTCTTTATTAGAATAACAGAAAAATAAATAAACAAAAACAAGCAGATAATTAGTCAAGAACTCCAGGAAATTCATACTGAGACTAAGACTATCAAAAGCAAATATGACCACAATTTAATAGTTTTTTTTTTCTAAGAAGATGAAGTGAAAAGAACATTGGCAGGATGAGGGATGAAGAGAATCTCTGGGAGTTTTGGGAAGCCGGAAGTAAACCTGCGATCTGCTCACCTGAAGATCTGCCTGCATAAAATAATGAAAAATAAGAGTTCACTCTCATGCATGAAATGCCAATCCTAGGGAAATGTGTTTTGTTTTTACAAATTAAAGTATAACTCTCTGATCATGAAGGGACATTGTGTTAAAATATTTTTTCTTACTACGAATTTAAATACCCAAAAACAGTTAATTAGAAAAGTAAAATAATTGGTTTTGAAAGTCTGTGTCAACACAATTTATAAAATACCAAGATTAACTAAATGAATATAAAAAAATAAGCTAAGAGAAAATATATTTCCTATTCTGCTACTTTCAGCCGCTACGAACAGATAACAAGCAGCGGAAAACGGCAGAGACTCGCTGAAATCAGGCTGCGGTTGGCGGGGAAAACCGGTTCCAACCGCCCGGTACACCGGCAGCTGCTCGGTCTGTTAGCGGAGCTAAGCTACTCCGAAAAACTCCGGAGCAAATATTAAATATGAATATTCTGGATGAACTGAGAGGATAGATGAAGCTATAAGATCTACTTTCTCGCCTAAAAACAAATTTAAATGAGTTTTCGTGGCAATTACTGGTGGTAAAAATGCAACACATTTCTGTACTGAACTATTTACCGCTGCTGGTGGCGCACTGCATTGTGGGATATCTTGCTGCCTCAAGTCCGCAGAAGATAAAATGGGCGGAGCAAGAACACATCCGGGTACTTTGAGCGTTCTTGTCTAGATAGCTGCAGTCTATCAAAGTCTCAATAAAGAAAATATATTTTTTATTTTATTTTTTTAAAAGTACAACTGTGTTTTCTATACAATATAAAACCGAATAATTACCACTTGTCCAACAATTTTAGTTTAATAATGGACATTAATAATGGACAGAAAAAGGTGAATATATGATATTTGGTGAAAATTGTAAGTTTGTACATTTGAAATAGTTCAAAACTATTCAAATGTGCAAGGAGTCGTCTACCACGGCCACTGAAAATAATTGTACAAAAGTAATTTTCTGCAAAGAATTAAAAAAATGTTTTTATGAATCTCAAAAAGTTTGTAGAAAACAGTTTTAATTTTCTGAACTTGAAAAGTAAAAAATTGAAAGAATAAATTCAGAAATTTTGAGATTCGCTTCAGAAATTTTCCAGGAAGGAAATTTCTGGGTTTCAGAAATGACAAACCTTTTGCCTGAGGAAACTTTAATAGTTAGTTAACCCTTTGCTGTCACTTTTTGTCCTAGAGGCAACTGCAGGTCAGCCACAAAATTCATTATGTTAAAAATGCAAAATTAGTTTGTGAATTTTTTAGTTTGTTTATTTTAGTTTCTCAACAATTAACAGCATTTTTATGAAATCTAATGATCCAAACAAAGATCTTTGGACTGTTGCTGTATTAAAATAAAAATAGACAATTGTTTTTCATTTTGTTGGCCAAATTTTCACCATGAAAACTTTCATAAAAGCAAAAGTTGATAGAGCAGAAATAGAAAAGTGTAGCTTGTTTGTCATTGTCAATAAGAGTCTATTTTAATAACTCCCCTAGTTAAATAATAATAGTAATAATAATAATAATGCTGGTAGTCTCTGTTTCTGCTACGACTTAAAGAATATAAAAAATACATAATCCCTGTATTTTTTGTTTTGCATAATTAGTGTCCATATGTTGTATGATAATATATCGTTTATCTGTTTGTGTAGTTGGTAATGTATTTCTGAAAGCTAAATGATCATATTAGTGATAAAAGGTATTTTAAAACATTTTAAACAACGTGCAAAGATCTTAATTTTTTTTTTCACATTTAGACTAAACAGTAAAGTCTTGATGTGTTTAAAAGAGATATTGATAGGTAATGGTAACTTTCTGAAGGCATTTTAAAGTTTTTCTGAAATTGCTTTAAGTTACACTTTGTCTTATCGATGTGTGAAAATGAAAGGACTCTGTGGTTTAAAGTTATACAAAACAGCTTAGTTTTACTTTGATTTATTTGCTGAAATTGAAAATTTCTCAGAACTTTAGATTTTTGATCTAATGGCCCAAAATAGAAATGAGTTTGATGCCCCTGAAATATGGGATAAAAAGCAAGTGAACCATGAACAATTTTGAATGTAAACGAGACTAAAGAGTGAGATATTTGGAACGATGCCACAACACCAGCAAAGGAAAGACTCTGTGATGTCACTGGCGATTAAGTCTATGATCTCATCAACTGCAGAATTGTACGGAACACAAATCTGCATATTTTTCATTGCTTGCAATATCACTGACCCGTTCAGACATTCGCAAAGCCCTTTCGAAGCGACCGTTCAGGAAGTTTACGAAGCATCGATTTTATTGATTGTATTTCGGAGAAAATGTCAAATCGTACACCGAGATACCAGAGTGGAGTGATGGGGCCCCATCACTCCACGAGAAGGGGAGCCCAGTCAAACCCCCAAGGTCGGTTCCCTCCTGTGGACCCGAATGCCTTTCATGGGGAAATCCAACGACTTCGCTCCCTTCTGGAGATGGAGAGAGCCGGGAGGAATGAAGACCACCAGAAACTGGCCTACCTGGAGGCAGAACTGGAGGAGACAAAAGTCCAGTTGAAGAGGCAGAAATCTCTCAAGGAAACGTTCATCAACAAGAACAAAGAGGCAATGAGGGAACTTGAGAGAGTAGAAAAGTTCAGTGACCCAGCAGCCCTTAACGCTGCGGCCATTGCGTCAAAGGTTACCAACGATGTCAAGTGCAAGAAGAAGAAGTTCTTGCAACAAGACTATGTGGAGCTAAAGGTGGCCCACATCCTCAGCCAGGAATCGTTTACAGCTGAAATACTGGCTGAGAGGAAGAAAAGTGAGATGCTCCAAGAAGAACTGGACGGAGTAAAGACTTCCTACAAGGAGCTGCACTCCAGGTATGAAGCTGACGTTTCTCTTCTGAGGCAGGAGGCCGAGACCCAAAAGATTTGTGAAGAGAAGCTCAGTGAGCAAAAACAGCTCCTGGAGAATATGACAGCGGAAATACTGGTTGAGAAGAAGATGCTCCGAGAAGAACTGGACAAAGTAAAGACTTCCTACAAGGAGCTGCACTCCAGGTATGAAGCTGAGTTTCTCTTTTGAAGCAGGAGGCAGAGACACAAAAGATTCGGGAAGAGAAGCTCAGTGAGCAACAACTGGAGCAACTGGAGAATATGACAGCTGAAATACTGGCTGAGAGGAAGAAAAGTGAGACGCTCCAAGAAGAACTGGACGGAGTAAAGACTTCCTACAACGAGCTGCACTCCAGGTATGAAGCTGACGTTTCTCTTTGAAGCAGGAGGCAGAGACACAAAAGATTCGGGAAGAGAAGCTCAGTGAGCAAAAACAGCTCCTGGAGAATATGACAGCGGAAAAGGAGGACATGATTCAAAAAATGTCCGAAAAGATCGTTGTCCTGCAGGACCGGGAGAAACATTTGGAAGAAGAACTGGAGCAGAGCAAACTTTCACAAAATGATCTTGTTTGCAAGTATGACAGCCAGGTTTCTAGACTGCAAAGAGAGACAGAAACATATCGGCAGAAGGTGGATGATGAGAAAGAAGCCAACCAAAAAACAACGAATGAAAACCTTGAAACAAGTAAGAGCTGAGAAGGAGGAGCTGTCCCAAAAACTGTCGAGAGAGCTCACAGCTAATCAAAAGATGAAGATGCTGCTAAGTGACCTTGATAAGCTTCATGTTTCACACAGTGAGCTACAAAGTAAGTACATCATGAGTTTACAGCAGCAGCTGGAGACATCGATGCAGAAGCTCAAGAAGCAGGAAACGGCTCTTACAGACAAAGAAACGAAACAGAAGCTTGTTAATGAGTTACACCAGAGGTTTTCTAATACGATGCAGCAGCAAATCGAAAACCTGGAGCTCCAGGTCAGTCAGCAGAGAAGAGCGTTTCTGCAGAAGTCGGAGGAGGACGAGGCTCTGATCGACAGCATGAGAACAACGAACGCCGTCCTCCTCACCAACTCAGCCAAAGAGATTCGATTCCTGCAGGAGAAGGAACAAGAGACTCAGGCTGAGTTGGAGATGATCAAAGTTTTGTACCAGGAGCTGATGAGCCAATATGAATCTGAGGTCACTGCTGGGAAACAAGCTGACAAGCAGGAGATCATTTGTGTGGAAGAGATGGAAAGAGCAACAGAAGACCTGATCCCTGAAACTATGAGAGCCCAAAAAGAAGATTTCCCAGAGGAGGAAATATCAGCAGAAACCTTTCCAGGTTGTTCCTCAGACCTGGAACCTGCAGAAGAAACCAAGATCCCTGCAGAGACCATCCTGGAGGAGTTGGATAATCCTGAAACCCTCCAGGATGGATTAAAGAAAAAGTCCAAAAATTCTGTTTGGAAACGAGTCAGAAATTTCCTCAGATTTAAGAAATCAAAAAGACAACAATAGAGAGAAGAGAGTCAAGATCAGGCCTAAGAAGGACTTTGATTGTGAACGTGGCGCCGAGCGACGCTCCGTCAGGACGACATCTGAAAAGTCAAAGTTCCTCCACGACTGACAAAGTAGAAAAACGATCCCTTCCCACCCAATTGTAAAAAACATGGGCAGCGCGGTGGTGCAGCGGTTAGCGCTGCGCCTGCACAGAGCCTCCCCAAGTGGAGCTTCATGTTCTCCCCGTGTTTGCGTGGGTTTTCTCCGGGTACTCCGGTTTCCCCACATCCCCCAAAACATGCCGGTCAGGTCAGTTGGTCACTTTAAATTGCCCCCAAAAGAAACTCCAGATTGAACGAACCGTTTGGCCCTTTTCTCTTCGCTGTTCTAGCAGCAGACGGTTCGATGTCACAACGACACTCAGCTCAATGTTTATGCCAAAGTATTGATTTAAGAATTTAAATTCTTCTTTTAATTTTGATGATTTCTGTTTATTTTCACTGTACTTGTGCTTTTATGGTTTGTCCTTTAGTTTTGCCTTTTCTACTCACTTTTTGTATTGAATTGCACTGAATTGCAGCTTGTTATTCAGTTTAAATCTGTATTTTAATACAGATTAATATGAGGATCATGCAGTGGCTTTTTTAGTGCAGTTGTGGCTCAGTGGTGTAAATGTGACTGTAGTGTGAAGAGCTTTGAGTGGTCAACCTGACCAGCAAGGCTCTTCATAAGTTCAGTCCATTTACCTTTTTTCTTTGATAAATCCTGTTTTTATACCAAACAAAAGCTGATTTAACACTTTTGGACCTTTTCAGTCCGAACCCTGAAGAAGCCCAAACTTGTTATATCTGGTTTGTTTGTTATAAGAAGCAAACAGGTTTTATCAAAGATAAAAGTTACAGTGTGATCTTTGTGTTAGTCTTTATTTAGAGTAACAGATTCAAGACAGAATAACAAACTTAGCAAAAAAGTGCAATTTAACATGAAAAACTGTAGGAAAGGGAAAAAAGAAGAACAATCCATCAAAGTATGAAAGCAGAGAATTTAATGAGAAATCATTTCTATTTCAGGAAGAAATGGATTCTTAGATGAATACTTTGTCATAAATATAAAGCTTTTGTGTTGTTGAGCTTATGAGTCGTCTGCTGCTAGAAAAGAGAAGAAAAAGGAGCCAAGAAACGTCTAATTCACCTCCTCATGTTACTAAACTACTTCATTCTCATCTCTCTCATTTTCTCTCTCTCTTACATAATAGGTTACTAAATACACACACACACACACACACACACACACACACACACACACACACACACATCCCCTCCATGGCTGCCACCTTATCGTGGTGGTGGGGTTTCAGTGTCCCAGTGATCCTAGTTGTGCTGCTGGGGCTTCATCCCCAATGCAGACGGTCCAGGTGAGGAACCAGACCAAGTGCAGCCCAAAGATCCCTGATGATGAATACGAGGTTAGAAACGGTAACAGAGGAACGTCAGATGGTTTATCTGATGCATTATCCATGATGCATTATCCATCCATCAAAAGGCTCCAAGAACAATTGACAAACTTAAATTCAAACCAGATCTGCAGGGACTTTATTGTCACAATTTACATTTTTGTAGATTTTCAAGTGTAACAAACAAACCTTCAAATTATATAATGTCTTTTGAAGAAGAGACAAAACAAAAACAATAAATAATGTCAATTAAAAATAATAAAACGAAAATTGATAGCAACACCTTCTTCATGTTTTTGGTTGGAGTTAATTTGTAATTCATTCTGGTTGGAGAAATCCTATAAAACAAATATTAGAGAAAAACACAAAATATTACCTCGTATTTCTGTGCAGTTTCTTGTGGAAATATCTTATTACACTTAAAAAGATTAAAATTAAAATAACTTATAAATAAATTTTAGCAAAAAATATGAGCTCATTTTAAGTAAATAATTCCTTAGTATTGATGAGAATATTAGGGAATATTGTCATCAATATTCTGGTTTTGATCGTTTTTAAGTGACGTGTCTCCACTTCGTCACCAGGTGGCAGTAGAGCACTCCTTATGAAGAATCACCATGACAACACGCGTTCGGCTTCAACGATGCTGAGAGAACAGAATACAGACATCAACACGTAGACATAGCGCTGAGTCGTACGTAAAAGCGGCCGCCATCTTGTATGTGGCAGCAGGGCGATCGGAGCTCCTTAAGTTTTGTGCTATGTGGATTTATTTCAATCGTTTTACGAAACAATCTGGATTAATTTTCATTACCTTCCCCAGGTAAGATTGAAAGATCAGAATTACTTGACTTTGCAGCCAGAATTTCGCTTCTAAACAACCGGAAAATATTTCCTTGTGTAGCTTATTGGCCCGAAATAACCGCTGATTGTTAGCATAGCAGCTAACATTTTCAAACTGTTTTCTAATGAGAGAGTTGATGAGAAACAGCTGTTAATTAAAAACCAGAGGATTTAATGAGGAAAGATCAGTCAGGATCAGAGCTGGAGCTGCTGGTCTTCAGTCTGTTTCCATGTCGGTATTTAGCTATAAAGATTCTACGAGTCAGAGCCCAACATCCTGAAAATGTCTTTTTGAATGTGAAAGAAACATACATCGTATGTATTTTCTGTTCCACTTTTGGATAATTTCTCTTTTATCCTTGGCTTTAGCCTGTGAACCAGGACGTCTCAGAGTCATTGACCAGTGTGACCAGTGATCCCAGTATAATAAATGTTTTATTCTTTCACTTTTTGTTTTAAACATCTCAATCTGACGTATTAGTGTAATAATGTAGCTCGTGTAATGAAATAAAATAATTTGCTCTGTTATAATAATTATTTTCACTCTTTGCTGTTAAGAGCAGAGTTCACATACTGTAATAAATATGTATTCTCTGGAAAAAAGTAAGAAAATATGTAGTTTAATGTTTGACAATAACTTGATTTATAAATCAAGTCACTTCTCAATAACGTATAAAAATAAATACAGGAAAATTATTTTCTTGTCTTGAAATGTTAAATATACATTAAATTATGGAATTATGTAAATATTTTTTTTATAAAACACTGTAAAAGTGTGTCTGTTCATCAATTTCATCATAAAAAATAAATCAGAATCATTCTATCAAATAAAACATTGCGCTCTTCATTCAGAAATGCCCCAATTTCTTTGATTGTCAAATATATTAATGTGTGTGAGAAAATGTATCAATGGCAGGAATTAACTTAAAATACTTTGTAGAACTGGCAGAGATGCCACGTTCAATATGGCGGACGCTGCTACGTATCGCAGCAACGGGGCGACTCGCTCATTGAGGCGTCTACGTATTAATATCTATGGATGATGCGCACTTTGAATTGGAACAGTACAGTACAGAATTAGCCGCTGTCGATGACGTTTCACAAGGACAGAGAACACAAGTACAGACAAGAAGCATATTGAGAAACGGCCCTTGTTCTAAATTAAAATTAGCGCTTCTTTCTTCTTTGATTTCCAATTTTTCCAATGATTCACTTTCTGCTAAAGAGCCCCCCTGGTGGTTGAAGAAATATCCACAGAAAAGCCGCATGTTCAAAGTGTAGGAAAAAAGTAGCAGCTTATAGTTCGGAAAATAAATAAATAAACAAAAAAACAAATAAATCCTATCTATCTATCTATCTATCTATCTATCTATCTATCTATCTATCTATCTATCTATCTATCTATCTATCTATCTATCTATCTATCTATCTATCTATCTATCTATCTATCTATCTATCTATCTATCTATCTATCTATCTATCTATCTATCTATCTATCTATCTATCTATCTATCTATCTAATCTATCTATCTATCTATCTATCTATCTATCTATCTATCTATCTATCTATCTATCTATCTATCTATCTATCTATCTATCTATCTATCTATCTATCTATCTATCTATCTATCTATCTATCTATCTATCTATATGTCTATCTGTCTATCTGTGTGCATGCCAATACATTGTAATGCTTTTATTGTGACGTACTTATTTTGTCTATATATAATTTCTGGTTTAAAATGTGATTATTTGCTTTCAATATAATAATAATAATATAATAATAATAATAATAATAATAATAATAATAATAATAATAATAATAAATAATAATAAATGTAAATACAGAGAGAGAGAGAGCGCGCGACCCAGTGAAAAGTAATGATTGTTTACGTGCCATGACTTACTTAGGCAGTACTGCTGCGTCACAGTCTGATCTGTAGCCTGATTGGTTATTTATGACGACAAGTCCCCGCCCACCGGATTCAACTGAGAAACCCGCCATTTTGAACCAAACCGGGAGGAAAATATTTGACCAGAAGTTTGACTTTCTTTTATTTTTCTTCAGTTTGAATGTGTGAGCAGTTACGCTTAATGCCGAAGTGTTTGGTAGTTTTTCTCAAACTGAACTTTGCTCTCAATGCTGTTTTGGAGAATCCAGATTTCAGTTGAAACGGAAACGAATTAAAAACGGTTGAAGTTTAAACGGAGTTTGGTGGGATTTTTTCCTTTTTTTTTTGTCCTGGGATGGAGGTGGACATCCTGGAGTTCAAGGTTCCCATGGACAACAACAAAACCGTTTTCGTTTGGGACATCGCTCCTGTTCTGACCCAGGATCAGATTTATGTAAGTCCGAACTAAGAACCAAGATCAGATGATGTTACAACAGAACAGAATGAGAGTCCAGCTGTTATCGTTGAGAAATATGTTTTAGGTTAAAATAAAGTTAACTTCTAAAAGGTTTAATTTATTTATTAATTATTTTTTCTCTTAGTCGTTTTTTTCCTATATATTTTTTTCTAAGCTCTAGTTTCCTTTTTATTTTCTTTGCACTAATATTTTCTTCATAAATTCATAATCAGGATTATATATTTTTAGTTTATAAGTTTTTCTTACTTCTAAAATGGCTTCCACATATTTTATTTGTTCAATGTTGTAATGATTCTGTTCATTTTATTATTTTTATTTATTTTCCATCTTCTCAGTGTTTCTGCCACAGACATTTTTTTAAATGTATACTTTATACAAACAAACAATATACAATTGAATGCATAAATGTGCTTGAGGTGCTGGGGAAACGAATCCATAAATTTCATCAGAAAAGAAAGAAAGAAAAAAAATACAAATCAAATTCATCACTTAAGTTTACAAGTTTCATAGCTTTAGAGTTGGTGCATATTTTTAAAGACTCTAAAAAACATCTTGCATAAGCTCTAAAGACAGTGAGGTTCGGTTTGTTTTTAGCAAATTTAAAGGCATGTATGTGGAACTTAGCCAAAAGAATAAGAAAATTTATAATATATTCTTTCCCAGACGTAGTATTATTGGAAATACCAAATAAAACATGTTTAACATTTAAAGGAATAAGTACATTACATATCCGACTAAAGAAAACATTGAAATCACACCAAAAGGTTTTGCTAAACGAGCATTCCCAAAAATGGTGGGTTAATGTTTCTTGGTTTCAGCCACAGACGTCTAATAGACCTGAAAGCAGCTTCCTGTAGGCGGGGCTTTGTGTTAGAGCAGCCAATCAGATCCAGTCCTCTTGCCGTGTTAGCGCTGATCTGCTGTTTGTCGTTTCAGGAGCAGCTCTATCACGTCTTCTCCTCATTTGGGCCGCTCTACCTGTTGAAGTTGTGTCCCAACGCTCCGCTCCACCCACCTGGTTTCTACGCCATCATCAAGTTCTACTCTGCTGCTCAAGCCGCCAACGCCCAGAGACTCACACATGGACGCCCTCTGCTTCACAACTCCGCCCTCAAGGTGACCCCTTCCTCCTGTGGATTATGCATTTATGTGTTTGTTACTTCTGATTGTCTCACCTGTGTTTGGTCCCACAGGTGAAGCTGAGTTCCAAGCAGACTTCCCACTTCCTGTCCGGCAGGAACGCTCCTCTGAGCCACGCCCGCTGCCTGGAACTGGCCAATCACTACCTGGGCTTCAATGGCTGGACCTCTGACATCATCACAGTGAGAAACGCACACCTCACCTGATAGTCCAGGTGAGTAAGAGCAAGCAGGTCACTTCCTGTCTGTGTGTCCTTAACAGCTGAAGGAGCTCACCAATGAAGATGAAGAAGAAGAGGATGTGGGTGGAGCCAGACAGAGGATACGGTTCGGCTGTATAATGAAGCTTAGCTTCCCGCGTTACGGCGTGACAACCAGAGGAGCCGCAGTGGTGGAGGAGACCTTCACCTGTACAGGTGAGAAAACGACAAGTTGGATTACCTGCCTGAACCCAGACGAGCTGAGAAAGAGGAAGTTCAATGACGTCCCCGACTCCAACAGCTAGACAGAGACGTAAGAGAGGTGGCAAAACCAAAGGAGGTGGATTAGCATTCCTTATTGGCATGTCATCACAAAAGTAATTATTTCTCAAAGGGTAGGACTTTTTATGAAATTTGTGCAAATTAATTTGTATTTAAGTGTAATTCTATAAAACAAATTAGATGTTTATTGACAGTGGTGGAGTGAAATATTTGTCTTGATGTTTGTTTACAATCTAAGAAAATTTTCTTCAAATAGAATATTAAAATAAATATGCAATGTGGTAAATGATAATCTACATCAGGGCTGCTCATTACGTCGATCGCTGGAAAGGTTTTGAGTGGATCTCGGCAGCAGGTGACAAACTGATTGCCGCCAGGATGCTGAGACCAGAAGTTCCTCTTCTGATAGGCTTATCAAAATATTCACTAAGATCCTAAATGTTTTTAGCTTCATTAAAAAATAATAATTATAAAAAAATCAACGGAACATGTTAAAATTAATCATCTCAGTAATTATTGTTTCAACGAGGTGTTGCGCAATTCAGTGCGTTTCGGTTTCATTAACAAAAAAAAGCGACTCAAAGACGACAGAGAGCAGAGCAGGAGTTTAAATCAGCTACTCAACCACCGCTGTGTTCATGAGAGGCTTATTAATAATAATCCAGAAATAAATATCCTGGAAACCTGATATGGTAACGACTGAATGTTGTGTTTTTAATGTAATCTTTGCTCGGCTTGCAGGGCGCAGGCGGTTGCCACGGCAACGGCTGTTTGCGGTTTCTGCTATAACTGATGTATATTCGCATTTAAAATAAGTCAATAGAGTTTAATTTGCAATTTTTGTGTCTTTGTGTCATGAGGTAGATCTCAGGCGGCTGGTGAGAGAAAAAGTAGCTCTTGGGCAGCCCTGATCTAAATGACGTCATGGTGGATGACGTTGGCCCGGGGCCCCAACCAGGCTGGCGCCGCCCCTGGCTCTCATGTCTGAGCAGAACCTTGAGTCAGTGGCTGCTGTCCCTGTCGTCTCTGTGTCCAGGTCCAGACGTCCTCCTGCAGAGGCGCTGCAAGCTGCAGCGGGCGGTCAGAGAGAAGGCGCTGGTCCAGGCCTTCTCCTGTGTGCTGCTCGTACTTCTAGGTACACTAAACTCATGTTACAGTAAAACTACTGTAAGCTGTGTGAGCTGATCCCAGATCTGCTGCTGCAGGGAATGGTAAAGTGATGGTGGAGCTGAAACAGACCTCAGATCAGTTTGAAGCTGAAGAGACTGAAGACGTCCTGGAGGTAAGATCACCTGTCCTCTATCTGCAAAACCACCAAATCTTACCAAGTATTTGTGTTTAGATCATAATGCAGATATCTTAGTACACTTTAAATGGGATAAAAGTAAATAAGTAACTTTTTATCAAGACATAGGAGCTTGTTTTAAGTAAATATTTGCTTAATGTTGAGGAAAAAGTTCTACTTTCACTGGTAGATTATTTCACTTAGAAAAAGAGAAAAATGTGTAATTATATTTGAAATATTCAGCCAATGGAAATACTTTTCCTTGTGCTTTTATATCAATTTTAATAATTTGTTGACGAGTTTATATATTTTGCTAAAAAGTTACTTGTATATTAGTTTTGTCTTATTTCAAATGCACTGAGGAAATAAAACATCTGTTACTTTTCTTTTATGTATGAGAATTCATTAGATTTTTGACTATTCTGTAAAATTGCAAAGTATTGTTGCCTAATTTCTAGTGCAAATATCTTGGTATATTTTGTATCAATATTAAAGAATTATTGACTTTAAAAAATTACTTTAGCTAAAAAGTTACTTGTATGTTAGTTTTGTTTTATTTCAAATGTACCAAGATATTTGCGATAGAAACTAGTTAGAAATATTTTGATAACATTTTGTGTGTTTTTTTCAGTGTGATTCCAGGTGTGTGGGTTTTTCTTCTACATATCGACTGTGTGTGTTTCAGGTGAATGAGTTTTCCCTGTGTGATGATGAGGAGGCTGATGATGAAGACTGGGATCTGACCGTCTCTTAGACTCTCAGGATTACAGTTTGGACTGATCTGAGGTCAGCTGCAGGCTAACCGGCCTCCTGCCTTCCTGATTGATTCCTGATTCTGCTCAGGCGTGTCAGACAGAAATCAGACTCTGAAATGCTGAAGGTTTTTATTTCTGAACAAAGCTGTGGCTCTGCACAGGAAGGTTCTGGTCTGAGCCGTTTATCTCCCAGGACCTTTCACCATTTCTGCCACTCTCTGCCTTCCAGCTGGAGTGGAGCGCAGGTCTCCTCCCACCACTACGTAGCCCTGCAGGCAGGAAGCAACAGGCAGGAAGTGGTTAGAACGGTGATAGATGGATGGAATCTGCTTAACCATTAACAACGGGCAGGAACTCGTGAAAAGACGAGTAAAGTTGGACATTTACAGAAACATTCATAGTTTCACATCAGTGTGAAACACTTGAGTTAATGTTTCAATCATTAACTGATGTTACAATAAGTCCAGATCAAAAGACCAGATGTTGGTCATTTTATTGAAGCTGAAAATTATTTTTTTTTTAGTTTTTATAATAAAGGTTTCAGAAATGACAAATGTTTGTTTTATTGAGTCAGTAATGAGTTCATGATATAATCCTGGTTTGACCAACTCATTTAAAGGAGTTTTTTACGTGAAAGATGGTCTGTTGAGTTTAAGATACTCTGTTTATCTAGAACAGTACACTGTAAAAACTAACCCAAAATATTTCTGGGTTAGTTTCTAATGGAAATATCTAACTACACTTGGAATAACATCAGAGCCAGCTGTGAGACAGCTTTAGATAAAATTTTGTTGAATAAAACAAATTTATAGAAAAATGTCAGAATTCACATGGAAACAACAACAGAATCTTAAATAACCAATTTAGACAGTTTATCAGCAAAAACATGACTTGGGGGTTAGCTACACTGCAAAAACACAAAATCTTACCAAGTGGTTTGGTCTAGTTTCTAGTTCAAATGTTTTGGTACACTTGGAAAAATACTAAGCTAACTTAAACGTTATTTTTCAGCAGCTTGTTTTAAGTAATAATTCATAAATATCGATGAAAAACTTTGTTCCACTGGAAGATTATTTTACTTACAAGACACTTTTTTCCATGTTGTAAGTAAAATAATTCCCCCTGTGGAACCAGTGGTATCAAAAGATGTTTGATCATAAACTAGCTGTTTAAAAATTTGTTATTCTGACTCAGACATTTACAGAAATATATTAAATAAATCTGAATCGTCTTTCTTTTTGATGCAGCTAATCCACATTTTACAGATTGATATCAAATAAAAACAGTAGCGTTCCAGAAAGACTCACATCTTCATATCGGATGTTTCCCTGGATGAAGTTAATTTCTGGAGGAATAGGAATCTCAACTCCTTCACCAAACCAACCTGCAGACACACAGTTCATGTTCATGTCACCTTCTGTCATTAACAGATGGGTTCCAACTATTCTGACCACGTTTTAGATCCTTTTTGATAAATTTGGTTGTTGGTTCTGATTGATCTGCACTGCAAAAACACAAAATCTTACCAAGTATGTTTGGTCTAGTTTCCTTTGGAAACACATCAGTACACTTGATAAAAGACAGAACTGACTTATGAAGTTTTTCAGGAAGATACAGGAGGTTGTTCTAACGTAACCTATTAAGAAAAAGAATGAGCTCCATTGGCAGATTATTTCACTTACGTCATGGGGAAAAATGAAGTGAGTGAAATAAGTAAGTAAAATAATCCTCTGATGGAGTTAGAAGTTTTTCTTAAAATATTAAGGAGTTATTTACTTAAAACAAACTCCATCATGCTGAAAAGCTACTTGTAAGTTGTTTTTGTCTTTTCAAGTGTACTAATATATTTGCACTAAGCAATAATGCAAATACTACAATATTTTTGGATTATGTGTCATCAGTCTGACTCTGAGAAGTTGACCAAAGAAGGTCAACAAATCACTAAAAGTTTTGTCTTGATTTTCTGAAGGTCTTTGAGTTTCTTTTGGTCTCTGTCTCAATAACAGCATCCACTCAAAAACAGCATCCACTGTTTGGATGCTGTTTTTGCATCCAAACAGTGCATGTATACTGTATGCATACTGTTGCATACAGTATACATGCACTGTTGCATACAGTATACATGCAGTATACATACAGTATACTGTATGCAACATGCATACTGCATGTTGCATACAGTGTGCAACATGTATGCATGTTGCATACTGCAGTATGCAGTATGCCCTCCACTTGGTCAAAGTATCCAGCTAACAACTCTTTGAGGAGAGTTGGAGCTAAAATCCTGTTTTCTGTCTGTCAAAGTGTTTTCTTTGGGATTTCTCAAAGTCTTTAAGTCAGTGTTGGTAGACTTGTTCTTAGAGAACGACTTCTCTACGAAGTTGTGAACAACTTTGTAGAGAAGTTCACAACTTTACTACGGCTGTCGTGGTCAATGTTAAGTGACTTAAAATACATTTACCAAACTGAAAATGAATAGAAATGCTTTGGCAGACCTTTAGAAAGTCTAGAGAGATGTTGACCCTGGCCAGTTTAGAGGGTTCCAGGAAAGACTGGCCCTCTCTGGTGTGACACTTTGGATGAAGATGTGACGTAACCGCTTCCTGGATGATTGAACTCAGTCTTTCTAAGTTTGAAGACTGTTTTTGTATCAACCTCCTGAGATTCTCTACTGTCAGTCACTTCTTTTCCTCTCCATTATCTCACCTGACAGAAACTTTGTGGCTTCGTTGTTTATCAACTTGTTCAGAGGAACTACCTGCTCAGCAACAACACAAACACACAAACAAACTCATTACTCAGCAAAGACCGTTGAAGGGTCTGGGCATGGCAGCTGACAGATGAAGAAATTTTCTTACCAGAACTTTTGTAAATCCATTGCTGGTTTTAATTTTACAACTGAAAAAAAAAATAGTTTTAATGGAATTAAAGACTCCATATCTGAAAATTCGGAGGAGTTTTCATGTTTCCATACTTGATGTCTTTCGAAGGCAAAGTGAGACGATTCCTCTCAATAGTAACCATCATGCTAACGGGGCAAACCTGCAGCAGAAATGGAGATGAATGAGAAGAAAACGCCATTGGTCCACCTGAATCTCCTCTGTGGGTCTGTTTGCGTTACCGCGGACACGGACAAGACGTCGGGCGTTCTAGCTTCAGGGGCAATGACCTTAACTCTGATTCTCATGTTGAAAATGAAACCGTCACGCTGGGTGATGCTGATGGTTGGCGCTTCGGTGAGCTCCACCTGACCTTTAAGAGGTTGGTCCAGGTTCCACGGTTGCTGTGGAAATACCGACTCATTATTCAGTTTTGACTTCAGAAGCTCAACAATGATCCCCTGTTTCAGAACATCAGTGGAGTATGTTTTTGTATAACGCTTATTCCACTTACTGTGAAGAACTGCTTGACTCTTAAAGCGGCCTTCATGGCCCTCGAGTTTATCTACCGTAAAAGAAAGAGGTTTCTGAAGTCTCAAATAAGAAAGCTACATCATCAATAAGTGTTAGTTTTCTTTACTGAGGACTGGAGATGTCAGCATAACAAAGTCTCTACCTACCCTATCAAAGTCTTTTGTTAGGGATCCTGCTTCGTAGAGGCATCTGACAGCAGAGTTGAAGAAAAATTCAGAGATGCCCACATAAGCCATCAGGGTGTTCTCTGTGAAAACGGGCTCCACGACTTTTTCCTCCACAGTAAGGAGCTGCCTGTATGCCAGGCCCTGGTGGATAAACACACTGGATCTGTAATCATGAAACTAACAGGTAAAAACATGTCAGCTTGCATCAGTTCTGATAGGTTATCCAGAGTCTGTGGACACGAGATCACCCACGATACCTACAGTCCAGTACCACCCACTGTCTGGAACCCCAAGAGCTGTGGTTCCATTCAGACCGACCAATCAATCAATCAATCAATTTATTTGTATAGCACAATTCAGCAGCAAGGCATTTCAAAGTGCTTTACATAATTAAAATAAAAACAGCATGTAACATTGAATAAACAATGAGAAAGAGAAAAAGATTTAGAAAAAGATTAACGCCGTCAACTGGGACTCTAAACCCCAAGGACTTTAGTTAACATTGTTTAACAGGGACATTTTCTGTGGGGCTTTACATCATTAAAACATAAACAATGAGAATAAATAAAAAATAAAGATAAAAACATCAAACACATCAAAACCCGCACTCTAAACCTAATTTAGCCATAAGCAACTCTAAACAGGTGGGTTTTAATTTGAGATTTAAATGTGTTTCAGTGTTTCAGCTGTTTTACAGTTTTCTGGAAGTGTGTTCCAGATTTGTGGTGCATAGAAGCTGAATGCTGCTTCTCCCATGAGGGCTGATCACAGATTCCGATCCTCGTTCCTGATCACATAATTATTATTAATTTATTTTGTATCATAAACACTACCGGTTGCATTATGTGGAAAAGGAACCATGAATTCACCTTAATTTAATCAAAAACTTGTTTTAAATAACTTTTTCCAAGAAGAAACTAAACAAAGCAGACATTTTGCAAATTGTACTGCTATCAATAATACTATCTTTAACAGACTGATAACATGTAAAGGCTCTGAAGAGGCTAAATAATGCAAAGAGCCAAAATAAAACCTCTCAACATTGCCAAACAGTTCAAGTATAAAACTTAACATTCAAAGGCAAAAACAGGCTCCATTACAATAAACAATCCAGAGTTACTGAATGAAAACATCCTGTTACTGCTAGTTCTCATTGGCTGTTTCTGACTGAGCGGAGTAACAGGGAGGAGATTGATTATTTTTTGAGAGATTTTCTGTCTCATGTTGGGACAGAGAAAGTTATAATACGTATGTAAAATGTATTTTTTTTTAAGTTAGATGCTGCAGCTTTCAGTTGGTTTTCAGTTGTAATAACTGAAGCTGTATATTGATTCTAGTTCGCTCCTCTATAGGTCCAAATATAATAACTTCAGTTTTGTTTCTGTTCAGCTGGAGAAAGTTGTGGCACATCCACACATTCATCTGATCTAAGCATCTATTCAGTGATTGGATGGGTTCAGAGTCACCTGGTGACATTGTGATGTAGAGCTGTATATCATCTGCGTAGTTATGGTAGCTAATCCTATTTCCTGTTATAACCTGAGCCAGTGGGAGCATATAAATATAAACCACCAACAGAGATTGATTTGAAGTCAGACGTTGATTAGTTCATTGGCTGTGAGAGCAGGTACATCATATGTTGCATCATTTTGACTTGTGGCCTGAAGTCTTGCAGCTTTTCCCTGGTTCATTTGGACTTGACTTGCACACCTGCATGTGCGTGATCAAATGTCTCAGGGTTTTCATGTTTTTCTTGAAGATGAATTCACACTGGAGACTGGGATTACAAGCATCACTAGAGGCAAAGTTTTGAAATCAAGGAACAGGCCCTAAGTGGCGCCTGGTTGATTTAAAAGTAAAACTCGGTGTGCGGAAGGAGCTGGATGAGACACAAAATACTCTTCTGCTAGGTCTCTGTGGAGATGACCTCAGTCGGCTTAATCAGGAATTTGACATCACAATCCCTGCTCACTTTCAAGGCGGCAAAAATGCCTAACATGATGCCCACCATGCTAACATAAGACTGCTAACCTTCTCTCACTGCTCTGTTTGTCAGAGATGTTCATGTGTCACAAGCTCTGACCAGAAGATACAGCAGTTCATCCTTACCCTTTTTTGAGTTTCTTGATCCAGTGCAATGGATTCTCCTTCCTAGCCTTCATCTGACTCTGACCACCCTTCTGATTTTTACACATTAACTCTCTTAACGGCTTGACAACAGACCCTTTATTAGCACAAAGATAAGGAACCTCATCTCTGCCTCTTTTTGAATGCAGCACAGCATGCAGGCAGAAAAGTTATTTGGATGCAAAGATGATCATCTCTATTTGGATCGCTACAAAGGATCCTACCCAGTACCAGAAGAAGTTGGTAACTTTCTGTTTGAGTCTCTACAAATTAACCAGCTGAGAAAGAAATAAAAACTTTTTTAGAGACAGAATACAGGGAAACATGTTTTAAGACTCATTACCAGGTAGTCTGTGTTCATATTGTCCATTCCTTAATTATACACGCCTGACTGAATCTTAAATACTGTATGAGACAAAATGTACAAGTTTTTGCATTTCAAGCAGGTTGTAAGTTTAAAATCTTAACCCAAATCTTGAAAGCAAAAAAGTAAGTCTTTCCTCACATTGAAAGCCATGTCCAGGCTTGTTGCTGTCACTTGGATGTCTCTGGTTAGGGTATAGTCAAAGTTGATACCCAGGTCTAGGGGGAGCGGTGCTACCATTGGAATACTGTTCAGCTTCCTGTTCAAATCAGCCAGAGGATGGTCCTTGAGATAGGGGCAGAGCTGTAAGCAGAGAGAACAGACAGAGTCCTGTTAGCCTTCATACTGCTGGATAAACACTGGCTGCTTCAAAGATAATTAAAGTCTGTGATATCTGGTCACTAAGCAGTCATTCATCAAGATTCTTGTTCAGATAGAAGAGGAAGAAGGAAAAGGACCTTATTGGAGATTAAATAGGCCACAACTTTTTCTTCAACTCTCTTCTGAAGATTCCTGGAAACAAAATAGAGTTTTCAGAACCTTCACAGACCCAGAATCCACTTCAGATAATCCGGATCTCAGTTACCCGAATTGAGCTGCTCCAACAAATCCAATTTGGTCAGCTGAAGCCTGGCAGGCCCTCATGTCAGCTGCCAGCCTTCCATTTTCATTTCTGGCCAGACCAACCTCCATGTTGACGGCTGCACCTGTAAAGATGAATTCTCGGGACATCCCTAGTTGACTGCAGAACAAGAAATGGATCACTTAGGTCAGGATGATCTGAAATACAATCAAAACTTTCTAAAATCAAATAAGGTTTGCTTTGGCTGTCATTGCTTAAAGCGAAGAACGTCTAGACACGGATGAACTTTGACACTGAGGTTTAATAGTAAACCCTTCTGAGTGACCTCTGAAGAATTAAAACTCTTCCTTTCTAAATCCATCATTAGTTCTGCTGATTTACTGATGTTACTGAATTCCCCACCAGTTTGGACCCTCAGTCTGATGTTCCACTGAAATTGGAGTAGATAGGACTGGGTACTTACGGACAAAGATTAACGGTGGCATCAAAGTTCAAGGTAAAGCCAAAGTTTTGAATCACGAACCGGAAGCCATAGTTCTCCACGAATGAAAGATGAGCTTGATTGACATTGACCCCAGTTAACCTCACACTGAACAGAAGAGAAGAAAAGAAACTTGCATTTGATAGTTGATTGTTTAGCATGCAAAATAAACTATATCTACCAAACCTATAAGTTTGCTAAGAGCCAGTTTACAAGTACAACTTTACAAAAGGCGCCACTTAAGTTGGTGTAATGAAGTCAGACTTTGTGTCAGTGGGTGTCCAGTCAAGAAAGCCACTTACTTGCTGAATTTACAGTTATAAAACTGGAAACTTCAAACACTTGTCCTTCCACTTGCTCCTGAAAGATGACAAGAGCTTCGTCTCTCACTGTGGAAATTCAAACAGCTTCATCACATCACAGGAACTCAACAAACAACCAGAAATTACAGCTTTGTTCCCATGTTCCAACTCTAGGTCAACAGGAACCTTACACATGTTCAGGGCGTGGTTGGTGATCCGGACTTTAAGGGCGGTGGGATCAACGAGTCCAAAGGAGGAAAACATGAAACTGAGGAAGAGGAACGAACGGGTAGAGGAAGTCATCCTGATGACACCTGGAATGTTAGAAGAAAATAAATTATCGTCAGAGAATCAGCATCTTCTTCTTTGCGTCTGGAAGCATTTTAGGACTCTGGTCAACATTGTTACCAATTTGAGTCAAGTTGATGGACAGTTCAAGAGTTCCTGTTTGTTCTCGAGTCAAACCGTCTGGTTTCTGGCCAGTCTGAAGTTCTGACCAGTCCAAAGTCTCTGGAATCAATCAGGACTGAAGTGGACGACTGCAGCCGCTGATCTGATCCTCCTCAAACCCACGGCTGGAGTTTTATACTCCTGATTCAGCATTTCATCACAGGAGTGATCGTGAGCAGACATGATGGTTGATTCTTTACTTGATTCGGTTAAATGTTTCTCCGACCATGATGTTCCATCATGCTGCAGGTTTTCCCACAAAAAGGGAAGCACAATGTCTGCATCATCCATGAGAGCTGAAGACAGACCTTATCTCCTGCACAGCATCTGTCCTGACAGGATCTTACCCCGCAGCCAGCAGTGATTCTGCAGCTTTTCTGCAGAACATGGATGTTTACTATGTCACGCTGAAATGGTCATCAGTGTGACATAATCATTATCTGATCGCATTTCTGCTTCTTAGCATCAGAACTGAAGTCCAGCTGAGGAAGCATCAGAAAGGAGAAGCTGCAGTGAAAATACAGTCCGGTGCTAAAAATTAAATTAGGAGAGAGTGGAGTCAAACTCTAGTCCTCCAGGGCCCGGGTCCTTTGAGGTGTCTCCCTTGTTCTATACACTTGAATTAAATTTTTACACTTTCTCAAATCGAGCTTTATGGAGCTCTGCTGATGAGTGGGAGTGTAACGATGCCTAAAACTCACAACTCTGACATCACAACAATGAGACGGGACGATGATGTTGCATGTTTTTTTATGACTTACGATTTGAACAAACTTTATGTGGGATTTTAATTGTGTTTCTTGATTAGTCTGAAATGTTTTGTGCAGATTTCCAACAGAAACACAGCTAATGAAAACATTTGTGCCAGAAAAGTTTGAACCTCCTTCTGTTGTGTTCAGAGTTTCTTTAGAGATCACAATGCAGTAAAAACTATTGATCTAAGGATCAATAGTTTTGACTCTCTATCCCTGAAATCAGGAAGCTGAATATCCAAATCTCAAACAATAAATTAATAAACATTTTAACCTTTAACCAGTTTAAAGGTGCTAACAGGAAGAAAGACATCAGTAGCAATGGGATCCCAGATAGCGCACGATGTTAAATCAATGTTGAAAAATAGTTAGAATAGTTGATTTTTGGTTAAAGTCGACAAATGACGATGGATCAACCATCAAATAACCATCCAATCAAACCGTTGAAACTGTGTCATTGAATCAACGTTGTTTTGTGGTTGAAATCTGATGACTGAAATGCGGATGTCTGATCAACATCTGATCAAGGTTGAATCAATGTCAGCCGTTTTCCACACACCTTCCCCTCCTCTCCTCATCAACGCTCTGGGTCAGAGCATTTTATTACAGAGCGGGGGTTATGTTTTAAATGAAGCACTGTAGAGGACAGTTGGTGCTGACTCCTTTCTGTACATTTTCTTTCTTATTCATAACAATTCTCACAATTCTCCCTGCGATATGTTGACACAAAAACATCTACAACTTACTACAAGGAGTGGAGTGGTCCACCCCCACCATTTACATGAGTGGGATGGCCCAACCACACAGCTGCGTTGCTGTTGGCTTGTTGGCAAAAGATGTTAATTCAATGTTGAATTATCACAATGGTTGTATGAATGGTTGAGGTCGACAACTGACGGTGGATCAACTATAAAACAACCATCCAACTCTAGCCAATTAACTAACGTTGAAAATGTGTCATTGAATCAATGTTGATTTATTGTTGATATTCATTGATTGAAATGCCAACATCAATGTGTTTCAGCACTGTTTCAAGCACTGGTCCTCCAGTCACTGCCCAGCAGGTTTTAGCCATTTACCTAATTCAGCACACATGAAATTAATGTCTAATTATCAGGGTTTTACTGAACTGAAAACACGCAGGTCACTTTGATTGAGGACAAGATTTGGGGAAGAACTCGTCATCTAAATGTTCAATCAATGTAAGCTGTTTTTCACACCCCTTAACCCCCACCACCCACCCTCACCTGGACCCATCTACCCCTCAATCTCCTCCCCCTTTCCACTCTACTCCTTGGGCTCCAGGTAAAACAATTAAAATTTTAGGTGAGGGTTTTAAATTTTTACATATTATTAAAGATTTTTTTGGCTCTAGTGGCCTTTATTTGAGAGTTAATTGACAGGAAAGGGGAAAGACATGCAGCAAAGGTTGCCAAGGCCGGTAATCGAGCCTGTGACAGTTGCATCAGGGTCTAAGGCCTTGATATTTGGGTTGTGCTTAACCAACCCCTATGCCACCACAGCATACCCCATTTTAAGTGAGGGTTAATCACATTTTAACTTAAGCGCTATGTGTTGACAACATTGAGTTGTGATTCTGCTTTGTACCCAGATTGCACATGATGTTAATTCAATGTTGAATTGCCATTTTTTGCTAACAAGCCAACAGCAAAGCAGCTGTGGGTTTGGGCCATCTCACTCAAGTAAATAGCAGAGGTGGACCGCTCCACTGCTTGTAGTACGTTGTAGATGTTTTTGTGTCAATATATCACAAACAGTCAGTAGGAATTTTATAAACAAGAAAATGTACAGAAATTAATCATCACTCACTATCCTTTATAGTGGTTAATTTAAAATGTGATAGCCCCCACTCACTAATAAAATGCTCTGACCCAGAGCTCTGATGAGGAGGAGAGGAGGGGAAGGTGTGCTGCAAAACAGCTGACATTGATTCAACATTAATCAGACATTGGCATTTCAGTGATTAAATTTCAACCACAAAACAACATTGAATCAATGACACAATTTCAACATTGGTTACTTGGCCAGAGCTGGATGGTTGTTTGATGGTTTATCCACCATCATTTGTCAAGCTCAACCAAAAACCAATCATTCTGACTATAATTCAATGTTGATTTACCATTGTGTGCAATCTGTGCAGTTTGTTCCACCCCTCATCACCTTCTCATCTCCCCCTAGTCCCTCCCAAGGCTCCCCACACACACCTGGTCCTCCCAACCTTCCCCTCTTTACCCCCTGTCATTGTTTCTTCCCTCCCCCCATCTTGGAGCTCTGGGTCAGAACATTTTATTACTAAGTGGGGGTTAATCATGTTTCAAATTACGCACTACATGTTGAGAACAGTGGGTTGTGATTCCTTTATGTACATTTATATCATATTGTATTATGGCGAGTGTCTTTAAATATTATTACTGACTCTGCATAATGTGTTGACACAAAAACATCTACAAGTCTCTACTAGGAGTTGTACAGTCCAACTCCCCTTTTTACACTAATGGTTTGTCCCAACCAAACAGCCACTTTCCTGCTGGCTTGTTTGCAACCGGCTTTTGAATTGAATTCTCCTCTGAGCAGTTTTATGTTAAGTTTTTCAATATTACTTTGATCTTAAATGTGTTTATTGAAAAATAAGGGAATAGTTTTGTGCCAATCGTAATCCTGGTCATTTTGAGGCAAAACAGATATGTTTAATAATGGAGGTCATGTGTCATTTTGTATTATTTTCATCCTACCCACCACTCTAGGCCTAAGTATGAAATCGTGTGAGATTTTGTGGGATTTGAGTTTTTAAAATAGGGCGGGGCCTATTGTTTGGTCTGAGAGAGCATGTGGTGGACAAGAAAGTGAAAAGCTGGCTGCTCCTGGTGGTCTTTAAATTGTTGATAGTAATCACTTGTTTTTCATTTTTTATTATAAAGTGCTTAGGAACGTGCTTAAATGTGTCTCTGTTCCAGAACAACTGAGTTAGATGATTGCATGACAGTCTGTAGCCATCAAGAAGGGCAGAAGGCTGTTAATAATCCACAGATTCAATCCAGGTGAGGCAGGACGGAAACACTTAAAACAAGTAAGGCAGTGAAACACAGAACTAAACCTGCTAATGACTGATTCAGTCTGTTGATTCTTGGGTTGGTAACTGGTTAAACTGAACTGGACTATTACTTATGTGGGATCTTTATCAGCATATGGACATTTTTGAATGAATTTAATCAACTTATTTGGAAATATTTGTTGTTGATTGAAGATTAAACCAGCTATTTGATGGAAGTTTATTTTGTATAAATTGTAATTTTTCCAACTACAGTATAAATCACCTTTTGCTCTATTTATTTGTCTCTGGTGTGTTAAATAAACCCTGATCCTCCCTGAGTTTTATTTGTTTTCTGATAAACAGCCTTTATTTTAAATATTGATTCCCTCATTTTAACATGGGTGCAGCATCATAAATCCTACACTAGACTGCAGCTTCATAGGTAAATGTAGTTGTATACGTAAACATTAAGATAAATACTAATGAAAGATTAAGATGAATATTTAACAGTGAGTGTAGATGGGGAACTATATGGTTTGTATTTGTTCTCAGACCTGTAACCAGTACACTGCTTAATCTTTTAATATCTTTCAGAACTTTTCAAATGTTTATCTTCTTTCTAACAGGCACCTTTCTCACTTTTATTTTTGTGGTTTTCAGCCGTTGCTCTGCAGTTTGACCAAAAGCTGACTCTTAAGGACCGCAGTAAGACTGTCAAGAAGTGGCTTCATTACACCAGAACGAGAGGAAGACATCGCAAGGAATCACAGTGACGCCAACCAGAGTCTAACTGGGGCTACCATAACTTCTACTGTTTCCCTGGTTCATACAGTACAAAGCTCAACCTCATGGACTCTGTTCTTCTATGGACAATATACTTATTCTGACAGTCAAAAAGGAGTCAAATATGTAGGCCTGTCGCGATAAACGATAAATCGATTAATCGTGCGATTGAAAAAACTTATCGCGATCATTTTAATTATCGCCGATAAATCTTTAGGCAATTAATCGACCAGCAAAATCTGTTATCGCGACAGGCCTACAAATGTTTAAAGATTTGTCCCTCTTTTCTTGAATAGAAGGCTGTATCAAACCTGTGTTGTCATTTTTAAACTTTTGTACACAACTTACACATGATCTGCCAATAATATAGTGTTTAACACCAGTGAAGAAACTTTTAGTGGAATTTTATGTAGACCTCTCAGACTTAAAAATGTACATAAATCCTTAGCTTTCATTCAATATGAAATCAACCCAAATCTGCATGTAGATCCACATTCAGATGAAGGTTGAATCAAGGTTGATTCCTAACTGATTCAATGCAATATCAACACAAATATGCATGTAAATTGACATACAGATTATGGTTGAATCAACATTGATATGTCAGTAATGGTTGAAATCCTAACGTTGATTCAACATACAAGTCACCGACCACTTTCAATGTTGTTTCAGTGTCAGCATTCAATGTTGATTCAATGTTTCTGGCTGACATTGATTCAATGTTGTTTCAATCATTCTGTGCTATCTAGGAATAGAGTTTTCAGAACCTTCACAGACCCAGAATCCACTTCAGATAATCCGGATCTCAGTTACCCGAATCGAGCTGCTCCAACAAATCCAATTTGGTCAGCTGAAGCCTGGCAGGCCCTCATGTCAGCTGCCAGGCATGTCATGTCCATTTTCATTTCTGGCCAGACCAACCTCCATGTTGACGGCTGCACCTGTAAAGATGAATTCTCGGGACATCCTAGTTGACTGCAGAACAAGAAAGGGATCACTTAGGTCAGGATGATCTGAAATACAATCAAAACTTTCTAAAATCAAATAAGGTTTGCTTTGGCTGTCGTTGCTTAAAGCAAAGAACTTCTAGACACGGATGAACTTTGACACTGAGGTTTTAGAGTAAACCCTGCTGAATGAACTCTGAAGAATTAAAACTCTTCCTTTCTAAATCCATCATTAGTTCTGCTGATTTACTGATGTTACTGAATTCCCCACCAGTTTGGACCCTCAGTCTGATGTTCCACTGAAATTGGAGTAGATAGGATTGGGTACTTACAATAAACACAGATTAAAGGTGGTGTCAAAGTTCAAGGTAAAGCCAAAGTTTTGAATCACAACTGGAAGCCATAATTCTCCACGAACGAAAGATGAGCTTGATTGACATTGAACTTAGTTAACCTCACACTGAACAGAAGAGAAGAAAAGAAACTTGCATTTGATAGTTGATTGTTTAGCATGCAAAATAAACTATATCTACCAAACCTATAAGTTTGCTAGGAGCCAGTTTACAAGTACAACTTTACAAAAGTCGCCACTTAAGTTGGTGTAATGAAGTCAGACTTTGTGTCAGTGGGTGACCAGTCAAGAAAGCCACTTACTTGCTGAATTTACAGTTAAAAAACTGGAAACTTTCAAACACTTGTCCTTCCACTTGCTCCTGAAACATGGCAAGAGCTTCGTCTCTCACTGTGGAAAAACAAACAGCTTCATCACATCACAGGAACTCAACAACCAGAAATTACAGCTTTGTTCCCATGTTCCAACTCTAGGTCAACAGGAACCTTACACATGTTCAGGGCGTGGTTGGTGATCCGGACTTTAAGGGCGGTGGGCTCAACGAGTCCAAAAGAGGAAAACATGAAACTGAGGAAGAGGAACGAACGGGTACAGTTGATGGACAGTTCAAGAGTTCCTGTTTGTTCTCGAGTCAAACCGTCTGATTTCTGGCCAGTCTGAAGTTCTGACCAGTCCGAAGTCTCTGGAATCAATCAGGACTGAAGTGGACGACTGCAGCCGCTGATCTGATCCTCCTCAAACCCACGGCTGGAGTTTTATACTCCTGATTCAGCATTTCATCACAGGAGTGATCGTGAGCAGACATGATGGTTGATTCTTTACTTCCCCTGATTGGGTCAAATGTTTCTCCGACCATGATGTTCCATCATGCTGCAGGTTTTCCCACAATTCCCACATCACTGCAAAAACACAAAATCTCACCAAGCAATTTAGTTAAATATCTTAGTACACTTGAAACTAACTTACAAGTAACTTTTCAGCAAGATATAAGAGCTTGTTTTCTGTAAATAATTCTTTGACTCTTTGATTCCATTGGCAGATTGTTTCACTAAAAATATGGGAAAATGTCTCGTTACAAGTGACATAATCTGCTAATCTTATTCACGTGATTTTAATTTTATTTCTTATTTAATGGAAACGGAATATAAATAAAAATTTTCATACATTTTTAATGGAAATGTATCTACAGAGCTCTTCACCCAGCGGACTGGAAACGGATCCATCTTGCCTCAGTTGTTGGCATTAGTTCCCGATTCTCTCTGGAATATCTCAGACACTTGTTTGGTTTGAGTTTAAAGCAGAAAACTGTAGCTAGTTAGTACTGGATTACTTCTGTGGTTTAGCTCCAGCAGGAGAAAGGAGAAGTCACAGTCTGCATGAACATGATTATGTAGTTCTGATCCTTGAAACTGCTCTAAACAATAAGGGAAGCACAATGTCTGCATCATTCATGAGAGCTGAAGAGACCTTATCTCCTGCACAGCATCTGGACTGACAGGATCTTACCCAACAGCCAGCAGTTATTCTGCAGCTTTTCTGCAGAACATGGATGTTTACTATGTCACGCTGAAATGGTCATCAGTGTGACATAATCATTATCTGATCGCATTTCTGCTTCTTAGCATCAGAACTGAAGTCCAGCTGAGGAAGCATCAGAAAGGAGAAGCTGCAGTGAAAATACAGTCTGGTGTTAAAAATTAAATTAGGAGAGAGTGGACTCGAACTCTAGTCCTCCAGGCCCGGGTCCTTTGAGGTGTCTCCCTTGATCTACACACTTGAATTAAATTTTTACACTTTCTCAAATCGAGCTTTATGGAGCTCTGCTGATGAGTGGGAGTGCAACGATGCCTAAAACTCACGACTCTGACATCATAACAATGAGACGGGACGATGGTGTTGCATGTTTTTTTATGACTTATGATTTGAACATCATGTGGGATTTTAATTGTGTTTCTTGATTAGTCTGAAATGTTTTGTGCAAATTTCCAACAGAAACACAGGTAGTGAAAACATTTGTGCCAGAAAAGTTTGAAGCTCCTTCTGTTGTGTCCTCAGTTTCTTTAGAGATCACAATCCAGTAAAAACTATTGATCTCTGAGGATCAATAGTTTTGATTCACTATCCCTGAAATCAGGAAGCTGAACATCCAAATCTCAAACAATAAATTAATAAACAGAAGACATTGGAACATTTTAACCTTTAACCAGTGGAAGAAAGACATCAGTAGCAACGGGACAGTACTAGAACCAGTCCAGTTGTCACTTCCACGTCTCTCCGACCTCAATGATATCTGCCTGAGTTGGTTATGTTTGGTAACTCTTGCATCGCGTGTAGAGGTGAAATTATTCCATCTTAAGGCAGGTAATTGAAGGAATGATACCTGGCTAAATTAACTTAAAAAGTTGTTTTCTATAACTCAAAATCAATTCAAAGCTCAGATACATCTAATCGATGGACAACATATCACTGCATTACTTACTACTGGTTTACTTTTTCTTGGCTGAGAAGTTGAAGCTTCTGCAAAAAGGCTGAACATTCCCAAAAAATTGAGGGTGAATCATAAGCAGTATATAGCAGCTGCTAGTCTTCTCAGGTGTGATAGATTTTTGATCCGGTCCAGTCGAGCACCTTTGGAATGTTCTTGACTAAAAAAGTTTATTTTATTATCTTTACCTTCCATCTTTCAGGACTTAAAGTATCTGCTACTGATGGATCAAGTCCAAGACAGAGATCCAAGACCAATCAGAAGTCTTCTGGTGGCTTTGAGAACCGACAAACAGAACATCATCACTGCACCACATTCTCTATATAATAATAGCAGCATCACAATAAACCAGTGAATAGTAAAAAAATACTTTAATATCATCAGCATACAGACAAAACATCCATTGGCACTGCAGGGAATGCTAAAACACACAGACTAGAGCTGCTTTCAGTGGCTGTCAGAAATTACAAAACTGTTCACCCATGTCTACAGCACGAACAACACTGGACCACGCAGCACCTGAAGGCAGCAGAACAAATTTACAGACAAGTCATGAAGGCAGCATGGACAGAAACGATGACCCTGCAGCAACATCTGGTCCTTAAAGGAGCATTCCAATATTTAGAACATAGCCCTTCAAATTAAAACCTTGCTGGATCAATTGATCCTTTCCAATGGCAGAGGGCCAATCAGACACAGATCAATAAAAATTGTACCAATAAGAAATCTTTGAGTTCGCAGCTCCACCTCTGAGTGAACTCAGGGTAAACAGGTGAAGCGAGTGGCAGCAGCCTGGCAGTGTTGATCAGATTTGGTCCGGATTGGTTCAGTTTGGTATAAGATCTGTTTCCATGGATACCGGAGGTCTCTTAGTGGCTTTCAGTCCAAATGGTGACCCAGTGTTTCTGGATCTTCCGGTTCTGGGTCGAGGTCACTTGTTCCTGGATCAGGAAACCATCATCATCGACATGCTGCTCGGTGTTACCCATAATCCTCCTCTGCTGGAGCACCGCCGTCTGCCACGCCTCAGGACGCACAAAGAACTGACACTGCAGAAAAAAACAAAACAGAAACAGTGTTTCCACTCCACCACAGCGGACAGGTGGGCAGGTGAGCAGACTGACTGGTGAACAGGTAAGTAGGCGGACAGGTGAATGGGTCAGGATTAGGGCAGGTGAATGTGCAGGTGTGCGAATCAGAGACCAAACAGACGCTTTATGGTGAACATATTCTCTGATTGGTTAAAAACATCTAATGATGGGCGTGGCCATATCTGCAGACAGATACTAACCAAAACATGGCTGCTAAATTTGATAAAGTATAAATTCTAAAGAAAGAGACAGACAGAAAACTAGGAAGAAAGACGGAGGTTAGTTCCTAATTAGCAAGCGGTACTAACCCATCTATAAAGCAGGCAGTAAGAACCACAAAGCCACATCTTGGCAACTATCTGTACAGTCAGTAAGCAGGCAGTAACCAGATCATAAGGACTCTAAGTTGTTCAGTGTTAAAGCAGAGCTTTCTTGCAGCAGTCAGTAAGTGGCAAACAGTCGGGCTGTGGTCCTTGCAGCAGGAGCAACCTGCAGCAGCTCATGTAGTCAGTAATCAGCCAGTAAACAAAATGTAAGCAGGCAGCAAACAGTTGTTGGTCCTTTAAGCAGGGCTTTCTAGTAGCAGTCAATAACCAGACCGTTAGCAGTCAGTAAGCAGCCGGTCAGTGGTCCTTACAGCAGGCCTCTGCTGCGGTAACCAGTGCAGTCAGTAAGCAGCCGGTCAGTGGTCCTTACAGCAGGCCTCTTCTGCAGCAGCCTGCCTGGCCTCAGAGCTCCTCGGTCAGCTTGTCCATGTCAGACGGTTGGCTCTTCATGCGGGCCCTTTGGGTCTTGGCCTCGTACATCTCCCTGGTGCTGGCTCTCTTGAAGAAGCCACACTGAACAGCAGGGGGCAACATAACAATTTACCAACCGGGGCGAGCGACGCCATGGGGATGGACATGATGAGAATGTCTCATGTGGTGGATCCTGAAAACCAGCGTCGGGCTTCACAAACCTTCCAGAGCAGAACGCAGATCAGAGCCAGCAGCAGAACTCCAGCCAGGACTGACACCACTATGATCCACCAGGGGGCGTCAGAGTTCAGCTGCAGCTCAAACTCTGGGTAAATGTTGACCTCGATCTGCAGACAGGAAGCAGAGACTCAGGGACTTTGCAGCAGGCCGTCAGGCCGCGATGGGAGCAGCAGGGTGTTACCAGTGAGGGGGACGACTTCATGGTGACGGAGCTCTTTGTGGTCTTCAACTTCAAAGTGGCCTGACCTTGAACCAACACACTGCTAGCATCTCTGTAGTCCTGAAACACAACGGGAGGCTTTCTACTCAATGGACACTAGAGGGCACTGCAGCACAGTGAAGCTCACATCTACAGTTCACATGCTAATATTCTTTAGTGGACCATTTTACTGTATTTACTTGTTTGAGTTTAGGGTTGGTATGGATTGGACAGGAAGTGACCATGACTCTGGCTGAACTGTTGAAGCTGGTGAGTGTTGCACATTTATGCTAATCTGCTAATGTTTAATTTAGCAAACTTTCATTTATCTTTCACAAAATTTCAATGCTAGACATTTATATTCATGCTTTTATTTTGAAATAAGTGAAGCCTGTTTACGCAGTTTCCTCTCCTCGTGTTTGCTCTCTTTTTTCTCCATTAACTTCATTTCAAGCAAGAAACATAAAGGAAGAAAATAAAAACCAATAGAGAACAAGCCATAACGATATAAGCAAGTTATAAGTGTTTATTTAGAACTCATTAGCATTAGCTTCCACTAAATACCATGTAGCACTTTAGCATTAGCAGGATTTATGGTTAGCGCTATTGACATTTTAACTAGCGGTGGAACCTGACAGATGATCCCCGTTCTGGGTGATGGTACCTCAATCATGGTGGAGTTCCACAGCCGGCTCTTCACCGTCAGCGTTGCAGAGTTGTTCATGTTGAGCAGAGGACATGAGAACTTCACACACCTGGCCCCACTGCTGCAGTCCTGCAACACATCAGGATGATCACTTTTCTTTTGGAGTCCGTTGACCTGAACCAGCTAAACCATTAACCTCCATCAGAAGGTTCTCTCTGTTTAGCCTTCAGCGCTAACCACTTTTTCTGAAGTCTGGCTTTCTAGCTGAAGCTACAATGTTCAATATGTCAAAGTGGAAACCTTCACTTTGTGGACATGTTAAACTGTCCGTTGTCAAGTCTCTACCAGTTTAAAGGTCTTCCTCTGTCTCTGCATGCTGAGGACTGGGACAGTTTTCTCTTGTTGTTTCCTTTCCTCCTCTCCCTTCATCCCCAGACTCCTCCTCATCATCCTCTCATCGTCGGACATCTGAACAAACAAACATACGTCAAGCATTTATTCTGACTGTTATTTTGAAAACAGTGTCTGAGGCAGGTGTTGCCATGGTTACCACAAGCTTCAAAGGGTTGATGATGTCGCCGTGTGTACATTGACGATTCGAGGTGCCTTCCAAGCTGATGTCCGTCAGGTACAGCAGCCACTTTCCGTTCGTCACCTCCTTCGGCCAATCGAACTCGACCTCCAGGTCGCCAAGGTGACCTAGAGGCTTTCCCTGGACGTGAACCTGTTGGAGAACACCTGGTTACACCTGTCCTGTCTCCGGTTTGGAGCAGTCTGGATCATACACACAAACCTGAAAGGTGAAGACCACCGGACTGCCCACGTCCTCCGTGCTCTTCATGGCGCCCTCACCAACCACATGACCACCGAAGAAGACTGAACCCGGCTTGGTTCTAAACAGCCAATCAGAGGACAGCTTCAATTAAACTACTTAATTATTTACTTTGTTCCAACAGAACAAAACTTGCCACTCTATGATCCATTAAAAGTAAAAAATAATTCACCTGTTAAGTTTAAGGCCACTAGATGGCGCTCTATCACTAACCTTTAGTGAGGTTTGTTTTTACTTCACGAAGCAACATTGTGTCAACCTACTGAAAGCAGAATGGTGCCTGTTTTCCTACCATCTGTTCATCAGTAAACTGAATCAGTTCTTACAGAGTGAGAGTCGCCTGCAGTGAATACTCCACCAGCAAGGAGACGAAGACTGGAGACAGATCTGACTGGTTGCTGAGCCTGAAGACACAGAGACACACATCAGCATCCAGCGGTACAAACTCAGACCGAGACGTGTGAGTGGATGCCCTACGTGGACAGGACCAGCTGAGACTGGATTTCTTTGGTGTCCAAAGCGATTGCAGATGGCTCAAATTTAATGAACATCTCAATCTGGAACACAGGAGCAGAGAGTACAGACAGATTGAGACGCTACAGCTGGAACGCCACATGCAGGAACGGGCATTTACCTTCTGGTTGCTTCTGAAGGGATTCCCCAACTGACAGAGAAGAGTGGCCCCTTCAACAGAACATTCAATGGCTCCTGAGCTGCCCCCCTGAAACAAACAGAAACACAACAAAAAAATAAAGACCCAGAGCCTTCAGGGTTCACTCGAGTCAACCGTGGTTTCAGTAGGCAACTAAATTCCAGTGCTGAAGCATCCAAGAAATGTTCTGGGCGTGATTGATCAGATTAATACCCAATTAACTCAAGATTAATTTGGAAATCAACTTTTTAGTGACAGAACTCTCTTTAGGAGTCAAACCAAACCCATTCCTTCTATTGTACTGGAAGATTCAGGGAGTTTTCAGCCTTGATACTTTGGTATACTTGGCTCGATTGAGGATCAAAGTGGGAACATTCATAACATTTTCAGCTACACTTTCAAATGGTGCCTGTTCCTGTAGTGGTGCTGAATCAAAACCAATAAAGGAAAAGTGTGAGGGATTTACCCCCTCCCTAATAGGGGCTGTTTTCTGTGTATTTTATATTCTGGTTTGTTTGGGTGGATGTATTGTTTGGGGAGGTTGTTTTATTTGTTTACTTAATCATCTTCATCTCTTTGAGGTCACCGGGTCATGCATTGCCATGGAAGCGCGCCCATGAGCAGTGCTGACAAGGACCTGGTGTTGCCAATCAGCCTCATTGGGAGAATCCATTTCCTGAGAGGGAGGAGAGATGTATTTTGGATTTTGTTTGGGCCAGATTGTTTTTGTTTCTAGTTTTGCTTGAGTTAATTATATTTGAAGACATTTTTTTTGTTAGGAATATTATTTGGTGCAAATGTTTGTTCATTGTTTTTGGAAATGTAAATGTCTCCACCCCTCTACCCTTTGTGGAGGCCAATCTTTAAAAACCAGGTGATCCAGATGAGAGGAAGACTTTTTCCCTCTTCCTTTTGTGACCTGTTTGCCATTCTGTATGCTGAACTGAACTGAACTAAAGATAAAGAAAAAAATATTGAATACTCTACACCTGCTGGCTCCAGTCTGTTTTCCTCTTGGGTCGCAAACTAACAAAAAGACACAAACAGCTCCTAAAAGACATGAGCCCAACTTCCTTCTTCACGTGATATTAAAAACGGAGTGGTTCAGATTTAAGCGGTTGTACAATTTCCCTTTTGACTTTGGTAAAAAGCCTTGAGCTATTTCATCAGCTAGCGCTAGACGCATGTATGTTTTAGTTGTATTTACCCATAATGCCTTGCGCTATATTCTGCTCCCTCCTTTTGGAGCGGTCTCCTGTCCTTTTGCCATTCGAATCGCATCAGAGTTCACTTCAACCTGACTGATATCTAGGTTTGATCGCACATTCAAGACATTCTGAGTAAATGAACTGGAGTTGGATTAATGCAGACTAAACAGGACTGGTGTGAATCCACTGTAAATTTTCACCACAGGAATTAAAAATCTCATCTTCATTGCCTTTTTGTGGACTCCAGAGTAAACTAGCGACGGCGGGACGCTGATGTTGAGGACAGTGTTGTGGGCATCTTCTGCCAGTCGACCTGGTGACGCCGTGTTGCTGACGTTGACCTCCAGAAATAACCTCCTGATGCTGCTGTTGTAGTTCAGCAGTTGGTTTCCATCCTGCCTGGAAAGAAACGGATCAACAACAGGACATCAAGAACCTGATGTGGCTGGAGGAGTTTTTAGGCCCTGGCTGCAGGACGGACTCCAGCTGGTGGTTGTCATAACTTCTTCATCTTTACCCCACCTGTATTTGTCTCAATGGTAACCGGTTCTGATCAGATCAATATTTTGACGTGATCCGATCAGCTGTGTCACTCACATGGGGAAGGGTTTGTGGTCCTCATCTGTGAACCGGGCCACCATCTGAAGGTTACTTTGACAGACGTTATCAGACCCACAGGCCTTCTCGATGTGGATCTGAATGATGAAGAAAAGCAAAAATCAAACAGTGTTTCAAAAGATATTTCTTTTAAAGCAACCAGATCTGACCAGGGTTTTGATGAGTGGAGGAGTCGGGCTTAGGATGGGGAAGCGCTTCAGATTCTGAACAACATTGCTTCTGTTGGGAAGTTTCTCATTTAGAGAGACGTTCAGGGAGAACACCAGTGGCTCCACCACGTTTTGGATGGTACTCTGCAGAACACAGATAAACAGAACATTTTATTTAGTTTACCAGGACATTGGTCAGGTTTTCCAGCTGATAAAGAGATAAACACAGCAGATGTAGAAGTAAAGTAGTCAGAAATCAACCTATACCTCCTGAAAGTCCAGCATCAACCAACCACTTAAAAATGGGATCCGAGTTTCTAGCAGCTTTTTGTTTTTGTTTAAACTCTGGAGAACAAGAATGTGGACTCTGTCACCAGCAGACTGATTAACACGTCACAGCGACGTTTGTCACAATCTATTGGACTTATCTCTACCAGCAGAACTTCCTCTGACCCGATTGTAGCCAGAATTTCACAGATATCAAACGCAAGTGACAGAACTCCAGAAAGAAAGATAAAAAATGCTCTGATTGATTGAAAAAGCATTTAACTATAGCTAGGAACTTTGACATGTTAACTTTGATTAATTAATTACATTGATATTAAGTTGTTAAACATTTCAACGCAATTAATCACAATTTCATTTTTTTCACTCAAAAATCCCGAGCCGGAACCTTTGCATCGTGTTTCTGCTACTGCCGTAAATCTGACGCACAAGTAACGTCCGCTAACAACAAAGCCACTTCTCTCGACTTACTGGGGATTCATTTTTGCTTCAAGAAACGATCTGATGTGACGATGGGCAAGATTATCGATATGTGAATATTGCGCTAAAAGCAGTTAGCATATCAGCGAAGCCTAAACTAGCATCGCAATGCTAACATGATGTAGCAGCACAGACATGTCAGCATCCACATCTACTTTTCTACTGGCATTTTTTTCAAATGATCAGCACTTAAAAGCTGAATGGTATAATAGCTCTTCATTTGAAGCTGTTGGTTTCTATAACCTAAATAAAAACCAACAAAACGTCTTTGTTGCTGAACTCATATGTTTATTTATTCAATAATTTAGCAACAAAAAGGGTTTTTGAATTGGAAAAGTTGCTCATTTTGTTGATGTGTCATTTATATTTTAAAATATGAGCCATTGCGATTAACTGATTACAGACCTTCAGTTGGCTCAGTTAAAGATTATAAGGTGTTTTATATATAAGGTGTGCGATGAGCTCAGGTGCCTGCAGGTGGCGCTCTACCTATGTTTGCATATCTCACCAGCAGTCCGGCTTTCAGGGTTTTACACTTTCCATTCCCCACAGACAGGATGCTAGAGTACGAGCTCTGTCTGTTGTCATGGAAACGGAGGCGGGACGAGAGACTTGTGATGTCACCAGTCACAGTAAAGTTGACAGCTGTGAGAAAAAAACAAAAAACAAATCAGAAAACAACTAAAGTTACAATTTAAAACAAGACTTCAAGTTTGTGGACATTAGAAAAAAATGGCCACATTCTGCATTTCTTTTTTTTTAACTATGGTACTTAAGTCTTTTTATCCAATATTATAAGTACATTAGAAGATGCAATTAAACAAGTAATTCAGTTTCTTTTGAAAAATATTTAATGAAATAAAATGCAATAAAATAGTATTTCTTGTGGGTACGATTGATCTTTTATAGTAAAGGCTGTATGTGCAGCTAAAAAATCCTTTAAACATCAACATGTGAGACGCTCTGCCCTTTGTGCTTCACATTACATCAGTCCAGTGTAGACGTATTTTGCATTGATTAAAAAGTGCATTTTAATGGTGCTTAAAAGTTTATTCTTTTTTTCTTTTACAGAATTTGAACCCAGTGAAGTTTAAACTAGGCCAGTTGAGTAGTTCTGGGTAAAACATATTTACAACCAAGCCTTTCTTTTTTTACATGTAGAACATACACAGTCCAGTCACATTAATGTGACCATCTGTCAAAAGCCAGAATAACCACCTTTCGCAGAGCGAACTGCTACGAGACGTGCAGGAAGAGAGTCACTTAGGTCCCTGAAGGTCTTCTCTGGGATGTTGAGCCATGCCGACTCTAATGCCGTGGCCAGCTGCGCTAGATTACGCGGTTGAGGATCCATGGCGCGAACAACTCGATCGAGATGGTCCCACAGATGCTCGATTGGGTTTAAGTCAGGTGAGTTTGCTGGCCAGGGGAGGACGGTAAACTCATCCTGGTGCTCTTCGAACCACGCACGTACACTGGCAGCTGTATGGCACCTCGCATTGTCCTGCTGGAAGATGCCATCATCCTGAGGAAAAACAATGCGCATGTAGGGGTGGACATGGTCCGCAAGGACAGATGCGTACTTGTATTGATCCATCGTGCCTTCCACAATAATCAGTGAACCCAGAGAATGCCAGGAAAACATTCCCCAGACCATAATGCTCCTGCCTCCAGCTTGGACCGTTCCTGCAATGGTTGCAGGGTGGTTCCTTTCAGAGGTTTCACGCCTTATACGCCAACGTCCATCTGTCCGATGGAGCATAAAACGCGATTCATCTGAAAACGCTACCTGTCGCCACTCAGTGGACGTCCAGCTGCTGTACTGGCGTGCAAATTCTAGCCTTCGTCGTCGATGAACACCAGTCAGCATAGGTGCACGAACCAGGCGTCCGCTTCGGAGGCCCAGACGCAGCAATGTTCGCTGAATAGTGGTTTGGGAGACACTTGTGGTAGCCCCTTGGTTCATTTTAGTGGTCAGTTGCTCAACGGTAGCCCGTCTATCTGCCCGAACGCATCTCCGCAACCGTCGTTCGCCTCTGTCATCTATGGCCCGTGGTGCACCACATTTGCCACGTCGTTGATTTTGGACAGTCCCATTTTGCCATGCACGGTACACTTTTACCACGGCGGCACGCGAACAGTTCACAAACTCAGCCGTTTCGGAAATGCTTCCACCCTTGGCCCGAAAGCCAATGATCATGCCCTTTTGGACGTCGGATAAATCGCTGCGTTTCTGCATTACGCCAACGATTGAAATGTTTTCCGAAGCCCACACACACCCTTTATATACGCTCAACTGCACTGTGCTGCCACCTGCCTTCTGTGATTGGTTATTTAACTCTGAAGTGGAAAGTACGTGGTGGTCACATTAATGTGACTGGACTGTGTATATATTGTTTGTACAATTTTGGCTTAATTACTTCTGTGAGTATATTGTTCTTTCAGGTAGTGGTCTTTTTTGTGTTAATTAAAGATTACTAAATTAGTTGCTGATTCAGTAACAGATTAATCGCTTCATAAACTTTCTCCAACATTTCAGGAACAGGTTTGTGATGATCTATGAGTTTTCCAGGACGACAGGCTAAGGCGACAGCAACGCAGATGAAATCTCACTCAGAAGAACAAAACAGAAGCCAACATGTTGGGATCAAATCCTAAAAAGAACAATAGTTGATAAACCCAACCAACTGTCCCAGATGTTTGGTGTGTTTCTGCCTTGGTCTGAAGAAGTTTATGTGATTTATCAGGTTTAATACTACTGGGAACATTTAGAGGCTGTTTCTCACTGAGACAACCAGGGGAAGTTAAGTCCAGAACATTTTCCTGATCTTCATGTGACAAAGTGTCTAATAATCTAATTAGTCCGAGAATTACGCCGTTTATTCCATCTAAATCAGATTAACTAACCCAAAACTTCAGATGAGAAACTTCAGAAAATCAAGATGAAGCAAGAATATTAAAAATGATTCGACTTTAAACAAAATGTGCATGAGGTGACAGTTTTACTCTCAGATGATGATCACTCCACCTCATCTACAACCGGTTTATTCACCTCATGAAGAGGGTCACCTTGACTCTGATTGGTCGGATTAACGACAGCGCACACACACTCTCACAGACCTCAGCGGAGGGAGTGAATGTGTGTGTGTGTGTGTGTGTGTGTGTGGTGTGTCAGATGGAATAATATCCGATTGTTTAATGCGATTTATCATCCACAGAAACACCGGGACACTCAAGGACACGCCATGATGTCATCTGCCGTGTGGGCGGTGCAGGTGTTGTCATGGCAACAGGGTGACCTTTCCTCAGATTGGACAAATTAACACAATGAGGACATGCAGCTCATCAGATATGCTGATTAACAGCAGGGACTGATTAGCAACATGTGCAGGAAGCAGCTGTCATTAACTGAGCTTGTTGCATCTCCAGCTGCAGGAGACACTCCAGTTCGACTCCACCAACGTGGCGATGAGGGTCAGTCGGACCTGCTGAGTTTGACCTTGGAGCCAGAAGCATCCAGGTGAAACAGCAGCAGGAGAACGAAAGCCTCTGGAGAAGCACAGAGGACGTCTCAGGAACCTGCAAACCAATGCATCTCAACATTTACAGGAAATAGAGAAACTTTGGGATTCAGGATCACAAGAAAGATTGAATTATATAACTGTCTGTCTTTGTAACTAAGTATTATTTTAGAAATTGATTATTCTATTTATTTGGATGATTAACTGATAAATGTACACATTCTGGTAAGTTTTTGAGGTTTACCACTTAAGCCTCACAATTTTAACTACCGTAATTAGATTTACTTGCTTTTCCTCACTTCCTCAACATTTTAATTAGGGATGAAATGGTTAATCAGGTTAATCACGATTAATCAAGGATTGAAATAATTGTCAACTAATTTAGAAATCAATTAATTGGAGTATTAAAACAAAAAAAAAAACATTTGCTGAAAGAACAACACGTCAAAGCAGTAATTGAAGTAATGTAATGAAAACTACAAAACATAATCAATGGATAACTGAAAATTAACCAGTTAATCAGAAAAATTTACACATTCTGTAGATTTTTAATTTTACAACATAGGACTTTTAATGCAATATTAGAAATAAATTAAAAAATGCAAACAATTCAGTTCTTTTTTTAAATTATAAAATAAACTTTTTGGTGAGTAGAACATATTTACAGACAAGGTTTTTTTTTAATCTTAAATGCAAAATGTATATATGTTTTGTACAGTTTTGAATTAAATAATTTTCTGAGTATGCTGCTGTTTTAGCAAATTTCCAATTTGTTAACTTTAACTAAATATGACAATTATTATTTCAACAATCAATAAATCACAAATGACTGTTTCAGCATATAGTTCTACTTTTTTAAAACCTTCATATTGCTCATCACAAATAAACTGCAAACTCACAGATGCTGCTGATGTTTTCTCCAGCGTTGAACTTGAAGAAGAAGCAAACCTCCACCTTGATACTGAGAGACAGACCTTGTTAATGATAATCACCACAATAATAACAATGAAGGCAAACTTGAACAGTTTCCTCTGATTCTCACTCGGTCTTATTTCGGGCGACCACACCTGGAGAAACTCTTAACGTGGTGTTCAGCCTGATGACAGGGCGAGATCTGAGGAACCAGCAGAAAATTGAGACCCTCAGCTCAAGCAGGTAAAGCTCTGTGTTAGAGAAGCTCTCCTTCAGTACCTGAGGAGGGCGACGGTATCATCCAGAGAGCCGACCAGCAGGTCTGGGTAGTGGTTTCCATCGACATCCACACCAGCAGCCAGGGAATAACCGAACGTCCTGAACCCAGGAGATACAGAACGTCCTTCGATCATCTGAGGGGGACAGGTGAAGGGTTTCAGTATCGATACAATCCTGGGGTCTGAGTTTCTTTCTGGCATATACCGTATTTTCCGCACTATAAGGCGCACCTAAAAACCTTCAATTTCCTCAAAAGCCGACAGTGCGCCTTATTAATCCGGTGCGCCTTATATATGGACCAATATTGAGCCACAACAGGTCTAGCAACTACGGGAAGCAGCCGCCGACTTCTTTTTCCCCTGTAGAATAAGAAGTGCGCGGTGCATGCTGGGATTGTTGTCAGAATGCTGATTTGTTAATATATTTAAACCCGGGGGGGGGGGGGGGGGGGGAGAGAGAGAGACAGAGGTTGGTCTGTGTTACCCAGAAAGCAGTTGGGCACAATATCACAACGCCAACACCGTGAGTGAAACAACTACTGGGGCAGATACTATATAAAGTACTAGGGGACCACTTCTTTACAAATGTGGGGGTGTAATAATAGAGTACGGAACAAATTGGCAACCCAAACTGAAGCGTCTATTCAATGCGCCTTATAATGCGGTGCGCCTTATATATGAAAAAAGTTTTAAAATAGGCCATTTGTTGAAGGTGCGCCTTATAGTGCGGAAAATACGGTACCCATATGTTTGGGATTATAATCTGGTTCAGGGGATAAGGGAAGTCACCTGACTGGTTTGGGATTGAGGTAAAACCTTCTCTTATCTCCTCTAGATGGAGATAAGTGGAGTTGCCCATGGAGAGCATTGTTTGTTTGATACCTGACTTGGTTTGGCAGAGATTCCCTCTTTGCTCCCAGTCCAGATCATCACACATCCAGTATCGTGAAAAGGAGCTCCCACTGCAAAGTCTGAGACACAACATCACATCACATCACCCCGACTGATTACTGATTATTAGATGTCAGCATTGTGCTGCTGCCTCACCCTGGTAGCCATCTTGGTTGAGGTCCCCTGCTGCAGCAACAGCCATTCCAAAAGCAGAGCCTGCTGAACCCATCAGAACCACGGTGGGTTCAGAGTGGAACCTCCCTCCTGCGTTCATGTAAACATAAACTGCCCCACCCACCTCCTGCTGGTGGTTGAAGTAAAAAGGAGCGCCCACCAGCAGGTCTTTCCACCTGCAGGCCAAAAAACCAAACAGGAAGTTGTCATCAACCGGATCAGAATGCAGGTTTTGGGTCTGTCATTGCTGTATCAAGAATATTTCTCACCCATCGCTGTTGAGGTCTACGGCTACCACCACGTTACCAAAGTATGAGCCAACCTGCTGACCTCGCAGAGTCTGCTGAATCACCAGATCATTGGACCGCTTGACCGCCAGCATCACAGAACCACGGGCGTCCATTTTATTGTCTCTGGGAGCCCCTGTTCACAAACACATCAACACATTGGTCAGAACATCAACAGACCCCAGGAGCTGATGAGGAATGAAGGTTGGCTTCACCTGCTACGATGGTTTGACTCTCTGCAGAGAGAAGGTGGAGAGCCTGAGTGACCGAGTATCCTGCAGGAACACAGTTTAGTTTTTAAGATGCTTCAAATTGAGAGCAGCTGCAGTTTGATGTGTTTGACTGGCTATCACTAGCATAAACATCACAGATCACCAATTCAAGGTTCTCAGTTCACCTTCTGACCTTCCCTGATGCTCATCAGAGGTGATCCTGAGAAAGAAGGAAGCTCAGATCAGATTCTTAGGAGAAGAGTCAGTGAAAGAGAAAGCTCACCTAAATAAATGTTCCTATAACTTGAGTTCTTGTAGTCAAAGGAGTTCTTTGTCGAAATAAGTTCATTGTTCGGATCCATCCAGAAGGCATAAACATTTCCTGGAACACACACATTAAAAAGTAAATAACACTGGAGAAAAGAAACGCATGAAACAAGAAAGGAATTGTATTTCTCATTTGAAAAATTGCTTCAAACTTCTGCAGAGACCAGAACACATCCTCTATATCTGTACATGCCTCTGATTCAAACTTCAATGTATCTTAATTGCGACAAACCAATTTAGTTTCTATAAAACTTAAACAGCTCAAGGCCATTATCTCCAACTTGGAGGTGCTGATTCTTATTCCAGCTGCTTCACACTCAACTGGGAAATGGTCCAGTGAAAGCTGCAGCTCATGAGCTGATGAAGCCAACAGAACCACATCATTTGCAACATGCAGAGACCCAAAAGGCCACCAGAGCAGTTAACCTCAACACCTTGGCTGTGTTCCTGAACCAAATCAGGGACAAAGGGAAACCCTGACGGAGTCCAGCTCTTGTGTTGTGGACATGACTCAGTGTATAATAACGTCACTAGCTATAGCGGCTAACAGGCGGCGTCCCGGTATTTATCAATGGATCTGAATGGTTGTGGACGTGGAAACCTGGAGGTGAGGAAGTAACCAGACATGTGATGGTGACATCATAGAGGGGCGGGACTGAACAGAACAGGTACCCCGCCAACTGTAGCTCCCAGGTGAGCCAAAGATGGCGTCGGTGTGCGTGATGAAGGCGGAGATTCCAAAAGTACACATGCCCTCACCAGTGTGATCCTTCCTGTAACTAAACACACACACACAGGTACAACAGGTAAGTGTAGCCTCTCCCACATACTCAACATGGAGTCACGTGACCTACTCGCAGGGCTGCTGTATTTGCTCCCAGTTTAGCGGCTCTTCATCACCACGTGGACCGTTTCTATGGAGATAGCACCGGCCAATTAGCTTTCTATCTCCCTGGTACACCTTAACGAACCGGTGCCCACATGCCTGCCAAGACACATGGTTCACGTTAAATTATTACAATTTGTGGTCAACAAACATTTAATTACAGCAGAATGTTTGGTTGAAATAATCAGCCAATGAGAGCAGAGCCTCACCAGGACCCTCCCTCCAGGTCGGCCCTGACTGGCTACTGTGACGCCCAACCACATGTCCTCCAGCTGGTCCTCAGTGGGGTCCAGGTCTGCAACAGCACAAAGACAGAAAACTGGTATAAAGGACTCCAATGAGAAAGATTGAGGAATTTGACTAGGCCGTTGCAACCCGTTTGATTCTTTCATTTATCAGCCATTCTGTTGGAGATTTGAGTTTGGGACCATTGTTCTGTCGATGACTCTGGTTGGACAAACCTTCAGCTGTTGGACATTTGATTCTAGAATATTTAGGCATAAAGAGGAGTTAATGGTTCAATCAGGTTCCCAAATTTACTTAGAACAAGACGTTTTCCTATATTATAAGTGACATAGTCTGCTAGTGAATAATGAATATTTTTATCAATATTATCAATTATTAGCTCAGAAAAACTCTCCTATCTTGCTAACATGTTAGTTATAAGTTAGTTCTGTCTTATTTCAAATGGAAAAAGATGTTTGCTAGACTACACTTCTTGGTAAGAGTTCATGTTTTGCAGCGTATTCCTATTCCCTGTGGCATAGTATCTACTGTATATCATCAGTCATCATGCACCAGCTGTCATGCATTAAGTCTATTTGTTTTTATTTTGGTGTGTTAAATTTTACCTCTGGGTTATTTTTACAGCGTGTCCTGAATATGTCCCACTCAGGATCTTAATAATAGGAGTGTGGTTGTGTTGTTCTGAAACAGACAGCAGCTGTCACAGCTCAATGACTGATGGACTACCCATAATGCACCAAGATGGCGATAAGATCACAGGCGGCAACGAATCAGTCAGCTAATGAACTGAAAGTCCAGAGCCAAGCAGCTCAAATGGGTTGTTTTCTTCACGAGTCATGGCTGTCAGGCTGATGGGATGATTCACCTAGCATGGAGGAGCTACCATTCAATGCTTTAACTCTCTTGTTACTTTCTTAAGATGTATTAAAACTACAGTTAATAACTGGGCCGATGTCACTTCAGTCCAATGTTCTGCCAGGACGTCTTGGATCAAGTCATCCACGTTTGTTCTACCACCCACACTGAAAAACCAAGAAATCTTCAGTATTTTTCATCTAGTTTCTTGTATTTATATTGAAATGAGACAAAAATAATTTAAAAGTAACTTTTTCAGTAACCAAATAAACTTGTTTTAAGTCAGAAGATCTTGACTATAGATAATAAAAAAAGTTTTGGTTCCACTGGCAGAATTTTTTTCACTTAAAACAGGAAAATGTCTTTTTAGAAGTAAAATAAATCCAAACTAAAACAATAAAACTAATACATTGTAATCTATATTCAAGAATTATTGACCTAAAACATGATGAATAGTTATTTTGAAGTTATTTTTGTTGTATTTCATGTGTACTAAATTAAGATTGTGTGTGGGTTTGGTTTGACTTTATTTAAAGTAGTGTACTTTTGCAGTGTACTGTAGCACTGTTTTGCAGACAAAAGTCTTGAAAAGCCTCTGCAGTGGGAGCTGTGTGTCAAACCAAAGTTCACTTCAGACTGAACTCCAAAATCCAGAAACCTCCTCTAAGAATAACCAGGATGTCCAGATCCCCGGATCAAAACCGTTATTCAGGATTTGTTGCTATAAAACTGAACGTTTTGGAGATCCTGAAGGATCTTTATGTCCGTATCATGTGGCCTTATGTGGTCTAAGCTTAATTTGCTCCTTTATTTTAGTTGTTGTTTTTCTGAGAAAGGCCAGTAAGGGTCAAACTTTCACCTTATTGCCAAAGTTCGGTTCTCCACTCTACTGGGAATTTGGGAACCAGTTTTCATGAACAAACTGTTGGCCAACGGAGGCTTCAGAGTCTCAGGAAGACAGGAAGTAGAATGACACGTTAAGAGGGGGAACTTACTTTGATCTATGAATTTTATCCTACTGCACTCTGATGGGTTAGCCGTGACCGGGCAGCTGTACACGCCTCCTGTCCGATTGGCTGGAACGTGAGGCTCCGCCTTCTCCCTGGGAGCGCCGACCAATAGCCTGTCAGGAACAGAGGTAGGCAGGGTTACCTGTTAACTGATTCTTATTTTTCACATGTTGATGTTAGAAGTCTTTTTTTTTGCTGCAAATGCATCTTGTACTACAAACAGTCAAGCACCAACTAAAGGAATAGTAAAGTATTTTATTTATTTTGAACAGACAAAAAGTAAAAATGCTTTTCAGACAGAAAATGTAGTATTTTCTGATTTAAAAAAGGAATTTAATTGTTTATTTTAACATAAAGGGACAGTAGTTGTTGCATTTTAGGCAGGAAAATGTAAATTTTCTTGTTTAAAAAATAATTTCATTATTTGCTTAGTTGCATATTTTATATTTCTAATGTTGCATCCAAAGGATGAAGTGGTTAAATAAAAAATCTGCCGAATATGCTAATTTTTTAAAAATGCAATTAATCGATTAATCGCAAGGAATATTTGGACGATTAATCAATTATTCTGACGATTAATTGAGTAATCACCAGATTAATTAATCAATTTGGGCATTAATTGTCAGATAGCTAATTGATTAATCAATTACTGAAGTAATTGTTAGTTGCAGCCCTGGTGTTACATGTTTGGTGTTAAAGGAACAATGTTTTCAGTCCTAAATGTCTTCCTGATCTTGATTAATGGCAGTCATGGTTCTCCAGGTTTCCAAGAATCACAACCTGAGCTTCCCATTGGAGGTCACTGATGCTTAAACTGACTGTTTTTATATTTGAGTCACATTTCTTTTGAGTCTCAGGATAAATGGAGCCTGAAGGACAGACGGGACACCCAATAACACAATGACAGACTGAGGACAAGTGTCTCCCTCTGATTAGCTGAAGTCATGTGACATAAATCAGATGGAGGACAACAAACTGTTTGGAGGTCAGTGTGAGTCAAGCGTGACCGGATAGGATCCATCCTGACTGCTCTGGACTGGAAACACTGGAACAATGAGTCCAACCAGCTGGGAAGTCATTTAAAGGGGACCTGTTGTGCTTCCTTGAACAGGTTAGGGCAGGTTTAAGATGTAAACAAAACATGTTTACTACATCTTTTGCACAAAATTATTCTTAGAAAATGAGATTTTAGTGTGATCAGCTATGAGTTATACACCGGTACATCTCTGAAAAGCAGAAGTGGAGCCTCCTGCATAACCAACAAGAATGCAGCTAGTGGTTTCCACATGATAAGTCAACAACAAAACACGTCTATTCCAGCAGCCATTGTACAGCACATACAGCGGTAAAACCAGCTGAACAAATGTACTGGCGCTCCACTTGAGTTGCTAGGTAACAGTGCAGTGCCTGTTTATTTGTCTCATTACATTCTGGAGGTTTTTGAAACGGCTCAATTTGGGAAACGCCAAAAAACTAACTTCATCCATCCATTTTCTTGACACCCTTGTCCCTTGGTGGGGCCGGGGGGGTTGCTGGTGCCTATCTCCGGTTGATGTTCCGGGCGAGGGGCGGGGTCACTCTGGACAGGTTGCCAGTCTGTCACAGGGCAACACAGAGACACACAGGACAAACAACCATGCACACCTAGGGACAATTTGGAGAGACCAATTAACCTAACAGTCATGTTTTTGGACTGTGGGAGGAAACTGGAGTACCTGGAGAAAACCCACACATGCACAGGGAGAACATGCAAACTCCATGCAGAAAGGCTGGGGCCGGGAATCGAACCTAGAACCTTCTTGCTGCAAGGCAACAGCTCTACCAACTGCGCCACTGTGCAGCTAACTTATTGCCATAAAACAAACAAAAAAGTAGAAGGTTGAACTGTTTTTAGAAGCACTTGCCTGTGCAAAAGGAAGTACAAAAATGGCATAATGTGAATTTTGGACAATACGTCTTGTCACAGTGAGGACTGGAGGTCGCCATGGAGACAAAACGACGCAGCATTCACGTCTTTAAATGCCAGAGGGATGGGTGGCGCCTCTTACTGACAGGAAATCTGTGGGTGTGACCACTTCCTGTGTTCACTCAGATACTTTAACTCTCTGTGACCTCTGACCTGTTCTCTGCTCAGGTAGGTTGCCATGGTGATGGAGTCACAGCAGTGTCAGAGAAGAGCAAAAGCATCCATAGGAGACAAGTTATTGATTCCAGGATTGTCCTCCATGTCTCCTGGGAGAACTAATCCAGAATCCAGAAATTAATTTCAACGACTTCCAACATTCCTCAGTCCAAATTGGACTTCAGACGTCTCCTGGCAGAACTCAGAGTCTATTTTCTGCTTTCAAGAACCAATAAAACCCCATCGACTCGCCTGATAGCCAATCACGGCGCTTGGAGTCTGATGAGAGGAAACTCCGACCTGCAGCACCTGAACCTCCAGAGGAACATCACTCTGTGCATGAGCTACACCCACAGCCAATCCAATTAGCGGACATAAAGAGACGGTAGCCATGGCGACCGTGGAGACAGACAGCTGGGTGACCTCCGGTTGAGCCGCGCGAGGATCTCCTTCAGGAAGCGGCAGCTCAGGAGGGGATGAGACACGTATGTTCAGAGTCGGAGCAACATGGAGCAGTCAGCTGCTCAAAGGGAGGGGGAGTATTTTGTGTGTGTGTGTGTGTGTGTGTGTGTGTGTGTGTGTGTGTGTACAGGGGTGAGGAGGCGTACCATGTGACCTGTCAGCATCTACAACTGCTTAAGCTCATTGTGAGGCTGTATGTGATAAACTGTCCTCCAGAAACAGCTCAGGCTCCCAAAATAAAGTTTGTCCACTTCCTAATGTTCCTTCTTATTAAAGTTTACTCTGCAAAAACACAAAGTCAAAAAACTAAATCTCAACAAGTACTTTTGGTCTGTCTTCTAAGACTTGTTTGAAATGAGACAAAACTAACAGGTAGATTGTTTTCAGTCAAAAATTTCTTAATATTGATTAAAAAAAATACAAGGTCTTTGGCAGATTATTTCACTTATACATAATGTTTTTACAATGTTATAAGTGTAAAATAGTCTGCCAGTGAAACTTGTACTTTTCATCAATATTGAGGAACTACTGACTTAAAACAAGCTCATATATTTTGCTGTAGTTACTTGTTAGTTTTGTCTTGAAGTGTACTAAGATATTTGCACCAAACATAAGTTGTAAGATTTTGTATTTTTGTTATCCAACTAACCTCCGAATCAACTTTTTTGCAGGTAAACCGTCTAAATTGGTCATTTATGGTTCTGTTTTTATTTTTCTGTCTATATATTTGTAACACAGAGCGACACCGGAGTGGATTCTCACTCCTGTCCCCTGATCCCACTCCCACAGAAAAATTCCTGTCCCATCCCACTGCTGGTGAAATTACTTCCACTCACATTTTTTTTAGTCTTCAGGCAATACACTAAATATTTATTTTTTTGTTCATATTCTTTATTAACTTACTTAGTTTTCTGTGGTTTTAATTCAACAGTTGTGAAAACAAGAATAGTTTGTCTGTGATAATATAGGGAGGCATTTATACCTTTGATCAAAAAGTTTTTTATTAAAGGCCTCAAAGCAATTAAGTTTTCAGTTGAGATTTATCTGTCAAAATATAGCAGGAAAAAATACGAAATTATGACATTAATTTCAGAAATTTTGGAGCAAAAAACATGAAAGTTTCTGAGTTTCAGCAGTTGATTTTTTTCTGTTTTTGAAACTCAGAAAGTTCAAAATTTTTGGAACAAAATTTCTGAGATGAATTTCAAAATTTCAGATATTTTTCCAGCAAACTTTTGACAGATAATGCTCCATGGAAAATCTATAAGCTTTTTTGTTTTGTTCCCTTTAGTAAAAGTTTTTTTTTTCATCAAAGGTATAAATATTTCCCTATTCAACATGTAATATAGGCAGACTCCAGAGTTTTTGGGGAAAGAACACGAAAATCTCTGTGTTTAGAAAGTCAAAGTTCTTCTGCTTTTAAAACTCAGAAAATTAATTTTTTTCCAGAAAATTTCTGAGATTATCTTGCAAATTTTTGACTTTTGAAATTCTGAAATTTCCAAGCTTTTTTGTCTCAAAACATTTGGAGATTTTCTGGTGGAAATTTAATCCTTGATTTTTTTTGTTTACAATGATCCTAACACATAGAAAAGTCTCTTGATGTTGTGTTTTTGCAGTGTAGGAAGCAGCTTATGGTTGCATAAAACAGAAAAAGAGTCACTAGACCTTTCATGTTTTGAAAGAAAAAACAAACCTGAAAAGTCAATAAATAAAGTGTCACAGTGGATACGTAAGCACCATATGATTTTCTGGAGAAAGCTTTTGTTTTCCATTGTGGGTTTTCCATATATTCGTTTCTGATCTGAAGCTGTTGCCTGATTCCTGCGGCTCCTTTCTGCTCGAGCTGCTGCTGTTTTCTCAGGCTGCAGGAGAATTCAGACTCATTATTAACACCGCAGGGCATTCACCTGACTCCCTGTGCTGCACATTCACACACAGCTCTGATCTGATGGAGCCTCATCATCATGGACGCTTATCCACGTGAGACTCATGGAGCCGGATCAGCAGCAGCTGGACGGAGTCGGCCTCCTCAGAGGGAAACCACTTATCACAAACTGGGAGATAAAACTGCACTGAGTGGAGAAACAGGAGAAACTCTCAGAAGACCGGAGACTGCACGGAAATCTGAGCTCCAGACCTCTGAGGAAACACAGACTGATTGGTTCTGACCCGGTTGTAGTTGGGCAACAACTCCTCCAACTGTCACAGCTGGTTTCATTAATCATTTGGATATTTCTTGGTAACGATGATGGGGATACTGGATGTGTTCTGATGGGGTGCTGCTCCATCTTTCAGTATGAAATAATACCATTTGTTTGGGTTTTACATGCTGCAAGTCCATCAGAACATTTTTATCTGGCTTGATAAACAATAATCTGATGAAAGTAAGAAATAATATTGACCAACGATGTTGAAGCTTTGAGTTATTTTGGTTTGATCCCCAAGACCAAATAGGAACATAATTCATTAAAAGTGACCTATTATGCTTCCTTGAACAGGTTCAGATTTGTCTATACAAAACACATTTAATTAAAGTTTTTGCACAAAACCATTCTGGTCAGTTCAGAATGAGCTTCCTGTCACTTTAAAACATAAACTGCTGCTGGCCACCCTCCCGACTCAATGTTTACACTCACACTCAAACAGATGCACATTTATGCAGCAATACATCTTTGAAAAACAGAAGTAGAGCCTCCTGCACAACCAACAATAATACAAGTGGTTTCTGAAAATTCACTAGGACAAAACGGTTGTTTTCACAGCAATAAAACCAGCTGACAAAAGGTGGTAAACCACCACTGGTGTTGCTAGGAAATGGGGCCAGACATAACTGGGGTTGCTAGGTAACAGGGCCAGACATGACTGGGGTTGCTAGGTAACGACACAGTCCCCAGAAGTTGTTGAAACAGCTCATTTTCCAGGCACCCAAAGACATCAACTTATTGCCAAAAGAACTGTTGTGGGAATTTTCTAGTGTTTGGCTGGTTTTAGGCGCAGTTGAAACTCAAATGAAAAATGTCCAAAATGTGAATTTTTGCATTTAAAAAATCCCCTTTAAAAACTTCTCTACTGCAAAAACAAACACATTTTCTGTGATCTCACTGCATGGGTTTGATTCCAGATATGAATAATAGCAGCGCAAAGTGAGGAAGTTGGGCTATGAATTGATGAATGGTTGTTATTTGGGTTCTGAACTCTGCAGTGCATTAATGAACCGTATCTCCACTCAATAAAAGGTTTCTTCTCTACAAAATGAAGCTGTAATAACATTAACTCTGCTGAGAAACGTTTCATATCTCAAACATTCACAGGAAACCCAGACAACTGCTGTCGGAGTTCTAGTCACGTATGTTTCAGTGCATGAGGGCCAATCAGATCACAGATTTATTTAACGCTCAGAACAGGAAGCTGAGGTTTCACATGGCTGTGAGCAACGGCTCGTTTCTGAACGGCAGTTTCCGTTTATACGGACACACCTGAGATGTTCAGAGGAGAGGAGATCAAACACACAACCAACAGAATGTCATAAACCCAGGAGCCAAAATTCACAGCTCCAACCTGAAAATGTGAAAATATTAATCTGCTAACAAATTTTACTCCAAATCCTCAGATGAAAAAAGATTCCTGGAATGAATTATCTGATTCAAGCAGCGTCTGAGAAAAATTAATATCTTGCTAATCACTCAGAAGATGTTGATATTGGATTATAACTCAGATTATGTGATGCTTTGTGGATTAGAAGGGCAGATTATGTGATACTGTGAGGAGTAGAGGAGGAGATGGGTGCAGGTGTGTGGATTAGAAGGACAGGTGTGTAGATTACAGGTGCAGGTGTGGGGATTAGAAGGACAGGTGTGTAGATTATAGGTGCAGGTATGTGGATTAGAAGGAAAGGTGTGCAGATTACAGGTGCAGGTGTGTGGATTAGAAAGACAGGTGTATAGATTACAGGTGCAGGTGGTGGATTGAGACAGTGTGTAGATTAGTGCAGTATGTGGATTAGAAGGACAGGTGTGTAGATTACAGGTGCAGGTGTGTGGATTAGAAGGACAGGTGTATAGATTACAGGTGCAGGTGTGTGGATTAGAAGGACAGGTGTGTAGATTATAGGTGCAGGTATGTGGATTAGAAGGAAGGTGTGCAGATTACAGGTGGTGCAGGTGTGTGGATTAGAAGGACAGGTGTATAGATTACAGGTGCAGGTGTGTGGATTAGAAGGACAGGTGTGTAGATTATAGGTGCAGGTATGTGGATTAGAAGAAGGTGTGAGATTACAGGTGCAGGTGTGTGGATTAGAAGGACAGGTGTATAGATACGGTGCAGGGTGTGGATTAGAAGGACAGGTGTGTAGATTATAGGTGCAGGTGTGTGGATTAGAAGGACAGGTGTTAGATTACAGGTGCAGGTGTGTGGATTAGAAGGACAGGTGTATAGATTACAGGTGCAGGTGTGTGGATTAGAAGGACAGGTGTGTAGATTATAGGTGCAGGTATGTGGATTAGAGGAAGGGAGATAAGGTGCAGTGTCAGGTATTATGCAGGTGGGTGCAGATTACAGTGGGTGCAGTGTGGATTAGAAGGACAGGTGTATAGATTACAGGTGCAGGTGTGTGGATTAGAAGGACAGGTATATAGATTACAGGTGCAGGTGTGTGGATTAGAAGGACAGTTGTATAGATTACAGGTGCAGGTGTGTGGATTAGAAGGACAGGTGTGTAGATTACAGGTGCAGGTGTGTGGATTAGAAGGAAAGGTGTGCAGATTACAGGTGCAGGTGTGTGGATTAGAAAGACAGGTGTATAGATTACAGGTGCAGGTGTGTGGATTAGAAGGACAGGTGTGTAGATTACAGGGGCAGGTGTGTGGATTAGGCGTTAACTCACAGGTATTTCCCTGTCTCCAGATCCTCATGCAGGTCAACAGAGAATCCAAACAGATTCTTGCTCCCGATTGCCTTCAGCACCGGAAACGACGTGTCGATGTTGATTGCCACGCTCACACTGAGACAGACGCTCAGCAGCACCAACATATCTGTTGCCATGGAGACTCACACCTGGAGGGAATGAGAACCTCAGTCAAGGTAACAATTTTATCAGGGTACACTTCCCACTGAGCAACAGCCAACAGAAATGATGTGTAGAGCACTCTAAGCTGATTGGCTGATTGGACCTCTAAGGTGATTGGCTGTCACTTCTCTGCTGATCTGTAAGGTAGGAAACTTCATCCAATCATCATCTTTACCTCTGTCAGCTCCAGTCATTACAGAGAGAAACTAGAGATCAAACCTGAAATCTGTGTAGTGATGAACTTTCAGTCACATAAAGACGGTAACAAAGTCAGCCTTCTGTCACCTGAAGAACAACTACCTTTGTTTCATAATATCTGTAACACTGATGTGTATTGATCATTTTTATCTTAATGTATTTCATAAATTTATGATCCACAGATGAAAGAGTGTATCCTCATGTTATGTTTTATTCTATGGGTGGAGATCTATATAACCCATTTGGACATTTCCCCTCTTTGTACTGTCATTATTATTTTTCTAAAAAAATCTTTGTCCAAAGCTAAACTAAACTAACAGACATGACTTGACTTGACTAGGACAGTTTCCACTCTTCGTATTTATGCACATTCAGAAACATTTTTATGCTTGAATGTTTAAAATAAGAAGTCGTCAACATTGTAGTCACTTCTAAAACACCCCTGATATTTGATTAAATGTTTTTTTCCAAGTTGCATCTCAATCAAATGCTTTCTGGATCCACAAACCATTTAATTTAACTATTTGGACAATTTTACCAGTTTCTCTGCTGAAGAAAAGGATTCCAACATGCTGATTAACCCCTGTTATACTTTAATCGTCTCATTTTAGTGAAACAAAGTGAGATGACAAGCCGTAGGACACCTGCAGCTGGAAAATGATTGCTGCTCGGTCAGCTTACAAAAACAGGATGAACTCTGACCTGAAGCTGCTCCGTGATACTTCTGGGTGAAGGGATCTGTCCAGATGTCTTCGTCCTCCAACCGTCTGACTGCGGCTCTGCTCTGTCTGACTTCTCCTTCTGCTGAAACGATCTTCTGCACGCGCTCAGATCAGCCTCTCTCTGTATCAGGTCTCCCTCCCTCTCTGCCTCCCTCCTTCTCTCTCTCTTTCTCTCTCTCTCCTTCATTCTTATTCTTCAGCTGTGCTCGCTCGTCCTGAAATGAAATCATGTCTGAGTGAGTTAACCCACCTACACACACACACTCCTGTTATTAGTGTGTGTGTGTGTGTGTGTGTGTGTGTGTGTGTAAAAGTGAATGTTTTAGTCTCACACTCTCTGCTCAGTTTATTTCAGCTTCCTGTCTTTGTCTTGCTTCCTTTCTCCTTTTTCTAATTTTCACAAAGACACACACACATACACAAACACACCCACAAACCCACACACACATCCCTACAAACCTCTGAGAACGCTCAGTGACATTTATCTCTTGTCAGGTGTTGATCTGGACGTTTTATCTGCATCAAGGACGAGTTTATCAGTTTCAACTGACTCCATGGACTGATAAAAATCTAGTTTCTGTGCTTATCATAGTTTTTAAATGTTAACAGTCAAACCAAGGTTCTTCAGGGACAGTTTGATGTTCAGGTCTGTCATGTTTTGATGACCACCGTCTCTGTGAGAGGTGGGCAGAGTAGCACAAAAATTATACTACAGAAAGAGTAGTAGTACTTTAACAAAAAACGTGTTTGTTCTTCATTCAGTGGGTAGAAAATCCAGACATTTTATTAAAGTAAGAGTAGAAATACTTCAAAATAAAATTACTCAAGTAAAAGTAAAAAGTCCAGTGTAGTAAAAATACTCCCAAAAGTAAATTTTTAAAAAACATTACTCAAGTAAATGTAATTGAGTAAATGTAACTAGTTTCTACCCACTATGCTCATTGTAAATTGCACTTCATTGCAGATCTGCTGGTGAAAACAGGGTTTTATCCTGCAGCCCCTCATCATCACTCTGCCTCCTCCGTTCTTCACCTGAGCTAAACGAACCTGCATCATTACGTCAGGATCAGAGTTTCCTCACAAAGATGAACTGATGAACCTCCCAGGTTATCTGATGCTGCACAAAGCCCAATCAGAGGAGGCAGCTGGCCCATCTCACGATGAAAGGCTTCAGGTGAGCTGGCAGGAAACACATCAGAGACCATTCATTACTTAGCTTCACTGCTGATGTCACCATGGAAACCAGAAGACGACTGAAGGGTCTGATGCATGAAAACAGCTCAATGGTTCCCAGTATGAGTGTTTAAGTAACATGTAATAACATGATAAAGGTTTAGAAACAGAGCGACATCCCTTCTCAGTCACCCACAAAGCAACCAGAATAGACCGGAAACGTCCTGAAGCAGTCAAATGTTTAAAAACTTACTGGAACAGTAAAGAGCTACAGGTACAAGGAAACAAAAACTACCTGAAAAGCCTTAAATGTTGCAGACCGTCACAGATCAGAAACCCTCTAAGAAAGCCATCAAGAGCCGGATGCTAGCTAATTGAAGCTAAACTTCCTGAATCAGTCATCAAGGGTCTAGCATTTCCTGAACGAGGCATTAAGATTGTGAAACTCCCTTAATCCGTCTTCAATAGTTGAAAATATCCCAACACAGCAACAACAGACCAGAAGCCACCTGAAATACCTTCATCTGGGTAAAACTTTCTGATTGAACCTGGATGAGAAACCCTCTGCAAAAGTCATCAAAAGCAAGACACTATTTAATTAAAATAGCTGTCAAGGGTCCAGACCAGTGGTTCTTAACCTTTTTTGAGGTACTGAACCCCCCAGTTGCATATGCGCATTCACTGAACCCTTCTTATTCCAACACCCTCGCCCCCTCAACGACACACGAAATACTTTGCGGTATTCTGATTCAGAAATGTAATTATATTAGCTGTGTTATCACCCCCACTTCACTAGAGGCAGTACCAACCTCGTAAAGATGCGACTAAGGAGCAAATTTAGACTATAGAATTTGGTAAAAACTGTGAGCTGTGCTGAAGTAATTAAAGATACAAGTTCAAATCCATGCTGAGAGTGGAGCTCCTCCAATCAGTGCTCCTCCGCAGCTCTGATTGGCTAAGCAATGTAACGTGATCCTCTGCATTAAGTGATGGCAAAGTGGGGCGCCTCATCACAACTTTACACAAGTGTGTCTTTACCTCCGTGGCAGAGGCTCCGCCGAACCCCTGAGTCCGACTCATCGAACCCCTAGGGTTCGATCAAACCCAGGTTAAGAACCACTGGTCCAGACTTACTAAACAGCCTTTAAGAGCTTAACACTTCCTTAAAGAGTTGTCAAGGGTCCAAAACTTTTGGGAACAGTCAACAAGCCTCTAAAACTTCAAGAAACATCAGTTAAGAATTTAAAACTTTCTGACTCGCATATCAAGGGTCCAGTACTTCCTGAAACAGTCATTTATGTCCTAAAACTTGGGGAACTATTTTCAATGGTTGGAAACATCCCAAGACAGCAATGAAGGAACTGAAACCACCCGAAGACTTTAAGTGCCTAAAACTTCCTGAAACAGCCATCAGAAACGTAAAACGTCATGAAGGTTGTGAAAACCATCTTCAATATCCTTACATATGTATGAAGGACCTAAAATCACTTGGAAAATCTGCTGTGAAACTTCCTGAAAGTTATCGAGGGGCCTAAAACTTCCTGAACCAGTCATCAACGATTCAACGCTTCCTGAGACAGTCAACAATGGTCTAACATTTCCTGAATAAGTCACTGAGGTTGTGAAACTTCCTGAAACCGTCTTAAATGTCCAGAAATGGAAGACAGGAATCACCTGAAGGGTCTTTGACAATCTGAAACTTCCTGAAAAAAATCAACAAGGAAATAAACCTCCCTGAAACAGCCATCGAAGGTCTACTACTTCCTGAAACAGTCATTCAAGTTCTGGAACTCCAGGGAGCCAATTTCAATGGTCAGAAATAACCCAAGAAGGCCTTGAAGGTACTGGAAAGCCTTCAAGGACCTAAAACTTACTGAAACAGACATCAAGATGCCATCTCTTCCCAAAATAGTCACAAAGGTCACAGAGCTTCCTAAAACCGTCTTCAACGGTCAGAAACATCCTTAGATAGCAATAAAAAACCTAAAACAACCTGAAAATCTGCTGCGAAACTTCCTGAAACATCCTGAAACCATTTGGAATGGTCAGAAATATCCCTAAACAGCAACAAAGGACCTGAAATATCCTGAACTATAATTATTAGCTATAAACTCAATAATATACTCTCAAGTGTTTTTAAGTTCCCAAAGCAGTTTCTATGATCTAAAACCTTTTGAAACAATAACCAGAGTTGCTAAAACATATGAAGGACCTGAAACAGAAATGAACTGGTCTGAAATCCCATGAAAGAAGCACTGAAGAACTGAAACCATGAAGCACCTTTAAAGCTTCCTGAAACAACCTGACCTGATGACCCAATGTGACCTGGATCATCGATGGGAGGAAACTTCCACTCCAACAGGTAACCCTAACCTGTTGGTAACAGCTAGTATAGCCATCCTTATTCCTAATGTCCATAATCAGAACAAACTCTGTGTTGGAGCTCAGTTTCTTCAGACAACACCAGAAAAAGGAATGAAACAGTGATGGCTTCATGAGGAACCAGGATCAAGCTGTGGTGTGAAGTTCTTCAATCATTCTCTGTTTGGCAAATCCCATCAGGCTGAGAAGCAGAGAAGATGCTAACTGAGCTGTCAGACAGTTTTAAATGTGAACAAATTCAGTTTTATTCCTGTCATCAGGCATCCAGACTGCAGGCCAGGGAAATCTCCACTAGCAGAAACTCCAAATAAAAGGTTCTGACTGTTGTCATATTGCTGATGTTGGTCCAGATTCTCTGATATTGATGGACTCTGTATATAAATCTCTAAGCGTTTACCTTAAAGCAACACAGTGTGTTTCAGCTTCATTATGTGTGTGAGCCGTGTTTTTGTTTTTGTCCTGTTCCCTGCTGGGGCTTAGTTGCTCTCATAGGACTCAAAGGTCAACTCAGGTCACTCAATGGTTACAGTTTATAGCTACAGTTAGCAGATTAACACCAAACCTAGTATGGTTAAGCTCCTGGGTTTACTGTATCATCACAAATAAAAAGTAATAATACAACCTTTTATTTAAAACATTGTTTTAAAACCAACAAACCATCAGCAACTTACAGAGGTCAAGGAGAGGTAGAGCTGGCAGTCATCTGCATAGCAGTGAAACTGGATGTTGAAATGGTCAAAGATGGAACCAATAGGAGAGGAGATGAGTAATAAAAAGACGGGTCCAGAACTGAGCCCTGGTGAACACCAGGATGGAGAACAGAAAGCTTTCAACTGAATGAACTGAGTGCAGCTAGAGGTGTGAGAAGAAAATCTGTGGTGGAGGATGGAGTGCAAAATGATGTCAAAGGTCGCACTCAGATCAATGAGGATGAGAAGGAAAAGGAAACCAAACTCAGCAGTGAAGAGGAGGTTGTTGGTTATTTTAATCAGTGATGGGGACAAAATCCAGACTGGAACTTTTTGAATAACGGGTTGGTGGTTAGACGGGACTGAAGTTGGTATTTTCTGGCCCAGTGTCTTTTAATTCTAGAAAATTTTTGGAGTCTAGTTGTAGAAACAAGATGATGATTATTCGGTTGGGATTCCTAACAGGTTTTGGTGAAAAGGAACCTGAGCAGAAACGAGAGACAGCAAAAAGCCCAGTGTTAATTTAACTCTGAAGAGTGTGGAATATATAAACACTGAGAAAGTGTTAATATCAACTCTGTGGGACTTAAATCAACACTGGGAATTATGTTAACTCCCACAGAGTTGATATGAACACTTTCTCAGTGTTAATAAAGTCCACACTCTTCAGAGTTAAATTATCACTGGGATCTTTGCTGTGTAGCTGGTTTCAGGAGGAGACTAACAGGTAGATGTAACGGGGTGAGCTTAGGTTTTTAGGGTGAAGGTTGAGGCTGTTTAGACTTTTTCTCTATGATAAAATCTGCTGAATTCACAGGCTGTTAACTACGAACATGAGGGCCCTTGTTGCTGCTCCTCATGTTAACAGTTTAATCTCTGTGAGTTTCTACAAGCAGATCTGAACTTTCAATAACTTTATCTCCATAATCCGACTGAAAAACATTCCTTTCTGCCCTTATTGTCGACACGCACTCGTGTGCAACTAAAAAAATAACTTTCTGATGAATTAGAGTGAATCCAGGGTGACGAACATTACAGTTTCTCCAACAGCGTGAATCAGTCAGTGTGAGACTTTGTGTTTCTGAAGGAAGTGTCTGTGTAGATGGAGAAAGATGAAGGGCTGAGCAGGAAGACTCTGATTGCTGTGTGATGACAGAGAGGTTGGAAGATAACGAGGACCCAGCAGAAAACTCATCCGATGTCAAAAAACAAACAGATTAGGATCAATAACAAAACTCTTCCTGCGACTCCAGGAGAAAAAACAACTGGATGTTTCCTCACAAACTCGGAGCAGAACTTTGTTGATCCTGAAGAAAATCCAACCCAATTCAATCCAAAAATACTTTATAGATCCCAAAGGGAAATTAAAATCTCGTCTCACTCATAAGACTGAAGAAATTTCAAAGAATCGTTGTGGATCTCCAACAAATCTGAAGTTTGCTTAATGATGGTGTCATGACAGCCATCAGCTCCATATCTGAGCAGCAGGTATTATATTCCTCAGCATCAAGTGATGACATCATCTACTGCTAATCCAGTTTATTTATTAAAGTTTAATGGTTTTTATCTCTGATGAAATATTTCACACAATCAGGTGCCAGAAACCCGCTTCCTGTAGGCGAACAGCAGTAACTTGGAGTTTTTCCTCATTTATTTAGTGTCTCTGTTCAGAAACACTCTGAGATAAACACATTGATTTATCGCCTCCTACAGGCCATTTGCTGTAACTGCTTGTTAAACTACCTATGTAATATCCTGGTAATTCTGATGGAAAGGTGTTATCTGAAGTTAATTTTGTCACATTTGTAGGAACTGAAAAGTGTCTGATCTGGTTCTAAAAACAAAATAACTACTTTAAACTTATGTGTAGGCAAAACATTATGACTATCAGATTATTATTTTTTTCTAACAGAATCTTCTGGATCCATTCGATAGTCCAGTCCTGGGATGTTCTGACATCTTCTCAAATGTTCAGTCATAATGTTCTGTCTGATTTGTGAAGGTGATGACCTTAAAAGTACGGTTTAAGATGTGGAGCAGGGCCAATTCTGCAGATGGAGGTGTGAGAAATCCTTCTACTCCTGAGACTAAATGGTCTGACGATCTGGACAAAGAGAACAACACACAATCTGGCGGGTTTTATTTTTTTATGTTACTTTAACAATGATCCGTATTTTTGCAGAGAGATAATTCAAACCTAACCATAAGAAAAACAAACATTACTCCAGTGTTTTAGAACAAGCTTATATAAATCAGCTTGAAACACCAAACAGACATGAAGAAACAAATAAAAGTCCAAGACCTTTATCAGATTTGAAATATAACACATTCTGCTGGTAGTTCTCATTGGAGCCATAGTTTTGAAACGACTCCCCCTGGTGGAGGCAGCTGCACAGCAGACAGAACCTCTAGACTTTTTTGCTCTTAACTTTATGTATTAAGCAAAGAAAATAGGAATGCAATTTTTTTTGTTGAGTATTAAAACATATTCTCCGTGTATTTCACCATATTTGAAAAAAAAAGTTAAACCGTAATCAGCCCTATTCCACCATTTAAATAAAATTATTTTAATTTTTACACTCTTTCACTCACATAAATTACAAGGATGAAATTAAATAAATGAATGTAAATAAAAGTCCCTCCCTCCTGTACTTATAATTATTAACATTTACATCTCTTAACAGTTGGTGAAGTAAAACATTTCACCTGTTTAGCAGGATGTTGTATCATTACCCGAGGGTTTCTGCGGTTTGATTCCACAGATTTAAAGAGGAGTTTCCCCTGGATGTAAGTTTTCTTCCCAAGCAGACGTTTTTGTCTTTAAGTCAAACTAATGTTTGTTCTTCCAAACATTAAACATTGTTAGTCTGAAGTATCAGTAATCGAATGACCTTTTTCTAAATGTAACTTTACTCATTTGAAAGAAGTAACCATTTCACAGTAATGTGTTACTGGGATCAAGAGAAGAATCAGAACCAGCAGCAGCTGCAGAATCAGAACCAGCAGCCGCTTTAATGTTCCTTCCAGGTTCCTTCAAACAGACTCCCAGTTAAACCAGTGAAGCAACAGAACTGATCCGGTCGGTGAGTATTGCACATGCTTGTATTGCGTCTGGGTCGGAGCAAACAAGAAGTGCCTTTGGAGCTAGACGTTGGTTGGCCCAGTACTTCAGCTCAGTTGGGTCGTATTTCTTCGTAGTTCTTTATGACTCCAGAGAATCTTATTACACGAATTTCCGAGGTTCTGGCTTTGAAATCCTGCCACAGGTACTCAGGAGACAGAACCTTACTGGGCTTGTTCAGCCACATGTACCTGGGCACAGAGACAGGAAAAAGACATCACCAGATTGTAGAACGAGGCCTGGCATCTGTGTACTTTACCTGCCTACCTGTTCAAGTGGCTCTCCTCCTGCCAGACAGCCTCAATGCCTTCCTTGGCATCGTCTTCGAAGTTCTTGCGGCAGGTTTGAGCGAGTTGATGAACCTCAGCCAGGACGCCTCCAAAGGCGCCGCCGCAGTAGTAGAAGTCGCCCTCGCCAGGAGCCACGTAGGCTCTGGAGGTGGGCCGCCGTTCATATGGGAACTTACTGCGGTCGTCCTTGTAGTACCCTGAAAAAGGAGGAGGGAATTCAGTCATTAAACTCATCTGGACTTAGAGATTTGAGCTGCCAACCACCTGACTAACATTACAAGCAGGACCAAACGCATTGAGCAGTTGTAGGGTTTCTCTTTTGTCTTCATTAAAACACCATTTCTCCTGCTACTGCTAGGCTAACCTGTTTGTTTTGGTTGTATTTACCCACAATGCCCCGCGCTGTAGTCTACTTCCTGCTTTTGGAGCGGTCTCCAGTCCACTTAGTGTCCAGAGTGAACTCTGGTTGAAGTGAACCAGAGTTCACTTCAACTGAACAGACCGAGGTTTGTAAGCTGACCGGAGTTTGATTATGCATTCACACCTCCTCAAATGAACTTTCTCGGCAAAAAAACTAGAGATTGATTATAGTTGACTAAGCAGAGCTGGTTTGAAAGCACCCTAAGAGTTGAGATGAAATTAAGATCCCTTAAACTGTCTATGACTCCTCAACCAACTAGAAACGTTCCTATCATGGTGACAGATTTGTTTACCGCATGTTGTCCAAGACATATTTTCCCTACATGGTTAAGTATCTATCTACAAATCAAACCATTTCAAGCCCAGAATCCAGAATGAAAACTGGAAGCTGTACCTGGATGGATGACAGCCACCAGTTCTCCTAGAGACTCAGTTCCCCATCGACTGTGAAACTTTGAGTCCACATCCAAACAGAAGATGTAGTCCACATCGTCTTTGATCATCTCCTCGATCAGGGTCTGGATAATCTCCATCCTTCTGGCTGAGATTTCCTGCCAACGTTTGTAGTTTGGCACCGAGCGCACCACCAGCTGAAAGATGAGATAGATGAGCTGCTAATCCACAAAAAATGCCCTTTCAAAAGCAAGCATGCATCTTGATCTTCCCAACATTTTGTCACATTACAACCTTAAATATCAATGTATTTTATGTGATTTTATGTGATAGTATGACATAGATGTAACATCCATCCCCTGTCTTCTGGTAATCTAAGATCAACTTATTGACGTCTAAAATAACTACCTGTTATTTTACCTACAAACTACAATCAGCTGCTCAGAACCTGGACATTTTTATGTAAACCCTATAACTGAGTCTAAATGATATCATGTAATCTCTTTGAATGTCATTTCGTGTAGAACCTGCCTTGTGGGCAGGTTTTCAGTGTGATATATTGAATTCAATTATATCTGTAAGATATAATCCCTTTAAGTGAACCGCTTAATTTCATTGGGCAGAAAACAGTAAACAAGGCTAATGCTAGCATAGTTTGTCTAAAAGAACTTAACAACCAACATAGTCATTTGAAACCACTGGAAACCACAGTCAGGTTGACTGTGCTCCAGCGGCTCTTTTATTATTATAATACGGGAAATTGCTAATACTGGAGGACGGCGGGAAAGAGACGGTATAAATTTAGTAGACTTGACAGGTATGAACCATTTGTGATCTAAACTGTGAATTCTTCATGTCCTCCTCTGTTTACCTCTCTGCCAGCAGCCATTTTCACAGTGGGCACCTCATTCGGCTGGTCGGTGAACACATAAACCTTCACTTTGAAACCTACGAAGAAGTGCTGCTCTGCCGTTTCCAGGAAATCCTTCAGGAACCTGATGTACCTGAACACGAACCGCATTGATCAGAGGTGGAAGCAGACGAAAAACACCCCACTATAACGTCACACTCACTTCCCAACAGCAAACACTGTGGCAGCAATGGTGATGTTCCTCTTTTGGTAGATACTGTCAAGCAAATCCGGGTAGAATGTTCCCTCCCAGACTACCGGCGCCAACCAGGGTGTTACCAACACAACGTCTGTCCGACTACGATCAGAGAGCGACTGTTAGGGAAACCAGAACCATGAAAAACTCAAACGCAGCAGGGTGTGATACTCACCCGTGCATGATGCTCGGCTGTGGGTACTTCAACCTGAAACACAGACAGTCAGTCAAATAAAGTTCATGTGACACATCCGGAGGATTCATGACACATCTGGAGGACTCATCCAACATATCTGGAGGATTCATCCGACATATCTGGAGGATTCATCCGACATATCCGGAGGATTCATGCGACACATCTGGAGGATTCATCCGACACATCCAAAGGGATTCATCCGACATATCTGGAGGATTCATCCGACATATCCGGAGGATTCATGCGACACATCTGGAGGATTCATGTGACACATCCGGAGGATTCATGTGACACATCCGGAGGATTCATGCAACACATCTGGAGGATTCATCCGACATATCTGGAGGATTCATCCGACATAGCCGGAGGATTCATGCGACACATCTGGAGGATTCATCCGACACATCCAAAGGGATTCATCCGACATATGCGGAGGATTCATCCGACATATCTGGAGGATTCATCCGACATAGCCGGAGGATTAATGCGACACATCTGGAGGATTCATGTGACACATCTGGAGGATTCATCCAACATATCTGGAGGATTCATCAGACATATCTGGAGGATTCATCAGACATATCTGGAGGATTCATCCGACATAGCCGGAGGATTCATGCAACACATCTGGAGGATTCATCCAACATATCTGGAGGATTCATCAGACATATCTGGAGGATTCATCCGACATAGCCGGAGGATTCATGCGACACATCTGGAGGATTCATGCGACACATCCAAAGGGATTCATGTGACACATCCAAAGGGATTCATGTAACACATCCGGAGGATTCATGTGACACATCTGGAGGATTCATGTGACACATCGGAGGATTCATCACAACAATCTGGAGGATTCATCAGACATATCTGGAGGATTCATCAGACATATCTGGAGGATTCATCCGACATAGCCGGAGGATTCATGCAACACATCTGGAGGATTCATCCAACATACGGAGGATTCATCAGACATATCTGGAGGATTCATCCACATAGCCGAGGATTCATGCGACACATCTGGAGGATTCATGCGACACATCCAAAGGATTCATGTGACACATCCAAAGGATTCATGTAACACATCGGAGGATTCATGTGACACATCTGGAGGATTCATGTGACACATCCGGAGGATTCATGTGAACATCTGGAGGATTCATGTGACACATCTGGAGGATTCATGCGACACATCCAGTGGCTTCATGCAACACTTCCAGAGGATTCATGCAACATATCTGGAGATTCATGCAACACATCTGGAGGATTCATGCGACACTTCCAGAGGATTCATGCGACACATCCGGAGGATTCATGCAACACGTCTGAGGATACAGCCATCGTCAATCCTTCACCAGGGTTGATGCTGGTCAAGGGTCTTGCAAAGAGCGAGACAAAGAAAATGACACCGAGAACATTGCTGTGAACCAACATTTGGCCTGAACTTCCTCAGCTCCTTTTCATGAATATTTACATATCAAATGTTTCTTCTTTATACAATTCTGGTTCCCTCCTGAACAGCTCAACTGAAACATCTTTTTTTTTAATGAAGGGTAAAAGTAGCTCCAGTAAAAAGCCAGAAGAAGACAGTGTTTCCAAACTGTTCCAGATTTTATCTGTGTCCTGATATTGCATGTTTAAAACTAGAGAAGAATGTGAAAATAAAACAAAACCTGCACATCATGCATAAGCTGACAGAAACACCTTTCATTCAAGCTGAAGTGCAGAACTCGTCATTATTTGGTTTTATGACAGATTACAGATAAAATAACTCAGATTCACAGAGAGAAAAATGGCAAGAAGAAAAACGCTGGAGTTAATTTGGTAGGTAAGCAAGTATATTTAGGTACAAAGGTTGTAGAGTGAAGCATGCAAAGCCCAAAGGAAAACTTAAAAAACAACATAGTCTGAATCACTAGAAAGATAAAAACTCTACAAACAGCTGATGAATGATTTAAAGAAAACAGAGGCAAGCTGCAGATGGTAATTTCTACATCAGGGAACATACGTCTTACCCATCGGTTGCCACCAGGTGTAGGTCAGGACTCCTGAAGAGGTGTCCATCCCCAGATCTGTACAACATGCACAAACATCAACACCAAGGTCAGGTCAAGCTGACTGCTGAGACCTGCGTGCTATTTGAAAAGGACCTGATGGGGATAATTTTAGCTGTTTCCAAACTAAGTTTGAGCAGTCTTTTAAAATACGAATTAGGCATTTTTCAACACAAAGCATAATTTTGTCTGATTTTGATGCTACGCTTGGCTGTACTAAACAAGAACAAAGCTTTATGTGGTTAAACAGGATTATGTTAATGAAAAGTCAAACCATTGGTCAACAAGTCAAACAATCCATCAGTTTACATCTCAACAAAACATCCATTTGCCCTCATAACTCAGATGACCTCAGCTATTGTTGCTAGCGTTGCTCAGTCAACTCGTCCATCAAGGAAGCTAAACAACACCTGAATTCCTTTACTGTTCCTCAAAGTCATCTCACTTTTCATTTAAAAGATTTCTTCAGTTCTGATAATCTATTTTTAGTACAACAAACACTTTTATAAGCTTCTTCAACAAAACAGTTTGCATGGTCAACTCAGTGTCAGACTTGAAATAAATACAAGGAAAATTCAAGACTCAGTCTCTGTGAGGTCTCGCCTGGAAAGTTAGCTGGAGATTGGCACCAGCACCTCCCGACTCCTCTAAAGGACAAGGGTGTTAGAAAATGGATGGATGGTCTCTGTGAGGATTTGTGTGTTTTCTGAAAACCAACATTGAGCAAAGGCTTTAGCATCATGAACCCTCTGCAGAGAACCATCTACTCTCGTCAGCTGATGTTCTGTCCATCTAGAACAATGACCTGGAGCGACTTGAACAATCACAGGAGCAATTTTGAAAATAAAGACTTTTCCAGTCTGTTCAGTTTTATTTGAATTAACCAGAAAGGAAGCACACAGTTTAAAGGTGAGAGGTAATCCCTGAGAAAACAGGCTCTGATGCTTCTGATCCCCCCTCCACCCTTTGGAACAAACCTGGTTTGTTAAAGGTGTGGAGATGGGAACTGGACTGAATTTTGACTGACCTGAACAAAGCAGATCTTTCTGAGTCTGAAACCACTAAACCAGCAGGTTACCATCCGGTCAGGTGGATGGTATCGCAATCTAACATGGCGCTCTTTCTGCCGAGGATCTGGTGGGTTTACTGTTCTCACGAAAACCAGCTTCAGTGAAAATCCCCAAAAAACTTCTCATTAGAGGGAATGCTTCTCTCTAGTCAGAACCTGCTTTAAGTTCTAATTACTCCATCTACAATTTTGTGATTTTTGCTATCAAATCAGTGATTTTGTGGCTTTAATTAAGAATTATTTGCAAAGAATTCTGCAAAATATCATTAAACCTCTTTCAAAATCTACATATAGACCTGACTTGTGAACCTATTTGAGTTTAATAAAATATCTCAGGGTTTTGGTGTTGATCTGTTGCCACACTGGACACTGGAATTACAAGCACCACTCCAGCCAAAGTTTTGAAATCAGGGAACATTTCTCCAACTGAAGTGAACAGAAGTTGGTAAAACTCTTTGAACGAGGAGCAGCGGATAGAAATCCCGCAGCATATGCGTTCATTCTGCAGACGTGGTTTAGCTGCATCAGACGCAGTCAGATGGGAATTTTATTTTTATTGATTTAGTTACTTATACACTGTGTGCAAAGCTCAAAATATCTGCTCTAAATGGTCTGAGGAGTGAATGATTAATCAAATGAATTATGATTAATCAATTAGTGAGGTAATCGTCAACTAATTTAATAAGTGATTAATCATTAACTGGAGTAAAAGGATTAAAAACAGAGAGGAGCAATTAAGACAAAACTGTACAAAAACATTTTGTATTTAAGATGAATTTTCTTTTCAAATACTGTAAAAGGTAAGTGATTACATGAACAACCTGTTGAATCTGCTATGTTTTTTAAATGATTAATTGATTAATCATCATTGTAATTAATCAAATCATTGATTACTAAAATGATCAATTTCTCAATTTTTCCATCACTGATTAAAACTCCGGTAACAATCAACACCAATTATATTAAAATTGGTGTTGCAATAAACTCACAATTTGCAATAAACTCACAATTATGTATTAGGAAAAGAAAATGTGAGGATTTGTTGATTTTCTGCTAATTTCACGTAAAACTGGAGGAACTGTTTAATTGTTGTTGGCACTTACTGAACCCTCTACAGCAAATCGCTAAACATTTGAAATATGTGGGTTTAAAGCTGACTGAGACAATACATGGAAGTGAAAAGAGAAAAAAAGCTGATGGTGCTGCAGCTCCATCTCCTTCCTTTAGTGGAAAATAACAGATTTTGCTAACATCTGCAAAATAAATGCTCTCCATTCAGCGAACCCCTCCCTGCTGCACAATCAAACCCCAGCAGGTCGGGCTTCATGAGACGGTGGACAGTCAGGAAACATCCTGAGGAAAAACTCACTCATTCATCATCTCACACCAACATCACTGTGATGAGATGTTATTTTTTTATCTGGATCAGATGTAAATAGGTGTACAGTTTCTTGAACTTGTTTGAATGCTGCAATGCAAAACGTTTCCAGAGCTTCCTAAATATGTTCTGGAATATGTAAATATGTTTTGGGACACTTGCTGCCCCAAACGGACCCAGAAAACCTGACCAACACACCAAACTGAACCGAAGTGAGGAAATTATTTTTGATGTGACCAGAAAAAACCAAGCCACCGGCTCCCCTTCACTGTTTACACAACCAGCCGATAAGGAAGAACCCAGGTGGGAATTCTGGCTCTGGACGCCTTTGCGCCCTTTGGCTGGAGAGCTTCGGATCGGCTCGGTCGTCAGGTAAACACCAGGTCCGTTCTCAGAACAAAGGTCGCCTCTAAGGCCGCGCCCAGCACTGGCTGTTACTCACCGGCCTCCTGAAGAATCACAGAGGCCTTCCCTGAATCTGCAGAAACAAAAACATGCAATAAGGAGTTTAAAACTTCCCTTTGTTACACTGAATGCTGAGATGAAGCTGAAGGGAGAGGCTGCAGTGGAGAGTTAGAAACCTGTTCCGCGTTACCAGATGATGCAGATGAATCCCTGCTTCAACAATCTGAAATGGATCTTTTTTTCCTAAGTTTACTTAAAAATAAACCCAAGAAATATCAATTCAGCCAGTAAAGCTTTTCATATAAAGTTGGGTACACTGCAAAAACACAAAATATTGCCGAGTAATTTTGATCTAGTTTCTAGTGCAAGTTTCTTAGTACACATTAAATAAGACAAAACTTCCTTAGAAGTAATTTTTAGCAAGATATAGTAAATAAATCCTTAATACTGGTGTAAAATACTTGTTCCATTGGCAGATTATTTTACTTATGATTATAAAAGTACCTTTTTTATCAATTACAGTAAATAATACAATTACCTATTGTTAGAAAACAATAAGAAAATGAAGATTTAAAGGAATTTACAGCCAAATGTACACAAAAATAAAATCATCATTGATTTTATTTTTGTATAAATAAAATCTGTCTCTGTTCAGAGACAGAATGGATTTTTGCATGTTGAGACCAAAAGGAAAGAAAAGACAAAAATTCAGGGCAGAAAACAGGAGAAACAGGGATTGTGAGTAAGGAAGTACCTGTATATCGGGCCCAGGTAGACGAACATCACCCTGTGGGTTCAATCACAAACAAGGAAACAGAGATCAGAATCCAGCAATGGGAAAACGGCCGCGGCTGATGGGAACCATGAAATCTTTGTTTTTATCACGTGAATGAAGCTAAGAGCCTCAGTAACAGACATGAACATTTTGGAGCCGGTGCTCCGATCTGCACAGTGAGACACAAAAACAGGAGCTGGAGCTGCAGTTTTCCACCAACAGCATGAAACACCAGATATACATATCAGCTTAATGTGATTTTATTAATTTTTAATCACATTAGATAAAGTTCCTGCATAGCTGTTGGTTTTGACTGCATTGTGTCAATCCAAAAGGCTGCGCATTAAAAAAAAAAACAAAATACATTTATATGTAAAATAATCAGCTGATCTGAGTCTTTATTATTGTGTTTGGGCCAGCAGTGAATAATAAAACATCTGGGTTTATTTGAGTCCAGTTTTTTACAGTGCAACTGGCCAAATGAAGAGCGTCTTAAATGGTTTGGTTCGGACTCAGTTATGTACTTTTCTTTGGGGAAGTGAAAAGCTTATGATCGAAAGTCATTTGCTTTTTTCTGTTACTCGTGTTCAGACAAGAAAAATCACTTTCAGCATCTCTGACTCCTCTGCTTTAAATAGACTGCAGTGAACTGAAGTGACAGAGACATATAGGTACCATTATGACAAAATGTAATCGGTAGAGTGATTTATGACCCTAATCATTAATTACTTTTGATTTCCAGTGACAGGTGTTCACCCCACCTTAAATAAACATTTCTTTGACACCTGTTAATCCCCAAAGATAAACATTCCCATCTTTGGGAACTTTTTCCTGCCTCTATGAATTAGCCAATAGAAACAGGCATCAGCAATGAAACAGTTCTCTCTGGCAGATGCACAGGACATCTGTTTGTGAGTGATTTAAAGTACAACTCAGTCACAAAGGGGAGAGTTGATGGCCCTGGTGCTCAGTGTGGGAACTCAGAGGGAATTAAAGTACAACACATTTTAAGTCTCGTTTGTGATTTCCTTCATGCAATCAAAAAAAAAAACTGAATCTATAAAAACCAAACTCTAAATGTTCCTAATTTCTACATGTATTTCTTAAGGATATGAGTCAGGTAGTAAACAGGCCTACATGAGGCTACTCAAATTTAACTTTTAGCTTTTTGCAGTTAAAGTGAAAGACAAACTCTAACATCACTTCCTTTCCAGAATTTGGCCTCAGATCAGTGTAAAAGTTCTCATTCTTCAGTATTCAGTCTTTTTCCTGCAGTTGAATCAACAGAAATTATGCTTTTTCCAAAATAGTAAAAATTTGTTTAAATACATTTGAAACTCAGTTTTCTTCCTGTAGCACCTGCTAATGTGATACATGTCAGTAAAAATCCCTAATCTGTACATTTATTTCGTAAGAATATGTGACAGGGATAAAACAGGCCTAGATCAGGCTACTCATATTTAACTTTCAGCTTTCCCCAAAGTTGAAAGTTGTTTTTTTACACTGCTCAACCATCCTCCAAGAATAGCTCACAAGATGGGACATTGTTTTGTTACCTTTAAAATTATCCACAACTTTTGACCTTGACTTATACGCTGTATGTTCCTTTATGATGCTTTCTTGAAAATATTTAATTTGTAGAATCCTGATAATAAAACTTCAATTGTGAACTGAATGATTAGATTACATCTACACACAAAAGAATCAACTGTTAATTATAGGGCTGTAGTGATACAATAATCTCACAATACGATACGATACACGATATTCTGCCCACAATACAATATAAATTGCAATATTCAGCAAACGATACAATTTAATACACTTTTGCGATTTTCTGAAAGATTTTAGAGGGACAGAGTGATTTTGGTGACATTTAGTGACAGTTATAAAGTTGGACTGAATTAATTTAACTGAAAACTGATTAAAAGCACCAACTACACAATACCTGGTTCTGATTGGACACAGACTTAAAGTGGACACCTGGACAAAATGAATCAAAGAAGTGGTGAGAAAACATGTTTCTTTTAGTTGAAACAGTCCAAACTGTAGCTGACATGCATTAGTAAAGTAAATAAAGTGAACCAAGTTCCTGCCCTGAATAGTTTGATACCTTTTAAACCTGAACATCTGAAGGAATCACTCTAAGCCTGATGACCGAATCACAAGCAGTGAGTAAACAAGGTGACAGTTGGATGTTACGATACTTGCAGATGAATATAGATTTTTTTCTAGGAAAGAAAATATCGATATATATCGCGATATCGATATTATTATACAGCCTAATTAATTAGTAATCATACTATGGAAATGACTATCAGAACTATCATTTTTATTGCTGAGTTTCATGTAAAAGTTTTCCAAAGTTCCAAGGTTCCAAAGCTGCTGCCCCCGCGACCCGATCCCGGATAAGCGGAAGAAAATGGATGGATGGATGGGTTTTCCAAAGTACATCACACTCAAGGTTCAACATTCGCTGCAGCACACACACACACACACACACACACACACACACACACACACACACACACACACACACACACACACACACACACACACACACACACACACACACACACACACACACACACACACACACACACACACACACACACCACACACACACACACACACACACACACACACACACACACACACAGCAGTACTCACCCCAGCACCACAACCAGAAACAGAAGCACCGCCACAAACTTTAGGTTCATCGTCTTCAGAGGAGTCCAACAGAGTCTGTTCTGACGCCTCTCGGTCCTAAATTTCAAATCCAGCAGATTCTGAAAAATGCTCCTCTTCAGTCTATTAGAGACCTTTTACCTTCACTGGATTCCTGTGTAAAGAGACCAGGAGATGTTCAGATCCTGCTGACTCGGACAGAGAGTGATCGGAGTGGTGAGAGAGAGAAAGAGAGAGACAGGGAGGAGGTTGGCTGGTAGAGATAGCTAGTCAGTCGCTTCCTGTTACTGTTTGTTAATGCCTGCAGATACAGAAAGCATTCAGGTGAGGTCCAGTTTTAACCAATATCCTGATTTTTTTCCAGGTGAAGCCCAGGTGTAATTAAACATCTGTGCAGCTTGTTTGTCCTCTTAATCGTTCATCCTCTATAATGTCCTGCTGGTTTTTTTCTGCCCCAGATGTAATTCTGAAGCCCCATAAAAGTCCAGACTGTTAGCAGCTAATAGTCTCACCAAAGTGTTTACATGAATAAACGAGGACTCTCCATGTAAAAACAGGTCTTTCTCTTACATGCAGACAGAAACCAGACAGCTTGAGTTAATGATAGACTTCTGAAACTACACTACTGTTATTCAATCACCATAAAATACAAAACATTTCCTTTCTGATACCAACATGCAGTGTGAACAGGACGTCTAATGTGTACAAACCTAAATCACTAAGTTAACTTTAGTGCTCACCTGAAGGCTGAAGACCACAAAGCATCAGTCAGTTTGATTTTATCATTTTAGTTTGACTTCAGAGTCAACTACACAGTCCAGTCACATTAATGTGACCACCACGTACTTTCCACTTCAGAGTTAAATAACCAATCACAGAAGGCAGGTGGCAGCACAGTGCAGTTGAGCGTATATAAAGGGTGTGTGTGGGCTTCGGAAAACATTTCAATCGTTGGCGTAATGCAGAAACGAAGCGATTTATCCGACGTCCAAAAGGGCATGATCATTGGCTTTCGGGCCAAGGGTGGAAGCATTTCCGAAACGGCTGAGTTTGTGAACTGTTCGCGTGCCGCCGTGGTAAAAGTGTACCGTGCATGGCAAAATGGGACTGTCCAAAATCAACGACGTGGCAAATGTGGTGCACCACGGGCCATAGATGACAGAGGCGAACGACGGTTGCGGAGATGCGTTCGGGCAGATAGACGGGCTACCGTTGAGCAACTGACCACTAAAATGAACCAAGGGGCTACCACAAGTGTCTCCCAAACCACTATTCAGCGAACATTGCTGCGTCTGGGCCTCCGAAGCAGACGCCTGGTTCGTGCACCTATGCTGACTGGTGTTCATCGACGACGAAGGCTAGAATTTGCACGCCAGTACAGCAGCTGGACGTCCACTGAGTGGCGACAGGTAGCGTTTTCAGATGAATCGCGTTTTATGCTCCATCGGACAGATGGACGTTGGCGTATAAGGCGTGAAACCTCTGAAAGGAACCACCCTGCAACCATTGCAGGAACGGTCCAAGCTGGAGGCGGGAGCATTATGGTCTGGGGAATGTTTTCCTGGCATTCTCTGGGTTCACTGATTATTGTGGAAGGCACGATGGATCAATACAAGTACGCATCTGTCCTTGCGGACCATGTCCACCCCTACATGCGCATTGTTTTTCCTCAGGATGATGGCATCTTCCAGCAGGACAATGCGAGGTGCCATACAGCTGCCAGTGTACGTGCGTGGTTCGAAGAGCACCAGGATGAGTTTACCGTCCTCCCCTGGCCAGCAAACTCACCTGACTTAAACCCAATCGAGCATCTGTGGGACCATCTCGATCGAGTTGTTCGCGCCATGGATCCTCAACCGCGTAATCTAGCGCAGCTGGCCACGGCATTAGAGTCGGCATGGCTCAACATCCCAGAGAAGACCTTCAGGGACCTAAGTGACTCTCTTCCTGCACGTCTCGTAGCAGTTCGCTCTGCGAAAGGTGGTTATTCTGGCTTTTGACAGATGGTCACATTAATGTGACTGGACTGTGTATATAAAAGGTCAGATCAGCTCAACATCTGATCAGTGTCTTGATCAGACAAAACACTCTGTTCACAAGCACCTGAATTTACAAGAACACGGTTAGTCACCATGTTTCTACTCACTGACAGGACTTTACCTATCCCCATTTGGTGTTTATATATTCTGACTTAAATGACCATAAATAAGCCTACAGATCTGTGGTTCCCAATAGAACAGTTAGCATCAGCTAACAGTTGTAAAATTAGCTAAAACGTACATGATAAAACTACACCACTCAATTAGTTCTGGTAGAACACATTTAAAGTGGTTTTTACAAACCTAAAAGCAAAATGTAGCTATTTTTGGCTGAATTATTGTTCTGAATATTTTGTTCTTTCAATAAGCGGCTTTTGTTTGAGTCTGTATTGTGCAGTTAAGGATTAATTGATTACTAAATTAGTTGGTGATTATTTAAATAAATCACAATCAATTCAATTAATTGGTTCACATTTATAAAAATGTTAAACTTGAAAACTGTCTCAAAATTACAATATTGTCTTTTATCACAATATTTTCTGGGTCAGTTTGTTGTCCAGTCAGGCCTAACCACAGAGTTTTTAAATTAGACCAAGTTTTATTCATATATTAGTTTATAAATATCTGAACATCAGCCTAAATTTAGAAACTCTAATATGGTGGAGCCACTTTTTCTGTGGAAAACTTGGTCCTATACTCGTTTGGTAAGGGATAAAAATTGCACCATTTGTTACATTTTCAGCAGCTGTGGTTTGCTTTTACACTGCAGAGTCAAATGAAACAGTTTGAGAAACCTGCTCCCCTCCTCGCCTGTAGGGGCGCTGCACCAAGAACCACTGAAGGAAACGACATGAAAACCTCCAAAGAGACACTGGGCGCAGCTTCCCTCTTTATGAAATGAGAACAAAAATGGAGTAGCATCAGATTTTAGCAGGATTTCTTTCTTGTCTTTGGTTAAAGACAACCAGCCATTTCTCTTGCTGTCGCTAATTTAATGCATTTGTTTTGGTTGTTTTTACCCAGAATGCATTACTTAGATCAAAAATGTCAGGAAATAGAAAGAATTTGTGTAATTTTAATTTTTTACTTGGTTCAAACTTGGTTGAAACAGAACAGTCCCTCTCAGAGTAATGAGGTGGAGCTGGATTTATGTCCTCCACTCTGTTAACGTTATCATAGAATAACATTGTTAACAGCATCATAATTATATGTCATAAAGTTTGACAGTTCCAGGTACAAAGTTCAAAAAGGGTGAGCCAGTTGTAGAACTATAAGGTGATTATTCTATTAAATAGACGCCTAGGGCACAACATTGTTAACATACCTACGATGGCATATTAAAGATGTTGTAGATCGAAAAAAAGGAGTAATAAATTACAGCCAAAAGAAAAAATACTTTACTGAAAATTTCTGAGCTCTAAAAGTAAAAAGAGAATACTAGAAAAAAACTTAGAAATCTTAAGAAAAAAGTTCAAAATTTTCAACTTTTGAAACTCAAAATTGTTTATGTTTTTTCTAGAAGATTTGTGAGATTTGTCTGAGAAATTGGCATTTTTCTAGCTAATTTCTGACCTTGTTTTGTTCTAGAAAATTTCTGATATAAATGTAGAAAAATAAATGTTTTCCCAGCAAACGTTTTTACTTATGAAACTCAGACATTCTCTTGCTTTTTCTAGAACATTTTTGAGAATAATCGCCAAACTTTAGGGTTTCATAGCATTTTTTTTACTTGAAAATCAGAAATTTCCTTGTTTTTTCTAGAAGATTTCTCAGTTTTTTTGTTGGAAATGAACACTTCTTTGATTAAAAAAAAAATTGTTTTAGATTTCTTTTAATACAATTTAATGCTAAAAAAAAATAAAATCCACACTTCGATGTTGCATATGTAAAGCAGTGCACAAGTGTCCCAAAAGAGGGCGCTTTTGGTACCACGCAATCCTGGCATGTTTGTCCTGTCGGGGACACCGTAGTGCAGGGGACTTTTGTGCGCAAACTGCTGTATTCATTACAGTGTGTTTACTGCCTGTAAGGTAAGCAGCAGCTCCGCCAGCCCGGTACAAGAATGAACTTTATAGATATTTCTATTGGTTCAGATTGCCATATAGGCACAAATTACATTTTCGTTCTGGTGATTGATTGTTTTGTGATGCTTGATTGTTTTGTTAAAAAGTCAAAAAAACGGTTGAATGCTGACAGTGTGTTTACTGCCTGTAAGGTGGAGAAATGAAACCGCCAAGGTCTCCCCACAACTACGATCGCTATGTCCGACTCCTCTTTTCTGCACGGATCGCACCTTCACGCACAAAATAAAACACAACGCAGAGCCCATAGGGTGTCTTCCACCAGCTGCAGATCCAAAGAGGGAAAGCCTGGGTTACATCTTGGTGCCGTGACCCGGATAGTGGTTCTTGGAGACCAACAGGTTGGAGGGAATTTTTTTGTAAAAAATAAAAACAGAGAAGATTTCGCTCCAGTTGATTGTGCCTGCTGTTTAAACGTGGGCTTCTTGTGTATTCTGTAAATATTTGACTAAAATGTTGTGGTGTTAATTTGTTTTGTGATACTAATGTAAAAAAAAAAAAAAAAACAACCTGTCCAGCTAGCCATTCAAAGAGGTCGTTGTGACTCAGTATTGAATATTCATAACTCTTGTGATACTTTAAATTTTTTTTCTCTTTTAAATGTCTATAAAATGTGCTGAGCAGTGTGTTGAATGTATTTGCTGTTATTTGCTGCAAAGAATACTATAGTAAACTTCCTCAGACATAGATGCATGATCTGTTGTGCTAATAATTCTAATTAAGAGTAAAAAAGTAATAGAGAAAGAAAGTACGGGTAAATATGTGGCATAATTACTCAGATGAGCCTCTGAGTCCAGGATCTCTGGCAGGGTCCCAACAAAATAATCTCAGTGCCATTCCAGGTCACACACAATTGCAGCCATGGGCATATGAAGGGCAGCTTACTCCCCCTCCTCACTTATCCTTCTATAGTGACCAGAACCCTGTACCCCTGCAACCGTCTCTTCCTCCTCTTCCTACTGCCCCAGCTGCACCAGCCCATCTTGGTCATCAAAACTATGCCAATGCATTCCAAAATGCATCTCAGTTGGTACAGCAACCCAGCACACAACCTCAAGGGGTTGATAACCAGACAGGGCAGCTTTTGGGACATAGCACCCACACCTATCCAGACCAGCTGCATTCCACCCCACACTCCCTGTCTATCCAGGTAGGCTTTCAAATAGCTCCAATGGCAAGCTGTGCAGCTACTCTACTCCCCCCAGTAACAGGCAACCATTACCCATTTACCCAGACCCCTGCATCAAATTTCAGGGCCCCAGTAGCTGTGAATGTTAGTAATCCTGTCCCTGCAGACCTATATTCAAACCCTCTCAATCTGTTGCACCTATTTATCAGGGTTGCACCCAGGGGGAACCACAAACACAAAATATACCCGCTGCAAACACCGAGATCCCCAATTCAGCTCTAATTATTTCACAGTTTGCCTCATATGGAACCTCCAACTACATTGGTCCCGAGCAGTCCGGTGTACCACAGCACATGCAGCCGCATGCATTGGGGTTTAACACATATGACCGCTCAGGAGCTGCCTCATGCATCCCTCGACCCCCACCTGCTGCAATCGCCTCATATGCATACCATCCTGACCCTCACTTAGATGACTCTGGGAGGACTACCATCAATCCACACCTTCCCCAAGCAATATATGGTGGTTTCCTGCAGACTCACCAAGTAAAGAATGTGCAAGTCTTTACTGGTAATGCAGACAGTAAGATGCTCGTGGAAGACTGGATCCGTGATATGCAATACCTGTTGGATGCCATTGACCTCCCTGTACATCTTCGCTTCTCCACAGTGGTTAGACATCTCAATGGAGAGGCCAGGAAGCTGGTTCTCATCCTCCCACCCAGTGACCAGACCCCCGAGAAGGCATTTACCGAACTGAGAGCAGAGTACAGTGATACTCAGGGCTCGTTAGATCCTTTAGCTGACTTTTATGAGCAGAGCCAGAGGTCATGTGAGTCCGCCTGCTCGTATGCCATAGCACTGGAGGCAATCTTGCGGGCCGTGGAAGAAAGCCAGGGGGTGGTAGGCCCTTTCCAGATCGAGATAGTAAACTGACTCGTCAGTTTTTAAGAGGGCTGATAGATGAACAGGTATTTGCACGAATAGCTCCCATGAAGCTCATGTTCCTGAGTTTTAGAGAGCTGCAGTCTGAGTTACGAAACATGGCAAGAGAAACAAAGACGTTCCAGCCACAAAATAAAATAAAGAAGACATTTACTCAGGTGCAGATGACCTCAGAAAGCTCAGCTGTGAAGGTGGAAGGAAAGCAGTGCACTTCCGAGCTCTCTGAACTGACTGAGATTGTCAGAAAATTAGCTCTTAACCAAGAACAGCAAATAGCCAAGCTGTCCAAACTGGAATCAAGTATAAAATCCCCCCCAGTTACCCTCAAACACATCTCCCTCATCAACAAATTCCACAAGCCACAGGTCAAGTGTTACATGCCATCGCTGTGGAAACCAAGGGCACATAGCTAGATTCTGTTGAGCAGTACTTCCTGATTCCACCTCCACCAGGACTCGCCCCGCTCAGTTGTCAACCTCGGCAGAGGAAATCAACATGCCCCCAGCTCAGGGTTTAAACGCTTAAAGCCCATGGTAGCAGGGGCAACCATGGGCAAGCAGAAAGCCCCATCCCGAGATGATAAAGGCAATGCTAATAGAGCAGAGGGCACTCCTCTGGTGGGCCCAATGAATGAGGGAGAAGTGGAAATAAATGGCATTAAATGCAGGACTCTTATTAACTCTGGATCTCAAATCAAGAGCATCACCCATAGCTTCTGGCACAACCACTCAGACCTACAAAAACAGAATCTGCAGCCATCCAAAATAACTATAGAGGGCGCTGCAGCTCAAAATGTGCCTTATTATGGTGTCTTGCAGATCAAACTTAAGGTCTTTGGAGAGGACTGTATGACTGTCCCCACATTTGTTGTCCCCGATTCTGAATATCGCTCCACAGTGCCTCTGCTCATAGGAACCAATGTCATCCGTGCACCTAAAAGTCACCTACAAGCAGTTTATGGTGTCGAATTCCTCCACAAAATAAAAGAGAGCCATTCAGAATGGCATTCGGTTGTGATGGAGGTGGAAAACACAGAAGATCAGATGCACGGCATGGTTGGCCCTGCTGTCTTCACTGGTCGGGCTATCTGCATCCCTAGTGGTAAATAGGTGGATGTGAAACCTAGGATTAAGGCAGGCCCTCAGAAAAAAAATTATACCGCACTGATTGAACGCCCTTCTCCACTCCAGCTCCCCCAAGACCTACTAGTGGCTAAAGTTCTCACAGATGTAAAGAGGGGATATGCTCCAGTCAGAGTCATGAATGTGTCCCAGAAAAACATCACTCAGCCCAACACTCAGCTTGCCACAGCCTTCTTGGTGGACAAAGTGGTTGAAACTTCTACCACAAAAGGAGACAAACATCAAGGTGAAATGGAAGAAGAGCTCTGTCTGAGCCTGGGTCAAGTGGTGGCAAGCTTTGAAGTGGACCTAGTTGGAGCAGCAGTGGAAAATGAAGACCAGCATGCTCTCCTCAGGAAACTAGTGGAGAAAAATGGGGATGTCTTCTCCCAGAATTCTATGGATTATGGCCATACAAAAACTGTGCGGCATGAGATCCCTCTGGTAGACTCAAAGCCGTTTTGACTTCCATATCGTAAGATGGAAACATGAACTTCATTAGAGGCATTTATTTAGAAAGAAATCCAACTGAAAGGGGATGGAAAGAAGGTGTTGAGGGGAGGAGATGCAACCAAGGAGCCATGTAGCAGAGTTGTAGTCAAGACCACCGAACCAGAGACCAAGACCAGAGCCCTGCACTACATGACACAATAAAATTAAGTAGAGGTGAGCCGATCGATCGGTCACCGATCATAATCGGCCGATTTCCATGAAATCAGTGATGATCAGGATCGGCCGATCATTGGCTCTGTTACCGATACCGATCACCTGCATCTCATTTCCCAGCCTGTCTGTCCAGCTGGTCTCGTCTTTCCTTCACTCTGCGCAAACGCGCAGCAACAAATGCTAAATGATGTGTAACTATAAGCCACTGAGTGAATGAGGACGTTTGCGTGTTGCGGCGGAAAATAGAAGCAGGTCAAAATGCATCAACACAACGAAGCTAATAGACATAAAAACAATGACGGAGTTTGGCTACATCGAGGCTCAGTGCAGCAAAAAGACATGGAGGATCAGACAGCAGGTAAAGCAGGACAGTTACAAACACTCACCGGATTAGCATGACGGTCAGAAAGCTAAACAAATAACCTGTAAAATGATTTAAGTCTTGGAGCTGCGATGTAAGACGCTGGTTCTGCTGTTGAACCGCTGCTCCGCTACAGGTAGTAATATTTAATATTTAGTAATATTTGACACGGAGCCGCTTCTGCTCCACCTGGTAGAGACTCTCACACCGAACCTGTTTAAAGCTGCAGCATCTAACCTAAAAAATACATTTTACATACGTATTAAAACTTCCTCTGTCCTAACATGAGACAGATAATCTCTAAAAAATAATCGATCTCCTCCCTGTTACTCCGCTCAGTCAGAAACAGCCAATCAGAACTAGCAGTAACCAGCTAGCCGCTATGCTAAAAGGAAGTTTTCATTCAGTAACTCTGGATTGTTTATTGTAATGGATCCTGTTTTTGCCTTTGAATGTTAAGTTTTATACTTGAATTTTTTGGCAATGTTGAGAGGTTTTGTTTTGGCTCTTTCCATTATTTAGCCTCTTCAGAGCCTCATATGTTATCAGTCTGTTAAAGATAGTATTATTGATAGCAGTACAATTTACACAATGCCTGTTTTGTTTAGTTTTCTTCTTGGAAAAGTTATTAAAGACAAGTTTTGTCTAAGTTAAGGTGAATTAAAGGTTCCTTTTTCCACATAATATAACAGTAGTGTTTATGATAAAAAAATAAAAAAAATAATAATTATGCGATCCGTATCGGGGATCGGAATCGGCGATCGGCCCTTAGGGGTGATCGGTATCGGTATCGGCAGAAAAAAAACCTGATCGGCACATCCCTAAAATTAAGTTTACCTATCAAAAGGACACAATAAAATTAAGTTTACCTATCAAAATTGGTTCTCATGTTGATCTAAAAGATCCAGATTCCCATAAAAACGCCTAGATATTAAATACTTAGAGCTGAAATATATTTAACCAGTATCAATTAAAACTCATTTCATTCTGTTTTGCCGTCATCGCTGTGCTACAATCCGCAGACTCTCCTACTTCCTACTACCCTAGAAAAATAACGCCCTGGGCTGTTGCCCATATTGCCCATGTCAGAAACCACAACTGAAACATTTCAATTAACAGTAAATAAGTTAAACTATGAAAACTGTCCAACAGCAACAAGTAACCAAGCAGAAGGAGAACCGTGACTGTTCTCACCTCCCACTGCGATGTTTGCCACCATGACAGGAGACGAAATCCATCAATGAGCTGCTCTGTGTTCATACGTTCAACTTTTACTTATTCGGTGATTAAATAAATGTGTGTATATATATTATATATATATATATATATATATATATATATATATATATATATATATATATATGTGTGTGTGTGTGTGTGTGTGTGTGTGGTGTGTAGCTACTGCGGTGAACAAGAACAAAGCGGCTCTCAGTGAGGCTTCAGTTCTTAGGACTCAGTAAAGATCCGCCCAGAAGAACCGGATCATTCCTGAATGTTAAATCACTGCAGACTTTGGTCACATTGTTGTCCCATATATGCGACACCTCAGTCAAAACCTCCACACAATAATTCAGCGCATGAGTGACAACATCTTTTCATCGCAGATGCAACATGTGTCTCTGTACAACTAGCTTAGCTTTGATAGCATCACGTCCACATAGCTCACCTTTCTTTAAGCTTTGCTTTCAAGTGACGCTAAAAGTTCAACAAAGTCCAACCGTCTGAAAGCGAAGCGCTGCTGATTTTAAGTGTCGCCATATTGATTTATGCAGCTATTATCGATTAGACAAACATCTTCTCCCGCTCAGAGGAAACCACTGCGCATGTCTGGAGCTCCGCGTGCGAGTAAAGGTGGAGAGATGGGTGACAACAAACACGTAAGTGACGTTATTGCTTGGATTTTACGGCGCCACCTTAAATCCCCGAACTTCACATTTTAAGGGACAAATAAACTCAATGCGACTTGGATGTAACGAGAAACGCGACAGTTTTGTAGAAATGTAGTGAAGTAGAAAGTACAGATACTTACTGTAAAATGTAGTGGAGTAAAAGTAGAAAGTAGATATTATTAAATCTACTTAAGTAAAGTACAGATGCACGAAAATTGTACTTAAGTACAGTAACGAAGTACTTGTACTTCGTTACTTCCAACCACTGTCAGCGTCACCCGAGACGCAGATAAAAATATAAAACTATATATATAAATATAAATATAAAATAAATATAAATAAATATATTTATATTTATTTAATAAATATATATAGATATAAATATAAAACTCTAAAGCAAATGAGCTTAAATTGTCAGATTAAAAAATTAATGATCACAGACAGTTCTAACGGAAAAACTTAAATCTTGAATAAAATATTCTGTATTTGTGATCATATGATACTTTTTTGTCTGCATAGTAAAAATGATAAATGTTTCTTGTCCTGTTTAATCATAAGGATTTTATTAAAGATATTCTCATCATGGGTCTATTGCGTCATCATCTGCAGCTGCTTCATGTCTTATTTTCAGATGAAGTCACGTCGTTTCGTCACTTTTCCTCCACAATCAGAAAGTGAACCGCATATGTTTGTGAAACAGAAAGTAGTGACGTAATGAGGAGCCTTCAAAATAAAAGCCTTTCACTTTGATTGAGATAAAATACTGAAAGTTCGGATCAGTCCCAAAGTCCAAATCAACCTAGAACAATCCGGTCGTCACCGCCTTTAGTTTGCTTGTTAATCTTTCAAATGGTTCGTGTTTGTAACTTTGTTTACAAACTGCGCGGCCGCCATCGTTGCTTTCACCTGCGGTGAGGTTTGGAAACTGAATGGAGGGACTTCCCACGTGTTCTGACGGCTTTCCTGACAGCAGAGGGCGCTGTGAAGACAGAAAGAATCAAAAGGAAACTGGGACTTTTCCTCTTTTCATTTCAGTTTTCTGTCTCCAGGAATAAAATGATCGTCTTCAGTCAGACCAACACAATGTCAGCACAACTCAGCTCATCCTCTGCATCATGGATCCCTCCACGTTCAGGACTATGGCGACCATCCTCATCCTCTGCAGCGTCCTGACCTCTGCACTCTGCTGTGATTGGCTCACCCACTACAACGACCTGAGGAACAGCTCTCTGGTTCTGATCAGGTCCATGGTGAGTACAGACATGGGTCCAAAACGGCCTTTTAGAGCGATGACAGGATTATGGGCTGTGGTTTGGACATGAATGAAATTCATTCAGGGAATCTGAAAGCATTTTCAAAAAATATTTTAAGGTTGTTCAAACTTTTTATCACATGTCAGCTCAAAGTGATAATTTTTTAAAACTACAATGCAAATATACAAAAGCTTACCGAGTATTTCTGGTCTAGTTTTAGGTGCAAATAAATGAACTTTTTTGCTTGTTTTAAGTCAATAATTGAAAAAGTAGTTGTTCCATTTATAATTAGTACTTCTTCATCAATATTAAGCTGAAATTAAATCTTTATTTATCTCACACAAGTGAAATGTCAGAGAATAAAATAAGAAAACCCAAATATTTAATAATAATTATCATAAGAAACAAAACTTCTATATCCAGTTTGAAAAGGAGGAAGAAAACAGATTATTAAATCTGAACCCCAATTATCTCATCCAAATATGTCCTAAATTCTGTATTTACTCACTTATTAAGGAATTGTTGACTTAAAACAAGTTTCTGTTTTTTGCTGATAAGTTACTTGTACGTTAATTTTGTCTTATTTCATGTTTACTAAAATACTCGATGATGAAGTAAGCATTGAAGTATTTAATTGTTTTTTTTTATTGGAATGGGACCATAAGTCCAAAACTTCAAATGTTTTTTTCCCATTTGCTTATTATTCTGTGCTCCATTGAAGAAAACTGAAGCGATATTTGATCTATTTTTAGTAATAAATCAGGGTCCAGATCAGTGTTAATTAGAAAATTTGTATAAAAGCAGTTAAAAGCAGATTTTGTGAAGAAAAGTTGATCACTTTGTGTGGCAAGTAGATTTTAATTGAAAAGTTCTAGTTCTGTCTTAATATATTTTATGTATGCTTGAATTATGATTGAAAAAAATCAAACCTGGGGCCACAAATGGCCCCTGAACCCCACTTTGAACACCCTTGTCTTAAAGGGACTCCTAGTTGATGTAGTCAGTATCAATGCTTGACGTTTCAAAGTTGCAGTTCAAACCAGTTCAACCAGTTAAGCAGCTGTGGTTTCTAAAGTGTGACGTTGAGAAATTCAAGGTTGTTTCATTATTTTCCAGAAATGTCCGATCGCCACCACAACTCATCTGCAATTCCGAGACAAACTGTACAAGGACATAAAGATGAAAGAGGTAATCAGCCGATCAATCGATTGATCAATCGACGCAATCAGTTCTGTCAGCCAATCAGAGAGCTGCAGCTCACACCTGTCTTTGTGTTTCCAGGAGAACTCCCAGCTGCGCTTCATCAGAAGCAGTCTGAAGCAGATTTACAATCTGTATCGCCATGGCAACACGTCGGGGCTTGCTGGGACGCCGGGAAGACAGACAACTTCCTGGAGAGATCTACAGACAGATCACGGAGCTCAATGAGTGTGTGAGTGCAGCTGGAACAGCGGCACAATGCTAACATCAGAGGAAATTACACTGAAAAAAACTGAATGGAGATCCAACTTTCCAAAAAAAAAAAAATGTAATTAATTCCACCACATATGCATACAAAGTACAGCAAATTGGTTACCACTGACAGATGAGAAATGTTTTATTGTCCAGCTCTTGGGTATGCCTCCCCTTTCTGATGCTGCCCAGGGAAACTGCCCATATCAAACCAAACATGTCTGAAGATTCTCAGTTTTTCCAGGTTTTTATATTTAAAGGCGGCCATTTTGGAAATATCTTTCTTCATTAATTCCCTATTGAACTTGTGCAATGAGGCGACAGTCGCTTGTCCTCATCCAGCTGAGCGACCGGCTTAATTTCTGCTTTTAGGTCAAAATACGATTTTCAGTTAAAATGTAAATTTCAGATTAATCACATGCGTTAGCGTGTTAACATTGACAGCCTTAGTTAACTTATGTGTAATCGAGTTATGTTTGTCAAACTTCATTTATTTACGTTAACATAACTTGGATTAACTCAGTTTAATTACTTGTAACAAATTAAATTTTTTAAGTTGGATCACCTGTTTTGTTTTTTCAGTGTAGAGTCTGATGATAATTCAGCTTTATGTCAGACTCAACCTGCTCTTGTGTTTTCCAGGTGGAGTCAACACACAAAGAGACAACAAGCAAACATTATGAGGTCTACGAAAAGAAACTGAAGCGATACTACAGATACCTGGAGAATAACACTTTGCTTCACCCTGTGAGTACAAATACTTCACCTCTGAAGTACAAATACTTCAGAGATGTTCAAACTTGATGAACTTTCACACATTTTCTCACATTGCAGCCACTAAACTCTACTTTAGTGAAATTACACGAGACAGAAAAACTCCTGGTTTAAAATTTTTAAAAACAAGAATCTGAAAAGAGAGTTTGGCCGATCTGTAGACCTACCAAAACATGGACATCTAATTAGACCAGAGGTTTCCAAAGTGTGGCTTGGGGGCCATTTGTGGCCCTTGAAATTATTTTTTTGGCCTTGGCCTGACCACAAATCAAGAATGGAAATGACCCAAACATTTTGGAATCAAAATGTTTGGGTCACCATTTTGGTCTGTTTTGGACCAAAATGGTCCAAAACAGACCATTTTGGAATGGTCTGTTTTCTTTTTAATAAGCCCTTCTTTATGTTTGATACACAGATTCCACAAAATATTTGATTATTTTTCAGCCAACTAAAAAAAAAATCACAAAACTAATATTTGAACATGTGTAGTAAGTAAATGTAAGTTTAAATTTGCTAATTTTTGGGCCCCAGGATGAAAAATTGAGACACCACTAATTTAGAAAACAGGAGAGTTTTAATCAGAAAAGCAGCCTGTGGTAAAGTTATGCACAGAACTGTTAGCTAGTAATAGCTATTAGCACATGGTGGTGGCAGCATCATGCGGTGGGGATTTAAACCCGTTGGTGGTTCAGCTTCCACCAGGACAAACACCTTAAGCATCCAAAGGAAGGTATTATAGATTAGTTTAGTTCAAATCAGATTTATTTAAGAACGGTCTAGTCAAAGTCCAGACCTGAGTCCAAATGAAGATCAGTAGAGCACAAAATGCATGTTCACTGATGATGAAAACCTGGAAAAGATAAACCTCACAGAAACTTCAGGCAAACACATATGCATGCCACACTTTTCAGATTTCTAGCCATTATAAATAAAATTTGAATTAAAAACCTTCCACTTGACAACGATGTCCGGTCTTGACAACAATTGTATCAGTTTGTTACACAAAATCCCCAAAAATCCACTGGAGTTTGTGGTTGTGTGATGTAAGGAAATGTGATAAAATTCAACAAGTGGGAATATTTTTTTTGAGTGTCTGACATTTCAGTGAAGTTGTGACATGTGTACTGACCCGGGTTCTGCTCCTGCAGGGCGGCAGAGACGGCTGGGAGATGCTGAGGGGGGAGACCGAACACAACCTGATTCGACTGGACCTGCTGGGGAACCAGATTAAAGCCAGAAGGGGGCAGCATTGAGCGATTTACTACTGAAACCAATTCAATAGTCTCTTTGATTTTCTTTTTTTTTTTTTTTTTTAATAATTTTGCTACTTATTTATGAACAAACTGTTATTTATTTAAATATTTATATTGTTGTTATTTTTATATGAAAATAAATTATGACACATCATACTTGTGGAATGGTTTGTATTTTTTTATTTACTTATTTTTTTAACCAAAAAGCTGTGAGATAAACAGAGGAGATATGAAAGCTAATGTAGTAAAATATTGAGTTAATTGAGCTGAAATCATATCAAATATGGGACTCAAGTGAAACAACCACATGTTGAAATTTGTCTTCTTTTGACTGGAAATGTATCCTAATTATTATTTTTCCTCCAGAGAACAAAAAATCATGGAAAAAACTAAACAACCTCAAGAAAACCTGAAATTTAAAGGGATTATTCTAAATTTTAATTATGAATTTAATTATATTTTGGCTGCGTCCTGAACCTGTCACCTACACCCACCCCCCCACACCCCATTCTTTCATGAGAGTGAGAACGCAGTGGCGCAACTACACATTATTCAGGTGGATGCGAAAACATAAATGGATTCAGAGGAACATTCAGAGTTTTTCTACCCAATTTAGAAATGTTGAATTTCCAGGTTTTGCAGACGACTCATCACTGAACAGAAAATATCAGGGTTGATGTGGCGATGCTGGGTCAAACTCCCATTAAGTTCATACGATGTTAACCTTTTCAACTGGGAAGAGTGGGCTGATATCCTACAGGGTAAATGGTTTACTTTGTTTAAACTGGGAAACACAGGATGCCTGGTGTAGATGCAGCTAATGATGATTATGTTGAGAAAGAAGAAGAAGAAGGAGAAGAAGGAGAAGAAGAAGAAGAAGAAGAAGAAGAAGAAGAAGAAGAAGAAGAAGAAGAAGAAGAAGAAGAAGAAGAGAGAAGCCATCACTGGTTAAATGGAAATAGGTTAACTGGATTCCAGTGTTGCTCATGCAGGGTAAACTGGATAAACTGGACAGAAGGAAGCAGCCGGTCTCAGTTGTCGCAGAGCTCCACCTTCAGGACGGGCTGGTAGCTGTCGGACATGCTGGCCCTGACGGTCACATGACCCGCCCTGTGGGTCAGACTGGGCCCTTTGGCTTTCCCTCGGACAAAACCGCGCTGCGAATCGTAGTACATCTCCCTGTAGAGCGCCTCGTCGCAGAGCTTGTCCTTGCTGAAGGCTCCCACGGCGTACCAGTTGGAGTAGAGGTTGAAGTCGTAAGGGACGGAGAACATGACGGCCAGGCGGCCGCGGTTCTGTTTGGTCGACTCCTGCAGGACGTCGTAGGTGAAGACGGCCACCGAGCCGCAGGCGGCGTGGGACTTCTTGATGAAGAGCGCAGTGCCGGATTCAGACGGACGGAGAGTCGGAGGCAGAGGACAGTCACAGTTTCCACTGAAGAGATGAACGCTGAACAGAGACAGAAAGAGATGCAACAAAAACTGATTCTGACGCTCAGAGTTTCAATCTACCTTCTACATCAACTTTGAGTTTAAAAGTTTATTTCAACCACAAAGGTACAATTGCAGTAACCAATTATGAAACAAGCAGTTAACATCACATGCTGTAAAATGCCATCATCATGAAGAACACTGATCATTGCTCCAATTATTATGAATCAAGGCCAACTCTGAACAACTGGGTTTTTAGTAGCAATTTATCGGGGCTGATTTCCTTAATTTTGGGAGATCGGTGATCGTCCGAGTTTTGCACATGAAGCCGATCTTATCCACCAATATTATCTACCTCAGCAAAGATCTAAAAATCAACCACTGTCCTCTGCTCTGCTGTGAGAGAGGTTTGACTGACAGACCAGGACATGTCTCAATGTTTACAGTTGAGACATGTCTCAACTGCTTACAGTTGAGACATGTCTCAACTGTAAGCAGTTGAGACATGTCTCAACTGTAAACATTGTCACAGTCATAGCTAACTGTGACAATTCAGCAACTTTCTTTCTATAGTGAGCAACATTTCAGGCAAAAAAATTTGTGTGATCCAAAATCAGAATTGGCAGGCTAGGTTTTTTAAAAGATCGGTAATCGGTGATCAGCCAGAAAACTGAAATCAAATCACCCCTAGTTTTTAGCATTGATTCAAAACAAAACACTGGATTCTTCTTTTGGACCTAAGAGGTCTGGAAGGTTAATACAACATTGTGATATTAAGTCATTCAGTTATTTATAAACTAATAGCAGTATTTTAAAGTCCATTCTGTTAGTGAAAGGACTTTAGAACTTCCACTGACTAAATCGTCCTGTTTTAGTCAGAACTCCAGCAGCAGCGTTCTGGATCTGATAGATTTTTTTAGGCAGGTGCTGCTGCCTCTTCAGTGTATGTTTCAGGTGAGAGGTGGGGTCACCCTGGACAGGGACTGTGGGAGGAAACTGGAGTTTCCAGAGAAAGCCCACCATGCACAGGGAGAACATGCAAACTTCATGCAGAAAGACCGGGGCTGGGAATTGAACCCAGAACCTTCTTGCTGCAAGGCAACAGCTCTACCAACTGCTCCACTGTTCAGCTCAAATCTCCTTTTGTAGAATTTAATAAACCCGAGGTTGAGTTTTAAGCCATTTATGTCCAAATCTTTTGACACAGAATCAGTCTATCAACATTCAGTCTGTTTTTAAAAGTCAGAAAAACTCTGTGTCCTTCTCTCTCTTTTATCTGCTAACATGCTAACATAACATCTAAGACTGTCGATGGTCACATCTAAATAAAACTGATGAAGGCAGACCAACGCTCTGCTTTTATCTTCTCTGCAGAAGATAAGTTGATTTTGTTTTATTTCAAGTGTATTAAGATATTTGCATTGAAACTAGACAAATACTGTATACTTGGTAAGATTTTGTGTTTTTGCAGTGCATCCCTCAGTGGAGCGCTGGACAGTGAATTTGCATCTCTTCTATTTGTAACATTTGATCGTTGTTTTATTCTGAACCAAATCTCATTATCCCTCAAGGTAAAAGTTTAACAGTCGAGTCCTGAAACTGGTAAAACCACTTGGTTGTTGCACAGAAGGGAAAAATGAATTTAGTTCTGATGTGAAATCAGATCCAGGTCCATCAAAGTTCTGATTTCGCTCTTAGGTTTCGTTATCAAACAGCAACTGGACCAGATGAGGTCAGTCCAGGTTCTGGATTCTGGTTCTGTATGTGTGTGTGTGTGTGTGTGTGTGTGTGTGTGTGTGTGTGTGTGTGTGTGTGTGTGTGTGTGTGTGTGTGTGTGTGAGTGTGTGTGTGTGCGTGCATGCGTGTGTGTTTTTAAAACTCACAGCGGATTGCACAGCGTGAAGCTGGACGTCTTGTTCTGAATCTCCACTTTGCACTGGGGGTGAGTCGGGATGGACATTTCTAGAACAAACATGGAAATACTGAGTTAAGGAAACTCACTCATACATCCAAATTAAATGCTAAAAACTAATAAGTGAGTCTAAATTTTCACTTAAAGAAGTTAAAATTGATTAAAAAAATTAGTTTATCAGTTACTGTTGCTGGCACAAAGGATTGTGGGATTATTACAACATATGAAAACAAATGAAGTTACGTTGTACAATTTAAGTCTTGCAACTCTAAAATAACTTGATAGATTTAGTTGAGATGAACATAAATTAAATGACTTCTACTAATGGCTTCTACCTCAAATCACCTCTGGTCTGTTGGTGTTTAGGAATTCTGGGTAATATTTGGTGTTTTAAAACACTGAAAAGATAACAAGATTGTTTTTGTTGTGTGGATGAATTCAAAAATAATTTTGTCTGAAAAATGTACACCAAATATTTAATACCACATATATTTTTCAGTGATGTCGCAACATCTTCTGAGAAACCGAAACGATTTGAGTTCATGTTCTTACATGCAACATCCTGTTTCCATCAGCCATTAAAACACACTTCACAATCTTTCAGAGTGAAACGGTCAGTAGAACCGTTTTTACGTCCTGAGAAAATCCCACATGTTGAGTTCTGCAGCTCAAACAATAACAAATTATGCAACAGTGAAGGTGTTCCAGCTTCCAGAGACCACAGACATTTTAGATCCCAGGTTCTGAGTCGATTCTTGAAGAACTCTGCAGATACTTCTTCTTGGATGAATTCTGGCTCAGACCTGGAATCACCGACCAGAACCAAAGAGAATCGTTCAATCAGAAGTTACTCACTTGTTTGGAGCTCCTGATGAACAACAGCTTTCTGCAGGCCTCCGTGTCTGAGTGCTGGACCCGGATTCTGATCGGATAAGGAAGCATGAGGCGCGGTTTCCTCAGGAAATCTGAGCCTTAAAGAGACACTGAGACAGAATAGAAGACAAGACTTTAACCCTTAACTGCCACCCCAAAAAACACCTGCATGCCAGGAGGACATGCTATCCTCACTGTGTTATTAGGCTGTTTTGAACTAATGCATGTTTCCATCAGAAGGAAGTGTGTGTGTGTGTGTGTGTGTGTGTGTGTGTGTGTGTGTGTGTGTGTGTGTGTGTGTGTGTGTGTGTGTGTGTGTGTGTGTGTGGTGTGTGTGTGTGTGTGTGTGTCCAACATACGGTGTCATTCTGACCTAAATTCCAGATTTGGAGAGATGTGATTATCTATTTTTATTTGACAGTTTTTCATTCCCCAACACATCAACATCTGAACACAATTCTGAACTGTTCATCAACATCTCAACATTTCTGAACTGTTCATTAACATCTGAACATTCTGAACTGTTCATCCACATCTCAATATTCTGAACTGTTCATTAACATCTGAACATTCTGAACTGTTCATCCACATCTGAACTTTATGAACAGTTCAGAATGTCTGCACATTCTGAACTGTTCGTGAACGTTCTGGACAGTTAATGAACATCTGAACATTTGGCATTCCTCCTGTTCCTTGGTTCTGTTCTGACGTTGATAAATCTCGTGTTGGTGTTTTCAGGGTTGCCTACTTCGGTCAGGACCGTCCCGTGTGTCAGTGGACCTTGGTCACCATGGAAACCAACCACAGGTCTGTGGTTTTGGAGATCCCCTGACTCAGTGCTCCAGCCTTCACAGCCTGACCTTTGGTTTTAAACCATGATGCTCCTCTTAACTGTGTCCTAGAACAAAGGATTGGTTGCCTGACTGGTTTCAAGCTTTTGGTTTTCATGTCACTTTCTAGGTTTGGTTCCTTTCGTTTTCTAGTTTGTGAGAAAGTCATATTTTTCCACAGAATTGAATGAAGCCACAGAAACCTGAAGAGAACCATGAAACCAACATGTTTGAATCTGGGATTTGATGGATTAACAATCTTTCTAGGATTTAATTAGTTATGAACATGAGAACAGAAGACAGATAAAGGAATTTTTACTGAAAAAAAAGCAAAATAATTTGTTTATTCTCACTGAATTCTGTGTTTGAGCCTCTTAAAACTCCAGAATGGAGCCAGAATCCATGATGACATGAAAACCAGCTCCCTCTGATCACTCTGACTCACTATGCTCAGTTAAAGGAAGTGAAATCATCACTCTGCAAGGCTGCAGCAGCTGCAGGAAGGAAACCAACATAGGAAACCTGAACAAGCAAAAAAAAAGAGGAAAAAAAAGGTGAAACTCCCTTGAGAGTAATGAAATGAAAAGCATTGGTTTATGCAACTCACCAGAATTTATATAGAATTCAGCGGAACAGATTGAGTCACCTGTCAGGAGCAAATCTGAGATTTCTGTGGTGAAAACTAGAAAATCAAAAAACAGAAACCACTCAGAGTGAAACAGCTGCTGGCATGAAGGGACTGAACATTCCTCCTCATTAAATATGTCAAACCCTCCTGATGTCCAATCAAACGTCACAGTTTTACCTCCTAACAGCATTAGCTTCTCAGCGGGGAATCCCAATGCAAACCAACAGGCAATGCCTCAAAATATGTAAAGTAATATCAACTTTTAGAATGTTTCTTCTTACTTTTAGTCACTATTCAACAATTCTTACATTCATTTGGCATAAATGTTGCCTCTTGTCTTCTGGCTTTAGTTGACCAGGGTTTGTTACAGCAGGATTCTTTAAGTCTTGACAGAAACCTTTCCATTTTTCAGAATGAAAGGAGTAAAGCAGCTTCATAAATTTGACTAGCAGTAAGTCAGAAAGATAAGCATGCAAAATCAGTTTGACAAATTATTTTTAATGTATTATGATTGAAATACGTTAGGGCCAGACTAAATTTTTTTTTTAAATTACAAATAAATAAGAATGTAGTCAGGATATTAGCAAAATAAAGACACAAAAATACCAGCAGAAAGTCAAAAAATATTATGAGAAATAATGTTATTTTTATGAGAGCAAAGCTTTGAACAACAGTTTGAAAGTCCCTAAAAATAATTTGATACTGAAATGTTAAAACATTACATATATTCTATCTATAAAATTGATACTAAAGTGTAACGTCTAATATGCTCAACATTCCATATTTTAATTTGTGTACTATTATAAAATTATTACTTCATTCTACAAATATTATGACATAATTTTGGTAATATAAGTTAATTTTTCTTAATTTTGACTTTTTTCTTGTATTTTTATGACTTTATTCTCATTATTATGATTTTATTCTTATAATAGTAAATATAGTAAGTAAGAATTACACAACAGTAATAGTTTTTTATTATTTTGACTCAAAAAACAAACATTTTTGTAATGCAACATTATTCTTGTGTTATTAACTATTTTGGTAATTATGACTTTATTCTTGCATTATTATGACTTACTCTCGTATGACTTTATTCTCATGATATTATGGATTTATTTTTATCTTGAGATATGCAATATTAAAATACTTTTTTCTGGTAATATCATGACTTTATTCTCATAATTAACTTTTTTTTTTCTAAACCTAAACCTCCATCGTAAAAAAATAAACTTTATGTTAAAAAAAAATTGGGATTAAAAGTCAATGATTAAGAAATGTGTATTTTATTTTAATGTCCTGAACTCGGACCATAATTTCCCATGGTTTTAAAATATCTTTTTTTTCCTTTGATGGTAATTACTGTATTTTGCAGTCGGAAAAGAGAGGAAACAGCGCCCTCTGATGGTCAGAGGACAAAACAGGCAGAACCACCTGGGAGCTTTTCAGATAAACTTTATTTCTGTTATTTACACTCAGACAAATATTAATTTCCTACTTATAGATGGAATAATAATGTATCTCCATTACTTGTGTTGATGGGTAAAACAAAAAAAAAAAAAGCATCTCCACAGCAAACAGAAAAGGGGCGTGGCTTCATCTAGTCAGATGCCTGGACGTAGTTCTGCGGGAAGAAGCCTTCCCGGCCATTACAGACGCCCTCACACCAGCCGTCGTCATGGCGACGCATCACGTAGATGATATCCCCCTCGGTTAGAGGGAGGTCGTCAGGCTTGGAGGCCTCGTAAGTATACAGCGCCACCACTAGGACAAAAAGAGAAAAGTGCATCATCATAAGTAGCATCTTACCCTAATAGTGCAGCACTATGGGGGTGGGGGTGGGGGGGGTGGGGGGGGCACCTTTCTCCAGGTAGTCTGGGGGAGCATTGATGTCATAGTCCACTGGAGGAGGAAGGGGCGGCATGATGTCATCAAAACCTCCAATATCATCCAATGGAAGAGGAGGGGGCGGGGCTAAGATCTGAAGATCTATGAGAGTACAGGAACCATCAACAGAGCAGCGCTGTGCTACGTATCTGTGTGTAGTACATCTGTACTACACACTTAGAGATGAGTGGCACTGCTGCACAGTGCTCTTCTATAGTTAGCTGTGCTACATCAACAGCAGCACCACTACTGGTTCCTTACCCAGGTGTTCGAGGCGAGCAGGTAAGCAGAGCCGAGGGAAGGCGGAGGAGGAGCGAGAGAGCAGGGGTAAGGGGGAAGAGGAAGAGGAGGATGAAGAGGCGGTGGGCTCTGGGGGGGCATGAGGGGGAGGGTAGGGGGGAGGTGGGGGGATCCTGACTGACAGACAGAGAGAAGCCGAGTCAGTTTAGAGAACAGGAGCCAACATGTGGCCTGAAACCGACATGAACTGTTCACATGGATATTCTGAACTGTTCAACATTTGAACATCATTCTGAACTGTTCATAGACATCTGAAGCTTGGGAACTGTTCAAACTCTGAACTTTCTGTACTGTTCATCCAGATCTGAACATTCTAAACTGTAAGTTTGAAGTTTTAATCAGTATCTGGACCATTCATAAACATCTGAACAACCATGGTAACGGTTCCTTACTCATCCAAAAGGTCAACATGGGTCACATGATGGGCCACAGCAAGTTTTCCTAAAATGTCGTCCAACTTCAGTCACTTAGGGAATATAACCCAACACCGTTGAGAACTATAACTATAAAACTAATCACTGATCCATCGTCAGCCTCTCCTGAGTTCTTATTGGACAACAGCAGCTGCAGCAGCTTACATGACTGGACTGCAGGCAAGAAGAGAGAGCGAGCGTAGCGGCAGCGAGAGGCGGGGCCTGAGCGGACCCTCAGAGAGACAGAGCGAGTGGCTGGAGGCGAGCGGCGGCGGCGACTCCTCCGAGATGTGAGGGTCACTGAAAAACACCACAGAAGAAGTAAAAACTGCAAACAAGCAGCAGAGAAGAAGCAGGAAGTGAAACAACTGAGGAATGATGAGTCGGGGGTTCGATTCCCCACTTTGGGGCCTTTGCTGAATGTCTTCCTCCTACTTCCTGTTTGATTACTGTTAATAAAGGGCACCATTTTTTTTAAGTTGATACAACTAAAAAAGGCGTTACCGTCTCCTTCCTGGGGAGGTGGAGGCGGTGGGGGCGGAGCCAGAAAATGTGAGCCATCATTGGGTAATGGTGGGAAGCCGTTATTATCAGAGGGTGGTGGAGGGGAAGGAGGCGGCAGGCTGTTCTCCTCCACCACTGAGGAAAGACAATAGAGATGATGTCATTGTGATGTCACACACAGACCAGGATTTATTAATCCACAAAGACAAAAATCAGCTCAGGTAAGATGAAGATGTTCCGTTATTTCATAAAATCAGAACTAAATTAATAAAATCAAGATTAGAATAATTTATTTTTCATAATTACTTGAGAGTAATATTTGCATTTATATCTTGTAATACTGGAATTGGCATGAGTACAATGCAAAACCCTGATTATTTTGAGATTTAATTAACTTGAATAAAACAATATTTTAAACCTGCAGGGGGCGTCAAAGTACAGAATACATAAAACACAAATGTGAATTAAAGTAAAATCAGTGATGGTAGTAAGTAGTAAGTGTTGAATTGTTAGAGTGAGCCACTGGTTGCTATGGTAACTGAGAGAGAGCCCACAGCACCACTCTTTTGTTAGAAACACAAAGACTTTAGGTCTCACACTGAAGCCTATAAAGGCCTCTAATGACTGTAAGAGCAGAGAAAAAAATAACATCTTTCATCTTTATGTCTTTCTGGAGATAATTATTTAGTTTGAGATTTATTGTTTAGCTTGCTAACTAAATATTTAATATTTGGTTTCTAAACAAAAGATTTAGTTCTGAGATAACTTTTTACATTGTAATTTAAATATTTAGCTAGCTAATTAAATATTTTATTTAAAAATGTGAAATAATAATAATAAAAAAAGACCAACATTGTGGAAACATCATTTTAACTAAAACTTATAACAGGAATGTAGAAAAAAAACACCTATGATGTCTGATAAAAAATCAAACACAACATAGATTTCTATTGTGTTTGTTTGATGTAATATGGCTTGTTTTTATATTTAAATTTTGGCTTTGATGTTTCAGTTTCCCATGGGAACACACTCTGATTTCCTCACCTGTTTCTAGGGTGAGCGGTGCGATTGGAGGAGGAGCAGGAGCGCTGTGATTGATCACAACCCCAGAAGAAGAAGGAGGCGGAGGGGGAGGTGGAGGAGGAGGTGGGGCGCTTTGATTGATCACAACCCCAGAGGAGCCAGGAGGCGGAGGAGGAGGAGGAGGCGGAGGAGCCGTTGGAGCCACCATCAGTCCTGAGGAATCAGGAGGCGGAGGAGGAGGAGGCAGGCCGGATATGGCAGCCCCACTCTGAGGCAACGGCTCGTCAGGGAGAGGAGGAGGAAGTGGAGCTTCATCCAGCAAACCGGTGAGGATGTCAGAGTCAGGTGGAGCCTGGCCGATGGTGGGGATGGTGGGCGGAGCTACAGGTTTCCCAAAGCTGGACCTGAGAGGGAGAATAATGTTGATTAAATAAATAGTCAGATGAAAATTATGGCTGATTGGTTGATTGTTTAATAGCTACCAGAAGGAAACTGACACCAGGGAAGACTGCATTTAGGAGTCATTATTTTCCTCAAATAACAGCATAAGTACATTTTATTTATTTATTTAGTCTAACATGATTTTGTCAATAAAAGCATCTCTAGTTTGGCAAAAAAAAAAATCATTTGGGAAAAAAATTGACTTGAGCCTGGGAGGCAATGAAATGTAACTTGTGGAATACCTCAAAGATCCCTGATTGGTCCATACTATATTAATGGCAATTTTACTCTTATAACTCAATAAAACATGGCTGTTTTTAATTGATTCACAAATTGTAAATATCTACTACATGTCTAAAATGAATGGACCTAAAATAAACTTTCAGTTTCTAACCCAAAGAATCTAAATTTTGGTTGAAGATCTTAAAAATATGAGGGGAAATCAAATTTTGTTGAAATTACATTTTGGTCTTAGATGTTAAGACAGATAATACTCAGGAAGCATGTTTTTATTAAAATATCTGTATGCCATTTTATTTTAAATGATATTACTGCAATTTCTGTGAGAAAGTTATACAATAAAATTAAATTATTAGAAGCAAATAAAAAAAGGCTTGCCTGCTATCATCTTTATATTTGAAGAAAAATCAGCATTATCACCAAAATATAAGATTTTATGAGAAAAGTCAGTATGATTTAAATATTTATTTTACATACCAATGGAGTTTTATTTGTATTGAAATGAAAAATTAAGTGGAACAATTTTCTCAGCTACGCACAACTCATCAGACTGAGACCTGAACTTAGCTCTTACCCTCCAGCAGGGGCGCCACTGGGCATTGAACTGGCTCAGGAGCTTTGTTGGACCTGAAACAGACACACATGAAACCGCAGTCAGACTTCCTGTGTGAGTCTCTGCTGCGAAAACAAGAAACTGCTGAGTTCAGAAGCTCAGCAGAGGAGGAGAAGCAGACCTGACGGAGGCTCCGTGTTTCCGGATCGTTCCCGTTTTCTCCGGCTGTTTCCCAGAGACCTGCAGGGACGAGGGGGCAAACACAGAGCAGGGTGAACATGAATGGACCACTCAGCTTTCAGCAGCTCTAATTAGTCTCTCCAAACATTTTCCCACGGCCAACAAAGAGCCTCGGCTCAGGGGTGTGTGTGTGTGGTGTGTGTGTGTGTGTGTGTGTGTGTGTGTGTGTGTATGTGTGTTGTGTGTGTGTGTGTGTGTGTGTGTTGTTTTGTGTATGTGTATTGTGTATGTGTGTGTGTGTGTGTGTGTGTGTGTTGGTGTTGTGTATGTGTATGTGTGTATGTGTGTGTGTGTGTGTGTATGTGTATGTGTATGTGTGTAGTGTGTGTGTGTGTGTGTATGTGTGTTGTGTGTGTGTGTGTGTGTGTGTGTGTGTGTGTGTGTGTCTGCCTGTTCTGTGAGGTCCAGCGGGACATTCAGGCCCAAAGCCCCGGGGACATCACAGGGACAGACACTGTGTAGAGGTGGATGTTGGTGCTAACAGGGCTGTCTGAGTGTGTTTTTCTGCTAAATTAATCAGTTAGTTAGAGTCCAGGTTGGTGTCCTCACAAAGCAGGGGGTTTATTGAGTCCTCATGAAGATACACAACCGCGCATGTGTGTGTGTGTGTGTGTGTGTGTGTGTGTGTGTGTGTGTGTGTGTGTTGTGTGTGTGTGTGTGTGTGTGTGTGTGTGTGTGTGTGCGGGCACGTGCACGCGTGTGTGTGCACATGTGCGCGCACACGAGGAGCATTTTAGTTAAGAGCTTTGTCTTTTTTTGCTGTGAACTGCAGAGAAAACTGATCTTTAAGACTCATTATAATCAGTCAGCAGAACTAGTATTATTTAATCAATATTAAGGAATTATTGCCTTTAAAAAGCCAGAATATCTTTCTGAAAAGTTACTAGTTTTGTCTTATTTCAAGTGCAATAACATTTTTGCACTAAGAGGAAGCAAAAAAGAATTGATAGCATGTTGTTTTTTTAAGTGTCACCCCCAGAATCAAATATAGAAGCTTAGATTTCAATTTTGATCTTAACTGTTAAACTGCGTTATAAGAAAATTAAAGAATATTTAAAATAAAGTCAAATTTGAGTTTTAAAATATTTTGTAGTCTTCTTTTGCTGGTTTCTTTCTTCTCTGATTAAAATTGAGAATCCTTGTTCCTCAGTTTGCTTTTATTTTTAAAATACTGGCACCTTTAATGGATGAGGGTGGCCTAAAACTAGGCACAGCAAAGTTTTAAGGTTAAAGTAAATAGCTCAAAAATAGTAGCAGAACAATGGTGCAGTGACAGTCCACTTGTGGTGGCATTGTCAATGGTTGGTTTCAACTTTTTGGAACTTAACTGAAACAGAAAGAAAAGCCACCAAAGGTCTTGGGTCAGGTCTTCCAGACAATCTCCTTGAGAAAATATCGTTTACCTGATGCAAATTTTTCTTGGCTTTTTTTATGAAAACTGTTTTTACTCAGGTTCACTGGAAGAAAACTGACAAGTGAATCTTTACTGAGATGTTTAAGCTGTATATGTTTTGCTGCTGCGTAGTTTTGACAGTGTTTGTTAATTTTCAAACGGAAACAGATAAATCTGTGAGAGATGTGTCATTTGAAGTGTGAAAAGGGAACTTTTTCGCAGCATTAATTCTGCTTCTGTGGTTCTGTGCAGAAGAGGCTTCCTGTTAGCTTGCCGATTGCAGCTAACAATGCTTCACTTCTGCTTTCAGCTGCTTCTTTGTGGGTGTAAATGTTGCTTTGTGTATCTTTTAATAACCAAAATGCTGATTCCCATCAACCAGCCTAAACTGGACAAACCCTTTTGCTCTATAGTTATTTATCCAAGACAATATGATTTAGGCTAACCTCATCTAGAAGAGCTGCCAAAGGTCAAACAAAAACAAACTGTGAAGGTGAGTGCTACCTTCACGCCGTGGCCGATCTCGTCCAGCTGCTGGTAGTTGATTGGTCGGCGGCTGTACGATGGGCGGGGCTGTGTGCCAGTTGGAGGGATGATCTTATGGTTGCGAGGAACTCGTCTGACTGCCGTGAAGGCACCTATTTCCCTCCGTGCAACTTTCTCTTTGTGCATTTCTATGGTCTGTGGAAAAGCATTTAGAGATTGTGAAAATATTCTGAAGTACAACCATGACTAGAGAAGGTCAGTCTTAATTCTGGAGAGGAGTTACTTCTGGTACTATTGAACTTTCCCTTCCAAGTTTGACTAAACGCAGACACGACTTTGAAAAGCTGAAGTGATCAAACTTCATCAGGAAGTTTAGTCTGACCTTCATTTTAAGGAAGCAGTCACAACAAAAGAGGTCACAGCAATAGATACCTTCCCTCCAATCAGCTGGTACATTGTCAGACAATTAATGACAACGCATTTGTCCATCCCAGTCAAGATCATGGAGGATCCTGGAGGTTAGCAGTCCTGGGAGGGAACCCAGACTTGCCAAGGTTTTCCCAGGTTAGAAGGGGAATAGTCCCTCCTGACTATTCCCCTTCCACCCAAGTGAAGGTAATGAGTCTCCACTTGGGTCTTCTCATTACCTACAAAAGGAGGGATTCTAATCATTTTGTGACTCATTTCACAAAATAAGTCACCTTAAGTGACTCATTTTAATGCAGAGGAGTTGTACTCCGAGGCCCCCCCAACTGATGGATCTTAACCCCTTATGAGGCACAACCTAGTTACCCTAAAGCAGAAGCTCATCCCAGGTCATGCCATGATCCATTTTTCAATACTGGATGAATTAGTGAATCCAAATCTCCCTAGATCCTCTTCCAACTGAGGCAAAGAGTCACCACTAACCCAACGGGAAGCACTCCAGTGATCCAGGAAGTGGCTTGATCCAGGGCTTCGTCCCATGTTAGGTGTCAGATGTCAAATTTACCTCATGGTAAGTTTGGGAGGTTCACACTAACAACCATTCTCTGAATTAGATCACAGGAATATTGATACCAAGACTAAAATAAGCTAACCAGGGTAGCTACCTTTAAACTTGTTTGTTGGGCAATCTTGTGACTTAACCTGAGGGTTAGGCCTCAGCTTGTGGCAAAGGTTATGTGTAATGATAGTTTCTAACATGAACTAATAACAGAAGGGCAATACATTTTTCAGATTTTTCTTTAATAATGTGAAAAAAAGAAAATAATAATAATAATAATAATAATGATAATAATAATAATAATAATAATAATAATAAATAATAATGTGAAAAAGAAAAAAAGAAAAGAGAAGATGTTGTAACCAGTCAGGAAGATATTTTGCTAAGAGTCTGAACAAGAGACTAACTTTCAGTTTAAGATAAACATTCATCAGTATTATCCAGCTGGGTGTTGTAGACCAAAATCTCAAGACAACTAAAAGAAAATTATCGGATTTATGTGAACGTCTGAGAAGAAAACATCTCCAGAGGTTTTTTTCCCCATTCACTGATCTTCTTTCCAAAGCACCCCCTGATGTTTAACACCATCATTCACAGAGTGTTCTTGGTCTGGATCATGGATGCTTCTGGACAGATCCTTAAATCACAGCAGAGCTTTGAGCAGATCAGAAAACAATAAGGAAGCAGCAAACAGAGGCTCCATTCATCCATCCATCCATTCAGACCCTGGTTGCTCAGGCTGTCCCTGTAAACAGCCTCATGACTGGGAGGACCCTGAACCTCATTCCAACCTCATATCAGTCCAAATCCTTCTACTGATGCACTTAGAGAGAATATTTCACAATAATATATAATCTATTCTACAAATGTATAATAAATTTTAAAAACGTGTAATTTATAAGAATATCTCTAAATATGTTTAATTTACCGGTCTACACCTTTCATAAACTAAACAAAAATAATTACATGATAAAATATTCCATGAACACCCTGAGACTATTAAAACATAATGTGTTTTAATAGAGAGGTTTATACTCACCTGACCAATCAGATTTATGGAGGACTCCATCTGGCGAAGCTGATTGGTCTGAGCGTCTAGCAGACTCAGGACGCTGTTAGCCAGAGTGCTGATCTGATATGCAACACTGGCTAATGATTGGGTGGTAAAGTTTTTAGTTTCCTCCAATGCCTTCTTGCTGTTTTCACCTGACTGTTAGAAACACCAGAGAAATATTAGTCTGGCTCAGCCCGAAAACTAAAAACAACAGTTAGCTCAACTTAGGACAATGACAAAAATCAAACAGTGAGCTTAGCTTTGCTCAAAGACTGAAAGGAAAGGAAAAAAAATAAACCAGCTTAACACAAAGACTGAAAACTAAAAAAACAAATAACCTACATTAACAAAAAGACTGGAAGCAAAAGAAAACAGTTAGCCTAGCTTGACCCAAAGGCTGAAAATAAAAGTGTTAGCTTTGTTTGTCAATGCTCAAAACTAAGAGATAAGTTAGCCTAGCTTAGAACACAAAAATCATACAACCAAAGAAAAATCCAATAATAAACTGAACTCTGGGGAGAATCACTTGAGACAGTTATCATGAAACATAATACTGCTGTAATTACCTACACAAATTGAAACAATTCTATAAATAATACAGTTATATTAAAAATATGCAAAATTTTTAACAGAATATGATATTAATATAAAATTTAAAAATTAATAAAAATAAAAGTTTATATGAGATCAAGAACTGGGATCTAAAGGTATCAGGTATTATTTTGAATGATTCCTCAGTTTGGTTCCAAAATGTTTTGGAATTATGGCCATTAAGCAAAATGATCACACATGCAATTTGCAATGTTTGAAAGCTCAGGAAAATCTGCTCTAATAGCACTTATTCAGTCTTCAGAGTCTCTAACACAATTTCTAACCAAAGAACAGCTGTACAAATGAACAGAGAGGTTAGGATCAGTTGTCTTCAGCAGGCGGTATTTAGATGCTCTGGAGCTTTAATGGTGGCTGTAACGGTACCAACCTGGGTGTAGGTGTTGTAGCAGTAATCAGCCACATTGAGCAAGTTTTGATAGTTTTCCTGCAGAGCTTTCCTGGCGCCTGGAGCTTCCTCCAGAATCTTTGTCACCTCATCCTTATAGTTTTGATCCTTCATGATCCCAGAATCGATAGTCCACAGAAATCAACTGGTTTGATCTGCAGGGAGACAGAGACAGACTGAACCCACTCAGAACCACAGAGCAGTGGGTGCTGGAAAACCGGACTTTGTTCTGAATCATCAGCTGGGTTACAAGCCTCAGAGTGGTGAGAACCAGCAGAACCAGCAGATTGTTAGACAGCCTTTGTTGCCAGTGTTGGTTAGGTTTGTCCCCGTTTGAGGAACACTAGCTGCTGATTTGACCACATTCAGGAACTATTTCACCCAGAAGTCTATCTGAGAAGTTAGTCTGTCGTCTATATGCAGCAACACTTTGCCGCCTCATTTACTTTATCTTAAGACTTTAGCTCTTCTGAGCTTAAAACCGGGTTCTGTAGGCTTCTTACACAAATACAAGTAACTTTCCAACAGAATAAGTTAAATTTGTCAGAAATAATCTCATCTGCCATCACTGTTTCTAACTTAACATACAATTATCTTTACATAGTCCAACAGAACCAGAAGGTGGTTGTGGCTCTTCGCCAGATCTTCTATATTACATTCCAACAGTATTTATGAAGCTGTAATTGATCAGAGACTCACCAGAAGCCAGAGAGAAACAGAGTGATGAAGTGATGAAGAACCTCCTGTTTCTGACAAACTTCACTCTGCAGCTCCAAATTTCCTCTACTGCTGCAGCCAGAGATCCTCTCTCTTAGACAGACCACTCACTCTTGACAGCCACCACAAAAACCCAAAGCACCAAGTATGAGCTTGCAGAAATTGGTCAGAGTGAGTTCTCCTCCCTGCGTTTTAGTGCTTGATGTGAACCTGCTCAGTTTAAACCACTTCCTGTTCCTCATCAACTCAAAGAAATAAATTGAGTCATCAGAAGCATCAGGGAGACTTTCTTTCCATTCACTTCCTCTAATCACCCTGACAGATATTTAAAGTCTCCTTTTGTGATACATGAACCCCTTTAAAAAACCTACACATTCCTAAAAGATGCTCCTAGTCAGATGAAGGAGGTATAACCGTCCAGTTAGACTCAAGTGCTCTAAAAGAAACCCAAACTTCCCTAAAAGATACCTGAAACACAAACCCTTTTGAGAAACACCCTCTCCCAAATTACCTGAAACATTTTCTGAATTACTTGAACCACAACACCCCTGAATCAAAGACACCAAAACCCCATCAGAGATACCTGTCTGTCTGAGAGACCCCTAAACCCACCTTGGAGATACCTTGAATCTCCTTCAGACACCTGAACCCCTGAGAGATACCCAAAGGCCTCTCAGAGGCATCTTAACCCACTTAGCTTCTCTTACGTCCTAAGCAACACCAGAATCACTTCAGTTACCCAACTTCCCTCAGAGATTCCTGACACCCGACTTTCTCAGCTGTTCAGAGAGCCTTAGAGTTAAACTAAAGTTGCTTTAATCACTGAGTTATACCAAACACCAGAAGTGACTGCTGCAGTGCCCCCTACTGGCTTGTTCTGCCGAATTATACAGAAGAACCTCTGTGAAAAATTCAAAAAACAGCTGGAAAACAGCAGGGATTTTAAAATGAGAAGTTTATTAGAAACATTCAAGAAGAAACTGTTAGTTTATATCTGGAGTTCTTGATGTTTAATAAACAGATAAAAATCAAATCAATGTTTTAAAATAATACACCTGAAGCTAAACTTTTCATAAACCTAGAAGAAACAGCAGGATCATGCCACAGAGTTTGTACTGGATGGAGATTGGACTGTCCCGCCTGGAGTGATGGTCCATCAGGAGTTTCCCGGAGCTACAGGGTTCCATGGCTGTTTCCGTGGACCTCCGTCTCTGTCCTTCTTGTCCAGAGGCTTCAGGTGAGAGGTCAGAACCAGACCTCTGAGGGAAAGAAACACACATTAACCTGGAAACGCTAAAAATGTATAGATTATTACAGCTTGGTAGATCCAGGAGGAGCTACCTGGAACTCATCCCATAAATATTTGGATAATTATCCTGTTTATGACTGTAAAAATCCCAGGACAACATGGAACTTTCTCATATATTTTCATAAAGCATTCCAAGGAGCCCTCAATAGAAATGTAAATGTTTTTCTTACCTCCTGGAGTAGGAATAGATATATTCCTTCATTTAAATAAATGTCATGTTATATTATGGAACACTGGGATGTTTTAAAGACTCTTGAAACTCACTGAACTCTGTAGAAAACTCTTGGATACGATTTAGGAAGTTATTCCAGGAATACTTCCAGGTATCCATCAAGCTTCCAGGAGAGTAAACTGACCCATGAATCTTTAAGAAATCAGCAACTCTTCATATTCCCACTGATATCCCAATTCAGACCCTCCTGGATCTTCACTACCAGACCTTAATCCACCTGAACTGATCGTAATCCACTCTCTGGCTCACGGCCCTCAGCTTTGCTTGGTTTTCCCGCTGGTATTTTGTCTCCGACTCCACCGCCGCCTTGAGCTCCTTCTCCAGCGCAGAAAAATCGATGATGTCCTGCTGTGACATCACTACACCTGGACAACACAAGAAAGTTCAGCGGATGGACGACCACATTTACTATTTATAATGCTTTAAAGCCGCCTAACTATTACTTGTAAATGTAACAGGAATTAAAAATTAAGTTTATCATTTTATCTATTACAGTGACGTTCATAAATAACCTCAATCAATTACATGTTAATAAGTCAACACTTATTAAATTTTATATCAAGAAGTCATAATGTAAAACAATATAAATGGAAATATGAATATGAGCAGCATGTATCATATCACAGCTCACATATACAGTAATTGCTTGTTCATCTGTTACCTATAACCATATTCAATGAATTAGGATATATATTATTTTAGTGACTCGAAAAAATTAATTTCACTTGAAATTATGTTTTCATGCCTTTAATTTTGTTATAACAATTTTCTAACTTAATATTTACAGACGTGAAAGAAGTGAATCAATACAAAAAGGATTGAAAAATGAAAACTTACCTTGCAAAACGCCGGTCGGTCAAATTCCCAACTTAAAGAAGATGCCAGTACGCATGTGCAAGCTAAAACTCATGGATCAGGGTTTAACTGATCTGACCAGAACTGAGTCGATTCACAGAAGTGGGTCGAATGAATCCAAACCGGTTCACAGAGTCAAAAGTTAAGAAATACTTCCTCTGACAGAACTGTGAACTAATCCTGGAGCCGTTCCTCCGTGTTCAGTTGAGTTCAAGCGCGGAATCAACAAAACGTCTCTATGGCGACGCTTGTTTTCTACCGGTGTGGTCTTTACTGCCATCTGGTGGTTGAAAAGAACTACAGCACGCAGAACTGGCGGGAAAACCCCGATTCTTCTTAAATGAATTTAGGACGTTCAATTTCTTCAATAAAACACTTAAATTGTGATTTTTCTGTGATTTGATATGTGGAGGAGACTCAAAATTCATTATTGTCATATTCAATGTTTGTATTTATGATTCAAATTAAGTATTTTTTTTTAAATATGGTAAGATTTTGTTTCCATTTCAGATGGAATTGGAGACACTGAATTTTGCTTGAAGGTCAACTTTAAACCAGCGGTTGACCCAACCTGGATGTTTAACAGTGTAAAGAGGAAACCAGAATATCTGGACCTTAGCCATCCCTGGGCAGAGGTAACATGCAATCTGAAATCATTGTTGAACAATTATCATCAGATATTGATTTCCATCTGGCCTTTAACAGGACATCTGGCACAGATGGGTTTTTAGTTTGTCTCCTCTCTCCTTTCCAGTCAGATGCAAAGAAATTCAGTCTGGTACGGATCTTTAAAGGAATCCAAAAACTTTTTTAAATTTGACACAACAACCATTCCTGGTTAAACAATGACTTTTATTTATAATAAAACTCAGTAAAATTCCCTTTTATTTACAGAAACTGTATATTCTGTGTTTACCTTGTTCCGTGTCTCTAATATATTTAAACAGTATAAAACGAATAGCGAATGTGCAGCAGATCAGTAACAAAGCTCATTACAGCAGAAATGTTCCTGGAAGACTCCGCCCTATAGAGCATTTAAAGTAGTTTGTTCTCTGGGCTTTTGGGAATCCCTCAGGGAAGCATCTTGGAACCACTGAACATTTACAACACCATCCTCAGATTTATCAACCTTTCATGAATCTTCTGTCTCTTTTTAAGAGCTACATGTTTCCACTCCCAAATCCAGGATATGTTGAAATGCTGGAAATGATCAAATGATTCCTTTGAAACCAGAAGAAAACTGACAATTCTTCATGAAAAAAAACATTTTAGAAATTAAATCTGTACTGATCCGGTGTTTAACTCAAAGAATCTGGATAAACACAAACCTGACACTGACGTAAAGGAATGATCCGAACTGACTGATCCCATTTAAATTTTTTAATTCCAGATATAGGTTCTTGGATTTCCCACTTGATCTTCATGCCATTATTGGCCTCTACGTACATGAAACTGACATTAAAGTATAGAACCTCCTCCTGACGAAGCAGATCTTCAACATGAGCTTCATGCTGTAAGAAACAGCCATCTGCCACTGGTGCATTTCTGAAGAGAACTGGTCCTTTGTTAACTTGGGTCAATGCAACATGGAGGTTCTGGAAGGATCCCAGTGACTTTAGAGCAGGTTCCAATGCGATTCAGGTTCTACGCTCCAGCTTCAACTGTTTGGACTTTGGCTCTATACGGGGGATTCTAGGCAGATCGACAGATATTCCTCAGAAGGTTCTAGAGGTTTCTCTCAGGTGTGCAGTTTCCAGGAGGTTTCCAAGCTAGAATCTCAAATAGAACTCAAGTCTGTGATGTCTCTTTAGCGGTTCAGGTGACTCTAGGTTCAGTTGGTTTGGTTCTTCAACAAAAACCTTTTTCAGAAGTATCAGAAACAGAGTTTTTCATGGTATTAGTCCTGTGGTTTTAGGTTCTCCCTAATAGAGAATATACACTTGATGTCCTACAGGTTTTGAGACATTGTTGTTCAGTTCAGCATATATTGCCAGAGGGTTCTGGAAGGTGACAGTGGACCTCCTTCTACGTCTCAGCGAAGATCTCACTGAATTTGTTGAGCATGAGCTCGACAATCTGGCTCTGGAAGACCATGTGGACCGTCATGTTGGCGGACTCGATCTGCGGCCGGAGCAGCGTGGGCCCAAACACGATGGCGACGCTCTGAACCGACATCCTGTTGGAGTCTTTGTGATCGATGACCCTGAAACATGCAGAGATGGAGGTAAGAACCAGAAAAGTCCTGGTTCTGCTTCTCTTTCAGAGCGGTTGGGCTCACCTGCGCAGGTGTTTGAAAAGCAGCTTCATGGTTTCGTAGTTCGGCAGCGGCAGAGAGCGGACCAGGTCCTTCGTGTAAGAAACCCTCTGGCTGTAGTCAGAAAGTTCTGCACAGACACAAAGATGGAACCAGAGGTCCGTTTGGACTCATCCAACACAATGGTTGTTCCTCAAACACTAACAGCTTCTAAGATAAAACTACAAACTCATTCTTAAAGTTGAGTCTTTTTCAGTTTTCACTGTGGAAACATGAAGAGTTCGGTTACTGAAAAGGATAAAAAAAATTCTACCAAATCAGCAACGTTCAGAATGTCTCAGAAAATCAGCGTGTCGTAAAACATAAACCTCATATATATCAGTTAAATTATGAGATCATTAACAAATCCAAACATCCATAGATGAGGAGGCTGGTTAGGATTGTGGTCTGGTGTGTGTGTGAACTAACGGATGGCGGCGATGAACTTGTCAAAGCAGCAGAAGGGAAACAACGGTTCTGGAAGTTCCCTGAAGAACAGCTTCAGTGCTCCAGTGATCACGTGGATCTCCTCCCACTGTCCGTCCTCCAGGTCCAAATGTTCCTCTGCAGGGACACAGAACCACAGAGTTAGAGGGACATCCTCCAACCAACTGTGTTCTCAAGCTTCTTCTGGACTTTAACTTCTGGTACTATTGATCATCATCAAGTTCTCCTGCAGATCATTCTCTGTACTTGTTCTGGTCTAGAACTTAGTTTAAACTGGGTTTAATGTTTCTGTCCCAGCCTGATCGATCCCTCAGACAGAAGTAGCAGGATTCTAGTTACCGTGATCGGCTTTATGTCGGAGTCTCTGGATCACAGCCAGGTTCCCACTCACTCTGTAGATCCCATCAACATCCAGACCTGAAGGAACGGGAATGTTGAGAGGACAGAGAACAAGTCGAGGTCAAAGATCAGAACAAAAACACATTCTACTAAAGCAAAATCCTCCTGATTGAACCGCTGATATTCCATACTGGTACAACAAGAAGTAAAACAGTTTCCCAACGTTTGAAAATGGAAAAAAAAAAAAAAAAAAAAAAAATACCAATCTGGAGACACCTGTTCCCACCTATGGCAACTGGATCCAGTTCTGATGCTGTTTTTCAGTTTGAAAACAGAACAAACTTCAGCCATCTGACAGATTTTCTGAGTTAGAATGGTTGAAGGGTCTCAGCTTGAAGTTCTCTGGCTCCCTCCGGTGGTTTTTTGTTGTAACTTCAGGTAAATTAATATCGTACTTTTTTATTTCATGTTCTCATCGTCCTATTACCATTATTACTATTATTTAAAATTTTAGGTAATTATTACTATATATTTATTTTAAAACTTTTGTTTAATATCTTCTGTAAAGATTTCACCCAGATGACGTGACAAGTTGCGGAATTTTATGTATTTCAGTTGGTAGGAAAATAATTTGATAAACTATTGAGAAAAACAATCATGAAATTATTTAAATTGATTCTAGATTTCCACACCAATTATAGCTGAATTTATTATTTTTAACTGTAGGGAAACAGTAGTGACCAGGTAGTGAAAGTAATAGATTTATAGAACTTAGTTTTCACCAGGAACATATTTTAAACTCTAAAATCGGCTGCAACTATCCAATCGAAGATGGAATATTTTTATTTTTGGGAAGGTTTATAATTGATCACCTCTCCTCTCCACCGTTTTGATGCATTTCTCCACAAACTTGGGAACAATGGAGGTTTCCCTGTGACAGAGAACGTCCAGGTGGCAGCCAAACACATTGTCTGCAGGAGAAAATCACTCAGTCACAGCGAGAAATAAAAATTTCATAAACCAAATCCATAAATATAAATGTTTATTGTATTTTAACACTAAAATAAAGATCAACAGGACCAAGAAAAATCCTGAAGCTTCTTGATGTTTCCATCAGAGGTCCAAATAGCATCTGAATGCATCTGGAATAATAACAAGTCCCCTGATGTTCGTGTTAGCTGATCATAACTGGGTCGGTGTTCTGGTCCGGTCCGTACCTCGGATGTATCCCTTCTCTTTGACGCTCTGCAGCGTCGGTCTCCTCTGCAGGAAGCGTCTCAGTTTGCTCCGGATCCGGCTCTGCTCCGAGTCTGGTCCTGAATTGCTCCTGGTGGCTGAAAAAAAAACACAGGAGGAAGAGAAAACATGGGCCTCAAGTTTGGGACAAACTACCAGCAAAAGAAGCTTTAATTTTGAAGGAACCACCATATCTGAATTATATCCAGCAGCTGGATTTATTTGAACATGATGGATAGTTTCAGGAAGACTCACATGCCCTTTTCCTGTCCTCTCTGTCCGAGTCATCCTCGTCTTCGCTTAGATGCTCCGGTTCCTGAACGAAGTTACAAAACAAAAAGTTAAATAAATGCAAGAACCACAGGAGTGGATTTACATAGTCCTGCAGCTCTAATAAAGTGATTGGAACATTATCAGGAAGATATATCAGTGAATATTCAGCATAACGATAAAACTGAGCACTTTCACACAAACATGAGAGCCTTAAATTTCTTCTTGCTATGACCTGTAATGGCCTGTATAAAACTTGATGTACAATATACAATTAATTCCAAACCTGATCTCAAAACAAGTCGTATGACTGGAAAAATGGTTTAAAATGGGCCAAGAATCACAGAGTGAGAACCAACTTAGAACAAACAGCTGCATTCCTGTATGAGGAAGCCAAAGAGAAGTTCAGAGAAAGAGAGAAGGACAGGTCCAAGTGTGGGCTCTTGAGTCACAACCACAGGTAAGAAAAGCTAGTCCTGTAAAACCTCCGGTTGGATAAAGAAGAGGTGAGGCGCTCCAAACCACATAGCGCCCAGCCTGTTCTAAGTGACCCAACTTAGAACAGCACCAAAAGCTGCTGGCAGATCCAACACAACTAGAAGTGACTTTAAGGTGGGGCTGGTCTGCCTGCAGGATGGGTGAGTTTGGCTGTACCAGCTGATGAGGCGTCAGCTGCTGGATGGCTTCCTGGATGACTTTATACCAGTCTGAGATGATGCTCTCTGTGTCGTACTGGATCAGATACTCGCAGCCCTGACGAGTCTTCAGCTGCACAAACAAACACATTACACAGTTACCCCCAGCCCACTGACCTGTAACCGTGGCAACAGAGAAGCTGCTATGGCCTCACCTCCAGAACAAGCTTTTTGGAGGACTTGTCTTTGGCAGCCCATTGGACCGACGCTCCTTTCAGGTCTACAGTGTACTCTGGAACAATCTGCGTTGCTTTGTTCTGAGAGAAAAGCAGATCATCACTAAACCTATCATCTCAGCTCGTATTCGGTCCTGTGGAGACGCCTGAGGGAATATCTGCATCTGGTTGGCACTAAAACTGTGATAGAAGAAACTCATCTTACAAATCATCTTATCTGATCTGGATCAGTTCTCCAGGTTCCTGAAAGTCCCTGTAGATGTTCTTCTACAGCCCAGGTCCAGTTTCAGTTTAACCCGCTTAGTTTAGAACATTCAAGTAAATAAAAGTTCCCAACTCTTAGTCTGTTGACTTATAATGTCTAGACTTGACGTCTAACTTTCATATGATCTAAGAATGACACACATCTCAGATGGTAAGTCCAATCTTTACATGGTTCTGTTTGTTAAAGACAAGATTAGATTTTAACTGGATACTTTGTTTTTTTGTACTTTGATTGATACTTTGTACCTTGATTGTCCGAGAGATAAAGCCATGTTTGATTGTTAGTTATGCCCCATTTCCACTAATTGCTATGTTACCGCCAGTTGGACTCGCACTGAGTAGGTGGGGTTACAAACCCAAACACCTAACACTGCGTCATTCTACAACAAACATGATTCAAGCTGTGACGTTTTTCTGCCTCCCAATCATTGGATGAGGTTGTGTGACGCCAGTAGCTCCACCCTAACCATGCCATACCATTGTCTTATGGTCCTACAACTGGAGGGGTCCAGAAATGGAGTGGTACAATTTGGTTCTATGGGCCAATTTTACAATGAAAACAGACAAAATGCACCGACTCATGGTGCTCAATGTAAATGAGGCATTGCTGGACTGAAAACGGCCTAATAAAGTCTAAAGAAAGCTCCAAACAACCTTAATAAAGTCTCAAGAACTTATGGTCCAGACATATGAGATCAAGTTGCACACAGAGAAGTCATAAGAAAGGTTGGGTGGATCAGGACTGTCAGGATAGTTCTTACAGTGTTTCCAGCTGGGGAAAATTTGGGATCTTTGTGAAAAGTAAGAATCCCACCATGGAGAACGGTCCAGGACTGAGTCCAGTTCTTCCTGTTCAACAGAAACATCAAATATGGAAAACAATCGTCTCTGAGTTCAAACATCACTCAAACAAATTCCCATACACACACCAGTCAAACTGAGGCAGAATCAGAACTGAAGTCTCTGGATCTCACCTCATCTTTTTGCCATGATCAACCAATTTGGTCTTGTTAACAATTCCTGCCTTCTCCAGCAGGTGGCCCTGAAGAGACAGAGAGAAAGAGGTGAGTTCTCATGTTTCCGCAGGTCAGCTTTGAAATGTGACTCCTTGGCAAACATGGGAGTGGAGAGTAAGAGTCTGCCTGAGTCTACCTGATGGCTTTTATCCACCTCAGTCCCTTCATTCAGCAGTCTGCTCCCTTCTGGTATCATTTTCCACCAATTCAGAAACTCGGAACAATTTCAAAGCAAAGGATTTGATCCAAATCTACTTCATTATCACTACTTCTAGACTCATTAAGGTTTATCAGAGCCTCACCTTTAGAAAAGCATAATGTAGCTTAACAATGAGCCAAAACTAGTCTAGGTTGGTGCTAGAGATGAATGCTGTAAGATTTATTGCCGCCTGAGGCGATCCGATTGAAAAAGGCCTTCAGGATATAAATGTTGTGCTTTAGGCAAAACAAAAGTAGAATAAAGAAAACAGCCAAATTACAGAGAGGTTTCTGTGAATCAGAAGCTCAGCCTTTAGGAAACATCTCTGTAGGAGTTTCAAAGTGTCAGACTTCAGGTCTTCATAGCTGCTGGAGGCAAAGCAGCTCTGAAGGGGAAAAAACCTCTGATAGATGTATAATTTACACTAAGGTTATGTCTGAAGCAAAAGGAACGACTTGAGTCATTCATGTTTTAACAACAATAGAAAATGAAAGTACTGATGAGTTAAAATCAGGAAATAAACATCTTTATTGTTATTTAAAGTTTTAAAGAAGTGAATAAAACAACAAAGAGTTTTTCTTTTTCCCTTTTACTTCACTCCCATCTAATTAATCTTCATGTTCTGCAATGTTTTGGATGCTGCTAAATGTCATGGACATGTTGGATGTGATGGGACATGTGGAAGGTTGAGGGACATGTTGGATATTTCTACATATGTTGGATGCTGAAGGATGTGTGGGCTGTTGAGTGACATGTTGGATGTTGAGTGACATGTTGGAGTTCCCTCAGGGTGAACCAGAGTTCTGATGGTACATGCAGCCTTTGTTATTCAGTTTGGACCAAACTGCTGAATGAAACAGAGCCTGACTGGAGAAACCAAACAAACCCTCCAGAACCAAGAGCAGAACCAACATCAGAACAAATCCAGCAGTTCAGAACTGTTAGCTGACAGGATGAATGGTTACTGATGGGCGATTAGTGGAATTAGTGGGAAAACACTCAGAAACTTTCTGGGCAAAAGTCTTACTGCCAGAGATGGACATTTATTCAGAAGGAATTCAGGTCAAACTTCTTTGGTTAAAAATATTTTAGAGTCGCAGTGCTGCTTTTACACAGCAGGAGGCGCTAGGACGTCTAAGCTGCCCAAAAAGTTCCCTACTGGTAAAAAAAAAAAAGATGTTAGAACGAATGTTAGTACATTTAGCAACGGCGCCTTGAACTTCCACCAGCCTTTCAGAACCTACATGGCGCTGGGGTTTGCCTGGGCTGTGGTTGGACAGGTTCCTCCTCAGCTTGAGCCTACTATGAAACTGGAAGGAGGAAATAATGGGATGAGTCGACGGATGAATGAACAAGTCAGGAAGTCAGTGAACACATGAGCGAGTCTGGAAATTAATGTATGCTTTAGTCAATGAGTCAATGAATGGCTGAACAAACTGTTACATGAATAAACAAGTCATGGAAAATGTGATGAAATGGGTCAGAAGAACAATGAACAGGTCTGTGAGGGTCTCATTGGGTTAGGGAAGTGAGACAGGTGAGTCTGTACCTGCGGACTGTCAGGCGAATGCTTCCTGGAAGCGTCCGTGAGGTCCGAGGATATCCTTCTGTGTCCCGGAGAAAACATCTGGAACACAGCCGGAATGTTAGGGAAGAACGCCTCAGAACCGTTCTGGATCAACATGTTTCACTCACATCTTCAGCGACACTGTGTCTCATGATCCTGACTTGTGCAGCTCCTCCCTCCGCAGGGACTCCATTACCCATCATCCTCTGCTGCAACACAATAGAACCACCTGATCTCAGCGCGTTGTAGGGAAGACAGGACTGATGTTCCTGTGATGTGGTGCTCACCTCCTGCTGCTTCTGCTGGCCGTCCAGCTGGGCTCTGGGAATCTGCGGAAGCTGCTGGGAACACAAACTGGAGGTCAAACCAGAGAAAGGCAGGGAATACTGGGAAACTCTGAGATTCCTTTGTACCGTAAAGACTGAGTCTCCATTGTTGTTGTGTCTGTCCACGGGATAATCTGGCTTTGGTAGAGGAGGCTTCAAACCATCAAACAAATAATTATTAAAGGTGCTTAATTATGCTTCCTTGAACAGGTTAAGACACGTCTATGGTCTATACAAAACATGTTTATTATATTTTATGCACAAAAGCATTCTTAGATAATGAGATTTTATCCTGATCAGGTCAGATTGACCTGTTTTAGGGCGTTTTGTCACTTTAAATCCAAATAAGCTGCTGCTGGCCACGCCCCCCAACTCAACCTTTACACTCATGTAAAAATGGCTGAAAACAGATACACAAATAAACATCTGTACATCTTTCAAAAGCAGAAGTGGAACCTCCTGCACAACCAAACAGAATGCAGCAAGTGGTTTCTGGATGGTAATTGAACAACAAAACACTTGTCTTTTCCAGCAGCCATTGTACAGAGAGCCAGAACCCCAGTGGAGCTCCACTGGGGTTGCTAGGTGACAGGTGGAACTCTGCTGAGGTTGCTAGGTAACAGGCTGGGGTTGCTAGGTCAGAAGCAGTCCCTACTGATTTGTGATGTAACTTTCTGAAGGTATTTGAAGTGGCTCATTTTCCCAGAAACAAAAAAAAACATTAATTTATTGCCAAACAACAACTGTGTGTTTTTTTCAGAGGCAGTTCAGACCCAAAATGGAAGTACAAAAATTTTCAAAATGTGAATTTTGCATAATAAATCCCCTTTGTAAGCCAAGTCCAGACTACACCTTGTTTCAAAGATAAACCACTCATGCCAACTGATCTTAAACTAAAGTAATCCAGGATAATCTCAGGCTTATACCGGGACATCGTCCTGGTTTCTGCTGCCTGTGGATCCAGCAGGAGATAATGGGGACGTTGGGTCAGGGAGAGCCCAGGATGTGGTTCCTGTTTTATGGTTGTGGTAGTAGGCTCGCCCCGATGTTTCGTCCAGCAGCTCCTCCCACTCACAGGAACCCTGAGAGGAAGAAGAACCGGGTCAGAGACCAGAACCGCCTGCTGTTACCGATCAGGAAGGAGCTGTGGTACCTGAGAGGAGGCTGGGGAGAGCGGACAGGACAGGTCCATGTCTCCGGCCGGCGTTTGGCCTCGGTGGTCCGACCAGGTGGTCTGTCTGGTCAAAGGGTGGTAAAAAAACCTCCTGCCGCTATCCTGATCAGTGTAAACCTGAGCAAACGGGGGCACATACCATCATTCTACACTTTATATTAATATTCCAAATGTCACAAAATTATTAAAATTGACTCATTTTCATTTTATTTTGTAAATGTAGGGGGGCTGGTTGACCTTTGATGACCTCAGGAAACATTTATTAATATCTTTAAAATGATAGAGGGTAGAGTGGAGTCCAACTTCACTGAGTCTGAAGCAGGGACTGGGACGTCTCATTACTGACGTGTCTTTGAGCAAAACATCACAGCTTTTGCTGTTCCTTATTAACACCTGATCCCTGCAGATAAAACCTGATGATCTCAGGTAACATCTGATCAAACTTTAATTATTTCCGTGTAACATGAACTCAGCACACAGGAGGCTTACACTCGAGCTGTATTCAAAACAGAAAACTTCAAAGTTTAATCAGATTTAACAGATTTTTCTTTAAATCCTCTACTCTTTACCATTTTTCTGCATTTCCACCTGCAGCTTCTTTAACGTGCCGCAGTCATTTGTCTTTATCTCACCTGCCATTCGTCTTGTGGGCTGAGAGGAGAGGCGGGGCTTATCATGCTGGAGGAGGAGCTTGGAGATAAGAGGGCATGGCCTCCTTCTGATTGGTCAGGGTCTACACTACTTGGGGAGGAGATGGAGATCTGAGGAGTAGAAGTTTTCTTAAGGGAGCAGACGTTGGCATAGATGGGCAAACTAGAGGAGAGCGAGCTTTGCTCCTAAAGAGAGAGAGAGAAAGAGAAAAACAAGTTTTAATTTTGAGTTTAAAGACACAATGCACCATGTTTTTATGTATCCCACTAGAAAGTCAATGAGTTTTGGGAGACCAACTATGAATTTCCCTTAGAAATCCTGGTACTTCATTTTAGGATGCATTCACACCAACCCTGTTTAGTTCGCTTTAATTTAACTTTAGTCCATTTACCTAGAAAGTCCGGGTCGCTTGTGGAGGTGTGAATGAGTAATCAAACTCTTATCCGGGCTAAAAAAAAAAGAACTCTGGTCCACCAACAAAACCAGGTCTGAGTTCGATTAGTATATATAGATGACAGCGGATGGAAGACCGCTCCAAAAGCAGGAAGCAAAATAATGAAACAAGGCATTCTGGGTAAAAACAAACAAGAGTTTTGCACTAGCAGGAGAAATGACTCTTGGTCTTTTGCCAAAGATAAAAGATAAATCTTACAACCAATTAAATCTGATGTTACTCCACTGTTGTTTACATTTTGTGATGAAAGAAGTTGAGCTCAATGTGTTTTTGTGGTTTCCTTCACTGGTTATTGGTGCAGTGCCCCCACAGGTGAGAGGAGGAACTGATTTTTCAAAGGTTGTGGTTCGTTTAACACAATGCGGAGTAAAAACTTATCCCAACAGCAGAAAATATAACAAATGCTGAAACTTTCCCCAATTAAACCAAGTCTATCAGACTATCAGGTGTGAAAACACCCTTAGTTTTAGTTTCACCAAACAGGGATCAGGTCACCTTAGTGGCATTTTATAATTGGTATCTGTATTATGTTTTTATGCCGTAAAGCACTTTGAACTGCCTTGATGCTGAAATGTGCTACATAAACAAACTTGACTTGACTCATTGACGAAGCTGTGATCCCAGCAGTTCAGGGACTTTCATTCTGATCTCTCAACCAGAACCAATCTTCCTCAAACAACATCTTCCCATTTTCTGTGAGGGTAAAATGAACAGGTTTTAATCATTGCTTATCAACAGGAATCTTCTCATTTGGTGAATCCCACGGTTAAGTTGTTAATATGTTGCCCTACTATGTCCAACCGGAGCTTTACTAAAGCTCCGGTTGGACATACTCACCCAGCCCAACTTAAAAAGGCCACACATTCATAAACAATACACAGACCAGTGCACAACTGTGAGGGCATGTGGGGTGAAAAAAAAGATGGAATCAAACCCACAACTTCAGGAATGCAAGAAAACTGCCTCTCTCTAAGGTGAACCCAGTCCGTCTAGTTTTGTTTGACTCTCTTTGCCCTTTTTGATAGAGTTCACTGTTATTTCCCAGTACATCCAGTAGGTCTCCCAGTATGCACCATGAATCCCCAACATGAGGTGAAGAAGGTTTGGGAGCATCAGCTGTTCCTAGAATAGTGGTGGCAGCATGTTGCTTAAATTCTTTCTGTAGACTTTTGCTTTTGAATGGTCACCATGATGCGTAACCATGGCATTATTTATTTTACAGCTGGGAACAACTAATTAGTAACTCAAAAGCTCAAATGAACTACGACCCCAAGAACCAAAGTGCAGAAAGAGGAGAAGAAAATTCAATCATCTCCTAAATTCAACTCATCTCCTACATCCATCATAATGGGCAACTATTGTATCCCCTACTTCAACATACTGCAACTGATTAAATGCTTAAATTGTCCATTTGAAATGTTTTGGTTCTAAAAAAAAACTGATATTTAATCTCCATATGCAGAAAATTGAGCAAACATGTACATTTCTCTTGAGTTCTGTTGTTTCTGTTGTTCAACATGATGTTTATGTAGAAAATCAAAGCTTGAAGTGAAGTTTTTCTCAACTGCTGCAGAAAAATCCTGTTCTGACCGGGATCTCTGTCTGCCTGGGTGGATGGAGCTGCAGACCAACAGGAAGAACTCCTCCCATGTTGTATAAACACAGAAGCAAATGATTCCCATTTCCATCAAGAGCTGACTGAACATCTCCATGCGGTTTTAACCCAAGAAACCCAAACAGGAACCTCACATTTTCACTCAAACCGATCAGAACTTCAAACCGAACAGCTTGTGAGAAGATTAGCTTCTCCATCTGTGACTCCATACTTTATATTTCAGTTACTTTCTGTTGTTGTGGATCATGCGATGAAGCAAAGCTACAGCAGCTCATCATTTAGATTGTCTCAGTTTTAGCTTTATAACAGTAAATCCCTTCTGGCCTGGTTCAAAGTCCAGACTTCCTGCCAGATTTGTTTGCAGACTGAGACTCTCAGAAACAAAAGGCATGGATTAAAGCTGAACCCAGGAGAGCCCAACAGGAAGTCGACTCACCTGTCAGCATCCCTCTGTGTTTTTCCTGAGGTCTGGGATACATTAACCTCCATCAGGAAACTTCTCATCCTGTCTCTGATCTGCCTGCAGTGGAGCTGGGTCATGCTGCCAGACTCAACGGCTCTGCCAGTTGTAGCTCCGCCCCCTCTCTATTCTCCTGTGAACTTAAGCCCCGCCCCTACTGAACCATAGGCAGTGTCACTTTTTTTTTGGCTTTAGGTCTTCAGGATTTGTCTGAACTTGACTCTCATTCATACGGTGGCCGTGAGGTGCAAAGCATTACAAATTACAAAAACACTACACATTACGAAACACTACAACTTAACGCAAAGCAATTACAATTACAAAATCACTACAACATTAACGAAAACACTACAACATTAACGCAAAGCAATTACAAATTACAAAAACACTACAACATTAACGAAAACACTACAACATTAACGCAAAGCAATTACAAATTACAAAATCACTACAACATTAACGAAAACACTACAACATTAACGAAAACACTACAACATTAACGCAAAGCAATTACAAATTACAAAATCACTACAACATTAACGAAAACACTACAACATTAACAAAAAACTACAACATTAACAAAAACACAACAAATTAACAAAAACACTACAACATTAACAAAAACACAACAACATTTACAAAACGGAAAAGGTAGGTCCCAGTGGAGACCTAAGAAATCGCTGATTGGACTACAGCTCGTTGAAACGGAAAGGTAGGTCCAGTGGAGACCTAGAAATCGCTGATTGACTACAGCTCGTTTACTTTTAAACCGGAAGTTATTCTGGCTTTACGTGTTTTTTTAAAACATGAATGTACTTGGTGATCCACACATAGACATAATATAAGGATAGACGCCTCATGCACCGCTCTCCCTTATTGTCGCTGACTAGATTTAGGGCGGCCATCTTGAAGCGGTAGACCACTCCACTTAGCCTTATGTGTTTAGCGGGCAAAATAACATATCAGCGCATTTAATCGATCATAACACACTTTTTTGTCACTGGAAACTATATTCAGACATCTATCAAAGCTACATTTATAAATAATTGTATTATTTAAGTATGTTTTTAATACATAGTTCAGCATTTTTAAATATGATTACTAGCTATAACAATAGAATAGGAATCGATATCAGAAATATTCTGATATCGATGTATGATGAGCATATTACAAAGCACACAGCCGTGAATAATTTATGGTGAACGGCTGTGTGTATAATTTATCATAATAATACATAGTTATACAACTATACAATCACAAATAAATAATGATTAATACTGAATAATATATATTGGATGCATGTTAATATGTATTATGTATGTATATATATATATATATATATATATTTTTTTTTTTTTTGCCTTTTATATAGGCAAAAAAAAATCTAAGATTTTTTTTTGCCTATATAAAAAAAATCTTAGATTGTAAACAAAGATCAAGACAAATATTTCACTCCACAACTGTCAGTTAACATCTAATTTGTTTTATAGAATTACACTTACATACAAATTAATTTGCACAAATTTCATTAAAAAATATATGTATATATACATACATATAAACATGCATTTAATATATATTATTCAGTATTAATCATTATTTATTTGTGCCATTATTAATTAATCATTATTTATTTGTGTTTGTATAGTTACATAAATATGTATTATGTAGTGACCATTTGTCCAAAAAACTTAAATTCAAAAATCAAAAAACTCAAAACTCAAAGATGATCAAAACAAAAGGTGAATCAAACTCAAATAGTCACCTGATGCACATGGATTCTTGTTTATGCAGCAAAAAGAAATCAAAAGTCTAAATATGGTTCTTTGGTTTTATTTGCAGATCAGGCCAAAGGTTACAGGTTTCTGCTCCCACTCCTGTACCTGTTCACTGACTGTCAAAATGAAAACCGATGTGACTGATTAGCTGGTAAAAAACCTTGTGACCACCACATGCATAATAAGCTACTTAAGACCCACCTACTTATACCGTGAAATACCCACATTCCAATCTGAAATTAATTAACTAATTAAGTGAATTACTAAACAAAAAACTTATTCTAAACAAAAATTAAAATAAAAATTCTAATGATAAATCAATTAGAAAATCAAACAAATGCTAAGAATAAACTAAACAATTTAAATTCTAAGATTTAACAAAACAATGGGAAGAATAGCTCCTACAGGTATATACAGTATATGTCTATCTTTGTTGTGAAATGTTGTTTGTGGAGCCTGACATCAATAATCCATCGATCTGAACAATAATATCCCTGTTGTTTTGATTGGCAAAGTAGGAGGGACTATCGCTCTAAGATGGCCGCCGTATTTCCTGCGCCGGAGCAGCCAATGCGGGGTCTACTCTTATATTATGTCTATGCTCACTCAAACGGAGCGTGCCAGAATAACTTCCGGTAAACCAAAAGTAAACCGAGCTGTAGTCCAATCAGCGATTTCTTAGGTCTCCACTGGGACCTACCTTTTCCGTTTTCTAACGAGCTGTAGTCCAATCAGCGATTTCTTAGGTCTCCACTGGGACCTACCTTTTCCGTTTTCTAACGAGCTGTAGTCCAATCAGCGATTTCTTAGGTCTCCACTGAGACCTACCTTTTCCGTTTTGTAAATGTTGTTGTGTTTTCGTTAATGTTGTAGTGTTTTTGTTAATGTTGTAGTGTTTTCGTTAATGTTGTAGTGATTTTGTAATTTGTAATTGCTTTGCGTTAATGTTGTAGTGTTTTCGTTAATGTTGTAGTGTTTTCGTTAATGTTGTAGTGATTTTGTAATTTGTAATTGCTTTGCGTTAATGTTGTAGTGTTTTCGTTAATGTTGTAGTGTTTTTGTAATTTGTAATTGCTTTGCACCTCACGGCCACCGTACATTCATGGTCCAAAAAGTCTTCCTGGAAGTTAAGTGCCTTCATGGAAATGTGAAAATGCTCCAAAGAACCAGAATCTCTTCAAACATCTGCGTCACAGAGACATGGAGCTCCACCAATATTTTGAGGTTAAATGAACAAAAACACAGAAAAGATTCCAAACTGTCAGTCTTGACTGAACCAAGTCCTGAGTCCTGCAGCTGCAAAAAAAGCCCAAATCACTACCTATCCACCGCGGTGCTTTGCTGCAGAAGGTGTTTGTGCCAATCTGCTGAGTTTGGTTTTCTCCAAACATGGTTCTCTACATTATGGTCAAAGATCTCTACTTTGGTTTTATCTGTCCAGCAGACATTGTCCCAGAACTACATTTGTTGGAGCTTTGCAAACTGAAGTCCTGCCACCATTTTGTTTTTAGAGACAACCCTTCAAGCCTCCATCTACACAGGTTCACTGTTTTCCAGATATACTGAGTCCAAAGTGTCAAAAATGGCCCTTAATGACAATTGTGTGAAAAAAATTGCATCATCAAGATCTTTTCTCAACAACAGACCCGGGTCAAACTAATTTGTTATGTCTTTGTGTGAAGTGTGACAGCAATGCTAGCACTTCTGCTTCTGCTATCCAATTTCTGTTTTGTGACAGTTGACACGAATATTTTTGTTTTTATCCGAATCGGTGAGGAATTATTTACATCTGTACAATTCTTCACTGAATAATTACAAAGATTGTCAAATGGCTAAAAGCTCCTGGATGGAAACTGCAATGCCGATGTCCACAGAGGAGGGTGTCTGCAGAAAGGTGGCTCTCTGTCTGTGACTGTTTCATAAAAGTAAAAGGAAGATCCAGGGATCCTGTGCCATGTATGAAAACAATGTGGAAATGCTAATGTCCCGCAATGAGGCAACAACATTCTAAGAGAACCTTTTCAGGGTTTGCCACAGTTGTGTTACAGACTTCCTCAGACCTGCCTATGTTTCCCTTCCGCTCCATGTTAGAAGCTATCTGATCATCTTGAAAACACAAACATGTGGTATCAGTGCGATCAGATCCTCAGGGAGCTGCAGTCTGTTTACCGCCTTCAGGAAGCTTCTGGTTGCCACTGAGAACCAGCTGCTGGAGATCTGAAAGTACTCGGTTTCACCCCAATGATCCCATCAGTCTTCATAAAGTCACATCAACAAACTAAAAACCTTATAGTAGGTTCTCCTCAACTCTGATTTATCTGATCTCCTGACCTTTCGGACCATGTGAGATCTTACAAATAACAGCGCGAACATAATTGGTTTATGTTTTGATGAAGGTTCACCTTGATTATGCTGCCCCCTGCTGTTGTTAAAAGCAAAATCTACATCTGAGTTCTTCAGCAGGGTTCAAAGGTATAGTTCAAGGACCAGAATGAGTCAAATGGTCATCATGAGCAGAAAAAGATCTTATCTGAAGTTACTCACCTTCATATCAATCTCCCAGTGCAACACAATCATCATCTGAATCCACAGTTCCCAGTAATTGTTCCAATCAACAACCAGTCCTTCCAGAAACAGGTCAGTTTAACTGCTAGTGCAGTCAATAACTGCACCGGTCACTAGCTGGTAAGGTCAATAACTGGTTCCACTAAAACCTAATCCAGTCAATACCTAGTCCCCTAAATAGATTGGCTGGTCAATAGCTGGGTCGGGTCAATAGCTGGGATGGTCAATAGATGGGTCCGGTCAATAGCTGGGTCGGTCAATAGCTGGGATGGTCAATAGATGGGTCCGGTCAATAGCTGATCCGCTCCGTTGATAGCCTGTTAAAAGTGGGTCAGCCCAATACCTCGTTGATTCAATAGATGATCAGGTCAATAACTGGTTCCACTCAAAAACAGGTCCAGTCAATAGCAGGTCCATTCATTAACTGATCAAACAGAACATACTCTGACCTGGTTCATACAGAGGCTGACCAGGAAGAGCTGCAGACGATCCACCAATCAGCAGTGACAGGACTTTGACCAGGAGGATTTTGTTCCTGCTGCTGGAAGGAAATTCCTGTACAGATACCCGAAAAGGTAATAAATGTTTGTGGAGCTGTAGGAGGTGTTTGCCCCACTACAGCTGATTTACAGCAACAACCCTGGTGGATCCTCCGGGAATCTCATAAACAACTCCAGGACAAAGATACAGGCAAAACCAGGTGACCTACTATCTGAGTCCAAAGATCGTCACGTGAATCAATAAAGGAAATGAGCTGATCAGTTGGAATCAGACCAACTGGAGGTAAAAACATCAACATGGGGTAAATTTAGATCAGAAGAAATCAGAACTTTACACAAAGCTAGTCATAAACCAGAGATTTATCTGAGCCAGCTCATTAAGGACAACTCCTTAAGAGCTCGTTAAGGAGAAGCACTTGTCATGTTATGGTCTGTCAACTTAAGAAAAATACTAACAGATCTCTTCCTTCGCATTTTCCTCTACTTGATAAGAAATATAGTAAAGATGCATCATTGACTACAACAATATAATTTCATTTGATTAAGATATATTTTGTCAATTTAGAAAGTTCTGCTAATAAACACAATTATTTGTTTCCATATTGGGGACTTTGGGGTAAAATAACTTAACTTCCCTTAGATTTTCCTTCAGAATCATTAACTCCTCAGAAGCATTTGGAAATAAAAAGAAAACTGGCAGCAGAGAAAGCTTTGACTCAGTTTCCCACAATGCAACACATGATAGCTATAGGACCAGCTGAATGAAGCTGGGAGGTAAAGTTCTGCAGCTTTCAGAGTTTTACTCAGAACACAGTCTGGGTTTTGGTTCTGTTCCCCTTCTGACCTGCAGGTGTCGCTGCACCGTCACCGCTGCCTCACCTTGTCTGTCCTGACCTCTTCCTGTCCGCTGTGACATCACTGCTTCCACCTGACCTCATCACATCCTGTTCTAACATCAGACGTTCTACACCGAGACCCTGAACTTGTCCAGAACCAGCTGCAGAGCTAGAATCATCCAGAACTTTCTCATCCTTACAAACATCCTGCTCTGACTGGATCAGAAAAACCACATAAACACCAGTGGATAAATCACAGTCTGTTGTTGACTTGGTTCATCTTTAATTTCACGATAAACATCTAGATAAATCCACAGCAGAACCAGAGTAACATGAAGCCAGTTTAGGGTTAAACAGCAAAAGCTCAGCATTTTTTTTTTTGCTCTGAGGAGAATAAAAAGAGGAAACAGCTTTTTCTGCTTCCAGCTTCCTGTGCCGACACTGCAGGAAACAAAGCCACGGCTGCGCAGAGATTTTATTTTGTAGGGAGACCAGCAGCCTCTGAACATCAGGCTCTGTTTTTCATACTGCAGCAGCTGAAACATCCAGAACATCAACTCTGATCCTGCTGATCAGGAGGTCAAAAGAATCCAATGAACCTGAGCAGCACACATGGTTTGTTTCCGCCAGACTCCAACAGGAAATCAGAATCATTCAGGAAACACACACAGGAACTAAACCTTCAATCTCAGCACGCGTGCTGAATTCAAGGACCTGTCTGGGTCAGGATGTGTTCAAGGACGACAGAAAAAAGATGTGCTACACTGTTCTCACATGGCCAATCAAAGCTACTGACATTGCAGAAGGCAGAGTCATGTGACATCAGCTCACCAACCTGCAGTGATTACTGATCAGGTCCGGCTGAATGAATAAAGTGTAAAACAGCAACTTTAAATGCATCATTAAAAACTGCTGCAGATCGAAGTAGAGATTTGAGAAAATCTGAGATTTGTGTTTGTATGTGGACATGCAAAAAACAGAGATTTAAGATCCCGTGAATTATAGTCTACAACAAATAACTCACCAATATATTAGTAATTGAAATTATCTTGTGTTCCATTATCTTTATATTCAAATACTTGAATTAAGAGCAGTTAAAACTTTACTTCAGTCCACAAATAAACCCCCTGTGGCCATGTTTAATTCATAACAGGAAGTTGGGTTGTTTTGAAGCCTTCTGATTGGCTGACATGGGTTTTAGCTTGGCACTATACTGCCCCCTACAGGTTTGGAGTGTTTAAAACAATACTCAGGATCGATGTGGATGAAAACTTTTCTGAAACCTGAATTACCAGAAACATGTCTGGAAAATTAAAACCTAAATCAGGCAGGAGGCAGAATAAGTGGGCGGGTCTTACCTTTGAGGAGGGCGGAGCCGCAGCAGGAAGTGAGGACTCAGGTGCTGCTGATGGAGCCTTCTGGAGGCTCAGAGCCTCCAGGTCCAGATTCAGGTCCTGGATGGACTCGTAGATGTGGTGACCTCGACACTCCTCCTCTTCCTCGCTGCTCTCTGATGTTGTTGCCTCCTCAGCCACCTCCTCCTCTTCCTCTGGCTCCTCTTTCTGCTGCTTGTTGTCAGGACGACCCTCAGACGTTTTGCTGTGAGGGGGAACCACGGGCATCTCCACAGCGATGGGCTGGTTCTGGTGCCGGCTGGATGTCCGCGGGTCTGCCGGACTGAAGCTGGGAACCCGCGGTTTCCCAGGATCCTGTTGGTCCTCATGGTGCCCTTTGACGTGGGGCTGCTTTTTACTGTCAGCCATGTTTGTAGTCCCAGTGGAAGCTGTGGTTCCGGTCTCAGCAGAACCAGCAGAGTGGTTTGTACGGACCCTCGGCGATACATGTGCCAGGTCCGGTAAGTCTAGAGGTACGCCAAAAGTGGACATGCGGTTCTCATTGCGGTGGTGCCGGTTGGAAGTGTCGGGTCTGAGGCGGATCGTCACCTCATCATTTTGCTTGGTTCTGCTTCCTCCAGGCTCCTCCAGACTCTTTGGAACCGGGACAGGAACAGGAACAGGAACTGGAGCTACCACAGGATGAGGGACCGGTTCTGGACCGGGTTTGTCAGCAAAGTCCAATAGGGACGGGAAGTCGGTGGGTAGCTCCTTCACGTACTTGGCCGGGATGTAGAAGACTTTGGAGCTGCTGTCGTTCCGGACGTGCCACCAGTGGTCGTTGGTCTTGGCCAGCAGGACGTAGCGCTCATTGGGTTTGATGGTGACCAGAACCCCGTTCTGATCTTTGTACTCGTACTCAAACTCCACCAGAACCAGACCAAGACCTGGAAAGTTAGACGGCATTTAGGCCTTTTCTACAAACCTGCTCGGTCAGAACCTCTCAGGTCCGGTTGGCTTCTACATGACTAACACACTCACCTTTGCTCGGCACCTTGGAGGTCGCTGCCATTTTTCCCTCCTTGATTTCCCCAGGCCCCGCCCCCTCAGATAGACGGCTCTGAAGGTGAGGGGTCAAAGGTCACCGCTGATTCTCAGCGGCCCTAAAAGGAGAGAACATGAAATTAGCAACAACAGATCCAGCAATCCAGAAGCTAAATAATCTGATCTAATCATGATTTACTTCAACTGTAAATTATCAACTAAAACATCTTATTTCCAGATATGTTGGTTCTGATCCACCTCTTCATGGACTGTGAGCCATGATCAAACCAGAACATCTCTAACGCTACCTTCACTCAGCAAATTTAGAAACTCAATTTCAATTGTTTAGCTGAAATACGTTTCTTGCGTGGTTTTTCTTTCTAATAATTAAACCCGACTGAAAACAGACTTCAGTTTAAGACCCAAACGCGACCGGCGGACCAAAATTGCGAACTCCGGTCCCTACAAACCTCGGTCTCGGTTCGGCGGAAGTAAAGTCAGGAATGGTTCGAATTCACGTGAAGGTTCAAGCGGATGAAACAGCGCTCCAAATGTAGGAAGTGGACTACAGCGCAGGGCATTCTGGGTAAACGCAACCGAAACAAACGCGCTCGTCTAGCGGTAGCAGGAGAAATGGGCCGTGGTATTTAGCCAAAGACAAAAACGAAATCTTACAACTGCTAAAAAACAAAAGTTACTCCATTTTTGTTGACATTTTGTGAGGAAGTGTCTTTTTCTGAGGTGTTTGTGTCGGTTCCCTTAGTGGTGCAGCGCCCCCACAGGCGAGGAGGGGAACAGGTTGGTTAAACGTTTGGTTGGTTTGACAAGAGAACTGCAGCTACGACGCGGTATTAGGGCCATTTTAGACAGCGTGGGAAAAAAAAAGAGTACATCTCTGTCAAAAATTAAAAACTCAGAAATTTTCTGGAAAACACAAGGAAATTTCCCAGTTTAAAAAGTCAAAACATTTCTAGAAAAAAATAGAAATGTTTTGGGATTAATCTCAGAAATAGTCTAGAAAAAATATTGGACATTTCTCAGTTTGAAATGTTGAATACTTGTAAAAAACAACATAAAACTCAATTGTGAGACTGTCAGAAATTTTAAAGGAAAACATGGACGTTTTAAATGTTTGAGTTTTAAGCTTTTCTAGCAATTTTTAAACTTTTCAATGTCAGAAATTATTTTTTTTTTCTAGAAAATTTCAAAAATCAAAACATTTCTGAACTGTGTGTAGCAATCTAACCAATTCTGCGAGGTGTGAAAACGCCCTCAGATTTACGTCTAATAAGCTGTAAGTCAAGTTAACATTTAGAATGCGATGAGTTCTGGTCAGTTCTACATGCTTTTATTTTTTTATTAGTGCCTTCTGTTGGTTCCGAGGCATTCTGGAGCCACAGTTCATTATGGCTCACTCCTTGAGGACCTCCTGATTCAGAACTCATAAAGACTGAACCAGAACATTTAAAACAAACAGCAGATCCCAGAACCAGAACAGCACAGCTGATGATTGTTTTGTTCAGAATTCCTTGAGTAACAACAGCTGCACACAGAACCCAACAGGAATGACAGCAACAAGCCATTTTTCATGTCAGAACCTGTCTGAACGCGCTAACCTCCTGACTTCAAAAACGCAGCTCAGCTGAGACTCGCCTCCGGGTGGCGGTTCTGGTTCTCAGGCTCTCTGGATCATCATTGGAGAATAAGATTAAGCTATTTAGTTGACATTAGCATCTTTTATAATTTATTTATATCATGGTTGCTGTTCTTTTACACTTCTTAGTATTTATTTTGTTTTGTAGAGCAATTTGTGACTTTTATCCTGCAAACTTGTGACTGGCAGCTAATCTAATGCTAACAAAATGCCGAGTTAAAAACCCAGCTGCTGTTTTGTGTCTGACAGATTTTTCCGATTTCTCCACATTCCTTCAGGTCTTGGACAAAGGTTGGACTTCTGAAGGAACCGGAACAGCTGCAGCAGCTGATCACGATGACAACGTTTGGCCTGGATCCTGTTAGAAAGCGAGAAGCCCCATCTCCAGCACTGGAATGCTCCTCTCTGAGTTTTCCTGCCTGGCTGCCTCCGAGCCAGGCACTCTGTCTCACAGAACAATGACAGGAGGTTGATTCCACGCCAGCTCTGTTTACTAAAGGAAGTCCTGCTCTTCCTGTCAGCTCTAAGCCCCGCCTACATTGATATGTGGACACCACCCCTTGATGACATCACGTCGTGCGTTTCCTGTCTTTGTGGAGGAACAATAGTCCGACCAGAAGATTCAGACTTCAGAGAGACTGAAGTCTGATTCATATGTGATCAAATGTGAGATCTGGTCGATTTTAATGACGTGTAATCAAAATGGGCCCCAAGACTAAGGTGAAGTCAAAACAACATTGAAGTAGAGTCCTATTGTTAGGTTGGACCGCAGTCCACAGGATTTAGAGGCCACTGATCCATCCATCATCCATCCATCCATCCATCCATCCATCCATCCATCCATTCATCTGTTTAACCATCCATTCATTCATCCACTCTGCCATCCATTTATACATTCATCCATCCAATCAGTCGAATGTTTTCACTATTCACTCTAAAACATCCTGGATCACCAGTTGAACTGAAATCGACCAGAACTTTCTGAAGAATCTGGACCCAGATCTGATCTGCTTCAGGTGTGTTTGAGACTCCAAGTTGGAATGCAGCCACCTCTCACTCCGTTCTCTCACTCACTGTTTGTCTGCATGACACAGCGCTTCCCTTCAGCAAACTGTCATGTAACTCACAGACACACACACACACACACACACACACACACACACACACACACACACACACACACACACACCACACACACTGCTCTGTGCAAGCAGAAAATAAACAGAGCTGTCAATCATTAGACCAAGGTCGAGGTTTGTGGCTGGAACATCGACCAATCAGAGCAGAGCAAACATTCCTGCAGAGGATCGTCTCCTACAACATGGTGGGATCCACAATGACGGTGTGTCATGTGACATCACAGACCCAGGAGCCAATCAGAGCAGAGCAGAGCAGAAGGTTTCTGTAGAAAACCCAACCTTTACCCTGTGGGTGAGTGTGGGTGTGGTCACGCTCAGCACAGAAATAACCGGGTTGAGCTCATAAATCCTTCAGTGGAGTCTTCCTACACAACACTGGAAAACAAACAGGAATGTTGAGAAAGTCCAACCACATGGAGTCGACATGATACCGAGTTACACGTTTACTATCCGACACATGATCAGCTCAGAGACAGAAAGACGAGACGACTCTGGGAGTCTCTGAGCAGAGCAGTTCAGGTGTCAGATTCACCTGTTCGTTCTAAAATTTGCTCAGAAAAGTTGTATATTTCTGTTGCTGATGAAGTTCTTCTCTAGAACTTGGAAACTTCCAGCAGATCTTTCTTCAACATGGTTCCTCCAGTTTCAGGGCCTCAAGTGTCCTCCGTTTTTCATTTCCTGATTTCCTCAATCCCTCCAGGCCTTTTAAGCATAAATATTAGTCAAACCTGTTCTGGATTATGACAAACACCCTAATAAAAAAAACCTCTAGGAGATCTTTACACTTTCCTCTCAGATTTTTCCAACCTACCAACACCTTCTGACTCCTGTTCAGTTCCCTTTAAAAGACGCTATCTTGTACGAAACTCTTCCAATGGACATAAACATAATCAGACCTCCTAAATCCCACAGAAAAGCACTGAGACCAATGTGGAATCTCCACAGACCTGCTAAAGTACTTGAAATTATTCAAAAACTAACCCCAAAGGTCAACAAGACCTACTCGTGTATCCAAAACTCCAGAAGAAGCCAAGAAACTCAGTCAAAACTACAACACATTCCGGAACCGTTCAACCGTTGGGTCAGATGTCCATCATCAAGATAACCTTGTTGAACATTGTCTGCAACGTCTCATCTTTGTGACCTCTTTTTAATCTTCCACACCAATCAAAAGACCACCATCCATCATCATCTTTGTAGAGTCACTGGGAGGCTGGTGATTATCTTTACCTATCATTTTGCTGGGTCCATGTGAGGCTTGTCTCCAGTCCATTGCAGGGCGACACAAAGACACATAGGACAGACAATCATTGCTAAATTATTAAGAAAGACCAATTAACGTCGCAGTCTAAAGGTGTGTTTTCCCAGAAAGTCCAGTTCGTTCAGGTAGATGTGAGTATTAAAGTGAACTATAGTCTGCATACAAACCAAGGCCTCAGTTTGGTTGAAGTGAACTCTGGTGCGGTTTGAATGCATATGTGAACACCAATAGTACCAGAAACTGCTCTAAAAGCAGGAAGCAGACTAGAGTACAGCACAGGGCATTCTGGGTAATTGCAACCAGAACAAATGCATGAGTTTTTCACCAGTGGGAGAAATGGCTCATTTGCCAAAGACGAGCAAAATCCATCAACTGTTAAAATCGGACACCACTTTAATTTGTTAACGCTTCATGAAGAAGAAAGTTGTGCTCAATGCCTTGTTTAGAGGTCTTGTGTCATTTCCTTCAGTGGATTTTGGTGCAGCGCCACCACATGCGAGGAGGGGAACAGATTTTTCCAAGAGTTTGGTATGTTTGACTCAGTGCAGTGAGAAAGTGAACCGCACCACCTGAAAGTGTAATAAATGTTGCAATTTTGGTCCAACTGTCAAACTGAATCTACCAGACTATCAGGATGAAAACACCCCAAGACCATGGTTCTGAAACCAGAATAGGTAGGCTGTCAGAGGAACATTAGCTGGCTGCTTCTGGAGTCTCCAAAATGACCAGAACCGTTTCCTCACAAACACTCAGAACAGAACCCAAGACCACCAGGTCTGCCATGGTGAGTCCATTTAAACATCCAGGAGATTTTTGTTGTTTTTGAAGATCCCATAAACATCATGAAGACTTTCAGCCATACCACATTTAGAAGAGTTTTTCTTGTTGGTCAAAGTTCAAAGCTATTAAAGCAACCAGTCACCATGACAATTGTCGTTAACTAGCCAACTAATCTGCCCTCGTTAAACCAGAGCAGAGACGGGTCATACCAGTAGAGAAGTTTTTATGTTTCTGAGGACTCAGGTGAAGTTCTAGCATCTCTGAAGGAAAGATGCAGTGACAGTGATGACTAGTTCAATTTGAAAGTTTAACAGGATGAAGATCTCTTACTGTAACTGATCATAAACTAATCTGGACTAGATTTAATTCTTCAACAACTCCTCACACTACCTTTTGTTGACAGCTTGAAAAGACCACAACGTCTTTTTCTTATGTACAGACATTGATAACTTTTATATCAGGGTTCTTCCTGGGGTCTGAATGTAGATAAAAAGTTGACGTATTAGGTGAAAAATGATTATTTATACAGATGTTTCTGGGCTAAAATAGGACAGTGACTGAGATGCTTGTCCACTGGTTGAAATGCTGGTTAGTACATGTGATGGTTCGGAGGTTGGACAACTACACGTTCTCATCCACCGCTGGCCGAATGAACAATAACCTCTAAAACCTTCTGGTACCTTCATAATCTGAACCGGATTACAGATTAATCTTGGGTGTCCTGCAGTCTGGAGTCCATCAGGGATGTTCTCGGTCTTTGGGACTCCTAAAGTTGTTTCCCATGAATCGGTACATCCCGCCTTGAAGAAGGTGATCTGACTTTTTTTCAGTTTCCACCTCCAAGGCAAATTCTCCAGACCACAAAAACTGCTCCTGTATAAGCAACACCTCATTACAACGTCAGGAACTCAGGGCGGGTCCAGCAGAACAGTCGAATCTGCACCAAACATCCGATTGTTTCAACTCTCCATTAAATCAGTGTTGGTAAGACCCTGAAGCTCAATGGAGAAATTAATCAACTTCCAATCTGAAAGCTGTTGATTCAATTACGACTCCCCCATTTAGCCTCCGTGTTGCCCACTAACAAGAGCATCGTTGAGCAACCAGCATGGAAAAACTCAGTTTTTAACTACAGCTGTCAAAACAGAGCCAGTAAAGTCTCTCTTTCCCTAAAGAGTAAGAGACTCTCACCAAGACTGTATGGAAAACCCAGATTGTTTATATCCAAGCCAACTAATTCTACAAATATTCCAGATTTCACTGTATAATACAGTTTTCCCATTTTCATGGATGTTTTTCGTCCTCTAGAAATCTGGATCTTAAGGCACTGAGACACCAGTTCGCAAGACGGTTGGATTTTGTCTCTCTGCTGTGGTTGTCTACGGTTATCTGAACAGACCACAGGGAGGGGAGGATCAGACAAGAACCAGAACACAACTGGATCCACTAGCAGAACCTGGTTGAACCTGTTATTATATTGCAAAAGAAAATAATCTTGCCAAGTAATTTTTGTACACTTTCTAGTACAAATATCTTAGTACACTGGAAATAAGACAGAAATCACTTATATGTAACGTTTCATCACTGTACAGGAACTTGTTTTAAGTAGATAAGTCCTTAAAATTGATGTGAAAAGTAATAGTTCTATTGGCAAATTATTTCACTTATAAGATCAAAAAATTTCCCAGTGTTTTAAGTGAAATTGTCAGCCAGTGGAACCAGTACTTTTTCATCAATATTAAATCATTTTTAACAAACAAGAAGGTCCTATACTCACTGAAAAGTTACTTTTAAGCTAATTTTGTCGTATTTCAGGTGTATTGAAATATTTACATGAGAAACTAGACAGAAACACCTGGTTTGTTTTGTGTTTTTCCAGTGAAAATATGATTAGAGCTACAACAAGAAGCAGGGTTCTACTGGACCAAGAAGAACCAGCTGTGGTGGAGGTTCCCTGTGACCGGCCCAGAGGACTCAGAAATATGGACCTGAACCGCTCTGAAACAACTTCCACTCCTGGTTCTGAAACATTCTTGAGTTCCAATCAGTAAAAATGTGAAAAAATTAAAGAAGACTGACACATTAGAGAGAAAAGTAAGACCTTAGTTAGTAAGACCTGCTTCAGAAGCAGGAGCCACATTTCCAGCAGAACTTCCTTGTTCCATGTTCTGCTGGGTTCAGTGTTTGCGGCATAGGAACAGAGAAATGTGCTTGGACTGGTTCCTCTCCTGAATTGTCGGCGTGTCCCATATGAACCCAGTGGTAAACAACACCTGACAGCAGAGAACACATGAAACCTTCCTGATCTCTGGGTCCAGCATTGTACCGGAGAACCCGGGGATTTTTTCTCCTGGAAGCTTAAACAAGTTCAGGCTCAGCGTTGGTCTGAAATCAGAACAGGGTGGGTTTTCTTTCAGCTGAACACACCCGGCCACAGAAACCAGCCAGCAACACACAGACAGAACCAGCGTTGAAGCTCAGCAGCAGAGTCCCTGTTAACCAGGCCACAGAACAGAACTTCACAGTCAGGTTGACTTAAGAAGAACCTCATCTTACTTTTTTCACGTGGGGAAAAAAGCAACAAATTCTTAATAGCATTTCAGGTGCCATTTCAGCCTAGAATCATCCTGTAGTACATTCCTATTGAATCCAGAGGGAGAAAGATGGTTTTACCTGCATAAGAAGTTAGATCCAAACATCCTGATCCAGTTTTTCTCTGATTCTGAATCTTTCAAACAGGTTCCTGTCTCTGAGGCTCCACCTCCGGCCGACCTGCCAGTCCCAGCATGTCCTCCTCCTCCTGCTCCTTGACTTGAAATCCTGTTCTTCAGAGGAATCCACACGCAGATGGACTTCAGCCTGAGTTCAACAGCACCACCTTCTGGCTGTCAGTAGGTGGTGCACCTTAGTGTGAGTGTTTGCGCTACACTAGAGCACTGGTGTCAAAACACATTTTCATTTTGGACCATATCAAAAGCATCAATGTCCTCAAAGGGCCGGTTGTGCCAGAATGTAATGACAAACCCATTAGCATCCTGTTAAAATATTAATAAATACCTGTGTGTGCTTTTGATCAATACTTCTTAAAATGCAATAATACAACATCTTCTCACATCGATCAGTCCCTCCAGGATTTTGAATTTGTTTTGGTGATTTATTGTAAACAAAATCACTGATTTTTATGGTGCTAATTAAAAGTATCTGCAACAAATGTTGTGATATTTGCACTTCTGTACGATAACGGAATGTTTACAACAGTGTTAAGAAAAATTAAAATTGAATAACATTGCTGCAGGAATAAAGTTATAGTATTCAGAGAATAAAGTTGAAATATTAGGAGAGTTACAGTTTTATGAGAACTAGACCAAAAATGATTAAAAATAAAAACATAAAATGAGGAATGTTGAGCATCTTGTGAGCAAATGACTATTTTGAAGAAACAACCATTCAGACACACCAAATTTTGATCCATAAATGGAGGCTTTGCTCTCATTAAAATGACATTTTCTAGTAATTTGACGACATTCTTCTGGTAATATACACAGTAAAAATGCCAGTGTTGAATTAACACCCAAAAGTGTCTATATGTGTCCAAGTCAGCTGGTGTTAATTCAACAATACAAAGTGTCATAATAACATTTACAACGGTGCTGGTGTTAACGGTGTTAGTGTTAAAGTAACACCAGTGTAGTGTTGATCACAAAACACAATGTGGTGTTAAAAAAGTAAATAACTGACCCACAAGGTGTCAATATCAATCAAATCCAGTGGAAAATATTCAAAACAATACACAGAAATGGAAAGTTTAACTTTTCTTAAACCCATTTCAGAATTATAGACCAATGTTCATTTAATAAAAAAAATGGGTGTCAAACTTTTAACACTTTCTAAAGTGTTATTTTAACACCAGCTGACTTGGACACGTATAGACACTTTTGGGTGTTAATTCAACACTGGCATTTTTACTGTGAGCATCTTTATATTAATATTTATACTAATATTATTAATTCATTCTCATAATATTATATCTTTATTTTCGTTATTTTTTTATCTCTTTGTCTGGCTCTTTTACTCCCTCGTTTCTGCAGCCGCAGCAGAAAAATCAAACTGAGTGTAGCTGTGTTTTGTTGTTGCGTTTCTGAATCTGTCCAGCAGGTGGCGGTGGACGCATCGCCGCCTCATCTGAACTCCACACACGAAGCGGAGCCAGCAGCCAATCAGCGTTCAGCACTGAGCTTGTGAGCTGTGCTAATTGTGTTGTTATGTCTGCCGCTAGGTTTTAACCTGCCTTCCTGCGGGCTGAGGACCCAGACAGCGGCCTCCTGTGCGGGTTCTGGCTCCATGGAGACGCCCAGAGACCCGGTGAGTCTCTGCCTCCTCTGCCCGGAGACAGACCTTTGTTCCCGCTTTGTTATGCTTGTTCGAGCCGCTTCTCCAGAGAGCAGCGATGATCGATACTGACAGACTGATTCCTGCACATACCGCGGTTACAGAGTCGGGTCATGTATGCCGAATAAAGCGATGAGTGTAGATGAGTGAAACCAAGCTGCGAGTTGAACTCCAGAACCTTGGAGTTGGATTCAGAACCGGCAGGAAGCTGGAATTAGAGGAATGCTGAAGGGAGTCTGGTGTAGTGTCCTGCAGAGTCAGAGCGCCGCAGTGCAGAGCTGCAGGAACAAGACCTGATCATTAAGATGTTAATGAGCTGCAGATGTCTGACAGATCTAAACATCTGATGAGATTAAAATAAATCATACCGATGGGACCAAAAGTGTTAGAGAGGGAGGAACTTGAATGATCCAAAAACCCAACTGAAAACATGGCCAGGTTCGAAAACTGAAGGGAAAAAGCATCAAAAATCCAAAGAAAACCTGGAAAACTTAGCTCTTTATTAGACTAGAGGAACCTCTCAATCCGTAGAGCTTAGACTGACAGAAATAGAAGCTAGCATTTCTGCTTTAACTGTAAATATTTAAGATTTTTCCTGAACAAAATACACAAACAGAACAGGATGTTCACTAGTGGGATCCCTCAGGGGTTAGTACTCGGTCCTACACTCTACTTCCCTCACGTTATGTGTGTATGTGCCACAACTTTCCAACCTCAACATTAAATTTCACGTGAAGCAACTGTGGAAGATCTCCTTCCATCCTAACATTCCCAAACTTCTCTCCACTAACAGATGTTGAAAAATAAATCCACACTTTTATTGATCTTTTTTGAGATTTCAAGGGCCTTCAGAGGTTCAATATGTCCGAAACTCTTCAGTTGGGATCCTGATCCTGAAAGCAGTGAGAAAATATGAAAATGTTAAGATAGGCTCTGCAGCAGCAGTCAGTCTCGCAACAACTCTAAAGAGGCCCCTGACTGAAGACTTGCTGTATGATAGTTTTATGACATTCTAACCAATAGGGATGGGGGATATTTTGAATATTTAATTCCTTGATTAATTCTAGACATTTTTCACCAGTTAACTCCTTGAGTTTCCATAGTTCAGATTAATGTCAGCACGCCCAGGGCGGCCATTTTGTTTGACAAGCGTATTTTACTGCTTCTGTTTTTTTTTTTGGTCTTTGAATTCAGGTCAAAAATGGAATATTAGAGCCAGGCTGAGATTTTTATTTCTTAGTTATGAGAATAAAGTCTTAATACTGAGAGAATAAAATAGTAATTTTATTATAACTCCAACCCAAAAAAACTGAAATTTAAAATGAGGAACGTTGAGCATCTTTTTAAGTTATATTTTGGTATAAGTTTTAGAGATAACACTTAATAAAAATAAATATTTTAACACATCAGCATCAAATTATTGCCAGTAGAAGGACTTTGAAACAATCATACAATTAACTGTGTCCGTTTTGAAGAAAGAACCACACAGACTTCACTGATTATAGTAACTAAGCTTTTTTCTCATTAAAAAACTTTTTTCTTGTCATATTAAGACTTTTTTTGGTAAAACTGCAACTAATGACTTTTTTCCTATAATTAAACATTTTTATAACCTGCCCTTAATAACTCCATCTCAAAACTTGTATGGATGGAATCTCAGTAGAGAGATGTTGAAGTTGGGGATAAGGTTCTTGATGGATGGAGGGTTTGAACTTCCTCATCTTTCTACTCTTTGTTCTCATTGCAGTTGTAAGGAAGGACTAAATCCTTTTCTCTTCATAGTTGGTTTCCGCTTTATGTGCCTGTCCTCAGATGGAGCGTCCGTCCAGGAAGCGTCAGGACTCCTTCGGGATGCTGGACAGCCTGGAGGAGGATCGCAGCAGCTGCAGCTCAGACTCCAGCGGCGGCAGCGGCGCGTCCAGCCCAGAGGACAGCGAGGACGAGGACTTCGGCGTGGGCGGAGTCGGCCATCAACTCACCACCTCTTCATCCTCCTCCTCCTCCCTGATGCTCATTAAGACCAACGGACAGGTGTACACCTACCCTGACGGCAAGGCGGGCATGGGTCAGTCAGAAGAGTTTCCACAAATTAAAACTTTGTTCTCAAGCATCATAGATACAGTCGATGGAAAATAAAGCAAGGAAAAAAAAAAACAAGCCACACTTAATTTCAGTTTAACGTCAGTTGCAGCAATTTCCCAAACCCCCCAGTAGCGCAGTGTCTTTCCACCAGGGGGCGCCACAACTTTGGGAGGAAATATAAAAAATTCGTCTAATAAATTTTTTATTAAAATCAAAAACATTTTTTACAACAGAATATCAAGCCTCATTAAGAAAACAAATAAAATTATGAGATATAGTCAAATTTACGAGACTAAAGTCGTCATATTGTGGGAATAAAGTAATAATATTACGACTTTATTCTCGTACAAGTTTATTCTTGTGACATTATGACTTTATCTCGCATGTTATTTATTTTTAATTATTTTTTCTTAGTGTGGCTCTGATACTCCATTGTAGTTTTTTCACTCATTATAATATTTAAGATAACTTACTTAAACATTATTTTCCATTTCATTTTCTGGCTGGCTGAGAGTCAAATTTATCAAGCTGCTTTTCTCCGTAAAGTTAGCTTAGCAATCGCAAAATGGAAACATTTCTCTCAAGAAATAAGACAGTGGAGGACAAAACTTTTAAGTATAAAAAAAGAGAATGAAAGTGATAAAAAAAAAGTTCTGAAAGTTGATGTTTGCATATTTTGTAGCATTGTCTGTGGGGTTCCTCAGCCAGGTTGGAGGCCATGATGTGTAGAAGTTTGTGCCCCCCTGAGGTAATGGACCTCAGCAGGTGGTAGTTTTCCTTCGTAGTAGTTTTTCTCTCCATCGTTGTTTTTTAGCCACCTGTGAGATGTGCGGGATGATCGGGGTCCGGGACGCTTTCTACAGTAAAACCAAGCGCTTCTGCAGCGTCTCCTGCTCCAGGAGCTTCTCCTCCAACTCCAAGAAGGCCAGCATCCTGGCCAGGCTGCAGGTGAGCCCGACCCGGTCCGATCAGAACCTCCCAGAACCCGGGAAGGTTCTGATCTGCTTCCTGTCTATTTGAAAGGGGAAGCCGCCCACCAAGAAGGCCAAAGTTCTGCAGAAACAGCCTCTGATGACCAAACTGGCTGTGTACACCCAGCACCAGTCCAGCCAGCAGGGCGGCGCCAGAAAGAGCGGTGGGTAGCAGCAGAACCTTCCTCACTCGTCATCATCATCATCACAAACATGGCGGCTTTCTAACGCTGGCAATGCGTCCTGCAGTCTCTGTGGACGTGTTTGACTGGGGGCGTTACCTTGGAGACGGAGAAGTGACGGGAGCGCCGGTCAGCTGCTTCAAACACGTGAGTTCATCTCCTCAGCTCCGTCTTGGTTTCCATGAGTCAAACTGGAGGTCCGGGGGCCAAATGTGGCCCGCTGTAGCTTTTCATGAGGCCCTCCAGACTCCAGATGCTAAATCAGACCAATCAGTCCCTCCAGTTTTCTGAGATTCTGCAATTGTGGAAATTCACAGAAAGTCAACAAATCCCAATTTTTCGTATTATTTTGCCCCTGAAGTTCTTTGGACGTCTCCGTCTGTTCAGGTTCTGATGGGGAAGTCGTGGGGCAGCGTCAGTGAAGGAGTCCGGGTCGAGGTCCCGAACACCGACAGCGGTCTGCCTATGAAGGTCTACTGGATCGCCAGCATCATCAAGCTAGCCGGTTAGCGCCCAGAGCTCAGCTGATGCATCCAAGCCTTCGTCTGGGGAGGTTCTGGTTTAACCAGACGGGTTCTGGTTCCTCCTGCAGGTTTTAAGGCCCTGCTGCGTTACGAGGGCTTCGACAGCGACTCCACCCGGGACTTCTGGCTGAACCTCTGCGTGCCGGACATCCACCCGGTGGGCTGGTGCGCGGCCGGAGGGAAACCGCTGGTTCCTCCTCAGAGTGAGTAAAGGATTCTGACGGACCCGATCCTGGGCGGTTTTCTGCTGCAGACCGACCCGTTTGGTTTGATTTCTGATTGGCTGACGTTTCTCTGTCTGCAGCCATCCTGCACAGGTTCGCCAATTGGAAGACCTTCCTCATTAAGAGACTGACTGGGTCCAAAACACTGCCGCCAGACTTCTCATCGAAGGTGACGCATGAGTCAGAGGCGTTCGGTTCAGTTCTGCTCATTCAGCTTCCATCATTATGGAGATTTTGTTTTTTTCCAGGATTAAACTATCGATTTTGCACAGATTAAACCTGAAAAGTTATAAATGAGCCAAATTGGATTAAATAAGAAGAAATTAAATTTTGTTTTTATCGTGCTGAAATTACAGGTATGAAGCATAAATTTTGGAAAATAAAAATAAATATTGTTCCAAAACTGATTGAAATGTCTGGAAAGTTGTTACATTTTGGATTTGTATGAATCCTGAAGAAGTAAATTTTCATGCAGAGGCAACTCAGAGAAAAAAACCACAAACTTGTTAAAACGCTCAAACTTGATCTAAAAACACAGAATCGCATCGAGGAGCAAAATGAAATCGATTGTTGATTTTTGTGTTTCTGTCATATGAAGCACTTTGAACTGCCTTATTGATGAAATGTGCTGTTCAAACAAACTTGATTGATTGATCTGAGACACTCTGGGGGAAGAAGCTGCTGCTTAACGTCGTTTCTCCTCTCCCCCTCCCCTTCTCTCCTCCTTTTCCTTTCCTTCCTCTTCCTCTCCTCTTCTCTCCTCTCTCTCCTTCCTTCCTTCTCCTCTTCCTCCTTCCTCTTCTCTCTTCCTCGTCTCCTCTCCTCTTCCCCTCTTCTCTCCTCCTCCTCTTCCTTCCTCCTTTCCTCCTCTTCCTTCTCTCTTCTCCTCCTCTCCTCCTCTTCCTCCTTGTCCTCTTCTTCTTCTTCCTCCTCTCCTTCCTTCCTTCCTCCTCTTCCTCTCTCCTCTCCTCCTCCTCTCTCTTCCTCTTCCTCCCCCTTTTCTCCTTCCTTGTCCTCCTCTTCTTCTCTCCTCCTCCTCCTCCTCCTCCTGTTCCTCCTCTTCTTCCTTGTCCTCTTCTTCTTCCTCCTCTTCTTCTTCTTCCTTGTCCTCCTCTTCTTCCTCTTCCTCCTCCTCTTCTTCCTTGTCCTCTTCTTTTTCCTCTTCCTCTTCTTCCTTGTCCTCTCTTCTTCCTCTTCCTCCTGCTCCTCTGTTCCTCCTCCCTCTCTCTGTTCCTCCTCTTCTTCCTTGTCCTCCACTTCTTCCTCTTCCTCCTCCTGCTCCTCCTCTTTTCCTTCCTCTCTTCTTTCCTCTTCCCTCCTCCTGTTTCTCCTCTTCTTCCTTGTCCTCCTCTTCTTCTTCCTCTTCCTCTCCTCCTCCTGTTCCTCCTCTTCTTCCTTGTCTCCTCTCTTCTTCTTCTCCTCTTCCTCCTCCTCCTCTTCCTCCTCCTCCTCCTCCTCTTCTTCTTCTTCTCCCTCCTCCTCTTCCTCCAGGTGCAGGAGAGCATGCAGTTCCCCTTCAAGAAGCAGATGAGGGTGGAGGTGGTGGATAAGGCCCACCTGTGTCGGACCCGGGTGGCTCTGGTGGAGCAGGTGAGCGTCTGTCCGGTCGGACGGTCCCAGCGTTTCCGTCTCCGTGACGACCGTGTCGCTGCAGGTGATCGGCGGGCGGCTGCGGCTCGTCTACGAGGAATGCGACGACGGGACGGACGACTTCTGGTGCCACATGTACAGTCCGCTGATCCACAGCATCGGCTGGTCCCGTTCCATCGGACACCGCTTCAAACGATCAGGTGGGCGCGGCTCAGGTCCGGTGGCGTGGAGGAAGGAGGGACGGACGGACGGTGATTGTTTCTCTGTTTTCAGATGGGACAAGGAGGCTGGACGGACAGACGGACGCTCCTGGACAGCTGTTTGCCAAGGTGAGCCTCAGCTGGGCTCACAGTTCATCTTTTAAATGTTTTTCATGCATTTTAAACCCGTTTAGATGTCAAATTTATTGACTGTAAAATTGATTTTAACCATATTTTACATCTGCAGCCTTTTCAAGTTGTTCTGATTAAGCTGAAAGTTTCTAGAAAGTATTTTAAAACTAATTCTCACATTTTCTGGATTTTTTTTTTTCACTAATTGAGCCGGAAGCGATTAGTTGTGATTAACAGTTTCAAACCATCCATCCATTTTCTTACATCCTTGTCCCTTAATGGGGTCGGGAGGTGCTGGTGTCTATCTCCAGCTGGCGTTCCGGGCGAGGGGCGGGGTCAGGGGTCGCCCTGGACAGGTCGCCAGTCTGTCGCAGGGCAACACAGAGACACAGGACAAACAACCATGCACTCACACCTAGGGACAATTTAGACAGACCAATTAACCTGACAGTCATGTTTTTGGACTGTGGGAGGAAACCGGAGTACCCGGAGAAAACCCACCATGCACAGGGAGAACATGCAAACTCCATGCAGAAAGGCCGGGGCCGGGAATCGAACCTAGAACCTTCTTGCTGCAAGGCAACAGCTCTACCAACTGCGAAACTTTGCAGCCTAGTTTCAAACCAAATAATTTTAGTTTTATTATTTAAAAAAAGAATTGAATTATTTATTTGCATTTCTAATATTGTATAAAATTAGAAATGCCGATCTGCAGAATGTGCCAGTTCTTTTGTCCAATTAATCGATTGGAATAATTGGTGAGATAATCATTAGTTTATCCCTCGTTTTAATCTTGGTCATTACATCAGACTATTCCATCTTCTGACCACCAGGGAGCAGTTTAACACCTGTAAACCTCAGAGCGATGTCCTCTGTCCCCCAGGTGAAGGAGGTGGACCAGACCGGACTCTGGTTCCAGGACGGGATGAAGCTGGAGGCCATCGACCCGCTGAACCTGTCTGCCATCTGCGTGGCCACAGTGAGGAAGGTGAGGAGGAGGAGGAGGAGTCCGTCCCGCTCAGACGGCCGACTCAAACGTCTCCGCCTGACCTGCAGCCTCCGCCGCCTCCCGCAGGTTCTGGCAGACGGATACCTGATGATCGGCATCGACGGCTCGGAAGCAGCCGACGGCTCCGACTGGTTCTGTTATCACTCCACGTCTCCGTCCATCTTCCCCGCTGGGTTCTGTGAGATCAATAACATCGAGCTGACGCCCCCCAGAGGTACGTCCAGCGTCCTGCAGCTGCAGGTTTAAAGAAATGCATGAACATCCTGTTAAATCGGATGGTTTCTGAAAACTTGGAAATAACAGAAACAAAGGAATGCACTCCAAAAACACAAAATATTACCAAGCATTTTGTTCAGTTATACTACAAATATCTTAGGACACTTGAAAAGATAGAAAACTAACCTACAAGTAAATTTTCAGCAAGATCAATAATTCCTTAATATTGGCAGATTATTCCACTTATAATTATTTTCCCCATTTCATAAAGTGAAATAATCTGCAAGTGGAACTAGAACTTTTTCATGAATATTGAAATAATATTCATGAAAGTCTTTTATTTTGCTGAAAAGATACTTTGTCTTATTTCCTGTGTACTTAAACATTTACACTGCAAACTAAACAAAAATACTCTGAGATTTTGTGTTTTTGCAGTGTATTGTTTTGGATGCTGTCCCAATAAACTAACAAAGTATTTGAAGAAATCAAAGATTTTTTTTTGTTTGTTTTTCAAATTCTTGATAAAATTTCTGACTGAAAAAGTTGGAACCAAAAGCTTCTGTACATCCAGGAAAGAAATATTGGGAAGGAAACGGGTGGGAAGTGGGAAGTTCTTTGAAAAGTTGCGAATTAAAAACCTCTCTAGATGGAAATGAGAAGATTTGGAAAGTTTCCTGGAATCGTGGAGGGATGACGCTCCGCCTGTTTCTCCTCCTCAGGCTACGCCGGTCTTCCCTTCAGGTGGTTCGAGTATCTGAAGGAGAGCAAGTCAGTGGCTGCTCCGGTCAACCTCTTCAACAAGGTCAGACCAAAAACAGATGGACTCTGAACTACAGAGGCGATTAATCCGTGATTAATCGATTAGTGTTAAAATAACGTCAACTAAAGTCAAATATTCTTGACTGGAGTATAAAGACTATGACTGAGTTTTTCACAGTATATTTTAAGCTGCAGATGCATTTTTCCCTAAAATTGATAAAGTAATTCTGTCATTGCACCTTAGTCAATAAAATGTTTTTCTTATTTAAAAAAGATTTATTTGATTTGAATGTATTCTCAATGTTGTACATAATAGGTCTAAGTGGTAAACTGAGTAATCTGCACAGTGTGCTAAGTTTTTATCTTATTACATGTTACTACAGTGATGTAATCTGGCAGTGGAATTAGAACTTTTTCATTAAGATTGAGGAGTTATTGTCTTAAACAAGCTGAAAAATTACTTTTAAGCTAGTTTTGTCTTATTTATATTGCACCAAGATATTTGCACAAGAACATAGATAAAACCTTCCTTCCACTAAACTTTACTCATGGACTAATTTCTGATTTTGAAGCAGATTACCACTATTGTTTTGACATGGAACAGATTATTTTAATTTTGTGGTTAAAGTTTGGCAGCAGAATGGACCTTCAGAACCACAGAAACCCAGAAGAACCTGTCAACTCGTCTACTAGGGTTGTTAATAATATTGATTTTGCGATAAATAGATATTTTCTTTCCTAGAAAATCGATATTCATCCTCAAGTATCGTAACATCCAATCACATCCATTTACATCACACCATTTACTGTGATGAACTATTAACTGCTTGCTTCACCAGGCTTAGAGTGATTCCTTCAGATGTTCAGGTTAAAAAGGTATCAAACTATTCAGAGCAGGAACTTGGTTCACTTTATTTACTTTACTAATGCATGTCAGCTACAGTTTGGACTGTTTCAACTAAAAGAAACATGTTTTCTCTCCACTTCTTTGGTTCATTTTGTCCAGCTGTCCACTTTAATCTGTGTCCAACCAGACCAGGTATTGTGTAGTTGGAGCTTTTAATCAGTTTTCAGTTAAATTAATTCAGTCCAACTTTATAACAGACACAAAATGTCACCAAAATCACTCTGTCCCTCTAAAATCTTTCAGAAAATCACAAAAGTGTATTGAATTGTATTGTTTACTGAATATCGCAATATATATTTTATCATGTATCGTATTGTAAGATTATTGTATCACTGCTGCCCTATCGTCTACCAACCAGGCCGAGCGTTTAAACTCCCCTCTCTTTGTTCCAACAGGAAGTCCCGAACCACGGTTTCCGTCCTGGGATGAAGCTGGAGGCCGTTGACCTCATGGAGCCGCGTCTCGTCTGTGTCGCCACGGTGACCAGGATCGTCCACCGGCTGCTGCGGATCCACTTCGACGGCTGGGAAGACGAGTACGACCAGTGGGTGGACTGTGAGTCCCCGGACCTGTACCCGGTGGGCTGGTGCCAGCTGACCGGGTACCAGCTGCAGCCGCCGGCCGTTACCGCGGGTAACCCTCACCTGGTGGGGGGGCTCAGGCAACATGCTAACCCAACATGCTAACCCAGGCGTTTGTCGGCTTCAGGGTCCAGAGATCTGCAGTCTGCCGGATCCAAACAGAGGAGGAAGTCCCAGCAATACCGAGGACAGAAGAAAAGTTAAGAATCAATTTTTAATCCAACTGATGGAAGTTTTACAGATTTGGTTCTCTAAACTCAAGTCTGTCACCATAACAAATTTTGCTGGATTATTACTTATTGTGATAAACAATAATATTGTTGTTTTGAGACCATTTTCAACTAATATGATGCAAGAACACATTCCCAAAAATCAATAAACTTTAAATTCTAATGAACATTTAATGCTGGAACTGGAAAACATTTTAAATATCCTAAATAAATAAATAAAACAGAAACAACAAATAAAATTAATTATGACGTCTATGTAAATAAAATTGTCCTTCAAATAAAAGGTTTTTTGAGACCAAAGAACCAGACTGAAGACTTTTATCATCCAGTTCCTGGTTTAGAGAAAGAATAGAGAAAAACAATAAATCATGAATATTTTGTTTTAATTGATTTATTGCGTCACAGCAGCGTTCTGTTTCTGGAAGTGATGATGATCGGAGCCGTTTATGGATCGACTTTAAGGAAGAAGAAATGGAGCCGACAGTATCGTCACAAGATTCAAACAAGATGAAAAGGAAAGCAAAGCTAACGGCCTTTAGCAGAGCATTTCCTGGAACTTCTGTAGAGAAGTTTGTTTTCATGTGAAGTCAGAGCCATGATTAGGATGCAACACACTAAGTTCGTTAAAAACAATCATTTTCAGACATTTTTTTACGTCCGGCTTCTTCTGTTGCAGAATTAAGACGCATGTGTCTCATTAATGACATAAAAGATGGATAAAATGACCGAAACGTTTTAAAAACAATCTTATACAGATCCAATTTAGTTCCAAATATGGAAGTAGCACAAGTCCTTTTTGTTCAGTGTTTTGGTTGAAAAAAAAAAAAAAAAAAAAAAAAAAAAAAAAAAAAAAAAATCAGATTTGTTTCGCCTCCGCTGCTGTTTGAACAGATAAAATTTAAAAATGTTTATCCGACTGTCTCCCAGAGAGGAAGTTACCCATTGCTAAGCGCCCAGTCAGCCTCTCCGGCTCCATGGTAACCGGAGTTCCCAGGAACCTATCAGGAGACGAGAACGAGACGCCGCCTGACTACCCGTCGCCGCCTCCTCCGGCCTCGGCCGCCCAGCCGGCGTCCGCCGACCCGGAGGGCGGGGCAGGTAAGACCGTTTAAACCAGCCAAAGCTGGAGCTTTGGTGCTCCAGCTGCTCGGTCAGTGGTTATTCTGATGGTCAGGGAGTTTTTTTCAGAGTAACTGGACTAGACTGATGGTAACTTTGTGTCTTCAGGTCTGCAGATGGAGATCCACAACAACACAGGAGGAACGAATTCCTCATTCCAGCGAGCGGCGCCGGAAACCAACGGGTCGTCTCGAGATTTCCTGGCCAACAAAGATCAGTAAACTTTGCTTCTTCACCATCGAACCATTTACTGTGATGAACTATTAACTGCCGCCTGCTTCACCTCATTGGTTTCCTTCCACAAACCCACAAACTTTTTATTCTTCTGAAGCAAAACGGCCTGAAAAGGAAGAAAATTTAAGCTGATCGACGTGATGCATTCGGGTGCTGTCAGAATAATGCGGCTCTCATGGAGTGTTTAAAGTTTGGAAGTTTTCTCCTCATTGAAAACTTTTTTTTGCCTTTGGTGTCTCCAACAAGAGAGAAAATTTGAAGGGTATCCTGGAAATTACATCTTACTTTCCATAACTTTAAATTTTGATGACTGAATTTACTTTTTGTAATCTGACATTTCCCTAATACCTACAAGGACAGGTATTGGGTCATATGAGGCGACTTTTTAGCCTGGTAGGAAGAGGAGAGCTCAATTATAACAGGTACTCTGACTGAAAGAGACTTTATAATACTGATGAGTTTCCAGTAGCCATTAGCTCATTTTGTATTTGACCTCTAAGGTGTGGGAAGGTATGATGTAAGTTTTAGAAAATAACCCTCTTAGTAACAGAAAGATAACCTCCACATTTCAGAAACGTACCACAAAAGTCATGGAAACGTTGCATCTACATTACAGGAAGGAAATCACTAATGTTCAGAAGGTAACATTTAAGTTACAGAAAAATAGCCTTGAAGTTACAAAGTAACTTTTAACTTAGAAGTAGGTAACCTCAAAGTCACAGGAAGGTAACCTCTAAGGTTAAAGAAGCTAACTTTCAAGTTAGCTTCAGAGGGGAACTTCTTAGTTACATTAATGTAACCCCTAAGGTGCTGAACAATGGCCTCAAAGGTTCAAAAAGTTAAGTTACAGGAAAGTAACATTGAAGTTATAGAAAAGTAACTTAATTAGATGAAGGTGACACCTAAGTTTCAGGGAGGTAATTTAAGGTTACAGGACGATAAAATTCAAGTTATAGGAAGGTAACGTCTATGTTGCAGAAAAGTAGCCTCTTAAATTTGAAAAAAAAAAGTACCATATAAAAAGAAGATGTATTAAATACTTAGAAAATATTTAATAAGTTTTATAAGATTCTTTTGTCTTTAAATTTCTAAAACAAAAGTGAAAATTAAATAAAATATACAAAAAATAGAAGAAAATGTTGACATAAAGCAAATTTATCTTTAAAGTTGGATTTTGAACTTTAAAAATATCCAAAATCTCCTGAAATTCTTCTGATACCTCAGAAACCAGGATTTAGATAAGCTGCAGAACAAAAAGGTTTAATTTGATTAAACAGATTTTAACAAAAATATATTTGATTTAAAGAAGAAATACTTTATTCTAACAAATTAACATTTTATTACCTCTTCGGTCTGTGTGGCGTCAATAATATAAAACAATATAAATGTAAAGTTTGATGTGTTTTTGATGGTCAGTGAAGGAAGTCTTTCTGTTTTCATTCATGCAGATGAACTCAAAGTTCAAAAGTTGAATTCTGCATCTGTAATGTTAAACGTTGCATTTTCTAGAAGAAAATAAATCTATCGCATTTCATGAAGCTCTGAAGGTTTTATAGACTGAATTAAACTGATTTTATGAGACATTTATTTTTACATTCTAGTAAAAATGTCAGAATTAGAGCCTAAAATTTAAATTAAATGTAAAAATGGAAGCCAGTTTCTCCAAAGGAAAACTTGCATTTCTTTTGGTCAGTATTATTTTTATGTTTAGTTTTTTTTTTTTGGTCAAAGAAAAAAAAGAAAAAGAATGAAGGGAACTGAATGTTCATGATTCTAGTTTACATTTACACATTTTTATTTAGTAAATCCATATTTTATGGAAGTTTAAACTGCCATAATCTTGGAAATAAATTCAGGAGCAGTTTCTTGTTAAAATGAGTTTTACAAGAAAGACGTGTTTTCTATCTCGTTATAATGGACACATTTTACATCTCTTTTAATGACAAACTTGTTTTTTCATTTTTGGTAAGAAACCTTCTCATTGTAACAATATATTTTATTTCTATTGTTATAGCAGAAATAATAAGTAATACGTTTCTCATTTTAACGATATAAAAATTCCTTTGACAGATTATGACTCGATATACTGTATTTTGTTTATAAGTCATGTAAATCTCATTATAAAGAGATTTTAAAATTTTGCTTCTCCTAAATTTATTTCCAAGTTCTGGCAGTTAAACTCTTCTGTAAAATTTACATTTTTAAAAGAAGTGAGTGACATTTTTTATATTTGCTCATAATGAATGTCTGAATCTTCTTTCCCTGGGAGAAAAAGGCTTCCTCTTCTCTCATCTCATCGATTGTCTGTCGGTAAACCCGGGTCCGGCTCCCAGTTTATCGTGAAGAACCAGAACCAGTGCCGACTGGTTTCTGTTGTGAGAAAACAATCATATGTCCTGGTGCTTTATGTGGAGGATTTGAAGCTCTTTCTGGGATGATTTCTACGTCCTCTGCTTGTGTTTTTATAAATGTCGGATTTTCTAAGAGCAGAACATGCTGAAGGTCTTCCTCGTCACTTTCTAACGCCGGCGTGTCGGACTGAACCGGTTTCTCATGGAGCAGAGTTCGATCCCGCAGGAAGTGAATCAGAATGACCTCAGAGGCTCAGAACTGATCACTGCAAAAACACTAAATCTCACCAAGTAGTTTAGTTTCTACTGCAAATATCTGAGCACATTTTAAATGAGACAAAACTAACTTATAAGTAACTTTTTAGCAAGATATGAGTGTGTTTTAGTAAATAATTAATATTGATTAAAAAGTACTAATTTTACTACTTACTCAACTCAATGTTATCAGTGAAATAATCTGTCAGTGGAACTAGTACTTTCTCTTCCATATTAATGAATAATTGACTTAAAACAAGCTCATATACAGTATATCTTGGTGAAAAGTTGGTTACAAGTTACTTTTCTCTTATTTCAAGTGAAATAAAATATTTGCGCTAAAACTAGACCAAAAACATTGGGTAAGATTTTGTGTTTTTGCAGTTCAGGTGATAAATCCAGAACAACTTGGTCTAGTTTTGGACCTAAAAAATGTTGAGTATTTATTTCAAACACATGGAAATCTTTCTGATTTCACTTATTATAAATATAAAAACTGCAGTCTGAACAGTAGATTAGTCCGTTTACAGAATCGCTAAAAAAGCGAAGAGATCATGAGACATTTCTCCTGAGGGACATCCTGGTTGTCCAGCAGCGCTCTGCGGGTCGACTTCTGCTCTTTATGCTGTTAAATGTGAAAGTAAAGCTGAAGATCTTCAGAAAAGAATCATTTTTAGAAGAATCTGTTGATGTTTGTGGATTGTTGTGAACTTTTCTTGACTCCCCATCAGTTCGAAGGTTTGAAGATGACAAACAGATCTGGATCAACTTGCTGTAACTGTCTGACTACAGTCGTGTCTTGATGTTCTAATGAAGGTTTTTATACGTTGTGCAATTTTTTGGCAGCATGATTGTGAAGAAATATTTCATCTAGATGTGAAAATAATGACTTTTTATGCAATAAAAAGAAAAATCTCAAGAGTCTCTGATAGAAGATATATTCATTCATGCATGAATGATGAGAACTGGTAGACTGGGATTTTGTTTTACTAAATATTCAAGTTTTACAGTTGGAATTTTCTACCAATATGGATCTAGGACCCGTCCCATCTGGTTCTGGTCGGACCGGAGAAATGTGACATGCAGAACCTGGTTCCACAGAGAACAGCTGCCCTTTAGTTTCCCCTCATCCTCTCTCAATAAATCATCGGAGCTCCTTAACATGCCTTCTGGACTGGAAATGGATCCTAACACAGTGATTTATTACCGGGTCAGAAGAGATGATACAGAGTAAAAACCAAACTGGGCGTCTCCTGGTCTCATGTCCAACCCACTGACCTCGGCCCCTGCAGAACAGACTTTATGTGTCGAGACAGGGAATAAAACTTTATAGATTAGGGAGTCCAAAGTTTGGGGCAGGGGCCATTTGTGGCCCTCTAAAGGATTTTTGGAGTCTCAAATTGAGGAAATCTGGCCTGCAAGCATAGATGATTGATGCAGATGGACACATTTTTCAACAATCTTTACAGATAAATAACTTCTCAAGAAAATATTTGGCACAAAAAATAGATTACCATTTATCAACACGTTCTTTATCATTCATGTTAATTTCAGAGCAATTAGAATAACAAACATGTAGCTGCTTTTCTTAAAATGTAAATATTACCTCTCATTCAAGAAAACAACCAGAAGAATTTGGAAACTGTTGGTCATGACATACACGACCATTTTCATCAAAAATTTAACTAGTTTGTTAATTTCAGTACAATTAAAATGGTTTACTTTATTAATAAAAAGCTACAATCAACAAAAAGCTGGAAAAGTTTGTTTTAAAAATGTATGATTTTGGTTTTCCCAAATGCTTCCAGCATAACATTGGCTCTGGTTGCAAAAATTGGCTATAAACCACCGATTTAATTCAGGTGTTGAGCCACAGAAAATGTGAACATGGAGGCTGATGTTGGATACCACAACTCTACAGCGCTGGAATAATTGGTCCTCTATCTCTAATTGTGCTAAAGATACACGGTGGTCCTTGGTAACGGCAAAGATTAGCCTGATTCAAAACTACTGCAAAAATATTAAGAAATATTAACTTTGTACCCAGAAAATACCCTAAATGAAGTATCGGATTAGAAGGTTTGAGAAGTATATATCATCATCAGCATATGATGATACTTTGTGGTTAAAGTGATCCACGATTAGCTGAACATGCTGGCCTTAATGTGTTTTCCTTTTCCTATCAACTAAAAAAATTGCTGTTTGACATATAAAAACTCAATTACTTCAAAAATGTTATATCTTTTGTTATATAATTTTACCCAGGGAGGTCGCCATTTTTTACTTGCTGGGCTGATGACACGGTTGGGTCCGTTCAGTACTGGAATCTACAAAGTAAACACAAGGCTAACTTTACCTGAGTTGGCTGGTGTGAATTTAGACAATGCCACACTCTGTCACTGTTGGCTGTAATTTAAGAACAAAAAAATAGTGAGGCGAGTCTGGATCGATTCCCAAAAAGCCGAACACTTCTGAACAACGTATGTCGTGCTCTCAACATTTCTCTCCAGAAACCTTTGAGTCATTTGTACAAGCAAAGTTTATGAAGGAGCTAACAGGTGGACGTTACCCTCTCAAGCTTAAAACCAATGGTATGGCGTTAGATTTATACATGAAGCCTATAAAGCCAGCCAGCAGACACTTAAATGATAAGTGAGCTATTGCTACTGAATGTGAAAACATGGACTACTTACCGACCAGAGGTGCGGGTCATTCATCGTTTCATTTATGAAGCTGAAGTTAGCAGCAGCAGCAGCACAAACACTTGTTCCACAAACTCTTTCCTCTTCCTCCGTTTGCTCCTCATCTTCATTACTCCTTGTAATTTCTTCATGTATCCGGGGCATATTGTCCCCCCGAATGTGTGCTGCTGCGCATTCTTCCTCTTGCCCATATATGGAAGACGCTGTGACAGAGCGCAGCTGGCTTGTTAGGGAGACAAGTAATCCGCATTTACGTTAAAAAGCAGGAAGATCGCGGAGATGATCAGATGCAGGCTGATGACTCATACAGAGGTTTGTTTAACATTGATCGCGAACTGGGTTTAGAATTTGTCTGATTCTGTCACTAATTGTAGGAAACGCACTTTAGAGAGTGAGTCAAGAGCGCCGTGTACTGGTTTCACTTAGAGAAGGTAAGGACCGTTTCTTATGATTTATCTGGCTGGTTAATGTTGTCTAATTTGATTTCTTTTATGTGTAGGTTGGCCTGCTACTGTTTCAGTGTTTTTGTTTTCAATTTTATTTTAATTTTATTTAGTTTACTTTTAGACGGTTACTGTCGATTAAAAGAATGTTTGTTTAGGAAAGGGAGTTTCTATTGTCGCCCTCTGGCTTGTTTTAAACCGGGATCTATACTATCCCTGGGTCCTAGGCTGTTTTATCTAGATTAGACTAGTGGAAGGGGATTTTTTTCTTCTTTTCTTATTCACCAGGGATTTTTGTGTGACTGTGCTTTTGTTGGGGAACACTTGGGTGCATTTAATTGTATTTGTTTTCTTTACTATTATTCCTCCCCCAAACAGTCTAATTTTACCTAATTGGGTTTTAATTATTTTTCAGTTTTAAGGATCCAAGGGCTAGCATAGCACTTCATAAAATAAAAATTGTGACTTTTTGCTCAAAATTGTGAATTTAATAAACTGTAATCTGCAGCAGTGCCTCTGTCCATTCTTACAAACTTATCTGTGTGATCTGGTAAAAAGAGGCTCTAGAGCTGAACCCAAGGTCGCATTCATTTCCATCCATTTCAACGCGCTCCGGTTCAAATTGAAGAAGCTTAACGACTTTACTCATTGCTGATTTGACTGGACGGAACTTCTAGCACGGTCAGACCTAGCATACATAAATTACCCAGAATGCATTGTAGCGTAAAAGATGGCGACGGCAATGTGACAATATTTAATTTTCCTTTTTAAAACCCAAAGCTGCTACAGTGTTTTTACTGTATCGCTTTTACATCTAAAATAAACATTTCTCAGATAAAGTCTCCTGTAATAACTAGCTTTAGACGGCTATAATGTTTTCATATCTGCTCCTCTTGGGTTTAAATTAAAACAAAAAAATGATCATTAAACCGTTTAATGATCATGGTAAACAAATCTTTCAGGTTTGTTGCTCCATTACACTGAAATCTGCTGAGACTTAAAGTTGAAGGAAATTGTCACTTTTAATGTATTTAAAGTCACTATTAATCACTTTGTAAATTATTTGAATATTATCAAGTATTTTAGTCCTGTTTTTCTTTTATGGGTGTGTTTGCGCTTTAGCTTGGACGTTTAGATAAAAGTCACATGGATGTGCTTCATGTCTGTTTCTGTCCTCATTTCATCTGCCTGTAAAAGGAAAGTCATGCCAGCTGTCCAGATCTACCTGGACCAGAGCCTGATGTGTTTCCCTGATGATGGAGGATAGGATTCAGCTGATGGTTCAGCATCCGCAGCATGACTGATATTCTGCCAGAAACGTGTAGTTACCCCCCTCCCGCCTTCTAAAAACAGCTTCCTGGGCCGCATGCTGACACCAGACACTCGCTAGACTCGCTGCAGTCTGATGATCAGATTTATGCAACTCAGGTAAAACTCTCATGTAATCAAGAGGACCATGTTTATTAGGACGGCAATATTTCATTCACTGCAATCGCTTTTGTTGTTTTTAAGAGGTTTGGTCATTTTTAAGGAGTTTTCCTGTTACTTGTTAACAAAATTGACTCATTCCTTGATTTTTAGCAGCCCTAACTTATAAAAGATGTCCTGCACTGCAAGAAACAAAAACCTTCCAAGTAAGTTTCTGGTGCATTTATCTTAGAAAGCTTGTTTTAAGTCAATAATTCCTTAATGTAGATTAAAAGGCTCTCGCAGATTGTTTCATTTTTAACATAAAAAAAATATATATCTTGATAGAAGTGAAATAATCTGCGAGTAGAACTAGTACTTGCTTCTGTTATTGCAGCTAGAAACTAGAGATCGGCTGAAACCTGGATGTAGTGATGAACTCTGACCTGAACCTTCACAGCCACATAACGACGGTTACAAAGTCTGCTTTCTATCACCTAAAGAACATTTCCTGGATTAAAGGACTAAAGTCTCAGCAAGATGTAGACCAGGTATCTGCAAACGGCAAGATAAAGAACTCACTAATGTTTTTAAATGTAGATATAATAAGAAATGCAGACTTTTAGCAGTTTTCCTGCAATATTTGTATTGAAGAATTTCTACACAGAATGCCACTAAAAGTAGCAGTATTGTGTTTTTAGAGCTGTCTTCCTCATTAAGTTATTTTTCCTCATTTCCCATCCTACTGAAAAAAGGTCTATTTTCTTTTTGTAAATGTTATGTTTATATTTATTTTAAATAGTTAAAAAAATAAAATGGTATTTCTTTAACTACCATTTTAGAATTAGATGATCTAATTCTAATTTGAATTTATTTTACAAGGGGCTATACATATAAATCAACATTAGTATGTTAAAACCATGTAACAATGCCAGATTTAGCCACTGGGGTTCATTTTCATCTGTAGTTTTTTTTTTTTTTTTAGAAAATATCTACAGATGAAAAATGGAGAAACATAATTCAGCTTCTATGCACATCTGGAACAAACTTCCAGAAAACTGTAAAACGTCTGAAACACTGAGATCTTTTAAATCTAGACTAAAATTCCACCTGTTTAGAGCTGCTTTAGATTGATAATTAAAAATGTATTAATATATTTCATGTATATTTGCTTGACGATGGCTATTGATAAAATGTATTTATTGCTATGTTATAATTTGTTTATTGCGTTTTTACTGTTTAACTTCGTTTCAGCTGAAATGTGCAACACGAATAAACTTTACTGAAGAAAATTGTAGAACAATCTTTATCATTTCTTTTGTTTTTACAGTTTTTTCCTGTTTATCTCGATCATGACTGTGATGAGTGTGATGTGATTGAACACTGACAGACACTTTGTGGTTAACATGAGACTTTATTGATCAGTGCTGCATGTTTGGTGGGACTGGTAAAAACCAAGGTAGATGATCGACTGTAGAGTGGGTGGGGTTTAGTGGATGGGTGGGCGGAGCTCCAGAGGGGCGGGGTTTACTCGTACAGGAAGGCCTGAGTGGCGGGGGTCCAGTTGACAAACTCCTCTGCCTTGAACCAAAGATCGATCTCCAGCTTGGCGTTATCCAGGGTGTCGCTGCCGTGGATGATGTTCCTGAGGAAAGTCGGGTCCAGATCAGTGACTTACAGTTTTATTCATTAACCAATCAGCATCTGGTCGATTCTGTCTGCAAATATTAGTTCCTTCTAAAAAAATAAGTTGTTTCCCCATTTTTTTTTTTTTTTTTAAATGAAAACCTCAAGATGTATTTACATTTTTTTTGTAATAATCCAAAAAAAAAATTATAAATATTTTGTTGCATTATCATTTATTTTTCCAGCTAAAAATAATTAGTTATTTTTACTAATGAAGTATTTTAAATATTTTAATGTAATTTATTTTTAATTTTATCTGAGATAGTTCATTTTAAGAATTTCTAATTTTACTGCCTATCTCACCTATATCACATTAACAAGCGGCTTTATTTTTCATGTATTTTAGGAATGTATGGCATATGTTTTTATTTTTAAATGCATAAATGTTCTAATAGTGACAGCAATATTTACCTTGAACTTTTATTCATGTTAAAAAGTATTTTTATTAGCAAAAATATATATTTTAATTTATTCTAATGTAAAATTTGTTTAAATATTTATTTTTCTGTTTGTTCTCATTAAATTAGACTCATTTTTTCTGGATATTCCTTGAGAACAAACCTCTTCTCGGACCTCAGTTATCCCATTTGTGGTTAAGTTTTTGATTATATTGAATCTTTGCAGTCATTTCCTGGTGCGTTGTGCAGGCTGTGCAGCGTTGCCATAGTTTCCCCACCTGCCGATGTTGATGCACAGGTCTCCACGGATGCTGCCGGGCTTGGAGTCAGCGGGGTTGGTCTCACCCAGCATCATCCTGGCCAGCTTCACAATGCTCTGACCCTCCCAAACCTGAAACACAAAATGTCCTGAAATCTTCAAAAATAAACTTCAAGCTTAACGTGGCTCTAACAGGTTTTTATGAAGTTACTTAAATGGTTTTAAAAATGTAAGGAAACCATCTAAAATAAACTGGTCACAAGTTGGATCTGTACTGGTATGTATGGTGTTGTTAGTATCATGATATGGGACTATATATCTAGTTGTAATACAAAACAGTTTCTTTTGGTGGTTAACTAGTTTTAAAAACCCATCCGTTTCAAACTGATTAAATTAGTCATAGCTTCAGTACAGGAGAGCACGGTGTTGGCGGTATCATGATGAGGGATTCTTTATATCAGTGGGAACATGGAGTGGGCGATATGGAATATTATAGCAATATTTAGTGATGCTGTTGTGGTGATAAATAGTTTTTCAGGATGGTGAAAGCATGACAAATTATTCTTTAAAAATGTTCCCATCCGAAACCAATTTCTTCAAAATGCAACTTACTTTAAAAAGTGTGAATCACCTACTTTACTGAACTTAATCATATTTTTGAATTTAGTGATATTTACTAATGCTCTCCTGGCAGAAAATGTGGAGAAGATCTAAAAAATAACATTTTCGATCATTCTGTGTCTCCATGGTAACACTTTGTGGACAAGCAGCTGTTCTCTGTGTTTCCATGGTAACATTCTGTGGACAAGCAGCTGTCCTCTGTCTCCATGGTAACTCTCTATGCACAAACAGCTGTCCTTTGGTAACGCTCTGTGGACAAACAGCTGTCCTCTGTGTCTCCATGGTAACTCTCTATGCACAAACAGCTGTCCTCTGTGTCTCCATGGTAACTCTATGCACAAGCAGCTGTCCTCTGTGTCTCCATAGTAACACTCTGGACAAACAGCTGTCCTCTGTGTCTCCATGGTAACTCTTTATGGACAAGCAGCTGTCCTCTCTGTCTCCATGTTAAAAACTCTATGCACAAACAGCAGCTGTCCTCTGTGTCTCCATGGTAACTCTCTATGGACAAGCAGCTGTCCTCCGAGTCTCAGCTGCCTGTTGGACTGAAGCAGCTGAGGCCTTGAGGACCAGCAGGTGTCAAGAAGTTGCTGACGCAACGGAAAAACAAAGCAGGAAGTTATGCGCGGCCATGTTTGTGTTGGCGTTACCATGGCGAAGACTGGTCCGGAGGACATGTATTTGCAGAGTCCTGCGTAGAAAGGCATGTCCTTCAGGTCCAGGTAGTGCTTCTTCATGTGGTCCTCAGAGGCCTGAGCACAGAGCGGGGAGAGGTCATGAAACACAAGCAAAAAGTAAGTACACCCTGCAAATCACACACAATTTAAGACATTAATTAACCAATCAGCATCGTTTTTACTGCTCTGGAGCAGAAAGGTGAAGAAAAAAATCAGAGAAGCAACTTGAACTGCTCATCAATCTACACTGAAAAACATTTCCTACCAAGTATTTTGATCTCATTTCTACTACAAATGTTAGTACACTCAAAATGAGACAAAAGTAACTTTTCAGCGAGATATATGAGCTTGTTTAAAATAAAAAAATCTTTAATAGTTATGAAAAATAACTTATAAGAAAAATCTCCAGTTATAAGTGAAATAATCTGCCATAATAATAATATTAATTTTAAGGAGTTATTCTTAAAACAAGCTCCAAAGCGTTGCTGAAATGCTACTTTTAAATCAAATATTTTGGTTTAGTTTTTAGCACAAATATCTTAGTGCACTTGAAGTAAGACAAAACTAACTTAAAAGTAACTTTTCAGCAAAACACAGAATATTACTTTAAGTCAATAATTCCTTAATATTGATTTAAAACTTTAGAATGTAAGTCAATGAGTAAATGTGTCCCTAGTTACCATGACAACAGAAACCAGAAAGCTTGGAAAAGATGACCACTTTGTGCTGCATCTAACATTTTTATCAATAGATTTTAACTTAAAAGTTTGTTCAAATTAATTTATTTTTATATTTTAGTTGGAAGGGCTGCATGAAATCAATGACCCCCTGACCTCAAGTTGATGTGACCAACCCGCTGCTGCTGACCAGGGGTGTACTTAGTTTTGTTTCTCACCTGGACGAATTTGGCAGCGACCAGCTTGAAGCCTCTTGTCTCGAAGCGCTTGATGATCTCACCACACAGTCCTCTCTGGACGCCATCAGGCTTCACAGCGATGAAGGTACGCTCCATGTCTGCTGAGGAGGCTGCAGAGAGACACGCATCTCATTTATTCAACCTGAAAACCTTCATGTGAGGGACAAACGGGGTTAATACGACACAATGCGCTAAAAAAAAACTACCAAAAAAGAGAAGAAACAAAACAAAAACAGAAGAAACTCTTAGAGCCACTGTACAAAAAACAAAGGAGTAAAGTTACTCCTCCCTGTTCCTGTCTATAGACGATCAAACTGGACCCGAATCTCAGAACGAGCAAAAACGTAATGAGTCTGGAGTAAAAATAAAAACATCCACAGGTCATCCTGGAATAAAAACCCATCATAGATCATCCTCATCAGAAACCTGACCCAGTTTTCGAGCCGCTTTCTGGTTCTGTCTGGACCCAGAAACTCGTTGCTAATTTTACAGCTGCAGTTATTTGTCGTTGTGACTCTGGCAGCAGCTGAGGGTCGGAGGGAGAGGCTCCCAGTTTAACCTCCTGCTGGGTATTTTAGGATCCCAGTTTGGGTTCTGCTGACCCTTCAGACCGGGTCCAGATGACACCTAGAAACTGGGCAGAACAGAACCGGTACCAGGCGGGAGAAACAAACAGGGCCTGGGGAAATTAAAACTCACTCTGATCCACAAAGGTTACGAAAGTTTTGTTAAAAACTTTAAAATGTTTGATAAATATCTGATAGGCATTTTAACGAGCCGCCATTTTATTTCTGTTTTCAGGTTTTAAAATGAAGAGAAAGATAAAATAATTACAGAAACATTAATGTTTCTACAGGATTTAGATGTTTGAAATTGATTTTGAACAACAAAAAATAAATGTAATGATGAGAAAAAAATGTGTATTTCTGAGATTTGTGTCATTCTGGTGTGGAAATTTAACAAAAAAGGTGACGAAGAATCCAGAACAAACCAGAACCAGAACCAAATCATCTTCTGCTGCAGGATCTGTCTTCTGGGATTTTAGGACATTTTCCGGAGCTATTCTACTTCCAAATAAAATCAAATAAAAACTCTTCAGATGAAAGAAAAAAAATGAATGAATTTTGCATGTTGGACATAAAAAAGTTAAGAGATTCTGCCGCATAAACATCCGAACTTTCCAGACTTTCTCACGTGATCCGAACCAGAATCTAAAAACATTTTTCTGCAAATATAATTAAGAATTTCTGCAAAAACGGAGGGAAAACGCATTAAACGCTTCATGCAACCGAGTTTTAGTGAAGCTGAAAACTTGCAGGACGCAGCGGTTCTGGTCCAGTTCAAATGTTTCTGCAGGGTCCGAACCTTCACAGTCCGGGTCCGATATCTACCTGAGTTCTGGGACTTGAGGAGAACTTGTGAAGTTGAGTTGCCGGCGGCTGGGATGCGACACCGAGGCCGAAGACCCGAGAGCGGCTCTATATGGCGGCCGAACCGCGGGCGGGGTGAGGGCGGGGCCGGACCGGACCGGGCCGGACCGGACCGGACCGGCCCGCGGGCTCGGTTCTGAATCGCTAGAAGCCGCTGACGGATCCCTCATTTGTGCATGTTTGTCTGTCACTGACTGGACCGTTTTAGAAGCTGCTGTCAAAGATCCAAAAGCTGCAAACGGAGAAAGAGAAAAAAGAAAATATTCTCCAAATGTCTTAACATTGAAGTAAGAAATTCGTTATTTTTAAAATTATCTTAAAAAAAATGAATAATTAAAATAAATCTTTAAAACATAAACCATGTGGATGTAGATGAAACTACTAAACACGCAACTTCTGCAAACTTTTATAAAGTCTCTTTGAGCTTTCTATGGATTCTGTTTTTTATGAAATAATTTATTTTATCTGCAGCTAAAATATTTATGATTGCATTTCTAATCGTGTTTCTAATAAACTTGTACCTGGTTTACACGTGGAATTGGCATTTATTGCTCAGAATATTATCTTTTCGTTACACTTTAATTAGTGTTTAATAGTGAGGCTGGTTGCCATAGAGTCACAAACTGGATGGAGCTGAAACTGAAAAATCTGAGGGAAAACATGGCCGTGTTCTTTCAGCCAGCTGGCTGTCAGTGTAGGGGCGCAGCTAAATATGTTCTGAGGTTTATGCAGACACATTACAGGGGGTTTCAATGCACAAACAACAGAAAATGAGCTAGAATAATTATTCCGCCATCTTGATTGGCGCCCTGCAACCAATGTTTGATTACATACCGAAGAACTTTATTTAAAAAATAACTTTAAACCATCGGAACCAAATGATGTCCATTAAATGATGGACAGCTTTTGAGTTTGTTAGGAGTGTAAACACTACACTACCCACAATTCAATGCTCCCCGTCGCTATGGTGGCCACTGGGTTGATCAGAACCTAAATCTGCGGGTTAAACTGGGAGCGGAACCAGAATCCAGACCCAGATGAGGGGAAGCGCGGTGCCGGTTCTCACCTGATACATATATCAGTCCTTCACCCTCCCCCCAAATTCCCACTAAATATAAACCTTCTCCTTATCAGGGATGGAAAGCTGACTCCTCTCATGGAGGGGCAGGGTGAGGTTCTGTCCACTCTGCAGCCCTGCATGCTGGGGAGGTTCGGTGGGTGTGGAGGGGGTCCAATCAGGTCACCTCAAACCAAACATGCCCCCCACCCTGACTGGTCCCTTCAGGAATCAAACATCTGAGCTGCAGGTTCGGGTTGCGCTCAGGTTTGGGGTTGTCGGTTCGTGTCCCACGTCCTCACTGTCCTCATGTCTCCCCGGTTCCGTCCAGCCTGTCAGCAGTGACCCGTTACAGCGGGTCAGTCGGTACCGTTTGCATAAACTCTTGTTTCTAGAATTGTCCATAAATATGATTTAATCGGAATAAATCGGACTATTTTCAGATTTTGTCCCATAGTTTTATGTTTTCCTATGTTATTGTTTCTTTTTTTTCTGTCCCGGAACCAAACCTGCTTTGTGAAGTTTGCTGATGGCGCCACCTTCTGGCCGGAAAACAAACGGAGGCGGATTTTAGTTGTTTTTTGTCTCCAGATTTTATTTCAGTGTTTGTAGTGAGACAGCAGAGGAGGAGAGAGACGTCTGCAGGAGGCGGGGTCACCTTCTCCATAATCAATAATCCCAAAAAAAATCCTATTCTGGTCATCAACTCATCACTGATGTTAAACTAAATTAGCAACGTTTTCTAAAATCAAATTAATCCAAAATCTACATCTGAAATATGAGAAAACAAGAGGGAAAAGTATGTAATTTTGTATTAATACATGTCGGAAAATTGTGAAATTAAAAAAATAAATTGAATAATTTGGAATAATTGTAATTCTTTTAGTTTAAATGTGAATTAATAAAATCACATTAATGATAAAATATTGTAAAAGAAAATCCTGAAAGTGAATATAACTACATATAATATCACTATCATTATATTTTTATCTGATTTTATTACGAAAATAATAAAACTGAAAAATATTGCTGTTTGTTTCTCATTCTAATGACTTTATTTTTGCTTGTTTTTTTCAACTAATTAAAAAACGACAAACTAAGGGTTTTCCCCCTATACTTTAAAATTAAATCCAAATTAAAATGAACACATTTTTTTTTATCACAACTGAAATTCAGAAATTTTGATTGTTTAATCAAAAGATTATTCACTAAAAATTAAGAAAAGAAAAAACATGTTGGAGGAAATTCATTTGTTTTTAGTCTTTTTTACATTTTGTTTAAATTTAAATAGAAAACCTTTCTCAATTAACTGATGAAAATCTGATTTATCTGAAATTGACATTGTTTTTCAGTAACTTTCAGTACAAACTAATTTTGTTGAGTTTTACTAAACAGTTTGAATTATTTAATTTTAATTATTTCAAGTTTACAAAGCAAAGTTCAAATTGTGCATTAATTAATCTTTAACATTTCTATCATAACTTAAAATCAAATAATCTGAACCTAAAGACTCCGCCCCCTGCCAAACGTCTCCTCCAATCACATTATTCGCAGAAGAAAAGGATTCGTTTCCATGTAAACAGCCACTTCTGTACAAATAAAAAGCGAACAGAAACAAAGTTTAGATAGAAAACAACTGAAACATCAAACTGAAGAGATTTCTGTACATTTCATAAAGTCATAAATTCATTTTTATAATTTCTCTCTGTTTCATCATCTTCTTAAACTTTCTGAGTTTTACAAATAAAAGACAACAAATGAAAGTTTTTCTCCTTGAGGTGGCGCTGCTCTCCCTCCGTTCATACATAAAATAGAATCTCCGATAGTTTTTATTTACACACTTCAGATATTTACAGGGTTTTTTTTTTAGTTTTCAGACCAGCGACACAGTGGTCAAAGCTCTGGATCCCGGAACGGTTCTGGGCCGAGGTATTGATCGATCTTTGGACCAGAACCGGACTGGGATCCATGACGTTGCGCGCCTGAGACCCAGAAAGTGGTCCTGAGAGAGCCGTGGGCTGATCGGTGATCATCCACCTGAACTGGGCTTTTGGACGGCCATGATGAAAACCAGACCAAACCAGAATGAGAACTTCACCTCAGCAGGAAACCGTCCTGATGGTTTCTGAAGAGAAAAGCTTTTATTTTGGAAGTTTACATTTAGATTCATGATACTATCTATCTCCTGATTTTACTGAATTTTTTCTTTTGTTTCTTTTCTGTTGAACGTCAGATAAGATTTGTGTTTTTGTAACTTCTCGTCAAATTTGAGTTCAAACTCTGGATTTCTGCTTCAATCAGAAGTTGGAACCATTTAGGGATTTCAGATGATGGTGCTATTAAAGAAATTTAGATTATTTGGTTGGTTTCAAACCAATCCTGGTACTTGGGATCAAGGTTTTCCTGGAAAGTTGGAATTTCAGCTGTTTTTCTTGGTGGTATAAACCCTTGGCTCAGTGTTGGATAAAAGGTCCAGTCAAATCATTTTTGTTCTGTCCAGAGTCAACTGGTATCAGTTCATCGTTCTGGAATCTGTTCCAGTTTAAGTTTTTACTCAAATTCAGTTTTGGCAGCAAAACCAAAGGTTCACTCATTCATACTTTTCATACCTTTGTGTAAACATAAATTATTGAGCTAGAAGTGCTGGCCAGTGATACCATTAATGTTCCAGAACCTTACTGGTTCCCAGTCAGTGGAGCCAATTGAGTTTCTGAACAGGAACGACCTGAAACTGGATGATATGGTACAGATGGAGAATAAAAAAGATCTCACTGCCCACCAGAGCTGAGAACGGCGAGTATTTATTACAACCAACCAACCAACCAACCATCATACCAACCAACTGCATCATTCATCCTTTAATTCATTCATCCAATCGATCCAATCAACCAACCAATTCATCAATGCAACCAATCACATCATCCAACCATCCATCCACCCACCCATCCATCCATCCATTTATCCATCCATTTATCCATCCATCATCCATCCATCCATCCATCCATCCATCCATCCATCCATCCATCCATCCATCCTGCAGTTAGAAAAAGACATGTCAGCCTCCACGCCAGGGTCCGTCAGCTCTGGTGGTGATCAAAACAACAACAACTCTTTAGATTTCTATAACTGGAGTAAATATGACAGCAGCGTGATGAGCTGTACAAACACAGAACCAAGCGATCCAAACACAACTGGACTGAACTGAACTGAACTCTACTGAAGAAGGAGTAAACAGAACCTCTGTGTGTCTCTGAGCCCTGAGGTTTGACAAAAAGTGCTTCGACCAGCCGGCGCCGCTTCCAGCCTCCTTGGTTTATTGCCTCAGACCCGTCAGAGCCCGTCAGAACTGACCAATAGGAGGCCGGCTCTGGGCGGGGGTAGGCGGGTCCTTTGTAGAGCCGGCTGGTCGTTCAGGAGTGACAGCAGGTAGAGAGAAAGAAATTGATCAACTCTGAGGAGTGATGTCATCCCATCAACACCACTGATTGGCTAAAGGTCCAACCAATCAGATTAAAGAGTCACTCTCTCTTAAAGGACCATTCCTTATTTTTTACTCCAGATTTAATCAATCAGGTGGAGGTTTATTAAGTTTAGATATTCTGATCTGAAACCCAGAGGTAAATAACAGACTAGTCCTTTAAGAGGAGCCTGATCTGGATCATGTGACCCTCAAACACTGTGAAATGTTCAGGGACCATCATCATTGTCTGGAAACACAAAGACTGTAGAGTCTTCAGGCGTTGTTCGGTAGAAAACCAGCATCTACTCTCTCTGATCCAATCAGGTGAGTTGGTACTCCGTCGGCGTCCACGAGTCCGACCGTCAGTGAATGCCTCGCCACCTGCCTGGACTCTGAGTGGAATATGGCAGCAGGTATGAAGCCCAACATCAGGACCTTTGTTGTCTTTTGTTAAAAACATGAAATCCGAAACAATGGCTGTTTTCCTCCTCGTTTTGAACATTTACAGATCAGTTCTGGACAGAACAGAGAACAGCTGTTGGTCTCTGTTCGCGGTTCAGATCAGACGATCGCTCTGCAGCAGCCCCACAAAGTCACAGTACCATCAGCCCGCTGCGGGGGGCGCAGTCCTGCTGCAAAAGCTCTTTATCCTCGACCCGTTTGGTCCATGAAGTCAATGAAAATAAAAACTGGAGTCTGGAAATCCACACCACATTAAATCCTGCAGCCTGACTCTGGCTGAAGGAAGCTGATTGGACGATGCCTGCCATTTATCTGCATTCTGATTGGTCCATGTGTCAGGGGTTGGGTCATCAGTTGCTAACACACAGCAATGAAACTGCTTATTTTTTCTTCAAATATTGTTTCAGGAGAAACATTAAAGCTCAAGGTTTGTTTTTTAATGTACCTTCTGAATTTAAAGGCGCAGCGCCCGACACCTACTGCCATCTGCTGGTAGAGAAAGATAAACATTTGCTTGATGCTTCATTTTCATCATGGCTGTTCTCCTATTTGGAAATGCATAAAGAGAAAAATCTCAGATAATAAAGACAACGTTTGATCATTTTGCAGAGGAATCAAATGGGAACTAAACAATTTTAGTAATTAAATATTTAAAAGAGAAATTAGTTTGATTCCTGATAATAAACTTTACAATCATTACACTGATGTAATGATGGTAAATTTGTTTATTTAGTTAAATTTTACATATTTTCAAAAAATTTTAATAAAATCTTGTCTCTTGAAGAAGATAACTGTAACAATAACTTTCTATGCCTTTCTACAACATACAGATGATTCTCTGGGAGTGCACGAGGGTGGCAACCATTTTTCAAAAGGGGGCCATTACCCCACTGGCCCCCCCCTCAGAAGCGCCCCTGCTTTTCTGCTACTGCAGCTGAAAATACGCAGAATTTAAGGTAAATATAAATAACTATGTGAATCAACTGGGTAGACTGGTTTGTGGAGGAGCCGTAACTCCACTTTGTGTTTCAGCTGTGTGTTAGGAACCAATGCTTAGGTTTTGGGTCGGTTCTGGTTCTGCAGAATCCTGCAGAGACGAACCAGAAACAGACAAATTAAACCAAAGTTGTCGGTCTCCAAGTTCGGAGGTGTGGCAGAATGTTTTATGTTATATGATGAAGAGGAGCAGGTGTAAATCTAACGTCCGAGTCGTGACCCTCCTCCTCTTCCTCGCTGCTCCTTCATCCCTCTACGTGTCTTTGGGCTCCAGCTTGCAGGACATGTCGAACAGCAGGTTCTGGTTGTCGATCACCTGCAGCTGACGGACATAGGCCTTCGTCTGCAGGTGGGAGGGAGACGTCTCTGTATCTATGGCTACCAGGAAACACATCACAACATCAATGAGCAGTCGCAGCTGCAGTGGCAGAAACCTGCCACCGGGTGGAGACAGAGAGGACGGTGAGGAAGAGTTCGGACTCACCCAGCTGGGAGCTGCGGTACCGTCTGATGGTTCTCACCATTTCAGCCACTTTATGCTGCAGAAAAACGATAAATACGAGATTACTGAGGTTCTATGGGTCGTGGTTTCACAGCACAGCAAAAACACAAAATCTTATCAAGTATCTTTGTCTAGTTTCTACTGCAAATACCTTTGTCAACTTGAAATAAAACAAAACTAACTTAGAAGTAACATTTCAGCAAGTCAATTATTCCTTAATATTGATGAAAATGTTCTGTTCCATTAGCATATTATTTAACTTGGAACATGGAGAAATGTCTTATGTCTTAACCCAACTTATTCACCTGTAAAAATAATTAAAACATCTGAACATTTCCATTATGTTGTAAGTGAACAACAAACTCACCATCTTCTCAAAGTTGACGAGTTCTCCGTGGAACGTTTTGCAACTCTCGTGAAGAAACGTCAAATCTGCAAACGACACGAATCAGAACGGTCAGGAATCTCACTGATGGAGTAAAACGGATTCATCAGATGCGTCCTTTGCTACAACTGATCAAGAATTCACTAAAGGAATGGAACTTTATTTCATTTTAGACAATAAAATAATTATTAAAGGAATTAAATTGTTTGCTTTATTGGCATCTTTCAAAGTATTTCTAATATTACACAAAAAAGCTTAAGAAATAATTTTAAAATCTGCAGAAAGTTCTAATTTTTTAATCAGATTAATCACTAGAATAATCAATCACTATAATAATCATTAGTGTTTTTTACTTTCCACCCACCGGCGGCGCCAGATCACAATTAAAAAATAACAGTTTTCATCTTTTTTTCCTTTAACCTACTTTCATCTGTCCTGTTCTCTGACTGTGTTGCCATGGAGATGGACAGTTTCAAGCTCTCCAGCATGTGATCTCTAATACAGTAATCAACAATTATTTACCTGAGATTTATTAAAAACAGAAAAATCAGTCTAATGGTGAAAGGTTACAGGACTGTTGGAAAGCATAATAAACAGATTTCGTTTAATTTTTTTCCCTTCTTGCTTAGCAGATAAACAAAGAGCCGATTGGCCAGCAGGTCCAACTGCGTCTGTTCCTCATCTGGGAGCAGAACCCCAAGGGAAACGGCAAAATATTAAGAATTCAGGAAATTTGTGTTTTTCCAGTTTGCTGTCGCAAAAAATACAGTGAGAGGACTGAAAAAAACAAAAAAAAAAACAGAAGAACTGTTAAAATGAGTAAAACCCATCAGTTCTCTAAGTTCTGCTCGGGTTCTGGTCACCTTTCAGCAGCAGCGGAGTGAACGGGATCAGCGGGGGTCTCAGGCTGGTGATTAGGTCCCTATAGGACTTGTGGTTCCTGGACGGGTCCTGCAGGACAAGAAGGGCAAAGGTGAGCATCGTGTTTCTGAACCGGGTCGGTTCTGATCGGCACAGACCCAGGATCAGTGTGGGAAACTCACAGCAATGCTTTCGAACTGCTGGAACTGCTTCCTGAACTTCCCCGGAAGACCCTGAGAACATCAGAGATTTCCTTATCAGAACCAAAGGATCTTGTTCTACAACAGACTGGGTTTTACAGAACCGTCCGGTCTGTTCTATTAAAAACCCGGCGGGTCGTACCTCCCAGGTGAGTCGCAGTCTGCTGACGGCCGGGTTGTCCAGACCCAGAACCACAGCCAGGAAGGACAGCAGGTCCTGCTGCTGTTTACAGCTGGAACAGAGCAGAACCGGGTCAGTTCACAACCTGAACAGCAGGAGGCAGCAGAGAGCTGCAGAGGAACGATGCCGTTCAGTTCAATTTAAACCTGATTATTGATCATTTAGCCCCGATACTGATCACAATATTTGATAAGTTCATCTGTGCATTAGGTCCATTAGTGAAAGAAAAAAAGAGGAGAAAATCTGAAAATTTTCTAGAAAAAAACTCAGAAATATCTTAATTTGAAAAGTTAAAAATTTGCCATAAAAAACACCAACAATTTTTCTTTTAAAAAAAAAAAATTTGATGAACTTGTTGAGTTTAAAATGTGGAAAATTTTCTAGAAAAAAATGTGGAAATTTTTGACTTTGAAAAGTCGAAGATTTGCTAATAAAATTTCAAAAGGTTTGAGACTAATCTGAATTAAAAAAAAAAAAAAAACTTTTGACTTTTGGAAATTTTCTGAGTTTCAAAAGTTGAACATTTGACTTTAAAAAAAAATCAGAAATCACCACGTATTTTCTACAAAATTTCTGAAATGAATCTCCAAATTAGTTTTTTTTCGCCTACAAATGTTCAACTTCTCATACTAAGAAATTTCTGTTCTTTTCTTGCAGAAAGTCACTTTCACTGTTTCTTCTCAATCTACAATGACACTAATATGTCTATATGAATAAGATTTATTTATAAATCTGACGAAAAATGTTTCTTGACCCATTTTTTTATTAAGGGATTACATTCTAGTTGAAAATGATTAACATTATGATGTTAGTCTCTCTGGGAATCATTTAATTACGTCTTTTTTTAACCAAAAAATGAAAAATATTTTAATTTGTTCAATGAAAGAAAATAAAATGTTTACATTGGTGATATTTTTTGTAGTTTGTGTGGATAATAAACTCACAGCGCTGCGATCTTGATAAACTTGCGCAGCAGCTGGATCCTCTTCGGCAGCGATTGGCACTGCAGGATCTCCGTGGCGACCCAGTGCTGCACCTCGCTGCAGCGCTGCAGTACCAGCTCCAGGTTGAGGGGGCGCCAGCGGGACTGCTCGCCGTGAAATACGTAACAGATGAACTCCACCTGCAGGGGGCGATATGGGTGTAACATTGGATGAAAAAGTTGCAGATAGTTTTTTTCAGATAATCATATTTTTTACGATTTTTTTCACCAAATGTTTTTCTGACCTCGTGAACGCAGCTGAAAAGTTCCCAGTCAAACACCACCAGCTGATTGGCCACTTCCTCCGCAGACATGTCGTGAAGTTTGCTGTCGCCAGGCGTCCAGTGGATCTCCTCAGGAAGAGGAAGCTGCAGGAAGTGACGTCAGAATTAAGGTAAAGCAAAAACTCCAGACTGAAATCTGTCTTCACTGTTGAACTTTGAACCCAACAATAAGAGTCACTTATCAGTAGCTAGCTTTAATTTTCCAAATCTGGGAACTAAAATAGAAGTTCCTCAAGGTGTGGCGCTTGGCCCCCTTTCTTTCTCCTCACTCAAACCTACTCGCTCTTTTTTAAAAATTATTATTTTTTACATTTTTCTGAGTTTCTGATGTTTTGTGACGAACTGGTGATGTTTATGGGGTTCATCATGCCTATAAGCCTTTTGAATCGCTTAAATAGAATATTTAATTTAAATGTAGAAAAGGGACAGATCTTTGATGAGTTAAAGTCTGGACTAGACTGGATTGTCTCCAAACTGGAATGGATTCTTTCTAAACTGGACTGGATTGTTTCTAGACTGGAATGGATTCATTTTAAATTGGACTGGATTGATTTTAGACTGGAATGGATTCATTTTAAACTGAAATGGATTAGTTTAAACAGGACTGGATTGATTGTAGACTGGACTGGATTCATTTTAGACTGGACTGGATTGATTACAGACTGGACTGGATTAATTTTAGACTGGAATTGATTCATTTTAAACTGGACTGATTCATTCTAAGCTGGATTGCTTCTAAAATGGACTGGATTGCTTCTGGACTGGACTGGATTGATTTGACTGTACTACTCTATATCTTTGTCACCCTCATCCCCACCCTTGTATTCCAGTTAGGAATGGTGTCAGTTATCCAGTGCCGCCAGTTTGATTGATTTATTTGCAGGATTTATTTGTGATTTAGTCGTAAACCAAATCTCCATCAACAGAGTCAACTTTGCTCTGAGCCAGAAAATGTTCATAAAAACACTGATTACAACTCATGATGTAATATTCTATGGAAGGAAAACTGTCCTAATCTGTTCAATGTTTTATTAGGGGTAATTCCAGTCAAATACTTCTCGTTAATTATTCATCAAATTAATCAGGTTAGCATAGCGGAGACCTAACTGTCCTCAATAAATATCCTGAATCCAGTCTGGATTCTGGTTACTGAATTTCTCCTGTTAGTTTTTATCCTGACTTTCCCAACTGGATTTTCCATCGGTTTCCTGCAAAGATCAGCACAACCTGACATTTTCTCTGGTTTCCTTGGCTGTTGCTACCCTACAATCAATCACCCTTCAATCAATAAGCATCGATTCTCACCAGAGAGTCGAGTTCAGAGGGTTCACAGGCGAACAGGTGTGTGTTGACGCCCAGCGTGGTGAAGACGGCCTCGTCGCTGGGGCGAAACACGGCTTTTTCTGCAAACACAGCCACCGTCAGTCAGCACAGGATAAAAACCCAAAACATCCACAACCTGAGGGAAGACGGACCTCCAGCTGAGGTGACGGCCACCAGTATGAGGTTTCCAGGCAAAACTGGTTGGTCCTCACTGTACTGGAGTTTCTCTTTGACCAGCGCCAGAATCTCTCCGACCCGGCAGGACAGGCGGCTCCGGATGGTGACATAGGAGTGATCCGGGGTGTACACCCTGCAGAAGACTGCAAACACGGGAAAAATATCACACTGAGCTGGGAAAGTCAACTTCATTTGGGCAGAACATTTAAGCAACAAGGCAGTTTAAAGTCCAATCAACTTTACAGTTTATTGTAAATCCTCAAGCAAATCAAATATATTGATCCATTTTCCGGTTATTATGAATCAAAAAACCTCTAAAGAAACAGGTTTTTAGCCTTGATTTAAAGGAACTCAGTTCCTTTAAAGAATTTTAGAGTCTATTCTCTGAGCTACAGTTCTTCAGGTGATAGAAGACCGACTTTATAACCGTCTCTATGTGGCTCTGAAGGTTCAGATTTCAGTCTGATCTCTAGTTTCCAGCTGTAATAACTGAAGCTATTAAGTGGCTCTAGATCGCTTCTCTTCAGGTCCAAAGATAAATACTTCAGTTTTGTTTCTGTACAGCTGGAAAACGTTTTGGCCCATCCACACATTTATCTGTTCTAAGCATCTGTTCAGTGATTGGACAGTTCTGGGTCACCTGGTGACATCATAATGTAGATATTAAATAGGAGGGTTCCAAGGATTGATCCCTGGGGTACTCCACATGTGATTTCTGTCCACTTCGATGAGAAGTTACCTACTGACACAAAGAAATTCCCGTTCTTTAGGTAAGATCTGAACCGACCCAGTTCTCATGGTCAAATCCTGCAATGAGATCCAACAGAACCAGCACCATGGTTCCTCCACGGTCTGTATTTATGTGGATGACACATTGACGAGGGCTGTCTCAGTACTGTGGTAACCATGGAAACCGGAGTGAAAGACATCAAAGCGGTTTGTTTTTGTTAAGAAACACAGATTTTTCAATCACCTTAAAGGGGCAGTATTGTGTTTTTTATAGCACAAGTAACTATGTCACCTACAGCTGTTGTCAAAAAACGTAAAAGAAGTTTTACTTCCTGATTCAATTGGGTCTCTGTCTCTTTAAGAACTCCTGCTCTTTCTGAAGCTCTGCCTTCAGGAAGTCATCACAACATGGCTCCTTGATTAATCCTTCAACAACGTTTTTACCAGCGTTGCTCTGAGAAGTAGCTCCTATAAGGAACTCAGCAGTTCCACAAGCTGTTTGCTAATTGTTGCTGGCTAGTCTGAAGGAGCTGAGTGGGGGCAGTGGAAGCTCTGAAGCTTAGAAGCTGTAGCTCCAAGGAGGAGCTGCGTCTTGAGGGCGGGGCTAGGTCCACACAGGCATTTTTCACAGCTGAATGGTTACCATAGAGATTAAAGGATTTCTGACACATATGTTAAAGAATCAAAGCGACACTCCAGGTCGCTGTTTTAGATGTTTATACAAGGGAATAACATTAAAACATGATGTAAAACTAAAGAAAAGGACATTTTAAATGATACTGCCCCTATAAATCAATACTTATGGAGATTCTCGCTCCATCTACTGGTTATTTGTGGAACTGCAGCTGAACTGTTGGGATGGTCCTTTGTATTCGAGTTAAAAGTTCAAACCTCAGGTGTGTGTGTGTGCGCGCGCGCGTGTGTGTGCGTGTGTGTGTGTTCAGGGTGTGTCGGCCAGTGATTTGTATATCCCAACCGCAGATTGCAGCTGTGTTTGCATTTTAATTGTGAGTGTGAGTGTGTTTACAGATCACAGCCTGTACAACTCAGGTGTGGTGTGTGTGTGTGTGTGTGTGTGTGTGTGTGTGTGTGTGTGTGTGCAGGTATCTGTGGGCGTCGTACTTTCGTCTGAGCCTCTGAAGGCCTCACGGGGCTGCAGGCAGGCATCGATACGTCTGAAGTGTCTGAACAGCGGGCGGACCTGCTTCTTCCTGCTCTCCTTTTCCTCGTCGGAGCTGAAATACACAAATATCCCGATTGAAAGGGAAAACAGCGTATAAACGTGATGAACATCCAACAGAAACAGCAGAATATGTAGCATTAATATCTAGAGTCTTTGCAGCCTTACGGGCAGTGCAGGATCTCGGACCATCGCTGCAGCTTGAGGACGTCCTCCACCAGCTCAGGATACCGGGTCAGCTCCTGAACCGCACACATGTACAGCTCCTGCACACAGACAAACCCACAATCTGAGCTCATTCCTCCCAAACGGAGAACGCGCCGACAGCAGCAGGTTCAGCTGCTTCACTTTCACTTTCAGGCCCTCTTCTCAGAACCAGCGTCTGGAGATTCCCATCAGGCTGCTTTCCAAACCGTTACTGTCATTGCAGGCAATGCAAGGATTGGCCGATAATTATCAGGAAGTCAGGCACGTTGAGGCCTGACAGCGTCTCGCTCTTTGAGACGGATTATGTGAGATTACGTCGTTTTACTGAAAGGCTGGGAAGTTTCCTTTTGTTGGTTCTGGAACAACAAAACTCTTCAGGATTCAGCCTGAAGGTTCAATCCTGAAGGGATTGAACCTCCAGGATGGAAGGTTGGTCTGTGTTGGTCTGTGGTGGTCTGACCATCATGGGATGTTCAAATTTAGCATCTTTAAAGTTGCTGAATGTAACCTTTATAAAAATGTATATATATATTTTTTTTACATATTTGTTGAAACTCTCCCCATATTTTGGCAGCTTGGTATGAAACAAATAATCTGCAAAAAAAAGAAATCAAGCTCCTGTCTTCTCCCAGTGTGAACTAGAAACAACCAATCAGGAGGCGGGTCTTAGTGTTCCCCCTCTCCCCACTCAATCTCTGTGATGCTACAGCTAGCATAGCCTGTCACAAATGCTATGGCTACTTAGCAAGGCCACCAAAAATGGTGAATAAACGGTTTTCCTGTAATGGTGAATTGTTTCTCTGCCATTAGCACATTTAGCAGCACATTCAAGAGATTGATTAACAGCGCTAAGACCCACCTCCTGCCTCTGATTGGTTGTTTTTTAGTTGAGAGTGGTACATTTTTTCAGATGGAAAAAATGTCTCTGGGAGAAGATGGAGATCATTTTACAGATCATCTCATAACATGGTGACCGTTTTATGTAAAATAATATTTTTAATAAAAGTTACAAACTGCAGCTTTGAAGCTGAGGTTTAAAGGATGAATATCATGTGGGCCAAAACTCTGAGCTCAAAATGTTGTGAATTTTTGAACCCACTCAATAATAAACTAAACATGAACTAGTTTAATTAAACAATCAGATTTTTTTCCCTCCTTAGATCTAAAACGTCATGTTTTTTGTATGTTTTCCTTGTTAAATGAAGGTATTCATTTTGCTTACTGATATAAATCCATAATAAGGTTCTAAGTTTAAATTCCCCTCTGGACAAATATCAGTAAATATAAAAACAATTCAGCCAATCTTTCATAAAAAAATAAAATAAAATAAACGTGAAGAAAAGTTGGAGAAAAACTAGAAATTAAATTTGTGGTTTTTTATTCTATTTTATTTATTCTATTTTATTTAGATTTTTTTATTGTCATTTTTCTATTTTATTTTATTTAAATACAAAAATCTTTGGAATCCGAACAGTAAATCAGCTCAACTAAACAAGTTGAAAATACCTTTTTATAAACTAAAAAAAGTGATTTATTTCTTACCTACTAAGCTAAACATTAACTATTTTAATTAAACAAATTAAGTAATCACTTTTTTGAAGTTTTTCCTTGCTAAATGAAAATCATCCAGTTTGCTTTTCATGGATATAAAAATATTTCATCTATTCTCAGCAATAAAAAGAGGATCTGGGTCAGTTTTAATACAGGAATTAAAATCAGATCTGGACTGCTTTAGAGTAAGTCAGTGATTGGATGGAACAGGTTACCTCATTTCAGTGAGTAGATTCTAGTAGTTTTGTCCTAATTTGTTGAATTTATTATTTTATTCTGGTGGTGGAGCTGCTCTAAGCGTAGCCTGGTGTTCGTGTCGTTGGTCAGACTGGAGGTCAGTTTGTGTGCAGCTGAACGCCGTTGACCTCTGGCCTCACACTGGTACCTTGGGGAAGCTGTTGCTGCGCTCCCCCTCCTCCTGCAGCAGCTCTCTGTAGGTGTCCAGGTAGCGGAAGGCCATGTTCAGCACCGCCTGCTTCCTCTCGGCGGCGCTCATGGCCGCCTCAGCCTCGCCGTCCCTCCGCACGCCGCCACCCCCCTCTGCCTCCAGGGAGAATCTGGAGGAGCGTTTGGGTTAAGGAGGAACCAGGCTGGATGTGAAACACGTGTTTCTGCGGCGCGTGGAAACCTACATGCATTTTCTGTGTTACAGCAGGAGGAGCATCGTTTTCAGCTCAGAGAAAGACGCCGCCATGATGACCCACATTACACCACACACACACACATCCTCATCCAGCTGTCTCACCAACACACACACTCTGCTTGTTTCATCCCCTCTGCCTGGCTGATGAGACATGCTTTTTCTACTCTCTGTTTGTCCAATGCTGAGAATTTCAGCTATATTTCCCATGAAGCTTTGCTCTCCTTCACCATCAGCTCCTTTTTCTTGTGATTTTTAATCAGGTCTATGATTATTTAATCCTTCATGGAGGACAGATGTGCACATCCTGAGAGGAAAAGTCCCTGAATCTCTGTAATATAACAAAGGCAGATTTATTTCTGTCTGTTTCTTTCACTCTTCTGCTTCCGCCCACATCCCTCTCTTCCTCTCCATCTCCCTGTGGGGGAGGATTCACGTGGATGAATGTAAAAAACTGGCAGTTTTCATATCAGCCATCATGAACTGAACTAATCAGAACACAACAGAACAAAACCGCTTCACGTCCTGCGGAGGTTTCCAGTTCAGCCAGTTTCAGAAAACTGTTTCCGGATGATGCAGTCGTGTTAAGCTCGGATGATTCTGCAAAAACTTCCAGGAGAACGGGAAACAGTTTGCGTGACTAAGATTGTAACGTTGTTTGCAGATGACACACTCAAATTAAGTTTGAATGGTTATGCAATAATTTTCAGGAGTGTGTGAAACAGTTGGCATCAGAAAGCTGTTTGCTGATGATGCAGTCATATTAAGCTTAAGAGAGTCCTGAAATAATTGGTAGTAGAATGGGAAACAGTTGGAATGACTCAGATTGTAAAGCTGTTTGCAGATGATGCAGTCGTTTTAAGCTTAGAAACAATTCTCCTTCAACAACTGGCAGCAGAATGTGAAGTAGTTAACACAATTCAGATTGTAAAGCTGTTCGCAGATGACGCACTCAAGTTTGAATGGTTATGCAATAATTTGCAGGAGTTTGTCAAACAGTTGTCATCAGAGTTTATGACTGTTTGCAGATGTCGCAGTGAAGTTGAGCTAGGATGGCTCTTCAATATTTTCCAAAAGAGTGAGAAGCAGTTAGCATAATTCAGATTGTAAAACTGTTTGATGTCATGTTAAGTTTAGAACGTTGCGCAATTATTTTCACAAAAATGTGAAAAAGTCGACACAATTCAAGTTGTAAAGTTGTTTGCAGATGATGCACTTAACTTTGAATGGTTATGCAAAAATTTTGCAGGAGTTTCTGAAACAGCTGGCATCCGATTGTAAAGCTTTTAGCAGACGATGCAGTCGTGTAAAACTTGCAGGAGAATATGAAATAGTTAAGGTTGTAAAGTTGTTTGCAGATGACGGACTTAAGTTTAAATAGTTATGCAATAATTTGCAGGAGTTTCTGAAACAGTTAGCATCAGATTGTAAAGCTTTTTGCAGATCTTAGAAAGTACTACAAAAACTTTGAGGAGAATATTAAAACGTCTATTAAAACATTGAAAGTTGTTTGCAGATGATGCAGTGGAGTTAATCTTCAATGGTTCTGCATTAATTTGCATGAGAATGTGAAACAGTTGGCATGACTCAGATCGTAAAGTTGTTTGCAGATGATGCAATCGTGTTTGACTTTTAAATTGAGTCATTTGTCGCTGAAGGTGAAACAGTCAAGATTATAATAAGAATCTTCTGCTCTGAGCTGGTGGAACCATCTGGAAACTGTATTTCCACCTGTAGGTTTGGAAATTCAGGGTCTGGGGGAATCAAAAGTAGCTCTACCAGTCAGTACCTCCCCATTCCTCGCCTCAGTTATTAGTTAGGCATAGGAACCAAAAGAATGTGATCATGAATGCAAACAGCTGAAATAATCTCCCTGCAGGCTGGGCTCACCCTCAGGAGAGGAAAGGTTTCAACATTCTGAACATAGTGATGCTCATCAAAAGTGCAACTTTACGTCAATCACACTGTGTTTCTGATTTCCACACAAACAGCGTTTATGTGACACAGGAGGGTGAGATGTGCTACAAACCCTCCGAAACGTGAAGACTGTATCCAACACTGGCATCTTTTCCTCACTTTACTTCTCTACTTAATTTATTATTCTATTATTCTGTTCATGAGATTGTTTTAAAAGATGGCGAAGGGAGGTTGTGGTGTACAAATGTTAGTTTTGTTTTTCTGAGTATATGACAATTTATTTTTGTTTCTAAAAAACTGAACTTAATGGATCAATTGTAAAAGCATGATGTTTCCTGGTATGCATCCTTTCACCAAAACAAGGAGAGAAGCTCTGAGTTTTCACAGGAACAGAAACCAGTTGAGGTGGTTTGAGAATCTGTTGGAGATGCTTTCTTTTTTCCATCGTCTCCAAACAAAACGAGGCTCTCAGTTTACATTCAGGACACAGTTAGTCTCCATTCTACCAAGAACCGAGATGTTAAAGAGTTAAGATGTGTTCACACCAGCCATGTTTAGTTTGCTTTAATCCAGCTCCAGTCCATTTGCCAGGAAAGTCCGGTTCCTTTGGGGAGGTGAGAATGCGTAATCAAAGTCTGATGCGGACTGAAAGAACAAACTCTGGTTTGTTAGACCTCGGTCTGGATTCGGTTAAGTGAAGTCTGGTGTGGTTCGAATGCATATGTGAAAGCCAAGTGTGCCAAAAGCAGGAAGTGGACTACATCACAAGGCATGCTAGCAGACTAATGCTAGCAGGAGAAATGTGTCTTCTTCAGAGGCCTTCATGTTGTTTCCTTCACTGGTTATTGGTCCACAAGAACCACTGCATCTGGAATTGTAGCAAATGTTGCAGTTTTGGTTCCCAATTGGACCGATTGTACCAGACCATCAGGTGTGAAACATTAAAAAAAAACGGTTTTGTTGCTGGGTTCTGTTGTGGAAGTGTTTTTCCCCTGAACCTGAACGTGGTGAAATGTTCCTTTTTTCTCTCCTCTGGAACACAAACAGAAAGAAGGTGGGGCAAAAAAAAAAAAAAAAAAAAGTAACTCGGTAACAAACATGAGGAAGAGTCAGCAGGCTGCAGGCAAAGAGGAGGGAAAAACACGACTCGCAGCTACACAACGGGAACAAAGCCGCCGTTAATACCCTGGAATCAAACCTGCGAAGCTCGTCCCTCATTCCGATCGCATTAAACACAGCGGCGCATGCACGGCGCATCGCAGCGCCGTGAGCGCATTCAGTCAGGCCCAGGACAAGGATACTGCTGCAGCAGGACTTGCTGGAGCCTGTCGGCCGTCAGGAAGATGGGATGTGTCAACATGAAGTCATCCAGCAGGGTTTCTACACACAGACACACAGAGAGATTAGATGTTACACCCTTCACCTGAACGCAGCACAGACATTTCAAACCGGAGCCAGAGGACTCCACCTCTGATCTGCAGCAGGCCCATTAAAGCAGATGAGCCAGGTGGAGGCTGAGGGATGCCTTCTCATCCTCCAGCCTCAGAGCTTCTGGTTTTCTACATGCAGAGTGAGTCCTGACAGGACAGCAGCGTCTCTGCGCCTCGGAGGAGGATGCAGAGACGAGGCCGCCTCTGATTATACGTTAGGCCGTGACACGCAGCGAGCCGAGAGGCGGCGGCGAGGAGCTGCTGCGGCCGACGGCTGTAATTTAAGATGCTGAAGCAGCACGACGCGCCTCAAACCTGTGGTCACATTTACTAAAATACACTGCTGCTCTGCGTGTATGTGTGTGTGTGTGTGTGTGTGAGAGCCATGCTGCAGTGGGTGTGTCCAGTCCAAGCCCGCCTCTCTGCAGGCGGTTACCATGGAGACAACACGTCGCTGACAGCGAGAGGATGGAGAAAGAAATGTGCGAGAAGAAGAAGAAACTGATAAAAAAAGGAGAGAAATCAGAGTGTGAGCTGCAGGAAACCGGATCAGAACTGATCAGTTAAAACATTTAAACTAAAGATGGATTTAATCTGTAAGGAGACAAAAATCAGAGCTGCAACTGCTGATTATTCTGATGACTAATCAATTAATTAGATAAAATAAATGTCACATTCTGCAATTTTTCACTTAATCTCTTAAAAGATGCAAATGAAAACATTTCATTCCTATCTTAAATAAGAACATTTTCTTGCTTTAAATATAGAAAATGATGCATCTGCAGCTAAAAACTCTTCTATGAATATGTGAAAACGCAAACCTTATTTCAATAATCGATTAATCGTGATTAATCATTATTATCTGTTTCAGCCCTACTTTAAATATAATTTTTTTGTGGCTCTATTTAAATGTTATTTTGTAGCAGTGAATGTTTGAGCTGTTCAAACCCTTCCCAGATTGATGAGCAGCAATAATCTCCTCTCTAAAATAATTATTCAGTTACTAAATTAGTTAATTATTTCAATAATCAATTCATCACTATTAATCCAATTAATTGTTTCAGCCCTACTTCAAATATTTCACCTTTTTCTTCTTGAAAAGATGCACAGAAATGCAGAAATAATCTGTCCAGCGCAAAATAATCCAAAAACCAGAAAGAAACCCAACAGGACACCAATTAGAGTCCAGATCGGTACCAAACCCATTTAAATTTCCACCTCAGAACCCAAAACAGTTTCAACAAAACAGTTAATTCAGAACAGGAAGTCGCACATGTCGTCAGAACCCGTCCAGGTGACCAGTAGATCAGTCTGGGTTCACAGTGATCAACAGTGATCCAACTGGATCCCAGTTTCCCTGCTGAGTTCTGCAGAACATTTGACTGATTTTCATCCCTAAAGGCTGAAATTTCACCAGAGATGGGAATGCTTTATAAGTGGCTTTAAAGCCGGAGACGAAGCGAACGGATAAAGTTCTGCTTGGCTGGCGGAGAGAAAGGTCCATTCACAATGTGAAGCCGAGCAGAAACTAAAATCTGGGACCCGAGCGGAGGACGACACAGCGGAGCTGCATTCACAGCTACTCAGGAAAACAGACATATCTACTAGGACATCTAAAAAAACCAACTAAATATAGCATAAAAAAGAAACAGACATTTTGTAGAGGTTCATTAGACACAGTAAAATATTTCAAATTTTTATTTTTTTACAGTTTATTATGATTTACAGGCAGGGCTGAAACGATTAATCGAACTAAACATGATTAATAAATTACTGAAATAGTCATCAATTAATTTAGTTGATGATTATTGGATAAAATAATCGTTAAATGGGATGTAAAAACTCTAAAGAATGCCATTTATTTGAAAAATAACATATTCTGAGCAATAATTAAGCCAAAACTGTATGAAGTAAATACAGATTTTGTGTTTAAAACTACGTTGTCTGTACATGTTTTAGCCAAAACTCCTCAGTTTTAGTTTCACCCACTTCAGATTTATTTCACTTCTGCTCAGACAAACTGAGCTTTAGATCATCTGGACGTCTAAAACGACACATTTATTACTGTTTATTGTGAAAATAAGAATCAAACTGCTTGAGGAGAGCTTCGTGTTTCTTCAGAAGCAGGAAGTCGGACAACAGATGGATGTAAAAAGCTTTTAAAGTCGCTCTGACCTCAGGGTTGCATTCTGAACACACGACTGAATCCGGCTCCACTTTAAATGATTTTCTCTATCAGGAGAATAAAATACTTTAAAAATAAAATCTAGGATTTTTTCATACCAGATGCAGGTTACAATTTTAATCAATTAGCTGGAAATTTAAAAATGGCTTTTATTTTATGAGAATGTTTGTGTAAATCTGGTTTGTGTAAATAGTTGTAATATTAGCAGAATAAAGACACTATATATTAAAATTAAGAGAAAAAAAAAAGTTTTTATCAGGATCTGACATGATCAGCTCAGTTCATCAGCTGTTTGAACGAAGTTCTGCTTCTGGTAATAATTTGACACTGCTGTGCTAAAAGATGAGGTAAAACTTAAACCAAAGTACAATTTTTATTTCTCATGTTGTAGCTGTCATAAAAACACAACTTTATTCTTGTAATTAAAATAAAAATCTTAGCCTGGTGCTAATACCCAGATTATTTAGATTTGACCTGAAAACAAGACGGCGGCCTTGGCGCTGATTTCACTCTGAACTATGAAAACCTGAGGGAAAAATCTGTATTTTCCAAAAATGTAATCTTCAAAACCAAAAGCATGATTAATCGATCAAATCCAAACCGCCCAGCCCGACCAGGAAGTGGATCTGAGTTGATTTGACCCGTTAATTCATCCTGGATGCATCTTGCTCAGGATGTGGAGAAGTTTCCCAGCTGAAGCTTTAATTTCAGCGTTTTTCCTCCCACCGCCTCGGCTCGGTTTCTCTTTCCGCCTCCCACTCCTCCTTCCCCCCCAGCGTCTCACAGAGAGCCGGTTGCTATGTGAACAGGTGCTAAAAGAGCCTCTTGTGCTTCTGCACGTCCAAACGGAGCGCAAGCGGGACAAACGTGCAGCTCGGAGGGTCGACGAAGGCGAGGAAGAGGAGAGGAGGAGGAGGAGGAGGAGGAGGAGTGAAGGTAAACGCATCCAGAGAGGTAAACGAGTGGGATTGTTTCTCTGAAGACAACCTTCCTCCCACACACGGATTCACTCGCTTCTGCTCCGGAGCCACACGGCCATCATTCTGCCACCGACTGGATCAGAAACACAAAGTCTTACTGGCATTTTGGGTCCAGTTCCTGCTGCAAATATCTCAGAACACTTGAAATAAGACAAAACTAACAATTAACTTGTAAGCGAGCAGAAACCAAAACTGGAAACAGATTAACGGCTGCAGGACAGAGGCAAGTCCGGCCTTCAGTTCAAACACCAAACCAAAAGCTTTTCCTTCCACATTAAATCCACAAAAAGATTTTATGTGAGGCTGGAGCTGCGTTCCCATTACAAATGTGAGCAAAAGTTACATACTGCAAAACTGCATCAGGACCATTCTAGATACAAAAACAAAACAGGAGGAGTCCATTTCCGCCAAAAAAATCAGAAATATTTGAGATTCATCTCAAGTTTTACAGAATTCTTTTTTTTACATTTTCAGTTTCAAAATCTGAAAATTTTTGGGACAAAAACTCAGCAATTTTGAGATTAATCTCAAAAATTTTGTGGAAAAATTGGGAATTTTTGAATTTCAACAGTCAAAATGTTTTGAGTTTTAAAAGTCAAAAGTTCAAAATATTTTCAAGAAAATTTCTAAGATTAATTAAAAAATTTCTGAGATTTCTCTTGCAAATTTTTGACCTTTGTTCAGCAAGACATTGAAACTTGTTTTAAGATTATTTATCCTAATACAAGACATTTCTCTCATGTTGTAAGTGAAATAATCTGCTAGTGCAACTCGTTTTTTTTTTTTTTTTTTCAGAAAAAGAAGCTCCAATATTTTTGTATTACACTCTTTGTGTGTAATACGACATTTGCACTGGAAAGTATAAAAATATTTGGTAATATTTGTTTTTTCTGCTGTGTTCAAGCAGCTGAACTCGGAGGAAGTGTGTGACAAACACACACTTCTTGTTTTACGTCTGAGACCTTAAAACTAGAATAAAATCAAACAGTTTTGGCTTAAAATAGGGATGAAATCCGGTTAAAAACAGGATAATTCTGGGATAAAAAGCTTGTTGGTTGTGATTTCCTGTGGACGGACGGTTTGGGTCGAGTTCTGACGTGTCGCTGTCTGAGCCTAAAAGTTTCAATCTGTTGTTTCTTTTTCTTCTCCGGGACAATAAAACGACTGAAACGTCTAATTAGAGCCTCAGAAAGAGGCTTAATTAGAGTTTCTGGAGGCCAAAAAACGCACACAGTCACACACACAGTCACACGCACTCATACACAGACACACACACACATGTGTACGCACAGTCACACACCAAACACACACTGAGCTGTGTTTGTGTCTCTGTGCAGAGGATCTGAGTTTTCGCCCTCTTATGTAACATCTTTCTGCTTTTGCTTTCATTCATGGTGATTCTGCAGGTATTTTCCAGGTGAGAAACCTGTTCCCACCCTAAGCTGTGATCTGTGTGCCAGAGTCAACCTGGAAGTGATGTCACCAGGTGAGAGCGTCCCACCTGCAGCAGGATTTGTTCTGGTTCTCTTGCTATGAAAGATCAAACCGTTCCAGGACGGTCGAGGCACAGGGAGCCAATCAGATCGCAGGGAGGGCGGGTCTTTGGAATGTGCACGTACACGCACACACACCCGCACACACACCCGGTGTGTGAGGCGAAGCAGAACCTTGAACCTTGGCTTATCAAAACAAACGTAAAAACTCTGGTTCCCTCCAGAAGCAAACGGCCAACTCTGATTGGCCGGCGGTTCAAACATCACACTCCTCCTCTTCATCAGCTCTGGCTCCGCCTCCAGCAGGTAAAACCTGCCAGGTGAGGAGCCTCCATGGGGAAGAACCTGCTCCTCAAACCATTCAAATGTCAGCTAACCCAGAGAAACGGCCCATCAGAACCGAGCAGAATCCCAGAACCTTCCGGATCGGAAACCAAACCCGGACAGAGAAACGTCTGCAGGACAGAGAGACGCGTCCGTCCTGCAGCAGAGACACCAGGACAGAAACTTTTCTCCATAAATCCACAAAAGGTTTATGAGAGGCAAAACTTTGTATTCTGAGTTTTAGGACCACAATAAATAGAAAAACAAAAACGGAGCAGTAAATTTCCACAAAATAAATTCTGAGATTCATTTCAAAATGTAATAATTTTTAGAGAAAGAAAACAGCAGAAAATATACCTAAAAAAAATCTTAATTTTTAATCGGTAACAATTATCTTAATGTTTTAATGTATATTAACTTTATCTTTGTTAGATTATAAAATATTCTATGGTAATAATTTATTAATATACAGATTAATAATAAATATATTTATTTATTTTCTGTTAGAACCAGAGTATTACGTAAACAAAATATTCAGATATTAAAATCTTTGTCTCTAAAAAACATTGTTGTAATATTTATAATACTTTTAATAACATAAACTATATCCGGTATCACTTTTATATATTTTTATTGATTTTATAATATTTTTATACTAAATACTCCCATAAATTATTCAGATTCGTCTTCAAAATGCCTATTTTAACAATACTAATAAAATCATTTTCTATTTTCTTTATTTTTGTATATTTTAAGGTTTTTAAATGCTCTGAAATGTTATTTTTTAAATCAGATTGACTGTTTTCAGTCTGACTTCAGTTCTGTGTCTCGTCCTGTTCGGGACCGGATCGTCGGATCGTCGGATCGCCGGATCGCCGGATCATCGGATCGTTGCGCTTGCAGTCGGGAACAGAACTCATCACAGTTCTGCAGCTTCCAGAGACAAACTGTGAAGCTCTGATGAAACCGGTGAACAGAACCCGTTGCATAAGAACCAGAAGAACAAACGAGGCGGGCGGATCAGAAAGAGTCCTTTGTGAGAGTTTGTTGAGGCGACAAGAAGCTTCCTAATTATTAATGAGACTGAAATCACCTGCTGGTGGTGAGAAAACATGGAGCCAAACTGAAACCGCACAATAAAGATAACTCTGAATTAAATATTTATAAGATATTTTGATTATTACTGGGAGTCTTTAATTAAAGGCAAATAATTTAAGTTAGGAAATTGAAGATGAATTACTAAGACATAAAACTTCACAACGACATTAATAAAATAAAGTAAAACAAGCAATCAGAGCAACATTTAAATTTAAATAAATAGGTTAATGATTAGAAGTTTTGAGATTGTTTTAGATATCTGTATTTTATTTTAAATTTAATGTTTACCTTATTTTATTTTTTATTATTATATTATTTCAAGAACATAGATCCATGTGACACATCAGCTCAGCCAAACAAAATGGAGGATTTTGGAAATATTATTATTTATATATTTAATATATAAATGTATTTTAATTTACTAAAATTTGAAGAATTTTGTGGGATTTTAATATTTTATTTATTCTCTCATTTTAACATTTGCTGCTTTTGTGTTTGAGTAAAAAATAAACTTAAACAAACAGAAATACAACAAAATCCATCAGGAGAGGAGAGAGACTCAAAGGTTGGAGCCAGGAAGGAGGAAGAGGAGGAGGAGGAAGTGGAAGAGAAGGAGGAAGAACAGGAGGAGGAAAACAATGAAGAGGAGGAGGAAGAGTAGCAGGAGCAGCAGGAACAGGAGGAGCAGTAGGAGCAGTAGGAGCAGCAGGAGCAGTAGGAGCAGCAGGAGCAGTAGGAGCAGTAGGAGCAGCAGGAGCAGTAGGAGCAGTAGGAGCGTAGGAGCAGTAGGAGCAGTAGGAGCAGCAGGAGCAGTAGGAGCAGTAGGAACAGTAGGAACAGCAGGAGCAGTAGGAGCAGTAGGAGCAGCAGGAGTAGTAGGAACAGTAGGAACAGCAGGAGCAGTAGGAACAGTAGGAACAGTAGGAGCAGCAAGAACAGTAGGAGCAGTAGGAACAGCAGGAGTAGTAGGAACAGTAGGAGCAGCAGGAGCAGCAGGAACAGTAGGAGCAGCAGGAACAGTAGGAAAAGTAGGAGCAGTAGGAGCAGCAGGAACAGTAGGAACAGTAGGAGCAGTAGGAGCAGCAGGAGCAGTAGGAGCAGCAGGAACAGTAGGAACGTAGAGCGTAGGAGCAGGAGCAGTAAACAGTGAGCGAGAGCAGCAGGAAGCCAGTAGGAACAGTAGGAGCAGTAGGAGCAGCAGGAACAGCAGGAGCAGCAGGAACAGTAGGAACAGTAGGAGCAGTAGGAGCAGTAGAAACAGCAGGAGCAGTAGGAGCAGTAGGAGCAGCAGGAACAGTAGGAACAGTAGGAACAGTAGGAGCAGTAGGAACAGCAGGAGCAGCAGGAACAGTAGGAGCAGCAGGAGCAGTAGGAGCAGTAGGAACAGTAGGAGCAGTAGGAACAGCAGGAGCAGTAGGAGCAGCAAGAACAGTAGAGGAGCAGTAGGAGCAGCAGGAACAGCAGGAGCAGCAGGAACAGTAGGAACAGTAGGAGCAGTAGGAGCAGTAGGAACAGCAGGAGCAGCAGGAACAGTAGGAGCAGTAGGAGCAGCAGGAACAGTAGGAACAGTAGGAGCAGTAGGAGCAGCAGGAGCAGGAGGAGCAGCAGGAACAGTAGGAACAGTAGGAGCAGTAGGAACAGCAGGAGCAGTAGGAACAGTAGGAGCAGTAGGAGCAGCAGGAACAGTAGGAGCAGTAGGAGCAGCAGGAACAGCAGGAGCAGCAGGAACAGTAGGAACAGTAGGAGCAGTAGGAGCAGTAGGAACAGCAGGAGAAGAGGAACAGTAGGAGCAGTAGGAACAGCAGGAGCAGCAGGAACAGTAGGAGCAGTAGGAGCAGCAGGAACAGTAGGAGCAGTAGGAGCAGTAGGAACAGCAGGAGCAGTAGGAGCAGTAGGAGCAGCAGGAACAGCAGGAGCAGCAGGAACAGTAGGAACAGTAGGAGCAGTAGGAGCAGTAGGAACAGCAGGAACAGTAGGAGCAGTAGGAACAGTAGGAGCAGTAGGAGCAGCAGGAACAGTAGGAGCAGCAGGAGCAGTAGGAACAGCAGGAGCAGCAGGAACAGCAGGAGCAGCAGGAACAGCAGGAGCAGTAGGAACAGAGGAGCAGTAGGGAGTAGACAGTAGGAGCAGTAGACAGCAGGAGCAGTAGGAGCAGCAGGAACAGTAGGAGCAGTAGGAGCAGCAGGAACAGCAGGAGCAGCAGGAACAGTAGGAATAGTAGGAGCAGTAGGAGCAGTAGGAACAGCAGGAGCAGCAGGAAAAGTAGGAGCAGTAGGAGCAGCAGGAACAGCAGGAGCAGCAGGAACAGTAGGAGCAGTAGGAACAGCAGGAGCAGCAGGAACAGTAGGAGCAGTAGGAGCAGCAGGAACAGCAGGAGCAGCAGGAACAGTAGGAACAGTAGGAGCAGTAGGAGCAGTAGGAACAGCAGGAGCTAGAACAGTAGGAGCGTAGAGCAGCAGGAACAGTAGGAGCAGTAGGAACAGCAGGAGCAGCAGGAACAGTAGGAGCAGTAGGAGCAGCAGGAACAGCAGGAGCAGCAGGAACAGTAGGAACAGTAGGAGCAGTAGGAGCAGTAGGAACAGCAGGAGCAGTAGGAACAGTAGGAGCAGCAGGAGCAGCAGGAACAGTAGGAGCAGTAGGAACAGCTGGAACAGTAGGAACAGTAGGAGCAGTAGGAGCAGCAGGAACAGTAGGAGCAGCAGGAGCAGCAGGAACAGCAAGAGCAGTAGGAGCAGTAGGAACAGCAGGAGCAGCAGGAACAGCAGGAGCAGCAGGAACAGTAGGAGCAGTAGGAGCAGTTGGAGCAGTAGGAGCAGCAGGAGAATCCAGCTGTAACAATCAGGCTGAACAGATTCTCATTATGTAATCTGTGAAGCTTCCAGCTGATGCTGCAGGAAAATCCTTCTGCACGCCTCCAACTGGACCAGAACCAGAACATGGACCTGGACCTGAACCAGAACCTGGACCAGAACCTTCATAGTCACTTCCTGTTCTGCGACCAGAAACCCCCCCCCCTCAGAAAGATTCATCCATCCATCCATCCATCCATCCATCCATCAGGTCTTACCTGAACAATGTCCGAACCGTTTTCCTGCCACCCCGTCCAGAACCGCTAACGTCAGGTTATCTGGAGTGTCGGGATGAAGAGGTGTCCCTCCTCCTCCTGGACCAGAACCAGAACCAGAACCAGAACCTCCTCCTCCTCCGCTGCTCTCTGTGATCAGACTCGCCTCGGAGCTCTGCTCGTCGCTGGACAGAGATGGACTGCGGACGTCTCCTCCTCCAGAACCAGAACCGGAACCAGAACCAGAACCGGAACCGGATCCAGACCCAGACCCAGATCCAGAACCGGAGCAGGAGCCGTTGGCACTGCACGGAACTGAGGCCAGCCCAGTTCCTGCAGCGGAGGGCCAGGAGGGGGGGTCCTCGCTGTCAGGGCTGCAGGGGTCAAAGGTCAATATTTAGACTCAATCCATCTGAAGAAAGGAGGAGCAAGTTTGGTCTGATCTCTGACAGGATGTGACATCACTGCTCATAACGCATCATTTCTCCTCCGCCATGCTACAGGGGGCACCATTCTACAGGAGGGACCATGGTGTAGGGGGCACCGTGCTACAGGGGGCGCCGTACTCAGGGGGCACCATGCTACAGGGGGCACCATGCTACAGGGGGCACCATGGTACAGGAGGGACCATACTACAGGGGGCACCATGCTACAGGGGGCACCATGCTACTGGGGGCACCATGCTACAGGGGGCACCATGCTACAGGGGGCACCATGGTACAGGCGGCACCATGCTAAAAGGGGCATCATGCTACAGGAGGGACCATGCTACAGGGGGCGCCGTACTACAGGGGGCACCATGCTACAGGGGGCACCATGCTACAGGGGGCACCATGGTACAGGAGGGACCATACTACAGGGGGCACCATGCTACAGGGGGCACCATGCTACAGGGGGCATCATGCTACAGGGGGCATCATGGTACAGGAGGGACCATGCTACAGGGGGCGCCGTACTACAGGGGGCACCATGCTACAGGGGGCATCATGCTACAGGAGGGACCATGCTACAGGGGGCGCCGTACTACAGGGGGCATCATGCTACAGGAGGGACCATACTACAGGGGGCACCATGCTACAGGGGGCACCATGCTACAGGGGGCATCATGCTACAGGAGGGACCATGCTACAGGGGGCGCCGTACTACAGGGGGCACCATGCTACATGGGAGACCATGGTGTAGGGGGCGCCATGCTACAGAGGGCACCATACTACAGGGGGTATCATGCTACAGAGGGCACCATACTACAGGGGGCACCATGCTACAGAGGGCACCATACTACAGGGGGCACCATGCTACAGAGGGCACCATACTACAGGGGGCACCATGCTACAGAGGGCACCATACTACAGGGGGCACCATGCTACAGGGGGCACCATGCTACAGGGGGCACCATGCTACAGGGGGCATCATGCTACAGGGGGCATCATGCTACAGGGGGCACCATGCTACAGGGTGCGCCGTACTCAGGGGGCACCATGCTACAGAGGGCACCATGCTACAGGGGGCATCATGCTACAGGGGGCACCATGCTATAGTGGGCACCATGTTTTAGTGGGCGCCAAAAAGAGGCCTTTTCTGTGATGAACAGCTATTTGTGCTTTGAAAACCCAAATTCATCATAATGATTTCTAGACTTTTGGTACCTTTTTGTTCTGTAATTTTTCTATTTCTATTTTCTACGGAGGGAAATCTCTGAGCGGCTGTTTAACATCCCACTTAAGCATCGGCCTCTGGGGCCTTTTCATTTCCTGCTTTCAATCACGGTTCTGTGCTGAAGAACATTAAATGAGTCCAGAGTCGCTATGAATGATGAAGAACCACTGAGGTACGGTGGCTGAGAAGGATCAAACCTCTCAAACTAAACTACAATAAAACAGAAGCAGAAAACCTTCTACATAAATTATGTCACTATTATTTTTATTATTATTGAAAAGCAAAACATTCATATAAAAAAGTTTTTTTTCTTAAATTTTTTTCACATTGAAATTAGGAATGAAATCTGAAAGTTAATAGAACAAATAAATGTATTGACATTTTTATCCAAAATTGTTTACACCCAGAACAATAAATCCAGTTAAAACTTCTGGCCACTTTATTAGGAACACCATTTCAATGCAAACACAACAAGCTGAACAGCTAATCAGATGGCAGCTAACCAATGCAGATTTTGATCCAGATGTGGATAAAAAAGATGAGCTGAAAATCAAACATCAGAACAAAGCAGAACAGAACCAGAGTTCTGGTGCTGACCAGACCCGTCTATTTAGGACCACAGTGGACCCATGTTCTGATGATAAACTGGGTCAGGACAAACATTATCCAGGAGCAGGAGGTTCTCATTATGGATCTCCTCTCTGCTTCATGCTATAAGGGATCAGAACCTCCATGCAGAACTAAATGATCCAATACAGAGCTTGCATGGTGTACCTAATAAAGTGGCCAGTGAGTAAAGGTTTTACAATATATATATTTTTTGATTAGGAATCAAAACTGTTATTTGTAGAAAAACAGTTTCAGTCAGAGGCTCCTTCAAAGTCGCTGTAACACAGACTGCTACAGGAGACTTCTGATGAATTCGAATTAATAAGACATTTAATTTCCTTTTGGGATCAATTATTTGAATTTTGGATCTAAATGACATCAAACTTTAACCTTTACTTTCGTCCGCCTCATGTATTTGTAATTAATTCCAGACGCAGAACCGAACTCACCTGAACACCTCCCGCGCGTGGCCGCTTTCAGGTGAGGTCTCCCTGAAGAACGGGACGACCCGGGACAGGCTGGCCCTCCTGCGGGACGCCCCGGTGCCACCGCTGGCCTTGTCCCCCATCCCACCGAACCCCCCGGCCCGCGTCAGCGCGGTGGTCTGCTTCTTCAGAAACTTCTCCAGCGGTTTCATCCCCGCCGGCATGGTTCTTCTCTGGACCGGGGACCTGGGGGGCTGAGACCTGGGGTCCAGAGACCTGGGCGGGTTGCTGAGACTCGGGATTCGGTAGCTGGTGCTGCTGGTGGCGGGGCCAGAGGCGCCTACATCATCCGGCCCCCGCAGGTCGGGTCAGGGATGCGTGCAGGTGAGAGCGGCCCCTCCTGGGTTCTGCAGGCTGCTGTGGACCTCCGGTCTGGTCTAACCCATGGATGACCCAGTCCGTCTCCGGAGCTGCGCGCACCGACAGCCGCTCCTCCCCCAGCTGCTCTCCGGCTTCGGTCGCCGCCTCTACACGGAGCTGCGGTTCCGAGCTCCGGTTCCGAGGGCGTGTAAAAAATAAATAATAATAATAGTAATAATAAAACCCCAAAGAGAGCTCCTTCCTTCAATCCGCGCTGCGCCTCTGCGGCTCCGGACTCAGATCCCGACCCGAATCTCTGCGGATTGCTGGTTCCTCCTCGCTCACCTGGCCCGGTGCGTTTTGGTGCGGTGGGTTTTCCGAGCCTCACCGGCGGTTCTCCGGTTCTGCAGGCTGTTCGAGGCGGTCCAGTGGGGTTTTAGGTTCCCCCAAACCGGACTCCGGTCCCGGTCCTCCTGCTGAATCTCTGGATGAGCAGCGATGAAGAGCACGCGCGCGCGCTCCCCCGCCCGCCCCTCCGCGCGAGACTGACGATCTGCTGCAGTTGCGCGTTCCCGACGCTCGCACTGTCCTCGCGCTGCCCGGCGGCGCGCAGGAACAGTGTAAAATTAATGGAAATGGAAATATCCCTGACGACAGAGCGGAAACACCGCGAGATTTCAGCACGAGAAAACGCAGATTCTTTTATTTAACACTAAACTCGGATGCTCAACAGAAGTTTTTCTGCCAGATCAGCTGATTTTTGATTCTCAGTGAAGTCACGTGACCCAGGATTGATCTAGAACCGGACACCTTCCTCCTCATCATCCTCTTCTTCATGCTGGAGCATCAGGTTCCTTGAAACTGAACCCAGCAAAAGAGAAACACTTCAGGATTATTGTTTCAGCTCAGATTCTGTTTCAGGCTCAGGTAATATGAATCATCTGTGGAATACCACAGGGACCTAAACTCGGCCCCATGTTATTGTCTTCCATTACGCCCACATATGCTTCATTTTCTGAACTTATTTGGATCTCAGGATCTTTTTGCTTCTTTTCAGTAATGTAGCTTATAAACTCCTCTTCTAACTGGTGTATTCCACTCATAGTGAAATATTTCTAGTATTTTTTCAGTAAATTTATATAATACTGTCTCAAAAACACAAGAATTCAGTTGTTTTTTAGAAATCTAGAATAAGGCATCAGGTGACAAACGTAAATAAATTAAGTTTGACAAATTAAATTTGATTTCATATAACATTTTAAGTTGTAACTCCTTTCTGTTTTTTCAGTGCAGGTTGCTTAGAAAGCATTCTTCTGGATTCTGCATTGTTGGTTCTGATGTGTTTTATCTTCCTCTTCACCCACGAATCCTCTGTGAGGTTCAAGTAAGAGCAGTTTGCTGGTGTTACCGTGGTGATTGAAGAAGGTATTGGTACCTTTAGCAGTTTGGGTCGGTACAGAGTCCTGCTGGAAAATAAAACAAGCATCTCTATAAAACTAAAATGTTCTGGTATGTTTCTGACGTTGTCTGAGGTTTCATAAAGTAGAAACCGGTGGCCTGCTGTTGTATTTCTCGGCTGGATTTACTACTTTAAACAGCTGCATTGCTTTACTAATTTATTATCTTCCTTCAAATGAAACTCAGCGTGGAATCAAAGGAGAAAACTGCAACAAAATAATGCAAAAAATAAAAAAAAGAGAATAAAGACAAAGATGGAAAGTGAGGAAAAAAGCAAAAAAATCAAGGAGCTATAAATAAAGATGAACAAAGACAAGAAATCTGATTGATTTTATTGATCCTATGATTGCAATCACGTCATAGATTCAAACCAGGAAGTGAAGAGGCTCCTCGCCTCTCATCGGCTCGTTATCTGCAACTCTGCAGTTTCTTGGCCAATCAGAGCAGACCTTCTCCCCATCCTCCTCTGTGGTGCATCAGTTAACAAGCCAATTACTCAAAAAGCTCTCCAACCTCCTGATGTCCATCACAGGCGGAAGGCGTTGCCATGGTTACGGCTGCAGGAGGTGGGAGGGAGGGTGTAACAGCTGAGGCTCCTTTTGTGTTTGAGCTGCGGATGAATATTCACGAGGCCGTCCGGCTGCTGATTGGTGGCAGGAGTTTATATAAGAGCCCCGCCTCCTGCGGCTCATGAATATTCATGTTCACATAAATAAAACCAGCAGGTGTGAAGCTTCAGGGATGAAGAACAAACCCATAAATCAAATAAACTCTCTGGATTCCTACCAATAACATGATTATTTGACTCAGGTGTGAAGAAGCAGATACAACTAATGGTTGTATTTTAAGACCTGGAAGCTTCCCGGCAGCAGCAGCAGCAGCATCTAATTCCGGAAAAGTCAGAATGAGTTCAGGAAACCGGTTCTGGTTTGGACAGCACACGGAAACCAAGCAGACTTATAATCAGTCCATCCATGCTTCTGTTTAAAAGGGGGGGGGATTTTATGTGAAATTTAGCTTTTTTATGTAAATTTTAGCTTTATCTCAACATTTATGAGTCAATTGCAGGGTCTGTAATTAATTGTGTTTTAATCAAAAACTATATAAACAAAAGTAAACATTTTAAATTGCAATAACTGCAAAATTATCCTCTAGTCAAATACTGCCACTTTTACACCACTGCTGCTCTGCTTCTCAATAACTTACCTGAAGGTTGGAAAAGTTTTCAGTATCAAACATCTGCAGATGAAGCTCTATGTGTTCAATCACACTCAGTTCATTAAGTCACCATTTCTGAATTAAACAGGTTTTTTTAATGGTCTGATGTGATATTTTGATTTTAAATGTCATGTTTTAATTTCCTGTAAGTGAAACATTGTAATTAACAGAAATGATGCTTATTTCTGTTAATTATCTGTGTGTAATTAATCTTTTTAATGTTTCACGTAGTGATAAAGCTCCTTTTCACTGATATTCTAATTTATTGGATGGGTCTGTACATATAAAAACCAGGCATCAGGCTACAGATATATTAAAGAAATACTCTCACAAGAATCAAACTAATTTAGTGAATACAATGTTTATAATCTGCAATTATCTATAAGAAGCAAGTTATTATCTCTTGTTCTTCAAACTCCCCTGCAGAAAATGCGATGCCCTTCTGGTGACCCAGGCCAAAGCAATCAGCACTAGATCTAATCAAGCAGCTTTTAGCCAATCAAATTAGGCCCGGATGAAGGTGCGGTAGGATGGGCTGGGTCAGAGGTCAATGTGTCTGCAGACGCCGTGGTGCATTAGCCGTCATCAGGTCAAACATTCCCCCGAGTTCAACGCGATGAAAAGATAACGACTCAAATGGGCGTCAAGTAGTTTGAGAATATTCTGTTTAGGAGAAAAAGCTCCTCTATAATTAAGAAACACACTGGTGTCACATGACCAAAGGAACCCAATTTGATTGGCTAAAAGCTGAGCGACTCCATCTAGTGTCGACAGCTTGGGTCACCAGAAGGTCACCATGTATGGAGACATAATTTTTGCAGAAAAATCTTTTTAGATGCGTTATTGCAATAATTAAACAGGAGCGTTCACACCGGCCCAGTTTAGTCCATTTCAATCCAACTCTAGAAACTCTGGTCTGCCTACAAACCTAGACCTCTGTTCATTTGAAGTGAACTTTGGTGCAGTTCCAATTCATATGTGAATGCCAACCAGTTTGGAAAACACTCTACAAGCAGGAAGTGGACTACAGGACAGGGAATTCTGGGTAAATACAACCAAAACAACAGTCAAGCACCAGCAGGAGAAATGATTCGTTTTTTTTTTTTTTTTTTTTTTTTAAATCAACCACTAGAATCTGATGCTGCTACATTTTTGTTTACATTTTGTGAAGAAGAAGTTGGGCTTCATGTCGTTTCCCTCAGTCGTTCTTGGTGCAGCGCCCCCACAGGTGAGGAGAAGAACTGATTTTTAGGGGTTTGGTTTGTTTGACAATGCGGTGAGTGTGAAAGTGAACCGCAGCAGCTGAAAATGTAATAAATGTTGCAATCTTGATTCTACCAGACAGTTTTCACAAGAGCTTACAGTGAGTAGTAGAGAGAAATCTAAAAACATTCAAAAACCTGTAATCATAGTCTGACTTATATTTATGTCTGTAGTTGGAGACATCATCCTGAATAAGATTATCTTACCATAAAATTCAGATGAAAGTTCAATATTTTAAGCATTGCTTGTTTTCTAAACATCTTTAATCAACAAAAGACCCAAAGAAGTTCTGGTTTTGTTAGTCTGGGTGGGTCAGGGACGACTCAGACATTCAGGACAGAATCAGAAACTTTAATCTGACAACAAACCAAAGACGTTCCAGAGAACTGAGCAGAAACTAAAAAAAAATTTAAAAGGACATTTTTCTCCCGGAAACCGTAAGATTAAGTTAATAATGTGGGGTTCTGCTACACTCTGGTCCAAACATGAAAACAAAAAATTAGAGCAGATGGCCGCCTACTACAAATAATAATAATTAAAAAAAGTGAAACCAACAGTATGAAAATGAAAGGATTAATAAAAGGAAGACATAAACTATTTCTCTCTCTAGTTACTCCACCGTTAACATTCAGGTCCCTGCTGACGACTCAACGTTCTGGTTACAATAAGTTCACGGATCTATTTCATCTCTTCCAGATTTTATTTACAGTTAGCTTCTATTTACAGCAACACTAAGCAACACCAGTAGGTGGCGCCAACGGACCTGCACTTTTAGGTTTTTAACGTCGCCGTTTACCGGGAAGGATTTATTTATTTTCATAAAATATCTGCATCTGAAATATGTGATCTGAACAGAACCGGAGTAGTTGACCCGGTCCAGTTCTGGCAGTTGGATCATGTAGAGCTATAACCGTTAGAGTGGATTCAGACAAACCGGACAGGAAGTCGTTAGCGGGTCGGCTCCGTCCGTCTGAGTGACTGAAAAGGGAATAAAGGAAAGTTCTGATCCAGAAGAGTCCATCTCGTCCTGCCCTCCGCCCCCCTCACGGTGTCGTCTGATTGGACCTCACTGCCCCTCCCACCCTGCTCCTGCGCACACAGACCAATCACCAATCAGAAAACCTGGAGCAGGAGGAAACTAGGGCTGGGCGACATGGCTTCAAAATAAAATCGGATTTTTTTCCATAGCAGATCTGATTTTAATCTGTTTTTTCTCCCTTTCTTTACTAAAAGAAATCTGTGAGTTGTACAGCAAGTATTAGGGAATTTTTGTTTAGTAAGAATAATGAGAAGAATAATTAAACAAAATTTACCAGAAGAACATTGTAAAATTACGACAGAAACAATTGGATAAAAGCCTGAATAATATTTTTTTATTATTATTGTGTTGGAATTCTGATGATAAAATAAATATTTAATTCTCCAAATATTACAACTTTATTCTTGTAAAATTAGAACTATTTTCATAAAAAAACAACTTAGCAGTTATATTTCAAAGTCCAAATAAATAGAAACTGTAACAAGATGGAAGGTCTTGTTACAGCGGATGTTAGGGATGGATGTTGATTTAAATCTTAAATACAAAATATAAACATTTATTGTAGTTTTGGTTTAAGTGTGTTGTTCTCTCAGCAAACTGCCCTTCTTTGAGTTTCTATACCCCAGTTAACGATTACTTGATTACTACATGAGTTGTGAGTCATATCAATGATCAATTAATCATGATTAACTTGATTAATCGTCTCAGCCTGAACTGGCACCACTATATGGAAACACCAGGAGGGCTTTGCAGAAAATAAAATACAGATTTTCCAAAAATGAATCTTCATAAACAAAAAATTTGATTAAATAGAATCGCCCAGCTCTAGAGGAATCCATTAAGGCCTCACCTGCAGCTCTGAGGTCAGGGTGGGGGCGGAGCCTGGGGGCGGGGAGGGAGATGAGGGCGGAGTCACTCGGAGGCATAGGGAACCTCTGGAGGGGGGGGCTTGACGGTGACGGGCTGAGAGGTGCGGCGGGGAGGCGACGGTTTGGGCTGGGCCTGCTGCTGCATGGTGTCGTAGTACGTGACACCGCCGTACGTCACCTGGGCCTGACCCTGAAACACAGCAGAGGTCACACTGGGTCCGGAGGCTCTGCTGGTTCTGCTGAGCAGCGGTCCGGTCTTACCTGTGGGTTTGGATACATGGCAGGGTAGGGGAAGGTCATGACCCCAGGAGGAGGGTAGAACGGAGGAGGCAGCAGCTGCTGTGGTTGCCCCGGTGACAGGGAGACAGGTGGGCCTCCGTAGAGGGCGGGGTTAGCGATGGGGGCTCCTGATTGGTGGGGATGGAGACCTGCACAGAGAGAGAGGCAGCAGAGTGAGAGGGCGACCAAGGAGGGTTATGAAATGGTGAATTTAAAGGAAACCCACCGGGATGAGGGATGTGCATCTCTGGCTGGACCAGCATGCCCTGGGGCGGGATGGGGGCGGGGCCTTCTCCGTGGGTGTAGATTGGTCCCTGGTAGGACACTGAGGGGGTGGGGGGGGGGGGCAGAAGAGGTAATGAGAGGAAAATGCCAACAGTTGTCTGTTAATTGTAGTATACAGACAAAAAAATATTATTTACTGAAAGAACTACAACCTCAGATTGATAATGAAACCAAAACTGTAAAAAAAATATTACATTTAGCAGCATCAGAGATAAAAAAAAAAGCTTAAATAGTTTCTACCTTTACAAGAACTGGGACAGTTTTTCATTCACCTGTTTAACAAAATCTCCATTTTCATCCAAATATTAATCAGTTAAATAGCCAACAGATCAGCCCAACACTGTGTTGATGTTCAGTTTTTTATATTGATGTTAAACATGTTTTTAGTTGATGAAGCATAAATTAAACAAATGCTGTTAATAAACTATTTATTCTATAAACTAGATTTTTATTTTCTTATTTAATGAATTAATTTATTAATTTATTTGCATCTACTAGTGTATTTTTAATATTGGATAAAAAGGCATAAGTGGTAAAATGCAGAATGTGTCATATTTCTATTGATTCATTGTCAGAGTAATTGATAAATTAATCAATAATAATCATTAGTTCCAGACCCAACACCATCTGGACCCGATTCCAGTTAAACTTCATAATCCGGTACCAACGGCTCAATCTGAGGTTCTGACTTCAGTTCTAAACCTGAACACACAACGCTGGAGTTTTGCTGACCCCTGCTGGTGAAACAGAGGAGGTGCAGCAATAATCTGAAGACTGATCTGCTGCATTTTCAGTTTGGATTCTAGTAGAAAACTCCTGAAAAGCAGCATCATCAGGACCCGGATGGATCCGGATAAACCCAGATGGACCTGGATAGACCCGGATGTGACTCCGATGAACTGCAGCTCTAACAGAATCAGAACCGAAAATAAAACCGAGGTAAAACCTCCATCAAAGGAGCAGTCAGAACCTTGTTAAAACACATAAAAACATATTTTTCCACAAACATTAACAGAACTGATCCACTGTGGCGGTTCTGATTGATCGGGTTTTATCAGAACTTCATTTCTAGTTCTTCAACTCCAGCTCCGATGTCCTACTGGTTGAACTGGGGGGAATCTTACTGGGCGTAGTATGTCCAGGCTCCATCACTCCCAGGTGCATGGCGGGCCGGTTCGGAACGCTCTCTGGCGCTGGGAGAGTAACGCTTGGCCGGTTGGAGCCCACGCCCATCTCCTCCATGTTGGAGTACTGAGGCGGCCACGGCCATGTGGATGGGGTTGGGAACACCTGCCGAGAGTACACTGGTTTAACTGGGACACGGTCAGCTGGACTGGGAAAATAGTCAGTTGGACTGGTTTAACTGGGTCTATGTACCCATATGGAGGGACTGGTTTAACTAGGTCTCTGTACCCCAGTATGAGGGACTGGTTTAACAAGGTCTCTGTACTCCCCAGTATGAAGGGACTGGTTTAACTAGGTCTCTGTACTCCCAGTATGAAGGGACTGGTTTAACTAGGTCTCTGTACTCCCAGTATGGAGTGACTGGTTTAACTAGGTCTCTGTACTCCCAGTATGAGTGACTGGTTTAACTAGGTCTCTGTACTCCCAGTATGGAGGGACTGGTTTAACTGGGTCTACTGTACTCCCCAGTATGAAGGGACTGGTTTAACTGGGTCTCTGTACTCCCATAGATGTTATTCTGAGAGAGGGACTGGTTTAACTGGGTCTCTGTACTCCCAGTATGAAGGGACTGGTTTAACTGGGTCTCTGTACTCCCAGTATGAAGGGACTGGTTTAACTGGGTCTCTGTACTCCCAGTATGAAGGGACTGGTTTAACTGGGTCTCTGTACTCCCAGTATGAAGGACTGGTTTAACTGGTCTCTGTACTCCAGTATGAGTGACTGGTTTAACCGGGTCTCTGTACTCCCAGTATGGAGTGACTGGTTTAACTGGGTCTCTGTACTCCCAGTATGGAGTGACTGGTTTAACCGGGTCTCTGTACTCCCAGTATGGAGGGACTCACCTCTCATCTCGGAGCGTACGTATGACGTTGGACTCTGACTCCAGGTCTGTCGAACCAGATTGAGCCGGGACTCTGTACTCGCACAGTTGCTGGACTCCCCTCGCTGCCCCGCGCCCTTGCCCCCCCCGTGCTGCCGGACGTGCCCCCCCGCTGCCTGACTCCCCCTGGCTGCCCCTGCCACCCCCCCCTGCAGAGCGCCCCTGCTCCTCACTGAGCTGCTGCTGCCGAGTCTGACGGCCGCGAGCGAGTCCTGCGGGCCAGAGAGTACGATTTACGTTCCACTGGACGCTCGGCCGGCGGAGAGGCTTCCCGATTGGCTGCTGGAGACTGGAGGGCGGAGTCAGAGGTGGAGGCAGCCAATCCGGAGGCAGCTTTGTCCCCGCTGCCTCTTCGTTCCTGCTGCTGTCGTCTGGGTGACTGGTACCCGCCCGGCTGCCCTGCTGCAGCCGTCGCTGCCGACTCCGACCTCGGATCCTCCTCCACCGCGGCTGATCGGCCGTCTGAAACTTCCTCACTGACCACAGAGGAGCCTCCTCTTCCTCCGTGGACCCGTCCGCCTCTAACGGACCCGCCTCTGTCTCCCGACAGGTCCAGTTGAGTTTTTGGGGCGTGGCGCTCTCTGGGATGAACCTGAGGTGCGTTGGATTCATTGTTCCTGTACTCTGACTGAGACAACGGGTGCGCTTGGCTGTAGTGAGGGGGTCTGCTGCGGGAGGGCGGCGGTCTGGAGGAGTTGTTGCTCCGCTGCGCAGCAGAGAGGGGAGGAAACGCTGAGGAAGAGGAGGGCGGAGGGACAGATGAAGGTGGAGGCGGTCCTCCTCCTCGGTTCTGCCAGGTCCGGGCCGGTCTCGGCCCGTCTCTCCACCGCTTGTCTCTGCCGGGAGGAGAACTCTGCCTGCAGGAGAAGGAGACGGGAGGGGGATGGAGATACCGATAAAAACCATGATAAACACAAACGCTGGTCTTAAAAAACATTTTATATTAGCTTCTACTTAAAGTGGGATTTAAATCACAAAACCACACAGAGACTTTAGTTAATCATATTTTATGTTCAACTCATTTATTGATCCTCTTCTGAAAAAAAAAAATAAAAAAAAATACTAAAATAACATTATAGTTGTTTAACATTAGCTAAAATTTTTCATAATAAACTATATAACCGCCCCAACCTAGTGGATGGAGAGTTCATGAGAATTAGTTTGGAAAATTTAATTAGCACATTAACTCTCATGGAAAAGCAAAAACCAGATCAAACGAGCAAAAGTCTTATTGAAAAATTGAGGAAGCTAATTTAAATTTTTATATTTCCATTAATCATTTCTAACAAAACACACATAAAAAACTTGATAGAAACAGTTTGCAAATGGCTCTGTTCTGTGGTTGCTAGGTAACCGGGAGCACCAAATGTGACTTACGATGTTTTTGAAACGGCTCTTTTCCTAACACCAATAAAACATTTCCTTTTCTCCAAAAGTCGTCCAAGTTATTTTTTTAGACTGAGTTCAAAATTAAAGTATGAAAAAAGAGAATTTTGTACAATAGTTGTACAATACAATGTCAGCTGTTGTTCAGTCAGTCAGCAGCTGATAAATCCTGGCTGCTCTGAAGCTGCACAGCGCCACCTACAGTCAGACAGCTCACACTCTTCACTTACCATCCTAAAAAAAAAAACCTGTTCATGGCCTGCAGTCTAAAGTCTAAAGATCAAAGTGACACTTAATCATTTTTCACTTTCATAATATAAATTCTGTAAAAATCTGAAAGTAAAAAGGACAAAATCTTTAATTTTATTTTTCTGATCCAGGAAGTAAAGCTCCGTTACACTAACTTAATAATTTATCTTGCTCGTCCTGGTCCGTGGCGTCGGTGCAGCGTTTACATTTGACCCAGCGCTCCTATGTAAATGACCTGTTGCCATGACAACCTGAGGAACAGCAGCAGGCAGACATTCGTTTCCAGGTTGTTCTGTTCGGTTTCCGACCATCAGAACCAGTGAAGCCAACGTTCAGACCCGTGTGTCGGTGGTGGTCGTACGGTATGTTGTCACGGCGACCAGCTCACCTGGGTCTACGCTGCCTGTAGGTCCGGTCTCCGGGGCCGCCGCCGTTCCGGATGTCGTAGCCGTAGATGGCGATGAGCTCCTCGCGGCTCTTGGGCGCCTGCTCCTCTTCCCTGAACTTGTCGTGCTCCCAGCGGCCCTCGTCCTTCCACAGCTTCCTGTTCCGACCTTTAGGCCTGAGAAGAAGAGGAGGAGGAGGAGGAACAGGTAAACCTCCTCCTGGAGGAGCTGAGGCTGAAAGGGACGCGGCGGCTCACCTCTCCTCCTCCTGAGTTTGTCCGCGGACGTCGTGCTCGAAGAACAAACCCTTCCTGGGAATGTAAGCCGGGTTCTTCCGGTCCTCGTCATCGTCCAGCTGCTGACCAGGCTTCCCTCCCGTCTTCGTCTCCGGGTCGTCGGTGGACTCCTGTGTGGAGGTCAGGGGCAGGAGAAGAAGAAACCATGACGACCCTTTCTTCAACAGGAAGCAGAATAAGGAAAATATTCTGGAATCCGTCTGGAGGCGCGTCGTATTCCCACCTGTCCGTCTCCGCTCTGCCTCTCTCCTGCCAGGTTTCCCTTCTCCTCTGCCTTGCTCTCCTCCTTACTGGACCCTCCTGCCTCCTCCTCCTCTTCCTCCTTCTCCTCTTCCTCTCCATCATCCTCTGTGGGGCCGTCGGCAGCAGCAGGTTTGGCTTCGGCTGCTGCTGGAGCCTCTTCCTCGCTGAATCCCTCCTCTTCCTCCTCTCCTCCCTGCCAGAGAAACAGAAACCAGAGTGATCGTCCCGGCCCAACAGAGTAGAACCGGCCGGATCCGGTTCTGTTTACCTCTGAGTGGGACGCGTTCTCCTCCGGATCGGCGCTGTCGTAATCCGAGAGGACGGCTGGAGGAAACAGAACCAGGCGTCATGACAACAGAGCGGATCAAGAGAACAAGCAACGGGCCGCGGGTCGGGTCTTACCTTCTCCTGCTCCGTCTTCACTTTCCTGTAAAGACAAACAGGATCAGAACCAGAACCAAAACAAGAACAGGTTCAGAATCAGAACCAGAAGGAAATCAGAAAGTCTCAGTTTGCTTCTGAAAAGCAGTAAACTCCGACCCGGTCCGGGCTCGGATCTATTCTAGATTATAAAACAATATTTAAGAGCAGGTCCTCAGTACCATAACTTATACATGAGTCAAATAAATCTGCAAATATCAAATAATATTGAGTAAAAAAAGGAAACATTCACTCAAAGTCAAGCACAGCCTGCATCAAAATAAACAATCATCTGAAGCATGGCCAGCTGTTAATGCTGATTCTGATTGTTGGTTCTTATTGGCCAGCTGATTAATGCTGATTCTGATTGGTTGGTTCTTATTGGCCAGCTGATTAATGCTGATTCTGATTGGTTGGTTCTTATTGGCCAGCTGATTAATGCTGATTCTGATTGGTTGGTTCTTATTGGCCAGCTGATTAATGCTGATTCTGATTGGTTGGTTCTTATTGGCCAGCTGATTAATGCTGATTCTGATTGGTTGGTTCTTATTGGCTAGCTGATTAATGCTGGTTCTGATTGGGTGGTTCTGATCGAGCTGAGTAATTCTGCAGAACACAGGAGTCAGAGGAGATCGATTATTTTTTTCTGAGATTATCTGTCTTGTGTTAGGACAGCTAAAGTTTTAATACATATCTAAAATCACCAATCACACACTTTTTGCACAGAAATCATCCAATTATGATCGATGGCTGATCGATCGTACACCTCTAGTTAAAACATGTCTTTTTTTTATAATTTCATATTTTTATGAATTATTGCTTCTATTTTCATAAATAACGTTTTACTTATTAATTCAGTCATTTACTTGAGGCTATGTGGGAAAATGTAATAAATTAAAATGTTAAAGTAAATAAAATGTTTTTTCCTGCAGCCGTTAGACGATGTTCGGCTCCGACCAGAACTTCTGACTGCAGAGAAACTTTCTGTTGATTCAAACTGAAAAATTTCACATCGGAGTTAAAAACATAAAAACTATTAAACTACATCCTTCAACAAGCCTGTCGCAATAATTAATAAGTAAATTAATCACATGATAAATTCAATTTCCATTTTTATGATAGTTTTTTTTTTCTCTCTTTCTACCAAAAACTAGAGGAAAGTCTCCAGTCTGGTGCTTGAGTTTCATCTAATCCCTTTTGTAAAAGGACAATTTAGTTCAGAGACTTCATAATCCATTTTCTGTTACTTTAATTGTTTTGTTTATTTTTGGATGTTTATGTCTTCCAATTTCAGTGTTAAATGTTTGTTAGAAATAAAACTTTGACCTTTTTGAGAATGTGTCTTGGATTACGATGCCATTAATATTATCATTGTTATATTAGTTGAAAATGGTCTCAAAACAATATTAATGTCCATCACAACAACTTTCAGGATAATTCATTCTCCAGAGAAACGTGTCATCATGACAGGCCTACATAATTTATCCTGTTTGCCACAGTTAGAATTATAAAAGATCTGAGAGCCGCTGGTTTGTGATCTATAGCTGCACCTGTCTGGTTCTTGTTACCTCCGACTCCTGATCCTCCATCACCTCACCTGGTTAGAAAGGCTTTAGGATGTTTTATGGGATTTTTTTTTTATTTTCTCGTTTCTGCTTCTTTAGTCAATTTCAGAACAGAATAGTGTTTCATTGAATCCCCATCTGCCATTAGAGCCACTACCATGACAACATGAACATCTGAAGGACTTTTACTAGACGTGATAACATTAAAATAAGGTTATAATTACCAAGATTTCTGCTTTGAAGCACATTTTCATCTGAATGAATCATTTCAAATATAGTTTTACTCTGAAATAAGGCTGAACAGTTTGAGTTCTGAGTCTTGATATCACAGGGGCAAGGTGAGGGGCCACACAGGCTGAGGGGACCAACCATCAGGCACTGAGGGGACAACCATCAGGGCCCCAGGCTGAGGGGACATAACCATTCAGGGCCCCAGGCTGAGGGGACCAACCATCAGGCTGAAAGGACCACCGGCAGGGCCCCAGGCTGAGGGGACTAACCATCAGGGCCCCAGGCTGAAAGGACCACTTGCGGGGCCCCAGGCTGAGGGGACCAACCATCAGGGCCCCAGGCTGAAAGGACCACCCGGCGGGGCCCCAGGCTGAGGGACCAACATCAGGGCCACAGGCTGAAAGGACCACCCGGCGGGGCCCCAGGCTGAAGGACCACCCAGGGCCCCAGGCTGAAGGGACCAACCGCGGGGCCACAGGCTGAAAGGACCAACGATCAGGGGCCACAGGCTGAAAGGACCAAACCTCAGGGGCCCCAGGCTGAAAGGACCACCCATGCGGGCCCCAGGCTGAGGGACCAACCATCAGGGGCCCAGGCTGAAGGGACCAACCATCAGGGCCCCAGGCTAAGGGACCAACCATCAGGGCCACAGGCTCATCCTCGGGTCCACTCACCCGCCGCAGCTTTGTGGCTCCCCGATGGCCTGAATAATGTCGGCATCTCTTTCTTTCTACATTACATTCGTTAAACTCGCAGTGATCACCGGCTGCCTCAGCAGGTGTTACGTCGCATTCAGTCTCCCCTATAAATGTGTTCCAACTGGCGTCTTTCGGTCTGGTTCCCTAAAAGCATCTAATCGTCGAGCTATTTCTAAACAATATATTTATTATTTTATTGCTAACATAACAATCAATCTTCTTTTGACATCGTGCTGAGCTAACAGGGAGCTAACGGTTCTGTAAATCCTTCAGGCAGCGGGGAGACCATGAGATCTCTGGCCGCAGTCAGAGCTCTGAGCTCCGGGAACCACCGTTAGCTTCTTGGGGTTAGCCGGGACTGATACTCACACACTCGGACTCAACGTCACTTTTCGCCTCGGACCGGCTCACTGGCGCCTCAGCCGGGTCGGGTTCTCGGCCTCGGGCCTTTGTCGCTGGAGAACCGGACCTCCCGCTGTCCGAACCCGAGCCGGACTCGTCGTCATCCTCGCTGTCCTGAGACGCGCGCCTCCTCCTCCGCCGCCGGTCCGCCATCTTAGAAATGGAATGGCTGGAAGCGGAAGAAGCAACGCATTATGGGTAATGGAGTTTCCTTATACATACGTTACAAAACGGCCTAGCAGAGTTAAACTACATCTACTGCCACCACGTGGATAATCTCATATCGCTCTTCACTCCGAAATGTTTAAGTTATTTACATTTTCGACATTTTATTTATGCATTTACTTATTTAATCATTTATAGAATAAGTTATAATACTAATCTAGAAATACTTTTTATTACATTCAAGATGATTTCATAAAGAAATTTAAAACATTATGATGGGCTTTACAATTTTACCTTGCTGCTCAATCCAAGTGAATTAGAGTTTTAGGCTACACACTGATAACTTTAATTGGTTTAAAAAACACAACAAAAAAAGAGTTCACGTTTCCATCAGTTACATCAAAGCAGTAAAGCTGTTCAAGACCAACACACTACCATCACCATTTAAATGGCATCATGAGTGATAAAAAAGAAAACAAATGAAAGAGAGAATACAGAAAATGAAGTAATAAGAAGTGCACAAATTGTCAATGAATGTCATGGTGCATTTAAACAGTGGTTGGGATAAAAGGGAGTTAGAGAACCCAATGATTTCACATTATGAACGCAGAAGAAAGAGTTTCTCAGAAATGTTGGATGAAGTTGCTTCATGCAGGAGAACATAGAGATGTTTTGTTATTTCTTTGGCCATACAGAACATATTATAAATCCTGATCATATGATCATTAGAGCTCATAATGGTTGAATGAAAACACAATTGTGTTTATCATGTTTGCTCATAATAAAATAATTTACTAGTGCATGTTAAAGCATCTTTCTTCTGACCTCCATATACTTGAAATGCTGCAAACAATAACTAGTCCATTAAATGAATTGTTGATTTAAATTAGTAGTGCTGGTTATGGGATTCCTGGAGGTTCAGTATTAGCTGCAGCTCTTCTTCAACCCACTATGTGGAGCTGCAACACAATTTTTTTTCCTGTGGCCTTGAGGTATTAATGTTAAATACTTTTAAATAAAAATACATTTTTATTTAAGCAATGTCCACTTTGCATATTGGGTTTGGTACAATACGCTAATCTTGAATGTTGTGTTTTTCTTACTACAAGCAGAAAATCAGCATAAAAGGAAACAAAGATTTGAAAACATAAGTATGAATCATATGAATGTGATTTATAACATTGTTTCTGTCCTGCTTGTTTTAGGTGCTTCTCTACTTTAACATACTTGATTCGGATGATTCCAGTTCATTAAGAGCCTGTTATCCATCCATCCATCCATCCATTTTCTTCCGCTTATCCGGGGTCGGGTCGCGGGGGCAGCAGCTTCAGAAGGGAGGCCCAGACTTCCCTCTCTCCAGCCACTTCTTCCAGCTCCTCCGGGGGAACCCCAAGGCGTTCCCGAGCCAGCCGAGAGACATAGTCCCTCCAGCGTGTCCTGGGTCTTCCCCGAGGCCTCCTCCTAACTCCTCACCAGGGAGGCGTCCATCCTGACCAGATGCCTGAGCCTCAACTGGCTCGTCTCGACGTGGAGGAGCAGCGGCTCTACTTTGAGTCCCTCCCGGATGACCGAGCTTCTCACCCTATCTCTAAGGGAGCCCGGCCACCCTGCGGAGGAAACCCATTTCGGCCGCTTGTATCCATGATCTCGTTCTTTCGGTCATGACCCAAAGCTCATGACCATAGATGAGGATGGGAACGTAGATCGACCGGTAAATCGAGAGCTTCGCTTTTTGACTCAGTTCTCTCTTCACCACGACGGACCGGTACAGCGCCGCTTCACGGCAGACGCCGCCCCAATCCGCCTGTCGATCTCCCGCTCCCTTCTTCCCTCATTTGTGAACAAGATCCCCAGATACTTAAACTCCTCCACTTGAGGAAGGACGACCCCCCTGACCCGGAGAAGGCACTCTACCCTTTTCGCTCAAGACCATGGCCTCGGATTTGGAGGCACTGAGCCTCATCCCGGCCGCTTCACACTCGGCCGTGAACCGTTTCAGTGAGAGCCGCAGATCACGATCTGATGAAGCCATCAGGACCACATCATCCGCAAAAAGCAGAGATGCGATCCTAAGGCCACCAAAACGGATCCCCTCAACACCTCGGCTGCGAATAGAAATTCTGTCCATGAAAGTAATGAACAGAATCAGTGACAAAGGGCAGCCTTGGCGGAGTCCAACTCTCACCGGAAACGAGCCCGACTTACTGCCGGCAATGCGGACCAGACTCTGACACCGGTCATACAGGGACCTGACAGCCCGTATCAAAGGGCCTGGTGCCCCATACTCCCGGAGAACCACCACAAGGCCCCCCGAGGGACACGGTCGAACGCCTTCTCCAAGTCCACAAAACACATGTAGACTGGTTGGGCGAACTCCCAGAACCCTCCAGGACCCTGCTGAGGGTGTAGAGCTGGTCCAGTGTTCCACGACCAGGACGAAAACCACACTGCTCTTCCTGAATCCGAGGTTCGACTATCCGACGGACCCTCCTCTCCAGGACCCCTGAATAGACCTTACCAGGGAGGCTTAAGAGTGTGACCCCCTGTAATTGGAGCTCACCTTCCGGTCCCCCTTTTTAAACAGGGGGACCACCACCCCGGTCTGCCAATCCAGAGGAACTGCCCCCGATGTCCATGCGATATTGCAGAGTCGTGTGATCCAACACAACCCTACAACATCCAGAGCCTTAAGGAACTCCGGGCGGATCTCATCCACCCCGGGGCCCTGCCACCGAGGAGCTTTTTAACCACCTCGGCGACCTCGTCCCCAGAGATTGGAGAGCCCAACCCAGAGTCCACAGGCTCAGCTTCCTCAACAGAAGGCATGCTGGTGGGATTGAGGAGGTCTTCGAAGTATTCCGCCCACCGACCCACAACATCCCGAGTCGAGGTCAGCAGCACACCATCCCCACTATAAACAGTGTTGGTGCTGCACTGCTTCCCCCTCCTGAGACGCCGGATGGTGGACCAGAATCGCCTCAAAGCCGTACGGAAGTCTTTCTCCATGGCCTCTCCAAACTCCTCCCACGCCCGAGTTTTTGCCTCAGCGACCACCCGAGCCGCATGTCGCTTCGCCCGCCAGTACCATCAGCTGCTTCTGGAGTCCCACAGGCCAAAAAGGCCCCATAGGACTCCTTCTTCAGCTTGACAGCATCCCTCACCGAAGGTGTCCACCAACGGGTTTGAGGGTCGCTGCCGCGACAGGCACCAACAACCTTGCGGCCACAGCTCTGATAAGCCGCTTCGGCGATGGAGGCACGGAACATGGTCCACTCAAACTCAATGTCCCCTACCTCCCCCGGAACGTGTTTGAAGTTCTGCCGGAGATGGGAGTTAAAGCTCCGTCTCACAGGGGACTCCGCCAGACGTTCCCAGCAGACCCTCACTACACGTTTGGGCCTGCCAGGTCTGACCGGCTTCCTCCCCCACCACCGGAGCCAACTCACCACCAGGTAGTGGTCAGTGGACAGCTCCGCCCCTCTCTTCACCTGAGTGTCTGTTGGGTAAATTGTATTATTATCAACTATTTGTTGTGCCTTTATTTTCTTAGTTTATGTACTCTTATTAGTTTAGTTATATATTTTCTGTATTGTTAATCTTTCTGATTTCCTTTCTCAGAGGGCCTCTCTGAAGAAGAGCAGTGACAGCAGCTCTTCACAGAACGCCCTGTTTTGACCTCTTAGATTGTGATTGTTAGTGATAATCTGTGGCGCTGTAACTGTGTGAAAGTGTTCTTCCCCCTCCCTTTAGAGTTACAGCGCTCTCTGTGATTAGGGATCCTAAACACAATAAAAAGAGAGGGGCAGGCAAATGTGCTTTCAGAGCAGTAGGAGATTTGTAACTGAAAGCACATCTCTGTCTGTTCTCCTCGCGAGTATTCAGAATCTAACTCTCTTGTCTTTCCTGTGTCATTTGCTGTGTTTAATAGGTGTCAACTCTGACAGTGTCCAAGACATACGGCCGCAGATCCGATGAAACGACGACAAAATCGATCATCGAACTGCGGCCTAGGGTGTCCTGGTGCCAAGTGCACGTATGGACACCCTTATGCTTGAACATGGTGTTCGTGACGGACAAACCGTGGCGAGCACAGAAGTCCAACAACAGAACACCACTCGAGTTCAGATCAGGGGGGCCGTTCCTCCCAACCACGCCCCTCCAGATCTCACTGTCATTGCCCACGTGAGCGTTGAAGTCCCCCAGCAGAACAAGGATTAGGTTAGATTTACTGAGAAAGGGAAAGACTTAAAATACTCATTTATATAATGAGTGTTAGTGATAGAATTACTGACACAGATATTCATTTTCAGTTTTATTTATGAATTTCTTTAACACAGCCACAGCTGAGACAAAGTGCTGAACATCAGAGATAAATAAGAAAAAAGAAAACAACAAATAAAATGAAAACGCTAAACACACAAAGTTGGGTAAAATAAAGTCTCAGTTGGGTTAAGAGATTAATGAGGAAAAAAGTTAATCAGACATGGATTACTATTTTTATTTAAATGCATAAGAAATGTTGTTTGTTTTACTACAAATAAATTTCATTGCTCAAACTTAGACAAGATTTTTCTTCCAACCTGGAACCAGTCAATATTTTCATCTTGTTAATCTAATTAAAACATTGACAGGAAACAGCAACACAAACTCCTGTTTATACTTAAAAAAAACCCAAACATAGGAACAAGTTTACTGTAATTTTAAATTAGTAGACATTAAACAACATATTTACTACCTAAGTAGTTGATCTCTGCTCAGCAGCAGTTTCTACAGACTCATCTACTAACGGTGAACAGATGGACACTGAAGACCTAATTCTGAACCAGTCAAGTGAGTTGTCCCGATCACATCCAAATCCAGCATAAAGTGGTTTGGTGAAGGTGGTGTGGAAGGTGTGGAGGTGGATCAATGTGTCAAATGAGACCACATAGTAGGACAGAATACCAGCAGGATGGTCCACATACACTGCTACTCTGTCATAAACATGAGAAGGCAAACGTATTTCCTTTTTTTCTTTGTCATGGAAGACAGCAAAATGATTGAGGAAACATGTCAGAGTCCAGGACTTGTCATTTCTTCCAAACAGAGATTCAGAAGTGTTTCTTTTTCTGTGGATTCCTCTGTAGCTTACAGCTATGTCAACCAGTCCTTTCCATTTCACCTCCCAGTAACAACGAACAGGCAGAGCATGTTTACACAGCACCTGGGGCCAGAAGTCAAATCTTTCAAAATGATCCGGATACTCATGGTAATCTGAAAATACCTTCCTCCTGCTTTTGGACAGTTTGAGGTTACGGTTTATTGTGTTTGGGTCCAGCTGAAGTTCACAGGTATCTGATGGAGAAAATCAGAAACAACAGCTGTAAAATTCACAGAAGCAAAGATTCAGTTCTGACGATGCATGTAAGGTTAATTTGTCAAGTAAGTAAAAATAAATAAGTAAATAAAAATCATATAAATAAAAAACATGTAAATAAAGACGTAAATCACTAAAACAATGAAAAGGTAAATATAACAACAAGTAAATAACATAAAATAGTAAATAAACAAAAACAAGCAAAATAAAAATAAAACAATAATCTTAATTAATAAATTGACTGAATAAAAAAACCCTCATTATTTCCAGCTAACATTAAAACATTATTCAAACAGATCAAGATCGTAATCTTGTTCCAGTTGTAATCTGAAGAAGGGACATTCTGATGTCCCAGTTGGAAAAATCAACTGGATCGACTCCAAAGTCTGAACTCCCACTATCCCTAGTTACAACGTGTAAAGCGGACTTTGTGTTTCTTTGGCTGCTCCTCGCATAAAAGATAAACTCTGTTATTTATTTTGCAACATGTAATAGTGCATCTAAACTTAGGGATATTGTTATCCGATCATGAGATCGGAAATCGACTTGATCACTTGGTTTCAGACTCGATCGAATTCTGACGTCATTTTCCTATCAGGGATCGGATATTGATTCTAAATCCAAATAGGAATAATAACAGTCAGTATCCACCGTTAATTATGTGGTGGCAGAGACGAGACAGATTTGTCTTAAAACACCAGCGCGGCACTTTGCAGCAGTGACTGCCGTAAAGCGAAGCGGAACACGGCACCAGCTCGAAGTGCCATTGCTAACTTAGAGAAGGTGTCGTTGCATTTAGCTGCTTTTCAGACCCTATTTTCCTTAAAAGTGACAAATTAATTAAATTAAACTACTTTCTCCGGTTTATTTGGGACTTTGGCAAGAAAACTGAAAAAGCATAGAGAGCTACCGTGAATTATGGTAAATATAGCTATTCTGTCGCACTAAAAGAAATAACTGCATTGTATTCCCATAGCCTCCGTGGGTATAAGGTGGGTAAAAAATAAGGGGCATGTTGTCCCTTGTTTCTTCTGACCCTAGCTGTTTTTTAAGTCAACATGTTAAATTTTGTATGAATTACCTTTTAACTTTAATGCTTGTATTTTAAATGTTTTGAAAGTCGGAGGTATCATAAAAACTTACATTTCCTGATGTCAGGCTGCAGCTTCTGCTCTCCACAGTGATCCAACCTAAAAAACATGAAATCCCCATCAGCTCAGTGAATGAGGCTCATCAAAACTATGAGAGTTTTATCTTTCAACAAGCTGCCATGATTGTCCACATACCTCAGTGTCTCTAGTCTCCAGCTTGGGTCCTGCAGTCCAGCGGCTAACTGCTCCATTCCTGACTCTCCTGGATTGTTGTGACTCAGGTCAAGTTCTCTGAGGTGGGAGGGGTTGGCATTCAGAGCTGAAGCCAAAAAATCACACCCAGCCTCCCCAACCAAACAGTTAGACATCCTGCATGAGCACAAATAAGATTCATTTTAAGAACTTGAACATAAAAACCTCCCCAAAACAAACACATTCAACAAATATTTAGTTACTCTGAATTTCAGTATCAGAAAATATTGTGACTTTAATCTCTAACAGACTTTGTTTATGGAGTAAGACAATGATCCAAGACATGTTAGCAGGTCTGCCTCTAAAGGACTCAACAAAAACATGACACACAAGTGTTTGGTTGGTCTAAACAAAGTCCAACTTTGAGATATTTTCACAGCAAAAAACAAACAAAAAAACCCCTAAATTACAGCTGAGTTTAAATAATTTTGTAAATCACAGTTGTTCAAAACTCCTCCTCGAACGATTGTTTCTCAGTCATTTAATCACTTCAGTTATTAGTGGAACAATAGGTAATATGATTAAAGCATAATTACTTTTTTACAAAAGGGCATGTTTGTTTGCATAGCTTTTTTCTCTATATAAACAATGTATTAACTGGAAAACAGTTTTTTTGTATTTACTCCAATTATCTTTTGTATGGAGACATTTATGATAATCTCAAACAATCAGGAGGGACAAAAAATCAAAAAAGAAATTTGTTACAGGAAGATATTTTTCACATTTACAAAAAACACATTTAATAATTATTTTATACAGATTTATGTTACTCTACATCAAAGGTTCCCAAACTGTGGGGCACGTCCCCTGGGGGGGGGGGGGGGGGGGGGGGGGGGCGCCATGCCATTGCAGGGGGGGCGCAGGAAGCCGTCTGGATAAAAAAACAAAACATGAACGCTGTATGCGCTGGGTTTTTACCTTAGAATGGCCAACTCTGTTATTTGTTATTTATTTATGTCAATTTGATAAAGTAGGGGCTTCCACACTTCCCATATTTGTGTCCTTTGTCACTTTTATCAGCAGTTAAAACTGTTTTATCTATTGTTAAAATGTCATAACCTGTTTTTCCGAGCCGCCTTTAAACGCAACATGAGCGCTACGACGCTTGCGCTGGGTTTACACCAGTGCGGCAGCAAAGGAGACCTGATGCTGCTGTACAGAGATACACAGGTGTGTTAAGATCATGGCAACAAACCAGCAAAACGCAAAGAACTTTTCACAGTTTTCCCCCCAAACTAACCGACTGAGTTGAGTAAAGCTGTAGGATGCAGGTAATGTTAAGTAAAAGATGACTAGCTAATATCAATACAGCACCTGAAGTTTAACAGGTAGCCTGTAGGCTACTGGTGTTGTTGTCTATGTACAGCTACACATTCATTTTACCCCCCAAAAAGTCGATTCCCCCTAGCCCCCACCCAGGGAGTTTTAATCCCGCCCCGCTCCGCTCACATGCGTCGTTTCAACCAGACAGCTATTTGTTGTCTGGTTGAACAAATAGCTGTCTATTTGTTCAGACAGCCCAGATTTTCTGGGTGGGGCCCAGAAAATCTTTGGAAACCACTAGGGGGGCGCAGAAGAAAATGTTTGGGAACCACTGCTCTACATCATAATTAAACCAGTCCACTAACCTGAGACTCTCCAGTTTACAGTTTGGACTCTGCAGCCCAACACAGAGCAGCTTCACTCCTGAATCCTGCAGGTCACTGTAGCTCAGGTCCAGTTCTTTCAGACTGGAGGACTGAGAACTGAGAACCAGAGCAAGAGCCTCCAGGGATCGCTCTGATAATCTGCAGCCTCTTAACCTAGAAAACAAAATAGCTTAACTTACAATTGTTCAAGAACTTAGCACGGTTTGGGTTCCCTTTTAAAATAAAGTTAATTTGTCAGAAAAATTCAAATAATAATCTATCTACAATATGGCTGCAACTAGCAATTATTTTAGTTGTGGATTAATCTATTAGTCTGGCAAGTAATCAGATAAAATACTGACACATTCTGCAGGTTTTATTGAAGTCTTTTTCATATAATATTGGAAATACATAAAAGATGGACAAAATGTATTAATTTGTAATGGAAAAACAAACATTATAAACATTACAATGCTTTTAACACATGTGTCTAAATATGATTCATCATGATTAATAGTTTCAGCCTTAATCAAACTGTACAACAGTTTGATTAACATACATTGTTCCAATGTATGTTACCCAGTATTGTTCCACAGTACTGAGACTTGAAAACACATTTAATGTAAAACTTTGGAAATTGGTCTTTCACAACCAATTTCTTCTACAAGTAAATCAATTACAAAACCCATCAGTTTTTTTTAGATATTGCTGTTTGTACTCACAGAGCTTTTCTGGAGGCTTCCAGGACAGGCATGAGCTGCAGCAGAACCTCCTCTGTCTCAGAGTATTTGCTCAGGTCAAACTCATCTAGATGTTTGTCTGATGATAGTAAGATTAAGATCAGAACTGACCACCGATCAGGTGACAGTTTTTCCTTGGAAAGACGTTGTGATCTCAGGCACGTTTGGATCTCCTCCACAACAGAGTCCTCCCTCAACTCATTCAGACAGAGAAGCATTACTAAGACCTTTTCTGGTGATGTACTCTCACTGATTTTTTGCTTCATGTACTTAATTATTTTCTGGTTGGACCATGAGGTACTTCTTGTTGGTGCCAGCAGGTCATGTAGGAGAAACTGATTTGTCTGCAGAGAAAGACCCATGATGAACCGTAGGAACAACAAAAGTCGTCCATTTGGAGTTTTCAAGGTTCTCTTCAGAGCTGTTTTATGAAGTTTTGTTGTCGAGGTTCTGGCAAAACAGGGAAGCCAGTTCACAACTGTCATCCATGACTCAAGCATCACATTTGTGTTGTTGGAGACCAGGGAAGTGATCACATGAACAGCGGCAAGAAACTTCTGAATGCTGGACTGACTAAAACAAGAAATCATCTTCTGGTTATTGTCTGACGTCTTTCCAGAAAATGTCTTGAAGATCTCTTTGAACCATTCAGATTGCTCTGATGTCACTGTAAGGCCACAGCTTCTTAAGTCCTCATCAGTAAATACAGTGTTATCTCTGAGGAGCTGCTTAAAAGCCAGTTTGGCCAGAGACTTGATGCACATGATGCACTTTCCAGTATCATACGTTTCCTTCATGTGGTTGATCTGAACCACCAGGAACTCTGTGTACATCTCTGTCATGGTGCGGGGAAGAGCTCTTCTCTCTCTTGTTCCCCACAGATTCTCCAGAACTACAGCAGTGATCCAGCAGAAAACTGGCATGTAGCACAGGAAATGAATCATTTTTAATGTCTTGATGTGGGAGATGATTTCTCTGGCCCGTGGCTCATCTCTGAATCTCTTCCTAAAGTACTCCTCTTTCTGCGGGTCACTGAACCCTCTGAGCTCCGTCACCATGTCAACACACTCAGGAGGGATCTGACTGGCTGTTTCAGATTGTGTGGTAATCCAGAGGTAAGCAACAGGAAGCAATTTCTTCATGAGGAGCTTAGTCAGAAGCACTTCTACTCTACTTGACTTTCTTGCGTTCGATTTATTTGTCCTGCCGAAAAGTCAAACTCCAGGAAATTCTGATCCAGACCATCGATGATAAACAGAAGTTTGAATCCATTGCTGTCGCAGCTGGTTTCTCTCACATTTTGTAAATCTGTGAAGATTGTGCTAAGAGTCTCCTCCGTAATGCCGCTGGACGACATTCCCGGAACGACTGTGTGAATTAGCTCTGCCAGAGTAAACCTCTCTCCTCTCCATAAATACAGCCGACGAGCATCAAAAGGGAAAACCAGATGAAATTCTTGATTGAATCTCTTTTCAGCCCAATCCAACATAAACTGCTGCACTAGGAAGGATTTGCCGATGCCAGCACACCCTTTGGTCACCACTGTTCTGCTGGATTTGCCTCTTCTGGACAGATGTTGAAACATGTTGCTGACATTCACCGGTTTGGATGTTTCTGTTTCTGAGCCTGTGACCTCATGCTGACCCCGTTCATTCGTGATGAACAGCTCTGGATCCAGGTAGCACAGTGTCTCCTCGTCATGCTTCTCCAACCAATCATCTTTCACAGATATGAACATGTTCTGGAGGTTGGACTGCAGCACAGCTGGGCTTGATGTGGTTTGTGGACAAGGCAGTTCTGACATCATCACACCTGTCAAAAACAAACAAATCCTGAGCAATCTGGACAGCTGCTGCCATAAATACTTATAGACACATGAAACATCAATCAGGACACTGGACTTGTAAGTCAGAAAATGTTGTAAATTTACAGGCTTTACAGGTTTTTCTAAAGCATTAGGATAACCTCCAGACTGACATCTCGGTCAGTAGTTTCTGATTCTGGAGGAACTGCTTCTGTTAGGTATTTCACAAACCAACAATGGAGATTTGGTTAAATTGTAGAAACTGTTGCTCATTGTAATAAGCAGTTATTCTTCCATCTAGTCCACCAGACATTGAGCAAGTAGGAGAGTTTTATACAAGTTAGAAACAGGAGATGGAAGACCGGTCGATACCGGATTAAACTGGTTGGTATCTGTATCAACCAGTTTTCCATCAAGAATGGACATTGAACCATGTTCTTCCTTTTATCACAGTGGACCCATCTTCTGATGGTTTATTCTAGCAAGGACACCAAGCTTAGGCCATCTCACATAAATTTCTTGAAAATCACAAAGCCACCAGATCCCAGTCCAACAGTGGACCTTTGGGCTGTGATGGACCAGAAGACTCTCAACCTCAATGCTGCACATTGAGGATGGGTGTTTTCTGACATGAAGAAAAAGGCCAGGAAGAATTAAAGCTGTTCTGAAAACAAAAGAGTTTAGAAAGGTGTCAAGGGAAAATGGTTTGACCCTGGCTAACTGCATATTGGTGTATGAATGTATGCATGATTGTGAGTTTGACTGAGTGAATGTTACTTGAGAAAAAGTGCTTTGAGAAGTCAGTATGACACGACCAAAATCAGCCCTCAAGGATGGGTATTCTGCATGTTTTAGTCATCTCTCTGTTGGAAATGCTGATTGGGCTGTCAGCCTAAATATCATCCTAAGGTTGTAGTATAAACTGTTTTAAATGTGAAGCCTGTACATTTACATCATTTTCTGACTAAAGGTCTTTCTCTTGTCCAACAGTCACTCAAACTCACAAACATGCACACAATCATTCCCAAATATGCAAATGAGAAGGCAACTGCAAGTGCCTTGTCCAGGGTACAGTATTTATAAAGGACTTTGCTTTCAGTTCTCTTTTAGAGAAGATTACCTTCACGTTGCTTTATGACTGGTGGAATGACTATCGGACAAATAAATAAATTTGCTTCATTCCCTTCATCAGAGCTGACTACCACAGAGTCAGGAGAGAACAGATTGTTTGGTGATGAGTTCATTAGTCTTTCAGTTTCCCCAGATGTGGCAGGAACTGGCTCATCAGATGGCTGTGGTGAAGGTGGATCAGGAGAGTAGAGAGGCTGTTCCTCAGTTGACTCAGTGGGTTGATGTCCTGCTCCGTTGGACACCAGGGTGTCCTTGGACAGAACTTCAACCCTGTCATTGCCAACAATGACCTCATGTCTGCAGGCTTCTGTTGGAGAAACCTCCTCTGGAGGCTTGGATGCAGCATTTGACAACTTCTCTGCCAGATCATTCCTTTTCATCCTCTGTAAAACCATCCTGGCCACCTCCACACACCGGCGGCTGTAGGTTTGAACCATCAGGTCCACGGTATCCTCACGATCTGAACTCTCCAGCTGGCATTTTGGGATGGATGGGATGGCTTTCAGGAACTCTGCCTGCTGCAGGTACCACTTAAACTTCTTAAATTCTTTGTCTCCCAAATCCTCCAAAGATTCTAGCAGCTCTATTGCTCCTGCCATTTTTTCTCACAGCTGCACCATGCTGAGGCTTTGTCTCAGAGGACAGTCAAAGGTCCAACTCCACTGCATTCATTCCTGTGGAGTCAAGGCATGGATGGAGGACGCATTGAAACAAGAATCTGTAACAGAACCATTTCAGAAATTCAGTTACGATGTTTTTACATGTAAAACCAAATAATATTTTTTTTTATCAGACACTATCATCTAAATATTTTTCATCTTATTAGAAATTATGCATCAAAAATGATGGCATCTCTGGAAAATAAATTTAAATAATTTGACCAGAGGGACATTTTAAACTAGTGTGTCTTCTAATTAGCTGTATAGGTGTCTTGTAGTCATGCTTGTAGTCAGTTAGCCTATTTAAACATTTTTTCTTTTGGACATTTTTTTGAGTTTCTAAAATCAAAGATTTTCAACATTTCAGAAATCTCCAAGTTTTTCTCTAGAAAATATCTAAAAAGTTTGTATGAAAATTTATTATCTTTTTTCTATAAACAACAACCATAATACGCCGTTGTACTTCCTCCATCATTGCTTCTTGAACCTTTGGATGCGGTGGGCAGCAAACAATACACCAGACTCTGCATGTGGATCATTGCATCACTGTGATGTAATCGGCCTTCAATGGATGCAACCCTTGAATTTGGACACATCTGTTGAAAATAATGGATCTAAAACCAGAGTTTATTCTAACACATTGACTGAAAATTCAGGTATTTTAGTATAATACTTATGAATTTGCTAATATGCTTCATAAAACAATGTCCAGTGTAAGAAGGTGCTCAGTCACATTTGCCTCTCTGGACAGTTTTAATCTCTTCCATCATTATGAAAATTATTGTTAGGAACTCCAGACACACTTCAGCTGATTCAGAAATAAGACATCTGATGAAATCATATCTGATCTATGAAGAACAATCACTCCATCTTTGTTGTATTTGGAAATGAGGAACTTGGTTGAGGAAATGTTAGAAGGAAATTGTCAAAATTTGTTTGATCACTTATTGAAACAAAGTAAAAATCAGAATTTAGATTTTAAATCTGACATTCAGCCTGGAGGAAAAATCATGTATGCCTCTCTATCTTAACACATTTGATTTTCACTAAAATAAATTATTTTGTGGCTTTTAGGTTTCAAATTCATTATAAGATCTATTACAGCATTAAGTCATTCGGACATTTAATACTAGGGCATAGAAATGCAGAGAGATCATCTCCTGAAAGACTGAATTTTAACAGTTTTTACCCTGTAAGTTGTCCTGCATCAAGGAAAATAGTTGCCTGAAGGTTTATCGTCTGTTTCAAACTGCTCACACACTTAAGTCATTATCAAATCATAATTTCTCTGCCTGTCTCTTCAGCTTCAGCAGCATCAGGTGAACATATTACATAAGAGATGAGAGGAAATCAATTCCTGTCCTCAGACAACAGAATGAGTACCGTAATCCATCATTCAACATAATTTCCTGTTTTCATCATATTTACCACCTACATGTTACACAGGATGTTCTTCTAAGTTGCAAAGTAGGAATTATTTACATTTCATGACTCCATTTTCAGTTTCTGTAGAAATAGCAAAGAAATTGAAATCTTACCTACTTAGTTTTACTTTACAGAAACAGTTGTAGGAAAGCTCAGCAAAGTTTTATTTCTTTCAGGAAGCTGAGAATTTGTTTTTTATACATAGCCACATCCTGCCACTGTGACAGGAAACAGACATCACCTTGGTTCAGAGTGGCAATAATCATTAGGTAACACAGGAAGTTACCAACCTGCAAGAAGAGAGAATCTTAATACAATGCTGATCAGTTTTATTATATTCAACTAAATCATTAAATATTTAGTTTTTTTCTCCTTGATCTGGACATTTGAAAAAACTCTGTTAAATAGCATAAAGTCAGATCAGCTTAATTTTATCCAAAAGTTTGTTCAGTTGTTTTTATTCTGCCTTCTTGTTCTTTAGCTACCATCAATATTTGTGACCAAATTCAGAAACGAGATGCCAAAGCTTTGTAGATCCTCCTTTATTGAAAATAAATCTACTGTTTGCGTCAAAGAAATTAAATCTTTTCTCCGCAGGGCAACAATACATCCATGCATATTTAAATAAAAATACAACTACTGAATACATGCAAAGTTATATTTAGTTGATTTTACATTATGAGACAAACCATTGCAAGATACATTCACAAAAAATTTTGTCATGGCAAAAACAAATGATACAATGAAAATGAAATCTGTTTTTGTTTATTAAGAGCTGTGGGAGGCGCCGCACCAAGAACCACTGAAGGAAATGATATGAAAACCTCTGAAGAAGAAACTGAGCACAACTTCCTTCACAGAATGGAAACAAAAATGGAGCAGCGTCAGATTTGAATGGTTGTAGGATTTCTCTTTGTCTTTGGTAAAACACCATGAAACATTTCTCCTGCTAGCGTTAGACTCGGTGTTTGTTTTGTTTGTAGTTACCCAGAATGCCCTGTGCTATAGTCCACTTCCTGCTTGTGGAGTAGTCTCCAGTCCGTTCGCTGTTCACTTATGCATTTAAACTGGACCAGAGTTCACTTCAACTGAAATGAGACCAAAGTTTGTTGGTGGAACAGCATTCGTTTTTTTGCTCCGCATCAGAGTTCAATTGTGTATTCACATCTCCACAAACCAACCAGACTTTCTAGGAAAGATAAGTAGAATTGGATTGGACGGACTAAACAGCTGGTGTGAATGCACCTTAACAGACTAAATACAAAGGAGTAATAATGCTGAATACAGGGGACTAAACAAGCTATAACAAATGCTGTATGCATATAAACAAAAAACACTGAAATGATAAAAACAAACAGAATAATACCAAAACCCCAGGATTGTGATATAAAGGAGCTGGAGTCTAGATGTTTCTATGAAGGAATCAGTTAGGCCTCGACGTTAATGGATAACTGCTCATATGTTCCCAGTGATTGTCTCTAACCTTAACACATTGTCTCAGGCTTATTTCATGTATTTCTACAATCCTCAGAGCCCTGGAGTTCACCGCCTCCTTTGACTATGAGCAGGGATCATTGACCTGATGACATAAAGAATGGTTACGACGTTTCCCACTATCAGTACCAAAACAAATGAAATAATCCAAATAGATATCAAAGTTTCAATGATGGTGACCTGCTGTTTGAAATCAATAGGGCTTGGTTGGGGCTGGTGTTGGGGCTGTGTTGATGTGTGGGGCTGGTGTTGGGACTGGTGTTGGGGCTGGTGTTGGGGCTGGTGTTGGGGCTGGTGTTGGGACTGGTGTTGGGACTGGTGTTGGGACTGGTGTTGGGACTGGTGTCAGTGTGGGATCATGCTCTGTTATGAACATCTCCTTTTCACATGTGTCTCCATAGTAACCATCTGGACACTCACAAAACCACTCGTTGGACTTTAGCAGCCTCTTGCATATCCCATTGTTCTTACATTGATTGTTGACACAGACAGGTAAGAGTCTGGAGTAATGAACAGAAATCCATCTTTCACCAGAACATTTCACTCGATGAAAAGGTGTTGGAACCTCTACAAACTGGTTTCCAAAGGCAACTTGTGTAACTTTGGTATATCTTGTCAAAGGAATAATAATTTCCTCATCATGATAATTTGGAAACCATGTATGACTGCATCTTTGTGCAGTCATAAATAATTTTGAAATTGTCTCAGGCTCACACTTTTGGTTTTCAAAACACTCACTGGCTGTATTCTTCACCTCTTCAACATGTACCATGTCTGCTTTTACAGTGTAATCCACTGCAACTACAAGTTTGCCAATGCTGAAGGTAAACTCAGCATTAAGCATGATATTTTTGCTCTTACTTTGGTCAAACACCACCACCACCCAGTTGTACCAGTTGTACTTTTTGTCCAAAGCTTCTTTCACCTGAATAGCGAGGGATTTTTGGTCAGAAGCTTGATCCTTGGTGATCTCCACCACATCTTCCTTTAAGTTTTGCTCATAGTTGACGAGGCAGAACTCCACAGCCAATAACTGAGCTTTAGAGACCTTTTTGAACATCTGCTCATTTTTAGCTTCTTTGCTTTTTGTGTCAGTTTCCAGTAGAACTGGTTGAGTACCATCCCTTTCCAAAACAAGCTGCTCAAGTACAGGTTGTATTTGCTGATCATATAAACGTCACATTTAAACTTCTTCTTCAGCAGACTGTTGAGGTTTTCACTCAGAGACGTACTGTTCACTGTTAGGTAGCGGTAAAGATTGGACACACTGGACTCAGCTCCTGAACTTTCACAGTAGCGGATGAATATTTTAATTTTCTTAGATGTTTCTTCAGGACTTTGAGATTCTGTTCTATGCAGAAACTCACCAAACTTCTCCCAGGTGTTGAGGATAGTATTTTCATCTTTGGAATAGACACTGACATAATTAAACCATTCTGCATCCTTTTCCAAGTTGGAGATCTTAATGGACAAAGAGTCCAGTTTCTGGTTTACGTCAGCAAAACCTTTCTTTACCTCATTCAGCACCAGGTCTTCTTCGGGTATAAAGGGCTGTACCATATTGATGACAGAGAAGACCACAGCTCCAACTTCTGGTGCGAAACTAGCAAAGCTGGAGATGCCTTTCATTACAGCCGACAGCTTCTTGGAGTCCATGCTTCCCATGACATCTTTGAAAAGAGACAGAAACTCCTTTGCAACAGTTAGGGTCTTCTCTGTTTTTTCTCTTCTTGCAGACGCCAGCTCTCTCCTGAGGGCTGATGTTGAAAGATCTGACCACACAGAGGAAGTTGCCCAGTGAAGAAGAATCATTGAAGCCAGCAGCATCGAAGCTGACTTGTTTGGAGCCATTGCTGAAAAATATCAGACACAACAAGGAATCAGACCATTGTATAAAAACCCATCAGTATTGCTTAACCTTGGGACAATATGAGAACCCAGTGAGCTAAACTCTTATTGAACAAATTATTCAGCATCAGATAGCAATCAAAGTGGTCAATATTTTTATTGCCCTACAACCTACAGTGTTGTTTTCATTAATGGTGACAATAACAAACTTATTTAATTACTGGACTAAAACTAGAGTGAAACATTTCTGATTAAATTATGACTTATAACTGACATTATTAGCAGAATAGTGTCGAGAAAAGGATTATTAAGTAAACTGTAAAAAACTGCAATTTGAGTTCTTTCCCTTCTTTCTCTGTCCCGGATTCTTGGCCGCAGTCCGAGAACCCTCGCGAGAACAAAAGGAGGCGTATGCAGCGTGTTGGCGTCACAGAAGTTCAGAATTTAATCCAATCAGAAGAAAGTATAACACAAGACAGAGAAATTAAAGGAGCACAGTCACACATTAGTCACCTGAGAAAATAAGACAGATAGAGGAAAATACGAAGACGTCGAAGACGTCTTCGGAGAAATAGTCAGCCCATGGTGCTAAAATTGGCCATTTCTGAATTATTTTTTGGTGTAAGCAGATTATATTCGCCGTGGGAGGTTCTTGCTTCAAGCAAGGCGTTCCTTGCTTCGACCAATGAGGAGCCGTCTCCTAGCCCCACTGAAAACGGCACCTCCCCTCACTCTGCTCGAAGATCAAAGAAATGTATTTGGAATTCCCTGCCTCAACTCAAACAAATAAAGGCACCTTTTATGAGCTTTTAAGCAAATACTTTTTCCGAGTAAACTGCAGGTCAATAGTTCACCACGCCAGATGTCCACTTGAGATTCCTTATTTCCTGAGACCAAATGTGGCCCTGTTTTTTAGATGATCTTCACACAGATAAGATTGCTTGCCTCCTGTAGTTTTACGACCTCAGTGACACAAAACTCCTGACTTTAAGTAAACGATGGAGCCAACTCAAACACTAAAAAATGGTTATATAATTGAATTCAACAAAACACTAAACAATGATTATATTTCCTCAACAGTCCCTCTTTTGAGGTCTGACATAAAATAAATTGATCAGTGTTTTAACCAAGGAATCAAAAAAATTTAGAATGACCAATCATTGATATACTCCTTTAACAGTCCCCCTTTTTAACTAAAAGCCCTGTCTAAGCAGGACACCACTGGTCTACAGCCCATCATCTGCAGCACCTTGGAAAAACAACTGATAGGGAGGTGGAGTAGGTAAGCTACTGCCACCCGGACCAGTTACTTGTATCTCAAATTAAACTCTGTATTCTACCTAGAGATGATAGAATGATCCTGAGCGAAATTTTTAATACTCACCTGTAGAACCTAAAGAATTCATAAGCTTTCCAATCCAAATGTCAAATACCCATTAACCTTTTTTTAAATATGAAGATCTTATAACTCAATCATTTCAGGGGAATCAAACCACATTACAATCATCACCCAGACATAATAAAATGGAAAACTGAATGAGTCACATAATACTAACTCAGGATGTCCACCAATTACAAATCAATCATGAACACATACATCCTCATCCTTCAAACATATACAACCAACAAACTCAAAGCTGTGGAGGGAAAATCAGAACACACAAAAAAGCAATTACAACTGGCTTCAATTTTTTTACACAGAATTATAATAGAATCTTAAGAGTCCGTATTATGTCTTCTTTGCTAGTCTGCAAACATGAGATCTTCATCAAAAATGTACCAAAATACGCGCATAAAGAACCGAAAGTTCATAAAGAGTCCGCAAGATCAACGAAAGAAAAAAAAACGCAAAAGTGGGGTCGATGTGTGATCCTCTTGAAGCTTGATCCGTCATATACCCTTATCGGGTATTTTAAAGCTCAAGTTTCCCCCCTGAGGGTCCGTTGCTCACTGAAAATTGGATTATTATGCCAATTAAACAGTGAGTTTAAGGAAAGGTTTCAATCTCCTCTTCTCTCAATAAATTGAGACCAAAACAGGATTATTATGCCTGTTCGGGTCTCTGAAGACCTCAAAACTCAGGAAGCAGAAGTGGTCTCAGCAGGAATTCCTGCTGCACTTATTACTGGAACCATCGATCCTCCTTGATCTGTGGAACTGCGTGACGAAGCTCCTCCGTCCGAAGACTGAAGCTGCAGGTCCTCCTGTACGTCTTGAAGAGCGCGCTGGGGCTCCTCAGCTTCTGTGTCCTGACTCCAATGGAACCCGGCGTCTCCTTTTCCATGCAGATGAACAGCATCAGACGTCCTCTTCATCTCTCAGAATGGTCTGGTGAAGTGAAGTTCAGCCCCCGTCCTTCTGATGACTTTTAAACTGGACCCAGATGATTCCTGGAACTGGTCCGGTGACGTCTGGTATTTCTGCAAACTCCGGTCCCAAACCTATGACTTCTCAAAAACATCATTATGAAATAAATGTGCCGGTTCACCTGTCCCTTCTGGAGTCCATGCGCAGGTGTCGAAAACATCCTTCTCGTGTCAAACTCGTATGAAGAGAACCCTGTTAATTTGTTAATGGACAACACATAAAAATATCGACCCATAGCAAAGCGTTTTATCCAATTTGAATTTAGACTGTGCACAGTTTGTAGCCAATTTCAACTTTTCTTAAATTTCATCCAAAATTATCCGTATAACGAATGAGCAAATTAGACCCAATATCCCGCATATAAAACGCTTCGAATCCATCAATAAATCTACAGTCGCTGTGAAAGAAAAAATTGATTAGGAACAAGTGGTTGTACAAATTTTTCAAACCTAACTTCATTTTGGTCTCTGTGTTCCTTAATTCTCCTTGAAGTAAAATGAATTCCTTGGCAAGTGCATAGATGAAATCGTAATATTAGAGGAAACAACAATAAACGATCCTACTTATTTTGTCGTTTTAAATCATATATTATTCTTATTATCAAATTTTATTTAAATAGTTTATTTCAATTTATCAGGCATGTAGAGATTTTGTATTAACTTTTTATTTTATTACTCTATGACTTCATTTCAGATTATAATTTCATTCCTTAAGTTAACTCTTTTTAGAAGCAGTTCCATAATTGTTCCTTTTAAATATCCAATTTAGACCACTTTAATTTTAATCCTAATTTTTCATTTTAAATCCTCAAAGAATGATCAGCTGGTTTTGCAAGAATATGTTAACCGTGTCATTAAATAAAAATGATTCATCCCAATTAATCAACATTCTAAATCTCCAAATTTCAACCCTTTTAATATTTGATTCATTTTTCTTTTAAGTACTTATTTATCTTATTTAATAATGAATTGTCCTTTTTATTTCTATCAATATATTTTCAATTTACTGGGGACAAGCTTGATACAACTATATTCTGTAAACATTTATTTTTAGACCTTCCTGGTTGACTTATTTAAACCACTTATTTTGAATCATATGAAGTGATATGCAATCATGTAACGATCCCTTTCCCTCTTTTAGGAAACACTGTTTTGTATAAACTATTTGACAGGTAATATTAAGTTTAGTGTATTCCAATCATGCATGTTAATTATTTCCTATTCCCTCTTTATTCTATAACAGAACAAATGTTCTGTCATAGAATACCACAAAAAATGCCATACAAATTAAATAGAGAAATCCGTCACTGCTAACCCATTTCCCATGTTCCCAAGTTCCAGGTGGATGCAAATGTAATATGGTGTCCCAGATTCCGTTACAATCTGCACACTGCCATCAACAAATTCATATTTGAGTCAAAATTTAGAAAGTAAGAAGGAACGTGGTGCTTGTAGCTCATTGTGTACTCAGTCCACCTCAGTATGTTTAAATGCAAATGTCAAATGCAGTCGAACTCCCGATTACACTAAAATACTGCAACTGAGGAATAACCAAATAACATTTAGATCATATACCGCCGTAGGTAAAGCGTGGCACCAAAGTAAGCCAGTTATGGCTAAAAATAGGAAATCTGAATTATTCCCTGTACCACTCTCGTCAGTCTGAAATTAAAAATAAGTTGAGACAAACGAAGTGAATCACTGAGGCAAAAAATGCTTGTTCGAAAATTGCAGTCACAAACACCAGTCTTGCAATCATAAATCTTTTGAGACATCCTGTTTGTTGTCACACCCCTACCATAGCCAAAAGGTCAGAATGTCAAGCGAGAGGAATGTGAGGCAATAAACCCAGTAAATATAGTATTCTCTGTGGCAAATCAAGTCAGCTAAAATAAAAAATAAACATCTCACTCAATACAAGATAAATTTGGAAAAATAGTGAAATTTCACCAACTCTAACTGACAACTGGCAGTGGTTTGCATCTCAGAGGCCAAAACACGCTGAAGGAGGGGTCAGAGGACTAAAGTCACACGCGACAGGTGGAGAATCCAGTACCACCAAGCAACTAGACAAACAGGACATCCACCGAGCTATAGCGTGAACTGTGCAGAGTCCATTTCACTCAGAAACGGTACAGGGTATGCATGTCCCTTTATTGAACTGAGGTCAGCTTTCGATGACAGCAGTGGTCTTGGGGAGGAGACACAGCAAAAGTCACAGAACCACGGAGGATCTCCTCCCATCCTTTTCCATCCCCCCATCAGAATGTCTTTTGATCCATGAAGTGTGACCTCCTGCCGAAGTCAGCCGCAGCATGCTTGAGATAACAGTCAGAGTGTAATCCATCCCTAGGTCCTGTAATGCATCAGCGTGACCCAAGTAACAGGAAATAGCAGGTAAACTCCACCGACCTCAGTTAGTGAAGATGTCGTCACTTCCACTGAACAGTCCACTTCAGAGGCACAGTTTGTCTTTGCAGCGGTGTGGAGAGCCAAGGCATCGGCTTAGAGCAACAGCAGACACCTGAAGCCAGATGCCAAGCGACACCATCATCTCACACCTCCCAGCATGGTTTCAGCCTCAGGAACCTACCCCCAACAGCACTTCAACCTCCAAGAGCAGAACTGCCAGTGTAAAATAAACCAAGTTGACAAAAAATCAACAAAAGGCTATACCAACGTTCCTTACTGCAAAATGTCAAATGAACTGTCAATCCACTATGTCTCATTAAGGTTCCACAGAGCTCTCTGCCATTCCTCTCGCTTCACACCCCAATTTCTGTAAAGAAAAGAAAAAATAGAATTAAAGCAAGACGTTTCACAACCAAATGTGATAGAAGTAATATAATAAGCTCACTTACTGTTTTTCTTTGTTTTGATCTATGCAAAATAGCACCTCGAAAGCATTCACTTCGCTTGTGCCAAAGAAATCAGCAGTGACATAGAAATCTGCTATATTCTAAATGTAGGTGAACATGACATAGATGCTTAACTGTCATCCGGCTTCATTACCTCAATTTGTAGTCCACTTATAAGCAGACATCATATGTCAGTGAAGCAGAAAGGCAAGACAAAATCTCCTTACATAATTAAATCCATAATTCACTATTTTGAATGAAGGTCAAAATTTGTGATTAAGAGATTCACAATCAACTGCCTCCAAATCTTACCAATTTAAGTAAGGCCTATTTTAGCCTTCTCCCCTATCTATATAATAAAAACATAATTTAAAAAAAAAAAAAAAAAAAAGACAATTTATAGGTGGAAAACCAAAAATAGAAGAATTGTGCTCCTCTCAACATGTCCAAATTAGCAACCCATGTGTCACACAGACCAACCATTAATACAATTAAGTTAGTATGTTAGTCAGTAGTTAGTACATTAGAAATAAAACAAACAGAATGCAGGTAAAACCCAAAAACATAAAAACATATGGAATATCTCACAGCAATTAAAAGAGTCTCAATGTACACCTATAGTGTACACCACATTCCCACATGTGCAAGAAAGATTTTCGTTTAACATACAGGTAAAACCTGTTCCAAACATATCCCTCCAGATGTGAAACGAAAACCAAACTTGTTAAAGATTGTAAACAGTCTTTATAACACCTTGTCTGAAAGAAACAAAATTATCAGAAATCAAATTAACATATTTCCACCCAAAATGCATCGTCGTGTGCGTAGAATCACCTAAGAGAAAAAATATGGATTAGTCCATACGTCCCGAGTTATCTATATGAAAAGTAGGAAAGAAAAACGATTAAAGCAGTAAATGATTAGAACCTGTTGGAATTAAAATACCTTATGACAGGAACAACGATTTCCAGAATTATCATGTCAATTTCATATATCATGCAGGTGTGTATCGCAAAGAACCTTATATTTATTATTGTCTGTGTGTCTAACCAAAATCCTAATTAAATGACCAAATTAAAAACTGAAGTCTCCAAACAGGTGCTGGCTGTAATGTCATTATAACATCCTCCCAGACTCACTGCACATTCGTGTCACATATTGTTCCATTCCATAATTTCATATAGGGTCATCCGCAGACAGACTTCGTACATTAACACTGTGTAGCACTCCAATGTGCTGTTTCCCTTGCGTCTGGGGCAGAACTGCGTGCACAGACAGTTCAGCCACAGAAACAGTAAGACTAAAGTGCAAATCGCAATGAAATAGAGTCAATCAGCCAATTATCATTAGTATATCGTAGTAGCCTAATTCCTACCATACCTAAGCATACAGAGAAAGTGTAAAATGTTCGTCAGAGCCGGGGTAATTCAAACAAACAGCCCTGAGACTCACAACCATCTAAATGGTTCGAAACAACAAAAATATAAAAATAAAAAATCAACTGAACAAAAATCCATATACCTGGAGACTGGCCGCTCAGATCTTCACACCATAAACTACACATTCACTGAACTTCAGAATAAAAATGCGCGGCCACAATCCAGGCATACAGTGAAAGTGCGCGTACACATTTATAGCGTCGCAGTCCTGCATTTTCCAACAGAAGCTGCGAATCGTCTGCCGGCACTCTACCGGCTTCCCACACACACACAGCTCAGAACCGGGACACCACACACAGCTTGATACACACGCACTGACACACACACACACACACACACCTCCGCACAATGAAACACACACAATGACACAAACAGCTACACACGGACACACAACATAACACAGAACAGGCGCTTGTGACGCACAAAGACACAAACTAAAAATACAGTGAAACAAAAATCACACACTCACACAGAGAAAACTACACACTACGTCAGGTAACAAAGAGGACAAACAGACAGTATAGAAAGATAGGAGCCGGCTAGTATACAATGCGAACAAACTTCCGCAAACTTATTTAACTATTTCATTTACTTATCACTTCCAGTTTGCTATAAGCTAGGCCAAGCTCAATTGAGAAAACGCAGTTCAATCGACTAGTTCCCCTACACTTTTTGTAGGTAACCAGGAAGGTCGCGCCACCGTAATAAACCCGTCCGAATTTGAATTTTGCCGCAACGGATCCCAGACCCGTCCGGACGCAGTTCCCAGAACTGTTCAGCCAATCGACCTTAAATGGTAAGTCCACTTTTGGAACGAGCAATTTTTCCTCAGTCGATTCAGACTGATTAAAAACACACCAACTATGAAGCCAAATGATCCATGTATTTTGGGCACGGGCAGGTCCCAATGGCACAAATCGAAAACCTAGCATAAAACAGAGTTTGCACCTCTGCCGAGCGTGCTAACGCTCCCCGCTTGCTCCGTGTGTTCAACAATTAACCATTAAATCAAATATGCTCAATTTCGATTGAAGATTTTGTACGCATTGTACACAGAAAATAATTCCGAACATCTGGAACGCCACTCACAAGATGGCGCTTACTACAAACCGAAAGCAAGAAATGAATAAACTCACCACCCGCAGTTACAAACCGCAACGAATCCTCAGCGTCCCCACAGAGTGCTCCAGACTGCAGAACCGGACGAGCCTCCAAATTGTCGAGAAAAGGATTATTAAGTAAACTGTAAAAAACTGCAATTTGAGTTCTTTCCCTTCTTTCTCTGTCCCGGATTCTTGGCCGCAGTCTGAGAACCCTCGCGAGAACAAAAGGAGGCGTATGCAGCGTGTTGGCGTCACAGAAGTTCAGAATTTAATCCAATCAGAAGAAAGTATAACACAAGACAGAGAAATTAAAGGAACACAGTCACACATTAGTCACCTGAGAAAATAAGACAGATAGAGGAAAATACGAAGACGTCGAAGACGTCTTCGGAGAAATAGTCAGCCCATGGTGCTAAAATTGGCCATTTCTGAATTATTTTTTGGTGTAAGCAGATTATATTCGCCGTGGGAGGTTCTTGCTTCAAGCAAGGCGTTCCTTGCTTCGACCAATGAGGAGCCGTCTCCTAGCCCCACTGAAAACGGCACCTCCCCTCACTCTGCTCGAAGATCAAAGAAACGTATTTGGAATTCCCTGCCTCAACTCAAACAAATAAAGGCACCTTTTATGAGCTTTTAAGCAAATACTTTTTCCGAGTAAACTGCAGGTCAATAGTTCACCACGCCAGATGTCCACTTGAGATTCCTTATTTCCTGAGACCAAATGTGGCCCTGTTTTTTAGATGATCTTCACACAGATAAGATTGCTTGCCTCCTGTAGTTTTACGACCTCAGTGACACAAAACTCCTGACTTTAAGTAAACGATGGAGCCAACTCAAACACTAAAAAATGGTTATATAATTGAATTCAACAAAACACTAAACAATGATTATATTTCCTCAACAATAGTTTTAGATGATTTAATTGGACTTATGCAGCAATTCTGTGTTAGTTTCAGACTAAAAGACCAGGTTTCAAAAAGCTTACTGTGTCAGCCGCCTTGCAGGGAGAGCAGATCTGGGATTTGGTCCAGTGAGGTTTTCCAGAGGTGATTTAGTCAGCAGCTCCTTTGAGTTGTGCAGCCTGAGGTTGAGCTCAACAGGAATCCAGCAGGCATTTTATAGGAAGCTGGATCTCCTAACCTCCCTCTGATTCACACTCACATTCAGGACGAATGACGTGATAAACACCAATATTTACCAAGGTGTGTAAAGGTTAAAATTATTTAGAGAAAGTACTTAGGTGGTCCATATGATTAAATGAACAAGATCTAACAGAGTAAGACTTTGAAAAGCTGAGAGGGTTTTTCTTTTAGTAATTTAGTAATTTCAGAATGAAATGTTGGTGGATCTTTTGTCTGATCCTGGATTGTTTTGGGGTTTTATTTTAGTTTCAACATTCAGTTCTCCTGAGTGTCTTTCGTTTAATTATATCATTCTTTTTCTCTTCCGTTAGTTCAATTCTTTCTTAGTGATTCTAGTTTATTATGTTTGTAACTTCAGTTTAATTATATTCCTTATATCTACTCATTCTGTAGTGTTAGACTTATTCTCTCGCCCCCTGTGGCACTTTCTCTCTCTCTCCCCTCACACCTGCAGCCAAGTAGCCAATCAGAACAAGTCCATTTTTTTGCATTTACTCTCCGAGGACTTAAACACTTCTGCTGTCAAATTTCCCTGGATTTATGTTTTTTTGTTCTCCTCTGGCTCCCTGTGCTCCCATTGTTTTGTTTTTGTATGTTCCTATTTTTAATTAAATATTCATAATCAATTCTCTACTTCTGCTGCTTTTTCATTTATTATGACATTATGAGGTAAACTGTTGTTCACCTCATAACCACAGACCAAAACCAAACAACACCAGATTAAAAGCATATTAAATATATAAATATATAAAATAAATATATAAAAACTGCCACAAGGAGAAACAATCAAGACATTAATTCCCCCCTTTTCTCACCTTTAATCCTAACTTCCTTCTGCTTTCATGATCCCATCTATCATGTCTTTTAGTTTGTTGTTGGTTTTAAATGTGTCAGATTAACACAATATTTTTGATTTGATTACATTAATATTTGTGGGAGACAATGTAACAGAAACTGTTTTCTACATTTTAGTTTATTTTCCTAACATTATTCTCTGACATGTAAATAATTGTGTTACTTGATTATCTTTTTTGACTGATTAAATGTATATATTCAAAGTTTCGAGAGGACAGTAATCTTTCCAACCCCTGGATTGACCTCACCTCAATCTTTACTGGGTTGAGGTCATGTTGTTTTAATAATTGCATATGATATTTTTCTTTCAAAGCAGCTTAAAATAGTTTAGTGCCTGGCAAAATATATCTTATAAAACTGTATCACCTCATCTGTGAATGAATGTCTCTCTGTGCAAAATGAAACCATATATTGGAACGAAGGAAGGAGTGAAGGCCAAGACAAACGTGGGATTCCTTGCAGGGAAAATATTCAGCTGATCTTCCAGAAAAGTCACTGAGTAAATATGTACAATAAATAGAAACTCTATTTATTTCAGTTTGGGGAGATGCAGTAAAACGTCATAAAAAATGAAATTAGAAAGTCAGCCTGAAAAAAGTTTATTAAATCGATCTGATTTAACTTTATGACAAGTATGGAAAACATTTGAAAGTAATGGACATGAAGATGAAAAAGGGGGAAAATTTAAAGGGACAGAATGGCATAAAAGTAGAGAAATAAGGATGGAGAGAATATATGACAAAACCCTGGAAATCTGTTTCTATAACTACAAAAACACATAACGACAAACAGTATATGTCTATAAAAGAATAACTACTAAACACCACTGAAAATTACATAGTTCAAGTTAATTCAAGATAAAACATGTCAATCTAAAACCTGGTTTTCCGACTCCCTTCCTGATAAATCTTAGTTAAAGCAGCTTTGATCGTCTTGATCTGTTTCTGTAGCTTTGCTGCTATCAGGCTACTGGAGGACAAAGTAACTACTTTACCTCACACTGCTGCTTTCTTCTTCTACTGCTCTCCAATTTGCAGCATTTGTTCTTTTTTCAACAGGTAACTTATGTTTTCTGTGTTTTTTTCTGCATCTGGTCTGTTTAGCTGTGACACATCAGCTGACATAATTAACATTTTCTTTTTATTAAAATAGATATAAATATAGAAAGTACTTCTACATCAGTTCTTCTTTTTGTGTTTTGTGTCTGTGTGCTGTCTTCTCAAACATCCAGTCGTGGCAGATGGCGACTCGTACTGAACCCGGTTCTGGTTCTGCTGGATATTTCTTCCTGTTACAGGAGAGTTTTCCTTTCCACTGTCACCACTATTGTCGTCCATTAAGAAAAAACGCTGCAAATGAGATTTGATGTAATCTGCTGTGTTTTCTTAAATAGAAAACTCTTTATTTTTAAATTAGTTTTATGTACTGCTTGATAACTGGGATGAATTACTGTTAGGTAGATTTGGGTCAGCTCTCTTACCAAACAGGGAATCTGACAAACACACAATAAATATAACAATGACTAAAAGTGAACAGGTGCTGAATAATTTAAAACCATAAAAACAATAAAATAAAAAAAACACACTGGTTTAAAAACAGTATCATCATTAATCAGGATTATTACTTTAGCCCATTTCAGCAACAAGGAAGTTCAGTGTATTACATCATGAAAACATCATAGAGTCACCAATTATGAAACAAACTGCAAATGTTACATTTTGTCAAATGACTTCATCAAAAATAATTATCTAAAAAGAATAAGAAAAAAAGTATGCTAAGTTGAATGTTGGAAACTTGTGGCAACAGGAACAAAAATGGTTTTGTACTCAAATATATCCAAATGAGAGGAGACTGAACTCAGCTCACAGGATGACACTCGTCTTTTAAGACGAGATCGATAATCTCTGCACTTTAAAGATGGAGGTTCTGGGTTTAGTTTCATTTGACCCGTCAGATACTGGCCCATTTAATGCTGGTTGTTGTTTTTAAAATTCTACTACCGAGCAGAAAGATGAAACCGGTTTAATAAAAGCTTGATAAAATACATTCAAGAGATGATATTTATTTATCATGAGTTGGTTCTATGTAGTCTTATTTTTTCCGGCCTCCTACCAGATCAGACCACTGATGACATGTTTACCTGCAAGGTGAGACAAACTGGGTATTTCCTGCAGAGAAAAACACACAGCTGAGCATCTGAAGAAATCACTGAGTAAATATGTATAAGAGGAAAAAATCTCTATTAATACTGCGGCATGAATGACGACATGTTTATCTGAACACTGTCATTCAACCAGGTGGCGTCTTGAAGACGATGTTTAAAACATTTTCTGCTTCTTTATCAACCTGACAATCATAATTTGTTCAAAGGTTCAAAGGTTGTCTGTATATGGCAGGCCGTTTTAACATAAAATCACCTTTGCCTGACAAGCTTTAATGCCATTATAGATGTTTAAAAATGAGTTTTGACTAAAAAACTTTTTGACTATCCTGAATGATAATTTAAAGGTAATATCTGTGTTTCCGTTCTGAATAGTAAGAAGGATAATTCGATGCATCTTCACCAGATTTGTTAGTTGAAGGGTCACACACCAGTAATTACAATAACGATATATCATATGAATGACAATAATTATTCATATCCAGTTTGGTGTAAATCAGAGCAGGTTTCTGTGATTCAGGCTGCTTTCACACCAGCCCAGTTCAGTTCTTTATAATCCAACTTCAGTTCATTTGCCTTGAAAGTCTGGTTCGTTTGGGTAGATGTGAATGTCTAATCGAACTCTGATGCGAACCAAAGAAGTGAAGTCTGGCCCAGTGTTGTGGTACTCGCAATCGGTCTTGGTCTCGATACCAGTCTTGAGACCATTTCTTGATGGTCTCGGTCTGGTCTCGGACTCGACCGCATTTGGTCCCCTGCCTTGTCTCGGTCTCGGTCGCTGAGGACTCAGTATTTTATTTCAAGACCGGTCGAGACCACAACTGTGAAAATATCACTAAACATGCAGCATAAATTGTCCAGTTTATTTGTTAACATCTTTGTTTTCAGTGGAGGTAAAACGCACCGATAAAAATCCAACCAATAACGTGACTTGCCAATTACGTGTTTATGTTCCTGCCCCCTACCCCCCTCACCTTTCACTGTGTGAGTTTTCCTTTCCACTGTCACCACTATTGTCGTCCATTAAGAAAAAACGATGCAAATGAGATTTGATGTAATCTGCTGTGTTTCCTTAAATAGAAAACTCTTTATTTTTAAATTAGTTTTATGCACTGCTTGATAACTGGGATGAATTACTGTTAGGTAATTCACTGTGTGAAAGGTGAGGGGGGTAGGGGCACAAGTGTGCCCCTACCCACAAGTGTAAGCTGCACAATGTGTTAGAATCATGGCAACAAACCAGCAAAACGCAAATAACTTTTCAGTTTTCGCCCCAAACTAACAGACTGTTTAGTAAAGCTGTTTGATGCAGGTAAAGTTAGCTAAAAGGTGACTAGCTAGCTAATATCAATACATCACCTTAAGCTTATTAACAAGTAGCTTATAGGCTAAGTTGTTCTCTATGTTCAGCTACATAGATTCATTCTTGCTTGTTGCTCCTTGGTCAGTGTTCATAGTTGAGCTTTGCCTCTATTGCTATGTTTAATGGTGCAGACAGTGGTGGTTTCTGACATGAGAAACATGGGTAAACACCCAGGGCGTTATCTTTTTAGGGGTGGCAAGAGATCACCGCGGATCGTAGATGGAAGCAAAGCAGAACAAAGTTTGTTCAATTTAATATTGGTTAAATTTATTAAGTATTTAATATCTATATGTTTTTTATGGCAATATGGATCTTTGAGATCAATTTGAGAAGTAATTTTGATCATATTTCACATTTTATCATATCATGTAGAGCGCGGCGCTGGTCTTGGTCTTGACTCGGTCTCGGACCCTAAAAGTCTTGGTCTTGTCTCGGTCTCGATACACTCTGGTCTTGGTCTTGTCTTGGTTTCGGGTTAGGTGGTCTTGAACACAACACTGGTCTGGCCCGTAACAAACCTCAATCTCGGTTCGGTTGAAGTGAAATCTGGTGCAATTCGAATGCATATGTAAATGCCAACCAAACAGGAGACCTCTTTGAAAGCAGGAAGTGGACAGTGGTGCAGGGCATTCTGGGTAACCAAAACAAACGCGCTAGTCTAACGCTAGCAGGAGAAATGTTTTGGGCTCTTTTCCTAAAAACAAAAGAGAAGTCTTACAAATGCTAAGGTCTGATGCCACTATATATTTTTTATCATTTTGTAAAGAAGAAAATTGTGTTCAGTGTTTAGTTCAGAGGTTTTGTGTTTGTTTTTTCAGTAGTTCTTGGTGCAGCGCCCCCAGAGGCGAGGAGGGGAACAGGTAGCTCAAACGGTTTGGTTTGTTTGACAGAGTTCAGTTTGAAAGTGAAAAATCTGTCATCAGTTTTCGTATATTTTATTGATCATTTTCTGGCTGAGACTTCATTCCAACCTGAAACTGGAGTGAAACTGGATTCATGTTAAGCGAAAAACAAAATTTTAATAAAATCTTAAATTATGAGTCAACAAAGCAAACAGCAAATGTCTGATTCTGCTGATCACAGTAGAAAACTGGTCACATATTTTTCTGTTCAGCCTTAGTCTTCATGATTGTGAGCAGTTCCAGGTTCTTGGTGCTTTCAGTTGTCAGATATCTGAGCAAATATGAAACAAGGTTATTAATAATTGTCTGTCCTATGCAGAATCTCAGTTAGATTAACATAATCATGTTTAACTGAAGAAACTCTTAAAATAATCTATGACTGAGAAACTGAAGATGTCATTAGAACACATCATTAGAGTCTCATCAGCAGCACAGGCGTATTGCTTCTCCAGATATTCTCTGTCAAGCTTCTGTCCCAGAGATTTGTCTCCCAGGCAGGTATCCAGGTGGACAGTGGCTTTGAACCTGGACTGGAGCAGAACCAGAGACAGGGCCAAGGTGATCACAGAGAATGGGACAATCTCTGCTTTTTCTTCTGGGAGGATGAAGGGAATGATGATCCGGTTTCTCCCAATAGGACCGTATTTTTTGGTGAGAGACTCAAAGCTTTTCCAAACACCATCATCTGGTCGTAGAGGACTAACTGAGATGTTTGGGATCATCTGGTCTCCTGCCTGCCTCATTGAGTTCCAGTGGTCTGGTAGTTTCACGGGTCGATGTTTTTCATCAGGAACTGGACGTTCATCCTTCTTGTAGAAGTAGAAAACTCTATGCTGAGGCTTCAGTCGTCCTGTGGCGATGGCATATGCTAAACCTCCAGAGACACAGTTCCAGGGAGCGTAGAGAACCACGTCCCTGATGGAGGCCAGAGGCAGCAGGCAGCTGGCTGGGATCATGAAGTCTCCGATTGATCCATGAGCCACAAAGGTGATGTCCACAGTGTCGCTGTGGTCCTTCTTCTGCTCCTCATCTATGTGTTTTTTAAAGAAATTAAACATGTCCACCAGCTGGTAGAAGGTGGAGGGGTTTTCTTGGAGCCACTTCAGGACAGTTTGATTGGTGCAGTTGTCCTCTGCAAGCTTCATCAGCCTCTTCCACTCATCTGAGCCCTTTGTGCTTTCAAGGATGTGAATATGCTTCCGGAAAGTTGCCCTGCAGAAAAATATAGAATAATTAAAATAAAATACATCTGGTGCTTTCTTGTAAAGTATGACATGTCCTGGTAATCACCCCCTAAACCAGAATCAGAGTGTATTAATAAAATCTATTAACAAATTCTTAATATCAATAAACATGTCTCTGTATTTGGTACGTACTTCTTCAGATTAAATACTGAACATCTTTTCACATTGATCTGTCTCTTCAGGATTTTTTTGTTTTTTGTTCATTTTTTTGCAATCAAAATAACTGAGGTGCTAATTTAGAAATATTTTAAATTAATTTTGTTATATTTGCATTTATGCGGGGTGCTAATTGTGACTCATGACATTAAGCAAGGCTGAGGCAGTAGTAGTAGGAAACAACGCCACCTGCAGGTGATAGTTAGCCTTTACTTCAACCTAAGGTTTATGACCATTTTTGCAGAAAATTAGCAATAAACTCACAATTACGTAATGTGAAAAAGAATGGCGATCAGTTGATTTTACGTGAATTTCCACACAGAACTAAAGGGGCTGACTGATGAAATTTGGCAGTAAAATGATAAAACTGGTTTGATTTAATTGATAAAATATTAAAAAACACAACTGTTATCTTGAAGGTTCTTTGCAGCCCCCTTGTGTCTAGAGGGCCACATAAAAAGGAATGGCAGGACCGATTTGGTCCTCGAGCTCTGAGTTTGACACTTGTGGTCCTCCATACTCCTTGTGCAGTAGTTACACAGCAAACTGGCCAGAGTGAAATATCACTGTTTACCGATTAGAGTACTGTGTTGAGACTTTAGTGTTGTATTTAATATATTCGGTGTAATCACAGATTTGCAGCGAATGCTTTTTACAAGGTGAGGAGACTAATTTCATATACTTTATAAATAAGTGTGATATCAAATATTGCATTATGGATAAGGTATGTCTGTAACCTTTAGTAACCATGGAGACACAGGCATAGGCTGCACTGTCATGTAGCCTAGCATGCATGGAAAAAAACTGGTTAGCGTTCCCTCTTTTGTACCTGTTTAAGGCTTCTTTAGTATAATGAGAAACTCCGTTTATAGTATAGCAACATAAATCATGTTGGGTGACTTCAAGGAAAGTTGGCAATTTGATTAACAAGTCAAAGGAAGGATGTATGGGTCTGTTTCTAAGCTAACTATTTCAAACTTTTGTAAATACCACCGTCTATGATCCCAAACCAGGTGTGTTACGTTCACAGACAAATTAGCTTCCCTCAAACAAGTGGAAGCCATGAATAAACTAGCAAAAACAACTTGGGAAAACAATTTAAGCCACTCTGTTATGTAATCAAATGATCACCACTGAAATTGATCTGGATATAGATCCAGTCTTATCCCTTATTATATGGTAGACTTGCTTCTCATTGTCCTGCTGAGGTTAAGTTCACAAACTGCAACATAAGATGATCAATTTAATAGAAAATGTCTATTTGGTTTTTATGGATTTGCTGCAGTTGTTTCCTTTGATATGTTTGCTTTCTGTAACCGAATAATTTATTTCAACCAACCAAAGTTCTAGATTTCACTTTCACTTTTGCTCAGAATATCAGTAACGTTTTTAGATGTCTTTTAAACTTTTAGAAACTTACAAAATTAACCGCGTTTCCAGCTCCACTAGAGAAATCAGCAGATCCTGGAGTAGATCAGTTTTCAGGTCGTTCATGATTGATGGATGATCAAGATCAAAAACAAAACTCTTAACCTGGAGAAGGAAAACAAAAGCATTTTACAATGAGAAAATTCTGAGCTGCTGAACCAGTTTTTTTTAGTTTTAATCTAAATTTCCACATTTCTGTTAGCTATACTTTCACTAGAAAACAGAAAGTCAATGTTTTCTCTGATGTAATAACCAGATTCTGTTAGTGCAGAATAAGTTTATTGCTAACTATTTAATAATATTTACTAATAATACTGTGAGTTTATTAGAGCTAAGCTGCATTTTCTCTTACCTGCCGCAGACAGTTCAGGTAAAAATGATGAGGGCATTTAACAGGTAAAATCCAGCAGCCTTATTTATAGGCCTTGGATCATATTACATCATGTACACGCCTTATAAAATTCCAGCCATAAAAAAAACAACAACACTGAAAGAGAAACCTGTGATTCCCCTGAGACTCCATCTGTGAATGTCAAGGTTTTTACAGTTTATGGACTTCCATAAACACCAGAGTTCAGCTAAAACTGAGCAGAAAAACCTTCTCGTCCTGCAGCAGGATCTGCTCTGTGATGCTGGCATTGAGTCAAATCTGGTAAATAATCATTAGGTTTGTGTAATGTAGCTTGTATGTCTGGCTTTGTACTCTTCACTCTTCACACTGGAGAAGTTTTATCCAAGATAATCACAATGACATCATTCTACATACCAACAATTGATATGAAAACAAACCTCTGACCTGGTTTGGCTCAGGAATCTCTGCCAAATGTCTTCCTGTAAATCAGCTGATTTATTGTAATTCTGTAACTATGTTTTACATGAAAACAGCAGAAACACAGCAGCTGCTTCACAGGCTCCTGGTAGCCTTTCCTTTAAATGTGCAAATCCTGAACTGATGCATGAATCAGTAAATATAAAGATTATTTAGTTTGAACCAAGAAATACTTTAGACATGAGAGCCACAGAGGAGAAACACATGGACAGAACAACATGTTCTATAAATTTTTAATTTGTAATTCTTCCTGTGACTTATTGTATTGTGACTCATTTCTTATAATGTTACTCATCTCAGTCTCAGATTCTCTTCAGTTTTTATTTCTCCCATTTTACTGTTTCTATAAAACTGATATGTTGCTTTCCTTCAGTAAGAGCTTCAGAGTTTGACGGTCAAAAGAGACAGTCTTTTGACATGGTAGAGTTTTGACATGGTAGAGACATAAAGAGAAAGTTTCACTGTCTCTATGATGTCCTGCTCTTTGGGAAGAGAAAATGCTTCTTAAATCATTCCAATTTCTCCATCAGCCATTGTGGGTGTTAAAAACAAACTAATTTATAAGTAAACTAGCAAAATCGATCATCCAGTTAGAGTCCAGAAAGGGTCTGACATCATCTTCCAGCAGGCGCTGAGGACAATCTGTCAGCTGATTGATTAAAACAAAAGTTGTGCTGCTGTGTTGTGGATTTAATGTTTATTATAAAGTTTATTTGATAGGGACAGACACACATTGACATTGACAAACTGAATAAAACAGCAGTCCCATGTCTGCATCATGTAGTTCTGCTCTCCTGATTCTGAAGTCCCTGCAGATTAGATTGACCCTAGCAACACACAGAGAAGGAAATCTGATTGGATAAAACTTTGCTAATCCACATAGGTACAGGAAGCAGCACAGCCAAGAGATACATTATCAAAACAAAAAAACAATAGAATAATAGATTATTGAAAGTAAATTAAAACATTTATTTGAATCAACATGAGAATCTAGACATGTTATTGATTCTGATTGTGTTCAGTTGAGCTTAGAAAGCCTTGCAGGCGAGACGAGTTCAGGTGAGGTAGTGTTCACTGTTAGGAATACATTTGATGTTTCTTCTTATGTTTATGAAATTAATTTTTAAATATGATGAAGGAGCAGAGGAAACTCTTTAAAAAAATTTTTTTTAGAAAGACTCAAAATAAAAATGTGATGTTAATTATAATTTCATGTTGTCTGCTGCAGTCGATGGTCTCACACTGTGACTCCTGCCACAGTCTCCTACCTGGTCTTCCTGCCTGTGAAACACCTGCAGAACCTTTTTGTTTACTTCTGTTTGTTTACTTCTGAGGCTGTATTTTTTCCAGCCTCTTCCACAGAGGAGACTTCACAGACAGATGGTGTTATCCATCTCCATTAAACTAAGGTTTAATGGAGAAACATATACACAAATATTAAATGATTATGACTCAGCCTGATGTATTTGGATGACGAGCACCAACACAACAGAATATTTCACAGTAGAAATGCAGGAGAAACAAACAGTTTATTGAAAATTACCACAGAAGAATAATAAATGGAGAGGATGGAACGTAGTCACATTTCCTAAACCCTCAGTAGTTTTTGCAATAATAAAAATAATAAAGAGGCTTGTTGTTAACCAGATTCCTGTGACCCCAAGCCGAGTGTTTCCCCTTTCCCTCTGCATCCCAACACCAGAGTGCTAATCTACATTAGCTGCCTTACAATCCTTGACTGTCTATAAAATATCTCTGTAAAGGGAGGAACCACACAAAGTGTCTGCAAGATGTAAGATTTCTAATTTATTGACAGGAATTACAGCATATAAATAGTGGCACAAAGTCCCTCCCTTTCCCAAATGTATGATTGGTTTATAATCTATTAGCAAATCACTAACAGTTGTCTACTAAGATTCAACACAGCATCACATGAGAGTCTGTTGACTTTCTGACATCGGAAACTGGGCTGATGAAAACGGCTTTCTGCAGTATTTCTGCAGCTGTGACATGTGAAAATGTTGGTTTATTGGCTTCAATAAACCAACATGTGAAGCCACTAAACCAACATTTTTAATGCTCCAGTTGTCTTGGTACATACAATGTGATATGAGAACATTTGATGTTATTTTAATACAGACTAAAAACTGTAAAACCCAGAGATCTGGTACCTGAGGGAGGAGCTTAATTTTCATGTAGATATCATAATTTCATTACATTTAGATTGGCAGATCATATTTTTAAGAAAATAAAACTGCTAATAAAACATATTCATAATTTTATCTCCATGCTACACTGAAGATGTTATTAGAACATTTCATTTTAGTCCCATCAACAGCATAGGCGTACTGCTTCTCCAGATATTCTCTGTCAAACTTCTGTCCAGTAGATTGGTCTCTCAGACAGGCATTCAGGTGGACGGTGGCTCTGAACCTGGACTGGAGCAGAACCAGAGACAGGGCCAAGGTGACCACAGAGAACGGGACACTGTCTGATTCTTTTCCTGGGAGGATGAAGGGAATGACGATCCGGTTTCTCCCAATAGGACCGTGTTGTTTGCTGAGAGACTCAAAGTTCTTCCAAACACCATCGTCTGGTCGTAGAGGACTAACTGAGATGTTTGGGATCATCTGGTCTCCTGCCTGCCTCATTGAGTTCCAGCGGTCCGGTAGTTTTGCAGGTTGGTGTTTTTCATCAGGAAGTGAACATCCATCCTTCTTGGTGCAGTAGAAAACTCTGTGTTGAGGCTTCAGTTTTCCTGTGGCGATGGCATACGCCAAACCAGCGGAGACACAGTTCCAGGGAGCGTAGAGAACCACGTCCCTGATGGAGGCCAGAGGCAGCAGGCAGCTGGCTGGGATCATGAAGTCTCTGATACATCCATGAGCCATGAAGGTGATGTCCACAGTGTCGCTGTGGTCCTTCTTCTCCTCCTCATCTATGTGTTTTTTAAAGAAGTTGAACATCTCCACCAGTTTGGTGAAGGAGTTTTCTCTCAGCCACTTCAAAACGACTGGATTCGAACAATTTCTCTCTGCGAGCTTCATCAGTCGGCTATTTTCTTCAGAGCTCTTTGTTCTTGGTGAAAATTGAACATCTCTGTAGATGTTCCGCCTGTAGAAAGAAAATGAACATTTAGTAAGAATATGTTATTGTTACCTCCTTACTGTCACCAGTGGCGCAAAAAGTGGGTATGCAGCGGATGCAACGCATAGGGGCGCAGCACCAGAGGGGGCGCCAAAACCCCGTCTGGTGGGGGCGACGCGCCTATGATGTTTTCCCAAACACGTCAGCGCGCCTTTCGCTCCTTCACCTCGCCCACAGAACGAGGTAAAGGTAGCGAGTTTTAACCTTCTTGTATTGTCGCCTTCATGTATATATCGCCTCGATATATGTTTTCACATCCACCTGAAAAATGTGTAGCTGCGCCACTGACTGTCACTATAAAGCAGCAAGATATATTCCTGTCTTTGCCAGATCTCATTACAGTGGATCCTGGTTCAGTACATGTCGACTTTGAGCTCTGGCTAATTTTTGACTGTTTAATCGTTGTAGGAGACTTTGAATCCATGTAGATTAATCCCCAGCAGAGAGGGGCAAAAATCTCTGTGATATACTTCAAACCTTTCATGTGAGCCAACAGGTTACACTGAAACACATGAAAAAAATATTCTTTGTGAAATTATAAATAAAAACATCAGCAATGCTCTTTGCCACAGTTGATAGATTAACATATTTACAGCCTCTAAACTCCACTCTACCAGTGGCTGCAATTATTTTCCACCTTCTTTACAGAAAAAAATCTAAAAATGAAATTAATCTGCACATTATTGATGCGATGCCCAAACATAATAATGTAGAGAAAATGGCTCTTTCTCCTCCTGCTGTCTTGATTTCCTACTCATAACTTTCCTTAAGAACGTTCTGCCTGTCGTTGAATCTGATCTCATTCAGATAGTAAACTGATTCCTCTCATCAGGTTTTTTCCCTCGGTCTTTAAAAAACAATAGTTATCATAACAATTTGGACAAATCTATAGTCCCCCACTTGCTATAACTACTATAATCTGTGTAGTTGTCTATCATAAGTACACAGATGATACCTCATGATGTCATCAGGTGACTCTGAACCATCCAATCACTGAATAAATAGAGCAAATAAATGTCTGAATGAGCCACAACTTTCTCTAGATGAAGAGAAACAAAACTAAAGTTATTTGGACCTAACAATGAACGATCCAGAGTCAAAGCACAGCTTCAGTTTTTACAGCTAGACATTAGAGATGAACTCTGACTTGAACCTTTAAATCAAGGCTAAAAACCCAAAACCCAATCAAGGCTAAAATTCCAACATTTGTTGATTTTGATGATGATATTTGACAACATAACTGGTTACTGTGTTGTTTTTAACACAATTAAAGTTCCTTGTTGCTGAAATGTGCTACAAATAAATTTGACTTCTTTGTTTTAAGAAGAATTGACCCAGGAGCCACAATTCAAACAAACACATCTCTTATTACCCATAAGAACATTCTGCAGCAGAATTAGATGCTCCTCAGTAATTTCTCATCAAATATTTTCCATCAAGAAACTCACAGTATCACACTCTGTCTCAGCTGTAGAGAAACCAGTTTGTGGAGCAGGTCACTTTCCAGGTCACTCATGGTTGGTGGATCAACAGCAACTAAAAAGTTAACTGTTAACCTGCAGAAGAAAAAGAAAAGCATTTCACAATAAGAAAATACTGAAGTTCTGTTTTTTTAGTTTTAACCTAAATTCCCACATTCCTGTCAGCTGTAAGATTTTCTACTCAATAACAGAAACTCTGTGTGACTGAACAGCTTTGTCTCTAGAATAAGAACCAGATTCTGTTAGTTCAGAATAAATTACTACATCCATCCATCCATTTTCTTACACCCTTGTCCCTTAATGGGGTCAGAAGGTGCTGGTGTATCTCCAGCTGGCGATCTGGGCGAGAGGCGGGTCACCTGGACAGGTCGCCAGTCTGTCGCAGGGCAACACAGAGACACACAGGACAAACAACAATGCACATACACTCGCACCTAGGGACAATTTAGACAGACCAATTAACCTCACAGAAATGTTTTTGGACTGTGGGAGGAAACCTGAGTACCCAGAGAAAGCCCACCATGCACAGGGAGAACATGCAAACTCCATGCAGAAAGACCAGAGCCGGGAATTGAACACAGAACCTTCTTGCTGCAAGGCAACAGCTCTACCAACTGCACCACTGTGCAGACCTAAATTACTACAGTATTGTGAATTTATTAGAGCAAAGCTACAGTTTGTCCTACCTGTTGCAGGTGAAACTGATGCAGTCATCTAACTGGTGAAGAACCAGCAGCCTTATTTATAAACCTTGAATCATATTACGTCATTGGGCGACACGCCTCAACGAGAAACAAACAATAAGCGAGAAAAAACTTCACAGCAAAAATCCCCTGAGACTCCAGTCTGTGAATGTCAAGGTTTTACTGTTTATTAACCTCAGTAAACACCAGAGTCCATCCAACACTGAGCAGAAAAACCTGCTCACCCTACAGCAGGATCTGCTCTGTGATGCTGGCATCTGGTAGAAACTCAGCAAATAGAAATAATCATTAGGTTTGTTTTAGTGTATCTGTTTTATTTCTATCTGTCCTCTTCACATCACACCGAGTTGTAATGGAGTTTTATTCAAAGTAATCACAATAACATCATCTTGCATATCAAGGATTGATATGAAAACACACCCTGACCTGGTTTGGCAGGAATCTACTGGACTTTATAACAGCGTTTGATTCTTCCTGTAAATCAGCTGATTTACTGTAACTCAGCAGCTCTGCACATGTTTTACATAGAAACAGCAGAAACACAGCAGCTGCTTCACAGGCTCCTGGTAGCCTTTCTATGTGCAAACCTGGAACTGATGCATGAATCAGTAAATATAAAGAGCCATAGAGGAGAAACACATGGACAAAACAACATGTTCTGTCAGGTTGTAGATTCTTAATTTGTTATTCTTCCTGTGACTTATTGTATTGTGACTAATTTCTTATAATGTTATTCATCTCAGTCTCAGATTCTCTTCAGTTTTTATTTCTCCCATTTTACTGTTTCTATAAATCTGATGTGTTGCTTTCTTTCATTAAGAGCTTCAGAGTTTGACTCGTCCTCTGTCTCTTTATAATGTCCAGCTCTTTGGGAAGAGAAATTGATTTTTAATCATTCCAATTTCTCCATCAGCCATTGTGGGTGTTAAAAACAAACAAATTTATAAGTAAACTAGCAAAATCGATCATCCAGTTAGAGTCCAGAACAGGTCTGACATCATCTTCCAGCAGGTGTTGAGGACAATCTGTCAGCTGATTGGTTAAAACTCTGGTATATTATGGACTGAACATAGTTCTGCTCTCCTGACTCTGAAGTCCCTGTAGATTAGACTGAAGACATAACGACTGAAACCTGATTGGATGAAACTTTGCTAACCCACACAGGCAGGTGTGAGAAGCAGCACAGTCAAGAGAAATGTTGCAAAAAAAACAGTAGTGTCATACTGGAGGTCAACTTCTTGACCCACATGCAGAAACAAGCACCAAGGATCAGTGAAAGCTGTTTAATAAAAAACAACACAGTTCAGCAGCGTGATTTGGGCTCGGCACGGGAACAGGGATGTCGGGCGGCAGGCAAGCGGGGGGTGGACACTGGGATCTCCTACTGGACCAGCCGGTGTAGGTGGGAGCCAACGGACGGCGTCGGAGGGCAGACAGCTGCGGACCTCAGCTTACTGGGGCAGAATTGAGGTGTCACGTCTCAGGGAGGTTGTCTGGAAACGGAAAAAACAGGTATCACTGGAAAACTTCTCAAGGGAATCACTAAAGCTCTTAGTGGTGGCCTTCAGTACCGTTACTGGTTAACAATCTGGCATCGATGTGCTGGCCGACTCCAGTCTTAAGCCTCCGTGGAGATTAAACAATCTCCAACAGGTGTGAGGATCCAACGTCCCTGGTCACGCCCACCAGCAATCATCCACCAGGCAGCCCCTGGTGGAGGGAACAAGAAACAGCAGGAAACCACCCGGGAACCCAGTATCACCACAAGTAGATTAATGAAAGTAAATTAAAACCATTTATTTTAACAAACATGGGAATGTAGGTTGTAGATATGTTATTGGTTCTGATTGTGTTTAGTTGTGTGGAGAAAGTCTTGAAGGCCCTGAGAGCCCAAAACTGCTGGGAGACGAATTCAGTCTGGGATCCATGACAAGAAATGACTGATGATTGATTTGGTTCTTTTGATTTGGTTCTTTTGATTTTGAACAACTTAAGTTTTGCTTTCAGGAGGAACCAGTCTGTAGGGAATTAATGGTTATTGTGGTCAATAAATTCTCCTTTTGATTACTTTGTTTTCACCGGTTTCCGTGCATCTTATGCAAATCCACTAACCTCTTTAAATATTTATTTTATATTTTTTTTGTAAATAATCTGAATCTTAGTCTAAAGTAAAGTTCTTGAGAAAAAGCTTGTTTGGCTTCTGGTCAACCTGAAAAACTAAGTTATTCATCTCTGAATTTATCCTGCAGCAGCTTAATTTATACTCTGACAGCAACATTTTCAAAAGAAACCAGAATCTGTGCTGCAGTAAATATACGAGTTTACTGTGCAAAGAAAAACTGCAGATTAAATATTTTTCTCTGAAGTTGAATCTGTTCAGTAATCAGTCTAAATAATCTGAAATCACATCACTGGTTTTCAAGATAATTTTAAAGTCAAATTTACATTTTTACAAAGAATTTTTAGTTTATAACATTATGTCTGCTGTTATATAAAGTGATTTAAATCAAATAAATACAATTTATGAATCAATAACTTATCTTCTACACAAACAATACAGCAGTTAGTTATGTAAATAATTATTTTAGTTGATAAAAACGGGAAAATACAACAGAACCTGAACCTGGACCACAGATTCAGGAATCTAAACTGCAGAACATTTCAGTCAAAAACAGGGGAGCAATAATTTTTCTTTCAAGCAAATAAATGTGAGTAGATATATTAGCATTTAGGTTGTAGAATATATTTGAGTTTCATAATCCCTGAGGAGTTTTATCTTCACTGGTTCTTGTTTAGAGATGTTGAAAGACGTCTGGAGCTGAAAGCTCTTGGTCTGTCCAACCTGGAGCTTTTTCTGCCACAAAGCAGCCTGGACTGAGCAGGGACCAGCCACTGCTCAGTCCTTTCCTAATTTTAATGCATTTGATAAACAAATCTCTCTAATACCTTCTCCAGCCCCAGTTTGAACATGGCAGCGTCCCTGATGGGAAATCTGGAACCAAGGCGTAGAGGCTCCCTGTCCCCCCACCCTCCTCTTACACATGTACACTAGAAATCACAGGTAACAGCTGCATCAAACTACTGATCACTTTGTCCTGCTGGAGCCCTGTGGGTCCTCTTTGCTTCAGTGCTTTAAAGCAACAGAAACATCAGCAATAAAAGGAGCTCAGAAACTCACAGCATCTCCTTCTGCCTTTTCATCTCCTGGAAAGCAGAATGTAACATTATCAGCTTGGGATCGGTTGTTACGTAGCTCATAGTTGGCAGAAACTCAGCACCTGAAAGCAGAAAGAAGCTTTTATTTTTTTTTTTCTAAAACATGATTCAGGTGGGATTTTGTCCTAAACTGAATGAGATCCACAGATTTTAGCTGGATCTGCTACGTCCCTGTGTCACCTGGATGACATGGAGGAATCCTGTGGGATAGTTAAAGTAAAGCTTCAGTTAGCTTTACCTGCTGTTGAATGAAGAGCTGTGCTTCATCGGCTCAGGTAAGACCTGAAGCTCTGAGGTTTTATCACTGATCACCTGGTGACGCACCTGTTTGTTTCTATATTTAAACTGTGAAAGAGAAACTGAGTGGAAGTCCCTGGGAAATCCCAAGACAAGGGGAAGGTTTCTCAGTCTAACGTTGGATTACAGTAAACATTATGTAACCTGAGAATAAAAGCCAGGACATTCTGCAGCCGTCATTATTTTACTTAAAATAAAAACACAGCAAACCAGTTAAATTACCTGCTGGGTGTTATGATGTAGTTTTCTTTTAACTTTATGCTTCAGACTGAGGGAGGATCAAGAAAATTAGTTTAAAATCATCATAGAACAATTGTTATCACATACATCAAATTCCTGCAGACCTTTGTCATAATAGCAGATTATTTCTGTAAATCAGCTGATTTATTATCACTGAGCAGCGCAACACATGATTAATGTGTAGAAATAAGGAACTGGAGACAAAATAAAAATTGCTGCTGCACTGTTACGAATACATTTCTGCTGATGTGTCTGAAATTATCAAGCAGCAGAGGAAACAACCTAAAAACTCATTTATAGGAGATAAAACTATTTTTAAAAAGATTCAAAGTAACAATTTAAAGTTAATTATAATTAAATGTTGTCTGGTGCAGTCTATGGTCTCACACTGTGACGACTGCCATCCCCTCCTAACCGGCCTCCCTGCCTGTGTAACACCTACAGATTGTCCAGAACCTACAGATGGTCCAGAACCTTAATTAGCTGCCTTACAATCCTGTTTATAAAATATCTTTGTAGAGAACACACAAAGTCTCTGCAAAATGCAAGATTTGACATTTATTGACAGGAATTACAGAATATAAAGAGTAGCACAAAGTCCCTCCCTTTCCCAAATGTGTGATTGGTTTATAATCTATTAGCAAATCACAAACAATTGTCTAATAAGATTCATCACAGCATCACATGAGAATCTGTTGACTTTCTGACATCAGAGATTGATCTGATCACCTGGGAACCAGAACTGATGCACAGCCTAGAAACAAGTGGCTCAATATCTGGTTACAAATTAAATACTGAAAAAACAGAAACTACTTCTTATTGGTGCCCAACCAAAGATAAAAATAAACCTCCTAGATGGAAAACACAATCCTTCAGATATCTAGGAGTAATACTAACTAACTAACTAACTGGCTGACTGACTGACAATAAAATCATATAAAACTGTCAAGAGGGAAAATTTTGAAAATATTTATGATCATATCAAACTTTAATACCCACTCTAGACAGTATATAAAAAATCCATCTCCATCCATCCATCCATCCATCCATCCTCTTATCTGGGGTCGGGTCTCGGGGGCAGCAGCTTCAGTAGGGAGGCCCAGACTTTCCCTCTCCAGCCACTTCCTCCAGCTCCTCCAGGAACCCCAAGGCATCCCAGGCCAGCAGAGAGACATCGTCCCTCCAGAGTGTCCTGGGTCTTCCCCTCCTCCCGGTGGGACCTGAACTCCTCACCAGGGAGGCGTCCAGGAGGCATCCTGACCAGATGCCCGAGCCTCAACTGGCTCCTCTGGACATGGAGGAGCAGCAGCTCTACTCTGAGTCCCTCCCGGATGACTGAGCTTCTCTCTCTAAGGGACCAGCCACCCTGCGGAGGAAACCCATTTCGGCCGCTTGTATCCGTGATCTCGTTCTTTCGGTCATGACCCAAAGCTCATGACCATAGATGACAATGAGAACGTAGATCGACCGGTAAATCGGGAGCTTTGCTTTTTGACTCAGCTCTCTCTTCACCACGACGGACCGGTACAGCGCCGCGTCACGGCAGACACTGACCCAATCAGCCTGTCGATCTCCAGCTCCCTTCTTAAAAGATAAATGGGAAAAGGAAGCAGGTCTTGTTATAACTGATGAAGAATGGGAACAGATATGTTTATCACAATGGAGGGGCACAAAATGTCGTTACAGAGATAAATAGAGACAGAAGGAAATGACCCTAAAGCCACATAGACTTGAAAACCTGCTAAGCATGGCGGTCAGGGGGTCGGGGGGTGCGATCCGTAGAGAGTCCTACAATTTCGTAATGCGATTCAATCAGGGGTTTTCCCCGACTGGGAACTTAACGCTGAATGATTTCTGAGGGAAATTACCGAGGGGAATCCCAAACAGCTGAAGCGGCGCAACGCTAAGCCTGGCGGCGGGGCTAGCAAAGCATGGTGGGCCGCCATGCTTATAATACACTGGGGGAAACCCTGTGATTATTATATTATTATATGTTGTCTGTGAGGTTTGCCACGAGAAATGTTGATGTCAATATCTGAACATTGAAGAATAAAATAAAAAATAAATTAAAATAACAAAAGAAATAAATATATAACCAGTTTGATTTAAACAGTTTCTCTCTGCAGGTTGTTGCTTCTTTTCTTCGGAGCTCCTGGTTCTTTGGGCGTCTCTGCAGAAAGAAGATGGAGAACATTTAGTAATAATGTGTGTCTATTGCCTCCTTACTGTCACCATAAAGCAGCAAGATGCTCATTGCCAGATTCTAGGACCCTCCTATTCAATATCTATATTCTCCCACTTGCTCAGGTTATAACAAGTAATAACTTTAGTAACCATAACTACACAGATGATAGACAACTCTACGTCATGATGTCACCAGGTGACCCAGAACCGTCCAATCACTGAACAGATGCTTAGAAAAGATAAATGTGTGGATGAACCACAACTTTCTCCAGATGACCAGAAACAAAACTGAAGTCATTATCGTTAGGACCTGTAATAAGGCGGCCGTTTGCAGTTGGATTTTACGGTGAAGAAGATTACAAGAGGCAGATTCAGGTGGAAAACAGCAGTGGATTTATTCCCAGCATCACACACACACACAACAATAATCATAATGCTCCTTTCACAGGTGAAACTGCAGGCTTAAATAGTCTCAGCTGTGTTGGACTCAACCACCTCCAATTCACAGGGGGATCTCCCTTCGCAAATATCCACCTATTTAAATAAACTACATTTTATTAAATATAAACATTAAAATTTACTTTTAATAAATATTTTATATTTTATCTTGCACCAAATGAAAACACCACAAAAACCCATAAACAATTTCCTCCCCCACTTTCCAATGGCCTCCCCCGGATCTACAAATGGTGTCTGGACCCCCGGGGTAATATTTGTCCAAACACCCTGGAGAGGACACAGAAAAGACAGGTGAGTCACTCCATATCAGCACTCCACACTTAACAGATTATGCACACACATTTGCTCAGTTTTACCCATTAGTAGCTCATTGCTCTGAGTAACAATTATCTTCCCTTCACAGGCAACCACCTCACTTGTCAATGAGGAGCAGCTGTGCAGAGCCCAGAACAAAAGGCTACATGCTAATTACTAAAATACTCAATAAATACAATTAAAACTTCTTGTGTGTAAATTGTCATTTATGTGCAAATCTCTGCTTTTAAAGTGCAGTGCTAAACAAAGTGCTTGTTTAATAAAGTGCAAAGTGCTTTTAAAGTGCTACACAGTGACTTAAGTAAAACAGTCCCAGTAATGAAGACCTCTTCATTACAGGACCTAAAGATGAACCATCTAAAATCAAAGCACAGCTTAAGTTATTACAGCTGGAAACTAAAGATGAAGATGAACTCTGACCTCAACCTTTAAATCAAGGTTAAAATCCCCATATGCTACGAAACACCTTGGTTCATAACTGGAACATTGATACTTCAAGGAGTAATCAATATTTGATGACATTTGTAATCATACTGGAATATTTGATGATTGCAATGGATGCAGTCATCCAACATTGCCTTTGATGATTCTGATGAAAGTATGTTTTGATTTTGATGAATATTATTGACAACATAATTGATTACTGTGTTGTTTTTACCATGTAAAGCACTTTGAAGAGCCTTATTACTGAAATGTGCTAGAGATAAACTTGAGTAAATCCAGTACAATAGCACTGCATATAAATGGAGTGATGTTTGCAGCATAACCACAGAAAAACAGGTAAAAACAAACAAAACATTTGAGAAATGTGACCAGTCATCTGCAGCTTATGCAGTTTGTTGCCTATTTCTGGAAACTAAATAACTCAGTGCAATCAATGATGATTATATGATGTCCTGAATTTGAGTTTTAGATCTTTTTTGGTTGGATGCAATTAGTCTGTTGTTTCTTTAAGTGTAAATATGACTGTATGATTGGCCTAAAACTAACTGGATTCACTGTGACTAAATACATGAATTAAACTACATTATTTAGTGTAAGAAATAATTAAACTAGTCATACGTTCCCTTTGCTGTGTAAGACCACTAGATGGCAGTGCAGTCAGAGTATCTAGACACTGAACAGGAAACAGAATAACATGTATATGATATGTAGTTAATGAAATAAAATCAGCTAAGATGGGCCTGAAGCTGGAGTCCAACACATCTACTTCACCAAAGCATCAATGTTATTTTAAAATATTCTCAATACCTAATTTTGTCATGGAACGTGGCTTTGAAAGCTTTGGGCAGCCAGTTTGTGTCATCGGAGGCCAATATCTCCTCAGCTGAGGTCATTCCTGTGAAGTCGATGGTGCAGGCGTACTGCTGCTTCAGAGCTTCTTCATCCAGTTTCATTTCTCCAGATCGTTTCCCCAGACTGGCGATGAGGTGGAGTGTAGCCTGAAACCTGGAGAACATGAGCACCAGCGACAGAGCCAAGGTGACCACAGCAAGAGGGATAGCTTCTTCTTCTTCTTCATCATCTTGATCTGGGAGGTTTAATGGGATGACTATATGGTTTCTTCCAGGGTTGCCATGTCTGCTTTCTAGCACCTCAGATTTCTCCCAGACTCCATCTTTAGGTGGTTTTAAGGTGACCACAGCGAGAGGAATATCTTCATCATTATTATCATCTTCTTCTTCTTCATCTTCTTTTTCTGGGAGGATCAATGGGATGAGGATATGGTTTCTTCCAGGGTTGCCATGTCTGCTTTCTAGCCTCTCAAATCGCTTCCAGACTCCATCCTTAGGCGTTTTCAAAGGAGACACAATGATGTTGGGAATCCTTTGATTTCCAGCTTTCTTCATGGAGTTCCACCCATCAGGGACACATTTGGGTCGATGTCCGTCATCTGGAACCTTGGTGCCACAATCAGGTGAGCAGTGAAACTGTCTGTGGACAGGTTGAATCTTCCCTGTGGCGATACCGTACGCTGCGGTAGCTTCAAGGTAGCAGTTCCAGGGCGAGTACAGGACAACGTCAGAGACGGTGGGCAGAGGCAGCAGGCAGCTGGCTGGCATCATGGAGTCAGTGATCGCTCCATGAGCCACAAGGTGATGTCAACTTCGTTGCTGTGGTTCTTCTCCTCTTCCTCATCAAGGTTTTCCTTCAGGAACTGGAACATGTCCACCAGCTTGGAGAAGATCTCAGACTGTGCATTTTCCCTGAGCCACTTCCTAACGGATTCATCTTTGCAGGTATCCTGTGCAAACCTCAGCAGAGTTTGACAGTCGTCACTGCTCTTGTTTTTGGTTTCAATGGAGCGTTTAACGTTGGCCAACCTCTGGAAGATCGATCTGGGAGAGAAAATGTCAGTCAGATGTTTTAGGACATGAATGACAGTTCTCATAAAGGTTTTGAGAATGTAATTTTTTTAGCAGCAGATTGTGGTAACTATGTATTTCTTGTCCTGTTGTATCGGACCAAAACATTTTACACATTGAATCTTGACATGTTGATATCGAGTCAAGAGCTAAGTGAGTGAATTATGTCCAGTTAACAGGATGAGAATTTTGTACCAATTTCCTCTTTTTGATAATCTTAGTGATGCCATGATTATCAGGATGGCCCCTAGAATATGAGAATCTCCTGCTGTGTGTGTGTTAAGGTCTAGAGACAGGGTGAGTTGGCCATGTGTTGTTTTCCAGGTGGCATATAAATAAAGTATTATAAAACCTTTAGAATGCAAAAATATCAAAAACAATGATTTCTGTATTGGTTTCCTATAACAGTTCCTCATGTCAACATATGCCCAGTTATTTGTTGTCATCCAACAAATTCTTTATTTCCATTATTTAAGTTTACTAGTGAGATATTTCAACATTCAGACTTACTTAATGTTTTTCAGGTCCTTTTCCATCTGGTCAGAAGCTTTCTGCATGTCCTCAGCGTTCTTCCTCAGACTCTTACTGGCTTCAGTCTCACAGTTATTCATATTGTTACAGTTGATCACCAGCTCAGGAACTGAAAATGCCAATCCAACCACTCCTGCTCCAACCTTAGAAAGGCAAAAACAAGCAAAGGAGAATTGAAAAATGTTTATCAAAATACAAAACTAACTTGTAAATTTCAGAGTTTCAAAAGTGGAGTTGTATTTTTACTTTTGGCATCTCAGAAAATTCCAGGTTTTTCTTAGAAATATTTTTAAGTTTCTTGGTGGAAATTTACTTCATTATGGTGTCATACAATAAAACCACAAAACATCTGGATATTTCATATATTTAGTGTAGGCGGGGGGTACATTTTGGTTGAATAATTGTACTGTTTCAAAGTGTTGGTTTTCTTTTATTTTACGATAACAATGGTATTGAGTGATTTTGGTTCCGTTATGTAATTTTATTTCCTATCTTTATGGGGTTTTTTTTACTGTTAAATATGTTCAGGCAGCTGGTCTTGAGTGTTGCACATTTTGACCACCAGAGAGCAGTATTTCAAAGCGATAACTGTTTTCCCAAGACGGGGCAGGAAATGCATCTTGTTTTCTTCTGGTGTTGCTATGCTAAGTGATGAACTTGGAGGTGTTTTATCTGTGGGAGATAGTTTTAGCAGAAAATTGGTAAATATACACATCACTTGTTGAAATATGTCGGTACGTTCCCATTTCTGTAATAAACAGTCAGTATTTTAATAAAATGGTGTATTTCTGAAACGGGTGGTTCGGTGCAGGGCGGCCATTTACTGCATGTGACAATAAGACGTCCGATCATCGGTGCTCCAGCATTAAGAGTGAACTGAGACGTTACTGTCAAATGTAAGTGTTGATAAAATAAGTCATATCACAATTACATTCGTTCTAAATTAGTGTGGTGTAATGCAGATATTATTAGTATTTTGTTTGTGCAGTCAGAGGCCACTGCCGGATTTCTATTTCTTTTCTTTTTTATGTTTTATTTTCTTTTTGTGCATTTTCTCTGTTATTTTGGAGATCTGCCACATTTATTTAGTAGTTACCTATAACATTATATTGTTATAGGTAACTACTATAAAACATATGTTCTGATTGTTGAACAAAAGTAAGAATCAAATGCAGTGCACATTAAGAACCCCAGTTATTGTGACTTGTGACGTTAAGTATTTACGGGGCTACATTAGTAAGCAGTCTGAGCTACTCACCCGTCCGACTGCTTGGCCTGCAGCTTTTGCTCCCATGGACTTTGCCAGTTCTGGAAGTCCTTTTGACACCAAACTATTCCCAGACTTTCTTGCTGCAATCATCGCAAACTTGGAAGCTAACGAAATCCCAAGAAGAGCAAAATCTGCCTCCTTATCACTGATCAGTGTTTTGGAGAAACCAGACATCATGCTCTGCAGACTCATCCTGGTGTTCAACGTCAGTCCCTCTCGTTTGGCCATGGCCCTCATGATCCTTTCTACAACATAATCTTCTGGAGAAAGTTTCTCAAAGGACGAAGCCTCTTTTTCCCTCGGCTCTCCTTCCTCCTTCAGCGTTCTCATCAGTTTCTCAATCTCCTTTTCAAGATTCTCAATCTTCTCACCGATCTGTTTGGCTTCTTCCATGTTTCGGCTCACCATAGTGATGTCCACAACATCTGAGGTCACGTTAGTGGTCAGACCGAGGCCAGAGGCCACGACTCCAGCAGTGAACAGGATTGGGATTGCAGCTCCTCCAGTGACGAGGGCTGATATACCAGAAACTGTCATGGCCGCCGCTCCTCCTACAGACACTGAACTGCCTACAACTTTGCTGATGTTGCAATTTTTCTTGGTTTCCTCCAGCTCACTGGCCAGTTTGTCAAACTTCTCTGCACGTTCTTTCTGCAGCTTCATCCATTTGAAGATTTTATCTATGAGGATGTCGGCTTCATCCATGGTGGGATCCATGTGAACGGATTTTCCTGAAAAAGATTTAAGATTAATGCATATCTCAGTAGGAAATTTGTTTGCAGCAAGCATCAAAAATGCAAAAGATAGAAAACATCCACAAAAGGCATTGCATTCATTCTATTAGAATACTTATTTGTAGAAATAACTCATGCCCTACTGAAGTAACTCATGCCCTACTGCATTAAATTACAATCTGAGCCTGGGAGATTAAGCTTAGCTACGGCAGCCAGAGCTTGACACCTGCAGGACTGCGGCGCTGAGTTGGCGGATTTGGAGGTTTGTTGGCTCTAGTGAGCTTTGCTTGGGGGTGTTATGATGGGGGGGTGGGGGGGTGGGCTTGTGCCGGGGGTCACCAGGCCAGGAATTGAACCTGCGACGGCCATGTTGAGGACAATGCCTCCTTATGTGGGTTGTACTTAACCCCCGCGCCACCATAGCACCCCAATCTCTGGAGGTTGTTGATGGCTGAAGAGCCTTGTAGCCTTCCTGTTGAGGCTTTGGGAAGGTGACCACCAGATGTTGGGTTCTGGTTCTGGGAGAGAAGTGTGGACCTCATGAGACTGAAGAACACTGTTGAGCTCAAAAGACTGAGGCTGGAGGCTTTGAGGGGGAGAATGCTGGTATTGGTTTTGGAAGTCCTTAATCTGATAAGGCTGAAGTGAGCTGTGTGCATTGGGCTTGTTAGCCGAGATGAGGAGGGATGGAGGCTTTTATCAGAACTGGAAAAGCTGGAGGCGTGCTTTTGGTGGTGGCATCTGTATCGGGAGGCAGTAATTACTTGAGGAGGAGAGGGGAAGAAATGCTGAATAAACATGGCATGTGTTATGTCATGTTTATGAAAGTGTCATGTCAGTCTTATTCACCCCCTTTCAAATAAAGTGTTACCGTACTTTCAAATATAGGTCACTACAGTAAAAAAATAACCAAAATGGAAGAAATGCTGTAACTTCTGTATACTAGCCAGTTTAATACTGCACTAGTTAAGAGTTGATTCCTTGCTGCTTTGTTATGACGTGCTGAGCAGCTAATGTTGTACCTGTTGAAGCATGAAAAGTCAATCCAAAAGATCTTCTTGAAGTGCAAATTTGGAATTTATTCCATCCAGATGAACCATTTGTGAACAAATCCAGTTATTCCAAAGTACACGGCAACAGCATTAACAATGACTCTGCCATAGCGGTCAAAAACATGTATGCCCTTCCGGGTTCAACACCTGTCTACTACCTTTCACTCAGTGACGTGCGGTGAGGTTCATTGCCTGTGAGGCACTGACTTATGACTTAGACACCATCCATGTTATTGGACCTAAGGAAATTTCGTGCATGCGTACAACGCTGGTGGGCAAAAAGACTAATCTTTTACATGTCATCAGTCCATATATTAAATGTTTCTTAGCCATTTTATTGCCGGCGTACAGACAGGACGAATATGCTGTCATATAATGGCAGCCAGTGCAGTTAGCGAGAGGTTGCATAATCCCAGATGAGGCTCAGCTCGCTGCTGCCTCACCGGCTTCGCTTTTGAGCGTTTGAATGGGAAAATGCGAAAATCCAGCGATTTTGAAGAAAAACTAATCAGAATGGGTTAAGCTAAGTAAAAATAGATACTTTATAGTACAAAACCACAGGGTGAAAATAGTAATATAAATGATTTTATATTATATATTATTTTTCCATGATGACCTCACTTGCCTCCCCTGACCGCACGTCACTGCTTTCACCCCTTGGCTAAAATACTTGAGGCCACAGCCCCATCTAGTCACCAAAAACTCAAAAATACTAATATTTGGCTCTTATTCTCTGGTTCTGAGAGAACCAGACCAGTCCTCCAAAAAACAGATTTTCTCATCTCGTCAAATCAAGTCAAGCCCCATTTCCGTTTATGGTTAGCCCAAAATGCAGACTGGAGCTAGGAGCATGGATCATGTTGAATATATTGAAAAAAAAAAACATAGGGAACACGGGAAGCCAGAGGAGAACAAATAAAAGCATTGGGAGCGTTACCAGGGAATGGCCTCTAATGGGGTGTAACTGGTGGGAAAAATGGGATACAATGGAAGGAACTAACTTGGAGTGTGAGCAGGAGAAGGGCTTAAATTTTGTGAGGGTGAATAATGGAACAAAAAAACCTGGACTGATTAGCTAGTGGGTTACAGGTGTGAGTGGGGAGAGAAAATGGCACAGGGAGTGAGGGAGAGTACACAACAGTACAGCAAGGAAAATTAATCTAAAGAGTAACATATAACTAGACACAAGGAATACATGAACAAATTAGAATTGTTTTTATTTGGTTTTGTTTGCACAATGAGCCACTGATGATTTTTGTCACGGTACTGGCAAGAAATTAAAACCACTTTCACTCCTGCAACTAGGAAAATTGGTCTAAGAGTAACCCATAGCAAGAAATAAATAAACTAGAATAATTGAGAAAGGACTGAACTAAAATAAAATAGACACAAGTCTGGTGTAATCAAAAGAAGAACGAAGGAACACAGTAATCATAAAACTAGAATGAAATGATCAAAACAACCCAAGATCCTAACACACAGAATCACTAGCTCTCCATTCAGCTCCTCTGGACAATTCAGTTTATGGAGTAGATCACTTTGCAGGTCACTCATGGTTGTTGGATAAACAGAAAATTAAAATCAAATCTCTAAAATAAGAAAATGCTGAAGTTGTTTTTTACTTTTGACCTAAATTCCCACATTTCTGTCAGATGTGTGAATTTCCACTAATCAACAGAAACTCTATGACTGAACAACTTTGTCTGATATGATATCCAGATGGTGTTGGTTCAGAATAAATCTACTGCTAAATATTTAACAATACAGTGAGTTCTTTAGAGCAAAGCTGCAGCTTGTCCTACCTGTTGCAGGTGAAATCGATGCAGTCATCTAACAGGTAAAAAGACCAGCAGTCTTATTTAGAAACCTTTAATCATATTACGTCATGGGTGACACACCTCAGTAAGAAACAAACAGCAAGAAGTGAAAGTGAAAGTTTGGAGCAAAAATCTCCTGGGAGTAAAGTTTAGCAATGTGCAGGTTATATTTATTTACCTTATTTTCAACAAGAAAATCCAGTTAAGATTAGAAATCTCTTTTGCAAAATAATCCTGGCCAAGACTGGCAGCAGCACACAGAGTTCACAACTTATTAAACTTTAAAGTTTAATAATGTTTGGCCAAAACTGAGCAGAAAGACCTGTTCATCCTCATCAGCAGGTCTTTCTGCTCTGTGAGGCTGGCATGGGGTAAAATCTGGTAGAAACTCAGCAAACAGAAATAAATTCTGTTTCAACATCAGATTGGATTTAATCTATTTGTTGTTTTTTTCTTTATGTCCTCTCACGTCACACTGAGTTATTTATTCACTGAAACCAGATTAGAATCACCACACATGCCAACAGGTGATATGGAAACACCTTTGAACTGGTTTGGCTCAATTATCTCTGTCAGACTTTATAACAGCTCATTACAGGTCATTCTTCCTGTAAACCAACAAATTATTGTAACTCCACAGCTCTTCTTGTGTTTTACATGCATTTAAATCCTGCAGTTGCTTCACATGTACCTGGTAGGTTCTACTTTGAAGTAGGGGTGTAGTGATACAGTAATTTCACGATACGATATGTGTCACGATATTTGTTGAGCGATACGATTCGATACGATTCTTACGATTTTTACAATTTTCTGAAAGATTTTAGAAGGACAGAGTGGTTTTAGTGACATTTTGTGTTCCATAGACTTGAATTTAGTTAACTGAAAACTGATTAAAAGTACCAACTACACAATACCTGACTCTGATTGGACAGTCTAACAGTCTGCAGCTGGACAAAATGAATAAAAGATGCAGTGAGAGAATTAGTTTCTGTCATTTAATTCATATGGATTTGACATAAAACTCAAAAGTTTAAACAGTAATCCAGGAGCAGAGTGGGGAGATTATCAGCCTCTGTAGACTCTCAAGATGCAAATGATTGAACTTATGTTTTTTTTTCCTTTGGACACTGTGGCTGCATTTTGGAGTAAAAATGCTGCCAAAAATGCAGTCTTTGGGACTATGGGGAGAAAAGGCTTTTCTAGCTTGGCTCCCTGAGTTAGCCGTGGCTGTAAGCTGTTTACTACTAACTGCTAAAGTAGTGGCTCCACCTGACCCCTTAGTGATCGACTCCCTGCAGCTACGCAGCGCCGCTATTCTCCTGCTTGGATCTCTGAGTATCTCCTCTCAGACCGCCAGGATCTCATCGTTCTCTCAGTCTCTGATACTGTTTGTCTGTTGCTAATAAGAATGATCGATCAGCCATTGTTGTCATGGGAATCCTCACTGCGCCGCGGATTCCGGCTGCAGGTTTTTCCTCTTCGTCTTCCTGCTCAAAACACAGCGCCGCTTCGGACGTTATCAACCCATGTTCATTCCTCAGGTAATCCTTTATATACAGAACGGAAACCGCTAAGCTAAAAACTAATTACGAAGTGGATGCTACCAGTAGAAATTAGCATTAATTTCGCGATCTCACATCTTTTGCAGCTACTATGTTCGCGCCGCGACTCCTTTCTGCTTCTCCGTTCCGCTTATCTTTCACAGTCACTATCGCAACTTTACTTCGTTTCTCAGCAACAAAATACAGCCCATCGTTATTTATTGAAGATTTTACATTTCCAAAAACACAGGAGTCTAATGTTTCGTTTCGTTTTGTACATTTGGAAGCTCATTCCCTCTCACATAACCGGGAAAGCCGGGGAATGGCGGCTCTTTTGACATTTCTCTGACATTCGGAAAAATATGGTTTACTAATTTTAGCATAAGTCCGGTTATACTTGGTCTATTAACACAATTAAAAACTGGTGTGTAGTTTATAATGTGCACTTTAAGCTCAAGTTGAAAGTGAGACTGAGGGAGGCGGAGTCTTGCTGCTACGCCGTAACAAACCAGATGTTAATAAGAGCTATAAGGCTATGGACCCCTATGGTTTAAAAAAATCGATACTCGCGGATGAAAAATCGATACTTTCCGAGTGCAATATCAATATATATTGCCGAATAAATTTTTTTTATACAGCCCTACTTTGAAGGTGCAAACCCTGAACTGATGCATGAATCAGGACTCAATACATTTTACAAAAAAATACATACATTTCAGCTGATCCTAATTATCAAAAAGTACAGTAAGTTCAGTTATAAAAAGTAAAAGGTTTCTATCTAAGAAAAGATGAGAAACATGTACAGTAAAACACATTTTATCAGGTTTTAGAGTTTTAACCTAAACCTAATGTAATGGGTTTCATAGATTGATATATTATTAAAGTTATTTTTAAAACGCGCAATGATAAAGTGTCATTTCAGTGAAGAAAAACAATAAGAAAAAATCATTGACACTAATAAAAACTGCATTTCTGCATATAGAAGTGATGTCTGCATAATCAAAACAAACGTAATCAAATAAAGCCAAATATATGATAAATATAACCAATCATCTGCAGCTTATGCAGTTTGTTGCCTGTTGCTGTAAATTGAAAGACTTACTGCAATCAGCTGAATTTTCTCATTATTTGATGTCCTGAATTTGAGTTGTGAATCTGTTTTGATTGGATTCAGTTAGATTGTTATTTGCTTTTGTAGTGGTATAGAAATATAGTAATTCCACAAATAGTTTCCAGGTGAGGAGTTCCGGTTCTGAAGGTGGGCGTGGTGTATATAAGGGAGCTGAACGCTCATTCAGGGTGTGTCGTCTTTGTTCTCCCACTGTGTGGTTTGGTCCGGTGGATCTGGCAGCGGAAAGTAACAAGTTGCTGGCTGGTGCGTGTTGCGCTGATCTGGTGGTAAAAACGCCTCAGCGCTGCCCTCCTCTTCCTCGGTCTGCGAGTGTGTGTGTGTGTGTGTGTTTGTGAATCGGCAGGTAAGAAATTAACACTCATTTAAGCTCCGGTTTCTTTTAGTTTTAGTGACTAATCTTTTTATAGTCCCCACAGTTGGACCATTGCTGCTCTGTCGACGTACGTTTCTCGGATCTGTGCTGCTTTGCTCTGCTTGGTCTACGTTCATCTCCTGGATTCTTGACGCGACTGTTTTTGAAGTTGGACTGCGGTGGCGTCTCCGCCTTCATTGAAGCGTTTGGGGCAGCGGCGGCCGTCTCATCTCCCGCTGTGGTGTGACAAGAGGGCCACACCGGGTCCTGATGTTTTAATTTGTTTTATCTGATTTTTATTTCTTTTGTTCACAGCCCCTTGTTTTTCTTTATTTAGCTCGGGCTGATATTCATTTTTTATTTTTTTAACTGTTTGGGTTTTTTTGCTTGCAGCTCCCGAGGTCCGGTGGCGGTGTCTGTGTGGTGACGGCGTCTCCCTCGTTTGCTGCTGTGATTCTTGAGTTTGGCTTGTCTCACAGCGTCTGGTGTTGAATGGTTTTTTTTGGTTTGGGTGTTTGGTGGATGTCGTCCCCATAGCGCCCCTTCTGGCCGGTAACCTCAGTTGCTGCAGCTTTTCTAGTTTCTTTTGATTTATTTGGATTGATTTGGTGTCATTTTAAAAATAACTTGTTTTTAAAACGAACATTTTTAAAAGGGAATTTAATAAAACTTATTTTATAATTGTGGACTGTCTCAGATGTTTTAAATCCTCGCATAACCGAAACTGTGCGCCTCAGACGAGAGGTAATATTCTCTGGGTGAAATTCCCAGAGTGGCGTTGTTGAGCAACCTATTGGAACTAAAATCCCACAAAACCTGAACTTCCATCTAGTGTCGCCACACTATAATTAAATGTGACTGATGCTAATTGTATTAATTGCGACTAAATAAATAAAATAAACTGGAGGTAAATTTCCTTTGCAGTCTTAGACCACTAGATGGCAGTGCAGTAAACGTTTATAGAAGCTGAACAGAAAGTGGAATAACATGAATCTAAAAAAAATTCTCATCTTTGTCATGCAATTTTTTTACTTTTAGAAGAACTTAGAATTTTTTTTTTTTTAGAAAAATTCTGAAATTAATCCAAAAATTTCAGTTTTTTTCACACAAATTTTTGGCTTTTTGAGCTCGGTAATGTTCTTTTTTTTTTGCTGAGATTCTTCTTGAAGGTTTTGAGTTTTGTTCTCATTTCTATCCACATTGTCCTAAGACATTGTTGTAAATAATAGATATAAATGCATGTAAAAGTAAGATTGCAGCGTCTCACCTGTTCTGTAGAAATGTGAAAAGACTCCTGTCAAAGCTCAGCTCGGTTTTTATTGAAAGGAAGCTCAGTTTCCTCCTGAGGAGCTGAAATGTGTCTCCAGCTCTGATGGTCTTCAGGTTCTTCAGCAGCTCCTCTCACCGTAAGACAAAGGTCAGGGGTCAGGTATTGATCCTAAATCAGAAGGTGTTCATGTTCTCCATCAGCAATAACATTATAGCCAAACAAACTTGGAATCATGTCAGAAAGGCTTTAAGTAGGACTTGGACCACCTGCTGCAGTTATTTCAGAGTTTAATTTTAAACTGTTTAAATGTCTTTAAAAAAACATTTTTTCATAACTTTGTTCTCAAATTGGACACATGAGCTGACCAGAGACAAGCATTTAGACTGCTATGAAAAACTCTTTCTACATCTTAAACGTTTCTGTATTTTATCTCAGCAGGTTTTCTGCAGGTTTCACCAACTAAAACTTAAAGACTTTTTAAGACCATTATTAATTACATTTAAGACCAAAGACAAAAGAAAATAGCATATTTTATATTGTAGCGGTGCTAATCTTTTTTAAAACAGAATGCACATAACATTGTATGGATTAATAACAGAAGTGAGTCAATGATGAAGGCGGATGTCATCCAGTCAAGCAAACTAGCAAGAGTTTATAAACAGCTAGTTAGTGGTACCTGCACGCAACTAAAACATTTGCTTTACAGAAAAGTCCTGCGAGGAAAATCAACTACATGGAAAATAAGTTACTTGCAGCCCCGTGTTTCACACAGCAGTGCTGCAGACCTTCGGTTTTGGGGGTCGAGGTTGTGCTCACCATGCAGCTGTGTCCTTCAGCAAACGTCACTCCTTTCAGAACTCTGTCCTGAGATCCACTGCTGCTGCCACTCACTGAGTTCTTCCTCATGATGCCTGAGCACAAAGCAGACCCGTTTCAGAAACCGCTAGTCTGTGTGCGCAGTGCAGTGAGCTCATCTACCTGAAGGGGGCGGTATGTCCCGTCTCTGCAGGCTGTTTCTGCGAGGCAGGGTGAAGTTTGCTGGCTTGGAGAGACGGCGGTGGCGGTGTTTCAACATGGCCGCCGGAGGGATTATGCTGGGGGGCGGAGCTTTACCTTTCTGTCGATATAGTTCCTCAATTTCTCGCTTCTGACTCACCTGCAGGCTCTGCACCTGCCCCAGGTGTCTGTGAGGAGGAAAGAGGACAGTTCACAGTAAACAGGCAAGCATTGTGAGATTTGGCGACACCTGCTGGCCAAACTTAAAACGCTGCTCTTTTTATGTCAGTAAGGTGTGATGGATTTGATTTTACAGCCATTTGTAGAGCAAAAGATGATCCCCAGCAAGGGCGAAGGAACGACTCTGTCATTGGGAGGGACGCATATCGGAAACTTGACAGATCAGTATCGGTGGCATGATCCCCAGTAAACGTTTTCCCGTTAGCAAAACAGGCGAAATTGCCAATATTGGTCTGACTTACAGATTAATTTAGAGGATTTAGTAGCGAGCCATCCGCACATGCACCTTTCACTGAGACGCCATAACCGGAAGTCTCAGTTACAATGTTTTTACAAGGAAAACCAAATAATTTTTATCAGACACTATCATTTAAATATTTTTCATCTTATTAGAAATGATGTATCGAAAATGATGGCATCTCTGGGAAATAAATTTAAATAATTTGACCACAGGGACATTTTAAACTATAGTGTGTCCTCTATTTAGCATTACATGTGTTTTCATGCTTGAAGTCAGTTAGCCTATTTAAAAAAAAGTATTTTGTACATTTTTTGAGTTTCTAAAATCAAAGATTTCAACATTTCAGAAATCTCCAAGTTTTTTTCTAGAAAATTTCTAAAAAGTTTTGTATGAAAATTTATCAACTCTTTTCTTTAAACAACAACCATAATACGCCGTTATACTTCCTCCATCATTGTTGCTTGAACCTTTGGATACGGTGGGCAGCAAACACCAGATTTCAAAGGCTGCATTTCTGGGCTGCATGTGGATCGTTGCATCACTGTGATGTAATCGGCCTTCAAAGGATGCAACCCTTGAATTTGGGACACATCTGATGAAAATAATGGATCTAAAACCAGAGTTCATTCCAACACATTGACTGGAAATGCAGGTATTTTAGTATAATACTTATGAATTTGTTAATATGCTTCATGAAGCAATGTCCAGTGCAAGAAGGAGCTCAGTCACATTTGCCTCTCTGGACAGTTTTAATCTCTTCCATCATTATGAAAATCATTGTTAGGAACTCCAGACACACTTCAGCTTATTCAGAAATAAGACATCCAATGAAATCATATCTGATCTATGAAGAACAATCACTCCATCTTGTATTTGGAAACAAGGAACTTGGTTGAGGAAATGTTAGATGAAAATTGTGAAATTTTGTTTGCTCACTTACTGAAACAAAGTAAAAATCTATAAATTTAGGTTTTAAATCTGACATTCAACCTGGAGGAAAAATCATGTATGCCTCTTTATCTTAAATTATTTTGTGGCTTTCAGTTTTCAGATTCATTATAAGATCAATAACAGACAAAAGTCATTCAGACATTTAATACTAGGGCATAGAAATGCAGAGAGATCATCTCCTGAAAGGCTGAATTTTAACAGTTTTTACCCTGTAAGTTGTTCTGCATCAAAGAAAATAGTTGACTGAAGGTTTATCGTCTGTTTCAAACTGCTCACACACTTAAGTCATTATCAAACATAATTTCTCTGCCTGTCTCTTCAGCTTTAGCAGCATCAGGTGAACATATTACATAAGAGATGAAAGGAAATCAATTCCTGTCCTCAGACAACAGAATGGGTACCGTAATCCATCATTCAACATAATTTCCTGTTTTCATCATATTTACCACCTACATGTTACACAGGATGTTCTTCTAAGTTGCAAAGTAGGAATTATTTATAATTCATGACTCCAGTTTCAGTTTCTGTAGAAATAGCAAAGAAATTGAAATCTTACCTACTTAGTTTTACTTTACAGAAACGGTTGTAGGAAAGCTCAGCAAAGTTTTATTTCTTTCAGGAAGCTGAAATTTAGTTTTTTTATACATAGCCACATCCTGCCACTGCAACAGGAAACAGACATCACCTTGGTTCAGAGTGGCAATAATCATTAGGTAACACAGGAAGTTACCAACCTGCAGGAAGAAAGAATCTTAACACAATGCTGATCAGTTTTATTATATTCAACTAAATCATTAAATATTTAGTTTTTTTCTCCTGGATCTGGACATTTGAAAAAACTCTGTTAAATAGCATAAAGTCAGATCAGCTTAATTTTATCCAAACGTTTGTTTAGTTGTTTTTATTCTGCCTTCTTGTTCTTTAGCTACCATCAATATTTGTGACCAAATTCAGAAACGAGATGCCAAAGCTTTGTAGATCCTCCATCAATAACAGGATGCCTTTATTGAAAATAAATACATATACTATTCACATCAAAGAAATTAAATCTTTTCTCCGCAGGGCAACAATACATCCATGCATATTTAAATAAAAATACAACTACTGAACACATGCAAAGTTATATTTAATTGATTCTACATTATGAGACAAACCATTGCAAGATACATTCATAAAAAATTTTGTCATGGCAAAAACAAATAATACAATAAAAGTGAAATCTGTGTTTTTCTTTATTAACAGCTGCGGAAGGCGCTGCACCAAGAACCACTGAAGGAAATGATATGAAAACCTCTGAAGAAGAAACTGAGCACAACTTCCTTCACAGAATGGAAACAAAAATGGAGCAGCGTCAGATTTGAATGGTTGTAGGATTTTTCTTTGTCTTTGGTAAAACACCATGAAGCATTTCTCCTGCTAGCATTAGACTCCATTTTTGTTTTGTTTGTATTTACCCAGAATGCCCTGTGCTATAGTCCACTTCCTGCTTGGAGCGGTCTCCAGTCTGTTTGCTGTTCACTTATGCATTTAACTCATTTTGGTTCACTTCAACTGAAATGAGTCTGAGGTTGGTTGGCGGACCAGCATTCGTTTTTTTGATCCACATTTATTGTGTATTCACATCTCCCCAAACCAACCGATTTTCTAGGAAAACTATCTAGAATTGGATTAAAGCAGACTAAATGGCTGGTGTGAATGAGCCTTAACAGACTAAATACAAAGAAGTAATAATGCTGAATACAGGGGACTAAACAGGTTATAGCATATATGGACATAAACAAAAAAACACTGAAATGATAAAAACAGAAGAAAACCAGGATTGTAACCTGAAGTGGCTGGAGTTACAGATGTTTCTATTATGAAATCAGTTAGGCCTTGACATTAACTACTCATATGTTCCCAGAAGAAAACTCTATCTTTAACACATTGGCTCATGCTCATTTCATGGATTTCTACAATCCTTTGAGCCCTGGTGTTCACTGCCTCTTTTTAACTCCAAGCAGGGACGTTTGCGTTGACAACATGAAGAACGGTTACGACATTTCAGAACCACTATCAGCACCAAAACAAACAAAATAATCAGAACAGAAATAACAGTTATGATTATGATGACCTGCTGTTTGGACACTATAGGGCTGTTTGGGGCTGGAGTTGGGGTTGGTGTCAGTATGGGATCAGGCTTTGTTATGATCATCTGCTTTTCACATGTGTCTCCATAGTAACCATCTGGACAATCACAAAACCACTCGTTGGACCTTAGCAGCCTCTTGCATATTCCATTGTTCTGACATTGATTGTTGACACAGACAGGTAAGAGTCTGGAGTAATGAACAGAAACCCAACTGTAAGATCTACCCCAGATACATTTCACTCGATGAAAATGTGTTGGAACCTCTACAAACTGGTTTCTATAGGCCACTTGTGTCACTTTGGCATATTTTTTCAAAGGAATAGTAATTTCCTCATCATGATAATTTGGAAACCATGTATGACTGCATCTTTGTGCACTCATAAAGAATTTTGAAATTGTCTCAGGTTCACACTTCTTGTTTTCAAAACACTCTCTGGCTGTATCCTTCACCTCTTCAACAAGTGTCATGTCTGCCTTTACAGTGTAATCTACTGCAACTACCAGGTTGCCAGCAGTGAAGGTAAACTCAGCATTAAGCATGATATTTTTGTTCTGACTTTTATCAAACACCATCACCACCCAATTGTACCAGCTGTACTTTTTGTCCAAAGCTTCTTTCACCTGAAGAGCGAGGGATTTTTGGTCAGAACCTTGATCTTTGGTGATCTCCACCATGTCTTTCTTTAAGTATTGCTTATAGTTGGCGAGGCAGAACTCCACAGCCGATAACTGAGCTTCAGAGACCTTCTTAAACATCTGGCCAGGTTCAGCTGCTTTGCTTTTGACACCAGTCAGTTTCCAGTAGAACTGGTTGAGCACCATCCCTTTCCAAAACAAGCTGCTCAAGTACAGGTTGTATTTGCTGATCATATAAACGTCACATTTAAACTTCTTCTTCAGCAGACTGTTGAGGTTTTCACTCAGAGACGTACTGTTCACTATCAGGTAGCGATAAAGATTGGACACACTGGACTCAGCTCCTGAACTTTCACAGTAGCGGATGAATATTTTAATTTTCTTAGATGTTTCTTCAGGACTTTGAGATTCTGTTCTATGCAGAAACTCACTAAACTTCTGCCAGGTGTTGAGGATAGTATGTTCGTCTCTGGAATAGACGCTGACGTAACTGAACCATTCTACATCTGTTGCCAGGTTGGAGATCTTAATGCACAAAGAGTCCAGTTTCTGGTTTACCTAAGCAAAACCTTTCTTTACCTCATTCAGCACCGGGTCTTCCTGAGGGATAAAGGCCAGGACCATATTGATGACAGAGAAGACCACAGCTCCAACTCCGGGTGCGAAACTAGCAAAGCTGGAGATGCCTTTCATTACAGCCGACAGCTTCTTGGAGTCTATGCTTCCCATGGCATCTTTGAAAAGAGACAGAGACTCTTTTGCAACTGTTAGGGTCTTCTCTGTTTTCTCGCTGGTTTTATAAGTCAGCTCTCTCCTGAGAGCTAAGGCTGAAGGATCTGACCACACAGATGAAGTCGCCCAGTGAAGAAGAATGAATGAAGCCAACAGCATCGAAGCTGACTTGTTTGGAGCCATTGCTGAAAAACATCAGACACAAGGAATCAGTACCTTTGTATAAAAACACTGCTGATGAAAATATTTATCTCTTTCTCCCAAAACGTATTTCATTTAAAGCAGGAAACCCATCACTATTGCTTAACCTGTGTTGTTTTCATTAATGATGACAATAACCAACATATTTCATTAGTGGACTAAAACTAGACTGGAACAGTTCTGTAGAAATTATGAATTAAAACTGACATAGTTAGCAGAATAAGTTTAGATAATTTCATTAGCCTAATGCAGCATGTCTGTGTTAGTTTCAGACTAAAAGACCATGTTTCAAAAAGCTTACCTTGTCAGCCACCTTGCAGGGAGAACAGATCTGGGATTTGGTCCAGTGAGTTTTTTCAGAGGCGATTTGGTCAGCAGCTCCTTTGAGTTGTGCAGCCTGAGGTTGAGCTCAACAGGAATCCAGCAGGCATTTTATAGGAAGCTGGATCTCCTGACATCCCTCTGATTCACACTCACATTCAGGACGAATGACGTGATAAACACCAATATTTACCAAGGTGTGTAAAGGTTAAAATTATTTAGAGAAAGTACTTAGGTGGTCCATATGAACAAGATCTAACAGAGTAAAACTTTGAAAAGCTGAGAGGGTTTTTCTTTTAGTAATTTCAGAATTAAATGTTGGTGGTTCTTTTGTCTGGTCCTGGATTGTTTTGGGGTTTTATTTTAGTTTCAACTTTCGGTGCTCCTGAGTGTCTTTCTTTTAATTTTATTATTCTTTTTCTGTTTTACGTTAGTTCAATTGTTTCTTAGTGATTCTAGTTTATTATGTTTGTAACTTTAGTTTAAGTACATTCCTTATATCTACTCATTCTGTAGTGTTAGACTTATTCTCTCGCCCCCTGTGGCACTTTCTCTCTCTCTCTCCCCTCACACCTGCAGCCAAGTAGCCAATCAGAACAAGTCCATTTTTTTGCATTTACTCTCCGAGGACTTAAACACTTCTGCTGTCAAATTTCCCTGGATTTATGTTTTTTGTTCTCCTCTGGCTCCCTGTGCTCCCATTGTTTTGTTTTTGCATGTTCCTATTTTTCCTTAAGTATTCATAATCAATTCTCTACTTCTGCTGCTTTTCATTTATTATGACATTATGAGGTAAACTGTTGTTCACCTCATAAAAAATACCAAAACCAAACAACACCAGATTAAAATCATATTAAATATATAAATATATAAAATAAATATATAAAAACTGCCAAAAGGAGAAACAATCAAGACATTAATTCCCCCCTTTTCTCACCTTTAGTCCTAACTTCCTTCTGCTTTCATGATCCCATCTATAATGTCTTAGTTTTGTTGTTGGTTTTAAATGTGTCAGATTAACACAATATTTTTGATTTGATTACATTAATTTTTGTGTGAGACAAGGTAACAGAAACTGTTTTCTACATTTTAGTTTATTTTCCTAACATTATTCTCTGACATGTAAAGAATAGTGTTACTTGGTTATCTTTTTTGACTGATTAAATGTGAATATATACTTTGTATATATTCAAAGTGTCAGGAGGACAATAATCACTCCAACCCCTAGATTGACATCAACTGGGTTGAGGTTATGTTGTTTTAATAATTGCATATTTTTCTTTCAAAGCAGCTTAAGATAGTTTAGTTTCTGGCAAAATATATCTTATAAAACTGTATCACCTCATCCGACGTGTGAATGAATGTCTCTCTGTGCAAAATGAAACCAGATTTAGGAACGAAGGAAGGAGTGAAGGCCAAGACAAACGTGGGATTCCTTGCAGGGAAAATATTCAGCTGATCTTCCAGAGACGTCACTGAGTAAATATGTACAATACATAGAAACTCTATTCATATATTCATATATCAGTTTGGGGAGATGCAGTAAAACTTCCCAAAAAATGAAATTAGAAATACAGTCTGAAAAATGTATATTAAATCGATCTGATTTAACTTTATGACAAGTATAGAAAACATTTGAAAGTAATGGACATGAAGATGAAAAAGGGGGAAATTTAAAGGGACAGAATGACATAAAAGTAAAGGAGAAATAAGGATAGAGAAAATATATGACAAAACCCTAGAAATCTGTTTCTATAACTAGAGAAACACAACATAGGGACAAAATAAGAATAATAACTAAAACATCACTGACAATTATATGATTCAAGTTGATTCAAGATTGTTACGGCCAGTGGCCTTTTCTGTGTGTGTTTGTTTTTTTGCAGTGGCTAATCAGACTGACTTCACCTGGAAGTGGGTGCTGCCCTGTTGTCCTGTGCCACACCCTGAGGCCTCCCATGATTGGGTCATCAATTGCCGGCTCCACCAATCACTGTTTAGGCCTCCCTTTAAAAACCAAGGACTTCCTGGGAGAAGGTGTGGCTGTTTCTTTGTTCAGACAGCTTGTTGTTTTGTTGGGTGTTTGTTTTGACTGCTGTAAACTTGTTTTGTTAGCTCTGATAGCTTTTGTTAGCTCTGATAGCTGGTGTAACTTGCTTTGTCCCTGTGGGGGATCTTTGTATCTCGGCGAGAGGTTTGTAGTTTGTTTTGTTTGTCCTGGACTTGAGGTCCATTTTTTTTTTGTTTGGTGAAGATCTTTGATTCACAACTCTGATTGTTTTGTGGATTTTGTTTTATTTAGTACATTTTTGTTGTAAGTCCCTACATTTTGATTATTGTTAATTTTTACCTTTTTATTTTTGTCAAACCTCTAAATTGTTAAACCTTACCAGGTTTCTTTAATGTTACTTCCCTTTCCCCTGGAAACCCTTTCCCGGGTTGTAACAAAGATAAAACATGTGAATCTAAAACTGTTAGAGATTTTTTTTGGTATTATCATTTTGTTATTACTTTATATTCAGTCGAATGTTAATCAACAATAGTTAATATAAATTGTGATTTTCAGTTTAAAGTGTTCTCTTACTTCTGTGTCTCTGAACTGACTTGAAGGCCACGTCTGCCTGTAAATCTTTATGTGAAACAGTTAACTGTCTGTTTCCCAGACCTTAAATTACGCTTCCACAGGTGTCTTATCAACTGGATACTCCCTACTTTAGAAACTGCCTGTGTGCAGTGATAAATATTGTCTGTGCTGTCCTCCGTCCCCCATCCTCCCTGTTTTTGCTTGATAATAAGAGACGAGCTGTAACCAAAGGTTTTTTAGAACGCTCGGTGAACGGCTTGTAGAAGCCGTTTGTTGAGTCTTCTCCTTTTGCAAAAGCTTTGTCATAATTATTCACATGCGTTGTCTGTGGTTCTCTTTAATGAAGGTTCAAGAAAATACCCATCAAAAACCCAGTCTAGTTTTCCGACTTCGTTCCTGATAAATCTTAGTTAGAGCAGCATTGATTGTCTTGATCTGTTTCTGTAGCTTTGCTGCTATCAGGCTACTGGAGGACAAAGTAACTAATTTTTCTCACACTGCTGCTTTCTTCTTCTACTGCTCTCCAATTTGCAGCATTTGTTCTTATTTCAACAGGTAACTTTTGTTTTCTCAGTTTTTTTCTGCATCTGGTCTGTTTAGCTGTGATACATCAGCTGACATAATTAACTTTTACATTTTATCAAAATAGAAAGCACTCCTACATCAGTTCTTTTTGTGTTTTGTGTCTGTGTGCCGTCTTCTCAAACATCCATCCAGTGGTGGCAGATAGCGACTCGCACTGAACCCGGTTCTGGTTCTGCTAGACGTTTCTTCCTGTTACAGGAGAGTTTTCCTTTCCACTCTCGCCACATTGTCATCCAGGAAGAGTGAAGGCTACAAATGAATGACTTGATGCAATCTGTTGTGTATCCTTAAATAGAAAACTCTATTTTTTTTAAAAACTAGTTTTAGTAATGAACTGAACTTAATGCACTGTTTGATAACTGGGATGAATTACTGCTAGATAGATTTGGGTCAGCTCTCTTGCCAAACAGGGAATTTGACAAACACACAATAAATATAACATGATTAAAAGTGAATAGGTGCTGAATAATTTAAAATATATAAACCATAAAAAGAATAAAATAAAAAAAAAAACAGACTGGTTTAAAAACTGTATCATCATTTATCAGGATTATTACTTTAGCCCATTTCAGCAACAAGCAGTTCAGTGTTTTGCGTCATAAAAACATGATAGTCACCAACCAGGTGCCATCCTAAAGAGGATGTTTAAAACATTACTTGCTTCTTTATCAACCTGACAATCATCATTTGTTCAAAGGTTGTCTGTATATGACAGGCCGTTTTAACATAAAATCACCTTTGTCTGACATTGCAGATGTTTAAAAATGAGTTTTGACTAAAAAATTTTTTTGACTATCCTGAATGATAATTCAAAGGTAATATTTGTGTTCACGTTCTGAATAGTAAGAAAGATAATTCTGAATAGTAAGAAGGATAATTCAATGTATCTTCACCGGATTTGTTAGTTGAAGGTGTCACACACCAGTAATTACAATAACAACATATGAATGACAGTAATTATTCATATCCAGTTTGGTGTAAATCAGAGCAGGTTACTGTGATTCAGGTTGCTTTCACATCTGCCCATTCCAGTCCTTTATAATCCAACTTCAGTTCATTTGCCTTGAAAGTCCGGTTCGTTTGGGGAAGTGTGAATGTCTAATTGAACTCTGAAGTCTGGTCCGCTTGGTCTCAGTTTGGTTGAAGTGAAATCTGGTGCAGTTCGAATGCATAGGTGAATACCAACCAAACAGGAGACCTCTTTGAAAGCAGGAAGTGGACTATGGCGCAGGGCATTCTGGGTAACCAAAACAAACGTGCTAGTCTAACGCTAGCGGGAGAAATGTTTTGGGATCTTTTCCTAAAAACAAAAGAGAAGTCCTACAAATGCTAAGGTCTGATGCCACTATATATTTTTTATCATTTTGTAAAGAAGAAAGTTGTGTTCAGTGTTTAGTTCAGAGATTTTTTTTGTGTTTGTTTCTTCAGTAGTTCTTGGTGCAGCGCCCCAGAGGCGAGGAGGGGAACAGGTAGCTCAAACGGTTTGGTTTGTTTGACAGAGTTCAGTTTGTAAGCAAAAAATCTGTCATCAGTTTTAGTATATTTAATTGATCATTTTCTGGCTGAGACTTCATTCCAACCTGAAACTGGAGTGAAACTGGATTTATGTTCTGCGAAAAACAAAATCTTAATAAAATCTTAAATTATGAATCAATAAAGCAAACAGCAAATGTCTGATTGTGCTGATCACAGCAGAAAACTGATCAGATTTTTCTGTTCAGCCTTAGTCTTCATGGTCGTGAGCAGTTCCGGGTTCTTGGTGCTTTCAGTTGTCAGACGTCTGAGCAAACATGAAACCAGGTTATTAATAACTGACTTTCCTATGCAGAATCTCAGTTGGATCAACATAAACATGTTTAACTGAAGAAACTCTTAAAATAATCTATGACTGAGAAACTGAAGATGTCATTAGAACACAACATTAGAGTCTCATCAGCAGTGTAGGCGTATTGCTTCTCCAGATATTCTCTGTCAAGCTTCTGTCCCAGAGATTTGTCTCCCAGGCAGGTATCCAGGTGGACTGTGGCTTTGAACCTGGACTTCAGCAGAACCAGAGACAGGGCCAAGGTGACCACAGAGAATGGGACAATCTCTGCTTTTTCTTCTGGGAGGATGAAGGGAATGATGATCCGGTTTCTCCCAATAGGACCGTATATTTTAGTGAAAGACTTGAGGCTTTCCCAGATTCCATCATCTGGTCGTAGAGGACTAACTGAGATGTTTGGGATCATCTGGTCTCCTGCCTGCCTCATTGAGTTCCAGCGGTCTGGTAGCTTCACGGATTGGTGCATTTTCTCAGGAACTGGACGTCCATCCTTCTTGGTGCAGTAGAAAACTCTGTGCTGAGGCTTCAGTCTTCCTGTAGCAATAGCGTATGTCATCGCTGCACCTCCAGAGACACAGTTCCAGGGAGAATACAGAACCACGTCCCTGATGGAGGCCAGAGGCAGCAGGCAGCTGGCTGGGATCATGAAGTCTCCGATTGATCCATGAGCCACAAAGGTGATGTCCACAGTATCACTGTGATTCTTCTTCTGCTCCTCATCTATGTGTTTTTTAAAGAAATTAAACATGTCCACCAGCTGGTAGAAGGTGGAGGATTTTTCTTTGAGCCACTTCAGGACAGTTTGATTGGTGCAGTTGTCCTCTGCAAGCTTCATCAGCCTCTTCCACTCATCTGAGTCCTTTGTGCTTTCAACAAGATGAATACGTTTCAGTAGTGATGTCCTGCAGAACAAAACATGAGAATTAAAATAAATCTGGTGTATTGTTGTAAACAATGACCTGTTTCTGGTAGTCACTCCTTAAACCTCATAAATAGTTGTTTCTCCCTCAACAGCTGCTGTGTTCTTAATAACTTGCAACAATAAGATGATCAATTTAGTAGAAAATATCTTAACAAAATTTTTAACAAACAAATGTCATATTTGATGGGTTTGCTTCAGTTTTTTAAAGTTTTCATTAAGTAATTGTAACCCAGATTAACATAGCCCTCACCTTTTCAGCTTTTCATAAAAATAGCTAGAAAATAGATAAATAGGACTTAAATAAATAAATAGAGAATAAATAGGTCTTAAAACAGTTAAAAATATAAAAAGTAATAATTACAGACATAAGTGTTGTTTTTCATGTTACGATATTTTATTTGGTTAAAAATCTGCATAAAACAATTTTATTTTGTCAGCAGCTAAAACGGTCAAGTGTGAGATGAATCTCTTATTCAATAGATAAAACAAAGACTTTATTTTTTACTAGGAAGAAAGTGTCTAATGATTGAAAATTTTATTTGTATAAGCTTGATTTAGAAAGGATAAAGGAATTTAAGGTTTTGGGTTTGTGGATGGATGAGAAACGTACTTGGAATATTCATATTCAAAAAGTAGTGGATAAGTGTAAGAAAGTTTTAAATGTAATGAGCTGTTTGGTAGGGAGAGAGTTGGGCGCTGAGAGGAAAGCGTTGAAAACAATATATACGGTTTAATAAGGTCTGTATTAGATTATGGCAGCCCAGCCTTTGGATCAGCATCAGAAACACTTCTTAAAAAATTAGATATTATTCAGTATCAAGCCTTGAGGTTGTGTACAGGAGCTGTTGGAACAACTTCAATTTCAGCTTTGTTAGTGGAAATACCACTTTATCTCAGAATATTACAGTAAAGGTGATCTTATTGGTGTTATTTAAAGGGTCATTATGAAAACCATCCATGTCAAGAAATTTTAAAACCTAGTTGGGGAAATGGGAAAAAGACTTTAAAGTCCTTTGGTTGGGAGATAGAAAGCGATGTGAAAGATTTTGATTTATCGTCTGAGTCAAACAGTTCCTTTATCACTGGTCCATCCATTTCTATTTCATAAAATCTTTGTGGACTTATTATTGGAGAAGAGGAAAAAAGGAAATTTTTCAGAATCACACTCAGTGCGATCATATATAGATAATAAATATTATGGTTATTTTCAAGTGTATACAGATGCTTCTAAGAGTTTAAGTAGCAACAATGGAGTGTTGTTTATCGTTCCAGGATTTAATATTAAAAAATGTAAGAGAATTTTTGATGGTGTCTCAGTGTTTACAGGGGAAATGATGGGAATTATTTTGGCTTTAGGTTGGATTGTAGAGGTTCGACCTTTGAGAAGTTTAATTTGTTCTGATTCAAGTTCATCATTATACTCAATTAAAAATAATCAGTCTAATAGTAGAACAGACCCTTTATTGGAGATTCAGTTATTACTTAATAGAATTCAGGCCGTGGGTTTAATAGTCATTTTTGGATGGGTTCCGTCTCATGTAGGAATAAAAAGAAATGAGTTGGCAGATAAATATGCAAAACAAGCTTAAAAAAACAGTTATAGTGAGATACTTATTCGAATTAGTAAAGAGGAAATAAAATCTATTATGAAACAAAAGGTTAAGGAAAGATGGCAGAAGCAGTGGGAAGAAGAGAGAACTGGTAGATGGCTTTATAGCATTCAAAGAAAAGTTGGTGCAATGAGGGGAACAGGAATAAATAGAAAAGAGGAAACCATTATATCCAGATTATGTTTTGGTCATACAAGTTTAACAAAACAATGTGTTTAGTTGTTTTGTTGTATACCATTTAAAATGGGGAAACATCCAACAGGTAAATGTGATTTTTGTTTTCAAGAAGAGACAAGTAAAACATGTTTTGTTGTTCTGTTCTAAGTACTCTGATGAAAGAAGGAAGTTAGAATGTAAACGTCTAAAGAATAAATTACAGTTAAAAATCCAAGATGTTTTGGGGTATTCTTCTACTTCTGAATATTTATGTTATTTAATAAACTTAATCTTAAGAAAACTAAACTGATAGAAAGGATATAAGAGTTTTTTTTTCTTTTGGGGGGGAGATTATATAAGTTGCGTTCTGATCTGATCCACACTCCATACCAGTAGGTGGCGGTAAGTTGCTTGCCAACCGCCATTAAACAAAAATAATAATAATAATAATAATAATAATAATAATAATAATAATAATAATAATAATAATAATAATAATAATGAATCGGCGCCAGAAGAAAAAGAGAGAGAGCGAAGAAGAAGCAAAGAACAAAGAAGCTAAGATTATTGGGCTGCAAATGAGAGAAAGATAAGAGAAATTGACGGTTAAAAACATTTTTTTTCCATTTTTGAAGAAGGAGTGTTCTGCATTTTTCAACCTGACTGTGTTCGGAATTGTGTTATATGTTACAGAACTGGACTTGGCCTTTTTAAGGTTCTGCTGGAAATTGGACCGGGAAATTCCGAGTCGATTGCTGAGTTGGATTCCGCTAGTGAGAAACAAGATGGCGAGCCGTAACCCAGGAGCCCTGTGACCGTCTATCAGGAGCTACGCCCTCTGCTGGACATTGCAAATCACCTGCCCATGTTTCCTGCTGAAATAGCAGTGGATTCAGAGAAACGGGATTAACCCTTCAGGATCACCAGAGAGAAAAAACATCGATTTGAAGCACAAATTATTCGGTCTTTTGCTGGATTGTTTCTGTTGTGTTTATTGTTTTTCTTTTCAAACCATATTCAACATCCATTGTTACAGTGTGTGGAATGTGAAATTGTTGGGTTTAAATAAGAAATAAGAAATGGTTAAAACAGGAAATTAAAAAACTTCAACTTCTTAAAAATAATACTAAATAACTAAAATAGATTTAAAAAGAATGAAAACGAACTGTAAATTAAATAGATTAACAGTATCAACTTCAATTTAAATAGAACTATAACCTAGGTTTAAATACATAGTATACTTCAATACCTAGCATTAGGTTTAAATAAAAAAAAGATTAAATTATTCTGAAAGAAACAGCAAAACTATTTTGTATTGAATTTGTGTCATTGTATGTCAACTGTTTGTATGATTGTTTATTTTCTTTTCTACAAAATAATAAGCTGGCAGTTTAAACTTATTTTCTGATCTGTGGTCATTGATGCACTTATACTTCTCCCTACTCCGGTAGCCGAACTTAGCACTGGTCCTATTGTGAGTTCTAGTCCTGTAATCACATTGTAAGTGTTACATAACCTTGACTTTACTTAAGTAAGACTTACTGAGCAAAAGTGAAAGTAAAAACAGAACTAGAAATTACTTTCACTTTTGCTCAGAATATCAGCAACAGGTTTAAATGGCTAAGAGCATTTCTTTCTTGCATGTTTGATGTTAAACTTCTAGAAACTCACAGAATCACATATTTTTCCAGCTCCTCTAGAGAAGTCAACAATTCTTGGAGTAGATCAGTTGTTTGGTCGCTCATGGTTGTCATCTCATCTGGAACTAAAAACAAAATGTTTAACCTAAAAACAAAATCAGTTTACAATGAGAAAACACTGAAGTTCTATAATTGACAAGTATTTTAGTTTTTTATTTTATTTTAACCTACATTTCCACATTTCTGATAGCGATTTGTCCACTAAATAAGAGAAACTCTGTATGACTGAACAACTTTGATATAAAATAAGATTCTGACACTTCAGAATAAATTTATTGCTAAATATTTAATAATATTTATTAGAGTTTATTAGATCAAAGCTGCAGTTTGTCCTACCTGTTGCAGGTGAAATTGATGCAGTCATCTAACAAGTGAAGGACCGGCAGCCTTTATAAACCTTGAATCATATTACGTCATTGGGCGACATGCCTCAACGAGAAACAAACAAATAAGTGAAAGAGAAACTTCACAGAAAAAATCCCCTGAGAGTCCAATCTGTGAATGTCAAGGTTTTAAACGTTATTGACCTCAATAAACACTGAGCAGAAAAACCAGCTCACCCTGCAGCAGGATCTGCTCTGTGATGCTGGCATCTGGTAGAAACTCAGCAAACAGAAATAATAATCATTAGGTTTGGTTTAGTGTATCTGTTTTATTTCTATCTCTGTCCTCTTCACATAACACCGAGTTATAACTGAGTTTTATTCGAGGTAATCACGATAACATCATCTCACATATCAACGATTGATATGAAAACACACCTCTGACCTGGTTTGGCAGGAATCTACCGGACTTTATAACAGCGTCAGATTCTTCCTACCAATCGGCTGATTTACTGTAACTCAGCAGCTCTGCACATGTTTTACATGAATTTGAATCCTGCAGCAGAAACACAGCAGCTGTTTCACAGGCAGATTTTTAATTTGTGATTCTTCCTGTGACTTATTGTATTGTGACTAATTTCTTATGTTATTCATCTCAGTCTCAGATTCTCTTCGGTTTTTATTTCTCCCATTTACTGTTTCTATAAAACTGATGTGTTGTTTTACTTCAGTAAGAGCTTCAGAGTTTGGCTCTTCCACTCTCTCTTCATGATGTTCAGCTCTCTGGGAAGAGAAAACAGATTTTTAATCATTCCAATTTCTCCATCAGCCATTGTGGGTGTTAAAAACAAAGTAATTTATAAGTAAGCTAGCAAAATCGATCATCCAGTTAGAGTCCAGAACAGGGTGTGTCCTGGTAGCGGCAATCTTGGAACCTACTAAGGAGGAGGCCCGCCTCAAACCCAGCTCTTATATAGAAGATCCATGTTTGCTGGATGTGTTGTGAAATTCAGCACAGGTTCGGAGGAGGTCGGCAATAAAAATGAGTCAACACGCTGGTCTGCTAGAATAAATGTGTCTTTTTTATTCCACCACAGATTACAGCAGAGCAATGCATCACAGCAAAGCAATCATTCACACACTGATACGTGACGCTATACACTTCATTAAGTATACCAGCTCTTACCTCTGACACATGAACTGGAGAGCCGACAGTTCAAGATAGAGCAGCGATCACATGGACGGGCATCCGCGCGAAAACCTACGGCAGACTCTAACTTGAATTTGTCAGCTGTCCCTTTTTCTAAACTTTTTCAAACAATCTTACATGAAAGGGAGGAATGGCCACTTCCACCCTTCCCAGGCAGATTCTTCAAAAATAGTTAGGCTATTTCCCGTTCTATATCTGACCAAGGACTTCAGCCATTGTTCAGCATGAGTGGGTCAAACTGACCTACTCCTATCTAAGGTACAAGATACAACATGAACTCAGATCGTGAGACGACCATGAAACACAGAATGATCATTGAATTTGTCCATGTGTGCAAACCCTGCGTACGTGCAGTTGTCCACAACTCAAGACATCTCAGCACAAACTCAGAGCGTGCGACGAGCTGAAGACATGTCCAAAAACACCTGGCACAAACTCAGAGGGTGACCACCCCACATTATATAAGTAAAACTATAAAAACACGTTATATACTAAGTAAAACAGAGTACAGGTTATGATGCATACATGTTAGAGTGTATTTGTAAAACATTATCAAAGAACATACACTTTAATATTTCTATATCACTGGAGTTTGATTGGCTGGGCAGTTAATTGAGAAGGTGGGGACAACAGTATATAAAGAGTGCTGGCTGAAGCTTAAGAGACTGCTGGGAAAGCTGCCATTTTGTCTTGTGCTGTGCTGAAGGAGGCCTAATAAATCACCTTTGTTCATGCTACAGCCAACTTTGCTGAGTTTTTCTTCCACACCACACCACTCAGTGTAACAGTGGTGTCAGAAGTGGGATCGTTTACACCTGTGAATGAAGGAAGACAACAGGCTAAATGAGAGGAGTAGGACGTGGAAGAACTTGTGGGACAAAGAAAAACCCTCTTTCTGAGATGGAAGAAGGACAAAGCGGAGAAACAGCAGAGCCAGATTCACTACCTGCAGGAGCCATGGCTGGAGAAGATGTTTTTGAACCAGTTGTGTGGCCTAAGCAGACCACAGTTGGTACTGTGAGTAAAGAACTTTCTAGAACTGACATCTTTGATGAAATAAGAGAATTTATGCGACTTTCTAAACGAATCGAAGCAGTACTGTTTGGCCTGTTCAAACAGTTGCGCATATGCTGGAATGGATGAAGACCAGTCTGACTTTTATGACTCTATTAAAGCTGCTGTGCTGTCTAATTTAAATGTAACAGAAGAGACCTACAGATACCGGTTTTGAAGCACCAATGTACAAGTGGGAGAGAGTGTACGGGAAACCTATGGTCGGATAAAAGGACTCCACAAGCGATGGATGCGGCCTGATAGTCAGAGTAAAGAAGAGATTGGGGAAACCATCATCTTGGAACAGTATCTACGTGTGCTTCAACCAGACGTCCGCACATGGGTGAAAGAAAACAATCCAAAGATTAGAAAGGAAGCAGCTGACCTGGCTAAACGTTACCTGGCTGCTCACAGAGAACCTTCCAAGTCAAGAGTAACTGTGGAGAGAACAAGGTCTATGGAGGTAAAACCTTCAGGTGCAACTAATGTTGGCAATTTGGACAAGAGGGGTGGTAAGAAGCCTACACAGTTCGGGCTAAAGTGTAGTTTCACTTGTTACTATTGTCAGCAGCCTGGTCACAAAGCTTCTTTATGTCCATTAAGAAAAACTAAGTCAGTAGAGTTATGTGTGCTACCTTGAACCAGTTAACATCTGATGTTATCCTAGGAGAAGATTTACTAATCCTAGACAGTTTAGTTCAAGAAAACTCTGGGGCATATTCTTGTGCTGTCACCACACGCTCCATGAAAAAGGGCTTAGAACCTCTGCCTGATGCAGATGATGATCTGTACGAAGGTGGAAATAAAATTAGGAAATCAAAACGACAGCGTAGACAGGAGAAGAATAAGAACAAAAGCAGGTTAAAACTCCTGCATTGCCATTAACTCCATGTATTGATTTCCAGGGGAAAATTCCTAACAACTTTAAAGAGTCAAGAAAACGATCCTCTCTTTAATAAAGTACACAAAGATGGTGGAAAAGAGTGTACTCCAGAGTTTAAAAGTTTAACAGGAGAGCCTTTCATTATAAAGGATAAACTTTTGTACCTAGCAGACATTGATGAACCCAGATTTGTTGTGCCAAAAGAATACCGTTCAGTAATTCTGCATTTGGATCACACCGTACCAGATATCCAGACGTTTATGCATTACATTCTCTGCAGATCAAACACATTATCCAGTGTTTAGTAGACTTTTTCTCCAGAGTTGGTATCCCAAGGGAGATTCTAACAGATCAAGGTACCAATTTCATGTCACAAGTGATGAAAACTCTTCATGATCAACTGGGTGTAAAAGGTATTCATACTACTCCAATCGCTCTACCAAACCGGTGGTTTGGTAGAGCGATTTAATGGTACATTAAAGCAAATGTTGAGAAAGTCTATTGATGATACTGGCAAAAACTGGCATAAATGGTTGGGCTTTCTTTTGTTTGTTTACAGAGAAGTATCACAAGCTTCAACTGATTTTTCTCCTTTTGAGTTGCTTTATAGGAGACAGGTCAGAGGCCCTTTGGACATGCTGAAGGAAGCCTAATAAATCACCACAACTCTCAGTGTAACAAAATTTAACTTTGACGTTAATAATAATTTCATGTTGTCTGCTGCAGTCGATGGTCTCACACTGTGACTCCTACCACAGTCTCCTACCTGGTCTTCCTGCCTGTGAAACACCTGCAGATGGTCCAGAACCTTTTTGTTTACTTCTGTTTCTGTCTGGACTTTTGCTGCATTTTTTCCAGCCTCGTCCACAGACAGACAGATGGTGTTATCCATCTCAATTAAACTAAGGTTTAATGGAGATATTGCTTAAACAGATGTAACAGCTTTATAGTTAAAAATATACAAAATATTAAATGATTATGACTCAGCCTGATGTATTTGGATGGCAAGCCCAAACACAGCAGAATATTTCACAGTAGAAATGCAGGAGAGACAAAGAGTTTATTGAAAAATACCACAGAAGAATAAGAAAAGGAGGGGATGGAACTTAATCACATTTCCTAAACATGCAGTAGTTGTTGCAATATTAAAAATAATAAAGAGGCTGGTCCTCAACCAGATCGCTATGGCCTCAAGCCGAGTGTTTCCCCTTTCCCTCTGCATCCCAACACCAGAGTGCTAATCTACATTAGCTGCCTTACAATCCTTGACTGTTTATAAAATGTCTCTGTAGAGAGAGAAAACACAAAAAGTGTCTGCAAGATGTAAGATTTGTCATTTATTGACAGGAATTACAGCATATAAATAGTGGCACAAAGTCCCCCCCTTTCCCAAATGTGTGATTGGTTTATAATCTAGTAGCAAATCACTAACAGTTGTCTAATAAGATTCAACACAGCATCACATGAGAGTCTGTTGACTTTCTGACATCAGAAACTGGGCTGATGAAAACGGCTTTCTGCATCATTTCTGCAGCTGTGACATGTGAAAGCCGGATGTGAAGCCAATAAACAAAATTTTTAATGCTCCACTTGTCTCGGTATATACAGTGTGATATGAGAATATTTGATGTTATTTTAATACAGACTAATAACTATAAAACTCAGAGATATGGTTCCTGAGGGAGGAGCTTCATGTAGATATTATAATTTCATTACATTTAGTTTGGCAGGTCATATTTTTAACAAAATAAATTGCTAATAAAACATATTCATAATCTTATCTATCCATGCTACACTGAAGATGTTATTAGAGCCTTTCATTCCAGTCCCATCAACAGCATAGGCGTACTGCTTCTCCAGATATTCTCTGTCAAACTTCTGTCCAGTAGAATGGTCACTCAGACAGGCATTCAGGTGGACGGTGGCTCTGAACCTGGACTGGAGCAGAACCAGAGACAGGGCCAAGGTGACCACAGAGAACGGGACACTGTCTGATTCTTTTCCTGGGAGGATGAAGGGAATGACGATCCGGTTTCTCCCAATAGGACCGTGTTGTTTGCTGAGAGACTCAAAGTTCTTCCAGATTCCATCGTCTGGTCGTAGAGGACTAACTGAGATGTTTGGGATCATCTGGTCTCCTGCCTGCCTCATTGAGTTCCAGCGGTCCGGTAGTTTTGCAGGTTGGTGTTTTTCATCAGGAAGTGAACATCCATCCTTCTTGGTGCAGTAGAAAACTCTGTGTTGAGGCTTCAGTTTTCCTGTGGCGATGGCATACGCCAAACCAGCGGAGACACAGTTCCAGGGAGCGTAGAGAACCACGTCCCTGATGGAGGCCAGAGGCAGCAGGCAGCTGGCTGGGATCATGAAGTCTCTGATACATCCATGAGATAAAATGGTGATGTCCACAGTGTCACTGTGGTCCTTCTTCTCCTCCTCATCTATATGTTTTTTTAAAAAGTTGAAAAGATCCACCAGTTTGGTGAAGGAGTTTTCTCTCAGCCACTTCAAAACGACTGGATTGGAACAATTTCTCTCTGCGAGCTTCATCAGTCGGCTATTTTCTTCAGAGCTCTTTGTTCTTGGTGAAAATTGATAATCTCTGAGGATGTTCCTCCTGCAGATAGAAAACAATGAACATTTAGTAAGAATATGTTATTGTTACCTCCTTACTGTCACTATAAAGCAGCAAGATATATTCCTGTCTTTGCCAGATCTCATTACAGTGGATCCTGGTTCAGTACATGTCGACTTTGAGCTCTAGTTAATTTTTGACTGTTTAATTGTTGTAGAAGACTTTGAATCCATGTAGATTAATCCCCAGCAGAGAGGGGCAAACATATCTGTGATATACTTCAAACCTTTCATTTGAGCCAACAGGTTACACTAAAACACATGAAAAATATTCTTTGTGAAATGATAAAGAAAACCATCACCAATGCTCTTTCCCACAGTTGATAGATTAACACATTTACAGCCTCTAAACTCCACTCTACCAGCAGCTACAATTACTTTTCCATCTTCTTTACAGAAAAAAATCTAAAAATGTAATTAATCTGCACATCAACATCCAGTATTGATGCGATGCACAAACATAATTTAGAGATAGGTAATTAAGCTCCTTCTCCTCCTGCTGTCTTGATTTCCTACTCATGACTTTCCTTAAGAAAGTTCTGCCTGTTGTTGAATCTGATTGGATTCAGAGAGTAAATTGATTCCTCTCATCAGGCGTTTTCCATCAGTCTTTAAAAACAGCAGTTATAACAATTTGGACAAATCTATATGCTCCCACTAGCTCAGATTATGACAAGTACGACTCCCATAATTACACAGATGGTCCACAGTTCGACAATGTCACCAGGTGACTCTGAACCATCCAATCACTGAACAGATGCTTATTACATTTAAATGTCTGGATGAGCCACAACTTTCTCCAGATGAATAGAAATGAAACTAAAGGTATTTGGACCTACAGATAAACGATCTAGGCATCAGTTATTATAGCTGGACACTAGAGATCAGAGTGAACTCTGGGTGTAGTGATGAACTCTGACCTGAACCTTTAAATCAAGGCTAAAAACCCACCTGTCTAGAGACACCTTGATTAATAATAACTGGAACAGTTATTAATTCTGGCCTTCATTCCAACATTTGATGATTTTGATGATGATATTTGACAACATAACTGGTTGCTGTGTTGTTTTTAACACAATTAAACTTCCTTGTTTCTGAAATGTTCTGCAAATAGATTTGACTTTATTTTAATGCATTGACCCAAACAAATACATCAAACTAACTGATATTATTTCTCCTAAGAACATTCTGCAGCAGAATTAGATGCTACTCAGTAATTTCTCATTAAATATTTGCCAACAGGAAACTCACAGTATCACACTCTGTCTTTTCAGCCGTAGAAAAACCAGTTTGTGGAACTGGTCACTTTCCAGGTCACTCATGGTTGGAGGATCAACAGGAACTAAAAGTTAAACTATTAACCTGCAGAAAAAACAAAATCATTTCACAATGAGAAAATACTGAAGTTCTGTTTTTTTAGTTTTAACCTAAATTTCCATATTCTCGTCAGCTGTAATAATTTCTACTCAATAACAGAAACTCTGTGTGACTGAACAGCTTTGTCTCTAGAATAAGAACCAGACTCTGTTAGTTCAGAATAAATTACTACAGTAATATTGTGAATTTATCAGAACAAAGCTACAGTTTGTCCTACCTGTTGCATGTGAATTTGATGAAGTCATCTAACAGGTAAAAGACTGGCAGTCTTATTTATAAGACAGCTGGGTAACACGCATTAGTGAGAAACAAACAGCAAAAGAGAAAGTGAAACTTCAGAGCCAAAATCCCCAACCAAAATGTACATTTATTTCACCAGGAAATCAAAGATCTATTTTCCAAGATAAGTTTAGCCAAGACTGGCAGCATCACAAAGAGTTTCTAAAGGCTTTAAAGTTTATTGACAATAATAAAAACCAACCAAAACTGAGCAGAAAAACCTAAAATGAAAAATCCTGCAGCAGGATCTGCTCTGTGAAGGAGCCATGGAGTAAAATCTGGTAGAAATTCAGAAAATAGAAATAAACATGTGATTTGAAACATGAATCCAGAATTTCTTTAACATCAGATTGGGTTTAGTGTATCCAATGTTTCTCTCTCTGTCCTCTTCACGTCACACTGAGTTATTTATTCACTGAAACCAGATTATAATCACCACACATGCCAACAGGTGAAATGAAAACACCTCTGAACGGGTTTGGCTCAGGAATCTCTGCCAATCAGCTGATTCTTCCTGTAAATCGACTGAGTTACATTAAACCAGCTGATTTACTGTAAATCCACAGCTCTTCTTGTGTTTTACATGAATTTAAATCCTGCAGTTGCTTCACATGTACCTGGTTGGTTCTACTGTAAAGGTGCAAACCCTGAACTGATGCATGAATCAGAGTAAATATTTAATATCTAAAGACTGAAGAAAAGGAAAATACCAAGAAATACTGAAGACTTGTGAGCTGTAGATTTAATTCAGTTCATGTTTATTTGTGTAGCACCAATTCATAACACATTGTCTCAATATATTTTACGAAAAAAATATACATACATAGTATATTTCAACTTACCCTAATTATCAAACAGTACAGTAAGCTCAGTAATCAGAAGTAGTTTAAAAGGTTTCTATATAAGAAAAGATGAGAAACATGTACAGTAAAACAAATTTTTTATGAGGTTTTAGAGTTTTAACCTAGACCTAATGTAATGGGGCTAATTTCATAGATTGATATATTATTATAGCTATTTTTAAAATGCACAATGATAAAGTGTCATTTCAGTGTCATTTCCACAAATTTTCCACAATCGACTTATTTTATCTTTAATATTCTGCTAAGAGCCTAATAATACACTAGAAATCACAGGTAACAGCTGCATCAAACGACTGATCACTTTGTCCTGCTGGATTCCTGTGGGTCCTCTTTGCTTCAGTGCTTTAAAGAAACAGAAACATCAGAAATAAAAGGAGTTCAGAAACTCACAGCATCTGCTTCAGCCTTTTCATCTCCTGGAAAGCAGAATGTAACATTATCAGCTTGGGATCGGTTGTTACGTAGCTCATGGTTGGCAGAAACTCAGCACCTGAAAGCAGAAAGAAGCTTTTATTGTTTTTTTCCTAAAACATGATTCAGGTGGGATTTTGTCATAAACTGAATGAGATCCACAGATTTTAGCTGAATCTGCTACATTCCTCTGTCAGCTGGATGACATGGAGGAATCATGTGGCATAGTTAAAGTAAAGCCAAAGTAAGTAAAGAAGAGCTGTGCTTCATCGGATCAGGTAAGACCTGAAGCTCTGAGGTTTTATCACTGATCACCTGGTGATTCACCTGTTTGCTTCTATATTGAAACTGTGAAAGAGAAACCAAATGGAAGTCCCTGGGAAATCCCAAGACAAGGGGAAGGTTTCTCAGTCTAACGTTGGATTACAGTAAACATTATATAACCTGAGAATAAAAGCCAGGACATTCTGCAGCCGTCATTATTTTACTTAAAATAAAAACACAGCAAACCAGTTAAATTACCTGCTGGGTGTTATGATGTAGTTTTCTTTTAACTTTATGCTTCAGACTGAGGGAGGATCAAGAAAATTAGATTAAAATCACTCTACATAGAACAATTGTTATCAAATACATCAAATTCCTGCAGACCTTTGTCACAATAGCAGATTATTTCTGTAAATCAGCTGATTTATTATCACTGAGCTCCACTTCACATGATTAATGTGTAGAAATAAAGAATTGGAGAAAAAAATGCTGCATTGTTATAAATAAATTTCTGCTGATGTGTTTGGAATTAATGTTTAACTATGATCAAGCAGCAGAGGAAGCTACCTAAAAACTCACTTTATAGGAGATAAAACTATTTTTAAAAAGACTCAAAGTAACAATCTAAATTTAATTATAATTAAATATTGTCTGGTGTAGTCTATGGAACCTAAAGGTGGTCCAGAGCCTAAGATGGTCCAGAACCTAATTTAGCTGCCTTATAAACAGTTGACTGACTGTCTATAAAATGTCTCTGTAAAGGGAGAAAACACCCAAAGTCTCTGCAAAATGCAAGATTTGACATTTATTGACAGGAATTACAGCATGTAAAAAGTAGCACAAAGTCCCCCCTTTCCCAAATGTGTGATTGGTTTATTATCGATTAGCAAATCGCTAACAATTGTCTAATGAGATTCAACACAGCATCACATGAGAGAGTCTGTTGACTTTCTGACATCAGAGATTGATCTGATCACCTGTCATCCAGAACCGATACACAGTGTAGAAACAACTGGCTCAATATCTGGCTACAAGTTAAATACTGAAAAAACAGAAACTACTTCTTATTGGTGCCCAACCAAAGATAAAAAACCCCAACTCCTATCTATTAGTAATACTAACACTAACTAACTAACTAACTAACTAACTTAACCAATTTCCATCCCAAGCCATCGTTTTATAGAATGGGACAAAGCAATATTTATATGGAAAGGAAGGCGACTTCGTATTATAAAACATTACAGTTATCAGAGGAGAAAGGAGGAGGAGGGGCCTCAGGGCTCAAAAACTATTTCCTCTTTGCTCAAATTTGAACTCTACTTGTGATCCAGAGCATGAAGCAAAGTGGAAGGAGATCTCAGATGTCCCATTATAGGCTCTAGCAGCAGACATTAAACAGCTTTATTTGGTAGACGAACTGGTAAATAAATGGATTAAATCAATACTAACAACATGGAGGGAAGCTGTAAAAACAAACAAAAGTAAAGAAATCAAGGTTTTAAACTGGTTAGCATATGACAAAAGTTTTCTACCAAACAGCATCAACTCCAGATTAAAAACTTGGATAACAGAAGGTATAAAGTTCATTTTTCAGACTATAAAATAAAATAAAATGGAAAACTTCAACAAACTACAAGGTTATAATTTGGAAAAAGATTTTTAGAGTTATCTACAAATAAGAAATAATTACAACCAGGAAATCAAACAAAACACAGATCAATACAACCCAATGGTTGAACTAAAGTCATATAAAACTGTCAAGAGGAAACATTTTGAAGCCATACCATACCAAACCACTCAACACAGTATATAAAAGATAAATGGGAAAAGGAAGCAGGTCTTGTTAGAAGCAATGAAGAATGGGAACAAATATGTTTATCACAATGGAGGGGCACAAAGGATTTTTACAGAGATAAAGACAGAAGGAAATGACCCTAAAGCCACATAGACTTGAAAATATAACCTGATTATTTGTCACAGCTTTGGTTAAGCTGAACCTAATATTTTGTCTGAGATGGTTTGCCACGAGAAATGTTGATGTCAATATCTGAACATTAAAAAACAAAATAAAAAGTACATTAAAATAACAAAAGAAATAAATATAAGCAGATTTAAACAGTTTCTCTCTGCAGGTTGTTGCTTCTTTTCTTCGGAGCTCCTGGTTCTTTGGGCGTCTCTGCAGAAAGAAGATGGAGAACATTTAGTAATAATGTGTGTCTATTGCCTCCTTACTGTCACCATAAAGCAGCAAGATGCTCATTGCCAGATTCTAGGACCCTCCTATTCAATATCTATATTCTCCCACTTGCTCAGGTTATAACAAGTAATAACATTAGTTACCATAACTACACAGATGATAGACAACTCTACATTATGATGTCACCAGGTGACCCAGAACCGTCCAATCACTGAACAGATGCTTAGAAAAGATAAATGTGTGGATGAACCACAACTTTCTCCAGATGACCAGAAACAAAACTGAAGTTATTATCTTAGGACCTACAGATGAACGATCTAAAATCAAAGCACAGCTTCAATTATTAACAAAAAAGGTAAAAACAAAACAAACATTTGAGAAATATGACCAGTCATTTGCAGCTTATACAGTTTGTTGCCTATTGATAAATAACTTAATCCAATCAGCTGAAATTCCTGATTATATGATGTCCTGAATTTGAGTTTTGGATCTTTATTGGTTGGATGCAATTAGACTTTTATTTCTTTAAGTGTAAATATGACTGTATGATTGGCCTAAAACCAACTGGATTCACTGTGACTAAATAAATGAATTAAACTACATTATTTAGTGTAAGAAATAATTAAACTCGTGATACATTTCCTTTGCTGTTAAGACAACTAGATGGCAGTGCAGTCAGAGTATCTAGAAACTGAACAGGAAATAGAATAACATGTATATGATATGTAATTAATTAAATAAAATCAGCTAAGATGGACCTGAAGCTGGAGTCCAACACATCTACTTCACCAAAGCAGCAATGTTTTTTTAAAATCTTCTCAATACCTCATTTTGTCATGAAACATGGCTTTGAAAGCTTTGACCAGCCAGTCTTTGTTATCGAAAGCCAACATCTCCTCAGCTGAGGTCATGTATGTGAAGTCGATGGTGAAGGCGTACTGCTGCTTCAGAGCTTCTTCATCCAGTTTCATTCTTCTAGATAGTTTCCCCAGACAGGCGGTGAGGTGGAGTGTGGCTTGAAACCTGGAGAATAGGAGCACCAGCGACAGAGCCAAGGTGACAACAGCAAGAGGGATAGTTTCCTTTGGACCAATCGATGGGAGGATCAATGGGATGAGGATATGGTTTCTTCCAGGGTTGCCATGTCTGCTTTCTAGCCTCTCAAATTTCTTCCACGCTCCATCTTTTGGTGATTTTAAAGGAGACACGATGATGTTAGGAATCTTTTGATTTCCAGCTTTCTTCATGGAGTTCCACCCATCAGGGAGACGTTTGGGACAATGTCCGTTATCTGGAACCTTACAGCCATGACCAGGTGAGCAGTAAAACTCTCTGTGGACAGGTTGAATCTTCCCTGTGGCGATACCGTATGCTGCGGTAGCTTCAAGGTAGCAGTTCCAGGGCGAGTACAGGACAACGTCAGAGACGGTGGGCAGAGGCAGCAGGTAGCTGGCTGGCATCATGGAGTCAGTGATCACTCCATGAGCCACAAAGGTGATGTCAACTTCGTTGCTATGGTTCTTCTCCTCTTCCTCATCAAGGTTTTCCTTCAGGAACTGGAACATATCCACCAGCTTGGAGAAGATCTTAGACTTTGTGTTTTCCCTGAGCCACTTCCTAATGGCTTCATCTTTGCAGGTATCCTGTGCAAACCTCAGCAGAGTTTGACAGTCGTCACTGCTCTTGTTTTTGGTTTCAATGGAGCATTTAACCTTAGCCAACCTTCGGAAGATCAATCTGGAAGAGAAAAGGCCAATCATAACACAGTTCTCTTAAAGGTTATGAACGTGACTTTTTAGCAACAGATTGTGGTAACTCTGTATTTCTTGTCCTGTTGGATCTGATCAAAATGTTTTACACATTGAATCATTACATGTTGATATCGAGTCAAGAGCAAAGTGAGGAAATCATGTCCAGTTGACAGGATGAGATTTTCATGTCATTTTTTCCCCCAATTTTCCTTTTCTGACAATCTTAGGGATTCTCCGATTATCGGGATGATTCTTAAAATATTAAGAGATATTCCTGCTATGTGTGTCTGTGTGTGCCAAGGGATAGAGATAGCCTGAATTGGTCATGTGTTGTTTTCTAAGTGGTACATAAATAAAATACTGTATAAAACCTTTGTAATACATGCAAAAACATCAAAAACAATGATTTATGAGTTGGTTTCTTGTAAAGTTCAGAATTTTTTCTATTAGTGAGATGTTTTATCATTCAGACTTACTGAATGTTTTTCAAGTCGGTTTCCATCTGTTCAGAAGCTTTCCGTATGTCCACAGCGTTCTTCCTCAGCCTCTGACTGGCTTCAGTCTTACAGTTATTCACATCGATACAGTTGATCACCAGCTCAGGAACTGAAAATGCCAATCCAAGCGCTCCTGCTCCAACCTGGGAAAGGCAAAATAAGTTTAGGAGAATAAAATGTTTATTACCTGTCAGAAAAAAATTGGAGATTTCTATCTAAAATGGCCTTAATACACCATCATAAAGTCCCACAAAATATTGTGATATCTAGTATATTTAGTGAGCAGTCTGAGTTACTAACCTGTCCGACTGCTTTGCCTGCAGCTTTTGCTCCCATGGACGCTGCCAGCTTTGGAAATCCTTTTGACACCAAACTCTTCCCAGACTTTCTAGCTGCAATCATCACACACTTGGAAACTAAAGAAATCCCAAGAAGAGCAAAATCTGCCTCCTTATCATTGATTAGTGTTTTGGAGAAACCAGACATCATGCTCTGCAGACTCATCCTGGCGTTCAGGATCAGTCCCTCCCGTTTGGCCATGGCCCTCACGATCCTTTCTACAACATAATCTTCTGGAGAAAGTTTCTTAAAGGACGAAGCCTCTTTTTCCCTCCGCTCTCCTTCCTCCTTCAGCGTTCCCATCAGTTTCTCAATCCCCTTTTCGAGATTCTCAATCTTTTCACTGATCTGTTTGGCTTCCTTCATGTTTAGGCTCGCCACAGTGACGTCCACAACATCTGAGGTCACGTTAGTGGTCAGACCGAGGCCAGAGGCCACAGCTCCAGCAGTGAACAGGATTGGGATTGCAGCTCCTCCAGTGACGAGGGCTGATATACCAGCAGCTGTCATGGCCGCCGCTCCTCCTACAGACACTGAGCTGCCTACAACTTTGCTGATGTTGCAACCTTTCTTGGTTTCCTCCAGCTCAGTGGCCAGTTTGTCAAACTTCTCTGCACCTTCTTTCTGCAGCTTCACCCACATGAAGATTTTATCTATGAGCATGTCGGCTACATCCATGGTGGGATCCAGTGAGTTTCCTGAAAAAAGGTTCAAGTTTTAGTTTTATGCATGTCTCAGAAGAAATTTTGTTTTCAGCAAGCATCAAAAATGCAAAATATAGAAAACATCAAAAAAAGACATTGCATTCATCCTATTAGAATATGTATTAAGAGAAATAACTCATGCCCTAGTCTGGATATTACAGTCTGAGCCTAGGAGATTAAGCTCAGCAAAGGGTGGCAGAGGAGCTTGACTAACACAGACCTGCAGCATTACTGAGTTTCTGGAGGCCGTTATCTACTGAAGGTCCTTATAGTTTTCCCGTTCAGGTTTTGGGAAGATGACCCATGTAGGAGAGCGCTGACGACAAGGCAGGCTCACAAGGGCAGGGAGTTCTGGGCAGTGTTGTGGTACTCGGATCGGTCTTGGTCTCGAGTCCGGTCTCGAGACCGTTTCTTGATGGTCTCGGTCTCGTCTCGGACTCGACCGCATTTGGTCTCGGTCTTGTCTCGGTCTCGGGCGCTGAGGACTCGGCATTTTATTTCAAGACCGGTCGAGACCGCAACTGTGAAAATATCACTAAACATGCAGCAGACTGTCCAGTTTATTGGTTAACATCTTTGTTTTCAGTGGATCCAAAACGCACCGATAAAAACACAACCAATAACGTGACTTGCCAATTAGGTTGTTGTGTTTTTCCGCCCCCCTCCCTCACCTTTCACTCGCACGCGGCGCTCCAGACATGCGCAGTGGTTTCCTCTCAGCGGCAGAAGATCGAATAGTCAGTAATAGAATAAAGCTGCATAAATCATAAGAAATCCGACGGCCACAGCGACTCAGCAGCGCTTCGCTTTCACAGACGGTGGGACAACGTCTAACTTTTTTCGACATATAGAAAAGTAGCTCCAAGAAGGTTAAGCTCAGTTAAAGTGACGTTAGCAAAGCTATTTGTATAGAGACGCATAAGCATTGTGATGAAAAAAGGTTGTCACTCACTGCGCTGAATTATTGTGCGGAGGTTTGACTGACTTGTTGCACATATGAGACAACGCTCTGTTTGATGCAGGTAAAGTTAGCTAAAAGATGACTAGCTAGCTAATATCAATGCAGCACCTTAAGCTTGTTAACAAGTAGCTTAAAGGCTAAGTTGTTGTCTATGGTCAGCTGCATAGATTCGTTCTTGCTTGTTGCTCCTTGGTCAGTGTTCAGTTGAGCTTTGCCTCTATTGCTATGTTTAATGTTGCAGACAGTGGTGGTTTCTGACATGAGCAACATGGGTAAACACCCAGGGCGTTATAGTTTTAGGGGTGGCAAGAGACCACCGTGGATCGTAGATGGAAGCAAAGCAGAACAAAGTTTGTTCAATTTAATATTGGTTAAATTTATTAAGTATTTAATATCTATATGTTTTTATGGCAATATGGTTCTTTGAGATCAATTTGAGAAGTAATTTTGATCATATTTCTCATTCTATCATATCATGTAGAGCGCGGCGCTGGTCTTGGTCTTGACTTGGTCTCGGACCCTAAAAGTCTTGGTCTTGTCTTGGTCTCGGGTTAGGCGGTCTTGAACACAGCACTGGTTCTGGGAGAAAATTGTGATCCTCAGGAGGCTGATGAACACTGTTGAGCTCAAAAGACTGAGAGAAGCTGTGCTTTTGGCAGCAGCGGCGTCTGCATCTGCATTGGGAGGTAGGAGTTACTTGAGGAATAGAGGGGAAGAAGGTCTTATGTCACGTCTGGTTCTCAATCAAAACCAGATGTGACTCGTCTGGTTCTTTGGAGTACCAGACGAGTCCCCCAAAGAACAGATTTCCTCATCTCACCAAAGTCCATGTCAAACCCCATTTCTGTTTATGGTTGGACCAAATGCAGACTGGAGCAAGGAGCATGGATCATGTTGAAGGTATTAATTAAAAAAAGATTGAAACAAAATCCAAAAACCTCAGGGAACACAGGGAGCCAGAGTAGAACAAAAAATATCAAGAACAACAAAACCGTAGGGAGCATGAGCAGAAAACAGGCTCTAATGGGACATAGGGTCTAAATATTGTGAGGGTGAATGCTGGGCCAAAAAGCCTGGGGTAATTAGCCAGCAGTTAACGTGTTAGAGGAGAGAGAGAAAATGGCACAGGAAGCGAGGGAGAGTACGCAACAGGGCGACTAGGAAAATGAATCCAAAAACAACCTATGTTAGGATTTTTGTTATCATTTTTACATTTATATATCATACATTTATTATTACTTTAGATTAGCGGTTCTCAACGTGGGCGGTACCGCCCCCCCAGGGGGCGTTCAGAGGACGGCAGGGGGCGGTGGAAATTTTTACAAAAGGGGGGCGCTGGGATGCCTTAGGGGGGCGTTTGGTTGAAGGTAAACTTTACACCTTATATGCACAACAATACCAGTTTAGACTTTGAGCAACTTGATAAAACTGTATTTCGTAACATTAAATCATGCTTGGCTACAACTGTATCGATAGCAGCTCTTCTTCTATTCAGTGTTTGTAGCTTTTGGCACAGCTCCGTTCTCCTGCTACTGGTAGCTTCACTGCATCAGTTCAGTGTTACACCGGCTGATGACGTTACTTTGATTCACTTTCACTGGTATTTTTGTACATATGTTTTGCCAGTTCTATGATCATGTTAAGCAGCAACTTATATTAAAAAGTGTTTTATTTCCGTTTGAAAGCTGCCCGCTTTCACGGAAGGACAACAGAAAATCGCTTTTATAAACATGTAATTACTAAAATCACGATGTCCTAATTTTGTATCCCTCTGAAAAATGAACCTATTTAAATAAAGAAATCCCTCCATGGGTGATACCACAATAGAGAGCGTTCATTTTATAGCGTTAACACCAGAGCTGTAAGTAGTCCAGTATGAAACGGTGTGATTGAACAACACAGCACTTTTAAATTTCAAGAATCAGAATGCAGAAATTGTTTCAGTTGTTTTAAAAGGTTTATGTCAGTCTGCCTTTTCCCCATTGATACGCTTCCCGACCGCCCTGCACCTTAGGGGCTTAAAAAAAAACAAAAACGAGACTCATATTGCACAAAACTCTGGACATTAAACGGAGCGACGAAGTAGATGTAATTTATGACATAAAAACAGAGAATCCGACGCTGAACAGTGAAAAATCCACACATGATGTGTAACACATGATGATTAGGAGGCGCACGAGGTGATGAGTGAAGATTACTGATGGTCAATAAACAATAAAATAAATCTAGCAACAGGAAAGAAACTAAAGTGGACATAGCAATAGACCAAGAGAGGATAAAACTAAGCAAATTAAACTAAATGGAAATGAATGAAGAACAAAATGCAAGAATAAACTAAGAGACTAAAGTAAATACAAAGGAATAAACTGGTATGGCAAGACCTTTAGAGCAATAATTAATACAGAGGACTGTATGGCAAGAATAAACAGACACTATTTCCAGATCAAAGGTAAAATAATATTGTTGAAGTGTCATGGGTTTGTTGAGACCATATCTAGTACTGAGAATAAATATATCTTACAGATCATAACAGTAAATAACTGATCACTTAATTATGTTTTTAATTAGATTTGATATTTTTATTTCTTCAATATTATTTTTAATGGCAGTGGTGGTGTTCAGTGACTCCATGACACTTTCAATTTGACTCATTAGGATTTGATTAAGAACCAGATTTGTTCTTTGTAATTTCTGTCCAGTAAAACTATTAATCTATAAATCAATAGACAGGTCTATATAAAGATATAATCCATGTTTCTGTCTCATGGCATTAAAAGTTTTTCCACTGAAAGCTCTGGTTTGCACAATAACTGCCATGTGGGTGAAGTTTTATGGATGATACTCTGATGTCCCATTTTCCTGAAGGCAGCACAGAGCTGCACCACCAGAAACTGACATAAACACTGAAGAGAAGAAGAGCTATGATTAATGTAGTTACAGATCTATCCATGTTTTAATGTTCCAGAGCTCAGTCGGTTTGCAAATAGATAAAAGTTTAAACTGCCATGTTGTTCATCTTTTATCTGGTCATTTTGTGGAATATTTAACAACTAGAAAATAGCAAAGAACAAAAATATTTTTTCCACTCTGATTGGCTGCTGTTAGGCCTGCAAATTTTAACTTGAATGTTCATTGCATTTTTCTTAGACACCTGTGAAAATAATTTATATTCCCATGACTTTTTTGTTCACTGGTAAATTATTTTTGATGTTAAATATAGAAGAAAGCATAAAAATTAAAACATCTACAGTAGTGATAGTAATATTAATGATAAAATAATGGTCAGTGGAAAGTAGCCTGCAAATCCTATGGTGGGGGGCGCTAGGCTGAAAAAAGTTGAGAAACACTGCTTTAGATCATTAATCAGTCTTATATTAATCAGTGTTACATGCCTGCCAGGCTGTCTGTTTCTCCTTCCCCTCCCCCTTTTGTTTGTCTTCACAGGTAGTGTGGAAGTAAAGAAAGCTGGCATCAATCTTCCCTGATTAGGCCATGGTTGACGAGGACTAATCAACATCTAGGGTGGCTGTATATAAGAAGCCCAGCTGGGGAGCTGAGGAGATCTCTCTCTCTCTCTCCAACTGGCTCTGTTACACTGACACACGTCTTGTTGTTTGTTTGAAGGTTTGTGGTGGGAAATAGTGGGCGAGGTAAGTTTGGGGTACCCTGTACATTTTCTCACGTAGGTGTTTTCTGTTAGATACACTAGGTAAGCAGGTGGGTGCCACCTATGTAATGTTTTGCTGAAAACCTTTGTTAGATTAGGTAGGCAGGGTTTTTGTTTTCTATTTCTTTTCTTTAGAATAGCTGGTAGTTAGGCCCTGTTTTGTTTTATTACTTTCTTTGATTTGGCACCACCTAACCGTCCCTTTCTCCCCCACAGTGTGTATAAGCCTTCTGGGATTTTTTTGTTTAATAAATCCTCTTTTTCTTTTAAAACATTCACCTGGACTCTGTCAGTTTTTGTGGTTGTCACGTTACCCCTCCTCCTCACTAAAGGGGGGGGCCGTAACATCAGTGTTCATGTGATTTTTCTTGTCTATGCTAAAACTTTTTGACTGTTGTTGAATACTTTTGACACCAATTGTCTGTGCTCCAAGAAGAACTGATTGTTCCCTCCACCCTTAGGAGACATCGCTCTCAAGGAAAAGGGCTAGACAACCTGTGTGCAGATAGAGCTTGTCATCTATCTCTTGCTGTTTATCTTTTACATTCCTCCCTTTCCTAAATAAAAAGCTGGCTCTAGCTGTCAGAGGGCAGAACGCTCAGTGAACACTTTGCTGAAACTTCTCCTTTTGCAAAAGTTTGGCCTTAAAATTCTTATACGTTGTCTATAGTTCTTTATGTAGGTTCAGAAAAATACCTATCAACCTATAACAAGATGCCAGGAATAATTAAACAAACTAGAATAATTGAAAAAAAGACTATACTAATGTAAAATAGAAACAAGGCTGATGTAATCAAAATATTAAACTAAAATAATAGTAATGGAACTAGAATGAAATAATCAAAATACCAAAACAAACCAAGATCCTAACACATAGAATCACTATCTTTCCTTTCAGCTCCTCTGGACAAATCAGTCAAACAGAAAATTAAAATCAAATCTCTAAAATAAGAAAATGCTGAAGTTATGTTTTTACTTTTGACCTAAATTCCCACATTTGTCAGCTGTGTGAATTTCCACTAAACAGAAACTGACTGAACAACTTTGTCTGATATAACCAGATGCTGTTAGTTCAGAATAAATCTACCACTAAATATTTAATAATAATGTTAATTTATTAGAGCAAAGCTGCAGTTTGTCCTACCTGTTGAAGGTGGAATCGATACTGTCATCTAACAGGTAAAGACCAGCAGCCTTATTTATAAACCTTGAATCATATTGCTTCATGGGCGACATGCCTCAACAGGAAACAAACAAGTGAAAGAGAAACTTTCACTTGTTTGTGAAAGTTTACAGATACACTAAACCAGCCGGTTCACAGCTGGTTTAGTGTATCTGTTTTATTTCTATATCTGTCTTCTTCGCATCACACCGAATTATAACTGAGTTTTATTCGAGGTAATCACGATAACATCATCTTACATATCAACAAATGAATTGAAAACACACCCCTGACCTGGTTTGGAAGGAATCTTCCAGACTTTATAACAGCGTCTGATTCTTCCTGTAACTCAGCAGCTCTGCACATGTTTTACATGAAAACAGCAGAAACACAGCAGCTGCTTCACAGGCTCCTGGTAGCCTTTCTTTTAAATGTGCAAACCCTGAACTGATGCATGAATCAGTAAATATAAAGATTATGTTAAAGTCTGAACCAAGAAATACTTTAGACATGAAAGCCATGAGAAGAAACACATGTCTACCATCATGTTGGTCTTCCAGCAGGCGCTGAGGACAATCTAACCTCTTTAAATATTTATTTCATTTTTTTCTTTTTGTAAATTATCTGAATCAAAGTCAAAAGTAAAGTTCTTGAGGAAAAGCTGGTTTGGCTTCTGGTCAACCTGATAAACTAAGTTATTCAACTCTGAGTTTATCCTGCAGCAGCTTCATTTATACTCTGACAGCAACATTTTCAACAGGAAACCAGAATCTGTGCTGCAGTAAATATATGAGTTTATTGTGCAAAGAAAAACTGAAGATTAAATATTTTTCTCTGAAATTGTATCTGTTCAGTAATCAGTCAGCAAAAAGTGAAAGTGAAAGTTTGAAGCAAAAATCCCCTGAAATTCCAGTTTACACCTATCATGTCTTGACACATTTGTTATGAATTGGCGCTACATAAATAAAATTGAACAGGATTGCATCTACAGCTCACAAGTCTTCAGTATTTCCTTCTAAATGTTCAGACTTTCATTCAGTCTTAACAGATACTGAATATTTACTATGATTTATGCATCAATTCCGGGTTTGCGCATTTAAAGTAGAGCCAACCAGCTACATGTGAAGCAGCTGATGTGTTTCTGCTGCAGGATTTAAATTCATGTAAAACATGTGGAGAGCAGCTGAGTTACAGTAAATCAGCTGATTGGCACGAAGAGTCAGTCGCTGTTATAAAGTCTGGCAGAGATTCCTGGACCAACATGTTTAGAGGTGTTTTTATATCACTTTTTGTCATGCATGTTGATTCTGATCTGGGTTCAATGAATAAAAATTCATTCTACCTCAGTGTGACGTCAAGAGTACAGAGACAGAAAAAAACAGACTAAACTCAATCTGATGTTAATAAATAGTTTATTTCTGTTTGCTGAGTTTCTACAAGATTTTACCCCAGGCCAGCCTCACAGAGCAGATCCTGCTGCAGGTTTTGGCAAAACTCTGGTGTTTATTATGATCAACAAACTTTAAAGCTTTGGTAACCTCTGTGTGCTGCTGCCAGTCTTGGTGAGAATTATTTTACAAAAGAGATTTCTAATCTCAATGGGATTTTCTTGTTGAAATTAAGGTTAAATAGAATAAATGAATAACTTTACTCCCAGGGGATTTTTGCTTCAAACTTTCACGTATGGAGCTGATAGCGAAAGTTCAAGCTGGAAGACTCTGCCTCCTCCGTTCGCCCATAGACGTCGTGCTCATCTCTGACCTCAGCGCTGGACCTCACCCGGCGCGTCCAATCATCAATCAGGCTCTGCATAAAAGGATCCACACCTAAGCCATCAGCCGGTTCCCAGCTGCGTTCAACCCGCCACCGCCCCTTCTCCACCTGCATCCTTTGGCTCTCCAGGACAGCACCCTTTCCTGACCTCCACCACCAGTGTCGGGCCTGGAGGAGAGCATCCCCAATCAGTTACTGGGATGTTCATTGAGTTCACCTCAAATCTCAGCTCAAATCAGCTGGGCCAAAAAACTGTTCATTCCTGTCATTAAATCTTTTAATTGCTCCTTTTTCTCCATCTGAGTCTTTTCAAATTGAACTTGCTGTTTGTATCATGTTGAGGCATGTTGCCCATGACGCAATATGATTAAAGGCTTCTAAATAAGGCTGCTGGTCCTTTACCTGTTAGATGACATCGATTTCACCTGCAACAGGTAGGACAAACTGAAGCTTTGCTCTAATAAATTATTATTATTATTATTAAATATTTAGCAGTAGATTTATTCTGAACCAACAGCATCTGGTTATCATATCAGACAAAGTTGTTCAGTCATAGAGTTTCTGTTGTTTAGTGGAAAGTCACACAGCTGACAGAAATATGGGAATTTAGGTCAAAAGTAAAAAAAAAACATAACTTCAGCATTTTCTTATTTTAGAGATTTGATTTTAATTTTTTGTACATCCAACAACCATGAGTGACCTGCAAAGTGATCTACTCCATAAACTGATTCGTCCAGAAGAGCTGAAAGGAGAGCTAGTGATTCTGTGTGTTAATGTCTTGGGTTGTTTTGGTATTTTGATTATGTCAACCTGGTTGTGCCTGCGTCTTCCCTCACCTCACCAAACCCCCCATCATGACAATTTTGTCAGGTTTCAGAGTTTTAACCTAAGCCTAATGTAATGGATTTCATAGATCGATATATTACTATAATTATTTTTAAAACGCACAATGATGAAGTGACATTTCAGTGAAGAAAAACAATAAGGAATAAATCATTGACACTAATAAAAACTGCATTTCTGCATATCGAAGTGATGTCTGCATAATCAAAACAAACAAATAAAGCCAAACATATGATAAATATAACCGATCATCTGCAGCTTATGCAGTTTGTTGCCTGTTGCTGTAAATTGAAAGACTTACTGCAATCAGCTGAATTTTCTGATTATTTGATGTCCTAAAATTGAGTTTTGATTCTTTTTTGATTGGATTCAGTTAGACTGTTATTTGCTTTAATTAAATGTGACTGATGCTAATTGTTTTCATTATGAATAAATAAAATAAACTGGAGGTAAATTTTCTTTGCAGTGTAAGACCACTAGATGGCAGTGCAATAAACGTTTATAAAAGCTGAACAGAAAGTGGAATAACATGAATCTGATGAATATTTTCTATAATTAATAAAATGAAACCGTTGAGATGGACCTGAAGCTATAGACCAATACATCTACTTCATAAATCCAGAGATGTTCTGGTTTATTTTCTCAGGACCCATTTTGTCTCAGAGTTCAACCGAACATGGCTTTGAAAGCTTTGGCCAGCCTCTCGTGTACTTGGGTTTCTGCACTGCTTCCTGTTTTTCTGAAGAACTTTATCACTGAAGATATTATAGATTGGAACGTGGAGGCCAACATCTTCTCAGCTGAAGTCATTCCTGTGAAGTCGATGGTGCAGGCGTACTGCTGCTTCAGAGCTTCTTCATCCAGTTTCATTACTCTAGATAGTTTCCCCAGACAGACGGTGAGGTGGAGTGTGGCCTGAAACCTGGAGAACATGAGCACCAATGACAGAGCCAAGGTGACCACAGGGACAGGGATATCTTCATCATCATCATCATCATCATCATCATCATCATCATTATGATCTTCATCATCATCATCTTTTTCTGGGAGGATCAATGGGATGAGGATGTGGTTTCTTCCAGGGTTGCCATGTCTGCTTTCTAGCCTCTCAAATTTCTTCCAGACTCCATCTTCAGGTGATTTTAAAGGAGACACGATGATGTTAGGAATCTTTTGATTTCCAGCTTTCTTCGTGGAGTTCCACCCATCAGGGAGACGTTTGGGACGATGTCCGTTATCTGGAACCTTACAGCCATGACCAGGTGAGCAGTAAAACTCTCTGTGGACAGGTTGAATCTTCCCTGTGGCGACACCGTATGCTGCGGTAGCTTCAAGGTAGCAGTTCCAGGGCGAGTACAGGACAACGTCAGAGACGGTGGGCAGAGGCAGCAGGTAGCTGGCTGGCATCATGGAGTCAGTTATCGATCCATGAGCCACAAAGGTGATGTCAACTTCGTTGCTGTGGTTCTTCTCCTCTTCCTCATCAAGGTTTTCCTTCAGGAACTGGAACATATCCACCAGCTTGGAGAAGATCTTAGACTTTGTGTTTTCCCTGAGCCACTTCCTAATGGCTTCATCTTTGCAGGTATCCTGTACAAACTTCAGAAGAGTTTCACAGTCGTCACTGCTCTTGTTTTTGGTTTCAATGGAGCGTTTAACCTTGGCCAACCTCCGGAAGATCGATCTGGAAGAGAAAATGCCAATCAGAACACAGTTCTCTTAAAGGTTATAAATGTGTCTTTTTTAGCAACAGATTGTGTAACTCTGTATTTCTTGTCCTGTTGGATCTGATCAAAACGTTTTACACACTGGATCATTACATGTTGATATTGAGTCAAGAGCAAAGTGTGGGAATCAAGTCCAGGTAATAGGACAAAATTTTTATGTCATTCCGATCACTCTTCCCCACCCCCCGATTTCTCTTTCCTGACAATCTTAGTGATACCCTTAGGTGTCTTGTGTCTAAATGACCGTTTTGGTCTAATTTTGAATTTACCCTTTAAATTTTCCTTGTTTGGCATCATTATTTTTAGCACAACCTAAGCTTCATGGTTTTACACTGTTTGTTTAATTTTGACAAATACATTATCCCACTGGATGAAAAAAAACACACAAAAACAAAATCCGAGTAGAAAAAATGATGATATTTGTACTATAACATTCAAAAAAATATATTGATTGAATTGTTTTTACAGCCTAAAATGAAACTTTCTTTTATAAATTTTAAGAACTTGTGTACAAACATAGCCCAAAACTAATTAGTATTTTACAGCACATTGCGGGCAATTTCCCAGGCGTTTTTTTTTCTTCATTATTTCCACATTGTCTGCATTGAAGTCTGCCCGGTTACGAGTCACACAAAATGGCCGACAATGCTTTCTGATTGGTTGCTTCAGGCATGTGGCACGTTTAAGTTATGTTTATATGCATATGCAGTACATCTTTGCACCACAAGATTGCGCAAACACAATCGAACATATTTCTGGTTTTATTTGGAAGTAAATATAAAACAAAATCAATATGAAAACACTACTTTTATAAATTTAGAAGTCTCTAATGTCCGACAAAATTGAACCCAACACTTCTCACGCGGCCTTTTTTTTGTCTTTTTCCTTGAGTGGCTGAGGAGTTTTTTGCCTTATCCAGAGTGGGCGTCGACTTCTAAGGGAGTGTTTCTCAAACTGTGGGCTGCTGGGGCCCCCTGTGGTCCAAAAGGTACTGCATGTAAGCAACTGTTTATATTTAAGATCTGGTCCCTCAACATACTGGTGGAAAGGAAACATGACTTGTTCGTATGAAGATGCTTACTGGCATGAATATGTTTTGTTATTGCAGGAGCAATTAAATGGGAGGAGGTTAATGTTAGTTTGTTAAATGGGTTAAGTGGTCTTCAGTCTGAAACGGTTTGAGAAACACTGATGGAGTTATCTGTAAAAGTTCAGATTATGATCATCCAACAGATTAGTTTATTTCCATTATTTTAGTTTAGTGGAGATGTTTCGTCATTCAGACTTACTGAATGTTTTTCAGGTCGGTTTCCATCTGGTCAGAAGCTTTCTGTATGTCCACAGCGTTCTTCCTCAGACTCTGACTGGCTTCAGTCTTACAGTTATTCACATCGATACAGTTGATCACCAGCTCAGGAACTGAAAATGCCAACCCAACCACTCCTGCTCCAACCTTAGAAAGGCAAAAACAAGCAAAGGAAAGTTAAAAAAGTTGATCAAGGGTCCTGCCATGTGGAAGCAGAGCCAGCTTTACTGGTCAAGATTTTGGCACAAACAAGGTCACATAAGTCACAGCCAAATAATTTCTGGTACCTAAAAAATTTATATGTTTTAGCATAATCTTTATCATGGTAGTGCACAGAAATGTCCATGTTTTTTTCCCTAAAATTTCTGAGTTTAATTTCAAAATTTATGGTTTTTCTAGAAATTCTTTTGACTAGAAGTCAGTTTCTTGAAGTTTTTTCTAAAACGTTTCAGAGTTTTTTGGTGTAACTTTACTTCTTTTGTTTTTCTGTCTTCAATGACCTTACACCATCACACCACATCTAGATATTTCATATATTTAGTGAGCAGCCTGAGCTACTCACTAGAGATGTGCCGATAAGGTTTTTTTCCAATTCCGATCACCCATGAGGGCCAATCACGGCTGATCCCCGATACCGATTACATAATTTTAATTTTTTTATCATAAACACTACCGATTACATTATGTGGAAAAAGGAACCATCAATTAACCTTACTTTAGACAAAAACTTGTTTTTAATAACTTTTTCCAAGAAACAAACAAAACAGGCATTGTGCAAATTGTATTGCTATCGGTAATACTATCTTTAACAGACTGAAAACAAATGAAGGTTCTGAAGAGGCTAAATAATGTAAAAAGTCAAAATAAAACCTCAACATTGGCAAAAAAATTAAAGTGTAAAACTTAACATCCAAAGGCAAATACAGGATCCATTACAATAAACAATCCAGAGTTACTGAATGAAAACCTCCTGTTAGCATAGCGGCTAGCTGATTACTGCTAGTTCTGAGTGGCTGTTTCTAACTGAGCGAGTAATTATGCAGAGCAGGGAGGAGATCGATTATATTTTTAGAAATTATCTGTCTCATGTTAGGACAGGAAAAGTTTTAATATGAATGTAAAATGTATTTTTTTAAGTTGCTGCAGCTTCAAGCAAAGGTTCGATGTGAGAGTCAATACCAGGTGGAGCAGAAGCAAAGCTCCGTCTGTGAAATACACTCCTGATCAAAATCTTAAGACCAGTTAAAAAACTGTAAGAATTTGCATTTTGCAAAGTCCAAATGAGCAATTTTGTGGTGTTGAAGAAGACGTGGCCTTTCAAGAGGTTTTTGTTTCTGAAGCCCTTCTCGTACAGATGCCGTCTGATGGTTATTGGGCTGCAGTCAGCACCAGGAATGGCCTTAATTTGGGTAGAGGGTCGTCCCGTGTCTTGACCGACAGCCAATCGGATCCTACGGCTCAGAGCTGGTGAGATTTGTTTGGGCCTACCACTTGACTTTTTTGTTCCATAACCCTTTTAAATCATCGGATCATTTAAAAAATGCTAAATGACTGTCTTACTGCATCCAACCTCAGCAGCGATGGCACATTGTGAGAGGCCTTGCTTAGGCAGCTCAACAATCCTACCACGTTCAAAGTCTTTTTTGCCTTTGCCATCAGGAGGTTTTGACAGTGTAAAACTTGACAGAGAATGACATGGAATCCGGATTTTTGCACAGATTTTGGCTTTTAAAGACTATAGTTTTAAACTTTTGATCAGCTGAAAAAATCATGTTTGAGTATAAATGCAGTTTTCAGAAAATTCCCTGCTCAAAAGTTCTTGTCTCTTGTACTGATTTTTTCCTTTACAATTGTACTACCTGTAGCACATAGCGGCGGTTCAACATCGAGAACAGAACCAGCGTCTTACATCATAGCTTGAAGACTTAAATAATTTTGCGGGTTATTTGTTTATACAGAGCGATCAGAAAGATCGTCATGCTAATCCGGGTGAATGTTTGTAGCTGTGCTGCTTTACCTGCTGTCTGATCCTCCTTGTGTCATTTTTACTGCAGTGAGCCTCGATGTAGCCAAACTCCATCAAGTATGTCATTGTTGTTATGCCATATTAGATTCATCATGTTGATGCATTTTGACCTGCTTCACCCCGAGGTAATTTTCCGCCGCAACACGCAACTTCCCCATTCACTCAGTGCGTTATAGTTCCACATCGCTTAGGATTTGTTGAAGGAAAGAGGAGACCAGCTGCACAGGCAGGCTGAGAAATAAGATGAGCATATTATCGGTTTGTGTGATTGACAACAAGAGACCGTGATCAGCGATCAGCGAACATACACTTTTTCACGGAAATCGGACGATTATAAACGGTGACCGATCGATCGGCACACCTCTACTACTCACCCGTCCAACTGCTTTCCCTGCAGCTTTTGCTCCCATGGACGCTGCCAGCTCTGGAAGTCCATTCGACACCAAACTCTTCCCAGACTTTCTTGCTGCAATCATCACAAACTTGGAAGCTAAAGAAATCCCAAGAAGAGCAAAATCTGCCTCCTTATCATTGATTAGTGTTTTGGAGAAACCAGACATCATGCTCTGCAGACTCATCCTGTCGTTCAGGATCAGTCCCTCCCGTTTGGCCATGGCCCTCATGATCCTTTCTACAACATAATCTTCTGGAGAAAGTTTCTTAAAGGACGAAGCCTCTTTTTCCCTCCGCTCTCCTTCCTCCTTCAGCGTTCCCATCAGTTTCTCAATCCCCTTTTCGAGATTCTCAATCTTTTCACTGATCTGTTTGGCTTCCTTCATGTTTAGGCTCGCCACAGTGATGTCCACAACATCTGAGGTCACATTAGTGGTCAGACCGAGGCCAGAGGCCACGACTCCAGCAGTGAACAGGAACGGGATTGCAGCTCCTCCAGTGACGAGGGCTGATATACCAGAAACTGTCATGGCCGCCGCTCCTCCTACAGACACTGAGCTGCCTACAATTTTGCTGATGTTGCAACCTTTTTTGGTTTTCTCCAGCTCAGTGGCCAGTTTGTCAAACTTTTCTGCACCTTCTTTCTGCAACTTCACCCATTTGAAGATTTTATCTATGAGCATGTCGGCTACATCCATGGTGGGATCCAGTGATTTTCCTGAAAAAAGGTTCAAGTTTAGTCACTAATTACATTAAAGCAACATCTGACTGCTGATCTCTCACCTTTTCCAAGCAAAAATTAGGAGCAGAAAGCGTCTTGAAGGAGCTGAAGTTCAGATCTCTATTAATGAGTAATTCTGAAATATGTAGAACATTTTGATTTTATCAAACTGTCTGAATAAATAACTAATGTTGCATTGAGGACATTGTAGAAAGAAAAGAAAAATAAGTTAATTCCTGCCAAAAAGAATCTGAAAATATTTTGGATTACTCTCCCTTCTAGAAAAAAGTGGAATTTTTCCACTTTTCAAACTCAGATATGTTGAGGTTTCTTCCAGAAAATTTCTGAGATCAATCCCAAAATTTTGATTTTTATTTTTTTTTACTTTTTGAACTCAGAAATTTTGTTTTACATTCAGAAATTTTCTCAGATTAATTAAAAAAAATTCTCATATTTGTCCTGCAAATTTTTGGACTTTTAGAGGTGATTTTTTTTTTTAGAAAAATTCTGAAATTAATCCAAAATTTTCTGATTTTATTTCATGTATATTTTTGACTTTTTGAGCTCAGTAATGTTCCTGTTTTTTTCTTTAAAACATTGCTGAGATTCTTCTTGAAGGTTCTGAGTTTTTGTTCTCTCATTTCTATCTACATTGTCCTAAGACATTGTTGTAAATAATAGATATAAATGCATGTAAAAGTAAGATTGCAGCGTCTCACCTGTTCTGTTGAAATGTGAAAAGATTCCTGTCAAAGCTCAGCTCGGGTTTTTATTGAAAGGAAGTTTATTGCCTGTTTCTCTGTTCTGATTGGCTGATTTAAAGAAAGTCATTCTGAAAGTGAAAGTGTTTCTTATCCTGCTGACCCTAAACTGATAAACTTTAGAGCTGACCTCAAATGAACTGCAGCTGTTTAACATTAGATCAGAACCAGGAGTCAGTCATAGTTCATGCAGAAAACTGAAAATTACTGTAAAGATAAATGTCTTGATTTGTGAACTCAGATTTTTGTCCTGATCTTCAGCTACCCTGGAGGAAAAAGTTTGTAAAAAAGACAAAGTTGAGGAAGAGGCGGTTTAGTCTGAAATCTTGAGCCACCCACTAATTCTTAAGAACAAATAAACTGCATTTATTCCCTGACATCTTCATGTTTCACCATACAAAATTTTATCAAAGTTATGTGGACTTTACTTAAAATGATTTTAAAAAATCCAGCACAAAGGGAAATTTATTTTGCAAAAAAGAAAGTAAACTCAACGAAAGCAGCAATTAAACTTCCCATCTTATCAGCTATAAAGTATATCTTGATTTTTTTATGAAACAGCAGATTTATTGTCAGGCTGATGATGCATATAACTGGACTGGTTCCATTTATAAAAACAAACCTTTTCTGTTCAGATTGTTCATAACATCCTGTTCCAAGTTTAGCTGTGGTTGTTTCACAACAGAGAATCATTATCAGGCAGTTTCTTGGCTTTTTTGCACAGTAAGTATGGGAGGCTGTTTGTGGGGTTACATTCACAAATTAAACTACAAATAAACACCAAAAAATTATTTTGGTGCTTTATTATTTCAACCTGTCACAATTTAATTTCATTCATACATTTATAAATGTTATCATTTTAAATAAAAAATTTAATTAACAAGCATCATGTGTAAACATTTAGTTTACACATGAAATATTTAATAGTTAGCCAGCTACATATTTAGTTTGAAGCTAAGTGTTGAATAAGCAAGCTCTATATTTAGCTTGCTAACTACTAAATGTTTAACTGAGCTCAATATTTAATTTATAAGCTAAATATTTAATATTTTAACTTACTAACAAAATAGCAAGCTAAATGTGTTGCCAAGTGTGACAGTTATGAATGAAAACTAAATAATATGGAGAAAATGTGACTGAAAGATGAACCTCCATGTTTTTCTTATAACAGTCTAAACGGCCCAACCCAAGTATTTGCAGTGTTTCTGGGTCAAATGTGGGCGAACATGACATGATTGATCAACATCAACAAAGTGACACCAGAGGCAATTTGGTGACACACCCATAACAACATATTGTCTCTACAACAAGGCCGCTGGTTTAAAGGTTAAAGATCATCTCATTGGAGGAGATCATCCAATGCAGCAACTGTAACAACTGTTTTAACTAGTAAAACAGTTGTTACAGTTGAGGTTTGATTCTTTGTTAAATTACAAAACCTTCAGACAAACTGAACTTATTTAAATATTAAGATATTTTTGCAAAGCTCTGATGTTTCTAACTAATTTAGAAGATGAATTGTTCATTGTTTCATGTTTAAACTCAATACATCTTCAACATGTTGAGTTTTTGTTACTGTGCAGCAAATATAGTAATATTTTTTCTCTAAAACATTTTTAAAACTAGTTTAAAACTAAATAATTTACCAAATCTGTTCCTTTTTAGTACATTTGTACATATGACTAGTTAATATCTCCACTGACATTTGGGTGTAATTTCTCTATCGGTCACTAGATGGTGTTGCAGTGATTCAGAACTGATTCATTCATCAGCACAGGGCTCACCCGATTGGCTGCTTTGCAGCCACATTTCACAATGTTTCAATTAATTTTCAAAAATCCTTTATCACCAAGTAAAATTAAATGTTTTTGTAATTCATATCATCTAATCGTTGTGAATGATGATGCAGGAAGGTTGGTTCTCTGGTTCTCCAGTAGCAGTCAGTCTTGCAGTGAATCTGGAGAGGCCTCTGACTCAAGATTGTTCCTGAATGGCAAGATTATGCTAACAGAGAAATTAGACCAGAAGAGAAAAGAGTCAAGCAGTTATTAAATTTTAATTCATCTGCAGGTAAGAATTTACAAAAATATGAGACTCATCAGGATTATTGTATTAAACCTTCTCAATGTTTCAAACTTTAAAAATTGAAGCAAAAACAACTTCCAGGTTTTATGTTCAGCTTCAATCCTTTAAATAAGGCACAGATGAGCTGCTGCTGTAACTTCAACCTGATGAGAAACTGAACCAGCAGCAAATAAATATCAACTTATTAACATTTATAAACAAGAGTTTGAGCAAAAATGTCACCATGGTGAAGCTTAGCAATAAAAATAAGGATAAAAAATGTAATAAAATAGGTTTAAAGCTGCCTTCATGACTGGAACCTTCATCACGTGCAGTTAGTTTCCAGATTTTCAGAATCCTTTAAATATCTTAATGATGCTGAACATATCGACCCGGTTTGGACCCTGAAGGATCAGATCTGAAACCATCGGGTTGCATCTGCATGAAGCTCAGTTTCCTCCTGAGGAGCAGAAATGTGTCTGAAGCTCTGATGGTCTTCAGGTTCTTCAGCAGCTCCTCTCACTGTAAGACAAAGGTCAGGGGTCAGGTATTGATCCTAAATCAGAAGGTGTTCATGTTCTCCATCAGCAATAACATTATAGCCAAACAAACTTGGAATCATGTCAGAAAGGCTTTAAGTAGGACTTGGACCACCTGCTGCAGTTATTTCAGAGTTTAATTTTAAACTGTTTAAATGTCTTAAAAGAATTTTTTTTCATAACTTTGTTCTCAAATTCATGAGTTGACCAATCAGAGACAAGCATTTAGACTGCTCTGAAAAACTCTTTCTACATCTTAAACTTTTCTTTATTTTATCTCAGCAGGTTTTCTGCAGGTTTCACCAACTAAAACTTAAAGACTTTTTAAGACCATTATTAATTACATTTAAGACCAAAGACAAAAGAAAATAGCATATTGTCTATTGTAGCGGTGCTAATCTTTTTTAAAACAAAGTGCACATAACATTGTATGGGTTAATAACAGAAGTGAGTCAGTGATGAAGGCGGATGTCATCCAGTCAACTTGCAAAAAGTTACCTAACTAGCAAGAGTTTAGAAACAGCTAGTTAGCGGCAGTTGCAAAGCCTCGAGTCCCTGAACAGAATGAAAATACCTGCACACAACTCAAATGTTTGCTTTACAGAAAAGTGCTGCGAGGAAAATCAACTACATGGAAAATAAGTTACTTGCAGCCCCGTGTTTCACACAGTAGTGCTGCAGACCTTTGGTTTTGGGGGTCGAGGTTGTGCTCACCATGCAGCTGTGTCCTTCAGCGAACGTCACTCCTTTCAGAACTCTGTCCTGAGATCCACTGCTGCTGCCGCTCACTGAGTTCTTCCTCATGATGCCTGAGCACAAAGCAGACCCGTTTCAGAAACCGCTACTCTGTGTGCGCAGTGCAGTGAACTCATCTACCTGAAGGGGGCGGTATGTCCCGTCTCTGCAGGCTGTTTCTGCGAGGCAGGGTGAAGTTTGCTGGCTTGGAGAGACGGCGGTGGCGGTGTTTCAACATGGCCGCCGGAGGGATAATGCTGGGGGGCGGAGCTTTACCTTTCTGTCGATAGAGTTCCTCAATTTCTTGCTTCTGACTCACCTGCAGGCTCTGCACCTGCCCCAGGTGTCTGTGAGGACAAAAGAGGACAGTTCACAGTAAACAGGCATGCGTTGTGAGATTTGGCGACACCTGCTGGCCAAACTTAAAACACTGCTCTTTATATGTCAGTAAGGTGTGATGGATTTGATTTTAAAGCCATTTGTAGAACAAAAGATGATCACAGGTCACCCAATCACCTGTGGCGAAGCTCCATTAGCTCCTCCCACATCTCCTCGCCCTCTGATTCGTCAGAGCTGTAGGTGGCAGAGCGGCTCCGTGATTGGCTGCTGCCTGATCCCTCCCACAGACTGACGCTCAGCCTGCGGCTCCCCGTCGTTTTCTGCTCCTGACCAGACAGGCTGTCGTAGTTACCAGGTGGGGAGATGGTGACTGTGGGGTTGCTGCCCTCTGATTGGCTCGTCTCTGTACTGCTTCCTGTGTGCTCTGGTTGATTTTTATTGGATGGAGTCGCGGACTGGGTGGTGGCGGTGGTGTTGTCTTGAGTGGATGGTCCTTGATGACTGACAGAAGGATCTCCTGAAGAGGGTGACACCTGGAAACGTCCAACTCTGAAACCTGGTTTCTTTACTGTGAGAGAAGAAAAAAGGAGAAAATACCTTTGACTAACTGAGTGATAATGTCATTTTCAGCAAGTTCATCCCAAAGAGAGTAGAAATACAGACGAAACAATAAAGCCATGGTTCCAACACAGAAAAGTACAGTGGAAGAACAGAGGAAGAGAAGGTCTCCCGGGTGCTTTGCTTTGGATGGTTTTTGGGGACATCCTACAAGGAGGAGACCCTGAGGGGAAACCAGAACAATGCATCCTGTCTGGCCTGGAAACGACTCTGGACACTCCGAATGAGAGGCATGTCTGGTTTCCTTTCTGAACATGTTACCTCCTCAACCCAGTTAGATTAGTGGAGATGAACAGCGATAGCGATGGAAAGGAAAACTGGGAGATTTAAAAATAAAAATACATAATAAAGGAAACTTTTTTTTCTGTTGTCATCAAAGTGTTGCTGGTTCTCTGGGCTTTCTTCTGTTAATGAAAAAATCTTGGAAATTTTCTTTGTCTTACAAATCATAAAAGTAAATTTTACCTTTCAAGGAGGGAGACAATCTTCCTGATGGAGAAACAGGAGGGGACACCTAAAATAAAGTAAAAAATATCAAGTTTAATCAACATGGTACATGAGTGAAGAGGACCAACCCAACTCGGCAGTAAGGACTTTTGGTCTAAATATTACAACCAGTTAAAAATATTATTTAACAGATCATAGACAAAGATACAATCATGAGATACTACAAGACATTGAGTCACTGTCTTGTCATTGACCTGCTTGCTATTTGTGTTTGTGTATTGTGAAACAACACAGACTGGTGAATTGTAGCTGATGAACTTATAGTTCACTGAGCACAGGAAGGATTCCCAGAGCTAAACTGATGTGACTTCTCTAACCAACGAGGCATGGAGAGACGGATGTAAGACTTGTTTTCTATAAACAGACATTAATGTGTTAATGAACTGCCACTGTTTAAGTTTAGTGTTTGAAAATGATCACAGTCTCATTGGCTTGTAACCTACACCAGCCCCCAACAGGACAGAGACAAGAAATTCCTGGACCACATTGACCCTAAGGTCAATGTGGGTGAGACATGTGACATGAGACATGTAAACCCACTGATCATAAAACAGATAATAAAAAAAAACATTTGATGTCTATAGGACTCACCATTTTGCGAGGAGTTGGTGTATGAGGAGATGATGTGGAGGAAGAAGTTGATGAGTCTGAGAGCACTTCTCTGTGATTGGATCTACTGGTCAGACTGGGAGAAGAGGATGTACCTGAACCTGTGAACCAGTACGATGAATGTTCAGTGTGAAGGTCTGATCAGCTGTGACAAAAGTCATTAAATCCACCAGGTACTCACCGTGAGGGGGTGAGGGTAAGTCAGCTTTACGGACAGAGCTGTTGATCTGTGATGAAGGAGTGAGAGGTTAGCAGAAAAACAAGATGTTTTAGTTCCATACAACAACAAAACCCAGTAACCCCAAAACTGATCATCACACCTCATAGTCCATTATTTGGGATCAAAATTTGTTACATTTTCAGCTTGTGCATTTTACTTTCACACTGAACTGTCAAACAAACCAATCCTATTTTCCCCTTCACCTGTGGGGGCGCTGCACCAGGAGCCATTGAAGGAAATGACACAGTGACATGAGTGACACTTCCTTCTTCATAAAATGTAAACAACAACGGAGTACAGGCAAATTTTAGAAGTTGTAGGATTTCTCTTTTGCCATTGGCTATTTCTCTCACTAGCATTAGACTCTTGTGTTTGTTTTGGTTGTATTTCCCCAGAATGCCCTATGCTATTGTTTGTTTCCTGCTGTTGGACTGGTCTTTGGTCCATTTGGCCGCATCAGAGTTCACTACAACTGAACCAAGACGTAGGTTTGTAGGTCTGACAGTTTGCTTTTTTGGTCTGCATTAGCATACCACCACACCACACTATCAAGACAAATGAACTGGAGATCACATAAAGTGGATTAAACAAGGCAGTGTTAATTAGTCTTAGTCTTACCTGAGGTGTTTCTGGGATCCTGTTGGGTGACGCTCCCTGCTCACTGTCCCTAAATGAGCCAGTCCGAGGTCTTGGTGGGGAGTGTGTTTGTTGTATGGTGAAGGAATTGGAAAATGAGCCTTGGTTTTGATGATGGAGACCAGAGCTGAAAGATGGAGACCCAGAGGAAGACAGGGGGCTTTGGGGGGTTTTGAATGGGGGAGATAGAGGTGGAGTGTGGGGATATAAGCCCTGATTGGGGGCCCCAGATTGGGGCAAGAGGGACTGAGCCACACTCATTGCCACAGAGATGACATTAGCTAGGGAAAAGTAAGGTTGGTCTGGGGAGGGCCATTGGGGAGGGTTGGGTGCTGATGGAGTAGAGGTGGGGGTGAAGAGGGAAGGGTTGCTTTGCACCCGGGGCAGTCGGGAGCTGGGGGACATGGTTGGGAAGGAGCCAGTGTAAGTGGAATAGGGGTGAGTCTGGAGTTGATATTGAGCAGCACGTGGGAGATGAGGTTGGGGCGTAGAGTTGGAGTCTGGGTGGGGGTAGTGGAGGAAGAACTGAGGGTTCTGATAGGAGGAAGCTGGAGAGAGGAACATAAATGACATTTAGCTTTAAAAAAGGTAAACATCTGGGTAATTCACATGCTACCACCAGGTGGTGCTGTGCATCATCTTAATAGTGGTTTAAATTTAGAAAACATGCAACAGGACGACACTTAAGTTGGATACCAACCAAAGTGTTTCAACACTTTGGTTGGTATCCAGAAGGCCATATTAATCTGTAAATACGTTCTATCCAGAACTCCTCGAGTTTAATTTTAGCTTCACTTGGTTCAAATTTTGTTAAAAATTTCCTATTAAGCACCTTTTACTATCAAATTATTCATCTGGTAGACGATATGAAGATATTATGTAAAACATGACACCATGTTGTACCTGATGGAGTCTGAAAAGACTGTGATCTCAGGGGTCTGACAAGGGGTGTGGCCTCTGTGTCGATGCGGAAATCCACAGCTTTCAAAGGTGAGGGGTCACTGTTATCAATATCTGACAGGAATAGATAACAAATGAATGAGTCAGAACTGACAGAGATACATCACATCAAAGTAGATCTGAGGTTCAAACCACCAGACTGACTTCACAGTGCAAATGTTGGTACTTACCAGTTAAAGAGGATGAGGACAGAGTCCTGGATAGGCCCTTTATTGCCTCGTTTAACTGTAAAGATTAAAGAACTCGGTTAGAGTACCAATCAGAGTATCATTCAATAAAATTACTGAAACCATGAAGTCTGACTCAGATGATTTTATACCACCCTCTTTCATAAAAAGCTGTACCAGTTTAAACTATTAGAGGATTCAACTGTTAAGGCACTGTTTAACCAAAGGAGGGCAGAACTGAATCAGTTTTAGGCAAAATATTGCCAAACTAAACACAAAAATGTACACAAAAACATAAAGATAGAACCCTAAATAACCTATTTGACCGTTTAAAAGCAAAAAAAAAGTTTGATTTTTGGAGTTAGTTATCAGAAGAAAACCTTTTAGGGATGAAATGAGGCACACCTGTGATTTGGGCAACACAGACGTAGTCAAGTTAGGCAACCTGTTGGCGCCTCCTGGATGCTGCTGATGCATCATTAACTCCGCCCTCTTTATGATTTCATACATGCGTAGAATAAACCCCTCTCTCTCTGATGGCAGGATGAAGTCTCTGAGCAGCTGAAAGTAAAGAGTTGGTTGATGTTGATGGAGGACAAGCTGGAGGACAATGCTCAATGCTGATTGGTTGTCTCCTCACCATCACCGAGGCGATGTCCTCTGGATTGTCTCCATCCAGGTCAAACTTAAAGGTCACCATCTTGTTGTTGTGAGTCTGCAGCTGACACTCCACCACTCGGTCCACCTTGTCAGACACCTGCATGCACCAAACACACACCAGCTGCGTTTGCATCAACCATAAATTTGCATAAATGGAAAGACATAATTTTTATTTAAGCTCATGGTTTTCGTGAGGCGGGTTTTGACCAAATCTAAATTGGTTTATTTCCCAAAACTGCAATGGAAACACTATTTTTACATCACGAGTCACATGATCATCAGTCGGATCTTACTACTGGCGGAAACGCTAAAGAAGACAACAACAGGAAGTAGTAGGAGAATAATGATTTGGGTTTTTTTTAATACTTTAGTTTTAAGTGCAAATTTCTCAAAAACTCTAGAAATAAGACAAAACCAGCATGAAAAGACATTCTCTTCATATTATAAGTGAAATAATCTGCAAGTGGAACTAGAACTTTTATCAATATTAGGGAATTATTGACTTACAATAAGCTCCTGTTTCTTTCTGAAAAGTCACTACTTGTAAGTTAGTTTTGTCGTATTTCAAGTGTATTAAGAAATTTGCACTAAAAACTAGACCAAAAATACTTGGTGAGATTTTGTGTTTTTGCAGCATTGTAACTGTTTACCATATTTTTCAATAACTTATCATTGGGAAGAAACTTATTTGTGTCTGATTTTAATTTTACTTCTTAATTAGTGGAAACAGAGCCATTGTGAAGTTGTGTTTTTCTACATCAGTAGGATATCGACAAGCATTTGTTGCCGTTTGTAATAGCAGCTCGGCGTTCGCCTGGGACAGTTCAACTCACCCCGATGATCCTCAGCCGGGCTCTGGCTCTACGCCTGAACTGCTTTGTTGCTTCTCTCTTCGCTGCTTCCTGCTTGCTCCGATCTGATTGACCATCGTTGCCGTCACTCGGGCTGGACGTTATGTCAAAGGAGAAGGTATAAACAGAAAACACCGATTTTAAAGTAAAACGTATTGAAAGAAAGGAGGCTGATTGTTGTATCCTGTGTGTTACCTGTCGACAGGTGAGGCGAAGCCGCAGGTTGAATCAGTGGGATGTTTTTCCGAACTGTGGAAAACAGCAATGCTCTGCAGAACACAGTTTCAATTAGAGCTGAGACCAACAATTATTTTAATTATTGATTATTCTGTTTAAAAAATGGGCATAGTCTGCACATTTTACATGTAATCTGTTTTTTATATAAAATATTAGAAATATGATAAATGTTGCAAATAATTTGATTGCTTTTTAAAATCAGAAAGTAAACTTTTTCTTGCCTAAGATATACCAAAGGATGCATCTGTAGGTAAAAAAAACTTCTAACATCAACATGTGGAAAACTCATTGCTTTATTTAACATCAGTACAGTGAAGAGCTGGTGATTATTTATTGGCTTAACTGATTAATAATTTGATGTAAAAGATGCTTAATAGGAGATTTATTTACACAATCTGAACAAGGTGATTGTAAAGAAGGTCTGAACATATTTAATTTTTTATTATTTTAAATGCAATTTTTCTGTATAGTTTAGCTTAATTACTACTCTGAATATATTATTCTTTCAGCAAATTGATCTTTTTTTAGTTTTTATACTCCAGATAATCGATTGTTAAAGTATTTTGATAATCGATTCATCACGATTTATCTGATTAATCATTTCAACTTTTCAGATTTTAGAGATTTAAGTATTTTATAGACTTATTTAAATTAATCCCTGTGATGATTTTTGTTGTTGTTGTTTTGTAATGTTTGTAGCTGGACTGAAGCAACTAAAGTAAATTTGATCTGTTTTTCTCCTGCTGACCTTTGGGAAGCGCAACACCGGGAAGGGCGGAGCTTTGGACGGCGTCCGGTGTAAAGGAGGCGGAGTCCCTGGATTGTGGGTGGAACTTAGCGACGTAGGAAGAGCCTCGGGAGTCGACGGAGGGGTGTTGAAGAAGATTCCTGTCTCACAGTCAGCTGCCATAAGAAGACGCAGTTATTAACTTGAACAGTTAGACTCCAATCCAATCAGATGTTGAAACACGTAATTAAATTGACTGACAGGCAGCTGAGGAGTGAGACGCGTGTCTGGTTGTCTTGTCTTGGTCCTCGTCTCCATCTTCTTCGGTTTTGTTGGACATGATGCTGATCCCAGAATCTGCTGGGCTGCTGCTCGCCACCAGCATCCCTGCTGGGCTGGGTGCAGTGGGCGGGGCTTGTATGTCAGCACTAACATCATTCTGTGAGTTTATTGTATGACAGTTAAGGCTCCCACATACTCGCTGTATTTCACTCCGTGGAAGTTTGAGCAAACTTTCATTTTTATGTACGTGTTTTCTGTGTCACTCAGAAAACAGCTCAGCAGAAAACAGGGTTAAAATCAAACTGCTGGCGCCCTCTGGTGGACTTAATTATGTCAGATTTTCAACAACGTCTTATGAGACATAACATTTAAAGCAGTGGTTCTTAACCTGGGTTCGATCGAACCCCAGGGGTTCGGTGAGTCGATCTCAGGGGTTCGGCGGAGCCTCTGCTGCCGCGGAGGTAAAGACACACTTGTGTAAAGTCGTGATGACGCCCAGCTTTGTCATCACTTGCTGCAGAGGATCACGTTACATTGCTTAGCCAATCAGCCAATTTGCGGAGGAGCAAATTCTATAGTCTAAATCTGCTCCTTAGTCGCATCTTTTCGGAGTTGCTACTGGCTCTAGTGGCGTGGGGGTGGTAAACACAGCTAATATGATTACATTATTACATTACTAAATCAGAATACCGCAAAGTATTTGGTGTGTCGGCTGGGGGAGGGAGGGGGAATAAGAAGGGTTCGGTGAATGCGCATATGAAACTGGGGGGTTCGGTACCTCAAAAAAGGTTAAGAACCACTGATTTAAAGACTTGTGCATATAAGGACTTTCCAAAGCAGTAATTAGATTAAAGTTACTTATACAAGTCAATGTGTGTTACTATTTCAGTCATCATCCTTTGTAAAAAAAAAATTAATTAGTGATTTTTTTGTGTCACAATAAGTGGGGTTACATATCTGATAAGTCACCTTTTCAGTAATAACGTTGACCTTTGGTGGATGGAAGTGCGGATGTGTGGCACTAGGTAAAGTAGCTAAATTACTTGTTAAAAGATAAATCAGTAATCAGTAGTCAGATTATTATGTCAAGGTCATTGTGGATGATTTTGAGGGAAATAAAGGAATTTGTTTTGAGAAATATAGGAAATCCTTGACAATGCAATCAATGGGGACAGTATGGGTGGAGTCAATGGGGACAGTATGGGTGGAGTCAATGGGGACTGTATGGGTGGAGTCAATTGGGACAGTATGAGTGGAGTCAATGGGACAGTATGGGTGGAGTCAAAGGGGACAATATGAGTGGAGTCAAGGACGTATGGGTGGAGCTGGACATATGGTGGAATCATGGGGACAGTATGGGTGGAGTCAAGGGACAGTATGGGTGGAATCAATGGGGACAGTATGGGTGGAGTCAATGGGGACAGTATGGGGTGGTAGAGTCAATGGGGACAGTATGGGTGGAGTCAATGGGGACAGTATGGGTGAGTCAATGGGGACAGTATGGGTGGAGTCAATGGGATGGGGAAGCAGTATGGGTAGAGTCAATGGGGACGTATGGTGGAGTCAATGGGGACTGGTAGTCAATGGGGACAGTATGGGTGGAGTCAATGGGACAGTATGGGTGGAGTCAATGGGGACAGTATGGGTGGAGTCAATGGGGACATTGAGTATGGTGTAGGGAGTCTGCGCGGGTCACTGAATACACAAAGTTTAGCCGAGTATGTGGGAATCCTTAGGCTTAAATACTTCATAACAAAATTGACAATGAACAAACTCAATAAATGAAATAATAAAAAAATAAATTTGTAAATAAAATCTTAAAACATTTAATTGGTTTCTTCAGACTCACCTGACTCGCCACTCTTCCAGAAGCAGACACATTCAAAGCAGACGCAGGCTTCTGATTGGACAGTTTGGACTGATTGGGGGCCGGCTCAGCCGCCTTCCTGTTAACAACCGCTTTAAGGTTGCTCAACGCTTCCTCCAGCAGGCGGCGCTTTTTGTCCCTCTGCTGCTTTATGGTAGTCACTCGGTTTCTGATCGCTTGGCGATCACCTTGTAGTCGGACTTACACACAAATCCCAGGATCACCTGAGAGACAAAGACGGACAGGTGAGTCCAGCCGGCAGGCGGTTACTCCTTGGTGATGTCGCCAGCGTGGCGGTGAGGCTACCATCTCCTGGGCGACCTCTTCAGGGACGTCTTTGTACAGCTCAAAAAGGAACTCAATGGCATTGTTGTCTTTGTATTTGCCCAGAAGTTTCTTCTTGTCTTCCACCCTGAGCCAGAGCTTCAGCGCCGCCTTTGCACCATCATCTTCCTCAGCGAGCTCCACATAGTAACCCGTCTTTTCCTGGAAGAACCGGTGCCCCAGCAGATCCTGAACCATAAACCTACCAAAGAAATCGACCGTCAGGAGGTCAACTGCCCCACATTGACAAGAGACACTAGTGAAGAATATGAGAGCAATTCAGACACAATTATATTTTAAAGCTTCTAGCGTAAAAAATTTTAGATTTTGTTTAATCGAACTCTACTTTGTTTATCTACAAAGTCTGGTTTGTTTGGGGAGGTGTGCACAGTAAAAATGCCAGTGTTGAATTAACACCCAAAAGTGTCTCTATGTGTCCAAGTCAGCCGATGTTAAATTCAACAATAGAGAGTGTCACATTAACATTACAATGGTGTTAGTGTTAAAATATATTAAAAGTAACACCAGTGTAGTGTTGATCACAAAACATAATGTAGTGTTAAAAAGTAAATAATTGACCACAGGAACATCATCAATCAAATCCAGTGGAAAATATTCAAAACAATACACAGAAATGGAAAGTTGAACTTTTCTTAAACCCATTTCAGTATTATTAATTAATTTTGTTAAATGTTAATTTAACAAAAAAAAATGTGTAAATCTTTTAACACTTTCAAAGTGTTATTTAACACCTTTCGAGTGGACACTATAGACACTTTTGGGTGTTAATTCAACACTAGCATTTTTACTGTGTGGATGTTGAATCGAACACACCAGGTCTGAGTTTTCCCAACTCACCTCTCACTGCTGTTGGTTTGGATGCAGCCCTCGATTATCTCTTTCAGCTCCTGGTTTTGTACTTTAGAAAAATTATCCGGCTTGATTCCCTGGAGTGACAGAAGGTGGGTCAAACACAGAAACACAACAGGAAGTGTGCGGGTGTGAGGTGGACATGGCCTTACTTGGTGACTTTGCGGTAGATCTGGGCTGCGTTTTGACACTCGGAGTAGGATACTCTGAAGTCGCCATCTCCAGCATGCACATACCGAAGGCATAAACGTCCACGGCCTCGTCATACTTCTCCTCATACATCTCAGGAGCCATAAACTCAGGAGTTCCTGAACACACCACGAGTCACAGTGTGAGACACTCAAACTGAGTCCTTCCTCCCGTCTTCCTGAGTAGATGCTTCTTACCAATGACGCTCTTGGCGAACGAGGCCTTCTTGAGCGTCGCGAGGCCCAAATCCCCAATCTTGACCGAGGCGGTGGGTCCGTTGATGAAGACATTGTCGCATTTAAGGTCTCGGTGGAGAATGGGTGGCGAACGCGAGTGCAGGAAGTGGAGACCTTTCAGGATTTGAAGGCTCCATCTCTGCAGCAGCTTCAGCTTCATCGGGCGGAACCGGCGCACATACCTGGATGGTTTAAAGGAAAACACGCAACAAGGGGGGTCATGTACAGAAAACTCTCTGGTGCCAGATAGTGTTAGGGAGTGAAAAAGGGGGTAAATAAATCTCACAGACATTTGGAGGTTCTGTAAGAATTGTGTGAATATGGAACTTGTGTGAAATGCCATGTTGGCCCAAATAAAGCAGACAGAAACAGAGTCTGTTGTGATGATTTGTTTTTGTTTGCTGCTTTTTAACATAATTGGTGCCCAACTTGGGGCGTATTTATACTCAGATCTGACTCTGTCAGTGTGCGTAGAGTTCTGCACCAGTCCACACTGTGGTTTGGTTGACACAAATCTCTTGGCTTGCTTCATACTGGACTTTACAGACTTTGCGGAAATCAACCACAGCTGGAACATTTCAACTGTTATTTTCTCATCTTTCCAAACTCCTTCCTGACTTTCCAAGTCAGATTGACCCACTACATTTGACAGTTTTTCTGAATCGGAACATGGGAAAAATGTCTTATGATTGAAATAATCTGGTAGAAATACCAGTACTAAGGAATTATTTACTTATCTTGCTGAAAAGTTGCTTGTAAGTTAGTTTCGTCTTATTTTTGTCAAAATACTTGGTAAGATTTTATGTTTTTGATTTTATGAGAGACTATGTGTTTTTGTGGTCTGTTTTCCTCACGTTTTGAGCGTCCCAGACGTCATGAGCTCCGTCACCAGGATGATGCACTTAGCGGACTTCCACGAGTCGTAGAACCTCACGATGTTGGGATGCTGCAGGACTTTGAGCATCTCCACCTCCTCGCTGAAGCGCTGGCGCTCGGATCTGCTCAGACGGTGAGTCTGTGGAGCGTGAACACATGAACTCCTTCAGCCGTTCACCTTGTGAGAGAGAAACCGGCGCCCTGAAGGACGCTGAGCCCTCAGAGCTGCTGCTAATGAACTGCTGACACGGCAACACAAACGCCTCACTTTGCTGCCAAACTCGATTTTGTGTTTATTTATGATGCGCCGCTTCCTGTGTCTCTGAGTTCTGACTTCAGGTTACAAGGTTGGTAACTAGATCACAGGACAGCAACCAGGAAGATGAAATTAAATCATTTTTAATGCTTTAATACATTTGATATTTACTTAATTAAATAAATACATTAATATGTACATTTGAAAAGCAGATTTAATGTATTTAATAAATACAATTATGTAAATACAAGGATTTTAATTATAAAATAGAAATAATTTTTAAAAATGTATAATTAATTGAATAAATATACATCAGAAATTAAATTAAATGTTATACATTTATTTAGTCAATTAATTTTTGTAAAGATAAATATAAAAAAATCATTTAAATTTGATGTTTAATTAAATTGAAAAATAAAATGTAATAAATTTGTTATTTACTTAAACAAATTAAATTCTAACAATACATGAATACAATTGGTGTTAAATAAAATTAAATATGTTATGGTATTTATTAAATTAAGATATATAAATAAATACATTTTATGTTGAAAAAAACCTTTATAAATTACTTCACTTTAATTTAGTTTTACCCACTACAACTATGGGAAATGTGGATACAGTAAACAAAATCAATAAATGTATAAAAATATATTTAAATTTTAAAATTTAAAACCTAAGTTTGCTGTATTGGTCTTCTTATTTAGTTTTTAGAATTTCATTAATTTTTTCTTTCTCTCTGATTTTATACTGCTTATTTAAACAACCTGTAGATTTAAAGAGAAAAAGTCCTTCAGGAGAAAAATTACATTAAAAAACACAAAACACAGAAAATAGCAACATGTCGGACGTGTTTCTGCACCAAACAAACAGATGGGATGGCAGAACGTGGTGTGTGTGGTGTGTGTGTGTGTGTGTGTGTGTGTGTGTGTGTGTGTGTGTGTGTGTGTGTGTGTGTGTGTGTGTGTGTGTGTGTGTTTTATCACCAGCATCCAGCCGCCGTGCGCTGACTCAGATACTGTGTATGTTTCAACAAACTGCTGACTCATGCTCATGCACGCCGCACGTATGTGTGTCTGCAGCCTGCAGTGAGCAGCGGAGCTGAAGGAGAGCAAACCGACCCAGAAACAAGTTTTACCTCCATGTTTCTGGATGCTTGAAACGACGTGAAGGGGGAAAACTCAAATCCAGCTGGGTTTGATGGGACAACGTGTTACAGTACACATAAAAAAATAGAATATCACGTAAAAGTGCAACATTTCCTCCCAATCATTTTGAAAAGTGAAGATAATGTAGAATCACCAAGCATAGAGAGAGATATCTAAAGCCTTTGTTTCTTGTTATTTTGATGATCAGCTTTTACAAAATGAAAAATTATAAAACGGAAAAGATCACGGTGTCACCTAATCAGCTAAATAACTCAAAACTCTTGAAAAGATGTCCTCAGCCTTTAAACACTTTTCACAAGGAGGAGAAGTCATAAAACGTTTTTGCTAAAGGAGCTGGTTGTTCACAAAGTTCTGTATCCAAGCATATTAGCAGAAAGTTGAGTGGAAGGAAGAAATATGGTTCCACTATTCTTGCTTCCGTTTGGGTGGTGCTGAATTTCGGCCAGATTACGTTAAAAAAAAGAAAAAGTGGATGTTAAGTTAACAGATTGAACTAATTTTAATGTAATAAACCATTAATTGACAATTAATAGTAAGATGGTTAATTGGTTGTGTCGCTGAGTGGTTCTGATCCATCAGTCCTTGTGACACTTGTAGTTCTGATAAACTACATTCATCCGGATCAGAGAATCAGTGAAGATGCTGTAGATAGAACAACAAAGAAGTGTAAATTTCTGCCAAAAATCCAGAAATTTTGAAATTACTCTGAGAAGATTTGTAGAAGAAAAAAGTTTGAAGAAAACTTGGAATGTAAAAAGTTGAAAAGTTTTGAAAACTACTACAACCAGCCCAAATTTTTTGAAACTCAAAAACTGAAATTTCCAAGTTTTTATAGAAAAGTTCTAAAATTGATCTTAACATCTCAGAGATTTTGTCTTGCAAAGTTTCACATTTTTGAACTAAGAAATTTTCGATTTTTTTTTTTTTTAGAAAATTTCTGAGATTAATCTAAAAAATTCTGAGTTTTTTTCTAGCAAAGTTTAAACTTTTTGGACTCAAAAATTTCTGATTTCTGATACAAATTTCAGATTTTTTTGGCAGAACTTTCTCTTCCCCCCACCCACCCAGTTGCCATGGTAACTCCCTGACCCCGTGACCCGGTGGTTACCTGCAGCTCGCACCAGGCCACCTCCACGGTCTTCTCCGTGTCCAGGCCTTTGTAAACCGTCTTGAAGGAACCTCGTCCGATCTCGATGTTGAATTTCAGGAATCGCCCGTTGGGAGACGATCCCACCGCCTCCGTCTCCTCCTTCTCGCGCTCCTCCTGCTTCTGCCGTTGCCATGGCAGCTCCTCCCTGGCGCAGTCGGACAGCGTGACGCCGGACTCCTCGGCCGAGTCCCAGCCGATACTCAGCCCGGTGGCGGTTTTATCGCCGGCGTCTGATTGGCTGGCATCTTCGTCTTCGTCCTCCTCGGTTCTCTTCTTCGCGTCGCTCTCAGGTGTCGACGTCATCGCGGCCCACCTTGGGTCTGATTTAAGGCGTGGTTGTGACGTCACGAAAGGTGGGCGGAGCTTCAAGAACCTATTGCAATTTTTTCACAATTAACACGTAATGTGTTGGTTAAACAAAAGTTTTATTATATCAAATAAATGTTTATATTTATAGGTTATTATTAGTTTTTATTATAGCCTATATTATATATTATAATATATTAGTTAATAATATTAGTATTTCTATTTATGTTATTTTCACATTTAAACTGAACCCAAAGACAATCAAATAAGCATTTATAGAGCTGTTTTAATCCAAGATTAGGGACAGTGCATAATATAAATATACGTTTCGCAAAAACACTCACTAAGTTGGACTTTTTAGAGATTCAAAGTTTGAAAATTTTGGACTTTTGAACATTTTGAGAATTCAAAAGCCAAACATTTTTGACTTGGTGAGTGAAACATTACATATGATTGCACTTGAAACCCTTTTGATCCTTCTTTATGCCCAAAGATTAAACTCTAAGTTTGTTCCTCCAACTGCCGCGGACCCACAATCTGATTATTTCTAAACATTAGATTTCTGAAGTTATTATGAGTTTGATGTAAATAATCTAAATATTTGTGTTGTACTCACTGTGTTTGTCCGCTTTGATCAGCTTCAGGCCGGAACCGGTAAATCCAGCGCACCTGGCGGACCTTTAAGGTTCTGGCTGAGGTTCGGTTCCTATCTGAGTCCAGATCCTCCTCCTCCTGTTCTGCTCCTTCTGTGATGTCATAGCCTGACATCCGCGCACGCTATCAGCTCAGAGCAGCCGCACGAGCTGGAAGGAAGCCCCGCCCACCGGACACCTGGCTGGAAAAGAAATGGGTCACGTGACTTGTCAGAAACGGATCAATCATCTGCATTCTATTAATTAATGTTTTTATTTGGGTCAGAAGCCTGTTTCTGTCTCTCTCTCTCTCTGTGTGTGTCATATTTGAATTTTAGTGAAAATTATTTCCTTTTTCCTGTAAAAATACTGCATTAACAACCTGTTAATGCATATAAGTACATTAACTACTGATAATGCAAATAAGTACATTAATAAATACTTCTTTTTAAGTGTTTGTTATCTGATATTTATTTTTACATTTTTATTTTGGTCACAAGTTTCTTTTTATATTTTTTGTGTCATATATGGATTTTGTATTATTTATTGAAAGTAAATATTAAACTTTGACACCGCATTACTCGTACTGTGTGGGATTTTAAGAGTTTGCCACCTGACATACAAATAAAAGTGTGTTGAGTTTTATTTATTTTATGTTTTTTATTATATATTTATGTGTATATACTTTTACAGTTATTTTCTCAGCTGCTTTTTATTCTAGTGCAGAATATAACCAGTATTTTTTTAAATAAAATTTATCACTAATGTTAACCTTGACAGATTTGCAACACCAAAATAAAGTCATTACCTCAAAGATTTAAACACGTTCTGTAACAAATCCAACTCCTGCTCCTAACAGATATTCAGCCAAAAGCTAAAGGTAAAAAAGACGTTGTCTGCAAAGCTAAATATTTTAAATATTTTATTTATCAATGTAAAAATGTATTTTCGCAAAATAAAAAAAAAAACAACCATGACCTACATTCTTTCTGTATTAATTGTTGCTTCTGTTATTCTGGTTCGTACTGTAATGTTGCCCTCTGTCCACTAGAGGGCAACATTGTCTTAACTCCACAGTTTTATTAATTTAATTTTTAAATTTTTATTTAAATTCTTGTCTACTCAAACATGTGGGTGGTGGATTTTATCATGTTTTGAAGAATACCGTGTATTTATGTATGTATGTATGTATGCATTTATTTATTTATTTATTCATTCATTTATTTATTTATTTGTATGTCAAATCTCCGTCTGTTGCTGCAGTTCTCAGTTCTGTCCTCCGCTGCAACGACTGTGAGTATGAACAACCTCCTCTCTTTTGTTTGTCTACTTGTTTAGTTTTGTTTATTATTCAGAATGCTTATTTTTTTTAAATGCTTTAAGATGTTAGAAAATGTGTTTGTTTTAACTATAAGCTTAATGAATGACGCCCAATATTTAATATAGATCAGGATCTGTTTTTCCTGTCAATTTTCATAATAAGCATAATAATAAACAACCTGATAAGATGAAAGAAACCCAGTTTAAAGTGTTTTGTTTTTTTAAAATCAGACAATAAACAGGCAAATTGTCTTTTAAATGAAGAGATCTACTTTATGTTAATATTTTCTTTTCCTCCTAGAAGCAGTAAACCTTTGATCTTTAATCCCAGCAGGAGGATTAAGCAGATTTTCTCATCATTAATCCGTTTCTTATCTTCATCTTTCCACCTTTGTCCCTTTGTTCTGTCGTTCTTCCTCCTCTTCTTCTCTGTTTAATTTCCTGCCTTGTTGCTGTGACGTCATACGCAACAGGCAGATGTAATCAGTGATCAATGATAATCGATTCTGTGGCTCGGGGAAGTCAGAGAATCGCGTCATTTTACGTCATGTCCCGCAGTCTGACGCTCCTTCTGCTCCTCCTTTTGATCCATTCATCCTCCCTCCAGGGGGTGGCGCTGTGGCGCCGGGGGAACCGGGTGTCTTCCATCAACGCCTGTCAGCAGAAGGAGGCGCCGGACGGAGGACTGATGGTTCGCTGCAGCGGACTCCGACTGACCCAGGTCCGTCTGCTGGTTCCGGTTTAACCGATAGATTCTCTGGTTGAGATTTTGAAATGTCAGATTGATCAAACTGGTCTTTTATCGCGATATTTTCAATGGCGATCAATCAATCAATCAATCAAATTTTATTTGTATAGCACATTTGAGCAGCAAGGCATTTCAAGGTGCTTTACATAATTAAAAAACAAAATAAAAGCAGCATGTGACATTGAATAAACAGTAAGAAAGAGAAAGAGATTTTGGGAAAAGAAAAAAGATTTAAAAAATAGCTAAAAACATACTTTTGTTACGGAATTTAAGCGCCTGTCGTCGCCGGACCACAAAATAGTACCATTTTGTAATGGTACTATTGTGGTGAAGAAAAAAATGAATAAAACTGTTTTTTTATTACGTTTTTAGGTAACAGTGGCTCTTGATTTATGTACTTATGTCTAAGAGATGCTAGTCCTACAAACACAAATATTGTTCTTGGAAAAACATTCTGATTTGAAACCGACATCTTCAAGACGCCAGTTACTTAAAAAGTTATTTATTTTTGCTAAGTTGCTTATGCATTTAATCGTATTTTTAAATTTGTTATTTATTCAGAGAGTTGGGAACAATAGCTACATTTACTAAATTACATATTTTTACTACGCTGTGCTTGAGTAATTTTATCATAAAGTATCACCACTCTTGAGTAAAATTTCTGGATACAAGCTTGTTTCAACAACAACAACAACAAAAAAAACAATAAATAAAAAAACACTAGACACACAGTTTTTCTTAAAGTTTTATAATTTTTATATTGAAAGAAATTGATTTGAAAAATGCTTCTTTTAGCCAATTTTTTCTTATATATAGTTAAGCAACTTCTTTTAATTATCTTTTATTCTGGTCCATCTGATTTTTAAATATAAATATAACTTATAAGTACTTGAGTAGACTTGTAACCAAATCCTCTTTTACTTTTATTGAGTAATTTTTTTAGGTGGCTGCTTTTTACTTTTACTCATCTAAAAACACATTGAAGTAGTAAAATGTTGCTCTGTTCTCCTCTGTATTTATTAAGGCTGCCATGAAACAAACAGTGGAAAAAAATCACATTTTTGATTCTTTGTTTACCACCAATAACTGAAATTTGACAACTATAAATCAGAATCCTTATTGTGATAATAGATTTTTCACAATAAATGATAAACGATACGATAAAACCTCAGGTGTGTTTGTCTCTCCAGATTCCTGCCGGTCTGTCCAACCACACAATCCGCCTGTTTCTGAACAAGAACGGCTCAGCTCTCTGCCGCCGTTCTGCTTCTCGGACCTTTTCCTGCTGGATGAACTCGACCTCTCCCACAACCAGGTCCAGACAAAATTAACTTATCAAATCTAACAAATCTAATATTATTGTCAATTATTTGTCTTTCACCCAACAACAATAAATTAGTCATTGTGATAAAACCACCATCACTGTGACATTAGTCTTAGTTTTTACAGTTATTTAACTTCTTTGGCCTATTGTTGGTCTATAAAATGTTTATAAAATAGGAATTTTCTGTTGAAGACTTTGTTGTGTTTAGCCATGTATAATGGATGAGTGTGTCTGGTTGTGTTGCTGATGTTTGTGGAATGAAATGTAAATAATCATTATTTATTTAAAATCAAAAGCAAAAATATATAGGCTATATGATAATAGTTAAACATACAGTAAAAACAAATACATTTCTATACACAGTTTGAAAGGAAAAGCTTTTTAAATCCGACCCCCAGTTGTCTCATCCAAATATGCTTCATATTATACAAATTTACACAATAATGTAAAATAAAAATAATATTTTATTTAAAAAATGATAGTGAAACATATGTACCTAGCATTTTCTGTTCAAAAAGATATAAACTTGCAAAGTAATCTAATCCTAAAACAGTTAGTGCAGACAGGGGTCAACCAAACCTAAGTTGCACTTACTGGTTAGTGCAACCCTGCACTAACCAGTAAGTAAAAAAACAAACAACAGAAAAGAAAAGAAGGAAAAAGCATTTCAGAGGGGCTCTTTTTTGTCCAGAGGGAGAAAATAACAGGTGTTCCAGCACCACCTAGTGTCCACCTGTGCATCCTGACTCCCGGTGAACCAGTAAAGCCCAGAGTCACCTGCTTCCTGTTTCCTGTCCCAGCTGTCCTCTCTTGAACCCGGGTGTTTCTCTGGCCTGGCGTCGTCTCTCCGGTTCCTGGACCTGTCCTCCAACCGGCTCACCACATTGGACCCGGCGGTCCTTGGTGGACTGCAGGTCCAAGCCAACCTGAGCCAGAACCCGTGGCACTGCGACTGCAGCATGCAGGTGGGCCTCAGGGCGGTGCTGGTACCAGACACACTGCAAAAACACAAAACCTTACCAGGTATTTCTGGTCTCTTAGTTCACTTGAAATAAAACAAAACTAACATGCAAGTTTTGTTAAATATTAGCAAGAAATGTGAGTTTATTTTAAGCCAATAATTCCTTAATATTGATTTTTAAAAAAAAAAAAACTTATTCTATTGGCAGATTAATTCACTTATAACATCTGTAAAATAGCTTGTCAAAAGTGAAATTATCTGCCAAATAAATAAATACTTTTTAAAAATAAAAAGTAAGGAATTAATGACTTAAAATAAGTTCTTATATCTTGCTGAAAAGTTACTTGAAGTTGTTTTTGTCTTACTTCAACTGTACTGAGATATTAGAACCAGACAAAAAATATAAGATTTAGTGTTTTTGCAGTGAGGGACATGTTGATGACTTCCTGTCTCTGTCCAGGTGTCCATAACTCAGCTGGACATGGACAAGTCCTCTCTGGAGAAAGTCATCTGTGAGACTTCGGACCTCGCAAACCTTGGTACGTTGAGTTCGCCTGGTTTCTCGCGTCCAAAACTTCAGGACCTGCTTCTGGTTGTAACTGTGTGTGTTTCAGGAGCTACTGGGCTGCCACTGGTCTTACTGGTGCAGGACTGGGACCTGTGTCAGTCCGTGAGGAGGACCACTGACTTCCTGACGTTGATCACCATGCTCCTCTGGTTCATCATGCTCCTTTCCTACCTGATCCACTACATCCGTCATAACAAAGTGGTGGCCAGGCGACACATGGAGTACCTGAAGTTCCTGGAGAGCCGGGACCCATGGAGACCCCGATGACCCCAGACGACCCCAGATGACCCCAGATGACCCCGGAACCCTCAGCAAACCACCTAAAAGGCTTTTAAAGCTGCAGTTCGTAACTTTTATAAAGAATATTTGTTAAAACTGTTACCATTTTGTGACTGTTATTGGACCTATAATTTGTGAAAAGATTCATCTCTATCCACTTACGAAGAAATGAACCGCTCCCGACCAAAAACAACCAATCAGAGCCAGGAGGAGGGTCTTAGTGCTGTCAATCAACCTGATGCGCTTACAGAGAAGAAAAGACTCCCTGTTACAGGAAAACCGTTTATCTGTTGTCATCTGTGGCTATGCTAACTAGCTTTAGTATTCATGCTAGTAGAGAGCAAAGGCGAAGAGTTGAGAGGTGATTGACAGCGCTAAGACCCGCCTCCTGGCTCTGATTGGTTGTTTTTAGTTAGCACTGGGAGATGAGCTCTAATGTTTTTCACAGATTAACTCTCATACAGTCACAACTTAAAGACAGTTTCAACAAATATGTATAAAATTATTTATAAAAGTTACATTCTGCAGCTTTAAACCTGATACAAAATTATTGTCTCTTATCCAAAAGCTACATTCACACAGCAGGCAATGCAAGCTATATCTGGGTTTTTCATGACTGTCCAAACAGTTTAGTTTTGATATGTTCACAGGAAAAACTAGATAAGATGTGTTACACTTCCAGAATTTTTGTTCACACAGAAGTTTCATTGCGATCTCATTTAATTAGTAACACGAATGACCACTAAAAAAATTAAAGGATTTCAGAAAAAAAAAATTGAAAATGAGCATCAAGTCCTGCTGTGGCAATGTAGTTAAGTATAAACAAGCTATGACTTGTGCAGAACCTTTCAGAACCATAAAACCACAGGTCAAAGGTCAAGGACTTACCAGTAGATAATCCCTAGTAGTTCCGTTTATTGAATGTTTTTTTAGAACTCCCTCACCAAGGATATTAATAACAACAAACAAACCTAAAATTCTGAAAGTCTTTCCTTGCACATTTCATCCTTTCAGAGTTCAACCTGTGAACTGTATACGTGCTGTTTCCATGGTAACTGCCTCCCAGCTCAGGGTTCACAGCCTCCTGACTCAGTCTGCGTCTGTTCACCTAATTTATGTGCTAAAAATGTCAAATAAATCCTGTAAAGTCAGTGCAGGTTGGGTTCTTTGTGTCTTCGAGTCAGATTTCTGTTACCGACCTGAACTGTCAACATTTAAATAATTTGGGTTTAATCCATCCAAATGAGTGTGTTTGTGTTGTACAAATGACTAAAACTGATAATTATGAGTGTAACCAGACCAGAGGCTGCTTGTTTTCCATTGGTTTCCTCAGACTAATTTTAGATTTATCAATCAATAAATCAAATTTTATTCGTATAGCACATTTCAGCAGCAAGACATTTCAAAGTGCTTTACATAATTAAAATAAAAACAGCATGTGACTGTGAATAAACAGAAAGACAAAGAGAATTTTTAAAAAAGAAAAAAAAGATTTAAAAAGATAAAAACATTAAAACCCGCACCCTTTATATTACTTCAATTAAACATCTCACACCTCAGGGTTTTAGTTAAAACGCCATTTAACAAGGACAAGGATCTTTGGAAAGATCAAGATTTCATAAGAGAATCTTAAGATCTATTTTTTACTTCTTGCTTTTATTAAGATTGTATTTTTTATTGTTACAGAATCCAATTTATTTTGTATTAATTTTGTAAACTTAAAAAATCTATTGAAAATGTGGTTATCATTATTATTAATAATATTCCATTATTTCAGATCTCTAAAAAAGACATTTTAAAATAATTTGATGTATAATAAATAGTGAGGAATACTTATTAATCTTATTTTATTCCTCATCTAGAGCATTGACATAAAAGGTGAGATGTACCAATAATAATTATCCAACAATAATTAGGTAATAATTAATCATCTTTTTTCTAATATGTAAAATTTGGTTGGTTTATTTCTAATCTGCACTTGTGAATAAAATCAAATACTAATTAAAATTAGTTTACTAATAAAAAAAGTAAAAGGATTCAAAGTAAAATAATCAACTTAACGTATTTTCACCGGCTCTGTTGCTTGTGGCTGAGCGAAGCAGGATCGAGTCATCTGGGCTCGACTCCCTCCGCCTGCTGTTTTCTCTCCACCATCAACTGCTCTGGTCTGCAGAGTGAATACTGTCCAGTCATTGTGAGGTTCGGCTTCAGCTGCTCCGAACAGCGAACCCCTCGGAACCGCGCAGTTCGGCCCAAACAGAGTATGAAGGAGACAGCGGCCAAGCGAAGAGATAAGGCTGGCGGTCGGGACCGGGACAAGTCGAACAAGGAACCCAAAGAGCCGAAGGAGGCGAAGTCATCGATGGCGGCCGCGGAGCCGCAGGACGTGGAGATGCCGGAGGAGGAAACGACTAACGCGGTTAAGCTGCCCAAGGAGCAGGACAGCCTCACACTAGAGGGTAAACCTGGGTCTGATGCTCGGGAAGAACCAGGGGAACCAGTCCGGTACTCAAGTCACTGTGATTCTGGACTCTTTACTGGACTTGTTAGCTTTAGCCTGTTAGCATAAGACCAACTACTGCTAGATGCCGTAAACGAGCAGAAGGGGACGTAAAAGCCTCCAAAAGGCTGTTTTATGTTGTTTATTTTACGTTTAACCGATCAGAACCAGTACAGAACTACTTCCTGGCCTGACCCAAACAGGTTCGGAGTGCAGCTGGTAAACAGTGACACAACAGAAAAGAAACATTTCAGTGTTTTGGATGCTAATGTTGCTTGTGCTGCCGAATCACTGTTTATCAAGGTATCAGATCTCCTGTAGAACTATTTACAGTTCTGCTGGGACCGGCCACTCCGCTCCGGAATGGACCAGCTTAAGTCCATTTCTGTGGTCCGTTTGTCTTCAGATCCTGGAAAATTCAATGATCAGGGATTAAAATACAACTTTTAGGTGAAATCCACGATGTTCCTGTAGTGAAAGGCTCACAGAACCGGACCTGTCATGGTTTGGATCTTACCGAACCAGACTCGGTGTCCGAGTCCAGTTAGGAGATTTGTCCTTAGCTACAGCTGCGTGTTCCTCTGGAGTCCTGCGTCCTGGACCCAGTTAACTTATTATGACTCAACTGGGGTTGATAAAAATAAAAATTCTCATTTTGTATTTATTCTCGTAATTTTACGACTTTATTCCTTTAATATTATGACTTTGTTCTCGTAATTTTATGTCTAGTGTTGTAACATTGTCATTGTCTAATTTTATTACTTTATTCTTGTAATTAAAACCAAAAATCTCATAGTGTGGATCTGATACTAAGATTAAAGCCACTGGGGGAAAAATATTTATTTTTCCTATTATTTTGTCTTTTTTTCTCCCAGTTTTGATATGAACTCAAAATTATTTTGATCTCAGAAGCTTAAATTCTGAATTCTGAGAAAAAAAGAATATATATTTTTTATGTTCTTTAGTGACTCCAATTCTCCTCTGTTAAATTGTAAATTGTGGATTTTGAATCTGTTTGCTTTTGGTTGAGCATCAGTTCCATAATATCTAATTATTTTTCAATGCTTAAACTAGTTTACACTTTTTGTCTCTTCTACATTTTATGTCTTTTGAGCCTCTGACTCGTTGGGCTCTGTGAATCTGCGCTGACTGGACTTGTGTTCAGAGTTGGATGTTTGTGAAGCTGTCGGTGATCTTCCTCCTCCTCAGACATCAAGGAGCATGTGAAGCAGATTGAGAAGGCCGTGTCGGGGAAGGAGCCGCGCTTCGTCCTGAGGGCCCTGCGCGCGCTGCCGTCCACCAGCCGCCGCCTCAACACCGTGGTCCTCCAGAAAGCGCTGACCGGCTTCTTCACCAGCAACACCTCCACCAGAGACTTCCTGCTGGGCTTCCTGGAGGAGGTGAGTGGCTCTGATCCGCTTACGTCTGGATTCCTGGTGTTTTCACTGAGCCGTCCTCCGTTTGTGTCTCAGCCCATGGAGACGGGCGACGGAGACATCCAGTTCCGCCCGCGGACGGGGGAAAGCGGCGTCGGCTCCTCTGCTGCCGGAGGTGGAGGCCTACCTGCAGCTGCTGCTGGTCGTCCACCTGACCAACAGCAAGAGGTACACCGAGGTGAGGAACACACACTGCTACTGGACCGGACCTCTAAGTCAGGAATAGATTTAGATTCTGGGCTCGGATTTTCAGAGTTTAAAAAGAAATGTCTGAAAATGATGCTCAGAGTCAGCCAAATAACTTTATTTTATTAATTAGTCTGTTTGTTTTTGAAGATGAACTTTTTATAAAAACTATACTATAAAATACAACAATCGGGCCAGGATTTAGTTTGGCCTTTTTGGAACAAAAACAAAGTCAATGACATTCTTAACATTTCCAGAATAAAATAGTCATTTTATGAGAACTCAAACACATAAAAATAAAAAAAATATATTATTCAAGCTTTTTTCTTATTAAAACGATTTTTGTGTTTTAATTTTAAGACGTTAATCTGGTAAAATTGCATCTTTATTCTGCTAATATTTTAACATTTTTGTAATTTCACAAAAATTCTAATTATGTGGCTCTAGTACTCTGTCGTCCAGCTCTCAGAAGGGTTGCTTTTAATTAAAAGCGACTTTTTGAAAATATTTTCTGTTGTTTGACATTTTTATTTTAGAAAAGAAATATGAGAAAAAAAAACATAAAATAACATTGGAAATTGGATCTGGTATGAAAAAAAAAATCAGATTTTTTTTTTAGCGATGTCACTCAGCCTGTGCAGAACCTGATGGTGTCTCTGACTCTCCATGACCCCTGCGACCCCTGTGACCTTGACTGCTGCTGTTCTGGTTTCAGGCCCAGAAGGTTTCTGATGAACTGATGCAGAAGGTCAGCTCCAAGAACCGCAGAGCTCTGGACCTGGTCGTAGCCAAATGTTACTATTATCACGCCCGAGTGTACGAGTTCCTGAACCAGCTCGACACCATCCGCAGGTACACACACACACCACACACACACACACACACACACACACACACACACAACACACACACACACACACACACACACACACACACACACACACACACACACACACACACTTTTCAGTGCAGATGAAGTCCAGGCTGCCTGTTTTGAGACATAAAATTTTCTTCATATAAGTTTAAATCAGGAGTTATTGTGAATAAACTGTGTTAAATCTAAATAACAGAAGGAACCATAAACTCTTTAAACAGTTTTCCACATCTAAACTACAGAACCAGAACCTGACATGAGGAAATGTTTCCTCTGGGTTTGAGCTTTTAAATTTACTCTTCTGTCCTGTTAAGGTCGTCATGCTTTACAACCTTAACAGAGAAAAACAAGATTAACATTTTTAAAAAATGTCAATATGCTGAATTTATTTTCTGATTAAAGTCAGAAATTAAAATAAAAAAAGATTCAAAATCTTGAAGATTAACTTTAAGTGAAAAGTCAGAATTGTAATTCTGATTAAAGTCTTTTAAAAAATAATTCTGAGAATTATGAAATTAGATTAACTTAAAGTTAGAATTGAGAAAATATGAAATTAAAATTAGGGGGGGGAAAGTACAATTCTTTGAAATAATCAGTTCTTTCACAATAGAATTATAATTCTGAGAATATGAGAAAATCTGAATAACAATTAAGTTAGAATTTTGAGGAAAATATGAATTTTTCCAGTGTCAAATATCTCTTTCACATAAGTCATTTAAGGTGGCATAGAACATTATGTGACCTCGTGCCTCTTAATCCCAGCTTCCTGCACACACCGTTGCGCACGGCGACGCTGCGGCACGACGCCGACGGCCAGGCGGGCTGCTCAACCTGCTGCTGAGGAACTACCTGTACTTCAACCTGTACGACCAGGCCGAGTAAAGCTCGTGTCCAAGTCCGTGTTCCCAGAGCTCGCCAACAACAACGAGTGGCGCGCTACCTTACTACACAGTGGGACAACACTGCTGGGGGGCGGAGCCTGGGCTGCGAGGGCTCACCTGTGTGTCATGTGACCCTGCAGTCGATCAAAGCCATCCAGCGGAATACACAGAGGCCGCAGGACTCTGACCAACGCTCTGAGGAAAGCTCCGCAACACACATGCAGTGGGCTTCAAGCAGACCGTACGCACACACACACACACACATCACAACACGTCACACACACACACACACACAAGAGATACCAACAAACACTGACAATCAGAAGGTCCGGTCAATAAAACTTCATTTGAAGCTGTGTTCCCTGCTTCACCAGCAGGGGAGCTGCTATGTTAGCTGCTGCAAAGCCTTAGATACTGGAAAATCTTGAATTCATCAGTGTTGTCAAGGTGTGCAGAGCGTTTGATATTCAATCGGCACCATTTGGTAATAAAGTCAAACTAAAGTTTGATTTAAAAAAGCCTAAATTTCAAAAACATTTACAGATAAACCAAATAGGAAGAGAGGCATATTTTTTCCTCATTGTCTGACTTTAAATCAAAATAAACTTTTCTTGCTTTTAGGATTGTTTGAATTCCAAAATTACAATTAATCATGATTAACTGATTTTTGAAATAATTGTCAAGAAATTTTTTATTTTACTTCTAATATTGTTTAAATTAATCGTAGGTGGCTGAATGAAAAGTGCAGAATTTGGCCAATTTTTAAAATTCAATAAATCATTATTTCTATTTGTTAAATGCCAGTAAAATAACTAGAACTTGTTTTAAATATATTTTTTGAAACTTTCCTTGTATTTTTGTGTTTAAACATTTAATTTAAATAGGAAAATCATTTATCTGAACATGATTAGTTTGAATTGTTTCAATGTAATAAATATTTATTGTTCCAAATGGTTCAATTACTTTTTGATCTGTGTAATTAAAATAAAGATTAGGTTATGATTCGTATATTAAACATTAACATTTTTGATTTTCATTGATTTTTTTGTTGAAGGGAATAAAAGGTGTGTGTGAGAGACATTTCAAAATATTAAAGTTTCCTATATTTTAGTTCACCCAGAATGTGGAATAGAAATTAAAAGATATTATTAATGACGGTAATAAATAATATCACTTAATAGTGAATCGAAACTCTGTTTTTATTTAATTGGTATTGTTTTTATCTCCAAATTGTGGCATTTGAAAAGTGTTGGAGTTTGACTGTGGGTGAATGTTTGGCTCCGGTTCTGTTTCTGTTTGGCTCCGGTTCTGATGGGCTGGTCTCTGTTTCAGGTCCACAAGCTGCTGATCGTGGTGGAGCTGCTGCTGGGAGAAATACCTGACAGACTGCAGTTCAGGCAGCCGTCGCTCAAACGCTCCCTGATGCCGTACTTCCTGCTGACCCAGGGTCAGTACACACACACACACACACACACACACACACACACACACACAGACGCTGCTTTCAGTTCCCCATCAGAACCAGTACCAGGCTGTTGTTAATGAATGAGTCAGCGTTAAACAGAACGATGTAACGTTACGTCTGAGCCTTGGATCTGGACTTCTGGTTTCAGTTCCCGATCAGAACCGCGGCTCCACTCCAGGGTCCAGCTCTGATCGGGATGTTGCATCACTGTGGTGATGTAACATTGTACATCTGAGCTGCAGAAAAACATGAAACCTGAATGTCCAGATGCGTTAAAACATTTCGTAAGATGAATGAATCGGTTCTGAATATTTCAGCTGGAATCCCTCAGTGGGGAGTTTATGAATTATTGTCGGGAATGTAAATTATCATAAAATGTAGAAAAGTTTTTATCGTTTTTTTTTAAGCAGGTTGGTGCAAAATTACAGGAGGAAAATGTAAAAATATGAGCGGCAGAGAGAAAAAGTCGACACTCTAGCTAAGGTGGATAGAAGATGAAAAATGTAGTAAATTTATGGTTGTAAAAAATAAGAATATTAAACTTGGGACGATAATTTGAGATCACACATGCAGAAATCGGCTTTCAGAGGAGAAACTGATAAATCTGATCAGTTTCTTCTCCAAGGAAACGTCTGCAGCTACAACTGAGAGCGGAGCAGAGAAACGATTGATGGGAATTCATAAAAAATTATTAGTACAGATTCTATAATTGATTCCCAGATGAGGGAAGTAACTAGAGACTACTCAAGAGAACTATTTCAGCAAATTGATCAAATTATCATCCATTAAATATTTAAAATGACATCATCAGATGGAGTGAAATGTATTTAAGTGGAAATTTTGGTGTTTAAAGGACCAAAATGACAATAAAAATAACTAAATCAGGCAAAAGAAAACATTTCCAAATCAGTTTCTTTCAATAAAAAATGTGTGTGTGTGTGTCTGATCTGTGTCTGATGTGTGTTTTCCCTCAGCGGTGAGAACCGGGAACCTGGCCAAGTTCAACCAGGCGTTGGAGAAGTTTGGAGAGAAGTTCCAGACGGACGGGACGTACACACTCATCATCAGACTGCGGCACAACGTCATCAAGACCGGTGAGCCAATCACAGGCCTCCGCTGCTCCCAGCCAATCACAGCTCTCGGAAGTGTGATGGAAAAGTTTGAACACGTACCTTGAAAAGTGCTTGAGTTTTACTCTGTGTGTGTGTGTGTGTGTGTGTGTGTGTGTGTGTGTGTGTGTGTGTGTGTGTGTGTGTGTGTGTGTGTGTGTGTGTGTGTGTGTGTGTGTGTGTGTGTGTGTGTGTGTGTGTGTGTGTGTGGTGTGTGTGTTCAGGCGTTCGGATGATCAGCCTGTCGTACTCTCGGATCTCTCTCGCTGACATCGCTCAGAAGCTGCAGCTTGACAGTCCTGAGGATGCAGAGTTCATCGTTGCCAAGGTAACTGGGATAAAAATGACTCTTAAAGGGGCGGTGTTCTGTAAAATTAACCTTTTGTAGCTTTCTACATCATGTCATAAAGTCATTCCCTCATTAGAAACAAACCTGCAGGCAGTGTTGCTTTGATGATTATTTCATGTTCCCTCTCCATGGCAACCATTCAGCCAGCTCCTTCAGACTAGCCAGCAGCAATTAGCAAAAACCTGCTGAGCTGAATAAAAACATTGTTAAAGGGTTAACAGAGGAGCCATGTTGTCATGACTTCCTGAAGGCGGAGTTTCAGACAGAGCAGGAGCTTCTTAAAGAAACAGAGGCATTAAATTACAAAATCATATCATTTTTAGAACATCTGGTTTTGCTCTAAAATATACCTGGAAGAAATTACCGCCCCTTAAAGGTGCGGCTGGTTTAATTGGACCGTTTCGCGCAGGCGATCCGTGACGGCGTGATCGAGGCGAGCATCAACCACGAGAAGGGCTTCGTCCAATCAAAGGAGACGATGGACATCTACGGGACCAGAGAGCCTCAGCTGGCGTTTCACCAGAGGATTTCCTTCTGCCTCGACATCCACAACATGTCTGTGAAGGTAATCCAGAGGTTCCTCCTGGCTGAAGTCGACCTGAGGAAATTGATCCGATGCAGCTCTTGATCTGACTCTCTGTCTCCCCCTGCAGGCCATGAGGTTTCCTCCTAAAGCGTACAACAAGGACCTGGAATCAGCAGAGGTAACGCAGCTTCTCCTTTTTTTGTCACATTTAAAGAGGGCTGTTATGTAAAATCAACATTTTAGAGCTTTAAATTAGCGATTGGGATTTATTGTATCATTTTTTATTTATTGTGAAACATTTCTTATATAAGATTTAAATATACCGTTGATGCAATTAATTTAATTGATGTTTAAAAACTCTTGAAATTTTATTTTTACGATAAATTACAATAAATTAGAAAATATAATCAAATGCAGTTATTGTGTGTAGTTTAATAATAAAAATCACACTTTATGTAATTGGTGTTTTAATTCATTTTTAGAACATAAACGCTGTAAAATAATTGAAACATTAACGGTTAAAATGTGTAAACGACTGATTTCAATCTGTCTCTGTTTCTCTCTGTGGTGCGTTCAGGAGCGTCGGGAACGGGAGCAGCAGGATCTGGAGTTCGCCAAAGAAATGGCCGAAGACGACGACGACAGCTTCCCATGAGCCTCTCTGCTGACTTCCTGTTCAAACAGGAAGTAGTTGTGTGTTAACAGATCACTTATTACCCACAATCCCCTCTGTTCCCTCCCTGTTTTCTGTGTTGCAGTTTAAACTCTGCTGCCGTTTCTTGTTCCTGACATGAATAAATCCTGTCTTTGTTTAATCTGCTGCTTGTAAGCTCTTTACTGAGCGCTCAGAAACAGTTAGAAGGCTGAACCACCAGGGGGCGCTGCAGAAAGAAAAGCTGAAAGCAATGATTAGTCAGAAGTTGAGGTCAGAGATGAGTAATGCTGCTGCAGACGGATCATTGTGTCAAATCAAACCGGCACACGATGAACATGCATGACGAAAAGATCATGTCAGAACAGGACCAGCAGGAACCGAACCAAAAGTTCAGAGATAAAAATCAGAACAAGACGGTCGCAATCAGACGGAACCAGAACCAGATGAATCACCTTCTGGATTTAAAGCCAAAAATAATTAGAAGAATCACAGTTCTGGAAGAAAATGTTTAAATAAACGAGGAAACGGAGAAGCTGGATTAATTATGACGTGTCAAACTCGAGGTCCAGGGGCCAAATCTGGTTCACCATTGTTTTTTAAGTGACCCTCCAGACTCTGGGGGAACACATAAAAACTTTTAAGCTAACACTGTTTTTTGTTTTTAAATAAATGTATTTTCTGTTATTTTTAAAACTTTTTCATACACAAGTCAAAGAGAAAACAAAAAATGAAAAATACTAAAAAAAAAAAAAACTAGTATAGAAATAAATACTGTGGTGGCCAGAGTACCCAAAACTACTCAACTAACAGTAACACTACTTCAACATATTTTCACTCAGGTAAAAAGTAACCATCTAAGACATTACTCTTACTTGAATAAAATTTCTGTATTTTCTACACACTGAATGAAAAACAAAAATTTTAACCAAAAGTTCACCAGACACAGACAAACAGCGGCAGTTTCTGTTACAGTTTCATAAGATTTTTATTTAAAGAAACTGATCAGAAACTGGGTTCCACTGGGGTTGCTAGGTGACGGATGTAACTCTGCCGTGGTTGCTAGGTAACAGGCCATGACTTCTGATTTGTTACATTCTAGAAGTTTTTGAAGCGGCTCATATTCACTAACAAACGTGAATTTATTGCCGAAAAACGGCTGGGTGTTTTTAAAGTTGTTTTTAGAAGCAGCAGTGACCGATATGGAAGTACAAAAACGTGATTTTTTTCCCCCACTTTAAGAGGGTAAATACTTTTTCTCATCACTGTGCTGTATTGTCTGGGATCCAAGTAGGTGGGAACCAACTAGTTACATTTACTTGAGCAGCTTTTTTTAAAAAATATATACTTTTAGGAGTATTTTTTATTATCCTGTACTTTTTATTCTTTCTTGAGTCATTTCTCGGATGACAACTTTTTATTTCTACTTGAGTAAAAATATGCTGAAGTAGCTCTACTTTTCGACCTGAGCGTAAATAAGCAGATGGTTCTGGTTCGGCAGGTTCTGGTGTGTTTCATGTTTAATCGGCGGGAAAAAGAAACAACATGTTGAGCCCAGTCTGAAACAGAAGAAGCTTCCAGGAATCTTATTTACTAATAACTTGAACTTTTCCTCCCTGGATCCTGGAGGCCAAACACCTCCTAGATCTGGATTCTGGCCCGGATCCAGTCGTCTCACATTAACCACGTCTGGTTCTGGACCTGCTCAACTTTCCTGTGAAGTGTAGCAGTGAGTCAGCTGATCTCTTCCAGGATCCAGGTGACATCAGCGGCGGGACGTCCTGCCTCCTCTGAAAGGCTGAAGAAAATCCTAAAATTAGGAAATTCCTGTTGTGCCAAATCCAAATGATTTCTCACATCTTTCGCAAATTATATAACAAATGTGAACTAATTATTAACATCTTCCAAAAGCTAAGAAAGTTCCTCAGGCTTTATTTTGTTTCAAAGGTTTTGAGTTGACACAATATTTTTCTTGTGTTTATTAAAAAGTTTTGTGGGAAGATTTCATTTAATCTCAGTTTCTATAAAACTCCAAAATAGTTGGATTTTCTAAGAATTTAATTATTTTTTGGGACCTTGAGGAAAGAAAAGAGACATGAACCGTGACTGAATGTAAAAATGTCATTTTTAAAAAACAAATCTTTTTCTTTCCCCACTTTTCATGAGGAACTCTGCCACTTCTTCTCATCCATAAAATATATGGTCAAAAAACAAGATCTGTATCATATGATAAACAAACTGAAAATCCCGTAAAACCCCAGTTTTTCATTTTCATGTCATATTTTGCTGCTGGTCTGTTTTTATGTTTCTGTTTTGGATGTTTTGTTTCTTTCACTTCTGGAAGCAGATGGTGCCGGTTTTAGTTTTCAGATTGTTAGTGTATCTGATATTGATACAATATTTGTTGATTATGCTGTTAATAATTAAAAAATATTTGGCTTGCTAACTAAATATTAGCTAGGAAGCTAAATATTGAATTTGAAATGAAAAATAAATTTTTAGAAATTACGTTTTCAGTCTAAGGCTAAATATTTAGCTTGATACTAAATATTTAGTTAGGACCAAAACATATGTTAATTATTTAGTTATCAAGCTAATTATTTAATTTGAAATATATATTTAGTATGAAGATAAATATTTAGTTAGTAAGCTAAAATTTTTATTTTACACTAAGTGTAAATATTTACTTTATATTAAATGAGTATTTAGTGATCCACATAATATGTATAGTATGAAAGTTAGTTTTTTATAGTATAAGGGTAAATATTTAGTTTGAATATTTAGTTTGACTCTATATATTTAGTAATCAAGCTAAAAATGCTTAAACAGATTTAATATAGAGTTAAATATTTAGTTTGATGCTAAATATACATTAATGTAGTATATAATGTAATATACAATTAATACTAAGTGTTTAATGTAAATATTTAATGTAAATATGAGTAACATAAATAAAATATTTAGTTGATACAAAATATTTAGAACTCTAGCTAAATATTTAATAATCAAGCTAAAAATAGTTTAAAGCAAAACATTTAGTACAAGGTGGAATATTTAGTTTGACGACAAATATAAATATTTAGTTGATACTCATATTTATACTAAATATATATTATCATAAATCTAATATTCAGTTGACACTAAATATTTAGTGATCAAATTAAATAATTAGTTTAAACCAAAACATTCAGTATGAGGCTAAATATTTAGTTAGCCAGAAAAATAAGTAAAATTTAATAGAAATATACTTTATTGACCCATAAAGTGAATATTTCTGTACAACAGCAGCATACAGCGATTAAAATCAAGTATCCACAAAAATACAGAATATAAATAGAAAAACAGAATAAATAGTAAAACAGTACAGTAAGAGCACCATTTTGACATACAGTATATTTTTAAACTAAATAATGTTGTCCAGTCCAAGGGATTCATTTAAAAATGATCAACTGTTTACTGTGCAGAGTTTACATCCAGTGAAGGATGTAAACACTCACTGGGTTTATTGTAACTGTAACGCGCCTCTGAGAACCTTAAAAACTCCTGTTTCCCTCAGAAACTTTTACTGTAAACGCAATAAAACCAGAAGGAAATGCTGGGATTTTATTTCTCCGACTCAGGATTAATGGATCATCTGGAGTCAGTGAAGAAGGAAACGATCCGAGTTTCCTGCCGACTCACAAGCTTCCAGAATTACTTAAAGAGCGACACACATGATGACACACAGGAAGAAAAAGCACAGTCACAATAAAACCACACCCAGCTTGATACTCAAACACACCTTCGGTACATTTCCACAGATTCACCTGGAAATGTGCATGGCAGGAAGTGAGGTGACCGGATGGAGGTCCAGGCTCCGCCTCTGAAACTCCTGCAGTCAGGATGATGCAGCCTGCAAGGTTCACCCTGTACAGGAGCAGCTAAGATGGAAAAACTCAAATAATTCACTTTTTCTTACACAAAACCTCTAATTATTTTCACATTTACTGGATAATCAAACCTGCAGAAGAAGGCAAAATAAATGGAAACACAAAATATTACCAAGAGTTTTTGGTCTAATCTAGTGTGAAAAATTGAAGTAAGACAAAACTAACTTGCATTTTTCTGCAAGAGCTTGTTTTAAGTCAATAATTCATTAAGATTAATAAAAATGTTTTGCTATAAGTGAAATAATCTGCCATTGGAACTTGTGCTTTCTCATTTAAAGTAAACTAAGATATTTGCACAAAAAACTAGACAAAAATACTTGGTAATATTTTGTGGTTTTTGTTGTAAATCTTTTTGATTCTCCGCCTTCTTCAAATTAAGCAAAAATAAATGTTTGTGCAACAAAAATAGTCATTTTTGCTGCTGTCATTTTAAAAATATTACTAAATGATTCCAGGTCCCTCACAGGTCCTTCATGTTTACAAAACCAAAAGAAATATGGTGCCAGTCAACTCTGATGCATTTGTGCTGTTATAATTTTAAGATTAAAAAAAGTTCAAAAGTCAGCAGAAATCAATTTATCCCTTTCCTCAGACAAAATATATAAATAAATTTTTATATTCTTGGGCAGCTAGTTTTTGCAGAACAGTCGATTGATACCAGATTTGCATGATTTTTTTTTAAATTATGCCAATTCAAACAAAAGATTTCACAAATTTTGTAATTTGCACAAATGTATTTTTTTTTGTCTTTTTTACACAAATTAAATTTTTTGTACATTTTGTAATTTTTGTAAGGAGGGAGGTTGGTTCACCTTGATGACTTCTGGAAACATTCATTGATATATTTATTATTAGAACTAACTAACTAACTAACTAACTGACTGACTGACTGACTGCGACTGACTGACTGACTAACTAACTAATTAACAAGACAGTGGCACAAATGAAATAAACAAATAAAATATAGAAAGATAATTAATAATAAATACAAAAAATACATTAAATAAATTAAAAAGGATAATAATTAATAAAAAACAATAAATAAGGAAAGTTGCACAAACAGCAGCAGCAGCAACTACAATAATAATTTAATTTGCACAGATGTCTCATTGTTTCATGTCAGTTTGTTTAATTTGAAAAGGGAGTGGTGGATAATTTGACCTGAATACTCAGAAGAGTCTCCGAGTTCACAGAAAAGGTGCGCGGTCACGTGGTTTACGGAACCGCCACCCAAAAGCTCCCTCCCTGCGCGCGTCTGCGTGCGCGTGCACAGCTGTGACGCATCAGGGATTCAGAGACTTCGTAACTTTGGGTTTACTGCATGACTCTCCGTCCCCGTCAATGGGAAACCCCGCAGCGAAGCAGAGCGCAGATAAAAGGTCCAAACTGGTCCAAATGGAAGCTGAAAGACAAACTCCGGAGCTGCGCAGCGGACACGCACTGACACACGCACACGCACAGCCACCCTGACAGACATGGACACCTGGACAGGTAGGTCCACACCTGGAGAACATGCCGGCTGGCCACAGAGCTGTCAGGACTAGCGGAGACAGCCGCTGGTTCTGGACTCGGCTTGTATGGGAGGCTGGTGGTGCCAAAACAAGAAATACAAAGTCAAAATGTTAATTGAATTAAAGCTGTAAAAGTGATTAATTAGTGGTTTACTAGCGTTAACAGACAGATTCTGGGCTGAAATAAACAGTTTCCAGATATTTTCTGGGTACATTTGTATTTATTTAGCCAAGAACTGAAAGATTAGCAAATGCCATCCCTCTGTCTTCAGCATCGCTTGGAGTTTAAAAGACATAGTGGAACAAAAAGTTAAATTAGAAAGGATCTAAAGCAGGGGTGGACAATCCTTTTCCTCAATTGCGAGTGTCCTCCAACTCTTAGATGTCTCCCTGCTCCAACACACTTGAATCCAATAGCTGAATCACCTCCTCAGTGCAGTCAAGCTCTCTGTTAACTACCTCATCATTTGACTCATTTGTGTTGAAGTATTTATACATGTAAAAGTTGCAGGAGACCGGCCCTCGAGGTCTGGAGTTTCCACCCGTGATCTAAAGAAATTGGTCAAGAGTTTTTGGTCAGAATATACAGAAATACAGAAATTCAAAGTTTAAGGATTTCCCTAAGGGAAATTAAATAAAATGTTAAAGGGGAAAAAACAGAAAGCTGAAAATACAGAAAATGTTTTGTGAAAAAGTTGTAATATCTAATGAAAATTGTCACAAAATCTCCAAATAATTTTTAAATCATTCACAAATTTAGCGAATCGATTTGCTAAATTCGCTAAATCAATTTAGCCAAATTTGCTAATTTAGAAAAAAACCTTTTGCACAAGCTCATCTAAAAATCAACTGAAATTAGATATCTTATCCCCAGAATCAAATATGTCTGCATTTTAGTTTCAGTTCTGGCTTCTCATTTTTCTTATTCCTAGATAAATTTGGCACTAATCTACAGAGTTACTTTGTTTCTTTCCTCCAGTTATCATTCTGTTGCAGTACTTCCTCTTTGCATCTTTGGTCCAATCGGCTCCGGTCAGATTGCCATCCAACCTGCCGCCTGCATTCAGAGAAACGGCCGTGGAGGCCAAGACGCTCGGCGACAAAATCCTCAAGGACATTTCAGCAGCTCACGCTGCCACAGTCCAGGTAAAAACAATCAGTTTGGTTGGTCCAGATTGGTTGGTGTTTTCTTCTTCTCCTTTGGTTTTTAATGTGCTCCTGTCCCCCTCAGGCTTTCAGCCTGGATTCGCCAGCATCCAGCCTCAGCTGGTGGCAGCGTCGATGAGAATCCCCTCCTCTCCTCTAATCAAGGCGCCGTCTGAGCATTTTCCCCTGGTCAGTCTAAGGACGGGTGGGTTGGGTCTGTTGGGCGGTTCCATGTTGTGATTGAAGGATTTCAGTCCTCCAGTCTGGTAGTTCAGGCTCTTGTAAAGGTTTCTCATTGGGTGTTTATGTGAAAAAAGGTAACATTTCTGTGTATTCAGGAGATCCTCAGGCTTGTTGAGTAGTAGTCAGAATTTTGTCTGATTCTAAGAAAAGCCTTTGGGATGTTCTTTGGTTTAAGTGGTTCTTCATAGCCTTTGAGGCAGTTTGCACAAAGACTCTGTTCTTGACGGTTCAGAGAGTTTGACATCTCTGAGAATTTAATGTCTCTGAATGATGAAATGGTTCCATAAATCTAAATCTGCGGCTTGTTGAGTGAGTCTTCATGTTTAGTCTCTTGTGGTTTGGTATGGCCTTAAAAGGTTTAGAGATCAATCCGTTTCTTCTTCTGGTGTTCATCTGGTTTATGTTTGGTTTCTTTGTGGATGTTTGTTTAAAATAGTTTGCGGCTAACTCAGTGCTTAATCGGTTGCAGTATTTTACGAGGTTTTAGGAATCCTAGAGGTAGTCAGGGTTGGGACTGGCCTTTTCTTCTTTCTTGGTTAATTATTAGACCAATGAGTCATTTTTGTTAGAGGAATTTTATAATTGAGCTCCTGGCATAAAGATAAACATTAAGGGTAATAATAAGGTGAATCTTTGTTTAATTTAGTTTCTGTCAGGTTTTGGTTACAGTGGTTCAGTGGTTTTAAGGTTGGGGGAAACTTGAAACTGCTACTTGGCATGTTACTCACCAGCTTGTTGCTAGGTAACCAGACAGCGAGAGAGGCTAAGCTAGCCACCAAGCTAGCTTAGCTGACCATGAGGGGTTGGGATTTAAGCCTTTCCTCTTCCTACCTTCCCCAGAATGCAGTGAATATTGTATTGGATGTTATTTTCTATTGATACTGATCAAGTGTCTTCTGCATTAGATATTGTTATTGTTTTATTGCCCAGCCTTAAAGGTTCAGATGGTCCTTAGGAAGATTTATAGTGAATAAAAGTGAGATTTCTGAAACCAAAAAGCTTTTATTAATCAGTAATTACCTTAGATTATTTTATTATTATGGTGTTGGTGCATTAAGTTGAGCCTTTTGTTTCCTGGAGGTTTTATGGGACATTGAAGGTTTTTGAGCAAAAAAAGAAAATCTTACCAAGTATTTTTGGTCTATTTCTAGTGTAGATATATCAGTACACTTTAAATAAGGCAAAGCTAACTTACAAACCTTTCAGAAAAATATGAGCTTGTTTTGAGTAAATTATTTCTTAATATCGACGAATAATGCTGGTATGTGTTTTTAACCAATATTACAGAAAAGTTCGTTTTCTTTTATTTCAAGTTTTCTACAATATTTGAACTGGAAACAAGACCAAAAACAACTGTTAAGGTTTTATTTTTGTCAGTGTTCATGTTTGTGAATATTTCTGCTCTAAACCTCTGTAGGAGTTTATTCATATTTTTGTTTGTCGCCCCCTGCAGGAGAGATGTGTTAGCCACATGCTAGCAGGTGTTCAGATGTACCAGAACCTGCTGGAGGTTCTGTCCAGCAAAGTGATCGGTCTGGATGACCTGAGAGCTGACCTGCGCGACCTGCTCAACCACATCAACAAGGTAAAGCCTCGCGTCATGTGACCGACCGTCATGTGACCGACCGTAGTCTGATTGGCTAACAGCTGTCTGTTTGTTGCAGCTAAAGGAGGTGGCGCAACTTACGGCGGACGTTTCGGATCAGAACCTGAGCTCAGACCTGGCCTCTCACCTCCAGGACAGCCACAAAGTCCAGGAGGCCCTTCAACTGACGCTGACTCAGCTGCGCTCCTTCTGTCATGACCTGAACCGGACCTTCAAAGTCCTGTCCACCAACAGGCCCTGAGCTGCAGCTGCACGCTAAGCCCCGCCCACCTGGGACGACTCAATACCTGAGCTTCCATTGATTATAAAATTGCACAATTTCACATTTTGAAATATTTTCACTTATTTTGATAAAACTTGTTTTTTGATAAAAACTTTGGCGCCAGGATGAGACATCAAAATTGGTTTATTTTGCAAACCTGCAGTCACACAAGTCGAATGACCAACAGCAGGACGTTACCTGAAGACGATGACAGGAAGTAGTCGGAGGTTCATGGCGCTGAATGTTTTTAAATAACTTACAGCGTAAACCAACGTATTCATGTGTAATTTTAACTGCATGTTTTTTTCAGCATTGGCAGAATATTAGATAAATTTCAATAACAATTATGCACAAAACTTTGAAGATATTACGCCAATATAAAAAAAGTTTGAAATTAAATAAGAAAAGGAACAACAGGCCTTCAGCGCTTCGCTGCTAGGGCCTCATGAAAATCACACATGAATAAGGTTCACCAGATAAGTCATTAAAAAAACATGCAGCATCGTCATCCTCCATCAACTTCCTGTTGTCTTCTTCGTATTTTCCGCAAGTAGTAACATCCTGTTGTTGATTACGAGTCCTGTGACTCAAGCAAACTTTGCAAACAGCATTAGCTTTGATACAGCTGAAAACCCCAAAATCCTGGCAGTAAAGCTTTTTTTTTTAATCAAAGAATTTAAGCTTTTCCGAAATTATCCAAATTTATTTTTGTAATTCCAAATTTTCTTCACTCAGTGAAGGCACAGCTACAGAAAAAGTTTTGTGCATATCAGAGCTCAACCAGAACGGACTGAAGGATCCGGTGCAGTTTGGTTCTACTGCAGGCCGGTTATCGGACCATCTACGCTGAATCAGATCCAGAAGAATCCTGAAGCTCGGTGTCTGTCCCGACACGTCGGGCTGCTCCACATGTCGAGGATCAGCAGGAATGCGAGCGCTGCTGCAGGGACAAACGTGTTTACAAACCTTCTAAGAAGCCAGATAGAACTGACAGAGTTTTGATGGGGGTTCTGCAGGTCCAGACCCGCTCAGCACTCGGAGGAATCTGCTGTTTATCAGCCTCATTAGCAGAGAAGCTGAAGACTGACAGCGAGCCGTTTGATGAATGTTGAAGTTTCTTGTCACCTGAGGCTGAAACTGATCAAAGTCTTTTATTACTGCAGAGACAATCGGATGAACCACATCTTACATTTGTTTACTTACAGTTAATGTAAACAACCTGCGGGCCACATGAGCATGATGCTGCCGCCTGCCTGCAACAGGAGAAACATTTTTTACTCCTCTACAACCAAAGTATAAATTTTTGTTTAAAAACATTCATCACCTTCAAACAACTGGGATCCAGATGCAACTTCCTGTTTATCGACATGCTTTTATTCTGAAGCAGCAGCAGGAAGTGAAATTATTAGGATCTCTTTTTTTTATGTTTTCAAGGTAACAGAGACTTTTTATTCTGAAAATCCTGTTGACTCCAGTCACCAAAAGAAACCTTTATTTGTTATTTATCAACTGCAGATGATTTATGTTGTTTTTTATTTATTTATTAATATTTATTAGGTATTTATTGATGTATTTATTAACATCACTAATTGGTTGTTGGATGTTTCTATCGTTGTTTATTTATTTGAGTCGGACTGAAACCAGGTCAGACGGCTGATCAGAGGTCACTGAGGGCCAGAGAGCCTGACATCACTGATGATGTCATCACTTCCTCATGTCCTCACCTGACCTCAGGATTTGATCAAGATTTCAAAATAAAATCATTTTGTTTAAAAAAAAATTTTTTTTTGATTATTGATTGTTTTTATATTTGGAATAAATTTTGACCCAATTTTGGAGAAATTTAGATGAATTCTATGTTTTATCTGAAATAGAGTTAAATTAATTTATTAATAAAACAGTTGTTTTTAAAGGACACCATATAAAATCAACTTTTTTAAAACTTCATGTTCTAATGTTCTTCCCTCATCAAAAACAAACCTGGTTGCTTTGATTCTTTTCTGAATATTTGAAAAATCCTTGAATCTCACTTTTCCCCTTCAGACTAGCGGCAGCAGCAGTTAAAAAAAAACCATAGTTTAACTGTGCTTTGGTCTTATGAATGGCATAATGAGGAGCATTGTCATGATGACGGATTGAATGATGTCAGAAAGAGTGGAGCTTCTTAAAGAGACAGCGGCCCAATTTCAGGACCTCAAGTTGCCAAGTTAAATTTAATTTCACTTGTTTGTAATGCAAAGTTGGGTCGAAACTAGTTACATTTACTTGAGTAACTTAAAAAATAAGTTAAAAAAATCTCTAAAATCTATGCTGTACTTTTTCATTTTATTTGAGTAACTTATGAAATATTGTTGCTAAAATTTCTGGATTCTCTACTTACTATAAATTACAAAAATTCACTAGACACACATGCAGTTTTTGTTAAAGTTTCATAAGTTTTCTATTGAAAGAAATTGTTTAAATATATTTATTTTATTCCTAATTAATAATTTCCATTTTGGTTTCTAAAATGCTCAAATTTTCATATTTTGGTCCGTCTGTTGCTGTAATTTTTTTAATGTTAAATGATTTATGTTTCGATCAGTTACTCAGTACTTTAGTCACATTTTTACCAAATACTTTTTTTACTTTAGAGTAATTTCTTTGATGGCTACTTTTTACTTTTACTGTAGTAAAAATTCTGACTTGATTTCAATCCATTTTTACACTCTCTGCTCTCCTCTGTCGATAAATACAACATTTTTATAATAAATGAGAGAAACAGTTACTTGATTGTGTTTGGGAAAATATGTAACACTGCCCCTTTAATACACCTTTTCTGTAAAAACTACGTTAGATCCTGAAAATAATGGGAAAGTGATATTAATTAATTTAAACACGTTTCTGTCCTGCTCGAGTCCAACCAGCAGAGGTCGCTGCTGCAGCAAAAACCGCATAGGGATCCAGATAAGGAAGAAAACAAGGTGACACTGCAGAGGTTCATATCTCTGAGATAAACTTAAACATTCAGGTTTTATATCTGAAAGTCTGATATCAGCATCTTGAATAATTATTAATGTATTTTATTAATGTCTTCTATTGTGTCTATGTAAACTATTTTTATTTTTAGCCTCAAAGCCTAAGAATCAGCTGTTTTTCTGATATATTTCATAATGTTTTTCAGTCTCATCATCCTCTGCTGTCTTTGTCCATCCCTCCATCTCCTCCATCCAATCGTCCTCCTCCTCCTCCTCCTCCTCCTCCTCCTCCTCCTCCTGCTCCTCCTCCTCCTCCTCCTCCTGCTGTCCTTGGAGCTGCTGTTTCAGGACCAGGCTGCAGTGTTCTGCTGAGTAGCGGTGAAACAGCACTGGCTTGTCAGCAGACAGCTCTCAGCTGAGTCCCAGAGCCCCTCAGGAGGGAAACTACGGCTCCCAGAATCCTCCGCTGCTGCCCCAAAGTCAGTGCAGATCCGAGAGGAACCCCAGAGGAACTCTGGGAGACGTGGTCCGACTCCATCAGCTGCTCCCGGAGGCAGAGGGAGGAGAGGCTGACGTGCCATGACAACAGTCGGAGGGAGACGCGCTGAGAGGTGAGACCATCTGTTTGTTTCTCTTTCTGTGTCTCTTCATCGTCCTCCGTCCCCCCTGTCTGCTGTCCAACCTGTCCAACCCGCTGCGTCTGTCTGACGGCGGGTCTTACAGCCGGGAACATTGTGTGTTTGTCTCAGAACTGCAGAGACAGTGTGTGTGTGTGTGTGTGTGTGTGTGTGTGTGTGTGTGTGTGTGTGTGCGTGCGTGCGTGCGTGTGTGTGTTAAAACATCTCCACCCAGCCTGTAGTATCTCCCAGACCTCATAAGATGATGCAGCAAACAGGAAAACACAAAAATCACAGAAATGAAAGGAAAAACGTTTGAACACCATCTGCTACAGCGATGTTCAACCTGTGGTCTGGGGCCTTTTGTGGACCCTGGACTGATCTTGTGTGGCCGAGTGTTTTATTTAAATTTTTATTTATTGCTGACAAACTAAAATCTTAAAATAGAAAATTTTGGCAACAGTACCAAGTATTTAGAATCTGAGCTTTTTCTTGTCACAATAATAGATTTTGCTGGATGATAAATCTTCCCAGAACTTATTGAGATAAACGATAACATCGTTTATCTCAATAAATGATAATATCTATATGGTTGGTGATACAGCCAACCACATAGTTGACTTTATTACCATATACTTGGTGACAAAGCAAGAACACATCATCAAATATCAATAAACTTTACATTCTAACAAACATTTAGCACTGGAACTGGAAGACATTTTAAAAATTCAGAATAAATAAATAAAACAAATGAAATGGATTATGAAGTCTCTGTAAACAACATTTAGTTTCAGTTAATTGGGACCAAAGCAGCAGATTGAAGATTTTATTTCTACCAATAATCTCCCAGTTATAGGTAGAAAGTGAGAAAAGAGAAAACCAATAAACCATGTAAATGTAAATAAGTTTGTTTTAATTTATGATACGATTTATTGATTTATTGGGACAGGCCTACTTGTATCTAGATCTTAATAAATGTATTAAACTTGTCTTTAAGTTTCAATACCAGTGAATTAATTCTTGATTTTATCGATCAGAATGAACTATTTTTATTTTTATTTTCAATCAATACCTTTTAAAATTTGCAAGTTATGTCCTTTCCTTTTAATGAGGCAAATATGAAAAACTGTTTTATAAAAACTTACACATTCCTTTACAAAAATGTCACTATTTTACTAATTGAATTAAAATATTCCAACTTTGTTGACGAGTTATAGAAAAAGTGAGTATTTTGTTTCTTAAGGCATCTTTTTTCACTTATTTTTAGAATCTTTTCAACCTGAACATTTTTACCAACATGACAAAAGGTTTGGACACCCCTGATTTACTGCGGCTCATATTCTGGTTTCTCTGTCCTCATCTCAATATTTGATGATATTTTTAACTCTTAATGAGTAGCAGAAGTCTGAATCTGAGTAAACTTCATCCATGGTCAAGTTTATGGCTGCAGCCAAGGATCATCTTAGTCATTGATTCTTCTATTTTGATGATTATTGGTCAAAAAAAAAATTGGCACAATCTGTACATTTTTCATTCATACACTTGTCTTTTTTTTATTAAATATTACAAATGCATTAAAATATTAAAGTAAGTAATTTGGTTCATTTTTAAATCAGAAAATAAAAAAAATGCCTACAATGCAATAACATCATCCTTTTGCATGAAAAGGTCAACTTAACATCAGTGTTGGGCTGATTTGGTAATTCAAGATCAATCAACTGATAATTGGAGATTATCAGGGGATCAATATGAATTTTGAATTTGAATCAGGTGAAGTTAAAACTGCACCAGAGGAAGATATTCACAAACAAATGTATTTTCATCTTAAGTGAAAAATGTATATAATTTTGACTTAATTACTCCTGTATGTTGTTTTTTCAGCAAATGTACTGCAGTGAATAATTAATTGATTATGATTATTGTCTATTCTTTTAATAATAGATCCATTACGATTAATCAGATTAATCTTTTCAACCCTAGTTGTGAAATTTACTCTTTTTTTTTAGCTTTATATCGTTTTATAATGTCATTCCCTCATCTAAAACATACATAGAGTCTTACTTTGATTCTCTTTGCATGTTTGAGGAATTCTTGAATCCCATTAAGCTCCTTCAGACTAGGGCATTAAACACATCTTTAAGACATTTTTTCTGTAAAAACTATATTAGATGCTTTTGCTCTGGATATTTTCTCTAGTAGGGAGTCATCTCTCAGAGGAGGAAACAGAAACCTGCAGATATTAACCAAGACAACCGTTTCCTGCGTGGAACATCAGGTTTTACCAGAGCAGGACGAAATAAAAGCCCATCTAGGGACAAGTGCTGCGAATTAGCTGTTGCTATTGCACCATGATGCTAACATGGGACTGCTGTTTCATTCAGTTTGTCTATGTAAATGTGTGTCTGTCCCTATCAAATAAACTTTAATACAAGTAATACAAGTGGGTCAGTAGCATCAGCTGAGAGACGCCGTCTCCCTGCTGACTTTTTGCCTCAGGACTTTGTGTGTCTTCACACAGCAGCCGTGTGTTTCAGCCGAATCCTTAACGAGGCTGTGCAGAGGTCAACTGCTCTGGGAGTTTAGAGGAGGAAGAGGAGGAAGAGGAGGAGGGAAGCTGAATGTTTCCTGTGGACCAGGCGGTCGTTGTGGCGCCTTATCTATCATGTCAGGCTTTGACAAACGCCTGATATTGCCCTTATGATGCAGTCTGGATCAGAAACATAACAGAAATGGGGGAAGCTGAGTGTTGACGTATGACATTAACGATGAAGACGTGTCATCAGATCCAGGGTTGAAGCTGCTGGTCAGTTTCAGGGCAAAGATCAGATTCCGGTGGAACAGGATGAAGACGGACATTCTGGAGTGAGAAGACCTGAAGAACAACGCCCCTCCTCATGCTGTTATTGAAGTATTACACTGAGCAGTGGTTTGTATGACGAGGTCAGCAGACTCTCAGCTCCACCAGGTGTTTGCTAATTGCTGCTGCTGCTAGTCTGCAGGAGCTCCGTTTAGGTTTTTGTGTTCAGGCACCCCTGAATGGCTGCCACAGGAGATTCAAGGATTCCTCAAACATGCATGAAAGAATCAAAGCAACACTCCAGGTGTGTTTTTAATAAAGGAATTATATTATACCATGATCTGAAGCTAAAAAAAATTACATTTTACAAAACAGCTCCCCTTTAAAAACCCTTTATCATCAGGCAAAGTTAAATCAAAACTGTTCCAGTGCAGATCAGATGGTCATAGAATGTTTCTTAGCCGTAACATAAACTAGCATGCATTAGTAGCAGAGATAATATGTGTTTGATGCTGTTTGACATTTTGTCCCTTCTGTCCCACCGTCCTCTGTCTGTCTCCTGTCTCTGAGCAGATAATCACAGAGCCATGTCTGCAGGCCTGGAGGACACAGACAACGTGTTCGGTGAGCCTCACAGAAGCACTAATGGACTCATTTACACATTAATGATGATTATGCGCCTCGTTCTGAGCACACTAGCACCCCCTGCTGGTCATTATTAGGCAGTGATGATTTATCTACATGAAATAACTGAACAGGAAGAACTCAGCAGCTGGTAAAGTCAAAGAAATCACTTGAAAACATCTAAAGGTCGGCGGGATTCTGCTTTCCTTCTCTTCCTTGTTCTTTGTTCTCCAACATTGCCTCGTTTTCCTCCCCCACCCTCCGGTCCATCCATCCATCCATCCATCATCCCTCCATCCTCTGTTTCATTAAATCTCCATCTTCTCTCTCTCTGTCGCCTCATTTTACTGCCCGACACATCTTCCCTTCCTCTCCCATCAAGTTTACCTCCCCCATCCATCTTCCCCCTGGGAAATAAAGCTCCATCAGCTCAGTGTGTGTGTATGTGTGTGTGTGGGAACCCTTTATTCCTCTGAGGAGGTTGTTCACATCCTGAATAAGAGTTCTCCTAACAAGAGAGCAAACAGACGTGCACTGCTGCCACGCTGGTCGTCATGGAGATGGGAGGTTAATACATCAAGCGGCAGATTGTTTAAATAAGTTTAAATTAGCGACAAAACCGAGACAAAATGTTTCAATGCGGAGATATTTATACACTCACAGAATATCAACAAGACAAAGTTCCTGCTTGTTTTATTTGCCTTTTAGAGGCCATTTAGTCTAGTGTGTGTGTGTGTGTGTGTGTGTGTGTGTGTGTGTGTGTGTGTGTGTGTGTGTGTGTGTGTGTGTGTGTGTGATGGTCAGCATGCTGAATATTTGATGGTGCTCTGATGGACTGAGTGGGAGGAGGAAGAGGTTATTAAGTTAAAAACTTGATGCATCATCAGAACAAAACTGTGGAATAAACATGAACTGATGTTACTCAGTTCATCCATCCATCCAATATGGATGGATGGATGAACTGAGTAACATCAGTTTATCATGGATGGATGGATGGATGGATGTCCAGTATCATGGGGGTCTTGAAGCAGGGCATTCAATCCCCATCGTTCCTTGAGGTTTTTGTTAAACCACTTCCTTCCGGTCTGGGCTTCATGGCGTCTGTTTATTTTTATAGATCAATTTTTTCACCTCCGGTTTTCTAGAGCAGCTTTCTGAAGCATCAAGCTTCTCCACAGTAACCGAATAAACCCGTCTCCTGTCGCAGACCTGAACGAGGCCGTCCCGGAGACGGAGCTGCTGGACAACAGCATCCAGAAGGGCCGGGCCCAGCTGTCCGTCAAAACGCGCCGCCACCGGCCCTCGCGCTCCCGTTACCGTGACAGCGTGAGCTCCACGGAGGGAGACGACGGCTTCGACAGGAAGGTAGAGTCCAGCCTGAAGCTCTGGTGTGTTTTATACCCGCCATGATCCGATTGGCTGATCTTCTGAGTGTGTTACCAGGAAAGTCCGGTACAGTCCGCGCGCTCACCTCTACACCTGGCCATGAGAGGCTCCTCCCCTTCACCTGATCTACTTGTGTCGTCCCGAAGCCCCGCCTTTTCCTTTGATGCATCGCTGGTGAGACCAATCAGAAGAAATCATATAGAGCTTTTACTTTGAAAAAACATGAAGAAGAATCTTCTTCCTGTCTCAGGGGCGTCGGTCTCCAGAGGACGAGGGCGCCTCATTGGTCGCTCCACCACGGGGGCGGTACCATCAGCTGACCAACGCCACATCACAGGAGGCGCTGGTGACACCGAGCAGCTCGCCGTCTAAATCCTGCCCCTCCTCCGACTGCTCACCTGTGTACATGAGGAGGAACAGGAGGCCGGACAGCGAAGGTACACACACCTGGATGCACACCTGGATGCACACCTGGATACATACCTGGATGCACACCTGGATGCACACTTGGATACACACCTGGATGCACACCTGGATACACACCTGGATACACACCTGGATGCACACTTGGATACACACCTGGATCACACCTGGATACACACCTGGATCACACTTGGATACACACCTGGAGGCACACCTGGATACACACCTGGATGCACACCTGGATACACACCAGGATACACACCAGGACACACACCTGGATACACACCTGGATGCACACCTGGATACACACCAGGATACACACCAGGATACACACCTGGATATACACCTGCATACACACCAGGATACACACCTGGATACACACCAGGATACAGACAAGGACACGCACCTGGATACACACCTGGACACACACCTGGATACACACCTGGATACACACCAGGATACACACCAGGATACACACCTGGATACACACCAGGATACACACCAGAATACACACCTGGATACACACCAGGATACACACCAGGATACACACCAGGATACACACCTGGATACACGATCACCAGGATACACACCTGGATACACACCAGGATACACACCAGGATACACACCTGCATACACACCAGGATACACACCTGGATACACACCAGGACACACACCTGGATACACACCTGGATGCACACCAGGCTACACACCTGGATACACACCTGGATACACACCTGGATACACACGAACACCGGATACACACCAGGATACAGACAAGGACACGCACCTGGATACACACCTCAAGACTTTAGCTCAAGACTTGATTACAGGAGCTATAAACACAACTTTAAAGCACCTGGATACACACTTGTAAATACAGTGAATTAGGTCATATTTCCAAAAATGGGAGCTTCAAATCTACTTGGATACACACCAGGATACACACCTTTAATGCAGCTGTAAATATGTTGCTTAGCTTATATTGATAATTATTGAAGCCATAAACGCAACTGGAAAAAAGGACACAAAACAATTTAATATTGTAAATGCACAAATCTGATAGTGGGTGTTATAAACACACCTGTAACTCTCCTGTAAACAGGTAATCACATGTTCCTGCTCCTAATTTATGATCTCTTGTTTGTTTCAGTTCTGGTTTCTGACACGAGCCGAGACACGAGTCCAGCCGATCCCGGCAGTCCGACCGTCGTCTTTGATAAGAAGACAAAGAGACGTTTCCTGGATTTAGGGTGAATAAACTGAGTTCTCCTGCACCTTAAACATAAAAGCTGCATTTCTGTCCAAACGTCTCAGTCGGTGATGGTGTCCTTTGTGTCTCAGGGTGACGCTCAGACGTTCCTACATCAGAGTGAGGAAAGATAAATCCAACAGGCTCTCCGTGGGCAGCAGGTGGGTCCATCACCAACATAACCTTCTGCTTCCTGCAGAACCACATGATTAACCGGTGTTGGACATGTCTCCCGTCCTCAGAGAACCGTCTGAGAGTCCGTCTCGGTCCTCTGGCTCCTTCGTCTCGTTTTCCTGGTTCACTGAAGGTCGGGGGTCCTTCTCCTCCTCTGGAACTCCTCCATGTTCCCCCAAAATCCCCCCGCTGGGCTCCCAGAGACCCAGGAAGTCCCACTCACAGGTACTTTCTTCTTTAGGCCTGAAGTACGAGGTCCACAATATGGTTCTGAACGAGAGTAAAGAGTTTTTGCAGTTTTTGGAGGTACTTGAATGCATCATTTTGCAGCTGATCAGAACCTTTTTTTCAGACCCAGTATAAATCACAAGAAAACATTTTAGTTGCTGGAAGGTTATTTTGCCATTACATGAACATATATTACTGAAAGCAGAGCAACACAAACAGCTAGTTTAGAAAACTATGTTTTTGTTCTTCCATTTGGGTCTCAAGTGCTTCTAATACAGCCCAAGCAATTAAAAAAATCTCACATAACCATTTTGAGGCAGTTACTTAATGTTTTTTGGTGTCTGGAAAATGAGCCGTTTCAAAAACCTAGTGACTGTTTAGCCACATTCAACAGGCAATGTGCCGTTACCTAGCAACCCCAGCCAACCCAAGCTGACCTGCAGCACATTTGGTCAGCTATTTTTACGGTTGTGTGATGGAGACCAGGGGTTCCATCCCATATTGATCATTGACATGTTATTTATTTACTGTTTAAATGTGTTTTGTGTTCTTTATTTCAGTTGCATTGTGACATTTAGTAAATATTCTTTTGGGTAGGGAGACTGGCCATCTTTCCTGTTCAGAGAATGTGGGGGAAAATGTCAGTTTGTTTCTGATTGGTTTAATTTGAGTTGATTGATTTAATTGTTTGAGTACTTGCCTTTCTGGGTGTGTCTCAGCCAGGTGGAGCTGAGAGGGAGACAAATGCTCTTGGAGCAAACCATCTTCCACTGAGAGGGGCAATACTCTTAGGATTTATATTTAGTTGCAGTTACTTTTTGATTGACCTTAGATAAGTTTAGTTTTAATCATTTGCATGCATTTAAATATTTGTTGGATCATTTATTGTCTTTTTGGGTTATGTAAATAGTTTGTTTCTAGTTTGTCTTGTTTTTGATCACCCCTTACCTGGGGTAAGTGTTGTAACTTGCCTCAGGTACAAATGTAAGCTGTTTGGTTCACTGAAGGAGAGAAAAAGGTGTTGGTGTTCACCATGAGCATGAAATAAAATCCACCTCAAAAGACATCAAGTTGCCTCACTTCTTTCATCAATGCAGTGCCTCCGCCGGTCAAAAGTGACAGGTTGCATGTATGTATGGTTGTACAATGGCTGCTGGAAATGACAAGTGTTTTCTTGTTGACTTACCTCTCAGAAACCACCTGCTGCATTCTGGTTGGTTGTGGAAATGGCTCTACTTGCTTTTCAAAGATGTATGATTATATAATTGTGTATTTGCTGGCATCCATTTTCATCTGTGAGTAAAAGCTGAGTTGGGGGCGTGGCTAGCAACAGCTTACTCAGACTTAAAGTGACAGAATCCCTGAAACAGATCATTCTGATATAAGAGACAAACATATCATTATCTAAGAATGATTTGTGGAAAAAACAATTAAAATAAAATAATGAACATGTTTTGTATAGTCCATAAATCTATCCTAACCTGATCAGAAAAGCATAATAAAGTTTTAGGCTGCATTCACACCATCAATGTTTGGTGTGCTTTACTTGAACTCTAGTTTGTTTGTCTAGAGGTTCGTTTGGGGACGTGCGAATGTCCAATCAAACTCTGATCTGGACAATAAACAAAATCTCTGCTCTGCCTACAATCCCAGGTCTCCGTTCGGTTGAAGGGAACTGATTTGACATCTGATGGAGCTGTGTGTGTTTGCAGCAGGTTGATTGGCGGACGGGGTCACATGACCCGCCAGCTGCGGTTTGCTTTGCGGTCAGTGAAATATGTGCTGGTCAGATTCAGCAGGAAGCTCCGGTTTCTGACTCCTCTCCTCCGCAGCAGAGATCCTCCAGCAGGAGCCGCAGAGCGATGTCTCACTCTGAGGCGAATGCTGGAGTCTGTCTGCTCTGCTGGGATCCAGGAACGATTGAGACCCACCAGTGGGCTGCTGAAGGTTTCCTCTGACCAGGGCCGGCCAAAGCCACCATGGGGCCCTAAGCAAAATGTGATTTTGGGGAACCTCTAGTTCTGAATCAGCAGTCCGATCATTAGATCATTCACACACCGACTATAAACTTATTGCATCTCTGGCTGTTTACATTATATATATAATATAGGCCAACTATATTTAATCTATATATAATCAGTTATTGGCCAACTGATTTATCGACCAGTATATTTCTGGGCGCTGATTTTCTTAATTTTGGGGGATCGTGATTGGCTGATACTTACATGAAGCCCATCTTATCATCTAATCTTATCTTTGTCAGCAAAGGTTTATAAATCAGCCTCTGTCCTCTTCTGCTCTGCAGTGAGAGGTTTGACTAACAGACCGACCCACCAGGTCAGGTCTAAATGTTTACAGTTAACAAAATTCACCCCACTGTTGCCAACAGTGACTTTCTTGCTACATTTAGCAACATTTCAGACAAAAAAAAATTGTATCAGCCAAACTCAAAATCAGCAGGTCAGGCTTTTTTAACCAGGGATCGGCCAGAAAACTGCAATCTGTGCAGCCCTACACACATATTCATGACATTCTTTGACTAAATAAGTCAAATTAAGCGTAACTCCAATAGCTAAAAATGTAATTTATACTAGGCGAGTTTTTCTTCCTTGAGAATGTGGACCAGTACTGGTACCGGACTGATTTTATGCCTTCAAATGATTTTAACAGAAGTTTCACATAAGTTGATGTGAAAATAATGTTTGTTTTAAGTCCCTTTTTGAGACATTGTTTTGCTTTCTTAACTTCTGACTTGGACGTTTGATGCTCTGGACGTTGCAGGGCAGCTTATGGAACCGGTGAAGGGTGCGGTACCTACCGCGGCCACCAGGGGGCCCAAAAGCAATTTATTTTTTTGTTTTATCAGTAAAATAATTTCTACGTACATTATCAAATATATATTATTGTAAAAACAAATCACCTAATAGCGAAATTGTGTGTTTTTGATATTATAATGACATAGAAATTATTACTAAAAAATAAAAAATTAAATCAGTTCCACTCAGGGACCTGAGGGGCCCTGGACCCCTAAGCGGCTGCTTAGTTTGCTTATGCCTTTGACGCAATGAAGACTCATTTCTGGATCCTGGTTGACTATAAATCTTTCTTACTGAATTATTAAAAATGATTTTAGAGAATATTTGTCTATTTGCAGCTTTTAATGTATTTCTAATGTTGAGTAAAAAGGCAGTCAATGAAAAATGTGGAGAAAATTCCAACTTTTTTTAACAGATTAAGTGATTAATAGTCAGAATAATAGATTAATCAATCACCAAAATAATTTGTTTGTTTCAGCTCTAATAAAAGTTTTTATGCAGAAGAAATTGTGATTTTTAAATGATTTTCAATTAAAAACTGAATATAAGAGGAATATTTTATAATGATGTTGTCTCTGCTCTTTGTCCAGGAGTCGGCTCTCAGTGAGGAGTTTTCTCCTCCTCCCACCTCCTCTTCCACCTCTCCTCCTCCAGAGTCGTCCTCCAGATCCTCCCATCCGTACCAAACCCTGTCCCAGTCCTCTGATGAGGTGACGCTCTGAAGGCCAGGCCAGGATTTTTAAATACATATATTTATGAGAATGACGTCATAATATACAAGTGATAATGGAGTCAAAATAATAATATTAGAAGAATAAAGTGGTAGTAAATTAAAATTGAGAATGTTGAGCATCTTATGTAGGGATAGTTTGATATAAGTTTGCAGTTAAATAGAAATACTAAAACTTTTAGCACATCAGCATGAAATGATTATGATTAGCTGGAATCTGAAACTATTGTATAAAAAACTAAGTATTTATCTCAGACTTAAACCCTTATCTGGAAACTAAAGAGCTTCCTAAATGTTTGACTGGACAGTTAAATGTACAGTTTGTAAACGAAATATTTAGCTTGTGAATTAAATGTTTGGATTTCTGACATTTATAAATGTAGGAATAACATGGTGAAAATATGATTTTGAAAGATGAACACTGACATTTTTTACTCAATGATAGACCATCCATCCATCCATCCATCCATCCATCCATCCATCCACCATCCATCATCCATCCATCCATCCATCCATCCATGTCCCTAGTGGACTTCCATTCATTTCTACAGCCTAAACCACTTTTACCCTTTTCCTAATTCTAACCAAAACTCAATTCCCACCTTAGTCCTAACTCTGACCCAAAAACAGGGTTTTGGGTCAGAGTTTCCCTTGTGGGGGCCAGGCTTCGGGCCCCACAAGGAGCAATTGGTCTATGCAACATTAGTATGTGTCAGGAAAATCTTCCCCACAAGGTATTAGAAACAAACACACACAAATAGGGAAGAATTTATACAGACCAATTAACCTGACAGTCATGTTTTTGGACTGTGGAAAGAAGCCGGAGTACCTGGAGAAAACCCACACATGCACAGGGAGAACATGGAGACTCCATGCAGAAAGACTGGGGCCAGGAATTAAACCCAGGACCTTGTTGCTGCAAGGCAAAACCAATTGCACCACTGTGCAGCCCTCCATGACAGACTTAGTGTGTAACTTTACAAACCTCCCCTCTTCCTCTTCCTCTTCCTCCTCCTCAGCCCTGTGATGAGCTTTCCTCCTCCATTTCCTCCTGGTCGACCCAGGAGGTTTGTCAGTGGCTCCGGTGTCTCCACATGGAGCAGTACATCCCAGAGTTCAGCGCCAGAGACATTGATGGAGAGGAGCTCCTGCAGATGGACAGCACCAAGCTGAAGGTGACGATGAGGATGGTGCTGATGATGTGATCACCCCTCCAGAGGGACTCTGACCCTCTGCTGTCTCTTTCCTCTGCAGGGTCTGGGCGTGCTCAGTTCGTCCGACCGCAGCGCTCTGAAGCGCCGCATCAAGGACGTCCAAACCGCGGCGGAGAAAGAGAGAAAAGCTCTGGACAAACTGGAGAAACAGAAGGAAAAACAGCGCAGAAAAGACCAGGAGCAGCGCAGGAACTAACAACCACCACCAGGGGGAGGCAGAGGATAGTCCACGGATTCCTGTCAGAGTGAGATGTCGACCCCAACGAACTATCTGCGGTTTCTATGGAAAACCTGGAATTCCCAACTGCAGATTTCCATACCTGGAAACTGGTTTGAGGAAATGAGACTGAGAGAAAGTTCTGGAGAAACATGAAAAATGATTAAATCTTTCAAACATTTCTGGCTGTGTCTTTATTTAATGTTAAACAGGAGCCCTGAAAGGACGAAGTTATGATGGCATATTAGAGTCATAGTAGATAGAGAAAAAAACGCCTGTCAAGAACTCAGAAATTTTGAAATTAATCTCAAAAAAGTTCTAGACAAAACTTAAAAACTGACCCCATCCATTTTCTGTACACCCTTTATCCCATAATGAAGTCTGGAGGCCCTGGAGCCTCTAGAGCTGATGTTCCAGGCAGGGGTCTGGATCCTTATCTGAACCGTCAGATAAGGCTTCTGCATGTTGATGTTGCCGCTAAATCCTGAATATGCCCAATTTGGGTTGTCTTGGCCTTTTTATCGCAGCCTGTGGGGTTTTTCCTGACTGGGAACAAGAAAACAACCTGTTGAATATGACAGGTAGCCAATCAGAAAGCGCGGTGACATAAGAACAGAGGGGAATCCCAAACAGCTGAGATATCACACAACTGAGAGTCCGATGGATGTCGGAGATGATATGTGGAAATGTTTATTATTATATGTAAAGGTCATTATTATATATGTTTATTATGTTTATTCAATTAAAAATGTTAACTATAAAAAAACATATTACCTCCAAATCATAGTACAGCAAATAGAGCGGCTGCTCTTTCATCCACCGCCTTTTCTTTTTTACGTCTTTATTTTTTTAAAATGAGTCCACAAACTATCACTATTGCGTCTACATTGTTATTCTAAATTCCTGGTATGTTAGGGGCTTTGTGAAGTTTCTTCTGGAATCGGATGTTCATGACTGGAATCGGTTCGTGTTGCTCCTGCCGTGTAGCTGGAGACACGAACGGATCGAACCTTTTGTACTTTTATCAGCTCTGTGGTCACAGAGGTTTGGAGAATCGGCTGACAATTCTTAAATTTTGTGTCTAAAAAAGACTTAAGACTCACAAGCTCTACTCATCTCCTCTCCACCACCACCCAAACACTCTGACTCTGGTCGCTATGGTAACCTTTGCATATCCCTTCAAAATAAGATACAGATGCGCCACAAAATTGAACATATTACTTTCATGAAAACTTTAACTCACGATAATGACTAACGGAGCCCTGAGCTTGTTTCTCTGCAGCCAGACAGTTCCATCTAGGAGTGATGAGAGACAATGACACCTGAATGTTGCTTATATTCACAGCCTGCTTGGTCTCTATGTGTCGAAGCAGATTGAAGCTTCATTGCCTCATTAGCAGCCGGTCGTCGCATGTTACGCAGAGCGGCTTGTAATGTGGGACTCACCTACCAATCAGGGATAAATCCATCCTCTTATCTCTTCTCTGGGCCTTTTCCCCTTTGCAAAAACACTTTCCAAAAATGTGTTTTTATTTAGAAGAAGCAGTATCTCATCAATTCAGTAATTTATTCAAAATCACTTCACAGAAACATGAGTGGTTCCTGTCAACAAAAAGCAAAAGATTTCAGTTGTTGGATATTAACATAATCTGGAACATCACTATATTCCAACAGGCAGTACTGAACTTTGGCGCCATCTGGCGGTGATGTATTGAATCACAGTGGGATGTGCTGATATTCTTTCCTCACTTTGGTCCTTTGAAATCACTTCCACATTTTTAAATAACTGATAACAGGTTTCTGACACTTTGTGGATCTTTCTGCTTTTTAATTTTTATAATGTAGTTGCTAAATATTCAAACTGAACTTCAAATAAAGATACATTCAGACCTGATCACTAAAATAAATAATCCAAACTGTGGAGAGGAGAAAGATGCTAAGTTACAATAAATCATCGGATTTATGGGAAGGTTCATTCGGGAATTTCTCCAGACTTCCATCATCATCATCCAGTCTGTTTATATCTAAACCTGTTCAACCGGATTTCAGCCTCCAGCATAAAACAGCAAAGAGGAATCACAGAAAGATTAAAAAAATATATTTATATAAAAAAATAAAAAACCAACATGTACAGTAAGGACAAAGTTATGATTTTATGTTATTAGATACTCAGATCTAAGGAATGTGCGACTATGTAGGATTAATAAAACTACATAATTTAAATACATATTTGTGCATTAAGAGAGAAAGACTGTCTACATTATATGAAAAAAATAAGAAAATTTAAAATTAAAAGATTAATTTTCAGCCTTTATCCGACCTCTGGTTCCTCTGCAATAAATTAATGTTTTAGTTTGGTTTTTTTGTATATGTATTATATTGGATTATCTTCTATTTATAAAATAAACACAGAAATCAGTTTATTCTGAGTTTAACTAAAAAACAAAAATTAAAAACATGATTTAACTTCTTATTTTCTACAGAACATGTTAAGAAAGTAAAACTGTTTTCCATCTTTAAAGATTTAAATGAAGTCAGGGTAACACCCACTCAGGTGTTTTCCTGCCTGGGTGTGTGTCCATTCAGTAAAGTGGGTAAAACCCACCTGTCTGAACTGTTTTCATAAACATTTTATCATCTGGACAGAAGAGCAGCTCCAGGTTTTCTCTTCAGGCTCAACTGGGAGGTAAGAAGCTCTCAGACTGTAGTTTTAAAAAACTTTACTCTTCTTCATTCATTTTTTAATCAGTCTATTTTTATTGATACATTTTGCGTTATATTGAGACATTAATATTCAGAGTATTTTCTCCTTTACGCCTGTTGAACATTAAGAACAATAATTCATCCTGAGATGATTATACTTCAAGTTTTTTTAAATTATTTAGACATTTCCTGATGTATGAACTGATATAATTATATATTTGGTTTGTTTTCTTGTGTTTCCTGATGAAAAACCAGTTATGAGTGATTTTTACCTCCAAAACCTGATGCATCTTTCTGCTGCGATGGACGAGCTGAAACGGCTGCAGCAGCTTCTGTGAGTCTGGAAACACTTTGATTTTAAACCCTTCAAATAGAGCTAAAAAAAATCTCTGTGCAAAATGAACGAAAACATTTTATAAAATTTCATTTTTATTTATTTTTTTACATAAAAACAATCCCTTTGTATCTGGAATTAGCTCCAATATAATTAAACTTCTGGGTTCAAGTTTATCATTAAAAACGCAACTCTGTCTCCCTCTGCTGGTTGATGGATGAAATCAACACCAGGAAGTTCTGAAGGCAGAACAATAAACCCGATTCAACAGAAAAAGGACAGAAATAAGTTTTACAAGAAAAATATTCAACAAATTTCACTGAAAGAGACCAGAAATAACCTGCTGGGAACCAGGAAAATTAAAGACTTTAAAAAGTTTGTTTACCTCAGTTCTTCAAATGTAAAAACATGAAATATAAACTCCATAATAAAAGAATCTTTTAAAGTGATCCTGGTGGTTTGATCTCCAGAGGAACCAACAATGAAAAGGATCCATCTTCTCAGGAGATCTTCTGGTTAAAATATGGTTTTGATGAGCGTTTGATGAGTCAAACCGAAGACAGAAACTAAAGAAAGCAAAACTGTGACGTCACCAAACAAGAGTAGGCGCTTCTGTCATCAACAAAAAGTCTTTGAGTTCTCTAACATAAAGTATCTAATTTAATAACATATAATCCATCAGATTTAAGGAATTTCTGGTAAATGTCACTAAAATCAACAAATGAGCATTTCATTAAATCTGCTCCTTTGTGTTTACATTTTTAAAGTTTATTGATGCTTTTACTTTGAAAAGAACAGGAGACTGACAGACAAATAAAGTGATGTTATGCATTTTGACCTGAACTGAATGAAAATGGTTCCCACACAGCAGCTTTGGGGGACGCCACAAATAAAACCGAGCGCAGATGAAAAGTTCCTTAAAAGTTTGATTTGACCAACAATAATCAAATAACTTAAAGCAATTTCCTTTAAAGCGGTTTAACAATAAAAATAAATTCTACTTCAGGTCTCCAGAGGGATTTTAGGAGGTTGGATGTTTGACTCGCAGGAGGGAAAATAAAAAGTTTAAACCAGATGGAGCATCCAGGCTGAAAACCATCCGGATCTGGATTAACCTTCAGTTCACGCCCAGCTGCCACAGGAAATCCCCATGAAAACAGGGTTTTTAAAACTTTCCCCTAAAAGTGAAACTTCTCAGATTCCTCCTCTCCAGGATACCGAGACAAACAAACAGAGCCGATTTTAATAGGAAATCCTCTCTGCCTTTGGTCCTTTTAGGGGAAACAATAGGGGATTTTTCTTATGTTTATATATATATTGCCAGAAATTTCCACCAGGGGGCAGAGTAGAGGCAGAGCGGTTTTCCTCTGGCAGGACCGAAAACTGAAATTATATTAAAAAATTTATATATATGGCGGCGGATTATGGCTATTGTTCTCTTTTCAAATTCAGAAAACTGAAAATTTCTGACATTATTCTCAAAACATGAGAATCTGTAAAAATTGTTTTACTTGGTTTTATTTGCAGGATATTCCTGAGATAAATATCAACATTTTAGATTTTTTTTATGGATATATTCTCCTCTTTTACTCAATGTAAGGAGAATTATAAAATGGCCCAAAGAGGCTGTTGTGTATTTGATGGCAGATGATAAAAAATAACAGAGGAACCAGTTTAGAGACATTAAAAATGAACTTTAAACAGCAACATCTGCTTCACACTCCGTCATGTTAGCCTGGATTCACCTTAAACACACTTTAAATGATGTTTGGTGAAACCTGCACTCACATGCAACACACTTTATGTGACATGGACAAAAAGTCTTTAAATCCAGTGAGAAACTGACCCGTTTCCATGTTTGCTCTTCTTGCTGCTCTGCATCTAGTTTTGATTTATACATATGAAACAATATACAGAATCAAAGAAAGCCAATAATAACCCATTTGTATTTTTGTGCTTTTTTGTGGTCGACTCACAGAAACAACCAGATTATCTGGATTTTGCCTCCATCTTCTGTTCAGACCCGCAGCGCTGCTGCTGTTGGAGGATCACAAAGAGTTCAGAGGTAGGACTGGTTTTCTGATTAGTCAGTCTACAGTCTGGGGGTCCAAAGTGTGGTTTGGGGGCTATTTGGGCCCCAGGTCAACATGTTTGGACACCAGTAGGTTAATCTGAGACGTCCTCCATGTTGGGTGTGTCATTAGAATAGATGTACAGGTTAAAACAAACAGCTGATGCTCAGTTTGCTGGTTTCTCCAGGAGGAAATGCCTCAGAGGAGTTCATCGCTCTGACATCATCACGATTCCTGATGAACGCAGCAGACTGATGGGACTCGCTGTGGAAAACTGTAGCAACCAAACCGTCCTGATGTGGTTGAGACAAAACTCTGGGTCCAGCACCTTCAGCAGGCTGGCGGACATGTTTAACTTCCTGCAGACACACATCGCTGCAGAGGAGAAGAAGAATCACGGCGACGCTGTGGACATCACCTTCATGGCTCATGGATCAATCAGAGACTTCATGATCCCAGCCAGCTGCCTGCTGCCTCTGGCCTCCATCAGGGATGTGGTTCTTTACGCTCCCTGGAACTGTGTCACCTGCGGTTTGGGTTACGCTGTCGCCACAGGACGGCTGCAGCCTCAGCACAGAGTTTTCTACTGCACCAAGAAGCTCGACTGCACAGTTCCTGATGAAAAACATCGACCAATGAAACTACCGGACCACTGGAACTCAATGAGGCAGGCAGGAGACCAGATGATCCCAAACATCTCAGTTAGTCCTCTACGACCAGACGATGGTGTTTGGAAGAACTTTGAGTCTCTCACCAAACAACACGGTCCTGTTGGGAGAAACCGGATCGTCATTCCCTTCATCCTCCCAGGAAAAGAATCAGACAGTGTTCCGTTCTCTGTGGTCACCTTGGCCCTGTCTCTGGTTCTGCTCCAGTCCAGGTTCAGGGCCACCGTCCACTTGCATGCCTGTCTGGGAGACCAATCTATTGGACAGAAGTTTGACAGATGTTACCTGGAGCAGCAGTACGCCTGCACCATCGACGGAACCGGACTGGCATGTTCTCCTGAGATGTTCAATCAGGTCCAGTTGAACATCCCTGAGGTGTAAACACCACAGAGTTCTTCCCCTCCATCACTACAGCACTTTTATTTTCTAAGCATTATAACGTTATGTCAGCAGACAGACATAACGACAAATTCTCAGTTTTCAGAAACGTTAAAAACCCATAAATAAAGAATCTCATACTCTTTTTTTGTGTCTTTAAGACAAACTTAAAGTCTCAATAACCGTTAGATTTCTCAGGTTTTACAGTTAGATCATGCTGAATGTCATCGGCGTAAAAACACACATTTATCCTCTGGAAAAACACAAAATCTTACCAAGTATTTTGAGTCTAGCTTCTAGTGCAAATATTGTAGTGGACTTGAAATATGGCACAACTAAAAAGTAACTTTTACCAAGATATAGGTGCTTGTTTTATTAAAAAAGGTAAAATCCATTGACAGATTATTTCACTTATAACATCAAAAATGTCTTGTTATAAGTGAAATAATCTGCTAGTAGCATTTAAACTCATACATCTGGCTGAAAAGTTGCTTGTAAGTTAGTTTAATCTTATTTTAATTATGCTAATATATTTGCAGCAGAAACTAAATCAAAAATACTTGGTAATATTTTTTGCAGTGCATAAATGTTTCTTGATTTTATCCAGAAAAACACAATTAGGAAACCGAACGGGTCTTACCCAGAATCCTGTGGGCACCAGAACTGATTGAGGAACGTGTGGAGAAACCATTGTTTACATCTAAAATCCTTAAAGACTTGAAGTCGTCCAGCGGTACTGGTTCTGGTTTAGCTTTGGTAAACGGGTCAAATGTGACAAAAATAAATAAAATACAACACTGCTGTGTGTTTTTTGTGTGTTTTTACTGTGTTCCTAGTTACTAAACATAATAAAAACTACATCATAAAACATTAAAATCATAAATATGTAAAACATATCGCTCAATTTCTGTATTTTCTGGATGCTACCAGAACCTCTGGGTGGTTCTGTTGCCTAATAACCTTGTAGATCTATTAGATCTAACCCAAGTTACACCAACTGTACAAAAAATGTGCAAATCTGCAGATTTGTAAACGCACTAGATCTAATAACACATAAAAACCAGTAGAAATAATTAGATCTTACTATGTTTGGATTTGACTGCAGGTTAATTCCTTTAGACCTGTTTAATGTATTCAAATAGAAAATATAAATTATTATCTAAACTTAGTTTGAAAAACATTTAAATTGAAAAATCTAATTTGACCTTACGTTAAATATTTTTAAATTTTCTTGATATTGCAAGAATATTTTCTATATTTTACGTCCAACTGCTGCTTTAACTCTTCATCTTCACATAATTGGCTACATTTCCATTACAAATGTGCGCAAAATGTCAATATTCCATTATTGTTGATAAAATACTATTTCTTAATTGTGGTGTTTCCATTAAATAAAAACCACAATTAAAATCACACGTGAATAAGTTTGTGTATTCAATAAATTATTTAAAAAATATCATTCTCGTTCCACTTCCTGTCAACTTCTTTGTCGTTTCCAGCAGTAGTAACTTCCGGTTGTATGAACAAACTGTTTTCATTGCAGTTTTGCAAAATACAGTAATTTTGCAAAACTTTGGATTTTTGTAAAATTGCTGAGTTTCAATTAGGCACATTTATTTTCATAATTCCAATTTACACAATTTTATGGTCAATGGAAACGCAGCTGAGCTCACAGAGATGTTTGAGCAAAATGATGGAGCAGAACAATGAAAACTCTTCAAAGCCGCAGTTTCCTGTTCATGTTGAGAACCTTTGTGCTCAATTTCCTGTTTTTGCATCGGTTCCTCTATGTGAACTTTGGTTGATCCTACACCACCCACCACATGAGATATAAATAAAGAGACGTGACCCAGCTGGAGCAGACCAGTAATATTCTGTGCTTGTTTTCCTAATGCACGAACTTTCACCTCATTGAGATAACAGTTTTCTACAGCAGCTCTTCATCTGTGCCATCTTTCTTTTCTGCTCATTTTAATCTAACAAAGACTCAGCTTCGTTCAGAGTTGCAATTTAATTATTGCAGCACATGCTGCAGTGTGCTTGCAGTGAAGTAAACATGTTTGAATTTTTCCCAAGGTAAAATAAAAAAAACAATTAAGCCGTTTTCAAGGCTATAAATAAACTAAAAAAGACCCATAGAAACTAGAGGCTGCAGTTAAACATAGGTGACCTCGGTGTGGGACTTTCACTTTCGTTTTCCTGGAAATAATCTGATCCTGAGAAACGCGCAGCCTGAGTTCACTGACAGAAACAACGACACACATCATGTTCACTGGTTCTGTCAGGAGACAACCAGTTAAAGCTGAACTGGGTTCATTTTTCTCCATACCACAGAATTAGGACTTTCCTCTAAAATAACTGTATTTTAATTTGTGCTGAAACAATTAACCGGATTAATCACGGTTCATCGATTACTAAAATAATCGCCAACTAATTTAATAATCGATTAATCGTTAACTGGAGAATACAAAATCTGCACCAACTGTAAATTACGAAATATTTCATGTTTTCTTGCACTGTCTGTTTGTAGTTTGGGAGAGAGAGAGATAGATAGATAGAGAGAGAGAGAGAGAGAGAGAGAGAGAGGGAGAGAGAGAGAGAGAGAGAGGAGAGAGAGAGAGAGAGAGAGAGAGAGAGAGAGAGAGGAGAGTGAGAGAGAGAGAGAGAGTGAGAGAGAGAGAGAGAGTGAGAGAGAGAGAGAGAGAGAGAGAGAGAGAGAGAGAGAGACCCTCCTTTCCCCCTCCCACCTCCTGACTGCCGACCCCGTTATCAGCAGCTGTGCTTCTGACGGGACAAACGGGACTTTTCCCAACTTGGAGACCAGTAACTCTTAGAACAGAAGCAGGACCGAACAGCAACAAACAGTGAGTTAAATCTGTTTTGTTTCCAGTCTATTAGTTCGGCTTGTTCCATTCATCAGCGTAAATCCCGTCAGATGTTTTAAATACTGACTGAAAGAAAAGAAAACATGAAATTGTGGTTTTCTTACATTACTGAACTTATATTTAATAAATATGACAAGAGGAACCTCTTAAGTTGATTAATTAAAAAAAATAAAAGAATAAAATGTGACATTTAATTCCCTATACGAACAGAGAGACGTTCATACAAACTCTGCAGCTGCTCATGAAGGAATGTTAAAACTTTGGACCAAAATCAGCTTTGCTCATTGGTATCATGGGTTTTCCCCCCATCATGTTCTAACTTTGCGGCAAAGTTGCACTTTTAGCACATCTTTTTTTAAATGAGAAGTTGACCCTTTTCATCTAGTTTTATTAAAATGAAACCCAAGAGTTTGTAACATGTGTATATTTCTAACCAGAACCTCATATTGGTGTTTTTGGACCGTTTCTCTTTGCCATTCTATTTTAGCTCCGCCATCTTTGTTTCTATATCAATGGCTACGTGTATGGATAACAATCGGCGCCCTCTGCTGGATGGCGGCCAATCTGCAACACTAAAAGAAGGACGTGAAACTAATTGTAACAAAAGCACGAATTAACGTTCACAAGTTGATTAACTGTTTGCGTTCCTACTTCATATTCTGAATGTGTGTAAAAGCTGTTATGTTGCTGCGTTCAGCTGAATTCCTGCTCCAACAGCTGAACTCTCTCATTGATAGTCACTCTGCTCTGCAGAGACCTGATCATAAATCATCCTTTAGATTCAGATGTTGCAGAAACTCTCCATGACTGAAGTCGTGCGACTGCAGCCTCCTGTTCATCACCCTGCTGAAAAACAGGCCTCAGTGCAGCTTGTTCATTTTTAATGTTACATTATCTGCCATAAATTGTGATTAATATATTCCAAACAAAAAAGTTGCATTTAATTAAAAACAGCAATAATAATGTCTTTCTCTCACGATTATGTAGTATTTTTTTTTCCTTTATAAGAAAACAAGTTCTATTTTAAAAGTTAAAATTCTTTTTGTTGGTTTGTAACTATTGCTATTCTAGCATATATTTATAGGGAATAGATTTTTATCTTATTGAGATAATGAAGAACAAAAACACTTAAAATATGGGAAATGTTCTGAGATAAAATCTGTTGAAAAAGAATCAAGCATAAAATATCTTAATCTAAAATATTTAACTTAAATGTCATTGTTTGCAGAGAAAAACAGCAGATTGACTCTCAGAAATAAAAAATTGGACTAAAAGAAGATGAAATGGGAAGCAAATATAAAATTGAGCAATTTTCTTATGATTAGGATCAATAATTATACATGATTGTTTTCTATTCTGAAGCATCATATTTTTATAAACGATAAAACTTTCCTGTTCACATTACAAACAAGGAACTTAAAACCAAAGGAATTAAAATCATCTCTCCTGCAGAAGTTCAGTATAAAGTCCAATCTGCACCGTTACTTTCTGTTTCCTAGAAGATATGGGAAGACATAGGGGCTCTATCTATGTTCCGCCAGGCCGAGTCGGACCCGGTGGTACCCGCCCTGACAGGAAAGGGAAGAGATAACATTTCCCCATTTGGACTCGACTGGCTCAGTTCTGCATTCCTCTAGAGAGGAAATGACTGTCTGACCGGAACCTGTCCGCAGCTCTGATAAACAGCAGATGACTCCCTTCATCTGCATGAAATATTCCATGTTCTGGAGTATTTTTGTTATGGCTGATTTTTTTGGCTACATTTTCTTAAAATCTTCTCTTAAGATGGCCAACTGGCCTTCCATAACAAAAAGCGCTAAATTTTTTATGTTGAATGAAAAAAAAAGAAATTAATCAACTTTTAACATTATATAGTGTTTTTGGAGAATTGAAAGGTGGCTATACTCTAAATAGCGGTTCTCAACGTGGGCGGTACCGCCCCCTAGTGGGCGTTCAGAGGACAGCAGGGGGCGCTGGCGGACATTTTTACAAAAGGGGGGCGCTGGGATGCCTTACGGGGGCGTTTGGTCGAAATGCACAACAATGCCATTGTTGTGCATTTATGGTGTAAAGTTGAGCAGCTTGGTAAAACTGTATTGTGTAACATTAAACCATGCTCCTATTCAGTGTTTGTTAGCTTCTGTTAGCTTCTTGGCGCAGCTTCGTTCTCCTGCTACTGGTAGCTAAAATCACAATTTACTCACTATGTATCCCTCTGAAAAATGAACCCATTTAAATAAAGAAATTCCTCCATGGGTGATGCCACCATAAAGCGTGTCCATTTTGTAGCGTTAATACAGGTGCTGTATGTGGTCCGGTATGAAACGGGGGTGATAGAACAACACAGCACTTTTAAATTTCAATAATCAGAATGCAGACATTGTTTCCATTGTTTTAAAAGGTTTATGTTAGTCTGCAGTTTCCCCATCGATATGTTTCCCGACCGCCCTGCACCTTAGAGGCTTTAAAAAAAGACGTGCACATTGCGCAAAACTCTGAAACAGGAGAAGCAGGACATAAAACGGAGCAATAAACTAGATGTGAATTATGGCATAAAAACAGAGAATCCCACCCTGAACAGTGAAAAATCAACATATGATGTGAAACACATGACGATTAGGTGGCACAGCAAGTGATGAGTGAAGATTACTGTTGGTGAGAGTCAATAAATGATAAAATAAATGTAGCAACAGGAAAGAAACTAAAGTGGACATAGCAATAAACCAAGAGAGGATAATACTAATCAAAGGAAACTAAATGGAAATGAATGAAGAACAAAATGCAAGAATAAACTAAGAAACTAAAGTAAATACAGTTTTGGTGTAATTACTATGAGTCCTATCTTTCAGTAAATACCAGTTTTAGTTTTTCTCCAATTAATGATTACTAAATAAGTTGACAATTATTTCAATAATTGATTAATCATCATTAGCTTGATCAATTATCGAAATAATGGTCAACAAATTTAGGTGATAGTATTTAAGGCAAAACTGTACAATCTCCTTTCTTCTTTCAGCAAATGCCTTTTTCTCCAGTAATTGATTAACTGATTACTAAATAAGTTGACAATAATCACGATTAATCGCCTCAGCCCTGTAATATTTCCTGATCTCGTTGCAGATCTCCTTCCTCTCTACAGTCACATCATGGATGATGCTGATGCTCTCGTACGTAAAGTCAATAAATGGGTGGCTCTTCAGAAGGAATGTTCCAGGAAGTTGAAGAACCTGGCGGATGAGCTGGAGGAAGCCATGAAGGCGGCCAACGTGACCAAAGTCGTCGGCAGCTCGGTGTCGGTGGGGGGAGCAGCTGCCATGACGGCGGCAGGCGTGTTGACGCTTCTGACCGGCGGAGCAGCGCTGCCTGTTCTGGCTGTAGTGGCAGGTGCAGGAGCAGTGGCTTCTGGGACCGGCGCGCTAACCAGTGTTGGTTCTGATGTTTACAATGCCAGTAAGTCCAAAGACATCATGGAGGAAGCCCAAGAGGTTCTGGAAGAGCTACAGAGTCTGGAACAGGAAATGAAAGACCTCATGAAGTCGCTGAAACGACAATCCTCCAGCTTCTGTCGCCATGGTGGCGCTGCTGGTAGTGGAGATGATGACGATGATGATGATGGCAACGTTATGGAGTGTGTCATGAGATCAATGGCCAGACAGGAAGGGCTGAAGCTCCCCAGCAGCATCATGATCAGAGCGGTGTTTGGGTTACCGCGTATCAGCATGTTCAAGAGGATCAAGGCCAATGATATTGTTCTTGCAGGATGTCTTATGATCCTTAGAAGTGCTCTGATTGGAGTAGCCAAACAAGGAGGGAAGAAAGTGGCTTCATCTCTGGGGAAAAAAGCAGCTTCAGCAGCAGCTGGAAGTGTAAGTAAGAATCTAACACCAGTAGGAGCAGATCAGGCAGCATTAGAGGGCAATGGGGGGCATCGCCCACCCACAGTCAGCAGTCCCCCCCTGGACTGGAAGCTGTTTTTTATTACTTTTACCTCAGAGTGGACAACTTTCTATTATTCTTATCTTTACTTGTACAGTAGGGGCTCCTGCAGGTCCTGTATCTGTTTCCTCTGTCCTCTGCACCTTTTTCACAACTGTTTCATCCATTGTTAATCCTAAGATGTTTTTCCAAGCTGCCTCTAAACACAGCATGAAAATGAAGATACTGTGTTTAGATGCACCGGTTTTACACCTGCAACAGAAACATGCTGCAGCTGTATGCATCACTGGAACAACTCTTAGTGCAGTGGTGCCCAAAGTGGGTGGGATCTTGGATGTTTCGTGCTTCACTGTCTTAGACATGACAACTGACTAACATTGTTTAATCATATGTGTTGTTCAGATTGCAGGAGGAGCCGTCGGGCTTTTGTTTTCTGTTCCTGAGCTGGTCAATGATTGCGAAAACCTGGATAACACCGAGACAGAAGCCAGTAAGACTCTGAGGAAAAATGCCAGGACTATCCTGACCAGCGCCGAGGAGACAGAGAAAGAACTGCAGAAAATAAGGTATAAAAAAGACAAAACAATATGTTTCAATCTGAGATTAAAACATATTTTAATCTCCTGTTTGGACGGTCAACTCCTCAGATTTACATCACTGTAAACATTTTTGTACACAACAAATTAAAGTTAAATCATTGTTCCATTTTTTTAAATCTCTTAAAACTTGCACAAAATATGTAATCAAATTGGGGACTTTAATCCACTTGTTTTATGTCAGAATTTCAGAATAATTATAAAATCATTTGAATGTTGAAATTTGGATTTAACAGAGATGGTTGAATGTTTGGCAGCTTTATGCAAATTTTAACTTTTGTCAAAAACCCAAGAATGTTGGTGGGTGATTAGGAAAACAAAAAGTTCTTTGTTTGAAAATGTTTAACCACAAAGTTGTGTGCTTGCAAGAAAAATATGACGGAGTATTTAAAAAACGGGCCACTTGAATAAAAACATGTATGCAAATATAACGGGTTTCTTTCAATCTTTTTGCAGAGAAGCTCTTAAGAAGTTGATGAGAATCAAATTCATCATAGAGAAGATAAACCGAACCAGAGATGAGAAGAGAGAACTGATTGACTATGCAATTAATAACACTCCTTACCCAGAGGTTAGACAGTGGTTGAGAGAAAACGCAGAGTCTGATGTCTTCTTCCATCTGGTAAATCTCGCCAACTTCATAAAGCAAAAGCTCAACGAGGAGGCAGAGAAGAAGAAGAAGGAGGATCAGGAGAAGAAGAAGATTGAGCTGGTCTTCTTGGCTCATGGATCGATTGTGGACTTGATGATTCCTGCCAGATGTCTGCTGCCTCTGTCGTCCATCACAGACGTCCTCCTGTATTCTCCCTGGAACTGCCTCCTGTATTCTGAAGCGGCCTACAGCATCGCTACAGGAAGCATCCAGCCTCACCACCGGCTGTTTGGATGCACCAATCCAGTCCTGTGCCCTTTTCCTCCAGCAGCCCATACGTCGTTTCACCTTCCTCAGAGCTGGAACTCAATGAGAAATACTGGACTTCAGCCTGTCCCCATCATCATGGTTAGTCCTGTAGCAAAAGTAGGAGACCCTGCGTTTGCAGATTTCATTGCTCTAGCAGCACATTTTGGTGAACCAGCAGCCAATCGGTATCTCGTCCCGTTCCTCGCTCCCTGGATTGGTGAGGTGCCCTTCTTCATCGTCACGTTGGCCATTTCTCTGGTGCTGTTTTTCTCAGGATACGAAGCTACCGTCCACCTGGCTGCCTGCCTGGGAAAGTCACCTGGAAACAGCGTAATGCAGGAGGAGTATCTGAGGCATCAGTACGCCTACACTGTGGACAATACTGGCATGACCGTTCCAAGAGAATCGATTGGCTACATAGATGGTCCAGTGTTTAATATGTTCAAGGCTGTTTTTGGTGACGAGTCTCCATTCTTTTAATGATTGATCAAGACTTGGAGAAGTTGATGGTCTGAATCACTTCACCTTGCACAAATTGATCCATTCCTTGAATTGATTCCTGCCAGATGTCCGTTTCCTCTGCCCTCCATCACAGACGTCCTGCTGTATTTTCTCTGGAACTGCCTCCTGTATCTACAGCATCGCTACAGGAACATACAGCCTCACCATCGGCGGTTTGGATGCTATGCTATTGTTCTCCTGAAACTTCTCATGATGTCCATGAACCGTTACATCTGCCCTCTAGCTGGAACTCAACGAAGGACATTGGATGTCAAGAAATCCTTAACATTTTGGTTAGTCCTTTTGTAAATGGATACTATAGTATCTCATCAGTTACCTTGACGACGAGATCGGTACAGTTCTCATCTTTGCCATCATGTCTGCCCTTTATCTATTCTCTCTCTCTATGAATATGAAGCCACCGTCTGTCTGGCTGCCTCCCTGGGACAATCACCTGAAGATCCCATAATGCAGGAGGAGTTATTTGAGCCGGCAGTAGGCCTGCACTGTGGACAGCACCATCATGACCTGTCCACCACAAACAAGTTGCTGTTTGACATGTTCAAGAAGGTTGATGGTGATGAGTCTCCGTCCTCCCAAAGGCAAATCCAGACCTGGAGTACAGAAACAGAGGGTGGACATTTTATGGCATTTATTGTTTTCTGGAATGGTTTTCTCTAGAAAACTGGTTAATTTCCAGTAAATTAATTTCCTGCATATTATTTCTCTCAATGGTTTTGTCATGATAGTAATTTTCTGATGGTCTTCTCAGAAGGTGTAAACATAGTTTGTCATTTAACACACACACCAATCCTCTCATTGTCTTGAGAAAACTGTAGGTGAAGTGTTAGTGTAAAATATCCGAGGCCCTCTGAATGATTTCAAACTGAACAAGCAGTCCATGAACAATTTTTCATATTTTAGGGCAACATTTTCATGGACATAATTCTTAATTCTTAAAATATATTTTGTTTATTAACCTGGTTCAGAGAGGTGAAGAGAGAGCTGAGTCAAAAAGCGAAGCTCTCGATTTACCGGTTGATCTACGTTCCCACCCTCATCTATGGTCATGAGCTTTGGGTCATGACCGAAAGAACGAGATCACGGATACAAGCGGCCGAAATGGGTTTCCTCCACAGGGTGGCTGGTCCCGTAGAGAGAGAAGCTCGGTCATCAGGGAGGGACTCAGAGTAGAGCTGCTGCTCCTCCACGTCCAGAGGAGCCAGTTGAGGCTCAGGCATCTGGTCAGGATGGACGCCTCCCTGGTGAGGTGTTCCGGTCCCGCCTGGAGGAGGCCCCGAGGAAGACCCAGGACACGCTGGAGGGACTATGTCTCTCGGCTGGCCTGGGGACGCCTTGGGGTTCCCCGGAGGAGCTGGAAGACGTGACTGGGGAGAGGGAAGTCTGGGCCTCCCTTCTGAAGCTGCTGCCCCCGAGACCCGACCCCAGATAAGAGGAAGAAAATGGATGGATGGATGAACCAGGTTCATCTTAATTTTTAGAATAAACCACAAACATCCGGTAACTTTAACTTGATAGTAAACTTTGGTACGCTCTTTAACTATCAGACTCTGGGCAAGAACTATTTTTTTCAAAATGTACTTTTATGTGAATAAAAACGTTGGTCTGACGTGGAAGTTAGAAAAATCATATTTATTTATTTTTAGTTAACTCTGTATAACTCAATCAGCAATTTGTGACCGTTTAAACCACAAGTCGCCATCTTCAGGTGTGATCAGATCAGTTCATGCTGTATTACTGTCATCATATGGGGACAATGCAAAGCAAATATAGTCCATTGGGTATAAAGTTTCTGTTTGGACTTGCCCTTATGGGGTCTCCTTGAACAGAGTTTTAGCAGAGCGACATCATACAAGGATTCTCAAACCTAAGACATTTTATCCATAAACAACTCTAAACAGGTGGGTTTTAATTTGAGGCTTAAAGGCACTCGGTGTTTCAGCTGTTTTACAGTTTTCTGGAAGTTTGTTCCAAATTTGTGGTGCGTAGAAGCTGAATGCTGTTTCTCCTCGTTTCGTTCTGGTACTGGGGATGCAGAGCAACAACAGTATTTGTATTCAACAACAACAGTATTCATTAGCAGAACAACAGTATTTTAAAGTCTATTCTTTGAGCTACATGGAGCCAGTGTAGAGACTTTAAAACTGGTGTTATGTCTCTATCTTCCTGGTTTTAGTGAGAACACAAGTCATCATAATATTATATATAAATGTTGAATCAAAGAGAGAAACTAAAAGGTTTTAAATCTGATTTTGACATTTGAACTTGAGATGCTGTAAAAGGTGTAACTAAAGGCCACTGATATGTTGGAGGTAGATGGAAGGTGAAAGGTCAGGGAAAAGCAGAATAGATAACAAGAGTCTGTTTAAGGTTCTTAGAATAGGCGTGTCGTCATAGTGATAATTCAACAGCACAGGCAAGTACAGAAAATGCATATATGGTAACTCTTTTACCATATATGACATATAACTCTTAGGTTGACACAGGATGTTACCTAATTTTGTAGACGGCTGCGAGTGTCAGCACATTGCCTGGTAACATCTTTTACAGGAAATCACATCTTGCAGAAGTATAAAAACAGCAGATAAATCAGTAAATAAATGGTAAAAAGTATCAATTCCCTATCAAAAGTTCCTTTTGTTGTTTGCTGTACATGTGCACTGACGGCCACCATACCTTCATTGTAGTTTATTGCTTAATTTTACTCAGAGATTAATTTCAAACTTCAGTTTCCCTCGAGTGCTAACATGTGACAGATCAACGGGCCCACAAATATCTTCACATTGCACTGGCATGTAAATATTATTGGCAAGACCTGAAACCCTTTAAAACGCCTTTATACAACTTATATTCATATGCACTTATTTCATCACCTCAGTATCTTCTACACTAGTGTTTTCTCTCACAACTAAAACTGCTGCTGTATTTCTAACATTAATGGAACTCAAACTCTTACTGTAAAAGTACAGTAAACTCATAATACTATTTCTCAGTTTTTGTTTCTGTAAAATTTAAAAAATCTCAAGACAATAGTTTTATAAATTTTGTAGAATATAAACAGACTGATCACATCCTCACAGGTAATGTTAACAATCATTCATATTCAACCAGTTCAGTTCATGAACTTCTAGAATTGGTGACAAATTGACTCTTTTTATGCCGCCTTCCAGGAAGGGCAACCGATTCAGCTGATGAGAGGAGCAGCTACTGATGGCATAGCTGATAACTTTCTGATTTCTGATGCCAGGTTTTATTCTGTGAATGTCTTCAACATGTAGGTGTGGTGACGCTTCATGAATAAGGCTCTGCAGGCTGGACTTTGGTTGAACAGCTAAGATTTTATTATAAACTGCTGCTTAAGTCAGCACATATAAAACCATATAGAAGTCACACACACCCACACATACACACACATCCCTACACACACACAAGCCCACTGTCTCACACTAGGAAACTATGAGACAGCAAGTTTTCAAAGGGCTTTTGATGGGAACCTTTTCTGTTCCTGTGGGTAAACTCCTGAGAGCCTGAGAGGAATGAGTAGTTTTGTATTTTTGATTTCTCTTGATTGAAAAAAGGGTTCATTATAAGAGAAGTGTTAATTTTAAGTAAAAACAGTCGAATAGAAGGTCTTAATCATATATGCCGATGTATTTGACATATGATCTGATTTCATCTGACATGTATTTCATGGGTCTAAGTAATCGTGTTGTGTCTCTATTTCAGTGGAATGATTTTTAGTAATCAAATGTTAATTTTTGGGTTTTGGAAATATAAATCAGATTAGAGTAGTAGGTTAAAATAAAAGAGGCCTTTTGGGGTGAGACCTGCTGACTGTTGAGAAGCAGAGTAAGAACAATAAAAACAAGAAGTATAAACAGACATTTGCGGCGGAGCGGACGAAGACAAGAGAAGTGAAAATGGGTAAATGTTAGGTGTTTTCCAAAGGCTAAGAGGTCACGTAGGAACCACCCGTGATGACGGTTGAGTTGTCACGTTTGCAGGTAGATGGTACCACTTACACACGCATGTAAACACATGTAAGCAAAAGAAATATAAACTCTAAGGGGGAGCACAGGGTTCTTTGTTTCATTCCTTCATTTCACTCCTCCTTGTTTTGGTTGACAAACGAGCTGCAGCGTTTTGGACGTTCTGGTCCAACACTAAATACAAAGAGTTACAGTAATCTGTTGTAATCTTTTCTACAGATGGAAACTACAGGAGGTCTTGTGTCAGTATGTCTCAGATACTCTGACTTACATCGTGACTGTGAAGGATTTCTGTGAGATGTTCCCTGGATGGAAGAAACGCAGAGAGAAAGAGGTGGAGAAAATAAGAGACATCAAAGAAAGAGCTGATGGGATTAACCCTCCTTCCAGAAAGTCAGAGGACAAAGAGGAGAGGCTCTAAGAAACCTGTGAGCTCATTAAAAACAAAAGGTGTTGCAGAGCTTGAAAAGGCTGTGAGTGAAGTGTTGACAAAAACACTGAAGGGTTTGGAGAAACTCTACAGCTTCTTGGATGCAGTGGAGAAGCTGGTGGTCACATCTCTGCAGGTTTTCACTGAGAAGCAGATATTGTTCCTCCCTGAAAGGGAGGAACAATATCTGGACTTCATATTTGATGAAGTCCAGGATCTGCTCCAATCTGCCCGACTAATCTGCCCTTTAATACTGGAGTTCAAACGAGACGCAGCGGCTTTTTGTTCCCACAAGACACAATGTGGAGGTTCTGCTGTACCAGCTGGAAAAACATGTAAAGACCAGCAAGAGGATCTTTAAAAACCTTTCTGACAGGTAAATTACTTTTCATCAAGAAATAACTTGTTTTTTTGTTATTATATACTGTACATGTTTATAATATTGAAATGTGTTGAAAGGACATGAACAGTCATAAGTGTTTCTGTCTTCCTCAGCCTCAACATCAACATCAGTCTGGAAATAACAGGACATTGCAGTTAAATGCAATTTATCTAATGATCACATGCAAAAAATGACTCATCAGGTCAAACGACTTGATAAAATCAGGCAAGATTCAAACCCCCAATACCTGCATTATTACTTAAAGATTTTCCCAAGTTTTCAAATGGAAAAATAAAGACAATTTTCTTCCCCAGGATGGACGACGACTTTCGAATGATGTTCCTGTTCCAGAGGATCAACTACTCAGAATTTGTTAAGAAGTACAAAGATGAACTTCCTGAGATGCTGCAGTTCCTAGATCAGATTGAACAAAGTGCTGTTAAGTTAGACAGAATGAATAAGGGAGCAAAGATCTCCAGTGTGACTGGGAGCTCAATGGGAGCTGTGGGAGGAATAATGTCTATTGTTGGTTTGGCTTTAATTCCATTCACAGCTGGTGTGTCTTTGGGGTTGACCATTGCTAGTGCAGCTGTGGGAGGAACCAGTGCAGTGAACGGCTTGGTAACCACTGCAGTAGAGGCTGGAGTTAATCATACACAAACACAACAAGCAAACACAGCCTTTCAAAGATTCATGAATGGTGTTAAGAGAATCCAGGGTTGTCTGGGAGAGGCGGCTAAAATACCAGATGCTGAATTTACACAAAGCAGTGAAGATGTGCTTTGGACAACAGGCAAGACTGCTAAAAATTCAGTTACTGCTGTGGTGAGTGGTCAGTCCTTGTATAAAGATGTTTCTGCTCTTAAGGATTATAAAGCTAAGAAAGTGATCCCAACTGGAGTTGAACTTGCTCTAAGGAAAAGCAGTGGGTTCTGTATCCAGTGTGGCCTCAGATGTTCCTGATATCGGTCAGGCAGCAGCTAGAGGGTCTTGTGCTCTCTCCAAGGGAACTAGAACAGTCCTCTTTTGCAGTCAATGCCCTCTTCCTAGGCATAGACCTCTACGACATCACTGACATCACCAGCATGGCCTTGGCTAGACGGACCGAGACTATTAAGTTGCTCTGTGGCTCTCAGAGATAGAGGCCTGGGAGAAAATCTGCAACTCACTGTGTAACAGCAAACTGACTGCAGAGGAAATCAGAGAGATGCTTGAGAAGACATTTTATCCTATCTAAGACCAATCTGTCTATTAATGGGTGCATGAATATTTGCTTTGGTTGACTCCCTAAGAGAAAAACTAAAACATCACAAAGGTTTTCAATTTGTAACCCAGTTTTTCTACAAGAAAATCATGTAGTCTGTATTGTGTGATTAAGTATTTTAGTTTAGCTACAGGTGACTGTTAGTCTCCATTTCAACGAGCAGTGGGCTGGAGTGGCAGGCAGGTGAGGCTCTGAGAGCTGCAGGCAGATTCGCCGATGGCAGTTGACCAGATCCTGAAACTGAAAAAACAGAGAGCTAGTGAGGGGGGTTGTCAACAGGCAGAGGTCTTCTCGAGAGAATCACAAAAAAGCTAGCATTTCTGTAGAAGGCTTTAACGAGCTAGAGACTACTGTGGAGGGATAATCATCCGGCGGAGAGGAGAGGTCCGATGGCTCCTTAAATCCTCTCTTGACTGATGATCCAACAAGCTTCAGGCGTGCAGCTCCACTCCAGGCCACTCCCCAACGGGGAGCCGAAGGGGAGAGAGACCTTTCTTAAAGAAAAGCCCAGAACCTGACACTCTGTGTCTTTGCTCTTTCTACAATAACACAAAAACCTGTAGTATTTATTACTGACAGAAATGTATGAAATGATAATAAAAACAGCTTCCTGTCTGAACTGGACACTGGACAGCTTGGAACAGTGACCATCCTACCTTAGCTTGTATTTAAGTTAGAAACATGCTGCCACTTTCCCTCCTAACTTCTCCACTCTTATTTACCTAAATTAAATTTACAAAATGCACAAAGCATTTTTCTATGGAAGTCTGAATTTCTTTATGTACATTTTGTACTTTGCCTGTGAAATTAATTTACTGGAACCTTTCTGTAAATTAAACTAAAAAACATTATTTAAAGTCCACTGTGTCTCAGTCTTATGTTGTAAAATGAAAGTCAGTTGATTAAAAAGCTAAACTTAAAGAACTTGATCTATGACTTTGCAATAAAAATTGTTTTAATCTAATTTTAACATTATGCAGGTTAGTTATAATTTTACTATTTAGTTATCAATGTATATTAAATGTATTGCATTTAGAAAACTCCTCCTTGGGCTGCCACCTTATCGTGGTGGAGGGGTTTGTGTGTCCCAATGATCCTGGGAGCTATGCTGTCTGGGGCTTTATGCCCCTGGTAGGGTCACCCAAGGCAGACAGGTCCTAGGTGAGGAACCAGACAAAGCGCAGCCTGAAGACCCTTATGATGGAAACGAACTTTGAATCTGGCGTTCCCTCGCCCGGACGCGGGTCACCGGGGTCCCACTCTGGAGCCAGGCCTGGAGGTGGGGCACGATGGCGAGCGCCTGGTGGCCAGGCTTTTAACCACGGAGCCCGGCCGGGCTCAGCCCGAAGAGGAGACGTGGATTCCCCTTCCAATGGGCTCACCACCTGTCGAAGGGGCCAAAGGGGTCGGGTGCTGTGTGTTACGGGCGGCGGTCGAGGGAGGGGACCCTGGCGGTCTGATCCTCGGCTGCAGAAGCTGGCTCTTGGGACGTGGAACGTCACCTCTCTGGTGGGGAAGGAGCCTGAGCTAGTGTGCGAGGCTGAGAGGTTTCGGCTAGAAATAGTCGGCCTCACCTCGACACGTGGCTCTGGTTCTGGAACCAGTCTCCTTGAGAGGGGCTGGACGTACTTCCACTCTGGAGTTGCCCACGGCGAGAGGCGCCGGGCAGGAGTGGGCATACTTGTTGCCCCCCATCTTGGCGCCTGCACGTTGGGGTTTACCCCGGTGAACGAGAGGGTAGCCTCCCTCCGCCTACGGGTGGGGGGACGGGTTCTGACTGTTGTCTGTGCTTACGGGCCGAACAGCAGTTCAGATTACCCACCTTTCTTGGAGTCCTTAGAGGGGGTACTGGAGAGTGCCCCTCCTGGGGACTCCCTTGTTCTGCTGGGGGACTTCAACGCTCACGTGGGCAATGACAGTGAGACCTGGAGGGGCGTGGTTGGGAGGAACGGCCCCCCTGATCTGAACTCGAGTGGTGTTCTGTTGTTGGACTTCTGTGCTCGTCACGGTCTGTCCATCACGAACACCATGTTCGTGAGCCGCAGTTCGATGATCGATTTTGTCGTCGTTTCATCGGATCTGCGGCCGTATGTCTTGGACACTCGGGTGAAGAGAGGGGCGGAGCTGTCCACTGACCACTACCTGGTGGTGAGTTGGCTCCGGTGGTGGGGGAGGAAGCCGGTCAGACCTGGCAGGCCCAAACGTGTAGTGAGGGTCTGCTGGGAACGTCTGGTGGAGTCCCCTGTGAGACGGAGCTTCAACTCCCACCTCCGGCAGAACTTCGAACACGTTCCGGGGGAGGTAGGGGACATTGAGTCTGAGTGGACCATGTTCCGTGCCTCCATCGCCGAGGCGGCTTATCGGAGCTGTGGCCGCAAGGTCGTTGGTGCCTGTCGCGGCGGCTACCCCCGAACCCGTTGGTGGACACCTTCGGTGAGGGATGCTGTCAAGCTGAAGAAGGAGTCCTATGGGGTCTTTTTGGCCTGTGGGACTCCAGAAGCAGCTGATGGGTACCGGCGGGCGAAGCGGCATGCGGCTCGGGTGGTCGCTGAGGGATGAGATGAGATCCGCCCGGAGTTCCTTAAGGCTCTGGATGTTGTAGGCTTGTGTTGGCTCACGCAACTCTGCAATATCGCATGGACATCGGGGGCAGTTCCTCTGGATTGGCAGACCGGGGTGGTGGTCCCCCTATTTTAAAAGGGGGACCGGAGGGTGTGCTCCAATTACAGAGGGGTCACACTCTTAAGCCTCCCTGGAAAGGTCTATTCAGGGGTCCTGGAGAGGAGGGTCCGTCGGATAGTCGAACCTCGGATTCAGGAAGAGCAGTGTGGTTTTCGTCCTGGTCGTGGAACACTGGACCAGCTCTACACCCTCAGCAGGGTCCTGGAGGGTGCATGGGAGTTCGCCCAACCAGTCTACATGTGTTTTGTGGACTTGGAGAAGGCGTTCGACCGTGTCCCTCGGGGGGCCTTGTGGTGGTTCTCCGGGAGTATGGGGTACCGGGCCCTTTGATACGGGCTGTCAGGTCCCTGTATGACCGGTGTCAGAGTCTGGTCCGCATTGCCGGCAGTAAGTCGGGCTCGTTTCCGGTGAGAGTTGGACTCCGCCAAGGCTGCCCTTTGTCACCGATTCTGTTCATTACTTTCATGGACAGAATTTCTAGGCGCAGCCGAGGTGTTGAGGGGATCCGTTTTGGTGGCCTTAGGATCGCATCTCTGCTTTTTGCGGATGATGTGGTCCTGATGGCTTCATCAGATCGTGATCTGCGGCTCTCGCTGAAACGGTTCGCGGCCGAGTGTGAAGCGGCCGGGATGAGGCTCAGTGCCTCCAAATCCGAGGCCATGGTCTTGAGCCGGAAAAGGGTAGAGTGCCTTCTCCGGGTCAGGGGGGTCGTCCTGCCTCAAGTGGAGGAGTTTAAGTATCTGGGGATCTTGTTCACAAATGAGGGAAGAAGGGAGCGGGAGATCGACAGGCGGATTGGGGCGGCGTCTGCCGTGAAGCGGGCGCTGTACCGGTCCGTCGTGGTGAAGAGAGAGCTGAGTCAAAAGGCGAAGCTCTCGATTTACCAGCCGATCTACGTTCCCACCCTCATCTATGGTCATGAGCTTTGGGTCATGACCGAAAGAACGAGATCACGGATACAAGCGGCCGAAATGGGTTTCCTCCGCAGGGTGGCCGGGCTCTCCCTTAGAGATAGGGTGAGAAGCTCGGTCATCCGGGAGGGACTCAAAGTAGAGCCGCTGCTCCTCCATGTCGAGAGGAGCCAGTTGAGGTGGCTCGGGCATCTGGTCAGGATGCCTCCTGGACGCCTCCCTGGTGAGGTGTTCCGGGCACGTCCCACCGGAGGAGGCCCCGAGGAAGACCCAGGACACGCTGGAGGGACTATGTCTCTCGGCTGGCCTGGGAACGCCTTGGGGTTCCCCCGGAGGAGCTGGAAGAAGTGGCTGGAGAGAGGGAAGTCTGGGCCTCCCTTCTGAAGCTGCTGCCCCCGCGACCCGATCCCGGATAAGCGGAAGAAGATGGATGGATGGCATTTAGAAAATTTCTTCTTTTAATTTTAATTTTTCTTTTTGCAATAAGATTTATGACTTTAGCAAAATGTTTAAGTTGGTTTTAATCTTGCTTCAAATAGTGAATTGGATGCTCTATGAATGATTCACTAGCAGTAAATATTGTGGTCCTTAACCCTACAACAAAGGAAACAACACAGCTGTGAGCCTTTAGCTTTTGCTCTGTAAAACTTTGACGGGTCAAAAAGACTCAATACGTTGTGACAGTTCAAATGGGGCAGTTTTATTTTTGGGGCATCCCAGGGTGGAAATACTTTTTAAAGTCCAAAACTTCAGCCACACAAACTGATCAGCAGAGGAATCTTAACTCGACTTGCCTGAAGGGATCGATGTGAGGAGCTTAACACAAAAAAGCACAGAAAAGTTTAGTCTGACCTGTTTCCACGTTTCAACAACCAGTCATTGTAATTTTGTTTCAAATCTTCTATTGTATAAAATGTGTGTGAGCTGAATGATTGTTGCTTTTTCTCCTTTCAGACATTGTGTGTTAAGTGTGTGTAAACAAGCCATGCAGAAAAAAGTTTGTCCTTTAAGTAGATTTGAATCTTCATTGTATTCTCAACACAGATGTTTTGTGATTTGTTTTCATATAAAGAGTCTACAATAAATCAAGATTAAGAAAAGAATGGAGAGAAAATAAACTGTTAGGGTTGAGAATTATGTCTAATCAATCATATAGCTATGCATGATTTTACTTCAATATGCAGTTTTTGTTCAGTGATGTATAAAATATCTATATAATCAATATTAAAACAATAGAAGCAAATGTAATGTAAATGGAGTTTTGCTGCACATATAATAAAACTTGATTTATAAATCATTTCTTTCAGTTGTTCTTTTTTTATTCAACGAACAAAGAAGAGTTTGTTCATCACACTGCCAGAAAAATGGACCCATCCTGAGTACAAAGATATTTTTCAGGTCAAATCAGTGACTGTGATACTCATGATCTGATATTTCATCTAAATTCATTCGTCTGACCAAATGTTTTGCAGAAGGTTTTGAGACTGAACCAAATGAATATGTTTCCCATCCGTAATGTTCTTGGTTCTGTTCATCAGACACCAGACAAATGTCCATCCAACTGTGGTCTGGTTAAAGGAAACATGATTTTGGGCCTTGAATGACTCTGAAGTAGATATGAATTGATTCCGAGACAGTTTTTGTCTCAAAACTCTTTGAATCTGGACAGGGACCTGACCTCCTCCGCTTTTGCTTTAATGTCCTCCAGGATACTCTGATCTACAACACTGAGCTCCATTTGTGGTTCAGCAAAACTGATATTCCTTTGTTTTATTGTTTCATTAGTGAGTTATGTTTGAAGTTATTTTTCAATATTCTATTTTGTTTTGCTGTAGTTTGCTCATTAACATGAATTGACTCTTATTTCATGATTCAATATTCATATGTTCCTTTTGTCTTTTCAGTAGTAGATGGATTACATGCCTGGAGTTAAAGAGGTTAATTATGGAATAATTCAGATGTAAAGTTGAACAATTTTGTCAATAAATTCTCAGAATTAATTAGAGATAATCATGTCCGTGATCATTCCTTGTTCTGTGAATAGTTTCTTCTTTCAAGAGAGAATGAGTTTAGCTTATAATTTCAGAGATACTGGACTTGGTGCCCTAATTAAACTGTTGAATTAAAATTTTAACATAAACCAAACATCAATGTAAGTTTTGATTCCCAAAAATGTTGCTGCCACCTTGTGAGGTTGAACATTTTGGTTTGCAGAATTCTAATTTTCAACACAACAAATAGTTTTAAGATGTTTAAGGTGGAAAGGTTGATTTCAAAGCTTCATTTATACAGCTGGTTTATCAAGAATGAGTTGTTTGCTTTGCCTGAATAAAAGAGCAAATTATCACTGCTTATGAATTTTCTGTTAAAGTTTAAATAGAAAAACTCATAAAAAGGAGGAACAGTTTCAACCAAGTCATGTTTTTAATATATAGAATATTAACTGTTACTGTGATATTTCAGTTTTTCTTTTTTAATAAATTTTCAAACATTTCTACATTTCTGGGGGTTTCAGTCAAGATGGGAGGCTGAGTGTACATTCATGATAAACAATATAAACGTTTTAGGTTTTCGAAAATGACTGCAACGAAACAAAAAGTGAAACATTTAAAGGGGTCTGAATACTTTCTGTACCGACTATATTTAAGAAACTTACCTCATATGTCATAAGAGGCAGGAGTCAAATATATATAAATATATAGTGGTTTTGCTGCCTAGTTTTTGGCCACTAGATGGGGCTGTAGGCTCATGTATAGGAGTCAAGGGGCAACAGGTAGAGGCAGGTGTTGAACCTAGAAGGATAAACAAGTTTCTCAATGCTGTGGTGAAAACCGTGTTAATACTGTTACAGTGTACTTTAAAGTTGATCAGTTTTGTGCACAAATCGTCTTGTTGGAATAGAATAAACTGTTAACTGACTTTTATTTGCCACAAGATGTACAATATTAGCCATGTAGCACATCCTAACAAAACAGCTACAGTACAGATTAACACTGACCTATGACTGGTGTTATGTGCTTTGGGCATATTATTAATTATTTTGTTTATTTTTTCTTGATTGTTTTGTTTATAGACTTTAGTTGAATGACCTTTTGTTAATATATTTTGGAGTTTGGATCATTGCTTATTTTTGGTTATTAATTTGATTACATTAATTTGTAGCGCAGTTGGTCCGCCTATAAATAGGCTGGGTTTCAACATGTTAGAGAGTTCCGCCCTTCCACTCGCTCCACCACCACCGGGGTTGTGTCTTGACGCGGTGCACGAACGTCCAGTGACTGTAGGCCGCAGCCAACATCTCCAGCCTGCCATGCGGTATTTTTGTTAGCCTTTGTTTGTTTGCTTTTTCAGAAGTATATATTTAGTATATATTTAGGACACCCATATCTTACCCATGGATTATGATATGCATCAGTGATAGAGCAAGAAATCAGGGCCGGCCCAAGCCTCCATTGGGCCCTAAGCAAAGTGTGGTTTTGGGGCCCTCTAGTTTTGCTAATAATGTGGACCAGCTGTAATCAGCAGTCTGATCATTTGATCATTAACAAACTTATTGCATCTCTGCCAGTGCTGTTTACATTATATACATGTATAATAGGATACATTTATTGACCAACTGATTTTTTGACCAGTTGATTTCTGGGCGCCGATTTTCTTAATTTTGGGGGATCGTGATTGGCCGATACTTACATGAAGCCCATCTTATCCCCTAATCTTATCTTCATCAACAAAGGTTTAAATATCAGTCTCTGTCTCTTTCTGCTCTGCAGTGAGAGGTTTGACTGACAGACCCACCAGGTCAGATCTGCATGTTTACAGTTAACAATATTCACCCCACTGTTGCAACTCAGTGACTTTCTTGCTATATTTAGTGACATTTCAGACAAAAAAAATGCATATAAGCCAAAATCAAATTCAACAGGTCAGGCTTTTTAAAGATCAGTTACCGGCCAGAAAACTGCAATCTGTGCAGCCCTACACACACATTCATGACATTCTATAATTAAATAAATTTCTCTTAAGCGTAACTAAAATGTAATTTATACCAGGTGAGTCTTTCTCCCATGAGAATCTGGACCAGTACCGGTACTGGACTGATTTTATGCCTTCAAATAATTTTAACAGAAGTTTCACATAACTCAGAAGTTGATGTGAAAATAATGTTTGTTTTAGCCACAAAATGATTTTGCTCAGCATTAAACAACAAATCCCAGTTACAGTATAAAGCAGCTCATCCATGAAGCAGCCATGTAGCCTCACGTAAAAACATTTTGCTAGACATTATCAAACATTGAGAAGTTTTAATTATTGCTATCAAACATTATCAAACACGGCGTTTTGAAGCCAAAAATACCTCAGAAATATACAGAGCCACCATGAGAATCAACTCATTTAAAGTTTAAACTCAGTTTTACACAAAGACCCCAGCATAAATGTTTAGCTGTTGAACTGAACTGTTCCAGGTCGCTATCAAGCTTTAAAAGTGCCAACTTTGCATGATTTGGTAAATTATGATAATTTAATGCAAAGTTGGCATTTTTAATGGACTTTCACTGCACAGTTTAGAGCAACTTTGCATTAAAAGTGTCATTATTTACCGAATGACTTCATGACAACAGTCAGACATTCATAAAGACTCCTTCATGTTCATGACAGGTGTTATGTCATGTTTTTGACAGTGCCATGTCAGTTTTATGCACATCCCTTCAAATAAAGCTTTACCAAAATCAGTTCATATGAAATTGTGTGTTTTTGATAGTATAATGACATAGCAATTATTACTAAAAAAAAAATAAAAATAAAAAGCTCCACTGAGCAGCTGCTTAGTTTGCTTATGCCTTGAGCCGGCCCTGCAAGGAATAAATATAGGACTATAATGAACTATATTCATATTGTGTCACTGTATCACTGCGAATGCCCCACAAATTCATTTGTCCAATTCTCACTCCACTTTTCTGTATTTGTGAACAACACTCTGTAGGTGTATAAAGCTCCTCCACTTAGGCTGCAGTCAGAACTTCGTCCATGACGGCTCTCCACCATTCTCCATCTAAAGACCAAAGTCTTGGAGATGCTCATTTTTATTTAACAACCTTCACCATTTGAATTTAGGTAAAGATCAAATCATCAGTATCACAGTCACTATGATGGATATTTTTCTTTGAAGCAAAAAGGGTCTGTGACTTAAGTTAATTTCCTTTCAATTTGATGAACAAACAAAAAAATCCCAAAAGTTCCACATCTATTTATTTAATGTTGAGTTATATATTTTATATGTCATTTCCTGACAATAAGAAATATTTTGAAATAAAATTATGCACAGCCATGTGATTATGATACACCATATTGCTCAAACTTAAAGTTGGTATCAGATTCTCTCCGTCACTCTCAATCTGGATTTCTTGTAGACTCTTTATGAAAACCAGTCACAAAACGTTTCTCTGTCGAGAATTCATTAAAGATTCAAATCTGCTTAAAAATAAGGAAAAGTTTTTTCTGCCTGACTCACTGCACACTCTAAGGCACATGCAATATCTCCCAGGAAAAAAAGCCTGAGCTAAACCTTAGATTACTTCAGCCGTGGGGATGATTAGGATGATTGAAATAGTGATTTGTGTTTGTATGTAATGTCTCTATTGTTCCAAGTAAAGCAATTTGTGAGGAGAAAATTAGGTTTGTAAATGAGGGACCAGGCAAGAAAGGCCTGACGATAAAAGGCTGAAAACTTAACCAGGACCTTATTGATGTTGTAGTTACAAATGAGAAAAAATTCAATTCCACCAAGTTTGGATATAATATGTTGAGGAATATCATTCCATATTGAAGTTGGGTATTTAAAAACTTGTTTTATCCAGATGATTTTAAATGTGTTCTTAAACCATGATGTGGGAGTCCTGTTTTCATAAGATGGCCTGGAAATTTTAGGATGAGAGGATATACTTGTTTACCAAGTACATGGCATTCCAAATATGAACACTATGACATGCTTGATGAGAAGTGGCCTTTGCATCTACTCCCTGTTAATGCTGACAAGTTTCATTTTTACTTCATTACAGGAAATACTAGATGGTTTGCTGGAGTTTGATGGAATCAGGTTTCTTGCTAAATCCACAGGAACCGTCAAACCATAAAGTGTTTCCTGTCAGACCAGAAAATCTGGTTATTTGTTACCTTTAACCAGGTAAAAACACACTGAGAACAGGCTCTCTTACACAAGTGTGACCAAACTGAGAGGTCAGAAGTTCACATTTCAGACTAGGGCTGTATAATAATATTGATATCGCAATATATATCGATATTTTCTTCCTAGAAAAAAATCGATATTCATCTGCAAGTATCGTAACATCCAACTGTCACCTTGTTCACTCACTGCTTGCTTCACCAGGTCATCAGGCTTAGAGTGATTCCTTCAGATGTTCAGGTTAAAAAGGTATCAAACTATTCAGAGCAGCTACTTGGTTCACTTTATTTACTTTACTAATTCATGTCAGCTACAGTTTGGACTGTTTCAATTAAAAGAAACATGTTTTCTCACCACTTCTTTGATTCATTTTGTCCAGCTGTCCACTTTAAGTCTGTGTCTAACCAGAGCCAGGTATTGTGTAGTTGGTGCTTTTAATCAGTTTTCAAATTAATTCAATCCAACTTTATAACAGTCACAAAATGTCACCAAAATCACTCTGTCCCTCCAAAATCTTTCAGAAACTCTCAAAAGTGTACGGAATTGTATTGTTTGCTGAATATCACAATATATATCGTATCGTGAGATTATTATATCACTACAGCCCTACTTCAGACACAGTAAGTTGATATATGTGCCCTCTGATAATATCCTGCAGGTGCCCTCATCTGATGGGGATTTTTCTGTGTTATCATTCTTACATTTATAACATTCAACATTTATTATTACTTTAGATCATTAACCCAACATTATATTATTATAAATTATTGTGATTTTCAATTTAAAGTGTTCTCTTTCTTCTGTGTGTATAAACTGACCTGGAGCCCTATTTGCCTGTTCGTCTTCAAGTGAAACAACTTAACTGTGTGTTTCCCAGACCTTGAATAATGTTTCCACAGGTGCCTTCTTATCAACCGGAATACTTCCTACCTTAGAAACTGCCTGTGTTCTGTAGTATTTTGTCTCTGTTGTCTTGCTTACCTATCCTCCCTCTTTTTTGCTTGATAATAAAAGACAAAGCTGTAACCAAAGGTCTTTATGACGCTCAGTGAACGGCTTGGAGGAGCAGTTTGCTGAGTCTTCTCCTTTTGCAAAAGCTTGGTCAGAAAATTCATATACGTTGTCTGTGGTTCTTTTACGTAGGTTCAAAAATACCTATCAACCTCTCTGCCCACTTTCCTGCTGTCCGACCATCACTAAGACTGCGGGAGGGTGAAAGGTTAAACTCCTTCATACATGCAGTAGACAGGACCTCGTGCCTGACCCAGAGGGGGCGCTCGACTGTCCATCTCAAACCAAAATCCTTATTCCACTAAGGGGAATAAGGATTTAGGATTTAAGGATTTATAACAGTTTTCTCTGGTCTGTAATGGAGACTTGAGTTTAACGCGCCATTTTGTATGCTTCCTACCAAAGCTTTAAGCGCTGGTCCATCTCTCTTCAACACGCGGACAGCTCCCGGTCAGAAAGACACATTTAGTTCAGAGACCATGAGATGATCCCTGGTAAAAAAAAAAAAAAAAAAAGAAAAAAGAAGTATACGTTAGTATACTAGATTTTAACATACTTTATACTTTTGTAGTATTTAAATTGTATAAAATTACAATTAATAGTTTGGAACAACTTCAAGTATACTTAGAGTGTACTTAAAGTATACTTTTTAAATGTCATATTTCAGAGCTATATTATATTTTGATATAATTATTATATTTTGAGTGTTATTAATTATATAATTATATTAATTACACAAGATGCCCAAGGTAATTCAAATATTTTTTATTACAGACATTTTAAAATTGTCCAATTTTACTCAACTTTATGAACTTTACATAAATTATAAGTTTACACATCAAAAGTGAACACATGAAATGAAAATTTAAGTGTGACAATAAAACATGACAGTTAGGATCAACAACAGAACATTCCTGTTCACTGCACCTTACAGAAACCTACAAAAAGAAAATAGAGCAATTAAACAGAGAAAACATTTGTATTTAAAGAGAACAGAAAAATGGCAAATAAAAAAATCATACTTACAATTTCAAGACGTTGTGGACTCACCATGTATGTGACATCATAAGAACTGATGATCATTGGGACCAGATGCCTGGGGTGGAAAAACATTTCTGGGTGTCTTTGCCTGTTTATGTTGGAAGTAGAAAAAAATGATCAGCAATGTCATAGAGTCAGTTGATGTTGGCATCAATTATGAAGCTGTTTTAAGTGTGGACTTAAGGAGACAAACTACCTTAAAATCTTTCCATCCATGATCTGAACACACTGATCCTTGCAGGGTGGTAGAGGGGGGCTGGTGGTGCCCATCTCCAGCAGCCAGCAGATGAGAGGCAGGTTCGCCCTGGACAGGTCATTTATAGGGTCCTGAAAATCAACAACAAATAAAAAAAAGAAAGATAAATGTTAGATTAACAAGAAGAGAAAAATTATTTCTAGTTACCTTTAAATCAAATCATGTTTATTAAGCACTTAGTGTTGGTAATACAGCAGTTTTTGTTGTTGAAAATGTAGCTTACACCATTAAGACGATGTGGAGGTTCATCCTCAGAGCTGGTTGTGATCTGGTGGAGTCAGAGCTTCTTCTGAGAAAGAAAGTCTTTAGGTTTCCTAACACCTGATTTTTCTGGCTTCATCTTTCATCTTCATTTGCTCAGTTAGACTGCAAACATATGTCGAAGATAAAATCATTGATGAACGAGTTAGAACAACCTCACGATATCAACGTCTCTCTGTCTTATGGAGCTTAATTAAAACAAGGTTAAGTTTATGAATTAAAGTATAAGTTGCAAAAAACAGCCTCCATGTAGTTATAACGTGATGCTGAATTATTACTAAATAATAATCATACAAGTCAGAATAAAATTGATAAAATAATTATTTAAGAAACCAACTTAAGTTATATATCTTTACTGCACTGTTTATAATTAAATGAAGATAATTAACAAGCAAACTTACCACCAGCTACCAACACTTAGCAGCCTTCGTCCCCCGGGCTCCTTTTGTCACACACATTTCATTTCCATCGGTTGTTGTCGTCTAACTCGGATTAGGACGTCACCAGCTTGAAATTAACAAAATTACTAACTATTGTACATTGTACCCTCTCTACTTTTAAGACAATATTATGCGAGTTAAAATGGCGAATTTGAACAGCGTCTGTTATCTTCCCTGCTTCAAGTTTTTTCTTCTCTTTGTGGTGTTTTTTAAGTAAATGAAAATGTGCAATACCGCCACCATCTGGTCTAGAGTGTGAACTGGAGCTAATGCCGTTTATAAGGTTTTACATCACACATCTGAAAATTGATTGGCTACTTTCTTAAAAATTACATCATGATTATCCTTTTTTATTGAATGCAATTTTAATAGTAATAAAATAGTAATAAAAGTTTATACATATTCATTCATATTTTGTTCACTTAAAGCATACTTTTATGTAATATATTAAAAGTGTATTTTGGTACAATTATGTTTAAGTGTGTTTAAAGTACTAATTTCGAAATTGGTACAAGTGTATTTTTAGTATGCTTCAGATATACTTATAGGTAGTACACTTAATAATTAGCATACTTAAAGTGTACTATCACAAATGTAAGTATGTTTGAAGTATACTAATGTATACTTTTTTTACCAGGGATATTCAGACAGGATTTTTTTTTTTATTTATTGATTTCAATTGCCTCAGAGATTAAATCTTTGCGTAAAGTCTATACTGTCTGCCCGTGTGAACCAGTCAAGGGTGTTAATTAGAACCTGTCAAATGACAGACGGGCTTAACATTTTCTGGTCGTTTAAAAAAATAACCGGTCAAATACGGAAAATATTTGGCTAACGCGACCTCTGTGTCAGGGTGAGGAGGGATCAGCTTTGCGTTCAAGGTTTTTTTAAGAAGGGACAGTCATGATTTTTATGGTGGCTTTGTTAAACTTGATTGACTTTCTTCTGTTTCATTTAATGACAACATTCAGCAAGGAGGTAAATGCTGCCACACGTGGTCCTTAAGTTTTAGGAAATTGGTCCTGGAAAGTCTTTGAAAAGTCCTTAAACTTGATGTTAACCATGATGTGGGAGTCCTGTTTTCATAAGATGGCCTGGAAATTTTAGGATAAGAAGATATACTTGTTTAACAAGTACATGGCATTCCAAATATGATGTGAAGTGACATGCTTGATGAGAAGTGGCCTTTGCATCTACTCCCTGTTAACGCTGACAAGTTTAATTTCTACTTCATTACAGGAAATACTAGATGGTTTGCTGGAGTTTGATGGAATCAGGTTTCTTGCTAAATCTACAGGAACTGTCAAACCATAAAGTGTTTCCTGTCAGACCAGAAAATCTGGTTATTTGTTACCTTTAACCAGGTAAAAGCACACTGAGACCAGGCTCTCTTACACAAGGGTGACCAAACTGAGAGGTCAGAAGTTCAAACTTCAAACACAGTAAGTTGATATGTCTGCCCTCTGATAATATCCTGCAGGTGCCCTCATCTGATGGGACAACCTCTCTGCCCACTTTCCTGCTGTCTGACCATGACTAAGACTGCAGGAGGCTTCATACGTGCAGTAGACACGTATGAAGACCCAGAGGTAATGTGGTTGCCCAGAGAGGGCGCTCCACTGTCCATCTCAAACCAAAGTCCTTATTCCACCAAGGGGCCCCCTAAGTGGCCAAACAAAGATGATAGATTTTTGGTTTTCAAGGCAAGGATAGTAAAATCAAAATAATATTGACTTTAATTTTCACATGCAAGCACAGAAAAGTGGTCGATCAGTTGTAGTATGCCTGCAACATCAGACCAACTGAGACAAAAGCAATTTTGCAACATTTTATGATCCTAAGAAATCCAACTTTCAGCTAACAAAAAATATTTTATTTTTAATGTTTTCAACATTTATGACCTTTCCTGTGTGCTTTCAGACCTCAATAAAGCTTTAATCTGAAAGCCCAACAGCCTCAGAAACATTTGGGTTTTCAGTGGAGGGTTCCTGTAGTTAGGAGTTCTGGGGGTGAACCGGTCTCATCGGATTAAAGTTCATTTTATTCAAAACATGCCAGCTCTCAACCATCCACTTTGTCCAACACGTGAAATGTAGAATCTTTGGGTTTGAAAATGTCTGACAGGATTTTCTGAAATAACTAGCAAGTTCAAAAAAACATAAAAATATCTTTAATTCAAATGTAGCACACACACATATAAGTATGTGGAAATATGTATAACACGTGAAACATGAAAAAAAATTTTCACAAGACGTTTCAATTATCCACATAAATTTTCCGCAACTCCCTGAAAAAGGTGTGGTCTATGGATTCACGCCTTATTCACTCTGACTAGAAGTATTTATTTGAAGCAACAAACTCAGAAATTATTCTCATCAGGAACTGTCACTACACAGACCGGAAGGTAAGCGATGGCATTCTTTAAAACTGTTTTGTTTTAGAATAAGTAGAATACGCAACAAATTATGTTTACCTTTTGTGAATGATAATGACCATTATGCCATTAGTGATCAGACTAACACCCCAACACTAAACCATGATTCAATCATTTTAATAGAGCCTGTGTTTTAAATTTCTAATTTACTGTAACAACAATTACTGCACTTTATTTATTTTTTTGCACTTTATATATTTTTAATGTTTATTTTTGTTGTTTGTCTTGCCTGTTTGATAAAAAAATATTAAAATAAACATCAAAAACAAATTGTTTTTTTAATAAAACAAAATAAAATTAATCAGCTTCTGGGCCCTATTCAGAAACGTATGTGATACTGCTTATAAAAGCTTAAGTAAGATTAGCATTGTTTTAATTTTCTCATTTCAAAATGTTTTTGTGTTTAAAGCAGTTGCATATTAATAACACATCACATCACCTGACTTCACCAGTATATCCCCCAACAGTATCATGTATCTAAACACTGGAAGCATTTCACTGAAATATTAAATGACACACCATTTACATAGTACTTACAAATATTTTTGAAATGCATTTATTTTGAAATGTAATAAGGTTTACTAAAATATACACAAAATCTATCTGAAAATATTAGCAGAAGTACACCTTCAGAAAAGGATTGTTTGTACATAATTGTAATATGGAAGCTTAAAATGTACATTTCAAATATACATTTTTACAAATACACGAAAGTGTATTTTCAAAAAGGACTATGCAAAGTAATACATTTAATTAGAAATTAAAATGAATTTTAGGGGAAAAAATTACTTTTAGAAAGTGTACCAAAATATAGTTTTAAAACTAATATTTGAAGCATCCATCCATTTTCTTGACACCCTTGTCCCTTAATGGGGTCGGGGGGGTTGCTGGTGCCTATCTCCAGCTAACGTTCCGGGCGAGAGGCGGTTCACTCTGGACAGGTCGCCAGTCTGTCGCAGGGCAACACAGAGACACACAGGACAAACAACCATGCACACCTAGGGACAATTTGGAGAGACCAATTAACCTAACAGTCATGTTTTTGGACTGTGGGAGGAAACTGGAGAACCCAGAGAAAACCCACCATGCACAGGGAGAACATGCAAACTCCATGCAGAAAGGCCGGGGCCGGAAATCGAACCCAGAACCTTCTTGCTGCAAGGCAACAGCTCTACCAACTGCGCCACTGTGCAGCCGGTGTATTTGAAGCATATTTTAAATAATGTATATATTTTACATTTTTTATTTATAATCCTAATATATAATTGCAGCATATTTAAAATATACTTAAATGTATTACTTTTTCACCAGGGTTCTCATCTGAGTTACCAACTTGTGCACTTATCAAAATAATCAGTTTGGGATTACAGCTTTTGTGCAAATTTTGTAAGATGTCACAAAAATTCTGGAGCTGCCAAGAGTTACATGTTTTGATTTAACTCGACATAAAATGCTAACTTTGCTTTTCTATTTTTCTTTTAATAGCTAAAGACACAACAAGGGATTCACTAAGGTTATGAGAAGATGTCTCAGACAAGGTAAAGCAAACATGATAATATAAATATACATATATATAAACACACACATACATGGAACGACATAACCAAGTGGCGGACATAGTGTGCAGACACATATGTGAGAGAGAGATTTAAATTTACACTCCTTATGTCAGAGAACAGAAAACAATCAAATACAAACTCAAACAAAAGAAAAAACTAAAGAAACCCCATCCAATGTACACAAAACATCATTAATACCCCACTTGCATACAAATCCATCAATGTTCTTTGTCAACTTAAAAAACTCAAACTCCACACGAATTCGAGCGATTATTCAGTCTCTGAAATAAAACAGCAGCAGCATCTGTTTGATGACCGTTCTTTTTGTTTCTCCTCGATAACCATATTGCCAGTTTCACAGTCCCAGAAAAAAAATCAAGAGTGTGAATAGATTTCTTTCTTGCACAGTATAGTGGACCAAAAATAAAAGCACAGTTAGAAAACTGTTCACCAAACCCACCAAACAAATGATCTAGAACACAGGTGTCAAACTCCAGTCCTGGAGGGCCACTGCCCTGCAACTTTTAGATGTGGCTCTGCTGCACCACACCTGAATAGAATAATTAGGAAATTAGCAAGGCTCTGGAGAACTGATCTACACAAGAATAAGGTAATTAAGCCATTTCATTTCAGTGTTTCCTACCTGTGGCACATCTAAAAACTGCAGGACAGCGGCCCTTGAGGACTGGAGTTTGACACCCCTGATCTAGAAGAACAAAAAGAGGATTGAATCTTGAACATTCAACAAATAAATGAGATAAAGTTTCATCTTGAGAACAATAACAACAGGAAACACTAACACCAGGATTAAGGTGTGCCAGATACCTGTCTGTAGCTAAGGCCCCATGCACAGGGACCACCAACAGCCTCTTGGGGTAGAGCTGGAGTCAAAAAACTCAAGACACTTCGACACCCTCACTTCCGCCAGAGAACGTAAATTCAGCACCTTCACACAGACATGGTACAAAACTTTCTTCCCCAGGCCTTCAAAACAACCCAAAGGAGTATATTGGAGAGACAACAACTCTGGTTCATCCTGCCACTGATCCACTGCAGGAGAGACAATCAGGGAAGGAAACATGTACTCATATTCATCATCCCATTGGTCAGACAGAGTCCTGTTCGCAGCAAACGCTCTGATGGAAGCTGGCAGAGATGCACAAGTTTCTTCTTTCAGCCTTAAGGCAAAGTCCATTAAAGTCTTTTGGAGATGTTGTATATGAGAGGATGGCGGCGTCAACACAGTCAGTTTATGCCAGAGGGCCGAAGCAACCAAGTTATTAACTACCAAGACTCTTCCCCTGTAAGATGGCTGAGGTAGCAACCATTTCCATTTAGATAATCTGGCACACACTCTCTCCATGACACCCTCCCAATTTTTTCTCAAAACAGCCTCTGTTCCCAAATAAACCCCCAAAAATTTTAACCCCTGATCAACCCAATGAATATTACCTGGTAATATTATGTTTTCATGGGCCAACTTTCAAAGCAGAGCTTTTCTCCCAGTTTACTTTAGCTGAAGAAGCTTTTTCATAAAGCTCCAAACAATGCTGAAGACACATAACGTCATTCTTGTTCTTAATAAAAATGTTTATGTCATCAGCATAAGCAGAGACTTTTAAACTTGAATTATTAGGCAAACCTGGAAGAACTTTGTATAAAAGAGGTTCAACTACAGTCCAACTGCCCAGATATGGGACGGCCTGGTCTAATACCTCTTTGAACTTTAACAGGACGACTTAATCCTCCCTCAACTTTAACAACACTTCATTATATAATAAACCCATAAAGAAATAAAACATTCATCAAATCCAAATGCTCTTAATATAGAAAAAATAAAACAATGATCAACCCTATCAAAGGCTTTTTCCTGATCTAAAGAAATAATTTCAACATCAATTTCATATCATTTACAAATGTCAAACAAATTTCTTAAAAGAAAAAGATTGTCCTTGATAGATGTTTCAGGTACACAATATGATTGATCTCTATGTATAATAAGTTCAAGAATATTCTTCAGTCTGTTAGAAAGCACTTTAGAAAATAACTTGTAATCCACACAAAGGAGAGAAACAGGCCTCCAGTTCTTCAACAGAGTCAAATCTTCTTTTTTTGGAAGTAGGGAAAGAACAGCTTGTCGACAGGATGATGGTAAGATGCCTGTTAATGTCCTGAAGTTCCTCCCACAAGTCCTCCCCCAGCAGCCTCCAGAAATGTTTGTAGAAGTCCGCAGATAGACCATCTAAGCCTGGACTCTTTCCAGAAACCATCTGTCCAACCGCAGCAGTCAGTTCTTCCATTGAAACTCCAGCATCCAGAATGTCTCGATCTACAGCGGTGAGCTGAGGAAGATCATCCAACAAAGTCTCCATGGAGCTTCTGCTACAGGTCTGCTTCCTGTAGAGGTCACTGTAAAAGGCTGCGGCATGAACCTTCATAGTGCCGGGATCGGCAGTCAGAACTCCAACAGGAAGTCGGAGGCAAACCAGCTGTTTTGCCCGGCTGACGCTCCTCTCCAAATTAAAAAAGAAAGATGTCGGGGTGTCCATGTCCTTCACTGTAGTGAACCTGGACCAAACTAAAGCCCCTTTAGCCCTCTCATATAAAAAACAACTTGACTGAGCTTAAGTTTAAGCTGATTATTAGCATCAGTTGAAAAGTTATCTTCCAAATCTTTAATCTCATTTTCTAAATTCTGAATCACTTTTTTAATTTTAGCTGTAGAAAAACGTGTATATTGTTGGCAAAAAAAACTCTTATCTGAGCCTTTCCAACCTCCCACCACTCACTTTAAAGACAACGTTTAAAGACATAAACTCTGATTTCTTTGTTTTCCGTAGTTTCCAAAAGTTTCTAAAACTTTGACAAACGAAAATATATTTAAGTAATTTTGTATTAAAATGACAATATGATCTGCATCTAATATTATTTGAAAAAAGAAAATCCAAATTAACTAGGTGATGATCAGAAAACCCAACTGGAGAAACTAAACAGTTGGACAATCTATTTCTATAATAGATTTATATATAATATAATTTATATCTGAGATATAAAATCTGACCAACCGGGCCCCACTCACTGTCCCATCCTTCATTTTTACCCAGGTATACTGTCTATCCTGAGGGTGTTTAGTCCTCCAAGCATCAACCAGGCCCAGCTCTGCTGTCACCTCAGTTAGTTTAGAGGATGATGGAGGATGAGGTTCTTCCCCAGTTCTGTCAGTTAGAAAACTAGCTGTGCAGTTCCAATCACCCCCAACACAACACACTCATTTTGATTAGACTTCTGCAAAAAATTATACATGTCTTGAAAAATTTTAAATCTTTGATCCCCTTGATTAGGTGCATAAACATTCATAAAACAGAAAAGGGTTTTTCTAATTCCACTCTAATCACCAGGACCCTTCCTGGGACTAACTCAGTATAAGAAATAACATTAATGTCCTGGTCCCATGAGATAGAAAATAATTTCCTTGCCAACTCAAACCCCACTCCACTTCATTTTCGTGGTCTGTGTGTGTCTCTTGTAAAAACACAACGTCAAGTTTCTTTTGCCTAATCATCTCTAAACTGACCATCTTTTTATGTGGATCCCTCCCACCATTGATGTTTAAAGTCCCCACCATGATGTTACTCATACAGGTGAAAAAGAGAAGGAAGACAGAGACAGTAGAGAGAAGATCACCCAGTGCACTTTAACCATAATCTTATTTCTGAGTTTTCAGTAGCTTTGAACCTTTTGCTTTAGTTATTGACAAATGTCTCCGGACGTTTGTCATGTGTTTTTTTTTTAACCTGAACCGTTTCTTTTCATCCAACATTTCAAAACCAACTATTTCTGTACCATTAATACGCTCTTGATAAATTTGTCCACATCAGGAAAATAATCAAGAACTTTAACTTGTTTTCCAAACTTTTCATCCAGAAAGTCATTAATTTCCTCCAGAGAGTACAAATCACCACTAGATATTTGTGAATCCTCGATTGAAACTCTGTCTGAGTCGCTGTCATACTCCATGTCCTCTACCTGTGCAGGCGGAGCTGCAGACTGATCCTCTGCAGCGCCACCTTCAGGTAACGTTGCAGCCTCGGCAGCAACACAACCAGCCGTCTGATCTGTTTCTGTACCCAGATTGCTCCCATCTGAGGAGTCCTTTGGAACATCAGTTCCAGTTTTCTCAGTATCCTCCCATGCAACGTGTTTATCCAGACCACTGCTTCCCTCCTGGCATCAGAACCAACTGATAGAGGAGGAAACACTCCGCCCTCCTCAGGTGGAGGATCTCCGACCACTAGCGGCTCCTCTGCTCTTCCACTCACCTCAACCTGAGCTTCCTGATTTTTGTGCGGACAAGAAGCCCGCTTATGTCCAACATCCCCACCCTCAAAACATTTCATACTCCCAGTACTCCCATAAACCATGTAAGATCCTTCTTCATATTTCACTCTGACAGAAACTTCTAGCGTCTGTGTTGCAGTTTAAGAACATAAAAACCTGCCTCCTAAAAGACTGAATGTGTTTCAGTTTGTCGTGTTTGGATCCCAAACAAACAGTTTAAATCCACTCGCAAGTTTCCCAAAGCCCTGGAGTTCTTTCTCCAACAAAACATTGGGAATGAACGGCGGCACCCGAGATAATAACCCGGGTGGAGGGAACCGCAAGTGGCGACACCTGCAGGTCTCTGCCTATTGTCACCCCACTGACAATCAGCTGGTTCACAAAGCACTGCTCTTTTAAAAATATCACTACTCCCTTATTCATTCTGGAAGCATAAATTCAATTGCTGTGACCAACTAGATCACCAAAATGTCACTACTCCCTTATTCACTGCTGGTTCTGTTAACCAACTGTCAACAGAACCGTTTCGACTGGGATTGTCGGATCAGGTTGGATCCGAATCACATTCCTCAAAGAGAGGAGCGGCGGCTCTGAAGACGCAAACAAACAGGCTACAAGCGCTGAAACTCAAAAATAGAACCCAAGACTTTGAACCAAAGCAAGAAAAGAATATTAGAAAACAAGCACATGAAAAAAAGAAAGAAATCAAAAAACGTTTGAGACACTTTCACTCTCTCAGACTCGCCACATGCAGACTTACCACAACCACTCTCAGAGAGACAGAAGAGAGAGACAGAAGAGAGAGAGACAGAAGACAGAGAGAGAGACAGAGAGAGAGACAGAAGAGAGACAGAGAGACAGACAGAGAGAGAGACAGAAGAGAGACAGAGAGAGAGACAGAGAGAGAGACAGAGAGAGAGACAGAAGAGAGACCACCCGCTGAGGGTGAGAAGGGAATTTATTATATATAGAGAGAATTCCCTTCTCTTATCCTGGGTTCCTGGGATCTGTTTCAGCCACTGCTCCAGTTTGGGGGTTTCTGCCCCGAGGGCCCTGATGACCACAGGCACCACTGTGGTCTTCACCTTCCAGTTCTTTTCAAGTTCCTCCCTGAGGCCCTGGTATTTATCCAGTTTCTCCTTTTTCCTGATCTTGTAATCACTTGGTATTGCTACATCCACCACAACGGCTTTCCTCTGTTCTTTATCCACCACCACAATGTCCGGTTGGTTCTCCATCACCATCTTGTCTGTCTGGATCTGGAAGTCCCGCAGGATCTTAGCTCGGTCATTCTCCACCACCTTTGGGGGTGTTTCCCACTTCGATCTCGGGGCTTCCAGTCCATATTCTGCACAGATGTTCCTGTACACTATACCCGCCACCTGGTTATGTCGTTCCATGTTCGCTTTCCCTGCCAGCATCTTGCACCCTGCTGTTATGTGCTGGACTGTCTCATATTTAGTTCATATTTGGTTTTATTTAGTTCCGTTTTAATTCTTCTTGTTAGGATGGGTTTTGTTTGATGTGGCAATGCTTGACTTTTAAATTAGAGTGATTCTGTTTTTTCTACAGATGGGAACCACACTGTGCCTTGTATGTCACAGACACTCTCACATATATCGTAGAAGTAAAACATTTCTGTGCAATATTCCCTGAATGGAAGAAACGCAGAGAGGAACAGGTGAAGGAAATGAGCAAGATCAAAGGAAAGGCTGAAAAGATTCACCCTTCTTCCAGCGTGTCCAAGGGCAAAAAGAAACACATTTTGAAAGATATAAAGAGCAAATTTCAAATCCAAAGAAAAAAGAAACTTGCAAAGCTGGAGGAGGAGCTGGATGAAGTGTTGAAAGAAACACTGAAGGGTTTGAAGAAGCTTAACTCTTTCTTGGATGCAGTGGAGAAGCTGGCGGTCACATCTCTGCAGGTGTTTAATGAGAACCAGATATTGTTCCTGCCTGAAGGGATCAGCTTTGGTGAAATTCAGGATCTGATCAAATCTGCCAAACTGACCTGCCCTTTAATACTGGAGTTCAAAAGAGAAGCAAAGGCTTTCTTTGTTCCCAAAATACCCAACATGGAGGTTCTGCTGTTCCGCCTCAGAAAACACATACGCACCAGCGAGAAGATCTTTAACAACCTTTCTGACAGGTAAATTCGTCTTCAGCTGGAAACAAGAAAAAGTAACTTATGAATGTTCTTGATATGAAATTTTTTTAAAAGAAACGAGCATGTTTCTGTGTCTTCCTCAGCCTCAACATCAACATTAACAAGGACAAAATAAGGGAAATTGCAGTTAAATGTAATTTATCTGATGACGACGTGCAAAAAATGACTGATCAGGCCAAACAACTTGATAAAATCAGGCAAGAAGCCTCCCGCCAAATACTTGCATTATTACTTAAAGATTTTCCAATGTTTTCAAATGAAAAACTAATAAAGACAATTTTCTTCCCCAGGATGGACGATGACTTTCGGCTGATGTTCCTGTTCCAGAAGAGAAGCTACTCAGAATTTGTTAATATGTACAATGATGAGCTTCCTGAGATGCTGCAGGTTCTAGATCAGATTGAACAGTGTGCTGTTCTGTTAGACAGAATGGATAAGAAAGATATCAGGGCCAAGGTGGTTGAGAGCGTAAAGGGAGTAGGGGGAGGTATACTATCCATTATTGGCTTGGTTTTAAGTCCAGCTACAGCTTTGGCATTGACAGCCACTGCTGGTACATCTGGTGTTTCTCCATCTGTAACTGGAGAAACACCAGATGTACCAGCCGTTGCTGCTACATCTGGGGGCCTCAGCAGAGGGAACAGGTTGGTTGCTGATGTTGAACAGCGTGAAGATAAATCTAAACAAAAAAAAGAAGTGAATGCAGCCTTCCAAAAATTCATGCTTAGTGTTAAGAGGATCCAGAATTGTCTGGAAGAGGAGGAAGAACCACCAAATGTGCATTGCACAGAAGAATTGTGTTCTGCTACAAAGAACCCTTTTGTTGGCGGTTGTAAAAAAGCATTGAAAAAAGTGGCCTTAGGTGTTTCTCATTTTGATAAGAAAGCAGATAAAGGGCCTCTTGAATCAATTGTACTCAATGCCCTCTTCATTGGCATGGATATCTTCTTTATCATTAAACACAGCATAGCACTGCATAAAGGGACAGAGACTATGGTCTCCAAGTTCCTCAGAGACAGAGCTGCTCTGTGGCGCTCAGAGATAGAGGCCTGGGAGAAAATCTGCAACTCACTGTGTAACAGCAAACTGACTGCAGAGGAAAACAGAGAGATGCTTGAGAAAACATTTTACCCTATCTAATAGCAAGCTGTCTATTAATGGATGCATGAATATTTGCTTTGGTGGCCGGGTAAGAGACAAACAAAGAAGACAGACAAAAAGGATTTTAATTTGTAACCCAGTTTTTTGTTGTTTATTTTTATAAGAAAAATAGGTTTACTGTATTGTGTGATTATAAGTATGTTAGTTTAGGTACAGGTGACTCCATTTCACCAGCATTTAATCAATATATTCACATTTAACTTGTCTGCACCTTTTACCAGACTAAGCAGGTGTGTCAGTCAGTAGCAGCCATAACCTCCAGACCAGCATAACTTCATCTCTTCCCAGTGGAAACAATAAAACTCTAGTTGGTGTCACTCCAGAGACTCAGTGGTCATTTCTCTGTGTCTTTGCTCTTTCTACAATAACACAAAAACCTGTAGTATTTATTACTGACAGAAATGTAAACAACCTTTATGAAATGATAATAAAAACAGCTTCCTGTCTGGACTGGACACTGGACAGCTTGAACAGTGACCATCCTACCTTAGATTGTATTTAAGTTAGAAACATGCTGCAACTTTTCCTCCTAACTTCTCCACTCTTATTTACCTAAATTAAATTTACAAAATGCACAAAGCATTTTTCTATGGAAGTCTGAATTTCTTTGCGTACATTTTGTACTTTGCCTATGAAATTAATTTATTTGAAGTCCACTGTGTCTCAGGCATTGCAGTCTAATCATGTTATCATGTTATAAATTGAAGGTCAGTTGATTAAAAAGCTAAACTTTAAGAACTTGATCTATGACTTGGCAATAAAAATTGTTGTAATCTAATTCTAACATTACACAGGTTAGTTATAATTTTACTATTTAGTTATCAATGTATATTAAATGTCTTGTATTTAGAGGGTGTTTAGAAAATTTCTTCTTTTAATTTTATTTTTCTCTTTGCAATCAGATTTTGCCTTTAGCAAAATGTTTAAGTTGGTTTTAATCTTGCTTCAAATAATGATTTGGATTCTGTATGAATGATTCACTAGCAGTAAATATTGTGGTCCCTAACCCTAACCCTAATTTTCATATAAAGAGTCTACAAGAAATCAAGTTTAAGAAAAGAATGGAGAGAAAATAAACTGTTAGGGTTGAGAATTATGTCTAATCAATCATATAGCTATGCATGATTTTACTTCAATATGCAGTTTTTATTCAGTGAAGTATAAAATATCTATATAATCAAAATTAAAGCAATAGACAATGTAATGTAAATTTTTTGCTGCAGAATAAAACCTGATTTATAAATCATTTATTTCATTTGTTCTTTTTTATTATTCAACCAACAAAGAAGAGTTTGTTCATCACACAGCAAGAAAAATGGACCCATCCTGAGTACAAAGATATTTTTCAGATCAAATCAGTGACTGTGATACTCATGATCTGATATTTCATCTAAATTCACTCGTCTGACCAAAATGTTTTGCTGAAGGTTTTTAGACTGAACTGAATTCATATGTTTCCTATCCATAATGTTCTTGGTTCTGTTCATCAGACACCAGACATATTTCCATCCAACTGTGATGCAAATTTTGAGTGAGTTTTAAAATATTGCAAAAAAGAAATGCTAATTAGGCGTGTTTCCATATCCAGGTTTAGAGCGAATCAACCAGGCCACACAAAGGTCAGATGTTGATGCATGGCTATAAAAAAGACGTAGACTTTTTTTGTTTTTGTGCTTCTAATCCACAAACCCACCAGTGGGTGAGAGAATCCTCATCATGTAATCAAACATCAGACTGATACATGTAACTCAAATTAAGTTATGAACATCGACCTCATCGACATCGACCTTTTGAAATGGACCTGGAAGCTGAATCCACATTTAGCCGCACTAGAGACTGGAATTACAAGCAGCAGCTGAAGTTTTGAAATCAGGGAACGTCTCTCAAATTGAAGCGATCAGAAATCAGCAAGACTCTCTGAGTGAGGGAGGTTGTGGTCGTTCTGTGTCAGAACGTCTCCAAAGTCTCTGTAACTCCTCAACATGCTGTCAGCCTCCAGATAAAGAGATTTGTTTAGTTCAGATTTCAGATTAAGGATGATACTCAAATGGGGTTCAAAAAATGAAGTGTGGCCCTATATAAAAACACCACACCAACTTAATATAATCAAATTAAAATAATTTAGTCTTTACAACAAAAACAGCAAACACACAAACCTGATCAACAATGGAACGTGTGGGCCAACACACCTGGTCCAGCACAGAGGAGATTGACAATTGGCCACCAGCCTGCAGCTTCTCTTTTATGGGAGCTAAACATGTGGAGGAAGTGACACCTGGTGGTTCCACCTGTTACATCTAGAAAACTATAAATAGGATTTCAGATCCCCTCTCGGCCCCCCACCTGCTCCAGAGTCCAGGTTCTGCGTTACGGCCCTGCGCACAGCCCTGCTGCGGCTCCACAACTCAGATGGCTGCTGCACAGATTTGTGACACTTACTAGTTACTAAACGCCACTTAGTAATTATAGTGGCTTTTAGCTGCACAACTTTATGGACAGGTTAATTTGTGGCTGTTTTCACAAGTTTATTGCACTGTACAGACTAGTCTGTACAGTCAACAGACTAGTCAACAGGGAGGACAGGATAGATAATCACAGGGAAACAGGACTAAACACAGAAAATCTCAAAATAACTATACAGAAAAACACAGATCACAACAGTGTCTCTGATTATTTCCAAGCTCAAATAAGTGAAACTAAGACTATGTTTTGGTAGAACTACAGACAAAATTGTTTGTTTTTTTTTTAATTTATGCAAAATATTTAATATTCGCTTAATTGCTGCTCTGTTATTTCAGCAATTCACTTTTTTTTTTAGTTTGTATTTTCAAGTTAATGATTTATTGACTTCTAAATTAGTTGATGATTATTTCAATAACGGATTCATAATACTAATCAGATTAATTGTTTCAGAATAATCTGATTACAGAAGCTACAAAAAGGTTTTCTGAGCAGATTATTATGAATCTGAGTCGCTGTGGGAGCAGAGAAACTTGAATGTTTTCTGTTTTCTCTGATTATTTGTTGAGGTTGCAGATTCCTCCTCTGACCAGCAGGGGAGGAATCGGCGCAGTAACTCTTCAGGTTTCATCAGGAATCATGAGAACCAAAAGTTGAGACGCTGAAACGGCTCATTGAGATGTTTGATGAGATTGTTCTGTTATTCTGCTGCTCAGTCCGTTGGAGGCCTGTGAGCTCCATCTAGTGGTCCAACAGAGGTACTGTTACCACATGAAGGTTCTGGACTGACTCAGATTTTACAGTTTTCACTGTTTTAGAATTATCCAGAAACATTGATGTTATCTGAGTCTGTTTGGATAATTTAACCTGGTGTGAAACAGAGAAGTTCTTCTTTAAAATAATGGAACAAGAACCTTGATTCTCTGATTTGACCCAGACCCTCTGGTTCATGTTTTCTGAAGTTATTCCTCTTCTTCACCCAGGAAATATCTGAATGGTTTTATCTTCCAGATTCCTGACATCTCTCTCTTTGTGATGGATACAGCTGATCAGTTTGTGAAGGAGATTTTCTCCTGGATCACTGAGGGGGAGGATTATGCAGACAAGCTGAAGAAACTGGCAGTGAGGCTGGAGTCTGTGCTGTTAAATGTGTTGGTGCCTCAGTTGGAGTGATGGGATCAGGCCTCCTGATTGGAGCTGGAACTGCCTCTGTGCTCACCGGTGGATTAGCTACTCCTCTCTTAGCACTGGGCGCTGCGTATACTGGTGTCGGCGCTGGTGCCTGTGTCCAGGCCAGTCAAACTGAAGAGAAATATTCTAAGAAAATACTGAGAGAAGCTCAAGATATTTTAAACAGAAGCAACGAAATGGTGACTATTATTCAGGAGTTGTTTGAGAAACTGAAGAATGAGAAGAAGAGGCAGAACTTCATGTTGGATCCAGAGGAGCTGGATAACCAGGTCCTGGCTGATGTTCTGATGGCTGTGGGGAGACACAGAGGACTGGACATGTCCAACATGGACCATCTGCTTACAAGCCAGATAGAGTCCAGTGATGCTGATGGGGGAAACATGAGTGGACCACAGCTCGGCTCCTCATGCATCCTGATGAGTGTCTGTGCCATTCTGTTGATCTTCAACCTGAAAATTGGTTCAAAGAGCTTTGGGCTTCTTTAAGCTTTTGGACTTGTTACTCTTTCTGGAGGCATCGTGGTAAGACTTTTCATCTACGTATTCAAACGGGTTGATAGGTGTAGCATCAATTCACAACACATCATCTCAATGGACTTTACAAAAAAGTAATTTTAATTTAATCATCAATTCCAATTAATTCCAGTTTATTCAAACCAGTTTAAATGTTTTCTAGTTAAATAATCCCAGCAGGTTGCATCTAGTATTCACTCCTGGATGAACATATTGGATCCTTGAACTCAGATTATCAACACAGTTTGCTGTTTGGCTTCGTCTTTAATAATTAATAACAGTGCTTTTGTTTCTGAATGAAAATTTAATCTCTTACTTTGACTAGACCTACTGCCATCAGTCCAGTCCTATACTGATCACCTGCTGATCCTCAGCTTGCAGGGGTGATGGGATACTTCCTTCCAGAAGCAATCGACAGCTGGAGAGATCAGATCGAGAACAACCGTGTGTCAGAGGCCAGTCATCTCTGAGGAGCAGAGCTGAGGAGATCCTGAAGATCACCAGGAAGCTGAAGGATCAGTTCAACACCATTGAGTATGTTGGTCAATTGTGAAAACACACAAATATTAATGGCTCAAGTTTTCCTCAAAAGCAGTCAGAATGTTGTGAGAGATAAATCTTAAATGTTACTCTCCTTTTCCCCACAGGGAATCTCTCAGAAAGCTCTTCAGAATCAAATATGTTATAGAGAAGAAAAACAGGAACCAATATGAGAAGAAAGAGCTGATTGATTACGCAATTAATAACAGTTCTTACCCAGAGGTTGAATCAGGCAAAGCTTTTCCCATTTATGGACATTTAGAATTACCGACATTTACTGAATGCCAAAATAATGAGACAGGGAATATAGCCGTTCAGTTTCTTTTCCTTTATGACCCACTAATCTAATCAATTATTGACATTTTGAAGATCTTTGCTCCTTTATTTATCTTATCTACATGAACTGCTGATTCCTCCAGCTGACCTAGAAACCGCAACACTCACATCCAAACTACAAACCTCATGAAACATGAATGTTTAATCATGTAACTCCTGGTTCTGCTTAAGAAAAATAATACGCTTGTTATTGTTTTGCAAACTTCTGAAATCAATTTATGACAGGAGTCCACTCCCAGATACAACTGTGGATGAAATGTTTGGGGGTTTCTGTCACTTTCTCAGAACAGAATTGAATTTATCAAAACTAGTTGTTCAATCTTCATTAATGGAAATTCACTTTTTTTTTTTACAAATGAAGAGGATGATTCAAGAAATGTACGAAAGCAAATGAGAAAAGCTGTAAGATTTTTTTAGCCGACTTCATGTCACCAGACTGGTTCTGCTTAAAAACCTTTAAAATTTTACAAGTTAGCACCAGCAGGGTGCTGATGTGTGTGTATTCAAAGATATTTTATCATGAAGTTGGATGATTTTGACATTCTCTTTCCCATGAGGAAAAAGGTTATTTTTGTAGTTTAATACCATTTGTGTGATAACCTGAAACATAAAAACAAACTCAAAATAAATCTTAAGGAAGAAACACTTTTTTGGAGCAGACATGCCCCACCCTCATCTATGGTCATGAGCTTTGGGTCATGACTGAAAGAACGAGATCACGGATACAAGCGGCCGAAATGGGTTTCCTCCTCAGGGTGGCTGGGCTCCCTCAGTCATCCGGGAGGGACTCGGAGTAGAGCTGCTGCTCCTCCATGTCCAGAGGAGCCAGTTGAGGCTCGGGCATCTGGTCAGGATGCCTCCTGGTCGCCTCCCTGGTGAGGAGTTCAGGTCCCACCGGGAGGAGGGGAGACCCAGGACACGCTGGAGGGACGATGTCTCTGCTGGCCTGGGATGCCTTGGGGTTCCTGGAGCAGCTGGAAGAAGTGGCTGGAGAGGGAAGTCTGGGCCTCCCTACTGAAGCTGCTGCCCCCGAGACCCGACCCTGGATAAGAGGAAGAAAATGGATGGATGGATGGATGGATGGATGGATGGATGGATGGATGGATGGATGGATGGATGGATGGATGGACGGACATGTAACTCCATTCACATTGCAGTCAAACATGTAATATTATAAAGTGGTATTATATTTTTGTTATTTATATTTTAGAAACAAGTTCTTGAAAACCTGTAATTGATCACAGTGACTTTATCAAAACCATTTTACTACATGATTTTTGGATTTTTACTTAAAACTAACAGTTATAAAAGGGGACAAATGGCAGCATTGAAGCCTTTTTGCAGAACATGCAGCTCCAAGCAGCAATGATAAAACAAACTAATGAGGCAATAAAGCAGCAGGTGTGTCGAGATAAACAGGCAGAAAGTGAAACCAACATTCATTAAGTAATAAGATCCTCAAGCAGAAACTTTGAAGACCTCAAGAAAAAACAAGACTATTTGCAATGAAAAACAAAATGTCTACAGAAAGGTAATTTACAGAATTTATTTACATCAGAGATAAATAAACGTTACACCAAGAGAAGTTAAATTTTATCAAATCTTTTCACTTGGAATCCTTGAATTAAAATTGTGTGAATGTTTGCATTTTGAAAATCTATAATGTTATTTTTCAAATCTAAAGAAGCCGTGAAATGCTGTCAATAAATTCTTAATCTGGTTTTCTCAAGATAAAGAAAAGGCTTGTCTCCTGTTCTGATCAAAATGTATGGAGGACCAAAAGGGACTAAATTAAACACTTGATTAAGTGATTACAATTACCATTATATGATTTAATGTTTAATCTTTACAGTTTATTTAATTACAGACAATCCATTTAATAAATGTCTTTAAATCATTAAAACGTAAAAATGAATTGTAATTATTTTATGGTTTCTGTTCCTGCAGCGTCACCATAAAATAATTTTATCTGTTATTCTGCTCTAGTTTAAAAATAACTCAGACACTTCAAACCTGGTCTAGATTATTTTACACTAACTGCAAAAATATTTATGATATAGCTTGTGATTTTTGTGAATGACAAAAATAAATAACAAAAATTAAATCAACTTCGTCAGTTTAATTATGTTTGGTATCTGGTGGCTAATAATGTGATGAAGTAGAAACCACCAATAAAAAAATAGTTTTCTTTCAAAATTATTAGAAACACACATATTTGCAACACATATTATTAGAGCAGTTTGTCAGTTTTTGTACATAAACAGTTTTATGTCCTCCAGGTGGAAACTACAGAGCTCCCTGTGGCAGTACATCAACGATACTCTGACTTACATGGCAACAGCCAAAGATTTTTATAAGAAATTATCTGAATGGAAGGATTGCAGAAATAAGGAGCATGAAAAAATTATAGATATAAAAAAAAAGGCTGACAAGTTTGATGCCAGTTTCACCAAGTCAGAGGGCAGATTAAAAAAGATTGGTAAATGCATCAAGAAGAAGTTCCAGAAAAATCCAGAGAGAAAACTTCCAGAACTAGAAAATGAACTGGCTGAAGTGTTGGACGACACGCTGGGAGGTCTGGAGAAACTCAACACTTTCCTGGATGCAATGGAGAAGCTGGCGGTCACTTCACTCCATGTGTTCACTGAGAACCAGATCGTTTACCTTCCTGAGAACTTCGACTATGACGCCGTTCAAGCTGTGATCAGGGAAGCTCAGCAAATCTGTCCTCCCTTCCTTAAATTCAAAAGAGATACAAAGACCTTCTTTGTTCCTGACCTTCACAATGTGGAGATTCTGGCTTTCCAGCTGCAGAATTACATAGACACCATTGAGAAAATGTGTCTGAACTCTGATGAAAGGTAATTCATCTGATAATAGTGTTGCTCTGAATGAAAATAATAAAAACAATAATAAAAACCCAAACATGAAATGTAACTTTGTCTTTTACAGCTTTAACTTTGAGATGTGCTTGGAAATGGCTGAGGAAATAGTGGTGGATGCTGATGATATGTGTGAAAACAATATGAAAAAGATGGCAGATCAGATTAAAGAACTGGACAAGATCAGGTAATGTTGACATATTTTAGTGCAAAACAAATATATTTTCCATAGACATAGAACCTTTTTCACAGCACAGTAAAACAACCGTTACGTTATTATGAAAATGTTCTACATACCAAAAATACCTTTGCCTTATATCTGTATCTGACACATTTTAATTGGCCTCTGTCTCTTTAAGAACCTCCTGTTCTTTTCAACATGTTGCCTGTATGTCATCAAAACGAGCCTTTAGAACAAACGAGCCTTTAAAAAGTCCAAATCTTTGCTGCGTGAGCCAAAATTGTAGACTCTAAAATAGTCACATGCCAACAAAACCAACCTAAAATCAAGCAAATATAGTGCAATTATTAACATTAATATTAATGCAGTGTTTTACTGACATTTTAGATGGGGAAAAATTGATAAATTCTTGTCAAAAATCCAGAAATTTTGTGATTATTCTCAGAAATTTTTTAGAGAACTTGAAGATTTTCTAAAAAAAAAAAAAAGTTTTTTGAAGAAAGTTTCTGATAATCTAAACATTTTAGTTATTTTCAAGCAACGTTTTTTTTCTTCTTTTGAACAAAAATGTACTACTATTTTTTTCCTACAAAAAATAGTAGAAATACACTATAACAGGGCCATTAAGAACAAGATTTGGGTCACTTTACTTCAAATTGCTTTCTATATTTAGTCAAGTTTAAGAAAGAATAACAGTAAAAAGTAAAAGTCTCTGGATAAATTTGTTTATACATTTTGTTAAAACTTTGTTATAAAAACATAAATACTGTAAAAAATTTAACAAAAAAGTGTTGTAAGTGAAATAATCTGACACTGCCATGAGTACTTTTTAATCATTAATTATTTTCTTAAAACAAGTTCCTATATTTTGTTGAAAAGTTAAGTCTTATTTCAAGTGTACTAAGATATTTTCAATAGAAATAAAAAAAACCTGATAACACTGTGTTTTTGCAGTGTACACTAAAAGTTTTAAGTATTGTTACCATTGTGAATTTTCTTGAATGAAGTTTGATTACCAATGACCTTACACCATATTTATTATTTTTATCACAAATGCAGAATTAAAAAGAGACCATTTTCATCCACAGGATGGACGAGGACTTCCGGGTGGAGATCCTGTCCCAGAGTGTCTCCTTAGCTGATTTCGTCACTATGTTTGATGCTAAACAGCATACAATGCTTTCGTCTTTAGTTGAGCTGGAACTGTGTGCTGATCAACTAGACAGGATGAACAAAGGAGCAAAGATCTCCACTCTGGCTGGCGGCTCGGTGAAAAAAGCAGGAGGCGTCGTCTCCGCTGCTGGTTTGGCATTAACGCCCTTCACAGCCGGCGTGTCTTTAGGCCTGACACTTACTGGTGCTACGATGGGGTTAGCAAGCGAAGCCAACAGTGTGGTAACCACCTTGACAGAGGCTGGAGTTAATCACACTTATCGGAAAAAGGCTCATAAAGTTTTAAAAAGGTTCATGGAGGATTTCCAAATGATCCAGGATTCTCTGGATGATGGGATGAAACATCCAATAGTCAATTTGAAGCAAAGTAAGATGGGTGTGTTGGTCACTGTAGGCAAGAGTATTTCTAAATTAGATCCGATGGTAATGGGTATCAGCTCCGTCATAAATGTGGGTTCTGCTCTGGTAAAAGTGGTTACAGGGAAACGGAAAGAAAATGGAAATGCATCATCCAGCGCAGCTCCAGATGTTCCTGATTCCTCCGCTGTTCCCAATAACTCAGCTGTTCCTAATAACACAGTTATTCCCAATAACTCAGTTGTTCCTAATAACTCAGTTGTTCCCAATAACTCAGTTGTTCCTAATAACTCAGTTGTTCCCAATAACTCAGTTGTTCCTAATAACTCAGTTGTTGCCAATAACTCAGTTGTTCCTAATAACTCAGTTGTTCCCAATAACTCAGCTGTTCCTAATAACTCGGTTGTTCCCAATAACTCAGTTGTCCCTAATAACTCAGTTGTCCCTAATAACTCAGTTGTTCCTAATAACTCAGTTGTTCCTAATAACTCAGCTGTTCCTGATTCCTCAGGTGTTCCTGATATTGGTCAGACTCTACTTTCAGAGTCTCTTGCTCTGTCCAGTGAACTTCTTAGTATCACACCTGCAGCTATATTTGCTGCCAGCGATATCTATTCTGCTGCCAAGAAAAGCATAAAAGTGGCCAAAGGCAGCAAGTCTAAAGTTTCCAAGTTCCTGACAGCTAGAGTTGCGTTATTTCGTTCACAGATAGAGTCGTGGGAGAAGATCCGTAACTCTTTGCGTCAAAGCAAAATGACAAAAGAAGAAATCAGAAATATTTTCACACAGCCATTTTATCTGGGGGACAAAGAAGAAAAGACGTGCAGAGGAAGATTTGACAGGTAGACAGAAAAATACAGATGTAAATCGGTCATAACTGTACTGATTCAGTGTTTAAATAACTTTCAGACTTTCTCACTAACTGAAGTGAAAAAATAAAAAGGAATCAGTTTGATGATTTAGTGTGACTTCCTATATTAATGTGTCTTAATCAAGAATTAGATTGTTCTCTGTAACATGTAATTTTAAAAATAGTCACTTAAGAATTGGCTTTGTTAATTTGTTGTAAAATATCAGATGACTTAAAATAATCTGAACATTTATTTCTGGACATGTTTCTAGAAAGAATTTCAGTCTAAAGTCTTGTATTTGTTTGTGTGTGATTTTTTTTCTTATTTCTGTTTTTCTGTCATTTCACAGATTTTTGTGTTTATGTTTTTTGTATAGCTTTGGCTGTTTATATAAATAACAAAAAGCTTAGGAAGATTGGTGCTTTAGCATAAACTTCATTTTTTCATGTCTTTCATGCAACTTTTAAACCAAAGAGAGAAATGTGCCGCTTGATTTCATGTTTGTGTACTAATTTACTGTTGTTGAAATTATGTTTTATTGTTTTTCATATCGTGCATCAGATGTTGCTATCAGATAAATTAGGCAGCATCCATCTAATGGGCAGATGAAGGCAAAAATAAGTTGATAAACAAGGCAAAAAACAGCAAATCTAAAGAAAAGTAAGGCTAAAGTTGTTTATAAAATACAGAGATGCCACCTGTACTTATGACACAAAAAATAGGATTTCCAATTTAGGAATTAATGTTAAAGTTAATGTTTACTGAGAGATTTTAAGTATCATCAAATCAAATAAAGTCATTTGAGTTAAAGTCCAATTTTAATACCACGTCTTTTGTCATTTTATTGTTAAATTTGTGACTCAAGTCCGCCTGGAGTTCAGGTAATATAACTCAGAAATGTTTTAATAAGCTACAAAATCTATTTCAATTGAACAGACATCTGTGTTTTTAGACAATGAAGATGACATCTCTCATTTAAATTTTGGGAAATCTTAACTATCTAACATGTATTATGCTGTTAGAATAGAGTAATCCGAGTTATATAAATGAGCTGTAATGTTCCACTTGTGAAAGTAAATCTGTTAGTTTTCTCCTTATCATTTAATGAATATCAAACAGCTGGACAGAAAATACATATAAAAAAAGATATTTTGAATTTCAACAACAACAAAAAAACAAATTTAAGACAATATAGAAGAATTTAATTCTTTCAATTCTAACAGAAATCAGAGGATTAGGATGGATGGATGGATGGTGATGGGTCAAAATGGGTCAAGTTTCAGTCTGGATATGCAAAACTGGTGGAAAAAAACCCTAAAAGACAAGAAACTGAGACTAAAGCAAGAGGTGGTTCCACAACATATTGACTCAGGGGGATAAATACTTTTGCGCACTGCACTTTTCAGGTTTTATTTGTAAAAATACTTTAAATATGCAGCTTTTTATGTCTTAAAAATGTGCTTGGTTAGTATATCTCAAGTGCACCAATAGTTTGGGATTAAATTACACTTAAATATATATTTAGGATGATTTCTACATGTTTTATATTTTAGTACTGTGATCACTGTTTGCTCCAATTAAACTTTTGGTTTATTATAATGCTGATAGCAGCAAAGCTACAGAAACAGATCAAGAACTGAAGCTCCTCTAACTATAAGCTTCATCAGGAAGGAAGTCTGAAAACTAGACTGGGTTTAAGATTCACATGTTTTATCTTGAATTAACTTGAACCATATAATTTTCAGTGGCGTTTTAGTTGTTATTCTTATTGTTTGTCATCATGTTCTATTTTGTCTAGTTATAGAAACAGACTTCCAGGGTTTTTCCTGTATTCTCTCCATCCTTATTTCTCCTCTACTTTTATGTAATTCTTTCCCTTAAACTTTTTCCCTGTTTTCATCTTCATGTCCATTACATTCATATATTTTCTATACTTTTAAAGTTAAATCAGATTAATTTAATAAACTTTTTTTCAGACTTAAAGTATAATTTCATTTTTTGTAAAGTTTTGCTATATCTCCCTAAACTGAAATAAGATATATTAAGAGAGTTTTTATTGTCAGACAAATTTATTCTGTGACTTCCAGGAAAGTCACTGAATATAGGGAAAGTATCCAGGAAACCTGTTCTTGGAGCCAAGTTTAATAAAAAAGGAATCCAGTCTGTCTTCCTTTTTCATACTCAGATGAGGTCAGAAACCACACATTGCTAAGAACAACTTTTCTGTTCTTAGCGTTTCTAAGAACAGAAATGTTTTTCTTAGCAAGACAAACTTGCTGTTTCTTAAATCTAGTTTCATTTTGCGTAGAAAGATATTCATTTGTATGTCAGATGAGGTGATACAGTTTTCTAACATATATTTTCTTACGCACTTCACTATTTTAAGCTGCTTTGAAAGAAAGATATTACATGCAATTAAAACAACACGACCTCTCACCCAGTAAAGGTTGAGGTGAGGTCAATCCAGGGGTTGCAGAGATTACTGTCCTCCTGACACTATGAATATATGTAGTTTATAAGTGAAAAAAGAGAATCAGCAGAAATGTCTGGAGTTACACCTGAGCAGACACTTGTAAGAAGTTTTCCTTTCCACAGTTGAGGTGTTTGTCCTCTCTGGGTAGATAAGCCATGATTATTCCACTGAGTCTGGAACTCTGCAGTTGCTCTTTGACCTCTTGACAAGTGGAGACAAAACAGATGAAGTTCCTCTGTGCAGAAGTGGTTTGACACCAGTCTGTTCAGCTCAGGCCACAGGCGTCTTGTCCTCTGATTGTGGAAACTGTGTTCAGTAAAGACACTTCCTCTCTTCAGTCCCCTTTTCTCAGTCATGTACAGAGCATCGTCTGTGTTCTCCAGGCTGTGATCACATCGAATTCTTTGGAATAGTTCAAAACTCTGGACATCAACATGAAACAACTGTAGGACAATGGATGCTCTGTTGTTGTCAAGACAAGTATATAATTTTTTGACTGAAGCCATGAATGCATCCATGAGAAACTATTCTCCATCTCACCAGTTTATGGTTTCCAGAATAAAACTGAAATTAATATATTTCAGTATAATACTTTCTGTAGGTATTTTAACCTGTGTATATAAAGAACCACACATTTCAGCCTTTGCAAAGGGGCAGATTTAGGGGGCTGCAGAAATACAGCAGTTTCTCAGAACAACTCCTCCCTGCAGCAGCATGATTTCATTACAGGAGGGGTGAAGGTTGGTCACAAAGACTGGGAGTCCGTCTGAACTGGCTGAAACCAGTTTCTGTGAGAGCAGGAATGTTCCCCCACACCCAGAGAGACGACTTATTCATAAGTTAACTTTTTGAAAAACTCTAACACTTTTTGTTGCATAAGTTTGCTGGCTTTAAATCACACTCATCTAATGACTTGTTTAAAGTTTGTTGATGGATGAATTTCTAAAAAAGGTTGTGGTCGTTCTGTGTCAGAACGTCTCCAAAGTCTCTGTAACTCCTCAACATGCTGTCAGCCTCCAGATAAAGAGATTTGTTTAGTTCAGATTTCAGATTAAGGATGATACTCAAATGGGGTTCAAAAAATGAAGTGTGGCCCTATATAAAAACACCACACCAACTTAATATAATCAAATTAAAATAATTTAGTCTTTACAACAAAAACAGCAAACACACAAACCTGATCAACAATGGAACGTGTGGGCCAACACACCTGGTCCAGCACAGAGGAGATTGACAATTGGCCACCAGCCTAGCAGCTTCTCTTTTATGGGAGCTAAACATGTGGAGGAAGTGACACCTGGTGGTTCCACCTGTTACATCTAGAAAACTATAAATAGGATTTCAGATCCCCTCTCGGCCCCCCACCTGCTCCAGAGTCCAGGTTCTGCGTTACGGCCCTGCGCACAGCCCTGCTGCGGCTCCACAACTCAGATGGCTGCTGCACAGATTTGTGACACTTACTAGTTACTAAACGCCACTTAGTAATTATAGTGGCTTTTAGCTGCACAACTTTATGGACAGGTTAATTTGTGGCTGTTTTCACAAGTTTATTGCACTGTACAGACTAGTCTGTACAGTCAACAGACTAGTCAACAGGGAGGACAGGATAGATAATCACAGGGAAACAGGACTAAACACAGAAAATCTCAAAATAACTATACAGAAAAACACAGATCACAACAGTGTCTCTGATTATTTCCAAGCTCAAATAAGTGAAACTAAGACTATGTTTTGGTAGAACTACAGACAAAATTGTTTGTTTTTTTTTTAATTTATGCAAAATATTTAATATTCGCTTAATTGCTGCTCTGTTATTTCAGCAATTCACTTTTTTTTTTAGTTTGTATTTTCAAGTTAATGATTTATTGACTTCTAAATTAGTTGATGATTATTTCAATAACGGATTCATAATACTAATCAGATTAATTGTTTCAGAATAATCTGATTACAGAAGCTACAAAAAGGTTTTCTGAGCAGATTATTATGAATCTGAGTCGCTGTGGGAGCAGAGAAACTTGAATGTTTTCTGTTTTCTCTGATTATTTGTTGAGGTTGCAGATTCCTCCTCTGACCAGCAGGGGGAGGAATCGGCGCAGTAACTCTTCAGGTTTCATCAGGAATCATGAGAACCAAAAGTTGAGACGCTGAAACGGCTCATTGAGATGTTTGATGAGATTGTTCTGTTATTCTGCTGCTCAGTCCGTTGGAGGCCTGTGAGCTCCATCTAGTGGTCCAACAGAGGTACTGTTACCACATGAAGGTTCTGGACTGACTCAGATTTTACAGTTTTCACTGTTTTAGAATTATCCAGAAACATTGATGTTATCTGAGTCTGTTTGGATAATTTAACCTGGTGTGAAACAGAGAAGTTCTTCTTTAAAATAATGGAACAAGAACCTTGATTCTCTGATTTGACCCAGACCCTCTGGTTCATGTTTTCTGAAGTTATTCCTCTTCTTCACCCAGGAAATATCTGAATGGTTTTATCTTCCAGATTCCTGACATCTCTCTCTTTGTGATGGATACAGCTGATCAGTTTGTGAAGGAGATTTTCTCCTGGATCACTGAGGGGGAGGATTATGCAGACAAGCTGAAGAAACTGGCAGTGAGGCTGGAGTCTGTGCTGTTAAATGTGTTGGTGCCTCAGTTGGAGTGATGGGATCAGGCCTCCTGATTGGAGCTGGAACTGCCTCTGTGCTCACCGGTGGATTAGCTACTCCTCTCTTAGCACTGGGCGCTGCGTATACTGGTGTCGGCGCTGGTGCCTGTGTCCAGGCCAGTCAAACTGAAGAGAAATATTCTAAGAAAATACTGAGAGAAGCTCAAGATATTTTAAACAGAAGCAACGAAATGGTGACTATTATTCAGGAGTTGTTTGAGAAACTGAAGAATGAGAAGAAGAGGCAGAACTTCATGTTGGATCCAGAGGAGCTGGATAACCAGGTCCTGGCTGATGTTCTGATGGCTGTGGGGAGACACAGAGGACTGGACATGTCCAACATGGACCATCTGCTTACAAGCCAGATAGAGTCCAGTGATGCTGATGGGGGAAACATGAGTGGACCACAGCTCGGCTCCTCATGCATCCTGATGAGTGTCTGTGCCATTCTGTTGATCTTCAACCTGAAAATTGGTTCAAAGAGCTTTGGGCTTCTTTAAGCTTTTGGACTTGTTACTCTTTCTGGAGGCATCGTGGTAAGACTTTTCATCTACGTATTCAAACGGGTTGATAGGTGTAGCATCAATTCACAACACATCATCTCAATGGACTTTACAAAAGAAGTAATTTTAATTTAATCATCAATTCCAATTAATTCCAGTTTATTCAAACCAGTTTAAATGTTTTCTAGTTAAATAATCCCAGCAGGTTGCATCTAGTATTCACTCCTGGATGAACATATTGGATCCTTGAACTCAGATTATCAACACAGTTTGCTGTTTGGCTTCGTCTTTAATAATTAATAACAGTGCTTTTGTTTCTGAATGAAAATTTAATCTCTTACTTTGACTAGACCTACTGCCATCAGTCCAGTCCTATACTGATCACCTGCTGATCCTCAGCTTGCAGGGGTGATGGGATACTTCCTTCCAGAAGCAATCGACAGCTGGAGAGATCAGATCGAGAACAACCGTGTGTCAGAGGCCAGTCATCTCTGAGGAGCAGAGCTGAGGAGATCCTGAAGATCACCAGGAAGCTGAAGGATCAGTTCAACACCATTGAGTATGTTGGTCAATTGTGAAAACACACAAATATTAATGGCTCAAGTTTTCCTCAAAAGCAGTCAGAATGTTGTGAGAGATAAATCTTAAATGTTACTCTCCTTTTCCCCACAGGGAATCTCTCAGAAAGCTCTTCAGAATCAAATATGTTATAGAGAAGAAAAACAGGAACCAATATGAGAAGAAAGAGCTGATTGATTACGCAATTAATAACAGTTCTTACCCAGAGGTTGAATCAGGCAAAGCTTTTCCCATTTATGGACATTTAGAATTACCGACATTTACTGAATGCCAAAATAATGAGACAGGGAATATAGCCGTTCAGTTTCTTTTCCTTTATGACCCACTAATCTAATCAATTATTGACATTTTGAAGATCTTTGCTCCTTTATTTATCTTATCTACATGAACTGCTGATTCCTCCAGCTGACCTAGAAACCGCAACACTCACATCCAAACTACAAACCTCATGAAACATGAATGTTTAATCATGTAACTCCTGGTTCTGCTTAAGAAAAATAATACGCTTGTTATTGTTTTGCAAACTTCTGAAATCAATTTATGACAGGAGTCCACTCCCAGATACAACTGTGGATTAAATGTTTGGGGGTTTCTGTCACTTTCTCAGAACAGAATTGAATTTATCAAAACTAGTTGTTCAATCTTCATTAATGGAAATTCACTTTTTTTTTTTACAAATGAAGAGGATGATTCAAGAAATGTACGAAAGCAAATGAGAAAAGCTGTAAGATTTTTTTAGCCGACTTCATGTCACCAGACTGGTTCTGCTTAAAAACCTTTAAAATTTTACAAGTTAGCACCAGCAGGGTGCTGATGTGTGTGTATTCAAAGATATTTTATCATGAAGTTGGATGATTTTGACATTCTCTTTCCCATGAGGAAAAAGGTTATTTTTGTAGTTTAATACCATTTGTGTGATAACCTGAAACATAAAAACAAACTCAAAATAAATCTTAAGGAAGAAACACTTTTTTGGAGCAGACATGCCCCACCCTCATCTATGGTCATGAGCTTTGGGTCATGACTGAAAGAACGAGATCACGGATACAAGCGGCCGAAATGGGTTTCCTCCTCAGGGTGGCTGGGCTCCCTCAGTCATCCGGGAGGGACTCGGAGTAGAGCTGCTGCTCCTCCATGTCCAGAGGAGCCAGTTGAGGCTCGGGCATCTGGTCAGGATGCCTCCTGGTCGCCTCCCTGGTGAGGAGTTCAGGTCCCACCGGGAGGAGGGGAGACCCAGGACACGCTGGAGGGACGATGTCTCTGCTGGCCTGGGATGCCTTGGGGTTCCTGGAGCAGCTGGAAGAAGTGGCTGGAGAGGGAAGTCTGGGCCTCCCTACTGAAGCTGCTGCCCCCGAGACCCGACCCTGGATAAGAGGAAGAAAATGGATGGATGGATGGATGGATGGATGGATGGATGGATGGATGGATGGATGGATGGATGGATGGATGGACGGACATGTAACTCCATTCACATTGCAGTCAAACATGTAATATTATAAAGTGGTATTATATTTTTGTTATTTATATTTTAGAAACAAGTTCTTGAAAACCTGTAATTGATCACAGTGACTTTATCAAAACCATTTTACTACATGATTTTTGGATTTTTACTTAAAACTAACAGTTATAAAAGGGGACAAATGGCAGCATTGAAGCCTTTTTGCAGAACATGCAGCTCCAAGCAGCAATGATAAAACAAACTAATGAGGCAATAAAGCAGCAGGTGTGTCGAGATAAACAGGCAGAAAGTGAAACCAACATTCATTAAGTAATAAGATCCTCAAGCAGAAACTTTGAAGACCTCAAGAAAAAACAAGACTATTTGCAATGAAAAACAAAATGTCTACAGAAAGGTAATTTACAGAATTTATTTACATCAGAGATAAATAAACGTTACACCAAGAGAAGTTAAATTTTATCAAATCTTTTCACTTGGAATCCTTGAATTAAAATTGTGTGAATGTTTGCATTTTGAAAATCTATAATGTTATTTTTCAAATCTAAAGAAGCCGTGAAATGCTGTCAATAAATTCTTAATCTGGTTTTCTCAAGATAAAGAAAAGGCTTGTCTCCTGTTCTGATCAAAATGTATGGAGGACCAAAAGGGACTAAATTAAACACTTGATTAAGTGATTACAATTACCATTATATGATTTAATGTTTAATCTTTACAGTTTATTTAATTACAGACAATCCATTTAATAAATGTCTTTAAATCATTAAAACGTAAAAATGAATTGTAATTATTTTATGGTTTCTGTTCCTGCAGCGTCACCATAAAATAATTTTATCTGTTATTCTGCTCTAGTTTAAAAATAACTCAGACACTTCAAACCTGGTCTAGATTATTTTACACTAACTGCAAAAATATTTATGATATAGCTTGTGATTTTTGTGAATGACAAAAATAAATAACAAAAATTAAATCAACTTCGTCAGTTTAATTATGTTTGGTATCTGGTGGCTAATAATGTGATGAAGTAGAAACCACCAATAAAAAAATAGTTTTCTTTCAAAATTATTAGAAACACACATATTTGCAACACATATTATTAGAGCAGTTTGTCAGTTTTTGTACATAAACAGTTTTATGTCCTCCAGGTGGAAACTACAGAGCTCCCTGTGGCAGTACATCAACGATACTCTGACTTACATGGCAACAGCCAAAGATTTTTATAAGAAATTATCTGAATGGAAGGATTGCAGAAATAAGGAGCATGAAAAAATTATAGATATAAAAAAAAAGGCTGACAAGTTTGATGCCAGTTTCACCAAGTCAGAGGGCAGATTAAAAAAGATTGGTAAATGCATCAAGAAGAAGTTCCAGAAAAATCCAGAGAGAAAACTTCCAGAACTAGAAAATGAACTGGCTGAAGTGTTGGACGACACGCTGGGAGGTCTGGAGAAACTCAACACTTTCCTGGATGCAATGGAGAAGCTGGCGGTCACTTCACTCCATGTGTTCACTGAGAACCAGATCGTTTACCTTCCTGAGAACTTCGACTATGACGCCGTTCAAGCTGTGATCAGGGAAGCTCAGCAAATCTGTCCTCCCTTCCTTAAATTCAAAAGAGATACAAAGACCTTCTTTGTTCCTGACCTTCACAATGTGGAGATTCTGGCTTTCCAGCTGCAGAATTACATAGACACCATTGAGAAAATGTGTCTGAACTCTGATGAAAGGTAATTCATCTGATAATAGTGTTGCTCTGAATGAAAATAATAAAAACAATAATAAAAACCCAAACATGAAATGTAACTTTGTCTTTTACAGCTTTAACTTTGAGATGTGCTTGGAAATGGCTGAGGAAATAGTGGTGGATGCTGATGATATGTGTGAAAACAATATGAAAAAGATGGCAGATCAGATTAAAGAACTGGACAAGATCAGGTAATGTTGACATATTTTAGTGCAAAACAAATATATTTTCCATAGACATAGAACCTTTTTCACAGCACAGTAAAAACAACCGTTACGTTATTATGAAAATGTTCTACATACCAAAAATACCTTTGCCTTATATCTGTATCTGACACATTTTAATTGGCCTCTGTCTCTTTAAGAACCTCCTGTTCTTTTCAACATGTTGCCTGTATGTCATCAAAACGAGCCTTTAGAACAAACGAGCCTTTAAAAAGTCCAAATCTTTGCTGCGTGAGCCAAAATTGTAGACTCTAAAATAGTCACATGCCAACAAAACCAACCTAAAATCAAGCAAATATAGTGCAATTATTAACATTAATATTAATGCAGTGTTTTACTGACATTTTAGATGGGGAAAAATTGATAAATTCTTGTCAAAAATCCAGAAATTTTGTGATTATTCTCAGAAATTTTTTAGAGAACTTGAAGATTTTCTAAAAAAAAAAAAAAGTTTTTTGAAGAAAGTTTCTGATAATCTAAACATTTTAGTTATTTTCAAGCAACGTTTTTTTTCTTCTTTTGAACAAAAATGTACTACTATTTTTTTCCTACAAAAAATAGTAGAAATACACTATAACAGGGCCATTAAGAACAAGATTTGGGTCACTTTACTTCAAATTGCTTTCTATATTTAGTCAAGTTTAAGAAAGAATAACAGTAAAAAGTAAAAGTCTCTGGATAAATTTGTTTATACATTTTGTTAAAACTTTGTTATAAAAACATAAATACTGTAAAAAATTTAACAAAAAAGTGTTGTAAGTGAAATAATCTGACACTGCCATGAGTACTTTTTAATCATTAATTATTTTCTTAAAACAAGTTCCTATATTTTGTTGAAAAGTTAAGTCTTATTTCAAGTGTACTAAGATATTTTCAATAGAAATAAAAAAAACCTGATAACACTGTGTTTTTGCAGTGTACACTAAAAGTTTTAAGTATTGTTACCATTGTGAATTTTCTTGAATGAAGTTTGATTACCAATGACCTTACACCATATTTATTATTTTTATCACAAATGCAGAATTAAAAAGAGACCATTTTCATCCACAGGATGGACGAGGACTTCCGGGTGGAGATCCTGTCCCAGAGTGTCTCCTTAGCTGATTTCGTCACTATGTTTGATGCTAAACAGCATACAATGCTTTCGTCTTTAGTTGAGCTGGAACTGTGTGCTGATCAACTAGACAGGATGAACAAAGGAGCAAAGATCTCCACTCTGGCTGGCGGCTCGGTGAAAAAAGCAGGAGGCGTCGTCTCCGCTGCTGGTTTGGCATTAACGCCCTTCACAGCCGGCGTGTCTTTAGGCCTGACACTTACTGGTGCTACGATGGGGTTAGCAAGCGAAGCCAACAGTGTGGTAACCACCTTGACAGAGGCTGGAGTTAATCACACTTATCGGAAAAAGGCTCATAAAGTTTTAAAAAGGTTCATGGAGGATTTCCAAATGATCCAGGATTCTCTGGATGATGGGATGAAACATCCAATAGTCAATTTGAAGCAAAGTAAGATGGGTGTGTTGGTCACTGTAGGCAAGAGTATTTCTAAATTAGATCCGATGGTAATGGGTATCAGCTCCGTCATAAATGTGGGTTCTGCTCTGGTAAAAGTGGTTACAGGGAAACGGAAAGAAAATGGAAAGGCATCATCCAGCGCAGCTCCAGATGTTCCTGATTCCTCCGCTGTTCCCAATAACTCAGCTGTTCCTAATAACACAGTTATTCCCAATAACTCAGTTGTTCCTAATAACTCAGTTGTTCCCAATAACTCAGTTGTTCCTAATAACTCAGTTGTTCCCAATAACTCAGTTGTTCCTAATAACTCAGTTGTTGCCAATAACTCAGTTGTTCCTAATAACTCAGTTGTTCCCAATAACTCAGCTGTTCCTAATAACTCGGTTGTTCCCAATAACTCAGTTGTCCCTAATAACTCAGTTGTTCCTAATAACTCAGTTGTTCCTAATAACTCAGCTGTTCCTGATTCCTCAGGTGTTCCTGATATTGGTCAGACTCTACTTTCAGAGTCTCTTGCTCTGTCCAGTGAACTTCTTAGTATCACACCTGCAGCTATATTTGCTGCCAGCGATATCTATTCTGCTGCCAAGAAAAGCATAAAAGTGGCCAAAGGCAGCAAGTCTAAAGTTTCCAAGTTCCTGACAGCTAGAGTTGCGTTATTTCGTTCACAGATAGAGTCGTGGGAGAAGATCCGTAACTCTTTGCGTCAAAGCAAAATGACAAAAGAAGAAATCAGAAATATTTTCACACAGCCATTTTATCTGGGGGACAAAGAAGAAAAGACGTGCAGAGGAAGATTTGACAGGTAGACAGAAAAATACAGATGTAAATCGGTCATAACTGTACTGATTCAGTGTTTAAATAACTTTCAGACTTTCTCACTAACTGAAGTGAAAAAATAAAAAGGAATCAGTTTGATGATTTAGTGTGACTTCCTATATTAATGTGTCTTAATCAAGAATTAGATTGTTCTCTGTAACATGTAATTTTAAAAATAGTCACTTAAGAATTGGCTTTGTTAATTTGTTGTAAAATATCAGATGACTTAAAATAATCTGAACATTTATTTCTGGACATGTTTCTAGAAAGAATTTCAGTCTAAAGTCTTGTATTTGTTTGTGTGTGATTTTTTTTCTTATTTCTGTTTTTCTGTCATTTCACAGATTTTTGTGTTTATGTTTTTTGTATAGCTTTGGCTGTTTATATAAATAACAAAAAGCTTAGGAAGATTGGTGCTTTAGCATAAACTTCATTTTTTCATGTCTTTCATGCAACTTTTAAACCAAAGAGAGAAATGTGCCGCTTGATTTCATGTTTGTGTACTAATTTACTGTTGTTGAAATTATGTTTTATTGTTTTTCATATCGTGCATCAGATGTTGCTATCAGATAAATTAGGCAGCATCCATCTAATGGGCAGATGAAGGCAAAAATAAGTTGATAAACAAGGCAAAAAACAGCAAATCTAAAGAAAAGTAAGGCTAAAGTTGTTTATAAAATACAGAGATGCCACCTGTACTTATGACACAAAAAATAGGATTTCCAATTTAGGAATTAATGTTAAAGTTAATGTTTACTGAGAGATTTTAAGTATCATCAAATCAAATAAAGTCATTTGAGTTAAAGTCCAATTTTAATACCACGTCTTTTGTCATTTTATTGTTAAATTTGTGACTCAAGTCCGCCTGGAGTTCAGGTAATATAACTCAGAAATGTTTTAATAAGCTACAAAATCTATTTCAATTGAACAGACATCTGTGTTTTTAGACAATGAAGATGACATCTCTCATTTAAATTTTGGGAAATCTTAACTATCTAACATGTATTATGCTGTTAGAATAGAGTAATCCGAGTTATATAAATGAGCTGTAATGTTCCACTTGTGAAAGTAAATCTGTTAGTTTTCTCCTTATCATTTAATGAATATCAAACAGCTGGACAGAAAATACATATAAAAAAAGATATTTTGAATTTCAACAACAACAAAAAAACAAATTTAAGACAATATAGAAGAATTTAATTCTTTCAATTCTAACAGAAATCAGAGGATTAGGATGGATGGATGGATGGTGATGGGTCAAAATGGGTCAAGTTTCAGTCTGGATATGCAAAACTGGTGGAAAAAAACCCTAAAAGACAAGAAACTGAGACTAAAGCAAGAGGTGGTTCCACAACATATTGACTCAGGGGGATAAATACTTTTGCGCACTGCACTTTTCAGGTTTTATTTGTAAAAATACTTTAAATATGCAGCTTTTTATGTCTTAAAAATGTGCTTGGTTAGTATATCTCAAGTGCACCAATAGTTTGGGATTAAATTACACTTAAATATATATTTAGGATGATTTCTACATGTTTTATATTTTAGTACTGTGATCACTGTTTGCTCCAATTAAACTTTTGGTTTATTATAATGCTGATAGCAGCAAAGCTACAGAAACAGATCAAGAACTGAAGCTCCTCTAACTATAAGCTTCATCAGGAAGGAAGTCTGAAAACTAGACTGGGTTTAAGATTCACATGTTTTATCTTGAATTAACTTGAACCATATAATTTTCAGTGGCGTTTTAGTTGTTATTCTTATTGTTTGTCATCATGTTCTATTTTGTCTAGTTATAGAAACAGACTTCCAGGGTTTTTCCTGTATTCTCTCCATCCTTATTTCTCCTCTACTTTTATGTAATTCTTTCCCCTTAAACTTTTTCCCTGTTTTCATCTTCATGTCCATTACATTCATATATTTTCTATACTTTTAAAGTTAAATCAGATTAATTTAATAAACTTTTTTTCAGACTTAAAGTATAATTTCATTTTTTGTAAAGTTTTGCTATATCTCCCTAAACTGAAATAAGATATATTAAGAGAGTTTTTATTGTCAGACAAATTTATTCTGTGACTTCCAGGAAAGTCACTGAATATAGGGAAAGTATCCAGGAAACCTGTTCTTGGAGCCAAGTTTAATAAAAAAGGAATCCAGTCTGTCTTCCTTTTTCATACTCAGATGAGGTCAGAAACCACACATTGCTAAGAACAACTTTTCTGTTCTTAGCGTTTCTAAGAACAGAAATGTTTTTCTTAGCAAGACAAACTTGCTGTTTCTTAAATCTAGTTTCATTTTGCGTAGAAAGATATTCATTTGTATGTCAGATGAGGTGATACAGTTTTCTAACATATATTTTCTTACGCACTTCACTATTTTAAGCTGCTTTGAAAGAAAGATATTACATGCAATTAAAACAACACGACCTCTCACCCAGTAAAGGTTGAGGTGAGGTCAATCCAGGGGTTGCAGAGATTACTGTCCTCCTGACACTATGAATATATGTAGTTTATAAGTGAAAAAAGAGAATCAGCAGAAATGTCTGGAGTTACACCTGAGCAGACACTTGTAAGAAGTTTTCCTTTCCACAGTTGAGGTGTTTGTCCTCTCTGGGTAGATAAGCCATGATTATTCCACTGAGTCTGGAACTCTGCAGTTGCTCTTTGACCTCTTGACAAGTGGAGACAAAACAGATGAAGTTCCTCTGTGCAGAAGTGGTTTGACACCAGTCTGTTCAGCTCAGGCCACAGGCGTCTTGTCCTCTGATTGTGGAAACTGTGTTCAGTAAAGACACTTCCTCTCTTCAGTCCCCTTTTCTCAGTCATGTACAGAGCATCGTCTGTGTTCTCCAGGCTGTGATCACATCGAATTCTTTGGAATAGTTCAAAACTCTGGACATCAACATGAAACAACTGTAGGACAATGGATGCTCTGTTGTTGTCAAGACAAGTATATAATTTTTTGACTGAAGCCATGAATGCATCCATGAGAAACTATTCTCCATCTCACCAGTTTATGGTTTCCAGAATAAAACTGAAATTAATATATTTCAGTATAATACTTTCTGTAGGTATTTTAACCTGTGTATATAAAGAACCACACATTTCAGCCTTTGCAAAGGGGCAGATTTAGGGGGCTGCAGAAATACAGCAGTTTCTCAGAACAACTCCTCCCTGCAGCAGCATGATTTCATTACAGGAGGGGTGAAGGTTGGTCACAAAGACTGGGAGTCCGTCTGAACTGGCTGAAACCAGTTTCTGTGAGAGCAGGAATGTTCCCCCACACCCAGAGAGACGACTTATTCATAAGTTAACTTTTTGAAAAACTCTAACACTTTTTGTTGCATAAGTTTGCTGGCTTTAAATCACACTCATCTAATGACTTGTTTAAAGTTTGTTGATGGATGAATTTCTAAAAAAGGTAAAGCTATTAATTAGAGGTGCACTGATAAATCCACCCAGATTTTCTTAATTTTGAGAGATCAGTAAATCAAGATCTTATTTTACTGAAAGAAAACCTCTGTCAATGTTCTCCATTGACGGAGGTTTGAACCCACCAGGTCACGTCTGCATGTCTGCAGTTAAAATTCACCCCACTGTTGTCAATTTAGCAATATTTTTGCTGTACTTAGCAAAATTTCAGACAAGAAACAGGTATTGATCAAACTCAGAATCAGCAGATCAGACTTCTTAAAGATTAGTGATCAGCCAATAAAACTGAAATCGGTGCACCTTATTAATGTAGCGAAAATATTGGATCTCAAATAAGTTGTCATATTTTACTTTATGTATTTTCATGCAAATTAGAGTCCCATGGAATTGTGGAGTATTCTACAAGCATTCATGCTGCATTTTAAAATGTAATTTGATAATATAAAAACACATTTACCATAATTGATTTGGAGTTTTAACATCGTAGATTCTTCTAGAAATTGTGTGGCAACATTGGAAAGCCCGTCCAGGTAGGTCAAGATGTTGCAGGCAAAGTTTCACACACATTCTTGAAAAAATAAATGTGATTTGTGCCTCATTTTCACAGATCTTGAATGTTTGTAATTATAAACTGAACTGATATAAAGACCTTCCAGAATGTGTAAATCCTGTTGAGGATCTCCATCTTCAGATTCCTGGATTATTGAGAGAAAAACTGAGACTGTTTGTGTATTTCCTAGAAGCTCATTCATTAATCTATCTATAATTGTACTGTTGTCTCCAAACATTCCTACTCAGTTTCTCCTAAAATGTTTTAAACACATTTCAGCGCATTAGTAAAAAATATAAGTCTGATATCTTCATTACCACTTATATTGAGAAGCTGATTTTGACTTAAAAAATAAAATTAAAACAACTAAAAGTGAAAGCCTGAGTAAAATGTTGCCATTTGACTCCAATTTAGTGCAAATTTAGCTAACAGCAATGTGGCAGTTGCAGACCAAGTTGGAAATGAGAATTCAAACAACCTTCCTCTTTAATCAAAGTAACGTCCTTTGCTAAAATAGGATAAAAAGAGTTTGATACTACATGTAAGAGAGTTTGTAAGTTTGCCTCCTCCTCCTTTTCCTGTTCCTGCAGCAGCTGCTATAAGAGCAAAGCGTTAAGCAGCTTTGTCCTCGCATCAAATCTGACAATCAGTCGACCAACAAAGACGCTGTGAGTATGAACCAATCTGAGTTTATTCAGCATTAATGTCTGATTTATTCTGTTTCTTCTTTTTTATTTTTCAGTTTTCATATTTATGTTCAGGGTTTATGAATACAGATATCAACTCATTACAAGCAGCAGTTCAGTTACTCCATCTATAACTGTATACCAGGGTGTTTTAAAGTTTGGCGCAGGGGCCATAATTTAACTCTTTTTGGAGAGCTACTAACTCTAATTAAATGTTAAATATCAAATCTGTCTGGAGTTAGTTATTTAACACTAAGTAACACTAACTCAGTGTAAGAGTTTAAATATTAACTCTCCCATAGTATTTTTTGTAACTTGATAAGAATCATTTGTAATTCATACTAAATAAGTCTACACTTTATTGTTTTGAACTTTTCCAAATTATTTGGAAAGTAAACATTTAGCAAAGAGGCAATGATTTTCTCAATGCATTTATTTCAAAACATGTAACAAACAATGTTTCACTTTCACGTTTCACATGTCGCTTTCATTCAGATATTTCTGATCAAAAGGTCTGGCATATCAGCTGTGCAATACAACAAACAATATGCTTAATACATTTTTCTTTAATACAATATGCATGAAATTATTATATCATATATATTATTATTATATGTTTTAATCTATATGTTCAGATTACAATGGCTGCTGGTAGGTTTTCTGAACAGATTATTATAAAGCTGAGCAGATGTGGAAGCAAGACAGAGAATCCTGAATGTTGGTGTTTTCCTCTAATTATTTGTTGAGGTGAGACAAGTTACCCCTGAAGATCCGGGTTTCTCAGCTCAGTCCTGGTTGAATCGGTGCTGCTGCATGGCGGCTGCTGGTCGGGTTGGTTCTGATGCTTCGCTCTCAGCTGTCAGGTTGACTTGGCCTGAGAAGAAATATGAGATGCCGAAACAACTCACTGAGATATTTGAAACAGATTGTTTTATAATTGTGCTGCAGTCCATTGATGGTATGCAAGATCCCTCTACTGGTCAAACAGTGGAACTGTTGCTGTGTAAAATGGTCCATAGTCCAGGTGTCACCTGGCTCCTATATTTGCTCATCTGTAGAGCTGGACCTCCTACTAGAGAGTGTTAAGGAAATAAATAGATCTTACTTAAGGTGAAACTGTGAGTCAATCAAGAATGAATCAAAATGCACTTAGATTATTATTTTATTAAGAAATGAAGCAAAGATTATGAACAATGACACACCTGGCTAGTCCAGGGAAGTGAAGAAAAGATGAAGGCACATCATCTTTAATATCCACCAGCCCTCTGACAAAGAGAAGAGGAAAAGGGTGAATCCCACCAGTTTCATTTACTTCACAACTCTGGGATTTGCACCTGCAGCCTGTGACGCTGGATGGTTCAAACCCAGTTCAGAAATAACCTTTATTATGCATTTTCCAGCAAGCTGCCTCCAACATGAATGACTATATTTCGATCAATTTTATAGCTAAAATTGATCGATTGACCAATTCATCTTAGTAGAGATGAAATGATTAATCATGATGACGTGATTATTGAAATAACTCATTTAATAAGTGATTAATTACTAACTTGAATATATAGACTCAATAAAAAGCAGTCAGAGCAGTAATTAAGCTAAAACTGTGTATATATATATATATATATATATATATATATATATATATATATATATATATACTGTATATATATACTGTATATACAGTTTATATATAGCTAAATTTGCACTAAATTGGAGTCAAATGGCAACATTTTACTCAGGCTTTCACTTTTAGTTGTTTTAATTTTATTTTTTAAGTCAAAATCAGCTTCTCAATATATATATATATATATATATATATATATATATATATATATATATATATATATATTATATATATATATATATATATATATATATATGTAAATCATGTAACCCTCAAGCTCCCAGGCCTCTGGTAGAGGACCCGAGCTCAGAGGATGAAAGTGACCACCCACGAAGGGTGAGAAGGGAATTTTATATATATATATATATATATATATATATATATATTTACCCAAACTCTTCAGGAGGCATTGATTTAGTTTCACTCGGTTCAGATTCTCTAAATAAATCTCCAATTAAGCGTCTTTTTAATCTAATTATTAATCAGTTAATCCAACAAATAATCAACAGATAAGTTGAGCAGGAAGAAAAGCTTGTTATTTTTAGAAGTATTTTTCTAGGAAAAGAACAAGACTTCACTAAAACAATGATGGTATTACATTATAGCCAATAAAGTGTTTATTTTCATCTTTTGGATATTTCTGATAAATAAAAAGGCTGAAATAAAATGCAGTAAAATGTGCCAATTTTTCTGATTAATTGAATAATTGACAGTTTATTTTATAACTGAAATAATTGTTAATTGCAGCACAACTCCTCTGATATTTAACTCCAGTGTGGAGGACAAGAGTCAGATCTAAAGGCTCTCAGGATTGAACTTGGAGACGTCTGTCCGGCATTGACTCAAACTTTCAATTTTTCATTGTTGTACTTTTATTATCCTCAAAAGGTTTCCAAATATCAATGGGACAGTATGTAAATATCTGAGCCTGTTGGAATAATTTTCTGAAGTTATTCCTCTTCTGACACATCTGAATGGTTTTTATCTTCCAGATTCCTGACATCTCTCTCTTTGTGATGGATACAGCTGACCAGTTTGTGAAGGAGATTTTCTCCTGGATCATTCAGGGGAAGAATTGTGTAAACAAACTGAAGAAACTGGCAAAGAGGCTGGAGCTTGAAAGAGAAGGAACCAATTTTCAAATTGTAGAAGTCTCAGCTCCAAAGGTGGCATTACCCCTCCATGGAGCTTCAACTGCCTCCCTAGGCACTCCTGCATCGGATTTCCAACTCTCATCCCTGGACACTCCATCTACTACTGCTGATGATGGTGCCTGTGTCAGCACCAGTAAAATCAAAGAGCATTTGCCTCTGACTAAAATGAATGAGACAAAGGATATTTTAAACTCAACCAATAAAATAGTGACCAGTATTCAGGAGTTGTTTAAAAAAAATGAAGGATGAGAAGCAGAACTTCAACCCGGACCCAGAGGAGCTCCATCGACTCATCCTGGCTGTGTTCTGATGGCTTTGGGGAGACATGGAAATCTGGACATGTCCAACACTGACCATCTACCTGAACAGCTGATAGAGTATCTACCAGAGCTCGGTTTCTCAGACATCCTGAGGAGTGTCTGTGTTGTTCTGTTAACCTTCAACCTGGAAACTGGTTCCGAAAACTTAGAGATTCAGGCCAGAAGTAGAACCTCTGAGGCGTCTGGAGGCATCAAGGTAAGACTTTCACTGTAGCTACATCACATCAAATATATGATTCAAATACATATTCAATTCAGTTGATATATGTAGTGTCGATTCACACAGTGGATTGCAAAATGTTCACACCCCTCAAACATTTCCATATTTTGTCACATTACACATCAAACATAAAGGTATTTCACTGGAACTGGATGTGAAAGTCCTAACATAAAGTGGTAAACAATTGTGAAGTAGAAAGAAAATTATACCTGAATATTTTTTTTTTACAAATGAAAACCAGAAAAGTGCAGTGTGCAAAAGTTTTCATTAGACCTGTAGCAATAAACGATAAATCAATTAATTGCACAATAATAACAACTCATGTAATTATCATCTTATCTCTGCCTTTCTTTGTTGATGACACTGAATGAAAACAGTCTATTATCATTTTTTCCTGCCTTTTTTCTTTCTGTTGATGACACTGAATGAAAACAGGCTCTGCTCTGGCGCGCTGCACTGACCCTCCCATCCTCGTTTCCTTAGTCTAATGTCCAGTGCACACACGTGTCCCCATTTTCAAAACCTGAGACACACATTAGCCAACAGAATCTGGGTATAACAGTTTGATCGGGTTCAGCCGTTTGGTTTCCAACAATGGGCACAAAGTCCAGTTAACTAATTTTAAAACGAGGCATTAATCACGAGGCATGCTTTATCGCAAAATTTTTTAGACAATTAATCGCTCAGCAAAATTTGTTATCGTCACAGGCTTAGCCATTCCTGAGTCAATATGTTGTGGAACCATCTGCTTCAGTCTGTTTCTTGTTTTTTAGGGTTTTTCTCCACCAGCTTTTCACATCCAGTGACTGAAATTTTGCCCATTTTTCTTTACCAAACAGTTCAAGCTGAGTCAGATTAGATGGAGAGTGTTTGTTTACACCACAAATCATGTATAATTTCCTATTTTACAATTGTTTACCACTTGGTGAATATTTTTGCAAGCCACTGAACATCATCTCTGTGCAGTTTATAAAAGTAATTTCAACTTAATTATCAATTCAAATTAATCTGAATTATATCAAACATTAAACTAAGCTCAGTTTATTCAAACCAGTTTAAATGTTTTCTAGTTAAATAAACCCAGCAGGTTGAATCAAGTCATTCACTTCTGGATGAACATGTTGGATCCCTGGACTCAGATGATCACAGTTTGCTGTTTGGCTTCATCTTTGTTTAATAATTAACAGTGCTTTTGTTTCTGAGTGAAAACTCCATCTCCTTACTTTGACTAGACCTAAATGCCATCTGTCCAGACCTGTAATGATCTCCTGCTGATCCTCAGCATGCAGGTGTGGGGGCAAAGACCATGTTCTTTCCAAAGACGTCAAGAGCTGGAGTGATCTGATCGAGAACAACCATATGTCAGAGGCCAGTCAATCTCTGAGGAGCAGAGCTGAGGAGATCCTGGAGATCACCAGGGAGCTGTGGGAACAGTTCAGCATCATTGAGTATGTTTGTCGGCTGTGAAAACACACAAACATTAATTTTTTAAGTTTTCCTCAAAAGCAGTCAGAATGTTGAGAAATAAATCTTATAATGTTACTCTCCTACTTTTTCCCCACAGAAAATTTCTCAGAAAGCTCTTCAGAATCAAATACATCATAGGGAAGAAAAACAGGAACCAATGTGAGAAGAAAGAGCTGATTGAGCTAATAATTGAAAAATTCACTGTACCGGAGGTGCAGCAGTGGTTGAGAAATAAGGCAAAGTCTGATGTCTTCTTCCATCTGGTAAATCTTGTGTACTTCATAAAGGAAAAGCTGTACGAGGAGGCGGCCAAGAAAAACGAGAAGAATCTTTGGAAAAGGAAGGAGATTGAGCTGATCTTCTTGGCTCATGGATCGATTGTGGACTCAATGATTCGTGCCAAATATCTGCTACCTTCGATGTTCATCAAAGACATCCTGCTGTATTCTCCCTGGAACTGCTTCCTGACTGCTATAGCGGCCTACACCATCGCTACAGGAAGCATCCAGCCTGACCACCGGCGGTTTGGATGCCCAAGGAAACCAGGAGAAGTTTGTATCCATGTTTGTGTCCAACGGAAAAGTGCCCTTTTTCTCATGTGCCATGCATACTTCCCTCTGAATGGAAACTCTATGAAGGAGGCAAAAAATGATAGAATCCCTAACATCATGGTTAGCCCTGTAGGAAAAAGAAGAGACCCTGCGTTCACAGCTTTCATTGCTCTAGAAAAACATTTTGGTGAACCAGCAGCCAACCGGTATCTCATCCCATACCTTGCCTCAAAGATCGGCAAAGTGCCCTTCTTTGTCGTCACGTTGGCCATTTCTCTGGTGCTCTGTTTCTCTAAATTTGAAGCCACCATCCATCTTGCTGCCTGCCTAGGAAAATCACCCAGAGAAGCCAAAATGAAGGAGGAGTATTTGATGTGGCAGTACGCCTACACTGTGGACGACACCTTCATGACCGTTCCAGAAGAAATGTTAAAAAAAAGAGACTGTCCATTGTTTAATATGTTCAAGGCTGTTTTTGGTGATAAGTCTGTAGTTTCCTAAATGACAATCCAGACCTGTAGTACAGAAGCACAGAGCAGACATTTTCCCACATTTATTTTTTTCTGGATGGTTTTCTCTAGAGAATGAGTTTATTTCATAATAATATTTTCAAGATAAATTCATTTCCTGTTTTCTGCGTATCTTTTTCTCAATGGTTTTGTCATAAGTTTTTTTTCTGATGGTTTTCCCAGAAGGAGTAAACCTTGAGAAAACATAGTTTGCCATTTAACACACACACCAATCATCTTGTTATCTTCAGAAAACCGTAGTTAAAGTGTTTATGTGTAAAATGTCCGTTCTCTGGTTCTGTACTGGAGAACCGAATCGGTTCACAAGGCTCACAGGTTTCCTTCAGTTTATTTCTTCTCTGTTTTCTCTGCTTGCAGCTGCTTGAGTTTCTCTTCTCAGTTCAGTTTTAGTAAAGTGGAGTTTGGCCTTCCTCACATAGGAAGACCAAATTTAAAGAGTACTTAAAAACTGAACTGTTGAAATAATTAAATGCTATATAAAACGTTTTAACAACTGGCTTAAAGTAAAAGAGGATTATGAAGCAGCTTTATGTACTGATAGTTTTAGCTGTAGTCAAGTTATTATTGTGTTTTTGATGTATTTGTAGTCATAAAATAAGTCACTGCAGTCATGTGATGCAGGTTGTTGATGGGCTAGAATCAGAGGAGACATTAACTCACTGACCGGGTCAGGATGAACCGAGACAACAGAGAAACTAAGCAGGAGCCAGAGCTGATCACTGGGCCTTCAGGAAGCAAACGGCAAAGAAATAAGAAAAAGGAGCTGCTGAGAGAAAAGGATGGAAGGTGACCTTTGACCTGCCTCAGGTCAAGATCAGAGCCTAAAACTCAGGCCTGATGTCTAACTCCAGCTGGTTAGAGGTAAAATCCACCTGATTCTCCATCTACTTGATGCTACTGGATTAACCATAGCAGCAGCAGAGCCCATAAATCTGCCACTAAGCAGAGGAACAGCAGACAGGCAGCCGTCTCACATAAACCCAAACATCCTGAATCAAAGCCAAGAGGATCCAAGGACTGCAGAGGGAAACTACCCAAAGTCTGCAGGTCTGAATCAGACCTCTAACGTCAGCTAAGGCCTGGACTCCAACATTCAAGGCAAAGAGGGAGGGAGGGAGCGAGACTCTCCTGTCTGAAGAGGATGACAGTCATCAGCTGGGAACAGGAGGAATCAGAGAAACCAACCTGAGGACGGCAGCCTGGCTGCAGCTGCTGCTCCATCCCACCTCATCATCGTCACGTCATGAGCTGCAGCTCCTCCTGCTGTCAGTGTCAGACTGAGGGAAATAGATTTATTTAGCTTTATAGTCATGTGCATTATATTATCTCCTGATTGTTGCTGCTGCATCAAACTGTAACTGCAAAACTTTTATTACTAATAAATATCAAGCATAAAAAAAATCTAAGATGGTGGACATTGAATTTACTGAGTCATGATAGTTTATGTGGTAAAATAGCTGCAGGTCATGGTTCTGGAGCACATGTGTCAAACTCAGGGCCCGCGGGCCACATGTCATTTTATTTGCCCCCCAAAGCGTTTTATAGGCCCATGATTGACTTAAAATAGGTTTTGAGTATGAATTGACTACAAACTACATCTCCCATAATGCATTCCGATTGTTACCAGCCAACATTACGGCTTCTCGCCACTAGAGAGCAGCAGAGTCATTATTGATTTTCCCAGTGAATAAAAGTGAGACATCGACAAACTAACATCAAAAAGTCCAAGAAAAGAAAAATCAATTTACAAATTACAAGATTTATAATTATTTACACCTGAAGCCTTTAAGTCCAGGTTGAGTATAAAGTCTTTAATTTTAGTAACTTGAGTCAGAGACTCTGGTGTCCATTTCTGTTTAATACGAGATTTTTAATTTCTTCAAATTAAAAACATTTTCTGATGCAAAATGATGCAGCCACGTTGACCTAATATTAACTGTTCCATTAAGCCACAAAGAATGAATTTTACTTTGAGTTTTTTATAAACCAACAGAAACTCAGAAATCCCACCTCTTCCTCCTCCTCCTCCTACTGTATAAGAGGAACCGTTTCCATCAGATTGTTTTGACTCTCAGTCGACCAACAGATTCGCTGCTCTGTGAGTTTGAACCAATCTGAACTTATTCAGCATTAATGTCTGATTTATTCTGTCTTTTATTGCTCAGGGTTTTCATATCTGTATTCATGGATGAATGTTTTCACCGTGAAAAGGTGAAAAATAAATCTCTTTATTATCTAATTAGGGTCTTTGTCCAAATGTTTAGGGAGGGAAAAAGAGAGAGACTCCAGATGTAACTGGCATGATAACATCCTGTCTTGAGAGAGACCTTTGCTTTCTCTTTCTATTTATCTCTGGTTTTGGATGGGTCTCCCATCCTATCCAAGTAATTTGAAACTGCTTAGAGGTTTAGAAGGAGAGGACACACATTCAATGCATAAATTAAAATTAGGATTAAACCTCTTAAACAAATCGAATTGCTGTGTTGGCAGCTGCATGAGCTGCAAACAAAGGTGCCTTTGTTTTTCTCCTATTTTTGTATTTTGTTCATTTTTCTACTTTTCTCAGGTAATTAATGTCTGTTTTATGGTTTGGACTTCTTGACGGTTTGGGTGTGATGCTGATCTGTTTTTCTAGGCATTTAATTGTCTGAATAAAATCCTAGATATGTCTGAATATAAGAATGTGATGTTTTCATTTAACTTTACATAAAAACTAAAACTTTGCTTTTCTATTTTTCTTCAAACAGCAGAAGACATAAGTGAGTTAATGAGAAGATGTCTCACAACAGGTAACATGATACAATTGTGTGTGTGTGTGTGTGTGTGTGTGTGTGTGTGTGTGTGTGTGTGTGTGTGTGTGTGTGTGTGTGTGTGTGTGTGTGTGTGTGTGTGTGTGTGTGTGTGTGTGTGTGTCTGTGTGTGTGTGTGTGTGAGTGTGAAATTCCAGCATATTTATGTCAGAGGTATAGAAACAGTACTTGTAATGAAAGTTTTTGTTATTTAGTCCAGTTTTATTTCTCCTTGTTAGAAGAGATTTGGTTTGTTTATTTATTTTCTTTAAATCTAGAATGACTTTTTTTTCAAGTCAGGGTTTATTTATTAAGCACATTTAACCAACTCAGCGTCACAACAACCACAACATCATAGGTAGATAAATATAAAATGAAATAAAATTACATTTAAATACAGTATAAGATAAATATAAAATTGGAAGAGATACCAAAAACTGCTAATATGATTAAAATCCCCTGAAATCTTGAAATTTAGCTTCAGCAATTATCTTCCCTCCTTTACTTTTTCTCTTTAGCTGTAAAGTCCAGGGAGACCAAATTAGTTTTCAGTCTGTGACCTACTGACCGAGAGTTTAACAGACAGGAGGAAACTGAGTCACACTCTGGAGCCACAGAGAGACTCTGTCCTGCTGGGTTTAGCTTAACTTTAGGAATAGACAATAAACAATAGACTGTAATCTTTTCTACAGATGGAAACTACAGGAGGTCCTGTGTCAGTATGTCTCAGATACTCTGACTTACATCGTGACTGTGAGAGATTTCTGTGAGATGTTCCCTGGATGGAAGAAACGCAGAGAGAAAGAGGTGGAGAAAATAAGAGATATCAAAGAAAGAGCTGATGGGATTAACCCTCCTTCCAGAAAGTCAGAGGACAAAGAGGAGAGGCTCTAAGAAACCTGTGAGCTCATTGAAAACAAAAGGTGTTGCAGAGCTTGAAAAGGCTCTGGGTGAAGTGTTGACAAAAACACTGAAGGGTTTGGAGAAACTCTACAGCTTCTTGGATGCAGTGGAGAAGCTGGTGGTCACATCTCTGCAGGTTTTCACTGAGAAGCAGATATTGTTCCTCCCTGAGGGGACCAGATTTGATAAAATTTAGGATCTGATCAAGTTTGCCCGACTGATCTGCCCTTTAATACTGGAGTTCAAATGAGATGCAGCAGCTTTCTTTGTTCCCACAAGACACAATGTGGAGGTTCTGCTGTACCAGCTGGAAAAACACATAGACACCAGAAAGAAGATCTATGAAAACCTTTCTGACAGGTACATTCATCTTCAATACCAAACAATTACAAATACCTTGTTATAAAGAACATGTTTCAAAAGAAACAAGCATTCAGAGATATTTTTGTGTTTTCCACAGCAAAAGCATCAACATTTCCCTGGAAATAACTGGTGACGTTACTGTTGAATTCGATTCATCTGATGTTGACCTGCAAAAAATGACTCATCAGGTCAAACAACTTGATAAAATCAGGCAAGATCCAAACCCCCAATACCTGCATTATTACTTTAAGATTTTCCCAAGTTTTCAAATGAAAAACTTATAAAGACAACTTTCTTCCCCAGGATGGACGACGACTTTCAGATGATGTTCCTGTTCCAGAAGAGAAGCTACTCAGAATTTGTTAATATGTTCAATGATGAGCTTCCTGAGATGCTGCAGTTTCTAGATGAGATTGAAAAAAGTGCCGTTCAGTTAGAATGAATAAGGGAGCAAAGATCTCCAGTGTGGCTGGGAGCTCAGTGGGTGTAGAGAGAGTCATCCTGTACATTATTGGTTTGGCTTTAATTCCAGTTACATTTGGTGTCTCTTTGGGTTTGACCATTGCTGGTGCAGCTATGGGAGGAACCAGTTCACTGACCAGCTTGGTAACCTCTGCAGTAGAGGCTGGACTTAATTGAGTTAGAGAAATCAGGTGCTATTGTGGTGAGTGGTCAGTCCTTGTATAAAGATGTTTCTGCTCTTAGGGATTATAAAGCTAACAAAGTGACCCCAACTAGAGGTGAAACTGCACTACAGGAAGGAAATGCAGTGGATTCTGTATCCAATGTGGCCTCAGATGTTCCTAAAATTGGTCAGGCAGCAGCTAAAGGGTCTCTTGCTCTCTAAGTCAGCTAGAGTTGGCTCTATAACATGGATATCATCTTCATCACTATAGACAGCATAGCCCTGGCTGAAAGGACAGAGACTAATGTCTCCAAGTTCCTCAGAGACAGAGCTGCTCTGTGGCGCTCAGAGATAGAGACCTGGGAGAAAATCTGCAACTCACTGTGTAACAGCAAACTGACTGCAGAGGAAATCAGAGAGATGCTTGAGAAAACATTTTATCCTATCTAAGAGAAAGCTGTCTATTAATGGATGCATAAATATTTGCTTTGGTTGACTCCCTAAGAGAAAAACTTAAACAACAAAAAGAGTTTCAATTTGTAACCCAGTTTTTCTACAAGAAAATCATGTAGACTGTATTGTGTGATTGTAAGTATGTTAGATTAGCTACAGGTGACTGTTAGTCTCCATTTCACCAGCATTTAATCAAGATATTCACATTTAACTTGTCTGCACCTTTAACCAGACTAAGCAGGTGAGTCAGTCAGTAGCAGCCATAACCTCCAGACCAGCATAACTTCATCTCTTCCCAGTGGAAAAGGTGAGAAACTGATCAATAAAACTCTAGTTGGTGTCACTCCAGAGACTCAGTGGTCATTTCTCTGTGTCTTTCTCTTTCTACAATTACACAAAAACCTGAAGTATTTATTACTGACAGAAATGTAAACAACCTTTATGAAATGATAATAAAAACAGCTTCCTGTCTGGACTGGACACTGGACAGCTTGAACAGTGACCATCCTACCTTAGATTGTATTTAAGTTAGAAACATGTTCCTTCCTAACGTCTCCACTCTTATTTACCTAAATTAAATTTACAAAATGCACAAAGCATTTTTCTATGGAAGTCTGAATTTCTTTATGCACATTTTGTACTTTGCCTGTGAAATTAATTTCCTGAAACCTTTCAGTAAATTAAACTAAAAACATTATTTAAAGTCCACTGTGTCTCAGGCTTTGCAGTCTAATCATGTTATGTTATATATTGAAAGTCAGTTGATTAAAAAGCTAAACTTTAAGAACTTGATCTATGACTTTGCAATAAAATTGTTTTAATCTAATTGTAACATTACACAGGTTAGTTATAATTTTACTATTTAGTTATCAATGTATATTAAATGTCTTGTATTTAGAGGGTGTTTAGAAAATTTCTTCTTTGAATTCACATTTATTTTCTTTTTTGCAATAAGATTTATGCCTCAAAGTTTAAGTTGGTTTTAAACTTGCTTCAAATAGTGAATTGGATGCTATATGAATAATTCACTAGCAGTAAATATTGTGGTCATCCCAACTTTACAATTGATCTTCAAAATGAAGGATTTGGGGAAGATTTATTGGTGCACCTCTAACATACACAAGTACACAAATATTTTCTTGAGAAAATACACAGATTTTTACATATTTGTTAAGATAAAGTCACCATATCATGATTTTATGTTATTGTGAAAATAAAAACTCCTCCACTCCCCCTGAGCTACTATTTCCATCTGAAGAAATCCATCTCCATCACTTCCAACCAAAACCAACCAATCAGAGACAGGAGGAGAGTCTTATCAACTTACCATTACAGGAAAACCGTTTATCCACCTTGATCGGTGTCCATGATAACTAACATTAACATTCATGAGAGGTTCTGTTAGCTGCAGCGTAGCCAAACGCTAGAGATCAGGGAGAAGAGGGATGAGCAGCACCACAAGAGTTTGTGATTGACACCCTAAGACCTGCATCCTGGTTCTGTTTGAATCCAGTTAGCACTGGCTAACAGAAGAGCTACATTTTGTTCACAGATTATCTCTCATGCAATATCAGGACACAGTGACAACTTCAACAAATACATAAAAAAATATATATATCATAAGTTACATATAGTGCTGCATTAGACATTATTAGAAAGACACATAAAACATTAAGTCTATGTTATTGTAGAAAACACCACACACTTCTTAATTTAAACTAAAGGTTTAACAGGTTGAGTAAAACTAAACAAATGTTACACACCTATTTTAAAGATGCCTTGTTGCTTTCCAGGAAAAGTTCAGGAGTGTCTGGATGCAGAGGAGAGAAAACAAAATAACCATAAGGAGAAGGAAATATAAACACCAAAACATGCAAGTCTTCCAATAATTAAATCAATCATTTGTTGTATTTTTTAACAATTAAATGAAATCATTTGTTCTGACAACAAATTTAGAACAGTACTATTTATATAGTACTTTTATAAAAGTCCCCCTTTGTCCCCCGGCGACATTTCCCATATTCTAAAACCCCAAACTTGACATGGAAACTATATTTACCGAAGTTAAATGACCTCCGGGTTTTATGTTAACAACAAATCATGTTTAGCTAATAAAACAACTGCAGCTTGATATTTTTAAAAAGCAGGATTGAGACATAAGTAGCATGACGTCATGAACGGTTAACTTTCACGCGCCCAGTTCAGATTGACTTGAAAAAAATGGACGGAGTTCGGTAAAATACATGAATAAATAATAGTAGTAATACAGAAGTCACCGAGTTTTACTTTTATAATACACAAGCAAACACCGCATTTTAAAAATATATTTACCACTTTGTAAAAAAAAAAAAAAGACTGCAAAATTGAAGTCAACTACAAATATTTCAAAACATTATTCACAGAACAAAATGTGTTCTTATTTATTTTTACTTTGCCAAGGATGTGGCAGGAAGGAAACTCCAACTCTTCATCCAACCCAAGTCCAGATGATTGTTCCAGGTCCGGCCAGCGAGCTGGGAATCAATGTCGTCTGACCGGTTTTCGCGAAAGTCGTCAGATGACAAAAGAAGGAAAAAAAGCACGAAAGTGTGGCTGAGAATAAACAAAATGAAACCAACGGCTTTGGATTAAATATCGGACGGTTCTTAACCAGACGAAGCTTCGTCTTAATCAGTAGCTCCGCAGAGCTGAAGGCAGCAGATCGGCGCGCTGGGAGGATCCAACAACATGCCTGGAGAAAGGTAAAGAAATAACTAACTTACACTATTTACTCACATCTGTCATTAATTCATCAACAATCTTCACAGCATAACAAATTAAACGTACTTGGTTCTGTTGATGATGGCATGAGGCTCCAACTCAAAGCGCCTAGATGGAGCAGCGCCAGCCGTTTGTTTGGACATGATGCTGGTCCCACATGTATAAATCATTATGTATAAATCATGTGTAGATTTTCTGTGTCGTGCAATAATATAACTGCAATTTTAGTAAATCCTGTTTTTAGTTCAGTGAGATTTTCTTCAAGATCGTGGAAACTTTGGCGTCATTTATTGGTGACTCGGTGAATATGTCATGTTTATTTTATTTTTCTTATAATTAACTATTATTAGAAATTAATTATAATTTCTCTTATAATTAACTTACTTTTTTCACTATGGACCTTTTTGTGTATGGAATAAAGATTGATTGATTGATCGATCTGTTCACTTGAAATTGTTTAACTGAAACTTTGTGAACACAGATCCATCATTTTAAAATCTTTTTAAATGAGAAGCAGAGACCAGATGCTTTCTGAACAAACATATGTAATGTATTTTTCTCAAGATAATGGAATAACTATAGCCTTTTAATAATGATTTGATTAAAAATGATGTGAATGTTTCACTTTATTTACTCCATACTGGAAAATAACTTTTAATGCATCTAAAATCAAGCTTTGCTTTAGCCAACAATCTGCTGTGATATAACCATCGATCTGACACAAAGATACTGAACTTGATGTAAGATGTGCTGAATTTAAGATCATTCAAATGGTTAAAATTACATTTAAATAGGAAAATGTACCATGCTTGAAAAAAATCTAAAATATTATAAAGATATAAAGCCAGTAAGTGAGTTACATGTCAAGACAAAATTTAAATTATCCTAAAAATAAAACTGTTTTACACTTGTCTGCAGCATAAAGTCCAGCAGAAGCCAGCAGTAAAATAAATAGCTTAGCTATCAATGAAGAATGGACTAAATCTGGTACACGAGTATGTTTGGATGCTGCAGATGAAGCATTTTTCATCTTGTGGGGAAAGATTTTTACTTATTTAGTTATTACAGATAAATGACATAAAGAGGTACAGAAATCAATTCCCAATAATTAACGATGTTTCTGCTTTCATCCACAAACATCGACTCACTTTTACTCCAACGCAAATCATCTGCAACACTAATAAGACAACAATTGATCCCAAAAGTTTGAAACTATCTGAAAACAGTTGTACAAAACTATTTTTCAACAAAAATCTGACTAGTGAGAGATTGTTGACTGTTTTGCTTTTTACATTTTTAGCTTATTACATCTATATCTCTTATATATCTATTATTAGAGACGTTTGCCTTTGTTTTGCTCATTTCTTTTGTTTCCTGTCCTACAGGTGGAGGCTACAGTTCACCTTGTGTCAGTACGTCACTGATACTCTGACTTACATGGCAACAGTGAGAGATTTTTATGAGACATTCTCAGATTGGAAGGACTGCAGGGAAACAGAGTATGTGAAAATGATGAGTATCAAAGAAATGGCTGATAAAATTGACCCCACTTTTGCCAAGTCAGAGGGCAAATGGCCGTCTTTTCGTAAATACGTCAAGAGCAGCTTCCAGCTCAAGGCGGAGAGTAAACTTTTAAATCTGGAAAAGACGCTGGCTGAAGTGCTGAAAAACACGCTGGGAGGTCTGGAGGAACTCGACACTTTCTTGGATGCAGTGGAGAAGCTGGCGGTCACTTCGCTCCATGTTTTCACTGAGAACCAGATCATCCACCTTCCTGAGAAGATCAGCTTTGATGATGTTCAAGCTGTGATCAGCTCTGCACAACAAGTCTGTCCTCTTCTCCTGGAGTTCAAAAGAGATGCAAAGACCTTCTTCCTCCCAAACCTTCACAATGTGGAGGTTCTGGCATTGCAGCTGAAGAACTACATAGACAACGCCAGCAGGATATGTGTAATTCACAGCCAGAGGTAATTTATATTATTAACATAAAGAATGAACTCTGATGCTGTTTTGAATAAAATAACATTTTATGCTTTTATCTTCCACAGCTTTAACGTTGACATCAGCATGGAAATGGCTGAAGAAATTGCAGTGAATTCTGACGACCTGTGTGAAAACGACATGCAAAAGATGACAGATCAGATCAAGCTACTTGACAAAATCAGGTAATTTTTCAATATTTTTTTCAGTTGAATATTTGCAAGGAAGCTGGAACCTTTGTACATTATTTTAACATAAAAAATACAAATAGAAAACCTGATTACGTTACTTTATAGCAGGGATGGCCGTTTATATCCTAGAACTTGAAAGACACACCTGCAGTTTTTGTTTAAGTTTTATAAGAATTTTTATTGAAAGAAACTGATTTGTAAAAAATATTTTTGTTTATTTTGTTATTTATTTGAATTATTGTCATTTTTCTTATTAAATTACAAAAATTTCCACTTAACTTTACATTTTGGTCTGCCTGATTATCTAAGTTTTAAATATATAATTTGATCAGTTGGGCAGAACTTTAGTAGACGTTTTACCAAATACTTTTTTAGTCTTACTTCATTAATTTCTTGGATTGCTACTTTTTAATTTTATTTATGCCAGGTAAGATATGTTGCTCCTTTTACTTGCGTAATATTTTGTGTTCTCTGCCATTCATTCTCAGAGCTAAGTGCTCCTCTTTCATTGTGTGTATTGGACTTGACCAAACTAGTTTTTGTCACCGATCCTATTTGTTCTGTCTATTCACCAGAGTTGTAGCAGATAATGTGGCCCTGATCAGAATGAGTCCATAGTTCCTAATGGGAAACAGGTTAATCTCAGAGTCAGGGATGAGGCCTGGCCTGAAATAGAGGAGATGAATTAACTTGATGTGCTGTTATTAAAGTAAATATTGTTATTAAAAGTAATTTTGAGTTGTCCTTTAACAGGTTCTTTGTGTTATTCTCCCCTTTTGCTGTGGCGCATTGCATTAAATTAATAAATTACTTGTTAATTTATAAAGAACCGTCTTTCTGCCCATAGTGTGGTGCGCATGCGCAAAATGTTCGTATAACCGTGTATAACATGAACTTGTGTCAAAACATTTGTTTTGTTTTAATGTGCGTAATCTTCGAACAATAAATTTCTTGAATGAATTATAATTATCTTGCATATAATTTTTCTTCTGTTTTTTTTCTTCTTCTTTTCCATTTCATTATATATTGAATTTGTTCCCCAGGATGGACGAGGACTTTGGGATGGAGATCCTGTTCCAGGATGTCTCTTCAGCTGGTTTCATCAGCATCTTCAATGAGCAACAGCCCAAACTGCTAAAGTTCCTGGATGAGGTGGAAAAATGTGCCAATCAGCTGGACAAGATGAACAAAGGAGCAACGATCTCCAGCATCACCAGCAGCTCATTGGGAGCCACTGGAGGAATCCTCTCCATCGCTGGTTTGGCCTTAATGCCAGTCACAGCCGGAATGTCTGTAGGACTGACCATCGCCGGTGTGTCGATGGGGGTAACAAGTGGAGCCAACCGCTTGGTAACCACCTTAACAAAGGTTGGAGTTAATTCTACTCAACAGAAAAAAGCAAATAAAGTCTTTGGACAGTTCTATGAGGATTTCCAAAAGGTCCAGGATTCTCTTGATGAGGTGATGAAACAAGTAATTAATCTGGAGCAAAGTGACGTAGACGTGTTGATGGGAGTCGTCAATAGTGCTCATAAACTATATACCATAGGAAAGGGTATTGATGACATTATTGATAGTTCTTCTGCTCTCACTCTCACCAGTGAAGCCAGAGCTGGATTCATTGGCCTTAATTTCCTCTTCCTTGGCATGAATATATACTTTATCACCACAGAAAGCCTGAGTCTGGCTAAAGGCAGCAAGACTAAAGTCTCAAAGTTCCTCAGAGCCAGAGCTGCATTGTTCCGCTCGCAGATAAAGTCATGGGAGAAGATCTGCAACTCCTTGTGTCAAAGCAAACTGACCAAAGAAGAAAACAAAAATATCCTACAGATGGCATTTTTTCAAGAGGACAATTAAGAAACTAGATCTGAAGGGATAAAGAGAATAAAAGGAAAAAGGACATTGAAAACTGGCGACTTGTCCAGGGTGACTCTGCCTCTCGTCTGGAACGTTAGCTGGAGATTCACCAGCATCTCCTGACCCTATTAAGGGACAAGAGTGTTAGAAAACAGATGGATGGATGGATGGATGACACTGAAAAAAGGTACAACATAATGGAGAACTACATGCTGAAGGTGGACTGTCAGAAGGAGCAGGAGCTTCTTAAAGAGACAGAAACCTAATTTCAAGGTGTTGAATTGTGACGTTAAATTCTTTTTCATATTTGATATAAACCTCATTTTTATAACAACTGGAGGTAATTGATTGTATCTTGTTTGGGCTATAAAATGGCAACTTGCACCTGGAAAATACAAAATGTTGCCTCTCTTAGAATTTAGCTCATTCATTTGCAAATGAGACTATTTAAAATAATCTAAACATACATTTCCAGATGTGCTTCCAGAAGGAATGCGATTAGTTTTCATTTAATGTTTTATGTTGTTTCTTCCTTATTTGTTTTGCTGTTCACAGTAAATAAAAACATCTCTAATTTACAGGAAAATATACCATAAAATTCTTCCAACCACAGCTGCCGACATTTTACCATAAATTAGAGACGTTTTTGTTTTTTTACAGTTTTTGCTGGTATTTCATTCATTTCTGTGGATGATTCTATACAAAGGATAAAAAATGTTTGCAATGTTATGTATTTTAGGTTAAACTTTGTTTTCTCACTATGTATTCCATATCTTCCACTAAATAGACAAACATGTTTTACTTTTGTTTATGTCATTAAAAAGACTGAATGCAGAACAATAATGAGTCCAATTTGATTTGTCTTTATTTAAAACTTCATTATCATATTTTGCTGTTTCCAGTTGAAAACTTTTTCATGTCATGTATCAGATGGAAAATTAAACCATTCTGGTGTTTATTTGACAGATGCTGTAAAACTGCAGTATTTATTTAATGAACACATTAATTAAAACTAGTCCATCCATCCATTTTCCTACACCCTTGTCCCTTAATGGGGTCGGGAGGTGCTGGTGCCTATCTCCAGCTGGCGTTCCGGGCGGGAGGCGGGGTCGGGGGTCGCCCTGGACAGGTCGCCAGTCTGTCGCAGGGCAACACAGAGACACACACAGGACAAACAACCATGCACACACACCTAGGGGCAATTTAGACAGACCAATTTACCTAACAGTCATGTTTTTGGACTGTGGGAGGAAACCGGAGTACCCGGAGAAAACCCACCATGCACAGGGAGAACATGCAAACTCCATGCAGAAAGGCCGGGGCTGGGAATCGAACCCAGAACCTTCTTGCTGCAAGGCAACAGCTCTACCAACTGCGCCACTGAATTAAAACTAGTCACACTTTCTAAATGAGGTCAGATAAAAAGCAAAGGGCTGCAAACCCAAAGTTGTTCATCTGGAATCTGTTATAACTTTCTAAAAAAAAACTGTCTAGCTGCCAAAATAAGAAATAATTTGAAATGGTTGGTGTTTGTCTTCAGACAATATGCATGACTTGTTTTAAAATTATGAATCAGATTCTGGTTCTGTTAGTTGGGAAAGTTGTTAGTAAATTGGGAAAAGATTCTTTGTCTTCTTTTGTTTCTGTTTATATTTGACTGTCTGGAGTTTCTCCACCAGGTATCAAGAATAATTTAGAGATTGACAATCAGAAGCCTGATTATTGTAAATGTCTCAGAAGGTTTAATCTCAGCTCCAAATCCTGTGATCCTGTTCAGATCCTGGTTTTATCCTCTATAATGAGACGAGACGGATCATTTCCTCATTTTGCCCACAAACAGAAAAAGATGTGATTAAATTCACAGAACATGCAGCGACTCGCTGGTCGGATGATCTGATGGTTTTAATAAACCTGCCTGATGTTTCCTGTCTCACCTGCAGCGTAGAGTCAGATAACGAGGGTCAGGCAGGCAGAGCTGGAGCTGTGAAGCTTGTAAAAATTAATGTTCACATATTTTCTATTAAAACTGTAAAACATTTGCAGGTGGTTTAACTTGAAGATAAAAATTAACTTGTGCCTTAGAAAATGCAATTAAAGTCAACAAGAAAATAGTTTTTGTTGGGATCCTGTTCTGCTATCGGTTGTGGCTTTTCCCCTTTTCTCCACCAGAGGGCGCTGAGAGACCTTGTCCTGTGAGGACGTGACTCTTCGACACCAGCGTGTTGCCAATGTTCGGCACTTCAGGCCTCCGAGTTATTTCCTATTGTCTCCTCGTTGTTAAATCTCCCAGTAAGAATCATGACAGTTTTGGTTTTAACTCAACTTAATGAAGTTGATTTAAAAACAGGAGACAAGTTTTCTAAACCAGGCTTTTTAAGTTCATTAATCTTGAATTGTGAGTTTTAACTTAATGCTTCAATTTAAACCAATTCATTATTTCATAATGTGCACAAAAAGAAAAACTGGCCTCACCTCTTTAAAGAGCAAGTCTGCCAAGTGAATACAAGTCACTGAGTGTGGAGTTGTACCAGTTCAATCTAAATAAGACCAAGTTCCAAGTGAATTTCATCAACGTTAAAATTAAATTATTCATGTTCATAGGTTAGCACTTAATTTCAAATGAAATTCACAGATCCACCATGAACTGATGTTCATTGATCTTTGATGACCTCTAGAAACATTGTTCTTAATATTTTTAGAACAATAAAAAACGAAAACTTTTCAGCACAAATCAGCACCAACATAGTTGAGTTGATTAACACTTATTCTGTTTGATTTTATGAAAGTGGGCAGGCTTGTTGACTGTTAAACTTCAATTAATATCTTCAAAGCCAAAGCAGAACAAATGAAATTTTCTGCTGCACAAACCATCACAGTCGAGTTGATTGACACCAATTTTGCTTGATATGAAGGATGTGGGGGGCTGGTTGACCTTTGATGACCTCTAGAAACATTTGTCTTAATATCTTTTCTCCTTTTCTCCACTAGAGGGCGCCGAGAGACCATGTCCTGTGAGGACGTGACTACCTGTCGCTGATTACCTGCAATCCTGCAAACAAACTTCATCAGAGGAGGCTTGAGCCAACACTTCGACGCCAGAGTGTTGCCAATGTTCGATACTTCAGGCCTCCGAGTTCCTGTGATCACCTCATTGTTAAATTTCCCAGTAATTCTGATAATTCTGAATGATAGCAGCACAAATGATCATTTTTGCTGCACAAACCAGCAAAAACGTACCATAAACATTTGAAGAAGGTGGGGGGGCAACTTCACTCAGGTCATCGACCTGGGAAACATCCAGCCTGACCACTGGCTGTTTGGATGCTCCATTCCAGACTTATACCCTTTTCCTCCAACAGCCCATGTGTCATTTCACCTTCCTCATCGCTGGGACTCAATGAGAAATACTGGACTTCAGTCTGTCCCCATCAGCATGATTAGTCCTGTAGGAGACGCTGTGGTAGCCGTTATGTTAAGATGTGGTAAATCTAGTTATCTAGTTACAATTTGTAATCTATCATTGTTTATTAAACTCTAAAAGCTGTGTGACTTTAATATTCTGTCCTAAAATGCAGTTAGATGTGATTTTTTTTTTTTTTTTGAGCACCTGCCCCTTTACTGGTCTCTGCACGGCTCTGGCCCATTCTACCATTTTCCTTCTTAAACCAAAGTCTTGTTAATCTCATTTTCATTCTGGAACCTTCACAGTTATTAACTAATCCAGCAAAACCTGGAGATTGTGCTCTGATGAAGTCAACAGAACCAAGACCATTATGTGTGGGTAAAACCATGAATCCAGCTGGTTTTCTGAAAGGAAAAACCTTCAGCTAGTCACTTTGGTTAGAGGAGTGGATTTACACTGTAAAACATTTGAAGGTGATTTGACTTGAAAATGTAATTGAACTCAACAAAAAAATTGTTTTGGTTTTAACTCAGAAATTAAAGTTCATCAAGTTGATTAAACAACAGGAGACAATTTGTCTAAACAAAATTTTTTAAGTTAATTAATCTTGACTTGTAAGTTTTATCTTAAGGCTGCAATTTAAACCAAATAATTATTTCACAATATGCAAAAACAAAAATTCTACTCTCACCTTGTTAAAGAGCCACATTTCTCTTTATTCAGAATATCAAGTTAAAATAACTGTTACTGTAAGTTTATCTTTTACTAACTCACATATTTAGGTTCAAAATCTAAAATCATTTAAATTTATTTGGCTTAAAGAATAGAAGATTTAGAACACAACTAAAGGCAACTCAGATGTTTTACAGTGTTGATTAAATATCAGCTCAGGTCACTAAATTATTTGAACCAAAGAAGATCTGTAGATAGAAGGTCAATTTTTCTTTCAGTTTGATGAACAAAGTCTTCATTGTTGGTTGAGTAAAAAATGACAGAAATAAATTATTACTTAAACTTAATTTTTTTTTCCAACAAAAGCCCTTTAAATTATTATACAATCTATTGATTTAATGTTGGATTATGTATAAATTTTATACATCACTCAGCGAAAATAAAAAATGGACTGAAGTAAAATTATGCACAATATGCGTTTTGGCTCGGCCTTATTTAAGTTTCTGTCTGGCAGATTCTCTCCTCTCTCAATTTGGATTTTTTGTAGACGCTTTATATGAAAACTAATCACAGAACAATGTTTCTGTTGATCATTCATTAAGGATTCTAATTTGCTTAAGGACATATTTATTCTGCTTAACTCACAGAACATCTAAAGCGCATATAATCTCTCAAAGGAGAACATGTATGGACTGAAATCATTCAGTCCATACATGTTTATACCATAAAAGATGTGAAGCAGAATTACAATCAGAATTACAATGATTGGTTGTAAAACATGGAAAGACTATCTACTGTACCTTCTAATAGTTTTAAACAACTAAATCCAAATTAGGCACCTGATTCTCTGTTTTCAACTTTAGCCAATGCAAATCATAATCACAAGTTCCAGATTTTAAAAAATTGACATTACATTTGATGTTTAAATAACATTCAGGAAGTTTACATGGTCATAATGTTGAAAATAAAGCAAACTAAATTTGCAAAATAATGATAAATCTGTTGCCTTTCTCAGGCTGATTGTTAAACTTGTCCCTGAAGAATGGTCATGGCTTTGTCTTCCAGTTGATTTCTAACTCAGCTGGTTTGTCAGACGTTTTTTATTTTATTTATCTTATTTATTTTTACTCATTATCTGACAGGATTTCTAATGTAATCAAGTAAAATATGTTATTTAAAACAAACATAAGAATAAAAGTTCAGGTTTTGTCAACTTAAAATTCTACAAAGCACAGACATATTGTACTTAATTTAGAAAGTAAATGTCACTTTCCACTCTGGAAATTCAAGTCCAGTAGCTTTGAACTTGGTGCTGAAATATACCAGTGACTAGAGAACAATCCATCCATCCTCTATCATTCACCCTTATCCCATTGAGGTTTGCTGGTGCCTATCGCCAGCTGTCAATAGAGCAGATAGGAGACGGGGTCACCCTGAACAGGTCACCCGTCCATCACAGGGCAACACAGAGACAGACAGGACACACAACCATGCATACACTGTCACACCTAGGGACAATTTAGAGAGGACAATTAACCTGACAGTCATGTTTTTGGACTGTGGGAGGAAACCGGAGGGTAACCTGCAACTCTTTGATGTCTCCCTGGTCCAACACACTTGAATCCAACAGCTGAATCACCTCCTCAGTGCAGTCAGGTTCTCCAGAGTCCAGCCATCGACCTCATTATTTGACTCAGGTGTGTTGAAGTAGAGACACATCTAAAAGTTGCAGAAGACCTGCCCTCCAGGGCTGGAGTGGTCCACCCTTGGTCTAACGTCACAGGGAAGACTTTCTGCTTACCACTTTGGACAGAGGAGTGAATTTGGTGAAATATCATGAGCTGCAGTCGTTGCATGATTTGAAGTAAAAAATGATCTTGGTCCTTTAGCAGGTTCATTTTATTGCAGGTGTTCATCATTGGTTGAGAAAACGTAACAAGAGAAAGAATTTCTAAATCAAATTTTATTAAATTTGCAACACAAATCCCCTAACATGATCTTATCTATTGCTTTAATGTTGGATTATTCAGATATACATCATTGAAAATAAAAATATGTATATTGAAGTTGAAATTATGCACAGCTGTGTGATTATGATGAGTAATTTTGCTCAAGTTTATTTAAGTTTGAATCAAGTAGTTTCTCTCTTTCCCTCTCTATCTATAACCCTTGTGGACTCTAGACCTTTTTGCACTGCAGGGCCCAGTTGGTCCCAGAAATCTCCTCCTTCAGAGTTTTGCAGATGTCTGATCACTTCAAAATGTCCTGATTTAAAATCTTTGGCTTGTAATTCCAGTGTCTAATGTAGCACAGAGTACAGAATAATCCTTCACAATAAAAATCAAAACCCTGAGACATTTGATTGCCCACTACCAATATGGAACAAGAAGTTGTGAGATTATATAAATTCAGGCTATGCAAATATAGCTCATAATTTAAGTGCAATAATTTAACTTGATTGTTTATATGCAGTTATTGGGGCCATAGTCAGTGTATTTTTTATTCTGGAAATAAAGTATTTATCAGTTGACATGATGTGGCCCCAGCTCTGCAGTGCAAAAATGGCTTGTGTGTTTATTTACAAGCATTAAAAAGACAACATCTATCTGTTGAAAATACATTAAAGTTTCAAATTTGTTTATCTAAGTTTTTAATGTTTATCTCACTTCACACTCTAAGGCACACTTAATATCTCAAAGGAGAAAAAGCAACAATCATATAGTTCACTGAGTTATACGATAAACAATGAGAACCACAATTACAATGATTGGCTATAGAAAAGGTTATGGACTCTGCGGTTTAGACTTAGACACCATGTCAGACTAAACGTCTCTGTGTCGCTCCCTGATATTAACCTCATCACCTGTACCTGCTGCTGTGTGTAGTCAGACAGGTTATTCAGCCTTTGCATACTGCTGCCGTCAGGGGGATTATTCAGGTACCGCCCCCAATCAGTCTGTGTCTAAGTGCTGTCAGGCTGGCTGCTGTTTTGGCCTCTAAAAAGTATTTTCACATCTTACAAAGATCCATTCCCCAATAGAAGTTCCTCACGCCCCTTTGAAAATATAAACTGTTTTGACCTAACAAGACAAAATGCCCTCTCAAGAATTTCTATGATTTCCTTTATGGTCAGTTTACTGTTACACAGTGAGTTGCAGATTTTCTCCCAGGCCTCTATCTCTGAGAGCCACAGAGCAGCTCTGGCTCTGAGGAACTTGGAGACCTTAGTCTCTGTCCCTTCAGCCAGGGCCATGCTGTCTTTAGTAATGTAGTAGAGATCCATGCCAATGAAGAGGGCATTGAGTGCAATAGCGCCAACTCTGGCTCCCTTGGAGATAGCGAGAGACCCTTTAACTGCTGCCTGACCGATATCAGGAACATCTGCTGCCATCCTGTGTACATTACGCACTGCTTTTCCCTCCTGTAGCACAACTTTACCTGCTTTTCCGACCACTTTGCCAGCTTGATAGGCCTTACAAGCAGCAGCAGGACCACAGGCAGTGGTCTTTTCAACAATACCATTTTCATTAGAACTTAGTTTCAAACTGTCCCTGACATCCTTGTCAATCTTGTCTTCACTGCTTTGTGTAACTTCAACATTTGGTGGTTTGGTCGCATTTTCCAGAAATTCCTGGATACTCTGAACACTATCCATGAAGCTTTGAAAGGTTGTTGTTGCTTGTTGTGTTTGTTTACTATTAACTCTAGACTCCACTACAGAGGCTACCAAGCCGTTCACTGCACTGGTTCCTCCCACAGCTGCACCAGCAACTGTCAACCCCATAGACATACCAGCTGTGAATGGCATTAAAGCCAAACCAACAATGGACAGGACACCTCCCACAGCTCCCACTGAGCTCCCAGCCACACTGGAGATCTTTGCTCCCTTATTCATTTTGTCTAACTCAACGGCACACTGTTCAATTTCATCTAGAAACTGCATCATCTTAGGATGTTCATCTTTGTACTTCTTAACAAATTCTGAGTAGTTGATCCTCTGGAACAGGAACATCATCCGAAAGTCGTCGTCCAACCTGGGGAAGAAAGTTGTTAGTTTTTGTTTCCATTTGTAAACATTGGTAAATGTTTAAGTTAAAGATCTACTGCTCATGAGGGAAGAGGCGGCACCTGATTTTATCAAGTTGTTTGACCTGATCGGTCATGTTTTGCATGTCATCATCAGATAAATTGCATTCAACAGCAATGTCCTCTGTCATTTCCTGGGAAATGTTGATGTTGAGGCTGTGGAAAATACAAAAATATCTCTGAATGATTGTTTCTTTTGAAACATGTTCTTTATAACAAGGTATTTGTAATTGTTTTGTATTGAAGACAAATGTACCTGTCAGCAAGGTTTTCATAGATCTTCTCGCTGGTGTCTATGTATTTTTCCAGCTGGTACAGCAGAACCTCCACATTGTATCTTGTGGGAACAAAGAAAGCCTTTGCTTCTCTTTTGAACTCCAGTATTAAAGGGCAGATCAGTCGGGCAAATTTGATCAGATCCTGAACTTCGTCAAAGCTGATTCCTTCCGGCAGGAACAATATTTCATTCTCATTAAACACCTGCAGGATGTGACCGCCAGCTTCTCCACTGCATTAGAGAAGCTGCTGAGTTTCTCCAAACCCTTCAGTGTTTCTGTCAGCACTTCACCAAGTAAATTTTCAAGTTCTGCAACACTTTCTATTTTTAATGTGCTCACAGGTTTCTCAGAGCTCTTCTCTTTGCTCTCTGACTTGATGAAAGGAGGATCAATCTCATCAGCTCTTTCCTTGATGTCTCTGATTTTCTTCACTTCTTCCTCTCTGCATTTCTTCCATTCAGAGAACATATCACAGAAATCTTTCACATCTACAATGTAAGTAAAAGTATCTGTGACATACTGACACAAGGCTTTCTGTAGTTTCCATCTGTAAAAAGAAAATCACCAAATTAAAACAAAACCTAATTTTTTTTTCTTAAGCAGGAAAAACCCATTTGAGATCTAGATCTGATTCTCCCTGGGTTTGACACTCAGACAGAAAAAGGCCAAAGTTTTACACCACTCTGTTATCACGTCCAACACATTGGACGTGATAGTTTAATTTTTAATAGTTATCACATTGGACGTGATAACAAATGTTAGTCTGTTTGTGTACGTCTATTTGTAACAACTCAAAATTTCCAATTCATGAATTTCACCAGGTGCCCTGAGGGACGGCAAATGATTGTCGCCTCATTGCACTAATTCTACAGGAAACGAATGGGAAGGAAACCCCAAGTGTCAAGCCCATGACAAAAACTATTCCATCACATGCAGTTTTCCTCACTCATATCGTTTCTCTAGGTTGGAAATTCACTTATCATTTTTCTATATGTTATATCATACATTTGCGTTACCTTTTATGAGACGTCTCATATTTTGACTGTGACTGCATCTCTTCTGATTGTGTCTTAAACTGTCACAAGGAAATGGAAAAGCAAAGTCAGTTTTTAAAGTAAAGTAAAATAAAAACACCAACTCTTGGCTGCTGTGGAATTTTGTAACATACTTTTGCTGTACTAACAGAATTTGCACAAAGACTAAAAAACAAACTGATTTCTTTCACAACAAGAAAGAAATGGGTGAAAAATCAGATGTTTTTTCATCCAGATTAGAAGAAGTACATCCCCTTTGTATAGCAGCTAGAGCTTGATGTAATTGTTTCTCGGTGGGACTCGACCCTTCTCATATAGTTGTGGAGAGAAACCTGATATTGCTGTTTGCCTAAAGTTCATAGTTTTGCTTTGGATAGTTCCAAATGAAGTATATCACCTAGATGAGAAGTATATCCCCATTCCAGCAGCAAGGATTTGGTGTAATTGTATCTCAAGGATATATTGTGACCACTGTAATTCACAATGGTCACTCAGATTATTCTCAATGACAGAGGGAACAAAGGAATGGAAATAAACAGAAACAAAAGACCTGAAACTAAAGTAAGCAATAAACTGACAAAAACGCTGAAAGTCCAAAACATACAGTAAACAATACAAATAAATGGCCAAACACAAGGAAAAACTAAAATGACAAAATCTAAGCAAATAAAGAAATGATCAAAACAGAATCATAGATGACAAATAAAAATCTACCTCCTTACCAACCCAAAACTTTACAAACTCAAACCTAGATTTAAGGAATCCCAACATGGCTTACCTTCCTGTTCTCTAGTGGCAGCTCCTGACAAGAATAACATCTGAGTTTTGTTTCTCCCAGTTAACACCTCCAGTCAGAGTGAACAAGGCAGTGAGTCCTGAGCCGCTGACCGCACCCTTTTCAGGAAGTTGATGAACATTTAGTGAGGGCTGTTTTTAGTAGCAACAAAGCTACAGACAGGGTTGACAGAAATAGAGAACAACAACATTAAAGTATAAATAAAAAGTGTTGTATAATCTGCTGTATAGTCCTTGTGTGATCATGGTGTTTAAAGATAAAAAAAAAACAACTCTGTTTTTTCACTGAGCTGCACAGTGGCGCAGTTGGTAGAGCTGTTGCCTTGCAGCAAGAAGGTTCTGGGTTCGATTCCCGGCCCCGGCCTTTCTGCATGGAGTTTGCATGTTCTCCCTGTGCATGGTGGGTTTTCTCCGGGTACTCCGGTTTCCTCCCACAGTCCAAAAAAAAAAAACATGACTGTCAGGTTAATTGGTCTGTCTAAATTGCCCCTAGGTGTGAGTGTGTGTGTGCATGGTTGTTTGTCCTGTGTGTGTCTCTGTGTTGCCCTGCGACAGACTGGCGACCTGTCCAGGGCGTACCCCGCCTCTCGCCCGGAACGCCAGCTGGAGATAGGCACCAGCACCTCCCGACCCCATCAAGGGACAAGGGTGTAGGAAAATGGATGGATGGATGGATGTTTTTTCACTTAATGTACAGTATGTACAGTAAAAGATCATCAGCATACAGAGAGACTTTATGTTCTGTCTGTCCTTTTCCTACCTTGGTCTACTGCTTTGGGTCAAGAGCCTGCGACTCGATAGCCAATGGATACCTCTGTCTAACTGAGAGATCAAGAGAAAGTAAATTATTGGTTTGCACCGAAGCCTGAGGATGGGTACATAGTAGCTTTACCAGAGAAATAAATCCAAACTTTGACCAGGTTGAAAGTTGAAGAGATAACTCTTCAACTTTCCCATTCATCCTATTCAACCCTGTCAAAGACTATACCTTCATCAAAGTAATCTTCTGATTATTAAGAATATAAATAAACGGTTTGGTCTTATAAAACGATTGTTGTTAAGATTGTTTCAAGATGTGTGGCTAAGATTTTTGCTAATATTTTATCAAATACATTAAATAAGCTCACAGGTCCTTAAGGTGCAGGGGGGTTTTGTCTGTTTTGGGAATAAGAGAAATATTTGCCTTATAAAATGTTTCTGCTAAAGGATCCACACACCACCTCATTGGATACTTCTAACAGCAGAGGTTAAATTAGCTTTTAAAAAACTTTATTAAATTCTGAAGTAGCCATCTGGACAAGAATTGTAATAGTTTTGGATTTTTCCTATAGTTTAGTTTTGTTGTGACTTTTTGTTTGTCTAATTCAGTTAGTTTAACTAGTTTTTATGGTGTCAGTTTTTATTAGTTTAGTTTTTAATAGTAATTTTAGATTTTTTTTCATATTTTGGTTCATTTATAATAAGTATTGTATTATTACTATGTACTGTATATGTCGTTTGGGTAATGAATACTTAACAGAAGATACTATTTTCAAAAAAAGGTATTCAATTATAGTTGAACAACAACTGACTGGAGTTTTATTCCAACTTCTGCTGCCGCCATAGAAGCAGAAATGCCAGCAGGGGGAGCATGGAGCGCTGTAATTTGTTAACAACTGATGTAAACTGTTTGTGAGGAGTTGGAATTGTTAAATAATGTATCTAAGTACATGTTTTTGTGCATTTGTAAATAGGTTTATGTAACAGATTTTAAAGGTATTTTTTCAGTCCTTTGCATTTCTGGAATCTCTGGAATCATCCTTCATTTTGTTGTACTAAAATCTTACCCATTCTTTCTCTATGTTCATAAAATACCTGCTCTTCTTTGGTTATGTTTTTAATTGTTCTTGTAGTGTATATTAATTAAAGTTCTGTCTGCACAGCCAGCTTTTTCTTATGTAGAGCTACAGATGGAGCAAATGCATGTAGTTTTCCCTGTTAAACTGAGTTTCTTTTTCTTTGTTTGGTTTTCATTCTTGTCGTTCTGAGCTCACCTGTCCTCTTTCATTTGCCTTTAGTGCCTCCCAGAGGTTGGATCTTGTAATACACCGAGTGATTTTGATTGACCAATATACAGTATATTTTGTGTTTTTTAATCTATTCTGTCCACATCTTCACTTCCTTCACTGCAAAAACACAAAATTTACCAAATATTTTTATCTAGTTTCTAGTCCAAATATCTTAGTACACTTGAATAAGACAAAACTAACTTGAGCAAGATTTAGGAGTTTGTTTTAAGCCAATATGAAAAAGTGCCTTTTCCCATTGGCAGATTATTTAGCTTATAACAAGACATTTTTCCAGTGTTAAAAGAAAAATAATTTACCAATAGAACAAGAACGTTTTCATCAATAATGAGGAATTATTGACTTGAAACAAACTCCTACATCTTGCTGAAAAGTTACTTGTAAATTAGTTTTGTCTTATTTCAAGTGAACTGATATATTTGCACAAGAAACTAGACCAAAAATACTTTTAAATATTTGTACAGTGCATACTTTCATATTACATTGCTTTTTTCTAAAACACTGTCAGTTTTGTGAAATATCTAATTCAGTGAAAGAAGCTTTTTGTTGTATTTGAATGACATTTTGTGATGATGTGAAACAGATCAAATCTGTAAGGAGGAAAACTCTCCCCCAGTAATATATGTGCATTAACTCCAATTATAACAGATGTTACTATGGATATTTACTGTCAAAATAATACAACCAAATTATTGTAGGACCTAATACAAACCGGATTCCAAAAAAGTTGGGACACTAAACAAATTGTGAATAAAAACTGAATGCAATGATGTGGAGGTGCCAACATCTAATATTTTATTCACAATAGAACACAAATCACAGATCAAAAGTTTAAACTGAGAGAATGTATCATTTTAAGGGAAAAATATGTCGATTCAAATTTCATGATGTCAACAAATCCCAAAAATCTTGGGACAAGGCGATTTCTACCACTGTGTGGCATCTCCCCTTGTTCTTACAATGCTCAGACATCTGGGGACAGAGGAGACCAGTTTCTCAGGTTCAGAAATAGGAATGCTCTCCCATTCATGTCTAATACAGGCCTCTAACTGTTCAATCGTCTTATGCCTTCTTTGTGGCACCTTCCTCTTTATGATGCGCCAAATATTCTCTATAGGTGAAAGATCTGGACTACAGGCTGGTCATGTCAGGACCCGGATCCTTCTCCTACGTAGCCATTATGTTGTGATTGCTGCAGAATGTGGTCTAGCATCATCTTGTTGAAAAATGAAGGGTCTTCCCTGAAAAGACGATGTCTAGATGGGAGCATACATTGTTCTAGAACCTGACCATAGTTCTCTGCCTTAATGGAGCCTTTCCAGACATGCAAGCTGCCCAGGCCACCAGCATTCATTCAACCCCATCCCATCAGTGATGCAGCTTCTGAACGGAGCGTTGATAATAACTTGGGTTATCCTGGTCCTCTCTGGTCCGGATGACATGGCGTCCCAGTGTCCCATAAAGATCTTCAAATCGTGACTCATCTGACCACAGAACAGTCGTCCATTTTGCATCACTCCATTTTCAATGACTCCCGGCCCAGCGCAAACGGCTCAGCTTGTGGAGCTTGCTTAGACATGGCTTCCTCTTTGCACTGTAGAGTTTCAGCTGGCAGCGGCCGATGGCCCGGTGGATTGTGTTCACTGACGATGCTTTCTGGAAGTATTCCTGAGCTCATGCTGTTATTTCCTTGACAGTGACATTCCTGTTTGAGGTGCAGTGACGTTTAAGGGCCCAGAGATCACGAGCATCCAGTAGAGTTTTACGCCCTTGACCCTTACGCACAGCGATTGTTCCAGATTCTCTGAATCTTTTCATGATGTTATGCACAGTTGATGATGATGACTCTTAAAAGTCTTTGCTATTTTACACTGAGTAACACCATTCTGGTATTGCTACACTATCTTTCTGCGCAACAGTGGTGGAATTGGTAATCCTCTTACCATCTTGGCTTCAGAGACACTGACATGCTAAGAAGCACTTTTTGTACCCAATCATGTTGTCAATTGACCTAATTAGTCTTAATTGGTCTTCCAGCTGTTTATGTGCTCAATGTCCTTTTTTCCAGCCACGTATTGCTACTTGTCCCAACTTTTTGGGGATTTGTAGACACTGAAATTTTGAATCCACAAATTTTTCCTTTAAAATGTAACATTTACTCAGATTAAACTTTACATCTGCCATCTATAATCTATTACGAATAAAAAATTGACATTTGGCATCTCCACATTTTTGCATTCAGTTTTTATTCACAATTTGTTTAGTGTCCCAACTGTTTTGGGACACTAAACAAGAAATTGGAAGCAGAAAGAGGAAGCAGTGCAATTTTTTGGAATCCGGTTTGTAAATGATTTACCCTTTTATCATCTTTTATATTACTCTTACTTGCAGTAGAACTGCCAGGTGTTTAATTATATGTCCTCCCTTTGTCAATATTTAATCTTTTACAACCTGGTTCCTGAAAAATAGATCATGACCTGAGTTTATGTATTAAAACCATATTTATTACAAGCTGATCTATTTTTGACCTGAACTAACATTATAGAAAAGGAAAAAGCTCCAGTGTAGTATTCTGAAGGCTGTGCTGCTTTCGTTAGATGACAACACAAGGCAAAAAGCAACTGAGACTATAAAGAAGGTGTGGTTCAGAATAAACAAGTAGAAACTGAAACCAACTGCTTTGGTTTAAATATCGCTTAATCAGTAGCTCTGGAGAGCTGAAGACAGCAGATCGGCACGCTGAGAGAATCCAACAACATGCCTGGAGAAAGGTAAAGAAATAAATAACTAATGTACACTATTTATTTACATCTGTGATTAATTCATCAACAGCTTCACAGCACAACAAATAAAATGTACTTGGTTCTGTTCACTTGAAATTAACTCAAACTTTGTGAACACATATCCATCGTTCTTAAATCTTTTTAAATGAGAAGCAGAGACCAGATGCTTTCTGTACAAATATATTTAATGCATTTTTCTCAAGATAAAGGAAGAAATATAGCCTGTTAATAATGATTTGATTAAACATGACTTGAATGCCTCCGCTTTATTTACTCCATATGGGAAAATAATTTTTAATGTCTGAACTCAAGCTTTGTTTTAGCCAACAATCTGCTGTACAGCATATCTGCTGTGATATAACCGTCTATCTGACACAAAGATACTGAACTTGATGTAAGATGTACTGAATTTAAGATCATTCAAATGGTTAAAATTACATTTAAATAGGAAAATGTGCCATGCTTGAAAACATCTAAAATATTAAAAAGATATAAAGCCAGTGAGTGTGTTACATGTCAAGACAAAATTAAAATTATACAAATAATAAAATAGTTTTGCACTTGACTGTAGCATATAAGGTCCAACAGAAGCCAGCAGTAAAATAAATAGCTTAACTATACATTAACTCAGGGATGTCTAAAGTGAGGAACGCGGGCCATTTATGGTCCTGTGGAGGATTTTATGTGGTCGTCCCTGACCTCATTTTAAGAATGGAATAAATCTGATACACGAGTATGTATGGATGCTGCTGATGAAGTATTTTTTATCTTGTGGGGGAAGATTTTTATTTGTTTATTACAGATAAATGACATGAAGTACAGAAATCAAATCCCAATAATTAACGATGTCTCTGCTTTCATCAGCAAACATCGACTCACTTTTACTCAAACGCAAATCATCTACAACACTAAGAAAACAATCGATCCCAAAAGGTTTGAAACTATCTGAAAATATCAGTTGTACAAAACAATTTTTCAACAAAAATCTGACTAGTGAGAGGCTGTTGACTGTTTTGTTTTTTTACATTTTTAGCTTATTACTGTGCAAAAAAAAGTACAATACGTTTGTTTTAAAGGCGCAGTATTTAGGCTGTGATGACTTCCTGACGGCAGAGTGTCAGAAGAGCAGGAGTTTCTTAAAGAGACAGAGGCCCAATTTCAAGGGACTTTTAAATCATGTATGATATAAGTAGTATTTTTATAACAACTGAAGATAATATAACTACTGGATTTTGCTATAAAATAACACAATGTGGCTGGAAAACACATAAAAATGTCCCTTTAAAATAATTTGTGACCTTAAAGTGCCTTCAACTTTCATGTCCAAATGTTTTTACACCAGACTCAACCGTTCCTAACAGCAAACAATCTATTAGTTTATGTTTCCTGTCCTGCAGGTGGAGGCTACAGTTCACCTTGTGTCAGTACGTCACTGATACTCTGACTTACATGGCAACGGTGAAAGATTTTTATGAGATATTCTCAGAATGGAAGGACTGCAGGGAAATGGAGTATGTGAAAATGATGAGTATCAAAGAAATGGCTGATAAAATTGACCCCACTTTTGACAAGTCAGAGGGAAAATGGGCATCTTTTTGTAAATACGTCAAGAGCAGCTTCCAGCTCAAGGCGGAGAGTAAACTTTTAAATCTGGAAAAGACGCTGGCTGAAGTGCTGAAAAACACGCTGGGAGGTCTGAAGGAACTCGACACTTTCTTGGATGCAGTGGAGAAGCTGGCGGTCACTTCGCTCCATGTTTTCACTGAGAACCAGATCATCCACCTTCCTGAGAAGATCAGCTTTGATGATGTTCAAGCTGTGATCAGCTCTGCACAACAAGTCTGTCCTCTTCTCCTGGAGTTCAAAAGAGATGCAAAGACCTTCTTCCTCCCAAACCTTCACAATGTGGAGGTTCTGGCATTGCAGCTGAAGAACTACATAGACAACGCCAGCAGGATATGTGTAATTCACAGCCAGAGGTAATTTATATTATTAACATAAAGAATGAACTCTGATGCTGTTTTGAATAAAATAACATTTTATGCTTTTATCTTCCACAGCTTTAACATTGACATTTGCATGGAAATGGCTGAAGAAATTGCAGTGAATTCTGACAACCTGTCTGAAAACAACATGCAAAAGATGACAGATCAGATCAAGCTACTTGACAAAATCAGGTAATTTTTCACTATTTTTTTTTGTTTTATTTTCTACATCAAAGCTGGGACCTTTAGATTCTTTTAAAATGAAAAATACAAGTAGAAAACCTGATGATGTTACTTTACAGCCGGTGTGGCCGACAGTGGCGCAACTAGCATACATTGTCAGATAGGCTTAGCTCAGACACTGTCATTACCATATGATTTTATTTAATCGGCAACATAGAATCATGACATAGATCATCATACACTTTGTTATTAACAGTTATATGACATCCTGACTTAGCGGTTAAGTATGTTAATGAGTTTTACACGGCTTGTGTTGTGATTGACTGCAGCTCCAGCCAGATCCCGCTTTAAATACACTTTGAAACCACGACAACACGTGTATATCTATCTAGTTATCATATTATAAACAATTTAATGACTTATTTTTGTCATAACTTGTTGCGTATGCTGAAATGACAACTCTTCAACGGTCGGACTTCTTAATGCGCATGCGCCGGCATGCGTACTCACTGCATGTATGTTATCCTGACAGCGTCTGGCGATCTGACAGAACACCTGTCAGATTTATGTTTTCACAGCGTACCTGAGGTATCAGCCGGTACGCTGTTGTAGCGGTTGATCAAATGACGACGACGGGATCAGGAATCAGGATAATTTTATTCCTGCTTAAAACAAGAAAATGTTACTGCAGCAGCTCCTGGGCTTCAGCTTCCACACACACACCTTAACCAACCAAAAAACACAAAATAATCACCTTGGAGAGGAAAACTTAATAAATGTTACAAACGTGGGAATTAAATGCCCAGTAAGGTGCTGCTCTAAACATAAGACAATTAAACAATAATATATATACGAAAACTTATGCGCTTAAAACATACTTTAGAACATTTTCAATATTTTAATACACAAACAGAAAAACGCTCACCTCTCCTCAGCGCAGCTAGGCGCCAACTGAGGAGGGCAGCCGGAACACACAGGATAAAACGCAAAAACAGGAAGTAAGAAAAAGAAGCTTCCCCACCAAAATAAAATACAATTAAAAAACGAAGAAAAATAAATATTCATAGATGAGGATGGATTTCTACACACTAGTGACCAAAAATAAAAGCAATATAAAACAAATAATACATAACAGACATATCAATTCCAAGAAAATGAGTTTTGAGAAGGTTCATAAAGGAAGTTAAATAAATAAATAAATAAAATTGACTCTGCTACACTGTGTTAGATTAGCTAATGACGGCTGAAGCTAATCTACCACAGTGATCACTTATCGCAAAATAAACATCAAACCTAAAAACATAACATCGAACAATGAACAGAACACTTGATGCTCTGTTTGTGCGGGAAATGTTTGGTGCTAAATCCTGAAACGTAGGATTTCGCACCAGTTGGTATGGCAACGAGTCTGCGTGTAGCGTCGCCACACAAAGAGAGAGAAAAAAGTCGTTTTGAGTTGTTCTGTAACAGTTTTTCTGCGTTATTTTTCCATTTGCTGTGGCGCACTGCATTAATTGATAACACCAACATCTCGAGGTTTCATTTAGTTAACGTTTATTATTCAACCGCGGCAGGTAAGAATCGTCTTTCTGCTGTGTGGCACTGCGCATGCGCAACGTTTCCGGACATAAACATTAGCATGAAATGTGTTTATAAGTAGGTAACTTGAGCATGCTGTGAATTAGATTTATGTTTTTACGTGCGTTAAAAGTTTTATTTAGTCTTTGTACAATACATTTTTTTATTGAATTTCTATACTGATTTAAAATATCTTCCCCAGGATGGACGAGGACTTTCGGATGGAGTTCCTGTTCCAGGATGTCTCTTCAGCTGGTTTCATCAGCATCATCAATGAGCAACAGCCCAAACTGCTAAAGTTCCTGGATGAGGTGGAGAAATGTGCCGTTCAGCTGGACAAGATGAACAAAGGAGCAAAGATCTCCAGTATCACAGGCAGCTCATTGGGAGCCACTGGAGGAATCCTCTCCATCGCTGGTTTGGCCTTAATGCCAGTCACAGCCGGAGTGTCTGTAGGACTGTTCATTGCCGGTGTGTCGATGGGGGTAACAAGTGGAGCCAACAGCTTGGTAACCACCTTAACAGAGGTTGGAGTTAATTCTACTCAACAGAAAAAAGCAAATGAAGTATTTGGACAGTTCTATGAAGATTTCCAAAAGGTCCAGGATTCTCTTGATGAGGTGATGAAACAAGCAATTAATCAGGAGCCAAGTGACGTAGGCGTGTTGATGGGAGTCGTCAGGAGTGCTCATAAACTATATACCATAGGAAAGGGTATTGAATCCATTGTTGATAGTGCTGATGTTGGTCAGGCAGCAGTTAAAGGGCCTCTCGCTCTCACCAAGGGAGCCAGAGCTGGATCCATTGCCCTTAATTTCCTCTTCCTTGGCATGGATATATTCTTTATCGCCAAAGAAAGCCTGAGTCTGGCTAAAGGCACCAAGACTACAGTCTCAAAGTTCCTCAGAGCCAGAGCTGCATTGTTCCGGTCGCAGATAAAGTCATGGGAGAAGATCTGCAACTCCTTGTGTCAAAGCAAACTGACCAAGGAAGAAAACAAAAATATCCTACAGATGGCATTTTTTCAAGAGGACATTTAAGAAACTAGATCTGAAGGGATAAAGAGAATAAAAGGATGAAGGACATTGAAAAATGGAGGAGCACTGCTGTGATTCCAATTCTGAAGGTGGACTGTCAGAAGAAGCAGGAGCTTCTTAGAGAGACAGAAACCTAATTTCAAGGCCTTGAATTGTGACGTTAAATTCTTTTTCATATTTGATATAAACCTCATTTTTATAACAACTGGAGGTAATTGATTGTATCTTGTTTGTGCTATAAAATGGCAACTTGTGCCTGGAAAATACAAAATTCTGCCTTTGTTAGAATTTAGTTTATTCATTTGCAAATGAAACTATTTAAAATAATCTAATCAGACATTTCCAGATGTGCTTCCAGAAGAATTTGATTAGTTTTCATTTAATGTTTTATGTTGTTTCTTCCTTATTTCCATTTTGCTGTTCACAGTAAATAAAAACGTCTCTAATTTACAGTAAAATATACCATAAAATTCTTCCAACCACAGCTGCCGACATTTTACCGTAAATTAGACATTTTTGGGGTTTTATTACAGCTTATGCCTTGATTTACAGTTTTTGCTGGTATTTCATTCATTTCTGTGGATGATTCTATACAAAGGATAAAAAAATGTTTGCAATGTTACGTATTTTAGGTTAAACTTTGTTTTCTCACTATATATTCCATAATACTTCATATAAATTTTAAACTAAATAGACAAACATGTTTCACTTCTGTCATTAAAAAGACTGAATTCAGAACAATAATGAGTCCAATTTGATTTATGCTTGTGTATTTATTGCTGTTAAAACTTCATTATCATATTTTGCTGTTTCCAGTTGAAAACTTTTTCATGTCATGTATCAGATGGAAAATTAAACCATTCTGGTGGTTATTTGACAGATGCTGTAAAACTGCAGTATTTATTTAATGAACACATTAATTAAAACTAGTCAAACTTTCTAAATGAGGTCAGATAAAAAGCAAAGAGCTACAAACCCAAAGTTGTTCATCTGGAATCTGTTATAACTTTTTTTTTTTTTAAACTGTCTAGCTGCCAAAATAAGAAATAATTTGAAATGGTTGGTGTTTGTCTTCAGGTAATATGCATGACTTGTTTTAAAATTATGAATCAGATTCTGGTTCTGTTAGTTGGGAAAGTTGTTAGTAAATTGGGAAAATATTCTTTGTCTTCTTTTGTTTCTGTTTATATTTGACTGTCTGGAGTTTCTCCATCAGGTATTAAGAATAATTTAGAGATTGACGATCAGAAGCCTGATTATTGTAAATGTCTCAGAAGGTTTAATCTCAGCTCCAAATCCTGTGATCCTGTTCAGATCCTGGTTTTATCCTCTATAATGAGACGAGACGGATCATTTCCTCATTTTGCCCACAAACAGAAAAAGATGTGATTAAATTCACAGAACATGCAGCGACTCGCTGGTCGGATGATCTGATGGTTTTAATAAACCTGCCTGATGTTTCCTGTCTCACCTGCAGCGTAAAGTCAGATAACGAGGCTCAGGCAGGCAGAGCTGGAGCTGTGAAGCTTGTAAAAATTAATGTTCACATATTTTCTATTAAAACTGTAAAACATTTTCAGGTGGTTTAACTTGAAGATAAAAATTAACCTGTGCCTTAGAAAATGCAATTAAAGTCAACAAGAAAATAGTTTTGGTTTTAACTCATAACTTAATGAAGTTGATTTAAAAACAGGAGACACGTTTTTCTAAACCAATTAAGTTAACTGGCCTCACCTCGTTAGAGAGCCACATTTCTCTGCTGTTTGGACTGAGCCTTTCACCAAACACGACAAACAAACTCTTACACTTCATGTTTAGTGTGAGTTAACATCATCAAGTCAAATAAGGTCATTTGAGTTAAAATCCAATTTTAATACCAAGTCTTTTGTAATTTTATTTGTGACTCAAATCCACCTGGAGTTCAGGTAATATAACTCAGAAATCTTTTAATAAGCTACAAAATCTATTTCAATTAAATAAAAATCCATGTTTTTAGTAAATAAAATATCTCATTTAATTTGGGGAAATCTTAATATTTATTGAGTATTATGCAGTTAGAATAGTGTAATCTGACTGCTGAGCGTCATTTTATTCAGACCAAACAGTAATTTGCGTTTACCTTTAACTTTTTCACACTCATGATAAACAACAGCTGCAAACTGATTAAGTTCAAGATCAAATATTTCCCACAGCCTGCAGCAGATGTCTGACTTCTTCTCAGACAGGAAGTCTGATGTGTTCACTTCCTGTGGTCAGATCATTATCTACAGCGCTAAGACAGTTCAACAGTTTATCTTTTACTTTAAACTCAAATTCAACAATATAAACTCAATAAAATAACCATCCAAACTCAAAGTTTAAGCCGTTTGAATGTAACCAGGGGAGCATGATGTGGGAAGCATCTGAGAAAAATCATGAGACAGTTGCTGCTGATATTTATTTAACCATTATTAACCAGGATTAGAAATAAGTATTTTATATATTTTCCACTGAATGATTTCCATATTTATATTTTCTAGATGTCTGCATCGGGTCTGTTCATATGGAGAAACATCACGTATTTTTCTCTCTTTCTGCAGGTGTCGAAGCAGACTTGTTCATCAACTCTTTTCCTTTAATTAGTTTCCCTTTATTTTCCGTCTCTGTTGCATTTGAAATAAACCCAAGAAAATGTCTAATCATTTTTATACACAGCTCTGCAGTGAGGCGATTTCACTGAACCCCATTGAAAACCTGCTGGTTATTCATCAGATGTTGATTTCTGAACTATTCCCAAGTTAAAACATTAATGTTGTTTTTTCTAAATTAATAGAAACTTGTTTTCTTTGCAGTACTTGAGGTCTGAAAGCTCTGCATCTTTATTATTTTGAATTTCTCATTTTCTGCAAATAAATACAACTTACATGGAATTTCAGAGACATGCTGTGAGTAGAATAAAACAACAACATTCATTTTACTCAAACATAAACCTATAAAGAGTAAAATCACAAAAACTGATCACTGTAAGATCAGTTTTTGTAATATTTTTTTTATAATCTGTGAAGGTGAATCTGTTAGTTTTCTCCTCAGCCTTTAATGAATTTCAAACTGCTGGGCAGAAAATATTACGTTAAAATAAAAAAAGATGTCCTGAATTAAAAAAAAAAATTTAATATAGAATTAAATTTCATCATAAATCACAGGATTAGCAGCACATTTAACATTAAACATGTCAGTGATGATGACCAGCAACAATAAGATGCAATCATATAGAATAAAGTTTTTTTATTATTAGTGTTATTTTGTAAATAATTAAACTTTTAAGTCAAAGTCGCATTAAAACCGTGCCTTAAAAGTGTCTTTATTTACTGAATGATTCTTCACACCAAAAGTTCGACTCCTTCATGTTCTGTCAGTTTTATGGCTCTTCACATAAACCGTTGGCGGTTTATTCCTCGTTCCCACCATCGGGGTAAAACGGCGTTTCCAGCACGGCTTCCTTCTTCCTGGACGTCGGCAGGCCGGCGCTCAGCGACTCGTGGATCTTCCTCCATGACTCCATCTCCGAGCTCCACAGGGCGGACCGGGCCCGGATGAACTGCGACACCTCGGACTCGCTGCCTCTGGCCAGGCCGATGCTGTCCTTGCAGATGAAGAAGATGTCCATGCCGAGGAAGAGCGCGTTGACGGCGATCAGGCCGGCTCGGGCCGACTTGGAGGCGGCCAGCGATCCTTTAACGGCCGCCTGGCCCACATCTGGGATGTCGGACGCCAAGCGGGGGAGACTCCGCAGAGCTTGTCCCTCCTGAGCCGCCACCTTCCCGGCGCTGGACACAACCTCCTCGGTTTTCAACAGTTTGGCAGCAGAAGCCAAATCAACGATTGAATCGATGCTTTTCCCGACTGTCCCCAATTTACACACAACTTTCCCGGCTCCCAGAACCACGTCGATGTCGCTGGTTTCCATTCTGGTGATGGTTTGCTGCATCACCTCCTCCAGACATTCCTGCAGCCTCGTCACGTCGTCCATGAAGCTCTGGAAAACCTCGCTGGCTTTCTTCTGGTACGTGTGGTTGACGCCCACCTCGGTGGCCGTGGTGACGATGCTGTTGACCCCGCTGGTGACCCCCATCCCGATGCCGGTCATGGTCAGGGCGAGAGACACTCCGGCCGTGAACGGGATCAACGCCAAGCCGACGATTGACAGGACGCCGCCGACGGCGCCCACCGAGCTGCCCACCACGCTGGAGATCTTGGCTCCTTTGTTCATGCTGTCCAGCTGGACGGCGTTGGCCTCCAACTCGCTCAGGAACGTCGACATCCGCGCCTCGCGCTTGGTGAACTGCTCTGTGAAGTCCTGATGCGAATCGTCCTGGAACAGGAACACGGTTCGGAAGTCTGGATCCGTCCTGAGACCCGAAGAGACAACGGACCATTTAGACGTTTCACTTAAAATGTTCATTATTTAGAACAGGAAGTGGAAAATCCTCCACCGTCCTTCAGGACTCGGACGCTTCTCCCACAAATTCAAGCACTTTAAGAATTTTATGGAAATTCAGGAAATCAAGTACAATAAGAAAAGGGACTTCATGATAAATCTCCTTTAAAACATTTAAAAATAAAATAATGCATCATAAGTGATGCTCTGCTTTATGTCACTTTGTGTTGAAATCAGGTAAGTTTACACATTTTTCAGTCCCACACTTTGGAGATAAAAATCATAAAAATGAACTAAAGAAAACAGTTTTAAGACAAATTATTAGGTTAGTAGTAAAAATGTAAAATACAATTACAGAATAATGTCATACAAGTTCTAATTATGAGAGTAAAATCAATATAATACAAGATTATTCAAAATAGTTTAAGAAGAAAGTCATATTACTTTACTTTTGTAATAAAATTATATTATGACTTTATTGATATTTGACTTTATTTGTTATTATTTTGACTTTAATTTCATAATATTAATTCTTTATTCTTGTACAATGTTATTCTGCAATTTTGTGGGTTTTATAATAACATAAATATGTAAAAAGCAAACACAGTTTATAATAAATACCACTAATTACCACAATACAAAAATATAAAACAATCAGTTGAAATATTTCTAGTTTTTCCTCCAGAAGTTGCTTCAGGCTGATCTTTTGTTTCCGCTCATGGATGAAATCACAAACCTGATTTGATGAAGCTGGTTGATGTGATCCAACATCCTCTGAACATCATTTTCAGGTAAATCCACGCCGAGGTTCACCTGAGCTTCTTCACCCATCAGCTGTAAGGAAACGCCACTGAAGCAGCTGTTAAAGACACAGAGACATGTTTCTACAGGAAGTCGTAGTTCAGGACATCAACTACCAAAACCCCATATATAATACCTCAAAGAAAAAGATACAGTATTATTGGGGCTGAATCCAAATGCACACAGAAGACCTTTCATTTACTAAAGGTGACCTATTAGACTTCCTTGAACCAGTTAGGATCGATCTATGGCCTAAACAAAACCTGTTCACTACAGTTTTTGCACAAACTCATCCTTAAATAGTGAGAATTTATTCTGCTCAGGTTAGAATGAGCAGTTTCAGGGCCTCCAAGTCAACAGACGCACAATTACACAACTGTGCATCTTTGAAAAGCAGTAGTGGAGCTTCCTGCACAACCAACAGGAACACAGCAAGTGGTTTCTTGATGGTAAAAAACAACAAAACACTTGTCTTTGTGCATGAAAGAAAGCACAACAAAATAAAAAATAGCAACTCTCAAATGCAGGTCAAATTATTGAATAAAATACTAATTAATAAGTATATTTATTATTATACTTATGAGTACATCTCAACGGATATAAAAATATGGATGTTGCATATGGATGTAAAGGATAAATAAGTAAATAAATAAATAAATTTGTGCAAAATGTGAAGTTTTCATAATAGTTTTCATAAGGTTTCAAAATAAAATACTGTTTCATAAGTGATGCTACTTTGTGTTGACTTAAACGCGTGGAGGATTCTGGTTGAGTTGCATAAACACGCTGCATCACCTTAACTAGTGACCTCACCTTTTCTCCATCTTGTCACAGATGTTCTTGGCCGTCTGGATGTACCGGTCCAGCTGGTGAGCCATCACATCCACGTTCTGCAGTTTAGGCAGGAAGAAGACGCTGGCGTCTCTCTTAAACACCAGGAGCAGCGGGCAGATGAGACGCGCGGCCGTGACGACAGCCTGGACGAGGTCGGCGCCGACGTCTCCGGGCAGGTGAAGCGTCTGGTTCTCAGCGAAGACGTGCAGCGAAGTGACCGCCAGCTTCTCCACGGCGTCCAGGAAGCAGCCGAGCTTCTGCAGCCCGTCCAGCGTGTCGCTCAGCACCGCCGCCAGTTCGCCCTGCAGCTCCGCCAGCCGGCCGTCCGCCGTCAGGCCGCTCGCCTTGTTCTTCACGTACTCCACAAACGCCTTCCCTTTCTGCTCCGACTGAGTGACGTGGCTGATGTTCAGGTTCACCTTGTCCGCTCTGTCTTTGATGTCCAGCATCATGTCCAACTCTGTTTCCCTCCACAGCATCCATTTGGAGAACATGGCACAGAATCCGCCGGTCAGCTGCATGCAGGCCAGCGTTTCTGAGACGTAGCGGCTCAGAGCCTCTGCCAGCTCCTTCCTGTGGAGCGAAACGGAAGTTATACGTCAAAGTTAAGAGATTAGTAACAGGTTCAAACAACAAATATGACCGTTTTACAACGGGATGTAAAGGGCAATGGAGATAGAAAAGAAGCTATGCAAAAACATTTTGAGTTCTCAGAAATTTACCAGTAATAAAAAAGGAAATTTCTGCATTTTATAAAGTAAAAAATATGATTTAAAAACCCTTGGAAGGTTCTGAGATTACAGAGTCAAACATTTTTTACTTTTGAAATTCAGAAATGTTTTGCTATTAAGTTTTTTCTAGAAAATTCTTAATGTTTCTAGCTCAAATTTCCAGATTTATTTATTTTTTATAATTGTTTTAAAATTAATTATAAAATTTCAAGTTTTTGGGCAGAAATTTTGAACTTTTTTTCCATCTATGACGGCGTTTTCACATGGGTGCAAATACGTGATAATATTGCAAAATTCCTAGCAAATATTTCTAAATTAGAACCAGTGGGGGGGAAAATCTCTAAAAATAATTCTATAACCACTGTTAATGTGAAAAGATGTTGAATATCATTTAATTTTATTAGATGAGTCTGTGGTTTTCATTTTTTACAGTTTATTGTGGGTTTTATCATTACATTCTGGCTTGAACGGCTAGAAACCATTAATCAGAATTAAAATGAGTTTGACAACCTGACATAAAATATTTAGTTATTTTTCATTCTAAACATAAATTTGCAATAAAAGGTGTTAAGCACAACATTCATTATTTTAGTATTTTTAGTAATTTCTCTCTTTACAAAGCTGAAAGAACAGAGGCTCCTAAAGCTTCAAACATCCAAAACTGAAGACGGTTCTGTTCAAGTGACATTTTTTGAATGTCTAAAGATTTTCAAATCGCTCCAGTGACTTTGGCTGTGATTGAATCTCCACCGTCTGCAGCGTTTACCAAATCAAAACATCCTCAGACGAAGCAGCTTCAACATTATTCTGGTCAAGATTATCTGGATAAGTTTAACTCTTCATCACTGCTGACGTAGTGAAGAGAATAAAGTCAAAGTAAACGATGTTACATGTAAATGACATCAATAACCCACCAAACTGCAGTAATTACAGTTTAGCTGAACTAAATAACCTGGAATTGGTTGCAGATTAAATTCTCACCACCATCTTTTTACTTCCTCGTCTTATAAAAGCCTTTTTTCTACTGACACCGTCTGAAAACTGGTTATGTTCAAAACATGAGTGGCACTTTAAACATGCAAAGCTTAGAGTTTCAACAATATGGCTGCCTTTACTCTTTTACTACAACTTTTCATTACATTCTTTTATTACACGGCTGTCACTTTTTATATTTTCACCATTTAAAGCTTTTTGAATGTCGTTTCTTGCCTTTATTTGCATTAGTCGCACTCAGTTCCAGGAACTGACCACTAGAGGTCCCCAAATCTCACTGAACTGAGCTCAGGTCGAAGTTTGTCTCAAATTAATAAAAAAATTAAATTTCAGCATTCATACTTTTGATTACACTGTAAATACGGACATGTGGCGATTCTTTTTCTCTAAATGAAGAGTTTAAAATGTATTTAAACCCTTTAAATACGCGATAGGAGCAGCGTACAGGACGAGTTGTGTAAAAGTGAAAAAGTTATTGTTTGTGAAGATACATTTTAGTCGGTGTCGCTCTCAGTTCAGTTTGTCTTACCTTACTGCAGACATCGCTTCTCCTCTCTCTCCACTTCCTGTAGGTTTTATTTTATTCCTGTAGAAACACAACTAAACTCTCCGAGCGGACACGAGATTTCATGCGGAGTTTTGGCCTGAAACTGGTCAACTGAGCCTCGGTGGGAAGGTTTCTGGTCTAACCTGCATATCTGAGCTCGGTTTCGTTTTTCGTTCCTCCACATCAGCAGGTTGAGCCAGAACCAGAACCAGAGCCACACCCTCCCGCGTTAACCCCTTCAGCCCCGCAGTCAGCTGATCCGAGGCTGTTTTGCTGCTGAAGATGAAAACAAAGCAACTTTTCAGTCCCGTACAAACCAGCGAAACTCCAACAGCCAATCAGAGAGAACCAGCTAACTGCAACAACCAATCACAGAAAAGGGTTCCCCCTTCAGATATTTCAATAGATTCTTTATTCCGTTCAAACAAACCGGTTTATTATTATTATTATTATTATTATTATTATTATTATTATTATTATTATTATATTATTATTATTATTATTATTATTAATAAACCTTTCTAGCGTTTATAGCTTTGTGGGTGCGCCCCATTTGTCAGCCGGCGCGGAGCGGCGCTGAGCGGAGTCTACAGGAGATTTTATTCAATGTTCTGATGTTTTCTTGAATTACCGTCACGCTATCATGAAATTTAAACGTCGAGTTGCTCTGACAGTTCAATGTTTGACATAATCAGTCAAACTCCGTCCACATTTTCAGCGTCATTTCTTTGCCAGGTCATCCGCCGGTTCACAGTTAACGGGCATATATAATCATTTTTCTCATCTTTTTAGCTCTGGATGCCACAAGATCCGTTTTTAAATAAACGGGAGCCGTTTGTTAAGTTACACAGTAAAAAAACATAACAGCAATATTGGAAAATATATTTAATCTGAAAACAGTCTCCATATGTTTGCTTCAAACTTTTGAAATTATTCAGAAAATAGTTGTACAAACTGCCAACGCTAGAGGGCGCCGCAGATTCTGCCAAAGTGTTTCTCTGCGCATGAACTATGACAGAAGAAAGAGAAGACAATGCGGGGAACAGAGGAAGAAGTGAAGGCTGGAGATTCAAGGAGGAAGTAATCATCCAAGAAATTACTCAAGAGTTAAAAAGTAACTGAAGTACTGAGTAACTGATCAAATTATCAATCATTTAATAATTTAAAATAAAATAATAATAATTTAAAAATTACATAATCAGACCAAAGTAAAAAATTAAGTGGAAATTTCGGTGTTTTAAGGACCAAAAATGACAATAAAATAAAATAAAATCAGGCAAAACTATTTTTTCCAAATCAGCTCCTCTCATTTAACAAAAACTGGAGGTGTGTGTCTGGATAACACGTTTGTTTTTTATTCAATGGGTGGAAAATCCAGAAATTTTACTCAAGTAAGAGAAGAAATACTTAAAAATACTCAGGTAAAGTAAAAAGTACATAGTAAAAATACTACTAAAAGTCCATCAATCCATTTTCTTTACACCTTTGTCCCTTAGTGGGATCTGGAGGTGCTGTTGCCTCTCCAGCTAATGTTCCGGGCAAGAGGCGGGGTCACCTGGAGGTCACCTGGAGGTCACCTGTACAGGTCATCAGTCTGTCACAGGGCAACTACTAAAAGTTACTCAGGGAAATGTAACTAGTTACTCTGCACTGCGTCTGACCCCAAAGGCTGTGTGTGTGTGTGTGTGTGTGTGTGTGTGTGTGTGTGTGTGTGTGTGTGTGTGTGTGTGTGTGTGTGTGTGTGTGTGTGTGTGTGTGTGTGTGTGTGATGCTCAATCAGCTGCCCTCCGTAAACGCAGACACTCTGGGTGGAAACGTTGCTGACTTGGCAAAGTTTCCACAAACCAAATGGCTCTGAGGAAATAATAACTTCATACCGCAAGTAAATCTGATTTTGTGGAGTAAATAACAAAATCCGTCATAATTAAAGTTTTTTTATATCTCATTGGGAGACATATCCTAGTAAAATGCACTTGAAAACAGATGAAAGAAAATAATTCAATCATGGTGACAAAAAATGAAAATAAAAAAGTTACGCTTAAAATTAAAACAGTAGAAAAAATTTCATCAAAAAGATTTTATTTCTGTATCTTTGTTGGAAGGAAGGAAAGAAGGAAGAAAGGAATAAATCAGTTGTTCAAACAGAATCTATATTAGAAAACTGTTTCAAATATAGATTCTTTTCTGTTTTATGTGAATTTATATAAAAAAAGTGTCTCCGATTTATTTATACAAATATAAATTTTATTACAACCAATAAAAGAAGTCACTAAGCGTAGTTAAGATGAGTTTTTCCTTACAGATTATTGTTGGCTGCAGTTGTGAAACAGTTTGTTCTAAATGAGACAGAACATTCTGTTCCAGCAGCAGGAGGCCGATTTACTGTTTTCACTGAAATGTTTTAGTTAAAATATCAGTTATGTAAAGTATTTTAGCATTAGTAGGACTACTTTTATATTTTTCTGTTGATATATTTTGTGTAACATTAGAATAAAATATGATTTTTAAGGACAAGAGGACATTCGTTGTTTTTAATTTGTTGGAGTTACAATGTTCGGCCAGCAGAGGGAGACAGAGTCCACAGAGGGGGCGCTGCGGGGAGCTGTCCTTTCAGCACCACTCCGCTTAAAACAGCCACTTAACTGCTGAAACATCCGCCATTCAAAGGTACAAATGTACATTTTATCATAAAATAAAACATTTAATGCATGAATAAAATTATAATCTTTACATTTTTGTTCATATTTGTAGTTTTATCGGTTATTTGGCAGGAAATAAGTGAAGTTGGATGTGCTTCAGAGAGCACGCTGCAACAATTGGATCCAGAAATGCGTAAATCTCATTACACGAATTCACTATTTACCAAAAAGTGAAACGGAAGAAAAGGAGAAAATCCCCCCAGCAGATGTTTTCATTATTATTTTTATTTCTTATGCGTTTCCGGACGAGCTGCAGAGCGGCTTCCGCAAACTGCTCTCACTGAGCGCAGAGCCGAAGTGAGCGTGTGAACGCTCACATCGTGACAACACTAGCACCGTCTCCCTCTCCTGATTGTGTAATATAGATTTTTTTTCTCTCTTCCTTCCTCCTCTCTTCCTGCAAAAGCGACCAAACCCGCATCCGTCCGTGAGCGCAAAGGAAGAGGAGAGGAAGAAGAGGAGGAGGAACCAGAGGAAGAGGAGGGGGAGCATTGCAACGTTCATCCAAGCTCCTTTTTCTTTTTTCTTCTTCTTCTTCCCAATACATGGCGCAAGGGCTACTACACAAGCGGGACTGTCCTGGGTGTGATCCCGCCGCGGTGAATTTGGATACCGGAGCAGCGGCGGCTTCATCAGCATCAGCAGCAGCAGCAGCAGCAGCAGCAGCATCTTCCTCCTCCTCCTCCTCCATCGGCGCCCACTCTGACTCCCCGTCCTCCTGGCTCTTCTGTCGGCTCTATGTCGAGTGATGGTCGGCTTGCCTTGCCTGATGCGCCCCGCTCTCTCCGGATCGTCGACGGCCGAGCCTCCTCTGACCGCAGACCCCCATTTTCGGCGGAAACCTGCCCAGAGCTCTAAGGCTCCATATGGAAACTGGAGACCAAAATTTTAGAAAAAAGGAAAATCTGAGCGGTTAATTATTATTTATTTATTTCTATTTTTTTATTATTCCCCCCCCCTCCCTCTCTCCATTCTTATTATTTCTGGTATTTTCTGTTCTCCCGGCCTGCCGATGAATTAATTCATCATTGATTTCCTCATTTCCACCGTGTTGATTTTAGAGGTTTTTCCTGGGAAGAAGACTTGAATTGTTTACTCTCTTCTGTTAAAACGAGAGAAATGCCTTCCGTCATTCATTTATGACCCTTAACCGACTAACAAACCCTCTAGAATAAAATAATTATTAGTAATATTAGCCAACAGTGAAGCGGTATTGAACTGTAAGCTGATCTCATGCAGATCCAGCTCCAGCCTTTGGGTTTGTTCTGAGCCTCCTCAGGCTTTAACTCATCTCTGAAACTCCGTGTTTTTATCCACATTTGCAGCTTTTCTCGCTGTAAGTGGGGGGGCTACCTCTGCAGCTACAGGCCGAGTCCTTTTCCGCTTCCTGTTAGAGGAAAAAGTGAAACCCACCGCAGAGGAAGAGACGCTCCTGCCTCTTCCTCTCCATAAACTCTACATTTAGCGGTTTATTTTTTCTCTTTTGGAGGTCCTCACCCAACGCAACCATAAGGTTCCTACCGCATCCTCCTCCTCCTTCCTCCCTCTCCTTCCGCTCGAGTCTAGCCCGGTTTTTCGGCTTGGTTTGGTCCCGCAAATTTTCAAATATTTACTTCCTGTACATCAAGAGGAAAGGGGGTCCCCCTTTCATGGAATGCGGAAACATGGGTCTGTTCGACCGCGGAGTCCAGATGCTGCTGACCACCGTGGGCGCCTTCGCGGCCTTCAGCCTCATGACCATCGCGGTCGGTACGGACTACTGGCTGTACTCCCGCGGCGTCTGCAGGACCAAGTCGATGAGCGAGAACGAGACGAGCAAGAAGAACGAGGAGGTGATGACCCACTCGGGCCTGTGGAGGACCTGCTGCCTGGAAGGTAGGAAACGGTTCCGCTTCTGGAGCTTCCGGGATGTTCGCGCAACTGGTAGTTTAACTCCTGCAACGCCTCAGTCGATGCAGAAACCAGAAACACCGGGAAACGCAAAGTCCGAGCAAATATCGGCTGATTCGGGTTTCTGTTTTAGTTGATGCGTTGATTTGGGGGATTTCAGACTTAACTTGTGTTCCTGATGGGTTTTCCAGACACAGACTGGCGTTTTATAGCACAATCAACAAATTACCCTTCAAAACACCAAATCTTACCAAGTATTTTTGTCTTGTTTCTGGAGCAAATATCTTAGTTCTCTTGAAATAAGATAATTTTAACTTAAAGTAACTTTTCAGCAACATATAAGAGCTTGTTGTAAACCAGTAACTCCTTAATCTTGATTTTAAAGGTCATAGTTCATTTGTGGAAAATGTCTTATGAGAGAAATAATCTGCCAGTGGAGCTAAATATTAAGATGAAAGTATTATTGACTTAAAACAAGCTGCTTTATCTTGTGAAAAGTTACTAGTATGTTAGTTTTGTCTTATTTCTAGTGTAATAGAAACTAGATTTGCAGCTCTGTCACCTTATTTCCAATTTGTTCTTTTTTGTACTTTATTGGTTTTCAAACTTGCTTTTGTTTGTATTTATGAATGTATTTCGTGTTTTCCAAACACTATAGTGACATTTTATAGCACAATTAACTAACTACACTGCAAAACACCAAATCTCACCAAGTATTTTTGTCTAGTTTCTGAAGTAAATATCTTAGTTCACTTGAAACAAGACAAGACTAACTTAGAAGGGACATTTCAATAAGGTAAAGAAGTTTGCCTTAAGTAAATAATTCCTTAATATCGATGAAAAAGTTTTAGTTCCAGTGACTGAATATTTCACTTGTGACAAAAAAAAATTTCCACGTTATGAGTGAAATAATCTGCCATTGAATCAATAACCTTATCATCAATATTAAGTATTTATTAACTTAAAACAAACTCCTATATCTTGTTGAAAAGTTGCTTGTAAGTTAGTTTTATCTTCTTTCAAGTGAACTAAGATACTTGATCTAGAAACTGGACCAAATAGGTACGTTTTCATGTTTTTGCAGTGAAGATGCAAAGTTTGTTCTGTTGTGAAATATAAATATTGATCATAAAAACAGCAGGTTAAGGAGAATGTTGGTGTAAAATAAATAGCACAAATCTTAGTTTTTTGTCTTTAAATGAAATAATGCAGAAAAGAAAAACTTCATTTTGAGGAATCAGAGGATTGTTTATCTGTTAGCAGAGAGAAAATGTCACTTTGTGTGTTTCTAGTGCTTTAATCTTTAACATGAACTATCAGCCTGTGCAGCTCGATTTAATTCTCATCTCCTGCTCAAGTTGGGCTTTCTCCCATTCACTGGGATTCCCTCCGATAGTCAATCATCCCATTTGTTATCAATTGTCCCAATTTGGTTTTGAGTTTGCTGTGCCGTATCTCCAGTTCGCAGTTCCAGAACAGGCGTGGCTAATTCACCTCTATCAGGTTCGCCATATTACTCATGGAACACAGAGATCATACACCAGGAAATACAATCCTCCAAACTCCATCCAACCCTAGGATTTGACCCAATTAAACTTAGTTTAAACTTTACAATCCAAAGAGTCAATTTTCCCCTCAGTTCAGTGACATAAAACTTTAGAGAAAAGATAAATAAACATAAAACTCTGTTAAAATAGGAAAGTTGACATTTGTGGGGGGGGAATCCACATAGTTTTAAACCTAATAAATCTAATAAACATCTTCAACTGTGGAAATTCAATGTAATTTTTTCCATGACAAAAGAAGAAAAACTATATTTTAAACATCAGTTTGTTTTATTTCATAATTTCACAGAAGAATTAGGAGCTGATTACTGATGTTTCCAAAGTTTCATCTAAGAGGAAAAACAACTCAGACTCAGAGAAACATGAAACGGTGAAAACTTTAGAAACTGAGCATCAAATCTGACCAAAAAAATTATTTATTAGTGTCAAACATGCAAGTAAACAGAAATATTTCTGGATCAAAGAAGCAAAACTTTTCATTTAAGAAGTTAATTTTCTATGAGTAAAAATATAATAGTTTGAAATCTTCTGTAGGTTGTTGAAAGAAATAATATTAAGTGTTCAAATGCATTTTTAATTTACAAAACTCAAGTTGTAAAAATCCTGACTAGTAGATTCATTTCAGATTTTTACTTCAGCAGCGAAATAATTCAGTGTTGGATTATTAAAACAATCTGAAACAGTGAATTTAGTCAGATTAAATAATGAAATATGGATTAATTTCCTGATTTATTGCCTAATATTCACTATAATTTTACTCTAATGAAGGGAAGCTGGAGGTGAAGCTGCTGTGACTCGGGATTGACAAATTTATTCCAAAAACATTAAATATTACCAAGAACTTCTGGTTTCTGGAGTAAATATCTTAGTATGTTTTAAATAAAACAAAACAAACTTACATGAAACTTTTCAGCAATATATGGCAGCTTGTTTTAAGTCAACAATTGATTAATATTGAAGAACAAGTTTTAGTTTCACTGGAAGACTATTTAACTTATTATAATCCTTATAACAAGTCCTCACTTCACATAGTCCTAACTTCTCATGTTATAAGTGAAATAATCTGCCAGTGGAACTATAAATTTGCATCAATATTAAGGAATTATTAATGCAAAACAAGCTTCAGTATCTTGATTAAATGTTACTTATAAGTTTGTTTGTCTTATTTTCAGATATTAAGATATTGGCTGTAGAAACTGGACAGAAATACTTGGTAGGATTTTGCGTCTGGAGCTAAACGTCGTGTTACTGTAGAGGTGCAGCGATGCTCTGCTGATCGTTTGGAGCTGACCTGCCTGACAGCCATGATGACAGCAGCAGTAGCTGTCATGTGACCTCTGACCTGTCTCCAGCCTCGCCTCCTGAGCTCAGGTTTCCAGACGACCTCCAGGGTCGCCCTGTCAGACGGAGGAGACGCGTTTCCTGTCGTGACTCCGGAGGGAGGAGACAAACTTAACCCTGTGAGGCTGCAGAGTTTCAGGTCTGCAGGAAAACGGTTTCTCAGTTTGAGTTGAAACGATTCATTGGAATTAATCAATAACTGAAATAATCATCAACTAATTCAGTAATTGGTGAAAAGTTAACTGGATTACACAAACTTAAAAAAGGTTGTTTGCTGAAAGAATAGAAAGAATAGCTGTTTCCAGTAAGCATAAAATTACGCAAATTGGAATTACAAAAATAAATTTGCTTAATGAAAACACAAAAGTTTGAAAAACACTCAAATTTTTCAATAAAATGTTTTAGAATTAGGTTTAGTTTGTTTTTCAGCCGTATCATAATTGGTGTATTTCACAAAACTCCAATAGAAACAGTTATTTTCGCATCACGGAATTCACATAATCAACAACAGGATGTTACTACTGTCAGAGGCGCCAAAGAAGACGTAGACAGGAAGTGGCAGGAGGAGGATGACATTGCGTGAACAAACGTATTTATATGCGACTTTAATTGCATTTCTTATTCAATGGAAATTGTGTATTTTCAACCTTAGCAGAATATCTACAATGTTTTGCACACATTTTTAATGGAAACGCAGCTAATGTCACATGTATACATTTTGCATTTAAGGCCAAAAAAACTTTGTTTACCCAAAACTCCTCAAGTGTCATAGTTTCAGCTTCACCTCGTTCAAATTCTTGAAATGAAACTATTTTTCTATTAACCACCTTTTGCATTCAATTATTAATCAGTTAATCCAAAATATAATCAAGAAATTGCACACACTGTGTATTAAATCAAGCAGAAATGGATGAGCTTAGTGTTCTTAGAAGTTTTTTTTTAAGCTGCAGCTGCATTATTTTCTATAGATGATAAAGTTTTCACTAAATGAGTGTTTATGTTCTTATTTACTCATCTTTAAACATATTTCTAAAATGTCTTAAATGGAAACTTGAGATATCCTAATTTTTTAATCCGATTACTATCTGTGAATCTTTAGTTGCAGTCCTACTATTGTTTTTGTTTAAATTCATTTATTCTCCACCACAAGCTGCTGTGATGATGCAACATTATGGATTTTTCTGTACAGGATTAAACATTATGGAGCTTAATGAAAGTTGTCAGCTGACGTTTAAGCTTTGCAAACCTGGGTTATAAGTTCCAATCGATCGCGTTGCTGTGGGCTGTAGTCCAAATCTGCTGTTTGAAAAAGCAAACAGCAGATACCTGGTGAGGTTCTGTTCTGGTCAGACTGGTACCAGTTAGCTAGAAGAGTCAAAGCTAACAAGACACACCAATCAGGGTTTCACCTGTTTCTAATTTACTTTGAGGTCTAATTTTATTTCTAAGGATTATAGCAGGTACATTTAACAATTATCCTAAAAGGAAGAAGAACATGTTGCAGGTTGTTTGATTAACATTGTAGTTTTGAATCCAACAAGAAGAGATTCGAGCATCCTGACTTTCATCATGATTGAAGGAGAAACACGACTTTAACTAGCAGCAAAACACCTCATTGTTGGTCTAGTTTATAGCCCAGATATCTTACTTGAATTAAGACAAAACTAGCTTAGCAGTGTCTCTTCAGCAACATATAGAAGCTTGTTGTAAGTCAATAATTCCCTAATATTGATGAAAAAGTGCTAACAAACAATCTGCCAGTGGAACTAGAACTAAACTAAATATTCTGCTACGTTTATATTTTAAAACATAAAACGCATTCAGAAAAACCTGTTTGTTTCTGTATCACCGGTTTTCGCTAAATGCTGACCAGCGGCGCCCTCTGCTGGACGGAGGCTAAACTTCAACACTGAGAAGAAGTTCTGGCGACTTCATTAATTATTTGATTGAAGTTTTGTTTACTTGAGTAACTTTTTGGAAACAATCTACATTTTACTTTTACATATGTAGTTTTACTATGAAGTATTTTAATTTTTACTTGAGTAATATTTCTGGAAAAACACGTTTTAGCCAAAAATCCACCAGACACAGACTTGCAGTGTTTACGTTTTTTATTGAAAGAAACTCATTTGGAAAATTTTTCTTTTGCCTGATTTTTTTTGTTACTTATATAAATTATTGTTATTTTGTCCTTAAAATTCCCAAATTTACAGTTAACTTCTTATTTTGTTCCATCTGATTATGTAACTTTTAAATAGTAAATGATTGATACATGATTGATCAATATACGTATCCTACTCTTACTTGAGTAAAATTTTTGATTACTCTACCCACTTCTGAATCTAAAAAACTATAAATCGACATTAATTACCAATAATCCTCTTTACGTATCGGAAGCCGAGCTGCTCTCCCACTTTGCTTCAGATGTGGTTATTGTGCGGCTCACAGGATTAATCACAGCTGTACTGTAATTGCGGCAGCGACCGGCCTTTTTCCAGGCCAAGTCGTTATTTAACCAGCAAACAAAACAAGCCGGAGTCAGGATGACATCAAAACGCTTCACACTTTCAGCTCGCTGTGTTTCTGGGCGCTGCTTCTGCATCGCCACCATCAGCTCCTCCTTCGAACTGAGCGGGCATTTAGGCAGGAAATAAACCCAGATTTGTCATTTGTGATTCACGGATGATGCTCAGCCCTGAAGGAGAAATGGGAGTGGAAAATCAGGGGCGCTGCGTTCACTTACTGGGGTCAGATTCATTTAAATTCTCATTCAAATGACTTCCTGTGCAGGAAATTGGGTCTTAAAAAGCAAGTAGGTCTGATTAGAGGTAGTTTAAGCTCCTTATATTAAGGAAATGCAGTGAAACAGCTGGAGAAACGCAGGCAGCCTGCTGCAAACTGTATTTCAGTCAAATCAGGTTGAATATTTCAGATGATAATTATGCTGCAGTGCCTTGATGAAGAGTTTCCATTAATCCCAGACATCATGTTTGGAGATTTATGATTTTTTTTCTAATAAAGAAATGACAAAAGACAGAAACCTTTTTAAAAAGTGGCTTTTATTTAACTCATCGTTTATGACTTGTGTGGCAGAGTATTGGGGTCAGGCTACGAGAATTTATATTTAATTATGAGAACAGAATCAGGCGGGTTGAAAAAAGATTAACTTTACTAGAGGAATGTCTCAAAATGATGAGAAAATGTCAAATGTTTTGTTTTCTTAATACTCTGTCAGTTTTCATAAAATTACCACTTCATTCTCCAAATATTATTTATTCTGCTGTTATTATGACTATTATTTCCATTTTATTGTTATATGACTTTATTTTTACACCACTACAACAGAATTATTGAACTACAGAAGCTGTAAAAGTTGATGGTCAATCAAGATGGCGGCTTTGAGCGTTCTGACCCCAGGAGCAGATCTGAAGAAAAAAAATCAAAATTTTCCAAAATTTTAAAATATATATAAAAATTCCCTTCTCCCCCTCCACGGGTGGTCTCTCTCTCTCTCTCCCTCTCTCTCTCTCTCTCTCTCTCTCTCTCTTTCTCTTTCATCCTCTGAGCTCGGTCCTCTACCAGAGGCCTGGGAGCTTCAGGTTCTCCTCCAGTATCTTGGCTGTGCCTAGTACTGCACATTTCTGAACTGAGATATCATATATATACATATATATATACAATGTCTCAGGCAATGGGGAACAGAGGATGAGGGGCTAGAGGTTCCATCATGGGAGAACAAGCCCCTACATGGGATGTACCACCGACAAATAACTGAAGTGGCTGATATCAGGAAATCCTACCAATGGCTGGACAAAGCTGGACTCAAGGACAGCACAGAGGCTCTCATCTGGCTGCACAGGAACAGGCCCTAAACACCAGAGCAATAGAGGCTCAGATCTACCACACCAGACAAGAACCAAGGTGTAGGTTGACAAGGAGGCCCCTGAGACAGTCCAGCACATAACAGCAGGGTGCAAGATGCTGGCAGGGAAAGCGAACATGGAACGACATAACCAGGTGGCGGGCATAGTGTACAGGAGCATCTGTGCAGAATATGGACTGGAAGCCCCGAGATTGAAGTGGGAAACACCCCCAAAGGTGGTGGAGAATGACCGAGCTAAGATCCTGTGGGACTTCCAGATCCAGACAGACAAGATGGTAATGGCGAACCAACCGGACATTGTGGTGGTGGATAAAGAACAGAGGAAAGCCGTTGTGGTGGATGTAGCTATACCAAGTGACTACAACATCAGGAAAAAGGAGCATGAGAAACTGGAGAAATACCAGGACCTCAGGGAGGAACTGGAAAAGAACTGGAAGGTGAAGACCACAGTGGTGCCTGTGGTCATCTGGGCCCTCGGGGCAGAAACCCCCAAACTGGAGCAGTGGCTAAAACAGATCCCAGGAACAACATCAGACATCTCAGTCCAGAAATGTGCAGTACTAGGCACAGCCAAGATACTGCGCAGAACCCTCAAGCTCCCAGGCCTCTGGTAGAGAGGTCAGAGGTCAGAGGATGAAAGAGAGAGAGAGAGAGAGAGAGAGAAACCGCCCGCAGAGGGTGAGAAGGGAATTTTTTTCTTATATATATATATATATATATATATATATATAATTAATTGATTAAATTGATAAATCGCCGAGTCCTCAGACTGCAGTGGGATTTTATGACGAGCGTCCAGATTGAGGCTAAACTGTTCAAACTGCACATGAAATAAACACAATAGTGTTTGAATAAATGAACCACATACTTAAATATTGGAGCATCAACTCTACTAGTTTACTACGACTTTATTCTGATAATATTATTACTTTTTTATTTTTATTAATACGCTATCGTAGAGAGAGTTGGGTAATAATTACTTACATTTTCTCCTTTATATTTATTTGAGTAACTTTTATGAAAAAAATGTCCATTTTCATCCATAAAATATCAAAATTTCCACATTTCCAATATTTTAGTTCATCTGATGATGTCAGTTTTTAAATATGAAATGTTTGATAATTTGAGTCGACTTTTTATTAAATACTTTTTCCCTTCAGTAATTTCTTGTATGGCTGCATTTTACTTTTACTTGAGTAACAACATGTTGAATTATTGCCTCTCAGTGTTTTCTATACTCTGCCAGCCTCTGGTTGCAGCCATGTGTGGGTGCGTGTTGTGTGTGTGTGTGTGTGTGTGTGAGCATATTCAGCTGGTTAGCCAGTAAACACGTGTGTTTCTGGTGAATTGGCCCCTGGGGGCCGTTGCTATGAGACGCCCCGCCTGCTTCCTCCCTCACCTGCGCCAGGTGTGGCTGCGCTGCTAAGCGGAGACATTTGTCTTCATTACAGCCCCACCCTCAGACCCTCAGGCCCTCAGGCCCTCAGGCCCTCAGGCCCTCAGGCCGTCTGCAGCGGCGCTTCTGAGAGAAACGTTGGTCTTCATGATGGAGGAGAAGGGCTGAAGGTTTTTAGATTTTTAATGAGGAAAGGTTTCCACAGCAGCGTGTTGATCTGACCGCGTCCAAATTACAAACGGCTTCCAGCAAACAGAGAGAGAGAAAAAGAGAGATGGTGGTAATATTTTCTCATTGTTTGACCTGAACACAGCAGCATGGCTACCACACATTTTATATCTGAATGAGGGAAGAAAGGAAGGAAGGAAGAAAGGAAGGAAGGAAGAAGGAAGGAAGGAAGGAAGAGAATGAGGGAGGGAGGAAGAGAGGGAGGGAATAAGGAAGGAAGGAAGGAAGGAAAGAAGGAAGGAAGGAAGGAAGGAAGGAAGGAAGGAAGGAAAGAAGAGAATGAGGGAGGGAGGAAGGAAGAGAATGAGGGAGGGAGGAAGAGAGGGAGGGAATAAGGAAGGAAGGAAGGAAGGAAAGAAGGAAGGAAGGAAGGAAGGAAGGAAGGAAGGAAGGAAGGAAGGAAGGAAGGAAGGAAGGAAGGAAGGAAGGAAGGAAGGAAGGAAGGAAGGAAGGAAGGAAGGAAGGAAAAGAAGGAAGGACTCAAACACCAGATCTTTTCTCTCTTCTTCCACTGTGTGAATGTTAACGGTTAATAATTATAATTTCAGTTTAATAAGTTGCAGATCTTAGAGGTTCATTGCGACTCTTTCCGACTCTTTGTGACTTTTTGCAGCTCTTTGTGGCTCATTGTCGCTCTTTGCAGCGACCCGCGGCTCCTATCAGTCACTCTGGTCGTCCCGCCTCATGACATCATGCATAAGCATGACGTCATGCGGGCGCAACACCGTAATGCACATTCACGCATCAGAAAACCCAGTGGACACAGCACACACAGCAATGCGTATGTTATGTTGTGTGTATGTTGAACGGCGGGAGCGTCTGGGTGCTATGAAGGCAGATAAGAGCAGGATTAGCCTCCCAGCCCAATCAGATAAGGATTATCGCCATCCCGGCTAATGTCCGTCTCTAGAGTGGCATTACGCCACATTATGACACCAACTCACCAAACATCCAGATTACAGCTAAAGGTTGGGGGCGAAGCCAAGAAAAAATACCCTGAAGTCCAGCTGTGGGAGGTGAAGGGTCTCCTGCCTCTTCGTTCGCCTGATATCAGCCTGAGTAAAGTGACGGAGCTCCGTTACGCCGGCGATGGATGGCGGTCATTTTGACCTGGCCTCCACCGCAGAACCGCTCTGAATGCACACGGCCTCCACCAAGCATGACGGCTTATTGCCTCAGCTCTGCTGCCTCCATCACCCACTGGAGCGAAACTACAGAGCAGTGGAGAACTGAGAACCCTGAGGATCAGGCTAAGGCACCGGACCTGATCTCAGAGTTTTACCCAGAACTAATTTATAGTGCAAATATTTTGGTACATCTGAAATAAAACAAAACTAACTTATGGGTAACTTTTAAAGGCAGTAATCTCTTTATAATGATGAAAAAGTGATAGTTCAACAACAGATTATTTCACTTACAAAAATGTTTTGCTTTGAGTGAAATAATCTGCCAAGGCAACTAGAACGTTCTCATAAGGAGTTATTCACTAAGTGTTACGTCTACTGAGATATTTACAATAGAACCAAAACTACTTGTAAATGACAATTGTTGTAAATGAACTTAACTCATCCAAATCTAATAAAATCAGCCCATAAAGAGCTACAGCTGATTAAAACCAAACTGTGATTCCGGTCACAGTCAGGAAAACTAAAAAAAAAGGAGTTGTTATTAAAACAATAAAAATTCCTGGTTGCAGTCCAGCCTGTGGACAGCTGGCAGCAGGATGTTTCTGCAGATGCTGCTAAAAACTCAACATGTGGTGAAATCTGAGCCAAAACCGATGAGGACCTGCTAATGCAACACTGATATGGTTCAAAACACATTTACATCAATTATTCACAGGAAAAACATTTTCTGGAGCTTAAATGACATATAAAAACTCTGAAGGTTGGGAGAAAAATGTTACTGTTGTATCTGTGTAGACCTGATGAAGATGGACTCATTTAATTTGACAAGTTTTGATTTTGGGGCGTCGGTTTCATAGAAATATCCAGATTTACTGGCATAAACTGGATGGCTGGATGGATGGATAAAATAATTTTTTTCTGGATCTCCTCAGATTTCTGATTCTAAAGTATCATTTTCCTCATGATCTCATCCATAAAACACGAGATAACAGCAGACATCATCATGAGCGCCATCTTGTAAATTAGCATTGGTTGGTACGTTCAGCCTCTGATTGGCTCTGCTGACAGCCAATCAGAGGCTGAACGGGCAGCAGAGCACTGTGATGGCGCTGTTATGGACCTTACCCAAGCGGCCACGTTTCATTGGCTAATGCCCATTTTACGTCACAGCGCAGCTATCACGTGCGTTACCGTCTCACAAACTCATGCTAATGTACATTGTGGAATGGTTCTCCACTGTCAGTGGGGAATCTGTACAGGTGATGTCTGGTATCCTGATCGTGTTTGTGGAACTAAAAGTCACAGATTGCCAAAATCTGAAACCGAAAGTCTTGCTTGGATTAAACTTGTGCACAACCGCGTTTGCAGCTCAACCCTGATAGGATCAATAAGAACAAAGGATTGTCTGCTGGTGTAAGTATTATTGCTTTGCTTTCTTTGTGTTTAGTGAATGTAAAAAATAAAGTCAATAATAAACACATCCATTATGAAAACCTTTTAGCCAAGTACAGCATAATGGTAGTACCGATACAACTTCTACACCTTGAAGCCTGTCTGTTACAGCCCAATGTTAGCTGAACAGATCAATATGCAATGTGTACCGTATCTGACATACATTAAAGATTTTATTTCACCTGAAAAGGCTTTTTACTAAACTGTATAAGTCCTAGGCACATTCGACCCCTCAAAACCATGAATGCCCGACTTACCCAGCCTTGGAAGAACAATAGGCATCAGTGATCTTGTCCACAGCAAAAATTATGCTCAGGTTGTGAGGATCTGCTGTTTTTCTCATCGACCGGTAGCATTTAGCTGTGACACGCACAATGTTGGAGGCATCACGTGGCTAAAACACCTTGATGTCATCCAAAAAAGATGACATGAACTTGTTGGTTCCCTTGTCCATTGTCGTGGCTGATATTTTGTGAAAATCCGGCAGAAATGCTACACTAATCAACTCAGAAATACTCTGCAGAGAGTCAGTCGAACTAAAAATGCCATGTTTAGACATAGGAGCTAAGCTGCTAATGTGACACATGTAGTCATGTGGGACTTTTGAGGGGCGTTTCTGGGCAGAGCTTGGTAAGGTCCATTGGTTTAGTATATGATTAATGTCTCTGATCGATGGGACAGAGGAGGAGGAGGTAAATGAACCCGTCTGTAAACACATGACCCTCCATATTGGAGATTTAAAAACTAAAACCCGCCCTGTGATGACATCACTGAAGGGATTCAACTTTGACTCCGGCGGAGCGGTGCCGTGTATGTCCTGTTATTTTTAGCCGCAGCTGGTCCCGTTGGATGGGGTCTAATCTTTATCCTGTGTGACCAGAGAACAAATCGATACGAAACACACCCTGAACCAATATTTGTGTAAGCCACAACTCACCAGAGCAGGACAGGAATCTGGGCGCGCTGACGCCCTGAGGCTCGGAGACGGCGGCTCCTTCCAGAGCTTCACCACACATTAGGGGATGTGGAGAAACAACAAGGGGACCTACTTTGAAAAATTCACAATTTACAGGTTTTTCTAAAAACATCTACAACCAGGGCCGGTTAAAGCCTTTATGGGGCCGTAACCTTCGTATTTTGGCAATAAGATTATATGTTTTACTTAAAGATTATGTTTATTGTTAAACTGCAAAAAAAACTCATCTTACCAAGTTTTTTCCAAGTTTCTAGTGAAAATATTTTTGCTCACTTGAAATAAGAAAACTACAACGACCTGCTACCGCCATCATAGATAAAAAAAACTAGTACATTTGTAAGAGAAAATTCAAGAATTTTGAGATTTTGAGAAAAAAATGTGGGAATTTCTCATTTTCAAACAAATTAGTCCACTTTGGACATTTGTGGGACACATTTAAGTTTCTTGGTTTTTCTAGCAAATTTTTTGCTTTTGGAGCTCAGAAATTTTCTTGATTTTTATAGAATCTTTCTGATATTTAGCTGCCTGATGTCGATGACTAGCAAGCAGGTTAAGTCCTCAGTATGACGCTCTGAATCTTAAATATACGCCTGATATATGGAAGGCGCTCAGTGCTTTGCTACTAATTGTCAACTGCTAATAAAGCCAGGAAAAAGTTTTAATTTAGAAAAAATTATCGAGGGAGAGGGAAGTAGCTCAGTTATGCTAGCTTGACTATGATAACGTAACATGAAGATGTGATGTGGAATTCGGCGTTTTTCAGTTCAGTTAATTTTTTTTAAAGTCGACCTACAAACCAAATTTAACAGATCACCAGTAGGGCGGGTGTTTAAATTAGCTAATTAACCACGACAGTGTTAGCTTAGCTAATAGCAACAATAGCTAATCTACCACAGCCATCACTTATTTAATAAACATCAAGCCTGAAAACATAAAACTGTAACAGACTGAATGTTCTGTTCACTGTGTGGGAAATGTTTGGGTGTTTTTTTTGGGTGTTGAATCCTGAAACATGAATTGGCATGGTTGTCAGTTGCTATGGCAACGAGTCTGGTTGTAGCGTAGCAGAAAAAAAAGTGGTTTTGAGTTGTTCTTTAATGGTTTTTCTACGTTAGTTCTCCCTTTGCTGTGTTGCACCGCTCTGGCTTGATAATCCCTACAAGTCCAGGATTCATTTTGGTAACGTTATTGTTCTACCGCGGCATGTAAAAGATCATTTCTGCCAACAACCATACACACAAAACAATCTGAAATGGACGTTAATACTTTCAGTATGAATGTGGCCTTCGTCAACCTGATCATCATTTCAAGCTTAATTTTAATTCAGATGGAGTCCAATAAACTGTTGAAGAAGCTGGGCTTCCATGTTAAAGTGATTTTCAGTGGGTTTGTGCTGAATTGATCCCAGAAAAAGTGTAATTACCAGCAGGCCCATCTTGCAGCTCCGCTCTGCTCCTCTGTATCCTTCCGCCGTGAAAACGTCCCAAAGAGACCCTTTGCTAAATGATAATTAACTGCAGATACAATCCATTCATTTTAAGGAGGTGCAGTTCACTCCTCCTCTTTCTTCTCTCCTTCCTGCAGCGACACGGAGCATGCACCGCAATCTGCTTTTTGATTAATCGGTGGTGTCTGCGGCGCAGTTCATTTGCAATCTATTACGGAGTATTTGCTTTGTGTCACAACGCACCTTGAACACACTGCATCATGTCAGAGCTGGAAGACTTTGGGTTTACTGGTGGTTTTTCCCCACAGGAAATATCTGCAGATGTTAATACCAACCAGGGCCGGCCAAAGCCTTTTTGGGGCCTTAAGCAGATTTTCACTTGGGGGCCCCAACACTAGATGCTTTATCATTCCTAATTTTCTCTATGTGTGTAATATACCTACTGTAATTAGCATCATTTATAGTTAGCTTACAGCATACCTGTGTTGTTATCGCTGGCGATTTTAACCTTACAAGTGTGAAAAAGTACAAAGAAATTTGGATTTTGAAATGCGGAGGGAAATTTGGATTTTGAAATGCGGAGGGCAAAGGGCAGCCTTGGCGGAGTTGGACTCCGCCAAGGCTGACCCTTAGTTGGCTGACCCTAACCCTTTGCCACCGATTCTGTTCATTACTTTCATGGACAGAATTTCTAGGCGCAGCCGAGGTGTTGAGGGGATCCGTTTTGGTGGCCTTAGGATCGCATCTCTGCTTTTTGCGGATGATGTGGTCCTGATGGCTTCATCAGATCGTGATCTGCGGCTCTCGCTGAAATGGTTCGCGGCCGAGTGTGAAGCGGCCGGGATGAGGCTCAGTGCCTCCAAATCCGAGGCCATGGTCTTGAGCCAGAAAAGGGTAGAGTGCCTTCTCCGGGTCAGGGGGGTCGTCCTGCCTCAAGTGGAGGAGTTTAAGTATCTGGGGATCTTGTTCACGAATGAGGGAAGAAGGGAGCGGGAGATGGACAGGCGGATTGGGGCAGCGTCTGCCGTGAAGCGGGCGCTGTACCGGTCCGTCGTGGTGAAGAGAGAGCTGAGTCAAAAGGCGAAGCTCTCGATTTACCAGCCGATCTACGTTCCCACCCTCATCTATGGTCATGAGCTTTGGGTCATGACCGAAAGAACGAGATCACGGATACAAGCGGCCGAAATGGGTTTCCTCCGCAGGGTGGCCGGGCTCTCCCTTAGAGATAGGGTGAGAAGCTCGGTCATCCGGGAGGGACTCAAAGTAGAGCCGCTGCTCCTCCACGTCGAGAGGAGCCAGTTGAGGTGGCTCGGGCATCTGGTCAGGATGCCTCCTGGACGCCTCCCTGGTGAGGTGTTCCGGGCACGTCCCACCGGGAGGAGGCCCCGAGGAAGACCCAGGACACGCTGGAGGGACTATGTCTCTCGGCTGGCCTGGGAACGCCTTGGGGTTCCCCCGGAGGAGCTGGAAGAAGTGGCTGGGGAGGGAAGTCTGGGCCTCCCTTCTGAAGCTGCTGCCCCCGCGACCCGATCCCGGATAAGCGGAAGAAGATGGATGGATGGATGGATGGAGTGGTGTCATATAATTTTAGCTACCTGAACACTGAATTTACAGTTAAAAAATGTTTGATATCTTATATTTCCCCAACAGCAACAGTAGCCATCAACAGGAAGAGATCAGCTTGTCATTTATATGCAACTGCTATAAAAATGGAAATAGTTTTTTCCATGTGTAACAGCAAAATATTTTACTGTAGTAAAAGTAAAAAGTAGCCAGAAATTACTCAAGAGTAAAAAGTATTTTGTAGAACTGATCAAATAATCATTAATATTTAAAAATTACATAATCAGACGGACATAAATAAGTTAAGTCGAAATTTTGATATTTTAAGGACCAAAGAGACGATAATTCATAAAAGTAACAAAATTAACAAAATCAGGCGAAAAATAATTATTCTCCTAAATCAGTTTCTCTAAATATAAAACTTATGAAACTTGAACAAAAACTGCAGGTGTGTGTCTGTCTGGTGAGTTTTAGGTTAAAACATGTTTGTTTTTCATTCAGTGGGTAGAAAATCCAGAAATTTTACTCAAGTAGAAATACTTCATAACAAAAGTAAAAGTAAAACGTAGTAAACTAACTCCTAAAAGTATTTTGTTTTTTTCATAAAGTAAGTGTAACTAGTTCATCTGTAGCCATTAAGCTGCAGGTGAAACTCAGACAGAGACGTTCCCACCTCTGCTAGCCGCTCTTAGCGCCCGGCGGGAGAGCAGCTCTCACTCTGCAGCTTCCTGGACGATAAATAAAAGCTCCGCGCTGCACGTTTCGGCCCGGACCGAGGCAGGCGGCGGGCCGGAGGCTCCCGGGTCAAAACGGGGCCGGGTGGAGGACAGCTGGAGGTAAAGTCAGCGGGGCGTCGCCGCGGTGACAGATGGGGGAGTGAGAGGGCTAACGCTTAACATGATGTCGCTCTGCTGAGATGTGTGATCAGGATGAAGGTGATCTGATCCAGATGGCCCAGGAACACATCTGCTGCTGAGATCTGAAATGCAAATGCGAGTTTGTTATCAGCTTTTGACATTCTGCAGCGCTGATTTGCATTTGAAGGGCGACCTGGCCGGGAAGGTGAACACTTCCTCTCACACAGTGACGATACAAACAGGATGGAGGAAAAGTTCAGAAAACAGATTCACGTCTCCAAGCCTGTAACCTCCAGACTAGAGTTATAAACATTTTTCTACAGGAATTATGTCAGAAAACTACATTATGTAGGGATACCGGGTGAGGTTCCACTTATAGTTATTAATCATTTGGATTTTCTAGCCTCTTATTAGAGAAAAAAGATGAAGTTTACTTTTCAAAGTCAGACTTTCTCCATGTTTATTCATTAATTTGTAAATGTCACAGCTTCAAACTAAATGTTTAATTAGCTAGCAAAATATTAAACTAGCTATTTAATTAGCATGTTAGATATTTAGCTTACAAACTAAGTATTTAGTCTAAAACTGATAAACAAAAGAATAACATGATGAAAATATGAGTTTGAAAAATGAACCCCAAAGTTTTACTCTTGCTTTTAGCTTTTTAAAGTGTAACAATACAAACTGAAACTCGTTAGCCGTCGATTTGTTTGGGATTTTTATTCTGCTGATAGATCCAGGGATTATTCTGAGTTTTCTGATGGTTTTTAAAGTTATTATTATTATTTTTTATGTGGTTGTATTTCAAACACTCCAAGATGAAAGTTTCCCTGAGCTCTCAGGCCCGCAGCATCACAGATCCTCTGCTGTACTTCCCAACAGACATGAGTTGCTTCTCCAGTTGCCATTTAGCAAACATTTCTCTTAATGAGTCTCAGAAGAATGGCTTCGTCTTGCTGTCTTACTGTTTGGCGGCCATGTTTGGTGGCCTCTGGGTCGCCGCTGCTCAGACTGGCTGCGTTTGCTGCGCTGCAGAGTGAGTATTTACTGGGCTGGCAGACCCCACTGTCACAGCAAATGGTGCTGTTGGGAAAACAAACAGTCGTAATGAGACTGGATCTGCCAGAGAGGCTGCTGAAGGCAGCGCCGCTCCAAAACACACGAGGCTGGCGACGGAGGAAGAGGCTAAAGGTTGTTAGGTTACACAGGCTGGCTGCGCGACGCAGAAACCTTCTGACATCCGGGTTCCTATGACTCATGTCCAACCGCAGAGACTTAATATTAGGAACTGGATGAAGGCTGAAACGATTAGTCGATTATTGAAACAATCACCAAATAATTCATCATTTAGTTTAAGCGTTAAATGGAAGTTATTAACTGTTCAAAAAATACACAGATTTTGCATTTGCGATAAATATGTTCAACCAAGTTGCAGTTTTAGCTTCACTGATACAAAGTCTGTAAAAAAGAAAATATATATATTTTCAATCACCAGATCATCTCTACACTGTGTTGATGTTACGCAGAAGGACTGAGCTTTTCACATGTTGATGTTAAAGGTTTCACATGATGTTAAGCAATTTATTTGTTTTAAGCAGTTGCGTTCTGCTAAAAAAAAAAAAAAACAATAATTAATATAAGTGACAAAAATAAAATCCGGCAATTTTTTTTTTTTCCAAATCAGTTTCTTTCAATAAAAAACTTATGAAACTATCTAAAACTGCAGGTGTGTGTCTGGTGAATTTTTGTTTGTTTTTCATTCAGTGGGTAAAGAATCCAGAAATTAACTCAAATAAGAGTAGCGATACTTCATAATAAAATTACTCAAGTAACAGTAAAAAGTACAGCATAGTAAAAAATACTCCTAAAATTACATTTTTAAAAAAAAAAAAGTTACTGAAGTAGATTTGATTGAGTAAATATAACTAGTTATACCCAAATCAGTGCAAAACAATCTTATTTAGAAAACCTGATCGTCATTTCAAGTTAAATGTTTATTCAGATTTAATCCAATAAACCACTGAAGATGCAAAGTTTCCATGTTAAAGTTTATTTAAACCGCTCCGTGGAAACGTCCCACGGAGACCCCGTGCTTCTTCAAAACAATTACTCAAGTAAACGTAATCTGAGTAAACGGAACTAGTTACCATCTGGTTATCCGTCTAGCTCATGCTAAGCGTTGCTGTGACGTCATTTCCTCCGGTCCGCTCCCCTCAGTCCCTCTGCCGTGTCTCCGTGACTGCGCATGCGTGCAGGTGAACGCTCCTCATCGTGTCTCGGTCTCTTGGAGAGCCGTCAGGATGCGGATGAATTTTTAATGAAACGCAGCGCGGCTCCTCTCAGATCGCTTTCCAGGACGGCGCGTCTCTCATGATCACAGCAGCGTGAAACACAGCCGGCGCCGGGTGGGAAGAATCTCACACACACACACACACACACACACACACACACACACACACACACACACACACACACACACACACACACACAAACACACGCACGTCGGAGCTAAGCTGTGCTCTTCCTCACGTCGCCGCCGCGGTTCCCTGCCGGTCCTTTGGATAACTGCGTGGACAAGTTGTGAAAATGAATCTTTTATTTGCCCACAGAGCTTCTTACTCCGCTCACTGTTTTCACACAACTAAAACCCTGGAAATAACTTCTCCCCGTTATTTAAAAACCATTTCCCTGAATAAAAACCCAACAAATGTGAGTTTTCAGGTAGATTAGAAGTGGGGAAACAAGCAGAAGTGCATCGGCACATATTTTTATCAATTGCATTTAAAGCTGATTTAGACGGAAGAGGATTAGGGCCACCAAAAAAAAAAAGAAAAGAATTCTGACTTTGAAGTCAGAATTTAAATTCAGAATTCTGACTTTAAATCTCAGAATTCTGACTTTAATCAGAATTCTGAGATTTAAAGTCAGAATTCTGAGATTTAAAGTCAGAATTCTTTTTTTTCGGTGGCCCTAATCCTCTTCCATAGATCTACGAGCAAAAACCCTGAATTGTTGTAAAATTTACTGTCAGTTTAAATAAACATCCCTAAAGATTATTTTTATTTGTGTACCAAAATGTGGTCATCTAGACCAGAGCTGGGTAGTAACTATATACATGAGTAACTTTTTTGAACAAAATTTACCTTTAGGAGTATTTTTACTTGTTACTTTTACCTGAGTAATTTTTTATGAAGTACTTCTGCTCTGACTTGAGTAAAAATTTCTGAATTTTCTTCCAACTGAAAGAGAAACAAAAATATTTTAACCAAAAGGTCACCACAGACACACGCCTCCAGTTTCTGTTAAAGTTTCATACATTTTATATTTAAAGAAACTGATTTGGGGGAAAAAATGCCTTAATTTGTTATTTTTTATTTCGTTATTAAAATACCAACATTTCCATTTAACTTTATGTTTCAAATTTTTATATGTAGTTGTGCCTCCTAACTTTTATACAAATAAATAAATCCTCCCAAGTTTTTGATTTGGAGTGCTACCAGTGAAAGATATAAGATAAACTTAACTAGAAAGTTAACTTTTTATTGATACATCGTCAAATATGTGTTTTTAAGGAAACTGTTTTGTAAAATTAATCAGTCGGTTTGCAAATCTGAAAACAAAACTCAGTATAATGTAAAAAATGTAATATATTATTCATAAAATTAAGAATTTATTTACATTTTCCCAACTATAAGTAGTTTTTTTAACTTGATAATATGAGTGAAAACAACACAAAAATATAGATGTAGCATTTTTATTGCATAATGTGAAATAATTTCTGGTGTAAATTACAGTATTGGATTAAAATAACACATCTAAGGATTTTTAATCTGTCAGGACTTTAAAAAAGTTTAAGCAACTTAGATGAACTTTATTGTATTGTCAAGGCAGCAGGTGAAGTTTTGTTTTCAAGTTAAATCACCATCAGATGTTTTATAGTGAACATCTCACTAAGTATTGTTGTATTTACCTCAATTCTGGGTACTTTGTTTGGATTTCTCAGGTCAGTTTATCATCATCTATACCTCTAATTTATTTCATTAAATGTTTGTAAGCTGGTGAAAATGCAAATATTTACTAGATTTATAGTTTTTTTCTTTCATTTCTGTCTCCACTCGTCCTTGTAGCGTAGTTTCACCAAACTGGACATTTGCTGATTGTTTTTCTAATAGACTCTGTGGCTTCTGCTCGTCAGACTGCTAATGTAGGTCACAATCTTTTCCCAACATCCTTCAGAAACGTTCTCGTAGTTCGCAGAGAGTCGGGCTCGTCAGAGCAAACGCTCGTCGCGTGCTGGCTTAATTAAAACGATAATCCAGCAGGATTAAGTGGCGATCAGACAGCCTGTCATCTTCTACAACCCGACCTGCTAACTTTGCTTCTCCAAAGCTGCAGAGGCTGGCAGCAGCGGCGTGAGGAACCAAAGAGAAAAAGGAGGGACGAGTATGGAAGAGGATTAGGGCCACTGGGAAAAAAAATTCGAGAAATTATTATTTTTATCTCAAACTTTTTACATTTTCTAAGAAGTCTTTTTTTTTGTTGTTCAGAATAGTGACTTTAATCTCAGAATTCAGACATTTCAAATTTTTGACATTTTCTTAAAGAATTCTGAGTTTAAGCTCAAAATTGTTACATCTTTCTTTCTCGGAATTCTGACTTTAATCGCTAAATTGTCTTTTTTCTCAAAATTGTGATTTTAAACTAAAAAATGTTACATTTTCTCAAAATTCTGATGTTTTTCTCATTTAATCTGACTTTAATCTCAGAAATCTTAAATTTCTGACATTTTTCTTTGTTTTCTGACTTAATTTTTTTATATTTTTCTTGTTATTCTGACTTTCTGTTCTTAATCCCAAATTCCTTTTTTTTGGTCAGAATTCTAAATTTTGTTTCTCATTTCATTTTACTTGGGTCTCAAAATTCTGGCTTCTTTCTCAGAAATCTGGCTTTAAACTCTATTCTTTAAAGTTTTTCTTGGAATTCTTACTTGAAACTCAAAATTCTGCTTCTTTACTTTCATTAAACTCACAATTATGAGATTAAAGTCAGATTTTTCGCTCAGTGACCCTAATCCTCTCGCAGGTCGTCTTCTATCAGACTGTGAGACGAGGAAGACAAGGAAGGGATGTGAGCACAACAAGCCGGCAGCGTTTAAATAAACATACAGAATAAGTAAAATGAACAAACGCCTGCCTCCATCCGTCCCATCTTCCTCCTCCTCCTCTTCTTCCTCCTCCCAGCATGCCTTGCTGCAGCAGGTCAACAGATGACATGCGGACACTTTGTGAATTCCTAATCGGGAACCGAACAGGAGAGAGACCAAGAGGAGGTGGCTTGACGCATCCATACTGCAACCATCGGCTTTTTTTCTACATTAAAGATTAGAAAGAAAAAAAAAAGATCTGCAGAGAGACGCCAGGCTGAATACCGAATGCTTCCCCCCAGCACACCTCCACCTCTCATCCTGCTCCGAGCTGCTCCTCTCCTTCGTGCTTCTCTGACCCTCTCTCACGCTGCCTCGCCCTCTCGATCTCTGTCTCCCACACAGGAGGAGGAATCGATAGCCACAAATTAATCATTCTGCCATGGGCAGAGCATGGGAAGGAGGCTATGGGGACCAGGGCATTTAACCACTTCAAGAAAGTTTCTAAGAACGTTTATGTCTTAAAGTTTAGTTCAAATCTCCTGATTTTTTCCCAAAATTAGGGCAAAAATAATGTTTCATTCAATCGTCTAAGGGTGCGTTCACACTGCAGCCTGAAGTGACCCAATTCTAATTTTTTTGACGTAATGCGACCTGTATCCGATCTTTTCATGGCAGTGTGAACATCTCAGGTCAGATTCTTTTAGAATGTGACCCATATCCGATACGTATCCGATTCAAATGCGACCATAACGTCCAGGTCTCATTCATCCGAACTGAACGTCACTGATTCTCAACAAATCTCACTATTCTGTGTCCTGATACGGGAAGAAAAACAACAACCATGATGGACTATATGAGGATTAAGTTGTTAATATGTTGCTCTGGTCGGACAACAACTTCAAATATGTAGCTAAGCTCCACCGTTAGCCTCCATGTTTACAAACACTGAGCTCTTCTTCTTCTTTTTATGGCGGTTGTCAGAACACTGAGAACGCTGACGCTATAGCGCCCTCTACTGCACATGCGGGACACTTTCAGGTTGTTTGCCTGTTCACACTGCAGAACACATACAGGTCGCATTTACTGGCAGTGTGAACGGCCCCGGGGAAAAATCGGAATTGGGTCACTTCAGGCTGCAGTGTGAACGCACCCTAGTTGCTAGACTGTTTCTATGGAGTTTCTATGACAACAGTAAGCAAGACACAAGCTTAGAACTTTCTAATTTCTAAACAAAATACTTTACAGCTATTACTGGATCACAATTTTGAGTACTATCAGTGATTCACTGTAGTACTTACTGCTGAACTAGCAAAATTAGCTTAGCTAATGTAGCTTCTATCTGCTTGCTAAGACGGACATGTAGCCTATGTGTTTGCATTTACTCTGCCAGCCACCAAAGCTTTGATATTCACACAAACAGTCCTTCCTAAACATTGATTGTATTTCAGGTTGTGAAGCCCCTCCACTCTTCATGTCCACTAGGTTGTCAACTATCGTACTAAGATTGGAGGCAGCTTGTCCACATCGTCTGACATATTTTTATTCTCTGTCTCCTGACAGCCATTTTGTTCATGTATCTTTCTCTCACAGATCATTTAAGAGTTGAGGACACTGTAAGAGTCCACTATGCATTGCACATCCTGTGTTTGCCTACCAAGATGGCACAGATCACTTGTGGGAAATATGGAAGGAAGGAAGGAAGTATGAAAGGAAAAAGGGATGGAGGAAGGAAGGATGAGTTGAAGAAAAGATGGAAGAAAAGGAAATGAACCCCATTGTGGATTCTCGCTCCTTCCACTTTTTCTTCTTGGAAATCTCTGCAGCTCAGAGTTTGAAACGTTCTGAAATCTGAAACTAAAGTGACGCAGTTGGCATTTCAGCTCTCAGGCGATGAACCGGTTCAGTTCGTTATGGCGGCAGCCAGTCGCTGAGCTCCGCTGCTGAACTCGCCGTAATCGGCAGCAACTCACAGCAGAAGGTAACTTCCACCGTTTGAGGATGAATTTTCTAATTCTTCACCATTATCTCAGCTTCACTGGAAAACCTCCGAAATGAGGAGTCATCAGTCACTGGAGCCGCTCCACTGATGACATCACTCCCTGTGGCTCATAAATATTGATCAGAGTATGGCAGGTCGTCTTAACATACAATCAGTTTCATCTCACTGTCCATAAATATATTCCATATCAGAGGTGTCCAAACTTTTTGCCATAGTAGGACCAAAATTGTTAAGTTGGGAGAACTCAGGAGCCATTTTTATAATTAAAAGGGTTTTTTTTACATAAAAAACCTTAGACATCTGTTCAATCAATCAATCAATCAATCAAATTTTATTTGTATAGCACATTTCAGCAGCAAGGCATTTCAAAGTGCTTTACATAATTAAAATAAAAACAGCATTTGACACTGAATAAACAGTTAGAAAGACAAAGAGAATGTTTAAAAAAAAAGATTAAAAAAGATAAAAACATTAAAACCTGCACCCTTTATAAGACTTCAGTTAAACATCTCACACCTCAAAGTTTTAGATAAAACACCATTTAACAAGGATTCTCACACCTCAAAGTTTTAGTTAAAATGCCATTTAACAAGGATTCTCACACCTCAGGGTTTTAGTTAAAAAGCCATTTAAGGATTCTCACACCTCAAAGTTTTAGTTAAAATGCCATTTAACAAGGATTCTCACACCTCAGGGTTTTAGTTAAAAAGCCATTTAACAAGGATTCTCACACATCAGTTTTAGTTAAGACGCATTGATTCGTCTAACTGGGACGTTTTCCGTGGGGGGGGGGGGGGCAGGGGGGCTTTACATAGACAGTGTTCAATAATATTGTAAATGGACAACATTTTAAGAAAGCAAAGTAGTCTAATTTTGGTTGGAAAGCAATTGGTTACTCATTGTTAATCCAAAATATAAACAAGGACTTGTAGGGTTGCTGTGACTTTCCCACACGGTAATTTAAGTCTGTTATTTCTACATTTTTTACAATTTTGTACTTCCGTATATAGAAAGAGCCTAAGAGCTTAAAAAATTCACAAGTGGGTTTGTTTTTGGAAAAAAGTTCATAATTTTAGACAATTGGAAAATGAGCCTTTTAAAAAAACTTCCAGAATGTAACGTCATAAATCAGCAGTAATTCCCCGTCACACTGCAAAAACACAAATCCTTACCAAGTATTTTTTGTCTAGTTTCAAGTGCAAATATCTTACCATACTTGAACTGAGTAAAGATATAGAAGCTTGTTTTAAGTCAATAATTTCTTAATATTCATGAAAAAGTTCTTGTTCCACTGGCAGATGAAATGCTACGGACATATTTAGTTAAAACAAGCTCCTATTTCTTGCTTAAAAGTCACTTCTAAGTTAGTTTTGTCTTATTTCATATGTACTAAGATACTTGCTCAGCCCGTTACCTAGCAACCCCAGCAGAGTTCCGCCCATCACTTAGCAACCCCAGTGGAGTTCCAGCATGTTTCTGCGCTGTACAATGGCTGCTGGAAAAGGCAAGTGTTCTGTTGTTGACTTGCTGCATTCTTGTTGGTTGTGCAGTAGGCTCCACTTCTGCTTTTCAAACATGTTCTTTTGTATTTCATGTGTAGTCATAATTTAATTGATAATTGCTTCAGGTAGTTAGAAATTCATTGTAAACATCTTGAATTAACCATGCTAGTTAGTGGTAAATCAGCCTCATCCATGCTAGTCAGATTGTAGTTAGATCAGTCTCAAATAGATATTCTGTCTATTCAAAATATAATTAGAGATATTCTAGCTTAGTAATTCATCTAGTTAAAAACAAATGTCATATATGTGGAATGTAAATATGGTGAAACTAATTATACGTTAAAACGGCCTGCCGTATCAGTCCATGTGAATCATGTGATTTTATAACAGAATAACTTCAGCCAGTGTTATGTTCATCCCTGCCGTATATAACTGCATTTACCTCACTTCCTGTAAAGTGCTGCGCCGAGTTTGGCCTTTTTGCCACTTTTATCTCGAGAGAGACTTTATCTTTTCTGAAAAACCTTATCTAAAAGGTGCTGCTGAGGCGCGCAGTTTCAGGAACAGGAAGACATGTTTGGAATTATTCACACTGAGGGGAGGAAGACGAAGTCGCTCTTCACATCTGTGAAAACCATCAAACATGGAGACTAAAATCAAGTCACAACAATAAAAACAGAAACATCCTGCGAATGATTTGAAAGAATGGAATTGTTAACATATTTTGGTGTCCAAAGTGCGGCTCAGGCACCATTTGAGTCCCTTGAACTGATTTCTTTGGTCCCAACTGTAGTTAAAAAATTATACAAAGGTGTTTTTTGAAAACCCAACATCAAAAAGGAAAAATGAGTTAATGTAAAGTTGACTGATCTCAAAAAATTTTAATTGATAAGCGACCATTTTCTTAAAAACTCAATTTTTCTTTCGCATCAAGAGAGTCGACTGTCTTTCCGCATGAAGGACTAAAATTTTAATAATATGCTGAAATAGAAAAAAAGAATCAATAAATTTTAACAGTATTATGTGTCAGCTGTTTGAAATACAGAGTGAATATACAGAAAAATGTGGTTTATCACAAACTGAAGAATATTGTTGCAACACATATTTCGGGGTGCTTGAAAACCTTGAAAATGCTTGAATTTTAATTGTTTTCAATGTTTTTAAAGTGTTGGATATTCAAACTGCACAGTTTTGTCATAAAGTGCAATTTATTGTTTAAGTTTTGCCTTTTACAGATGCAAACATATATTTTTATGGACCTAATAAGACATAAACGCATTTTTTCTCAATGTCTAAACTTAAACCAGATTAAACATTTCTTGTTTTAAGTTTGTTAAAACAACCAAAATTATTTCTATTTGCTAAATGCTAGAAAACTTAGCAGAAACCTTTATTTGTAGCTTTTTCTGTATATTGTGTTTAAGCATTTAATTTAAGGTGATTTACTTTAACACGATTAGTTTGTATTGATTCAACATAATGAATATTTATCATTCCTAATTGCGCAATGATTTATTGATCGCCTTATATTTTATACGTTTAAATTTACTAAAATTATCTGGGTTTATTTTTTGTTAAATTAATGTTTTTTTAGCGGACCAGTTAGGTGTGTTAGATACATTTCAAAACATCAAACTTTGTTATATTTTAGTTTATCTTAAAAATAGAATACTATCATAAGTTATTATTAATAATAGTAACAAATTATATCACATAATCGTGCCTCTTTCAGTGAATCTGTGCTGTTTTTCTCTCCAAAGTGAGAAAACTTGGCAAACTTACCCTTGAAATGTTTGTTTTTTTTGTCAGATTGGTCTTAAACTCATTAAGCTGCCAGAGTCACTGTTTGTTTTAATCAGTCAGCGCTCTGTCTTGATCTTTAAAAACGATCGCACACGTCCTCCAGTCACACGGCCGGGATCCATCCATCCGTCCCTCCATCATGTCACAGGCAGTTGGCAGCCAGCGGCCGCGTTTCTGCGAGGACACGGTGTGACTGTGTCCTGCGTCGCCTGTGATCTCAGCTGGAGACGGACGACAGAAACATCCTGTTTGCGCGGCAGAGACTGACATATGAACATAGTGTGAGTCAGAATCAGCTTAAAGGCGCCAACTGTAACGAAAAATGCAAAGAAATAAGAAAATTTCTCAGTCGCAGTGAATTCGATTCAAACTGGACACCTGCACTGCAAAAACACTAAATCTGAGTATTTCTGGTCCAGTTTCTAATGTAAATCTCTCAGTAAACTAATTTACCAGCTTTAGCAAGATCTAGGACAGGGGTGTTCAAAGTGTGGCTCAGGGGGGCATTTGTGGCCCATAGACTGATTTCTTGTGGCCCCAAACTGTAGTTCAAGATTGATACATATTTGTTTATGAAACAATATTTTTTTACAATCAAAAATGTTAATAACACAACATATGTATCCTTTTATAACCAAACTTTAAAACTAGAACCAGAACCATTTCTATCAGATTCATATGTATCACATTTTAATTTATTAGATAAATTAATTCATATTTAATTTATTTGTGTAATTTATTTCTTAATTTGTCCAACTTACCTTAAAATAATGTGTGAATTATACATCCTTTATTTAATACAGCAAATGTGCAAAATCACTTTTAAGTTTTGGATTTACAATGAAAAACATCTTAATTACAAAAAAATTTTGATACTTACTTGATTTTATTTATTGTACTTTTTAAAATCAAACTTACACGTAACTATTTAGAAAGATATGGAATCGTTTTTTAGGTAAAAATAAAAATAAAAATAAATAAAAACTTTTCCAAAACAGTTATTTAAAACAAGACATTTCTCCTTGTTTTCAGTGTATCAATGTGCCAGTAATATTTTCTTTTAATCGATATTGAGGAATAATTGACTAAATCAAGATCTTTTATCTTGCTAAAAAGTTACTTGTTGAAATATTTGCTGTGTTTTTTGTGTGGTTTGTTTTATCTTTGGTTTCTGTTGGTTTGTATTTGTTATTCAAATTAATGTTTCACATCATCACCTGAATTTGTATGATGTTCATTGTTGTGTTAAAAATCAGGAATAAATCACAATAAAAAGCAGCTACTTGTCAGATTTAGTTGAAACTAAACTGTGTAATTTTCTATAAACACTAAATATCCCAGAGTTTTGTTTAACTGCTAGTTGAATCTTAAAGTTTTCAGTAAGGGAACAGTTTTAGTTTTGAGATCATTTTCTTTTTAAGCAACAACCAGAAGATTAGACTGAACTGAATGTTTCCATCCTAATTAGTGAATTAGTTTGACATTCAGCCCAAGAATGAGTCAACGGTTCAGAGTGAGCATCTTAGTGTCGGCTCTGCAATGATTTCTCTTTTATTTTTACATCATTGTTTTCATGCAGATTGGGATGTGAAAACGTCCTTCTTCTGTTAATGAGGGTTCGCCGCAGTTTTCCCAGCATTCTCTGTGTTTATCGGTGTTCCCCCATGCGGAGCTGATTACATGATTGTGATGCACGTCGGTGAAGTGTTGCCGTTATTTGTCACTGCGTGGTTCCAGTGTGGGAAAGCCTCTCCTCCCCCCGGACCCAGTCTAACCAGAAGGGACATGATGCACTGTGCTGTTGTGACTCACTGGTGCGTCTGTTCCTGAAACTGGGAAATCTCATCCCACCATTCCCTGTAAACTCCACCGAGTCGCACAGATGGGTCCAGGCAGGAGGAACCCCTCCGTCTCCCTCCGTCTCCCTGTGACGACGGATCCCCAGCTGGTGGGATGATTTTCTCAGAAAGAAAAAAGGAACTGCGAGCTACGACAGAGTCATGCTAAATAAAACTTAAATGTATCATAATTAATTAGAGCAGTAAATAGATATTATATTAAAAAAAAACACTATGTGGAAAATGATCCGTTTAAAAAACCTTCCAGAATGTAACGTCACAAATCAGCAGAGTTCCACCTGTTACCTAGCAACCCCAGGAGAGTTCCACCCGTTACCTAGCAACCACGGCAGATTGCCTGTACCTAGCAACCCCAACAGAGTTCCACCCGTTACCTAGAAACCCCAGCAGATTTTCGCCCGTTACCTAGAAACCCCAGCAGATTTTCGCCCGTTACCTAGAAACCCCAGCAGATTTTCGCCCGTTACCTAGACACCCCAGCAGATTTTGCCCGTTACCTAGAAACCCCAGCAGATTTTCGCCCGTTACCTAGAAACCCCAGCAGATTTTCGCCCGTTACCTAGAAACCCCAGCAGATTTTCGCCCGTTACCTAGAACCCCAGCAGATTTTCGCCCGTTACCTAGACACCCCAGCAGATTTCCACCTGTTACCTAGCAACCCAGGGAGATTTCTGCATGTTACCTAGCAACCCCGGCAGATTTCCGCCCGTTACCTAGAAACCCCAGCAGATTTCCGCCCGTTACCTAGAAACCCAAACGGAGCTCCAGCACGTTTGACCAGCTGGCTTTTACCACTGTATGTCCTGTACAATGGCTGCTGGAAAAGACAAGTGTTTGTTGTTGGCTGACCATCCGGAATCATCTTGCTGCATTCTTGCTGGTTATTCAGGAGGCTCCATTTCTGCTTTTCAAAAATCAATTTTTTCATGCAAACGTAAACAATGAGTTGGGGGGTCGTAGCCAGCAGCAGCTTATTTAAAGGGACAAGACGCCCTAAAACAGATCATTCTGAAGTGACCAGATTGAAGTCTCATTATCTAAGAATGATCTACATGTTTTACATGTTTTGTATAGACCATAGATAGATTCTAACTGGTTCAAGGAAACAAAACCCATTTGTTTGAACTAGCATATAGCTTTTAATTATCTTTGTACTGTTTTATAAATCTTGTGTTGTTTTTTGCTTTTGTTTTGTTTTTATTGCTGGTATGTATTTTATAATGTACTTGTTTTTAGGTCAAGGTGACCTTGGGTGTCCAGAAAGCCGCCTACAAATAAAATGTATTATTGTTATTATTGTTATTATAGGTCACCTTTAAGAAAATAGTAAATGCGGATGAGCAAATATTTGCTTTATGAAATTTTCACTGTTTCAGGTTCAACATTTGAAGCTTTGTTTGTATTACCAACATGTTAGTAATACAATGCATACACAGCATTAGCTTCTGGGCCATACATAGTACCAGTACTAGTTCCATTGGCAGATTATTTCACTTATTACATCAGGAAAACGTTATAAGAGAAATAATCTGCCAATGGAACTAGTCATTTTTAACCAATATTAAGAAATTATTGACTTAAACTATTTCTTGCTGAGAAGTTTCTTGTAAATCATGTTCAGACTTATTTCAAGTGTTTTAAGATAGTTGCACTAGAAATTAGGCAAAATATTGTTTCTGCAGTGCAGGAGGTTAAATTTTGCATCTTTATCCAAAATAGTATCAATATAGCAGACAAACACAAGCTTTGGATCAAGTGTTTTCTTAAAAACCTGTTATCTTTAATGTCCTGATTGTTCCACACTCTCCCCACCTTCCAGTGAAGGGAAAGCTCTCCGACTTGGTGCCAGGTCATCAGAGGTCAAGTGACTGTCTAACATCCGTCAGTCGTCCTCACCGCCTGCTTTAGTCTGACTCCCTCATCACCTGCAGCTGCAGCCGCAGTCGTACCTAAAAACGCCTCTTCCTGCTCCTGGACTCGCTTTTCATGGAGTGAATTCATTCCATTCCTGGTGTCTATCTAGCAAAATACAGATTTTGTCTCTACAGAGAAAATGTTTCTGACTTACTCTCTCGTTTTGATTAGTTTTTTACACAACATTTTGCTAAGGGCTGATCTAAAACTTAACCTAAAAGTAACTTTTTAGCAAAATATAGGATCTTGTTTTAAGCTAATAATTGTTCTAGTTCCATTGGTAGATTATTTCACTAATAATAAGACATTTTTTCAAGTTATGAGTGAAATCATCTTCCAGTGGAACTAGTACTTTTTTATAAATTTTAATGAATTATTGACCTAAATCAAGCTCTTAGAACTTGTTTTAAAGTTACTTCTGAGTTGGTTTTGTCTTATTTCATGTGTTTTATTATATGTTCAATAGAACTAGACTAACATACTTGTGTTTTTGCAGTATTTGTACCGTAGCGATAAGGTCCTCCCTTGCTCTGCAGGCTCATTACTAAGACAAATATCGAGATTATGAAGATGAATAAGGTGATTAGGCGTTGTGTCTTCCCGTTGGGAGGCAGTTCAGAAGGAGCCAGAGGTTGTCGCCGTGTAACATTCAGGAACACGTTACGTTTCCATCCACGGGGATTTATGTACGCGAACACGTATGACGAGTCAGTTTGTTTGTTTAGCACATTTCAGCTACCCAAAGTGCAGAAACCAATTATGAAACAAGCTAATTTTTTTTTGCAGTTTTCTGAAAGTTTGTTTCAGATTTTAGGTACATAGAACCTGAATGCTGCATCTCCATGTTTGGTTCTGGTTCTGGGGATGAAGAGCAGAACCAGAAAACCTGAGAGGTTTTGGAAGGTTGATACAACAGCAGATCTTTTATGTGCTGTGTTGCTAAACCTTTCAGTGATTTATAAACTATCAGTATTTTAAAGTCTATTCTCAGTGGAAGGACTTTAGGTCTGGGTGATGTGCTCTGTCTTCCTGGTTTTAGTCAGAACCCGAGCAGCAGCGTTCTGGATCAGCTACATTGATGAACGGATGAGTTTCTGTAGATTTTGTTGGAACATTAGTCATTTAATCCTGGGAATGTTCTTCAGGTGATAAAAGGCTGACTGTGTAACGGTTAATTAAGTGGTTAGTGAAAAGGCAGCTAGTGGCAACTAGCTGCCTAACCACTTAATTAACCGAATTGGAATTATGAATATACATTTGTTTACTATAAACATGCCAATTTTGAAAAAGGTTTTTCGATAAATGTTTTTGCGCTGGGTGAGATGGTTTTTCGGTCGTATTGAAATTTGTGTATTTAAAAAACAGCAATGGAAGCACATTTTTTCACATCACATGAGTCACATGATCAGCAACTGGATGTTACTGCTGGCAGAAATGATGAACAGGAAGTGGTTTTCTGGTGTTTTTTAAAGGCTTACAGCGTGAACAAACTTATTCACATGTAATTTCAGCTGCTTCTCCTACTTAAAGGAAACATCCATCCATCCATCCATTTTCCTACACCCTTGTCCCTTAATGGGGTCGGGAGGTGCTGGTGCCTATCTCCAGCTGGCGTTCCGGGCGAGAGGCGGGGTTCACCCTGGACAGGTCGCCAGTCTGTCGCAGGGCAACACAGAGACACACACAGGACAAACAACCATGCACACACACACTCACACCTAGGGGCAATTTAGACAGACCAATTAACCTGACAGTCATGTTTTTGGACTGTGGGAGGAAACCGGAGTACCCGGAGAAAACCCACCATGCACAGAGAGAACATGCAAACTCCATGCAGAAAGGCCGGGGCCGGGAATCGAACCCAGAACCTTCTTGCTGCAAGGCAACAGCTCTACCAACTGCACCACTGTGCAGCCCCTTAAAGGAAACAAAACTGCGTTTTGTTTTTTTACATTAGCGGAGTATCAAAAAAGTTTTACGCACATTAGAAAAGGAAATGCAGGTGTTAAAAACACACCAGCAGCTCTGTCCGTGTCGGCCTCTGCCTCGTACGTACGGGCCCCAGATCGCCATGGCAACTGAAGCGAAAAGCTCTCTGATGTCCACATGGCAACGGCTGCTGTTGGGACTGAGGACGGAGGTGGGAGGAAGAGGAGGACACGGGGGCAGGGATGAAGGGAGGGGGACTCTGGATGCTGACGCACTCAGTGGCCAACAGGAAAGTTTTCGAGAATGCCACCCACTGCCGGATCCAAAGCGAGCTCCAATCTTCTCCGTCTCTAACCGTTTCGAACTCTGTCTGTTTTAAACGGCACCTCCTACTCAGTCAAGTCCTTCTGACCCCCTGCAGCCTCCTCGCCGCTTCGCCCTCCCCTTTCCGCCAGGCGCCTCCTACGTGTTTGTGTCTCATCAGAACCTCTGTCTGTGTGGAGCTCTGGCAGCTGTGGATCCATTTGATCCATGTCATGAGTGGGCAGTTCTGACCCGGATGTCTCTCTCATATGGCGTCCAGGAAGAAGCTGACAAGTCCCACTTTCTTTCTACCTGCAGTCAGGACCAACACACCGTCAGTGCTACAGAGTCTGTCATGTATTCTGGCAGCAGAGTCACAATAAGCAGCAAAAAACTCCAACAAATATTTTTCTGTCTCTCTGTTATCAACACCGTTGTTCCAAATCCTTAAAGTTACTCAGGCTCGGTGCAACTGGCAACAAAAGTTGTAAAATTAGTTACATTTTCAGCTTTAGCAGTTTGATTTCACACTGAACTGAAAAATAGGGGTGCAGTGATTTATCAGCACTGATTTAGTTAAATTTGGAAGATTAGTGATCAGCTGATGATTACACATGAAGCCGATCTTATCCCCTGATCTTATCAACCTCAAGAAACATCTACAAATCAACCACTCAAGTACACATTTGCAATTAACTATATTTAGTGACATTCCAGAAAGGAAAAATTGGCATCAGCCAAAATCTGACTTCTTAAAGATTGACCAGAAAACTGTAGTCGGTGCACCCAACTGTCAAAGCATCCAAATCAATTGGAAAAACTGTTCCCCTCCTCACCTGTGGGGGCGCTGCACCAAGAAATACTGAAGGAAAACACAAGAAAAACCTCTGAAGAAGACACCAAGCACAACAGTGATTTAGTAAGATTTTGTAGGATTTCTCTTCTGTTGTCGTTAAAACATCACAACCCATTTTTGACGTAGCATTTGGTTGTATTTACCCAAAATGCCAGGCGGTATAGTCCACTTCCTGTTTCTGGATTGCTGTGTTAGTTTTAGGCGATCACACACCTTTTCCCGAAATGATCCAGTTTTGTTTTGTCAGTGAACAGAATATTTTGGAGGCTTTAGCTTTGTTTCATAGATTTCATCTTTGCTCAGTTTCTGTTTCTGTTAAATCTCGCAGAACTTTCTGGGTTTTTCTGCATTGGTTTTTGATTTCCTGGTTTGGTGATTTTGGCATAATAATCTCTCTTGCTGCATGTTTTCTCTCCTTGGTCTTAGAAATGTCTTCATAAGCCTTTTCAGACTGAGAGATGTCAGGTCAGCCACTTTCTTCTCTGCTGTTTTTATTTTACATTTTTTCAGAAAATGATTTGCATTTTGAGAGCTTTCAGCTGTCATTCGTTATTACATCTCCAGGTCAGGTGATAATCATGCCTGGGAAATTGAGCTCAGCTTTCTAACAACTGTAGTTCAATCAGTTCATTCATGATTTGACAAGAAGGTCAATTACTTTTCCCGGAGGGCCGGCTTGATTTGGATCGCTTTGAATTAAATCATCATTAGAAAACATCCTTTTGTGGACTTACTCAGGTTATCTTCTGATGATGTGAAGCATTTATGTTGGTTAATGAGAATCTCTTAACTTTCCAATTCAACTTCAGAGCTGAGTTCAAATGAAATGCTGCATAATTCATTCCAGATTAATTATGATTTTTATTTTTATTTTAAAGAAGACACTTAAAGGCGTCAAACCCATTTTCATTTTGGGCAGAATGAAGACCTTGAATCTTCTTAAAGTAAGATTCTGAATGCATTGATAAAACCCAATAACAAAGTGTTTAAATATTAATAAAAAGCTGTGTCTGCATTCAGTAAGTAGTTCTTAAAATTAAATAATGTTTTCAATTCATAAAGCAGAATATTATGCTTGTTTTTGTGATAATCATATCACAGGTTTTGTGGTGATAATTTAGAAATATTTGCGATGACATTAAACGTAACTTTTTACCACGGTCATGGACAAAGTGATCTGCACAAGTGAACCGCCATCTTGGTAGGTAAGCACAACACAAAGCAGATTTTTTGTCTGAAATGTCGCTATATATTGCAAGAAAGTTGCAAAAAATAGGGAAGAGTGGTTGATTTTAGGGATGTGCCGATCAGGTTTTTTTCTGCCGATACCGATACCGATCACCCCCTGAGGGCCGATTGCCGATACCAATCACCGATACCGATCACTTGATTATTATTTATTTGTTTTTTATCATAAACACTACCGTTACATTATGTGGAAAAAGGAACCATGAATTCACCTTAATTTAGACAAAACCTTGTTTTAATAACTTTTTCCAAGAAGAAAACTAAACAAAACAGACATTGTGCAAATTGAACTGCTATCAATAATACTATCTTTAACAGACTGATAACATATGAGGCTCTGAAGAGGCTAAATAATGCAAAGAGCCAAAATAAAACCTCTCAACATTGACAAAAAATTCAAGTATAAAACTTAACATTCAAAGGCAAAAACAAGATCTATTACAATAAACAATTCAGAGTTACTGAATGAAAACTTCCTGTTAGCATAGCGGCTAGCTGGTTACTGCTAGTTCTGATTGGCTGTTTCTGACTGAGCGGAGTAACAGGGAGGAGATCGATTATTTTTTAGAGATTATCTGTCTCATGTTAGGACAGCGAAAGTTTTAATACGTATGTAAAATGTATTTTTAAGTTAGATGCTGCAGCTTTAAACAGGTTCGGTGTGAGAGTCACTACCAGGTGGAGCAGAAGCGGCTCCGTGTCAAATATTACTAAATATTAAATATTACTACCTGTAGCGGAGCAGCGGTTCAACAGCAGAACCAGCGTCTTTCATCGCAGCTCAAAGACTTAAATCATTTTACAGGTTATTAGTTTATCTTTCTGACCGTCATGCTAATCCTGGTGAGTGTTTGTAGCTGTGCTGCTTTACCTGCTGTCTGATCCTCCATGTCTTTTTGCTGCAGTGAGCCTTGATGTAGCCAAACTCCGTCAAGTACGGCTACATTGTTTTTATGTCTACTAGCTTCGTTGTGTTGATGCATTTTGACCTGCTTCAATTTTCCACCGCAACACGCAAATGTCCTCATCACTCAGTGGTTATAGTTACACATCGCTTAGGATTTGTTGCTGCGCGTTTGCGCAGTGAAGGAAAGACGAGACCAGCTGAACAGACAGGCTGGGAAATGAGATGCAGGTGATGATCGGTATCAAGAGACAATGATCGCCAATCACCGATTATGCACTTTTTCACGGAAATCGGCCCGATTATGATCGGTGACCAATCAATCGGCACACCTCTAGTTGATTTCCAGACTTTTGTAGCAGGAGAGGAAATCAGTAGATAAGATCCGTTTTATATCTCCCAAAATAAAAGAAATCGGTGCAGCCCTATAATATACGTCTCTGCCTCAAAATGACAGAAACTTAAGAGCAACATTCCAGACAATCCTTCTTTTCCCCAGTAGGCCTGCAGGAGAGGCATTGATGGTCTTGCTGCTGTTTAACAACTGGAAGCCAGAATCCGTGTCTGCAGTACCAGTCGTGTTCATCTGAGCTGGAGCTGGACCAGAACTCTGCACCTCCACCTGAACGCAGCCTGGGGAAAGCTGCCTTTCTCTCAGCAGCATGAATAAAGAGCATCACGGCTACGTCACGGCGCCATGAACAGTCGATCCGCACGGCTTGTGTTTGTGCTTGAAAACGAGCTGACCGGATAAACCCCGGTCCCTCAGGACTCGGTCCAGAGCCTTGCTGTGTTGTGCGACTATAAATCTTCAACACACACACCCTCTGTCTCCTTGCCATAACAAGCCTCCTCTCTCTTTGCTGCACTCCACTCTTGAGTGGCCCTCAGTCTCTGCAGGCCGGTGGCAGTGAAGTGCTTTATGGCTGCGGAGGACAGGAGGGGAGGCAGGGGGGCTAGCATGTAGCTCCTTATAGCGACATGGAGGCGCATCGGTCTGTGGGAGCAGCACTAAGAAGAGCTGCCTGAATAACCATTTATAATCATCTGCTTGGGAGAAAAAGGACATGGAGACGAACGTTCACAAGCCTCACAGTACAAAAAGCTATTTGTGACATAAATCACTCATCCGGTTAAAAAGTCATATAAGAAAATGCAGGTTTCTGACTTATGAGTTCACCTGAAATAAGACAAAACAAACTTATAAATAACTTTTCATCAAAATATAGCAGCTAGTTTTAAGTCAGTAATTCCTTAGTATTGATTAGCAGATTGTTTAATTTATAGCCAGACATTTCCCCCATGTTGTAAGTAAGTTATCCACCAGTGGACTAGGACTTTTTCATCAATATTAAGGAATTATTGACTTAGAACAATCTGTAACACTTTCTTTGACTTTATAAGACTGTGCTGACCTGTAATAAACATAACGGCTGGTGTGAACATGAAGGAGTTTTCTTTGAATGTTTATGAAATGTAATTTGGTAAATAATGACACTTTTAATGAGACTTTGCATGAAAAGTGTCATTATTTACCAAATGACACAAACATTCCTTCATGTCTATAACAGGTCATGTCAGTCTTATGCACATCCCATCAAACAAAACGTTACCAAATAATCTCCTATATCTGATGAAACGTTACTTGTAAGTGAGCGTCTCAGGAACCCCGTCTTCTTGGATTGGCTCTACTGAAACAAAATGTTGTTGTGCTTCTGTACAATAACAATAAACACATTCTGATTCTGACTTCAAACGTACTAAGATATTTACACTAAATATCTTGGTGACAAAGATGCTGTCACTATTCAAAAATACCTAGTAAGGTTGTTGCATCCCTGCGCTGACATTCATGATGTTGGTTTTATGTTAGCAGCTCGCTGTGTTGACATGCATTACAAGACGCAGTACATTTTACACGGTGTGACGGGTCGGCCAGCTGCAAACCAAATCCTGCACCCACTTCATAACGTTATCAGGACACACATGGCGCCTCTGCTGCTGCTAGTTAGCCCAGACAGCTCCACCGGGACGGAGTAACGCAGCCGTATGTAAACACAAGTCATCTTCCTGAAACGCTCAGAGAGGAAGCAGAAGTGTCCACGTTGCTGCTGTTTTTAAACACGTCGGGCTGGAAAAAAACAGCTTTGGACGAGTTCTTTAAATTTGGGCTGCTGTTTACAACATTTGATGAGTTTTTATAAAGAGTTCAGAGGAAAATGATTTGGAAATAGTTGTCATTAAGTGGCAGAAAATGTGAATCTTATTCGTAGTTCTCATAAGTTTGAAGCGTGATCCACGCCACTGAACCGCCATCTTGGTAGGCAATCAGAGCACAAAGCAACCAACACAAAGGAAGTAAGAGGACTCAAAAATTATAATGGAGTTATAATGTTCTTATATTGTTTATGAATTAGATGAGAACAAGGCGGGAGCTAGCACTAAACTTGTTGGCTTGTTTATTGTTGTCATAGCAACTGTTGTGACAGATGGTTTGGGATATCTACCAAGATGGCGGTCAGCTACAGAGTTTCCGGAGGAGTTTCATTCTGAGATCTGGGTTGATTTCTTTTGGAGTAAGTGGGTTTTATTCAGATCTGGTAACCCGGCTTCAGACGGACGTATTGTTATTTCAGGTAGGCGGCAGGTTGACACATTCAGCGATGTGTGAACAAAGCTTTAGTGGATTATGTGCTTTTTATTTTCAATAAGATTCAACGTTCACCTTCCAGCTGATTACAGAGAACCCGACTCTAATCTCCACAGTCTGAAGGAACTTTGATCGGAGCATCGAGTTCAAAAAGTGTGCAGCTCTGTTAAACTCTGGAGGGCTTTTTCACGGCTCAGCGTTACTGCACCACTTAAAACTGATGTATTCCACCTCCTCCCCGTCTTCCTGCTCCCTGTCCTTCAAAGCCTTTCTGTTACTCTTCCTAGCTCTTCCTGCTATTATCTCTCCCTAACATACTCCGTGAAATTGTCCTCTTTTTTAACCCACATGCTTGTTCTAATTGCTACAAAACCTGTGGAACAAAATCAATGTTTTTTTTTTTTTTGGATTATGTGCCAACGCTGAGTCAGCAGGAAAAAAATAAGTGTTACAGAACGATGGATTGGGACTAAGTGGGATTAGTGGGAATATTAGTCCAGAGGTTCCCACGCTTGTTTGGAAGTTGGAGGAAAAACAAGGTTGCATAATTTATTGGGAGCCAGTCAGTCACAAATCTGGTGATAATTTGTGAGGTAGATTTAAGACTGGACAATAAATCAATAACAGATACGTGATCAATATTGATAGATAAATGATAGGATATTCAATATTATGTAGGCAGTGGAAAAACTTTAGCCGTTCAATTTCTCACTGCTAGCTGAAAAAAGTTGGTGGAATCAACTTTCTTCCTCGCTCTTTGGTTACCTAGCAACTCATTCACTCTTTGGTTACCTAGCATCTCATTCACTCTTTGGTTACCTAGCAACTCACTCACTCTTTGGTTACCTAGCATCTCATTCACTCTTTGGTTACCTAGCATCTCATTCACTCTTTGGTTACCTAGCAACAACATGTTAGCTTACCAGCAGAAGTTCCAGGTGTCATAACAGTGTGCAGTGAAAACTGTAGATAAATATTAAACTCATCCCACAGGATGACAGTACTTCAGATATTTAATTATTGATAGACAATTATTGATACCGACTGATATTAAATGCTTATATCTGTTATAGTTATAGTTATTGTCCGTCCTTAAATTCAGTTTGTTACTGTGAGATCTATGATATTATGCAACAAATAGGAAGCCAAGGTATTGTTTGTACATTCAAAATAAATGTAAAAACATTCATATATTGTGAGGTTTTTCAGCCATGTTTAGCTTTAGCATAAGAACCAGAACAACATCAGAAATGTTTTCATGTTTTCACAGTTATAGAAGGAGAAAAATGTCAAAAATGTCCCGATAAAACCAACTCTTGTTCAGTTAGTTCTGTTGACAGCAATGTTTAAATATTAATGATTAATGTTTTTATCAATTCCTCAGTAGTTGAGTAAAAATATGTTAAAGTTGTGCTCTAGTACAACTTGTAGCGACTCTGCCCACCTCTTGATGATTCACAAAGTAAAACGCTCACCCCGCTGTGTCCATCACACCCCGTTGCCAAAACCTGCCCTGCAACACCTGGCGCCATGGCAACCAACACCTGCTCCCCTAATTAGCGGGACACCGGTGGGAGAGGAGATGAAAACGTTAATGAAACGCTAACCTGGTCCAATCAAATGCCCCGGCGCCTGCCTGCTGCTCGCCGCCATTGAAGAACCGGGTCGCCGTAATGGCCGCCCTACGGAGGCCTCGCCCTGCCAGCGCCACCCGGAGTGACCCCATCAGTGTCAAACCGCCTCATGTCGGGGAGCGGGAGGTTCTGGACAGACAGGTGTCGGGGAACAACGTGGGCTGAGGTTGTCGCTGCGCTGCAGCTGGAGCGGCTCCAGGTCGCTCCAGCTGCTGCGCTCCTGTTTACAGGCCGCCAACTGCTGCAGGTCTTCAAACGGAGCCTCTGATATTTGTTGCTTTGACGCGATCCGGGCTGGACGCTGCTTGATATCACTTAAATGATCAGATTAAACCCACCTGTAAACCAGAGGGAAGCAGCCAGAACCAACGGTAATCTGTTTAAACGGAACAAACATGGAGGCAAACAGGAAATTAAATCCAAATGAATTCCTCCTTCGGATGTTTTTCTGCTGAATATTAGGGCTGGGATGTTTGGCTTTACAAAAAACTTCAACGGAAGAAGATTAGGGCCAACAAAAACTAGACAGACAAAAAAAATTAGTTAACTTCTAATCTCAGACTTTTGACTTTTTCTTATAATTCTGTCTATAATGTCAGAATTCTGTTTTCTCAGAATTTTAATTTTTCTCAGAATTTTGTCTTTAAATTGTAATTCTGTGTTAGTCTATCAAAATCTAAATGAATAAATATTTTTAGGGCTATGTCATTAATATATAAAAATAATCACATAACTTTTTCTTCCTTGATAATACACAGTCCAGTCACATTAATGTGACCATCTGTCAAAAGCCAGAATAACCACCTTTCGCAGAGCGAACTGCTACGAGACGTGCAGGAAGAGAGTCACTTAGGTCCCTGAAGGTCTTCTCTGGGATGTTGAGCCATGCCGACTCTAATGCCGTGGCCAGCTGCGCTAGATTACGCGGTTGAGGATCCATGGTGCGAACAACTCGATCGAGATGGTCCCACAGATGCTCGATTGGGTTTAAGTCAGGTGAGTTTGCTGGCCAGGGGAGGACGGTAAACTCATCCTGGTGCTCTTCGAACCACGCACGTACACTGGCAGCTGTATGGCACCTCGCATTGTCCTGCTGGAAGATGCCATCATCCTGAGGAAAAACAATGCGCATGTAGGGGTGGACATGGTCCGCAAGGACAGATGCGTACTTGTATTGATCCATCGTGCCTTCCACAATAATCAGTGAACCCAGAGAATGCCAGGAAAACATTCCCCAGACCATAATGCTCCCGCCTCCAGCTTGGACCGTTCCTGCAATGGTTGCAGGGTGGTTCCTTTCAGAGGTTTCACGCCTTATACGCCAACGTCCATCTGTCCGATGGAGCATAAAACGCGATTCATCTGAAAACGCTACCTGTCGCCACTCAGTGGACGTCCAGCTGCTGTACTGGCGTGCAAATTCTAGCCTTCGTCGTCGATGAACACCAGTCAGCATAGGTGCACGAACCAGGCGTCCGCTTCGGAGGCCCAGACGCAGCAATGTTCGCTGAATAGTGGTTTGGGAGACACTTGTGGTAGCCCCTTGGTTCATTTTAGTGGTCAGTTGCTCAACGGTAGCCCGTCTATCTGCCCGAACGCATCTCCGCAACCGTCGTTCGCCTCTGTCATCTATGGCCCGTGGTGCACCACATTTGCCACGTCGTGGATTTTGGACAGTCCCATTTTGCCATGCACGGTACACTTTTACCACGGCGGCACGCGAACAGTTCACAAACTCAGCCGTTTCGGAAATGCTTCCACCCTTGGCCCGAAAGCCAATGATCATGCCCTTTTGGACGTCGGATAAATCGCTTCGTTTCTGCATTACCCCAACGATTGAAATGTTTTCCGAAGCCCACACACACCCTTTATATACGCTCAACTGCACTGTGCTGCCACCTGCCTTCTGTGATTGGTTATTTAACTCTGAAGTGGAAAGTACGTGGTGGTCACATTAATGTGACTGGACTGTGTATTTGTTTTATTGGAGCAGAAAAAAATATTTAAAAAGTTGTTTTAATGAAGAAAAAAGCTTAGATGCAGGATTTGATTATGACCAAATGGATTCGGTTGTTTGCATGATAGTTTAAAAATCCTGGTACTGACAACAATTTGATGCAGATGTGCTAAAAGATGAAGTTCCCATAAAGTATTTAGCATTATCTGTAGAATTTCTGTATCACTTCACAAGATGCTTAACAATCCTCATTTAATTTTTTTACTTTTGGTGTTGAGTTCTCATAAAATTATGACTTTGTTCTGGTAATTAAACTACGCTGTCCCTTACATTTTGTTGTATAGTTGAGCTGAATAAACATAATATGTGAAACCAAGATGGCCGCCCTAGTAGTGCTGACATCACTCTGAACTACGGAAACCCAAGAAGTGTGTTGATGATAAACATCCAAATATTCCCAGAAATTAAATATTCTAAAAACCAAAAATGTAAATAATCTGTGAAATGAATTTATCCCCCTAATGAAAATAATTTTTTATTTACAGCCGCCTTCCTCTGCCCGTTCTTTGTCTAACTGTGGGTTAACTTTCTCCAATCTTCTGTGTTTCTTCCCTGCAGGAAACTTCAAAGGGATGTGTAAACAGATAGACCACTTTCCCGAGGAAACGGATTACGAAGCGGATCCATCAGAGTACTTCTTACGTGAGTACCAGACGTTCCTCCGCCTGCGTCCCGCTCCGGACGGCGCCTGATGCCGGCCGGTCCGGACCGGGCCGAGCCAAAAGCGGCTCGTCTGTTCCTGCTGCTCGGCTGTGTCTAACATAATGTGCAGCGTTACCGTCAGCTGTGCGCCCTGTAAACACAGCTCATCGATTTCTGCTCCCGTCCCCTTTGTGCAAGCAAGACAGATATGCTTGTCGGAGTCATTTGATTACAAATTCTAAACATCACAGCAGCTCAGGAAGAGCCACACACTGCAAAACACAACATCTCACCAATAGTTTTTATATAGTTTATACTCAAAATGTCTGACTACATTTGAAATTAGACAAAACTCACTTTCAGTAGGTTATCAAAGCTTCTTTTAAGTTAGTAATTCCTTAATATTGATGAAAAAGTTTTAGTCCCATTAGCAGATTATCTCTCCTGAAATAATCTCCCATCAATATTCTGGTAATATTACAGCTATTTTATTATTAAAACTTTATTCTTGTAATTTAAAGGTTTTAATTTTCTTAGTGAGGCCCTAAAATGACGGAGTGTTTATTATAACAAAGTCATAATCAGAGGAGGACAGAGAAACCAAAGACTCAACGAAAGTAAGAGTAAAATAAATTACAGAAATTAGAGTAAAAAAGTATTTGGTAAAACTGAGTAACTGAACAAATTATCAATCATTTAACATTTAAAAATGGCATCATCAGATGGACCAAAACATAAAGTTCAGAGGAAATTTTGATATTTTAAGGACCAAAATGACAATAATTTATAAAATAACAAAATCAGGCTAAATAAAATGTTTCCTAATCAGTTTCTGTCAATAAAAACATGATAAAACTTTAACAGAAACTGCAGGTCTGTGTGGTGGATTTTTGGTTAAAACATGCTTATTTTCATTCAGTGGGTGGAAAATCCAGAAATTTTACACAAATAAGAGACGAGATACTTTAAAATAAAATTACTCAAATACAAGTAAAAAGTGTAGTAAAAATACTTCTAAAAGTAAAATACTTAAAAAAAAGTTACTGAAGTGTAAATAGTCAGTCCCCAGCTCTTGTCTTCATATTGAACAAACTTTATTCTCTTAATTTTATGACTTTATTCTCGTCGTTTCATGTCATTCTGAATGAGCTCGGCCCTCAGCCTCCCTCTGCAGACATGGGGACGGCTGGAGCCCCTTCAGGTCTTTCTCTCAGTGATCAGAAAGCGTCGCTCTGATCATCTCCCACTGCGGGCGACAGCCATGGCGGCGTCTCGCAGCGCAGCGCCGTGCGTGCCAGCGCTGGAGATAAACCCGGCCAATTAGGCTGCGTTTGACTCAGCGCTCTGAGCGCTTGTTCCAGTCCGTCTGTGCGATGGAGACGGGTTATGACAACGGTTCTGGTAATGGTTCTAACTGAGCCGGAGCCGCGGCGGCGGGAGGTGGGAGTCGTAATGAGGCGTCCATCAGGGCGGGGATGATCCGCCGTGTTCTTTGAGTGTACGTTAACCTCTTTGCCGCGCTCCTCCCAGTGGCTTGCCAATTAGGACACTCACATCCATAAATATTTCAGCCTCGTTCTTATATAGGTCAGGCCTCTCTTGATCGCCGTCTTTCTCTGCATCTCTTCACCCTCACACTCCGGTTATTGCATTGCACTTACAGTCGTGGTGATTCATAGAGCTACACTTCTGAAGACCTCCGGTTTTTTTTCTTTGCTCGGTGCACGATGGGGTCACAGGAGGCGGATGCAAATTTGTTGTTGTAGTTTCTGAATTTCAAAAGGGACGATGCACATAACATGCTGGAGTTAGCCATTTGTAGTCAATATAAATACAGACAAATTAACAAGCTTCTTCCAAAAAAAGAGAATAACTATAAATAATTTTTTTGTTTTTTGTCTAAAAAGATCATATCAAGTCACAAATTTAAAGACTAAAAAGCCATAAAGCTCTATAGTTCAGCTCAGTAAACAAGGACAGAATAAAATTAAGAATCTGATTTTCTAGGAGCCATATTTTAATATAATTTTAGGGGTGTTTTTACACCTGATAGTCTGACAGACTCAGTTCAGTTTGGCATCAAAATTGCAACATGTGTAACATTTTCAGCTGCTGTGATTCTCATTCTCACTGCTCTGAGTCAAACCAACCAAACCATTTTAAAAACTTCCTCACCTGTGGGGGCGCTGCCACAAAAAACACTACAGGCAAATACAACAAAAACAAATGTGAGTGCAGATTGCCTTGTGCTATAATCTGCTTCCAGCTTTTGGAGTGGTCGCTGGTCCACTTGACATTCACATATACATGTAAACGGCACCAGAGTTCATTTAAACTGAACAGAGAGTGAAGTTTGTAGGTGGACCAGAGTTTGCTTTTTTTATTTGATTTCACACACGCAGCTTCCCAAAGGAACCAGACTTCCTAAACAAAATGAGTTGGATTAAAGCAAATTAAACGCAGCTGCTGTAAATGTACCTTAAGCTAGAAGAAAATGATTTAAAAGATTAATCCGGTCTGGTGCTCTGGTATTTTTCACAAAAAATGAAATCTGGTGGTCTTTAAAGACAGCGATGACAGATAGTTTCACATTATAACATGGGAAAAATGTGTTTTCATTAGTGAAATGATCTGCCGGAGAATCTGGTACTTTTACTGCATCCATCCATCCATCCATCCATTTTCTTGACACCCTTGTCCCTTAATGGGGTCGGGAGGGTTGCTGGTGCCTATCTCCAGCTGGCGTTCCGGGCGAGAGGCGGGGTACGCCCTGGACAGGTCGCCAGTCTGTCGCAGGGCAACAACCTTTACTGCAATATTAAGGAATTATTTACCTAAAACAAGTTCCTATATTTTGCTGAAAAATACTTAAGTCAGTTTTGAATTATTTCAAGTTAATACTTGATATTTTATGTTTTATGAGACAAAATCATAACGTTCATGAATATTTTTACAGTCCAAGTTAAGCAAACAGCATCTTCCAAGATTAAACTTAAGAGGTTTTGTTATTTTCTTAACAGAAGATTTTAATATTAAATTAGTATCAAACACAAACCTACGATATTTAAATTGTTTGGCCCACCTGGTGTTTCCATAATGAGAAAAAAAAAAGACTGGCTGAAAAATTGGTTGAGTTACGTAACAACAAAAAAAGTCACTTCAGGTGAAAACCCGCCGGAAATGACATCACGGAGGAACTCGCTGGCCCAAAAATCGTGCTGATGTCATCACGAAGCGTGGCGAAGAGGAGAGAGGGTTTCTGATGATGCGGTTGCCAAGCAGAAAAAAAACACACAAATCCTGACTTTATTCTGCTAAACACTCAAACGTTGACGAGCCGTGTGTGTGTGTGTGTGTGTGTGTGTGTGTGTGTGTGTGTGTGTGTGTGTGTGTGTGTGTGTGTGTGTGGTGTGTGTGTGTGTGTGTGTGTGCGCTCCGCTCCCCCAGCAGCCAGGCAGTTTGCATATCCACGCTGGGTTATATAAGCCAGCTGAGGCACGCTGAAGCGCCACTGGGTTTTTAGATCATGCCGTGTTGGAGCTCCCATCATCCGCTGCTCTACTGGGCGCTAAGCAGCTGAGAGGAGATGAAAGAGGCAAGAAAACGCCCAGTTATGCAACACGCTAATACTATAACCGCAAAACATGACTTCAACGAGACGCAGAGGCCAGGTGAGGCCAAGCAGGACCGATCAGCTTAAATCCCAAATTTAATTGGATTTCATTATTCCTTCATCAGGATTTGAAAAAAAATGAACTGCTTGATGAAATCCAGAAGAGCCAAAAACCATAAAAATACATGGAAATCCTCCAGAAATGAAATATTGACATGGTTAAAACATGGAAACCAAAGAGTCATGGAAACTGGCATTGAACTCAATTGTTTTAAATAAAGTCAAAGTGAAAATTCCTTTAGGTTAAAGATTTGTAAGTTTTGAGTTAAATAAACACAAAAAAGTAAGTTGTCGTAGCAAAAGCAAAAGAATTAAGTGAAGTCCATAAGATGACTGCAGCCAAAAATCCACTTTTTAGAGTGCATATATGAACAAGACCGCTCCAAAAGCAGGAAGTGGACTACAGCACCGGGAATTCTGGGTAAATAAGACCGAAACAAATGCACAAGTCTATTGCTGCTGGGACAAATGGCTTGTGAAAAGAGAAATCCTCCAACCACTGAAACGCCACTCCATTTTTGTTTACATTTTGTGATGAAGGTAGTTGAGCTCAATGTGCTTTTGTCGTTTCATTTTAGACTCTTTTAAAGAAGCTGTTTTCACAACTATCAGGTGTGAGGACACCTTGAAACCAAAGAAACACCAAGGTGTTTTCACACCTGATAGTTTGGTTGATTTGGCTCCATTTGGGACGAAAATTGCAACATTTCAGCTTGCAGTGTGATAGTAAACAAACCTGTTCCCCCCTTTTACCTGTGGTGGCGCTGCATCAAAACCCACAGAAGGAAATGGCACAAAGATGACATGAACTCAACTTCCTTCTTCATGAAAAGTAAACAAAAGTGGAGTGTCAGATTTTATCGGTTGTAGGATTTTTCTTGTCGGTAAAAGACTACAAGTTATTTCTCACGCTAGCATTAAATTTGCATTTGTTGTGTTCATATTTACCCAGAATCCCCTGGGCTATTGCCTGCTTCCTGCTTTTGGTGCGCTCTCCGGTCCACTTGACATTCAGATATGCCTTCAAACCATATCCATATGCATTATTCAAATTAGTTTAAAAAAGCCTTTATTGTGTGAAGTTTTTCTTGATATTTAGCTTACCTTATTGTACACATTTAAAATAAAGATGAAACATATTAAAGCTATTACGTAAAAGTCACATTGTGCATGTTTTTATACTTCTGTTTGGATTTCTACTGGTCCTAAAACAGTCCACACATTTTAAAACAACCCAGATAGTTTTTGTCAATACTTTAATGATTTTTGGTGTCTGGAATACGAGCCATTTTAAATACCTTCGGAAAGTAACAGTCACAAATCAGAAGACAACACCTGTTACCTAGCAACCCCAGCTGTGTTCCGCCCGTCACCTAGCAACACAAGTGTGGGGGGCGTGGATTTAAAGTGACAGAATCCCTAAAGCAGCTCATTCTGCACTGAGCAGGCTAAAATCACATTATCTAAGAATGATTTTGTGCAAAAAATGTAGTGAAGAATGAGAGGTCACCTTTAAGAAAAAAATAATGTATAAGTACAGCAAGAGGCAAAAGCCCAGGGGCTTATATAAAAAAATCCTATAATCCACAATCATGTAGAAAAAATAAACCACATCTACACAATATTAATGGGAATTGAACATGTAACAATGAAAATAATCTAAATGTAACTACTAGTATATTATGGTTTTATGGTATTATGGTATACTCAAAAGCTTGTGGTATGTTGGCCTGACTGGAGATTTGTAATTACCCTTAGGTGTGTTTGTGTGCCTGCATGTCACCTCTAGCCTGTTTTCAGTGGGTGGATGTCTAAACAGTATTGAATTATGGCAAAGCAACGAGTCCCACTGCTGCCTGCAGCCGTCTATCCCACAACATCAACTCCCTTTTTAGAATATCTGATCCAGAATATCTCAATCCGTGTGGCAAACATTTCTGCCTCTTCCTTCTGCGTTTCACGCCGTTATGAGCTGATCTGGGAGTGTTTTCTGACATTGACGAGGCGCTGGTCGCCCTCGGGGCGTCGCGGGGTTCTGGACGCTGGCCTGAGCTGGCTTTGGTGTCGCCCGATAAAATCGATGGGTCTGGGGCGAGGGCGTGTAGGCCAGAGGCAGGGGGTGATATCAGCTTCCACAGCAGCCATGCCCGGCTGTCACATGACAGCAGGATGCGTTCGTTCTCAGCAGAACAGTTTACTATCCGTTCGGCTCCTCGGGCATCCCGTACACCGCAAAAACACAAAACACTACCAAGTATTTTTGGTCTAGACTCTGGTGCAAAGATAAGATCTGAACCCAACATTGAAACAATTCTTATGGCTAATCCATGAGGGCAGATCTATTTACTCTGATTCTATGCTTTATTATTATATATTTTACATTACATAAAGATTTCCTAACTTCGCTTTCTGAAATGTTTGTTGCAGTTTATTTTTACATTATTTTGTCAGTTTCCGTTTATTTATTTTATCCTCCTAATTTCTCTGATTGAACAAATTAAAGTTGTTGTTACACGTTTGATCAAGTTTGTGAAGCTGCTGGTGTATTTAACTGTCCTGCTATAAAATTATAAAACACATTTTTAATGTGGTACATTTATGTCTGAGTTTGTAAAAAAATGCATTTTAAGTTTAATTAGGGCTGATTTTCTGTGTTTGATCGATATCGACCCAGACCAGATCTCAGACATCGGTATCAGTATCGGAAGTGAAAAGGTGGATCGGTGCAAACCTCGCAAATATTTTAGCGCATCTTAAAAGAGACAAAACTAACTATCAAGTAACTGATTATTTAAATAATTATTTAATACAGATTTTTAAAAAGTATAATTCCACTTTTATTCTTTAGCATTTGATTCAAACAGCATATTGGAGCATATTTATATTTTGTTTTAACTTTATAAAACCACTTTGGTCAACATGTGTTGCTTTTATTTGCTACCTAAATAAATTAATAGACATTTGCACTAAAAACCAGAACAGAAACACCTGGAAGATTTTGTGAATTTTGCAGTTCTCCGTGACGAATCCATTGATCAACACATAAAACACACCGCATAGAAATAATGGACCAGTATGGTCCATTATTTCTAAAATGATTGATGGCCAATCATTTTTGTCCTGATTGACTGAGTGAGCATCAGTTCTCAAACTTTATGAGTTATTAGGGAATAAAAACAGAGGTGAGGGAGTTCATCCTCCTAACAAGCAGAGATCCGAACAAATTGAATTTTACTAACTTATAATCTTCATTCATCTACGTAACTTTACAGGTGAACATTTATGGACCTGCCATGCCTTCAATCAAGATTCAGGTCTGACTCTTTTTGCAAAAAAATTTGCAGCCAAAAGCAAAGTTGAAGGAAAAACATCCAGTTTACACATTGCACAGCTCAAAGAATAAATCCTGTATAAATTAAGTAACTAATATGTGCTTTCAGGGTTACAGACGGGCCTATAATCTTTTCATCTACGCCACCTTGGATGCATCACAGAAAAGATAATTACTGAGCTTTCACTCAGCTTTCTGTGAACCTCCAAAGCTTTTTCGTGTTATTTTTGACATAGTTTAGAGCTTGGAAGCAGAAGTTTATGCTTTTGTACTAGAATAGCCAAACAGACCTCTACCTGCAACTTTTAAGTCTAGGCTTTAACTTTCTTCTGGTTTGTGGGTCCAGATTACTTGAATCCAAAAAGTTAATGGAATCCATTATTCTTAAGGTGTTTTCACACCTGATAGTCCAGGAGATTCGGTTCAATTTGGGGCCCAAAGTTGCAGCATTTGTTATTTTTTCAGCTGCTGTGGTTCACCTCCACACTGCATTGAGTCAAACCAACTGAACACTTTAAAAAACCTGTTCCCTTCCTGGCCTGTGGGGGCGCTGCACCAGAAACCACTGAATGAAACGACAAAAACACATTGAGCTCAACTTCCTTCATCACAAAATGTAAACAAAAATGGAGTGGCGTTTCAGTGGTTGGAAGATTTCTCTTTTCACAAGCCATTTGTCCCAGCAGCAATAGACTTGTGCAATTGTTTCGGTCTTATTTACCCAGAATTCCCGGTGCTGTAGTCCACTTCCTGCTTTTGGAGCGGTCTTGTTCATATATGCACTCTAAAAAGTGGATTTTTGGCTGCAGTCATCTTATGGACTTCACTTAATTCTTTTGCTTTTGCTATATGACAACTTACATTTTTGTGTTTATTTAACTCGAAACTTACGAATCTTTAACCTAAAGGAATTTTCACTTTGGCTTTATCTAAAACAATTGAGTTCAATGCCAGTTTTGTATCCTACATCTGACCAACTCAATTTATTAAAATCATCCAACTCAATTCACTAAGTCCTTCCATGAATTAAGTTTTTATAACTTAATTCATAAGGGGGTTTAACATGACAAATTTAAGTCACTCTTACTCAAATCATTAATTTTCTTCTAATAAACATTTAAAATCTCTTTGACTGAATTCCACAGAAAGTCAACTCAAACTTTTAAGTAGTTCCAAACTAAATTTTAATACTCTTTTTACAGTGTCATCTAAATACACAAATCTTTTCCTTAAATTACCTTTTTACTTTGACTTTACTTGAAATAATTAAGTTTGATACCATATTTGTATCCTTCGTCTGACACCATGACTCAAGCTAACCAGGGATAGATTCTCAGGTAAGTGACCGTGGCTCTGTGGGAAGAGCGTCGTGATTGGGAGGTTGACGGTTCAATTCCAGCTTCCTTCTGCCACATGTCAATGTGCCCCTGGTCACTTAACCCCAAGTTGCTCACTGATTTGTCCAAAACTCTCTGGTCCTTCAACTTTCAAATATGTATGTGAACATCGCTCCAAAAGCAGGAAGTGGACTACAGTTCAGGGAATTCTGGGTAAACACAACCAAAAGAAACTTATCAAGAGAAGTTCTACAACAACTAAAATCTGACACCAATCCATCTTCGTTTATATTTTGTTTACAAAGTGTCTTCTTCAGAGGTTTTCATGTCATTTCCTTCTGTGGTTTTTGGTGCAGCGCCACCCCAGGCGAGGAGGGGAACTGGTTTTTCAACTAGTTTGGACTGTTTGACACAGATCAGTGTGAGTAAGAACCACAGCAGCTGGAAATGTAACAATTGTTGCAACTTTGTTACCGTATCGAACCCAGTCTACTGAACTATCAGGTGTGAAAACAGCCTCAGGCTCCAGGAGCTTTCCAGGTTTGTAGCAGGTAGACAGACTCTGCAGAAACTGTGCCGTCCCTTCGCCTCAGGAAAGTTGTTAATAAAGCGTCATTTGTTTCTGATGCAGCCACCAGTCTACCACCACAACCCACACAATCCCTTCAGCCCAGTGATGTGTGGGTACCGGCAGCGGAAACAGGTGCAGAAAAGCCTTTCTGCTTTTCTTTTCTTTTTTATTTCACCAAACATAATCATCCCTAAACGCTGAAAATGTGTTAGGAAGGTTTAGGGTTGTATTTTATTTGAACAAACATCACCAAGTCTAATGGGACTCTAAGACATTTAACCCAAAGGCGACTTCTGATCTGCTTATCCGTATATAAATAGAGAACATTGCTGTAGTGTAAAAGTGTTTTAAGTCGTTATCAGAAGTGATATTTAAGTTTAGTATGTTTCTATTAATTTTCCCCTGAAGTCAGGATGTGCTAAACTCTGGCAAAATGCAAAAAATTAGAATAACAGGAGTTGTTGCTTCGGCAGATCCCTGGTTTCTGCTTTTCCTGCTCCTCTTTAAATGTAATCTGGTTGCATATTTAGAAAGACGCAATGCACTGCAAAAACATAAAATATTATCAGTATTTTTGGTTTAGTTTCAGGGTTTCCAACAGAAAACTCACTGAGCCTGATGGCAAGGGTGCCAAGGCAGACATACAGTGTGTTTTTTTTTTAAAACACGTTCAACGTCAACAGGAAATTTCAGTAGGTAATTATGTGGGAGATATTATTAACGATGCCTAAAAACCAAGTCTTAAAAAAGGTAAACAATAAAAAATCTAAAATAAATAAACTGAGTTTAGCCTGGCGGGGGGTAAATAAAGCCTGGTGGCCCGCCAGGTTTATAAAACACTGGAGAAAATCGAGTTTCTAGTGCCAATATCTTCGCATACTTGAAATAGGACAAAACTAACTGACAAGTATCTTTTTAGGAAGATAAAAGAGCTTGTTATAAGTAAATAATTTCTTAATAATGATTTTAAAAAGTACTAGTTTCATCAGCTGATTTTTTTCAATTAACATTTGGGAAAATGTCATTATAAGTGAAATCATATGCCAGTGGAATTAAGGGATTAAGGGATCTATATTAAGGGATTATTGACTAAAAACCAGATCCTATATATTGCTGAAAAGATACTTGTCAGTTAGTTTTGTCTTATTTCCAGCACTAGATACTAGACTTTGTGTTTTTGCAGTAAGATCAAGTCGCCTCTGAATGGCTGCCAGAGATTCAAAGAATTCTCAAAAAATCATGAAAGAATCAATGTATGTTTTACCGGAAGGAATATAATTACAACAAATAAACCAATTTTACACAATGTTTCTCCTTAAATGTTTCAGATCATCATTAAGCAAAAATAAAAGTATCTTCTCTAAGCCTTCTGAAGCTAATCTGATGAGTAATCGACTGAAAAATGAATAAATAGATTGTTACACTTTCAGGTATCGCAGCACAGGAAGAGAAAATGACTGGAGGTGTCCTCAGTGTCCCGTTGGAACATCTGTGCTGCTACTTCACAAATATCTCCAGCGACATTTGCATCCATTATTTTGTGATCAGATCCAGTTAGAACCAACTTCTGCTTTGAGGTGTGCAGTTGGAACACAGTGAGCTAAATTTAGTCTGAAAACTGTCAAAACATTTCTATAAAGCTACAAAAAAATTGTTAGCGAACGTTATTATTTCACAGTGTGAGTTTGACACTTCCAACGTGTTTTATTTAACGTCAGGTTGATGGGAACCGTTGGGGGGGAGGAAGAGGACGGTGCAAGGGCTGAGGAAGAGGAGGAGGCGTGGAGGGGATTAATAAGCGCTTGTATTAAATCAATGCGCCTGCAAGCTCAGGCACCTGATTAGCATGACCCTGTCCTGCACATCAGCACATTCAGGGCTGGGGGAGGCTGATTAGGAGCCAATGCTAATTTCCTCTGGACCCTGTCAGGAGCAGTGGGGGGGACGGCAGGTAGAGGGAGGTGGCGCTTTCTGTCACACAGCAGATTTTCACCGAGTTTCACTGATTCAGGACGTCAGGAATTCATGAAGATCAGGACATTTAAAACAAGTGACAAGATTTAACATTCCAGGAGATATTTAGTAAAATTACCAAACAACATAATAGACAAGATAATACTTCCAAGAAGACCTAAAGATCGAGTTAGGTCGATCTTGTTCGACCTAACTCCATCATAGCTTGTTCAATGTGCTTCACTGAACAAGCTAGGATACATCTGTAGATCTACCTAAAAATCTAAAAATGTTTTTTCTTGCAAATGTTTGACATTTGAAACTCAGAAACATCCAAGATTTTTCTAGAAAATATTAATTAAAATTTTTTTTCTTGCAACGATTTTTCGTAACTCAGAAATATCCAAATTTGTTGTTTTTGTTTTGGAAAATTAGTGTCAAAGTTCTTTTTTCTTGCAATTTTTTACTTTTGAAACTCAGAAATATCGGGGTAGGTTTCTAGAAAATTTGTAAGATTAGTGTCAAAATTTCTGAATTATTTTCTTGCACTTTTTTACTTTTTGAGGTCAGAGATTTTCTTGGTTTTTTTCTAAAAAATGTCTAATATTTATTGATTTTCAATTAGTTTCACTGATTCGGGTCGTGAGAATGCATAAATTTATATGAATCTTTCTAATGAAGACCAAGAAAATACAAAACAAGTGACAGATTTTTAAGAGGTAAACATTTCAGAAGACATTTATAAACTTATAAACATAACAGACTAGATAACCCTGCAAAGAAGAATTAAAGATGTTATGCCTTGAGCGGGTTAGGACAGACCTACTGTCTATACAAAAAATGTTGATTAAATTCTTTTGTATAAAATTATTCACTTCTAGAAAATTAAATGTTCTTAGCAGAAATGAACTCTTTCTTTTTAAAATATCCCTTATTAAAAACAAACATTTTTAACACCAATTTTCTCCAGTAGTCATTATTTTTGCATCCAGTCTAACTCTGCCTCCAAGCTAAGTCCACTCGGTCTGATGTGTGGATTTCTTCACCGTTTGAACAAAGGCTGCGCGCGCAGGAGTCCACTGTTGCTCCGAAACCGAGCTGCAGCGCTGCATGGGTGCTAAGTCTCATTAAGCCGTTTGTCAGCCAGCAGCAGAGGACTGGTGGCGCTCGGACCAGCAGCCTGAGTCGGTGCCGTGCCAATCAATACAGAGCACACAGTATCCACTCCTGCACCCTGTGACTGCGAGCGTGTTGGCACGCGTGCCGGCAGGAACAGCCTCCACTGTACCGCTCCGAACCTCAGTGCTGTTACTCAATATGACTCATTACTGTACTGTAACGCCTGGTGTGCTCCACCATGTTTGGACTCAGCATTAGAAGAGTCGAAAAGGGGAACAAAAATCTATATTCGGTCTAAGTAAAATGGGATACATCTGAAAAGATTACAATCATAGTTCAGACTGGGATGAATAAATACAGGAATCTGTTTTTAAATAGTGATTTCATCTATTGAGGGGGAAAAGTGATCCAGACCAATCAGATTCTACATAAAACACCTGATTCTTCCAGTCTTGATTAAAATAACTGGCATAAAGTGTTTCTGGTAATTGGCAAAGCATCTTTTGGGTGAATTTTGATTTGCTCTGTTTTGTAGAATTGTTACCCCAGTAACTGTAAATAGGCTTAACGGAGAGCCATTATCCAATATTCACATTTTGCATGTTTTCACACTTCCATTTGGGTTTCAAAGTTTTTTTATAGTGTCTAGAAAGTGAGCTGTTTCAAAATCCTCCAGATTTTTGTTACCTAGCAACTCAAGGAGAGTTCCGCCCGTTACCTAGCAACCCAAGCTAAGGTCCAACATGTTTGGTCAGCTTGTTTTGTGTGTGCTGTACAGAGTGTTTTGTTGTCGATTTACCATCCAGAAACCACTTGCTGCATTCTTGTTGGTTATACAGGAGGCTCTACTTCTGCTTTTCACTTCTGATGTGACACAAGGCCCTAAAATTAGCTGAAATCTTATTACCTAAGAATGATTTTATTCAGAAAATTCAATAACGTTTTGTATAGACCATAGACTAATCATAACCTGTTATGGAAGTACAATAGGTCAACTTTAAGGCCAGATTTTCACTCTGATTCGTTAGCATGTCTTGGAGCTCCATAACCCAGGGATGCCTATTTGTGTCTTTTCCAGAGACATGGTACCATTTTATATTACAATCAAGTAGCTTTGTTGCCTTCAGTTGTTATAAAAATGCATCAAACGTAACTTAAAGGAAATTTGATGCCTTACAAATTTCTGTCTCTTTAATACTGGGGAACAAGGCGAGATAGAACCATGTCTAATTTACGTTGCTTTAGTAAAGTGTTTTAAATGACACTCATTTATATATATTTTAATATACTTTTCTGCCTATATTCTTTGAGCCATTTTTAACCATAATGATTTGCATTTTGACCTCTGAGATCCAGTCTGATAAGGAGGATTTTAACGGCGCAGTTCAATCCTCCCCTCAGGTTTTCCTTTAACCTGTCTTTCTCTTTCCCTGTCAACTTCACACAGCAAACGTCCCTCAAACTGCCTGTTTTCACCCCAATCTCTAATGTAATTTACACTCAGCCAGGACGGGACAGTGTAAAAGATTAAATTTCATCTCGGCCTCCTCTCCTCCTCGCCCATCCATGGGGGGAGTCGTGCGGTTTAGAGTTACCTGTGAGGGTGGCTTGATTAAATATTAAGTTGTCCTAAGAGTTTGACCCCCCGGTTCTGCATCCCGCACCGAACTCCTTTTAAATCTCCAAACATCTCTGCTGCCTCCATTCCTGGAAGTATCGATGCGGTCGTTCACAGCACATTACGTGGGAGAGGGCAAGGGGCCTCACTTTCATCCATCAGCTTCATTTGCCAAGACAAAAGAGGAGAAGAGGGCCAGCTGGATTTATTGATTGTTGACAGTGGGATGTGTAATGATGTGAGATCTCAAGGTGACACAAAAGTTGAAGAAAGAAAAACTAATTTGGAGAGAAATTGAGAAAAAGGAGAGTTGGTCTTGAGAGTGTTTTCACATCTGGTGGACCAAAATTGCAACATTTGTAAAATTTTTACATTACATTGAGTCACACGACCCAAACAAATTGAAAAAGCTGTTCCCCTCCACGCCTGTGGGGGCACTGCACCAAAAACTACTGAAGAAAACCGCACAAAAACATCTGACAAAGACACAGAGCGCAATTTCCTTCTTTACAAAACATAAACAAACATGGTGTCAGATTTTAGCAGCTGGAGGATTTCTCTTTAGTCTTTGGTAAAAGACCATGAAACAAGCATGTTTGTTTTGTTTGTATTTACCCACAATGCCCTGCGTTGCAGTCCACTTCCTGCTTTTGGAGTGGTCTTCCATAATTTTTTACATTTTCTTACAAAATGAAGCAGATGATTTTTGTACAGCAATGGCTGCATTTCCTTTATAAATGTGAGCAAAATTTTGACAAAACTCCATTTTAAAAAAAATCACAATTTTGAAGTTATGTTGTATCCTTTAATAAGAAACAAAACTAAAATTCACACAAATAAGTTCAACATCATAAGTCATTAAAAAACATACACCATCATCCACCAACTACTTCCTGTCTTCTTCGTCACTTTCACCAGTAATAACATCCAGTTGTAGATCATGTGACTAATGTGATACAAGAATAGAGTCTCTACTGCAGTTTTGAAAAATAAGATAATTTAAACATAGCTGAAAAACCTCCTCACACTAGCACAAAAACATTTTGAGAAAAAAAACAATTTTTTTTTCAAAATTTTAGTGTTTCCATTAAAGCTGTCGTATGTAACACTTATAAAAAAAAATATGTTTTTTACATATTTGTTAAAACTATCACCATGACAAATAATCAGAAAAGAAATGACAAAAAGAACCAATCAGTCAGGAGGAGGATCTTAGCGCTGTCAATCATGTACTCGCTGCTAAATGGAAATACAACTTATCATTACAGGAAAATCGTTAATTCGTTCTCATCATTGGCCATGCTAACTAGCCTTAGCATTTACAACAGGTTCTGCTATTAGGAAGAAGCTGCAGCATGGACCCGCCTCCTGGCTCTGATTGGTTGGTTCTAGTTAAGAAAATCCAGAGGAGATCAATATTTTTCATCGATTATCTGTCTCGTACCAATTTCAACAAATACGTAAAAATATGTATATTTTTTTAATAAAAGTTACATTTACTTTAAGCAAATTCATTTTTTTAATTCCAACTTTGTGCAATTTTATGCTGAACAGCTACTTATTCTTAAAAATCCTTTTTTCAAACTATTAAATCTCTCATTATATCCTGCTGCTTCGCTAAAAAGCAAAGTGGAGCTTCAACTTTCCAAGAAGAAATAAAAAAAGGCTCTAGTACATCTGGATGGCTTTCAGATTCTCCAATCCACATGATTCCCTGCATGAACATCCAGATCTCTACGGAGTGCAGTGACCTTCGAGGCGACCGGCCGGCCTCCGCTGGGACGGCGCTGCACCAACATGGCCCTGGGTTTGGCTGACCACGCTCCACCTCTGAAGGAAACGCTCAAGTCCCTGCAGACTCTTATGAACCCGGTTCTTGCGTTTGCCATTCGACGCGGCCGGAGCCAGTTCCCTCAGGCGTTGTGGCAAACTGCTCTATTTACAGTCGCTCCTTTCTCTCCGTGTTCTCCGGGTTACACATTTTCACGCTTTAGTTTTTAAGGATTGTCTCGTCAGGATGCTGTATTCTGCCTGGAGGGATGCTTACACATGGCAGCATCCCTGGGGGGAAGCAGGTAGAAAGACTGACAGGCTGACAGGAAATCAGATACACTCTGCACACTTAGCCTTCATTAAATATTACATCATGCTGGCACATCTAGTACCAAACGAGCCTTTCTTACTTGAATAGTTCTGTTTTATCTGTGATGTTTTTGGTTTTTAGGCTCAAATTTTAGCTGTATTTTCTACTTATTGGAAATTTAATCAAAAATAGGGATTTCACTGCAAAAACATAAAATCTCCCCATGTAATTTTACTCTAAATTTCAGTCCAAATGTCTCAGTACACTTCAAAAAAGACAAAACTAACTTTATGTAAATTAATATTTTTTAATATTACTGACAAGACATTTTTCCTTGTTAAAAGTGAAAAAATCGGCAGTGGAACTAACATTTTTTATCAATATCCAAACAAACTCTTTCTGACAAATGATGTTATTGTTACTTAATGTTATTTTTGTCTTATTTCAAGCTTACTCAGATATTTGCACTAGAAACTATAAATACTTTGTAACATTTTGTGTTTTGAAGCAGTTTCATAGATTAATCTCTCCATGGTTCTGCATTATTTCAGATTACTTTCTTCTTTCCAGCATCTTGCTTGTAGGTTTGAAACTGTGTTCAGGTCCATTGCCATGGTGATAACCCAGTTTGGGTGAAGCTTCAGCTGCCAGACTCAAAACGAATCAATGATTTGAAAGCTCATTCCCCGAGGCTACAGAACAAGCCCAGATCACCAGCCCTCCACTGCCGTGCTGTACGGGTTTCAAAACAGCTGGATTTTATGTTTGCTGTCAACAGTTTCTGCTTTGCTCTAATTTTTCTCATTGGACATTTTTTCACAAGTATTGTAGTTTATTCAGATGCAATTATGCAAACCTATATTATTACTCCAGGTTATTCTGTTAAAAAATAACCTGGAAAACTTTCTGAACACAACTGTTGGGCTTTATCTAATTGTCTGGTGACGAATCTTAAAGGGAATCTTTAAAGTTTTTGTTCTTAAAATTGGATTTTAACAACTTCTAAAAACATACCACAAAAAAAGCTCACCCAGCTGGTTTTTAGCAATTAGTTAATATTTTTAGGTGTCTGGAAAATGAGCCATTTCGAAAACCTCAAGATTGTTAAAGTCTCACAGCCACTGCTCTGTTACCTAGCAACCGTAGCAGAGCTCCAGCATGTTTGGTCAGCTGGTTTTACCACAGTGTCTTCAATGGCTACTGGTAAAGACAAGTGTTTTGTTATTGGCGACTTATTCAGAAACTACTTGCTGCATTCTTGTTGGCTGTGCAGGAGGCCCCATTTCTGCTTTTCAAAGTCGTGTGTCTCACTTGAGTTTTGCCTCTCACCAAACCGAGGAATGTTTTAAAATTCAATTAAAATTCAAAAGTACTTTATTGATCCCAAGGGGAAAATAAATGTTATTGTGACTCATAATTCAAAATCTTCATAAGACTTATTGCAGATGATAATGACTACCTTTGCATGTCATTAAAATGATCAACTTTTATTGTTTTAGCAAGTAATGTTAGAACAAGATACCGCTTTCAAATATATTTCCAAGCTCAACACTTCAGTACTTATTCTTATTTTGAAGGGGTTTTTTTTTACATTTGTGTGAATATATGTGCTTCCATTTTCCTTTCCACTTTCCTTCCCGGTGGCAGCTGTTAATTTCCCCACTATGTGACAATAAATACTTTGCTTTTTTTAAAGGTGATCATGCTATCTAATGGAAGCAGCTGGGTGTATTTAGTTATTCCCTAAAATATCTGTGTTTGATCACTGAATCGCCATGAAAACCTCGTCATCGTTTCCTCTGAGTGACAGTGACTCTCATTAGTCGTACATCTGTTCCAGCTTTGCGCCGCGCAGTGGAGTCCTACTGGACGGCGATTATCTCTGCCAGGGTGACATTACTGAGACAGCGGATCGCTGCAGTCCTGGGACTCGGCCGTAAACGCCGTGTAAAAATCCTGTCACTTTGTTCCAGATGAAAGCTGTGACCTCTGTTCTAGCAGCCAACGATGGAAACGACCTTCACAGCGTTTTGTGTTTCTGAAGGCATGAAGGGAGGCTCTCCAGAGTGCTGTGAGGTGGCTGCTTAGATTGGAACTGAGGGCATGTAACAACAAACTACAACAAAAAAACACAAAACCTTACAGTAATTAGGTTTAGTTTCTACTGCAAATATCTTAGTGCACATGAAATAAGACAAAACTAACTCTTAGCAAGACACGAGAGCTTGTTTTGAATCAATAAAACCCTGGTATTGATGAAAAGTAGTTCCATTGGTAGATTATTTCACTTTTCACATGGAAATTGATGGAAGTTGATCAAGCATGCTGGAACTCGGCTTGAGTTGCTAGGTAACGGATGGAATTCCACTGTGGTTGCTAGGCAACGGCCAGGTTTTTGAAATGACTCATTTTCCAGCCACCAAAAAAACCATGAACTAATTGTCAAAACAGCTGGATGGTGTTTTTTAAAGTGCTTTGGCTGTTTTTAGAAGCCAAATGGGAGTATGAAAACTTAAAGACGTCTCCTTTAAGCGCCACTTCTTAAGTTTCATCTGTGTTGAAGTTGGGAGCCCAGCAGTTCCCGGCGTCCAGCCAGCTGTTAACCGTCTCCCGTCAGCTCGCCTGTGAGCTCAGGGTAACTTTCCCTCCGCGCCTCGCAGCCGCCATGATGCCTTCAGGTTCTGGGGATAAACGAACGCGGGATAAAGAGCGAAGCGAGGAAGGCAGTGATGAATGTCAGCAGGTACAGGCAGGCAGATGGGCCCCCGGGAGCCCCGGCCGGTCCCTGTGGAGCTGCAGGCAGCCAAGTTCAGCATGAGCTGCCCAGCCCGGCGTCAGCACTTTGGGGGAGAAACTGGGAAAAGTGCTGAGGCAGGCAACAGCATGGAGAGATGAGGTGAAGTGGTGAAAATTTAACCACCCTGATGAAAGTTTAAGTGCACATGTTAAACAGGAGGTGACTGCATGGGACACTTTCACACAGTTTCTTCTGAATGGCTCCGGACTGCGCCGCAGACCTTGATTTTACCTGACACCGCACTAACCCTGGCTTCACCTCAGAAGTAACATCCTGCTCCTAGTTTCGGCTTCTTCATAATTGGCGGTGAGGATGCCGTTTGGTTTCAAGGGCATCGGCAGCGTTTCTCTGCACTGCAGTCTGGCCGATAAATATGCCAGAGCCTCACATGAAGGAACCGAAAACCAAGGAAGAACCGGCACCGATGTCAGCAGAATGTCTGCAGAGCTTGGTAGTAACTAGTTAAATTTACGTTTTGGAAAAATGGTTCTGTGGAAGTATTTTTACCATGCTGTTCTTTATTGTGAAGCATCATAACACTTAAACAAACTTGATTGATGTTTTGTTCTATGATGGCATGTTATGGCCATTGTAGACCGAAAAAAAGTTAATTTTTGCTAAAAATTATCAGAAATTTTCCAGAAAAAGCAAAAGAATTTCTGAGTTTGAAATTTTGCCAGAAAAAATAAATACATTTTCAGATTAATCGCAGACATTTTCTAGAAAAAAACAAGAAAATGTTTGAGTTTGAAAAGTCAAAAATTTGCTAGAAAAATTCTGAAATTATCGGATTAATCTCAGAAAAAAAAAATATTTGAGTTTTACTGAAAATCTGTAAGTCCCTTGTTTTTTTCTCAAAAAGAATTTGGAAAATTGAAAACAGGCTACTTTATTTTGCATAATTGTTATTTTGTAGCTGCATTATTTATATTATTTCTTTCCATTTTGATCTTTAAAATACCAAAATCTCCTTGCAACTTTGTATTTTAAAGCAGAATTTTAGGGCAATACTAAGATAAAATGAAAAAATTAAATTATTATCATAATAAAGTCATAATATTTTGCGTTGTAACATGATGACTTTATTCTGTTTATTAGATTAGTAGCTCTACTTCCTACTACCGCCCAAATTCTAAAGAAAAAAATGTTGTTCTTCGTATGAGAAATGCCCAAATAATGTATTTCACAGAAAACATTTTCAAATGAGTTGAAATAAGTGCAACTGCAATAATTAGTACAAATATTCAGATTCAGGTTGTTGAACTCAGTTTTGATGAAGTGGTTCTGGTCCTGGAACCGACCGGCTGCCTGCGTCTGGTGCAGAACTGTTCAGAACCATGAGAGCGGTGGTTACATAAGGCTCGCTGTGGGAAAACACACTCACTCCACAGTGTTGATGGAGTCTTTCACAGACCTGATAGGGTGTTGATTAGGATGTACTTTCCCACAAAGATCCAGCGTTGAAGTAGATCCTAACAGCTTTTCTGTCTCTGATTGTCGCTCCTTTCTTTAACTGTTCCTTCGGACTGAGCTCTGAAGCAACAGTCACCAGTTTTTCTTTTTGTTTAAATCACTGGTTGTGTTTCTGTTGGCCATATACTGTAATTGCACAATTTAACTTTTCAACAATGAATTGTGATGGTGTGATGCAAAAAAAAAGTGTTTAAATTGCAGTTTTGTGAAATAAACCAGTCCAGAAATGTCCAGAAAAAAACACCTCATCCCCTAAAACGTTTCACCAAAAAACACATTTTTGTTCAGAATTGGCTTGTTTCCATTGAGCGGATTTATTTTAGAAATGTCAAATTGTGCAACTGAATGGTAAATGGAAATACAGCTGCTATCCTGATAATGCCAATAAAACACAATTTTGCAATTTCCGTGTTTCCATTACAAATATACAAACCATACACAAACATGTTTGTTCATGGAATAAATTGCTAAAAAATTTGCCACACCATCATCCTCCAACTACTTCCTGTTGTCGTTTTCTTCTTCATTTGCACCAGTAGCACTTTATGGTTGTTAATATGATCTGAAAAAACTTTTTCCATTACAGTTTTGTGAAATAAACCAATTTTGATTTGGCCAACAATCTACCTCATCCTGGCTCCAAACTTTTTATCAAAACTTCAGTTTTTTTAAATTGCCCTGTTAATATTAAGCTAATTTATTTCCCAACGTCTAATTGGGCGATTATGTGTCAATGGAAACAGCTAGTGAGGTTTTGTGAAGATTTGTAATGGCAGCTGCTTTTGTCCTCGTGTTTCCTCCAGGTGCGGTGCGAGCCTCTAGCATCTTCCCCATCCTCAGCGTTATCCTACTGTTCATGGGAGGCCTGTGTATAGCTGCCAGTGAGTTCTACAAGTCACGCCACAACATCATCCTCAGTGCAGGGATCTTCTTTGTGTCTGCAGGTGAGTCAAGCAACAGCAAAGTGAGGCAGGATGGACGAGAGACGAGATTTTTGGTTGTCTGTTGTACTGGAGCTTTCAACCATTTCATCTTTTGTATTCTGTTTTTTTATGTTGTTGCTAGGCTAAACGTCACCGTTTGGGAGTCATCTCTAAAAATATGGTGTCCCTGACACACTTTCCTTTTCATCCATCAACATTTACCATGTCAAAATATTCTCTTCTATTGAATCTAACAAACTGAAGAATACTTTCTGCTCTTGGCATGACATTGAACATTTGATTAAAAAATAACTGTAAAAACACATCTTACCAAGTACCAAGGTGTAGTTTCTAGTGTAAAGATGTTAGTACATTTGAAATAAGACAAAACAAACGTAAAGTAATTATTCAGAAAAATATGACATTTATATAAGGGTTATAAAAAACTGTTAGTTCCACTGGTAGATTAATTCACTTACGCCACAAGACATTTTCACGTGTTTACTGCTGGTGGATATAGTATTTTTTCATCAATATTAAGGAACTATTGACTTAAAACAAGCTAATATACTGTATCTTGCTGAAATGGTTAGTTGGTTGGTTGGTTGCTTGGTAGGTGGGTTGGTTGATTGGTTGGTTGATAGGTGGGTGGGTTGGTTGGTTGGTTGATAGGTGGTTTGGTTGGTTGGTTGGTTGATAGGTGGGTGGGTTGGTTGGTTGGTTGATAGGTGGTTTGGTTGGTTGGTTGGTTGGTTGATAGGTGGGTGGGTTGGTTGGTTGGTTGATAGGTGGTTTGGTTGGTTGGTTGGTTGATAGGTGGGTGGGTTGGTTGGTTGGTAGGTGGGTTGGTTGGTTGGTTGATAGGTGGGTGGGTTGGTTGGTTGGTAAGTTGTTTGATAGGTAGGTACTCTGTTGCTGTTCTTTCAAGTGTACTAAGATATTTGCACTAGAAACTAGACCAAAACATTTGGTAACATTTGTATATTTTTCTAGGATTTAAGCACAAAAATCTTAAATCTAATCAACTGCCACTTGTTTCCAGCTGACACTTTCTCTTTCTTTCCTTTTTTTCTAATCTGCTCATGATTGATGATACCTCAACGTCCTGCCAGGTCTGAGCAACATTATCGGGATCATCGTGTACATATCAGCCAATGCTGGGGACCCTTCAAAAAGCGACTCAAAGAAGAACAGCTATTCATACGGCTGGTCCTTCTACTTTAGTGCCCTTTCCTTTATAATAGCCGAGATGGTTGGCGTCTTGGCCGTGCACATGTTCATCGACCGCCATCGACAGCTGCGAATAGGGGCGCGCGCCGCCGACTACCTCCAAGGCTCGGCCATAACACGGATCCCCAGCTACCGCTACCGCTACCGGCGCCGCTCGCGCTCCTCTTCCCGCTCCACAGATCCGTCGCATTCCCGCGACACTTCGCCCGTGGGCCTTAAGGGCTTCAGCGCGCTGCCGTCCACGGAGATCTCCATGTACACGCTCCCCCGGGACACCCTCAAGTCGTCTGGCACGCCCACGGCCACCTACAACTCCGAGAGGGACCACAACTTCCTCCAGGTCCACAACTGCATCCAGAAGGACCTGAAAGACTCGAGCCACACCAACACAGCGAACCGCCGCACCACGCCGGTATGAGAGTCCGAACGGGCCCGGCGACCCTGGAGACACGGGAAAGCCCTGTGGGCGCGGTACGCCTCCCCCCCCACCACACCCCCACCCCCCGGAGAAGTTGGATTTCCATGTTTATAGACATTTTGTTTTGGTTTTTCTTTATTTTTGTTGAGATGCATGACTTCCATAGCCATTGTTGAGAGAGTTTCAACTGGACTGGTCCCGAGTAAGTGAAGATCTGTCATACTTTTGGACAGGTTTGTTTTATTCTTTTTGACGATTCGGGGAACCAAAAATCGGGTGGGAAAGGTGGGGCATTTACCAGATAATCAGTTCCATGATTTCATTGCCCTTGAGTTCGTTTGGAGCAAAAGGTCGAGCTCCCCTCAGCCAGCGTACCGCTAAGCTACATGCGCCCTTTTTATTATTTACTGACTCATCCGTTAATTTTTTTGCATTCAAACTGTGAATTGTTACAGCTTGGGATTCAGTAAGAAGTACCCCAATCTGTAATCTCTAACAAAGGTACTATATATATATATACATATATATATAAATATATGTATTACTTTTATAAATAAATTATTACGTTAATAATCAAGAGATAACAGACTTTACCGAAGCAAAAAACAAAAAAAGGGAGAAAAAATTCAACCAAGTGCTGTTGATAATACAAGAAAAGACTTTTCTATCTCTTCATTCAAAGGTCAATAACAAGGGAAGGTCCTTTAGGTACCAGAAGCAGACGCAGGCATTCAACAGTAGAGTATTATATATTCTTTTAATAGAACCTTCTCGTCTTTTTCTCCGTCTCTGTTCTCTTTCTTTCTTTTTCGGGGGCGTTGGTGTTGAACCCCAACCCTCCATCAGAAAGAGCCAAGAAAATGAGTCAATAACTGCGTTTCCATTGACGTTACAACAGCGCAATTTGACATTTTAAAAATACGCAATTTTGAATAAACACATTAAAAACGTTTTTTCCACTAGGATCATGTGTTTTTTTCAACCATGTAAAATTATTTTATTTCGCAAAACTGCAATAGAAACATATTTTTGAATCTCACAAGTCGCATGATCAACACCGGATGTTACTACTGGCAAAAACCATGAAGAGGACAAACACAGGAAGTAGATGGAGGATAATGAGGCGGCATATTTTTAATAACTTATTGTGTGAATAAACTTATTTACATGCGATTTAAATAGCATTTCTTAGTTATACAAAACTGTGGGGGTGAGGGGGTTACATCAGTGCAATACTGAAAGTTTTGCTCAGATTAGTAATAGACATTGACATAAAACTGCAGAAATTGGAGTTACAAAAATAAATGTGCTTAATGGAAACAGGATAACTTCAAAAAAACATTTTAATGAACTGCAATGGAAATATTTTTCCACTGGCAGAAACCCCAAATAAAATGACAGGAAGTGAAATGAGGGTGATGGTGCAGCATGTTTTTTGATGACTCATTGCGTGAACAAATTTATTCAGGTGTGATTTTAATTATGTTTTATAGAAACGCAGTAATTATTTGACATTTGCAAAATATTGGCACAGATATTCCATTTGTAATGGAAACGCAGCGATCGACTCCAAAACACGACTTCTGCAAAACGAAAAGGAAGGAGCAGAGGGGAAGAAAAAGAAGAGGACGCCAGACATAAAAACAAAAACAAGTTTAATATGAAATAGAACAAGAAAAGCTAAGAGACTCACAATTTCAGAAATTAACTGCATGCTATAAAATTACAGCAAATTTGCTCTTGAGAAACTTAAGTTTTAAAGGTTAATTATTATAAGGGGAAAAAAGCAAAGGTGCTAGAGTTTAAAGTATTAATCTTTTCATGTGTGGTTTTATTATAAATTATTTTTTATTATTTATTTATTATTTAGCACATTTTATCTCATTACATTTGTCAGACAAGCCAAACAATTTACATTGAGCAAAACGGCTTTTTTAAAACAGTTTGGTTGGTTTCTTTATAAATATATAAATAAACGTATGTATGTATTTTTGTTTTATTTTTAAAACTCACACAGCCTTAGTCGATTCTTTGTTTCTGTTCATTTTTAATGTGCTGTTCAAATTGAAAATGAAATCTTTAAAAGGTGCCAAAAACCGAATGATCCTATACTTGGATGCATCAAGTCCTGATGAATAAAAAACGAACCCCAGGGGGAACAAATCATCACGTTTCTCTGCGTGTCTCTTACACACTTCACCAAACAACACCTTCGTTTCTCTCAGATTTATCTGCCAACTGCCTGTTGATCCTTCAAATCTGCAAACACACTCCTGCATTAGTAGTTATGGAAATCAGATATAAAACCATTTCTGCTCCTTTTCATTTTTGGCCACTGACCTCTGATGGAGGCCTTGAACGTTTGTTGACAATCATCTAAACATTCTTTACTGTTGATATTTTAATGCATGAAATTTGGGATTCAGCAAGTGCAAAACTACAAATTAACAATATATAATACATAAAATGTTCATTTTAAAAGGGACAGATGTTAAAATTTAGTTTTTAAATGTTTTTGTGCTTCCATTTGTGTTTCCACTGCTTCTAAAAACATCCAAACTGCTTAAAAGAACACCCAACCATTTTTGGCAACAAGTTTATGTTTTTTGATGTCTGAAAATTGAGCCATTTCAAAAACCTCGAAGGAAACGCCACTGTTACCTGGCAACCCCAGCAGAGTTGCCTCCCGTTACCTAGCAACACAACTGGAGCTCCAGCACATTTAGTCAGTTGTTTTTACCGCAGTACAGGCTGGAAAAGTCAAGTGTTTTGTTGTTGACTTACCATCCAGAAACAACTTGCTGTGTTCTTGTTGGGTGTGCAGAAGGCCCCACTTCTGCTTTTCAAAGAGGCATGGTTGTATAATTGCACATCTGTTTGCAGCCATTTTCATGCGTGAATATAATCGTTGAGTTGGGGGGAGGGGCCAGGAGAGCTTATTTGGATTTAAAGTGACAGGAAGCCCTAAAACAGCTCAACACAGGCAGAACTGAGCAGCATAAAATCTCACTTTTTAAGAATAATTTTGTGCAAAACCATGTTTCGTATCACCCATAGATCAATCCTAACCTATTCAAGGAAGCATTATAGGTCACCTATGCTAAATAAGGCCTGCAGAATCTGATTTGGACATCTGAGGATTAAACGGCCTGACCTTGGGGAAAATCTGCTGCTATGTTCACTCCAGGCAACTGTCTTCTTTCCTTGTTTTTAGTCTTCTCGCCACACAGTGAAAAACTTTAAATAATTTGCTTCTCTAAGGTCATTTCTAATCTTTTTCCACCTTGACAGTGTAGTAAGAGTCAAACTGCCCAATCTTCTGCTTTTACAGAGCTGTTCGCTCTGATACTCATCAGTTAATAAACTGTATTTAATCTACTTCCTGTCTTAAATCCTGTGGCAGCAGGATTTAACATAATATTATGCTTTATTATTATAAAGCATAATATTGTGGAATCTACTGTGTGTTTTTATACAGTTAGGGATAAAATTAAACTATTTTAGAACCTGGTAAAAACAAGATCAGTTTTATTATGTCCACTCTAATAATCCCAGCGCATAAAGAGTTTACTTTCTTTTTGACATAATTGGATATTAAAGAGTAGTCGCCATAGAATCAAATCCGACATTGAATCACTTTATGAGGAATAAATTAAATATTTTTAGACACAGGAATAAGTTTTATAACAAGCGTCCTATTTTATTCTTTTAGATATATAAGAAAGTCATTCATTAATGGTAAAATGACAACAGCTTTTTGTGAAGCTAAAATACAAAGAAGTAATGCAACCTGATACGCTATTGGCTGGCGTTTGTGAAGCAGCCAATCCAGGAACGCTATTGTTTCCTTAGCACTGATTGGCTGAAACCCCAAATCAATCCAGAATAATTAGCAAGCAATGGTACTGAAATATGTAGCTGTGAAGCATGTGGAAACATCTGACCTTATTTTAATACATTTTGGTAATTATCTAGTAGTTTACATTGATTTTGGCTCTTTCCTATGTATGTTTAGATTATTTTTAGTGGTTTGTTTCTATTTTTGTTGTTTTTATTTGCACCTTTTAACTAAATAGATTTTTTTTAGCATTTTATTGTTTTGTTTTTTTATTTATCTTGGTTCTACATGACAGAAACAGCAAAGCATTTTAAAAGGAATGATCTAATTTGACAATAGCGTGGTGCACATGCAGAAGAAGAATAAAATCCTGACTTATAATTTAAATACTTACAACTGCATAATATTTGTGTGCAGTTTAACGATGCAGCATATAGCCTGCTTGTCAAAGTTACTGTAATCAGATAGAAAAACATGATTTTAATCCTGTGGAAGGACAGACTGAATGAATTTAGACAGAAATTAGAAAAAAAGCAAGTTAGCTCTAAAAAATATTGGCATCAGCGCTCCCATAAAAATAAAAGCTGACTTGACAGATGTAAAGCCTTGTGTGCTCTGCAGAAATCATGGCCTCAGCCTGCTGTTGTAAAATGGTGATAACACATTGTAAACGACCACTGGGAGCTGTAATCCAAAAATATCAGAGCTAGCCATCAAATATCTGAGTTTACTGCATGTGGACAGTGAGAATGTTTGTTTTATGCTGCAGAGAAGCTTCAGAAAAGGCCGTTTTTGAGTCCTGATGCCATAACTTTGGAAAAGAAACACTAGATTCTAGGGTTTTTTCCTACTGGAGGTTTTCCTGCAACACTTTTCTACTCCACCACACTAAAAGGATTGCTTTCACTTCCTGGCATCCGGCTCTAAGTTCTCACACGCCATATGATACTGAACCTGATACATACAGTCAGACTAAAATCAGTTTGTCTCGTCAAGGTTTGTGGATCAGGTTTAAATGTTTGGAGTCAGGAGAGTTGGTACCTGAGAAATATAGAGAAGCTTCTATCCACTCATCATTGGCATGAAGGACTTATGAGGTTTGGTGTGTTGATTATCTGTCTAAACAGTTTATTTTCATGTTTTTAACAGTGCTGTCCCTAAGGGGGGAAGAGGGGCCCACTTTGGGGTTACCCTTGCAAAACAGAGACGATTAGAGATTAAGTTAGCAAAAATTAGACACTGTTTTAAGTCTGAAACATGTAATTTTATCTCAAATATGTAGAAATAAAGACTCAGAGTCAGTAAAAAGGTTCTAAAATTTGGTAATCTGAGCTTTAGTTACCTTAAATAACCATCTTTTTTGTCCTGCCCTTCCTTTTTTCTCCTCCTCTTCCTCCTTTCCATTCTTCCTGCTGTGGTGATCAAAGCAGTGCTGTGTGATCAGGGCCAGGCAGGAAGAGATACTGCTGAGAACATTCAGAGCGAACACGGTGGCGTTTTCTCACTGTCCGGCTTTCTGCCGCCTGCAGCGCTGCAGTGTTGTATAACCTCACATCAAACCTAACGTTGCCCTTTCTGTGACCTCACTGGACTAAACTCTCAAACAGAGACGCAGGTGCAAATTAACTATAAAAACTATGTTATTCACAGTGAGAAGAAAATTATAAATCATGAAGAGACAGAAACTAAATGGAATAAAGTGCAAGAGTGAATATACAAAACAAACCATCGTGGTTGTGACACGTGGTGTTGGCAGCATTATGCTGTGGGGAGAGTTAACGGGAGGATGGATAGAGTGAAAAAAGAAAGAAGTTAATCCAGGAAGAAAAATCCAGGGTGAAGGTTCTCCTTCCACTAAACTTACAGTCAGCGATAAAACAGAATAGAAAATTTTGCATGAATTATGTTTTTCTCAGATTACATATAACTACAGTATGTTGTAATTTTTTAATTTTCTTTACTTTTTCAGTACTTTGACACTGCACTGAGTCAAATGAACCTAACTTATTGAAAAACTGCTCCCCTCCTCCCATGTGGGGGCGCTGCACCAAGAACCACTGAAGGACACGACTGAAAAACCTCTAAAGAAAACAATGAGAGCAACTTCCTTCTTCACAAAATGTTAACAAAAATGGAGTGCCGTCAGGTTTGTTGTTGGCAGAAGACTACAAGTCATTTTTCCCGCTAGCGCTAGGCCAGGGGTGTCCAAAGTGGGTCCTGGAGGTCCGGCATTCTGCATGTTTTACTCTCTCCCTAGTGGTTGTAACAAGCTCCTCAGCAAGTCAACGTTCTGCTTAGACCTTCTAATGAGCCATTATTTGATGCAGGTGTGTAAAACCAGGGAGAGAACTAAAACATGCAGGATGCCGGGCCGCGAGGGCCCACTTTGGACACCCCTGCGCTAGGCTAATGTATTTGTTTGGTTGTATTTACCCAGAATGCCCTGCGCTGTAGTCCACTTCCTGCTTTTGGAGAGGTCTCCGATCAGCTCGGCGTTCAGATATGCATTCGAACCGTACCAGAGTTCACTTCAACCGAACCAAACTCAGGGTTACAGGAGGAGCAGAGTTTGATTCACACATTCACATCGCCCCAAAAGAACCAAACTTTCTAGAAAACAAACTGTTTATTTAAAGCGAACTAAACATGACCGATGTGAATGGAGTCAAGCTTCAGTTTTCTGTTTCTCACGGTGTAACAGTTAAACTTAGAATAAACCAAAGTCACTACAGAGCCTGCTGGACTGATCTGGAAACAAAATTCAAACTCAAAATATCTCAATTTATGTGCAAATGAACCCAATATCTGTTCCCTGTCCTTCCAGCGAGTTTACACGAGCATGAAAAGTTGAGTCAAGATAATTTAAAGCCTTTAAATCCAGCTTTGAAAAGAGGACAGCTATTTAAAAAGGAGAGAGAGATAAAGAGGAATTAAAATAGTCTAGAGCTCACACACAGCTCTCTCTGCTGGATGTGTGAAGGAGAAAGAGCGAAGTGCTCTGCCCCCTGGTGGCGCGGCTGGAGCAGCGCCGGGCTGCTGCTGCTGCTGCTGCTGCTTCCCTCCCTCAGCTCAGGAACGCTGTGTCCATGAACGGGGCTGGAATACTGATGCAGGGCTGCAGGAGCTGCAGTGAGGGAAGAAGAGCCTGGACTCACTGATGTCTGCAGCAGAGAACATCTGGTTCACCTGGGAGACGTGAGGGAAGTTACACAGTAAAAAACTAAACACACAGCATTATTTTGGTTTAATTAGCTTGTTATAGAGGGGAAAATGGATGTTCAAGTAGAGTACCAAAAAAATTATACTCAAGTAAGAGTAGCACTGCTTCAACATATTTTTACTCAAGTAGCTGTCCAAGAAATGACCTGAGGAAGACTAAAAAAGTATTTGATAGAAAGTCTGGTCAAGTACTGAGTTAATATTTAAAATTTATGTAATCAGACAGACCAAAATATAAAGTTAAGTGGAAATTTTGGTATTTTAGGGGCCAAAATAACAATAATTCATATAAGTAACAAAAAATAACAAAATCAAGCAAACTAAATGTTTCCAAATCAGTTTCTGTCAATAACAAACTAAACTTTAATAGAACTGCAGGTGTGTGTGTCTGTGACTGTTTAGTTAAAACATGTTTGTTTTTCATTCAGTGGGTAGAAAATCCAGAAATTTAGAGCAGCAATACTTCAAAATAATATTACTCAAGTAAAAGTAAAAAGTAGAGCATAGTAAAAATCCTTTTCAAAAACGTTCCTCTAGTAAATGTAACTAGTTACTGCCCAACTCTTCATTTATAAATGTTATTGTTAGAAACTAAATATTTAATTTACTAGCTTAGCTTCCAGTTAATATTTCAGCTAAATGATCATTTTATTTCTGATGGGTCTCTGTTAACAGCCTCTGAGCTCATGCATGTCTTCATTTTTCAGATTGTGGTCAAAAGGTTTCGTTTTGTCTCGTTGTTTCTCCGTTTGTGCTGCTGTCAGCTGCGATGAAAGCAGCCGCCGCTGCAGAACTGATGGACAGCAGCTTCAGCAACCATCGCATGTTTTCCGCGTCCTTGAGCTGTGACGCTTTCATTCAGCTGACGGCGGCGGACGGTAATTAAGCCAGAACTCCAACCCTCCACTTCAGCATGTAATGAGGAGGCCCCTGAGGGCCACTTAGGTGTCCGGCTGAAAAGCCTTTCTGGAACTTTGCTGCTTAATATTCAGCGCTCTTTGCAGAAATCTGGATTTACTGGGAGGATTTTCAATGTCCCACTCACCTCAAATAAAGCCTTCAGCAGAGGCAGCTGAAGGACGACGTCTCGTTAAGGGATGAAAGGCGACCTGCTGAGCAGAAGTCACATTTTGTGCATTTTTTAAGTTTTCATTTGGGTTTCAGCTGCTTCTAAAAACAGACCAAGTGCTTAAAATAACACCCAGACATTTTCTGGTAATAAGTTAAATGGAAAATAAGCTGTCTGTAAAGTCACAAATGCATACAGAGTATGGTCGTTACCTAGCAACCCCAGCAGAGTTCTGCCAGTTACCTAGCAACGCAAGCTGAGTTCCAACAAGTTTGGTAAGCTGGTTTTCCTGCTCTTTGCTCTGAACAATGGCTTCTGGAAAAGACACAGGTTTTGTTTTTGACTTTTGGAAATCAGACATTTCCTTGTTTTATTTTTCTAGAAAATGTCTGAGATTAATCTAAAAATGTTAGTGTTTCTTTCTATCAAATTTTCTGTCTTTTCAAGCTCAGAATTATTTTTTTCTACAATATTTCTGAGATTAATCTCAAAAATGTGGGCAAATTTTGGACTTTTGAAACCCAAAATTTTAAAAAGATTCTAGAAAATTTCTGAAGTTAATCTCTAAATTTTCTGTAGTTTTTTGGGAAAAATTAAACCCTTTTCTTTTATCTACAATGACCCAATTACACCGTCGTATTTGGGTAATGTCTATGTTTAGATTAAGCTAAATCTGGGTTTAGAAAAGGGAACAGAAGTCAGAAATTGTCCTAACACAGAAACAATCTTTGCGTGTGTGTGTGTGTGTGTGTGTGTGTGTGTGTGTGTTTGGCCCTGCAGAGGGACCTCCAGTCCAGAGCCGCGGTAGCAGCTGTTGTTAGTGGGACGGCAGCCAGGTAACGAGGGGACACGCTGGGCCAGCAGAGCGGAGGGCCAGGACTCTGATTCGTGTGGACCAGGGTGTGAGTGAGCGCTCGGCATGCACACACGCATGTCAGCGTGCTTCCTGGCACCGCGGACGTCCGGCTGGCACGGCGGCAGCGGCCGGGGAAGTGGCTGTGCGTCTGACAGGAGGGAAACTCAGGACCGTTATCACACATGATCCGGCTCCTGCACCAACAGAGAAGGGCTGGAAGAGGCGGTGTTGTGTGTTTTCCAGCAACATAATGGCATTTTATAGCACAATCAAGTAACTACCCCTGCCAGCATACCTAGGTGGGCCCCATAAGGGAGAAGGAGGGCAGACAATATGGGTCCCATATGGGTTTGTCTGCGGTTTCCATGGTGGCCCCACATAGGTTTGCCCATGTAGGGACACCGCCTATGTCGGCAAACCTATGTGTGCCCCATATTGTCTCCCTTCCTTTTCCCCATATTGGGCCCACTTCAAGTTGTAATATATATAAAAGAAATTATTTCCTGATTTAACACCTTGAAATTGGGCCTCTGTTTCTTTAAGAAGCTCTGCCTTCAAGAAGTCATCAAAACATGGTTCCTATTAACGGTTTAATGATTTTACCAGCGTTGCTGTCATGAATTGGTTTTGTGCTGAGGTGAGAGACGCAGGCAGGCCAGGATGAATGTGAAAATGATTAATTTAATGAAGAACTCACGGAACAGAACAACAGGGAGCACAGGGAAACAGACTGGTGAACACGACGATACACGGCGAGGATCCGACACAAAGACAACAGGTGGACTTAAATACACAGGGAGGGTAATCAAGAAACTAGACACAGCTGGGATCAATAAACAGGGAGGGCAGGATAGAGACTCACAGGGAAACAGGACTAAACACAGAAAATCTCAAAATAACTATACAGAAAAACACCGATCACAACAGTTGCTCTGAGAAGTAGCTCCTATAATGATCTCAGCTGATACACAGCTAATTGCTGCTGGCTAGTCTGAAGGGGCTGTCCACCAAGTCCACCCAGGGGTTTTAGCTGAATGCTTGGCATGGAGATTAAAGGATTTCTCCAAAAGGTTTTGAAAGATTCAAGACAATACTCCAGGTGTGTTTTTGATTAGGGAATAACACTATCACATGATGGAAAGATGAAGTTAATTATTTTCCTTATGTATTATTCTTTAAATGAAAAAATATTTTTAAACTTGTACATTTTGAAATGTTTGGAACTCTAATAATGAGAAATGGTCCAGTAAGAATTTCCTTAATTAATGTATTTTTGTTCTGCTGGATGTTTAGCCTCCTGCCAGACAATAATTTACCTTTACGGCCGTGTAAACATGTCACATACAGCAGGAAGCGCCACAGGTCAATCAGGTGTCCTGCAGATGAAACTGGACCTCCGTCTCTGCAGCGCAGCATTTGTATTCCAGGTCCGTTCATGAACACAGCGTTCCAGCAGCAGCAGCGCTGCAGTTCTCACATCGCGCCACCAGAGGGCGGCGTTTCACACGACATCTATGAGCTGGAATCACTTTAATAATTCTGACACAAAACACAAAAAGTTTAGTTTAATTTAACTGGAGAGACTGAAACAAGCTGCATGTTATCTTCAGAGGTCAGTAAAGTACCCAAACATTACAGTCAAATAAGGGTAGCGCTACCTCAACATATTTTTAAAAGTAGCCATTAAAGATATTACTCAGCTACAAGTAAAGTGTTTGATAGAAAGTGTTGAGTAACTGATCAAATTATTATCCATTTCATATTTAAAAATTCAGACAAACCAAATTATAAAGTGGAAATTTTGGTATTTTAAGTACAATTATTACAATTCTTAAGTAACAAAAACATCAAAAATCTAAATTAGTTTCAATAAAAAAAAACTTGTAACTAAACTACAAGGTTGCGTTTCAGGCACGTGCACAAATTGACGTTTTGGTCTTTTTTTTTTTTTTTTGGTATTATTATTTCCTAAGCCCTCTTCTGAAACATGTATACTAAACATGAAACATGTACTAAAATTATCTGTTTTTTTATTTGGGTTTTTTTTTGTACAACATAATATTCTTCCGGTCACCTTGTTACCTTTGACCTTTTGCCCGTGACGCATGACGCAGTTGCCTCTCGCGCAGAGCGATAAAGCGGCTAACTGTAGCTTAACGTAGCGAACGAGATTAGAATATAAACTTCTAAAGAATAAGCTACAGTTAAAAATGCTAGATTTTTTCGGGGTATTCCTCTTCATCTGAATATTTACGTTATTTAATAAACTTTCTTAAGAAAACTAAACTGATAGAAACGATTTAGTGTTTTTCCAAGTTGCGTTCTGATCCACACTCCATACCGGTAGGTGGCGGTAATGCACACCATTAAATTGCTTGCCAACCGCCATTAAAACAAAAAAGAAGAACGTAGCGAACGTTCCAGATTACGGAACAGTTTTTGGTGAATTAAAAAAGGTTTTTGGTGAATAAAGTGTAGTAGACCTGCTACTTGTCAGATGTCGGAAAACGTTTAAGTATCGTTTCTTCTTCAGCTCGGAGTTTATTAAGCAGAGAGGTAATGAAATGAAATTTTGAAATGAAATTTCATTTCAAGGTAATGAAATCCAACAGACACTGACAGGCCTCTGCGTTTCTCTGAAGAACTACTGAGGGGAGGAGACAGACAGGTGAGGAGAAACTGGATTTTTATCATACAGACATTAGGCTGCTGTTGTTGTTGTGCTATTAGCTAGCTGCTAGCTAACGACTTTGCTAGCAAAGCCAGATAACTAAAAACCTTCTTCCCTGTATCGTTAATGATATCAGTCATTCTTCAGTATCGCTTATGCAATACGATTCACATCGCCCGTCCAAAACCGATCAACTCCATAATGAACATGTCTTCTAACTTCCTTTGCTGCATAATGTATATTTAATTTATGTATCTTGAAGGAGAATACCACTTAAACAAGAATATTCATGTAGAATTAAAAATAACTCACCCAAAATTACCATGACAGATCAGATGAATGTAATAAAAGTGTCATCAATGAAGGGGAAAAAACTCAAACCAGACTTTAAGTACGTTTAGTGTCTGGTTCACAGAGTATGAAGTTAATCCCCCAATTATTCAATGAAAAACCAAAACTACCTCAGTTAAAATAAAATTGTAATAAAAACTTGGAATTGTAATGATTCCCTTTTTAAAAAAAAACAAAACGTTTTGTTTAAAAAAAATTAAAATCCCACATTTTTATCTCGTGAACTTAAAAAGTTATTTGCCAAACATAAACTTTTATTTGCCAATATCAGAAATCTTTTGTGATTTTAGGTCCTGCCCACGGTGTCATGTGAGAATCACAAGCAAGACTTTGAGTCAAACAAAAATAGCAAGAAAAGATTTCTGACAAGCACAAATAAGTTTGTTTTGCAAATAATCTTTTCACTTCATGAGACAAAAATGTGGGATTTTAATTTTTAAAAAAGTTTTTTTTTTTAAGCAAAACTTAGTAGGCTTTTCTCATGGTGACATGCATTAACAATTAATTTTTTTATTAATTAATTTTTTCTGCAGTTCCACATTAAAGTTTGATGCAGCTCTGCTTTCCTGCATGGGCCATCTTCATCTCCACCGCAGCAAACAGGAAGCTCTTTTTATAGATTACAGTCATTAAAAGGTTGCATTGAGCCCTTGTTTATATTTTAATAGTTTAATTCTGTAAAAACAAAATATGTCTGGTGGTCCAGCTCTGATTTACATATCCTGCTAAATTACGGATTTGAATATTGCAATACTTTCCTACAACAAAACAGACTTGCAGAAAGAAATTACTAATAAAATATCTCACATATGCATAGTGTTATGCTCTATATGGAGATGTTCGTTAGCTTTGCTTGTACATCTCACAAATTGTAATATATCATTGTTAATTAAACTCTGAAAGCTGAGTGGTTTTAATATTCTGTCCTATAATGTGGTTAGATGTGCCCTTTTTTTTTGAGCACCTGCCCCTTTAGTGGTCTCTGCACGGGCCTGTTCACACACACAAACACACACACACACACACACAAACCTAGGGAGAATTTATACAGACCAATTAACCTGACAGGCTTTTTTTTTTACTGTGGGAGGAAGCTGGAGAAAACCCACACATACAAACTCAGGACCTTCTTGCTGTAAGGCAACTGCCACTGTGCAGCCCCTAACAATTAAACCCTTTTTGTTTGATTTGACCAAAACATTGTGCAAATTAGTACATAACAGGTCGCCAGTCTGTCTCAGGGTAAAAGGGTAGAGTGTAGAGGTGAGCCGATCGATCGGTAACCGATCATAATCGGCCGATTTCCATGAAATCGGTGATGATCGGGATCGGCGATCATTGGCTCTGTTACCGATACCGATCATCACCTGCATCTCATTTCCCAGCCTGTCTGTCCAGCTGGTCTCGTCTTTCCTTCACTCTGCGCAAACGCGCAGCAACAAATGCTAAACGATGTGTAACTATAAGCCACTGAGTGAATGAGGACGTTTGCGTGTTACGGTGGAAAATAGAAGCAGGTCAAAATGCATCAACACAACGAAGCTAATAGACATAAAAACAATGACGGAGTTTGGCTACATCGAGGCTCAGTGCAGTAAAAAAGACACAGAGGATCAGACAGCAGGTAAAGCAGCACAGCTACAAACACTCACCGGATTAGCATGACGGTCAGAAAGATAAACTAATAACCTGTAAAATGATTTAAGTCTTTGAGCTGCGATGAAAGACGCTGGTTCTGCTGTTGAACCGCTGCTCCGCTACAGGTAGTAATATTTAATATTTAGTAATATTTGACACGGAGCCGCTTCTGCTCCACCTGGTAGAGACTCTCACACCGAACCTGTTTAAAGCTGCACATCTAACCTAAAAAATACATTTTACATACGTATTAAAACTTTCTCTGTCCTAACATGAGACAGATAATCTCTAAAAAATAATCGATCTCCTCCCTGTTACTCCGCTCAGTCAGAAACAGCCAATCAGAACTAGCAGTAACCAGCTAGCCGCTATGCTAACAGGAAGTTTTCATTCAGTAACTCTGGATTGTTTATTGTAATGGATCCTGTTTTTGCCTTTGAATGTTAAGTTTTATACTTCAATCTTTTGTCAATGTTGAGAGGTTTTATTTTGGCTCTTTGCATTATTTAGCCTCTTCAGAGCCTCATATGTTATCAGTCTGTTAAATATAGTATTATTGATAGCAGTTCAATTTGCACAATGCCTGTTTTGTTTAGTTTCCTTCTTGGAAAAGGTGATTAAAAACAAGTTTTTTTCTAAATTAAGGTGAATTCATGGTTCCTTTTTTCACATAATGTAACAGTAGTGTTTATGATAAACAAATAAATAATAACTATGTGATCGGTATCGGTATCGGCAGAAAAAAACCTGATCGGCACATCCCTAGTAGAGGTCCTTCTCCGGGTCAGGGGGGGTCGTCCTGCCTCAAGTGGAGGAGTTTAAGTATCTGGGGATCTTGTTCACGAATGAGGGAAGAAGGGAGATGGACAGGCGGATTGGGGCGGCGTCTGCCGTGAAGCGGCGCTGTACCGGTCCGTCGTGGTGAAGAGAAGCTGAGTCAAAAAGCGAAGCTCTCGATTTACCGGTCGATCTACGTTCCCACCCTCATCTACGGTCATGAGCTTTGGGTCATGACCGAAAGAACGAGATCACAGATACAAGCGGCCGAAATGGGTTTCCTCCGCAGGGAGGCTGGACCCTTAGAGAGAGAAGCTCGGTCATCCGGGAGGGACTCAAAGTGAAGCCTCTGCTCCTCCACGTCGAGAGGAGCCAGTTGAGGCTCGGGCATCTGGTCAGGATGGAGCCTCCCTGGTGAGGAGCTCAGGTCCCACCGGGAGGAGGGGAGACCCAGGACACCTGGAGGGACTTTGTCTCTCGGCTGGCCTGGGAACGCCTTGGGGTTCCCCCGGAGGAGCTGGAAGACGTGGCTGGGGAGGGAAGTCTGGGCCTCCCTTCTGAAGCTGCTGCCCCCGCGACCCGACCCGGATAAGCGGAAGAAAATGGATGGATGGATTAGCACAGAGTGAAGCTCACAAGCACAATTTCTCCCACTTCAATCTCAGTTGCATCAACACAATATATGATTGTTTTTGTCTGCCTTGTTGTAAACCATCACCGGTCAGTTGTACCAGTGATACTTACTGTCCAGAAATGTTTTTGGTGAATTTTTGGCTACATGTTTTTCATTCAGTGGGTGTAAAATCCAGAAATGTTACTAAAGAGTATAAGTACTTCATCGGAGAATTACCTCAAAGTACAAACATAGTAAAAATACTTCTAAAAGTACAATATTTCAAAAAACGTTTCTCAAATGTAATTGACCAAATTAAACTGATTACTACCCAGCTCTGGTCAAACCAAACTGAAATTCATCCTTGAATCTTCGTTTTGCTTCTTCCTCCATCAAACCGGTTCATTTATCCTGATGTAGTTTAAAGCTGGAGTATTATCAAAATGTTTTACATCCAGATAATACTCCATATATGGTGTGATTTTAGAATTGGGAGCCTAACTGCTCTCTGAAAATCTGCCTTCAGGAAATCACAACATGGCTTCTCTACTAAACCTTTAACATTTTTACCAGCGTTTCTGAGAAGTTGCTCCTAGAGTTCAGATAATTCAGTCCCACCAGGTGTTTGCTAATTGATGGCTAGTTTGAAGGAACTGAGTGGGGGAGGAGCTAGACTTCAGAGGTGGAGCTAAGTCCAACATTTCAGAGTTTGGCATTTGTTTAAATTATGCTCAAATCTTTAAAATGTTCTTTTAGCAACTCTCCAAGATTTAATTTTATGACGTAAAGCATAAAAATTTGTCATACAACACTGCCTTTTATGACGTTTCAGGGCAGTTAGTGTACGCAGTTTTTCTTAAGTAAAAACAAATCAAGTTTTTTTTTTCCAGATCTTTATTAAACTCTGTAGGACAGCAGTGACATTTCCCGTCGCCACAGCAGACGTTAAACCGTCTCCTCCTTGGCGATGCGGTCCTTCTTCAGCGGCCCCTGTGGAAACGGAAAACAAACCCGGTCAGTTCCACGTTGACAGAACAGAACCGGGTCCGGGGTCGGAGCGGGTCGTGTTCCCAGAGAGTGAACAGGGAGCCGGTACAGGCGGGACCGGCTCCCCTGCCTCACTGGAGGTCACTGTGGCACTGGAATGGAACCCAGAGTTCACACTGGAGGCTGAACCAGGTTACGAACAGTGCAGAGCGAAGTTCACCGAGGGCCGAGCGAATTCTCACCATGAAGATCTTCTTCTCCTCCACCGTCTGGAAGCGGCCGTGGCCGAACTTGGAGGTCGTGTCGATGAACTTGAGGTCGATCTTCTCCAGAGCGCGGCGGCTGGTCTGCACCAGCAGAGACTGAAGAAGAAGAAGAGGGTTTTTGTTTCATCCGCTCAAACTTAAGACCATCATAAATCAAGTTTTACACTTGTTGCACAAAAGAACAAGCTTTTTTTTTTTGCAGTTTCTAGTTATTTTAAAATATTCTGGTAAAATTGTGTCTTTATTCTGCTTTGTAATTAAAAATTACTATGAACTTTGGAAAAGTTTGATGATAAAATTACATCCTCAAAATCCAAAGATTTGGACAAACCTGGTTTATAGCCAATACAGTTTTCATAACATAGACTTGGGACGTTTTTAAAACATTTCCTCCTCACCTTGCGCAGAGTCAGCACTCTCTTCTTGGTTCCTACGACGCAGCCCTTCACCATGACGAAGTCGTTGGTCACCTCTCCGTAGTGAACAAACCCGCCCTGAAACCAGAGAATAAACCGACTGAGAAACTTCAGTTTCAGACCTTCTGACCAGAGGAAGGTGAGCGTCTCCTACCAGGGGATTGATGCTCTTGTTGGTCAGATCGTACTCTGTGGAGGCGTTGTTCTTCATCAGCTTCCCGTCCTTGGTGTGGTAGCCCTGGCCTATCTTGTAGATCTTCTTGTTGATCTCCGTTCGGTGGTGGTAGCCCTTCTGACCGGCGCGGGCGACCGAGAACGCCACGCGGGCCGGATGCCAGGCGCCGATGCAGGCCACCTTACGCAGGCCGCGATGCGTTTTGCGGGGGAGCTTCTTGGTGTGCCAGCGGCTGGTGACGCCCTTGTAGCCGTGACCCTTGGTGACGCCGATGACGTCGATCATCTCGTCTTGGGTGAAGACGGTGCTGACCGCCACCATCTGCTCCAGCTTCTCGCGGGCCCAGTCCACCTTGTCGGAGATGGTGCCGCCGTTCAGCTGCACCTCCATCAGGTGGGACTTCTTCTGCCTCAGAGGCAGCAGGCGCATCTGCACAGAAACGTTAAGCGTTAGCATGAACTTCCTGTAGCTCAGACGACGCGGTTTAATGTCGCGTTGTCTCAGAAGGAAGGCAGCATGGAAGATCTCCTCATAAGAATCGGGCGCCATGCCTGACGCGGTTTCCGTGGCCTCATCACCGACAGGAAAGGGATTTTCTTTCAGAGTATTTAAGTAGATATTACTGGATTGGACAAAATGTAAACGTTTGCTAAGCAAAAATTCGACAATTACGCCAAGAATATGAGAAACTGGACACATGAACAAGTCATTAAAACCTACGACTTCCTGTCGTCGTCTTTGTTGATTCTGCCAGTACACAGTAAAAATGTGTCGATCTTTTAACACTTTTGAAAGTGTTAAAATATTGACACCCATATTTTTGTTAAATCAACATTGGTCTATAATACTGAAATGAAAAGTTAAACTTTCCATTTCTGTGTTTTGTTTGAATATTTTCCACTGGATTTGATTGATAGACCTTGTGGGTCAATTAGTTACTTTTTAACACCACATTTTGTGATCAACACTACACTGGTGTTACTTTTAATATATTTTAACACCAGCACCGCTGTAATGCTAATGTGACTCTGTAGTGTTGAATTTAACACCAGCTGACTTGGACACTTAGACATATTTTGGGTGTTAATTCAACACTGGCATTTTTACTGTGTAGTAATATCTGGCTGTTGATCATGTGACTAATGTAATAAAAACAAATGTTTCCATCTTAGTTTCACAAAATAAATTTACTTCAATTGGGCCAACTTCCTAGCTAAAAACATTTTTTTTAACTGATCATTTCAAATTGTGCAACTTTATCATTAATGGAAATCTGACTTGTGCTCTAGCTGCAGCGGCTAACCAGCGCTGTCCAACCCAGTAATATACAGTGATGTTTCCTGGAGACCAACCTGTGTGTGGGCGATGACCCTGATGACCTGGCAGTACTTCTTCATGGAAGCAAAGTCTTTCTCCAGCTGCTTCTTGCCGTCCTCATCCTGCCATTTCTTGCAGTACTTGGTGAAGGCCTTCTTCTTGGATTTGTACCTGAGATCACAGCAGAGGTTGGCGCCGGCCCCTCATGACCCCTGCAGGGGTCAGCGGAGGAGCCCGGTGCACAGCTGCCAGACCGGGCTGGACCAACGTTTGGGCTCATGGCTCGGTTTCTAAGCAGCACTTTCCACCGGCCAGCGGAGCCCGGCGCTCATCGGGGCGCGCTGCACCCGAGCGGAGCTACCGTAGGATCGCCACCAACGTTAGACTCGCTCAGCTTGGTCTCCACTGGCGACCAACATCTGCTTCAACAAAGATGGCCGACTGCGGACAACACTCACCAGTTCTTGTAGAAGCGGCGCTTGCATTCGTCGCTCATGTGCTCGGCGAAGATGGTCTTGAAGGAGCGCAGGCCGCGGGGCGTGTTGACGTAGCCGATGACCCCGACTACGATCATGGGTGGCGTCTCCACGATGGTCACGGCCTCCACCACTTCCTTCTTGTTGACCTCTGCGTTGAAATAAAAACATTATGCTCATCTCTTTACGCCGATTTCCATAATTAACTGCGCTGAATAGATGGGCTGCGCTCAGGACTCGACATTCAGCAAGGGGGATGAACCCATTCTGTCCGCCCGTCGAGAGTCTCATCACAGGCAGAACTCTGAGCTTTTAAACTCAATGAGAAATATTTAATCTAAAAAATTAAGGTTTCTGCAACAAATGCTTCCAGGTAAAAAAAAAACCTTTCACTGTTCAAATAACAAAACTGAATCTGCTGGGAGACAAATGTCTTTTCCCTTTTTTTGCAATATTAAGATACATTCTCTCAATTTTTAAGTTTTGTTACGTATTCATCTAACAAACCTCATTTATTAAAACCAGAACAGAAAACTTCTGGTCATCAAGTCATAATTGTAATAATGATAATGAACCAAACAAGGAGAAGCAGCAATCAGTTTCTATGCACCACAAATTTGGAACAAACTTCCAGAAAATTGTAAAACAGCTGAAACACTGAGTGTTTTTAAATCTCAAATTAAGACCCACCTGTTTAGAGCTGCTTATGGATAAATTAGGGTTTTAGTGTCTGAGGTTTGAGAATCCTTGTATGATGTCGCTCTGCTAAAACTGGTCAAGGAGACCCCATAAGGACAAGTCCTCATGTGGATCCATGTTTTTATTTTTACTTTAAATAATGTTTTTAATCTTTTTCAAAATCTGTCTCTTTCTGTTTTCATTATTATTTTAAATTGTGTAAAGCACCTTGAAATGCATTGCTGCTGAAATGTGCTATACAAATAAAATTTGATTGATTGAATTTAACTTTTGATTTAACACAAGAACTTAAACTACAACCACTCAGAAGTGCAATTAAAAATAATTGACTATAAAGTAGTGAAATGGATGTTTTATTGTAGCATTCAGCTAGAAACCGCCACCAGTTTGTGTCTTAATTTCGCGTCCTTCATGATTTAGAGCCATTATGAATAATAATCTTACTGGAACCGGGCCGGTCCACCTCCCGGACGATGTGCGTCATGCCGGCCTTGTAGCCCAGGAAGGCCGTCAGGTGAACCGGCTTGCTGGGATCATCCTTCGGGAAGCTCTTGGCCTTACCGCGGTGACGGCGACTCCTTTTGCGGGGCAGGAAGCCCAGGGATCCGTGCCGCGGAGCCGAAAACTTACGGTGGGACTGTTGAGTGAAGGATAATGATTAGCTTTTATATTAACCTTATAAGCCCACATTTATCTTAGTGGTGCGGGAAACCGGCTTTTAGCAATGCTATTAGCCATTAGCCTACATGCAACTAGTTTGAATTAACATCACTGCTTTATATTCTTGAAACACAAAACAATTGTTTTTATTTATACAGTTAATCAAGCTAAATTCTTAGAGGCATCATTTGTTATAAGCGTAACGTTGCGGCCTGGTTCATAAGACCATGTTGGATCCAGAGGCTGCGGACCGTCTACACATGCCACGCCAAAAAGTTTTAAATTTCTACTAAAACTATAAGAAATTTATACAAAAATACAATCAAACACCAACATAAAGGCTCTGTAGATGTTCTTATGTACGGAACAATGAGTGATGGATAAGATTGGTAATGGATTTATCAATGAGCAATAATCAAAAAGGCCTTCTCACCATTTTGTCTCCCGTCCAATTGAAAGAGGCCTGAAACGAGGAAAACTGCTAATATATAGCTCAGGAACTATCGCGAGAATCTGCGTGACTATTTTCTAAATATGTTGCGCCCCTTCGAAACACTTTCTACATGTAGCCACTTGGTGTCGCTGTTAGACAAAAATATCAGTTGTTCATTTTATCACAGATAGAAACTTTTTCACTCAAGATCCAAACAAAACAAAAAGAAAAGAATAAGAAACAACCTTCTGAAAAAAATAAATTCAATATTTACATATTTTTTAAAGCATTCTAGTTGCACTTTTATTTGCTGTTGCTTACCCTCAGTAAACAAGATTTTTTCTTGACTCGATTTAATGAAAAATCAGTTTCCAACATTTAAACTATGCTTGGGGGTAAATTGCACTCCAGTAGTATTCAGATTGAACTTTTCTACATTTTGTCACTTACAACAACATTTAATGTGATGTAAGGAATGAATAAAATAATTTTATCCAAATATAAATTAATGGATAGTTGTCAAAAAAAAATCTTCACCTGAATTGTGTCTTTTTAATCTGATACCCCAATACAAAATTTACTGTAATCTCAGAGGTCACTTTGTGTAGAACAGTTTGTTTGTAAAAGAATCTCACTATGTCTGACATTTCAGTTTAAAATATCTTTTTTGTTTATCTGATATATTTGAATTTTCAGAGACATTGAACATTGGATTTCGATTACAATCCAGAATCAACAAAGTTAACAAAAGTTGAAATAAATAACTTTGGTTGTTTATTCCTCCTATACCACAGTATATGTGTCAAAACACTTTATAAGAATTTGACTCAATTACTAAAATAAATTAACTTCTAGATAATATTTTAATTTAGAAGTAATAACTAACAGTTTGGACTAACATGGAGGTATGTCTGAGTGGCTCATATCTCCATTACTTTCAAAATAAAGTTACATAACTGCAGTTCTTTAACTGATATCAGAGACTGAAATGTTTTAATTTACAGTCAGAGTCACAACTTTAAACTTTAAAAATTTTATTTCTCAGGTCAAAATGACAGAGTAAAACATGATTTTCTTCATTCAAACATACATTTGAATCAATCATCACTTGTTTTACATGTTTAAATCGTGTAAACATTTTACTTGTAGTCAGCGCTGTCCGAGTCGGACTGGCCTGGGATTATAATGGGTTTAATGAGGTGAAGGATCTTGATTCGAGCAGGATCCCAGACACAGTCTTCCTCCAGGCCGCTCTTCACCATCCCGCATTTGGGCGGCACCCAGGCGGTGTCATACCCATGGTCATGCCAGGTCTTCTGCAGAGGGTGGTTCTGGCGATCGATGCGTTTCACTTTCCCCACATTGACCTGAACCACGATGACCATCTTATCCCTTTCAGGATGCTTAATAGGATAGCGACTTGCTTTGAGCAGGTCTCTGCTGAGGTAGACCCCACGACCAAGCATCCCATCTTCAGACTGACGGAAGCCACTCTTCAGGATTTTGTCAGCATTATTCCTGGTGGTGCCGTGATACATGAGATAGGTTTGGTCGTCTGTCGGCTGTGGAGTAAGCAGTCGATGTACTCCATAAGGAAGAGCAAAGTCATCTTCAGCCCACTGTACCCGGCTCATGTTGGCGTCAGAATCCCTGCAGGAGAGGATGTGAAGCATTTAAATATATTTTATTCAATCAAATTGTCTTACCAGGAGAGTTTTCTACTCTCAAACTCTATGACTGTTTTGGTTACTTCCCTGTTTTATAATAATGTTCTTTATGTGTTTTCCAGGCCTCTGTCTCTTTACAACTTCTTCTCTTTCTGAAATGACACTTTCAGGAAATCATCACAACATTATGACTCTGTTAACCCTTGAATGACATTTTTAACTGCGTTGCACTGAGAAGGAGCTCCTATAATGAAACATATAAATAATATAATCTCAGATGATGTGCAGCTCTGCCACCTGTCATATTTTTACATGACCCAGAGTCTGCTGAGAAAACACTTTATAAGAAGCACTTCATCTTTGAGTTTAATGAAATTGTGTTAAGTTTGAACAAAATCACAGATTTAGTTGATTTTTGCTTCTCTTTAACCCAGTGAAAAAATCTCATTGATAGATCTTTTAAATACAATATCAAACTGAAGTTTGTCTTGATTATCAGTTAAACATATTTCCTGTTTAAAATCAACCTTTTTAGAGAAATATTAAGGTTTGTGTCCTCCTGACTTACCTCTGTCCGTGTTGGTCTCAGAGTGCAGCCTGAGTCTCATCTTTCCTCTTATAAAACCTACAGGAAGTCCAAACACGGACTTAGCTTGTTTTACTTTTGATTCTCCTCTTCTGTACTTTATAGGTGTCGTCAACCTAAGTGTAACTTTTACTACCAAGGGATGACTGGGTGATTTTGGAAGTATCTGCTATGCAGCAGTAAGGGAGCTTATCTGCAGTCAATAAAAACCAGGCAGTAAATCCTGCAGATTTCTGCTTCATTTTTTTTGAATAACACCAGTATGATTGTTAGGATTATGAGACTGGGGCCCCTGAGACAAAAAGGACCCTCCTGTGAAGACCTGGGAGAAAAAGATGTTAAGTTTGTGAAAAATATCTATATTTTTGTCACTTATTTCAGAACGTAAAACCCATTCATCATGGTGGGGTATATTTCAAATCCTTGTTTAGTGTTTATTCAAGTGTCTCAGAAAATTAGAATAGTGGGAAAATGGTCATTTTTGGTTATTGCTGAACAAGCTGTTCACAGAGTTGTGTGTCCAAGCATATTAAAGGGGCATTTAATGAAGAATATAATGTAAAATTAGACCACGCAAATGACTTTTTAGCGCAAATGGCTATAAGATGTTCTTGTGTCATCGCAACATGGTTCCTCTATTAACCGTCTGCTGGTAACATTTCTACTAGCATTTCTCTGAAGAGTTTAATGAGCTCAGCAGATGAGCAGCTCCACCAGGTGTTTGCTAATCGCTGCTGGCTAGTCTGAAGGAGCTGAGTGGGAGGAAAGGTTGGAGACTGCAGCTCCACGCAGGAGCTGCACCTTGAAGTCAGGGCTACTCCAACCATTCAGGCATTTTAGATGAATGGTTGCCATGGAGATTAAAAGATTTGTCAAACCTTCATAAAAGAATGTTTTTGTTGAGGGAATAACATTATAACATGATGTAAAGCTAAAAAAAAAAAGTAGATTTTACCGAACAGAAAATTGAGTGGAAGGAAGAAGTGTATTATGAAAAGTTGCACCAGCAACAAGGAGAACAGCAGTCTTGATAAAATTCCCATTCAAGAACCTTTGAGCTTCCCAAGGACTGAACATGAAAATCCGTGACACGCAGACAGAGGCCACACCTGGGCTGAGCAGAACCAGAACTGGACTGATGCTCTGTAGTCCGAAGTCTTGTTTTCAGATGAAAGTAAATTCTGCACTTTGTTTGGAAATCAAGGGACCAAAAGTCTGGAGGAAGAGATGAGAGGCACAGAATCCAGTGATGGTTCTGATCCACTGAGTTTTCTGAAGTTCAGTCACCAGAACATTTTAGGTCACTTCATGCTTCCCTCTGATAAACTGGATGGAGATGCTGATCTCATTTATGTAAGGCTCAAATGTATTTTCTATTCAAATTGCCATGTGACTTAGCAGTTTTCCAAAATTTATCCTTTTATTATTGCAGTATTTTATAATATTGTTGCTCCTGTCAGAAGTTTTATTTAAAAATTACAAAATTGTACAAAGTTGCCACCTGCTGGTGGTTTGCTCCACTTTGAAAATTAAGAGAAAATTTTTGGAACATTTAATGACGAATATCATGTTAGATTAGACCACAGGTGTCAAACTCCAGTCCTGCAGCTTTTAGATGAGCCTCTGCTGCACCTCCTGAGAATAATTAGGTCATTAGGCTCTGGAGATCTGATCTACATGAGGAGGAGATAATGAAGCCAATTCATTCCAGGGTTTTGTACCTGTGGCACATCTACAGTAGAAACTGCAGGACAGCAGGGGTGAATTTGACACCCCTGGATTCGACCAATAAACAAAAATTTGACTTGCAAACCATCCACACACTGAAACATTGGTGGTGGCAGCATCATGATTCATGGACAATTGTTCTCAGAAAGGGAAGGAGGACAGTCTGGATGGGAAGGTGAATGGGTCACCATTGAGTGGGTCTCCTTGACTTACTTTTGAATAGTTATACATACCAGCCTGATATCAAGACAAGGAATTTTGGAATATATTTTTAGCCCCAATTAGATTTCTCTCTCATAATTAAATAAAACTGGAAAGAAATCATTCATTGGACAGTAACCAGGTTGTAACATTTTAATACAATTTCTTATAAAACAGAAAACATTTACATCTTCCAACATTTTCTCATTTTCTGGTCCAGTGTCTAACGCATCACTAAGTTCTGAGAATCTCCTGAAAGATCCCAATGAGTTTCCAATTTCTACCCACACGTCTCTCGTTGCATATGAAATATAACTCAATCCGCATTCAAACATTTTCTTAAAGTTATCTACACAGCAGATAGTTGCTAAAATTGTCATGTTTTACTGCAACAGGACAACAGAAAACAGGTAAAGCATTTTATCTGGACCTCATGCTACAGTACGGATCAGGTTGCAGTCTTTGAGTTTGCGCCACTGCCATGCACAGCGGGCCGGTGAGCGGGTTCGGGTTCACAGCTGAGTGAGAGGAAACGTCTGAATGTGAGAACCCAAACTTCTCCTTAACCCTTTAGCAAGTTTCATCAGGCATGCAGGAAGGATGGAGGCGCGTCTCTCGTTTCCAGGCCAACCAGCGCCCCCTGCTGGAGGAGCTCATGGCGCCAGGCGCTGTCGGTCCAGGTTCACCTTCTGGAAAAAAGCCTTTCCGAACTCATAGCTGCTGATCATGACGGCGCAGGCTGGCGCCACTTTGATCACTCTGGGCAGAAAACCTAAAATAAAAAATATGTTTTTAACTTCCTGGCAAAGAAAACAAGAGATTTTATTAAAAATATGTCTGTGTGTGAACCTGCAAAGAGGCCTCTGTAGCCCAACTCGGACCAGATCTCCTTCAGGATGTGCCAAGTGGAAGCGGTTCCCTTTCTGGAAACTGGAAGCAAACAGCAGCAGCTTCATTTTTAAATCTTTTAAATGTTTTTAAATATGCAGGAGAAGAAGAACCAACCTCCCGGAGAGTCCAGCTCTCCCAGCTGGATCTGCCGCCGAGTTTTCACCACGTCGAACGGCAGCGTGAGGACAGCAGCGACCTGAACACACACACACACACACACACACACACACACACACACACACACACACACACACACACACACACACACACACACACACACACACACACACACACACACACACACACACACACACACACACACACACAGTAAAATTCAAACATTTTTTCAAATAAAATAATGTTTCTCTCTTACATCTGGGCACAAAAAAACAAATCTAGCAATTAAAAATAATCCCAAAATTTTAATAAAGTTAGTTTAACACACAAAATATAAGCCAACCTTTGTTTTAATTACACAGACCAATACGTTATTGGGCCATAATAAATAATTATTACATTTAAACAATCCAACTAATCATGTTAAGGTAGAACAATATGAATGGATGCAGCCTGAAAATAAAGATATTTTGTTCAAACTGAAGCTTCTTTTTCCCAAAAGCTAAATTAAATCCAGCTCTTTTCCAACACTGTTGGTGTTTAGGAGACATTGATTCCAGCATCTGCTGTACATCAAGTCATCGAAGTGTTAGCGCTGCTCAGGACTCACGGCTCCAGAAACGGCTCCAGCAGTGAAGCTGATGGAGAAGTTGGCCTTCGGTGACGCGTACTGCTCACACAGCTGGGCCTTCACCAGTTCGTAGTTAAACCAGTACAAAGCTGCAGCAACAACACAGACGGCGTTAAAACAGAGACCTGGGTGTCACTGAACCATCTACAACTATTCATCTATTCAGAGCATGAGAAGTCAGAACAAACTCATCATTTCCATGATTTATTGTACATTTCTTTTCTCTTTTTCTACCAAAAACTGGATGATAAAAGCCTTTGGTCTGGTGTTTTGGTCTCAATCTGCCCTTTTTTTAAGGACATTTCATAATTTGTTGTTTCTGTTGTTTTGTGTGTATTATTTTGGATATTTAAAATGTCTTACAGTTCCAGTGTTAAATGTTCATTAGAATTAACTTTTTTGATCTTTGAAAATGTGTTATTACCATTATATATAAAAAAAAACAACATTATCGTTTACAGCAATAAACTCATTTATCGTCCAGCAGGCGATAATCTGTTATTGTGACAGACGGATCTACCATCACACATTAGCTTCAAATAGTTAGAAAAGGATTAGAAATTAGACTCCTTAACTAGGATGCGAGTGAACCTCACCAGAAAAAGGCACGTCTCTGAGGACGGTGGGCCCCCAGCCCCTCCACAGCGACAGCATGCCGCCCTGGGCCACCGCCGAGCGGATGCACACGCGCAGCTCGCTGTAGCTCAGCTTCCTGGATTGCATTTTGGTCCTGACCAGCTCCAGGGGGCTGATGACCGTCACGGCGCCCACTGCCATCAGAACAACACGTTACAGATAAACGACGACGACAACAGAAAAACAACAACAGGAGGTTGTTTTCTTCCCCTTACGTCTGGCGAGGCCTCCGGCCAGAAGAGGGACATGGCTGCCCTGGAGGCCCAACCCGAACCACAGGAAGTCCCTCAGCTGGTCGTAGCAGGTGAAGTAGATCACTGTGGCTGGGACGGCCATCACCCTTCGCACATTGAAACATTGATTTTATTTAGAAACTAATAAATTACTCAATAGAGTTAAACACATAGATCGTTTCTCCCAGTCAAAGAGCCGCTGCACCTCCCACTGGGCTTTTCTTTAAACCTTATATTTACATATGTTTGGATTAGAGATGCATATATGTCTAAATAAACTATTTCACAACATTAAAGAAATAAAGTGTCTGTGTTTTAACTAAAGGAAATTACGACAGAATATTAGGCCAGACTAAGATCATTTTTATTTACGAGAATAAAGTCATAACAGCAGCAGAATAAAGTAAAAAAGTGATTTTAATAAGAGCAAAGTTTCCAGAGATCAGAATCTGACATTTAGTCTTTAAAAATAAACTCAGTTGTTTCTAAAATCACTTCAAAATTCTGCTATTGATTATAATTGATATATTGTTAAATCGATACCAAAGAAAAACTTCACAAGATGCTAAACATTCAGTATTTTCACATTTTAATTTTTTCAAGACGTCCTCATCAAATTAGGACTTTAGTCTCGTATCATTACATATTTCAATCAATCAAATTTTTTGTTTATAGCACATCAAACATTTTTCATATTCTGACTTTCTGACTTTATTCTCTTTATTACGACTTTATTCTGATAATTAAATTTTTCTCTAACTTAGCCCCGATTCTCCATCACAGGAAATAACAGAACATGCAGATGACTCAGTTTTCCAGCAGCACTTAAACACACCATGCTGCCGTAAATGTAGTTTTTGACCTGGAACATGTATAAAAGGTTACATAAAGTTATGCTTAACCTTTATAATGTTAAACATAAAACTGATCTGGGAGTCATATTGTAATGTTTGTGTAACTTCTGAAAGTGGACGTTTCTTTTGTATTCATCATTTCTTTATATTTATGTGCATTTGAATTACTAAAACTCGATTTGCAAGAACAAATCGAGTTTTAAATATGCAGAGATCTGCAAGGCCAAGAAAGGTTACAATGTTAGAAACATTTGTAAAAGTAGAAGCATTCAGTCATGAAAAGGTTTATGGAAATATGATTTTCATTCGTTTTTAACTTTGACTTGTAATTTACCTTCTGGTAAAACAAGTTTCACATAATCTGCCCTCAAACTTTATTCAGTTTGATTCTCAAGTTCCTTTTACTTTGGAAAATAAAATCTCAAAAATCATCCAGGAGCAGACCGTGATGTTCATGTTTAACCAAAAAACCGATTCGGGCAAAACTTCAGATAATGTGTGAAAACCTTTGACTAGGCCGCATCGCTGCAGTCATGAGCAGCTTTCTGTCTGTTGTAGCCAGACTGAGAATGTTAGCTCTGAGCAGGAACCTGCTGAGTGGACAAACATGTCCGCCCCCCTCCCTGGCCTCCGGCTTGTTTTCTTTTCAACTCATGGAAAGTTTCCAGGGAAAACTGAATCTGAACCGAGCAAACTGCAAAACGAGCCGGGCGGCATTTAAATAAAACAATAAGGAATCAAAGGTAGAAAGAAACCGAAGCGCCGCCCTGAAACTCACAGCGTCGGTGGCAGCCCACTCCACAGAGAGCGGAGTCCCTCATGGCGGGTGATTTTCACAAAAGCATCCTGCGTCAAAGAGTAAAAACATCTCAGTGAATTACGCAGATATTAAACAATCATCTGGAACCTGCAGCTGTGATGCGGCTCACCAGAGTCCCACTGAAATGCGTCGGCGTTCGGTACCAGCTGGAGCAGCTGGTTCCGTTCTGGCAGACGTAGATGTGATCCATCAGGCCGTTGCAGTACAGAAAACATTTCCCTGCAGACAAAACACACAGCAGAGCTTCAGAAGCTGCAAGCTAATCAATAACGTACATGTTTACTTTCTCCCCTCAGACTTCGCTTCTGGATGTGAAACAACAAAAACGGGGCGACGACACTGAAGATACAACCAGCGCCGACCTTGGTACAGTTTGTTTTGGGTTGATTAGTGACCAAATAAATAAACTATCAGAGGTTATTTTAGCTTCACAAGCAGGAAGAAGTCATCCAGGCTCAACAGGAATATATTCATAGGGCTGCAGCTAATGAGTATTTTACTGATTCAGATGAAAAAACGTGGCACATATTTTACAATATTAGAAATGCATGAAAAGATGTAAATGAAAAATGTGATTAATCTTAAGAAAATTAACTTTTTATTACATAAAATGCAATAACGCCTGAGCCCTTTCTGCTTAACATGTCAATACAGTGCAGGGCGGATATGTTGGTTATTTTATTAATTACTGATAATTAGATATCAAAAGGTGTTAAAAGTTGAGATTTTTTTTAAACAGAATTTGAAACTGAGATTGGTACTTGAGGAGTTCTGGGTAGAAAATCATCACAGACAAAAGATGTTTTTGGCTCTTAAATGCAAAATGTTTAGATATATTGTACATGTTTGGCTTAATTAAAGCTCAGAGTCTGTTGTTTTTTCAGCAAATGGCCTTTTTCAGTCTGTGTGCTCCAGTTAATGACTGAATAGTGAAAGGTGCTTAACAGGAAATTGTTTTATTTACAGAATTTGAACCGAGTGAAGTTAAACTGCCACTTGAGGAGTTTTACTGAAAATTTTATTTTCAGAAACATTTTTTTTTCATCTAAATTGCAAAATCTATTTATATTATTTAACATATTGGCCTAATTACAGCTCTGTGTTGTTCTTTCTGCAAATAGCATATTTCTGAATCTGCATACTGCACTTAATGATTAATCAATTACTAAATTAGTTGACAATTATTTCAATAATCCCTATTAATCCGATTGATCGTTTCAGCCCTATATATGCTCCAATCAGACCAGGGTGCGCTGCTGCAGCAGATCAATACTCACATTTGGATGAGCGGCCGACTCCACCCCATGGAACCGATTCACGGCCCAAAGCTGGGAAACGAAGCCAAGGGGGAGCAGAAAGAAAAGCCGTTTGCAGGGGTTAGTTTCAAACGCAGAAGCAGTTAGAGACCAGCCATCTTAACGCGACGTGAGGAAACAGTTTTCCTACCCTGGTGGAAGGGAGTCTGCTGAGCCTGCAGCCGTATCTTCACAACGTCCAGCGGAGTGACTGCAAACAAAAACACAGCCAATCACAACAGGGGCAGCAAAACGGGTGCAAATGGAATCAAAAAGGAAGAAAACATGAGAGTAAAAACTCTGCGGCTCTTGCTCTGGTTGTTTCTATGTAAGCTAACCAAATAGAGATGTGAGGAGGGCTCCAGTGCCAGAGGCCAGCATCTGCTGCACTGGAGAGATCGCAGCCACTGGGCCGCCAACGGTCCGCTCCCCCATCCTGCCCACCTGTCAGACCAAACATAAGCAAAAACATACAAAATAGCAGGTGGAAAACATCATGCACTAGTCCAACAAAACGCCGAGGAAGCTACGATCCAGCAGGAGTGAAGAAAGCTGCGATTTGTTGCAGAGACTGTCCAAAAATATCACTAAAAACGACTCCTAAAGGGAAAAATTACCGTGCATTGAAGACCGAGGCGTCTCTTTTTGAACTGAGCAGGGTATGTCTAGGTGGAGTTGTTAAAACAAGGTCCTTGAAACATTTTGATAGCTTATCTTTGACCTGCATGTTGCCTCCTGATCTACAACTAGTCACAGCCTCTCAAACCGGTTTCCCTACAGGAGGAGGCGTTTCCACTGGCCCCTCATTAACAACGAAACGTGGTCAATACAGCCGTATGAGACAACGAGTTTGACCAAATGACTCAGGTTCTTTAATGGTCACAGGAATTAGCTCGAAAGCTTTAGGATCTTAACGGAAATCTCTCACGTTGCACGACAAAAAAAAAACACCAAAACAGCAGCTTTACGTTGACAGGATGCACGTTTGTTGTATGCGAAACACCAGACCCATAATCTGGCTTCATAATAGACTAGATTAAAGCTTCATTTTGTTCGTTTCTCAGCATACATTTTAGCTGTTGTACACCATGTTCTTTTTCGCGACGCTGAAGTTCGCTTCCGATTGATTGCTTGAGTAAACGGCTGTTTTAACAGCTTTTGAGTAATTTGGCTCAACTTTTATTAGGTTCAGGAGAAATGCTAAAATATATACGTAGATTGCAAAAACAGTCTATAATTAACGAGTCTGTATTTTTGTTTCTTGGACTAAAGTGGACTAAACGGATTTAAGGTCCTTAAAAATAGCGGAATAATCCTTTTTCTTTTCTTTAGGTATCAATGTGAGACTAACTTCAGTGCACTTGTCTTTCTCGAAAAATACGCCAACAACTTATTATTTTTTTCTTGGTGAGATATCGATATGTTCTAAAACTCTGCGTTCAACAAAGGTGAGCAGGAACTCTTAGTTTCAGACAAAACTGACGAATCTAGTCTTCAAACGTGGGTGTTTTGCTAACGGCTAACTGCAGGACGTTGATTAGCTCGGTAGCCATCTTGCTGTTTACAAGCGGCGAAGCTTTGCCGTAAATTACGAGTTGACGTTACCCACCTTTTTACTTTAGCTGCCAGGCTTTTCCTGAAACATAGGTGCCTTCACCCATGTCAGTTACTCAATCTGTGGTGATTCGTTTTACTCAGGCGCTCCATTGCAGAGCATGCCGAGTACAAAACGTTGCCAGCGTCTGGCCTCGCCGCCGCCGCCGCCGCCGCACATCCACTCTCACGTACGCGAAACCCAGATTCAACAAACATCTGCGTAACAAAAGAAGCAGCGCGTTTGACCGAGCGCATTATTTGTAGATCAGCAGTGGGACTGACTCGGGTCTTGCCCGCTTCTGTTCCAGACGCTTTGGCGCCATCTAGTGGGCTGCAAAATCCACTGGCTGCACCAGGAAGTTTCATTTAAATAAGTTTCCGGTTAGATTAAGTTACCCGTTAGAACGACAAACTACGCTACTTGATGACAAGAAAACAAACAAAAAAACCAATTCAATCAACTTGAAAAAGGTTTAGTGAATAAATACAGTGGAGACAGAGATCCACCTTTCGCTTCCCCGCCCTCTGACCATCATGGGGGTTGTACTGGGATGATGCAGGTTCGGCGGGACTCTGGATTCACTGTGGAGAGACACAGCGGGGAAGATCCACTCTCACTTCACAACAGCCTCTCTGTCTTTAGTGAAGGTAAGAGCACTGTAAAACCTCTTTTACTCTCAATCCGCTGGAAAAATGCTACAAATATTTAACAAACATTTATGACTGAAACTTAAAAAACTGTTGGGGTTTTTTTTATTCCAAAAACAACTTTTAAGTTGTTCAATACTTATGCAATATGTAAATTGTACTTGTCTTTCACATGTCTTCGTAATATTTATATATATAAAATATGTATTAGTTGTCATTTTATGACCGATGTTGTGTACAAACTCAGCGTCATTTTGTCCAGGGAGACAAAGACAATATGATAAGGAAGTACTACTACAGGAAATAAACACACTGAGGTCCTGTAAATCTATGTTTTTATCTTTCAAACGGGGTAAAATATGAATAAAAACCCATCATATTCAGTTCACACAGACTGATTTTTATGACAGAATTATTGTAAAAGTCATAATGTCAAGGTTATCTACATAAGGTAAGGGTAAGGTGAGGTAATTTTATTTATATAGCACATTTTCACCAACAAGACAATTCAAAGTGCTTTACATGAGTTAAAAGGAAATACAAACCAAAGGAAAAAAAGAAGAGGAAAGAAAACTAATCTAATGTTCTACTCTAAAGTATGTAACCTAGGTGTTCCTGCTCAGGGTGAATAAGTGTCTAATACCATTTCTAAGTGGTGAATACTCTACAGTTTCTGATAAAATAAGATAAATAGTGACTGTTCTAATTCCTTTTCTGATTAAAGTGAGTACTCCACAATTCTAAGTTTGTTCTAAACCACTTTTCTGGGTTAAAAGTAATATAAACTAAGCAGTGACTCTTCCTGTTAAGTATTTCTGGATTCCAAGTTCTAACTCTTCAGCAAAACTCCAGAATCAAACACTTTATGCTGCTATTTGAGGACTCAAATAATTTCTGAACGTGGAAAAGGGGGTTTTAAGTTTGTTTCACTTTCCTTTTTCGAGACTTCCTGTGAGTGAGAGCTTTTCGCTGCTTGCAGATGCAGACCTGGGTTGTGATCTGTTGGGCTGTCTTTGCCGTGGTTGGTGCGGATGAGTGTCCAGATGGAGGCAGGTGTGCAGAAGGTCAAACCTGCTGCAGCAGCCCAACCAACGGCTATGGCTGCTGCCCGTTTGATCAGGTACATGTGGCTGCACAACACATTTCTCTAAGCATCTTTCTGTCTGGGGTATCAGTTAGATATACTGTACTATGTTTTTACTAGTACAATACAAGATAGTTATTATTATTATTATTACCTAGAAGCTAGTTTATAAAAATAATACAACACAAACAAACACATAATTTGTTAATAACATGCTACGAAATTAGTTTTTTATGTGGACAAAACAATGAAGGAAGTGTTATAGAACCATACATGTGACTTTAATTAGTTTTAGTCCTTAAATGGAACTTACAGTATATATACTCCACTGTCTAGGATTTCCTCAATGTTGTAATAGCAAAATAATTTATGTATTTCTCCACATTATATGCAATTAAACCCCAATGTAAAGTATTCACAAATAGATAGTACGACATATGTGACTGATTTCTGGAGTAAGCATTGGTTCTGTTATTTTTGCCAGAAATTTAGGCTTCCAAAGTTTAAAAGCAGTGCAATTATTCACACAGAAAATATGTATTTCCATAAGAAAAACTTTTTTTTGTGAGAATTTTCAACCTCCAGTCAAAACTCTCCTTCAAAATCAAATTTTGATCAACATTTTGTAAAAAAAAAAAGCAACAGGTAGCATCTTGTTGATTTATTATTATTTTTAAATATCTTTACAACCAAGAACCAAGACTAGAAAAAAATGAACAGAATTTCCTTATTTTTCTTCAAGTTTAGCTCAGATCAGCTTAGCAAGCAGAAGCTTGATGTTTCACACTGCAAAAACAGAAAATCTTACCAATTATTTTTGGCCTAGATTCTAGTGTAAATATTTTAGTACACTTGAAATAAGACTTAGTAACTTTTCAGAAAAAACAATATTAGCTTGTTTTAAGTCAATATTTCCTCAATATTTATTTCAAAAAGTTCTAGTTACATTGATAGATTATTTTACTTATAACAAGACATTTTTCCCATGTTATACGTGAAATAATTTGTCAATGAAGCTACTTTTTAATCTAAATTAAGAAATTATTAACTTTAAATTTAGTTGTAAGTCAGTTTTGTCTGATTTAAAATGTCCTGAGATAATTGGACTAGAAAATTGACCAAAATACTTGGTATGATTTTGTGTTTTTGCAGTGCATGTATTTCTCTTTATCTTCACCTTCATTTTGGCTTAAGTTGCTTAAGTTTTTCTCCACCAATTATTCACATATGTACTATTCTTATTAAAATATTTTATTAAAAAAGGCATTTGTACCTCATGACCCATTCAGCTATGACTTACTGTTTTATCCTTATTAGGTCCATGTCGCAGTTAAATTGACATAGCAGATAAAGTTTCTGTACTCTAAAGTAAACCTTATTCTATAGTAGCGCTATTCATACTGGAAGGTGTTTTACTACTGTATAAACCAGATAAAAGAGCTATCTGTAGTAACTTTGGTAGTCAAAGTGATCCCGCTCCCCCCGTCTCCGCAGGCTGAATGCTGTGAGGATCACATCCACTGCTGTCCCTCAGACACTATCTGCGACTCAGAGGCGTCCCGCTGTGTGAACGCCACTGTGTCCATCCCTTGGACGGAAAGGACCTCCGCTCTCCAGCCCACAGTCTCTAAAGTATGAGTAACATCCTCGTGTTTTCATCCACAAACCCGGTTTCATAGTTCTCACAGACGTCACACTTCCGTAAACTTGGTAGCTGTCAGCCATCTTAGCAGTCAGTTGCTACGGAGTTGCTATGACAACAGTGAGCCATGAAGCAGCAAGATTAGAACTAGTGCTATAGCCTCATTCCAACTTATAAACTGTATAAATACATTACAACTATTATTAAATTTCATTTCTGAGTACTCTAGCCACCTCTGTGTAATACTCGGATAAATATCAGTGATATTTACTGTAGTAATTACTGCCGAAGTAGCAAAATTAGCTAAGCTAATGTAGCTTTTTGCTGATAGCTAAGACGGATTTGTAGCGAACATGTATGTCAGGGCTGGGCAGAGTACACAAAATTGTACTCAATTTCACTACTTCAACATATTTTCACTCAGGTAAAAGTAAAAAGTATCCGTCCAAGAAATTATCAAGTCAGACTAGAAAGTATTTGGTAAAAAATCTACTCAAATAAATAACTAATCAAATTATCAAACGTTTAAAAATTACATCATCAGACAGACCAAAATAACAAAAGCTGCAGGTGTGTGTCTGTTTCTGGTGAATGTTTGGTTAAAACATGTTTGTTCTTCATTCACTGAAGTTACTCAGAGTGGGTAGAGTATCCACAAGTTTTACTCAAGTAAGAGTAGAAATACTTCATAAGAAAATTACTCAAGTAAAAGTAAAATGTACAGCATTGTAAAAATACCACTAAAAGTAATTTATTTCCAGAATGTTACTCAAGTAAGTGTAACTGAATAAATGTACTTCCCAGCTCTGGTTACAACTATCACTGTTACAATTTGAATACTTGTCCACATCATCTGACATATTTTCCTTCTCTGTCTCCTACGGATCAATCCCAACAGAGGGCATTTTTTAAATGTACCTTGGTCTCGCACATTGGTCAAGCATGTGCACATATTTTATTTTTGTTTGCCTTGAAGCCATGGGTCCGCTATGCATTGCGCTGCACTTGCCTACTAAGATGGCGCAGATCCCTTTTGGTTCAGTCTTGTGGGAACTATGTATTTTCAGTGGTGTTCCTCATTTGTTGTCCATGCAGTCCTTCAGGATGATCAAGTCCTACATGGGTGAAGACGACGATAACATCTGTCCCGATCAGTCACGATGCCCTGCTGAGTTTTCCTGCCTCAAGGCTTTGACAAAGTTTGGATGCTGTCCGCTAGCAAAGGTAATCAAATTTTTGTTTTTGAGCCTTAAAGCTGCAGTATGTAATGTATTTGTTGAAGTCGTGACTATGTTATGATAGCGCGGTATAAGACAGATAATCTTTGGAAAAAAATGAGCTTCTCTGTCTTGTCCCAGCACTAACTATAAACAGCCAATCAGAGCCAGGAGGCGGGTCTTAATGCTGTCAATCATTATCATCTCTCATTCTCCCCCTTGCTCTGTGCTAAGTTGCAGCTAGCACTGCCTGTCATGAATGCTCAGTGCAGTTAGCATAGCTACCGATGGTGGATAAACTGTTTTCCTCTAACGGTCATTTAACTTACCTGGTTAAATAAAGGAAATAAAAAAAAAATAAAAAATTTGTACACGATTGATTGACAGCACTAAGCCCCTCCTCCTGGCTCTGATTGGTCGTTTTCAGTCCGAACAGTGCATTTTGTCAGACTGGAATAGGAACTGAGGGAGGCGGTGGAGGAGATTGATTATCTGTCTCATAAAACCTCACAAAATATTTACAAATCCAATCTTGTCGTTTTGGATAAGTGAGTGTGTGAGGATTTCAGGGATGTTTTTCTAACTTTATGCCATCCAACAGGGAATCTCCTGCTCTGATGGGAAGCACTGCTGTCCTGAGGGCCACCACTGCAGCATCGACAGCCGTTCCTGCATCAAAAAAGGTTGGACTTCTCATAATATTCATATTTTTCAGTCTTTAATTTTTATTTAAGGCTGCAACTAACAATAACTCTGACGATTAATCGGGTAATGAAATCAGCAGATTGTTTATTTAACCACGCAAGCCGTTTTTACGTAATATTAAATACGTTAAAAGATGGAAACAAATACATTTAATTACTTTTTTAGATAAGAAAATAACTATTTTATTACCAAGGATGCAATAACATAGCATTACTTTTGTAAAGAAGCTAAAGAAATAATTTCAATTGTGCTAAAAACTCAGTCATTTCCATCAGTATATAGAGTATGACTGATCTGTTGACTATTTTTTGGATTAAACAATTTAATAATTGAGAAGCAAAAAATGTTTTTTTTGTTTTTTTATAAAGAATTTGAACCAGGTGAAGTTAAAACTGCAACTTAAGGAATTTAGGGTAGAACAATATTTACTGACAAAAGTTGTTTTCTTTATTTTAATGCAAAATGTTTATTTATTTTACAGTTTTGGCTTATTTGATGCTCTATGTTCTGTCAGCAAGTTACCTTTTTTTGAGTCTTTATACTGCAGTTAATGATTAATCGATTGCTAAATTAGTTGATGATTATCCCAATCATTGATTAATCACGATTAATCGTTTCAGCTCCATCATTATTATTTTCGTTTTTATAATTCTGTTTTGTTTTGGGTGAAAAAACTTGTGACTCTGTAGAGACGACATGTCCAAATCATTGGATGAATTCACTTGATGTCAGATGATTAATCAATTACTGAATTAGTTGATTAATTCAATCATAGATTAATTGTGATTAATCATTTCAGCTCTATCCTTTTTGTCTTAGTTTTTAATTTTGTTTTTTTTTTTTAAGAACTTGTGACAGCCATCCGGTGTAGCGACGGCGTGTCCGAATGCCCGGATGAAACGACCTGCTGTGAGACTCCAGAAGGCAAATGGGGTTGCTGTCCAATGCCAAAGGTATGCAGTAATCAGTCTTCAATCATGTTGCTCCTTATTAGTAGGACTTCACACAAGATAGTAAAGGAGGGAAAAGTCAAATGGATGATTTGCATGACCCACATTGACTCACATCCAAGTTATCATGTCTTTATTGTGTCTTATCCTGGGCTGACGTGTGACTTTATTGTCCAAACAGGCTGTGTGCTGCGATGATAAGAAACACTGCTGTCCTGAAGGGACAACATGCAACATTGAACAAATGAAATGCATTTCCATGTCTACCAAAAAGGAGCTTCCAATGTGGGCTAAGTTCCCTGCCAGACAGAGAGCAGACTGGGAGAATCAGAACGGTCAGGGTTAGGAATGTGTGCCATCATGAAGGATTGGTGAGCTGAACTTCACTATATTAAAGAAATCTGGGTGTGCCTGTTTTTCCAGAGGGTGAAGAAATTACTGCAAAGGCAGCCGTTGGGGAAGAAGCAGAGAAATCCAGTGAAGCTGCTACAGCCAATCCACTTCCTCCTCTGGGGGAGGAAGTGACTGTGTCATCTGTTACTAAGGCAGACGGAGGTGAAATTTCACTTCATGGTTCTTGAAAGTTTTACCAGGAAGTGCCAGTTTCAGACTAAGTAACATTCACACTAACAGGATTATTCACACTTTACTCAAATGAAAGAAGGACTGCTTCAACATATTTTACTAAAGTAAAAGTAAAAAGTAGCCATCCAAGAATTTACTCAAGAGTAAAATAGCATTTAGTAAAAAGTCCAATGAAGTACTGAGTAACTGATCAAATTATCAGTCATTTAATATTAAAAGTGACATAATTCGACAGAACAAAATATAAAGTTAAGTGTAAATTTTGGTGTTTTAAGCACCAACGTTACAATAAGTCATATAACTAATAAAAATAACAAAATTAGGCAAAAGAACATTTTCCCAATTATTTTCTTTCAATGTAAAACTTTTGAAACCTTAACAAAAACTGCAGGTGTGTGTCTGTATCTGGTGATTTTCTTGTTTTTCATTCAGTGGGTAGAGAATCCAAAAACCTTACTCCAGTAATTGTAGAAATACAGCTAGTAGTAAAAATACTCCAAAATACTCTTTTCAAAACACGTTCTCAAGTGAACTTGTACAAACTGATTAAAACAAAGCGCTTTTTGTCTACAAAGTGACGTTAGGTAACTGTAAAATACATCTTTTTCAGAGGAGAGTTGATCCTGAAAATGTTTCCCTCTTCAGCAAATGTGCTGCAATGAAAATTTTATCCACTGCTGTCCAAAGGCGTAGGCATGTTGTCTTGCCAGCAGGAAGATACAGGTACTGATACAAAAAAACTAAAATCTGTGTGTTTGGGATTTATAAATGTGCTTGTAAAACACCGCTGTCGATGGCACCCCTGCTGTAGAACATGAAGGACGCTGAGGTTGCTTGTCCTCCCATGCCAGAGGTAAGAACTGACAGGTGACGTACAAGAAAATAAATTCTGACTGATGTTACTGGAGAATAAAGTGTTGTTGTCTAAAAAACGTATCAAATTTTTGAAGATTTTTGGATCCTAAGGGTCAAAGTCACATTTGACTTGGCCCCCCATCCCTGGATTGGAGAAACCACGATCTCCAACCAGGTGTGGAGGTACAGGTGAAGAATGTGCCATGTGAGACGACACCCCGCCTGTCCTGATGGTACCACCTGCTGTAGAAACAAGAAGGAGGCTGGGCTTGTTGTCCTCTGCCAGAGGTAAACTGGGACGTATCTAAGAAATATTTCAGAAAAGATTTATTGGAACCTTAAAGGGGATCAAAAAGTCACATTTTGCACATTTGGTCCTTCTATTTGGATCTGGATGTCATTTCTTTTAAAGAAATGACATCCAGATCCAAATAGAATTTCTGGGTAATAATGTTTTTTGGCGTCATTAAAATTAGCTGCTTCAAAAACATCCGGAATACGACATCATGCTGCGCTGTTCCCAAGCAGCCCAAGCTGAGTTTCCGCACGTACAATGGCTGCTGGAAAACACAAGTGTTTTGTAGTTGAGTTACCATCCAAAACCACGCACTGCATTTTCGTTGGTGGTGCAGGAGGCCCCACTTCTGCTTTTCTAAGATGTTGGCTTGTATAATTGTGCTTCTCTTTGTAGCCGTTTTCCATTTTCTTTGTAGCTGTTAAGAGTCTAAACGTTGATTGGATTCAAAGTGACGAGGTGCAACAAGCTCAAGACTTAAATCATATTATCTAAGAATGCAAAAAATGTGATGAACGTGATTTGCATAGACCATATACATATCCTAACCCTATTCAAGGAAGCATAGCATGTCACTTTTAACAGTTCAAAGTGCCTCTGGTATTTATTTAATTCTTTTTGTCCACCATGTCGTCCTCAGGCTGTTTGCTGTGAAGATTTTATCCACTGCTGTCCAAAGGGTAAGACATGTGACTTGGCAGCAGGAAGATGTGACGACGGCCTTCTCTCCATCCCCTGGTTTGAGAAGAAACCAGCGATCTCCAGACCAGGTGTGGAGGTACAGGTGAAGAATGTGCCATGTGACGACACCTCCGCCTGTCCTGATGGTACCACCTGCTGTAAGAAACAAGAAGGAGGCTGGGCTTGTTGTCCTCTGCAGAGGTAAACTGGGACGATATCTAAGAAATATTTTCAGAAAAGATTTATTGGAACCTTAAAGGGGATCAAAAAGTCACATTTTGCACATTTGAGTCCTTCTATTTGGATCTGGATGTCATTTCTTTTAAAGAAATGACATCCAGATCCAAATAGAATTTCTGGGTAATAATGTTTTTTGGCGTCTTTAAAATTAGCTGCTTCAAAAACATCCGGAATACGACATCATGCTGCGCTGTTCCCAAGCAGCCCAAGCTGAGTTTCCGCACGTACAATGGCTGCTGGAAAACACAAGTGTTTTGTAGTTGAGTTACCATCCAAAACCACGCACTGCATTTTCGTTGGTGGTGCAGGAGGCCCCACTTCTGCTTTTCTAAGATGTTGGCTTGTATAATTGTGCTTCTCTTTGTAGCCGTTTTCCATTTTCTTTGTAGCTGTTAAGAGTCTAAAAGTTGATTGGATCCAAAGTGACAAGAGGTGCAACAAGCTCAAGAATTAAATCTTATTATCTAAGAATGCAAAAAATGTGATGAACGTGATTTGCATTGCCTATTTAATTCTTCTGTCCACCATGTCGTCCTCAGGCTGTTTGCTGTGAAGATTTTATCCACTGCTGTCCAAAGGGTAAGACATGTGACTTGGCAGCAGGAAGATGTGACGACGGCCTTCTCTCCATCCCCTGGTTTGAGAAGAAACCAGCGATCTCCAGACCAGGTGTGGAGGTACAGGTGAAGAATGTGCCATGTGACGACACCTCCGCCTGTCCTGATGGTACCACCTGCTGCAAGAAACAAGAAGGAGGCTGGGCTTGTTGTCCTCTGCCAGAGGTAAACTGGGACGATATCTAAGAAATATTTTCAGAAAAGATTTATTGGAACCATAAAGGGGATCAAAAAGTCACATTTTGCACATTTGAGTCATTCTATTTGGATCTGGATGTCATTGCTTTTCTAAGATGTTGGCTTGTATAATTGTGCTTCTCTTTGTAGCCGTTTTCCATTTTCTTTGTAGCTGTTAAGAGTCTAAACGTTGATTGGATTCAAAGTGACGAGGTGCAACAAGCTCAAGACTTAAATCATATTATCTAAGAATGCAAAAAATGTGATGAACGTGATTTGCATAGACCGTATACATATCCTAACCCTATTCAAGGAAGCATAGCATGTCACTTTTAACAGTTCAAAGTGCCTCTGGGTATTTATTTAATTCTTTTTGTCCACCATGTCGTCCTCAGGCTGTTTGCTGTGAAGATTTTATCCACTGCTGTCCAAAGGGTAAGACATGTGACTTGGCAGCAGGAAGATGTGACGACGGCCTTCTCTCCATCCCCTGGTTTGAGAAGAAACCAGCGATCTCCAGACCAGGTGTGGAGGTACAGGTGAAGAATGTGCCATGTGACGACACCTCCGCCTGTCCTGATGGTACCACCTGCTGTAAGAAACAAGAAGGAGGCTGGGCTTGTTGTCCTCTGCCAGAGGTAAACTGGGACGATATCTAAGAAATATTTTCAGAAAAGATTTTTTGGAACCTTAAAGGGGATCAAAAAGTCACATTTTGCACATTTGAGTCCTTCTATTTGGGTCTCTACTTTTTCTAAAAACAGGCAAAGCTCTTAAAAGAAATGACAGCCGTTTCTGGGTAATAAATTAATTTTTTTTGGTGTCTGGAATATGAACTGCTTCAAAAACATCCAGAATATGACATCATGCTGCGCTGTTCCCAAGCAGCCCAAGCTGAGTTTCCGCACGTACAATGGCTGCTGGAAAACACAAGTGTTTTGTTGTTGAGTTACCATCTAAAAATTACTCAATGCATTCTCGTTGGTTATGCATGAGGCACCACTTATGCTTTTCTAAGATGTTGGCTTTTCCATCTCTTTCTAACTATTTTCACAAACGAGTGTCAACATTGGGTTCAAAGTGGCAAGAGGTCCTACAAGCACAAGATTTAAATCTTATTATCTAAGAATGCAAATAATGTGATGAACGTGATTTGCATAGACCGTATACATATCCTAACCCTATTCAAGGAAGCATAGCATGTCACTTTTAACAGTTCAAAGTGCCTCTGGGTATTTATTTAATTCTTTTGTGCACCATGTCGTCCTCAGGCTGTTTGCTGTGAAGATTTTATCCACTGCTGTCCAAAGGGTAAGAAATGTAACGTGGCAGCAGGAAGATGTGACGACGGCCTTCTCTCCATCCCCTGGTTTGAGAAGAAACCATCGATCTCCAGACCAGGTGTGGAGGTACAGGTGAAGAATGTGCCATGTGACGACACCGCCGCCTGTCCTGATGGTACCACCTGCTGTAAGAACAAGGAAGGTGGCTGGGCCTGCTGTCCTCTACCTAAGGTTAGCAAACCAACAGTTGACCTACAGTGAATTTGACGAATATAGTTACTGGAGCTGCATTTTAGGGATTAAACTCCTACATAGTACGTGTAAACAAGTTGCAGCGCGACATCTCATCTCCTGCTGGTGGCTAAAAAGCTGCCTGTTGACAATGATTTGGATTGTTGTCATCATAATGTGCTAAATCTTAAATGTATACGTGATATTTAAAACAAAAAGAGATGCAATGCTTTACTACTTACCATCAACACTACAACAACTAGATAAAAAGGTCAGGAAAAAGTTTTAGTTCAAAAAGAACCGTGAAGGGAAGTAGCTGTTTTGCTAGCTTGACTTTGACAACCTTAACATGTAGATGTGCTGCAGAATTTGGTCCATTTCGGTTCTGCAAAATAAAAAGGCAAACCACACATCAATTTTCTCGCAGATTATCAGTAGAGCAGATTTTTCAATTAGCTAATCAACCACCACTGTGATAGATTAGCTAATAGCTGCGTTAGCTAATCTATCACTCCCATCACTTTTTAATAACTACATAAAATAAGGCTGAAAACATAAAACTGTAATGGACTGAACTCTTTGAAATGTTTAAAAGAAATGTTTTTCGTTTGTATTGAATCCACAAACATTATCGGCGTTGTTGTCAGTCAGTTGCCATAGCAACAAGACCACTGTAGTGTGACTGACAGAGCGACAAAAAAGAAAACGAGTGGCTTTGAGTTATTCTTCAACTTTTTTGCATTACTTTCCCTCTGCTGTGGCGCAATGCCCTAAATTAATAATACCTACATTAAATTAATAATGCCTACATTATCATCATCAGGTTTCATTTTGTTCTACTATTGTAGCGTGGCTACAGATGACACGTACTAAATTATATTTCTAGATGCAATGTGTTGCAGCGTCTATATATCATCTCTTGGCATTGAATAACAGCAGAGGTATTGCTAAATGGCTAATGAATGCTAATTTTGTCCAGACGCTTCCTTCAGAAGGCATCAAGTATCACCTTTAAAGGTGATCTATTATGCTTCTTTCTCCCATGGCTGCTAATATGTATTTTATTTTATCTGACTCTTTATTTGCTAGGCGGTCTGCTGTGACGACCATGAGCACTGCTGCCCTGAAGGCACCACCTGTAACCCGACCAGCACCGGTTGTTTGCAAGCTTCAGCCTCAACGCCCTTCATAATGCAGGTGGCTGCGTTCACCACTGCGGTGCCCACCACAACAACCCAAAGCTTGGTGACAACCCCAGCAGAGTCCAAGATAGAGGATGAGAGACCCAAACAAGAGGAAGATGATGAAGAGGAGGAGAAGGAAGAAGAGAGGAATCAGTGTGATGAACACACCAGCTGCCCTCGGGACACAACCTGCTGCTTTATGCAGTCGTGTAAGAAGTGGGGCTGCTGCCCACTGCCAAAGGTGAGTTCTGCTACCCAGGGTTCACTCATGTTAGCCCGGTTTAGTTTGCTTAATCCAAGTAGAGTTTGTTTTCCTAGAAAGTCTGGTTCGTTTCAGGAGGTGTGAATGAGGAATCGAACTCTGACATGAACCAAAAGAGTCAACTCTGATCCACCTCCAAACCTCGGTCACTGTCTAAGTGAACTCAGGCGCAATTTGAATGCATTTTGAACGGTCCAGAGACGGTTAAAAAAGCAGAACATGGGTTACAGAGCAGAGCATTCTGGGTAAATACAACCAGAACAAACGTGCTAACCGAACGCTAACAGGTAAAATGGCTCACGGACTTTTGCCGAAGAGAAAAGAGAAATCCTACAACCAGTAAAATCCTCTTCATGTTTGTTTAGATTCTGTGCTCTTATTTAGAGGTTTCATTTCACCTCCCTTAGTCGTTCTTGGTGCAGCGCCCCCACAGGCGAGGAGGGGAACAGGTTTTATAAAGGTCTGGTTCAGTGCAGTGTGGAAGCACAATGCTGCATTAAGGCAATTGTAGATGAAAAAGAAGTAAATTTCAGCCAAAAAAACTCAGATATTTTTCCATTACGCAATCTAAGAAATTTTCTAGAAACATGATTAAAAAGTTAAAAAAATTACTTTTCAAACTCAGAAAATTTGCAAAAGTCAAACATTTTAGGATTTTTAAACTTATGAGTTTAAAAATGTTTTATCTATCTGCAATGATCCAAATTCACTATTGTATGAAACTGAACCGCAGCAGCTAGAAATGTAGAAAATGTTGCAACTTTAGTCACGAGTTTAACCGAGGTTACCAAACTTTGAGGTGTGTAAACACTTTTAAGCTGCTTAATTAAACTTATAGTTTTTAGCCAAAGCAGTGCTATGAAATTTGACTTATGAATCTGAACTGTGTTAATTTCCTAATAATAATAATGTAGTTTAAGTACCAGAATGCATTTTCATTCATTGAAGAAAAACTAGAACTGCACAGCTGATTATGGCTGGCCTTCCACTAGATACCGATCCGATGGCTCTAAAGGTCTTTTGTGGTAAAAAAGGAGAAATTAGTCATAGAGACGATTGCCTGCAAATGAAACCAAATGTCAAAGTTGTGCAAACAAACAGGAAGAAGGTATTTAATGTAAATAGTAAGTTGTAAAACAAGAACAGTGATGATTGTTATCAATGTTACTGACACAAACCCCTATTATTGATGCAGATTCCTCACAATAGGAAATATTTTGGTTCATTTTCTCAATGAGAGGCGCATATTTACTTAGATATTTCAATTATTATGCTGCACAAATGCAAATTTTTACAAAGTATTTTGGTCTAGTTTTTAGTGCAAACATCTTAGTACACTTTAAATAAGATAAAACTAACTTATAAGTAACTTTTTAGCAAGAAATTTGATCTGTCAAGATTTAATAATTCCTTAATATTGATACAAATCAAAAGTACTAGTTATTGGCAGATTATTTCACTTATAATAAGACATTGTTCACATGTTTTAAGTTATGTAACTGGAACTTTTCCATCAATATAAGGAAATAAAGACTTTAAACAAGCTGATAACCTGATGAAACATCTTTTACATTTTTAAAAAGCATACATTTGGCATCCAAGAGGCAAAATTAACCACCAGCATTTGTAAAATAAAAAAAGAGTCCAGTTAAAAGATGCTGCAAAAGTCACAGAGAAGATTTGAAACTAGACGGTTAATTCAGTCACTAACAACCCAGATGATATTTTTGGCCTTTAAACTTACTTTCAATTCTGTTTTCTATCATATGAGTAAATATATATCATCTCCCACACAACTGTCACACTTCACCAGAGTACAGTCAGCAAAGACTGTTTGATCTGACCAGAAAAAGTTTTATCACACTTACTGGAGCATTTTAATTTAATACAAATATTAAATTTATTTCCCGGAAATAAATTCACACAGATATATATATATATATATATATCATTTATTCTTGATGATTTTGATACTTATGGCTTACAGCTACACTGCAAAAAAACAAAAAAATAAATTTTGTCTAGATTTAAGACCCAATATCTTAGTACAATCAAAATAAAACAAAAACAGCAAACATTTTAGCAATATGAGGTTGTTTTAAGTCAATAAGTCCTTAATATTGATTTTAAAAAGTACCAGTTCCAGTCGCAGATTTTACACCCCTAGCCAAACGTTTTTCCCATTTTATAAGTGAAATAATCTGCCAATTGAAGCATTGTGTTTTTTAACCATCCATCCAATTCTTACACCCTTGTCCCTTAATGGGGTCGGAAGGTGCTGGTGCATCTCCAGCTGGTGTTCTGGGCGAGAGGCGGGTCACCTGGACAGGTCACCAGTCTGTCGCAGGGCAACACAGAGACACACAGGACAGACAACCACACACACACACACACCTAGGGACAATTTGGAGAGGCCAATTAACCTGACAGTCATGTTTTTGGACTGTGGGAGGAAACTGGAGTACCCAGAGAAAACCCACCATGCACAGGGAGAACATGGAACCCAGAACCTTCTTCTTCTTGCTGCAAGGCAACAGCTCTACCAACTGCGCCACGTTAAGGAATTGTTGACTTAAACAAGCTCCTACATGTTGTCTAAAAGTTACTTGTCTATTAGTTTTGTCTTAGTTCAAGTGTACTAAGATATTTGCTCTAAAAACTAGACAAAAAAACTTGGTAATATTTGTGTTTTTTCAGTTTATGGCTTAAATTCCTTTTGATGGCCGTCAGAACATAATAATAATTGGTCATATCTAAGCTACATTTTTGGTTTATATTAGCTGTTTGCCAGAATAATTCAAATTAACAGTAATAAGTGCCTTAATTTTTTTATATTGAGTAAATAAATGCTTGTTTCGCTTTTTGATCCAAATACTGTCATGAGATATAAGTGTCAGTGTCTTTAATGTCAAATCATGGCACAGGAAGTGGTGAATTTAAATTTAAACGCATCTTTTTTCCCTGTGACTGAGAGTTTGGTCTCACTACTGAAGAAAGCAGAAGTAACAATAGAACCGCATGGCTGATGTGAAAGTCACGCTTCCAACTCTCACTTCTCCTACCAACCAGGCCGTGTGTTGCGCCGACGGCGGCCATTGTTGCCCGGAAAACTACAAATGTAACGAGGACAAGACCACGTGCGTCAAAGGGGAAGTGGAGATCCCGTGGTACACCAAACTCCCCGCCATTACGAGAGTCCAGGTTGATCCCAACAACGTCCAGTGCGACGACGACCACCAGTGTCCTGAACGCACCTCCTGCTGCAAGCTGTCCACCGGCGAGTGGGGCTGCTGCCCGCTGGAGAAGGTCAGATTACCGGCCGAGTCCGAACCTCCGCCAGGAAAATGTCCAGTGTTGAAGTCAGTGTCCGTTAGCGATGTGCGGATTGATACGGCAATATCGATACCTCCCGATACCAGACCTTTTATGCTTTAAATTTGATTCTCAAATCCAAATATTAATACTTCAGCCACTTGAGATAATGTAGGTAATGAAAACGTACTAAATTATTAAGATCATGGGTGTGTCCGAATTCAGGGTCTGCATCCTTCGAAGGACCCGTATCCGTCCGTATCACACCTGAGTGAAGTCGCCCCCCCACCTTCTTCAAATCAGACAAAATTGGTGTCAAACGTTTGTGCTACATTTTTGCTGGTTTGTGCAGCAAAAATTTTCGTTTGTGCCGCTATCATTTTAGCGATATAAAGAAATGTTTCTAGAGGTCATCCAAGGTCAACCAACCCCCCCCACCTTCTTCAAATCAGACAAAATGGGTGTCAATCAACTCGGCTATGCTTGTGCTGGTTTGTGCAGCAAAAATTTTCGTTTGTGCTGCTTTGGCTTTGAAGATATTAATGAAAGTGTAAAGGTCAAAAGGTCAACTAGCCGCCCAAACGTTTACGAAATCCAATTTTCTTTATAGCTTCAAAATGATAGCAGCACAAACAAAAAATTTTGCTGCACAAACCAGCAAAAATGTAGCACAAACGTTTGACACCAATTTTGTCTGATTTTATAAAAGTGGGGGGGCTGGTTGACCTTTTGACCTTTACACTTTCATTAATATCTTCAAAGCCAAAGCAGCACAAACGAAAATTTTTGCTGCACAAACCAGCACAAACGTAGCACTAACGTTTGACACCAATTTTGTCTGATTTGAAGAAGGTGGGGGGGCGACTTCACTCAGGTCCGTATCACGTAGGACGGATCCTTCGAAGGACGGGAAAAACGAAGACCAGAAGAAAAATACCTGTGTATTCGGACAGGTGTGGCCTTCACCAACTGGCCCCGCCCCCACCTCAGCGTAACTCATGTTGCCTAGCAACCGTGAGAGCAGGAGCAAGAAGAAAAAAACCCCAAAGGTGCCGAAGTTTGTTTTTCAGTCATTTATTACTGATTTCTATATTATTCATAAGCTTTTATAGTAAAGATAGGTCATTATGATTAAATAAACCTATTATGTTTGAAGGCTTAACTTTAATTAATCAATCAAACCGATGTGCTCTGCTTTGAAATACTTTATGAATCAAACATTTTTCAACCAAACCTGTCTGTATAATATCAGTGTTTAACTCATTGGGGAAACTAGCGGGAGATTTTATAACAATGTGCCCGGAGTTGGGCGTTTTCTCTCAGTGTACCGAACCTGGAGCTCCGGCCAGCTGGACGCTAACGCTGAGTGCTAACGCAGGATGCTAACCGGGGTGGATGCTAACGCAGCGGTAGCAGACAGGTCCGAAAACGTCGGAGCAATATTGTAATTAGGTGATGTATTGATGAACCGAGCAGATATGTGAGATTTACTCACTTACATTCTCGCCTAAAAACATTGTACCAAATCACGTTGTGTCATTTAAAGTATTATAAAGCTAAATAATTTGTCTCTATTCACCTCCATTGACGCTCTGCCCGAACGCCCAGTTGGAACCCGCAATGAATTATGGGATATCGTGGACCGTGAAGGACACACCGGACCCATCCTTCAAATCTGGGGAAAAGAAGGACGCATTGAAGGACGCATTGAAGGAGTCTTTGAATTCGGACAGGCCTTGTCGCCACGCTATGACGTAATCGGCCTTCAAATACGTCCTTCGAAGGATGAAGACCCTGAATTCGGACACACCCATGTCTAAATGAGACGGAGTTGACTGGAACTACTTTTTCCTCCGCCTGATAAATGCGTAATCTGTAAGGACGTAAAGCGCGACGTGCTGCTGCTGCTCGGACCCGCTCACTCACAGACAATAGCTGGAGAAGATGGTTTTTCTGCAGTGTTGAAATAGATGTATTTAGCAGTTAAAATATTGTGATTATGTTTACATAGTAATAAATTCTCAACAAAAGATACAATAAAGAAAAATAAATCGAATTACTGTTGAGCAACCAACTTTTGCCGTCGTCGCTTTTCAGATTTTTCAGATTCAGTGGAGGGCCGTAATTTGCTGACAGCTGACATAAACTGTGTGAGGAGAAAAAAAATCACACTAGCTTTTTTTTCCTACTTTATTCTCATCATCATATAAATTACACTAGTTCAACAGGTTAATATATGGAAGCCCATTTCCGCCATGAAAAAAATAGCTAAACAGGAAGTCATAATTTCGACTTTCAAAATCATAATTTTGACTTTCACAGTCATAATTATGAGATTTAAAGTCATAATTTTGACTTTGAAAGTCATGACTTTAAAAGTCGAAATTATGACTTCCTATTTAGCTTTTTTATTTTTTCATGGCGGAAATGGGCTTCCATATTAATAAATAGATTCATGAACATAAAAATTATTTCAATCAGAAAATGTGCATCAGGAATAACATTTAAATAAATTATTCTAACTTATATTTTTTTTAAAAAAAGAGATTAAAGTACAAATTAAAAGTGTATGACATCATTTTTTTTTATTTTGTCATGATTTTTCACGCCCATCGCCGTCTGGCAGCCTCCTCTTTGAAGATCAGTTTTATTTTTCTCAGAATTCTAAGAATTGTATCATTATTTTTTCTATATTGGCACAATAACAAAAAAAAAAAAAAGATTTGTGCACATTTGTAAAGGAAGAGAGTGCAGCAGGGTTTGCTGTAGTAATGTCAGACTTGGTGTTTTCCGTTCAGGCGGTGTGCTGCTCAGACAAGGAGCACTGCTGCCCAGAGGGCTACACCTGCGACGTCGTCTCCAATAGCTGCCAGAAGCTCATCCTGCTGCAGCTGGAGAAGCTCCCGCTGATCCCGGTGTTCCTGCCTGAGTACCATCTTGAGCTCGCGCCGCTGAAGCACAGAGTCGTCCAGTGTGACGAGCAGAAAAGCTGCCCGGACGACAACACCTGCTGCAGGACGTCTGCCACCACCTGGGGCTGCTGCCCGGCTCCTCATGTAGGAAACGCTTCACTTACACACACCTTGAGTTATGCATTTATTTGGCATATTTAGGTAATCAATTGTGAAGCTAGACTAAGTTAATTAATCACAGTGTCACAAAATGCACAGATTTATCTTAGCAACTCTCCAGCATTAAGTTTTGATGCATTTGACGCTGCAGACTCCAGTGGTTGATCACTAGACCAGATGGATATTTTCTGGATTTCTAAGCATCAGTATGGAAAAAGATTAGTGCCACAAAAAAATTATTACATTCTGACATTAAACTCAGAATTCTCATTCTAATCTATTATCTAAATTATTTAATTTGTCGCATAGGTTCTTTTCAAATTATTTCCAGTTTTAGTGAACTAATTTCTTACCCTACTTTATTGTGCTTTTCTTGAAAGAATATGTTTAATTAATTTGTATGATAATGACAACAAGGCTGCATTTTCTATTGTCTGACATGAGCAACAACAGTAAGGGAGCAAGCCATAGAAATGTATGATAAAAATGTTTTAAATCATGTGCTGTTGCATGGATGTATTTAACCTATAGCGCCCCCTGTTGGCCTTGCAGGCGATGTGCTGCAGCGACATGAAGCACTGCTGTCCCGCCGGCTACACCTGCACAGAGGAAGGTTCCTGCGCCCAGAACGCCGGGCTCAACTGGCAGACATGGAACATGTTCTCCACCAACAAGAAGAGGGCGCTAATTCTATGAAAACATGCTGAAAAGAAAATAAATATAAAATACAATTAATACTTTGTGCTAAATGGTGAACGGTAAAACTGAATTGCACTTAAGGAGGCTGTTAGGGAGCGTGAGCTTGGATTGAAACGTTTCCGTCTGCATGTTTGGTGCAACAGAAGGTTGTTTTTTCTCCTGCACACATAATTTTAAACTCTAAAAAATCAAGAATAAAACAAACACTCCGAATGCAACATAAATCTTCTCACTAAATCACTGTTGTCATGATCTGCTCCAGCTGCATTTTGTTCACAAACTGCATTCCTGTCAATAATCTTGTCATTTTTCTCCAAATCAATAATAACCAGAGACAGTTTGACTGTTACATTTAAATGATTAGCATGTATTTTGTTGGTAAATCAACAAAACTGAATCGTCATATTGAATTGAAAAGAAAGTACCAATCATTATTCATTTAATTTTCTCATCAATCAAACTTATTGATTTCAGACAAAGCTATTAATTTAATTGGTGCAACTTTATTGAAAATCAAATATGATTTCTGTGTTTTCCATAAAACTAATAAAGAAGAAATTACATTAAAATGTTTTTTGTCATTCTTTTTGTGTAATAACATGATACATGCAATTTTAAACTAAACCTGCATTATTAAGAAAACCATTTTTAACCCTCTTAATTAATTTGTTTTGTATGTGAACAGCTATTTCACCATATAATAAGCCATATAATATAAATTTAACTGGGCCAAAATGTCAGGTTTATTGTTCTCAAGGGCTTGAACATTTAAAAAATATATATTTTAATTAGAATTGTTAAAGCTATGTTTTTTTCACTTTTATTTAGAATAAACTAAAACTACAGTATGTTAATAGTACAAGATACTAAAGTCTGATTTTTGTCTAAAAGGGATAGGCTTTAAAACATTTCCATGTTTTTAGGTTTATTGTCTGTCAGATATTTTTTGTTTAGTTTGGATTCCCACAAGTCTGCTGCTCAGTGAAAGTTACTCTGTTTTCAAATTAAATTCAAAAATACCCTAAGGGAATGCAATAAATTAAATAAAATTACATTTGTGATCCTATTAACCATTAAATCAAATTAAAAGGAAAAACGGGCAGATAAGAGAATAGTTTGCCTAATGTATTTTATTTTGTACATCCCATATCAAGTCTTTATGTCAGTGAAAATCACACGGACACATTTTGGTTTGAGAATTTGGCAAACCAAATTCACATTGATCTTGAATTCTACAAAATCATTTCAAAGTCCACATATGGCCCTCACACCATACTTTTAACTCCCCTTGTATCAAAAACTACTGCCACCTACTGGTCAACCTACAAATCTGCATAGGGTCACAAAAATTGCAGCACACCTGGTAAATATGAGGTAATTTATTATTCAATGTAAAAACTACATATTAGTGTCAATTTGCAACAGAAGACCAATTAAACCATTATAATTGAGGGCAAATGCAGTGCGTGCATACCAGTTTTATGTTAAATAAATAAAATATGTATTTTTTAAAAAAAAAAACCGTCTTGGCACATTTTGTCTTCCATACCTGTTGCAGAAGACTGCACCCGCGTATCTATAAATATAAATGTAACAAACGGGTTAGAATTTACATTCCCTAGAACAAATAAAGTATTTAAAAATTTTATTTTGAAAATTCCAGAATCAATTCTGTTTCCTGTGAACTCGGAGTTAAAGAGCAGCTTTACGTAAACGACGTAAAAGACAAAGGTGAATGTAATGCAACGTCAACCTAAAACTAAGGGAAACTCTCAAGGAAGTTATGACATTTTACTGTCATTGTATAAATATATGTAAAATATGAAGGATCATTTTATTAGGAGACATACTATTAATTTTGTTTTATTTTATGTAATGAAATCTGAGGATAATGATTTTAAATACTATATGTCTGGGGAAAACCCAGATCACAGGTGTCAAGCTCCAGTCCTGGAGAGTAATTAGGTCATTAAGTCGCTGGAAATCTGATCTACACAAGGATGAGGTAATGAAGCCATTTCAGGACATCAGAAAAACAAAACAAAAATAAAAATCATAGCTATAAATAATTATCTTTATAAAACAAAGTCTGTTAATCTTCATAATTGCACCTGAAAACCTCAGGTTCAGGTTCTCGGAAAATTTGAATATTACATAAGAAAAAAAGATGGTTATTTTTAATATCTACACAACTACATGGAAAACTGCTATGGAAAGTTGAGTGGAAGGAAAAAATAACTGCAACAACAAAATTCAAAGCAGTATGGGCTTCCTGGACACATCAGGAGCATTTTATGATTTAAACCTGATTTCATTTTCCTGCCTGAATAACTGGAATAATTAACAAAAAAACAAACGGTAAAGCCAACTACAATACTGACCTTTATCAACTCGCATAAATTTACCTGATTTAAAAACTATTGATTTAAGTGTGTAACAGTACATTTAGTCAGTATTAATATTTTATATGCTTTATTTTAATGAAATAGAAATAAAAAGGAGCCCGACAGTTATTCAGTTATGATGCACATTACATGGACGCATTTTCAGTTGGTCCACATTTCTGCGTTTATGTGCTTTAATGTACTATAAAGCTTTGAATTCACTTGAAACGAATAATCTTTTTTACTCATTTCAGAAAACAAAACTCATCATTTCCAGTTCAACCAAAATCAAAAAACAACCAGGAGTCCAAATTATTTCCATTTATAAACATTTATTTTGTGAAACCGAGTGAAATTAGAATCGCAGCTTCTGGAAGAACCACTTGTTCTTGCCCGTCTTGTACCTGGAAACAGAAAAAAAGGACAAATTTAGCAAGAAGCCAACATGTTAAAGTTGGAAACTGATAATTAATTGATCAAAGTGCTCTGACCTCTCCTCAAACTTGACCTTGGCCTCCCGCCTGGCTTTGCGTTTGAGGGCAGGATCCCTGAAAACGTCCTTGTTGACGACGGTTTTGTCCAGAGGAATGTCCACCGAGTATCTGAGGGCGAAGAGGAAACGAGTTCAACTACAGCAGAGACGTTGGAACAACGTTTTCTGATCACCTGTTCAGAGACACGAACAGGAACAGCAAAAAAATATACATTATCTGATTAGAGCAGGAAAAAAAGAACTGCAACTAATGATTTTAGTAATCGATTGATAACGCTGACAATAATTCTAATGACTAATAATTATGACATCTAGTCGATTATTCTGGTGAATAATTTGTAATTCTAATGATTAATTCTGATGATTAGATTTTTAAAAATGAAATTCTGCAGATTTTTCCATTTAACCACCTTTTATTAAATATTAGAAATACATTGAAATATCTACATAAACAATTCAATCCCAAAATAATGCAAATATTTTAATCCAATTAAGATACAGCAGCAGCAGCAGAAATCATTTAGAAACATGATGAAGATAAAACATTTACAGACAAAAATGTTTTAATCTTAAATGCAACATGTATGTTTTATTTTCTGTAGTGGCAACTTTAAGGTCTACTGACTCTTGTTACAGATTAATCGATTACCAAATTGTTTGACAATCGTTTCAACAATTGATTAATCACAATTAATCGATTCCACCTTAAAAAGAAGGAGAGCAAATCAGAGTTTTAATCCTGAGCCGATTTGCTCTTTGAGTGGAAAGTTTGGTGGATAAATAAACCAGAGGTTTTTATCTGCTGACGGAAACAGAATCCAATCAGACAGATTTCTAATCTGATTTCAACAGATTATCCCAGTGTACACTGTAAAAGCTTATATTATTAACCGTTTATTTTTATGAAAACACAAAGACAAACAAATGGGACTGAAGACGTTGTAGCGTTGTGGTCAGGATGCACTTAGTTATGGAAGCCCATTTCTGCCATAATTTTGACTCTCTAACATGTATGTAGACATGTAGATTTAAAGTCATAATTGTGACTTTCAAAGTCATAATTTCGACTTTCAAAGTCATAATTACAACTTTCAAAGCCATAATTACGACTCTCAAACATGAATGTAGACATGTAGATTTAAAGTCATAATTTCGACTTTCAAAGTCATAATTTCGACTTTCAAAGTCATAATTACAACTTTCAAAGCCATAATTACGACTTTGAAAGTCATAATTATGACTTTCAAAGTCATAATTTCAACTTTCAAAGTCATAATTTCGACTCTCAAACATGAATGTAGACATGTAGATTTAAAGTCATAATTTCGACTTTCAAAAGTCGAAATTTTCAGTCATAATTACGACTTTCAAAGTCATAATTATGAGATTTAAAGTCATAATTATGACTTTCAAAGTCATAATTTCGACTCTCAAACATGTATGTAGACATGTAGATTTAAAGTCATAATTTCGACTTTCTAAAGTCAAAATTTTCAGTCATAATTACGACTTTCAAAGTCATAATTATGAGATTTAAAGTCATAATTTCGACTTTCAAATATCGAAATTTTTAAAGTCATAATTATGACTTTCAAGTCGAAATTATGACTTCCTGTTTAGCTTTCATTTTTTTTCATGGCAGAAATGGGCTTCCATATTCAATGGACTGGAGCAGAGAAAAAAAAAGGAAAAGGAAACGGTGAGTTTCTGACCTGGTGGGCATGAGGTGGTTGTAGTTGAAAACTTTGACGAAAGCCTTGATCTTGGATCTCTTGGCGATCTTCTTCTTGCCCATGACGGTGGTCACCTTACGGGGGTAGCGGTCGATGCCGGCGACCAGAGCGTGGCTGTAGGGGCGGTCAGTGGTGCCGTCGTCAATATTCTGCAAAAAGAACAAACAGTTCACTGTCAAATAAACGTTTAATTTACCTCTTAAAGCATCTAGTTAGACAAAAAATAAGGAGACTGGAGAACTTTGACCTCCAGGTCTGTCAGGAAGTCATAATGCAGCTGTTTGAAAATGACTGGGTATGGAACCAAATTAGTGTCAAGAAGGGATTCTCTTTATATTTGGTGAAATTATCAGAATTGGGTCGTTTAATCAGAACAGGTCAGATATGGATCCTATCAGGGGGAAATCAAAAACATTGGATTTGGGTTACATTTGATTCAAAGTCCTGCTAATGATCTAAGAGCAAATAAGACGTCAAGAACAATTTACAGGAATGTTGAAGATAAATTTCACACTAGAATATTTTTCTAACAGGAAAAAGTCAATTTGCTTTGATTTTATGTTTTTAAAATGTATAAAATCAGCAGCTCATACAATTATGAACCAGACAATTTATTGACATTAAAATAAATGTTCTTTTTTTAAAATGTAATTGTTGATTTAAGCCAGTGCTTCTCAATTATTTTCTGTTACTCCCCCCTAGCAAGAAGAAAACTATCCGCGCCCCCCAGTCCCCACCATGACTGCATAACATTTTATCCTTAACATTAAAGAAAAGAAAAAAGAAAGACATATGGTCAAACTTACAAAGAATAACGTTATTAAATCGTGTTTTAAGTCTGCAACAGAAAAGATGTGGCTCGCCACCTTAAATGATGCTAACGGCGCTCGGTGCTTTACTGAAGGAGCCTCACAAAGCGGGATGACTGTGGGCAACATTCAGCACGTTTTCGCTGAAAAAACTCTAGCGGCTTATCGGCATGATTGGAGTGTAACGTATTTAAGTGACGCACTAGTTTATTTGGCTTCATGCTGTCGGCTGCCAGCATTTTTAGACACAGCAAACACACCGGTCAGCCTCTCCTCTCCTCCAACTGTAGCAACAGTGAAGCCAAGCACTAAATACGCTTCGTCGTATTTCCTCGTCTCAGCTTTCGGGTGACTTTCTTTTGTCCCATCTTTGTCTCTCTCCGCTTTTCTTTTCATCCCTGTTAAAAACTTTTCCATGTTGGGGGTAGTTAGGTTGAATAACGGAGAAGAACGCAATCGGAAGAACAGAAGAACGCTTCTGTTGACTCAACACTGCTAAGCTTCTTTAGGTTTTAACAGCAGCTTGCAAACGTGACAGAAGTAACAATGACAGCGCCACTGCCCCCTACTGTAGTGGATGCGCAATTACACTGTTCCCCGGGGTCACACACGCGCGCCCCCCCCAGGTATCGCGCCCCACTATTTGAGAACCACTGATTTAAGCCACGGAATGTGAAAAAGTTTGATTGACTTTCTGTTTATTCATTCATTCATATCCACACAATCAGATACACTTTTTAACTAGACTAGAATTTCTGGGGGGTTTTTCCCAATAATGTTGGCTTGTAAAGGTGAAAACAGTCTCTACATTTTGTATAAATATAATTTCCTTTCTTTGCTGCAGGACAGTTGAAGTCCAGGAAACATCAGTTTATACCTTGACAATAACAGCTTTGCGCCCGGCGTAGCGTCCAGCCAGGACCATCACCACCTTCCCCGGTTTCATAAACTTGCCCATTCCTGTCAGAAATCAGTAAATCTGTTAAAATCGAGACAGACGCAACTCAGAATAATCAGATTTTATTATCGCCTTGCTGTTGCTCCCGGACACCCAGGCTAGTTAGCATTTAGCTAACCGTGAGCTACCAAACAAGCGTGTTTATACATGTAATATTCACTCTGTTAAGCACTTTGGATGTTTCTAAAGTTAGATGGGTTGCTTGACAAAGAACACATCCACATAAAATCAGAATATGTTAGAATAATTCTGTAACACGCCACTAAAAGTAAGGTGCAGCTTTAGCCTCAAGAAGGCTGCCATGTTGGAAAGTGCGCTGGGGAAGAGATGCAATAGAAGCAAAACAGCTAATTTTCATCTTTCATCAAACATAAACTCAATAAATATCAGTTCGAGTTTGACACTAGGGACGGTAATCTGTGATATACTGAGCTATAAACAACAGATTAACCCAGATTAAACCCGATGGAAGTGGATTATTTTGAGGAAAAATTCACTCACTGATGCTTCACTTCGGCAGACGCTAACAGGAAAAGGAAGTCCAGAGGGCAAACGTGAAGTACGTCACTTCCTAAATCATTTTATTTTGGAAATGTCGGGATTATTTTTTAATATTTTTTTTCCAAACACCTAAATGTAAAATGTAAATACTTCTTTTACATTTCAAACATAAATGTTTAAAATGTTACCATTTTAAAATACGGACGTTAAATAAGTACGAACTTATTACAGATTTAGGAGGAATTTAGATGTTCCTCCTTCTTTCTTTTAAATTTAATAGTATTGAACATATTATATACTTGCTTAATATTCTGTATTTCTCAACATTATGGAACTAGATTGTAGAAAAAGAAAACCTAAATTTTGTAAATTAAAAAGAAAAAAAGTTTATTAACAATGTTGCATCGCAAAGAAAAACACGTGACTGAAATATAATATTTGAAGATTGGGATACTTTGTTACGTACATTAATACACAATGCATAGATAGGTAGAATGATAGATAGATGAGGGAATGTGGCGCCCCCTGGAGGTTGCAGACGAAAGAAACGGAGATTTAAAAAAAAGAAACTTCTTTTACTTCCGTTTATTATTTTACAACTGCAGGTTTACATTAAATATAATAAAACCAAAAATAACAATTTATGTTTCCAGCTACTGTCTTCAATTAAATAAATATAGCATTAATTGTTTTCAGTGATGCTCCAGATTGAACTGCTACGTTTACAGAACAGCAGCCACTTTAAGTGTTAAAAGCGATTTATCTAATAAATAAACATCCAAATATAAACAAAAACTAAAAGTGTGCAGTAAATATACCCAAAACACAACTGAAGTATGGAAAAGTGCTCTACAACTGAAGGTTTGACACAAACACATGAACAAAATAAACAACAAATACAAACTAACGTCAGGTTAATAGCATCTATGGTTCATACATTCAGATTCTTACGGACATGATTTGCAGTTCAAGGAAAATAAAATGAAATCTGGAATAAAAATGATCACCAGCAGCAGCTCAGTCAACAAGAAAACAGTCAGAACTGAAACACATTCGGTGGTTGATTTGACCAAAAAGCTGAGCGACAACAGCAACGCCACCCATACACACGCAAAGGACTTTTATTTTGGTGATTTTTGCTACCCAGAAGCTTCCTGTTTGCGTAACAGCATCCAGTCATAAAGAAGAACCAGAGAGTTTATCAGGAATGTTTCTGCTCCTCTTCCTTCACCAACAGTATCCATGGATACATACACTGCAAAAACACAAAATCCTAACAACTATTTTTGTCTAGTTTCTGGAGAAAATATCTCCGTAAACTCAAAATAAGACAAGACTTCTAAATGTAAAATGTAAAATAAGAGTCAGTAATTCCACAATATCGATCAATATTGATGAGTTATTTACTTAAAACTAGCTCTGTACAAAACTACTGTAAGATTTCGTGTTTTTGCAGTGCATGTCTCCTCGGGTTGTTTGCTGCATAGGTTGGGGCGCCATCAGGTCCAGCAGAGGAAGGAGCTGCTGAGCAAAGGTCACAAAGATGTTAGCGTTAGGCTAAAGGCTAAAGGTGAGGTCATCGCAGGTGACTCTACACTGCAAAAAACACAAAATCAAAAGTATTTTTTGTCTATTTTCTTAGTACACTTAAAATAAAACAAAACTAACTCACAAGCAACTTTTCAGCAAGATATAGGAGCATGTTTTCAGTGAATAATGCTTGAATATTTATTTTAAAAAGTACACGTTTCCATGGCAACGGGATATTTTTTCCCCCCCCCATGTTAAAAGTGAAACAATATTATCAATATTCAGTAATTACCAACTTAAAACAAGCTTGGATTTCCTGCTGAAATGTTATTTGTGAGTTAGTTTTGCCTTATTTTAAACATAACAAGACATTTTAAACAGAACTTAAAAACACTTGGTAGTACTTTGTGTTTTTGCAGCGTCAGGCATGTTTAGAGAAGCAGGCCAACACATTCATTCATGCACACGAGCTTAACGGGTCAGAGTACACTGCAAAAAACACTCAATCTGTTCGGTCCAGTTTCTCAGTACACTTGAAATAAGACAAAACTAACTTTTCAGCAAGATATAGGGATTTCTTAGGACACGGTTCTTGAGTTTTGATAAAAAGTACTAGTTTCCATGTTATAAGTGAAATAATCTGCCAGTGAGTTATTTTTATCAATATTCAATAATCACTGACTTAAAACCAGCTGGTATTTCTTCCTAAATGGTTAGTTGTGGTTTAGTTTTGTCTTATTTTGACCAGAAACTCCCGGTCAGACTTTGTGTTTTTGCCGCCGCCGCCGCAGAGCGCCTGGTCAGAAGGCGTCCTTGATGTTCTTGAGCTGCCGTACGGCCAGGTCCACCGGCAGGTTGAAGCGCAGGTGGCTGATGCGGCCCAGGATGCGCAGGGCGCCCTCGAAGCCCGTCTGGGCCATGTAGCTCCAGCTCTGGTAGTGCGGCTGGATCAGAACGGACGACTTGCAGAGCAGGTTGACCCAGGAAACCAGCCGCTGCTCGTTCAACGCCATGCACACCAGCGCCTTGAGCTCCGAGTCCGGCCCGCGCTTGTAGCGGCTGTGCTCCTTCAGCACCGAGTGGACGGCCCACAGCAGCGAGTGTTTGGGCGTCACCGTCGCCGGGCCGCCGCCCACCTTCAGGCTGAAGGACTGCGACAGCTTTCGGGCCGGCGATTCCACGAACGCCTTCCCGTTTTTGGACTCGTAGTACTTGACGAAGAGTTCCCAGGGGTGCATGGCGAGCGGGGCGGGGCGGTAGGGCAGCAGGCAGGAGATGGGCGCCAGAACCAGGCTCACGGTCTGCGAGGGGCAGAACAGGCCGTGGGCCAGCAGGTCCCTCAGAGCCACCGCCAGCTCCTTCCTCACCGCCGTCGTCAGCTCGTCCCGGGCGCCCAGCGCCGCCGCCGCCGCCCCGCCGCTGTAGCTCACCACGTGCTCCACGGAGGGATGGCGCCGCGAGCCCAGGACCCGGACCTTCTCCACGGCCGCCTCCAGGCGCTGCAGCAGGGGGCCGTAGTCCCGGCCCGGACAGTCCTGGGGCCAAAGGTTCTGGGGGACGTGGCCGGCCGAGCAGCCGAACTGACTGGCAGCGAAGATCTGCAGCACGGCCAGAGCCTTCTGGATGAGCTGCAGGCCCGTGGCCCGCATCCGCTCGGCCTGGACCGGGTCCACTGTGGGGGGGGGGGGCAGAAACACAGGGAGAGGCAGCTGGATGAACTGGGACTCTGCTGGTTTTAAGACCAGTACGAATTAGGTTTAGGACCTGTACCAGTATTTTAAGACTCTCTGTAATAAACTGACCTCTCTTCTTCATCCCTGCTGCTCTGCCGTTGGCTCCGTCTGCTTTCCGCTGCTGACTCCGCACTCCGTCTGACAAAAGAGGGTTTCCCACCTCATCTGTAGGAAGAAAAGACAGAAATATGATTAAAAGAGACAATCTAACAAGAATAAACCCCAGAATGACCAGGTGTGTGTCCTGCATATGTGATGAATTGAAATTTTGATATTTCAGAGGCTGAGTAGTTTGATTTGGCTGAAGCAGTGGTCAGATTCAACCAGCAGGGGGAGACTAGCGCTTGTGCTAGTTATAGTGAAGAGCACCGGAACTTCCTCCTTAGATATTAATAATCGCTGGAGCAGAAGCACCGTGTCCGGCTCTTTTATTAAAATTATCCCCTTCTCCAGGTATGAGTATTTATATATATACACACCTGTAGATTGTACATTTGTTTGTTAACTTTCAGAGAAATTGTGAATTGTTTTTGGATGCTCTGAATGTTAAATTTTGTTATTAGCTCCACTGTTAGCACCGTTGCTAACATACTGCTGTGTCAACGATAATATCGTCGCGTATGTTTGTAAGTTGCTCAGATAATAATAATCGCTGGAGCAGAAGCACCGTGTCCGGCTCTTTTATTAAAATTATCCCCTACTCCAGGGGATAATTATATATATATATATATATATACACATCTGTAGATTGTACAATTGTTTCTTAACTTTCCGAAAGATTGTGAGGTTTTTTTGGACGCTCTAAATGTTAAATTTCGTCGTTAGCTCTGTTAGCTCCACTGTTAGCACCGTTGCTAAAATACTGCTGTGTCAACGTTGATACCGTTGTATATGTTTGCAAGTTGACGAGATATTAATAGTCGCTGGAGCAGAAGCACCGTGTCCGGCTCTTTTATTAAAATTCAGGGCTTTTACACATACCCTGTATGAAGTCAATGAACATCTCCAGGTCCCTGATCTGCGTCTTCAGCTGCTCCACCAGCTGCTCCTTCACTCGGGCCGGGTTCACGATCTGAGCGATGGCGGCGTCCACCCGCTGCCTCAGCTCCTCCGGGGACAAGTTCCCGATGTCCTCGTTCAGATTCACGTCCAGCTTCTTTATCAGCTCGTCAATGATGACCTGGAAACAGAAACCGGCTGAAGGTGAAACCGGAAACAAAACATGAAAGTCACTTCTGGAGAAGGTTTGGGCATGAAACCAAATGAACTAAAGCCAGGGTGTTACATCAATTCTAATATTATTTTTGGATTTTTAAAGACTTAATTTTTGAAACATCTGGATTTCAGCTTCCATAGTTCGAACTGATGTCAGCACAAACAAGGCGGCCATCTTGTTTGACAGATGGCCGCCTTGTTTGTTGACCTGAATTCATATGAACTTTGAATTCAGGTCAATATCAGGAAGAGGTGGGCAGAGTACCAAAAACTACGTATTACTACTACAACATATTTTTACTACAGTAAAAGAATCAATCCAAGAAATTACTCAAGAGTGAAAAGTATCTGGGAAAAAGTCAAATTAAAAATGACATCATCAGACGGACCACAATATAAAGCTAAGTGGAATTTTTTTTCATTTTAGGGACCAAAATGACAATGATTCGTAAAAGTAACAAAAAATAAAAAATCAGGCAAAAGAACAATTTTCCAAATCAGTTTCTTTCAATAAAAAACTTATAAAACTTTAACAGAAACTGCAGGTGTGAGTCTGAGTCCCGTGGATTTCTGGTTAAAACATGTTTGTTTTCATTCAGTGGGTAAGAAAAAGAGTATTTTTTACAGCACAGTAAAAATACTCCTAAAATTACTTTTTTACGTTTTTGTAAAATAATCTTATTAAAACATCTTGTTAATAACAGACATGTAATTAACATTTAATGGAAAACCTGAAAACACAAAACTATTAAAACTGTGTTGGGTGAGCTGTGGTGGCGCAGGGGTTAAGCACAACCCACATATGGAGGCCCTGGTCCTTGGTGCGGCTGACACAGGTTCGATTCCCGGCCTTGGTGACCTTTGCTGCATGTCTTCCCCCTTCTCTCATTACCCACCTTCCTGTCAATTAACTATCAAATAAAGGCCACTAGAGCCAAAAAAACTGTGTTTAAAAGAAAAGAAAGAAAAGCTGGAAATAGAGACCGCTGCCTTGTGTTTTTCTTCCGGTCTGATTGTCATCAGTAAACACCATTAGCACCAGAAAAAAAATATTTTTGAGGAAAAGAAAAAAAACTGGAAACTGAAGGAAATTTACCCTCCTTTTACAGGGAGGGTAAATTCACAAAGATGCCTCTAAATGAATTATTTTCAATTAATTTAAAAGCTGGGATCACTGTTCCAAGCAGTGAAGAAACCTCACCCAGTTCCTGTCATCTCAATATTACCTGATCTAAAAATATTCATTGTCGATTTTCATCAAACCGTTTATCCGTGACTTCCTTGAATGCATCACTGAGGTATGCAAACACGGAAAGTGGAGTTGCTTCTGGGAAAGCCAAACATCAAGCTCATATTTGTCTACATATAACTTCAACTCTGCACAAGATTTCTCATTGGTAGGAGAGCACAGAAGTTATCAATTAATGAGTTAATCTAAAGCTGATTGATCTTATTGACTGAAGATTAATCGATAAGCGGCAAATTTCTCTTTCCATAACAAAAAAGGGCTACATTTTTCCAAATATACTGAATTAAAAGAAACAATTTGCTAATTTTAGCATCATTTTGTGTCAGCTGGAATTAAATGCTGATTGAGTAAATAGAAAATTTGCGCTTTTCTCATATTAATCTTTGCAATATTCCTAAAATATAAAAGCAAGGACCAATTGGGTTGTTAAAGAATCAAATATGTGAAACATGACGGAGAATTACGGGCATTGTAGACAAAAAAAAGTCAAAAATTTATGAGAAAAAAGTCAGAAATTTTGAGATGTCAAAAATTTTGTACAAAAAAGTTGAACATTTCTGAGTTTGAAAAGTCGAAAATTTACAAGAAAATACTCAGAAATGTTGTCAAAAAAATTAGACATTTCTGACAGTTGAAACGGAGAAAATGTCCAAGTTTTTACTAAGTTGGACAGTTTGTTTTTGTTTCTGTATCAAAGGTTCCTTCAGGATGACCAGCGGCGCCCTCTGCTGGATGGCGGCCAAACTACAGCACTAAAGAAGATCTAAGCCGACGTTGTTAGTTGATGATTGGAACTGATTTTTATCTAACAAACCACTAATCAACACTTCATGGTTAATTAAATGTTTGCAGCCCTAATCTGAATGTTTTATATGTCAGCATGTTGGACTTAATATGCCTGATGTTTATAAGTGGAAGAACAACCTGTGGATTTTATGACGCATGCGATGTGACGCATGTTTGCATTGCCACACCTTCTGCCTCTCCATGACGACGGACTGCGGCAGCGAGTCGTAGCTGCCCTCCTGATAGGCGAAGCGCTCCAGATCGTCCAGCTGGGTCTTCAGCTGGACGATGAGATCCTTTTGTTTTTCCCTCTGCGCCTCCAGTCGCTCCCTCTTCTCCCTCTCGCTCTGACAGGACCCACACAAACACACACCGATTAGAAATCAGCCAGACACACACACACACACACACACACACACACACGCCTCTCAGAAGCTGCTTTTGCCGCAATGTTTACACGAGAGCTACTCACCAGATCTTCCTGCAAATGAAGCATGTGACAAAAAGAACAAAAGAGGCTTTTAAATTAAACACAACGAGCTGAAAATTCCCATCAGCAGATAGTGATCTGCTGCTGCAGATCTGGAAACACCATGGTAATTATGCATCTGTATTAGCAGAAAAAACACTTTGCATGCAGCAGAAATTAAAGCTTGCATTAAAATAGAAAGGATAAAAAAACACTGGTAGTTCTGAATGCAAAAGACAAATTGTAGCACGAACATTTGTTTCTAAAAGAAACGTTGTCTACTAAATAACTAAAAAGTTCATGCTTTGACAGCAGAAGTGGTTTGAGTTCTTAGCTTTTTCCAGAAAAAAACTGATAATTTTTCTGAGCTTAGTTTTTCTGAGCAAGACATAAAACACAAACAAATATATTTTTTGGACTTAACAAAACAGAAACACTTGGTGTTGTATCAAATTATTTTGTTTTTCTGACAAAGTTATGGCTTTTCAAAGTCAGAAATTTCCTTTTTTTGAAAAAGAAGAACATTTCTGATGTTAATCTCAAAATTTTTTTTCATTCTAACATTTTTGACTTTTCAAACGTGTACATTTCTATTTTTTAAGAAAATTTCTGAGATCAATCTAAAAAATTTCACAATTTTTTCAATGTATTTTTTAGATTTTTAAACTAATAAACCAAGTAAACCAAGTTTTTTTTTTTAATTCTGGGATTTATTTTAAAATTTTGGAGTTTCACCCTCCCCACATTTTGTTCAAATTTTCATTTAGAGATAGATATTAAATGCTTCCTTTTCTGTTAAATATATAGTTTGTTTTAGGGCTGTGTAATAATATCGATATCACAATATATATTGATATTTTCTTTCCTAAAAAAAATCGATATTCATCAGCAAGTATCGTAACATCCAACTGTCACCTTGTTCACTCACTGCTTGCTTCACCAGGTCATCAGGCTTAGAGTGATTCCTTCAGATGTTCAGGTTAAAAAGGTATCAAACTATTCAGAGCAGGAACTTGGTTCACTTTATTTACTTTACTAATGCATGTCAGCTACAGTTTGGACTGTTTCAACTAAAAGAAACATGTTTTCTCTCCACTTCTTTGATTCATTTTGTCCAGCTGTCGACTTTAAGTCTGTGTCCAACCAGAGCCAGGTATTGTGTAGTTGGTGCTTTTAATCAGTTTTCAGTTAAATTAATTCAATCCAACTTTATAACAGTCACAAAATGTCACCAAAATCCCTCTGTCCCTCTAAAATCGCTCAGAAAATCGCAAAAGTCTGTTGAATTGTACCGTTTGCTGAATATCGCAATATGTATCGTATAGCGGGCAGAATATCGCATGGTATCGTGAGATTATTGTATCACCACAACCCTAGTTTTTTCGTGTGTTTACCTTCCCTCTGATAAGACTAACCTCACCAGAAACAATACTCTTAATTTATTAAACGTATTTGTGAACCAGAATCAACCGGAAGCCTCACCGAGTTGTCCAGCTGCGTGGCGTCGTGGGCCCGGCAGCCCACGACGTGCGGGCAGCCCCTGAACGCGAACTCCTCCAGCTCGGCCAGCATCCGCTCCTTCTCCTCGCTCTGAGCGTGGACGATCTGCTTCAGTCGGAACTGAACCTGCGCGAAGTGCGACGTTAGCGCCAGGAGAGATGAATTCAACGAGTCCTGCTCCTCTTCCAGCTTCATCAGCCGGGCGGCCATCTCCTCATCGGTGGCCGACGACGAGCCTCTCTGCCTCGGCCGGCCGCCGCGCTCCTCCTCGGGGCTGGCCACGGCGCCCACCGGCGCCCATCGCTCCCCGGCGCTGGCGAACACGGCCTCGCTGTCCGAGGCTGACAGCTCCTCCGTGGACATTGTGGACGGTTCTGAGTTTCCCCTCACCCACCGAAGGTTTTGTCGACAACGTTTTCCCCGGTGGTTATTTTATTAAAACTGCGCAAAAATGAAGAGGATCATCGCCAGAGGAACAGGTGCATCGCCATCTTGGAAAAGATGATTCATACGTAAACAGAGGGAAAACGAAAGTTAGCTTCCACAAACAATGACGCACCGGAAGTGGAGGGGATTTACATTCAAAGTAAAAGCATTTCACAAGAAACAAGCAGCGGGTGTGTAAAAATAGTGGTTCGCGCTGGCAGAGTGTTGGAATTCCTACAGTCCCTGAACGCATCGCCATGTAGTTCCGCTGTGCGCCCCCTGGTGGAGATAAGTGGGACCTGCTGCTCTTCCTGCTGATCGAGAACAGAAACTGAAAGAATCAAAGTTCAGAGCAGAGATCGTCGGTGAGCGGTAGGACAGAAACGAGCTGCTGTTTTCTCATAAATGCACTTATTTGCTTTGATTTAGTCGCTTTGTGTTTTGATTTAAAGTAAAATTGTCAGTCTGAGATTTACTGTAAATTTAAGATTTACTGTTAATCGGAAATTTGGCCTCCAGATTGGCTCTAAAGTCCACTTGACTACGCCTTTCTTTGTTTGCAGCACGTAAACATTTATAAATCCTCTTTACGTAATGATTTGACTCTGAGTGACGGTTCTGAACTGTTTTAATCTGTTAAACATGTAATCTGAATTATTTCAGGTTCCTTTCACCATGTCGTCAGACGAGGTGAGATTCTTTGCGTCATTGTTTGTCTTATAATCAAAGACAGGAACACTTTCCGTTTCCCTTTTAGCCAGAATCAACCTTTCACTACTTTCCTCGTTTATTTTCTGAATATTTTTAGTTTAAAACTCAGTATTTATCTCATGTTTGTGTTCAGATTCTTACTGTTTGTTCGCTCTTGTCAGGATTTTTCCCTGGTGACTGACAAAAATGAAGACACAATAGAGGGAATCCAGGCTCTAATCAAGGATTACCAGGTGCAAAATACAACTGCAACACACATTTACTCTGAGATTTGTGAAAATATTTAAAATAAATCCATCTTTTGCAGCATAGCCTTTCACTGAAACATCTAATTTCACTAGACCTATTTTTGGGATTAAAAACAGATCCTCTTACAGTTTTTATTTCTAGTTTTAACAGTTTCCTGACTTTATGCAACTAAGATCAACACATTTTTAGTTTAATGTTCTCTTATCTTTCCTCTTTTCAATTAAATTTAGCTGAAAACAATTACTGGTCTTATCCCAAAGCAAAATTAAATGTTGTCGCAACTCCTTGCTCTAGTATCTACTGATTTCCAGTAGCAGTCAGTCTTGCAACAAATCTGAAGAGGCCTCTGACTGAAGACTGCTATAATCTCAATGTCAAGGCAGCAGAGATGATGCATGACAGTAAAAATGTCCTGAATGAAAAAATAAGTTGTTAGCTAGCTTTGCTAATCCACCTCGTTTGCTTTTGCTGCTCGTCTTTAAATCTGTTTCTGGCTGTTTGGTTAGAAAGTCGGGGATGTGATAAATATGTCTGGGATATTTTCAAGAGAAATTAGTCAGATTTATCCCTCAGGAGGCCACAGAGGCTTGAATTTCTAATTGAAAATCTGATTGTTTCTCTGAATATTCAGCCTAAAGGTTGTACAAAGGTGTCTTAGGGCCGCTGTAGATGGAAAGGAAGGAGAGCATTTCCACCAAATAACTTTTAATTTAATTCCAGTATTTTCATAAAAAACTTGGACATTTTCCGAGCTCAAAACATCAAAAATTTGGAAAAAAAAATTCTAAATTTTAGATTGATTAAAATGTTTTCTAGAAAAAAAATTGGAAATATTTCAGCTCAAAATGTTGTGAAAAGTCAAGTTTTGAGATTAATCTCAGAGATTCTCAATAAATAACATGAACATTTATGACCTAGAAAAAATTCTAAATTTGAAAAAATAAATAAAACAAGAAATTTTGAGATTAAGCTCTGAAATTCTTAAGGAAAATCTTGGACATTTTTCACCTCCAAAAATCAAATGTTTTTGAAAAACTCATAAAATTTTAAGTCAATCTAAGAAATTCTTTAAAAATTTGAGAACAAAAGGTAAAAAAATTGTGAGAAAAATCTAAGACAGTTTTAGATAAATCTCAGAAATGTTTTAGAAAAACTGACATTTCTGAGATCAAAAAGGCAAAAAATATTTGATTTTTGAAAAGTTTAAAATTTTTAACTTTGTAAGATTTAAATCACTAAATGTATTAGTTTTTTGGTAGAAATGTCTTCCTTTTTGGTACCTGTAGTGGATTAAGAAGAGTTTAAACTGCTGCCATTTATTTGAAGCCTGTTTACATTGTTCACCTGAAGGTAAGCCTTTCTGCACAATGCTAATGCTAAAACATTAACGTGTCTCCATTGAATCTTTTCACAGTGTTTAGACATTCACATGTACCAAAAAGTGATGATTGTTGCTGTTTCCCCTCAGAAACAATACCATGTGATCCTGGACGAGCAGGAGGATTTAAAGGTCTCCATCAAGGAACGACAGGAAATGACCCAAAAGTTCAAGGAACGCACAGAAAAAGTGACGGAGGGTCTGAAAAAAGACCATATCGCCTTCAAAGAGCAGATCGCAGCTGAAAAGGTTGGAGTGCGTCTGTCTGCAGCCTGGAAATAAAAACTAAAGCTTTATGGCATTTTCAAGAAGGAGGAGTTGTGCACAGGATATGGAAAATTACTAAACTTAACAATTTATCAGACACAGCAATCTGTAGTGGTCACTGAAAAAAAATCTCTTAAATTTTCTAAACAAAAATTGAGTTCCAAGTTGAAAATTGCTAGAAATTTTGAGATTATTCTCAAAAATCTTCTAGAAAAAAAGGAACATTTCTGAGTTTGAAAAGTCAAACATTTTCTAGAAAAAAACTCTGAAAATTTGAAGGTTTTTTTCTTAGAAATTTCCTACAAAAATTACATTTTGTTCAAAAGTTGAAAATTTTATTGAAAAAAATCCAAATTTTTGAGATTAATCTCAGAAACTTTATTTTTATTTATTGCTAAATTCTGCCATAAAAGCAGTGCTGTTATCAAATATCAATATCAGTTGATCAATATCTATTTATCCCTCATAATTACTTTACAGTAGCTTAGAACATTTACATGTAGCAATAATAGGTATTTTTTTAAGTTAACCTGGTCAAAAATTACAAAATTTTAAATTTTAAAAGAAAAATGTGTTTGCCTGGAGAACGTTCATATTTATATAAAAAATGAATCGGAGCCTGAACTGAAGAAGGGGTGAAAACTTCGCATGAAATCCTTACAAAACACACAAAGTTTATGTACTTTTGATTTTAGTGAAATTGGCCCTAATATTCCTGAGTGTGTTTTGTCTGACGTCAGGCCAAGTTGGTCGCCCTGAAGCAGGAGGACTGCGAACTCATGGAGGAGTTACAGCGACTCCAGGCTGAACTCAAGAAGGAAGATTCCCAAAACGCCCAACTGAAGGAGCGAGTGGATGTAGGCGGCGTTCCGATTCCTCCGCAGCCCGACTTCCTGAGCGTCTCCACTAATGACGCAGCTTTCCGTCGCAGGTGTTCTCCAAGATGCCTGAGAAGAACTTCGTCTTCTCCGGAAAGACGGGAAAGGCCGACGACGCGGAGGAGTTTGAGATGAAGCCGCACATCAGGTACCCGATGGAAGAGGGAACGGCGCTCATCACGTTCGAGGAGGAGGACGGTGAGAAGATAAACGTCGTTAGCGGCTTAAAATTTTCTTTTCTTATGGCCAAAAAAACTTTTGGCCATAAGTTAATTGTAAAAATGAGCTGTTTCAAAAACCTCCATGTTGTTGAGTCACATTCCAGGTTACCTAGCAACCTTAGCAGAGTTCTGCAAGATACCTAGCAGCCCAAGCAGAGTTCCGCTCCGTTACCTAGCAGCCCAAGCAGAGTTCCGCTCCGTTACCTAGCAGCCCAAGCAGAGTTCCGCTCCGTTACCTAGCAGCCCAAGCAGAGTTCCGCTCCGTTACCTAGCAGCCCAAGCAGAGTTCCGCTCCGTTACCTAGCAGCCCAAGCAGAGTTCCGCTCCGTTACCTAGCAACCCAAGCAGAGTTCCGCTCCGTTACCTAGCAGCCCAAGCAGAGTTCCGCTCCGTTACCTAGCAACTCGAGCAGAGTTCCTGCACATTTGTTTTTCCTGCTGTTTGTGCTGTAGATGTAGAAAAATATAGATATTTGATCCTTACAGGGGGCGTATTATGCAATTTTCAAATTTTACATTTTCATTTGTGTCGAAAAAAAGCCCCTGCGCCTAAAATACCCCCTACTTAGCCTCTTTTTGGCAATAAGTTAATATTTTTTGGTGTCTGGAAAACGATTAATTTCACACTCCGCCGTTACCTAGCAACTCAAGCTGAGCTCTAGCACGTTTGGTCATCAGGTTTTACCACTTTATGTGCTGTAGATCTTCAAAAATACATAATACATATTTGAACCTTAAAGGGGACCTATTATGCAAATTTCAAATTTTGCACATTTTTATTTTTCCATTTGTGTCTTAACTGCATCTAAGAAAAATACAAGTGCTTAAAAAAATCCACCCCGGTGTTTTGGGCATTAAGTTGATGTTTTTCAGTGTCAAAAACTTTGAAATTTAAAGTCACACAGCCCTGTTACCTAGCAACCCAAGCAGAGTTCCGCTCCGTTACCTAGCAACGGAGGTCAGTAGCAGCTTAATTTGAATTTAAAGTGGCAGGAGCCCCTAAAACATCTCTTTCTGATGTGACCAGACTGAAATCTCGTTATCTAAGAAATATTCTGTGCAAATAGTGTAACGAGCATTAAAACTTCACTTAAACAGAGATTTTTGTTAACGTGTGATTTAATAGTGGCGGCGAATATTCTGGAAAAGAGGAATCATAAGGTGGATCTGGGAGGAGAGTGCCACATCACGGTGGAGGCCCAGCCGGTTCACCTGATGATGCCCAGCCTGGTGGAGGTAAAATCCGTCGCCACGACGACGAAACGAAACGCTCCCATTCGTAACCTCTGACCGCTTGAACCGCAGATCGACACAGACATCTGTCCTCACCGGGTTTTGGTGTCCAACCTGCCCAAGATGGACACGGAGATGCTGCTGAACAAACTGGAAATCCACTTCTCCAAGTCCAAAAATGGAGGCGGCGAGGTGGAGACCTGCGACTTCCTGCCCGACTCGGGGACGGTGGTCATCGCGTTCGTGAAGGACGACAGTGAGGACGGATGTTTTCTGCTTTTCTGACTTCACAGCTGGAGAGAAAACATTAAACTGACTCTTCTTCTGAACTTTCTCCAACCAGTTGCAGAAGATTTGGCACTAACAGAACACCATAAAGTAGATTTCAACAAAAACAAGCACACAGTGAGGGTGACGCCTTTCGTAAACGGAAAGATCACAAACTTGGAGGTGAGAAAATGTTGGGAAAACACACTAAAATAAAAAAAGAGAAACACATTTTTAACTCTTTTTATACGGAAGAAGATTAAGGCAAACAAAAATTTTAATAAATTAGTAGAATTTTGATCTTAATCTCATAATTCTTACTTTTTTCTCAGGATTGAAATCAAATTATTGAACCTTCAGGAAAATCTAGTCTTACAAAAGAAAATCTACCAACACAGTTTAGTAAGAAAGAAACTGTTCATACAACAACATAATTTAAGAAATTTGGTTATTTGTTTTCAAAATGGTGAGGAAAAAAAATCAGAATTACAAGATTCAGGCCAGGATTTTTAGGAAGCAATTTTTTTTAGAAAGTCGAGATTCTGAGAAAAAGGTTGAATTTTTTGGCTTTTTTTTAAAAAGTGACTTAACAAATGGTACTTTTTTTCTTTTAGAAAAACTCAAAATTTTATGACTTTTCTCTAAGTCACTTTTTAAAGAAAAATTCAGAATTCTGAGAAAGTCAGAATTTTCCTACTTTTTTCTAAAAAACCAGATTTTTTAAAATCAAAATTCAGATAAAAACTAATAATTCAGAAAAAAAGTCAGATTTTTCTGTCTTCTTTTTCTAAGTTATTTCCTTTAAAAAATATTTATCCTTATGTTTTACAAATTAATTTTACAGAAAAAGCCATAATTCTGTGAAAGTTAGATTTATGGGAAAAGTCAAAATTCTGAGACAAAAGTCAGAATTCTATGGGAAATATAATTTTTTTTTAAGTCAATTTGAAAAAAAAAAATCCAAATTCTGAGAAAAAGTCGAATTCCTTTTTTCTTCTTCAGTAGCACTGATGTTCTTCCATACTCTCTCTGTATTTTTTTGTCTTTGCGTCCTCCGGGCCTCCCAGACCCGGACCTCTACGTGCCCTCGGACCGTCCTGCTGACGGGAATCCCGGACGTCATGGACCGGGAGACGATGCAGGACATGCTGGAGATCCACTTCCAGAAAAACGGCAACGGCGGCGGCGAGATCGAAGCCTTCCTGTACAACCCGCTGGGCCAGCAGACCCTGGCGCTGTTCGGCAGCGCCGCCCCAGAACCTGGAGAGGAGGAGGAGGAGGAGTAGAACCGAACTGACCACCAGCCCTCTGAGAAACATCTGGACTCGGTTTCTGATGGACCTCAGCCAAACTCTGCTCTGTTGTCTGTTGTTTTGGGAATAATTGGAATGGTGAACGGTGCACAGCTGGAAAATCAAGCAAATTTAGATTCCCAGATGAAAATTAGTGCAAGTTTTATCGCATATATATATAAATGTTAGGGCTGTAAAAAACGACTCTTAGTAATCGATCGTTCAGACGATTAATCGATTATTCAGACGATTAATTGGATATTTACACAATTAATCGGGTAACAAATGGACACATTCTGCTGATTTTTCATTTAACCACTTAAGTTTGTTGTTTTTTTTAACAATGTTAGAAATACAATAAAACATTGAAATGCTTGTGTTTGGTCCTTGATTACAATCCAGAATGGTGAGAATAAAACAGAAAACAATCACTTTAAATTTTTTGTAATAAGAATTGCAAAAAAATGTTAATTATATACAGATTTAATTTTTAAAAATATTTGCTGTTTAGCAGGTAAATAAAAAGGTTGCAGGAAAAATTTTTTACATTTCTAATTTAATGAATTTTATGGCCTGTCAGTAGTTTAAATTTGACAGGACAAGAACTTTGGACCACTCACTGCATTAAAAAATGCAAATAATCAATTCGACTCAATTTTTAAATTAAATATTCTATCGCCTAAAAAATTATAATATAGCAGTTTTTTGTGAATGTTTGATCATTTGCAGCAAAAGATGCAATACATGTGAAAATCTCAGCCCTTTCTGCTTCCCTTAATGTCAGTCGGTCTGTTGATTAATTTTTGTTTTAACTGACATTTCGATTTTTACAGAATTTGAACCAGGTAAAACTAAAATAAAACAAACGTGTTTTTTGTTTTTGTTTTTTTAAGTTTCTTAAATATTTTTTGGACAGTTTAGGTTTAATTACTGCCTTGAATATATTCTTACAGTACTTTGACTTTTTTTCTCTGTATACTCCAGTTAGTGATTAATCGATTTATAAGTTAATTGGTTATTTAAATTAATTAATCACAATTTATCATTTAAGACCTATATTTACCCACATGCAAATATTTGTCTTTAACATTAAATTATCATGGGAAATCACAGGCATCTGGAAATACTGCTTTCCCCATTTGATTTATTTTTAAAAAGTTAATATTTGATGATTTCACTGTTTTGTATCATATAATGAAAAGATTATTGTACTCTGACCCAGGCTGTAAAAAACTTTCATCGACCTAAAATAAACTTTAATAATGGTCCTACAATAATAAAACATTAATAATTTGACATGACGCTGCTTTGATGGACTGGTTTATATAAAAATAACACATTTTAATGTAATTCTGCTTTGTCAGAATATTTACGCTATCACTTAGATTTTGGAAATAGGTTTTTCAAATGTAAACAAGAAGGTTTAAAGAAGAATACTAAAGTTTGGATCAGCTTGGTTAAATAAGATTCGGTTGTATTTTTCTTCAGTTTATTATTCCTTAAAGTTTTGGATTTACTGTATTTTTACCTTGTTGAGCATTCCGTACTGACCAGACCCCAATCCATCCATGAAGGTGCAGTTTGGTTCCTGTTGTGGTTAATTTATGTTTGTGTGTATTGATCTAACATTTTAATCACGAAAATATCAGTGTGACTATAAATTTAATAATTATTGAATCTAAAAGTGATAAAATCCAATATAATTAAATTTCTATGTAATGATAGTGGAATCAAAGAGGAAATGTTTCATGGCCTAATTGTCAGTAACAGCGCCCCCTTGTGGGAGCATGTATTGTCTGGAGTTGACGCTGCAACCTCTTCAAAAAAGGAGACATTTTGGCCATCAATCCAGCTTCTTCTGAGTACTACGGAGCCCCCATGTCCCCTGGAGGCCTCCCTACAAATGCAACATGGCTTTTTGCGGAAAACTTAAGTAATGTTATAATTTTTAAAGAACCACCATTTGCTGCTACTTTTAGGTTTTAAAATAAAACTTTATCAAAAATAGGATGGATATATTTTCTTCTATTGGATGTTAATAACTAAAATAGGTCTGAATACTAGGGCTGTAGTGATACAATAATCTCACGATACGATACACAATATTCTGCCCACTATACGATATACATTGCGATATTCAGTAACCGATACAATTCAATACACTTTTGCAATTTTCTGAAAGATTTTAGAGGGACAGAGTGATTTTGGTGACATTTTGTGACTGTTATAAAGTTGGACTGAATTAATTTAACTGAAAACTGATGAAAAGCACCAACTACACAATACCTGGCTCTGGTTGGACACAGACTTAAAGTGGACAGCTGGACAAAATGAACCAAAGAAGTGGAGAGAAAACATGTTTCTTTTAGTTGAAACAGTCCAAACTGTAGCTGACATGCATTAGTAAAGTAAATAAAGTGAACCAAGTTCCTGCTCTGAATAGTTTGATACCTTTTTAAACCTGAACATCTGAAGGAATCACTCTAAGCCTGATGACCTGGTGAAGCAAGCAGTGAGTGAACAAGGTGACAGTTGGACGTTACGATACTTGCAGAGAAATATTTTATATTAATATTAGTATTAAATATTAATATTTTTTCTAGGAAAGAAAATATCGATATATATCGCGATATCAATATTATTATACAGCCCTACTGAATACATATTATTTGTACTTTCAGTGTAATTCTATTTTGGAACGCCAATGCATTATACAATGAAAAAAACAGAAAAAAAGCTAAAATCTACATGTTATTGTTTAATTAAAAAAACATTAGTTGATTCTCTGTCAGGTTAGCCACAGTTTTTGAGAACCATTTATAGAGGATGAAAGTTCCAGATTAAAGAGTTAAAGTTGATTGATCAACTAACGATTAATTCATTAAGCGACTATTTTCTTAAAACTTGGTTTTTCTCTTGTCTTCTGATGACATAAAGGGCAAAATGAGCCCTTTTAAAAGACTGTGAATTAATTCACTCTATTGAGAACAAATGTTTTGCTACGTGGGCCAAAATAAAAGACTCAAAATCTGTTGAGGGCAAAAAGAAAATCATAAATTCAAGCAAATAAAAAAGCCTGATATTTATTGTAGGTCCAAAACTTGAAAGGGATTTTAACGACAATGTATTAAGGCCCTAGTAGAAGGAGGGGAAAAAACGACTAAATGGCTCCAAAAACTCAGAAATTTTGTGATTAATCACAGAAATTTGATAGAAAAAATTTTTTCGGTGAATTTTCTAAAAATTTCTATTAAAATGTTATGAAATATTTTTCACAAACTTTTAAAATGTTTATTTTTTCTTGAAAATTTCTCAAATTAAACTCAAAATTTCAGATTTTTCTCCATTTTTTTTCCTTTTTTGAGCTCAGAAATTCCCACCTTTTTTTTTAATTTCTGACTGATTAATCTAAACATTTTGACATTTGAAATGTGGAAATTTTGTAGAAGATTTTTTTATATTAATCTAATTTTTTTTCTTCAAAAGAGGTTTCTTAGATTACTCAAAATTATTAGTTTTTTGCCAGAAACTTTCTTTTTTCTCCTATGGCTCTAAGACACTGTAAAAGATTTGGCATATTTGTTGTATCTAAATTCTCATCTCATATGTTTGGACCGTTTTATTGCCGCAATCTTTAGTTCTATATAAATGGCTCCACTTACGATAACTACAGGCGCCCTCTACTGGATGGCGACCAAACTGCAAAAATGAAAGAAGGTTAAACGATTTCGTCAATTGATTGGTACTGTTAGCATCTCTAACTACCAGGGATGCTAACATCCCTAAAACAGTAGTTTCTCTTTATCTGAAGAAGAAAAAAACAGACAACCACTAAACCTCAAATAAAATTTTATTGTAAAAACCAATAAAAGTTACAGCATGTTGAAAATAAAACTAAGATGAGTTGTTTTCAGCTACATCCCATACAGAATGAACATGAAAAGGACAAGCTAACCGACGGCGGTCAGGCACTTCAAGGAAAAGAGACAGGAGAGCAATCTGTGAACAAATACACACCGAAACAAACAAAACATTTAAAAGAATACAGCAACATGATACTTTGGAAGACAGCTGGCCAGATTTCACATCAACATAATTTAAAAGCCTCTAAACACAATCTGAAACTTTACATTGTTCTCATGACAACACAAACTAGTGCAGGAGTAACAGCCGGCGTTCAGGTCTAAACTACGGCTTTGCTTCCCACCACCAGAGGGCGCCGTTCGTCCTCACACAGGTGTAACAGTTAAACATGTTCTACAGTGGATTAATAGTGCAACCTGCAGGTCCTACACTGAATATGTAGCTGCTTTTTAAAACACAGATGTGTCCGTTTGTGCTGACAGCAAAGATCACAATGGATGTTTGATACTTATATAGACTCCTTACGCTAATACGTTACATCAAATCTTTATATTTTGTCATCTAGGTGCTTGATGTGTTAATGCTTTACATTCAAAGCTCCAACCGTTTTCCTTTCAGGGGTCGATGTGGGCAGAGGAGTGCATTAGCTGGTCGCTCGAACTGGAATCACAGGACTTAAAAACCGACGGCTGTTTAAACAACCACTGGTGCCCATTCGCTTGGTTTGCGTCCGTACTGGGAGAGGAAAACAGTCAGGTAAGGGTTTATTTTGATTAAAATCATTCATATTAAAAACCAAAAGTTATTTTTTTTATTCATTTGAAAGTTCGGAAGCTTATTAATGGCTATAAATGGCGTGAAAAAGCCAGCTTGTGTATATTAGCAGCTAGCATTAGCCCCCGTTTTTGGTCCTCGTACCAAACATTTAGCCACCTAGCTGTGTTTAGTTTCACTTTACTTTAAAATTAGCAACTTTGAGGGGAAGAAATATACTTGTGGAAGTCTATATTTGAATTTATTTGCTTCTTCTGGCTTAAATGTCTAATTAATTTGCTTGTTAGTGGTTGAATGAAGCCTGACAATCTTACCTGAATATCAGTAAGCTCCTTGTAGAATCTCTTTGCGAGATCTGGACCGTTCTGCATTGTAGGGATCTGATAAGTCTGGAAAAAATAAAGAAAATCAAAGAATCTGGCCCAAAGAACGACAAAGTAAAATCCAAGAACACTTTAAAATTCCACGTACCTTTCCTCTATAAAGGAGGCTTCCAACGGGACAAACGACGCAGGCGGTTCCGGCTCCAAAAACCTCCAGAACTCTTCCAGCATCCAACGCTTCGAGGAGCTCCTTCATCCCCATCTTTCGCTCCGTCACTTTAAAATCGCCCTGAGGAAAAACAAGGAACATTGTTATTATGCACCAAGATGCAGGTTATGGAGAATTTCACAAAAACACCAAGAATGTGAATTAATTCGCTCTATTTAGGCCAAAATAAAAGACTCAAAATTTGTTGAGGGCAAGAAGAAAAACATAAAAAAGTCTGATATTTATTGTAGGTCCAAAACTTGAAAGAGATTTTTACGACAGCGTACTCAGGCCCTAGTAGAAGGAGTGAAAAAAGACTAAATGCCCTCCAAAAACTCAGACATTTAGTGATTAATCAGAAATTTGTTAAAAAAAAATAAAAATTTCAGTGAATTTTCTCAAAATTTCTGATATTAAAATTTTATGAAATATTTTTCACAAATTTTTAATTTTTTAAATTTTTTTCTTGAAAATTTCTCAAATTAAACTCAAAATTTCAGATTTTTCTCACAATTTTTTTTCCTTTTTTGAGCTCAGAAATTTCCACTCTTTTTAAATTTCTGACTGATTAATCTAAACATTTTGACATTTGAAATGTGGAAATTTTGTAGAAGATTTTTGATATTAATCTTAATTTTTTTTCTTCAAAAAAATTTCTTGGATTACTCAAAATTATTAGTTTTTTGCCAGAAATCTGTAGAAGATTTGGCATATTTGTTGTATCTAAATGAAAGACATGTAGTTTCTGCTACTCATTTGAAAACAGTTATTTTCAGACATAAGAACAGGATGTTTTGTCACTTTCTTAAAAAACATTTGCTATATTTATCCAAGTTGCAGAAAGAATCAAAGCTGGTTGGTGCAGCAAATATGTGTTTTCAGTAAAGGTTTCTTGATAAATTTGGTTTACCTTTTATTAAAACTTTGTTAAATACTTTGTAACAGTTTCTACCCTGATTACAAATTAAAAGTCTCTGGTTTCATTTTTGAATTGCAGTTTGGAAGCTACATAAAGCTCCAGCTTGCATTAACTGGACTTGTTGTTGAGGAGGACGTTGTCTTCTCACCCAGGTTCTGCCCAGGTCCAGCAGCGACTGCCGGGTCACTCCTGGCAGAATAATGCCGTCCAGAGGAGGCGTCACCAGCTCTTTCTCTGCAGACACACAAACAGCTGATGGATTTCCACCAATATTCACTAGATCCAGCATGAGGGGTCAGCAGGCGCCTCACCTCCTTTAGTGTTGGTCCAGTAGATGAAGAGGTTCATGGTGCCGACCTCGGTGATCTCCTCATCCGGGCCGTAGAGCCACAGAACCTGCTGGCAGCCCTGCTTCAGTGCCTGCGTCTGCACGGCGATGGTCGGCCCGTAGTTACTGGACACACACACACACACACACACACACACACACACACACACACACACACACACACACATGTTTCTATTATAACTAGACCAGTGGTTCTTAACCTGGGTCCGATCGGACCCCAGGGGTTCGGCGGAGCCTCTGCCCCTCAGGTAAAGACTCACTTGTGTAAAGTCGTGATGACGCCCCACTTTGCCATCACTTGCTGCAGAGGATCCCGTTACATTGCTTAGCCAATCAGAGCTGAGGAAGGAGGAGCCCTGATTGGAGGAGCTTCACTCTCAGCAGGGATTTGAACTTGTGTCCTTTAATTACTTCAGCAAAACTCAGTTTTTACCAAATTCTGTATCTTTCTGTGTTCTTCTAAATCTGCTCCTTAGTCGCATCTTTTCAGGGTTGGTGCTGCCTCTAGTGGTGTGGAGGTGGTAACACAGCTAATATAATTACATTACTAAATCAGAATACCTCAGAGTCTTTAATATTTATTATTTATTTTTCACTCTCTTATGAATGTAGAGCTAATTAAATGATCTAAACCTTAAAGTGGTTCCAGTTTCTTTCGATAGTCAACCTGTTGAAACTGTGGCACATTTTAAATATCTTGGGTCGTTCCTGGACAGTCAGATCAACTTTGCTGAAAACACTGACTAGATTTTGAAGATCTGTTCTCAGAGACTCTACCTTTTAAGAAGACTTGGTGTTCATGTCTTGTTAAAAGGTCACCCAACTAGATTCAACTAATCTCTAGTTGGGTCACCCCTATGTCTTGAATTTTGGGGAAAAAAAATCATATTTTATTCCTCACTACAGAGGGTTCAGTGAATGCGCATATGAAACTTTTGGGTTCGATACCTCAAAAAAGGTTAGGAACCACTGAGCTGGAATATTCATGGCTGCACCGATTGTAGTTTTCTGGCCAGAATAATCAATTATTGGGATCATTTTCAGTTGCAGCTGTAGTTTTAGCTGCATGTCTGAGTTAAATCACCGTGGAAACGCAGCGATACTCAGGGCTGAGTCCCTTTCTGCTGCCCCGGCTGCTGAGAGCAGCTAGATCTGGATTTGGGGCGGACGCTTTCCTCACCCTCTGATGGGAGCGGCGCCCTGAGTGGAGCCGGCGTTCGACTACGTAACAATCTGCTCCTTCAGCTGCTTCGCTCCCAGAGTCACACGGACGCCTGAGCGACTGCAGGCAGCGAGGAGCAAAAAGCCTCCAGGCGGAGAAACAACCGACAGAGTCCAAACTGACTCCAGGTCCGAGGAACCGAACGGAAACGGAAAAGGAAAACTGCAAGTCGAGGCGACATTTAGAGACTTTAACGATATGAGATAAAGGCTCAGATTAACTTTCTGCCCATGTAAAACAGAGAAATGATCAGATTACAGATTAACGTCATCGATTATTGAGTTAATCTGAAATTGGCCCATCTTATCAATAAACTAACAATTAATTGATAAGTGGCAAGTTCTTAAAAAAACTTCAGAGAAAAGTGATACTTTTCATAATATGCTTATTATTAATAATGTGTTATTAATTAACTATTATTTATAATTAGTAAACATTATTTGTAAATACTTGAATGAAAAAAATGTTTTTTAAATTTTAAATTTTCTTTAAAAAAATTGGACATTTGAGAGTTTGAAATCTCAAATTTTGAAATCAATTTTAGACATTTTCTTGAAAAAGTTTGGATATTTCTGTGTCAAAGTAAAAGAAAAAACTTCAGATTTTTGAAAAAAAATTCTAATATCTCAAAATTTAAGATTTTTTTGATCAAATTTTTAACTTTCCAAAGTCAAATTTCCTTTTTCTAAAAGTTTTTATAATATTTATTTCTTAGAGAAAAATTCTGATCTTACTCTTTCTTTTCTTTTTTTTATATCTTCAACGGCCCGATTCACTGTCGTTGATTTTACCCGACTGTGAAGTTGGAATTTCCCTTTTTCTGAGTCCAACTGGAAGGCAGCAGGAGCAGGAGGATAAAAACTCACCCCCCCATCTTGTACTCCCCGACTCCTCCTTTCCAAGCTCGGACGAACGCCGGGTCCGCCAGCAGAGAGACCGGGTTGAAGGAACCCGTGGCGAAGTACGGTCCCACCGGGCCGACGATGACGAAGATCAGCGCCTTTCCGGTTCGGGAAACGCCAAGAGACGGCTGGACGGGGAGCAGGACGCCGTCAGAAAGGCAGACGGACGGCGGGCGGAGCGGGGGTCGATCACGGATCCCCAAACTCACCTCGGTGCCGATGAACGTGGGTCGGATGTAGAGGCTGGCGTCCTGGGAGAAAGGAACCCAGTCCTGGTCCACCTCCACCAGCTTCTTGATGCACTGCAGCAGCTCGGTTTTATCAAACAGCTGGAATGGGAAACACACCAGAGGATCATCCTTAAGATAATTCAGATTATTAATCTGGTTGGTTGGTTGTGTGGTTGGATGTATGGTTGGATGAGACTCACAGGAAGGCAGCTCCTCTCTGAGCTGCGATGCATCCTCTCCATGTTCAGCATCGGCCTGAACAGACGGATGTGGTTGTCTACGCCGCGGAACGCCTTCATGCCTTCAAACAGCTAAAACAGCAAAAAGACCAGAAAATAAACATCCAACCCAGTGGATCTTAACCTGGGTTCGGTCGAACCCCAGCGGTTCGGTGAGTCGGTCTCAGGGGTTCGGCGGAGCCTCTGCTGCCGCGGAGCTAAAGACTCACTTGTGTAAAGTCGTGATGGCGACGCGCTTTGACATCACTTGCTGCAGAGGATCAGTTACATTGCTTAGCCAATCAGAGGATCACGTTACATTGCTTAGCCAATCAGAGGATCACGTTACATTGCTTAGCCAATCAGAGGATCACGTTACATTGGTTAGCCAAAACTCAGTTTTTACCAAATTCTATAGTCTAAATCTGCTCCTTAGTCGCATCTTTTCGGGGTTGGTGCTGCCTCTAGTGGCGTGGAGGTGGTAACACAACTAATATAATTACATTGCTAAATATTTTGTGTTGAGGTTGTAAATAAGAAGGGTTCAGTGAATGCGCATATGCAACTGGGGGGTTCGGTACCTCAAAAAAGGTTGAGAACCACTGATCTAGGATCCAAGTTAGTTCAGCTCCGTGTTCATCCGCCTCACCTCTATGGAGTAGTGCAGGGCGGAGGAGGCCGGGTGCAGAGACAGGTTCTGGAAGGGTTTGATCTGCGGCGCGTCCCAGCCGTCCTTCTCGGACCAGCTTATGGTCAGCATGTGGTCGGAGAACTGCTTTCCGAACATCAGCGCCGACGGGTCGGGCTTGGGTTTGCATTCCGGGTTGCGTTCGATGGCGAGGTCTGCGGCCTGGAGGCGGACCGGCGGGAGAGGACGGACGGACAAGAGCAGAGCGGAGCGGAAAGACGAAGCCACGAGGAAGACAGTGATTGTTTTTGAGCCGGTATTGACAGAGCATGCTTTACACAAACACATCGGAGATACAGGATTAAAACGGAGTCAGCGTGAGACAGGGGCGTCCGAGGATTTGGCCAGAAAGGACCAAAAAAGGATTTGAGAGCCAAAAAATGTCTTTTCCTTCTCACACTGCAGAAAAACATCTCACTAAGTATATGTGTGTAGTTTCTAGTGCAAATGTCTTAGTTCACTTGAAATAAGACAAAACTAACAAGTAACTTTCCAGCACAACTAATAGGAGCTTCTTTTAAGATAGTAATTCCTTAATATTGTTGGAAAAAGTACGAGTTCCACTAGCAGTTTTATTTCCATTTAAAATAATAATCTGCCAAGATTCCATATTAAGGAATTATTTACCTAAATTAAGCAAACATATGTTGTTGAAAAGTTACTTCCATGTTGGTTTTGTAAGATGGAGTCTTAAAGCCACAAAACTCCAATTTTGAGATGAATTTCAGAAACGCTCTAGAGAAAAACGTTGAAATTTCTGAGCTCCAAAAGTGAAAAGTTGGCTAGAAAAACTCACAAATTTAGATTTTTCTCTTTGACAAATTGATCAAAAGTCGACTAATTTGTTTGAAAATAAGAAATTCAAAGTTTTTTTCTCAAAAATTTCAGTTCTTTTCCTTTTAATTTTTTTACTTTTAAAACTCAAAAATTTCCAAGTTGTTTTCTAGAAAATTTCTGAGATTAATCTCAAAATTTGAACGTTTTCTCTCGCAGATGTACTTGTTTTGGTGCTAAAACGCCTTCTTAGCTTTCTTGTTTCAAATGGACAAAGATATTTGCACTAGAAACTGGTCAAAAGTACTTGGTAAAAGTGTAATAATGAAATAAGTATGCAATATTTTCACTAAAAATAGTCAGATTAGTTGTTGAAAAGTGATGTGTAAATTATTACAGATGTAAGTTTTACAGGTTTGCCTCATAAGAAATTTAGCAAATTTTCAGCAATAAAGTCATGATTTAGGCCACTTTCTATGAAAATGCATAAGTTTAATAAATTCATTAAAAGCAGCTTTTGAGTAAAACCTGTCTGAAATGTGGCAACTTAAACACAAATGACTGGTGTTGCTGCCAACATTTGGACTCCCCTGGCTTCGGTTCTGACTGGTTTGGGTTCAATTAAACTGGATTAAATAATCGAAAACAGGAAAAGGAGAGAACAGGTGAGAGGAGGAAGTGGTTTTTAAACATGAGGAAGCTTCTTTTCCCGCCGAGGTTCTTTGTAAACGACAACAGAACTGTGCAGGTCTTACCCGACCGGAGTTTCTTATTACCTTAAAGGAGCTGGCGAATCGCAGGGCGCCGAAGGAGAAGGGGAGAGTCTGAACGAGTCGTGCATGAAGCGCCTGCAGAGCAACGACAAAGGATTTTACCAGGCAACCTGCAGACGTCTTTCTATTAATCAAGAAACAAAATGGCTGACACTTTGTGCAGGACAGGAAACCAGAGAAAATCTCAGATTTGTTTTGTTTGAGTCAAATTTCTTGCTTTGAAATGACAAAAAAACATTTTTTAAAAGTGGCTTTTATTTCTATTTTATTTCTGGGTTGTGATACAGAGTATCGGAATCCAGCATATGAAAATTTTGTTTAATTACTAGAATAAAGTCATAAGAAGTAGTAATTTTACCAGAAAAAAAACATCTTAAATTTATGAGAATAAAGTTGCTTTAATGAGAAAAAATATACATTATCCAGATGCAACACATTTTACTTTTTATTTTGAAGTTCTCATAAAATTACGACTTTATTCTCATATTACAAATTTATTCTCATATTACAAATTTATTCTTGTTAATTTATTCTTTTCTTTTTAGACAAGTCTACTCCACTTTAAAATGACTGTCTTTTTTATTGTTTTTGATTGATTTTATGTTTAGCTGCACCGTGTAACACAGAGATTTTTAATGAAAAGTGCGTTATAAATTAAATTGATTATTATTATTATTACTTTGTCATAGAGTTAACCTGGATTCAAAGTTCAAATAAATAGAAGTGGTAAAACATGTTTGTCAAACAAGATGGCCGCTGTGGATTCACTGACAATAAATCCACTCTGAGCGATGGAAACCAAGCTAATCTGAACAATATATAACATTTATAAGAGCTGTGCAACATGGGACAATATGCTAATAATCGGCTATTCTTGCAAAACTTAACAGATTTTTGCAGATTCAAAATTCATTTTTAGTGATTAAAACAACAACTTTAAACCCACACAAGCTTTTTTTTATCCTTTATACAGTCAGAAACTCAGTTTAGCTCTTGCATAACATGTTTTGTTGAGGATTTTGTCAATATTTGCTTATTCTTCTACAGTTCTTAGAAGTGTACTTTAGTTCACTTCTAAGAACTAACCAAAAGGACCACGAAATATGACAATACATCATAACTTAAAGGGAAAATAATCCAGATTTTTCTTCTAAAACTCTTATTTAGCCAGGTTGGCTTTTGAGTAAAAGTAACTGGGTGCTTTTGGTTTTATTTACATTCAAATGAATCTGAAAGCAAAAAGTAGACTTTAAAAAAGATGAAAAGTATCTGTTTTCCATTTTTGGAAGATTTTATTTTATTTTATTTTTTAAATGGCCAGTGCTTTAAAGCATTGCGCAACAATCCACGTGCAGCCTGATGATGTCATTCAGTTATTAAAAGATTAGGACGCCTTTTACAAGAACACAATAACCTACATGGACAAACAGGACAATGTCCTCCTTATGGCTTTAGGAATGCAAGGTCAGAGTGTGATCCATTCAGTTCTCCAGCAGAGGTCTGATTCTAGTGAGAAATGCAGTAATTATAAGCCTGATGAAAGGATGATGCAAGTTTTGTCTTTATTGCCTCATCCGATGGGAGTTAACACAAAGCTAGAAATGTGATGACAAGCCTGGAAACGGAGGAAATCTGACAAAAATAGTTACATTCATGACTTAACCATGCAAAAACAACAACAACAAAGGGAAACACGTCGTTGCATTTTTATTTTAGCAAGTACGGGAAGCAAATACAGCCTGAATGGCGAAAGAAAATCCTGAATGAACTTTCAACAAAATGTCGAGGCACTAAAAACAAACAAGTTTCCAAGTTGTGCAGATATATAAAATATATTTAAAATGGCACAATTAAAATATTAACTAAACAAAAGCGCCGAATTAGTTGTCATCTCTATAAGACTTATTTTTAACCTTTAGTTTGTTGTTCTCACTTTTATTTTTAGGACGAAGCTTTATTTTAAACTTTTCTAAATGGAGTCTGGTGAGGGACCTTCCCCGCAGCCGGACCCCCGGCGCGGGAACGATCCGATCTACAGCAGGTCGTGTCCGTCTCCTCTCCTCTCAGGTTCCTGATTTATCGCTCAGTTAATTAATGTTTAACTGGGGTCATTAGTGTAAACTGATAAGAGACGCATCGATCAGTGAACTCACTCACCGTCCGGAGGGCTGCCATCTCCTCTGCGCTGATAAACACAGATTATTCCCCCGTGTGGAAACAAATAAAAATCCAATTCAGTTCCGCTCAGACGGACGCGCCAAATTCCTTCCAGAATAACTTGTACTAAAACAATTATGTATTAATAAAACATTCTTATTTTATTGCACTTTATTTCTGGTTTAATAACTTTTAAATTATTTTTGCTGGCTCCGTTTAAACACAAAAACTTTAGCAATAAATTACAGTATGAGGTTCCAGAAGGAGTGGCAAAATCCTGGGATCTGATTGGCCAGGAAGAGCAGAGTTTACTGTAGGTCAAACTGCTTATTGTTGATTGGCCGTTCAGGAGGGGAAGGGAGCAGGTCGTGTTACGGTTGGCCTGCATGCCAAAATACTTCAAATATTGATGTCCCTCTATTCCCAAAGTGTCTGTTTTTATTCCATTTTCCTACACAGTAAAAATGCCGGTGTTGAATTAACACCCAAAAGTGTCTATAAGTGTCCAAGTCAACTGGTGTTAAATTCAACACTACAGAGTGTCACATTAACATTTACAACGGTGCTGGTGTTAAAATATGTTAAAAGTAACACAAACACAAACACTGGTGTTAAAAAATAAATAATTGATCCACTAGGTGTCAATATCAATCAAATCCAGAGGAAAATATTCAAAACAAAACACAGAAATTGAAAGTTTAGCTTTTCTTAAACCCATTTCAGTATTACAGACCAATGTTAATTTAACAAAAATATGGGTGTCAATCTTTTAACATTTCCAAAAGTGTTACTTTAACACCTGCTGATTTGGACACATATAGACACTTTTGGGTGTTAATTCAACACTGGCAATTTTACTGTGTACAGCGTTATTCATAATGAGGTTTTGGAGGAGACATTTCACCCTGGACCGATTGCCAGTCCATCGCAGGGCGACACTGTTACCCCGTTTTTATTCAACAGAAAAAAAAGCTGTTTGTTTTTGTTATTGGATTTAATCCTGTGGGGTCAGAGACCCTCAGGACGGGATCTGACTCTTGAAGCCGTAGTTGAGTTCCGCTCCTCCGCTGAGCAGCAGGTCGATGCCGGTGCAGAACGTGGCGTCTGCAGCCAGAAACAGAGCCGCCAGCCCGCACTCGGCCTCCGTCCCCATCCGACCCATCAGCTGTTGGAGGAGCAGATGCACAGGAAACGGGATGAACAACGTCAGGGACTCGTTTCCTGGAAGCCCTCAGCTGTTGGCTCCCACAGCTGCTGCTAAGCTGTAAAATACGCTCAACTCGCATATAATTAAAACATCTCAACTTAGACAACTCCACAATTTAGGTTTAAAAGAAAAAAAAAATTACATGTTGATGCCATGAAGTTAAGATGACAGTTTCCTAGTCTGCTTTTAACAACTGAAAAAACTAAATACACTGCAAAAACACAAAAACTTACCAATTATTTTTGGTCTGGTTTCTGGTGTGCGACGGAGAATTAGGCCCATAATAACCAACAAAATCAAATTATGAGAATAAAGTCGTAACACTACAACTTTATTATTGTGCGACTATTTTTATGCAACTTTATTATCATCCTATTGTACTATTCTCACAATGCTATGACTTTATTCTCATACAACATTATTCTCATATGTATATATTTTTTTATTATTTTCTTAGTGTGGCCCTAAAACTTTGTTGTACTAATGCAAAACGTTTTTCCCAAGTTATAAGTGAAACAATCTGCTGGTGGAACTTGTTGTTTTCATTAAGCAATTATTTGAAAAGTTACTTTTAAGTTAGTTTAATTATATTTCAGGTGTTCTGAGATATTTGCACTAGAAACTAGACAAAAATACTTTGTGAGATTTTGTGTTTTTCCACTGTATTCAGAGCTTGACCTCTTCCATCTGTCATCATGAGAAAACAACACCTTCAAGGATTTTATGTGACTGAGAATAAAATAAAAGTATCTCAATAAACATATATATTTGAATAAACAAACTGGATTCATTTAGGGGTATTAGGATGAAGAGGGATAGCAAACACTTTTAAGATTTGGATTTGTACACAGTAAAAATGCCAGTGTTGAATTAACACCCAAAAGTGCCTGTATGTGTCCAAGTCAGCTGGTGTTAAATTCAACAATACAGAGTGCCAGATTAACATTACAACGGTGTTAGTGTTAAAATATATTAAAAGTAACACCAGGTAGTGTTGATCACAAAACATAATGTGGTGTTAAAAAGTAAATAATTGACCCACAAGGTGTCAATATCAATCAAATCCTGTGGAAAATATTCAAAACAATACACAGAAATAGAAAGTTTAACTTTTCTTAAACCAATTTCAATATTATAGACCAATGTTAATTTAACAAAAATATGGGCGTCAATATTTTAACACTTTCAAAAGTGTTACTTTAACACCAGCTGACTTGGACACATATAAGACACTTTCGGGTGTTAATTCAACACTGGCATTTTTACTGTGTATTTTGAAAACGTTAGTTTTCTTCCAAGTCACAATTATGCTTTACTTAATGTTGGTTTATTAAATAAAAATTCAGAAAAGTTCAACAGTTCTTAGATTCAGGAAATAACAAATGCAGATCTTTCAGGAAAACTTGACCTCTATGAAAACTTTGGTTCAAATAAACATTAACTAGTTTCGTCAGGTGCTAATCTAATTAGCATTTCATCATAACAGAGTTGGTCAAATTCCTCCTGGTGGTTCTAAGAATGAAAGTGTTTCATTTCACAGACCGATTTCTTCATTACCACAATAGCAAAACCCAACCAGGACATCCAGTTCAGCTGCTACTTCCCAACAGCAGGAGTCTAACTGGTTACCGACATAACCAGCACTGAGTGTGTTGTCCTGACCTCACCTGAGCTTTTTCCCCTCCTGACCTCACCTGAGCTTTTTCCCCTGCGTGGACGGTGGCTGCAGCGTCGGCCGACTGCGCAGCAAGTTCTTCCCACAGCGGCGTCATCACGTTACCTGGAGAGATGCTGCAACACGCGTCAGACACTAAATTATAGTTTTTAATTTTTGTATTACCAAAGGTATTTGTAGAAGCAGAAATGATTTCGAAAACTTTACATCTTCCGGTTTAAATGACAGAGATCAGACACTTTCTGTAATTTTAGGAGATCAAAATATTCTCCAAACTAGGCTGTTGTCCAGATTAACAAAACATATTTTTTTAATTTCACGGCAATTTTTTTTAGACTACAAATGTAAAATTTTCAGGTACATAAATGTCACAAAATGTAAATACATTCATATTATGTATGTGATATTTATAAGGATTAACATGTATTCCATCTTTGAATACAAATTTCTTAAATTATGAAGATAAATTAGTTAATTTTTAATATGTATATTGCAGTGATTTATAAAAATCATCTCAATTCATATATAACTAATATAATCTCCACAAGATTAAATATCTTGTAGTGCTTATTATGACATATTTAAGTCCTTTTCCTTTTTTCTTTTACAGTAAAACGTAAATATATATATACATATATATATTTTTTTTTTTTAAATAGCTGAAATTATGAAAATAGCAACTATTTAAAAATACGAAGAGTTAAAAAAAATCATCACAAATACAGTCCAACTTCCTTCTGCAAACTGGAATATGGCTGAAGTTGAGTTTGTCTCACCAGTTCACTCTCACATGGAGATTATCGCCCCCTGGTGGAGAAAGACGTGCATTACAGAGCAGTTCTGACTGCGTTTAAAAAGCTTCATCTTGACTCTTTTACTCACTTTAAGAAAATAAAATTGGATTTTGTTTCCTTACCAAACATTCAATTCTGCTTATCCATTAAAGAAAAAAATCTGGAATTTTTAGTCAATTTTCTGATTATTGTAACAAAGTATTTTCCATAAATGCTGTTATGCAAAATGCTCCCTCTCAATTTTATTTTTAAAAGTTGTCCTACAAAGTTGCAGAATTGAAATGCGGCAACATTTTATGAGTTAATGAAAGATTTTTAGTTTGTAGCCCCTTAACATGTGTTTTTCTTTTTTTTGTTTTTTACTCCTTTTATTTCATCATTTAATTGCCTTTCCTTTCATTCTTCTGTTAATTTAGTATTTTCAATAATTTTAGTTTTTTTTTCTTCTTGAGACATTGTAAGTAATGTGATTTGTAAACTTTAGGAGCTGTGATCTGTATTTGTTTTTGATGAGTTGTTGTGAGTTTCTATCATCGTTATTCTTTATACTAATAAAAAAAAATTGTTTAGCAGGCAAAAAAAACAACTTTTACTCACTTTAGTGGCGACATAAGGCGCAGCATCTTTCTGACCGATGGTCCCCACAAGACTGGAGATATTGATGATGTTTCCGTGGCACTGACGCAGATACGGTAAAGCAAACTGCAGGGAAAACATATTCAGCTTTTATCTTATTTATTTTTTGAAACAGAAACATTCTGGATAAGATAAAAATGTAATATAATGGTAGCTATTTCAACAGTTCCCAGTCTTCTGAAAGGTTTTTGTTGTTACCTAAAACTAACAAAATAACAAAAACTGAAACTGAGAAAACATTTCACGAACTGAAATAAATAAAAACAGTAATTAATGGGGAAAAACTACAACTAACTGGAACTACAGTATATCGTGGGTATAAAACTAACTAAAACACACTTAAATTACAGATATGACATTATTCATTTTCGTGTTTATGAATCTATTTATCAGCCTTTAGAGTGACGTAAATTAGATTTCTTTCCCAGCAGCAGTTTACGTCAGCTGTAGGCAAATTACGACACTTCTTCCTCCGCTAGTCCGCAAAATGGCGACGGCAAAAGTTAAGTGAAACAGATATCAGTTAGTTGCTCAACAATATTTAAATACTTTTATAAATTGTATCTTGTGAGGAGTATGCATCAGTGTGTACATTATCACAATACAATGGTCTGACATTTTTAATTCAGCTCTTAAAAATGAATCAAAGTAAAAAACAGAAATTACTTTGGATGCTAAGAAGTAGCTAACGAGGTTCAGATTCAGCAGATTCCTGAACTCCTCTGCTGTGGTTTCATCGGTGGGTTTGTGAGGAGGATCTGACATGGAAGATAAAAAATAATTTAAAAAGCAACACAAACTCAGACTTCTCGCTTTCTGTTGATGGTGTCTTCCAGAGGAACAGACTCACGCCAGCCTGCGTTGTTCACCAAACAGTCGATGTGTCCATGAAGCTCCACGGTGACCGTAACCAACCGCTGAAAAGAAAATGGCCCCCATGAATATGTATTTTAATTAGGGCTGTAGTGATACAATAATCTCACGATACGGTACGATACACGATATTCTGCCCACGATACGATATATATTGCGATATTCAGCAAACGTCACTTTTGCGATTTTCTGAAAGATTTTAGAGGGACAGAGTGATTTGGTGACATTTTGTGACGGTTATAAAGTTGGATTGAATTAATTTAACTGAGAACTGTTTGAAAGCACCAACTACACAATACCTGGTTCTGGTAGTGGACAGCTGGACAAAATGAACCAAAGAAGTGGTGAGAAAACATGTTTCTTTTAGTTGAAACAGTCCAAACTGTAGCTGACATGCATTAGTAAAGTAAATAAAGTGAACCAAGTTCCTGCTCTGAATAGTTTGATACCTTTTTAACCTGAACATCTGAAGGAATCACTCTAAGCCTGATGACCTGGTGAAGCCAGCAGTGAGTGAACAAGGTGACAGTTGGATGTTACGATACTTCCGGATGAATATCGATTTTTTTTCTAGGAAAGAAAATATCGATATACATCGTGATATCGATATTATTATACAGCTCTAATTTTAATCCATAAAACTTGAGCATTTTTGCTTAAAGTACGTAGAATCTGTATTTAATAATTTATTATGAGACTCGCCTCCCTTTGTCACTCCTCTTAACGGTAAAGGAAAGATTTGTTTTGATTTTCCTTTTAGCTAGTAATTATGTGTAATAAAGTGGCTTCTGAATTACAATCTGACAGTTGGTACAATAAATACAAAATATTAAAACAACAAAAGGACTTGATGAGAGCCATCCTGTCAGAGCGGGAAACGGTAAGTAAATACATAAAAAGCAGCATCTTAAGCTAACCATTAGCATGAGAACATTTTCACAAGATTAGCCCGTATTCAGTGGTGGGAAGTAACAAAGTACTTCATTATTGTACTTAAGTATAATTTTCGTGTATCTGTACTTTACTTAAGTAGATGTAATAATGGGTACTTTCTACTTTTACTCCACTACATTTTAAAGTAAGTATCTGTACTTTCTACTTCACTACATTTCTACTAAACTGTTGAGTTACTCGTTACATCCAAGCCGCATTGAGGTCAAACGATTGGCACACTTAATGATATTAGAGATTAGGTAATGCATTCAGCAAGAACTTTTACTTTTAATACTTAAGTATTTTTAAAAGCCAGTACGTTTTTACTTTTAGTTTAAGTACAAATGTTAATGTGGTAGTTTTACTTTTACTTGAGTAAATTTTTGTCTGTGTTTTTGTCCTTTTATTTAAGTAAATTATTTGAGTACTTTCTCCACCACTGCCTGTATAAATGCACATTATGGCACCAACTAAAGATTGTGGATTATTTTTAGTAATTGATTGATGGAACAATTATTCTGGTGATTAATTGGATTTAATCAGATTTAGTCAGATTTTTTATTTAAATATTACTAGAAGAAACTCCTACGATAAAGTCACGAGAAAAAAGTTGTAATAATATGAGAATGGCATTTGGAGAATAAAGTCACAATAAAGTAATATTTTTTATATTCTCGTAATACTATGACTCTATTATACAATATTTTGAATTTATTCTTATATTATTTTGACCATATACTCATAATAATATGACTTTATCCCCGTACTTTTACTTTGCTCTTGTAATTTTATGACTTTATTATTTGTAGTCCGAATGCACTCACACAGTAAAAATACCAATGTTGAATTAACACCCAAAAATATCTATATGTGTCCAAGTCAGCTGCTGTTAAAGTAACACTTTTGAAAGTGTTAAAAGATTGACACCCATATTTTTATTAAATTAACATTGGTCTGTAATACTGAAATGGGTTTAAGAAAAGTTAAACTTTCCATTTCTGGGTATTGTTTTGAATATTTTTCACTGGATTTGATTGATATTGACACCTTGTGGGTCAATTATTTACTTTTTTAACACCACATTGTGTTTTGTGATCAACACTACACTGGTGTTACTTTTAATATATTTTAACACCAGCACCGTTGTAAATGTTAATGTGACACTATGTAGTGTTGAATTTAACACCAGCTGACTTGGACACATCTAGACACTTTTGGGTGTTAATTCAACACTGGCATCGTTACTGTGCATCTAAAGATTAATTAAGAAAACATTTTATCTTCAATGACTACAGTGAGGAATGGGACTGTGTGCATCTTCATCACTTTACCTCGATCTGGTCTTCCTCGGTGACGTCACACTCCACAAACGTGCACGCGCCTGGTCCCAGCGTGTTGAGCTCCGTTTCCAGAGCTTCACCTGCTGCAGCTGCAACACACGGTGACACATCTGCAGCTGCGTGTTGGCGCTACTGTGCGTCTTTTATTTACGTATTTTACACCGACCTCCTCTTGCACAAAACACCACTTTGGCTCCATTTTCCACTAAAAAAATAAAAAGAGATGCAAAAAAATAATCAGTGCTCCATTTCTGTTTTGTAATCTTAGCAAACACACAATGTAAAGACAAATATCCACAATACCGAACGCTTTGACAATCCCTCTGCCGATGCCTTTGGACCCGCCAGTGACAATAACCACTTTGTTTTGGTAGCGCAGCGGCATTTTGGTGCGCCAAAACCGTCAGGCAGTGCGCAGCGTTTATCTGCAAAACACCACAAGTTCTTATTTGATCAAAGTTTTAAGCTGACTGCACGTCCAAGTCCTCTGATTTGTCAAATATTGCGCAGCTGCCACCAACTGTTTGTAAAGTTCAAAGTCCCACAAAAAACTCGTTTTGCTCTGAGGCGTTCAGGTGTTCAAGAAACGATCGGAAATTCTGCAAGTCGCTGCAAAACCCAAACAATTCATGGAAAGCTAGACTTACTGATACATTTTGATGACAATTTACCTTAGTTACTTTATTCATGCAATCAAAAACGTAACTATCTCTGACATTACACTGTAAAAAAGAGACATATTTAATTGATTTTAAAGAGCTTTTAAAGATAATACAAATATTTGTTTTTAATAAATAATTTCAACCTCAAAATAATATTACGCAGAACAGTAAGTTGTTAAGTAGAACATGTACTTTTTGAATATAAATATTCAATAGGAAATATATATTTAGATTAATTAAATCTCAAAATAAAGTTTCACAGAACATTAAAATGTGAATTACATCATATATATTTTAAATAATATGAATATTTGTCAGTAAATAAAAATACAATTTTGTTAAAATTAAATTTCAAAAAAATAATGCTACACAGACCAATAAGTTATGAATTACAAGTATTTTTTAAAATAATTTAAATACATTTTTAATTGATAAATTTCAAAATAATGTCAGATAGAAAATTAGGTTTTGTATTACATGTGTGTTTTAAATATTCAGCAGGAAATAAAACAAATACATTGTTTTTAATCAATTTAATCTACGACATTTATGTTTTAATAATATAAATAAATGGAAGGAAATAAAAAATACTTTAAAAAAATCTAAGTATTTTTAACATTAAGTATTTTTTGAAAATAATATACATTATCAGTAGGAAATCAATCAATCAAATTTTATTTGTATAGCATATTTCAGCAGCAAGGCATTTCAAAGTGCTTTACATAATTAAAATAAAAACAGAAAGAGACATTAAATAAACAGTGTGGAAGAGAAAGAGATTTTAAAAAAGAAACAGTGAGAAAATAATTTAAAAGAAATTAAAAAATAAAGAGAAAAACATTAAACAGAATTTTTAGTTTTAGTTAAAACGCTGTTTAAGAAGGATTCTCAAACCTCAGAGTTTTAGTTAAAACGCCGTTTAACAAGGATTTTCAAACCTCAGAGTTTTAGTTAAAACGCTGTTTAACAAGGATTCTCAAACCCCAGAGTTTTAGTCAAGGCCTTAAAAGAGAAAGATATTTTTTAAAAATATTAAAAAAGATAAGAAGATATAAACATTATTAAAATTAAAAAGTAAAAATAAAAAAGTTCTCAAACCTAAGACATTAAAACCCGCAATTTAGTCACAAGCAACTCTAAACAGGTGGGTTTTAATTTGAGACTTAAAGGCATATCATGGTATCCCTTTAATATCATGATATACCATGATGGGGGCAGATATGATATAGAAATATCAATGATAGTCAAAAACATTATCATTATTGTGTAGATATGTACACTATTCATGCACTCACCATGTACAGTATGTTTAGTAGATTTAACAGGCTGACATTTTCAGACAGCAAAGGTGAGGATTGGGAGTGTGGGGGGTTAGCGGCTCTCTTGGATCAGGGTCAAAGATTAAATTTCAGCCCTGCAGCATTCCCTGGGGCGGCGCGTAACAGAGAGGACCCACAAACAAGCCTAACTCCAGGCAAGCGCTGCAGATTAACACCACAGCGCCGCCGCCTCCTCATCGCACACAAAAACACGGTGAGGGCTTTCCTGGACATCCTGCCTGATGTGGAGATCGGTGAAGAGTCGGCTGCAGACGGAGTGACGGGAGACGGAGGCAGAGCAGGAGGAACATGTGGAGGAGTGAGTAGCTGCAGCTCCTGAATCCAGGTAAGGAGGAGGAGAAAAGTCTGATGGAGACTCATAAAAACTATGCATAGCAAACTAGAGGTGTAGCGATTAATCGTGATTAATCGATTGATAAAATAACCGTCAAGTAAATTAGTAATTGATTAATCGTTAAGTGAAGCTTAAAGACTAAAAACACAACACATTCAGAGAGTAATTAAGCAAAAAAAATTACAAAAATATAGACTTTTACCATTTGAGATGATAAAAACTTTTTTCTGTAAATATGTTAAACCCATAGCTAAAGTGGAATCCATTTAGCTCAAATTCTGTGAATAAAATCTCTCATTAAGCAATTATTAATCAGTTAATCCAAGAAAATAATCAGCAGATTATTCCTGCACTCTTAAGTGAAGCAGAAAGAGCAAAGTTTTTGTTTTTAGCTGTAGATGCAAATAACCAAGCATTCACTAGAAGAATGCTGCTATCTCATTTTAGGCAATAAAATGTTTATTTCCTCATTTAAAGAAGGGATTGAAGTATTTCTTGAGTCTTTTAACATATTTCTAATATTACATAACAAGAATTAATGATAATAATGAAAAATCTGCAGAAAGCAGCAATTTTGATGTTATTAATTGATTAATTGTCAGAACAATCTATAACTTAATTATTAGTTATAGGTAATGTCTAAAAGCCCCGCTATTAGATAGCAGGGCTCAGTGGTTGCTAGGTAACGGCACAGTGCCAGTAGAATGTGACATAAAAATCGGGAGGTTTTCGAAACTGAAATAAAACTTAATAAATTAAAGTGTCAAAACTCAGCTAAGTGTTTTTGAGACTCAAACTCAAACGGAAGTGGAAAAATTAGCAAAACGTAAATTTTGCATTATAAAGATTTGTCTGCATCGACACGTGACCTTTTGACTGCGTTCACACTGCAGTCTGAAGTGACCCAATTCCGATTTTTTTCACACTGCCTGTAAATGGACCTGCATGTGTTCTGCAGTGTAAACGGGCAAACGACCTGAAAGTGTCCCGCATGCGCAGTAGAGGGCGCAATAGCGTCAGCGTTCTCAGTGTTCTGACAACCGCCATAAAAGAAGAAGAAGAGCTCAGAGTTTGTAAACATGGAGGCTAACGATGGAGCTTAGCTTACATAGTTGAAGTTGTTGTCCAACCGGAGCAACATATTAACAACTTAATCCTCATATATTCCATCATGGTTGTTGTTTTTCTTCCCACTTGCGTATCAGGACACAGAATAGTGAGATTTGTTGAGAATCAGTGACGTTCAGTTCAGATGAATGAGACCTGGACGTTATGGTTGCATTTGAATCGGATACGTATCGGATATGGGTCACATTCTAAAAAGAATCTGACCTGAGCTGTTCACACTGCCATGAAAAGATCAGATACAGGTCGCATTACGTAAAAAAAAATCGGAATTGGGTCACTTCAGGCTGCAGTGTGAACGAACCCAAAAGATCGGAATTGGGTCACTTCAGGCTGCAATGTGAACGAACCCAAAAAGATCGGAATTGGGTCACTTCAGGCTGCAGTGTGAACGAACCCAAAAAGATCGGAATTGGGTCACTTCAGGCTGCAGTGTGAACGAACCCAAAAGATCGGAATTGGGTCACTTCAGGCTGCAGTGTGAACGAACCCAAAAAGATCGGAATTGGGTCACTTCAGGCTGCAGTGTAAACAAACCCAAAAAGATCGGAATTGGGTCACTTCAGGCTGCAGTGTGAACGCACCCTTTAATTCATCTGTGTCTCGTGGTTCAGTCTCGATTGTTTGATTTTCAGAGGGACGCAACCCAAAGAAACACCCAATACACCGAGAAATGGACAATCAAGACGAGCGAGCCGGAGACAAGGGGGAGACAGAGGAGAAGCAAAAAGCCGATGAACTCAGCGACGAACAAAAGCAGAGCAAAGACAAGTACAACAAGCTGGAGAAGGAGATCAGTGAGAAGGAGGTGCACGGCGAGGTCAGGAGGTCGAGCCGCCGCCCCTGTAAGAGCGGCTGGGACTTGAGTGAACGCCTGGCCATCAATGTCTCGGGGATGCGGTACGAAACCCAGCTGCGGACCCTCGCTCAGTTCCCCGACTCCCTGCTGGGCGACCCGCGGCGCCGGCTGCGCTACTACGACCCGCTGCGCAACGAGCTGTTCCTGGACAGGAACCGCATCTGCTTCGACGCCATCCTCTACTTCTACCAGTCGGGCGGCAGGCTGCGGCGACCCACCAACATCCCGCTGGACATGTTCCTGGACGAGCTGCACTTTTACGAACTTGGCGAGGACATCATCGACCGCTTCAAGGAGGACGAGGGCTTCGCCAAGGAGGAGGAGAGCCCCCTGCCGCCCACGAAGTGGCAGCAGAAAATCTGGAAGTTGTTCGAGTATCCCGAGTCGTCGAGTGGAGCGAGGATCATCGCCATCATCAGCGTCATGGTCATCGTCCTCTCCATCCTCATCTTCTGCCTGGAGACTCTGCCTGAGTTCAGAAACGAGAAGGAGCGGCGGGAGGTGAGGAGGACAGGTTGGCATGAAGGGTCACTTTGGGTGAAAAGGTTAAGGGACTGGGGGCAGATCTTAGCTTGGGGTGTTTTCACACCTGATAGTCCACGAGAGTCTCCAAAATCGCAACATTTTGTTACATTTGCAGTTCGGTTCTCTTTCACACTGCACTGAGTCAAGCTAGCCAAAAGCGTTGAAAAAAATGTTCCCCTACTTCCCTGTAGGGGTGCTGTACCAAGAACCACCCATCCATCCATCCATCCATCCATCCATCCATCCATCCATCCATCCATCCATCCATCATTCATCCATTTTCTTACACCCTTGTCCCTCAGTGGGGTCAGGAGGTGCTGGTGCCTCTCCACCTAACGTTCCGGGCGAGAGGCAGGTCAACCTGGACAGGTCGCCAGTCTGTCGCGGGGCAACACAGAGACACACAGGACAGACAGCCATGCACACACACACTCACACCTAGGGACAATTTGGAGAGGCCAATTAACCTGACAGTCATGTTTTTGGACTGTGGGAGGAAGCCGGAGTGCCCGGAGAAAACCCACCATGCACAGGGAGAACATGGAGACTCCATGCAGAAAGACCAGGGCCAGGAATCAAACCCAGAACCTTCTTGCTGCAAGGCAACAGCTCTGCCAACTGCACCACTGTGCAGCCCGTCCCAAGAACCACTAAAGAAAACAACTAGAAAACTTCTGAAAGTTTTAATTTTATAAGAAAAATTTATAAAAAAGATTTTTTTTTACACATTTGTGTAAATTGTATGTTGTGAAAGCATGTTATTAAATTGATTGCATAAAAATCAAGTTCCTCCACTTCCACCCAGCGCTCTGGGTGCTAACCACAAATAACCAGTAAAATCCAGGAGCCAGGAGGTCGTAGCGCTGCCTATCACAATCTTGGGTGACGCTGCTCTCCTAACCTTCCTCTCTGCTGCACTGCAGCTAGCATAACTTGTGAATGCTAATGCCAGTTAGCATTTCCACCAACGATGACAAATAAATGGTTACTGTAATGGTATCGTGTTTTCCCATCGTCAGTGTGCATGAGGATGATCGACAGCACTAAGACCCTCCTCCTGGATCTGATTGGTTGTCGATTCAGACCAATAGTAGCTTAGTGGGCTAAGCTGTCACTAATCATCTGTCACCATATGGTAACAGTTTTAACACATATACAAACTTATTCTTTATAAACATTTAAGTTGTCACCCTTTTTATTTAAAACTAAATGTTAAACATGAAGATGAAAAAAGCGGCAGAGAAAGTGACGTCAGCGAACCCGATCCGCTCAGACGGAGTGACGTCATCCTGTCGCTACGTCGATGTTTAGCTTGTTTTCACCGACAGACAGACACCTGCCGGAGTCACTTGGTCGATTCTTCAGACCCAGCCTGAAGTGAGAGCGTGAATGCGAGAGCTGGTCTAAGGTTACCGCGCCATGAGACCCGGGCGGCTAAACTTAGCGTGGACGGTTACAGAGCGAGCATCGACACATAAACCGATGTCGGTATTAATAAACCGCGGTGACTCACCGGCTCTGAAAAGACCGCGGCAGATCAGCTTTTTGCCGCAAGATGAAATTAGAAACGAAGCAGCACCGGACAGAAAGTCTTCAGGTCCTCCTGGTCTTTTTTTTTTTTTTTTTTTTTTTTTTTAGGAGGTTTGGTACTCTAAAACATTTTTGGTCTATTTTCTGGTGAAAATTTCTCAAAACGCTTGAAATAAGACAAAAGTTAAACTTAAAAATAACATATGAACAAGATGTGAGATCTTTTTTAGAGTCAATAATTAATTCCTTATTATTTGTGAATAAGTGCTAGTTCCATTGGCAGATTATTTCACTCATATGACGATACTATATTTACTCCTGATAGAAAAAAGGAGTAAATTTCCACCAAACAAACTCTGAAATTTTTAGATTAAGTTCAGAAATTTTCTACAAAGAAACTCAAAAATTTTCTTGGGGGAAAAAAAAGGAAATTTAAATTACAGTGGCACTAGTATGTTTAAAAATCAATATTAAGGAATATTATAATATAATATATATATAAAAATATAATAAATATATATATATGAATATATATATAATATTATAAGCAATATTAAGGCTTAGAACAGGCTCATATATCTTGCTGGAAAGTTACTTGTAAGTTACTTTTGTGTACCAATATATTTGCATTAGAAACTTGACAAAATGTTTTTTTTATAAATGGAAATCAAATAAAAACTTAAACATTTTTACACGGTGCTGCCATCATCAGTCATAAATCCATTGCTGCAGAAAATCAGAGATGTTTTGGATAAAATCCAAACCTAATCAGTTGCTTTCTGGATGTAAAATCTCGCAAACATTATACGTTTCCTTAGATGTTGATAAATTCATTGTGTTGCTTCCTAGTTGACATAAAGAATGAGTCTTGCATGATCCAGCATTAAATCTGCATCTAAAAGTGGAAGTTAAATGTAATCAAACTCAGATTAGTAACATTTATTTGCCAAAAAAAACTACAGATATTTTTACAAAACAACAAAAACGTGATGGGTAGCGAGAAACATTAAAGGGAAGTTTAATTTTCCAGCTGAAACTAATTTAATCCAATACTTTGGTCCTGTAATAAAGCCTTCTTTCAGAGGTTATGGAGTTCATTAAGAGCTGAAAGAGGAGCTGGAGATGTTTGCTCAGCTGCGTGTTGATTTTGGAATATCGTTCATCCCTATTATTTGATTAATCCGAGCTGAATTAAGAAAACATTGATCCAGATGAAGCGACAAACCTTGAGAAACACAAAGCCGCAGCATTGAGGTTGTGTTATCCGGGTGCGTTTCAGCGCAGAGCCATCAAACGCTTACTGTAACTTTATCTAACTTGTTCAAAGGCTCTAAAGCCAAGTTATGTCAGGCGGGCATTTTCCACGGAGATAAAAACAAACATCTGAGTTAAATGAAGCGCCAGATGTCCGTAATTCAAGCCAGAGTCACATGAACTTAAGATTTATTTGTGTGTTCAGAAATGGAGAAAGTGATTTCTCTAAAAGTTGGTGGGAGAGTGAAAAAGGAGAAGAGAAAAGGTTGTCACTGTATCACAGATCTCATAATGTACTCATCACGGATATCTTGAAAATGTTTTCTCTGCTGTAATCACCGTCTCCATGGAGACGCAGATCTGCTCGGAAACCTTCGTCACACCGAAGGTCCAGACTTTTAACATGACTGAATATATTCAGTCATATTTTAAATTTATTGATTACTGTATTTATCATATATTTATTCATATTATTTATATGACTGAATAAAATATTTATTCAGTCATTTTCATGACTGAATAAATATTTTATTCAGTCATAAAAATATTTTCAAAACTCTTCAGATCGACCATAACAGATCATTTTTTTACAACAGCTGAGGGACTTATAATATTATTTCATAAAGTTTTCTTCTGCTGCCCCTTCACAAGTTTTATTTTTTAGTTTAATGGAAATAACTCTAAACAATGAACCGTTACAGATTTCTGTTATGAAACATAGAAAATTTTATATTAAAAGAAACTGATTTGAAAATTTCTCTTTTCCTGGTTTTGTTATTTTGTATGATGGAGTAAAAACACATATATTAAGAGAATAAAGTCATATTACAAATTTATACTCTTAAAAATATGTCATCATTGTGGTAATATTATGACTTATTCTCATTATTTTATTTCTTTATTCTCATAACTTTATTTTTTTCATAGCATGGCCCTAATTCTCTGTCATAATTTTGTACTTTCATTACTTATACACGGTAAAAACCCCAGTGTTGAATTAACACCCAAAAGTGTCTATATGTGCCCAACTCAGCAGGTGTTAAAGTAACACTTTTGAAAGTGTTAAAAGATTGACACCCATTTTTTTTTGTTAAATTAACATTGGTCTATAATACTGAAATGGGTTTAAGAAATGTTAAATTTTCCATTTCTGTGTATTGTTTTGAATATTTTCCTCTGGATTTGATTGATACCGACACCTTGTGGGTCAATTATTTACTTTTTTAACTCCACATAATGTTTAGTGATCAACACTACACTGGTGTTACTTTTAATATATTTTAACACTAACACCGTTGTAAATGTTAATGTGACACTCTGTAGTGTTGAATTTAACACCAGCTGACTTGGACACATATATGCACTTTAGGGGGTTAATTCAACACTTGCATTTTTACTGTTTATGAATTATTTTCATATTTTCATTATTTATTTTTTAAAATAACATACCAAAATTTCCACTGAACTTCATATTTTGGTCTGTCTGAATTTCTGAAGTAGCACCACAAAATCAGAGATTTTGACTAAAAAATCTCTGAAGGAACTTACAAAAGGAAGAAAATCTTTATTTTCTTCAGTTGTGACCATTATTTCTCCATTTATCTTTCAGCAATACACAACCACGCCTCACCCAACCATCCCCAACGCAACCATCCTGGTCCCGCCCAAGTTCTCCCCATTCCAGGACCCGTTCTTCATAGTCGAGACCATCTGCATCTGCTGGTTCTCCTTTGAGCTCATCATGCGCTTCATCAGTGCCCCGAACAAGATCCGCTTCTTCAAGGACATCATGAACATCATCGACTTCTTGGCCATTATGCCCTTTTTCGTCACAGTGGGCACAGAGCTGGCCAAGGACAAAGACACACCGCCGTCCGTCTCCTTGGCGCTCATCAGGATCATCAGGCTGGTGAGAGTTTTCCGGATCTTCAAGCTTTCCCGTCACTCCAAAGGCCTGCAGATCCTCGGTCAGACGCTGAAGGCCAGCCTGCGAGAACTCGCGCTCCTGATCTTCTTCCTCTTCATCGGCGTCATTCTGTTTTCCAGCGCCGTCTACTTTGCCGAGGTGGACAGTCCCGAAACAATGTTCACCAGCATACCCGAGTCGTTTTGGTGGGCTGTGGTGACCATGACCACGGTGGGCTATGGGGACATGGTTCCGGTGACGGTTGGGGGAAAGCTGGTTGGGTCCATGTGCGCCATTGCGGGTGTGCTGACCATCTCCTTGCCGGTTCCCGTCATCGTTTCAAACTTCAGCTACTTCTACCACCGCGGGATGGAATGCGAGGACAGCAGGGAGTACAACCACGTCTCCACATCGCCCTGGGAAGACGACAAAGAGAACGATGAAGAGAATGACGAAGACAACGGGTCGGATCAGGATCCCGTGTTCATGGAGGATCGCGTACTTCTGCATGAACAGAGCAGGGCGATATGTCCGCCGCTCAACGGGAACCTGCTGGCTGGGCTTTGTGCAGAAGAGGGAGGAAGAGATCAGCAAGGGATGAAATTACCTCTCAAAGAAGCTCTGGTTACCCAAGTGTGATGAAAACTATGTACACTCTGACACTTTTTGCATGTTTTTGTACTTCCTTTTGGGTCTCTGCTGCTACTAATAACAACCCAAATTCTTAGCAACCCTCCTGCCCCAAATATTCCACCCCAAAAAAAAACACTCCACAATTATTTTGGCAATAAGTTAATGTTTTTTGGTGTCTACAAAATGAACTGTTTCAAAAATCTACTGCGTATTATTATGTCACAAATCAGCAGTTACTGCCCTAGCAGTAGGGCAGTAACTGCTAGGTAACGGCAACGAAGCCCTGCCGTTACCTACACAGTGAAAATGCCAGTGTTGAATTAACAGCCGAAAGTGTCTATATGTGTCCAAGTCAGCTGGTGTTAAATTCAACACTACAGCGTGTCACATTAACATTTTGTCATGTCGGGTACCAGTTTTCTGACCCACATGCAAGAACACACCCAGGAGAGACAATAATCAGTAAAGTGAGTTTATTGAACAGAAAGATGGGAAAGGGTCTTGGTTGGGAAGCGGGAAGGGGGACCAGATCGGCAAACTGCAAGAAGAGGAGATGAGGTGAGTGACGGTTCAATGTGCGAGGAAATCCTCAGTACGGGGAGAGAGAGAGGTAAATCTTACTGCCGAAATGGAGACGGAAGTCGCAGACCTGCTGCTAGGTTATGGGTTCCAGGTTCCAGAATGCTGAGCGTTGGAGGGCGGACAGGTAGGATGGTTTGGTAAGGCGGAGTAGCTGGCGGAGGTCCGGGATACCCTTGTTCTCAGGGCAACGGCAACCTGTCGTTTTCACCGGTGGCGTTCCGCGGTGAAGCCGCTGGGGTAGGGACCGAGAGGGGGGTGTGCGCAGGGCTAGGCAACCGATAGGAACCACCTATGGCGTCGTGGAGGTACACACAGGGAGATCCAGGGGAAACAGCGGACACGGACGAACTTGACAAGCACAAGGAGGGACCTGATGAGGAGAGCACAGCGAGGGATTACACAGAGGAAGCAACAAGGAAAAATAACACTCCGAGGATCTCTTGGCCGTAGAGGTGTACGCTTTACCAAGCAAGGTAACACTCAGGCGATGAAGTGTCGGCCAGCCGCTCCATAAATAGTCACAGCAGCCAGCTCCCGATTAGACACAGGTGTGTCTACGGGGCTGGCGCCGCATAACTCCAGGGGCTCAGTCAACTGGTGACACCTGGTGGACAGGGAAGGAAGCAGCAGGCCAACAAAAAAAAAAAGAAAACAAAACAGAACTCGGCCATGACAGTACCTCCCCCTCAACGGTCGCCACCTGGCGACCGAGAAGGCTGGGAGGCAGAAAAGTCCGAGATGAGGGAGGGGTCGAGGATGTAGGAGCGCGGGACCCAGGAGCGCTCCTCCGGACCATAGCCCTCCCAATCGACGAGATACTGGTAACCCCGACCTCGCCGACGGGAGGCCACAATCCGGCGGACAGAATAAGCCGGATGGCCCCCTATGACTCGGGCGGGGGGAGGGGGTTCGGCCGGCGGGCAGAGATCGCTGGACTGGACAGGCTTAATCTGGGACACATGAAAGGTGGGATGAATGCGTAGGGTCTTGGGAAGGCGTAGCCGAACGGCGGCCGGGCTGATAACAGACAGGATCTTAAAAGGGCCTATGTATTTGGGACCCAACTTCTTGGACGTGGCCTTTAGGGGAACATCACGGGTGGACAGCCAAACCTCTTGACCGACAACATAGGTAGGTGCAGGGGTCCTCTTGCGGTCGGCAATGCGTTTGTTCTGGGTGGCGGTGTTATTGAGCGCAGTAATCGTATCCTTCCATATCTTCTGGCAGCGGCGGACATGGTGCTGGACAGAGGTGACAGAAATCATCTCCTCATCAGAGGGGAGGAGCGGAGGTTGGTAGCCCAGGGAGACCTCGAATGGGGAGAAACCTGTGGCGGCAGAGATGTGGCTGTTATGTGCATACTCGACCCATGGGAGGTATTGGGCCCAGTCTCCGGGATTAGAGGAGGTAAGGCAACGAAGAGTAGTCTCTAGCTCTTGGTTCATTCTCTCTGTTTGACCATTGGTTTGAGGGTGATAACCTGAGGTCAGGGCAACTTTAGCTCCAAGCGCAGTACAGAACTGTTTCCAGACCTGGGAGATGAACTGAGGTCCACGGTCCGACAGTATCTCCTGGGGGATACCATGCAAACGGTAGACATGTTTCATCAGAAGTAGAGCAGTCTGAGCAGCAGTGGGTAACCTACGGAGGGGAACTAAATGGCAGGACTTGGAGAACCGATCAATAATGGTAAATATGGTTGTCATACCCTTCGACGTAGGGAGGCCAGTGACAAAGTCGACAGCGATGTGGGACCAGGGTCGCTTAGGGGTAGGTAGCGGCTGGAGCAGGCCCGCAGGAGGAAGATGTGAGGACTTGTTTCTGGAACACACTGTACATGCCTGAACAAACTCCTTCACGTCCTTGTGGACAGAAGGCCACCAGAACCTTCTATTGACCAGGGCAATGGTGCGACTAATACCTGGGTGGCCTGAAAATCTCGACGCATGAATCCATTTTAGGAAGCGAGGACGGACTGAAGTAGGCACATAGATCTTACCATTGGGGCACGAGGGGGGAGCCGGCTCCGTTTGCTGGGCCTGTTTGAGGATATCCTCGATCTCCCAGAAGACTGATCCCACAGTGCAACTAGGTGGTAAAATGGGAGCCGGACCATCATAGGAGTCATCAGGAGCATAGACTCTGGACAGGGCGTCAGGTTTGGTGTTCTTGGAACCTGGACGGTAGGAGATGGTAAGATTAAATCTGGAGAAGAATAGAGACCATCGGGACTGGCGTGGGTTAGACCGTTTAGCTGACTGGAGGTAGGCCAGGTTTTTATGGTCGGTCCAGACCAAAATGGGGTGCTCAGCTCCCTCCAGCCAGTGTCTCCATTCCTCCAGTGCCAATTTTATGGCAAGAAGTTCTCGGTCGCCAACATCATAATTTCGCTCAGGAGGGGTTAATCTGCGGGAGAAGAAGGCACATGGGTGAGTACGGTGATCTTGGCTAGAAACCTGAGACAATACTGCGCCCACTCCGGTATCAGATGCATCGACCTCCAGAATGAACTGTTTGGAGGGGTCCGGCTGGACCAGGATGGGTGCGTTGGCAAACAGGGACTTTAAATCGTTAAAGGCTGTCTCAGCTTGGGGTGTCCAGGTGAAAACAGACTTGGTAGAGGTGAGGGCTGTCAAAGGTGAGGCCGTCTGACTATAGTTGCGAATGAATCGACGATAGAAGTTTGCAAACCCCAGGAAACGTTGGAGCTGCTTTCTTGTCTCGGGTCTAGGCCATTCCAGTACAGCTTTTATCTTGTCCTCGGATGGTCTTACCTGTCCGCCCTCTAGGACATACCCCAGGAAGGTGACCGACTGACAATGAAATTCACACTTCTCCGCCTTGACATAGAGCTTGTTCTCCAGGAGACGCTGAAGAACCAGACGAACATGCCCTTCATGTTCTTCTCGGGACTTGGAATAAATCAGTATGTCATCTAGGTAGACGAAGACAAACACGTTAAGAAAGTCTCTCAGCACATCATTAACCAACGCTTGGAAGAACGCAGGGGCGTTGGTTAGCCCGAATGGCATGACCAGGTATTCATAATGGCCCATGGGGGTCTTAAACGCCGTCTTCCATTCGTCTCCTTCACGGATGCGGAGGAGATGATAGGCGTTTCTGAGATCCAGCTTGGTAAATATGGTGGCGCCATGGACCGGTTCAAAGGCTGAGGAAAGGAGTGGTAATGGGTATTTATTCCTCACCGTAATTTGGTTGAGCCCTCGATAATCAATACAGGGTCTCAATGAACCATCTTTCTTCCCTACAAAGAAGAAACCTGCTGCTAAGGGGGATGAGGACGTGCGGATTATGCCCGCGGCCAGGGAGTCATTTATGTACTTCTCCATTGTCTGACGTTCAGGTCTGGAAATGTTGTACAGCCTGCTGTTAGGAAGCGGTGCACCGGGCAACAGATCGATGGCACAGTCGTAGGGACGGTGGGGCGGCAGAGACAGAGCCTTTTCTTTACTGAAGACGTTAGCCAAATCGTGGTACTCTATGGGAACTGATGAGAGGTCGGGGAGGTCTCCCTCGGGAGGCTCTGCCGCCGGACGGAGTGGAACAGCGGAACGGAGACAAGTGGTATGGCACTTACTTGACCAGGACTCGATGCGAGACTCACTCCAGTCTATGTGCGGGTTGTGAGCTTGTAGCCAGTCAAAACCCAGAACTATGGCGGAACTAGCAGCTGGGAAGACAAAAAAGGAGGTACGTTCAGAATGGTTACCGGAAATGACTAAACGTACAGGCTTCGTCCGGTGGGTTATGCTGGGTAAACCTTCCCCATTGAGGGCGGAAACACGGAGGGGAACTGACAGTGGCTCGACCGCGATTCCCAACTGTTGGACTAGGACAGTGTTGATTAGATTTTGCTCACAACCAGAATCAATGAGGGCAGAAAGAGAAAAGGCTGTCTGGTCATTAAACAGGGTGGCTGGGAGTAGTAGGCGAGGCTTCTCTTCCTTGTGTTGCGCCGGCAGTTTCCTCGCCGCTACTGCCGGGCCTGCCTGTTTAAACGGATGGGACAGTTAGCAATGAGATGTGAAGGTGAACCACAATACAGACAGAGCCGGGCAGCCATACGTCTCTGCCTCTCCTCTGGTGTTAGGCGAGTGTGGCCGATCTGCATGGGTTCCGATTCCATGGGAGCCGGCAATAATGGGGTAGGCTGTGTTGAGCAGGGAGATGGGATGGCGAGGGACGACTTAACAGTCAAGCCCCTTCGGCTCCGTTCTCTGGTTCTAGCTCGTATACGATTATCCAGTCTTATAGTCAGACTAATCAACTCCTCCAACGTCTCAGGCTCATCTAAAGTCGCCAATTCATCCTTTAATTGTTCATTCAGGGCATGAAAATAAGCACTCTTTAATGCTGCAGCATTCCAGCCAGAAGCTGCAGCCTTAATACGGAACTCAATAGCGAAGTCAGAAACTGTTCTCTGCCCTTGTTTGAGACTTCTGAGTTCGCGAGAGCTTGATGTCTGGTCAGTCTCTTGACAAAAGACTTGTTTTAGCTCCCTCAAAAACTCAGGAAAGGTACACCCAAAATCTATAGGTGATGTGAATCTTGATTCAGCCCACTCTAAGGCACGGCCAGTCAACAGCGAAAGCATATAAGCTATCTTTGTGTTATCATGCTGGAAACTTTGTGGAGAGTGATTAAAGATTATTTGACATTGTAAAATGAAACCTCTGCATTTGTGAATGTCACCTGCAAACTTCTCTGGAGCTGGCGGTCGGACATCCGAAAACGTGGAGTGAACTGGAGGAACCGGAGCGACGGACTGGACATGTGATGGCGCAGGAGACGTGCTCTGTTCCTGTTGGACAGATCCTTGCAAAAAATTTGACAGTTCAGTGAGTCGGCGGTTTGTCTCAGCCTGCTGACTGCCTAACTCTCTGAGCGCTGCATCATGCGATTGTATAAGCGCGTGTTGTTCTGATAATGCTCTCCTGACTGCGTCTGCTGCGGTCGACTGTTGGCCTGAGTGTTCTGTCATGTCGGGTACCAGTTTTCTGACCCACATGCAAGAACACACCCAGGAGAGACAATAATCAGTAAAGTGAGTTTATTGAACAGAAAGATGGGAAAGGGTCTTGGTTGGGAAGCGGGAAGGGGGACCAGATCGGCAAACTGCAAGAAGAGGAGATGAGGTGAGTGACGGTTCAATGTGCGAGGAAATCCTCAGTACGGGGAGAGAGAGAGGTAAATCTTACTGCCGAAATGGAGACGGAAGTCGCAGACCTGCTGCTAGGTTATGGGTTCCAGGTTCCAGAATGCTGAGCGTTGGAGGGCGGACAGGTAGGATGGTTTGGTAAGGCGGAGTAGCTGGCGGAGGTCCGGGATACCCTTGTTCTCAGGGCAACGGCAACCTGTCGTTTTCACCGGTGGCGTTCCGCGGTGAAGCCGCTGGGGTAGGGACCGAGAGGGGGGTGTGCGCAGGGCTAGGCAACCGATAGGAACCACCTATGGCGTCGTGGAGGTACACACAGGGAGATCCAGGGGAAACAGCGGACACGGACGAACTTGACAAGCACAAGGAGGGACCTGATGAGGAGAGCACAGCGAGGGATTACACAGAGGAAGCAACAAGGAAAAATAACACTCCGAGGATCTCTTGGCCGTAGAGGTGTACGCTTTACCAAGCAAGGTAACACTCAGGCGATGAAGTGTCGGCCAGCCGCTCCATAAATAGTCACAGCAGCCAGCTCCCGATTAGACACAGGTGTGTCTACGGGGCTGGCGCCGCATAACTCCAGGGGCTCAGTCAACTGGTGACACCTGGTGGACAGGGAAGGAAGCAGCAGGCCAACAAAAAAAAAAAGAAAACAAAACAGAACTCGGCCATGACACATTTACAACGGTGCTGGTGTTAAAATATTTTAAAAGTAACACCAGTGTAGTGTTGATCACAAAACATAATGTGGTGTTAAAAAAGTAAATAATTGACCCACAAGGTGTCAATATCAATCAAATCCAGTGGAAAATATTCAAAACAATACACAGAAATGGAAAGTTTAACTTTTCTTAAACCAATTTCTATATTATAGACCAATGTTAATTTAACAAAAATATGGGCGTCAATCTTTTAACACTTTCAAAAGTGTTACTTTAACACCAGCTGACATGGACACATATAGACACTTTTGGGTGTTAATTCAACACTGGCAATTTTACTGTGATATAGCAACCCAAGCTGAACTCCAGCATGTTTGGTCAGCTGGTTTTACTGATGTATAATGGCTACTAGAAAAGATGACTGTTTTGTTGTTGCGTTTTTGTTGGTTGTAGAGGAGACTCCACTTCTGCCTTTCAAAGATGCACAGTTGTGCATCTTTGCGCATCTGTTTGCAGCAATGCATGAGTGTAAATGTTGATTGAATTTAAAGTGACAAGTCGCCCTAAAATAGGGAGCTCATTCTTAAAGATGCTGAATGTAATCAGGCTAAAATCTGATTCTCACAGAATGATTTTATGCAAAGGATATGATGGACATGTTTTTCCTAACCTGTTGAAGGAAACGTCACCTTAAAGGAAAGACGGTTCTGCTGGTATGAGAAGATGAATTTGGACACAAATTCAGATTCTCGTGGCTCAGGGTTTTGTGTGATTATATTTTGCAAAGTCTCTAAGTAAACTTTGTTTTGTTTCCTATTTGTTGGTTGTCCACTTACTGCAAAGCTATCACAGTGTTCTCCACCTCTAAAAATATTCAAATAAATCAGATTTTCCTGGCAGAGGCAAAATGAAACTCTGAAAAATCCAACATTTAAATTGAGTACATTTGAAGGAAAACTTGTTGATGTTTCTTCAGCCCTTTACCTTTACAACTGTTGTTCTCTACAACATTTCATAAGATTAGAGAGAAAGATCTATACACAATCTTTTTAAATCGGCTCATTATCATCCTCTTTTTGGATTTAATTCATAAAGAAGGTTAATTTTGTGTCTGGTAAACCGTTTCTGGATTTGGTTGTCCCTCTGAAAGATCTTATTGCAAACCGTTTTTCAGTTTTCTTGCAGGTTTCATAGAGTTCATGATGACAATTGAACAAGGTTCTGGAGAACATCAAGGCCCCCAGCATCACAGATTCTCCACCATGCCTAGAGCTGCATACAGAGCATCAAACTAAATGTTTAGCATGTTTGATAAATGTTTAGCTAGGAGCTAAATATCAAAACTAAGTATTTAGCTTTACTAAATAACAGTATTTAGTTTCTGAACTAAATATTTAGCTTGGAGGTAAATATTCAACGTATTTAGCTTAACTAAGTATATAGTTTGGGCTTAAATATTTATAAACTAAATATTTCATGAGTAAGCTAAATATTTTGGTCATAACTAAATATATAGTTGAGCTAAATATTTACTTCACAAACAAAATACTTAGTTTGTGAAGTAAATATTTAGTTGGTAGACTAAATATTTACTTTACAAACAACTCCCCACATTGTTTAACCACTTCAACGATAATCTAATATTTAATTTAATTTTTTCCCTTTATTTTATGTTTTAAATGCAACATTTCAGTTTTAGCATCTTGGCAGATTCAATCATCGTCTTATTTAACACATCTTCAACTAGCATCCAGCATTATTCATGTGCTTTTATTAGGACATATTCGGTGCAGTTTTCTAAAGAAGTATTAAAATATTTAAAAGGTAGATCAGTTATAGGGACAAAATATGCCGCGGGAAACCAAATCTGTAGTCAAACAGTATTTGTAGTAAAAGTGACGCTAGACGGGACTAATGTCTTGTTTACAGTATGATAACGACATTGGAAACAGCAAATGTCATTTATGTTAATATGCTTGATTAACATAGAAGCTTAATTAAATAAAATTCTCCGTAAACATCAGAGAAATAAAAACACACAAAATGAAACTTCTACAGGTATGACGGATTTATAAGAAATATGGTGAGCAAGCAGTACGTGACGTGGCATCGATGTGCGCGTGCGCATTACCGTAAGGCACGCGCTCAGTCAGAACACCTGTTATTGACGTCAATCTGTGACGTGTGACTCAGGCTTTGACTTTGCCGCCCGAGGATGACGTGATCAGCTGAGCCAATCGCCTGCCTGTGATTGGTCTCGTCCAGCGGGAAGGCGTAGAAAGTAAAAGGGCCTAAATTCAAATACTGCGGGTGTCAATAGGACTGTGACGTCACCTGCACCCGATTGGCTCAGCTGGTCACGTGATCCTCGGTTTTCAAAGTCAAAGCCCGAATCTTACGTCACAGCGTGACGTCACTGACCGGCTGAAGCAGAGTCCTTGACTGTAGGTCCTCTGCAATCATTTGGTCACTAAATATTTTTTTATTTTCGTCTTGCACTCTAAAAATAATAAGTTGAACCAACTTAATTGAATTGATTCTATGGGTAACAAGCATTTTAATTAAGTTTATGGATGATAAGTTGGATGATTAGAATATATTGAATTGGTTAAACTTAATAAATTAAGTTGGATAAACTTAATTGAATTGCTTGTTACCTGTGGAAGCAATTTAACTAAGTTGGTTCAACTATTTAGTGTAAGTTTTGAGTTAAATGAACACCAAAAAGTAAGTAAAGTAAGAATTAAGTTAAATTAACTGTAAATAAGTCCATAAGATTAACTTAAGCCCAAAAAACACTTTTTTGAGTGTGGATAGGGGATAGAAAAGGTTATTCTTCCTGTCTTTTACCTCTCTCTCTTTCTATCCCTCTATCGTTTTAGATGGAGGTTTTAGCATCTTCAGTCTATCCTAAAACCTATGTCTAAAAAGATAGAGGGACAGACGGAGAGACAGTTAAAAGACAGGAATGATAACCTTTTCTATCCTCTACTATCCGGTCTGACAATCCTACTATCCTGCAAGACGAAAATAAGAAAGGTTTAGTTTGAATCTACATCAAAAGCAGACTCTGCTCATAAAAGCCTGGTGTTAATGCACATGCACACATCGATGTTACATTTCTTATAAAGATGTCGTAACTTCGGTTGTTTTGGCTGTTAAATGTGTTTTCTACAAATGTGGATGTGTAATAAGTCAAGTCAAGTCAAGTTTATTTATATAGCACTTTAAAACAGTACCACTGACCAAAGTGCTGTACAGCCACAGAATTAAACAAGTGAAATAAAAATTAAAAGCACACTAACACCAAAAATACAATCACTTAAATTGAAGACACACAATACAATACAAGAATATACCCAAATATGCAGTCATAATAAACATCACCAAAAGTAATCTAAAAACAATAAAAGTAACTAAAAGTGACAGCAGCTCAAACTGAATCAAAGGCCAGCCGAAAAAGGTGAGTCTTAAGAGCAGATTTAAAAGTTGCCAGAGAAGTGGCCTGTTTTACAGACAATGGTAAAGAGTTCCAAAGTTTGGGAGCTGCCACAGCAAACGCCCTGTGACCGCTGAGCTTCCTGTCTGTCCCCTCTGGGCTTCCTGTCTGTCCCTGTCTGTCCGCTGAGCTTCCTGTCTGTCCCCGCTGAGCTTCCTGTCTGTCCCCTCTGAGTTTCCTGTCTGTCCCCTCTGGGCTTCCTGTCTGTCCCCTCTGGGCTTCCTGTCTGTCCCCTCTGAGCTTCTGTCTGTCCCTGTCTGTCCCCGCTGAGCTTCCTGTCTGTCCCCTCTAGATTCCTGTCTGTCCTGTCTGTCCCCGCTGAGCTTCCTGTCTGTCCCCTCTGAGTTTCCTGTCTGTCCCCTCTGGGCTTCCTGTCTGTCCCCTCTGAGCTCTGTCTGTCCTGTCTGTCCCTCTGCTCTGTCTGTCCCGTGACTCCTTCTGTCCTTGAGCTTCCTTTGTCCCCTCTGGTCTGTCGTCCCTCTGGCTTCCTTTTGTCGTGACTTCCGTCTGTCCCTCTGGTTCCGTCCTGGCTTCCTGTCTGTCCTCTGGGACTTCCTGCTGTCCCTCTGAGCTCTGTCTGTCCCCTCTGAGCTTCCTTCTGTCCCTCTGAGCTTCCTGTCTGTCCCCTCTGGCTTCCTTGTCTGTCCCTCTGGGCTTCCTGTCTGTCCTCTGAGCTCCTGTCTGTCCCCTCTGAGCTTCCTGTCTGTCCGTCTTCCCTGAGCTTCCTGTCATGTCCCTCTGGCTTCCTGTCTGTCCCCTCTGAGCTTCCGTCTGTCCCTCTGAGAACTTCCTGTCTGTTCCCTCTGAGCTTACTGTCTGTCCCTGTCTGTCCCCTCTGAGCTTCCTGTCTGTCCTCTGTAGTTCTGTCTGTCCTCTGCTTCCTGTCTTGTCTGAACTTCCTCTACTTATGTCTGTCCTTCATTCTGGCTTCCTGTCTGTCCCTCATGCTTCCTGTCTGTCCCCTCTAGCTTCCTGTCTTCCCTATCTTCCCCTCTGGGACTCCTGTCTGTCCCCTGCTTCCTGTCTGTCACCCTGAAGCTTCCGTCTGTCCCTGTCTGTCCCTCTGGGCTTCCTGTCTGTCCCCTCTGATGGACTTCCTGTCTGTCCCTCTGAGCTTCCCTGTACTGTCCCTGTCTGTCCCTCTGGCTTCTGTCGCCCCTCTGAGCTTCCTGTCTGTCCTCTAGTTCCTGTCTGCATTCCTTCCCTGAGCTTCCTGTCTGTCCCGCTCCTGGAGCTCTGTCTGTCCTGAAGTCATGTCCCTTCTTCTGTCTGTCCCTCTTCTAGCATGTCGCTGTCCCTCTGAGCTTCCTGTCTGTCCCCATGATCGCTGATCCTTCTGCTCCTGTCTGTTCTTCCGTCTGTCTCTGCGTTGTCTCCGTCTTCCTCTGAGCTTCCGTCTGTCCCTGAGGTTCACCTCTGAGTCACTGCGTCTCTGGCGCTTACTGTCTGTCCCCCTGGCTTCCTGTTCTATGGCTCCTTTCGCTGAGCTTCTCAGGTCCTCGCACCTCAGGTACGTTACTGGCTGATCTGAGGGCTCGGAAGGACAGTGTACATGTAGCAGTAATACCACAGAGTTCTCCAGAATATTATATAGTAGGCTCTCCCAGTTATTGTTTCACTCACGGTGTTTCTGTTGCGATATTGTGCCCAACGCTTTCTGGATAACACAGACTAACCGACATGCTGCCGCCGCAAAAGTCAAAAGTAATCGTCCAAATATTACTTTTTTCTTATAACTAAGTGAAAATGTTATCAGTGAAATGATCTGCTAGTATCTGCTAGTAGAATTATTTATTTCTTTAATTCTTGCTGAAAACTTACTCATAACTTAGTTTTATCTTATTTCAAGTGTATTAAGATATTTGCGCCAAATGCTTGCGGTATCATTCTTTTTATATCATCCAGTCAGAATAAATGCTCCACAAAAACTGTGTTGTACCTGAAGTCGTCTCACTCTTTAAATGAATATGTGTGATTTATTAAGCTGAGTGGACGCCATGCTGTCTGCAGATGTTCCCATGTATACATGCACGTCTTTCTTTAGTAAAGATCATGTTTTATTTCTGCATTCCTTCCACATGACTCGCTGTGCAGCGACTCCTGGAGAATGTGATGATGATGAAGATAAAAAAAGCTTTTTCTTTTATTTTCTAAAGCATGACGAGGCTTAAACGCCGAGGCGGACACACAATGGATGACGGATGATTTTGCTCCTGATTGTTTTCCGGTTCTTTGCGTTGGGAAATCTCAGGATTTTATGAGTCCGGTTCGTGTGAGGAAGGATTCAACCTCTAGAGGTCAGACTGAGTCATAAAACAGGCGCTTACTTCTTCCACTGGCTTTGATTTATGAGCTCACATTTCAAAAAAAGTCTGTGGTATAAATATTACTCATTTATACCACATGATCAAGAAGATTTAAGTGAAGATTAAAGTTGTGAAACTTTCACTGCAGAACACAGGTGATTATTTTTACCGGATATCACCTGAAACAGAAGCTACACTGCAAAAACACAAAATATTACCAAGTATTTTTGGTCATGAAAACATCTTAATATACTTTAAATAAAACAAAACTAACTTAAAAGTAGCTTTCAGCAAGAAATAGGAGCTTATTTAAGTCAATAATTACTGAATATCGATGAAAAGTTCTAATTCCAGCTGCAGATTATTTCATAGGGGGATAATATCCGGTTATAAGTTAAATAATCTGTACTTTTTCATTAATATTAAATAATTTTTGACATAGTAGAGGGTCTAGAAAATAATCGGTAATATTTTGCGTTTTTGCAGTGCTGACCCTTCATTTTTACAGAAAAAAAACAATGAACAAGAAGTTTTTCAAAAGATATAGGAGATTGTTTTAAGTCAATTTTTCCTGTCTACTGATAAAAAAGTAGAAGGTTTTCCCAAATATAGGAAAAATGTCGTCATAACTGAAATAATTTGAACTTTTTCATCAATACTGAGAAATTATTGACTTAAAACCATCTCCTAAGAAAATGTACTTATTAGTTTTGTCTTATTTTAAGTGTAATAAAACATTTCCACTAGGAATACTTGGTAAGATTTTGCGTTTTTACAGCGCAGTCCCTTCGTTTTCTCTGAAGCCTTCAGTTATTTGGGGAACTTCACTTTTTCCTCTGCAGGGTTGGTGAGTGGAGACCGGTCGGGCCAGAACCTGACACCAGCTGGTTCTTCTTCTGCCACTCCTTCGTCGCTGTGACTGTTTGTTTTGGGTCTTTGTCAGGCTGGAAGACCCGACCGTGACTCATCCTCAGGGTTTCTGGGCTCCTCAATGCAGTGAAACCGTGAACAAAACCGTCCAAACCAGCATGTTTCCGCCTCTGTGCTTTTCTGCACGGACAGTAGAAGCTGCAAAGTGGAAAATAAGTCGAGTTTCTTGTTTGTGTGAGTAAAGTTGATTCTGATTCATGATATTGGCCCAAAACTTGCAAAACTATCAAGATCAGAAGGAGTTTGATTCTGTTTTGCCATCATGTTCTTGATTTTTTGTTTTGATTCTGTACTTTTGATGTTTCTTGTGTTTAATTGACTTCCTGTTTTATTTTGTGCGCAGTTCCATTTACTTCCTGTTTTCCCTTTTAAAGGCTCCTGAGTTGTTTTGTTTCTAGTTTTTCTTCAAGCAATTAGAATATTATTCAGCTAGTTTGCAGCATAAATCTGTAAATGATTATTATATTCAGAAATGTTGTGATTAATTTAATTTCTCATTAATTAAGTGATCAGGGCCGAGGCGGATTTGTTTGTTTTTCTTCTCAAATCTTCGATGTGACGGCTAAAGTTTTATTAAAACTATTTTATGACCAAAATATTTTGTTTCACAGGTTATATAAACTCTGCCAGTAGAACTAGTACTTTACATAAATATTAAGGAATTATTGACTTAAACTCCTATATTTTGTTGAAAAGTTAGTCTTGTTTTATTTCAAGTGTACTAAAATATTTCACCAGAAACTACACTAAAAATGATAAGACTTTGTGTTTTTGCAGTGTTTAATTGAACATTTATTTATAAAACTTTGCATATTTTTTCTTTCACATCAGAAATATACATAGCTTGATAACAGAGTATCACTAAAAACCCTAAGAAAAGCAGTAAAGTTTGTAGTCATGCCATGAGAAAATGTGAAAAAGGCTGCGATGCACTTCAGGCGGTTTTCTAATCATCACTCAGCTCATTTCGAAGCGCCGCTTTGGGACTAGAACCACTAAGACCCGACATGGTGACCCAGAGGTCAACAGCTGCTCCGGTCAGTGTCGGGTGTTTAAAATATTTAATATACTCAAACCTAAAGGCACAAGCTTTCCTAAATGTTTATACACACACACACACACACACACACACACACACACACACACACACACAGGGCCGGCCCAAGCCTCCATGGGGCCCTAAGTGAAATCTGGTTTTGGGGCCGACTGGTTCTGCTAACAACATGGACCGGCTGCAATCAGCTGTCCTTCGTCTTAAAGGGGAAGCGCACCTGCGTTGTCAGTGTAGCCCACTTTTTATATATATCCATTTTTCATCAAGCTGTGTTTCAATTGATTTACACTCAAGCTTTGTCCTTTAGGAAAGTCATAATTCTGCTTTCACCATGCAAACAGTCATTCAACCATTTTTAATTTTCTTTTTTGCCATTAGGTCATAAATATAAGTGCTGGGCCCAGGATCAGGCCACTCCGAACTTTTCCTTGAGGTTCCTGAACTCATATTTTCAGTGGGACGTCTCTCCACTGGATTTCTGTCCTTGCAGGTGCAGAAATGCTAGAAACCCCCCACCATCTTCCATTGGATGGTCACTTTGTTTCTTTGGGAGAGAAAGAAGAACAAAATGTCCCAATAGTTACTTTATTTACTTTCTCTCTTGGAGGTGAAAAAAAGATTAAAAATACTCACTGTTTACTCCTTAGACAGTTAACTTTAGTTCAGATATGAAAAAATCAAAACAAAACAAGAAAAACACCAAACCCGATTGAAACCGTCCTCACCCGATACGTTTATCGAGGTTCTGATGGATCCGGTCGGCCGCAGGGCGAGACGTTGGACTCCCCTCGTTCAGTTTGACAAAAAAGACAAAAAAAAGCTACTTGTACGTTAATTTTTTTTTCTTCTTTCAACTGAACCAAGATGCTTGAACTAAAAAATTAGACCAAATATATTTCGTAAAAATGTCCGTTTCTTCATTAAATTAATATTTTAAAAGTGCGGATTCAGCCTTATGCTGTCTGGGAAGAATGAAAACCATTGACGTCTTTGTGGCCATCTGCCGCCCTCGGCGTCCCCTGGCCCGTCTCTGGCTCTTCTTTGAGCGGATTAAACGCGCTCGGATCGCTGTGTGTTGTGTGACGTGCGTACCGTTTCTGTTCATCCTGTAATATCTTTGTCTCTGGGATTTTTCTGACCCCTTTCTGACAGCAAATCCTTCTGCAGATTGCACAAACGAACCATCACACTTACTTTAAATAAATCTATAAGGTTTTATTACAATATACACAGAACCTGGTGATGTGAATCTGATGTAGGACTTTAGTGGGGAAGGAAGTAAGGAAATTAAATGACAAAATCAGAATAAAATACCAACAGATTTAAACGTACAACATTAAAACAGCATCACACACAAACCACAATAAATAAATGTACAAACCTCACATGATTTGAGCAACATTATTACCAAGGAAGAGAGAGGTGTAGAAAAATAACATCTGCTGGACGGATTCATGGTTTTATGCTTTTAAATTTACATTTTCAGCATTCTGGCAGATAAATCTAAATAAACTGAGATCTGATTGTAATCAGATCAATAAATAGTTGATAAGCAGAACCGTTTGCAGCTGGAAACTGGAGGAAAGAAAAACTTTTCTTAAAAGAAAATTCTGATATTTTTGACAGCTTTAATTTATTAGATACATAAGAAACAATAAAATAAATTGAATTTAAAAATGTGTCCAAGAAAGAAGGAATTAAAGAAAGAAAAAAGGAAGGAAGAGATTCTTGAAAATCTCAGAAGTTTTCAGTTTAATTTCAGAAATTGAGAATGAAAATATTTCAAAAAGTTGAGTCAAAAATGTTTGATTTTTGAAACTCAGAAAATGTCCAAGATTTTTCTAGAAAATTCCTCCATTCCTTCCTAAATCTATGATGTAGGAAGGAATGGAGGAAAGAAGAAAGAAATTCTAGAAAATCTGAAATTTTCTAGAAGATTTATGATGTAGGAAGGAATGGAGGAAAGAAGAAAGAAAGAAATTCTAGAAATCTGAAATTTTCTAGAAAATCTGACATTTTCTAGAAAATCTGACATTTTCTAGAAAATCTGACATTTTCTAGAAAATCTGACATTTTCTAGAAGAAACTTCGACATGTGAGATTAGTTTCAGAAATTCTTGAGAAAAAAACATGGACATTTTCAAAGTTTCAGAAGTTTGAAATTCTGAAAATTACAAAGTAGGAAGGAAAGGAGGGAGGAAAGAAAGAAAGGAAAGAATGGAGGTGGAATGTCAAAGTTTTGTGGCCGTTCGTCATGGAAACGCAGCTTGTGTGAGTTTCTGCGTTGAGTCTGTACTGGATTTTCTAGGTTTGGATGCTGAAAGTGGAAACGTGTCGTAAAACCAAAACAGAGCCAGATGTCGTCACGGTAAATCGCTCGGTGAGGCGGCGCAGCGCCGGTCGTACGCCGTGTCGTCGCTCTCCTCGCCGTCGCTCACTTCGCCCAGAACTCGCTCCCTGTCCTCTTCCTCCTCTGTTTCACTCTCTGGCCTCAGGCGTTCCCGTTCCCGCTCCCGCTCCCGCTCTCTGTCCCGGATCCTGTCGCGACCCCGGTTCCGGTCCCGGTCCCGGTCCCGCTCTCTGTAGCCGCGCGGTAACGTTGAAATCTAGAAGCAGAGGGAAACATTTCAAAGCATTCTTTGAAGAATGTAAATTTAAGGCAATTTTACATAGGAAAGAAAAAAGGAGAAAATATCTGCCAAAAAATCTTAGAAATTTTCTAGAAAAAAACAAGAAAAGTTTCTGCTAGAAACTTACATTTTTGAGAAAAAAATTGAAAATTTTTGTTTCAAAAGTCAAAACATTTTCACTTTTCACTCAGAAATTTCCAAGTTTTTTCCCTCAAAATTTTCTAAGACTAATCTCAATGTCTAACATTTATTTATTTTTTTTTGCAAATTTTCAAGCCTGGAAATCAAATTAATCTCAAAATTTCTGAGTTTATTGGTGGAAGTTCCTCCTCTTTTTATTGTATTTTCTACCTACGGAGGCCCTGAGGTGGTAAAAGTCATGTCTCAGTGTTACCTGGTTGTCGTGGCTGGGCAGGGCGGAGTAGCCCGGCTCCGTCCTGCAGAGGAGACGAGGCGAATGAGTGCGGAAAGGCCGAGGGGAGTGGGAGCAGACGGAGCGCGGGGAGGGAGAGCGGACGGAGTGCGGAGACGGAGATCGGACGGAGCAGGAGGGTGAGTAGGTGGCGGATTGGGACTGGGACAAAACGTTGCTGTGATGGTTCATCTTCGGGGGGCGAGGGGAGCGAGGCGGCAGCTCCGGCGGCTTCAGCGGGTCGACCAGGTCCATTTCGGTGAGGACCGGCGGCGGAGGAATGAAGTCCAGCTCCTCCTCTGTCGGGAGCATTTCCGCTGCATCGAGCTCCGCCAGTTCGGCCCTCGATAAATGATCCACGATCCCGGCGCCAAACGAATCCCCAACCACGTTGATGGAGGTTCGCATTCGGTCACTGACAGAAACACAACCAGGAAGTGGATTCATGGGTTTGCCAACAGAGATGTACACAGATAGACACTAGGTGGTGCTAGAGCGCCGGTATCTATTCCTCTGGAGAGAAAAAGTGCCCTTTTCAAATTTTGTTTTTACTATGTGGCCCAAATTAGCATTTCTGGATTTAAATGCCTGTATTACTGGTGCTGCACATTTCTGTAAGTTCCATCCATCCATCCATTCATCCATTTTCTTCCGCTTATCCGGGGTCGGGTCAAGGGGGCAGCAGCTTCAGAAGGGAGGCCCAGACTTCCCTCCCCAGCCACGTCTTCCAGCTCCTCCAGGAACCCCAAGGCGTTTCCAGTAGAGAGACATAGTCCCTCCAGTGTGTCCTGGGTCTCCCCTCCTCCCGGTGGGACCTGAACTCCTCACCAGGGAGGCGTCCAGGAGGCATCCTGACCAGATGCCCGAGCCTCAACTGGCTCCTCTCGACATGGAGGAGCAGCGGCTCTACTTTGAGTCCCTCCCGGATGACCGAGCTTCTCTCTCTAAGGGTCCAGCCACCCTGTGGAGGAAACCCATTTCGGCCGCTTGTATCCGTGATCTCGTTCTTTCGGTCATGACCCAAAGACCATAGATGAGGGTGGGAACGTAGATCGACTGGTAAATCGAGAGCTTCGCTTTTTGACTCGGCTTCTCTTCACCACGACGGACCGGTACAGCGCCGCTTCACGGCAGACGCCGCCCCAATCCGCCTGTCGATCTCCTGCTCCCTTCTTCCCTCATTCGTGAACAAGATCCCCAGATACTTAAACTCCTCCATTGAGGCAGGTCGACCCCCCTGACCCGGAGAAGGACCTCTACCCTTTTCCGGCTCAAGACCATGGCCTCGGATTTGGAGGCACTGAGCCTCATCCCGGCCGCTTCACACTCGGCCGCGAACCGTTTAAGCGAGAGCCGCAGATCACGATCTGATGAAGCCATCAGGACCACATCATCCGCAAAAAGCAGAGATGCGATCCTAAGGCCACCAAAACGGATCCCCTCAACACCTCGGCTGCGCCTAGAAATTCTGTCCATGAAAGTAATGAACAGAATCGGTGACAAAGGGCAGCCTTGGCGGAGTCCAACTCTCACCGGAAACGAGCCCGACTTACTGCCGGCAATGCGGACCAGACTCTGACACCAGTCATACAGGGACCTGACAGCCCGTATCAAAGGGCCCGGTACCCCATACTCCCGGAGAACCACCACAAGGCCCCCCGAGGGACACGGTCGAACGCCTTCTCCAAGTCCACAAAACACATGTAGACTGGTTGGGCGGACTCCCATGCACCCTCCAGGACCTGCTGAGGGTATAGAGCTGGTCCAGTGTTCCACGACCAGGACGAAAACCACACTGCTCTTCCTGAATCCGAGGTTCGACTATCCGACGGACACTCCTCTCCAGGACCCCTGAATAGACCTTTCCAGGGAGGCTTAAGAGTGTGACCCCCCTGTAATTGGAGCTCACCCTCCGGTCCCCCTTTTTAAATAGGGGGACCACCACCCCGGTCTGCCAATCCAGAGGAACTGCCCCCGATGTCCATGCGATATTGCAGAGTCGCGTGAGCCAACACAACCCTACAACATCCAGAGCCTTAAGGAACTCCGGGCGGATCTCATCCACCCCCGGGGCCCTGAGGTCACCGAGGAGCTTCTTGACCCCTCGGTGACCTCGTCCCCAGAGATTGGAGAGCCCAACCCAGAGTCCACAGGCTCAGCTTCTTCAACAGAAGGCATGTTGGTGGGATTGAGGAGGTCTTGGAAGTATTCCGCCCACCGACCCACAACGTCCCGAGTCGAGGGCAGCAGCTCACCATCCCCACTATAAACAGTGTTGGTGCTGCACTGCTTCCCCCTCCTGAGACGCCGGATGGTGGACCAGAATCGCCTCAAAGCCGTACGGAAGTCTTTCTGTAAGTTTTCCTGACAAAAACATTTTGACAATCGAGAATTGGGGCCACGCTAAGAAAATTAAAAAATCTATTTATGAGAATAACGTCCTAAAGTTATGAATAAAGTCATATTACTACGACTTTATTCTTGTAACAGCATTTTTGAAATAATGTTATGAGACAGAATTTCTGTTGATTAACCTCAGAAAGTTCTAGAAAAAATTTGGAAATTTCTTAGTTTCAAAAGTCAAACTTTTGTACTTCTGGGTCTCGGAAAGATGAATCTCAAAATCTCTGAGATTTTTCTAGTATATTTTTGACTTTTCAACTAAGAAATTTTGTTTTTTCTAAAGCAATTTCTGAGATTAATCTAAAAATTTCTGAATGTTTTGGTGCAATAACAGAAAAATACAGGAATGTCTTACATATTACCTTTTCATCAATTTATAATAATTTAGTAATTTAAATAATCCTAAAAAAAATGGTAAAATGCACTTAAAATAAATCAATTTGTTTTTTTAACCCCCTAAATGTCTGTAAATGCCACTGATCTCCAAAATAATCCCATTGATTTCACTGGCTGCCTCTGGGAAGATACTGACTACTCATAACTAGTTTACACTACAAAAAGGCACATAACCATTTTTTTCTCTGTTTTACATTAAATCAGACTAAATATTTTCTATTTTAGGTAAGAAAGAATGAAAATATATTTATATTTAATGTTTAGCTTCAGTTATATTAACAAGGCTTTGTTTCATAGTCATGTTAGCCTCCTGAATAAAGAAAAAAATATTTGAGACAAGATAAAACTGGTAAAGGAATCATTATACACGGTGAAATATGTATTTCCATGAGCTGAAACGCCACTCAAAGCAGAAGCAGCCATGACCCTAAAAGGATTATTATAAAATCAGACGCATTTTAAATTTTACTGCTAATATTTTTGTAAATAATAACAATGGAGAATTTAGTGGGAAAAGCGTGACAACCACACCCTGACTGTGAAGAACGGGGGTGGCAGCATCATTATTTCTGTAAAACGATGACATCATGATGACAGAGCAGTGAGTGGAAATAATGAAACGACATCATCAACCATCAGGTAAAAAAATAGGTCAAAGTCTCAAAAGGTGTGTGTGAGAAAGTCAGACAGAAAACCTGAGTCAGTTTGAGCAGATCCGTCTGACAGGGAGCCGTTTGAAAAGACACAGTAAAAAACTAACTGCAATAATTTCATTTATTTAGCTTATTGGAGAGAAAAAATGTAGGGGGTCATGTTTCAGAGTCATGTTTTTCATTTACAAATGTAGGAATTTCGTTTGAGTTCCAAACTAAATTTTTAAATTAGAGAAAAATATTTAGTTTACAAACTAAATATTCAGCTTACAAACTATATATTTAACTTTCAAATTAAATATTTAGCTTAAAGCCCAAATATTTAATTTGGAGCTAATTTTTTTGTTTAGAAACTACATGTTTAGTTTGAAAACTAATTATTTAACTTTCAAATAAAATGATTAACCGAATATTTAATTTGAAAATTGTGTTTTCAAATTAAAACACTTATTTTTAAAAATGTCAACCCAAATCAATATTTCAAAAATAATTAATTCTAATATTTAGTTTGAAATTAAATAGTTCTAACTACATATTTAATTTGAAAACTAAATGTTTAGTTTGTTAACAAAATATTTAACTTTCAAATTAATATTATGTTTTAATAATACCAAATATTTAATTTGAAAATTGTGTTTTCAAATTAAAACACCTATTTTTAAAAATGTCAACCCAAATCAATATTTCAAAAATAATTAATTCTAATATTTAGTTTGAAATTAAATAGTTCTAACTACATATTTAATTTGAAAACTAAATGTTTAGTTTGTTAACAAAATATTTAACTTTCAAATTAATATTATGTTTTAAAGCTAAATATTTAACCAGGAGCTAAATAGATTTTTGCAAACTAAATATTTACTTTCACATAAATAGTTTATAAACTAAATATTTACCTCATACTTAGATATTTATGTTACAAGCTAAATATTTAGAGTATTAACTAAATCTTTAGTTTGAAGGCTAAATAATTGATACATTACAAATTTAGCTCTCAAATATTTAGTTTGGAACGCTGACATTTGACTTTGAGTAACAAACACCCACATCATTTTCTCTAGAAACCAGATTACAGTTTTTTTATTGTGTGAATCCACAAACGGCTCCATGTCAGGAGAAAAGGCCCAAAGTTCCAGCAGTGATTGTGGGAACTTTACTGAATGGTACTAAAATCTCAGATCCAGACATCTTGCAGACAAACATTGTTTTTTGTCCTTCGCACTGAATCCAGTGTTTGTTCAAATTTAGCCTTGCCAGTTTACGCGACTGAACAAAACAAAACAAAAAACTAAAAAAAAACAAAACAGAATTTACCATATTTTCCGCACTATAAGGCACCTAAAAACCTTAAATTTCCCCAAAAGCCGACAGTTCGCCTTATAACCCGGTGCGCCTAATATATGGACCAATATTGAGCCACAACAGGTCTAACAACTACGGTAAGCAGCTGCCGACTTCATTTTCCCCGTAGAAGAAGCGCGCAGTGCATGCTGGGATGTTGTCAAAAAACTGGTTTGTTAATAAAGTTTGACTGACCGATCTACCCATAGACATGTCTATGTATCTACCTACCCACCTAATAATCAGGTCGTCTGCAGGTCATCTAGCATCACGTTCTCCACCAACATGCTGTGCGCGAACGGAGACGGGTGACCATCGTCCAGACGCCCCATTCCAGTCGCTCTCCAGGTTCTCCTGGCGACCAGAATCGGACTGTTTTGTTGACATTCTTTAGTCAACAAAGTAGCTTTAGACATTTATCCGGGAGCTTCGGCTAGAGTTACCAAGGGACCAGCAGCTATACATTTAAAGCCGTGGGGGTCGGTGGAAGAGAGACAGAGGCTGCGGCGGCAGCGTGTCGGTTGGTCTGTACTAACCAGAAAGCAGTTGGGCACAAAATCGCAACACCAAAACCGTGAGTGAAACAATGACTAGTGCAAATGCTATATATAGAACTCAGGACCAATTTTTATTATTAGACATCCATATTTGTAGTGAACGGAACAAATCATGTCCCGTTCAATACCGGACGGGTGGCAACATAACTGTGGCGTCTATTCTATGCGTTTTAAAATAGGCCATTCATTGAAGGTGCGCCTTATAATCAGGTGCGCCTTATAGTGCGGAAAATACGGTATGTCTCAGAGCCAATAACTGCAGATGATTTGATATTTTCATTCCCTGCTCACCAGACTCCTTTACTCACAGCAGCCAGTCGACGGCGATCAGCAGACTGATGTCCTGGGTGGGCAGGCCGACGGCGGTCAGGATCAGCAGCATGGTCACCAGTCCGGCACTGGGAATACTGGCGGCTCCGACGCTGGCCAGGGTGGCCGTCATACTGCCAGAATTTAAAAGAACATTTAAAATTCTGAAAAAAGAAACATGGTCGTCTGACTAAGAGAACACTAGGAAATGTGTTCAAAGGGAACCTATTGTGGAAACATTCACATCTTACAGGTTTTTGTACTTTTATTTGGATCTGCTGCTTCTAAAAACAGCCATCCATCCATCCATTTTCTTACACCCTTGTCCCTTAATGGGGTCGGGGGGTGCTGGTGCCTCTCCAGCTGGCGTTCCAGGCGAGAGGCAGGGTCAGGGGTCGCCCTGGACAGGTCACCAGTCTGTCGCAGGGCAACACAGAGACACACAGGACAGACAACCATGCACACACACACCTAGGGCCAATTTAGACAGACCAATTAATCTGACAGTCATGTTTTTGGACTGTGGGAGGAAACCGGATAACCCAGAGAAAACCCACCATGCACAGGGAGAACATGCAAACTCCATGCAGAAAGACCGGGGCCGGGAATCGAACCCAGAACCTTCTTGCTGCAAGGCAACAGCTCCACCAACTGCGCCTCTGTGCAGTCAAACAGCCAAAGAACTTAAAAAAACAACCGGGCAACAACTTGATGCTTTTTAGTGTCTGGAAAATTAGCTGTTTCAAAAATCCCGATTATTAAGTCCTATTCCATGGGCAGTGAGCCGTTACCTAGCAACCCCAGCAGAGTTCCACCCATCACCTAGCAACCGAAGTGAACTCCAGCTAGAGGTGGGCGATATGGACTTACGGTTTTATCATATCGCCCATAATAAATATGTGTTACTTCTATTTGCAGTAGATGCGACTCCATGGTACAACAGACTCACAAACACCAACACTACTCTTTAAAAACAAATTATTTATAGTAAAAATAATGAGATTTTATTTAGAATGTCTTTCTTATCTTGAGATCTCAAAGGGCTAAACGTATAGCATAATTTTAGTGTATAATTATTAACTTCTTTGGGAGAACAGACACATAAAGAAGTGCAATTAGTGTCACTAAGCTGCACACAGTAACTGCGTTTACTTTCAAATTCATTGACACTCATTGAACAGGCAGTGAAGAAAACACTAAAACAAATTCTGACAAAACAAGATGATTTCTGGAGTTTGTTATAACAACAATAAATCAAAATTTTTAGATATTGATCACAATAAATGATAAATAAGTAAGTGTCCTAATATCCAGCATGTTTGGTCAGCTGGTTTTACCGCAGTATGACTGTTTTGTTAGTGACTTACCATCCAGAAACCACTTTCTGCATTCTTGTTGGTTGTGCAGGAGGCTCTACTAATGCTTTTCCGGGATCTTTTTTGTATAACTGTGCATCTGTTTCCAACTATTTTCATGTGCGAGTATAAACTTTGAGTCGGGGAGTGAAACTTTCATTCTCTAAGAACGATTTCATGCAAAAACATGTTTTGTATCGCCCATAAACTAATCCTAAATGTTCAAGGAAGAACGATAGGTCACCTTTAAATTTGTTTGTCACCTAACATGAACTCTGTTTGTTCACAAAGGAAAACTGTTGCCTCAAGCACCAGCTAACTTTTATTCTGGCTCGAAGCTTTCCTGTAAACTCAGCATCACGTATGAACTGAAAAAACGCCGAGCGAAGGTTTCTGTGCAGAATTTCCAACATCAGTGAACGAAGCTGTCAGAAAACATTTAACAGAGCAAATTAATGGTACAGTAAACACCTCAGCCAGTCAGAGCGTCCTGGAGAGAAACAAACCCTGACTCAGCAAGTTCAGACGGTTTAATGGCGCCATTAATCCGCATCAGACGTTACTTCATTAACCTTAAAGAGCCAATAAAGGCCTGAATGCTACTGAGGATGAGGAAAAGAATCACTTTATACATAAAGTGAATTTTATGTAAATAACTTGAAACATCAAAACACCTTAATCTGATTTTGTTCTACTTATTTTTACAATATTTGATAACATTATTTTTTTAAATAAAAGATAAATAAATAAAAAAGTTGATTGTTGGATGAATGGATGGATGGATGGATGGATGGATGGATGGATGGATGGATTATTTCCCTCTCTGTCAGAATCCCACAGGATGCCGCTGCCGTTTTCACTCAGAATAACTTTATTTTGCTAAATTAGCGACATCTCATGAAAACAGAACCGAACTTCTCTTCCTCCAGGATCATTTCCTCTCTACAGAATCTGATCAGTTCTCCATCATAATAACTGTCAGTGTTGTATAAAGTACTGACATCTCAGAGTCAAGTAAAAGTTTAGGTTCCTCTCCAAAATATGACTTTGGTAAAAGTCCAAGTCACTGACTGAAATGTTACTTGAGTTAAAGTCTTAAAGTATCTGAATTTTCTTGTACTTAAGTATGAAAATTACTGTAAAAATGGATGTAATGTAAAAATGGATGTAATGAAAAGTAAAAAGTAAAACAAGACAAATGCAGTTTGAATGACTTTTTTATATTTTGGTAAACTTGTCAAATACAGTTAAAGTAATAAACACAACCAAGTGCAGGCAAAATTAAACCTGCTAATAGATAAACCTGCAGGCGTCATTTAGTTAAGAGAATTAGGTGCTTTACCTACAAGGTTAACTTAACCTGCTTTACCACTGAACCAGCTTCTGACATGAACCACATATGTATATGTGGTTCATGTTGTATGGGGTTCCATTAGTATCCGACTTTGAAGCAGTCAATCAGTAGGTGGGGTCAAAACACAGCGTTCTCTTTTTCGCTTTTTGTAACGAGTAACTAAACCACACATTGAAAATGTATCGGAGTAAAAGTATGAAATTAAGTTCGGAAATATAGTGAAGTAAAAGTGAAAGTTATCAAAAATTTTCATACTCGAGGAAAGTATGAAGTACTCCAAGATATACTTAAGTAAAGTAGTGAAGTATTTTTACTTTGTTACTATACAACACTGATAACTGTAATAATTTACTTATGATGATCCGTTTTTGTCGTTTCTCTTTTCTTTCGCCGCAAACCGTCAGAAATCCGAGTCGCGTCTCCGTTTCTCTCCAACTGCCTGCAGCGTGCGGGAAATATTCCAGAGCAGAAGAAAAAGCTTTCCAGCACGTTTCAAAACTTACGTTGTGGAATTTAGTGGTGAACAGACATTGTTGGGAAAAAAAATACAATAAACAATTTCAAAGTGCTGGGCATTATTTGCAACCCGCAGCCATAACAAGCTGAGTCCCGTCCAAGCAGACTGGTTCCAATTAAGACTTAATGTTGAAACCTCAGACATGGGGAAAAAATGTATGATTGCTTCTTTACTGCATTCATTTCAGATTTTTAGTCCACTTCCATATATCATAATAATCTGCTTTAGTCATGCAACTCCACCAAAATCGCCTTGTGTTTTGTTTAGACTTGGTCCAACTGAATGCATATTCATAAGCAAACTTAATGTTTCATGTAGAATTAACTGGGAATATCTGAGCGCATTTACTTTTCTAAACAACCTTTGACACTTTATTAATGTTGCTACTGTGAGAGAAACTTATGAGTTTTATCTGGTTGCATTTTTGTTTTAGGGTCTGAACAGAACCGTGGACGCAAACAAAAAGCAGCGAAAGATTCGTTTTAGTTGTAAAACTTTGCAATTAATATAATTTACAACCCTGGTGTTGTTGCGTTTAGCTCTCATGTGAGGCTAAATCTCCAGCTGTTTGCGTTTACAGCTTTATCCGCACTGTTTCCTGAGCAATTCTGTCTCTGGTTGCAGCAGCAGAAAAAATAGTTTGTCAGGAGGATTTTCACAGAAATCACAAAGAAAATGAGTGAAAAACAGCTGACAGTCATATCAGAACGAGTTAATTAAGAATATGTTAGGAAATGTTTGTTCTGGTTGCTTGTATTTATAATTAATACTGGAAAAAACTCAACACATTGGTGCTATACATAAAGTAAAAAAACAACAAACTAAGCCTGTCACAATAAATAACACTGCAAAAAATCTAAATCTTACCAAGTATTTTTTGTCAAGTTTCTAGTAGAAATATCTTAAAAAACTTGAAATGGAGTAAAATTAACTTAGAAGTAATATTTCCTTAATACTGATGAAAACGTTCTTGTTTCATTCAACATTTTCTCCATCTAACAGGTGAAATAATTAGTCAGTATTCTGGATAATTCAAATGTTTAACAAAAGTTTTTTAGCCCTGGTGTAGTTGCATTATTATACATTTATGGAAGACGATTAGTGGCACTGAAAAATAAGAACACATTTTTTTTCTTGGAATTTGGATTTTTTTTTCAGAATTTTCATTCTTATTTTTTTTTTTCAAAATTCAGACTTTTTCAGAATTCTGATTTGCTTTCCCAAAATCTTGACCTTTTTCTTAAAATTTAGGTTTTTTTCCTCAGAATTTAGTCTTCTAAATTTAAAGTCAGAATTCCAGGAAATTCTGACTTTCCCAGAATTCCCAGAAGTTCATTTCTAAACTTCAGCAGGAAACGAAACAGTTTCAGATCAGAACTCCTGCTGGTTAAAAGCCAAAGACTAAAAACGAGTTTTCACACAGCTTTTCAAAGTTTCCACTGTGGTGGAGGATCCGATGTGAAGACACACTTTAGTCTTCAGTCAGAGGCCTCCTCAGATTGCAAGACTGACAGCTACAGGAGATCCTTCCTGCCCACAACGACTCGGACAAAATGATTGAGGACATTTAATTTCTCTGTAGTATCAGTGAAATATTTCTGAATTGGAACTTAATTTAGTTTGAATTACGATGAGATTTGACCGTTTATCCATAAATCTAACTGGTTTTATTGCTGCTGGAGGCAGAAACGTTTTACAGGTGGCCTGGAAATGTGCAGATCTAAGCGAACATCTGCGAGAAATATCCGACCAAGTACAAATTGTAAAAGCTTCCAGGTCAGGTTTTCTGACAGAGCTGGTAAAAAGCGCCGTATGTGTTTGTGTGTGAGAGGAAAACGGCTTCAGCTCACTGGTGAATCTCACAGAGTGATCTCTACTTCCAAAGCTTCAGCCAAACCTCCCGTTTAAAGCTGTCTAAGCTAATCCTGCACCGATGGCGATCTGCTCTGTGCAGCAGGCCGCTCCCTTCAGCGTCGCTCTGTAGCTACACATATTAGGAATTATCTTTCTGACCAAAATGGTTCTGACTGAATTACAAGTGAGAATAAAAGCTAGAAGTGAGATGTAATGATGGTTCTACTTTAGCATAAAAGCAAAAAGATTTGTGAAAAGAAAAAAACAAGAACAAAGTGAAACCCTGGCTACTTTCTTAGATCAGCGCAGTGAGCGAAACGTGGTGCAAAGTGGTTGTAAAAGGTGAATTATTGCTTTCTGGAAGCGACAGTGAATGAAACAGCTAAAAACTAATATATATTCCTGGACAGACGTGGAGTTTGGCAGCAGATTTTATACCTCAAAGCAGAAAATTTAACAAGAGCAACAACAGGCTGTTTATACCGTCTTAAATTAAAGACTTTTGGGTTCAACATGGTTTTGTTTTGACCCAACACATTAATAATGGCCATAAATCTGAAGTTTTCTTAACATGCAGGAAAATCCATACAGAAAAACCTGAAGACGAGACTGAAAAACAAGATTTACCAGCAAAATTTATGTAACAAGAATCACATAAAAACTGATGTGACATGTTGTGCATACACTTAAACCCAGTTTGCAGCTTGTAATGTTGCTGAAAAAAACAACAAAGACATCTTAAAGGATCTAATTTATTGTTTATGCTAAAGTTTTTAATCCCCTTTGAAATCCTTTTGCTGCAATAACAGCCACAAACCTCAATGGGTTTTATGAGAAAACCAACACAAAGTGGAAGGAAAACGAATCGTGTTCTCAAATATTTATATTTGACAAATAAAAAAAAACCTTGTGGTGACTTTGCCTCCAGAAACAACGAGTGAATACTGGATATTCTGAGACATTAAGGTGGTTTGATCTACTTGCTGCTCCACCTCTAATACATTTTATTCTAGTTAGACCAGTGGTTCTTAAGCTGTTTTGAGGTACCGAACCCTCCAGTTTCATATGCGCATTCACTGAACCCTTCTGTAGCGATAAATAAAATATGATTTTTTCCCCTCCAAATTCAAGACATAAGAGTAGAGATAAGTCCAGTTGGGTCACCCCAAGATCACCAAGTCTTGTTAAAAGGTGAAGTCTCTCAGAAAAGTTCTTCAAAATATAGTCAGTGTTTTCAGCAAAGTTGATCTGACTGTCCAGGAACGACCCAAGGGATTTAAAATGTTTCAACAGGTTGACCATTGAGAGAAACTGGAACCACTTTAAGGTTTAGATCATTTAATTAGCTCTACATTCTTAAGAGAATGAAAAATTAATAATAAATAATAAAGACTCTGAGGTATTCTGATTCAGTAATGTAATTATATTAGCTGTGTTACCACCTCCACGCCACTAGAGGCAGCACCAACCCCGAAAAGATGCGACTAAGGAGCAGATTTAGAAGAACACAGAAAGTTACAGAATTTGGTAAAAACTGTGAGTTTTGCTGAAGTAAATAAAGACACAAGTTCAAATCCCTGCTGAGAGTGAAGCTCCTCCAATCAGGGCTCCTCCTCAGCTCTGATTGGCTAAGCAATGTAACGTGATCCTCTGATTGGCTAAGCAATGTAACGTGATCCTCTGATTGGCTAAGCAATGTAACGTGATCCTCTGATTGGCTAAGCAATGTAACGTGATCCTCTGCAGCAAGTGATGCCAAAGCTGGGCGTCATCACGACTTTACACAAGTGAATCTTTACCTCCAGGGCAGCAGAGGCTCCGCCGAACCCTTGGGGTTCGACCGGACCCAGGTTAAGAACCACTGATTTAGATCCATCTGATAGTTCAGTAGATTTGGTTTGTTTGGGACCAAACTGCCATATCTGTTGCATTTTTAGCTGCTGCAGTCGTTGATATTTCGGATTGATTTGCCCTCCTATAGTTTCAGGTCTCACTAAATTTTCTTTATAACATTTTCCAACATTTTTGGTCATTTTTCACATTTTCTTACAAAACCAAGCAGAAGGTTTTGTGCAGCAGTGGCTTCATTTTCATCACTTGCGTGCATAAAACTTTGTCGATATTCCATTATTGCTAAAAAAAACACAACTGCGGCGTTTCTGTTACATAAGAAATGAGATAAAAATCTCTCGTGGAAAAGTCTGCTCACACAGGAACGCATTAATAAAAAACGTTTTCCACCTCCTGTTTTTCTTCTTTTAGTGATATTTGATTATTGATCGTGTGACTCGTGTGGTGCAAAAAAATTTTCCATTGCAGTTTTGTGAAATACAATAATTTCAATACAGCTGAAAAACTACCTGATCCTAATGCAACGTGATTTTTCTTTTCAATATTGATGTTTCCATTAAGCAAATTTATTTTGAAAGTCAAATATGTGCAATTCATAGGTAAACGGAAAGGCAGCTGTTGATTTAGGAATTTTCTTTGTCGATTATTTAGTATCTAGAACCAGTTTTCATGTGAACAAGCCTCTGATTAACGTTCTCCTGCCCAGACTCTCAGTTTGATTTTTGAACAAAACCCATATTTTTGTTTTCGTCGTTACGCCTCCAGTTAGCGTGATTTGATTGGGTTCACATAACCTGAGCAGCTTCCTGTTTCATGCCAACCTGACGGTGACGATCTGTCCGCCGTCCAGTGTGATGTCGTTCATCTGGGCGATGAAGATGGCGGCCACCGCCTCGTACAGCGCCGTGCCGTCCATGTTGATGGTGGCGCCGATGGGCAGCACGAAGCGAGTCACACGCTTGTCAATCTTCAGGTTTTCCTCCAGGCAGCGGAAAGTGACCGGCAGCGTCCCCGCACTGAAAAAAACAACAACACCAAAACAAACGGCATGTAAAATTCAGCGCCGATTTTCAAAGATGAGGAGCAGAGAGTCATAAAATATGCAGACAGGTGGTGTGAGACATGAGCGCAGACGTGTGGAGGAAAGGTGAAGGGGTAAAGACGAATAAAAGGCGGCAGAAACTTGAGTCGGGTGACAGCCTCTTCCTGACAGCTGCTGCCGGCCACTGTTTCAGTCCCTCAGCTAAAGGAGTCTGATTCCTGGCCCTGCTCAGCTCTGCTCATAATATAATTAGAGAAAACGTTGATAGGATTACCCGATTTTCACTAAAACCCGGCTGATGTGCCAGAATGACATTTGGTTCCAGCAGATTTCCAGCCCAGAGCCAGAGGCTTAGACTTTTACAACCTGGGATCTGTCTGACAGCCGGCACTCACACGTAGTGATACACTCTAAAAAAAATATACATGGCTTGTTGGCTCAATCTGAGAAACAATTCCCACTCTACTGCCTCTAAAAACAACCAAAGCACTTAAAAAAAAAAAACAACACCTGGCCAGTTTTTGGCAATAACTTCATGTTTTTTTTGTCTGGAAAATGAGCCATTTCAAAAACTTTTCGGAATGTAACGTCACAAATTTACAGGCACTGCCCCTTTGCCTAGCAACCACAGCAGAGTTCCACCCCGTTACCTAGCAACCACAGCAGCGTTCCACCCCGTTACCTAGCAACCCAAGAGGAACTCGACCTGGTTTGTTCAGCCTGAATTTGTAATTACATTATTAATATAAATTACTTTCATTTGGTCCTTAATATACCAAAATTTACACATACGGTATATTTTGATCTGCCTGATGCCATGATTTAAATAAATAAATAAACTTCTTATGTTTTGATCAGTTATTCAGTGAAATTTTTATCAAATGTTTTCTTAGTATTTTTTGGACTTTTTTCTTTCACTTGAGTAAAAACAAGTTGATGTAGTTTTACTTGGGTAATATTTTTGGATACTCTTCTTACTTCTGACTGTATTAATAAAACACTATAAAACAAGAAAGTTGTGACCAGGTAAAGTCACCAACCTCAGATTTTTGTTCTATTTCTCTTGCTTTTTTCTGGTGGTTGTAATATTTGTTCTCCTTAAGCAAACAACTAACATTCAAACTCATGTTAAGTTGAGGTGTTTTTTATTTTGAAATGTGTTCAAGTAGAAAACTTAAGTTTCTCCAGCTGAAAAAATGCTTTTATTTTAAGTTTTACCAACAGACAGCATGAATAGTTTTTTAGAGTGTACTGTGGTTCCATAGACAGTGAGTTTAAGACTGAAACCAAATCAAAGATCAGATCAGACAACAACTTCCAGATGGCTTTGATTGGAAGATTTTATTGTAAAAGGTCACACTAAACATGAAGGTCGTTTGAAACGTGAAGGTCGTTTGAAACGTGAAGGTCGTTTTACGTTTGAAGGTCGTACCTGCTGGCGGTCCCCAAAGCTGTGATCCAGGCCTGGAAGATGCCAGAGTAGAAAGTAAATGGGCTTTTTCTGGTGATGCCAAAGAAGATGGCGGGCAGGATGAGGCCGCCGTGGATCACCAGGCCCACGATGACGGTCACCATGTACATCCCGAGTTGCCTAGCAACCATCTCAAGGTCGCCGATGGCGGCGATTTTACCAGCAATCAGAGAGGCGATGCCGACGGGGGAATACCTGAGCAACCAGGAAGGAGGGATTAATGTCATCCAACCAGCATCCAACCAACTGCTCATGCATCTGTTTGTCCAACCATCATCCAAACTAGGGCTGTATAATAATATCGATATCACAATATATATCGATATTTTCTTTCCTACAAAAAATCGATAGTCATCTGTAAGTATCGTAACATCCAACTGTCACCTTGTTCACTCACTGCTTGCTTCACCAGGTCATCAGGCTTAGAGTGATTCCTTCAGATGTTCAGGTTAAAAAGGTATCAAACTATTCAGAGCATGAACTTGGTTCACTTTATTTACTTTACTAATGCATGTCAGCTACAGTTTGGACTGTTTCAACTAAAAGAAACATGTTTTCTCACCACGTCTTTGATTCATTTTGTCCAGCTGTCCACTTTAAGTCTGTGTCCAACCAGAGTCACGTATTGTGTAGTTGGTGCTTTTAATCAGTTTTCAGTTAAATTAATTCAGTCCAACTTTGTAACAGTCACAAAATGTCACCAAAATCACTCTGTCCCTCTAAAATCTTTCAGAAAATCGCAAAAGTGTATTGAATTGTATTGTTTGCAATATATATCATATCGTGGGCAGAATATTGTGTATCGTATCGTGAGATTATTGTATCACTACAGCCCTACTCCAAACATCCATCCAACCATCATCCATCCTACTATCATCCTACCATACAACCAACATATAGCAAGCATCATCCATCCGTCATTTAACCATCTGTTCATCCAATCGTCTATTCATCCAACATCAAAACATACAACCAACATCCAACCATCCAACATCCATCCATCTGTTTTGTGCAAAGCACCCGTGTGCTAAATTATGTTTTTTTTCAACTATCAATCTATTAAAAACTTTATTTTCCACTCCAGTTTATGATCCTGTAGCTAAAAGCTAAGTTGATGCTTTGAAATCAACATTTTCCTGATTTTATTCCAATAATAATTCGATCTGTGAGTTTCCACCTCTAAAATTCAAAATGATTCTTGATCAATTCTCCCAGTGGAGCATTTCCTCTGACTCATACTGGGATCTCTGGTTTCACGCGTTGCAGCACAGTTGTTCCCATTCATAAATTCAGACGGCTCTTCTGGGAGATCCGGTTTAAAGCGAAGCCGGCCTTCAGGCTCCGCCCCCTGCGGCTGGGCCAATCAGAGCGGCGGCCTGCGGCTGCAGGTCAGCTGCGCAGCGCTGAAATCCCGGACAGTTGCCGTTTGTTGCCGCGTCCGGCTGGATGGAGGCGTTTTTTTTTCCTTCTGTTTACAGAGGAGTCTGTGTTTGGCTCGCCCTGACTAAAATGTTTACGCTGAGTGAGTGATGCGAACAGGACACAGTTTCCTTTGGAGTCCAGCTGCACATGCACTGTAAAAACACGAAACCTTCACACGTATTTCTGGTCTCGTTTCTAACACACATATGTTAGTCATAGGAACTTGTTTAAGATGAATAATTCCTTGATATGGATGAAAACGTACTCAGAAATTTCAAATGTTGATTTGGAGAAAATTTGAAAGATTTTTTAAACTAATTTTTGATTACTGGCAGAAATTTACTCCTTTTGTTCTACAGTAACTACACTCTAAAAAGAAAAAGTTTAACTAATTTAACTGAATTGCTTCTATGGGTAACAAGCAATTCAATTAAGTTTATGGATGATAAGTTGGATGATTAGGATATAATGAATTGGTTAAACTTGATAAATTAAGTTGGATAAACTTAATTGAATTGCTTGTTACCTATGGAAGCAATTCAATTAAGTTGGTTCAACTATTTAGTGTAAGTTTTGAGTTAAATGAACACAAAAAAGTAAGTTGGCATAGCAAAAGCAAAAGAAGTTAAATTAATGTAAATAAGTCCATAAGATGAACTTAAGCCCAAAAAACAGTTTTTAAGAGTGTATGTTATTGTACTAAAAGTAACTTTTTAGCAAGATGTTTGAGCTTGTTTTATGTCAATAATTTCTTAATATTGGTAAAAAAAAAAAATCCTGGTGTCACTGGAAGATTATTTATTTAACTTACAGTAAAACTAAGACTTGGTCTCCTGCAGCAACGCCAGATCTTAAATATTTTCGGTCCAAGTATCTTAATACACTTGGAAAAAGTCAACAATTCATTAATGTTGGTTTTAAAATAAGTACCATTGGTGGACAAGACATTTTTCCAGTGTTATAATGAAATAATCTGTCAGAGGACATAGAGGTTTGTCATCAATATTAAGGAATGATTTACTCTAAACAATCTACTATATCCTCCTGAAAAGTTATTTTCAAGTTAGTTTTTGTACGCTGACATATTAATGTTACTGTAGATAGACAGGAGGAGTAAATTTCTGCCAAAAACCGGAAATTAATTTTGAGATTAAGATTAAAATTCTTCAAAACAACATCAACATTTCTGTGTTTGCTCCAAAATAGTACTTTTTCCATCAGTATTAATAACACTTGGTAAGATTTGGAGTTTTTTCAGCGTTCAAATGTTACAACATCAACAACACTGCAAAAACACAAAATTTTATCAAGGATTTTTGATCTAGTTTATAGTGTAACTATCTTAAGATACTTAAATAAGACAAAATTAACTTACAAGTAACTTTTCAGCCCGATATAAAGGCTTGTTTCAAGAAAATAATTCCTAAAGGATGATTTTAAAAAAGTACTAACTTAAGCATTTTCCGATGTTTTCAGTGAAACTGAAACTTTTTCATAAATTTTAAGGAATTATTCATTTAAAACCAGCTCCTACATGTGGTGGAACTTGAAAACAGTTTTGTTTTATTTCAAGATATCCCCCACCAGAAACTAAGCTGAAATTACTTGGTAGGATTTGGTGTTAAATGTCAAAGGTCACGACTTTATAAGCACCAAAACCAAAATTAACCCAAGAAAAAGCTGAAGGTATCTGGTTTCTGAATTTACTTCCTATTTAATTATTTGAAAAATATGTTAATTTCTAGCAAAAATATAGAAAAAAATTTAATTTCTTACAACTTACATGTAAGCAAAAGTTAATTTAATCTGTTCAAGCACCAGGGAGGTTTTGTGTTTTTACAGTGAGCGCTGCCGTTTCTCCTCCGTCTCCCCGTTTCCTTTCCCATCCCTCCTCTAAGTGCCACTTCATTGTCTATTTCTGCGCGACTCATCCGGAGTCCTGCAAAGCCTCAACTCGTGTTTTCTGCTCTGAAGTCCTGCTTTCACACACATCTCTCAACAACTCCTCTCCTTTTATTCCCCGCCGCCGAGCTGCTCGTCTGCCCGCTGGTGGATCCATTTCATTTTGGAGATTCTCCACCCCGGCTCCCCTGGGACTCCGCTGCATGGCTCCTGCTACTCCCCAGCATACCACAGACTCCAGAGCCTAACTCCTTCCATCTGTCCGTGTCCCTCACCAACACGCCCTGCTGCACAAACACAAACTCTTTCCAAGCATTTCTGTTTCGTTTCTACCGCAAATATCTTAATACTCTTGAAATCCGACAAAATTAACTTTTCAGCTCGATATAAAAACTTTGTTTAGGTAAATAAATGCTTAAAACTGAAGTTCTAATCTTTGTATCTAAAAAAAAATGTACTGTAGACTAGAGCTGCAAACTCGTGATCAGACCTGAAAAATGGCTGTCATTTTGACCTCTGACCTGAACCCTCAAAGTCACATAAAGACAGTTACAAAGTCAACCTTCTAGTAAATTTATTTTTGCGATTATTTTGACTAAGCTGTACTTTTTACTTTTAATTTAATAACTTTATCATGCAGTATTTTTTACTCTTGAGTAACATTTTTGTATTTTCTACCCACTGAATGAAAAACAAAAGTGTTTCAACCAGAAATTCATCAGACAGACACACACCTACAGCTTATTTTAAAGTTTGGTATAAAGAAAATTGATTTGGAAAACCTTTTTAAATTATGCTAATTAAATAAATTATTTTCATTTTGATCTTTAAAATACCAAAAATCTGACAAAACTTTGCATTTTTTGTTTGTCTGACAATGTAATTTTTACATTTTAAATAATTGATGTTTTGTAACATAACTAGATTTTTTTCCAAATACTTTTTTACTCTAATTGAATAATTTCTTGTTTGGCCATTTTTTACTTTTACTTGAGTAAAAATATGTTAAAGTATTGCTACTGTGAAATTTTTGCCCACCTTTGCTAAAAAGTTACTTTTTAGCAAGACACAGAGGCTTGTTTTAATTCAATTATTCCTTATTATTGATGAAAATGTTCTAGTTTCACTGGCAGATTAATTCACTTATAGAAAGACATTTTTTCCATGTTACCAGTTAAATAATCTCTCAGTGAAATTACACATTTTAACCAATTTTTAGGAATTATTGACGTAAAACAAGTTGAAAAGTTACTTAGTAGTTAGTTTTGTCTTACTTCAAGTGTCTTAAGATAAAAAATAAACTTTGTAGGCTTTTGTGATTTTGCGGTGGACACAATCTCTCCATCTTCCTTTCCTTTTCAGTCTTCATGTTCCCACAATTTGTCTCCTGTAAACATTAGTCACCGCCCGCCGCTGACCTTCTGTGTGGCATCTTCCCAAAATCAGAGCAAAGCCGTCGTCTGAGAGCAAAACCAGAGACACGTGTCTGCAAGCAGATACTGACCACATGATCATGGAAACCATCGTCATGATGATTTCATTCAGGATGTTGAAGAAGTCGCACATGATTCTCCCACGCTCGCCCATCCTGCCCATGCAGATCCCAAAGGTGATGAAGAAGCCGATCAAGCCTTGAAGAGCAAACAGAGGAGTCAGTTTACTGCCAGAATAAACAGACGCACGCAGACTGAGAACCTGGCAGCTATGAACTCACCAAGAACATTCATGCCCCATTTGTATTCCAGTTTTTTCCTGTTCACCACCACCGGCTCGGTCTGGTTCGGTGCCGTGACCGTCACCTGTTTCAACACCGTCTGCACCTGCAGGAGGATTTCAGGCTCATCACTGGTTTCTTAGCATCTCAGCAGCTGGAGAATTAACTTTTACTTTACATTTTTATGCAAAATTTACGTTTTGCACATTTTTGTGCTTCCATTTTCGGGTCTGCTTCTATAAAGACTCCAAGCACTTAAAAAAACCCACTCAGCTGATTTTGGCAAAAAATTAAATGATTTTTGGAGTCTGGACATTTTACCATTCTCAAAACTCTTCTGAATGTACACTGCAAAAAGTGTTTCTGGTCTAGCTTCCAGTGCAAATATCTTAGTATACTTTAAATGAGACTAAACTAATTAACAAGTAGCTTTTCAGCAAGAAACACGAGTCAATTATTCAAAATTACTTTTTCCCCTGGCAGATTACTTCACTTATAACATGGGAAAAATTATTGTCATAAGTAAAATCTGCCAATGGAATAAGTAATGTTTTATCAATGATAGGGAATTATTAATTTAAACTACCTCCCACGTCTTGCAAATAACTTGTTAGTTAGTTTTATCTTCTTTCAAGTGCTCTAAGATATTTACACTGGAAACCAAAAAATACTTGGTAAAATTAAGGTTTTTTTGCAAAGTACTGTCACAAATCAGCAGGAACTGAGCTTCACCTAATGACCCCTGCAAAGCCCAACCTGTTACCTAGCAACCCCAGTGTAATTCCAGCCCGTTGCCAAGCAACCCCAGTGTAATTCCGCCCCGTTGCCTAGCAACCCCAGCGGAGCTCCAGCATGTTTGTTCAGCTGATTTTACCGCTGTGTGCGCTGCATAATGGCTGCTGGAAAAGACCAGGTTTTTTATGTTGGTGTTGTTGACTGTAGGCTACGTTCACACCGCAAATTCTCAATTCAGATTTGTTTTTTGTGAAATCCGATTTTCACATTTCCAAATGTATGCGATCTCTCGTGTGCAAACGACCTGAAAGTGTCCCGTGTGCGCAGTAGTGGGCGCTCTAACGTCAGTGTTTCCAGAAGTAAACATGGTTGGTAATGGTGGAGTCCAGTTTTTGTGATTTTAAAAGTCCAGTCGGACCCAGAACATTACCGTCCGCTGCGGTTGGTGCTTTTCTTCCTGCTCCCACATGAGAATGAGGTTCAGGTTGGACACGAACTGGTCGCACAGACTCGAGATAAATTTGAAAAGCTCTGATGTGGATCAGATTTAGGACCACATATCCAAACGTCCTGGGTCGCATTTGTGAAAATCAGATCTGTGTTGTTCAGGCTATCATGGAAAGGTCAGTTAAAGGTCGCATAAGGGTCACTTCAGGCTGCCGTGTGAACGTAGCCCTGGAAATCACTTGCTGGATTCTTTTTAGATGTGCAGGAGGCTCCACTTCTGCTTTTCAAAGACGTACAGTTATATAATAGCACATCTGTTGCAGCCATTTTCATGTTTAAAGTGACAAAAAGCCCAAAAACAGCTCATTCTGAATAAAATCTCATTATTTAAGAATGTCTTTATGTAAAATATAGAGTAATGAACATGTTTTGTATAGGCCGTAGACCAATCCGAACGTGTTGAAGGAAGCATAATAGGTCACCTTTAAAGATAAGGCAAACTGAGAACAAGAGCTTCTAACATAAAAGACAAACAAAGAGACATAAAAGAGTCAAAAAGGCTGAAAGGGGAAGGAAGATTTCTTCCCAGTTAAACATTCAGCCTTTTTATGACTAATGAATCCCTGATGCTTACACACAAAAGGAGCAGTAAAACTGAAATGTAAGGAGGGGTATTTGGGGGCAAAATGAAAGACAACGGATGGATTACCATGGGAAAAAACAGAATAAAGAGGTTTGATTTGGCAGATTTCGCCAGCAGATTCCTCACTGAGGTAAGTGCAGTTGTGGCATTTTAAAAGAGAAAACTACTACGGTTTATAAAAAAGAGAGAACACAACTTGCATAAGCAGCTTATGCTTCGCTTCATTGAGGTTTGCCTCGCTTAAGGTCACTCCACAGATTTAAATCAGCGTGAGGTCTGGACTTTGCTCTGTTGATGACCCAGTTCGCACCAAACTCACATTTGACTCTAGAATGCTCCCACGTCCGGACCGAATGACCACCCCTCCACCACCATGCTTGACAGATGGTACAGGGTGATTTTCTGTTGTTTTCTCCAAACATGGTGCTGGAAATCATGGCCTACTTAAAGTATATACTTTAAGTAGGCCATGATTTCTACTTAAAGTAGGCCATAAGTTTTATGGCCTACTTAAAGTATATACTTTAAGTAGGCCATAAAACTAAAGAGGTTTTATGGTTTATTCAGAAGCAGCTCTGCAAATCTTAAAGAATAGAGTCTATTTTTGCAATTAAGCTGCACTTTTTCTCATTGCCTTGTCATCAGAGTTTAGTGCAGAGGTTCTTAACCTTTTTTGAGGTACCGAACCCACCAGTTTTATATGCGCATTCACTGAACCCTTCTGTAGTGATAAATAAAATATGATTCCCTCCACTCCCCAAATTCATGACATAGTATCAACTAGAGGCTAGTTTGGTCACCCCAAGGTCACTAGGTTTTCTTAAAGGTAGAGTGTCTGAGAACAGTTCTTCAAAATATAGTCAGTGTTTTCAGCAAAGATGAGCTGAGAGTCCAGGAACGACCCAAGGTATTTAAAACTTGAAACAGTTTCAACAGGTTGACCATCGAGAGAATCTGGAACCACTTTAAGGTTTAGATCATTTAATTAGCTCTGCATTCTTAAGAGAGTGAAAAATTAATAATAAATAATAAAGACTTTGAGGTATTCTGATTTAGTAATGTAATTATATTAGCTGTGTTACCACCTCCACACCACTAGAGGCAGTAGAAACCCCGAAAATATGCGACTAAGGAGCAGATTTAGAAGAACACAGAAAGATACAGAGTTTGGTAAAAACTGTGAGCTTTGCTGAAGTAAATAAAGACACAAGTTCAAATCCCTGCTGAGAGTCGAGCTCCTCCAATCAGGGCTCCTCCTCAGCTCTGATTGTGGCTAAGTCAATGTAACGTGATCCTCTGATTGGCTAAGCAATGTAACGTGATCCTCTGATTGGCTAAGCAATGTAACGTGATCCTCTGATTGGCTAAGCAATGTAACGTGATCCTCTGATTGGCTAAGCAAATGTAACGTGATCCTCTGATTGGCTAAGCAATGTAACGTGATCCTCTGATTGGCTAAGCAATGTAACGTGATCCTCTGCAGCAATGTAGATGACAAAGCGCGTCGCCATCACGACTTTACACAAGTGAGTCTTTACCTCCGCGGCAGCAGAGGCTCCACCGAACCCCTGGGGTTCGACCGAACCAAGAACCACTGGTTTAGTAGCAACTAGTTACATTTACTGAATTACATTTATGAAAAATTGCTACTCTTATTCAAGTAAACTTTCTGAATGTTCTACCCTCTGAATGAAACCCAGACGTGTTTAGTACCTGTTGGAAGCAGGCCTGCACCAGGTTCTCAGGAAACAGGTTTCTGATCAGGTCCAAGAAGGCGTCCAGGCTGCTGACCTCCTGGTTCTTTGTGGATGAGGACGTGGCGCTGCCCCGCAGTTTGGGGTTTCCCGGGTGGATTCCCAGAACCAGGATGACTCCCAGGATGGCGGCGATGACAGTGGTGGACATGTAGTACACCATGGCTCTGCTTCCCATCCTTCCACTGGAGCGAGCATCAAGACCGGCGAGACCTGGACGTCACAGCCAGTGGATTTACAGTTATTGAAGATAACTCTTCATTTTATCTGGTTTTATTTAAAAATAGGTCCTATTTAAAGGTGTTTTCACACCTGATAGTCCGGTACACTTGGTTCGACTGGGACCAAAATTGCAACATTTGTTTTATTTTCAGCTGGGGATTTTTTTCACACTGCACTGAGTCAAATGATTCAAACCTCTAAGCACTGCCAAGTTTCTAAAACAAATCTCTTATTACAATTGAAATAAGATAAAGCTAATTGACAACTTATCAGTAAGAAATAAGGGTTTCTTTTAAGTAAATAATTCCTCAATATTGATGAAAACGTTTTAGTTTCACTGACATTATTTCACTTATGGAAAAAATGTATTCTTATAAGTGAAATTATCTTCCAGTGAAAATTGTTTTTCATCAATATTAAGAAATTATTAACTTTTACAAGTTAAGGTTTTTAAGGTAGATTTGTCTTATTTCAAGTGTACTAAGAAACTAGACCAAAAATACTTTAAGATATTGTTTTTTCAGCACCAGCTGTTCCCCTCCTCGCCTGTTGGGGCACTGCACCAAGAACTACTGAAGGAAACTTCCCTCTCCCCAGCCACGTCTTCCAGCTCCTCCAGGAACCCCAAGGCGTTCCCAGGCCAGCCGAGAGACATAGTCCCTCCAGCGTGTCCTGGGTCTTCCTCAAGGCTCCTCCTAACTCCTCACCAGTGAGGCTCCATCCTGACCAGATGCCTGAGCCTCAACTGGCTCCACTGGACGTGGAGGAGCAGCGGCTCGACTCTGAGTCCCTCCCTGATGACTGAGCTTCTCTCTCTAAGGAGCCCGGCCTCCCTGCGGAGGAAAACCCATTTGGCTGCTTGTATCCGTGATCTCGTTCTTTCGGTCATGACCCAAAGCTCATGACCATAGATGAGGGTGGGAACGTAGATCGACTGGTAAATTGAGAGCTTCGCTTTTTGACTCAGCTTCTCTTCACCACGACGGACCGGTACAGCGCCGCTTCACGGCAGACGCCCCCCAATCCGCCTGTCGATCTCCTGCTCCCTTCTTCCCTCATTCGTGAACAAGAGTCCCAGATACTTAAACTCCTCCACTTGAGGCAGGACGACCCCCCTGACCCGGAGAAGGACCTCTACCCTTTTCCGGCTCAAGACCATGGCCTCGGATTTGGAGGCACTGAGCCTCATCCCGGCCGCTTCACACTCGGCCGCGAACCGTTTCAGCGAGAGCCGCAGATCACGATCTGATGAAGCCATCAGGACCACATCATCCGCAAAAAGCAGAGATGCGATCCTAAGGCCACCAAAATGGATCCCCTCAACACCTCGGCTGCGCCTAGAAATTCTGTCCATGAAAGTAATGAACAGAATCGGTGACAAAGGGCAGCCTTGGCGGAGTCCAACTCTCACCGGAAACGAGCCCGACTTACTGCCGGCAATGCGGACCAGACTCTGACACCGTCATACAGGGACCTGACAGCCCGTATCAAAGGGCCCGGTACCCCATACTCCCGGAGAACCACCACAAGGCCCCCCGAGGGACACAGTCGAACGCCTTCTCCAAGTCCACAAAACACATGTAGACTAGTTGGGCGAACTCCCAGAACCCTCCAGGACCTGCTGAGGGTGTAGAGCTGGTCCAGTGTTCCACGACCAGGACGAAAACCACACTGCTCTTCCTGAATCCGAGGTTCGACTATCTGACGGACCCTCCCTCTCCAGGACCCCTGAATAGACCTTACCAGGGAGGCTTAAGAGTGTGACCCCTCTGTAATTGGAGCTCACCCTCCGGTCCCCCTTTTTAAATAGGGGGACCACCACCCCGGTCTGCCAATCTAGAGGAACTGCCCCCGATGTCCATGCGATATTGCAGAGTCGCGTGAGCCAACACAACCCTACAACATCCAGAGCCTTAAGGAACTCCGGACGGATCTCATCCACCCCGGGGCCCTGAGGCCACCGAGGAGCTTTTTAACCACCTCGGCGACCTCGTCCCCAGAGATTGGAGAGCCCAACCCAGAGTCCACAGGCTCAGCTTCTTCAACAGAAGGCATGTTGGTGGGATTGAGGAGGTCTTCGAAGTGTCCCGCCCACCGACCCACAACATCCCGAGTCGAGGTCAGCAGCTCACCATCCCCACTATAAACAGTGTTGGTGCTGCACTGCTTCCACCTCCTGAGACGCCGGATGGTGGACCAGAATCACCTCGAAGCCATATGGAAGTCTTTCTCCATGGCCTCTCCAAACTCCTCCCACGCCTGAGTTTTTGCCTCAGCGACCACCCGAGCCGCTTGCCGCTTCGCCCGCCGGTACCCATCAGCTGTCATAAAGAAGACTTTGAAAATGGTACCATGTCTCTAAAACATGACTCAAATATTCCAGGTCAAATAAAATTACTTAGCCATGGTGGGATTGTTTTAGGGGACATTTCTACTAAAAGTTGCCAATTTAAATATTTTGTAGCCTTTTTACTAACAAACACTTTTTCCTCCAAGGCTTCAAAGAGTTTATTGGTTTTTTAACTGTGTTCTTGTTACAAAAGTTGATTTTAAGCCTTTTAACCTTGCTAGCAGCATCTGTTGCTAATTAGCTGTTTTGCAATGGTACATTTAATTTTAAGGAACTTGGATTCTTAAGAACCTAATTAGGCAAATGAGCCTGAATACGAGCTCAGTTCTGGTCACGCACCAAGCAGTAAATGCAGTATCTCCACCCTACCGCTCATGGTAGTGATGTAGTAGCAACATGGAAACCCAAAGCTAACCCTAAAGCCAGCGTTTATGACACAATTGTCCTGCTTTGTTAAAAAAACAAGAACTAGGGTAAATATTTATTCCTATCTTTTTCAAATATGGTACTTTTTATAGAAATTATACAGATTTAAAGCATATGGCTACTGATTTATCTCATCTGTGAAACATGTCCGCTAACTGGCACTAGCCACTGTTATGCCTGGTTGTATTGGACACTTTAATTCAGCATATTTCTAAAACTGCACCTCAATGACTAAAGTTTACTATGACGGAAACATCCTGATTCATCTGCAGAGATTCCCTCCAGTCGCTGAGTAAAGGGATTACAAGCTCTGCTAGCAAGGTAAACAGTTACATTATTCACTCTGGGTGTGGTGAAAGTATTTATAGAAATGTGCATGAGGTGTGTTTTATTTTATCAACAGAAGCACAGGCACGTGAAAAAGTATACTTGTGAAAATAAGTGAAGAAATATACTGTTTACAAAAGCAGACTAAAGCTTCTTCATTTTACTTCGTTAGCATTTTTAATCATTAAAACTTATATAATTATCAAAAATAGTAAAAGTGTATTGAAAAGATGATCTAAGTTATGTATTTCATGAAAAATACATATATTATCAACAAAATATTTTCCCAAAAGTCTTCATTGAGATGATTCACTATTTATAACATGAGCCGTTGTGGTTTTTTTGTTTTGCTTAACAAACTAGGAACTCTCCATTTCTGTCTAATTTATTTCCTAGTTTTGAATTATGAACGCTAACATTAACCAGGGTAATGAATCCAATATTTGTGGAAAATGGCTTTCAGTGTTGCTTGCTGACACAGTGGTGAAAAAACTCCAGTTAATCCGCTAATAGTGCACATAATATTTGTTTGGCACTTTAAAAATATATATCGCGGGAGTGTCAGAGTGTTAGACAGTAGAGGAAACACTTCAGCTGATGCCCTAATAACAGAGCTAATTGTTTGTTTTTGTTAATAGTTTGTTTTTGCTAACTTCTAAAATGTGTAGCGTTGGAATCCTAAACAGTAGCTGCACAGTTCAGCTAAACCACTAACTGAGTAGCTAAGTTTTTGTTTACCACTTTAGCATTTTTTGCCAACTTTGAAACTATATAGTGATGGAGTTCCCAAGTCTTAGACAGTGGCAGAAAAAGTTTAGTTAATTTGCTAATGTACTAACAGCATAGCTGGTGTCTTGTTTAGCACTTTAGCGTTTAGCACATTTTAGCTAATCTGCTAATGTGCTAATACTAGAGCTATGTTTTTGATTGGTGCTTTAGTATTTTTGCTAACTTTGAAAACATTTAGCGTGATTAGCTTCCTCTAAATAAATTTTGCTAATTTACTACGCTGTTTTGTAAACTTTCAGTTGAATAAAGTTTGATGAAATTTTGGTTATCAACCAACAAAGCCAATTCATCAGGCCCTTAGCAATGGCTTTGCAACCCTTTCCAAACTAACAGATGTTGTCAATAACTTCTTATAGATTCCTGTGTTTCTTTGGAACAAAATATGATGTGAAGCTTTTTAAGATAATTTAGCCTACTTCATGTTGTCAGATGGGTTCTCCAATAGATTTTTTCTCCCTTGAAAATGTATTTGTTTTAGATAAATGACATGTTATCTGTGTGTGATGTTATTTTTGTTTGGTTGGTTCACATCTCAAAAACATTATAATAATTTTACAGTAAGAAGATATCAACCTCTAAAGTTCAAAGTTCAAATAGCCTAACTGAAGCCGTTGTTTTTTACTTTAGCAGATTTGTCTCACCTGTGATAAGACTGGAGATGATTAGAGGCAGGATGAGCATCTTCAGCATCCTCATGAGGATTTCTCCAGGAAAGGAGACCATGGTGAGGGCGGCAGTGTCTTTCACCATCATGTAGCGCAGCAGCATCCCAAACACCGCTCCCATGACAACACCTGAGGAATCATAAACACTCCTTAGTCATTTTCTTTTGTTTGACAGCAAGAAGTAGCTAAAGTTTTCCAGAAGTGGGGCTAATATGAATGTTGAAAGTTTCTAAAAATAAGCTTTTGTGGTTTAGTTTTCAACAGAAGTCCTTAGAGACATGTATGTCTCTGTTCACTTGTTCAACCGAGTTAAAAATCAGGAATTAAAAACATTTCCACACCTGTTTTGCTGAAGAAGAAGAAAAATAAAACAAAACAGATTGTCCATGTAGTTTACAGGCTCTGAGTGGAGTCACTGGCCAGTTGTTTTACATCTTGGATGTAAGGGAACTCTGACTAATGAGAGCCATCTACCGTAATGTAAACGGCTTCATATCTGAGTTTAAATCTTGGTGACAAATTACAGACAAAAAATAACACACTTCTCAAGCTCTGCATGGATTTTTTTTCCTACAAGAATGCAGCTATGGCGAAACATAGCTAAGTGTTTACAAAAGCAGACTAAAGACAACAACAAGCCGGCACAAGTCTTGTGGGAAAATGATCACAGAGTTTGTACATCTTGATTTGCGTTAAGCAACATTTGCTGCAAAACATGATCTGAAGGAAAAGACAACAAACTAGCCACTCAGCAGGCAGTATGGGAAGTAAAAGCTGAAATTTGTTGTTTGCACAATAACACAGTAAAACAGCCTGAGCTTTAAAGTGGGTTCGTACCAAGAACAGTGAGTCCCAGCAGCAGGTTGTGGTGTTACGGCTGCAGTGGCCGGCGTCTTTGTATGCAAGGTCCGTGTTGTCATCTCGAGTGTTTTCCTCTTTCTCCTTCTCCTTTTTTGTGTTGGACTGGTTGGTGGTCGGCTGGTTTGTCATCCTGCCTGTGGAGAGATTGAGGAAGTTGGCTTTACTTTTAACAAAGATCCTCAGATTTCAATCTCATTAGCTTGTCAAATAATACTAAAAACCCTATTCATTTTTATTTAAAATTATTCTTAGATGAAGAGAATTTGGTCTGATAGGTTCAGAATGAGATGTTTTAGGGCACCTTGTCAATTTAAATTCAAATAAACGTCCCCAAACTCAACTTTTACATTTGCACAGGAAAATGGCAGCAAACAATTATTGCTGATGCACAATAATCACCAACAATACAGCATATAGTTTCTGGATGGTAAGTCAACAACAAAACAGCAGCCATTATGCAGCACATACAGAGGTAAAACCAGCTGACCAAATAAGCTTGAGGTCCTCTGAGGTTGCTAGGTGACTAGCGAAATTCTGTTGGCGTTGCTAGGTGACTGGCGGAATTCTGCAGGCGTTGCTAGGTGATGGGCGGAACTCTGCTGGCGTTGCTAGGTGACTGGCGGAATTCTGTTGGCGTTGCTAGGTGACTGGCGGAATTCTACAGGCGTTGCTAGGTGACGGGCAGAATTCTGCTGGCGTTGCTAGGTGACGGGCGGAATTTTGTTGGCGTTGCTAGGTGATGGCACTCTGCCTGCTGATTTGTGACATTATATTCTGGAAGTTTTTTGAAATGTTTCTTTTCACAGACATTGAGAAGTATTACCGGTAACTTATTGTCAAAAACCATCAGTGTGTTTTTTTTAAAAGCACTTTGACTTTAAAAAATTTACAAAAACATGCAAAATGTGACTTTTACACAGTAACTTCCTTGTAAATTACCTTGTGCTATAAACACTTTGATGCAAACATGGGACTGGTGTGTTCAGTTTGTCTATGTTGATTTGTGTCTGTGCCTATCAAACAAACTTAAATTAAGTTTTTTGGAAATTCAAGTAAAAAATTCCATGTTTTATACTTTGCTTTTGCTTAAAGCAAAGTAAAATTTGTGTTTAACTTTTTTGTGATCTGTTTTGAAAGATGCCAAATCAATAACGTTCTACTTTACTACTGAAAGCCTATGCAGTCTCTCCATTGTGTAACAGAGTATTTAAAGAACACAAACCTTCTGTTTGAGCTAAAACTTTACTGCCTTGTCTCTGCAGGGTACCAGAGGGTAAATGTTGGGTTTCTACCTTAGGAGGACTTGAGGGTAACTGCTTTTAGCTCCTGGTGTTGAGATGAGTGTGCTTGACTTATCTGTCATGCTTAAAGTATTTCTGGGCTTGAACCCACTCGACAAAACGACTTCAAATCTATTTCTGGCAATCAAAATGCTTTGAGGATGAAATAATTCATAATGACAGGTCACAATACTTAGCATGTAGTTTACACGTCAACGGCATCCTCACTTGCTGTGTGAGAGCTTTAAAAGTAACATGGAGTCTTAATCACAGATTGGACCAATATAAATCTCTTCCACATTGAGAAAATTGAGGAATTCAGCATTTTTATACAAGTTTCTAAAGAAAAAAAACACAGAGTTGTTTCAATAAGTATGGCTTAAAGTGGTCTGCATAAAGTTTCATGTGGCATTATTGTATCCAGACCTCAACTCTTTGTGGCTTATGTTGGCAAATTTGGCAGCTATCACTAACCACAAACTGTATCCAGATGCCGACTCCTCTTACAAGTGACTTGCTGGTAAATGTGAGGCGGCCATGTTTTCTTCATGCAACATCAGAGGAGAAGTTTCCCATTTATTTGATGTGGTGTCACAGAGGTAGAAGGTAAAAATACTTTTCTGTTATTTTATCCATTCAAACGCATAAATGCTCATATATTGGCCCTCTGACACACAAATTCATTAAGATCTTTGAGTTGTCAGGCTGTGAAACCAGTTCAAAGTTTTAACCTGAGGCAGACACCCTGCCTACATTTAGGACAGGCTTAAAGGTGACCTTATAGTCTTCATTAAACATGTTAGGAAAGGTAACTGGTCCATAAAAAAAAACAAATTCAATAATTTTTTCAAATTCCTTAGATAATGAGATGTTAGTCTGTTCAATGTCAGAATGAGCCAGTTTCGGGTTTCTTGTCACTTTGAATCCAAATAAGCTTCTGCTGGTCAACTCAAGGTTTACACTCGCACGTGAAAATGGCAGCAAACAGATCCACAATTAAACAACTGTACATCTTTAAAAAGCAAAAGTGGAGCCCCCCGCACAACCAACAAGAATGCAGCAATGGGTTCCTGGATGGTAAGTCAACAATAGCAGCCATTGTATAGCAAATACAGTGATAAAACCAGCTGACCAAATGTGCTGGAGCTCGGTTTGGTTTGCTATTGATTTGTGATCTCACCACTGAGAGGTTTTTGAGCCGGCTGACTTTCCAGACATCAAAAATCATCAACATATTGCAAAAAACAACTCAGATTGTTTTTAGAAGCGGTTTAGACCCAAATTGAAGTGCAAATCGTGCAAAACTTGAAGTTAACAAGGACATACAGTATCTTCATCAACAAAGTAATGGTAAATTTAAAGGGAACCTATTGTTCTATCTATGCCTCCATTTTGATCTCTACTGCTTCTAAAAACAACCAAGGCGCTTAAAAGAAACAACAAGTCACTTTCTGGTGTTAGGTTAGTATTTTTATGGTGTCTGGAAAATGAGCCATTTCATAACCCTCCCAAATGTCACATTCGACAGACTGCACTGTTGCCTAGCAACCACAGACAAGGCCAGTTACCTAGCAACCCAGTCATAATTCCAGGATGTTTGGCTACCGGGAAAAGACAAGTGTTTTGTTGTTGACTCACCATCCAGAAACCACTTACTGCATTCTTGTTGGTTGTGCAGGAGGCTCCACTTCTGCTTTTCAAAGTGTATGGTGGTATAATTGCGCATCTGTCTGCAGCCATTTTGATGTGCAAGTGTGAACGTTGAATTGGGGGGGCGTAACCAGCAGCAGCTTATTTGGATTTAAAGTGACAGAGACCCTTAGCTCATTCTGAACCGAACAGATCGAAATCTCATTATCTTGTTTTGTGCAAAATCAAGCAACACATTTTTAGAGATCAGAGATCTATCCTTGCCTGTTCAAGGAAGCATAGTAGGTCACCATTAAGGCAGATGGTCCTCTTCCCCGCTGTTCCCATGGCATAGGTTACAAAGGATCCGTAGCCCCGTCAGGAAGTTTTGGGATGTTCAAAACTACAAGAAAGCTCATTTTGGCAAAACCCGACTTCAGATTCAAGGGACTAAATCGACTTTCTCCATTCCCATTCACAGGAGGCAGCTTATCGTGGGGATATTGGAGTTGAGCCACATATTTCTGCTTAGATCTTTGCTTTAGACACGTAACGTTTAAAATAGTTGGTCTATTGTTTTTGGAGGGGTGATAGTATTCTCACGTCAGGAAATCTGCAAATAATTAGAGGCAAATACTGCTGTGCAGGAAATGTACAATGAGGTTTCAAGGAAAAACTGCAGCCAAATAAAAATAAAGGCTTTCTTCTGACAGGCATTTGAATCAAAGGAATGATTTATTTAATGGCCGATTGTGTGATTTCTTTGCAGTCAATGGTTATCCATTGATTGCGTAAATTGTCAGTTTGAAAATAAATTTGCTTATTGAAAACATATAAAACAAATTTTGCCATCTTGAAATTGGTGTATTTCGCAAAACTGCAATGGAAACAGGTTTTTTTTCGCATCACAAATGTCACATGACCAACAACCAGATGTTGCCTCTGGCAGAAACCACGAAGAAGAAGACGACAGGAAGTAGGTGGAGGATGATGGTGCAGCAGGTTTTTTAATGCTTTATGAGATGAACAACAATATTCAGGTGTGATTTTAATTGTGTTTCTTATTTAATGGAACCACCACAATTACAAACTTGTGTTGTGTCAACATTAGTGGAATATTGACAGTTTTACACACATTTGTGTTGGAATCGCAACTATTACTGATGACACCATCAGTAATAGTTGGCTTTCTGTAATTTAATGCCCTATTTCTGCATTAAATTGCAGAAATAAGGCATAATCTGCACAAATAGGCCTGTCATGATAATATGATAATAATATTGTTGTTTTGAGACAATTTTCAACTAATTTAATAATAATGTCCTTCTAATGCAAGAACAAAAAGATCAATAAACTTTACATTTTAATAAACATTTAACACTGCAACCGGAAGACATTTTAAATATCCAAAATAAACATCGAAACATCAGAAATAACAAATAAAATGAGTAATAACGTCTCTATAAATAAAATTATCCTTCCATAAATGAAACCAAAGCACCAGACTGAAAGTTTTGTCATCCAGTTTTTTGTTGAAAAAGAGAAAAACTATAAGTCCTGCAAATGTAAATTATTGAGCTCATTTTAATTCAACATGCAATTAATTGATTATCTGATTTATTGCGACTGACCTACAGACAAATGGGCTGGAATGTGTCGTCATCCTGGAACAGCTGCGATTAGGATTGGCAGTCTGGGCAAAAATTAATTTCCACACACCAAAAACACAACCAAATCTAAAAACTGAACATATCGTCACGACAAAACCCAAAGTCTACCACCTGCATTAGCATTAATCTGCTTTGTTTTGCTTATAATCCATCATGTTGGTGAAAGACGAACCAACGACGCAGTAATCTAGGGTCACCTACTGTTTTGTTCTCCTTCAGGGTTTCATCTCCACGCCTTCATCGCCTCAGCGCCGCTGTATTGTCTGCCAGACCGAGTACTGAACTGAAACGGTGCGTTTTACTGTCCTGCCAAGTTTCATTGGGAAGAGATGTAATCCTCGATGAATGGAGTTATGAGAAACGCAGGGGGGCAGGGAGGGAGACTCTGTTGTAGTCATCGCAAATCCTCTTTCCAATCTTTACATCATTCTTAGTATGAACACTGTTTGGTGATGTCAGCTGGCCACATGGTCGTATTTACACAAATCTGAGGCGGAAAGGTCCATTATCGGGAAAATCATTTAGGAACGAGGTAGTTAGAGCCGGGCGGATTTGGATGGGGGATGAAAAACTAAAATAGAACTAAAATAGGCGACAAGACCAGAATAAAGGCTGTAAAGACACCAAACATTACCAAGAACTTATCTGCTAGTTTCTAATTATCTTAAGATACTTGAAATAAAACAAAACTAATTTACAAGTAACTTTTCAAGAAGCTATAGGACCTTTCTTTAGGCAAGTAGTACAATTTATATTGGCAGATTATTTCACTCATATCAAAACATTTTTCCATGTTAGAAGTGAAACAATAAACTGGAACTTTTTTTTATCATTACTAAAGAATTATTGACTTAAAATATCCTCCTGTAACTTCCTGAGAAAATATTTCAAGGTTAGTAAACTGGAAATAAGGTGAAACTAAGATATTTGCATCAGAAACTAGACCAAGAATAGGATTTTACAATGTTGTCTTCAAATCGCAACAATAAATCTGATATTGTTTCAAAAACAGGGCAGGAGCCAACATGTCAACATTTTCCTCCTGATTCAGAATCTCAGAGCTGCAATAGGACATTAGAGACATCTTACATAGAAAAAGGGAGCAAATTTCCAACAAAATATTTTAGATTAATTTCAGGATTTCTTTTTTGAAAAAAAGAAGAAGGAAATTTCTGTGTTGCAAAGTTACAAATTTTCTAGAAAAAAATCTGAAATTTTCAGAATAATCTCAGAAAGATTCTGGAAATTTCTGTGTTTAAAAAGCTGAAAAGTTAACATTTTTAAGATGAATCTTATGAATTTTCTAGAGAAACAAGGACATTTCTGACCTTGAAAATTCAAAGATATGCTTTAAAAAAATCTCAGTTTTAGATTAATCTGAATTTTTCCATAAAAAATGTCAAAACTTCAGCTGAAAAAAGATTTTGAGATTAAATTTCAGAAATGTTCTAAAAAAAAAAGAAAAGCGAGAAAATATCTTAGTTTGAAAATTCAAAAATTAATTTGAGATTAATCTCAGAAATGAGTTTCAAAAGTTAAACATTTTAACTTTTCACATTTCCAGTGTTTCTTGTTATTTTGCAGAAATATTCTCCTGTTTTCTCTAAATGTGGAAAAACAATAATCGGGGAATCGGCGCGTCTTGTTGGCTCGACTTCTTACGTCTCTAAAATCTTGCCTGGAAAGTCTGAATTTATATCAACAGAACTGACGAGCCTGTTATATCGCATTACATCTTAGGATCCCTAATAACACAGAAATTCAATTCGCTGGGTTCAGATAGGTCAAGCAGCTTAAAGTAAATCCTGGATTTTCTCCAAACATGACACAGGTATTATAACTCAGGCTGGAGAACAAGAGGTTTCTCGCTTCAAAGGAGGGAAAATTTTATTCCTTGCAGGAGATTTGGGAATATTTTCTGATCTTCAAAGCTGTGGAAAAAAGGATAAAACTCTAAAACATTTTACTGGTGGGTGCAAACTAAAAAAACTGTCATATTAAGATAAAACAGCAACCAAAATAAATAAATACTGCAGCACAAACGCTTTGGTTGTAGTTGAAATCAATGTAGAATTTTTTTTTTAAGATTTTAAACAACTTACTTTAAAACAGGAAATATGGCGAGAATTAGGAGAGAATTTTAAATAAGATTGTAGTGAAAGGGACAATTCAGGCTTGACCTTTCACCCCATTAAACTCTTAGGTTTTGCCACAGTAACCTTTCTGCTGATGTATCTCATATTCGAAGGTTTTTAGGTTTTGGACCCAGCGCGGTCTGTCTAAATTTCCTTATTAAAATCATCCAACTCATTCAGAAATTCAGAGAAGCTTCTAAAATAATACTTTGAACATTGATTTATGTGTTAAAACTTTTTGATTCAATAGAATGATCACATATTTGAAACCTTTAATGTAAAAATAGCCTGGACTTAGTTTTATCTACAAACACTGCTAATGCGCTAACAGCAGAGCTAATGTTTTACTTAGCGTTTTAGCTAACTTTGAAACAGTTAAGCTCACTAAATAAACTCTAAATTTACTCGGCTGTTTGTTAAACTCTCAGTGGATTAAAGTTTGGCATCTGTGTTGAAGTTTTGGTTAAGAATTCTTCAAGTAGTAAGACATTTATATTCATGCTCTTATTGTGAAGAGGTGAGGAATATTTAAGGAGCAGTTTGTTTCCTCTCCTTGTGTTCTCTCTCCCTGTCTTTTTTTCCTAATAACTTTAGTTTAAAATAAATAAATACAGGAACAAAATAAAACAGACAGTACATGGGTAAACCACAAAATCGAACCAAGTAATTTTGGTTTACTTTCTAGTGCAAATATGAAAAAGTAAAAGAGTTCCACTGTCACCGTTACCTAGCAACGCCAGCCACGCCCAGTCCGTTACCTAGCAACCCAGTTCTAGTTCCGCTGGCAGATTATTTCACTTATTATACGGGAAAATGTCTTGTTAAAAGCAAAGTAACCTGTCAGTGGAGCTAGTACTTTTTAAAATCAGTGTTAAGGAATTATTGACTTAAAACAAGCTTATATGTCTTAATGAAAAGTTACATGTAAATTAGTTTTGTCTTATTTAATGTGTACTAAATAAGAGTTTTGTACCAGAAACTAGACCAAAAATACTTGGTAAGATTTTGAGTTTTTGCAGTATTTGAAGTCAAAGGATCCAGAAACAGATCAAAACAAAGAATATATCACACTAATGCAAAGAAGGGGAATTTTGAGAACAGAAAATTTTATAATCGCATTAAGTTTAAAAGAGTTTAAAGATGGGCCTTAATCTGGGTTATGATTAATATTTGTGTGTTTTTTCAGTGAATTAGTAAATAGAGAAATGTAATTAGTTTTGTTTAATTAGTAATTATTTTGTTTTAAATCTTTTAGCATAATTGTACATTTATTCTTTATTGTGTTAATTATAAGCTCAGAGGGTTGGTTTCTGATATAATCCTTGATTGATGTGTAATAAATCTTAATCTGAGAAAAATACAGGATCAGGTTGCTTCTAAACCTCTGAATTTATCCCTTGATAACTGATTTCATTCAAACTAATCTCTTCTGCTGCTGCCCCTCTTTTAACACCTTCTGAAACGCGGCTGGTTTAACCACAAAAACTGAGACAAAGCTCAAAGTTTTGATATATTACAGCTACAAAACGAGGTGCCTGGAAGTGCAGAGTCTGTGTAAATGATTGCCGAGACATCTGCGGTCATCCCAGCTACGGGCGTGTTCGAGTGTCTGTGCGTCTCAGAGGATTATTTTCCAGCAGTTGATTGTTTGGTGTGAGCTTTGCGAAAAGGATCGAGAGGTAATCCCCCGCCCCGCCCCGCCCCGCTGCCAGAACCCGTTTAACAGAGCGAGAGGAGGACGGCGGCTGCAGCGACGCTCTGCAAGTCAAACAAGACTGGAAGGACAATTTGTGTCAGTTTGAACGTGCAAAATTAGAAAATAAATCATCCACATATGCTCATCAAGAACAGATGATGGAAATTTAGGATTTGTCTTTCTTAAACACTGCAAAAACACAAAATCTTACCACGTATCTTTGGTTTAGTTTCTACACAGTAAAATTGCCAGTGTTGAATTAACACCCAAAAGTGTCTATATGTGTCCAAGTCAGCAGGTGTTAAAGTAACACTTTTGAAAGTGTTAAAAGATTTACACAATTAACATTGGTCTATAATACTGAAATGGGTTTAAGAAAAGTTAAACTTTCCATTTCTGTGTATTGTTTTGAATATTTTCCACTGGATTTGATTGATATTGACACCTTGTGGGTCAATTATTTACTTTTTTGACACCACATTGTGTTTTGTGATCAACACTACACTCGTGTTACTTTTGACATATTTTAACACTAACACCGTTGTAATGTTAATGTGACACTCTGTGTTATTGAATTTGACACCAGCTGACTTGGACACATATAGACAACTTTTCTCCAAGAAACAGGAGCTTGTTTTCAGTCAATAATTTGTTGATATAGATGATTTTCATCAATATTTTTCCCACTAATGTGGGAAAAATGTCTCGTCTTGCTAGAACTTTTTCACCAATATTAAGGGACTACTGACTTAAAACAAACTCTTATATCTTACTGATGACATAAGTTAGTTTTGTTTTACTTCAAGTTTAGTAAGAAATCAGACCAAAACACTTGTTAGGATTCTGTTTTTGCAGTGTAGAGGTTACTTCAGTCCACATGCAAAAGCATCCCTGAGCATTTTTCTGAACATCCAACCCAACATCTGAAGCCTAATCTGCAGCAGGACCATTTAAACCATGATTGTAATCTTAAAGCTTGCAATCTTCATCAGTAAACACAAGTCAGCTTTTCTGGATCCATTAAGTAAACAAGTTGTTCCTGCAGGGAATCGGACCGGAGCCGGTCAGAGAGCGGTGGCTCCGGTCCAACAAGGGATTGATTAGTTCTGGGGGTTTTATTTTATTATTTCACTGCAAAAACACAAAATCTCCCCAAGTATTTTTGGTCTGGTTTCTGTTTCAAATGTCTTAGTACAGTTGAAATGGGACAAAACTAACTTACAAGTGAGACATATGAGCTTGTTTTAAGTCAATAATTCCTTAATATTGGTGTAAATGTAAACGTTCCACTGGTGCTGTAATCTAACAACCCAGCCTATTACCTGGCAACCCAGCCTATCACCTGGCAACCCAGCATATCACCTAGCAACCCAGCATATCACCTAGCAACCCAGTCTATCACCTGGCAACCCGGTTCTGGCTCTACTGGCAGATAATTTCACTTACAATATGGGAAAATTGGGCTTGTTATAATTGAAATAATCAGCCAATGGAAGTATTACTGTTTTATAATCAATATTGAGGAATTACTTACTTAAAACACGCTCATGTATCTTATTGAAGAGTTACTTCTAAGTTAGTTTTGTCTTATTTCAAATGTACTGAGATATTTGTACTAGAGACTAAACTAAAAATATTTGGTAAGATTTTGTATTTTTGTAGTGTTGTGTATTATTTTGTTGTGACTTTTTTCAGCTTGTTTAAATTAGTTTTTAGAGCCTGTTAGCTACTTTTTATTAGTAGGGTTAGGGTTACCATTAGTTAAATGTTGTTCAGTTTGTATTAGTTGGGGTGGTAGTTTTAGTTTTTCCAAACATTGGTTAAATTTTAGGTGCAGAATTCACAAAGTATTGTCTTATGATTATGTTTACATTGAATGTTGAATAACCGACTGATTCTGGCGTTTTCCTCCTACTTTTGCCACCGCCATTTTTCGGACTGGTAGAGAATGGAGTGCCATAATTTGTCGACAGCTGACATAAACTACTTGTATTTATACATCAGTTTAAAAGGCTAATAAAGATTCTCATAAACACATAAACGAATTATGTTATATCTACAAATTCATCATGTTTTAGTTAGTTTCATAAAACCTATAAAGGGTTAAAATTAAGTGGAGGCCTATGTGAGTCTGACAGCGACAGTCTATGACTGAGTTATATGAGCCATTTATCCAGAAATACACCTGAAAGCAGCTCTGCTTATGCTGCAAGAAATATTTGCTTTAAAGTGCAGGTGTCTTTAACTGACCGATAAGATCTTAATCATCAAAGATTTTCTGATAAATTCATTGTAATCTGAATAAATCCCTCATTTTTTTCTCTTTTGGTTGCTTGTTGGATGATTGCTTAGAAAAAGCTAATCTTTTTAATGCGCGTTATAATTGATACACTGCAAAAACAAAATTTTACCAAGTATTTTTGATCTAGTTTTAATGTGAATAGTAGAAATAAGACAAAACTAACTTGAAAGTAACTTTTCAGTAAGATATGGACCCCTGACATGTTATTGTTTGCATCTGGAAGTTTTGCGCACGCGCACAACAGTGGAGTGCGTAGATTAGCTACCGCTGCTATTAATTACCGCTGCTATTAGCTACCGCTGCTATTAGCTAATATAAAACTGCGGTGATTGATTAGCTCATTTAAGCACAACCTAGTGATGATCTGTGAGAGTTGGTGTATAGTGTGCTTTTTATTTTTTTTTAACTGAACTGAAACACCAAATTCCACAGTACATCTACAAACTGAGGTTGTCAAAGTCAAGCTAGCATAACTGAGCTACTTCCCTCTCCCTCATTATTTTTTTTTCAGTTAAAACTTTTCCTGACCTTTTTATCTGGTTGTCACAGTGTTGACAATTAGTAGCAAAGTATGGCGTCCTTCTGTTTATACAGCAGCTGTACATTTAAGATTTAGCACGTTAAATTGACAACTTAGCAGCTAAAAAAAATGCTAATCATTGTTAGCGAGCAGCTTTTTGCTCTCCAGTAGGTAGATGAGAGCAGATTCTTATGCGTAAATAATTTCTTAATATTAATGAAAAGTACTTGTAATGAGTGGAATAATCTGTCAGTGGAACTATTACTTTTTCATCAATATTAAAGAATTATTTTCTATTTTAGATTAAAATAACATCTGAAATGAAAGACAAAAAAAGACAGCAGCTGATATTCTTTGGTGTGTGTATTGTTTTTACTTTGTGGAAGCAGAAATCCTTAAAATAGTTAATTTATTTATGTATTTTTATGTGTTTTATGTTGAAAAACCCAAATCGTTTAGGTTTCAGGTACCTCCAGGATTTTGTCCTGATTTTAGATTGGATGCCACTGTGTGTGTGCATGTGTGTGTAGGTGTGTGTGCGTGTGTGTGTATGTGAGTGAGACAAAACCCTGGCATGTAATTGATTGTGTTCAGTGGACACATGTCAGATACACGGCCCCTCCCCTCGGCTGGACGATAATCGCAGTGTATTAATCTGTTGTTTGAACTCCTTAAGCATAGACTGTCTATCACATCTGCTCTCTTCACCCCGTAAAGCCCTGCTATTAATAAACTCCCTCATTTCCCCATTTTTGTCACTTTCATCTGCTCTTCCCAATCCAACAAAACTGAATTTCACACATCTTATTGCCTCCGTAAAGTAAATTCTCCTTCATTATTCCTCTATACACTGCAAAAACACAAAATATTACCAGATATTTTTTTATCTGGTTTCTGAGGTAAATATCTTTCTACGTTTTAAAAAGAACAAACTAACTTACAAGTAGCGCTTCACCAACATATACTAGTATCACTGGAAGATTATTTCACTTATAACATGAGGAAAATGTGTTTTTATATGTTCAGTAATCTGCAGATGGGATAAATATTTTTTAAAATCAATATAAAGGAATCATTGACTTAAAACAAACTAATATAAAGCTGAAAAGCTTCTAGTAAGTTAGTTTTGTAAACATCATATTAGGATTATTAAAGATAGAAATAAAAAATAAGTTTTTTTTTACCAAAAAATCAACAATTTTGAGATTAAGCTCAGAATTTATTTTTTAATTATATGACATCCAAAAGTAAAAAACTGACTTATAAAAATGTATCTTATAAATGTTCTAGAAATAAAACTTTCACTTTTCTGAGTTTGTTCCAGTTTGACTTGTACTTTTTAATCAATATTGATACATTATTTAATCAAGACAAGTTCCTATATTTTGCTGGAAAGTTATTTGTAATTGAGTTTTGTCTTATTTAAAGTATTTATTTGCACTTGAATACTTAGTAATCTTTTGTGTTTTTGAAGTGTAAGCCTCATTTTTGGTATATTTTGCAATGCTTACACTGCAAAAACTCAACATTTTACCAACTATTTCTTTAATTTCTACTGTGAATATCTTAGTATGCTTGAAATAAGACAAAACTAACTTAGAAGTAAATTTTCAGCAAGATACAGCAGCTTATTTTAAAAACATCAATAAGAAGAATCAATATTAAGGAGTTCATATTTCTTGGTGAAACATTTCCTGTAAGATAATTTCGTCTTATTTCAAGTGTACTAAAATATTTGCAGTAGACACTAGACAAAAATACTTAGTGAGATTTTGTGGTTTTACAGTGTAGAAGCAGGGAGAACATTATAAATAAAGATGTTTTTGAATTAATTCGTCAGAGGAAAGGTGAGCAGGCTTACCTGTGGTGCGTTAGCGTCTCCCATCCGACTGGAGCGAGGCATCGGGAGCGACGCAGAGCGATGTGCAGATGAAGAGGCGACAGGAGGCAAAGCCGCAGTCTTTGCGTCATCTGAGAAAATGTTCAGATTAATACGACAGCTTGTGGCTCCCCTCCCTCCTTTCCTCTCCGTTTTGTCGACTCACTTCTTTTTTTCTTCTCTTTTTCTCATTTTACAAATAATCTGAGCTACAGAGAGGAGCCGACGATCGCTTGTTGCCAGTAGAGTCATAATAAAAAATGTTTCTGTTTACAAAGAAAAGACACAGAACAGAACAGAGCATGCACTAAAAAAAGAGAAAGGAACTCCAACTTTAAAAAATTAATTAATTTGTTACATTTAATTGAAATTTAGGTTTTTAAACTGAACAACTTAATCTTAATATATTGACTTTGATAAACGTGATTTGATTACTTGTAACAAATTAACTTTTTTTTTTAAATGAATCACTTATTTTCTTTTTTAGGAAAGAAAAACAAAATATCAGACATTAAAGACATTATGATAAATTAAAAACATTCAATGATCTACAACATTCATGTGTGTTTTAGGCTTTTGGGCATTTTTAATGGGAAATAAAGTTCAATTTAGGTCAATTTAAAGGGGAACTATTCCCTATTCTGTAAAATTCACATTTTGCAGGTGTTTGTGCTTCCCTCTCTGTCTCAACTGCTTCTAAAAAACAGCCAGAGTTATTAAAAAAAGGAAGAAAAAAAAACATCCAGCAGTTTCTTGGTGTCTGGAAAATTAGCAGTTTAAAAAAAACCTCCTAAATGAACCCAAGCTGAACTCCAGCATGCTTGGTCAGCTGGTTTTATCTCTGTATTCGCTGTACAATGGCTGCTGGAAAAGAGAAAGTGTTTTGTTGTCGACTTACCATCCAGAAACGACTTGCTGAATTCTTGCTCATTATGCAGGAGGCTCCACTTCTGCTTTTCGAAGATGTTGTTAGGGCTGGACGATATGGCTGAAAAACCAACAATGAAATAAGGTATCAATACCTGTTTATATTGATGATTATTGATTAGTTTCTTGTGTTAGATATCTGAAAATCTACCAAACTGATGGTGTGACTTTTCCTGTTTTATCTAAATGTTTCACTCCACACTGTTGTTTTTATTTTCAAGCAGTTATGAGACACGGTGGCAAAACATGAAACTGCTGCTGTGCAAGTTAATAAACAGGTTGTTGCTAGGTAACAGAGGTAACCTAGCTTGGTTAGCAGTGAGAAGTCGAGCAGCTACAGCCTTTCTTATGCCTACATCTCCCAGAATGCTTTGCAGTTCTAGATTGTAATATTCTATATCTACTGAGAATATCGATGTGTCTATCGTGTATACATTGTTGTTAATTCATCGTCCAGCCCTAATGGTTGGTTTTTCCATCTGTTTGGAGCCATTTTGACTTGTGAGTGTGAATGCTTAATTAGTGGGCGTGGCCAGCAGCAGCTCATTTGCATTTAAAGAGACAGGACGCCCTAAGGCAGCTCATTCTGAACTTACCAGACTAAAATCTCATTATCTATGAATGATTGTTTGCAAAATATGTAATAATCATATTTTGTTTAACCTACCGACTTATACTAATCTGTTAAAGGAAGCATAAAAGATCACCTTTGAAAAAAGGTGCCGTCAATGTCCTCCCTTCCACAAGGGGGAGCTATGACTCCTGTTGAAATCCGAACAGCAGCTCCCTCCTTGTAAGGTCCCCGTGACAGATATCAGTGTCAATCATGAGGCCTGGAAAGGCTCGGAGGCCCCAGGGTGGAGCCGGAGTGTGCAGCACCTTCTCCGTTCTCGCATTTGTCCTCCAGCCGCGACACTGCAGCAGAACGCAGAGTTAGGAACAAACCAATAAAAAACAGGAGGAGTTTGTTTCCACAGAGACGCTGATCATAAAGAACGCTTCTTCCCGAGCTTCACGGCTGAGACGGGAGTGATTTATGAGTGCAACGTCTCAACCGTCACATGAGATGTACAACAACCTGACATTCCTGATACCTTCAAGGCAGCCTGTTTATTTGCTGCGGTGGCAGATAGAGGAATCTATATTTAAGAGAATGTATTTATAATAGCCAGAGTTAGAAAAGCATTTCTTAAAACACTGGTGTGTGATTTGAGCCTCCCTAAAGTGGGGGCTTGTCATCACTGGTTGCTGAGCTCATGCTAATTATAGGAAAGAAGACTCAACACATTGGCTAAATATTTGAGTCAGTAAGATGTTCAGAACATCAGGAAAAAATGTTTACAGAGAAACATTTTTCCTTAAAAACAAGACTCAGATTACGCAAATACAAACTCATTAACAAGAATATGGTTTGTGTTCTGCGCTGTAAAAACACAAAATCTTACCCAGTTTTTCTTGTCAAATTTCTAATGAAAATATCTTAGTACACTAGAAAAAAGACAAAACTGCTTTGAAGAAACTTTTAAGCAAAATTTATGAGCTTGGTTTAAGTCAATAATTCTTAATATTGATGAGAAAGTTGTCGTTGCATTAAAGATTATTTCTCTGAAAAAAGGGAAAATGTGGGAAATAATCTTCCAGTGAAAATGTTTCTTTTTAATCAATATGAAGGAATTATTTAGTTAAAAATTCCTCTCTCTTTCTGAAATGTTACTTGTAAGTTAGCAGACTTGAAATAAAACAAAACAACAATGTTTTCACTAAACCACCAGAAATACTTGGTGGTTTATGTGTTTGTTTTTGAAGTGTAAGCCAGATTTTAGAAACTGGGTGCTGGAAATGATCAGCCATGGAAGAGTAAAGACGCAAAGAACATCTAATCATGCAGTGGAAAACAGCTTTTATTTGTAGAGCACATTAAAAATCATTCTGATTTTCCGAGAGTGAAGGTTACAGCAGGTTTATCGCCATGTGATGCTTAAAAACAAACAAAAAAACATAACAGTTTTTCAGATTTTATAGATTTTCAGAAATCAAATCGGAAACATAATGGTTGAAAAATTACAGATTCAATTTACTGAAATGGTCCAACCAAAGTCCAGAGCTTCACTTCATTAAACTGTGGTTAGCAATAAAGTTTCTTGATTCAGCGGTCGTCTGCGCACCATTTAAGGTAAATGTTTCCCAGTTCCAGGTGGTGAAATATAAACATCAAGAAACTCTAAAGACAAGGAAAAATAAAGGTCTTTCAACAAAACCAGCCAGATGTTTGTCAGGTGTTTTTATTTTTAGTTTAATATCAATAAGAAGCCTACAATGGGCTTCTTTAAATTACCGTTACTTTCTATTTGGAGCCTAGTTAGAGGCAGACATTTTAAACACAAACATTTGGAAAGTAGACGCAGCTGTCAACCATTTATTTGGTACACTGCAAAAACACAAAATCCTACCAAGTATTTTTAGTCTAATTTCTACTGCAAATATCTTATTACACTTGAAATAAGACAAAACTAACTGATAAATAACTTTTCAGAAAGATATGTGAGCTTGTTTTGAGTCAACTCCTTAATATAAATAAAAACATTATTAATTGAAGCACTAGTGCAACATGGGAAAATGCCATGTTTTTACATTTCTACATAAAATGTAAACAAAACAGAATTGCGTCCGATTTTAGCAAATAAGATTTCTCTTGTCTGTGGTATTTAATTTCCTTTTGGGATTAATAAAGTAGTTTTGAATTGAATTGAATTGGTAAAAGATCAAGTCATTTCTCCTGCTAATGCTAACTCCTCCTGCTAACTCACATCTTTCTTTTTTACCCAGAATGCCCTGCGCTGTAGTCCACTTCCTGCAGACTAGAATTCAGTTTAAGAGGACAAAAAAGGGCTGGTGAGTACGCAACCTAAAATAATCAAAGGAGTTTATTATATATTTATTATACTATATTATTTATATTTATTAGGGGAAAAAAATCAAAGTGAGAAATTTAGCATCACATCTGTGTTAATGTGTAATAAAATAAGAGTGTAAATTTCAGACCAAACGTTTGTTACATTTTCAGATGTTGCATTTCACTTCCACATTAACTGCATTAATTGATCCAAACTAATTGAGAAACCTGTTCCCCTCCTCACCTGTGGGGGCGCTGCACCAATAACCACTGAAGGAAACAACATGAAAACCTCTGAAACGCAACTTCCTTCATCATAAATGTAAACAAAAATGGAAAGGTGTCAGATTTTAGCGTCTCAAGAGCAGGAGTCATTTCACTGCTAGCGCCAGATTAGCATGTTTGTCTTGGTTCCATTTACCCAGAATGCCATGTGCTTTAGTCCACTTCCTGCTTTTGGAGCGGTCTCCGGTCTACTTGTCGTTCACATATTGTCCACATCGGAGTTCGATTACACATTCACAACTCCTAAAACCCACCGCACTTTATAGACAAATGAACCAGAGTTCGATTAAAGTGGACTAAACGGGGCTGGTGCGAACGCTCCCTAAAAATATGTGTAATTATGCCACAATATTATCTTAAAAACAGAAAATATCCCCAACACTGGTTGACGTGGCATCACATCTTCAGAGCCAATGCTCTTCTGAATTGCCAAATTTTTATTAGTAACAGTCCAAACAAAAACAGAGTTCAAACATTACCGCGGCGCACACATGCTGCGTCTCCCTCGGTCCCACAGGACTGACAGATGGAGAGGGGAAAACGGCTTGTTCAGCCGGGTCGGGCCCCGCTTTGTGGAAGTAGGTGCTCTGTAAGGCAATCCTCTACTAATTGCCAGACTAGTTCAAACACAAAGTCTGCCACTGAAATCCAATCCAGCTGGTGTTGTACAGTGAGTAAAGTTTACAATGTGTAACATTTTAACCCCCCTGGCAAGAATAAGGGACAAATATGCGACTTATGGACGAGGAGGTGAGGGCACCGAGGGGCGGATGAGTTTTTTAATGCAGAAAGACAGCGGAAGGTGTGGAGCGTGCTGGCGACATGAAAGGCGTAACTGTAAATAGAGCGTTCAGTATTTAGGCTGCATGTCTAATGAGGAGTGCAGCCGCTGTAGGTGGACCGAGGCGTGCAACAGGACACCAAGGAACGAGCGATAAGGAGATGGGGAGGAGTGATTGAGAGAGGAAGAGAGAGGAGCTGTAAGAGGAGAGGCAGATGATGTAAACAAGACGTGCAGAATCCGTCTGAAGCCATTTCGTAAATGTCGGATATTTAGAAAACACTAACTCACTTTTTGTAAAGTCTAAATTATTAAAGGAGTTGCGTTATGGGAAATTAACTTTTTTGCGTTTTAAATAATGTTATTCTCTCATCATATCTTTCATGCATGTTTGAGAAATCCTTTAATCCCCATGGCAACTATTCAGCTGAAACGTTTGGGTGGGCCTAGCCCCGCCCTCCAGGATGAAGCTCCTCCTCAGAGCTGCAGTTTCCAAGCGACTGCTCCTTCAGACTAGCCAGCAGCAATTAGCAAACACCTGGTGGGACTGCTGAGCTACTCCTCAGTGCAACGCTGGTAAAAAAGTCCTTAAATGGTTAATAAGGGAGAGATGTAATAATTTCACGTGTAATAAGACATTTTTCTTCTAAGCTAAATTATCTACCAGTGGAAACAAATATTTTCTAATGAAAATTAAATATTTACTTTAAGCAAGCTTCTATGTCTTGATGAAAAGTTACTTATTAGTTATTTCAAGTGCACAACGATAATTGCTCTAGAAACTAGACAAAAATACTTCTTGTGTTTTTGCAGTGTTCAAATTATCATGTAAGAATATGATAATTGCTAATAATTTACTAATAACATTATCAGTAAATTGTTGATGGTGTTTTTGTTATTAATGCTAGTTTTGATTTTTGGTGAATTTCAAAGAAATATTGATGACGAATCTGAATTAATACAAGTTAAACAATATTAAATTTCCCTTTGTGATCAATAAAGTGTTTTTGAATTTAAATTCTTCATCCACTGGATTAAAATTAAATAAATATTACATTCATAGGTTAACTATTAAATACCCGTTTCATTGTTATATGTATGGATTACACATGTAATAAATGTAAACAATAAGGAGTTGGAATACTGAATATTTAAAACATTATTATTCAAAAAACAAACAAACAAAACATCCAAAATCTAAAGTGATTTGAAACAACAAGTTTTTAATTGAACATAAAACAGCATTCAGTCCTCTGCAACGAGGGATGGGCAGCTCTGATGCTCAGACTCCCTCGCTCTTTCGAAGGTGAACATTCCTTACACTAATTTCAGTTTGAGCAGGAAAGACGTGTAGGCACATGTGTTGTTTGTTTGTCAGAGCCGCGGCGTGTCAGCATGGCTGCACATTTTACATTCAGTGAGCGTTGCTTGGCCTCGCACTTTATGGACCAGTGAAGTTATATTTCAGGCCAGATTTCCGTTTTCCAGTGGTCGGATGTAGCAAAGTACTTTGTCACGGTACATAACATAAGTACATTTTTCATATATCTGTACTTTACTTACAGGGAACCTATAATGTAAAATTCATATTTTTCACGTCTCCGTTTTTCTAAAAGCAAACCACGTGCTTTCAAAAGAACAATCAGCAGTTTTTTTTTTTTTGTTTTTTTTTTAGCAATGAGTTCATGTTGTTTGGTGTCTGGAAAATAAGTTGTCTCAAAAGTCTTCAGCATGTAATGTCGCAAATCGGCAGGCACTCCATCATCACCTAGCAACCCCAGCAGAGTTCTGTTCGTCACCTAGCAACCCCAGCAGAGTTCTGTCTGTCACCTAGCAACCCCAGCAGAGTTCTGTCCTTCACCTAGCAACCAGAGATGAGTTATGTCCATCACCTAGCAACCCCAGCAGAGTTCTGTCCTTCATCTAGCAACCAGAGATGAGTTCTGTCCATCACCTAGCAACCCCAGCAGAGTTCTGTCCCTCACCTAGCAACCAGAGATGAGTTCTGTCCTTCACCTAGCAACCCCAGCAGAGTTCTGTCCTTCACCTAGCAACCAGAGATGAGTTCTGTCCATCACCTAGCAACCCCAGCAGAGTTCTGTCCTTCACCTAGCAACCAGAGATGAGTTCTGTCCTTCACCTAGCAACCCCAGCAGAGTTCTGTCCTTCACCTAGCAACCAGAGATGAGTTCTGTCCATCACCTAGCAACCCCAGCAGAGTTCTGTCCTTCACCTAGCAACCAGAGATGAGTTCTGTCCTTCACCTAGCAACCCCAGCAGAGTTCTACCCGTCACCTAGATGCTAGTTTTGTTTTTCGGTTAAAAAACAAATAATAAAGGCACATCTGAATTAACACAAATTACAACAACATTTAATCTCCCTTTGGGGTCAATAAAGTGTTTTTGAATTTTTAATTGATCATCCACTACAATTAAACAGATACTATATCTATGAGTTAACTATGAAAAACGTTGAGCACCAATACATTTGGTCAGCTTGTTTTACCACTGTTTGCGCTGTACAATGGCTGCTGGAAAGTCAAGTTTTCTTGTTGACTTACCATCAAGACGTCAACAAGAAAACACTTGTTGATTGTGCAGGAGGCTCTACTTCTGCTTTTCCAAGATGAATATATGGTTGTATGATTGTGTATCTGGTTGCAGCCATTTTCATGTGTGAGTGAAAATGTTGAGTTGGAGGGTCTGATTAGTGTGAAAAGATGCTCAATATTATTTAATCCTAAGTACTTATCAAATGCAAATGCAGCCATTTATTAATATTTAAACTGTTTGTTAATGGGTTTAAATACATTCTGGGCCTTTTAGTTTCAAGTACCTTCTTTTACTCAGGTAAAAATGTTAATGCAGTACTTGTACATCACTTTCACTAGAGTACATTCTTGTCTGTTTATTTGTACTTTTACTGAAGTGTTTGAGTACTTCCACCATTTGTTTACTGCACATTTCCAACACCTGTGCAGAGCCTGTCCCTGCCACACCGAGCCACGAAGTTTGACAGCAGTGAGGAGGTGATGTAGTCATCAGAGACGCCCCCCTCCCCAGCCCACCTCGTTGAACGGCCTCACCTTTGACCTTTTACCCCGCTGCCACCAGGGCTGGCGACTGGGGCATTTCCAGGAGGCTCTGCCTAATTGGGTCAGATTGCACAGAGAGAAGCATTACGCCTGAAATTGGAAACATATGCAGCTATACCTTAGTGTGCATGTGGTAATAGTGGCACTGGGCTTGAAAGTGGTGGACGAATGTTGGGAAATAATTAAAAGCAATGAAAAAGTGAAACTAATCAGTGGAAGAAGAAATGATAAACATTTGACACTGACGAACCTGGGAGAGGATGGAGGTCCGGCTCAGCTTTGGACAGGCAGACTGTTCACTCTTACAACACGGCTCAGCCATTTCCAATAATTGCCATAATAGCTACCTTCCAATTACGGTGGGATCCGAGTTTCGAATGAAGGAAGATGTCTGTGGCAAACGCAATATTTTGATGGCTGATGGCAGGACGTGTGGGAAAGATTTCATCAGAGGGGCCGACAGGCGTACAAGTGACATCTGGAAACTCCAAAATGCTTGTGGGTGTGTTTTCTCCTGGAGCAATGAAAGGCATTTGAAGACAGTCCAAGAGTTGGATCAATGGGGTTGCTCAAGTGCAATCAGTCAAGTAAAATCCTGAAAAATGATTGCTAATCATATTATGAGCTGAAATATTTTACATCATAGGTCATAATTAATTATATCAGGGCGTAAAATTATTTAAACTTAACTTCAGTTGTACAAAAACAACAATCAGGTTAAGAAGACACACACTAGCAGTAGAACGGCAGAAGACACACAGACATACGTATGTGTATATATATGGGAGGGCTGTATAATGATATCGATATCGCGATATATATCGACATTTTCTTTCCTAGAAAAAATCGATATTCATCCTCAAGTATCGTAACATCCAACTGTCACCTTGTTCACTCACTGCTTGCTTCACCAGGTCATCAGGCTTAGAGTGATTCCTTCAGATGTTCAGGTTAAAAAGGTATCAAACTATTCAGAGCAGGAACTTGGTTCACTTTATTTACTTTACTAATGCATGTCAGCTACAGTTTGGACTGTTTCAACTAAAAGAAACATGTTTTCTCACCACTTCTTTGATTCATTTTGTCCAGCTGTCCACTTTAAGTCTGTGTCCAACCAGAGCCAGGTATTGTGTAGTTGGTGCTTTTATTCAGTTTTCAGTTAAATTAATTCAATCCAACTTTATAACAGTCACAAAATGTCACCAAAATCACTCTGTCCCTCTAAAATCTTTCAGAAAATTGCAAAAGTGTATTGAATTGTATCGTTGGCTGACTATTACAATATATATCATATTGTGGGCAGAATATTGTGTATTATAGTGGGATTATTGTATCACTACAGCCCTAATATATAGTGGTGAAAGCTAAAGTTAGCTATGGTAACCCTAAATCTAAAGTCAAAAACATGAGTTCTAGTAGCACTACGCTGAAGTCCTATATAAGCTAATGCTAAACACAAACTTCCATTCAACTGATACTGTATCTGTTGAAAGGTTACAACCCTTTAGCACCAATTTAATGTTGACATTTTAATTTTCATGCTCTTTAATGCCCTTAGATTTTGTGCTCATGTTTATCTTGTTCTCTACTGCCTGTTTTATTTTGTTTCTTGTTTAAAATAAAATTACAGGCTGGTAAGAAGAGAGAGAATTAGAGAGGAAATGGAACTGCTGCATAAAGTCACTTCAAAATAAAAGCATGTATATAAACGTCTAACTACTTGAGTAATACTCAACATTCAATAACCAAAACGTCAACACCAAGTAAGTTAAGGCTTTGAATTTATCCAGAAAGATTAATTCAAGGCAAGCTAAGTGCGCTAAATGTTGTCAAAGGTAACAAAAGCATTAAAGTGTCAAATGAAAAATTAGCACATTAGCATTAATGTACCAACCACTATGTTTAATCAATCAAGAACTCTCATCCAAACACACTGAATGTATCTGGACATTGTTGTTCTGGCTGTTTGGAAGCCATGCCTGGTCTTTATGCTGCTGAGTGGATCTTCTCACTGGATTATAAACTCTCTCTTTCCCACTGGAGCAGCAGCTTCAGCAGGTTTTTTCCTCTGGTTTAAGGGTTGAAAATCACATTTCACACCAAAACTCGTGTCCTGATTTACTTCCATCCAACTTGATGTCAGACTTTGGACGACTTTATGATTTAGAAAAACTTTAACTGGAACATCAAGGTGTAAAACTTGTTTTATGAAAAACTTTGAGAGGCCAAACAGAGCAAAAGGCCAAAGAAAGAAAACAATCTTTCCTGGCTGCCCACGACTTTCTCCTGCTTTTTGTGGCTCCCACTCCGACTTTCACTGATGCGCCCAGAGGTGGAAATATCTAAGTAGGTGTTGGACAAGTTGAGGCAGGGAAGGAGCTAGAGAGTAAGGGTGGAGGTCTGCAAGGCTTTCAAGTGACTGACAGTAAACGCCAAGAGGTAAGAATACCGAACGGGAGACTCCAGGGAGTGTGTGCGTGTGCGCACAGACGTGTTTGTGTTTGTGGTGAAGACGAACTCACAGACGATCCTTAATAAAACGACTTGGGAGCTGCTACTGTGTGGAGAAAACAAACAGAAAGAGAGAGTTTACGTAATCAGACGATAAGTGTGAGCATATCAACGGTTGCTTCCATTTGAGGGCGCTGGCAGTGTTAAATGTCTCGCTCCCTGAGTGAAGACTGCACTTTAGTCTGTCTCTCTATACAGAATAACCCGTTTTAGCAGCTTGAAAACCCTCTTTTCATGACCTCCCTCCCCAACCCGTCTCCTCTCTGGTCCCTATCTCTCTCATCCCTAAACTCTTTCATGAGCAGTCTCTCAGGGGCACGGCGGTAACTCAACCCAACGCTCTTTTGTCTCCATTCTTTCCCTTATCCTTTCATCTTTTTAAACATTCAAGGGAAAAGGGGTTCGGTGAGACAGAAACCACCAATTGGTAAAGGAAAGAAAGAGATAGCATGTGAGAGAGTGACAGAAAAAACAGGGGAAGGCAGAGTTTCCTCCACTCTGTGCTCATCATCCAGTTTATGGCTCTCCTTTTCAACAAGGCCATTCAAGGTGGGGAGGCTCCGTGGCCATTCTCGCAGGTCAATGGCACTGAACTCTTGTCTGGTATGTGCTGCGCCGAGGACCCGTTGAACCGTCTGCCGGCCCGTTTGTCCCCCACGGACCTCCGCTGTGTCTCCTTTCCCCCAAAGGTCCGTCGGTGTACGGAGCAGCCAGCCAGCTGCTCCCGTTCCAGACATTTACCTTTTAAGGTGATCTGTTAAACTTCCTTGAACAAGTTATGATAGGTCTATTAGCTATATATATATATATAAAAAAAAAACATTTGTTACATTTTAGTGCAAAAAAAAATAGAAAATCATGTGATGTTTCGCTCACACATGAAAATGACTGCAAAACGGATGCACACATCTTTGAAAAGCAGAAGTGGATCCTCCTGCACAACCAACAAGTTTAATTTAATTTATTTGGTTGGTGCAAGTCACATTCATTTTTCTTGCTACAAATGAACAAATGTTATACAAACAAGGTTAAAATGACTTACCTACAAAAATGATGTTGAGGATTTAACAAGAATCCATCAAATGGTTTCTGTTTGGTAAGTCAGCAACAAAACATTTGTCTTTTCCAGCAGCCATTGTACAGCGCATTTAATGGTAAAACCAGTAAACCACTTGGAGCTCCACTTAACTCCAGCCTAGCTTAGTGACAGGCTAAGCTAGGCTGGAGTTGCTAGGCAACAGTGCAGCAACAGTTGAAGGATCTTAATCAGGAGGATTTTGAAACTGCTCACTTTCCAGACACCAACAAAAACATTAACCGACTGTCGACAGCTGGGTCATTTTTTTTTAACTGTTTTTCAGTTGAGACCCAAATCCACCATGTGAAATGTGAATTATGCAAAACATGTCTCCTTTAAAGACAAACACAAAACAATTTATGTGAAAATAAGTCCTTACATTAACAAAACTTAAAAAGGTGTGGAGCGATCTCAGCAACGATCTTTGAGAAGAAATAGTTTCTTAGCATCAACCTGGAAAGGCTTAGCCAGCTAAGTCAGCAACAAAACACATGTCTTTTCCAGCAGCCATTCAATGGTAAAGCCAGCTGACCAAACAAACTGTACCTCAGTTTAGGTTGCTAGGTAACGGGCGGAACTCTGCTGGGGTTGCTAGGTAACAGCACAGTGCCTGCTGAACTGTTACATAGGCTGCGTTCACACTGCAGCCTGAAGTGACTCAATTCCGATTTTTTTGGCAATTCCGATTCTTTTGCCGGGCCGTTCACACTGCCAGTAAATGCGACCTGCATGTGTTCTGCAGTGTAAACGGGCAAACGACCTGAAAGTGTCCCGCATGCGCAGTAGAGGGCGCTATAGCGTCAGCGTTCTCAGTGATCTGCCAACCGCCATAAAAAGAAGAAGAAGAGCTCAGAGTTTGAGGAAGTAAACATGGAGGCTAACGGTGGAGCTTAGCTTACATATTTGAAGTTGTTGTCCGACCGGAGCAACATATTAACTTAATCTTCATATAGAAGATTATATCTTGTTGTTTTTCTTCCCATATCAGGACACAGAATAGTGAGATTTGTTGAGAATCAGTGATGTTCAGTTCGGATGAATGAGACCTGGACGTTATGGTCACATTTGAATCGGATACGTATCGGATATGGGTCACATTCTAAAACAATCTGACCTGAGCTGTTCACACTGCCATGAAAAGATCGGATACAAGCTGCATTACTTCAAAACAATCGGAATCGGGTCACTTCAGGCTGCAGTGTGAACGCAGCCATATTAATGTTTTTGAAAAAGGTCTCCAAGAAACATTAATCAATTGGCAAAAACTGGCTGTTTTGTTTTCCTTTTAATCGTTTGGACTGTTTTTAGAAGCAGTTGAAACCCAAATGGACGTATAAAAACATTCTAAATGTGAATTTTGCATAAGGCCAGGATGTCCGTGCTCATCCCACCTGTGCTGCAAGAATATACACGCCTGTTTGCGCTGCAGCCTCTGCCAAATCGCATAGCACTGCAGCACTTAACCATGAAACCAGCGGCGTTAGAAATCTGCACGGCCACAGGTGGCTGAGCCGAGCAGCAGAAAGAAAAACACCCAGCGATGAAACTCAAACTCAGGACAACAATCTGTTCAAAATCCTTTGCAACGTAATGCACTGGAAAAAAAAAACTTTGCCTGCAGTGCCAATAAATATTGTTGTCTAACAACCAACTGTCTTTATGCCGCTAACATCTGGATCCAGACCAGACATTATTATGATCTCGCCAAGTAACATTTCTTTCTGAATTAGGAACTTGGAAATCTCAGTTTTCCATATTTCAGTTGATCTGCAGCAGCTTTTCGACAGTTTATCTGATAATTTTCTGATTTAGATAAGATTACCGGTGAAGTTGTTTTGATACAGAGGGCCCTCACCTACTGCCGGTTCAGTAACTCGGTAAAGAAATTCTCCTGTAGTTGTGGATATTTTCATGAAGGAAATCTAGAATACTGAGAAGAAAATGCAGCTTGAGAAGCTGAAACATGCACAACGCACAATTCAAGAATAAATTAGATAAACTAGGACAAAACTGCAACTTTTAAAGTAAAAGTCTCAAAAATGTTAGATGCAACACAAAGTGATTACCTTGTTGTCATGGTAACAAGGAACACATCTACCTGTTGACTCTGAAAAACTTATTTTAACGCCTAAGTTTTATTGTCAGTCATGCACTTGTTGATTTCTTCATTATAAAAGCCACCCAGCATGATGCTGCCACTTCCTTGCTCATTTAGAGCATTGTGATTTATTTTCTTATTTTAAAGTAACATCTATTAAACTGCAGGGAACTGATCTGAAAGAAGTAGCAGAAATATGGAAGTGTGAAAAAGTCCAAAGAGAGTTTTTTTTACACATGATCCGTAAGCATGTCCTAACTATTAATATAATTAATTTAGTTGTTTTTATTATCATCAGTAATATAATCAAGGACTTTATGTATTTTTTTACTTTCCTTTTCTACCATATCAACAAAAACCCTGTACCAGGTCAGTCATAAACAGACTGACCTGCTCTGTTTATGATTTTTTTCACTTTTAGTTTTGTTTCTGTTTATTTACTTAATCTTAATACATGTATTTGATTTGTTTACATCACAATAATGAAAAAATGTTTAAAAAGCATCTTCCACACTTGTGAAGATGCACAATTTATCACTTTGATCTAAGATGGATTATCATATTGTTGTGTAAAAATGCAGTTATTCTGGTGTATTTTATTAAAGTAACTCATAAATTAGTTAGAGGGGGCCGTAAGGACCCCTGTCCTCAGAAGTCTTAAGTACACCCCTGTTGCAAACAGAAATATGGACTAAAGAAAATGTATTTTAAACGATCTAAATCATGTTTCTCTCATGTTAATTTTTTCCCACATGTGCACCTTTATTTTATTTATAAAAGCCAGAATCAGTGACATGTTTGCCACATGTGATCTTACTGAAAATCTGGCAGAAGCAACCAGGAAGCAATCTGCACGCAGGCTGTTGTTTGGCATTGAACTGGAGGTTACATCCTCCAGGTGGCTTGTGCCAAAAGGAATCATGTTGCAGCTCCTTGCGCTTGCAGATGGGAACCTTCCAACTTTGCTTCAGCCTGTTTGCAATAAGTTCCTCAAATACAAGATGAAACTGAAACGTTTCTGGCTGCAGGCCAAGCCATGTTGGTTTCTATAGCAGTTTGAGTGAGCAGAAAAAAATGACAAATGCTAATTAATTTTGTAAAGATTGGCAGCATTTTACATGAAAAGCCTTGATTATTTCTTTTTTGTATTACAGTTTAAGTCAGAAGTTTACATACACTCGTCTTGTGTTTTTAATGAATTTACAAAAATACATGAAAAGGTATCAACATATAAAATTTAATTTGATTGACTCTGGGTCAGTATTATACATACACCCTGGTTGATTTTGTTAGTTTTTGTTTCAAAGTCTTGGGAGCCCTGAAACATCCCAACCAATTTCCTTTCATCTGAGTTTGACATCTGGAGAATCCCTATAGATTATGACAAAATGTATTTTTTAATAACTTTGCTTTTTATAATTGTTTAAATTAATGATCATGGAATGTTTTATTGCTTAGAAATAACTTCAAAGAGTGTAAATCAACATTTTTCTGCCTTAAGACCAACATGTGCATCCTGTCAGGTTCCTGTATGTTTTTGTTCACCCGAAAATACACAAATTGGAATTACAAAAATTAATTTGCTTCACATAAACACACCAATACCAATAAAAAGCTTTTATTCTGGGAAGAGGTGTTTTTTTTTTTGCTGTATCAAAACTATGCATGCTTTGTATAAAACTGCAATGGAAACACATTTTTCATATAAAACAAGTCATGTGATCAACAACCCGATGTTGCTACTGCTGGAAAAGATGAAGAAATAGACAACGGCAGGAAGTGGTAGAAGGATGAAGGCGCTGCATGTTTGTTAGTGATTTACTGCATGAACAAACTTATTCATGTCTGACTTTAATTGTGTTTCTTAGTTAATAGAAACAGTTGCAAAATTGTGTTTTATCAAATTTAGCAGAATATCAACAAAGTTTTTTATTGGAAATGCAGCAAACATCTTTTTTTCAACACATAGAATAGAATAGAAGTACTTTATTTATCCCAACCGGGAAATTACATATTGATTGAGGTGAAGAATAAATGTTAAAACATGTATACTTACAGAAACATTTAACTGCCAGAACTCCAAAACGAATTCAGGAGCAGTATCTTGTTAAAGCATTTTGTCTTTATTGTGAGATATAAATCTTGTTTAAACAAGTTTTATTATGGGATTTATAGCTCTTTAAAACCAAAATGTCTTCTCGTTCCAATGAGAAAAGTCATAACAGTAAAACTGCAACAGCTTGCGGGATGTTTGAGTGTCATCCAGAAGAAACGCAGTGAGAAGATGACTTTTTATGAAGTCATGATCCGTCACAGGAACATAGTTTTATATGATGAGATGCTGATCCTGAATTCATTTCCTATGTTTGGAAATTAAACACTGCCGTAGCACTTCACATTTGATTTAATTAGTAATCATTTTATGCTAATTAAAAAGTACATTTTTGATCATTCTTGAATTACAATCAGGGTCCGCACAAAATCTTTCCATGCGCCACAAATGGCCCTCAAGCCACACTTTGAAAACTCTTAACTCTAAAACTTTCAGCACCACTTGAGAAAATCCAAAATAAACTTTTGTAACCGATTATTGATATGAAAATATTTGAATATACTTGAGTCACTTTTTAAACAAAGACGTCAAACACAATCTTCAAATAAATAACTTCCGTGATGGGAGTACGTAAACTTCTGACCGGATGTGCTTGTGTTACATTAACAGTTTACATTTGTTGTATGACTTGTACAAATGTTCCTCCTTTAACACTCCCTTAAAAAAAAAAAAGTTAGCTGAGTCAAGTTAGCATTCAACACCGGAAGTGCCGTATTTCAGCTAAAAAACAAAAAAACAAAAGCACTTCGTCGCTCATACGCAGCCGTCGTTCTGAAACGAGTTTTATTCAGAAGTTCCAAACCGGAAGTGATGTCGGTAGCTAAGCGCTGGCTTGCGGCGCGGGTTTCAGGCGCAGCGCGGAGCCATAAAACATTAGCGGAGCTTCTTCCCAGCGCCACTCGCTCACCTATTTGGACCGAAACACGTTCAGAGGAAGCGCCTTTCACGGAGGACCAACATATGGGAATATTTCGAGGCTCGACTCCACTTTTAAAAACTTCCCACGTCGCATTTTTCCCCTCCTTTCATTGGAAGCGCTCCCTGGAGAACAGGAGGGTTTTTTTTAAAAAAAAAATTAGTTTATTAAACTGCGCTACTTTTATTTATTCCATTCTTCCAAGTGGGTTTCGCTCTTTGCATGCATGCGATGTCACGGATTACTAAAAGGAGAAAGAAACGTTTGAGTTTGTATCCAGTGTTTCCAAGTGAAAGTGGTTTTTGAGGGGTTTTTTTAAAAAAAGAAACCAGTTGAGCAACTGGCGACGGGACTCAATAATCAATGTGGTGTCAGCTGGAAGGACGCGCGGTCCGGATCTCACCTAAACGGTACGCAGATAAATCATCCTTATTATTACTTGCATGAATAAATGCTTTAAACCAATGCAAACTGCTAGAAAAATAAACACATTTAGCTCCATAAACCTTTCATTATCCATTTTCTTCGTGTTCAGACATGCGGAGACCTGCACGCTTTGCAGCTTTTATTCTTCAGTTGCGGCGTTTCTCCCATTTATCTTGGCCGTATTGCGCCTTTCAGGCTGCTGCGCATTTTGTTTTCTTTGGCAGCCGCTCAGGTGAGGTGAGAGAACCGAGTCACGGTCCCAACCCGCAGGTAGATCTCACACAACCACACCGCCGAGCTGACGTCTAAACTCCGGCCTGTCAGCAAGATAATGGGCCGAGCTGGCGCTGTGGGTGGCATTCCGCTTTTTAGCGAAAAAAATGCAAGTGCGAACAGCGCAAGAAGAGTTTTTCCTCTTATAGGTGGGGGTTTCTGCATGGACTGAAATGATCACAAAGCTTCAATTATTTGGGTGTTTGCACGGCGGGACGCCAAACTTTAACCTGGATGGGTTTTTTTTTTTTCCATGTCACTAAATTAGAAACATGCAGAAGTGAACACGTCTGATTTTTAGAGGATTTCTAAACAAAATGTGCAAAAATAGAATAAAAAACCTGGTACGTGAGATCAAAACCATGTGGAATGTGTTTAAATTGCAAAAGTTGAACCAAAAATTATAAAATCTTTTGAATGTAACCCAAACACATTCAGAAAATAATCTTGATTTAATCTTCTGCCGTTTTAGAGATTAGAAAAATCTCTTGTTTTGGTGGAAAGTTTCTGTTCTTTAACTAAAAGTCCTCCATTTTCCCAAGATTTTAAAACTGGAACTTTTTCAGGATTAAAAACTAAACATCTCCTCAATCAAATCAATTAGCTTTTAGTGTAAAAGTCTTAAATTTAAAAACTTGTTCATCTCTTCTGATGAAGAAGGAAACATATAAAAGCAAATAAAAAGCATAATAAAGAGACTAACGACTTTATTTTGAATCCATAAAAGACAAATTAAGATTATTCGCAGGAGAGAATCCAGAAAAATTAATTGGTTTATGCATGAAAGCGTTTGCTCTTCACCTTTATGGGCTTAAAGGAAAGTAAAAGAAAATCCATGCTGCTGGTGATGCATTTTGGGATTTCCTAGCTTTGATGCATTTATTGAATAGGAGGAAACATTTTGCATCCAGTTTTTAGAGGGAACTGCTTCAGTTTCTTGCAGCTCCTCGAGTTGCACAACTTCAAAGAGTCCAGATTAGCGCAGGACGGGGCGCAGCCGCCGCTCTAAACGCGCAGAGCATCATGGGGCCACCAGGCTGACGTTAGCCGCGCAGGAGGAGGGCGACTAGTAACGAGCAGCAGCCTCCGCCAGGCTTGGAGCCGCTTTCTGCCGTCTGCTTGCTGCTTCTCAACACATGAAAATGTTCATATCAGCTCCACGTTTTCCATGAAGTTCGATGCGTTTTGTAACTCTGGAGGAGCTGCAGAGATTCACAGCAACATGGCAGCATCATGCTGTGGGGATCGCTAGACGCAGATAAGGCGAACCTGAAAGTACATCGAGTTTCACCCTGAAACATACAGAGTGGGTTAAATCGAACTATGATCATGCATTAGAATGGCCTAGTCAAAACCCAGCTCAGAATCTGTGGCAACCCCAGAAAACTCAGGTTTATTAATGATCCATTCTGACTGAGCTGCAGCTGCTGGGCGTCTCTGCGAAATAAACACTTCACATTTTTATTAGTGCACAACTTTAAAGCCTTCTACACTGCAAAAACACAAAGTCTTACCAAGTATTTAAATCAAGTTTCTAGTGCAAGTAAGAAATACGACAAAACTGACTTACAAGTAACTTTAAATCAATATCAAAGAATTAAAATAAGATCCTACATCCTGGTGAAAAGTTACTTCTTAGTTAGTTTTTACCTTTTGAGTGCATTAAGATATTTTGACAAGAAACTAGACCAAAACTATTTGGTACAATTTTGTGTTTTTACAGTGAATATAAATAAGCCACATAAAAGCTGCTAAGATTTGTGAATCATTTTTGCAGAGAAACATCCTGTTAGAAGTTAGTTTTTGTTTCGCATTTATTTATTTTCTTTTATAACAAGGAAATTGTTATTCAAATTAATCACAATGTTAACATTTTAATCTAAATCTCTGAAAACCTCAAATATTTGTTCAGAAAATAAAAAAAATTGGTAAATTTGTTGATATTTTGTTGGATTACTTATACAAGTAATCAAATAAAGTTTAACCAAGTAAATTTATGAAGTTATAATGTTAAAGTTTGACAAAATATTTTGATAAATTTTGAGAAATTACTTGATTTTGTGAAGTTGTAGCTTCATTCTCATTTTCCAGTGTATGTACGGAGGGAGAAAGTTGATATTTTGGGGCATTTTTATCGTATTTACTCACACAAAAGATAATTAAAGAGTTAAAAGAAGCAGGAATGTTCAAACATCTTCCGTTTCTGAACTTTTCCATGCAAGACGTGCAGTTAATCTGCAGTCATCGTCTGGCTAACGCAAACAATAAGATCACTGAAATGAATGGAGGTTTTCTGGTGAGGGTCATAGTTTGGTCTCTTTCTGCCTTTCACATTTGGTTCAGGTTGTTTTTTTTCCTCTTCTCTTCATTTAAAAGAAAGTCAAACGTGGAGATCAGGCGGGAGAGGAGGGCTGAGCTGTCTGGAGCCCGGTTGGGTCTGAGCCAGACGCGCTGGTCGACGGTTAGCACCGCGGCTAAATGATGCGAATCATTGTAGCAAATGGCGCGCGGCGATGAAGTGCCGCCGCTTTTCTACAAAAACAACACTTAACGGGGGGAAAAGCCTGCCTGCCTGCTGTCAACAGTCTGAGAAAAGCTGGAGAGGTCAGGATGGTTTCTCAGGTCTGGATAAGCAGAGATTCTTCTAGAGTTTACTCACAATTCTGTTATTTAAAACATTAAAAATAGTCATTTTGGTCAAGTAAACAAGCGATTAAAGCTAAAATATCAACATCTATCTTTAATTTGCCACATTAAACCTGAGTTTTTAATCAAAATTTGCTGATAAACACAAAATCAGAGTGAGAAATTTTACTCTCTGGATGGTTTTAAACTGGATATTTGACAGCAAAATTACTTTTATTTATAGAAACGTTACCTGTTCTTTAAAGAATCATCATCCAATCTTGATTTGAGCCAAATTCAGCAATTTTACACTGTAAAAACTATGTTAAAACTAAGTTAGAAGTAACTTTTCAGCAAGATATAAAGGCTTGTTTTAAGCAAATAATAGTAGATGATTTCATTTATAACATGGGGGAAAATGTCTTGTAATTTAATTTTTTGCCAGTTAGAACTAGTAATTTTTAATATCAATTTTAAGAATTACTGATTTTAAATAGGCTCCTATATCTTGTTAAAAAATTACTTCTGAGTCAGTTCCATCTTAATTCAAATGTACTAAGACATTTGCACTAGAAACTAAATTTGAGTAATGTTTGAGTTTTTGCAGTGTGATTTATGGTTTCTGTAACATACAACTAAAAAAATAATAATTTTAGTGCCTGAATTTTCAGAGTAGTTAAGGAACATAGTAGTGGCAGAATAATGCTGTGGGAATGTGTTGCTAGGTAAACGTTTATTCAAATCAGTAATATGATTCAAAACATTAAAGACTGAGATGGAGGTTCACAAACAAGAAACTCTACAAAACCATATTTATGTGTTGGAGCGGCCTAGTCAAAGTCCAGACCTTAATTTAATTAGGAATAAGTTCCAGGACTTTAAATTGCAGTTGGCATTCGTTTTCCATCTGAATTCATTTGTAACTGTTTGACATTTCACTGTCTGGTGGAGACAAAGTACTGACCCGGTTCGACAGAACAGAACTGATAACAGCCATTCAGACACAGATTTACAGAAAAAAAAATCTTAGAGCTCAATTTTTACCAATCTAGTGTCACAAACATCATGATTCTTGATATAAATGTAGAATTAAACAGTTATTGTACAGGACCCAAAACACGGCTCTGTACCTGTTCATAAGCTCCAGGGCCGACCAAAGCCTTTTGGGGGCCTTCAACAGATTTTCATTTGGGGCCCCCCATACTAACAAGATGCTAAGCTACTCTATGTTTCTAACATTAGCATAATTTGTATTTAGCTTGCATCACACCAGCATCATTATGGCTGGTAAATATATTACCAGATTCTAACAACTGACAATTAATAAATTTTTCTGATGAGTAATTGGATAAAAACATTTGGCACATTCTGCAAATTTTTTATTTACAAACTTTAACCATATTTTGTTTTTTTATATAATATTTAAAAAAATAAAAATAAATTATTTTTTAAATAAATGCCTAAAATGCAGTAACATAGCATTTCTTTAGCTAAAACTATGCCATTTGAAGCCTTCTGGGTGGAACATATTTGCAGAAAGTGTTTATTTTTATCTTGAACTTGATATTTTTGTACAGTTTTGCTTAATAATTGCTCTAAATATGTTGTTCTTCCAGCAATCATCTATTTTGCTTTCTAAAGCCTCATTAACAATTAACCAATTAGTTGAAAATTATTTCAATAATCCAATTTATCTCAATCAATCTGATTATTTGTGCTAGCTTGATGCTACTGAGGGCTCCCTAGTGGTGTGGAGGCCTTAAGGAGCCGCTTGACTCGCATATATCTTGGGCTGGCTCTGTTTGTGGATCATTTCAATAACAAAAACCCAATTAGTTAATTTTCTATAATCAAAACCTGCAATGTTGAGTAACTAATAGTCAGAAAATGCTGGAATCCTGGCTCAGCGCCACCCAACTCGCACGCTTCTCCACCATTTAAAGATCTGTCAACAGTTGTTGCTTATATGCAAATTTTCCCTTCGTCACAAGTGAAATTTGGCAGACTGGATGAATCAGTTGCTGGTTTGATGTGATTTATCGTCAGTATCATGAGGCACACGGAGTCCCCGAGGTTACTGGATGGTAATGAGAACCTGGTCCAGTCCCCTGCTGCTACATGCTTCGTGTCCAGGGCGCAGCTGACGATACATCCACTCAGTCGTCGCCGCAGCTCCCTCACTTTTTATCTCACGTCCACCTGCGTTCGGCGTTTAGCGCCCGGCTCCCCGCAGCCCGAGGAAACTACGATCGGCGCTCCAGTTATGCGTCGCTGACATTCCCTTCATTCCGACAGTTTCAGCTCTTTCTACTGGCAAACAACAAAATCGGCGCTGCGTAGGCCGATGCACTGCAAAAACAGAAAACGGTGGTTTCATCTAGATTCTAGTGCAAACATGGTACACTTCAAATAAGAGAAAACTAACTTTCAAGTAACTTCAGCAAGAAATAGGAGCCTGTTTTCAGTATAACATTCATTTAAAACTTACCAGTTCCTCTGGCAGATTATTTAACTTATAACAAGACATATTTCCCAAGTTATAAAGAGAAATAATTTACCAATAAAACTAGAACTTTATCAATATTAAGTAGTTATTACTTCAAACAAGCTCATATAACTTGCTAAGAAAACATTACTTGAGTCATTTTTGTCTTTAAGATTTCAAAGCATTTTTGGCCAATTTGTTCCTGGACTTAATTTGCTACACTGCAAAAACAAAGCAAAAAAAAAAAAAAAGTATTTTTGGTCTAGTTTCTAGTACAAAAGTTATCATATATGAAATAATTATTGACTTAAAACAAGCTTAAAACTGCTACTTTTAAATTAGTACACTTAGAAAACAAGACTAAGTTACTTGATTCTGGTTTCCTGCATTTTTTGACCAACTTGTTCCTGGACTTTATTTACTACACTGTAAAAATACAAACCTTTAACAGGTAATTTTGGTCTAGTTTCCATTACAAATGTCTTACACTTGAAATAAGAAAACTGGCTTATGTCGCTTTTTAGCCATATATAGGAGTTTGTTTTATGTCAAGATTCCTTAATGTTGATTTAAAAGTTCTAGTTCCACTGCCAGATTATTTCTGTTGTGGGAAAATGTCTCGTTAAGTAAAATAATCTGCCAATTTTAATCAATATTAGGGAAATATTGACTTAACAAGTTATCTTGATGAAAACTTAACTTATAAGTTAGTTTTGTCTTATGTCAAGTTAACTAGAAAGAAAACCAAAAATACTTTAAGGATTTGTTTTTGCAGTGCTGTAGTAGCACAAATGAATCAATTCTGTTTTATCTGATTTTATTGACTGTTTGACTACACTGCAAAAAATTTAATCTTACAAAGTGTTTTTGGTCTAGTTTCTAGTGCAAACATCTTACGAGACAAAACTAACTTACAAGTAACTTTTCATATAGTAGATATTGTTTTAAGTTAACAATCCCTCAATATTGATTAAAAATATCAGTTCACTTATACAGTGTAACTATTTCTTCATCAATATTAAGTAATTACTTACCTTAATTATTACTTGACCTCCTATCTTGCTAAAAACGTTACCTGTAAGTTAGTTTTGTCTTATTTCAAGTGTACTAAGATATTGGCGTTTTAAATCAAAGACACTTGGTTTGATTTCGTGTTTTTGCAGTGTGTGTGCCGCCTGAATGAAAGCCCGCTGTGGCTGCCACAAAGACGGGGGTGACTGGAATATTTGTGGCGTTAGTCAGAGGGCAACCTCGCGTTGAAATGCGGATGAATCATGGCTTCCCGCCTCGCTGCGCTTCGTTTCATGCACACAGACTCACGGACGGCTGAAAGCGTCCGTCTCCGTCCCGGGAAATGTTTACATTTTTGATGGCTGTGTAACCGTTATCACAGCTCCTGGGAGTCGGTGTTGGCTCCGATTGTAATAACAGTTACAGCTGAAATGATGCAGGTTATGGCATGCAGGATATTTACTGCTGCCATCTCTCAATAACGGAAGCTCATTCAGCCTAATGAATCAGTCGCTCGCCATTCCAGAGAAGAACAGAATCGCCCTGCGGCTGAGTTCAGCGAGGATACCTGAGGTTTAGGCGTCGTGTGATCTGGTTGTTTGAGGTACAACTAAAATCCTGTCGAGTCTTACAAGAGCTATTGGCAAAAAGAAGCTGCGCTTTTTAGATTTTACGTAAATTAAACCTCCGTCTTGTGCTCACAAGTTCAGCTTCCAGGTAAAACAATGTCAAAACGCAGAAATAACGACGTTCTGTGGTTTTTCATGTTCACTGGGAAAACTCAAAACTTTACCAAGTTTTTTATACTTAGAATATCTTCTTACACTTAAAAAATGATAGAAACCAGCTTACAAGTAACTTTTCAGAAAGAAGTAGCTTTTTTAAGCGAGTATTCCTTAATATTGATGAAAACGTTTTTGCTAAGTGAAATAATCTGCCATTGGAACAAGTACTTTTTAAATTTTAATCAATATTAAGCGATTATTGACTCAAAACAAGCTTCTATTTATTGCTGGGACAAAATTTATCTTCAGCACCAATGAAAGCAGCAATGAACCCCCCCCCCCCACACACACAAATATTTTGTATTTTTAGTAGTTTCTAGTGCAAATATCTTAATCCACTTGAAAGAAGACAAAACTGACTTACAAGTAACAATTCAGCAATATGAGTAAATAATCGCTTAATATTGATTAAAACTAAAAGCACCGGTCCCACTGGCAGATTATTTCACTTTCAGCCAGTATGTTTTCATCAATGTTAAATAATCATTAACTTAAACTCTTATTTCTAACTGGAAACTTACCTATAAGTTAGTTTTGCCCTTTTTTAAGTGTACAAAGATATTTGCACTAGAAACTTTACCAAAAGTACTTAAAATCTGCGTTTTTTGCAGTGTTGCTGTTAAGGAATTTATACCCAGTCTTCCTTAGAGTGTAGCTTTAAGTCTAAGGGAGTCCAAAGTTGGTCTGGGGGCCATTATGTGGCCCTTGAAATGATCTTGTGTGGCCCCCAACTGCAAGAAACAAATATGACCAACACAATAGGGGAAAAAAAAGGGGAATCTGTAAGAAAAATGTTTAAGAAAACAGACTATTGTGTTTGTTTTTAACATTTTAGTAATAAAGTTTAAAAAAACAACTTACTTTTGTATTTTTAATTTTAAAAAACAATTCAATTCAAGTTAACTAAAAAGGGGAAATAAAGTTCGAGTCATGTCATCCAAGCATGACATCTCTTGTAGCAGTCAGTCTTGCAACCATTCTGAAGAGACCTCTGACTGAAGACAGTCTCACATCAGGCAGCAGAGTTTATATTTCACCGCAAAATGTCCTGGATGACACCATCAGTTGTTGAGAAGCTCTGCTAATCCACCTCAACTGCTTTTGCTGCGCCTCGTTTCATGTGTCAGGTTAGAAAGATGAAGTCTGGGATACGATCCTAACCCGTTGTGACGGACGGATGAAATGGTTTGAATTTCTTTTTCCAACTCCTCCAGGGTTTGGGGTCATAATTAAAGTATTATTTGAGTTTTTAAGGTGCTAATCAGATCCTCCTGAACAAAACAAAGACACCTTGTTGCCATAGTTACGCATCCTAAGAGCTATCCTAAAGTAAAAATGTAGGAGTAAAAATTCTTTCAGTTGCAAGGAATCAAAAAAATCAGAGGGAATAATTATACAAAAAAAATCAAAGCTTTGATCACAGAGGGAGAAAAGTTTCCTTTCTTTTTTCTTTCAGGTGTCTTTCCATCCTCATAAAGCATAAAAGAATATTTACTTACCTTAAGTTTTGTTTGTGTTGTGAAAGGCGCTTTTGTTCATCTAAGAGTATATTTCACATAAATCCTGGTAAAAATCGAACAATTTTTTGTAAGAAATTTCCATTTTGCACGTTTTTGCACTTCCATTTTGACCTCTGCTGCTTCTGCTTTGTGGTGAACCGTTTCAAAACCTTCAGAACGTAACGTCACAAGGTATCAGTAACAGCCCGTTACCTAGCAACCGCAGCGGAACTCTGCCCGTCACCTAGCAACACAAACTGAGCTCCAGAACATTTGGTCAGCTGGTTTTATCTCTGTATGCGCTGCATAATGGCTGCTGGAAAAGAGAAGTGTTTTATTGTTGACTTACCATCCAGAAGCCACTTACTGGATTCTTGTTGGTTGTGCAGGAGGCTCCAATTCTGCTTCTCAGAGTTGTATAATTTCTCATTTGTTTGCACCCCTTTTTACATGCAAGTGTAAACATTGAGCCAACAGCAAATTATTTTGATGTAAAATGACAAGAGGCCCTAAAACTGCTCATTTTGAACCGGACCAACTAAATGTAATGAAGATGCTTTCTATAGGCCGTAGATCTATCCTAATCTGTTCAAGGATGTATAATAGGTCGCCATTAAACAGGAAACTTTAGATTTTCAGGGGGAAAAGTAACAGCTCTGAATTAGCAAAACTAATTTATTCTCTCTGGATCTCTTCCGCTGATTTAACGAGTCTGAGTTGAGCACATACCAGATTGTCAGCGTCTCCGTTTGAAGGTCAGTTCCTCATTCAGCAGAATCTCCAACATTCCCCTCCTGGGCTCCACATGAAGAAAAGTGCGATCTCTCTGTTCTCGGTCCTGTTTTTCCACAAGTTCTGCCAAGATTTCAACGCCATACGTCAGCAGCTGAAGCTCTGCAGTCATAAAGCTGAGAGCCGCCAGTAAAAACACTCGTATTACACCCTAATTGGGGCTCTTTGTTTCACTGTCAAAGCTGCCAGAGCCGGCCCAAAGTATATGCGAGTTAAACGGCTGATTAAGGCCCCCACACCACTAGGGGGCCCCAAAGAACACCAAGCTAGCATGATAAAAATATTTATATTCAAAACAACATTGAATAATACAAACTAAATTATATTACACATGGAAAAACGATTTCTATATTATTTTTATAGTTGTCAACCTTTACCAACTCACTCTTTTGTTGCCTAGCAACAACTTGTTCACTAATTTGCAAACCAGCAGTTTCAGGTTTCGCCACCATTCCTCATTGTTCTTAAAAAAACAAAAATAAAAACAACGGAGTGAAAACTGAGAATAAAACAAGAAAGGTCTCGCCACCAATTTTTACAGTATTTCAGACATTTAAAACCAAGAACAAATAAATAACTATCGGTAGACTGATATAAAATGCTTATGTCAGGACACGTTTTTCAGCCATATCATCCAGCCCCACTTTAAAATAGTTAAAATAATGTGGCACACTTAAATACTGCTCAGCATTACAAAATTATTTACTTTTTTTTAGTTTGCTATTCCTGTAAGGTTAAATTATCAGTCATAACAAAACTGTTATAATGTAAGCTAAATACAAATAATGATGACAGTTTAGGGCTGTATAATAATATCGATATCGCAATATACATCGATATTTTCTTTCCTAAGAAAAAAAAAAAATCGATATTCATCCTCAAGTATCGTAACGTCCAACTGTCACCTTGTTCACTCACTGCTTGCTTCACCAGGTCATCAGGCTTAGAGTGATTCCTTCAGATGTTCAGGTTAAAAAGGTATCAAACTATTCAGAGCAGGAACTTGGTTCACTTTATTTACTTTACTAATGCATGTCAGCTACAGTTTGGACTGTTTCAACTAAAAGAAACATGTTTTCTCTCCACTTCTTTGATTCATTTTGTCCAGCTGTCCACTTTAAGTCTGTGTCCAACCAGAACTAGGTATTGTGTAGTTGGTGCTTTTAATCAGTTTTCAGTTAAATTAATTCAATCCAACTTTATAACAGTCACAAAATGTCACCAAAATCACTCTGTCCCTCTAAAATCGTTCAGAAAATCGCGAAAGTGTATTGAATTGTAACGTTTGCTGAATGTAGCAATATATATCGTATAGTGGGCAGAATATCGTGTATCGTATCGTGAGATTATTATATCACCAATGACAAAGCATCTGGTGTCGACATGTTGGTGTGGGGGGCCCAAATGAAATCTGCCGAGGGCCCCAAAAAGTCTTTGGTCACCCCTGTCCACAAATTCTTATAATAATACATTAAACGTTTGTAGCACTTTTTCAGAAACAAAGACACTGCAAAAAAAAAAAAAAAAAGTTCTAAGATGTTATGTCTTATTTTTCCTCTCCATTGTGAAGGGGAGGGAGTCTGAAAGCTGAATTAACGCGTCTCTGCTCTCCTTGGCAGCTGATACGTCCTGGGAGTGATGCACTGGCTTCCCCTGGTTGCCATGGTGATCGCCTCGGCCCTGCCCTTCCCTCACAACCCCGCGACCGCGCAGCCCAGCCAGGATCAGACATCCACGTCCGGAGTGGAGACCCGGATAACCTACGAACCGTTCAGCAGTCCGGACGTCCCCGCAGAAGAAGAAGAAGAAAGAGAACCGCTCAGGACCGAGGAAGTTTCCCAGGAAAACTCGCTACCAAAGGACTACAAAGCCAGCAGGAAAGATGGCGACTCGGACTCGATGTCGCGCCATTTTAGGACAGGCGCAGCCGAGGACAGCCCCGCCGTGGATGTCGGTTTGGGTCTGGAACTAGACGAAATGTTTCTGGACGCTCATCCCCGCGTCCTGTTCTCGCCCTCGCCGTCGCCGCCGGAGCATCCGCCGCTGCTGCTGATGTTGGAGAACCAGCTAATGGAGGACGACGGCGACGGAGACATCGAGGGTCACGGTGATCGCGCCGCCGACCGGACCACGCCGTCCCCGACGTGGGCGGACTACAACAGGGAGGCGCACCGCCCGGCGAGACGGGACAAACGTTCACACCCGATAGACACCCGCAGGGGGGAGAAGTCCGTGTGCGAGTCGGAAAGCACCTGGGTCAACAACAAAACCACCGCCATCGACTCGCACGGCGAGCGGGTCACCATCATCCCGCAGATCCAGACAATGACGGGCGCGCTCAAGCAGTACTTTTACGAGACGCGGTGCCGCCGGCCCGACGGGCCGAGCGGCTCGAGCAGGACGCGGGGAGCGGGCGCCAGGTCCGCGGCGGCCGGCGTCGCCGGGTCCAGCTGCCTCGGCGTGGATAAAAAACAATGGCGGAGCGAGTGCAGAGAGAAGCAGTCGTACGTCCGCGCGCTGTCCAAGGACGCCAAGAACAAGATGGGATGGCGGTGGATCCGGATAGACTCGTCCTGCGTCTGCGTGCTGCTGTCCAGAACCAATCAGGGGAAGGACGTGATGACGAGGCGCAGGAAAGTCTAACGCAAGGAAGGAAGACACGTCCGGACGTCCTGCCTCCTTCCTCCATTTTGTGACTTTTACACACACAAAAAAACACTAAACAAGAAGACCTCAATGCTAAATGATTTTAGGGAAACTGTTGTATAGACAGAGGTGGGTAGAGATCGACGGCGTCTTAGGACCAGTTAAAATAGGAGAACATTTCTGGAAATATTGAGAAAACTCTGAGCATCTAGAGTTGAAAATTAGCATGAAATGTTTAAAAGTCATCGAAAATTTTCAGGAAAGAAGGGAATTTCATAATTTGAATTAAATTTTCTAGAAAAAAAATATGGAAGTTTCCTGGTGTGAGCAGTTGGGAATTTGTCAAAAAAAAAATCTAATTTTGAGATCTGAGAAATTTTCTACAAAAGAATGGGAAATTTCTGAGTTTGAAAAGTCAAAAATATGAGAAAAAAACTCATTTTGAGGTCTCAAATTTTCTAGAAAATGTTTTTACAAAAGTCAAATATTTTCGACTTTTGAAATTCAGAAATTTCCTATGTTTTTTTTGGACAATTTGTTTAGATTAATCTAAAACTTTGAGTTTTCTTGGCAGAAATGTACTCCTTTTTCCTTATCTAGAGAGGCCCTCATACACCGTTGTAGTAGAGAACCCAAATATTGTACTCAAGAGTAGCTCGACTTCAAAAAGGGATGCAAACAATTAATAAAATTAGTTCACGTTGATTAAGTCAGTGTTGTAGTTTGGCTACAATCCAGCAGAGGGCGATGCTGGTCATGCTAACGCAAGCTACAGAAACAAAGATGGCAGGGCCATACCAGAACGGGAAAGAGAAGTGATCCAAACAAAGTCATGCAAGATGCACTTTATGCGGTTCTGTTTAGAGATATAAACATTCAACAAACTCCTAAAGTTTTACAATGTTTTTTTGTATTTGATTCAGCATATTATGACAAATTTAGCTCTTCGTGTTTTGGAAAGACGGCCAAAACAAGTTGTGTCCAGATTCTGGTATTTTAAAGACGAAAGTAAAAAAATTCAATATCACGATTATAAAATAATAGACAGAGGGAGCAGATGAAGCATTTTTCCAAATAAAAATAAAGCTATGAAACTAATACAGTCAAATGTACTTTCTTGGAACAGGGTGAAATACTTCCAGTGCCAAATGGTTCAGCAGGCAGAAAATTAGAAAAACAATTCAGTGAAATTAGCAATACTTTATAAAATATATCTCTCAAGTAAAGTATATTTTTCAAATAAATGTAACTAGTTACTACCCACCTCTGTATATAGAGATTTTACACCAAGAAGTACTGTTTTTGTATGATTTATCTTTCATAACCTAAGTTATTTTTGCCTAGTATGTACGCATGTCTTTGATATTAATATATTTCCTGCTGTGTCTACAACACGACACCAGTATACCTTTTCTGTATCGCCGTGTGTATTTATAGAAGACGTCTTCATGCAGTAGTAGCTCTCTCCGGTGTCTGATGATGATTCCAGCCTTTGGGTCGCTCGCCTTGTAAAAGCAAAGAGCGCCACCTACTGAGATTTCATTTCACTGCTCCAAACTCTTACAGCTGTGGGTGAATTTTACAGGATCTGGGTTGTAAATTATGTGACACCTAAAGAAGATCTGATTACATGATATGATAATAAAAGACATTTGTATTTTAATATTTTTTGAGCACCTTTTAATGCATTTTATATTTAGTTTTCAATGCATTTGTTTTTTTTAGTGCTTCTTTGCTTATTATAATTTTTCTATATAGTTTTTTTACTTTTAAGTGCTTTCTCCACAAAAATCAGACTACTTTGTTCGTGTCATTAAGATTTTATTTTCAAAGCAGGTAAAGCTAAAAAAGGCATAATAAACTTTATTTATCCCTTTTTTATTGCAGACATAATTCAACTAATTAAAAAAATACTTTATTTACTCCAAAAGGAAATTAAATGCAACTCAAATCTAAGGATCTTCAGAGTTTTGACCAGCAAGGATCTCCAGTAGCAGTCAGTCGTGCAACAAATCAAAAGTAGCCTCTGACTGAAGACTGTTCTGATGCATGTATCCTTAGATTTTTAATGCTTCAATGCATTGATTTTGAGTTTATGTTTTAATTGTTTAGTTCATTTAAATTCTAAATGGGTTGTCCATCAATAACTTAGTAAAGCAGGTAAAACATACATTTTAAAATGCAAACTTCATTTTTAAGCTGGGAATATTTGCTTTATTACTTAAGTGACTACTTAAATGTGTTAAATATGACAAGATTAAGATACATTTAAAAAGTATTTATAGATGTATTATCAGTATTTCTTTAGAGTGCATTTATACACACAGCGCAGAACTAAAAGCAACAAAGGATCAGGTTATATTAAAGCAAAATTAGGAAGGAACAACCTTTACAGCCAAACCAATAAACAAATTCACTTCAAGACAAACCAAGAGAAATGTTTGAATTGTTCAAACGTGATAAAATATGGAGGCAGAAACTAAAACTAGTCAAACATGACATAAATTTTATAATCTGGTCTGAAGGGTTCAAAGTTCTCCAGGAAGTTTCTCTCTTTCCAGAAGAAAAATAATTACATACAAAAATTGTTGGGGATGTATTATAATTATGCAAAATTCAGATTGTTCACGTTTTTGTATTTCCATTTTGGTTTCTACTGCTTCTAAAATCAGAACAAGCACTTAACAAGAAGGAAAAGGTGGCTTTTGGCAATAAGTTGCCGTTTTTTTTGGATCCCAGAAAGAAAAAGGTTTAAAAAAACCTTTAGAATGAAACATAATTCAGCATTCACTGTGCCGTTACCTAGCAACCTCAGCAGAGTTCCGCCCGTTTCCTAGCAACCCAAACTGAGCTCGAGTACGTTTGGTAAACTGGTTTTACAGCCGTTGTTGTTGGTTGTACAGGAGGCTCCACTTTTGCTTTTCAAATATGTACAGCTGGATTTGTTTGCAGCCTTTTTCACATACGAGTGTAAATGTTGAGTTGGATGGCGTGAATTTACAATGACACGACGTCCGAAAACAGCTGAAGCTGAAAAGACTAAAATCATTATTATACAAGAATCATTTTATGAACATGTTTTGTATAGACCATAGACCAATTGTAAGCTGTTGAAGGAAGTAATAGGTATTTTTAAAACTTCATGTAACGATTTCTATCATGTTTGTTGAGGGCCCAGAAGTTCAAATGAAGATTTAATGGAAAAATCTTACATGACAAGAAGAACCCAAACAGGAAATGAGGTCAGAGCAAAAGAAACCTAAATACTGGGCTGTGTGATGATTACTGGGGTGAATACAGCTGGGTCTAATAAGCAGGATAAAGGTCAGTTGCGAGGAGGACATGATGAGGTTAAAATGTGAGAAAACTGGAGGAAAACAGCCGATAAAGGTCACAGGGAACCAGTGAAGTTTAAACCTCAAAGTATGAACAAAGATTTAAACCAGAAGGTGACAAAGAAATTAAAAACTGAGCTTAAGGGAGGCTTAGAACAAAAACAAGAGAAAAAACAAAGCATGGAACTATTAAAATATCCACTTATAAGTGTTTTACAAAGGGTTCTCAAGTATTTTTGTTCCTAGCACAGACGGTTTGTACGGAAGAGGGTTAGGGCCACCGAAAAAAAATTCTGAGATTCTGAGATTAAAGTCAGAATCTCAGGATTCTGACTTTAATCTCAGAATTCTGATTTTAATATCCACTATTCTGACTTTAATATCCACTATTCTGAGTTTAAAGTCAGAATTCTTTTTTTTTTCGGTGGCCCTAATCCTCTTCCATAGTTTTGCTATGTTTCTTGCTGTCAAATCTAATGATGCCAAAAAGAAGAAAGAAATACACAAATACAGGTAAGTATTTGTGAGTGTGTATTTACTGAAAGCTGAAATAATAAAACCCACCTGCTGCCAAGGCCTGAAGCTTCCTTCCGGTTATTGGTGATCCAGAAAACAATATTTTTCATTTAAATCAACAACGGCTGCGGGAATCGTTGACAAAAACTGAGTTTCTATTACGTATGTGCGCAAAAATGTGTCAATATTAAACTAATGTTGAAAAAACATATATAATTTAGCAATTATGATGTTTTCCATCAAGTGAGAGACGAAATTAAAATCACAGGTGAAAAAGTTTGTTCATCAAGTGAGTCATTGAAAAACATCCTCCTGCCACTTCCTGCCCGAGTCTTTTCCCCCGGTAGTAACTTCCGGTTGTGGATCACGTGACTTGCGTGTTAAAGTCTATAGATACATCTCCGGGTATAAGGTATAAACTCTAGGTATAAGTCTAATAATATATATAATATATATATAATATACTGTATATATATATATATATATATATATATATAAATATATTAAAAGACAACTTTATCTATTTATATATTACTTACTATGTACACCGGAACTAAGGATACACAGCTTCGAGCCAAAACGGAAGTTGTGTGACGTCATGTGAAAAGTGGTCTATTTTGCGAAATGCATACAGCCGAAAAATATGACAGTTTATTAAGATTACTGGAGATAGAAAAATTAACAGTAAAGGAAAAAATGTGAGGCCAAAAACATCAATGTTTTTTTACAGAAAATTTCTGACATTTTTTAGATTTGAAGCCCAGAAAATTTCTTAAAGTAACAAATTTGACTAGCTCAGAAAAGTTTTTAAAGCTTTTTACAAAATTTCAGTTTTTTGCAAATTTCGAGTTTTTATGCCCAACAATAGTTTTTCTGGATACATTTACTTCTCCTTTTTTCTTTCTAAAGTCATTGCAGGTAGAAAATTCACCTCATCCTTGCAAACACCATTTTTATTCAAATATGTGATTTGTTTTTGTTTGGCTTTTTCATTATGCAAATGCATTTTTATAATTCCCATTTGTGAAATTTTAATGTCAGTAGAAATGCAGCAAATGAAGCACACCTGAACACACTGAATTTTCTACTGGACTCTTTCTGTTATTACGTAACCAAATAAAAAAAAAATTGTATAAAGTAATGGAGCAATAAAAATATAAAACCTGGCTTTATGCTATTAATGTAGCACTTATAGTCCAAAAACAGAGAAAAAACAAAACGACCAATAAAAACAAAGAACTGCATGATTATCAGCAAATCCACCTGGATTGCTTTATTTATTTTTTCTTTTACATCACCATTTTCATCATCATCATCATTGTCATTATTATTAATATTATTCTTTATTTTTCAGATATTTTCATCTTATTACTATCACTGGAATCATGGAAATCTGTTGAATTGTTGCACAATTTGTTCCTCAAAATGTACACATTTAGCGTATTTGAATGACAATTCTCAATGTTTTCATATTTACTCTTGAAACTCGTCCAAACGAAGCAAAGAACGAAACCGAACATGTACATACGTTTATCCAATACATACCTGAAGAAAATAAATAGTTATCGTAAAAAAAATAATAAAATACAACTGAAAAAAATACACACGTCTTACAAATTTGATTCCCGCCCCCCAGAGGCCCCACCCAGCCGCCCCAAACCCACCCTGTAGGTTTATCATACAGATATATATTTATTTTTAACGACACCTCATATCATCTTCACTACCAAAAAAATGTTGTTTTGTTTTTTTTTAGGTCATTGTCGTTATTGGACATGCATCGTAAACACAGAGGCTAAAGGTTTTGTTTTCTGGGCTTCGTCAGGCTGCCCTCTCTCCTCCACAGACAGCGATTCCTTCCTGTTATGGCTTGTGTGTGCAGTAGAATGACCAACTTCAGTTCACATTTTTCTTCTTTTTTTTTTTTGCTTTCCATCCTCTCGGATCGGCTGTTTTTGTCTCTCTGTCGGATCCGTCCTCGTAAAAACTAGTCTTGGTTTTTACTGGGTAAAACTGGAGGCTACTGTCCAGTAGGGCTGTATAATAATATCGATATCACGATATATATCAATATTTTCTTTCCTAGAAAAAAAAAAATCGATATTCATCCTCAAGTATCGTAACGTCCAACTGTCACCTTGTTCACTCACTGCTTGCTTCACCAGGTCATCAGGCTTAGAGTGATTCCTTCAGATGTTCAGGTTAAAAAGGTATCAAACTATTCAGAGCAGGAACTTGGTTCACTTTATTTACTTTACTAATGCATGTCAGCTACAGTTTGGACTGTTTCAACTAAAAGAAACATGTTTTCTCTCCACTTCTGTGATTCATTTTGTCCAGCTGTCCACTTTAAGTCTGTGTCCAACCAGAGCCAGGTATTGTGTAGTTGGTGCTTTTAATCAGTTTTCACTTAAATTAATTCAATCCAACTTTATAATAGTCACAAAATGTCACCAAAATCACTCTGTCCCTCTAAAATCTTTCAGAAAATCGCAAAAGTGCATTGAATTGTATTGCTTGCTGAATATCGCAATGTATATCGTATCGTGGGCAAAATATCGTGTATCGTATCGTGAGATTAATGTATCACTACAGCCCTACTGTCCAGCTAGCATAGCATAGCGTAGCATAGCTTTAAACTAAATCAAGTAGTTCCAAAACATAAACAAAGAAAGGAGAGTCCGAATAAGCTGCTGCTGGCTATAGCCCCCAACTCAACTTCTACACTCTCATATGAAAATGGCTGCAAACTGATGCACAATTATACATCTGTACATCTTTGAAAAGCAGAAGTGGAGCCTCCTGCACAACCAACAAGAATGCAGGAAGTTATTTCTAAATGGTAAAGTCAACACTTGTCTTTTCCAGCAGCCATTGTAAAGCACAAACAGAGGTAAAACCAGCTGACCAATCATGCTGGAGCTCAGCGACGTAATGGCGAAGTGTGACGTTTTTGAAAAGGCTCATTTTCAAGGCACCAAAAAGAATTATTTTATTGCCAAAAAACATCTGTTTTTTTTTTTTCCTTTTTCTTTCAAGTGCTTGGGCTGTTTTTAGAAGAAGCTAAGATTCAAATGAAGATTTGAAACTGTGCAGAACATGAATTTTGCTTTATTTACACCAGAGTTTATACTTTGGTTTTGGTTTTACGAATAAGGAAATCCTTAATAATCTGTTAAAATATCAGAATAAAGTTGTAACACTCTGAGAAAAGTCGAAATATTACGAGAATAAAGTTGTGGCAAATACATCAGGTGCTATGATAATAATCTGATGCTGATGGTTTGACTGTTCTTGAAATATTACAACTTTATTCTCAAAATATTCAGACTTTATTCTTCTATAGCTACGACTTTATTCTGGCAATTTTACAACTTGATTCTAAATTATGACTTACCACAAAATTAAGACTTTAATCTCACATTACTGCAACTTTATTCTGGTAATATTATGACTTTATTCTAATATTATGACATTGTTCTAGTATTAATTCTACTTTCTACTCAACTTTATTCTTGTAAAAATGTTTCCTTAGCTTGGGTCTGATACTCTGATGTAGTGAATAAGTGCTGCAGCAGTAAAGTTGCCTCTTTTCAATAAATGTACTTAAATATAAATTTTCAGCTTAAGATTTAGCCACTAGAGTGAAAGACTGATCTATTTTAGTCTGAATAACCCACACAAACCAATTTAAGGGCCATAGAAGCTTCTGGTGACAAAGTTTGCTCCACCAAATTCCCTCCTTTGATGCCCCTTTCAAAACAGATCCCTATCCGCCTTCAAGGTGCCACTAGACAATGGATCTCTGATGTGGTCGGACATAAATGGTGGTGTGAATTCAGCCGTGTTTTTACCACACCACCTGATCCTGGTGGGGACCAGGCAGGCCAACAAAAAGGGGCTTCGCCGGCTGAAACCGGACACCAGCGGAGATAAAGGAGCGCCGGTGTCGCTTCCGACAAATCTGTCCGTCTCCCACAATCGCTTTTCAGCTCTAACACCCTCTAGATCCCAACTAAACAATGAGTCCAGGTTCTGGCCCGGGCCTTGGTGTCGAGCAGACGTTCTGAGGTTTGAAACCGTAAGATGATGAACGGGCGCCGGACACGTAGACGGAGAGAGAAAACAGCCGGTCCGATTCAACCCGCTAAATCTGAGAACAACTTCATACATTCTTCATGTCATTTTCCCCCTATTTTCCTTTGCTACTGTTATTGCAGAATGGCCAGGTTTACGTTTAGGTAAGATGGTAGAGTCATTGCTTCGTTCTTCGTGGATGAGCGAGAGGGTCCTTTAGTCCCAATGCAGCCCTGAGGAGAAAAACACCGTCACTCATTATTACTGTTCTCTGTATCTTTCATTTTTAACGTATTATTAACACACATACAAGCAGACACATTAGAAAGTTTAAAAGAGCATATTCAACAAAGGTAAACGGGGCTGGGCTCGGCTGGGGTTGCTAGGTAACGGGGCTGCGCTCGGCTGGGGTTGCTAGGTAACGGGGCTGCGCTCGGCTGGGGTTGCTAGGTAACGACGGAATGCTAGTCGAATGTGACCACAGGTGGGCAGAGTAACCAAAAAAAAAAAATTTGCACTCTGTGTAGAGTAGCACTACTTCAACATGTTTTTACTCAACTAAAAGTAAAAAGTAGCCATCCGAGAAATTACTTGGTTAAAAGGCGACTCAAGTACTGAGAAAATGAAAATAATTTAATATTTTACACTATCAGGTTGAAAAAAATATAAAGTTACATGGAAATTTTGCCGTTTAAAAACAAATAACCAAACACTTGTCTTTTCCGGCAGCGCATACAGCTGTAAAACCAGCTAACCAAACTGTACTGGAACTCCGCTTGGGTTGCTAGGTAACGAGGCTGGGCTCAACTGGGGTTGCTAGGTAACGGGGCTGCGCTCGGCTGGGGTTGCTAGGTAACAGCGGAATGCTAGTCGAATGTGACCACAGGTGGGCAGAGTAACCAAAAACCTTACTCTGTGTAAGAGTAGCACTACTTCAACATGCTTTTACTCAACTAAATGTAAAAAGTAGCCGTCCGAGAAATTCCTTGGTAAAAAGGCGACTCAAGTACTGAGAAAATGAAAATAATTTAATATTTTACACTATCAGGTTGAAAAATATATAAAGTTACATGGAAATTTTGCCGTTTAAAAACAAATAACCAAACACTTGTCTTTTCCGGCAGCACATACAGCTGTAAAACCAGCTAACCAAACTGTACTGGAACTCCGCTTGGGTTGCTAGGTAACGGGGCTGGGCTCAACTGGGGTTGCTAGGCAACAGCACAGCGCTAGGTGGATGTGACCAGAGGTGGCTAGAACAACCAAAAACTGTACCGAAGTAAAAGCACCACTATTTCAATGTATTTTTACACAAATAAAAGTAATAAGTATTTGACTCTCTGTAGATTACAGAAAATCAACAATAAATTCAAACTCAAGCACCGACTTCCATGAATCCGCTAACAGCAGAGCTAGTTGTCAACGTCATAGTTGTTAGCCTAGCAATTTACCGCATTTTGTTTCCCCACAATTAATTTTTTCAGATCAATTCTAAAGCACTAAAGTTGTTTTGTAACCTTTCAGTTGAATACAGTTCTAATGCACTAATGGAGTTAGTGCATTAGCATTAGCTCCCGCTAAATACCGTGTCAGTGCAGCGATTCAACATTAGCAGAAATAATGTTTATGCTTAGTGTTTTAGGGTTAGCACAGTTAAATTCTTAGCTAGCAACCATTCAAGTCTTTAGGTTTATGCATTACTGTAATTTAGAACCTGGAAAAAGAAAGATAAAAATTAATTATTAAAATCCCAAATCCCCACGAGGAGTTTATGGAAACCTCCAACCACAACTGTAAATTGTAAATTTAAGACCTCGGGGGGAATGTACTAAAAATCCCAGACAGGTCAGCTACAGCAAACAAAATGCATCAAACTGCGAGTTAAAACCCTCAACACATGTGGAAGCCATCAGCACAGAAGTCAGCGGCCACACGCAGGAGGAACCCTGTTAGGCCGTTTAGCTGACATGTTCTCACCTCAGCGACTCAACAGGAGTACGTCCTCACTGAGGCAGATTCACCCCGGGCACCAGAGCTAGCTGCTTTGGAAACCAGGAGACAGAAACACAACGTCATTAACCTTTCTGGAGGTATTAAAGGGATTATAACATTCCTCGGTACTTTAAAGAGTCTGCGCCTCGTTATTGTCAGTTCCTCCACTAAAGGAGGAAGCAAATTCCTGAGGTAAGCTAATAGTAGAGTAACATAAAAGCAGATTATATATTTTAGTGATTTTAGTGTCATGCTCATCGCGTGAGCAACGGTAAGGTAGCAGCGAACAAAACCTCAAAACATTACGAAGTTTGTCTACTTTCTATTGTAAATATCTTAGTGTGCTTGACATAAGACAAAAGTAACTTGCATGTATCTTTTCAATTTAGTTCCATATAGAACATATTATATATATAATATATATATATATATATATATATATATATATATTATATGTATATATATGAGCCATATATGAGCCATATATATATAGTTCCATACTATATAGTTCCATATACTATGGAACTAAATTGACGGCATAAAGTTGGTTAAAAAAAAATATTATTTGAAAGTGAAAAAAGATTTGAAATACGCGTGAAATTTTGTTTTCATAATACTGTAAAAAGTTATAGATCAGGACTTTAACTAAACTCAGTTAGCTTAACTTTAGCTAACTCAACTACCTTTAGCTAACTTAAGGCGAGCTAAAGATAAACTCAGAATTGAAGTTAGCGTGTTAGCTTACGTTTAGCTAACAGAGTCTGTTTTACACTGCAAAAACGCAAAATCTTACAAAGTACAAAGTACTAGATCTACTGACAGATTATTTTACTTTTAAAATGGGAAAATGTTAAAAGTGACACATTTTTCACCAATATTAAGGAATTATTGACCTAACATAAGCTGCTACTTCTTGTTGAAAAGTTACTTGTCAGTTAGTTTTGTCTTATTTCCAAAAACACTTGGTGAGTTTTTCCAGTGAAGGAGTTAAACGTGAGAGCTCCGGAGGTGAAAGGTCGGGCTCACCGTCACTCTGAACCTTCCTCAGGGTGACTGAGGGCGTGGAGATGGCTGAGGCACGGAAGTTAGCGGGCAGCGTCTCGGCGGAGTCGGAGGTCACGCCCCGGAGGTCTTTCTCCCTGAACATCTTCCTCCAGGAGGGCGAGCGGGTGAACGTCTTCGTTCCATCCTGCCCAGAAAAAACACCCGATACGTGAAATAAAGACGCTACCGCTGACGTTTCCAAACAGCCGAGCATTCTGACCTCATCGGGTCGTCTCTCCGTTCCCACGGAGATGAGGGAGTTGTACTCCTGCTCCAGAACCTGTCTGGCCTGCGGGAGAGAAGTGACAAAAATCTTTTAAACACTTTTCATGACTCGATTTTAAATTCAAATTTCTGATTCCTGGAAACAACCAACCGGATTTTAACCAATCAGATGTGACATTTCAGATCTATTTGGATGAAGGGAAGCTGGGGTTTTTCTGAACAACTCACAGGTTGCCTGTGTTGGTCCGTTTACAGCAGTGTTCCCCAACCTTTTGAATCAGAGCGCTACACAGAGAACATTTACACAGAGCGGCTTGTAATGTGTGTCTCACCTACCGGTCCGGGATAAATCCATTCTCCGGTCTCTGGGCCTTTTCCCCTTTGCAAAGAAACTTTCCAGACATCTGGTCTGTTTCTTACTCATTTTGCTGCTTGTGGCTCAATGTTGGCGCACAAGTAACCGAGAGAATCCGGTTAAAGGATTTTCAAAATAAAAGATCCTCCAGATTCAAATAATACGTAAAATGGAAATATTTAATTATTTCTTGCGCGGCCCGGTACCAATTGGTCCACGGACCGGTACCGGTCCACGGACCGGGGGTTGGGGACCACTGGTTTACAGCACCTGTTGGGGTTGCTATGGGTTACCTACAGGACACGTTCAGCGTACCTAAACTAGTACCTTGATTTCAAGTCAAATTTATTTGTATGGCACTTTTCAAAGTGAAAACATCATTAAAACCTTGTACAGTAATGTGAAAGAAGCAATAAATATTACATTTCAAATGCCATCATTTGAAATACACATCAAACACATCAATGGATGTTTCATTTCTTTTCTAAAGCAGCTCTAACCACCTGAGTGAAGTCGCCCCCCCACCTTCTTCAAATCAGACAAAATTGTTGTCAAACGTTTGTGCAGCAAAAATTTTCGTTTGTGCCGCTATCATTTTAAAGATACAAAGAAAGTTGGATTTCATAAAAGTTGGGGGGGGTGCTGGTTGACCTTTTGACCTTTATTCTTTTATTAATATCTTCAAAGCCAAAGCAGCACAAACAAAAAATTTTGCTGCACAAACGTAGCACAAACGTTTGACACCAATTTTGTCTGATTTGAAGAAGGTGGGGGGGCGACTTCACTCAGGGCTCTAACCAGGTGGGTTTCAGTCTAGATTTAAAGGAACTCAGTGTTTTGGCTGTTTTACAGTTTTCTCGAAGTTGGTTCCAGATTTGTTGTGCACAGAGGCTGAATGCCGCTTCTCCACGTTTGGTTCTGGTTCTGGTTCTGGTTCTGGATAGGTCAGTCAGTGCGTCACCTGCGTGTTCTGATTGGGGATCTGCAGCAGCAGGGCCAGGTCGGCGTAGTCAAAGGTGTCGTCCAGAGCCAGCAGGGCGCCGTGGACGCCGCTCTCTCTGAGGTTGTCTGCGTACTCCTTCAGGCCGATGCTCTGGACCCAGCACATCACGCGCTCGTTGGACCACACCATCACATCTGGACAGGAACAACAGACTCTGATCACTGAGAAAGTCAGAACATGATCCTGATAGGCCCTGTTTCTAAAATAGAAGCTAATAAATGATCAAAGCTTCTGGCTTTCTAGCTTGAGACCTGGTCACTTGTATCAGTTTGGTTTGGATATGATCAATCTACCACATTCAGCTGCACGAAATATTTCCTTAAAAGGCAAACTTTTATGCATATTTCACATTTTGCATCTTTTCATGTTTGGGTTTCAACTGCTTCTAAAAATGTCTGAGTGCTTAAAGAACTCAGATTGGCTTTTTTTTGGAAATAGGTTAATGTTTAGAGCCCAGGCCCGTTACCTAGCAACCCCAGCAGATCCCAGCCCCGTTACCTAGCAACAATAGCAGAGCCCAGGCCCGTTACCTAGCAACCCCAGCAGATCCCAGCCCCGTTACCTAGCAACAATAGCAGAGCCCAGGCCCGTTACCTAGCAACCCCAGCAGATCCCAGCCCCGTTACCTAGCAACAATAGCAGAGCCCAGGCCCATTACCTTGCAGCCCCAGCAGATCCCAGCCCCGTTACCTAGCAACTCCAGCAGAGCCCAGGCCTGTTACCTAGCAACCCCAGCAGAGCCCAGGCCCGTTACCTAGCAACCCCAGCAGAGCCCAGCCCCGTTACCTAGCAACCCCAGCAGAGCCCAGCCCCGTTACCTAGCAACCCCAGCAGAGCCCAGCCCCGTTACCTAGCAACCCCAGCAGAGCCCAGGCCCGTTACCTAGCAACCCCAGCAGAGCCCAGGCCCGTTACCTAGCAACCCCAGCAGAGCCTAGGCCCGTTACCTAGCAACCCTAGCAGAGCCCAGTCCCGTTACCTAGCAACCCCAGTAGAGCCCAGGCCCGGTACCTAGCAACCCCAGCAGAGCCCAGCTGTGTTACCTAGCAACCCAACTGGAGTTCCAGCAGGTTTGGCCAGCATGTTTTACCCTTTGTATGCGCTCAGGTAAATGTGTTCCCATTTACCTGAGAATTGTGTAATTACTAAAATAAATTTGCTTAATTGAAAAACTCACGGTTTTTGATCAGACAGTTTTTGCAGAATATTGACATGGTTTTGTAATTTGTAATGGAAACGTAGCTAATGGCTGCTGGAAAAGACAAGTATTTTGATGCTGACGTATTGCTCAGAAACCACTGAATTCTTGTTGGTTGTATAGGAGGCTCCACTTCTGCTTTTCAAAGATGTATATTTGTGTAATTGAGCAGCAATTTTCACGTGGGAGTGTAAACGCTGAGTTGGAGGCGTGGCCGCCAGCAGCTTAATTATATTTAAAGTGACAGAGGCGAAAACATGTTACTCTGAACAGACCAAACTAAAATCGCATTATCTTTTTTTTTTTTTTTTTTTTTTACAGTAAACCAAGAATTATGGCCCTTTTGAAAATATTTGACTTTCATATCCTTGTTTTTAACTCTTATATTATCTAATATGGGCATAATCAAACATCCTGACTACATTAGTACCAGTTTCTGCATCTTTAATGTTAATATTGATTGATAAATAATTCTCTAGTATATTTCCTCTTTAATTTTGTAATAAAAATTATTTACAAAGCTCATTTGACCAATTTAACTGTCGCATATTCCACCTATCTGCATTTATTCTGCATTTAATAAATTTACTGTAAATATAAAACTTTAATATGAGTAATATAAGAACAAGCAACTGGAATTATTAATAAATGCTTTTGGAAAGACAATATAATTGATTTAGTATGTTAGAATTTTAGCAGAAATGGTGAAATGAGATGACTAAAAAGAGATTACCTTTATTCTGGTGGACGCTGTCCTCTCTCCGCCTCTCCAGCTCTTTTCGGTCGTAATTCAGGCGCTTCAGGCACATGATGCCGTAATGCAAACTGACCCTGGAAGGTCAACAGAGCAGGAGGGTTTAACGGGTTCAAGCAGGGAACTGGGGGTCACTTTTAATCTTTGAAGCACTTGAGGCTTTCAGCGCCGAGCCTTGACTTGACGCCACACCGAGCTGTCTCCGTCACAACTACGGCAAGATTCGCCTGGAAAACGCCCTCAGCTTTTCAGCGAAAATAAACAAAACTTACACGTTAGGAAGTGAATCATTAGTTCAGTTTCTTCACAAACTCAGTTCAAATTGTGTTTTTTTTTCCCCATTTTGTTTTAGTTAATAAATGGGAATTAAATCTTGTATTTTCTTGGTTTATGTTGCTATTAAAACTGCAACAAAAAAGCAAAAGCAGATGAGCTGTAAGCCCAAAGCATTAAAACAAAAAAAGTTTGGGAAATTTAAAGTGGTAATTTTGATTCACTAACTACGTGAATTTCAACACGTTAAAACAAACTGGATTTTCCATCCGTCAATCTTCTTCCGCTTATCCGCTTAATTGCATTTTTCTAACATAAAAAGATTCCAGAACTTCGTTTCTAGATCGCCTGAAATATCAAAACTTTGACCAAACTCACAATTCTGACTTTTTTTTTCTCGGAATTTTGACTTTTTTCTAAAACGTTACTTTTTTCTCAGAATTCTAACTTTAATTTCAGAATTTTAACATTAAATCAGAATTCAGACATTATCTGGATTTCTGTTTTTATCAAAATTCTGAGTTTAATTTTCAAGAGTTTACTAAATGTTCTAACTTTAATTTCAGAAGTTTTACTTTTTTATCAGAATTCTGACCTTTTTCTGAGAATTTTGACTTTTCTTATCTGAATTTTTACTGTTTGTTCTCAGAATTCTGACCTTTTTCTAAAACTTTACTTTTTTCTCAGAATTCTAACATTAATTTCAGAATTTTAACATTAAATCAGAATTCTGACATTATCTGGATTTCTTACTGTTTTTATCAAAATTCTGAGTTTAATTTTCAAGAGTTTATTAAATGTTCTAACTTTAATTTCAGAAATGTTACTTTTTTATCAGAATTCTGACCTTTTTCTGATCATTTTGACTTTTCATATCAGAATTTTTACTGTTTGTTCTCAGAAATCTGACCTTTTTCTAAAATTTTACTTTTTTCTCAGAATTCTAACATTAATTTTAGAATTTTAACATTAAATCAGAATTCTGACATTATCTGGATTTCTTACTGTTTTTTCAAAATTCTGAGATTTTATTTAAGAGTTTACTCTTTTCTAAATGTTCTAACTTTAATTTCAGAAATTTTACTTTTTTCCCAGAATTCTGACCTTTTTCTGATAATTTTGACTTCTCAGAATTTTTACTGTTTGTTCTCAGAATTCTGACCTTTTTCTTAAACTTTACTTTTTTCTCAGAATTCTAACTTTAATTTCAGAATTTTAACATTAAATCAGAATTCAGACATTATCTGTATTTCTTGCTGTTTTATCAAAATTCTGAGTTTTATTTTTAAGAGTTTACTTTTTCTAAATGTTCTAACTTTAATTTCAGAAATTTTACCTTTTTTCATCAGAATTCTGACCTTTTTCTGATAATTTTGACTTTTCTTATCCGAATTTTTACTGATTGTTCTCAGAATTCTGACTTTAATCGTCTGAGACCAAAACTCTGAATTCAGTTAAATTAATGAGAACCAAAAAGTCTTGAACCAACACATGTGTAAGCGAGGAACAGCAGCGGGTTTTTGTGCAGGTACCTGTGGAAGCTGTCCACCATCTTGAGCTGTCCCCTCAGCTCCTTCTTGGTCAGGTGGTCCAGCATGCGGGCGTCCACCAGCGACTCCATGAAGTAGCTGCGGTACTGGGGCAGGCCCAGGCTGGGCAGCCAGTCGTTGCCCACCCACTCATGATTCATGTCGCCGTAGGCCAGAATCTGGAGGGGGGACAAGATGATCGGCGCTGAATCACACTCGGCTTTACATTTCACGCTCATGACTCACTGCAGATGAAGGAACCGACAAATAACAGTAAAATAAAAAAAATGTGATCCTCACCTGATCCCAGCTGAACTCCTTCAGTTCCTGCAACGCCGAGAGAAAAGACGAGGCAGAAAGAGAGGAAGACGGAGCGAGTGGAGTGGGGAGGGAAGGTAAGAAGCGGCGTGGACGGATGGAGGGATGAATGAGGAGAAGCAAGAGAGGGAGAGGTCGCAGCAGCAGCAGCAGCAGCAGCAGGAAAAGAGGACAAAAGTGAGGAACAGTGTGTTAGTGAACGGGTAATTAGTCTGAAGCAGTTCACGTAGAAACAGGGAGATGCTCAACACTATGGCCTGGGCCCACAGAGGAGACAGACGGAGAGAGGGACAAATACAGAGAAAGAAGAGGAGGAAGGGGAGAGACTCATCAACGTGATTCAGACCAGACCAGACGGTTATGCACAAATCCTGACCATAGAAAGGGAATCTGACAGGAAACGGCACCACTAACCGGAGGCTTGGTGGCGGCGTTCAGGGACTCCATCTCCGCGTGGGTCATCCACACGTTGCTGGTGGACTGCAGAAAACGAAAGCACAGACATTTACTCCGAGAGCTTTAAGACAAAACACAGATTGTCCCTCATGCCTCGAGCATCGGAGGTGACAGATTCCCCTACAGGAGCCATCAATCAAGCAGAGAGGCGTCAAGCAGCGGACAAAACGTTCAACCGGTTTCTTTGAACTGATAGTATCTGTTCAGGGTGTCGAGTGAAATCCTCCGAATGATTATTTCCCAACATTTCAATCAAAACAAACAAGCTGCAGGAGAGGAAAAGCCAAGACAAACCCAGCCAGGCAATCAAAGAGAAACTTCCAAGTTTCTTCTGGAACCCTTTCTGAAAACAAAGACATCCGATAGAAAGAAGAACGACGGCGAAGGTTTGTTACGTATATAAAATAAACATTTCTGCCAAAAACTTTGAAATATTTAAATTAATCACAGAAATTTCCTAAAAAAAAAAAAAAAAAAAAGCTTGGAAATTTCAGAGTTTCAAAAAGACAGTCGTAAAAAAATTTAGAAAAATATTTGATTTTTGAAATTAATCTCAGAATTTCTCTAGAAAAAAAATTAATTTTGGAGCTCAAAAAGTGGAAATTTGCATGATAAAGCTCTGAAATTTTGAGATTAACTCAAGAAAAATTCTATAAATTTAGTTACATATTTCTGAGCTCCAAAAGCTGAGAATTTGAGAGAATAAGCTGAGACGTTTTCTAGAATAACTTGTACATTTTTGAGTTTGAAAACTCAAAAATTAGTAAGAAAATACTCAGAAATTTGAGAATAAACTCTGAAATTTTCTAGAAAAAAACTTTGCATTTTGGAGCTCCAAAGGTGGAAGATATGCAAGAAAAAGCCCAGAAATATTGTAAAAAAAAGTAAAATTATTCCCAGACATTTTCTAGAAGTAACTCTGAATTTTCTAGGTTAGTTTTGTCTTATTTGGAGTAATAAATAAGATATTTTCACTAGAAGCTAAACAAAAGGTTTTCTGTTTTTGCAGTGTTTCCTGTGAAAGGTGAGCCAGAGGCTGATCTGTCACACCTTGGAAAGATTTTTTCGTTCGTAGCCTTTGGGTTGTTCAGATCTGGTGTCCTGCTCTAGTCACTCGTCAACAGGGATAAATACAGGTGGGAACTCCACCTGGACGGGTTGAGGACACGGCGTCCAGGACAGCAAGCATTTCTTCACTGAGCTTTCTGGTAATCCAGGTTATTCCAGAAAAGACTTCCAAACAAACTTCCAGCTCCAGAAAAACTCATACCTTCAACATTTTCCCCAGACATTTGGCAGCAGCAGAGTTGGACAGAACTGTTTACAGAAGGCATTTTTCTCCAGATATGAAGCTAATATTTCTTCCGCCTGAGGAAAGTCTTATCAAACTGATATTCTTAAACAAAACGACGCACACAAATCCAAAACTCTGTTTTAATTCAAGCAGCTGAATGTATACAGGATTATAAACTGGGGCAGGGAGTATTTTCAAATTTAACAGAAAATCCAGGGAGCTGTTATGGTGCTTTCAGGGGAACCTTCAGGATGTTCAAAGTGGGAATTTTTGGATCTACAACACCGTCCCCCAAAAAATATCATTACTTTATTTAACTAAAAAAGTTTATGTTTGTTTGTGAGTGGGTGGAATGGTGACAGACAACTCTGTGAGGAAACTACGACATGCTAGCAGTTAGCTGCTAGCAATGCTAAGGTTAACGTGTAACCTTACAAATTCCTATTTGTGATAAGTTAGAGGGTTTTACAGTTTTAATTAGTCTGAATTATGTCTTCTATGTCGATTATACACTCTTTAATGCATAGTCTGTAATGTATTTAACTTTTATGCTGTTAATGGACAGAAAAAATAAAGAGGGGTAAGATTAGGGTTAGCCAAACCCTGCTAAAGTTTTTGAAAAAAAAAAACCATCCCTAATGTAAAAATGCACATTTTAAGACTATTTTTATAACAACAATATCAAACAATGCCTGTGTAGGACATGTTTTTATTTTTGAGAAAATAATTGTATAGAAAACTGTCAATAATCTGTCAACAGAATTGAAGATTACTATTAATTATTACTGAAAGATTATTTACTTCTCTTCTTTTGCATAAACTTATAGAAATATTTTCAATTCTCTGCAGTAAATGTGACTCATAAGAATCTAAAATGAATTATATGTCAGCGTTCTGACACAGGAATGTGTTTTTGTAGCAAAAACATGCTATGTGCTTGCCGTATGACGCAGGCTGCATATTTATTTACATGAAGACTTGGTAAGTGAGCATGTGGGGATGCATTTCAACACAAAGTGTGAACACACATAGCTGCAGCTGTCAGCTTGTTATTGGATCGCTAAGCCTTCGTGTTAGCACCAAGTATGAACAGCCACTCTGAGCTGCATGTTGGACAGAGCAAAAAGAACCAACTCCCTACTGAGAACAAGTTTTCACAAGACTACTAAGGTCAGCTCATATAATGAGAACCAAAACATTACAAACAAAAAGTGCATAAAGAACAATAGGAGAAACACTGCAAAACACTCAATCTTTCCAAGTAATGTTGACCTCGTTTCTACTGCAAATATCTTAGTGTTATTGAAATAAGACAAAACTAGCTGACAAGAAGCTTTTCAGCAACATACGGAAGCTTGTTCTAGTCAATAATTCATCATATTGATGAAAATGTTCCAGTTCTACTGGCAGAGTATTTCACTTAGAACATAGGAAAACTGTCTTGTTATAAGTCAAATAATCTGCCAGTGGAAGTAGAACGTTTTTCTTCTTCATCAATATTAAAAATTTATTAATTCAAAATTGTGTTCCTAAAATAAGGAGCTAAATTAGGGCCATAAAGTTTGTTTAAAACTGAAACTGATTAAAAAAATAATAGAAAATTGAAACTAAAAATTAGCTTTCTTTTTATTAGTTTCAAAAGTTGTATTTCTACTGTAGTTTCAATATTTTCTTTTTCAGTTCCAACGTTGCTTCTGACTATTTAAAAAAATATATTTTTATAACTTGAAATTCTTTCCGTTTGAAAAAATTTCAGTTTTGAAACAAATTTTCAGTCTCTAATTATTTTTTTCAGAGTCAAATCTTTTCTTGTTTCAAAGTTATTTTCAGTTTCTAAATATTTTTGTCAAATCATTTTTTTTCCAGTTTCAACAAATTTTCAATTACATTTTAAATGTGTTCTTTTTCAGTAAAAATAAAAATGAAAAACTTTTTGGCCTCAACTTAGCTCCGTACTGTATAATAGTAAAAAGTTACCTTTAAGTTACTTTTGTCTTATTTCAAGTATGCTAAGATATTTGCACTAGAAACCAGACAAAAAAAATACTTGGCCAGATTTTGTGTTTTCACAGTGAACATACGAGTTATACCTGCCGATATCAAAGCTGCGCTCCCAAAGATAGAAGCAGGTATTAAAACTGAGGCGAAGCCTTACTGAGCGAGTGCTGGCCGGGGCAGACGGGCTGGTCAGGGACACCATCTCCTGGATGGCCAGGCGCAGTTTGAGGCGGTGCAGCGGGTTACTGATGCCGATCTCCCGCTGGATCTCCGTGTCCGACAGGTTGGCCATGATGGCGCCGCTCTTTACGTTAGCGCGACACGCCGCAACGTACCAGGCGGGCATACCGACCCACAGCTGGAAGGAAGTGACACAATTAGACATAAAGCCCCAATAATCCAGAAATTTATTAGCATTTGAGGATGACATACCTCTAACCAAGACACAACAGTCGGTCCATCCCAAGATGCAAACGGAAGTCCTTGGCGACAAGCTTCTTCCAGAAGTTCGTGTCTGACAAACAGACAAGAACGTTTCATTGAAAACTGGAAACCAGTTAAAGCAAATAATTAAATGTGCAGGCCAGGATCGACCAGGGCAACACAAAACATGTTGACATTTTTGGCACAAAATAATTCTTAGATAATGAGATTTTAGCCGTTTCAGTCACTTTAAATCCAAATAGGCACAATTAAACAACTGTACATCTTTGAAAAGCAGAAGTGGAGCCTCCTGCACAACCACCAAGAATGGTTGGTGGTTGTGCAGGACCACCAACCATGGTGGTTGGTGGTCCTGCACAACCACCAACAAGTGGTTTTCAGATGGTAAGTCAACAAGTGGTTTTCAGATGTGCAAGTGGTTTTCAGATGGTAAGTCAACAACAAAACAATTTGACAGCACACACAGCGGTGAAACCAACTGACCAAACGTGTTGGAGCCCTGTTTGGGTTGCTAGGTAACGGACAGAACTCCGCCGGGGTGACTAGGTAACGGCGTAGTGCCCCTGGAATGTGACTTACTGAAAAGTTTTTGAAACGACTCATTTCCCAGACAATAAAAAACACTAACTTATGGCAAAATTAACATAAAAACACTGGATGTTTGTTTTTTTTTACGCGCTTGGACTGAAGCAGTAAAAACCAAAATGAAAGTATAAAAACATGTAAAAAGTGAGTTTTGCATACTGGGTCCCCTTTAAAACATCACAAGATTCACTGACTTCTTTTTGCTGCGACGGTCTTTATCTGCCGGACCAAGAGTTCCCGTCTTGTTTATCCCCATGGCGTCTCCAGATCCGAGGTCTTCAGAGGGCGTGGACGCTGGGAGAGACATGGAAAGATCAACTCTACTGAGAAACAGAAAATCGTGGAAACTCAACTGTGTTTGAAATGACAAGGAGGTAAACACTCTCTTGTCGTTTACCAAGAGAGGCAGATTCATCACGCCCAGGTTGGCCCAGCCTTCCTTTCTCCTTCTTCCCAAAAAGCCGACCGATGGAAGACTTGATGCTCTTCTTCTTGCTGGACTTGTGGAGAGAATCCTGGCTGCTGTTGGAGCTGCTGCCATCTGCAGAAAGGCTGGGGAAAAAAAATCAGTAAGTGGAAAAATATGGAGGTAAATTAGGGCCATAAAGTTTAATAAAATTAAACTGGAAAAAAAAAACCTTGAATCTGAAAATTAAATTAGAGTTTGTTTATAATTTCAAAACTGTTTTTTAAGATTCAAAACTTTTTCTCAATTTCATAAATATTTTTCAATTCCCAAACATTTTTTTTTTCAATTTTAGAAATACTTTTGGGTTTCAGAACTTTTTTCAAATTCAAACGTATTTTTCAGAATTCAACACTTTTGTCAAGTTTCCAATTTTTTTTGTTTCAAAACTTTTCAGTTTCAAAATTATTTTCCAGAATTTTTTATTTTTTTTTTGAGTTTCATTATTAACAATTTTTTTTCCAGTTCTAAATAAATTTTTCTTTTTTTGGTTTCAAAAAAAAGAAGTGGACAAATTTTATGGCCTCAAATTAGCTCCCTAGACAAATTGAACCACAAAACTGAATGTTGTGTCGACGTTACCTGCGAAACTCCCGGGGGTCGTCGAGCATAGCGCCCGGGTGGGTGAGGTTCATTCTGTCCAATCGCAGCGCGCGAGGAGTCGGAGGAGGCGTGGAGTCGAGGAGAGCAAGAGATCGATCGTCCTCTTTGTTGTTCTGGAATGTGAAACATTATCTCAGTTTTAAACGTGTAAATGTATTAAAAACCCCGCACAGATTTTATGTTTTTCCTTTTAGGACACACCTACATATTTCCTTCCATGTAAAACCAAACTCAGCTTTCCAAACATTTGGTAAAATTAAGTTATTGATGATTAACCACTTTATCCAGAGTGGTTTCTGAATGGTAAGTCAACAACAAAACACACTTGTCTTATAAAGTAGAGCAGATGGAGTTAAACCGCCAGGAGTTCCGCTTGCGTTGCTAGGTAACGGGGCTGGGCTGGCTGGGGTTGCTAGGTAACGGCGGAATGCTAGCTGGATGTGACCAGTTTTTGGAAAGAGTAACTGAAAATTTTACTCAAGTAACTCAATGTGTTTTTACTCAAGTAAAAGTAAAAAAGAGTAAAAGATTATTCAAAAAAGTACTCCTAAAAGTGTATTTTTTCCAAAAATTGCTCAAGTGAACGTAACTAATAATTGCTACCCAACTCTTAAGGTGCGTTCACACTGCAGTCTGAAGTGACCCAATTCCGATTTTTTGCCAATTCCGATTTTTTTCACGCTGCCAGTAAATGCGACCTGTATGTGTTCGGCAGTGTAAACGGGCAAACGACCTGAAAGTGTCCCGCATGCGCAGTAGAGGGCGCTATAGCGTCAGCGTTCTCAGTGTTCTGCCAACCGCCATAAAAAGAAGAAGAAGAGCTCAGAGTTTGAGGAAGTAAACATGGAGGCTAACGGTGGAGCTTAGCTACATATTTGAAGTTGTTGTCCGACCGGAGCAACATATTAACAACTTAATCCTCATATAGTCCATCATGGTTGTTGTTTTTCTTCCCGTATCAGGACACAGAATAGTGAGATTTGTTGAGAATCGGTGACGTTCAGTTCGAATGAATGAGACCTGAACGTTATGGTCGCATTTGAATCGGCTACGTATTGGATATGGGTCACATTCTAAAAAGAATCTGACCTGAGCTGTTCACACTGCCATGAAAAGATCAGATACAGGTCACATTACGTAAAAAAGATCGGAATTGGGTCACTTCAGGCTGCAGTGTGAACGCAGCCTTAATGTGACTTAACAACTGGAAGATTTTTGAATCGGCTCATTTTTCAGACACCAAAAAATATTAACTTATTTCCCAAAAACATGACTTGGTGGTTTTTTAAAAATGTCCAAAAGTGAATTTTGCATAAAAGGTCCCCTTTAAAAGATCACATTTTTGTGTTTTCTACAGTTATCAGCTTCACTGGACGACGCCCTTTCTTTACGAGCTATATATTTTCATAAACAGGGAAGTAAAGTGAAAATGTTAAACACTGGCTGGAGGTTTTGCATTCCAGGACCGGTTACTGGTACCTGTCTATCAGTCTCGCGGGCCGGGGAGTGAGGCAGGCGAGGGGTGGAGTGTCCAGAGCTGGGGGGAGACGGGGAGGCCAGGGTGGAGGACGTGATGGATGATGGGATGAAGCCCCGTCCAGTGCCGTCTCTGCCCAAAGAGGAGGGATGTGTGGGCGGGCTGTCCAACGCCACGCTGACCCGGCTCTCGATTTCCTCGGCTCGCAGCTCCGTGTTCTCCTTCTCCTCCTGGATCAGCCTGGTTCAAACAAAACAAAGCAACAAATCCTCCATTAGCCTTTAGCGCAATCAGCCAAAAACAGGCAGGAATTCATGATTCATTAAACATTTTTGACTTTAAACAACCAAACAGTCTTGATTTTCTTTTCAGTTGAGTTATGTGTTGTGTTAAATGATCAATAATTGGCTAATATTTTCACAAGATCTTTGAGTGAAGCAGTGGAAACGAAAAGAGGCACAAAGTCTTAATATTTCATAGACGCAAACATAGATGCGTACAGTGGTACATATGATATAAAACTCAATATTCATGAAATATATACCTAATGTTAAATAGTGTAATGAAACACGATCACATTGAAACTTGAGAACATTCTCTCAGTTTATCAAGTTTAGTTTGTTTTGCATTTGCTTGATATTTAAATCCAGGTTTATTGCTTTAATAGGATTCGCTTTGTAAATACTCCCGAATGGTGAATTGCACAGATGGTAACAGGGCTAGTTTAAATTAGATTTACTCTTTCAATCTTCATTGATAAATGAATGTTTTATTCATATATGTGTGTGTAATTGATATTTAGATTGGCCAGACTGATTTAGCTCACGAGAAAATGGAGCAACTCTCCTGGATTTTGTGCAAATGTTACAACAGCAGCATAAAAATCATATTTTTCAAAGTGAGTTAAAGGTCAACAAAGAAAAAACACATAAAAAAGAAAAAGGCTAGTCGCTGTTTCTACCTCAAACATCTAATTACAGCTCAGATTTATCTGTTGACCCTTTTAATATCAACATGTTTATGAATCGGACCCGTAAAATCTAATCACTGTGTGTTTATTCTTCCCCTGACGCCGTATCAGAGAGCTGATGGTGATTCCAGGCTGCTGTAGGTGATGATGTGTGTCAGGCTGTGGGGAGGCACTTCCTGAATTTATTGCCTCCCTCTTTCCTTCCCTCCCTCCTTCATACTTGATCTCCTTATTGATGGCCTCCAGCTGTTTCTGCAGCATGATGGCCAGGGTTTGCACGTCTGTCTGTCCGCTGGGGGAAAGCAGCTCAAATCGAGAGTCCCCGTCGTCCTCGTCGTCGGAGCAGCCCACGTCCATGCTCTGCTCGTACCCGGTTCCCAGCAGAGCCCCGCTCTCCCAGTCTGGGTACTGCACACAGAGAGAGCCAGACCAGAGCCGTCGTGACACAAAAGAACTGCTCTCAGGGTCTGGACTCAGTTTTGTTTTCCACAATTCAAGAATAAAATACGACAAAAGTACAGCTTTTAATTCCCCAACTGTATTTAACTTGCTCCCCCACCTGAAGGGCTGTATAATAATATCGATATTGCGATATATATCGATATTTAAAAAAAAAAAAATCAATATTCATCTGCTAGTATCGTAACATCCAACTGTCACCTTGTCACTCACTGCTTGCTTCACCAGGTCATCAGGCTTAGAGTGATTCCTTCAGATGTTCAGGTTAAAAAGGTATCAAAACTATTCAGAGCAGGAACTTGGTTCACTTTATTTACTTTACTAATGCATGAAGCTACAGTTTGGACTGTTTCAACTAAAAGAAACATGTTTTCTCTCCACTTCTTTGATTCATTTTGTCCAGCTGTCCACTTTAAGTCTGTGTCCAACCAGAGCCAGGTATTGTGTAGTTGGTGCTTTTAATCAGTTTTCAGTTAAATTAATTCAATCCAACTTTATAACAGTCACAAAATGTCACCAAAATCACTCACAAACATTTTGCGTCTGCACGCAACGGTGGAGGGCAGAGAGACGATACCTTAACATGGCATGTAGGGATTTTCACACAGCAAAGGGAAAAATATCAGAAAAGCATTGAAGAACAACTCAAAACCTTGTTTTTTCCCTGTTCCCTGCGTCGGTTATGCTACACTCAGACTGGCTGCCATAGCAACTGATAACTACACCACTATGTGTATCAGGATTCATATAAAAAACACACTTTTAAATCTTACTATAAACAAATGAAAAGGGAGCAGGAAGAGGAAAAAATCTCCCGCTTTCTCAATAATTACTAAATAAATTTTCAGGGTAGTACACATTAAATTAACACATTTCAAACAATGTATAATCATCTTTCTTATTAACTCTGAAGTGCTGAAGACTTAATCTCATAAGTTGTTTTTGTGAAACTTGACCGACTTCTTCCAGTGACGCTGCGTTCAGGAACGAAGCAGAAATCTGAATTTCTGAATGCGACAAGAGAAAGCAGATGACCGTGAAGAACCAAAGTGTGTATTCAGCTGTGGTTAGAATAAAAAAAACTTCTCAGATTTTGTTACAGTAGCTCCTTGATTATCCTAATTGCGACTCGTTAAATTTAATTTGCCTGATTCCCTGCTCCTGTCAGCCGTTGATGTCATTACGTTTGACAGTTTTATTACCCCGTAGATCCGCTGTGGAGCAGGACGAGCAGGTCGCCTACAAACATCTGAGCAACAAAAGGGACATGTTTCCAGCGACTGCTAGAAAAACATCGAAACCTAAAGCGGATCGCTTCAGGACGTCTCCATTTCACCGTTTCTGTCATGTATTTGTGATATTTTGACTTAACTGGGAAATTATTTCATTTTCTTTTACAGAAAATGAGTGTGGGAAATGTTTTAAAACCTAAAATTGTTTAATAAATGCATTTGTTTTATTATTTTGATATGGTTTTTACAACAGTTGCACCTCTTCTGGAGCTCTTATAAATAAAAGAGACATTTAATTTCTTTAAAAAAAAAAATGTATTTAGAAAATAAAAACAGTCAAATCTCAGAATTATTTGCGTTTTTGTTTTTACTTTTTGTGGAAATACATTAATACATGTGGAATAAGACAAAACTAACTTCAAAGTAACTTTCCAGCAAGAAAAGTTACTTTGACTGACTTACTGACTTACTAATCACCGACTTATTTTAAGTCAGTGATTCCTTTATATTGATAAGAAAAATAACTAGTTCCTTTAAGATTATCAAACTTATAACAAAGATGTTTTTTCTACGTTACAAGTGAAACAAATATTTTCATCACTATTAGGGAATTATTTGCTTTACAAAAGCTCATATATGTCACGGAAAAGTTACTTCTCATTTAGTTTAGTGTTATTTCAACTGTTTGCACTAGGAAACATGGAAAGATTTTGTATTTTTTGCAACTATTTGTATTTGTATTTTTTGCAACTGTTTTACAAAAGTTGCACCTTTTGTGGAGCTCTTATAAATAAACAATGATATTTTATTTAAAATTATATTTAGCAAAGCAGAACAGTTAAAATCTCTTTATATTTGTGCTTTTTTTTAACTTTTTAGTCCAAATATCTTAGTAAACCTGAAATTACATAAAACTAACTTATAAATAACTTTTCATCAAAAAACAGGAGCTTGTTTTAAATATTTTTTTTATATTGGTCAGAGAAAATTACTAGTTTGTCTAGTACTAGTTTATTTCTTTTCTCACTGTTTACATTTTTAATGCCTTTTTTATGTAATGTTAAGTTTTTATTTTTACTTTTTAATTTCTCTTTCTCACTGTCTTTTTTAATCTCTTTCTGTTTCTCAATGTCACATGCTGTTTTTTATTTTAATTATGTAAAGCACTTTGAAATGCCTTGCTGCTGAAATGTGCTATATAAATAAAATTTGATTGATTGATTGATTGATCTGGAAGATTATTTCACTTATATCAAGACATTTTAGTTTTGACTTATTTGCCCTAGAAACTTACTAAGATTTTGTATTTTTGCAGAGCAGCTACTGTTTTCCAGTAGTTGCACCGTTTCTGGAGCTCTGATAAATAAATAAAAACATTTTATTTCTTTAATGAGTCGCATTGAGGAATAAAATCAGTAAAAATGTGAATTATCGGCACCTTGCTGGAGTCCTCGTGGGCGGTGCTCCAGCGGGCCCGGTGGCTCCGCCTGCCCACCCCCCCGCCGGAGCCGCTGCCGAAGGGATCCAGGTGAGTGGTGGAGCCGGCCGGGAGCGACCCGCCTCCGTGGGAATACCTCAGCTCCAGGGCGCTGCCTGGCAGAGAGCGGCTGCAGGGAAGACAAGGAGCAGAAATCCCCAGATAAGATGAAAAGGACAATTATCCCCGTGGTGGGTGAGGTTTTTGTGGTAACTCGTCTGTGACAGTTTAACAAAAACAAGTTGAGGAATGTTGTGTAAGACGGCATTTAAAAGTGGGAGAAAGGAGGAAAAATCTGGAGCTCGGCGTAACCGGAGGACACCTGGTGAACGCTGCAGCGTGTCAACAGGAGGCTCTGACAGATGACAGGGAAATGTTGGGTAATTCATGTGTTTATGCAGAGAGCGTGAAACGCATTTCACCTCAGACGCAGCGTTTAGTGAGTGATTTGTCAGCACAGGAGATGCTAAAGCTGTGCATTTTATAGGCGGGCAGGATTTAAAGAGTCACGAAAAAAACAAACATTGTTTAAAAAAGATTAATCACTTTCAATATGTGTACACAAAATAAATGTATAATGAATATTTATCAACCGTGACGGTATTTTGTGATGTAATGAGGCTAAGTCAAAATGTTAACAACTATGGCAGAAAACACAGAAGGGGAAGAAGTTGTCAGTGATTTTAGCGATTTTGAAATTTTTGGAGGAAGATGATTAGAGTGATGAAGAACTTTTCAAACTCAGAAATCTCCAAGTTTTTTCTATTAGATTTCTGAACTTAATCTGAAAGTTTCAACATTTTTTTCTTTCATATTTTTAACTTTGGAGACTCAGAAATTTCCAAGTTTTTCATCTCAAAGTATCTGAGTATTTTCTAGAAAACTTGCCACTATTTGAACTCAGAAACCTCCAAGTTTTCACTAAAAAGTTTCTGTAAACTTTAAAATTTCTGAGTATTTTCTTGCCAATTTTTGACTTTTCAAACTTAAATTTTTTTTGAGAAAATTTCCAAGATTTATCCCAAAATTTCTGAATTTTGTTGTCTCTAGAATTTTGAGTTTTTATTTGCAAATTTTTGACTTTTCCAATCCAGAAACTTTCAAGCATTTTCAAGAAAATTTGTGAGGTTAATCTCAAAGTTTCCACGTTTCTTCTGCCAAATTTTCAGCTTTTCAAACTCAGAAATGTCCTTGTAGTTTCCAGAAAATGTCTGTATCTTTCCAGAGGAAATGTGCTCCTTTTCACTTCTATCCACAGTGGCTCTAACACGCCATCGTGTGTTTCATACAGTTGATTTAAAAGCTTCCGATGAAAACGTCGTCTTTGACGTAGTTATCGTGCGACAGACTCTTTCTGTTTGCGGACCTGGAGTAGGAGCCGCCGGGTCGGGCTCTGAGCTGGTCCACCTCCAGCTGAAGACGCTCCAGTTCTGCGATCAGCTGATCCTGGAAGTGAGAAACGACAGAGTCGGTCCAGAGGAAGAGCGAGTGCGCAGACGGGAACAGGAAGTTAGCATGCAGGAGTCGCACCTTGTTTGCCAGCAGATCGTCTTGGAGCTTCTTCATGTTGGACAGTTCTTCAGAAAGGGCGTTCTGTAAGGAAGCCGTCAGTTTTTAACTCTTCAGGTCACAAAGCAGAACAGAAACAATGAGAGCAAAACTGAGCTTAACTGGGGAAAATATGGAGAAACAATGGTGTCTTTATTCTGCTGACGGTTTGGTTTAAAATGTATTTAACTGATTGAAAGAAATTAAAAATATTGTTTTACATCCAGCCATCTATCCAACCAAACATCCAACAATCCATCCAACCATCCATCCATCCATCCATCCATCCAACCAAACATCCAACAATCCATCCATCCATCCATCCATCCATCCACCTATCCAACCAAACATCCATCCATCCACCCATTCAACCAAACATGCAGCCATCAATCCATCCATCCATCCATCCATCCATCCAGCCAACCAAAGATCCAACCATCCGTCCATCCAAACATCCATCCATCCATCCACCCATCCAACCAAACATGCAGCCATCCATCCATCCATCATCCATCCAACCATTCAACCAAACATCCAACCATCCATCTGTCCAACCATCCATCCATCCATCATCCATCCATCCATCCATACATCCATCACCCATCCATCCAACCAACCATTCAACCAAACATCCAACTATCCGTCTGTCCAACCATCCATCCATAGATCCAACCAAACATCCATTTATCCACCAACCATCCATCCATTCAACCATCCATCCGTCCGTCCGTCCGTCCGTCCATCCATCTATCCATCCATCCATCTTGTCTGTATTTCCTGTCGTTTCCTGTTTCATGCTGATCAAAGATGGCCGCCACCTTCTCCTCCAGAGCCGCCATCCTCTCCTTCAGGTGGAGCTGCAGCCTCTCGTTGGACTCGGACAGCAGTTTGTCCACGGTGTCAGAGAGACGCTTGTTGTGTTCGTCGTTCATCCGCTCCCTCTGCCTCGCCTGGGGAAAAAACACCGAGAAGGTGGGAGGAGAGTTTAACACCCAGGACAAAGATTTCCATCTTTAGAAAATCAGCGCGCCTTTGTGTCGCAAAAAGAAACAGAACAAAAAAAAAAGAGAGAGAGAGAGCGAGAGCGTGACTCACTCTCTGTAGCTCCTGGTTCTTCTCCTCCAGTTGTGCCTCCATCTGTCGCAGCCGCTCCTCAAAGTTGCCATGACGCTCCTCCGCCTGCATGAGCGCAGAGGAAGACGGGTGAGAGCGGCGGCGGCGGCGGCCATGTTGCAACACTTAAACAAATTATCACAAAGGAGGAAAGAAGCTTGTTGACCGAGTCTGCTAATTGGTTACATGCCTGTGCAGATGACAGCGCGGCGGCGGCGGGGGGGGGGGGAGAGTCTGTTTGCCTGCTGCTTAGCGGGGAACTTAATACGATCCTGCCACGAAAGCCGTCCTGCCCGAACACGCCGGGCGAAACTACGGCGAACGCCACTGTTTGGCATGAAACTGAGTTCACAAGAATCTAAAGAGCTTTAAGCTACCAAATAAAATTATCTGGTTGATGTTCACCATCTTGAAATTGTTTTTTGTTGTTGTTGTTGTTGTTGTTATTATTCTGGCTTGACATATTGGATAAAGTGGAAGGATTAGGACATTTGGTTTATAAATGAATTAAAAAGACATTTACTCGATTAAATGTTTCCTTCCTGTAAGGTAAATTGTATTATTATCAACTATTTGTTATGCCTTTATTTTCTTAGTTTAGGTACTCTCATTAGTTTAGTCATATGTTTTAAGAACATGTTTCTGTATTGTTAATCATTCTGATTTTGAGCATCTACAAACTGGAATGATGTTACTTTATGTGAATTCTGAATAAAATTCCAGCTTTTATTTTATTTTTCTTTGCCTTTCAGGCATCCCACATACAGAAGGTGGTTGTCTACCTTCCACTAAACTTTTCTTTAAACTTTCTATTTCTGCTTGGATGTACTACACACTTAGAATTTGCTGCTTTTTCTGAAATAAATCCAAATAATTCTTAAAAGTTACATTTATTTTTTTGTCACTATAATCAAATTTTCTTCACACATCTTGTCTTTGCATTTCAGGCAGGTCTTATTTCACTTATAACCAGAAGTCTTTAATCAATATTAAGAAATTATTCAGATTTATGATTTTTTTTTACTCAAAATTATGAATTTGAAATAAGAATTCTGACATTTTTCTGAATTTTTTATCTGATCTTTCATGGATTTTGCATTTTAAGCAATAAAATTTTTAGTTTCTTATTTTAAAAAAGGAAGTTAATCATATATTTATGTGCATCTTTTCATGTATTTTCTAATTGTACACAGTAAAAATGCCAGTGTTGAATTAACACCCAAAGAGTCTATATGTGTCCAAGTCAGCTGGTGTTAAATTCAACACTACAAAGTGTCACATTAACATTTACAATGGTGTTAGTGTTAAAATATATTAAAAGTAACACCAGTGTAGTGTTGATCACAAAACACAATGTGGTGTTAAAAAAGTAAATAATTGACCCACAAGGTGTCAATATCAATCAAATCCAGTGGAAAATATTCAAAACAATATGCAGAAATGGAAAGTTTAACTTTTCTTAAACCCATTTCAGTATTATAGACCAATGTTAATTTAATAAAAACATGGGTGTCAACCTTTTAACACTTTCAAAGTGTTACTTTAACACCAGCTGACTTGGACACATATAGACTCTATTTGGTGTTAATTCAACACTGGCATTTTTACTGTGTACCAAATGGGTTAAGAAGCCTGCAGAATGTTTTTCTCTTTTTTTAACGGATCAATCATCAGGATAATCGATCGATATGGATCCGATGCTTTGCCTGCACACACCTTGTTGAGCGCGGCCACTCTCTGCGCCAGCTGCGCCTCGATCTCCGGCAGCGTCTCGGCCCGCTGCAGCGTCTGCTGCAGCTTCTGCTTGGCGTCGTCCAGACGCTCCTGCAGCTGCCGGTTCTTCTCCTCGCTCTGCGGGGAAACGGGCAGAAGCTCAGAGCGGCGCTCGCCCCGGGGCGGCGGCCGCAGGAAGAGGCTCTCCCCACCTGTCTGTGTAGAGACTCCTTGCTGGCCAACTCGTTCTCCAGCTTGTCTTTAATGTCGTGGAGAGACGTCGCCTCCCGCTGGGCGCTCAGGTACCTGCAGGCCGGGGGAGTCAGAGCGCTCCAACAGTTCATAAAGTAAAGAAACGAGAGAAAACACGAACCTGCGCTCCAACGTGGTGATTCTCTCCTCCATGTCTTCCCTTTGACAAAGAGCCTGGAGGAATAAAAACGGGGATTCAGAATAAAAGTTGCTGTTGACTCTCCTTATGGATAAGAAGATAAAAAAGCAGGAGGTGGAGAGAAATAAATCATAAATTGCCAGTGTTTAATTAACACCCAAAAGTGTCTATATGTGTCCAAGTCAGCAGGTGTTAAAGTAACACTTTGAAAGTGTTAAAAGATTGACACCCATGTTTTTATTAAATTAACATTGGTCTATAATACTGAAATGGGATTAAGAAAAGTTAAACTTTCCATTTCTGTGTATTGTTTTGGATATTGTCCACTGGATTTGATTGATATTGACACCTTGTGGGTCAATTATTTACTTTTTCAACACCACATTGTGTTTTGTAATCAACACTACACTGGTGTTACTTTTAATATATTTTAACACCAACACCGTTGTAAATGTTAATGTGACACTCTGTAGTGTTGAATTTAACACCAACTGACTTGAACACATATACTGTAGAAACTTTTGGGTGTTAATTCAACACTGGCATTTTTACTGTGTGGGCTTCAACCACTTTCATTTGTGTGTTTTTCCTTCCACTAAACTTTCTATTTATACTCTAGAAAGATGTCACTTCAAAAAAAACATATCAACAAATATCTTAATACTTCAGATACGTATGTTTTACTTCTATTTTTCTTCAGATGTCTTGTGTTTGCATTTCAAGCATCCCATATAGAGGAACTGGTTGTCTACCCTCCACTAAACTTTCTATTTATTCTTCGCTTTATGCATTTGAAATAAGTCACTTTTTATTAAATAAATCCATATAATGTTTTACTTTCACTTTTCTTCAAATGTCCTGAGTTTGAATTTGAGGCAGCTTTTCTACCTTCCACTAAACTTTTCTCTATATTTTCATTTGTGCTAGGATTTATACATTTGAAGTACATAGTCCTCGTGTTTCTTCCCTTTCACTAAGCGTCTGGGAGGATAAAAACGTTTAAAAGTCGTTGATCTGCTGCTGGTTGACAAATGAAAGTGGCTGTTGACAGATTTCAGCGTCTTGCGGCTCTGATGTCGGCAGATTAAAGCGCAGGAAGTGGAGGGAAGCGGTTGGGGGAACCGGCTCGCCTGCCTCTCATCCCAAAACACTCGCTTCACCTTTCGCAGCTTATTCTGCCTTCAGGGTGGAGGTTCTTCGGGTTCCCGTCTGGACCCGGTCTGCTGCCAAAGGCTTCGTTAGCTTAGCATTAGCAAGCTGCTAAAGCTCTCCTCACCTCCTTCAGGTCCCGCTGCAGCTTCTGGTTGGCCTCCTCGGATCGGGCCAGCTCCCTCCTGGCCGATGTCAGCTGCTCCTCGATCTCACCGACCTGACACAAGAAGTTCACATCATTATTTATGATCTGATTTAAACAGAAATCAACTTAATCCAGACACAGAGGCTCTCAAAGCTCTTTTAATGTCCTACACTGCAAAAAAAAAACTAAATGTTAGTCATTTTTGTGTAGTTCAGTGGTTCTGGGTTCGATCGAACCCCAGCGGTTCGGCGGAGCCTCTGCTGCTGTGGAGCTAAAGACTCACTTGTGTAAAGTCGTGATGACGATGCGCTTTGTCATCACTTGCTGCAGAGGATCATGTTACATTGCTTAGCCAATCAGAGGATCACGTTACATTGCTTAGCCAATCAGAGGATCACGTTACATTGCTTAGCCAATCAGAGGATCACGTTACATTGCTTAGCCAATCAGAGGATCACGTTACATTGCTTAGCCAATCAGAGGATCACGTTACATTGCTTAGCCAATCAGAGGATCACGTTACATTGCTTAGCCAATCAGAGCTGAGGAGGAGCCCTGATTGGAGGAGCTTCACTCTCAGCAGGGATTTGAACTTGTGTCTTTATTTACTTCAGCAAAGATCACAGTTTTACCAAATTCTAGAGTCTAAATCTGCTCTTTAGTCGCATCTTTTCAGGGTTTCTACTGCCTCTAGTGGTGTGGAGGTGGTAACACAACTAATATAGTTACATTACTAAATCAGAATACCTCAGAGTCTTTAATATTTATTATTAATTTTTCATTCTCTTAAGAATGTAGAGCTAATTAAATGATCTAAACCTTAAAGTGGTTCCAGTTTCTCTCGATGGTCAACCTGTTGAAACTGTGGCTCATTTTAAATCCCTTGGTTCGTTCCTGGACAGTCAGATCAACTTTGCTGAAAACATTGACTATATTTTGAAGATCTGTTCTCAGAGACTCTACCTTTTAAGAAGACTTGGTGATCTTCTTAAAATGACCCAACTATTGTCTAGTTGGGTCAAATGTCTTGAACTTGGAAACAATCATATTTTATTTATCACTACAGAGGGTTCAGTGAATGCGCATATGAATCTGGTGGGTTCGGTACCTCAAAAAAGGTTAAGAACCTCTGGTCTAGTTTCTTCGTACACTTGAAATAAGACAAACCTAACTAATATTAATTAGTTAATAATATATCTTTAGCGAGATATAGAAGCTTGTTTAAGTCAAAAATTCTTCAAAATTTAACAGTTCCATCAGCAGATTATTTCACTTTAAACATGGGAACAAAGTATTAATCTGCCTAAGAATCGAGTTCTTTTTCATCAATATTAAATAATTATTGATTTAAAACAAGCTAAAACTTTACCAACTGAAAATAAAGAAGAAGAAAAAAAGACAACCAATGTGGATTTTGGTAGTCTATGTTTTTGGCACCTGTCTGCACATGAGAGCCAGCCTCTCCTTCAGCTGCCCCAGCTCCGATCTCTGCCGCTCGATCTCGCCCTCTCTCTGCCGGTCGATGTCGGCGTCATCCAAGATGGACGCCGGTCCGTTGGGAAGGCGCTGGGGGGGGGAAACGTCCACATCAGCTGACAGAGCGACGTTTTGATCAGCACAATATAAACTCTGATTAGGGATCAGTTCCAGGATTGGGATGATTCGTCTGAGATTAAATGAATCTCTGATGGAGTAAAAAGTTAATATTTAGCGTATATAATAAAAATAATGCTTTATTTTTACAGCACTTTTTAAAAGAAGAATCTTGCAACAACTTAAAATCTTAAAAGGAAGTTTTAGCTAATGATTTAAAAGAAAACAATGAAGTTTAATATATATTATTGAAAGGTAGATAAAAATAAAATTGCCTTTTCTGAGTACAATCCAGAGTCTAATTATAGTATTTCCTGCACTATAATGCGCACCTAAAAACCTTCAATTTCCTCAAAAGCCGACAGTGAGCCTTATAACCCGGTGCGCCTTATATATGGACCAATATTGAGCCACAACAGGTCTAGTAACTACGGTAAGCAGCTGCCAACTTCATTTTCCCCCTAGAAGAAAAAGTGCCATGCTGGGATTGTTGTCAGAACGCTGGTTTGTTAATAAAGTTTGATAATACATGTAAAGCCAGTGGGGGGCGGGGGAAGAGAGACAGAGGCTGCTGCGGCAGCGTGTCGGTTGGTCTGTGTTACCCAGAAAGCAGTTGGGCACAATATCGCAACACCGTGAGTGAAACAACGACTGGGGCAGATACTATATAAAGTACTTGGGGACCTTTTCTTTACAAATGTAGGTGTGTCATAATAGAGTACGGAACAAATTGGCAACCCAAATTGAAGTGTCTATTCTATGCGCCTTATAATGCGGTGCGCCTTATAATGCGGTGCGCCTTATATATGAAAAAAGTTTTAAAATGGGCCATTTGTTGAAGGTGCGCCTTATAATGCAGAAAATACAGTAATCGATTAGTATAAGGTAATTTCAAAAGAATTAATCGTCTTAGATTCAGAGTATTATCCTTTCTGTAAATGTTTTTACTTAAAGCTCGTAGTTCCAGTCTTTCGGTGAGTTTGAGTTGCTTGTACTAAAGTGTTTTATGTGTTTGGATCTCACTGATCACCGGCCAGGTTCCCTGAGGGCCTCCACTTTTCCAAGCAGACACCGTGGGGCCAGCACTCGTTTAGTCTGGTATTTATCTAACTACAGATAAATACA